>CM029647.1:15448645-17950486 GCA_017311315.1 Dendrocalamus latiflorus | reverse complement strand
CTAAAAACCATCAGCCACATCTATAACCTATAAACCGTAGTCGAAAAAACAAACCAATTATTAGGGGTTTTTAGGGCAGATTAAATTTGGCTTTTATACTTACGTGCCAAATAGTGCTGTCCATAATTTGACGACGTTGATCATATTTGACAGCGTTAGCTTTGGGGCCATGCCTGAAGTTACGGCGCGCCAACGTACGGGACCGCGTCGATCTCGGTTCTTTTTTTTTTCCCGCCAGTTCAAAACAGGAATTAATTGCCTTGTAGTGAAGATTTTGGGTAGCTGCTTGCTGGTGCAAGTTGGCCGGCGCCGGATGAAAGAAGATACGCTTAACCGCAGATATCGCGGGCTCGCGTGGCCGGTCGGTTGATTTGGGGCGCCGGGGGCAGACAGCGCAATCCGGATCAACAAGGTCCCAAGCCCCAATGCCGGCCGTCCGGCGGGCTCCACCGCTGTGCGCGCCGGCCACCACCGATGCCGATAAGACCGTCCCGTCAAAAGTTTCAATTTCTGCATCCGCATGCTCGTACTTTGATCAACCAGCATCATGCATATGTGGTACTTCCCAAACCCAAAAGCATGTTGCTGCATGCTGACCTTGCATCTATCTGATCTAGTCATGGTGGCATCTCAGTCACGGATCTAGAACAAAAATAATACAAGAGTCTTATATTTTATATATGTACTTATCAACTTATCTATCTATAGATGTAATCAGAGCGGATACGGACGGATATCACTCACCCTGTATCCTATTTTGTATTTTTTTTCTTGAAATCGGAGTCAGACACGGATAATACCAGATACCTATTTCTCCGTTCCGTATTCATTTCTTAAACGTTCGGATGGTCGATTGGACGAAAATTATCCCTTTTTTTTGCACCCCTATACAAGACATGGACAGTAGAGTGCAATAAGAGCGAGTACAGAGAGACTAATTGTCGAGATATCAAAAAAAAAGCACTCAGTATTTTCTATATGTTTAGATGTAGTAATATGTCTATATGTTATCTTGTTTCTAAATGAAGTCACAACAAATTTCCTTATATCACTTGACATACGGATATATATTACTCATCCCGTATCTTATTCTATTTTTTTCCACAGGGTCGAACATGGATAGTACCGGATACCCATTTTCCTATTCCGTATTCGTTCGCGAGCCTTCGGTTGGTCGGACAGAAATTATCCACTCTATTTGCATCAATAATTTAATAGATAGTAATACATTCTAAATTTTGTAATATCAACTAAGTTCATGACAAAGTTCAGTAGTAAATAACTATTTGTCAGACAACATACCAAAATCAAGAAACCTACCATTAGTGAATGATCTAGAATGATCCAAGCATCTATAATTATCTACATTATTTTGGAGAGTCTTGCTTTGTCAACATCGTGCGTGTTTTCTTTTCTTTTTCTCCCTCTATTTATCAACATGTTTAATTCTTGGTATGTGAGAATACTAGTTTTTGATACGTAAGACATAAACTGTATAAGTTTAGACCTAAATAATAAAACTTAAAATCGCACGGGGCTCTTCAATCCGTCCAGTAGCGTCTCGGGCCACTTGATAAATTTCATCGATGGAAAGAACCAAATCCCAAAAGAGCTTTCCACCAAGATTTGGGCTGCCTAGCAACAGGATCGCATCACATGTTACCAAAGCTAGCGTTGCTGCTGCCTGCAGCCTTTGCAAGATCGATCTGATCAGGTCAGGTCCGTACTTGCCGAGTTAGAGGTCGCATCCATGCCTACCCATTGCCCATACGGAGATGAGATCGATCCATGTGTGTGCGCCTATCCAATGGAACAGTCCGGTCCTTTCTCGAAAGACAAGAGGATCGGAGCATGAGTTGATGGCAGATGCGATCATGCATCCAAGTGGAGATCGATGGAGGGATACGATATCAGCATCGATCGCGGTGGGGGTGGAGAGGAGAACATGCCTGGTCGATCTGCTTGCTTTTAGAGGAGGCCTTATCTGTCTGCTCCAGTCGCCTTCGCCCAATTTCGGAGTACAAGTACAGTTCCCGATGGAGATCCAGTTGCCGGATCCATCTTGTCCGTGCCACGCGGAAAGCCCTCATCAGGGATGTATCAGCCACCAATGTCTAGGAATTTTGTGAGTGCTTGCTGTGTACTACCAAGGAATTTCGGGATAAACACAACACACATTTTCAAGAGCATATATGCCATTAGGGAAAACCGTAGGAGTGGAATATCATGCATAGAATTTTTTTTCCCCGAACACAAAAGGTTTGCGTACATTTCATTTAGAAAATATCACGTATACTATTGAGAATCGAAAACATGGATATGTTCTAGAAGTGATGTCATATAGGAATCTAAGGGGCATCTGTTTTCAACAAGACATTAAAAAGAAAAGAAAAATAGAAATGATACTATACCTACGCACGGCGGTTCACACATACTTCCGGTGCAAGAGAACTTTCCCCACTTGATTTCCCCACCGGATGGCATCATTCCACTTCCCCCACCTACTTTGCTTGCCTGCGCTCTCCCCTGTGACTAGCTACCCGCTCGTCTGCTCCATACACAGCCACGCCCACCGGAGCCAGAGTTACTCCAGGCGCAGCTCCACTGGTTCGGTGCACGTTTTCGGTGGCGGCGTGGACGATGTCGCTTGGGAGCAGAAGCTGGCCAGCGAGGTGGGGGGCTCGCTGGGTGGCAGGCCGCCGAGGGACACGAAGGGGTGGAAAAAAAAGCTCGTTAGTGGGCTGGTTGGCTCAATTCAAAATTACTTCAATTATACTTGTTAATTGGTTAAACATTAAAATGAGTTGATTTTAAATGAATTTGAATTTTGCTCAAGCTCGGCTCGGCTCGGCTCGTTAGCTCGTTTCTAAAAATACTTTTAAATTATCCGTAAAATGATATTAAATCAAAATATGCCAATTTTAGAAAAAGCTCGATAAGACAAGCAGCTGGCTCGATATCAGTGCAGGAGTGCCAGGATCGTCACCTGCATTAGCGCCATGATAGGTACTTATTGTTCTGTTGCAACATTTTTATTTTATATGTGCAACAATTAGCAACAACAAGTGCAACATCGATATTTTTAACAAATATTTTTGTTGCATATATGGCCAAGTGATGACGGACCCGCCTTTGTGTCATTAGAGATAAGTTGATTAAATTTAATTGAAAATGTGAAACAAAGAAATCAGGTATTGCATGTCCATTAGTTCCAGAATTAATATATTTACATAAAAATTCTGTTAATTACATCTCTTTGCGAGAAAACATACAACATATGATAATTACAAAATGTAAAAAATGGTTTTCAATTTTATTATCGCTGATGAGTGTTTACTCGGCTTGCTGGTCGTAACTATCGGATTTTGAAGCTGGTCGTGGTTGTCAGATTTGTAGCTAGTTGTAGCTACGGGATTTAGAGATGGTTGTAGCTATCGGGTTTTACAGATGGTTGTAGCTATCTGATTTTGGAAATGGTCGTAGCTATCGGATTTGAAGATGGTCATGGCTATCGGGTTTTGAAAATGGTCGTAGCTATTAGATTTGCAGATGATCATAGATATCGGGTTTTGGAAATGGTCGTAGCTATCGATTTTGCAGATGGTCGTGGCTATAGTATTTCAGAGATAATTGTAGCTACTGCATCTTGGAGATAATCGATGCTACTTTTAGGGATAGTCGTAGCTACGGTGTTTTAGAGATAGTCGTAGCCACAATACTTTGGAGGTACTCGTAGCTATGGTTTTTTGGTCATGGTCGTAACTTCGGGATTTGGAGATGCTACTTTTAGGGATAGTCATAGCTACGGTGTTTTGGAGATAGTCGTAGACACAATACTTTGGAGGTACTCGTAGCTACGGTTTTTTGGTCATGGTCGTAACTTCGGGATTTGGAGATGGTCGGAGCTATCGGTTCTTAGAGATAGTCATCGCTATCGGATTTGCAGATAGTTGTAACTTTGGGATTTTGGAGATGGTCGTAGCTATCGAATTTGCAGATGCTCGTAACTACAGTGCATGCGAATGTCTATCATTACATAGTGCTCGTGAATATCGAGCACTTGTGTGTACATAACTGGAGAGAAAGTATTTCCTTTCTCTCTCTTTTATTGTTTCACTCTGCCTTGTATTACTACTAGCTTTGCATAGTACTTGCAGATGTAGCGTAACCCAGACGAAGGTTGTGTTTTATACTTTATGTTTTGGCAGTATGTATCCATTTCTAACTTGTATCTGAATTGAGGAAATGGGGGCTCTTCCAACTTCTCACCTTCGGTTTGTATCCATTTGCAAAGGACCGAACCGAAGAGATGAAGTCTTCATACCTCGCCTTGATTTGTATCCATTTGTAGAGGCTAAACCTAAGAAACGATGGAACAAACACTCATTCTTTGGGTTTGTATCCACTAACAAGACTAAACCAGGAGGAGCCAGAACATGAGCAGAACAAATTACCTTGATCCATACCATGATGGCCGAACCGAAGGGTGACGGGGGAGGTGGATATGGAGAACGCTCCTGTAATCGTATCGTGATGGCCGAACCAAGAAGCAGAAGGTGAGAGGACAAAGAAGAGCAAGAGCTTCACCTTCTTTCCTGATTGGCTGCTCTCGCCCTTTCTTCTTCTTCTCCTGAACTTGCTTAGTGCTTTCTTCTCTTGCCGAAACTCTTCCGTCCATGTCCGCGTATGTCTGTCCTTCCTCTCATTTGCCTGTATCTATTTATAGAGCAAGGATGAGAGGGCGGCTGCTTTGAGGGAAGTTACAACAACATCTATGTTTGACTTCTTCCCTCTACTAATGGGCAATTCCAGTGCTACAACCGGCCTCGCGTGCGGTCGTGCAGTACGTGGACTATTTGGACTCAGGCTGTGGATTACTTGACTGAGCGTCCAGTGCTCCAGCTGCAGTTGCCGGTTGCTGGACGTGCATTATCAAAAACTTCCAGGAATTCCTTTTGATTCCTGTGTATTGTGGTTCTGCATGAATGCAGTTATGGCACCACTTTTCTACTGACACGGGAAGGGTATCCATGCATACATTTGGCTGACTAGCGCATTGCACAGTCCATGTCGCAACAAACAACGTGATCGATAGCACATGTGAAAGCATCTGGGTCTCTAAAAATGGTTTTGGTAATTAATGAATTTATATGAATATAAGACTAATATGTTTATTGAGTGTTTAAAAGGTTTAATCCCTAAAATGATGATGAGAAGTATGCTAAGGGTCACATGAAGATCAAAGTGGCTCAACACAAAGGTATATGTAAACTAGGATGCCTTTTTCATTTTTTTACCCAGGGGGCATAGTCACTAAGGGAGCTTAGTAAGGCTTGAGCCTCACCTCCCCTGGTGGCAACTTTGTACATAGGAAGGCAGAGAAGGAGAGAAAGAGAGGAAAGACAAACAGTTGCTTAGCATGCATTGCTTCGTTTCTCTTCCGACATTGCCGAAGCTCACCGCAGTTGCGAACCTCCTCCACATGTGCTGCCTTACCTCCAGCATGCATGGATGTCACCTCCCATGGAGTGGATGCTCCATGAGCATTGCTTCTCTGAGGAAAGAAGAGAGAGAGAGATGGAAGCTATGGGACAAAGATTGAAAAGGATGGGAAACGAGTGGACCAGAGCCATGGAGAGGGGACAAGAATGTTAATTCATCACCCTCAACTGACATGTGGGACATTCAGTTTAGTGGGGCTCATTTTCCGTGGCTTAAAAATGAAAATTCAATAACTAGTTTAAATAAGCAAATGAAATTACTGTTTACTACTAGCATTCCATATGCATCTTTCTATATTTTTATGCATTTTTCGATCCCTTATTTCGCCACTGTAATCCTTTGGCTTCATTCCTGCGTTTTTCATTCCTACTTTACAAACGCCTCTTACTACATTTTTCCTATGTTTTCCAATCCTCTGCTTTGCCATTGTATTCCTATGACTTTCTTGCATTTTTCCCCATTTCTTTATTTCTTGTGTTCCAAATAGGAGTGGAAAAGTTACATCCACCTCTGTTGGTCGGTTTGGTGGAAGGAACTGGGAAAAAATGGGGTAAATTGCAGGAGAGAAGGAAGAGGGAGATGAATAGAAGAGGAGGGGTGCGAAGAGATAGGGATGGTTGATGTTTGATGAGTGTGTTGCTCGGTTGAGATAAAAGAATTGAATTCTTGTAACTTGTGCTTGCTTGGGTAAAAAAGCAACCTAACTTTTCTAGGTATACATATAGATATACTACACAATAGCTGCATAAATGTGCAAATTCTTTTCTCAAACGTTATTTCTTTGTGTTTATGAATCAAATATTTTTCATATATATGTAAATTATGCAAATTGTTAAAAGCTCGGGACAGCACACCAGAATGCTCTAGTATCGGAGCGTTCCACACCAAACTCAAAACTGGAACAGGCACCATAATGGAATTAACAAGTATGTCTTTGAGCCCCACCTCTATTTTTATTCTGGCTTTGCCGCTATTTTTACCGGTCTTAGGAGAAAGGGTGGAAGACCGGATTGTAAGATAAATGCCGTACCATTAAAATGAATCATGGTTAGTAACTTGATAACATATTCTCGTTCCATTTCAATCAATTTAGGATCATGTATTTCCTTAAAACTAAAATTAATAGCAAATCTGTGCTCTATCTGGACAATCGGAAGTATCAGATTGCAAATGGCGGTACTTCCGCATTCCGGAAGTTCTGTCAAATCGAGCAGAATGTGTTTTCTAGGGAGCACCCTCGGAGTCACTTTGTCTCTATAGAAAACGAAATTACCAGAGCTTCAAAGATGGAGCTACCGTAGAGCGGTAGTACCGTAACCTTAAACGGTACTTCCGAAGCACGGAAGCTCCAAAAATCTGACCGAAACATTTTTTCTAGAGAGCGCCATCTCTTGGCCTCGAATCAAATGGAAGTACCGCGCCAAAATTTTGGAATTTTCGAATATCGGAACTACCAAGATTACAACGACAGTAGTTCTGCACCAACTTCCAACGGCTAGTTCAGAAGCTTTGAAATAGCCATTACTATTGCGTTAGAACAGGTGTGATAGTACTGACCAATGAATGGCGGTACCTCCGCTCGCCCTGATTTTTCAGGGATTGTCCTGTAATGGCTAGCTTTGGTTGGTGAGGGTATAAATACTCTCCCACCTGCTGAAGGACAGTAGTATGAGACTCTATTGAATACCTTTGAGCATTGAGCATTCACTCCACACCTCAATTTCACATTGTGCATTCATTTGAGTTGGTTGAGCCAAAATAAGTGCATTTTATCTCTAGATTGATCCTTTTAGCACTTGATTGCCGTCAAGCGAAGCTATGATTTTTTTTTATTTTTGGTGCTTGCCGGCACCGGGACAGCTTGGCAGGATCTTGCGCGGTGACTTCTTCAAGAAGGTTGTGAAGAAGCTCGGCACCAACTTATGAGTGGTTTAGTGTTCACCATCTTCGGAGCAGAGGAAGGACAACCATTAGTGGATGAGGAGCTGAGACTTAATTAGGGGAGCCGGTTCAAGTCACTTGAGCTTTCCTCAACGTGGATTAGTGGAAACCGGAAAGTTTTCGATAACTATGGTAAAACACCGTGTATAAATTGGTTATTTCTTTGTCTCTTCTTTCTGCTCTTGTATTTTTAGTATATTATGATTGTCATATTTATTTGTGCTAGAACTATTTATGTAAAGACTTGTGCTTGTAGTGCCTTAGACTTTACTAGAATTGTTTAGGTTTCAATTGCTTTTAAAATCCTGCTATACTAAAATTGTGGTAATTGTTATTAGAAAACAAGATAATTTTTAACCTCTTATTCATCCCCCTCTAGTCGGTTATTCTTGATCCTACAATGTGGTCGAAATATTATTTTCGACTGACGTGATCAAAATGTCATGGTCGAGCCACATGGTGAAAATATCATTTTTGACCGACGTGATTGAAATATTATGGCCGACTAACATGTTCGAAATTATCATGGTCAACCATGTGGTCGGAATTAGCATGGTCAAACCACGTGGTAAAAATATCATGGTCGATTGACATGGTCGAATCACGTGGTCAAAATTATCATAGCCAAACCACATGGTCGAAATATCATGGCCGACCAACATGATCGGAACTATCATGGCTGAACCACGTGGTCGAAATTACCATGGTCAAACCACGTGGTCGAAATTATCATGGTCGAACCACGTAGTCGAAGGGGTCTTTTGAGTACTGTTCATTTTTTGAGTACTATTACGAGTACTCAAAGCACTTGAACGGGTCTTCCAAGTACACGACCGCGTGAGGCAAATCCAACACTGATGTTGAAGAAAAACCTCACGGCCAAAACCAACGTGGTTGAGACCCATATATGTTGCAGTCGATTTATATTTTCTATTAGATATCTTCATACAACCATTGGCCGGTCGAAGCTACAGTTAACCGGTTGTAGGGTCGTCCTACTGTGGTCATGGCCACTGATCACATGTATATTTTTGTGTCACTTCCTTCCTTATCTCCCATTTATTGTTTCTTTAAACTGGTCGTAACAGATTTTAGCCATCAGCATGGTTTATTAATTTAAATACAATGATAATGATTATTATTTTTATTGATTCATGTTTTAAGTTTGATGACAAAATCAGTGTCAACACCGAGAAATGTGGCATACATGGCTGAGAAATGTTGCGACTGAGCGTATGGAGCTACCGCCCGGATCAGACGTCCAGGCGCTAGCAACACCAAAGAAAAATGGTAGAACTTATGTTCATCTAGGTATTCTGTAGGAATTTGAATGGAATATTGGAATTTCACGGGAAATAGTTCAATTTCCATAGAAATCAGAAAAAAATTTCGTGTTCCAAACATGATATTTAAGGTAATGCCAGCAACCATTTGTTTTTTCGTTATGATCATGTCATTTTATAGTTACAGTTGCTTTCTTTTCTATTAAGGTAGGACATGAGGCTTGAATTTTGTTAGCTGTAACCAACAAACCTAAACGCTTTACCCCTACTCCACCTAGCTGTGAGGGCGTTTGATTCGGCTTCGGCTTCGAAGCTGAAAGCCGAATCAAATGCCTAGTTTTGAAAAGCCACTTCTAGAGGCATCCCTTATACTCCGCCGCCGCCTCCACCTGCTCCTCCCTTACGCTCCATTCCGGTCTCTCCGATCACCTCTGCCTCTGCCTCCTCTGCTGCCTCCACCTCGGCCTGCTGCACGTCCCTTCTCCTTGGCCCCGCTGGTGCCTCCTCCTTCGCCTCCGACCACATCCCGATGCGCCGCCTCCACCTCCGCGCCGACACCCATCGCCGCCTCTGCGCCGACCTCCTCCTCCACCCCTTTTCCCTTGGCACTGTTGGCATCACCTCCTCCCGACACGCCACCTCTGTCTCCGTGCCCCCTACTCCTCTACCCTCTCCGGTTCCATGCCGCCTCCCCCCGCTTCTTCTTCTTTAATCATTTTATTTTTAGGATATCTACCAATTAATAGTATAATAATGGATAACAGTACATGTAGGGTGTTAGAATTCACGCACTCAAGGTCAATTCATACATTTGCTCGGTCAAAAGCTCCACCCAAATTAAATATCAATACTTTTAGCCGCTATTATTCCAAAGCTAAAAGCTTCAATTAAAAGCCAGAAACTCTAATAGTTTCAAATGCCCCAGCATTGCATTCTACATAATGGAAAAGGAGCATGGTATATGGTATTGGGGGCATATCTACAACTAGGAAAGCTCCCACAGTAGTCATGCCAGCTCCATGGCAGTGCAAAGCATGGCCTGGCCTTAGCTAGTGGTCACAAGTCACTTGAGCCCCAGCCTCAAAGTCCTAACCTTGCTCCAAGATTTGATCCCAACCCAAGATCTCTCTCTCTCTCTCTCTCTCTCTCTCTCTCTCTCTCTCTGCATCTTTTGGAAGTACCAAATAAGATATGGCAACAGCAAGATCTTGTTCCAAAAGCGACAGGGAGGGAGACGAGATGTCAGCGTGCGTGGCATCGCGTGCGCTGTCTCCGGTCTCCGGCCGGCTCGCTTTAAGGTGGCAACAAGGCGAGGCCAGACGCATGTTGGGCGCTTGCCACAGCGCACAAACGCCATGCCCATATTTTAAGCACGCGTCTCACGCCATCTTGCTTCTCGTTTTGCTTTCCCTCTAGAAGGCGAGGACGAGATCTCTCGTGCCGTCACGCTTGCCCCACGGCACGGCACGGCGCGCACGAACCGAGTTCCCAATTGGCGGCACGGAAAAGCACCCCCCCCAAAAAAGAAGCGTTTTTTGCGTGTGCGATCGATCGATGGCACAGGGCCGATCGAGATGCTGGCGTTGGCGTCGCTAGTGGGGGCGATGGAATCGAATCAACTGGTGTCGAGTTTTGTTTTGACGTACGTACTCGCGTAGGTGGAGGGGCGCCGTGCCATCGCTCGTCGGTCCATCCTGTTTGGGGAATAAAGAAAGGGGATGTGAGATTGAGTGAGGCAGCAGGCAGTGAACCACACACAAAGTGGAGGCAAAACCTAACGACTCGTGCCTCATTGGCATCTCGGTGTGTGCCACTTTTCGATGGAGAGTACACATTTTGTCTCCTGTTGGTCCTTGGGAATTAATGCTTGGGCTTGGACTTGGACCGGGCTGTAGGGGAAGTAGAATTTCTCTGCCAGTTGCCAACTTGATGTACTACGTACTACTTGTTCGGGCCTCGAATTTGCCGACCAAAATCTCAACCCACGAACTAGGAGTAATTTCTTTGTGAAATCGCTATCTGAAAATGTTGTCTTAGCAACTGTAATTTACTACAGGTGGCGAATAAAATCTTTACTATGACCACATCACCTGAATCTACAATTATATGATACCATGGGAAGGCATACGCAGCATATGTCTAGTTGACCTATCGCAATTCGATTCCGGTGTTTCTATCTTCCTAAGATCACATGTGGAGGGAGTTGAACACTGCACAAGTATACAGAAGCTGAAGCACCGACGCCAATAACCTGAGCGGGTGAATAGCTGTTCAAATTTTTTTCCTCAATGGTATTTGAAATCTAGCTATACTTTACTAAAATAAGATTAGACATCTAAACCAATAAAATCATAACCCTTCAGCCTAAACCCGGTCATACCGCCATCAATAGGTCGGTCTGAACGTAAGCACAAGGCCGGTCTGATTACAGATACAGGGTTGGTCTAACCAGTTTCTTATTTCCATACCTGAAAACCTCTTGAATAAAACTTAAATATCAAGAACTTGTTCAAGTCTCATCCAAACATTTCTAAATTTTGTGTGAGGCTTATTCAAGGTATTAGTAACATAAATCAATCAAGAATCATAAGATTTTTGGGTTCGAGTTCACTAAATTAAAGATGATCGAATCTAGGTCATAAGAATACCACAAATTCTAAAACTCAAATTACTTCTTACCATGATTATTAAGGTTGTGCGGCGACTCACCACCTTCACACAACAATATCATTTATGGCAAACGGCTTGACGATGCCATATGACGTGCGGTGTGACAACACCATACACACATCTTAACCTAGTTTGGTAGCAAATTAAATCGGCAATGTAATAGAACACGCATACCTTGATGTTGTCTATTCTTGAACCCATGTAGCACCATCATCTACCAATGTACCTTCTCTCATATAGCATATATCCCCTTGTAACTTACAAGTTGCAACATATATCTTGTTATAATACATTACAATAATGCATATTTAATATTACATTTAATTGAGTAAATATGGATTGAATGACATATCTTGTTCATACTTAATAATATGCCATATCTTCTCGTAACCCATAAGCTACATGAAAATGGGTCAATATAAAGTGAATAACTAAGAATTAAAATATAAAATTACATGAACAATGAGCAACATGACAAGCATAACATAACCAACATAATTCCACAAACACAAGCATAGAGTTATAAGTCTACAGCAATAACATAAATCCAACTCTCTCATCTCACAAAAGTTATCCAAGTCAAACTTTCTCATCCCTCAAAAGTCATCCACCTCGAACTCATATAAATTGGTAGATGCTACCATGTTGTTCCCATCACCATCTTGGATAGCATCGATTGGATCTTCACCATAATCATCCACATCATCGTCATTAAACATGATCTCTTCCTCCTCCTCTTCTTCATTGCCCAAGTGTGGTTCATCTTCTTCAACCACTCTTGATGTACATCTCACACGCCAAGTGTAGGTCAAAGGCTCACCATGGCTCTCCTAGGAAGATTTCTTCATTGAAGCTCGTGTGATGCACCAATGGCTTCATCAACATGGTCCCATGTAAGTTCACACTCACACCCACGAGCACCTTGAGGTGGTTCGTCCATTGGGTCAACCCATTCTTTGCCCCAACCAAACTCTTCTATGACCAAAGGGTTATAACTTTTGCCACCTTCCTCACGCCGCTTTTGAAACCTACTTGTCATCTTTCGGTTACATGCAACACAGACCAAATCATTCAATTTCTTGTGCTCTAACTGGTTCCTTTTCTTGGTATGAATCTACAAATGCTCAAAGCAAGCAAAAATTAATAATAGATTTGCTAAAATTTTGGTGACAAAATTGATCAACTTGACTTACAAATTCAAATGTACTCCAATTTTGCTCACAACCTGATGATGAAGCACAAAGACTAACGATATGCTTTGAAAATCGTTATAGCTCAATGGCTCTACCTCCATATGAACACCACCAATCAACTAAAATGACAAAATACATGTATGCATTAATATTAGGACTGACAAGCATAAAATAACCCTCTAATTATTGTATTATTATATTCTCGGAGTATACCCCTTAACGATGAGGGAGAAATTTCACACGGTAGTCGTAAGTCTTACTACGACCACTCCTTGGTCGTAAGTTTTTCTACGACTGCATAGTCGTAAGTCTTACTATAGCTACTCTTTGGTTGTAAGTTTTTCTACGACCACATAGTCTTAAGTTTTACTACGGCTACTCCTTAGTCGTAAGTCTTTCTATGACCACATAGTCGTAAATCTTTCTATGACCACATAGTCATAAGTCTTACTGCGACTACTCCTTGGCCGTAAGTCTTTCTACGACCACACAGTCGTAAGATATCGTATGATCGCCTCGTGGTCGTAAGTCTTTCTACAACCAGCATATTCCTAACTAGCTTGTTTACGATGACATACTTCATCGTGGGGTCATTTGGCAAGGTGGTTAGAACATGCGCTTATTCCTAATAACCGCACACGATCTCACACTAACAACAACCGTCACACAGCAAACAGGCTACTATGTCTCTCTGTCAGTAACTTCCGCCAGACATTTATAACTCGAAGCGTTGAGGCATCTTTTGGTGCAGGACAATGGCCACTGTTTCATTGATATATAAACATTGAGATCAGAGAGGAGAGGGGAGAAAAATGAAAAGGATCAAGAGATAGTGCTAGGTATTTCGCATTACTCTCAGTTGTAAACATGTTTTTGAGCAATAGCTATACATGACGTAGGGTTATTATTCTCCTAGGAGAAGGCCCGAACCTATATAAAAATTCCCGTGTCCCTACCCTGAATGTTCATACACCGAGTCTTCTAGAGTTTACCTGAATCCAAATAAATCATACGTAAGATCGATATTAACACATCGACAAGGACTTAGGACTAAAAATAACATACATGATGAAATTTAATAGTTAAAACTTGAAACACTTACGAGGGCTCCTTAAGTTGATATTTTGGATTGCCATTTTATTTTCAAAAACATCTCCGTGTTGGTCCTCATAGAGAATGCCTTGTTAATCGATCTTGCTTCTAAGATCCTCATCTTCTATCATTCTTGCAAGCATATCAGTGAAGCAACCCCTTAACTCCCCAATATGTGCATCATCACCCTTCTTCCAGGTGGCAAAGAATTTCCCTAGATTCGTATAGAAGGCAACCCCATACAGTGGGGTGTCCATTTGCTTCTCCCAACACTGTTCTGCAATTTCCATGATGCTCTTGAGCAAACCTTTCTTGTTTTGGGTAGGGAAGGCTGCATTGATTGTTTCTTTTGCTTGAGCCATGAATTCCACAACCTCTGGCATGGCTGGCTTCTCATCACTGTCAACCATGATCAATACAACAAGAAGTGGCTGTGTAGCTTTAAGGCAATCCTCAACTGAATTCCAAAACTCTCTAGAAAGCACAATGGCATACGTTTTTTTTCAGCCTCCATCTTTGCCAATTTGGTCGTAGTCCAATCATTACCAGCAAATAGATACCTCAAAGTATCTTTGTGCTTGTGCAAACTCTACAAAGTAAGGAATGTTGTGGCAAATCGAGTAGTTGCGGGTCTCACAAGATCCATCCCACCTGTCTTCTCCCTCATTGCACTAAGAAGCCTCCCATGCCTGTAAATAAAAGTGGTGGCATGCCGGGCACATGCAATGGGCTTCTTAAATTCCTTCAACTTCCCTATGTCTTCTAACATAAGGTCCAAGCAATGTTCAGCACACGGGGCCCAAAAAAGTGTAGGAATCCTCTCTATAAAAAGCTTGCTCACTGCCTTATAGTTAGCACCATTATTGGTGACAACTTGAGCAACTTTATCCTTTTCAATGTTCATGATCCGCTTCTGTAGCAAATCAACTAGCATCATTGCATCATGCGCTTCAATTGGTACATCAACAGACTCCAAGAAGAAAGTGTCATCTGGACTGTTGACAAAAAAAAGTTAATCAAATATCGCCCCCTCCAATCTGTCCAACCGTCCAACATGAGTGTGCAACCATATTGCTATTAGGGTTTTCTCTTAACCCTAGATTGATTTTGTGGAGGCTTTCTAGTCTAGCATATATTCCTCTGCCTTATCTGTGGTGCCGCTCACAATGCATAATGAGGCTAGTGGGTAGGGACCTATTTATAGACTTTACTTCCAGGTGTTACAAAGTAACCTACCTATTTTCGGTATCCCATGAGACTCCTGAACCATGTCACCAACCATGATCAGATAAGCCAGTTTTATGAGTCTAAAATATATCAGTCCCATGCACAGATGTGTGAGTCATGTGCTATGATCAGATTGTTTATGAGATCAATTCCATCCGATCATGTGGGTTAATAGCCTGCAGAGCCAATCCTACAAAACAAACCCAACTATTCTGCCATGTGTTGTACCCAGGTTACATATACACATGCATATTAAATTCCAGTAGACTTTATCTCAATAAATCTGTCTACCAAATTCCAGCACAACCGTCCTTGGCACCTCGAGTATTATTTCCCTGAGTTAAATTCTGCATCAAAATATTCCCTATCGCTTGTATCAATAATATGAAGAATTCCACATTGAGTAAAATAGGTAATAACCACAATAAATATCGAAAGCCACATAAAAATCCCAACATCTCCCACTTGGCTGAAACATTTCAATTAATAAACGAATGCCCCATGACTTAATCATGCTTTAAAAAATAATTCCTGACTAACTGGTTTAGTCAGTGGATCTTCCTTCAATGTGTTAACTTTTACTTTGAAATAAGTGACACGTCGTGATGCACTTTCCACGACCTTAAGTGATGCAAGATATTCCCTTAGTTATACACCTTTGTTTGTTGCTTCAGATACAACAATATATTCAGCTTCCATGGAGTAATGAGTAACTGTATTCTATTTCCTGCTGCACTAAGAAATAACACCTCCTACCAAAGTAAATAAATAACTAGAAGACTTTTGCCAATCAACATCAGCATAACCATGCAGTTGAAGATTATGACCATTAAAACATAATGAATAATCCGTAGTTCCTTTGACATAACGCACTACATATCTCATTTGTTTCTAGTGCTCTTCCCCAGGATTCTTTTGATATCAACTAGGAATTTCAATGGCATGGATAAGATCAGGTCGTGTGAATAATATAGCATATATAAGACATTCTAAAGCTGAAGAATAAGGAATTTCATTCATTCTAGCTTTTTCCACAAGAGTATTTGGACAAAATTCCTCACTGAGTATATTTCCTTTTTCCTTGGGAATATTTGGACATAATTTTTCACTGAGTGTAGTTCCTTTCACAATAGGTGCATTAACAGGTTTGCTGTTTTCTATAGAAATCGTTTTGAAATACTTCCAATGTAAACCTTTTAGGACAACCCAAAAAAGTATTTTATTCCGATCTCTATGATTTCCACTCCTAAAATATAGAAAGATTTTCTCATATCTTTCATATCAAATTTAGAAGACAACCAAGCTTTCACTTCTATCAATGTATTTTTGTTATTAGAAGCAATGAGAATATCAACATATAAAGGCAATAAGACAAAATACTTACCCTTAACTTTTGTATATATATGCAATGATCACCTTCCGTCGTCAAAACCCATATGACGTGATAGCATTATCAAATGGAATATACCATTGATGTGAAGCTTATTTAAGACCATAAATTGATATATTAATTCACAAACCTGATTTTTATTTCCTTTTTCTCCAAAACCCTCCGATTTTTTAATATATATTTCCTCCTCCAAAAGATGATTAATAAAAGCAATTTCAACATCCATTTGGTGGAGTTCAAATTACAATAAGCCATCAAAGCACTAATAATACAAATTGTAGTAAATTAGCAACAGGAGAAAAATTTTCTACAAAGTTAAATCTTTTTCCTTTGTGTAAAGTTCCCACAAAGTTAATACCTTTCCTTTGTGTAATGTTTCCACAAATCGATACCTTCCTTTTGTGTAAAGTCTTTAACAACAAGTCTAGCCTTATAATTTTTTCACTAAACCTGCTGCATTCAATTTCCTTTTAAAAATCCATTTACAACCTATGTGCTCACAGTTGTTTGGTAGATCAATAAGTTCCCAAATTTTATTACTCTTTATCGAGTTTAATTCTCCCCGCACTACTTCCACCCATAGGTTTTGGTTCTTCCTCTAAATCTAAAATTTTAGAGTGAACTTCTCCTAAGAACAAATAATAATCATCTAGATATTGTAGGCCCCGTTTGGCAGAGGTCTAGCTCTAAGAAATCTGTAGATTTCCTAGAGCTGGTCATCTGTAACTCTAGGAAATTCTGGATCTAGAGTTACAGGCATGTTAAGTGCATTTACATGACTCATTTCATTTATATTATATATTAAATAAAAATATTTAAATCACTTTAATTTAGTCAACAAACTACAAATCCAGCATAGATCTCAGAGCTAGAGCTGTGCCAAACGGGGCCGTAATGTACTCAAATTCCTCTCACTGCTCTTCCTCCCACTTTTCCTAAGCATTGTAGTGTTGGGAGTTTGATTTATATTTCTTTCAGGAGCTGAACCTCCTTTAGTTTGGGAATTAATACTAGATGTATCCATTTGTCTTTCCGGTAGAGTTGCCAATAATTCCACCCTCGCCCACTTGGCACGGCGAGGTATGTTTTGATCTAAAAATATTGCATCCCTGCTTTCCATAAGTTTATCCTTTTTTGGGTTACAAAACCTATACCCTTTTGATTCCAAAGAATAACCAATAAAAAATTTATGGTGTGTTATTAGCTTACAACCCCAAATAGCTAAGTGGTGAAGTGAGGGTTTCCTTCTAGTCCACAACTCATAAAGGTTGACTGTTACAGACTTAGATGGTGAATGATTTAATAAATAAATAGTAGTATATAAAGATTTACCCTGAAAAGATAGAAGAAGATCTGAATAAGCCATTATAGACCTAACCATATCCATAAATGTTCTATTCCACTATTCACCAACATCATTTTGTTGTAGAGTGTAAGGTATGGCATAATAATGAATAATTTCATGTTCTTCACCAAAATCATTTAATATTTCTAAAGTGTATTATCTTCCATAATCAATTCTCAAAACTTTGATCCTTTTATTCAATTGATTTCCCACTTCAGTTTTATATGTTTTGAACACATCAAATCTTTCTGACTTGTGTTTAATAAGATACACACAACCAAATCTAGAATAATCATCAATGAATATGATAAAATAAATCTTTTGACCTCTAGTGGGAGTAGATATTTTATCACAAATATCAGAATGAATAATAGCAAGAGACTCATTAGATATTTTTGCCTTTGGAAAAAGGCGTATGGGGCATCTTACCCATTATACATGCCTCACAAATACCAAAAAAATCCTCTCAATAAAAGTGTTGAATTCCATAATTAATAAGCCCCTTAATTCTATTTGTAGATATGTGACCAGGTCGTAAATACCATAATTAAGATGCTGAGCATGTGTTCCTATCATTAGTATTCCTTACTATGGAATTATTTTCATCAACTAAGCAATCAATATTGCCAACATTTGATAGTTCATCAAGAAAATAAAAACCTTCATGACTAGTTCTAGTATGCACTAATTTTTCATTGAGTAATATTTTAACTATTCCTTTTTCAAACAGTATGTCATAACCAATAGATTCTGACTAAGCAACAAAAATTAATTTTTTTCTCATGCTAGGTGAATATAAAATGACTTGTAATAATAATTTTCCTCCATTGGGGAGTTTTAGGACATAATTTCTAATTCTAGGTACATCAGCTTTAGCATTAGTGCCCAAAAACATCTATTTCCCCTTGGAATTGTTTGCATAGAAGTAAAAGCTCTATGAACTCTAGGAATATGAGATGTAGCACCAGAATTAACAACCCAACTATTTGAAAAAGTAATGTTAAGTAAAGATTCAGTACAAACAAAATAAATAGACATATCGTCAAGCAAACAATTGTCTTTACGCTCAATTGGTTGATTGGTTTGATTCCTTTACTCAACCTACTTTTTCTTGCGGTTAGCTCTGAAATTCTCATACTGACCACAGTTATAACACTTGAAATTCTTGTACTTATCATTCCTTTGAGCTGAGTGACAATTTCCATGATCATCTATCACGTTTCTTGTTAAGATTTTCTCTCAAATCACCATTATGCTTTCTCTTTTGCCAATTCATTTTATTATTACCTTTTTTCCACTCTAAGGTGTAACTTAGAGTTGTGAATATTTGACAAAGAGTTTAGAACAACCATAACTTGCACTTCTTCAAAAAAAAGGATAACCACCATTTTGTAATTCCTCTGCTAGAACACAGAGTTTATTGGGATGCTCATTAATTGAAGCTCTATCATGCATTTTACTAGAGAGAAAGAGATTAACAAGATTAAGCATTTTAATAAAAGATACTTCACAATATTATTCCAGACTATTTATTCTTTTTTACGTATTCGATTCATCCTTAATATAAGATTAGGCAAGACCATGCCCTCAAACCAGACAACATGTTTTAGCATATCAGAGACGTTGATACTAACCTCACATCCATCTAATCATCAGCTGCATAGACCGTTAACCACAAGAGCAATTAAAGTGGTCATATAAAAAATACTCACAAATAAATGCGCGCGACCGCGTGAAGATGGCACGCCGATCAGGGAAGGAGTGACCCGTTCAAGAAAAACCAGGTGATCAGCGAGTTTACTTCTGTGCGATGGTGCGCCATGAAAAGTAATAACTACACACATCGCCGTGAACACGTAGCAATGCACGCCAATCGAGGGAAGGTCATGAAGATGTGCTAGCTTCTTTCCGTCTACACGACCAAGACCTCTTGTCGGTGAAATAAATGCTTGATTCCCGAGAGAGAGACACCATGTTGATTGCTGGCCGTGACTTGATTTTTTATTCCATCGGCTGTGCTTATATATGACGTGGGAGCACGAAGATTTGCCCTGATCAACTCGATTTGGACTTCTGACTTCTGATTTATTTTTCATTATTTATAAATTTCGTTTTTTTCCGAATTTTTAGCTTTTTGTTGAGCTTTTTTGCCGATTCCTTTTTTCCTGTATTTGTTTGTATTATACGTAATGGGCTAACATATTTTTTATATTTTTAAATTTTTTTAAATTTAATTATGCTAAATAAGTCTCTATCAGCTACAGTACTTTTTTTAGCTAGCTACAATATTTTCAGCCATAAACTTTTCGGCCGAACCGATCACCACCCAATTTCTTTCTGTGCGCGCGTATGTTGAGTGTCTCCTCTCCTCGATCGCCGTGTGTGGTAAAGAAAATTTCATTTACGCATGGACTTTTGGCAAGGGTCACACCATGCTTGAAGCATGGCACACTGCCTAGCGCGTCCGACGAGGGTGCTCCACGCCCATCTGGATCGCCCGAACGGTGCCCGCACATCCCACACAAGCTACACTAGAAGGCACGCTAACTGAGACACTATAGATATGCCACGCATGCTTACTTTTGTTTCCACACGAGAGACAGGGGTGACTTGTTTCCTCGATCGACGCTCGTCATGAAGAACAATGAGAAATAGGCACGTCGGCCGAGGAGAAAACTCTACGTGGAGGTTGAAGCAAACATGTAGAATCTAGGCTCTACCTAGGCTCTGATACCAATGTTGGGTTTTCTCTAAACCCTAGATTGATTTTGTGGAGGCTTTTCGGTCTACCATCTATTCCTCTGTCTTATCCGTGGTGCTGCTCACAATGCATAATGAGGCTAGAGGGTAGAGATCTATTTATAGACTCTACTTCCAGGTGTTACAAAATGACCCACCTGTTTTCGGTATCTCGTGAGACTCCTGAATCATGTCACCAACCACGATCATACAGTGCAGTTTTATGAGTCTAAAATATATCAGTCCTAAGCACACATGTGTGAGTTATGCACCACGATCAGATTGTTTACGAGAGTAATTCCAATCTGATCATATGGGTTAATAGCCTGCAGAGCTGATCCTACAAAACAAACCTAGCTATTTCGCCATGTGCTATACCCGGGTTAAATATACGCTTGCATATTAAATTTCAGTAGACTTGATCTCAATAAATATGTCTACCAAATTCCAGCACAACCGTCCTCAGCACCTCGAGTATTATTTCCTCGAGTTAAATTCTGCATCGAAATATTCCCTATCACTTGCATCATTAATATGAATAATTCTACATTGAGTAAAATAGACAATAACCATAATAAATGTTGAAAGCCACATAAAATAGACAAGAAAATTTAAATAATGTAGGTGATGAAGGACTAAGATAACCAATGGAGAAAATACAAATTGGCAACATCAAACCAAAGGAGGACACAAGTAAATCATCTTCATCAAAACAAATTGAAACTCCTACCTCTTCCACAACAAACAACATGTAAGAAGACCAACTTTCAACACTACCACCAAATATCCACAATGCGATTGCAAAGGATCATTCAATAGACCAAATATTAGGTGATGTGAGTAAGGGTATTCAAACTCGATCCCGTGTAGCTTCGTTTTCTGAACATTACTCTTTTGTTTCTTCTCTTGAGCCAAAGTTGTAGATGAGGCTCTAGACGATCCGGATTAGGTGAATGCAGTGCATGAAGAGTTAAACAATTTTGCCTGAAATGACGTTTAGACAATGGTGGAAAGACCCAATGAGCATAATATGATTGGCACAAAATGGGTCTTCCATAATAAACAAGATGAAAATAGAGTTGTGGTAAGAAACAAGAAAATGTTAGTTGCTCAAGGATATACACAAGTTGAGGGTTTAGATTATGATGAAATATTTGCACCCGTAGCTAGACTTGAGTCTATTCGTATATTACTTGTTTTTGCTTCAAACTTTGATATTAAACTATTTTTTAATAGACGTTAAAAGTGCATTCTTAAATGAAAAAATAACCTAACTTGTATATGTTGAACAACCTCTGGGTTTTAAAGATCCTAAAAATCCTATCATGTGTACAAACTCTTCAAGGTACTATATGGTTTAAAACAAGCTCTTAGAGCATGGTATTAGCACCTTCGAGATTTTCTACCCGCAAAAGGATTCAAAATTCGGATGATTGATACAACATTTTTTTTACCAAAATCATTGATGAAGATTTTTTTTGTATACCAAATTTATGTTGATGATATTATATTTGGTTTTACTAACCAAGACTTTTGCAAGGAATTTGGTGATATGATGTTTAGAAAGTTTGAGATGTCCATAATAGGAGAACTAAGCTATTTCTTTGAACTTCAAATCAAATAATTCAAAGATAGAGTTTTTATAAGCCAAACGAAGTATATGAAAGATTTATTCAAGAAGTTTGGTATGGAAGATGCAAAACCCATCAAGACTCCCATGGCAACAAATGGACAACTTGATCTCAATGAGGGAGGTAAACCAGTAGATTTAAAGTTTTATAGATCTATGATTGGTAGTTTATTTATCTTACCACATCTAGACCCGATATCATGCATAGTGTTTACATGTGCGCACATTTTCAAGTATCACCGAAAGAGTGTCATTTGACGGCTGTAAAAAGAATTCTGTGATATTTAAAGTATTCTCTAGCATTGACTTATGGTATCCTAAAGGTGCTAAATTTGATTTAATTAGATATTCGAATCCCAATTATGCGGGTTGCAAAGTGGATAGAGAAAGCACATCAGGAAATTGTCAATTGTTATGAAGGTTTTTAGTTTCATTGTCATCCAAGAAAAAAATTCTGTAGCTCTTTCCATTGCCGAAGCTGAATATCTTTCCGTGCTTAGTTGTTGTGCTCAATTGCTATGGATGAGGCAAGCTTTGATGGATTATGGAATTAAATTTGATAAAATACCCATTTTATATGATAATGATAGTGCCATGAAAGTAGACAATAACCCTATCCAACACTCAAGAACCAAGCATATAGATATATGCCAACACTTCTTGAGAGATCATGTGAGCAAGGAAGATATAATCATTAGCCACATTCGAATCGAATATCAATTAGCGGACATTTTCACCAAACCATTAGATGAAAGTCGCTTTTGTAACTTGAGCAATGAATTAAATATCATAGACTTTTCAAATATTGCTTGAACTCTTGCCTGATGCTCTTTGTTCTCATTTGATGTTAGTTGGAGTTTTTAATAAAGGTGTTTTCAAATATTTTCTTAAAAACCTCTATATTTACAAAAATTATGTTCTGAGATATCCTTTAGCTTTCTTAATGCAAAATGATCATGAATGATATCTATTTAAGTGTAAAACTAGAGATCATTTGCATAATTCTTAAATTCCAAGTTCTATCCTTGAAGTTCCAGAAAAATCGGAACTACCGATGTGTCTTGCATAGTACTACCACTTTTTGGTACTATTGGCATTGATATCACGGTGCTACCACTTCAGTTGGTGAACCAATATGGTCAGAAAACCAACTTGATCAAAAACAAATGTAGTCGGGAAACCAACTTGGTCGAAAAACCAACATGGTCAAAAACCAACGTGGTCGAAACCAATATGGTTAAAAACTAGCATGATCGATAATGTGGTTGAAAACCAACGTGGTCAGAAAACATCGTGGTCAAAAACCAACGAGGTCAAAAATAACCATTGCAGTCAAACACAACATTGAAAACATAGTCACTGGTACTAATGGGTCACTGGTACTACCCGCATTGAAAATGTGGTACTATCATGACGGTTGGTAAATGCATTAACTGACTATCCATGGCTCTTTAAGACTTCTGTCTCTCTCTCTCTCTCTCTCTCTCTCTTGAGCGGTATCTCCACTTCCCCCTCTGTTCGCGGCCGTATTGTCACTCCCCAAAGAACTCCTCAAAATCCCCTCTTGAGATTGTCTAGTGTTCTCAAGATTTTGTCGATTACTGCTGATTTCTTGGTGCCTAAGGGTTCATCTCATTCCATTATCAAGTTAAAAGCATCTAAATCCTCTCTTTTTGCCTTGCTCATGAACCCTAGGTCAAAATAGGTGTTTCTGAAAATGTGGATGATTTAGTGAGCTTTTCTTGGGAAAATTGCTAGAACTAGTATCATATGATGCTTATGCATCTATATCAAGTATTCAATCCTTACAGAACACTAGAAAAAGGTTTAACATTGCAATGCCCTAGAATTTGTCCAGTAAAAATGGTAATACCGCTCGACGCGTGCGGTACTACCACAGAGAGGTCATACCGGCTGATAAACGTTGGTACTACCAATTTTTCTAGGTAGATAACCACTTCATTCCATTCAACTTTAAACCCATTTTGATGGATCTCTAATTTTTATTTGTTATCTGTCCTCTCTGTTTGAAGATGCTTAGGACCAATAACACTAATCAAAAATTCTATAGCACTCTAAAAACTTTGAGATTAAGACCCTTCCCCCCGGTCAAACCTCCTCTTCTCCTGAGCCACTTGTAGCCTAGGCTTTTGCCCAAATCAATCCAGAGGTAGTTCAGAAAGGTAGAGAATATTGAGGCAAAGCTCCTACTCCTAATATTGAATCAAAAAATGAGGAAAGTTCAACCTAGCAAGAAAGTGAGTCTGCTAAAGAGATGGAAAGCTAGTATGCTGAAGAGTTGGAAAGCCTAAGGAGCAACCAATCAACCTGAGGACAATCACCAATGATGATTATACCATACTTCGTCAAAGAAATCAGTTTGTGCTCCCAAGGAATGCTTCAAATCCGGAGTTCCACACTAGAGTTCAGGAACTAGTGTATGAACAGATCTATGGTCCCAATAGGCAATTTGCAGACCATAAGTATGTGGATTGGGCACATTTGAATTCTTTGGATAAGTATAATGGAACATATCACCTGTTTCAAAGGGATGGCATCCATGATCTAGTAGCACTCAGATGCGACTACAATGATTAGATAATTTGGCAATTCTATGCCACTTTACATGTATCTCCAAATTTCACTCATATGGCATGGATGATGGGGACTATATATTTGGATTGCCATAAGCATGAGTTTGAGCTAGCCATCAAGATCGAGTCGAGCAGCTATAAGAGAGTCTATGACAAAGTTGCACTTTTGGTTTTAGCCTGGACGGATTACTATGATGCAAATGTCATATATGCCCTAGGCAAGCTAGTTGGTCTTCTATCTATTCCTAGCTTGGTCAACGGGATCATTAACCATATTATTCTCCCTAAGAGTGGGAACTATGATGCCATTAGAGGATATGCTCGGAACTTAATTGATTACATCATGCATGGCAGAAAGTTTGATGTGGTAGATCTTATCATCCGGGAGATTACTTCTTCTAAGAATGATTGGGTCAAAAGAATCAATTATGCTTCTTATATTATGACGTTGATCATCTAGAAGACTAGATATCGTGGAGACTTGGGATCCTCCCATAAGACATACAAATCTCGGGAGGGTCCTCCCATTCCAACTGCACCTCCACGTGCTCAGGCAGAGGACGAAGAAGATCCAACTCCTGAAGTGGACGTAGTCACTCTTTCTCAAATCCACTCGGATACCCTCCAAATTCATGACCATTAGGCCGAAGCGTTTGCATCTCTTTCCACCAAGTTGGGCTCCACTGATGATCGAGTGACTTCTCTCGATGAGCGAGTCACCTCCATTGAGCGTACCTTGGTTCATCCTCCTTCTCCCATCCACTATGGTCATCATCGTCGCTATGGCCCTTCTTCTCAGGAGTAGACCTTTTTGGTACCTTGATACCAAAGGGAGAGAAAATGAAGAAAAAATGAAGAATGAAGGAGAGCAAAAGAAGAAAAGAAGATCCATTATCTATTATCTATGATATGCTTTATATATTTGGATCTTATTGTCTTGTTAGGTAATGAACCTTGTAATGGTATTATGTTTTATGCTTTGTGGACATGTTATATAATATGTTGAACTTGGTAACATTATTATGATGTTCCATATTCCCATGAATTGCAATTGTTACCATATTTGGTTGATTATGGTATTGGCAATTCTCTCTCAAGTTCAACATTCAAATGAAGCTTTGCTAAATTTTTCAAAAATATCTACATGTGCCTACAAAGAAATTTCTCAAATCTATATGCTCATGTTTAGGAGGAGCCTTCTTTAAAATGATTTTAAAAGCAAATAATTCTCAAAACTCATTTAAAGCTCATTGCAAGAATTACTTGTTTTTGAAAGTCATAACAAGAATATACAACTCATTTTTCAACAAGTGGTATATTCAAAATTCTATCTTTCACTCATAATAGTTGGGTCATCATCAATTACCAAAAGGGAGAGATTGATAGTATCTAGGCTCCTAAAAATTATTTTGGTAATTAATGACAATATGTGAACATGAGACTCACATGTTTATTGAGTGTTTGAAAGGTTTAGTTCTGGTGACGAATGGAGATGCATGCCAAAGGTCAACATGAAGATCAATATGGTTTAAGACAAAGGAATAAGTAGTCTAGAATCCCTTTTGGGGTGTTAGAGGAGGTGTGGTACTTCTGGACTCCGGTCAGACCGAAACCTAGTTGATGGTACGTTTTTTCCAGAAGGATTCTTTTGGGGTGTGTTCGTTCCCCTAGAAAATGAAAGTACCGGAGTTTATTTGGTGAAATGACCATATCGCAATATGGCTGCATATCTCTAATGGTACTATTGCATAACCAGAAGTTCCGAATGAATGGGCAGTACATTATTTCCAAAGAAGACCATTTTTAGTCCTCAAGACAAATGGTAGTACCGCATCAGAAAACGAAACTACCGATATAGCGAAAGTACCGCACTTACAACGGTGATAGTACCGCGTCGTAAACTCAACGGCTAGTTTAGAGGCATTAAATTCGACTGCTATAGCTCAAATTCCATAGGAGCAGTAGTATCGACCTTTCAACGGTGGTACTTCCGATTGTCCTAATTTTTAATGATCTTCTCCCAAACGGTCGAATTTAGTTGGTGGAGAGTATAAATACCTCTCCACCAGCTCGAGGACAGGCGGAAGATACCTCATTTAACATCATTGAGCTTAAAGCACACTCTCCACACCTCATACACACTTGTTGCATTCAATTGAGATAGTTGAGCCAAACTCAACTGCATTCATTCTAGATTGATCCTTGGCACTTGATTGACATCAAGCGAAAATTGTGGTTCATTACTCTTGCTGTTTGTCGGCACCTAGATGGCTTAGCGGGAGTACGCGTAGTGATCTCTTGAAGAAAATTGTGAAGAGGCCCGACGCCAGATTATGTGTGGTTTGGTGTTCGCCATCTCCGGAACGGAAGAAGAACAATCACTAATGAAATCGAGGAGCAAGGTTTAATTCGTGGAGCTGATCCAAATCGTTTGGACTTTCCTCAATGTAGACTAGTGAAGACTGACAAGTCTTCGATAACACAGCAAAACACACGTGTCATCTCTTGGCTATTTCTTTGCCTCTACTTTTCGCATTTATATTTCTAGTAAATTGAGATTATTGAGATTGTTATCTTTAGTTGTGCTAGAAATATATTTATAGAGACTTGTCTTGTGGTGCCTTAGCTTTACTAGAATTAAGTAGGTCTTGAATTGCAATATAAATCTTGCTTAGCTCTAAAATTATAGGAATTACCTTTAGAAAGCAATAATTTTTAGAACCTCCTATTCATCCCTCTCTAGTCGGTTATCTTTGATCCTACAACGCACCAAACAGTCTGACCGCGCTCTCCGTGACGATTGGACCACACCGGTCAGACCGTCAACCAACAGCCGGTTGATTGGCTCACCGGTGTGACCGTATCTTCAATGCCAGTCACACCGTCCAACTTGATTCCGGTCCACCTGCCAACAACAGTTGGTCGGATCACATGTGCCCAATTCCAAAATATATTTAAATTCTTTGGGAAAAAAAGCAACCGCAACTAGAATCTGATCACACCACACCGTCAGTTTGAGCGCCAACCTGAGTCCGGTCACACCGAACCCACGGTTTGACTGCCAATCCTAGCTAGTCAGACTGCCCTTAACAGACAACTACTCTAAAATATGAATTTTTGAAGCTTCTATGAAATTGAAATTTAAAAATAAACCAAAGTGATAATTATTTATCACAAAAATATTATAGACCTACACAGTCTCTCGGATACTGTACAGGGAGAATGGAGGCAGCCCTGCAAATTCTTTTTTTGCCGTTCTGCGTTCTGTTCTTTCGGCCTGAAAAGCGCTCACGTGAGGACGCTCAGAATCTTATCTTCAGGAACGTTCGTAGCAGTGAGGTTTATTAATGCATGACCCCGCCTAAATCACCGGCATGAAAACACGTTTCGAGCATATCAATCGTTTCAGACTAAGTTACCTTGCACCAGATTGCCAAGGTTCATCCACCTTTCAGACTTTCAGTCATGCAAGTTGCTTGTACCAGAATGTACTACTTGGTTGTTAGAGAACAGAGCACTTGCAACGACACTTGTTTGTTCCTCACCCACTTCCACCATTTGGTTCTCTGAATCTCTGTGACTTGGATGACAGAAGCTATCCAAATTAGCATACTTTTTAGAGAAGGTATACAACAAAGAATTGCAGGAGTGAAGCACCAGGGCCTCGTTTACCAACAGCAAGCACAAAGGAGCATTTCTGAAAGACGCACCCTATGTTGTTTTTAGCCTTTTCTGAAATAGGAAACACCGAGCGATGGATGGTGCATTTGATGTCACCGTGAAAGAATGATGCAATGTTCTCGTACAATAATTCAACCTTGGAACACAGCTGAAAGGATGTAACATTAAACCAAACAAAATCACAAAATCTTGATCACTATACTTTTTCATCACCTTTGACAGGCCAGAGTGGACACTGACTGCCCTGCAAACAATTCTGACAACAACGCTCGAGAGAATCAACCCTCCAAAATAGACAAATAATAACACAAATTTGGAATATACCACGGTTTCTCGACACAAAACAACTAAGAACAAATTATGAAGTGAGCTTACCGCATGGAGATATAACATTCAACTGCAAACTGAAAGTGTTTGGACTTTAGAGCACATCAAGCTTCAAAACTACAGCCCGTAAATGGAACCACAGGGTAAGCAAAGCTCAAAACAGGTACTTGGAGATATAGTACTTGGAATTGGAGGTAGTTTTCCTGTCTCCCAACCAATGCTGCATGTGCACTCCAATGGCGTCCAAGTACTGGCCGCTCCTGCCATGGAAGCCGACCACCTTCCCTTCTGTCGTAGCAGAGCTGAAATAGGTACCGATCTCCTCGCCGAATGGACCGTACTTCCCTCGGCTACTGACGAGAGTAATGGATCTCAAGACTCTGGGCCCTTCCTCTACGCAGGTGTTGTAGTAGCCGTATATGCAGGTCAGGACTTCATGTGGGTAGTCAAGCTTAATCTGCACATGCATTTGGTGAAAATCAAATTAGCCGGCATCACATCAGTGATACATGTATACAACTTTCCTCTTAAGTTATGCGTCAAAGAATTACATGAGTGATGGCAAGCAAGTTATCCATTGCCAGAAAATTGTATGACTCATCATGCTTTGGAAAAGAAGACTTGATAAGTGAACAACTTGACTCTACTCACCCTGTGTGTTATCTGGCCACCACTGCCATGCCTTGTAGACCAGATGGATTGCCCACTCCTGTCATACTCAATCTGTATAGAGCCAATGAAATCGGTTCTCATGATGTAGATTTGCTTGACTCCTGTGTAAACACCATCATCCCATGGCTTGCCTCCCTCCCCACCCCATGGTCCTGGCCCTATTGGTATTGGTTCTTTCACCACACCATATGTAACCTACAAAATGATTCAAACACATCCTTTCCTCAGTCACACTACTACTTGCATTGTATGACAACATAGAAAGAACTCTACTGTCGAAATTAATGTTTATTCTTGTATTAGTATTTCAGACATAATTCACTCGAAGAAATTGGTTTACCTCATCTCCAATTTCCCTCTGTGCTAGTGCAAGCATATCGGATTGTCGGGACGGACTTGTATCAGTCAGTGCTCTGTCAGTTCTCTGTGATAACACCTTCCCTTCCAGAACATGAACCCCGATGCTATCAACATACCATCCTTCTCTGCCATGAAACCCCACTATCCTTCCTTCGGTCAAACAGGAGGAAAAGAACGTGCCATGCTCATCACCAAATGGTCCATGGCTCTTCTTTGTCGTGTGGAACGTGAGAGATTTGATCACTGTTGGGCCCATGATCATCGTCGAGCCGAAGTAACCAGTTATGTGAGTCAAGATCTCTGACGGAAAGTCGAATACTACCTGCCATACAAAATCTTCATGTCATCAGTTATCACAAGCCTGAAACTGAGATTCTGAAGCAGAAATTGCATCACCTTTTCAGGTCTTGCTCCCCCACTGACTCCGCGCTTATCGCCCCATATCGCCTGCCCATTCCGATCATAGAGGACCTTCATAGAAGATATTCCCAATCCTCGCGTTAAATTGATTTGTCGGACACCGGTGTATATACCATCATCAAATATGGTGCCACCACTCCCACCCCAGGGACCAAATCTCACAGGAGTGCTTATAGTCATGGTTCCATTATCCGAGTAGAAACTAGGAAATGACACCATCTGCAAAGCAAGAATTCATAAATTGAATCTCCCTTGCAGTTATCAATTATACAATCCGGATATATGAAGCAAGTGGTTACATGAAAGATTCTAGATTACAAGGTTTAGTTTCTCTTACCTTGTTCCAGAGAGTTGCATCCTGAGATGGATTAGGATACTGTTCCTTCGGATAGTTGCTAGTTAGAACAGTGTAGTTGTCACCCCCTTCTCTCGCTGCAAGAACCATGTCATACCCAGCATTAATATCTGCATACCTATGACCATTTCTGTCGTAAGATCTCGTTATGCTCCGGAGTGCCGATGGAGCATTGGACGGATTTGGGTTCTTCTCATTCTTCAAATGGCAACCTATCGAGTCGAGATACGCACCCGATCTTCCGTGAAAGCCGACAATTTTGCCACTGGCCACTGGAAGCGAGAAGGATGTCCCTTGTTCAGTGCCAAAAGGGCCATACTTGGAGCGACTACTCTCAAATGTTAGTGATCTTATGACAACCCCCGTCCCCACTGATCCATAGTAGCCACTGACATACGTGAGGATTTCTTGAGGGTAATCAAGTTTCACCTGCGGGAAAGGCACACTTGTAATGTCAGTCTGTAACTTCCTTTCAGCAGCATTTCTTACAGAGAATTCGTCAGTTTCTAGGGATTACCAGAAGGAAGCACCACGAATTTTGAACTTTGTTAATTTATCAGTCAAAGAATAGTTCTAAGTGTATGTATTCTGAATAGTTTTGATTAGTGCACCATATGAAAACTGAATTCATAGTAAACTGCATTTGTAAACTGACTTCAAACTTTTGCATGCAGTAGAATAATGGGCAAGGCTTTGTAAATGGATGATCAAGTAGATATTTCAAAAGGACATACCTGTGATGAACGACTAAAATAACTTATTAGGGACTTCGCTAACACAAAGCTCGACATCAGTCAGATGCTCATAAAAACAGTGTCATTAAGATCAGACAATAAACAGTGTCGAAATCGCGGCAAGTGTTCATATGTGCAGCAGCAAAAAAAATGCCAGTCATGTATTTCTAGCTTAATAGGCTTAGCATCGCTATCACATAAACATTCAAGAACGCAACTTAAGTAGCAACTTGTGCATATAGAGACAATTTTGTGATCATGTTTCTATGAGTGTTGCAATTTCTTAGTAAAGGCTTCAAATGCCATAACAGGGGATTAGTCAGTTGAACCTGATCAGTTTTTGAGCCTCCATCACCCCCATGCTTGTCTGACCAAACTGACTTTCCTTTCAGGTCATACTCGATCTTCATGGAATCAATGGCTGCACCATGGGTGACTACAATCTGGCGCACTGTGGAGTGCACACCGTCGTCCCAAGGGGTTCCTCCTAGGCCTCCCCATGGCCCGACCAATATTGGGTTCTTCCCGTTTAAGATTCTAAAGCTCTATTGAACATGATGAACAAGTTAACATTTTGTCCCAAGAGGGAAAAAATCACAAAACTTTGAATATTATACTCATGATGCATCAACTGAACAAAGTATTCTGCTATTCGCTTACACTCAGATCAATCTATTTGTATGGCACTCTTCTATCTGACTTTCCAAGGATAGAAATGCTTTTAGGATGTTTTCCTTGCATGTTGCACAAAGGAATTTATAACCTTAGTCAGGTCGATCGAGATTAAGCAATAGATATATGATTTATGCATCTCATTCCTAAGGAATTCTACCTACAAAGGTTTTTTTTTTTTTGCAGGATACTAGTCCATATTTAATAAGCTATTTTGGTTTCTTAAGTCATAACCATGTACCCTGCTCAGAGTGTAACCAGGCAACTGAATGCTACTTCAAAGATATAATAATAAGTTAACAAGCCAATTTCTATCATGAACAATTCCAGAAAAGCTTTTCTAAAGACTGAACACGCTACTGTATTAAGGATGGGATCTTTTTGACTTATTGCCTATAGCTTTCTCCGAACAAACAAACGGGATAGCTTCTTCGCCGTTTTTTCGAAGTGGCTTATTGAGATAGCATTTTCGAACCGGCTTATCGACTCATCAGTATTGATTCATTTGCACGAACGATTGTACTAATGCTAAAAACCATTAGTCACAGCCTAAAAGAACCCACCTTAGGTCTTCCCCCACCAAACAATCAGGCAAACATGCAGATAAATACACGCTAGTTCATGAACAAACAGGAAGAAGATACCATGTTCGCTGTCCAAACAAAGGCCAAACACCTGACAGAGAATTAAGATTGTACCAACTAGTGCCTAGTGATGAACTTGCTAGGATGACATGATTACAAGAAACACTCGCATGTCTATTTATAGAGGAACAGGGAGAATGGAGGCCAGAAAAGAGCAAGCACCATCACCATTCACAAGCTGGCAGCAAATAGCAGCAGCACTAACGGTTGAAGAAACCTGAAAGCTACAGGGAAGAACTCGATTCTCTGACCTAGGTGATCACCAATTGTCCGAGTCATTCACCAGAGGGCAAAAAGACGCCGGAAAGAAGCAATTTTTTGGCCACCGCTCGCTTTCGCCTTCCTTGACTTTACCATCAACTTTGCATCATTCCCGGCGTTCACGATGGAAAACTAAAGAGCCGGTGCTCCTTTATTTCGATTCTCCGAGAGAACTTTATCTTTTTGTTCCGTTGCTTTCTTTTCTCTTCTTATTTTTTTGTGAATTTCTTGGAGATGAGTTCAGAAGGATCAAAAGAACAATCTGAATGAACTGACGTTCATCTGATCCCATCAAAATTTTTGATACACCAACCAAGGCGCCTGCATCAGGGGCACACAGTGCAAACTTGCTCAAACTAATCTCTCTGAACGAGCAGAGAGAATAGCTCAACTTTCTTTTACTACTAGCTTTTTAGTGTAACTAATAGGATCATTCTTTTAAACTGTAACTTACAGTTTAATTTTTTTTTAATTCTACCTATTTACGAAAGAATATAGAGAAAAACACTCGCATATAATTTTAATCGATATAGCTAAAATTAGTATAGTGTCTACTACAATCGACTTATAACCTATCTTAAAAAGCGTTCCATTTGAAAGCTAATTACTTTAACATAAAGTATAAGCCATCAGTTAAAAAAACAAATCCTTTGACTTTTAAATAAAAATAAATAGTAATGACTGAAAAAAGGTGACTTTTTAAAAGAAAGAGACGAATGATGAAAAAAGTGAGATATACGTGCACGACGGGGACGAGTGGAGTGAGGTGTGTTATACATCCGTGACCCTGCGTCTTATCTCTAGAGCTAGACGGTAGTAGAAGTGAAGAAGGCACTTAGAGAAAGTGAATGTTTGATTGTTTTTAGCTTTTCTAAGTAGAAACCAATACAAATAGGATCTTAATGACACCAAAGGTGAAAAGAGGGAACATAAGATAAAATGAGGTAACAACACATACATCCTTTTCAAAGTAACACCACTGATGATATTGTTAAGTCAATGCAGAAGCCGGTTCTCTGAATATGTGTCTCGTCGTTTGCTTGACAGAGAATTGTGTAAACTGCGGCGTTGTTTACGCACTCTGAAGGGCACAGGCGTCCAAAGGCCTGGAGGTGGTAACCTTTCTAAAGATTGATTGCCTGCACCTCACTTGTTCAGAAAGGCCTTCAAAGAAAATGGTGGGTAAGAATCCTGCTCCAAGAGTTTCAAATGTTATGCATGCATCATGATGTTAAGAACACCAATAGCGCAATATAAATTGAAGTGGACTAGTGGTGGGAAGAGCTTCCAAGAACAAAAAGGTGCATAAGCAATTACATCAATTTAAAAGCATACAAAGATACTGGTGAAAAATATGCGATAAGCACAAACGAAAAAAACGAAGATTTCAATAAGATATGATACAGAATCATGATTGAAAAGTAACTAGAGCTGTTACCTTGCCAACTTCCTGCTGTAGGTATTGTCTAACCACAGTCGCTTGCTGTATCACTCTATCCAATGATGAATATGCTGGTAGATTAGCATGTGCTGCAATTGATCATGAGAGAAAGTTCATAATCAGACCATGGGGAAATGAGGTTACGATACCAGGAGCTGAACAGGATATCATAGAACATACCAAGGACAGCACGATTCAAGCTATCTGCAACATTCTGCCTGTACTCTGGGCTTAGTAGATGGAACATAGGTGACTTCTCAGGCTCTTCATAAGCTAGGAGGGCCATAAAGTCCTATACAGTGAAAATCTGGGTTGTCATATTCTTCCATGCAATAATATGACCCAAAATTTCAAAACACATCACCGTGTCCCTATATCTTGCACTCTAAAAAAATGTATTTCACTGCCTGAATGGTCCTTCACAACTTCAATCATCTTTACCAAATGTGTGTTACTAAAGCAAGCACACGGTATCAGTTATGGTGATAATGGGCCATTACGCATTAATATTGAACATCTAAAAAATTATGTTCATAGATATAGAACCAGCCATGACAAATCAAATTCAATGAAAATATCATGCAAACAGTTGGATCTGATTTATTTACTAAGCATAATAAAATACATCATAGTTCGGTAGCATTTAGCCAAAGCTGTTGATATCAAATCAGACCTAAGGCATCAAGCAGAAACGCAATTGATATCAAAACAGACCTAAGGCATCGAGCAGAAACACATAATGGAGGTGATATACCAGCACTGTTTTGCTAGCACATCCTTCAATACTAGTACATTCATATCTCATGCATACTGGACAAGAAAATTCCTTATATTGTATAGACTCAAAAGGAGGTCTAAAGCTGTCTAAAATAAGCACATGATAAGTTGCATTCTAAGGCCTGTAGGGTTAAGGAAAAAGTACCTCTAATTTCTCAACATACTTGGGAACTTTCCCAAACGGTGTCAACTTCTTCTGGCCAAACTCAAGAGCTTCTGTGCTGCCAGTCAAAACAGCCAGATTTATCAAACCATCTAACATATTTTTCCCATCCAAATTAAAGTTTGCAAGTACTAACCATTTTCTGGAACGAACTAGCTCGATGAAGTGAAGACTTAAAAGATCAAAATGTAAATCCATATCATTCTCCAGCAAGTTAGGTGCCAACTCTTCTGTCAGCTCTATGGCTTTCAGGGCATTCCCTTCCAACACAAAATTAAAAATCTCTGAAAGATAATCAATACACAGCATTAGATGCAAATAGTGCATGCTTGTAGACAAATCAGAATAGAAATGGTGGTTTTTAAAAACTGGCTTGAGTTATACGGTCATGACAGACTAACTAGAACACATTTAATACCTGTTGGAACCACAACTATTTTAAAGGAAATGCTAGAGAACAAACAATTCGAGAAAAGTTACTATTACAGATAAGCTGCACTGAAAGTATCCTGAAAATTTTAAGAAAAAATACCCAAAAGACAGCAGGGAAATTTAATCCGTAGGCTAAGAGTGCACATAAAAAAAATAGTTCTACACACTTCTATTAGTTTAATACATGTCTATGGTTCCAGGTAAATATTGAACAAAATTTGCATTTGCAAGGTATCACATCCAACCACTAGCATCTACTTTGAACAGAGATGGCTCCATGTCCCACTAGCTAAATAAATAATAGAGTAAAGTCCATTACCGGTCCTTAAACTTTTTATGCTGTGTCATCCCGGTCCTTAAACTTTCAAAGTGTGGCAATATCCTATGTAGTTGTAGCAGTGAACTTTTTATGCTGTGTCATCCCGGTCCATAGACTTTCAAAAGAAATTGCCACACTTTGAAAGTTTAAGGACCGGGATGACATACTTTAAAAGTTTATGGACCGGGATGACACAGCATAAAAAGTTTAAGGACCGGTAATGGACTTTACTCTAAATAATATTATGCTGCAATGCCATTGAGCAGTTGATTTAGTAAGAGTATTTCAGTTAGCTGAATAACCGGTTACTAATTACACATTTTTTATTAGCATCACAATTGTAATGGAAAGCTATGAAGGAATATGAAGACAGCAAAGGTATAGCAAAGTGGACCATTTCTAAACCAAAACTGTAGGGAATTTACAAAATTATACAAAAGTGCTTAACAAGTAACGCACATCCCTAAATAATGTAGATAAAAGATTCAGTATTGACCTGCAAATAAATACCTTTACGCTTGTCCACATCCACACTATAATCAACAGGTAACTTCAACCCAGTGCTGGATAGGAATGCTTCTGCAGTCTCCTTAAAACAGTTGTGCATAAGATAGGACAGCACTATGTTGCGAACATCGTTATCACTGACAGACTGCAGTTGAAAAAAATTTAATTGTAAAAAGCAGACTATTACTAAATGTAAGATGACGTCACAACTAGCATTAATCCAAATTTAGAAAAGAAATACTCTAGTCATCCAACGAAACACACTAATAAGTACTTTCCCTTAATTGAATATGACAACAGGATACTACTTTATACTTGCTTCAGTGAAAATAGCGGCATTTATGGTCCATGCAAACAGAAGACCCTAGTTCTCTCGCAACTATTTCAGCATTCCTATTTGCAGTGAATATTCCTTTTTGACAAATGCAAGGTTAAGAAGCATGTACAACTGGCTCAACTCTTTGCACTCTACAGTCCACTTGTTGAACACCAAATTGGAAGATCTGCAGCATTTCCCCCAATATAATGACCCAACGAACACCAAGAGAGCTTGCTAGCATGCCGCCTACCGCCATGAAGCAGAATGTCCCGTTAATTCCGCTGGTTCCTAGGGCACCTTATTGACAAAGTTTCAATCTTTTTTCACTACAAAAACCACGCAATCGACAAAGTTTCGATCTTTTTCACTACAGGTCATCCAATCGACAAAGTTTCAATCTTTTTTCACTACAAAACACCCTATCGACAAAGTTCCAACCATTTCTCACTAAAAACCCTAACACGAGGGAATCATCCAGTCCATGCACTCAAATAATAAGAGAAACCATTTTGCCCTCTCCACAAAACCAATCCAATTGCCGAACACAAAGGAATTCCGGATTCGCACACGAATGGGAAGCATTCACCAGAGCCATATAATGGCAGCGCCTAAAGTAAGAAAAAAATTCACCAATCCATCTACCTCGTCCCCCTCCTCCAACAGCAAACGGATTCACGAACGAACCTAACACCAAAAAGTAAGGAGGCGACAGGTAGCTATACAAGCGCGGGGGGGGGGGGGGGGGGGGCGTGGAGAGTGAGCGTACGATGTTCTCGTAGAGGCGGGGATCCAGGTCCATCATGGCGGAGGAGAGGAGGTCGGCGGCCAGATGCGAGGAGGGGGAGGCTGGGCGGGCGCTGCCTGCCGCTGGGGAGCCGAAGAATCCCGAACGGAGGATTTCTATTTTATTTTTCTTTGCTTTCCTCACTGTTTTTCACTTCTTTGTCTGGCTTCTTTTCCAGGTTACGTACGATCAAGGTACCTCCCGTGGTGAATGGCCAGATTGGGGCGTGGCTAGGGCTGAAATATGGGGCTGTTCTTTTTAGCTGCGGTTTATGATTTTTAGTTAAATTTTTTGAATTTTGGCTATTTACGGTACAGATTACGGAGAGATCGATACTCACTTACGATTTTGGCTGGTACAGATGTTAAGCTTTTGACGTGTACTACGTTTAACTTGTAGACCCCGTCTTGAGAAAATACTTCGTTTAAAAGTTAGGTACTGTAGCGGCTGCGAAAAGTCGGCCGGCTTGTGGCCAGCCGAACAGGCCCATAAAAGCTCTAGGCTCGTGGAGCAGCTTGGCTGGAAACAGACTCGGGCTCGTAACGTACTTAAGCCGAGCCAAGACTTCTTTCCCCCCATTCGCTTCATTGGCGAGCTGAGCGGTCTAGCCGGCCAATCTAGAGGAATATTTGAAGGCCAACGCTTTCGGCCTTGGCCTATTATTGCTTAACCCTACAGAGGAGAGACTGAGGGAGGCATCGAGTTGGGCTCAAATGGGCGTCGCCGCAGAGCAGAGGGCAGAGACGTCCATCGTGCGGTCTCCTCGACATCAGCTGCACGATCATCATCCATCCCGCTATTTCCTTGTTGCCCACCTCGTCCCCTCCTCGCCATCCATCGTATGGAGCGACAACCGAGCATGGAGTCTCATGCGTGCTGAGAGAAGAAGTCCGCTGTTGACATGGGGCCTCTCTGTCCGCCTTGGCACCGACGGATGACCACGCAACTGGGCAACGCCTCCTAAGCTCCCAGGCGCCTCCTAAACTTGGTCAACCGATGGCGACTCCAACAGCCTCAGGGAGTCTCCAATTTCCACTCCTCTTACTTCAGTGAGCCTAGTTCAAAGATTGTGTTTAATTTGAGGGGCAAGAGTTGCATCAATTTTATGGTTAAAATTAGGGGCGAACTCTATTTCAATTTTAGGGGTGGGTTTAATTGCTGGCTAATGCCTATGCAAGTTCAATTGTTTCGTTGTTGGGTTATTGCTGCATGCCCACTTCAATTGTTGCGTTGATACAAACTCATGTCTTACAAATAAGGGTATGCTACCTCATATCCGATGAGGCATATACTGAAATGCATACCCTATCTAAACAAGGTGGCTAAAATGAAAGCTCAAGCTAAGCTCAACTTTAGTCCTGCCAAGACAGGTGATTCTTGTTTACTTCTTATTGCCACTCCTCTTGAATATGATCAAGATGAAATTTGTCAAATAATTGCTAAGATGATAATTGTTCATGAGTATCCTTTAGGATGGTAGAGCATACTTGGTTTAATGTTTTGATGATGTATTTAAATCCAACACATTAGTTCATCAGTAGAAAGACAATAAGAAATGAATACATCAAGATTTATTAATCAGTGAGAGAAGCCCTTAGGAAGGGTCATAGAAGTGTCAATCATATAAGTCTAACTTGTGACTTGTGGACATCAAGCCAAAACCTTTTCTACATGAGTTTGGTAGCGTATTATATTGATAAAACTTGGGTTATAAAACGCCTTGTGTTGAACTTTATTGAGCTGGATTCTCCACACACTGGGGTTGTTATAGCTCAGGCTGTCTTTGATTGCATTGTTAAATAGAAGATTGAAGATAAGATTATCACAATCACTCTTGGTAATGATTCCTCAAATGCTTCTTTTGTACATAGTTTCAAGGCCAAGCTTGCAGCTAGAGGATCGGCTCATTTCATTGCTAAATATTTTTCATGTTTGTTGTTGTTCTCACACTATGAATTTGGTAGTTAGTGATGGCCTGAAACTGTTAACACATTGGATAACCAAGCTAAGAAAAAAAATCAAGAATATAAAGAAGGCTCCATCTCATATGCACAAATTCTTAGAAATTTGTAGAACATTTATATTGAAATTTGGTCTTGGATTGAGTCTTGCTCATTTATCTAGATGAAGTGAATGAGAGTTTAGAAAACAGGGCTTCAAATTGCTTGAGTAGTGGAATTTGAATGCACATAGATTTCCAGTAGCGTCAAAGATGGCAAATAATTTCTTAACTGTACCAGCCAGCATCGTATCTCCATAATCAACTTCTAGTGCAAGAGGTAGAGTTCTTTATGACTATCAGAGTTCTCTATGTCTGGCTATGGCTGAGTATTTAGTGTGTGCTTTTGAGTATTTAGTGTGTGCTTCAGTGGCAAAGCCAGAAACAAAATCAAAGGTGGACTAAGTATTGTCATAAACACTGTATTTTACCCTTGTTTAATTTAAATTCATACATAAATATAAGAGAAACAATGAAAAATGAGAGAAATACAATGAAGTACCTCAGTAATAAAAAACGCATCCCAAAAATATATAACTATGCTTCCAATGAGTAGAGATCGGTCATTTGCATATCAAAAATAGCAAAATTAATTATACGAATAGAAACAAAAGGCGGCATCCTTTTCTACACTATATTCCAACCAATTGAACTAATTATACCATGATTCTTAAGGATCATGACACTTTGTCATCCAATGGCGTTGGAAAACCATATCCAATTGCTCGAGTTGGACCATTCAACAAATATGCCCTCTTCACTTGATCTCTAATTTTATTGGCATAATCTTCTATTGGTGTGCGATACGCTAGATTGGTGATAATGTCACTAGATTTAAATTATACTCGAAGCTTCTTTAGTTAAGTTGCACTCTCATTGGTTGGGAAAGTACTACTAAAATTGCTTGCGAAATAATTATGCAAAGTTCATTTCTTCATTATAGCAAATCTATCAACAAAATATGATATATTAATTCTAATCAGAACATGTAAATCATAATTTTATTTTTAATCTCTAGTAATTCAAGTTGATCAATGGCAATGATACAATATATAAATACTCCTTAACTAATTCAAGTTGCTCATGTCAATAACTCAATATAAACTATAAAGATTAAAGAGTACAGAAGTTTTACCCTCTAGGCTCTGGCTCAGATGCTCGTTAGTTTCCATGCACTCACGCTCGGTCTCGGCCAGGCCAGTCGTCGGGCGTCGGTCGGTCATCCAAGAGACCAAGCTCTAAGCCTCCAATCCAACTCCAAGGCCAATTGGTAGGCACCCAATTCCCCACTCGGCCACAGGCCACTCCGGTCACCCCTTCTCTAGAATCAAATCCAATAGGCAAGGAGAGGGCGCAAGGGAACCAGTCGAGTCAACCACAGAACCACTACCACTCTCCACTCCGTCTCCTCAGCTCATGCGGTCATGCCTCACTGCCGAGTGACAACAATGCCTCACCTCCCTACTCCCTAGTAGCAGCTCCCAGTCTCCCCTCTTCAAGCTTCAGCTCAAGAAGCCAGTGAAGCCACAAAGTGCCACCCTCCCGCCCACCTAGATCTGCTTGGCTAGTGCGTAGGAAGCCACAAAGCACCATTGGCTCTGCTCTCCACTGGACGCCACCTACCGCACACCACCACCGTCAGGTGCGTGCACAACCCCTCGTCACTCCCAATCTCCCATGCATGTGCCTAGCCTGTGTGCATCTCAGCGTCTGTGTATTGTGGATGGTGAAAGATAAGATTTACGTGCGAATTAGATGACCATGGCTGGAATAAGGAAATTCAAAAGACACAATAGGAAGTGTATGATCGGTGGATTGAATGAAGACACCCGCTATTTGGAGTTTTAGCCAGCAATAATACCGTGACTAAATAATGAAGGAAGATAGCATATGTACAATCTACAAAAGTGGAGGATAAATAATCAAGAACGTTGGATTCTAAGATTTGTGTATAAAAATCATATGGGAGTGAATCAAATCATTGATGGATATTGGAGAGATTAGTGTACCTTTACAAAAAAAATTATTACAAGGTTTTGTATTTCCAAAACAATTACAAGAATGAGTACTAATTACCTCCCAATACTTTCCTCTTCATTCTATGAATTTTTAAAAAAAATTAAATTAATTCACTTTCTCTTACCCTTGCTCCAAAATTTAAGATCAGGATTGTCGAAGATGGTCATGAAGCTAAGGTGTTCCCGTTCTAAATGGACTATGCAGATAAACCCTACGCCCTCTATTGGGTGCTTTCTCGAGTAAACGTTGTACGGTCGCAATATTTTCAATGGGCCTTGTGCACTGCCTTCTTGCCCTCGGGCGTTCTATTTCGCAGTCACATGAAAATGTTGTTTTCAAAAGTTTGTGTGATTTCGTATCACCCCAGTTCCCTGGGAGTGTTCTTTTAAAATTTTACATGGGTTAGATCACCTTATTCCCACGGTTCTATTCTTACCTCATGCTATTCCCTCTCACCTTTTGCTGAAAAGCCCATTGGATCCACAGCAGCGAAATAACGGATAACTCAACATTAGGGCAATTACGAAGAAATGAAGATTCTACAACCTTCCAGTATTTAAGGAAAACAACATCACTATGAAGAAAACCACCGCCAAGAGAGTGTCCACTGAGCGAGGTCACATATTTCCGCGAAGAACAAGACTCTTGTCACAAGGATTGCTCCTTAAATCTATTGCTGACCAAAGCAACTAAAGTACAACTGGTGAGTCACCAAATCGCCACAGGACCCCTCATGCCTGGAACTGGAAGAGACGAATAATGACTAGTGATATCCATTTTAAGGGGGGGTAGCAAGAATAGACAAGAATGTCGGAGAACTACTATGGTGTATAATTACCTTTCTGGAAGTACTGATACGATGCATGACTACTTGGAGGTACGACAATTTGTTTCAGACCTAGTTGAGCCAGAGCAAGAGGAACTGCAAGATCATCACGACAAGCTAAACTCTAAAGCCTATTGCTAGCCAAATTTAACCTTCCCTGCTTCTTTCTACGCTACCGGAATCTCGGGGTCGAGATTCATTTAAGAGGGGTAGATTTGTAACATCCTGAAAAATTTAAATTTAAAAATATGAATTTCTTGAATTATTTTTGCACTATATTCTGTTGGAATTTGGATTTTATGGTGTTTTCCTGAATTTGGATGAGATTTCAAATTTGTAAGAATTCATAAAAGACAAACAATAGTAATACCAAAAAGGGAAATAAGCAAGTAATAGAAAACTAAAATTTTAAATACGAATCTGAAAAGATGATCCAGTATAAAGAGGGAGAAACTTGAAGTTAAAATGTAAAATCTCATTTTGGGGATAATAGCATAAATAGCAATAAAAGTAAATAAATAAAATACAAACCCATACACATAAATACATACATACATACATACATACATATATATATATATATATATATATATATATATATATATATATATATATATGTATGTATGTATAAACAAATTGTGCAAGGAGGAGTTTAGCAATATAGGAAATAATAATAATTATATATATATATATATATATATATATATATATATATATATATATATATATATATATATATATATATATATATATATGATGCTGAAATGGGACACCAAGGTGCCCGGGCACCAAGCCTCTCTGTCGTTAGATTGCTTTTAGATGTGTGCAGGTGCAATATATTAGGTAACCTATTAAGATTCATTAATTCGAAAAGGTATCAATTTGGAAAGGAAGCAATCATGGATGGAAAGTATTAATCATAGATGGAAAGTTTTAATTATGGAGCTTGGGCACCATGGTGCACCTGTTATTTTGCCTATATATATATATATATATATATATATATATATATATATATATATATATATATATATATATGCAAAAGTAAATAAACCAGCAAAATAACCAACACATGAAATTCTTTCTTAGTGGTCGGAGGGCACATCTGTACATTGGACTTAATCTTTTCAGGATTTACCTCGCTACCTCTTATCGAAACAAGGGACCTAAGCAATTTTTCTGAAGAAACTCTAGACAGACACTTCTCTGGATTGAGTTTCAGGCGATGCTTTCTCGGGTTGTCAAATTGGCTTGGCCAAAGAGCCTAGTTCGATCCCCTGAAATGAGTATCTTATAGACTTTATTCTGGCACGAGGAACTTGCATCTTGTCCGAAGCACCTGCAAACAAGATATCTAAAGAATGTCCACCATTGATCAACACTTGATTTACTCAATAGCTGTTGATGGTGGGCTCGACCACGATTGAAAACCAGTCGGGTCGAGTTGAAGGGGTCAGACAGTTGATTTTCTCAAAAGAGATAGTAACTTCCAACCACTTTAGAAGATAATTGACAAGGGGAGGGTCAATGGAGTTTACCTCACGGTGGCTATTGTCCCACGCCAAAAGATACCTCAACACTTCGGGTGATAACCATCTGATGGAAATTACTGTTAGAAAGACGTAGTGGCATGTTCACTGTGCAATGGTTGTTGTCAGAGAGAGATTATGTGCGATTATTAGGAACAATCGCACGTTCTAACCGCCTTGTCAGACAACCCCACAGTAAAAGAGGTCATCGTAAACAAGGTAGTTGGAAATATACTGGTTGCAGAAAGACCTACGACCACAGGTTAATCATAGGATATCTTATGACTATATGATCGTATGAAGACTTACGACCAAAGAGTAGTCGTAGTAAATCTTACCACTATGTGATCGTAGGAAAACTTATGACCAAAGATTAGTCGTAGTAAGGCTTACGACTATGTGGTCGTAAGAAGACTTACGACCAAGGAGTAGTCGTAGTGGGGCTTACGACTATGTGATCGTAGGAAGACTTACAATCAATAAGTAGTCATAGTAAGGTTTACGACTATATAATCGTAGGAAGACTTACGACCAAGGAGTAGTCGTAGTAAGACTTACGACTATGTGGTCGTGGGAAGACTTACGACTATCCTATGAAATTTCTCGTTTATCATTAAGGGGTATACTTGAAGAATACGATGGCATAATAGTTAGAGGTTTACTATACCCTCGTCAAGGTGCTCAGCTGCATGTGCGCACTGTGGACTGCAATGCATAGAGGAGAAATCTCGACGACGTCGAAGAGTCCAAAGGTTTTCCTCAAAAGGGAAAGAGGACGTACAGAAACGAAGCAGCCTGGCCCTAGCTTACTTCTCCATCCAAGTTCACCTGGTACCAAGACTTTGACACTGAGGACCTTGTTAATCCATGATTATATACTATGCGTGATGCTAGTAACTGTGCTGGTGAAATTGAAGACGCAATGGAGCTGGAGCTAACGCAAGCTATTAAGCTACTATCTAGAATGCAGTACTAAGCACTTCGCATAGCTAATGAAGGAGCACAACTCAACTGATTAGTTGCTTGCGCTTGAATGATGTGTAATCTTGTTCATGTTACATGTATTAGCTGCCGGTTCAATGGCCAGGAAAATCGACTTGTACATATTATAATATTAAAGCAGAAGCAAAATAAGCCACCATATTCGTTCTCAAAAGGTAGAAATTATCACGTTAATCGGAGAAAAAAAGAGAAAAACCACACCGCTGATAATAATGGGTCCAGATTATAACAGTCTAGATTAAAAGCAAAAGTCCATATCAAGTACAATAAAAAATAATAATAATTCAAAATAAAAAATAAAACAAATTAATATATTCGATTTACATACAAATGCCTCAGTAAAATCTCTAAAATTATATAATTCAAAATAAAAAAAATAAACAAAAAAGCAATTGAATTTGCATACAAATTTCAACAAAATAACTGAAATTAGGAATAAAAATAATCAAGAAATAGCAACTGGATTTGTATACGAATTCCAAAGTAATATTCTAAATAACTGTACGTTAGAATAAAATTTAAAGAAAAATAAGCAATTAGATTTGCATAAGAATTTCAACTGTAATTTGGAATAAAAACTAAAGAAAATTAGCAATTAGATTTGGATACAAGCAAAGAGGAGCAAAGAGCTTAGAGAGGAGATAATGCAGCCATAGGAAATAGACTTGAAGCCACTGAAGAGAGTGCGATGGGTGTCCCCACAGGGATCGACGATGGTTGCACGTGTATGGTGTTTAATGTCACAACGATCAACAATTAATAATAATTAGAGAGAAGCAGAAAATAACTATGTGGTAGAATATTATATTAGAAGGGGTAGCAGCTAAGAAGAATCGATCAAGATTGGGCTTGCTATTGGAGATGAAGTAAAAAAGTTGTGGCAGCGAGAAGATAGAAGATAGGTCGTCTATGATGCATCAGTATGTGTGTAAGAAAAGTACTCTAATACTATATAAACTAATAAGATAATTTATCACACACATAATTAACGTATTGTTATATTTATATATATATATATATATATATATATATATAGGAAGCCTCTTTTCTCTAATATACCACCTAAATAAATTTGAAATACTCCTTTATCACTTTAGGTATACTCATATACTAATTATAAGATACTCCAATGTGAACCACATGAAAAAATTGCAAGGGAGTCCATAGTTTTAAGCGTATTTTATAAATACCTTCATATACGCACATAAAAAGGAGTATATCGAAAAAATGTACATACCACCTATATGGTCTTAAATACCCATATACTACATGTACATACTCTCTGTTACACGAGATACTCCCTACGTTGTGAGATACTACATAGGGTGTAATTACACCCGGGAGTAGAAAAGAGGCTTCCTATATAGGAAAAATACCTTTTATATATTTAGGTGGTATATTAGAGGTAGGTGTAATTACACCCGGGAGTAAAAGGTATTTTTCCTATATATATATATGTGTGTGTGTGTGTGTGTGTGTATGTGTGTGTGTGCATACATTTTGAAAAAGAGTAACTAACACTACCACACATGAGGTCATCACAGACGGTTCGTAACCCTTATCAGAGATGATTTTTGAACCATCTGATTTATTATGTATGTGATAATAGGTGGTTATCACATACGGCTCTCAAACCGTCTGTGATAAGTCACAACACATATGGTTTTTCAAAAAAATGTATGTGACATATCACAACACAGATGGTTTTTAAAAAGAATCATTTGCGATATATCAGATATCATAGATGATTTTGAAAAAAATAACTATCTGTGTTGTGAATTATCACAGATAGCTAATATAAAAAATCGTCTGTGATGGTTCTTTATATAGCTAAAAATTTTCTATTTTTCGGCTAACCTCAGAAAATGCTAACCATGCCCTCTAAAAATAAGCAGGCATATCACAGATAATTACATATCTTATAGCACATGACAATCATTACACAAATATCACAAATTATTATAACTGAATGAGTTACAATTGAATCAAATATTTGAACATCTATTAATTATTGTTGTCAGAGTTGAACTCTTCCTTTGGGTCAATGGTTTCCATCATCAAGAAGGTGGAGAGCCATCCTCGAACATCGGAGAGTTCATTAAGATCGAATGCGCTTGAGTTGATTGTCATGCCCTGTCGCTAAGAGGAGTAAAGTCGTACCATAGACAGCATAAAGTCATAGCTCACAACTTATTCTTGATTTACACAAATGATACCCACATATTTATGGTAACACTAACATAGTCTTGCACACTCCATAATTTAAATGAGATAGAGACAAAATCAAATCCCAAATCACACTTGACATCTAAAACCATGTCAATTGGAGTTGTTTTAAAGCACCCTTCCAATGAGATCTTGTAGCAATAATATAAGCCAAGATAAGAAAAAGAGAATTAATTGTCCATAAATTCTTCTGAAAAGTAGTCAAGCTGCTCATGTTGATATTTCTCAACAGCTACAAGAGGAACATTAAGCACTATGCATTTGGGCTTCAAAGGCATGAAGCAAATCACATACTCCAGTGTGTCAGATTCTATGAAGTAGCTCATGGCTGTTGTCTCTTCCTTCTTATCATCCTGCATGTTAGGCTTGGTTGCTATCTTAGACATACTCATCGTCTTCTTCGTGACTATCCATCGACTTCTTCGCACTCCTTTTCTTCATATCTGGTCCTAAGAAGCTAATGAATATTCGCAAACAAGGCAACGAAGTATGCCTAAGATGGTAACCAAACCTAACACGCAGCATGATAAGGAGAAAGAGACAGCAGTCATGACCTACTTCATAGAACCTAATACACTGGAGTGTGTGATGTGCTTCATGCCCTTCAAAACCTGTGTACAGTGCTTTAATGTTCCTTGTGTAGTTGTTGAGAAATACCAACATGAGTAGTATGACTACTTTTCAGAAGAATTTATGGATAATTGGTTCTCTTTTTTCACCTTGGCATATATTATTGCTACAAGATCTTATTCGAAGGGTATTTTAAAACAATAACTACCCTGACTGATATAGTTTTAGCTGTTAAGTGTGACATGGGATTTAACTTTGTCTCTAGCTCATTTAAATTACAGGGTGTATAAGACTATGTTAGTGTTATCATAAATATGTGGGCATCATTCATTTAAATCAAGAACAAGTAAGTTGTCTGCAAGAAAAGCTGCTAGTTGTGTACGAATACATGCCTAATAGAAGCCTAGACACCATTCTTTTTGGTACTCCTCTTGACACATTCAGGTTATGATGTATATTTTAGTATACCGGATGTGTTCTTGTTAACTGAGAAGTGGTGCTTGTGTTTTGTATCATAGATGCAGAGAAACGGCGGCATTTGGATTGGAGGAAAAGGTACACGATCATCTGTGGGGTTGCTCGAGGCCTGCTCTATCTCCATGAAGAGTCTCGTCTAAAGATCATCCATCGAGACCTCAAGCCAAGCAACATTTTGTTGGATGAGGATATGAACCCTAAGATATCAGATTTTGGGCTAGCCAGGGCATTTTGGGGCGACCAATCCAGAGATGTAACTAAACGACCAGCTGGGACCCTGTAAGTATCATAATTATAATTCGTAGGTTACAAGTTACCACCCTCTTTTACAAGGTAATGCAGCTTCTGATACTAATGGATGATTGAATACAAAAATGCAGTGGGTATATGGCCCCAGAGTACGCGTACTGCGGGCATGTCTCCACGAAATCTGACATATTCAGCTTCGGAGTCATAATCCTTGAGATGGTGACCGGGAGAAGGAACAACAGTGCACTTAAAGATGCCAACTCCAAAAATCTACTTGGCTATGTCAGTGCTTGAATGATAAATACACAAGTGATAAGAAGCTTGTGCTTCGAAAACATGCTGGAATGTGCGTAATTGTTCTAAACCCTGCAGGTATGGGAGAAGTGGAGGACGAGATCAGTAGCAGAGATAGTGGACGCATCATTGGGCGACCAGTGCCCTCAGATTGAGATGCTCAACTGCATACAGATTGGGCTGCTCTGTGTGCAGAAGAAACCGACGCTCCGGCCCGACACATCGACGGTGGTGCTGATGCTGGACAGCCAGTCGACGTTGCTGCAAGCTCCCTCTAGGCCGGCGTTCGTCACCAGGACGTCTGACGACGCCTGGGAAGGAGCCAGTGGAAGCACGTCCGTCAGTACCCGCAGTTCTATCAACGACAACCTGTCGACAGCCGTTTCTGAAAATGATGTGACGGTCACACAGCTTCAGCCAAGGTAGATAGAGGAGGAACTCAGCTTGACAACCAATTCCTAAATAGCATGTGATGGTGTGAACCGTACATACTGCTACTTAACTACTTGTGATGTGTCACAACTCACAGGCTTCTATTCTTAGACAACAGAGGATTTTAGCAAAGAACGATCCTTCACCTTACCTTGCTTCGCCTAAGTAGTATTCTGTTCCTAAGTAGTATTCTGTTCCATCCTTTTCGATGAAATGCAGGAAGCTGATTGGCCTCCTTGTGATGATAAGACTGCTACTGCTAGTACATATATAGGAAAATGTCCCAACTGCAAGCGTATGGGCAGTGTGTGAAGGCAAAAGTCCAAACAAAGCTTATAAACTTTCTTTAATAAGGCATTTTGTTTGTCCTGAACCAAGAAAGATGATACGAACCCTCAACCCGTGATGATTTTGCCCTTTTTTTTTGTCCCAATGGCTCTGCAATGTCCAATTATAATGATCATGCCAGTATATGCACAGTGTAACACACTACGTATTTTACTCAAAAGAAAACCCCACTGCGTTTTGTACTTATTCTGTCATCTCACAGAAAACTGAAATTTTACTTCTGACGCTGCTTCTGTGATTCTATCATGGAGAGAATGTTCATAATTGGAGCAACCAGATACACTTACCTACAGATCATACTAACTGGAGGAAACAACTGCACTTATCTGCGGCCTGCAGGCTGAAGACCATGGCTTGGAGCTTGCACAGCGCGGAAGGAAACGACCGTGGGCATTTCGTCGAGCATTTGGCGTGCGGCGTTGACCCGGCCGTTCTGGCTGGCACAGCGCCTCGACCAGCACATAGTAGTAGCAACCTTGTAGCAACCCGAGGTCGTGCGCGCGGCTTGGGGGCAGCACGCAGATGTGTCTCCCCAGACGCCATCCGCGTCGCCCGCGTCCTGGCGATGGCTTTCTAGGTTCTCATCGTGTCTAGGACGCTCAACGCGCGGCGGCGCCGCCGCCTGAGGAGGAGCTGGGAGTACGGGAGCTGCGTTTGCTCGAACGCATGGCGGGCGTAGTGTGGGTTGCTCCAGTCCTGTGACTGCACTGCAGTACAAGGCAAGGCGAGGGGTTTTTTGCGAAGATACATCCGCGACTTGCAATTTACAATCTAGGCCGTCTATGTTTTATCGTACGGTAAGAAACTAAGAAAGTGACCTCTTTTAGATCGCACTTATTATCTGCGATCCAGATTGGAGCTTATTTTTGGAATTGTCCATCGTAAGGGGGTTTTAAGAAAGTTTCCTGCGCCCTCAGCTTAACATCCGCCTTCATGGACCGCTCGAACTGGATCGAACAGTGCACAATGACCAAAGTTTGATCTGCAATTCAATTGGGAGGTCCATCGGACCGTAGCAACCACCAGATCAAGCTCGGGCGGTTCGTATATGCCCTGTTGACTTACACCTGTTGCGCCAATGACAAGTCAACCGCGAACGGCCGCTACACCCTTCCCTCCCCCGCCCTGCCCTCCGCGGTCGCCGGCGTCGCCGCCGGTCGCCCTTCTCCCCCCACCTCCTCGGCCCCTTCCTTTTCCCGCACTAGTGACCACGATACTGCGCAAGACGGACCGCCTCCGGCTGCGCCAGCGGTCCCCATGGCGTCCAGCAACGAAAGCCACTGTGGCGAGTCTCGACTGTCGAGGAAACTTTATGCCTTTCGCAAATCCCGTGCACACTGCACCAGCAGCACCGCCCGTGTAGGCGTGAATGTACACACCTGCGCACACGGCTGCCCAGTGCCCACACCCTATGTGCGCAGCACATCGAAAGTCGTCTACACCCTTAGATTGAGATGCTCAACTGCATACAGATTGGGCTGCTCCACGTGGAGAAGAAACTGAGACTCAAGCCCGACGCATCAACGGTGATGTTGTAACAACCTGTCCATCCTGTGCCCGGAATGCTACCACCACTGCATACCTTTACCATTCCATCAACTATTATAAAATTTTAAGCCAACTCTAATTTATTTATATTACAGCGACCAGATACATCATAGCATTTTTAGCGATTACCCTAGTATACTAGTAGAGTCTAAAATATACTGACAAAAGGTGGTACAAAAAGTGCTACTGGTTCGTGAAAATTATTCATGTGCTACTCTTGTCTATGCATGTCGTCCTCAATAGTTATCTAACAAAACAACAAAATAAGGGTAAGTCCAAAGACTCAGCAAATACAAAGTAAAACAGTAAATAATAGGTTCACAAATCAGTCCATAACCATCACAGTTTCAATCACCATTTGTTTCTATTTAACCTCATTAAGTTCTTATCAACCAATCATTATGCATATGCACATGCACTTCTCTCTTATCTCTTTAGTATATATCGGTATAGCAGAGCGAACACCCATCGATGCTCACCCAAGCCCGCCCTGTTTCCATGCGAGGATCACAAGCTCGTCCTTTTCATACAGGGACCACAGTAGCCCGTCATTTTCATACGGGGACCTCAATCTCCACTCCCGTAGAGCGTCCACACAAAGTGGACCAATGTTACCACAAAACTATCTCTTTTCATGACATGCACGCAATGCAAGTTCTCCATTTATGCATATCCACATGTCATGTCCCAACCATCGTTCATCATCATTCCTCATCATGCAATCAGAAATAATTAACTTATCGTATCATGGTAAGCAATGCACCATTATTCATCTAACAGCAAATACTACCCGAATTTACCACTTTACCATGCACTTGCCTGGTTAGTCTTGGAAACGATGAGTGAACGGCTCCGACCCGGGACCTCCACATGTACAAGCGTCAACCTGACAACACATCATATAAAAACCAGTGCTTAAGCGAGCAGCGACGACTCTACGTGCATAACCCAACTCTGTCATAAAATGCCTAGGGTTAAGGACCCATCGCATAGGTACCAAACTCCCATTTCTTTTCTTTTCTTCTTTTTTTCCATTCCTTTCCTTCTCTCTTCTCTTTTTTTTATCCCTTTTCTTTCTTTTTTTCTCCCTTTCCTTCATTTGGTTCATCCGAACGGGCATACCCCTCCTCACTCTCTCCGCTCGGGTTGGATCTGGGGGTCGGGGTGTTCCCCGTGCTGCCGGCCGTGAGCTCTTCGACGTTCCCTCCAACACCCCCCCCCGGAGCTGTGCCTCATCTTCCTCTTTCCCTCGGCTCTCTCTCTTTCTCTCAGATCCAGCCAACTGGCCTCACCCCTCGGTCTTCGTCTCGAATCCGGCCAACCAGGACTGGATCCGCCGCCTCCTCTATGCGCGCACAGCGGCGAGGCGCTGAGCGCCACGGCTCGGCCATCGCCCTTGCACTGTCGTGGCGGGTCCCCACGCCAAGGCCCGGGACTTCGACCTCCTAATGCTGCTCCTCCGGTCGTGGTGCCCCCCAACCAGTCGTCCTCGATGTCGTCGGCTCCCCAAGCCGCCGCCTGGCTCGGCCGTGGCTACGCCGCCGGATGGCCACCGGGTGTTCCCCTTGGCCATGGCTTTGGCCAAGGCGCCCAAGCTTGGCCTGAGCACCTCTACTCTACAACTTCACCGGACGGTTCATCTAATCCTCTCTCCTTTATTGCATTTTGATTTAGCTTCTATTTTTAGTTTTCCTCCTACTCTTATGTGCAAAGGTTTTGGGAAGGCTTACGGGATCGCCACAACAGAACTCGACGGGAGAACATGCACCGGGGAGCATGTTCCTCCGACTAAGGGCGTATGGCGATTCTATGGGCTCGCCGCCAATGGCATGAGCCAAGACGGTTGAGGTAATCTCAGCCGGCTATGAGGTAAGGTGAAGAGAAATGCTTACTAGGTGTCGGTTGAGGATTGGCAAGGATCGTGGACGACAACGGTGATGGCCATGTTGGGGTTCGGATGGTCCCTTCTGTTTCTGTTATGGTCGAATTCCTAAGTAAAATCTCTAAAAATATATAATTCAAAATAAACAAAAAGCAATTGGATTTGCATATAAATTTCAACAAAATAACTAAAATTAGGAATAAAAATAAACAAGAAATAGCAACTGGATTTGTATACGAATTTCAAAGTAATATTCTAAATAACTGTAAGTTAGAATAAAAATTAAAGAAAAAAATAAGCAATTAGATTTGCATAAGAATTTCAACTGTAATTTGGAATAAAAACTAAAGAAAAATAGCAATTAGATTTGGATACAAGCAAAGGGGAGCAAAGAGCTCAGAGAGGAGATGATGCAGCCATAGGGAATAGACTTGGAGCTACTGGAGAGAGTGCGATGGGTGTCCCCACAGGGATCAACGATGGTTGCACGTGTATGGTGTTTAATGTCGCAATCAACAATTACTAATTATTAGAGAGAAGTAGAAGATAACTATGTGGTAGAATATTATATTAGAAGGGGTATGATGCGGGGGATTGCCCGATCTTCACGGCGTAGGATCGATGAAGATAATTGGATCCGTGTAACCTGACGAATCGGTGGCGCCAACCACTGTTAGAACAGCAACCTGCGACAAAAGAATTCGCCCAACCACACGCTTGTGATCCCGTCTACCCGACCACCAAGTAGACGCGTCGTCGCTCCGGCCAATCACAAGGAATCACAAGAACGACGGGGAAGAACGCCCGATTCCTCTCTAGGTTGCAATCATATGCCAAACCCTAGGAGGAACAAGCGAAGAGCTCTCTCAAAAATAATAGATCTGTTTTCTGATGGTCTCCCCTTTTTTTACAAGAGGTACAAAATACTTATTTGGCCTAGGGCCGGCGCAAGCCTGGGCGGCCGAAGGAACTGGCCGCACGTCCGAGACCGACTCGATAACAAGAATAACAAAATGTCCAACTGCTATGTTCGACCGACTCATCAACAAAATAATAGAAACATCCGAACTTGAGTCTGCATCCGAGCCATGCATGGTAGATGTGATTTTGGTGGGACCCATGATGTACCATGCAAGGTAAAGAAAAATAATCTCTTCCATTGCGGCGTGGCATCCTTCTGGAGACATGCAGGTGTGGTGTTGGTCATGCAATACATGTATGTGCTGTGTGGTTTGGTTGCCACGTCTAGTATATGCATGACTAGATAAGTTTTCCATTCTTCATGAGATAGCTCCACGTTGCATGTGACTAGATAATTCTCCATGGCAAGATGGCTTCATGCATGCATGTCTTCACGTGTAGTATGAGTATTTGTTTTTCTTTGTCTCGTCTGTACATGCTTCTCCCATTGAATTTCTTCACGTTGCCTCCTCCCTTTCTTTACTTCCATTGAATTCCTTGATGGTACTTCTTCACGTGATAATCTGAGAACAATTAAATAGCAACTATTAGGTAGTATATTATTCTCATATAAATAAAAATCAAATTTAACTAGGAGCGAGTTCACCTGTTGATTAATCTTTTTAGCTCGTGCTCGCGTAATCGGTCCAGTCGTGATGTCCTCATCATCCTCCCCCTCTTGAGAATGAGTCGTCCTCGACTCTGATTCTTCCGGTCCAAAGAACGGTGACAAATCAGCAACATTAAATGTAGAACTCACAGCATAGTCATCACCCGGAAGCTCGATTTTATATGCATTGTCATTGATCTTCTCAAGTACTTTAAATGGACCATCTCCTCGCGGCATTAACTTGGACTTACGCTTGTTTGGAAAGCGCTCTTTACGTAGATGTATCCAAACCAAATCACCTGGTTCAAATATCATCTTCTTTCTTGACTTGTTTGCCTTCTCAGCATAGTAATGTGCCTTCTTTTCAATTTCTTCTTTTGTCTTGACATGGATCTTCTTCACATATGCAGCACGTTTGGATGCCTCCATATTAACTTGTTCATGTTGTGGAAGTGGCAGCAAGTCAAGTGGCGTGATTGGTTTAAAACCATACACCACCTCGAATGGGCACAATTGAGTAGTAGAATGTACCGCCCTATTGTATGCAAACTCCACATGCGGCAAACAATCTTCCCACTCTTTGATATTCTTCTTGATCATCGTTTGTAGTAGCATTGAAAGTGTTCTATTCACCACCTCCGTTTGTCCATCCGTTTGTGGGTGACAAGTTGTTGAGAATAACAACTTTGTTCCAAGTTTGGCCCACAAAATCTTCCAAAAATAACTCATGAATTTGACATCACGATCTGAAACAGTTGTCCTTGGCATGCCATGCAATCTCACAATTTCCCTGAAAAACAAGTCAGCTACATGCGACGCATCGTCGCTTTTGTGACAGGGAATAAAATGTGCCATTTTAGATAATCTATCCACAACAACAAAAACTGAATCCCTCCCCCTCTTAGTCCTAGGCAATCCTAAAACAAAATCATACTAATATCCTCCCATGGTGCACTAGGAACAGGAAGTGGAGTATATAAACCATGTGGATTAAGTTTAGATTTCGCTTTATGGCATGTCACACATCGTTGTACAAACCTTTCAACATCACGCCTCATCTTATGCCAATAAAAGTGATCGCTCAACATCATGAAGGTCTTTTCTCTCCCAAAGTGTCCCATCAATCCACCTGCATGAGATTCCTGCAATAAAAGCAAACGCACGGACGAATCTGGAACGCACAATTTGTTAGCACGAAATAAGAACCCATCATGAACATGGAACTTGTCCCATCCTTTCCCATCTTTGCATTTAGAATATGGTTCTGAAAATTCATGATCGGAAGCATATAATTCTTTCAAGCTCTCTAATCCAGGTACCTTTACTTCCAATTGATTTAAAAGCACATTCTTTCTAGATAAAGCATCAGCTACCACATTCTCTTTCCCTTTCTTGTACTTAACAACATATGGAAAAGTTTCAATGAATTCTACCCACTTGGCATGTCTACGATTCAGTTTAGCTTGGCTCTTCAAATATTTTAAAGCTTCATGATCAGAGTGAATAACAAATTCTTTAGGCCAAAGATAATGCTGCCAAGTTTCAAGCACACGCACCAAAGCATACAATTCTTTGTCATACACAGGATAGTTCAATTGAGCACTTCCCAGTTTCTCACTAAAGTATGCTACTGGTTTTCCTTCTTGCATTAAAACACCACCAATACCTATTCCACTAGCATCACATTCAATTTCAAAAGTCTTAGTGAAATCAGGCAAAGCGAGCAATGGTGCTTCAATTAATCGTTTCTTTAGTTCTTGAAAAGCTTTTTCTTGTGATGTACCCCATTCAAATACAACACCCTTTTTAGTTAACTCATTTAATGGGGCAGCAATGGTGCTGAAATCTTTAACAAAACGACGATAAAAGTTAGCAAGACCATGAAAGCTTCTGATTTGACTAACATTCACAGGTGTAGGCCAATTCTTAATTGCTTCAGTTTTAGATTCATCTACCTCAATGCCTTGTCCAGAAACAACATAGCCTAAGAACACAACTTTATCGGTACAAAAAGTGCATTTGTCCAAATTAGCATATAACTTCTCACTTCTAAGCACTTCTAGTACTTGTCTAATATGATCAATGTGTTCATCCATCGTTTTGCTATAGATCAATATGTCATCAAAGTATACCACAACAAATTTGCCAATGAATGCTCTTAAAACATGATTCATCAGTCGCATGAATGTACTAGGTGCATTAGTTAAACCAAAAGGCATTACTAACCACTCATACAATCCAAATTTTGTTTTAAAAGCAGTCTTCCATTCATCACCAAGTTTCATCCTAATTTGATGGTATCCACTTCTCAAATCAATTTTAGTGAAAATAACAGCACCACTAAGTTCATCTAGCATATCATCTAACCTAGGAATAGGATGACGATATCTAACAGTGATGTTGTTAATAGCACGACAATCCACACACATTCTCCATGTACCATCTTTCTTAGGAACAAGAATTACAGGAACAACACAAGGACTAAGGCTTTCGCGTACATACCCTTTCTTAAGCAGCTCTTGCACTTGGCGCTGAATTTCTTTGGTTTCCTCTGGATTGGTGCGGTATGGTGGACGGTTTGGAAGTGACGCGCCGGGAACTAGATCAATTTGATGCTCGATTCCGCGCAATGGTGGAAGTCTCGCTGGTATCTCCTCAGGAAACACGTCCTCAAATGCCTGCAAAAGAGAAGAAACACCACTAGGAAGAGAGGTTAAGTCATTAGTTGAAAGCAAAATAGTTGCATCTTTGTACACAAGCACAAAGTGCACCTTTGATGGGTCATTGCTCACATCTCTCAAATCTGATTTTGTAGCTAACATAACCATCCCTCCCTCACTCTTACTTTTTTCTTTCATATTTGGCTTGTGGCTCTCACTCACCGATGTGTGGAAGTCTCTCTTTTCTTTCTTTTTACCCTCATTCTCAGCAAGCTTCCTTTGCTGAAATTCAGCTTGTATTTGACTAGGAGTCATTGGATTAAGCTCCTTTGTCTTTCCTTTCCACTTAAATGCATATCTATTGGAACGGCCATCATGCTGCACACTTCTATCATATTGCCATGGCCTTCCCAACAGCAAGTGACACACTGTTATAGGCACCACATCACACTCAACGGTGTCCTCATAATCACCAATCTTGAAAGTAACATGTACCACAAATTGAACCTTCACATCCCCACATTCGCTAAACCATTGCACATGATATGGACGTGGATGTTTCAGCATCTTTAAACCAAGTTTTTGACATAATTCAACACTAGCCAAGTTATGACAACTACCACCATCAATAATAAGCTTGATTACCTTATTGTTTACCTTGGCTTGTGTTTGAAACAAGTTGAATCGCTGCGGGTGTGCATCTCCTTCTTGTGCAAGCATGCTCAAATTTTTGGTGACAACTAATGCCTCTCCCGTTTCATAATTCAACACATCAACCTCTTCATTGTCATCCGATGCATCCTCATGTTTCTCCTTTTCATGACTAAGCTCAACCTCATCTTCACTTGCGGATTCATACTCTCCATCTTCTGTCACAAGCATAACTCGGTTGTTGGGACACTCTCTAGAAATATGTCCACGCCCCAAACATTTGAAGCATTGAATTTCTCTACTCTTTGTTGTAGCTCCAATTGAGGATGGATGGGATGGAGTGGCCTTTTTCTCACTTGAGGTAGGTGCTGTTTTTGCAATTGAGGAAGAACGAGCATTAGTATTTGAAGTAGTACTAGCTGAAATTGTACCTCGTCCCAAATTGAAACGTGCTTTGGTGGCATTAGAGGATGATGATGATAGAGCTTTCAAGTTGAAAGATGCTGCCCTTGGTGCTGGTTTTAAATCTTCTAATAACTGCTTCTCCGCCTTGGTTGCTTGATGCACCAAATCAACAACAGTATTGTAGGGCTGATATTGCACAATGCGTTTAATGTTTTTGTTTAGACCAAACAGAAAACGCGCAAGTGTTTGCTCTTCATCTTCATGCACATGTGCCCTAATCATAGCTTGCTCCATATCCTTGTAGTATTCCTCCACCGAACGACCTCCCTGTCTCAAATTCTGCAGTTTATCAAAAAGATCACGTTTATAAGTGTTAGGAACAAAACGTGCTCTCAACTCTTGCTTCATTTCAGCCCATGATGCAATTGGAGGTTCTCCATTCTCTTCTCTTTGGTTCAACACTTGCTCCCACCAAATCAATGCATACCCATCAAACTCAAGTGATGCCATGTGTAACTTCTTCTCCTCCGAATAATTGTGCATCCGGAAGATTTTATCTACCTTGAGCTCCCATGTGAGATAGGCATCTGGATCGGAAGCACCTTCAAACTTGGGAATAGTGAATTTGAGTTTCCCAAATTTCTTCTCCACGCGTGGGTCATCATGACGACGGCCATGACGTTGGTAGTTGTCATTGCGGTGCAGCCAAGCGTCGTCGTCGAGGTCCTCAACGTGGGCGGCACCACCGCGCCCACGACCACGCCCACGGCCACGGCCTCTCCCTTGGCCATGGTCAGCGCCGAAGATACCTCCCCCACGCCCGGGAAAGGGTGGTCGAACCGCATTGGCGGCGGCTCGATCCGCATGAGCTTCTCTAGCGAATCGTGCAGCCCGCTCCTCATCGGTCTCATCAAGCTCAACACCTCCTTCATGGACGCCAATTGGGCCCCGTTCTCTTCGAAGCTCCTCTAGTATCTCCCTCCTCAAGACGCTCATGTTATCATTCAACTGAGTGTTGAAATCATTTGTGAGCTTCTCAAGGTACGCCTGGGTCACATATGTTTGTTCTTCTTCTTTCCCTGCCATGGTTAGTGCAAACAACAAGAAAAACTATGTATGTTGATGTGGAAGGTTTTATTTGTGGAATTCACTCAACCTCACCTTTTCTTACCAACCGAAGTTCTTATGCATCCTTGATGGAATTGAAGAGCTGCACGCACTTGGTGACGGTAGACAACACGAGGTGATAGATCAAGCGAATTCAATTGCACAAGCACTATTATAACAATGGCTTATATGTGGAGCTTGGAGAGAAAATTTTATCCTATGCAATCTGAAATTCTTGATGTTGTTAAGTTAAGTAATAATCCAAGCTAGAATACTTTGCCTAAGTGCTGATCCAAAAGGTTTAAGTGAAGTGTATGAACGCACACGCAAAGATCAATGTGACTCGATGCAACAAAGGAATGAGCTAAATAGAAACGATCTGAAATTGAGAATTAAATAGCTCGTTTGCACCAAGTACTAGGAGAGACGCTAGCCAATTGCAATAATATGAATGTAAGGGCACAAGATTGCTCAAGAAATTAAATTACACAATCTGAATTTATGAACTAAGAACTCACCCAAATTCGGCCAATGCTTTTTCTCCCTTTTTTTTTGAATAAGCTCGCGTTGTGGTTTTTTTTCTTTTCTTTTAACGGCAGCTTCTTTTTATCAACTCTCTCTCCTTTTTTTTCAAAGGCCGAACTTGGATTAATTGTTCTTTTGATTTTGCACAGGTCACAAATATTCAGTAAGGTGTAAAATACTCAAGAGCAGCCCTAGATGCAATATTCAACAGCTAGTCTCGAAGATGAAATAAAATATGGATATAAGTGATGCTCAAAGAACCGAAGTTTCAGTTGGGGAACCAACAAACCAAAACAGGAATCAGTATTTCGATTTAGTGGTTCTGGACAGACAGTGTGTTTGATTTGGGCTTGACTTCCTTCTTAAGAACATAGCAGTGCACTCGGATGGCAAAAGTTTGTGTTCTATTCCACGTGAGGATTTATCAATTCACTCGAGACAACACGGCCGATTGTAATTGTCTCGGGTAAACAGTCACTCGGCGAGTTCCCCAGCACATGACAAAACATACGGCCGATCAGTAATAGATGCAATTTTTTTTTTCAGATTTTCGATTAAACACAAAGATTAAGTTACGCAAAGGAACACGATGATCAGCACCTAAACAAAATTCTAATGGATCAAAACTTAACAAAACTCACAAAAAAATAACAGATACAAAAACTAGGGTTTAGATTTTTTTTTGGCTTTTTCTGTATAGGAATAAAAAATAAATCTAACTAGGGGTAAATCGATCCTACCGTGTTAACCGCGCTCTGATACCAAGATGATGCGGGGGATTGCCCGATCTTCACGGCGTAGGATCGATGAAGATAATTGGATCCGTGTAACCTGACGAATCGGTGGCGCCAACCACTGTTAGAACAACAACCTGCGACAAAAGAATTCGCCCAACCACACGCTTGTGATCCCGTCTACCCGACCACCAAGTAGACGCGTCGTCGCTCCGGCCAATCACAAGGAATCACAAGAACGACGGGGAAGAACGCCCGATTCCTCTCTAGGTTGCAATTATATGCCAAACCCTAGGAGGAACAAGCGAAGAGCTCTCTCAAAAATAATAGATCTGTTTTCTGATGGTCTCCCCTTTTTTTACAAGAGGTACAAAATACTTATTTGGCCTAGGGCCGGCGCAAGCCTGGGCGGCCGAAGGAACTGGCCGCACGTCCGAGACCGACTCGATAACAAGAATAACAAAATGTTCAACTGCTATGTTCGACCGACTCATCAACAAAATAATAGAAACATCCGAACTTGAGTCTGCATCCGAGCCATGCATGGTAGATGTGATTTTGGTGGGACCCATGATGTACCATGCAAGGTAAAGAAAAATAATCTCTTCCATTGCGGCGTGGCATCCTTCTGGAGACATGCAGGTGTGGTGTTGGTCATGCAATACATGTATGTGCTGTGTGGTTTGGTTGCCACGTCTAGTATATGCATGACTAGATAAGTTTTCCATTCTTCATGAGATAGCTCCACGTTGCATGTGACTAGATAATTCTCCATGGCAAGATGGCTTCATGCATGCATGTCTTCACGTGTAGTATGAGTATTTGTTTTTCTTTGTCTCGTCTGTACATGCTTCTCCCATTGAATTTCTTCACGTTGCCTCCTCCCTTTCTTTACTTCCATTGAATTCCTTGATGGTACTTCTTCACGTGATAATCTGAGAACAATTAAATAGCAACTATTAGGTAGTATATTATTCTCATATAAATAAAAATCAAATTTAACTAGGAGCGAGTTCACCTGTTGATTAATCTTTTTAGCTCGTGCTCGCGTAATCGGTCCAGTCGTGATGTCCTCATCAGGGTAGCAGCTAAGAAGAATCAATCAAGATTGGGCTTGCTATTGGAGGTTAAAGTAAAAAGTTGTGGCAGGGAGAAGATAGAAGATAGGTTCAAGATAGGCCATCTATGATGCATCAGTATGTGCATAAGAAAAGTACTCTAATACTATATAAACTAATAAGATAATTTATCGCACACATAATCAACGTATCGTTTGATATTAATAGATATACATGTGCATGCATACATTTTGAAAAAGAGTAACTAACACTACCACACATGGAGTCATCACAGACGGTTCATAACCCTTATCAGAGATAGTTTTGAACCATTTGATTTATTATGTCTGTGATAATAGGTGGTTATCACATATAGCTCTCAGACCGTCTGTAATAAGTCACAACACATACGGTTTTTCACAAAAAATGTCTGTGACATATCACAACACAGATGGTTTTTAAAAAGAATCATCTGTGATATATCAGATATCATAGACGATTTTGGAAAATAACTATCTGTGTTGTGAATTATCGTAGATGGCTAATATAAAAATCGTCTGTGATGGTTCTTTATATAGCTAAAAAAATTTCTATTTTTGGCTAACCTCAGAAAATGATAACCATGCCCTCTAAAAATAAGCAGGCAGATCATAGATAATTATATATCTTATAGCACATGACAATCATTACACTAATCTCACAAATTATTACAACTGAATGAGTTATAATTGAATAAATTAAAATTGAATTAAATGTTTGAACATCTATTAATTATTGTTGTCGAAGTTGAACCATTCCTTTGGGTCAATGGCTTCCGTCATCAAGAAGGTGGAGAGCCATCCTCGAATATTGGAGAGTTCATTAAGGTCGAATACACCTGAGTTGATTATCATGCCCAGTCGCTAGGAGGAGTAAAGTCGTAGCCTAGACAGCATAAAGTCGTAGCTCACAACTTATTCTTGATTTACATAAATGATACCCACATATTTATGATAATGCCAACATAGTCTTGCACACCCTATGTGTACAGTGCTTTAATGTTCCTCATGTAGTTGTTGAGAAATACCAATATGAGCAGTCTGACTACTTTTCAGAAGAATTTATAGATAATTGGTTCTCTTTTTTTCACCTTGCCATATATTATTACTATAAGATCTTATTGGAAGGGTATTTTAAAACAATAACTACTTCAACTGCATAGTTTTAGCTGTTAAATGTGACATGAGATCTAACTTTGTCTCTAACACATTCAAATTATAGGGTGTATAAGACTATGTTAGTGTTATCATTAAATACGTAGGCAACATTCATTTAAATGAAGAACAAGTTGTGAGTTGTCAATTTATGTTGTATAGTTTACTATCTCAGTGTCAAAAGAAAAATCATTCTTCGATCTCAAAGGACCTCTATGATGGTCATTCGGCTCCCAGGCATTTTCCATATGCCTTGGCCCTCTCGCTTAGTTGCTCATTTGGTCTGGTTATCAGATGTATTCAGCAAAGACTGTGTGGACACTATCTTAGGTATCGGTTGCACTCTATTTTCAACAAACATTATTTTCCAAAGAAACTATAATGCATATACGCATGTATGCCCATACATTTGTGTGAACTGAAACACGACACTAATACTACAATCTGAGCATAGCAAATTGAATCACACTAGTGTGCTTCTATACTTAGAATTGATTAATCAATCATGTTTACAGAACATTGATCATAGAGTGATAATCATCTAAAATTATATTCAAGTGGATATTAGAAATGTCATAACTTTAAGGACATGCTAGACATAAATTAAGAAAACCCTATTCATACTAAGTTTGGACCAATCCTATAATTATAGTTGAACAGTAGTAATATTCATGTAGCATTTTATTTTTCAACTTGTATTCTCTGTACATGTCAAATATTCTATTTTTACTTGCCTTTTATTAGCAAAGGAATCCCTAATGAATTACCACATGGCAGTTTATTAAATTAGATCACCTATGGAAATGTAGCATCACACTCATACACATATCAACCATTCATACATGTCATGGTACTCACATAAGTAAGAAAATGCATTAGAAATTAATGTGCACATGCACATGATGCACACCTTGAGCTTGGCAGATTGGGAAAAGTGAAATTTGGGTTTCCTTGCTTTGCAATATTATTCCCAATCAAGTTTTTCAAACTATAGCAATATTCTCAACTGAGAAACTGCAATAGGAATAGAGAAGGATGGTAAATGTATTAGTGTCGGCTGTAGATCCTAGACACATATAGCGAGCTATACAGATTACCGTGCAACGGGGAACCAAGTAGGAGGCGGCAACGCCGGAGGTGCAGAATGGGGGAGTTAAGAAGGGGCGCGGGTGTGTTGGAAAATCTAAGTGTACGCAGGAGTACAGTGAGTTTGGTTTTCGCCCCTGTATATATAGAAGAAATATTATCACAGACGTTGCAACATGAGCGGTCATGCTAGTAAAACTATTTGAGATAACTACGTTGCAGTTTAATACTAACGGATTCTATAGAACCATCTGTGATGAATCATCCAGTATAGCCTTCTCTGTAGTAGCGTAATGGAGGAAGAATATGAGCATGCATAATAGAGAGTGGTTGTGTTTCTAATAACCCTTATTGCTTATTATGCTGAATGATTTTCTTTCATCACAGCTCATACTTTAATTATATTTCTCAAATATAATTTCAAGACCAAGCTTTGCTCAATTGGTAAGCTTTGTCGTCACGGCGTTGTTCATTCGTGTTTGATTCGTAGATCGGTCCCAAGTGTGTCACCTCACACACATGCATTCGGTGGAAAAGTGTGTATCCGTGCTTCGTGCGGTACTGCATAAGTCCTAAATTTTTTAGATAAGTCCTAAATTTATCTTACAACTTTCGCTTAGGTACTAACATGTGTTTTAATAGAACACACATGTGTATAGTATGTAGTATGCATGAGTATGCATCCTTCGGTGTTATTATAAAAGCACTAGCCCTGATCAATATGGCTTCAGCTTATTTTTGCACTATTCATAAATTTCGTCTTTTTCTAAACTTTTGGCTTTTTTGAGTTTTTTTACCGGTTCTTTTTTCCTCGTATTTGTTTACATTATACGTGATGGGCTAATATGTTTTTTCTATTTTTAATTTTTTTTAAATTTAATTATGGTAAATAAGCCTCTGTCAGCTACAATGCTTTTTTCAGCCATAAGCCATGAGGCTTTCAGCCGAACCGATCACCACCTGAGATACCACAAACAGGAGCGGCCGGAGCCGAGGCATCAAGGCTCTGCAGCTCTACTCCACATGAGCGCACACAATCGTGGTCTTTTTTGCAAACCCAAAATTTTAAATGGTTATATCTTTTGAACAAAGCAACCAATTCGCAATCTACTTGAGCCAGCGTGTTTTTTCCGACAAAATCTTCGAAACAGGACCCAAGCCCTTTAGGACGAAATATTCGAAACAAGGCCCAACACGTAGGCAACATGTATCGATCCCACTCGTCAGCTTACTATGGTGCTCCCTCCACGGGTGCCGCGCCGCCTAGGCAACCACGTTCATGGGTCATTATTTCAGTTGAAAGTTGAACCGGTAAGCAGCGGGATGGAACACGTAGGCAACAGTTGCTAGGAGATCCGAATCTCCTCTCGAACGTCAACGACTGCCACTACGTATACAGTCCGGCGAATACTAGTCAAGTCAACGGTGGAACAAAAGTCCAGACCCCTCGCATACACTTCCAAGTCCCAACTCAATAATCGAAGTGTCCCGCGCCATTCGCGCACTCCATCTGCTTGGCACCAGCACCATGCCGCCTTCTCAGCAGCTCCCGGCGACACCGGAGCTGCCCTTCCTCCTCCTCCTCGTCCTCCTCATCGTGGCAACCCTTGCCACCGCCGATGACGACAGGAGTCTATTTACCTCGCTCGACTGCCCCTCGAGGACGTCGCCCTCACCTACCCCCGCGCCGCCAGCCTCCAAGAACGACACTTTCCGAGCCAACCTCCTCGCTCTCCTCGACGCCCTCCCCGCGGCCGTCGCCCCGACGGGGTTCGCGTCGATGTCCCGCGGCACGGGCGGCGACCGCGCGTTCACCCGCGGCCTCTGCGTCGCCGACCTGGCCCCGAGTGACTGCGCCAGGTGCCTCGACACAGCCGTCAAGAACGCCACGGGCAGCTGCAGCTACGGCCGGCGCGCCGGGGTGTGGAACGACCGGTGCCTACTCAACTACGCGGACACCAACACGTCGACCCCCGACGAGGAGTCCTACAGCCAGGTTCTCATCTACCCGACGGTCCCGGACAAGGACGGCTACATGAAGACGTACAACGCGCTGATGAGCACCCTGCCGGCCCGCGCCGCGTACAGCTCCCCGCGGATGTTCGCCACGGGGGAGGCGAGCTACGCGCCGCCGCCCAACGGGACCATGTACGGGCTGGTGCAGTGCATGAGGGACCGCGGCTCGCCGGACTGCGAGCGGTGCCTGCAAGAGGCGGTGAAGCAGATACCGAAATGCTGCTGGGGGAACAAGGGCGGGTGGGTACTGGCCTACAACTGCTACCTACGGTTTGACAACGAGTCTTTCTACGATCCGGCGCTCGACAGGCAGCCTCCCGCTGCGCCGCCGCCGCCGTCGGTCCCCGCGGCGTACAGCGGAGACAGGCGCCGTGGTGAGTTAATTTCGTGGAAAAATAATTACGGCTCCCTTCCCGCAAACATGTGTGCACGCTGCACCGCGGCACCGTGCGCACAACGGCACAGCCTGCATGAGCCGCGGGCGCCACACCTGCAAAGCACACACCAGCGCACCGCCGCCCGCTTTATCACTGCCTGCTTTACCGCTGCACGCTTAACCGCTGCGAACTGTTGTTGTCTCAAAACAAAATTCAGGAAACAAGGGAACCAGAGATATCCTTGCGGCCGCACTCACTCTTGGAATCGCGCTTGCTGTAGCCTTGTCGCTCGTCGGAATTTTTCTGCAGAGAAGGGGCAGAAAAGCACCTCCCACGCCAGGTATGTTATTTCTGCTAACGGTTGGAGGGAAAAAAAACAGATTTACTATTTCTAAGTCTTTTGTGACAATTGAATTTGTGTAGAAATTGATGTGTCATATGATTAGATATTTTTTTGAATGTGGATATGATTAGATATAGATCTTATAGATAAAAAAATATGTCTTATGCTTAAGAAAATTTCAAACACTTTATGAATTTTCAGTCACTTTATGAATAGACAACACCCCACCCCCACCCCCCCAAAAAAAATATTTGGAGCACCCTCAACACCGAAATATCAAATTCCTCAATTTCAAAATCATTAGCCGTCCATATCGGAGCCCGGACTTGAGCATGGTGGAACAAATTTGCGATGTCGGTTGCCATAGGTTAGTTAGGGGGCGTATCATCGCCTAGCTCACGGTCGTTGGCATTGACTTAAGGGGCGGTCCCTAGTGACGACCGGCGTGATGCTTTTTGTGCGTGTGTGCAGTGCAACGCACTCCGTGAAACGGTTTCAGCTTCTACTTCTTTTTTTTGTTTTTGACTTTTTTGCCTTTTCCCTTTATGATATAACTTTTTTCATTTATTTTCATTTTTGTAAATTTAATAATGTAAAAAAAATTAACAACTACAGTGTATTTTCAGTTGTTATAGTGTAAAAAAACTAAAAGCCTAAACTTATTAGTCCTCGGAGCATTACCTTAAGTTTATAACAATCCGCTCCAGTTATGCACAACTCAGTTGCATCCAGGCGCATTTCCACCCCATTTTGCCACTACAATCATTTTGCCACTACAATCGTAGCATATCCATGGCATGTGTTGAAGTCTCCACCCTTTGTGACAGATAACAGTAGCAACGAGGGCGTCACCAGTATTGAGCAGGTGCAGATCGATCTGCAGGTGTTAAAAACTGCAACTTCCAACTTCTCTGAAGAAAACAAGCTGGGACAGGGAGGTTTTGGCGAAGTTTTCAAGGTATCCCTTAATTCCTTGACTACACAGTGAAAAGGCTTATATCAACTGATGCCGTACGTTACGATGACTCAGAGCATTTCTTCCTTCGTAGGGTAAGCTGCAGGATGGGCAAGAAATAGCAGTGAAAATGCTTTCAAATGATTCATCGCAGGGGTTCGATGAGCTGAAAAACGAGCTGGTGTTAGCTACGAAGCTTAAGCATAGAAACCTTGTCCAGCTTCTCGGCGTCTGTCTGCAAGAAAAGCTGCTAGTTGTGTACGAATACATGCCTAATAGAAGCCTAGACACCATTCTTTTTGGTACTCCTCTTGACACACATTCAGGTTATGATGTATATTTTAGTATACCGGATGTGTTCTTGTTAACTGAGAAGTGGTGCTTGTGTGTTTGTATCATAGATGCAGAGAAACGGCGGCATTTGGATTGGAGGAAAAGGTACATGATCATCTGTGGGGTTGCTCGAGGCCTGCTCTATCTCCATGAAGAGTCTCGTCTAAAGATCATCCATCGAGACCTCAAGCCAAGCAACATTTTGTTGGATGAGGATATGAACCCTAAGATATCAGATTTTGGGCTAGCCAGGGCATTTTGGGGCGACCAATCCAGAGATGTAACTAAACGACCAGCTGGGACCCTGTAAGTATCATAATTATAATTCGTAGGTTACAAGTTACCACCCTCTTTTACAAGGTAATGCAGCTTCTGATACTAATGGATGATTGAATACTAAAATGCAGTGGGTATATGGCCCCAGAGTACGCGTACTGCGGGCATGTCTCCACGAAATCTGACATATTCAGCTTCGGAGTCATAATCCTTGAGATGGTGACCGGGAGAAGGAACAACAGTGCACTTAAAGATGCCAACTCCAAAAATCTACTTGGCTATGTCAGTGCTTGAATGATTAATACACAAGTGATAAGAAGCTTGTGCTTCGAAAACATGCTGGAATGTGCGTAATTGTTCTAAACCCTGCAGGTATGGGAGAAGTGGAGGACGAGATCAGTAGCAGAGATAGTGGACGCATCATTGGACGACCAGTTCCCTCAGATTGAGATGCTCAACTGCATACAGATTGGGCTGCTCTGTGTGCAGAAGAAACCGACGCTCCGGCCCGACACATCGACGGTGGTGCTGATGCTGGACAGCCAGTCGACGTTGCTGCAAGCTCCCTCTAGGCCGGCGTTCGTCACCAGGACGTCTGACGACGCCTGGGAAGGAGCCAGTGGAAGCACGTCCGTCAGTACCCGCAGTTCTATCAACGACAACCTGTCGACAGCCGTTTCTGAAAATGATGTGACGGTCACACAGCTTCAGCCAAGGTAGATAGAGGAGGAACACAGCTTGACAACCAATTCCTAAATAGCATGTGATGGTGTGAACCGTACATACTGCTACTTAACTACTTGTGATGTGTCACAACTCACAGGCTTCTATTCTTAGACAACAGAGGATTTTAGCAAAGAACGATCCTTCACCTTACCTTGCTTCGCCTAAGTAGTATTCTGTTCCATCCTTTTCGATGAAATGCAGGAAGCTGATTGGCCTCCTTGTGATGATAAGACTGCTACTGCTAGTACATATATAGGAAAATGTCCCAACTGCAAGCGTATGGGCAGTGTGTGAAGGCAAAAGTCCAAACAAAGCTTATAAACTTTCTTTAATAAGGCATTTTGTTTGTCCTGAACCAAGAAAGATGATACGAACCCTCAACCCGTGATGATTTTGCCCTTTTTTTTTTGTCCCAATGGCTCTGCAATGTCCAATTATAATGATCATGCCAGTATATGCACAGTGTAACACACTACGTATTTTACTCAAAAGAAAACCCCACTGCGTTTTGTACTTATTCTGTCATCTCACAGAAAACTGAAATTTTACTTCTGACGCTGCTTCTGTGATTCTATCATGGAGAGAATGTTCATAATTGGAGCAACCAGATACACTTACCTACAGATCATACTAACTGGAGGAAACAACTGCACTTATCTGCGGCCTGCAGGCTGAAGACCATGGCTTGGAGCTTGCACAGCGCGGAAGGAAACGACCGTGGGCATTTCGTCGAGCATTTGGCGTGCGGCGTTGACCCGGCCGTTCTGGCTGGCACAGCGCCTCGACCAGCACATAGTAGTAGCAACCTTGTAGCAACCCGAGGTCGTGCGCGCGGCTTGGGGGCAGCACGCAGATGTGTCTCCCCAGACGCCATCCGCGTCGCCCGCGTCCTGGCGATGGCTTTCTAGGTTCTCATCGTGTCTAGGACGCTCAACGCGCGGCGGCGCCGCCGCCTGAGGAGGAGCTGGGAGTACGGGAGCTGCGTTTGCTCGAACGCATGGCGGGCGTAGTGTGGGTTGCTCCAGTCCTGTGACTGCACTGCAGTACAAGGCAAGGCGAGGGGTTTTTTGCGAAGATACATCCGCGACTTGCAATTTACAATCTAGGCCGTCTATGTTTTATCGTACGGTAAGAAACTAAGAAAGTGACCTCTTTTAGATCGCACTTATTATCTGCGATCCAGATTGGAGCTTATTTTTGGAATTGTCCATCGTAAGGGGGTTTTAAGAAAGTTTCCTGCGCCCTCAGCTTAACATCCGCCTTCATGGACCGCTCGAACTGGATCGAACAGTGCACAATGACCAAAGTTTGATCTGCAATTCAATTGGGAGGTCCATCGGACCGTAGCAACCACCAGATCAAGCTCGGGCGGTTCGTATATGCCCTGTTGACTTACACCTGTTGCGCCAATGACAAGTCAACCGCGAACGGCCGCTACACCCTTCCCTCCCCCGCCCTGCCCTCCGCGGTCGCCGGCGTCGCCGCCGGTCGCCCTTCTCCCCCCACCTCCTCGGCCCCTTCCTTTTCCCGCACTAGTGACCACGATACTGCGCAAGACGGACCGCCTCCGGCTGCGCCAGCGGTCCCCATGGCGTCCAGCAACGAAAGCCACTGTGGCGAGTCTCGACTGTCGAGGAAACTTTATGCCTTTCGCAAATCCCGTGCACACTGCACCAGCAGCACCGCCCGTGTAGGCGTGAATGTACACACCTGCGCACACGGCTGCCCAGTGCCCACACCCTATGTGCGCAGCACATCGAAAGTCGTCTACACCCTTAGATTGAGATGCTCAACTGCATACAGATTGGGCTGCTCCACGTGGAGAAGAAACTGAGACTCAAGCCCGACGCATCAACGGTGATGTTGTAACAACCTGTCCATCCTGTGCCCGGAATGCTACCACCACTGCATACTTTACCATTCCATCAACTATTATAAAATTTTAAGCCAACTCTAATTTATTTATATTACAGCGACCAGATACATCATAGCATTTTTAGCGATTACCCTAGTATACTAGTAGAGTCTAAAATATACTGACAAAAGGTGGTACAAAAAGTGCTACTGGTTCGTGAAAATTATTCATGTGCTACTCTTGTCTATGCATGTCGTCCTCAATAGTTATCTAACAAAACAACAAAGTAAGGGTAAGTCCAAAGACTCAGCAAATACAAAGTAAAACAGTAAATAATAGGTTCACAAATCAGTCCATAACCATCACAGTTTCAATCACCATTTGTTTCTATTTAACCTCATTAAGTTCTTATCAACCAATCATTATGCATATGCACATGCACTTCTCTCTTATCTCTTTAGTATATATCGGTATAGCAGAGCGAACACCCATCGATGCTCACCCAAGCCCGCCCTGTTTCCATGCGAGGATCACAAGCTCGTCCTTTTCATACAGGGACCACAGTAGCCCGTCATTTTCATACGGGGACCTCAATCTCCACTCCCGTAGAGCGTCCACACAAAGTGGACCAATGTTACCACAAAACTATCTCTTTTCATGACATGCACGCAATGCAAGTTCTCCATTTATGCATATCCACATGTCATGTCCCAACCATCGTTAATCATCATTCCTCATCATGCAATCAGAAATAATTAACTTATCGTATCATGGTAAGCAATGCACCATTATTCATCTAACAGCAAATACTACCCGAATTTACCACTTTACCATGCACTTGCCTGGTTAGTCTTGGAAACGATGAGTGAACGGCTCCGACCCGGGACCTCCACATGTACAAGCGTCAACCTGACAACACATCATATAAAAACCAGTGCTTAAGCGAGCAACGACGACTCTACGTGCATAACCCAACTCTGTCATAAAATGCCTGGGGTTAAGGACCCATCGCATAGGTACCAAACTCCCATTTCTTTTCTTTTCTTCTTTTTTTCCATTCCTTTCCTTCTCTCTTCTCTTTTTTTATCCCTTTTCTTTCTTTTTTTCTCCCTTTCCTTCATTTGGTTCATCCGAACGGGCATACCCCTCCTCACTCTCTCCGCTCGGGTTGGATCTGGGGGTCGGGGTGTTCCCCGTGCTGCCGGCCGTGAGCTCTTCGACGTTCCCTCCAACACCCCCCCCCGGGAGCTGTGCCTCATCTTCCTCTTTCCCTCGGCTCTCTCTCTTTCTCTCAGATCCAGCCAACTGGCCTCACCCCTCGGTCTTCGTCTCGAATCCGGCCAACCAGGACTGGATCCGCCGCCTCCTCTATGCGCGCACAGCGGCGAGGCGCTGAGCGCCACGGCTCGGCCATCGCCCTTGCACTGTCGTGGCGGGTCCCCACGCCAAGGCCCGGGACTTCGACCTCCTAATGCTGCTCCTCCGGTCGTGGTGCCCCCCAACCAGTCGTCCTCGATGTCGTCGGCTCCCCAAGCCGCCGCCTGGCTCGGCCGTGGCTACGCCGCCGGATGGCCACCGGGTGTTCCCCTTGGCCATGGCTTTGGCCAAGGCGCCCAAGCTTGGCCTGAGCACCTCTACTCTACAACTTCACCGGACGGTTCATCTAATCCTCTCTCCTTTATTGCATTTTGATTTAGCTTCTATTTTTAGTTTTCCTCCTACTCTTATGTGCAAAGGTTTTGGGAAGGCTTACGGGATCGCCACAACAGAACTCGACGGGAGAACATGCACCGGGGAGCATGTTCCTCCAACTAAGGGCGTATGGCGATTCTATGGGCTCGCCGCCAATGGCATGAGCCAAGACGGTTGAGGTAATCTCGGCCGGCTATGAGGTAAGGTGAAGAGAAATGCTTACTAGGTGTCGGTTGAGGATTGGCAAGGATCGTGGACGACAACGGTGATGGCCATGTTGGGGTTCGGATGGTCCCTTCTGTTTCTGTTATGGTCGAATTCCTAAGTAAAATCTCTAAAAATATATAATTCAAAATAAACAAAAAGCAATTGGATTTGCATATAAATTTCAACAAAATAACTAAAATTAGGAATAAAAATAAACAAGAAATAGCAACTGGATTTGTATACGAATTTCAAAGTAATATTCTAAATAACTGTAAGTTAGAATAAAAATTAAAGAAAAAATAAGCAATTAGATTTGCATAAGAATTTCAACTGTAATTTGGAATAAAAACTAAAGAAAAATAGCAATTAGATTTGGATACAAGCAAAGGGGAGCAAAGAGCTCAGAGAGGAGATGATGCATCCATAGGGAATAGACTTGGAGCTACTGGAGAGAGTGCGATGGGTGTCCCCACAGGGATCAACGATGGTTGCACGTGTATGGTGTTTAATGTTGCAATCAACAATTACTAATTATTAGAGAGAAGTAGAAGATAACTATGTGGTAGAATATTATATTAGAAGGGGTATGATGCGGGGGATTGCCCGATCTTCACGGCGTAGGATCGATGAAGATAATTGGATCCGTGTAACCTGACGAATCGGTGGCGCCAACCACTGTTAGAACAGCAACCTGCGACAAAAGAATTCGCCCAACCACACGCTTGTGATCCCGTCTACCCGACCACCAAGTAGACGCGTCGTCGCTCCGGCCAATCACAAGGAATCACAAGAACGACGGGGAAGAACGCCCGATTCCTCTCTAGGTTGCAATCATATGCCAAACCCTAGGAGGAACAAGCGAAGAGCTCTCTCAAAAATAATAGATCTGTTTTCTGGTGGTCTCCCCTTTTTTTACAAGAGGTACAAAATACTTATTTGGCCTAGGGCCGGCGCAAGCCTGGGCGGCCGAAGGAACTGGCCGCACGTCCGAGACCGACTCGATAACAAGAATAACAAAATGTCCAACTGCTATGTTCGACCGACTCATCAACAAAATAATAGAAACATCCGAACTTGAGTCTGCATCCGAGCCATGCATGGTAGATGTGATTTTGGTGGGACCCATGATGTACCATGCAAGGTAAAGAAAAATAATCTCTTCCATTGCGGCGTGGCATCCTTCTGGAGACATGCAGGTGTGGTGTTGGTCATGCAATACATGTATGTGCTGTGTGGTTTGGTTGCCACGTCTAGTATATGCATGACTAGATAAGTTTTCCATTCTTCATGAGATAGCTCCACGTTGCATGTGACTAGATAATTCTCCATGGCAAGATGGCTTCATGCATGCATGTCTTCACGTGTAGTATGAGTATTTGTTTTTCTTTGTCTCGTCTGTACATGCTTCTCCCATTGAATTTCTTCACGTTGCCTCCTCCCTTTCTTTACTTCCATTGAATTCCTTGATGGTACTTCTTCACGTGATAATCTGAGAACAATTAAATAGCAACTATTAGGTAGTATATTATTCTCATATAAATAAAAATCAAATTTAACTAGGAGCGAGTTCACCTGTTGATTAATCTTTTTAGCTCGTGCTCGCGTAATCGGTCCAGTCGTGATGTCCTCATCATCCTCCCCCTCTTGAGAAGGAGTCGTCCTCGACTCTGATTCTTCCGGTCCAAAGAACGGTGACAAATCAGCAACATTAAATGTAGAACTCACAGCATAGTCATCACCCGGAAGCTCGATTTTATATGCATTGTCATTGATCTTCTCAAGTACTTTAAATGGACCATCTCCTCGCGGCATTAACTTGGACTTACGCTTGTTTGGAAAGCGCTCTTTACGTAGATGTATCCAAACCAAATCACCTGGTTCAAATATCATCTTCTTTCTTGACTTGTTTGCCTTCTCAGCATAGTAATGTGCCTTCTTTTCAATTTCTTCTTTTGTCTTGACATGGATCTTCTTCACATATTCAGCACGTTTGGATGCCTCCATATTAACTTGTTCATGTTGTGGAAGTGGCAGCAAGTCAAGTGGCGTGATTGGTTTAAAACCATACACCACCTCGAATGGGCACAATTGAGTAGTAGAATGTACCGCCCTATTGTATGCAAACTCCACATGCGGCAAACAATCTTCCCACTCTTTGATATTCTTCTTGATCATCGTTCGTAGTAGCATTGAAAGTGTTCTATTCACCACCTCTGTTTGTCCATCCATTTGTGGGTGACAAGTTGTTGAGAATAACAACTTTGTTCCAAGTTTGGCCCACAAAGTCTTCCAAAAATAACTCATGAATTTGACATCACGATCTGAAACAATTGTCCTTGGCATGCCATGCAATCTCACAATTTCCCTGAAAAACAAGTCAGCTACATGCGACGCATCGTCGCTTTTGTGACAGGGAATAAAATGTGCCATTTTAGAGAATCTATCCACAACAACAAAAACTGAATCCCTCCCCCTCTTAGTCCTAGGCAATCCTAAAACAAAATCATACTAATATCCTCCCATGGTGCACTAGGAACAGGAAGTGGAGTATATAAACCATGTGGATTAAGTTTAGATTTCGCTTTATGGCATGTCACACATCGTTGTACAAACCTTTCAACATCACGCCTCATCTTATGCCAATAAAAGTGATCGCTCAACATCATGAAGGTCTTTTCTCTCCCAAAGTGTCCCATCAATCCACCTGCATGAGATTCCTGCAATAAAAGCAAACGCACGGACGAATCTGGAACGCACAATTTGTTAGCACGAAATAAGAACCCATCATGAACATGGAACTTGTCCCATCCTTTCCCATCTTTGCATTTAGAATATGGTTCTGAAAATTTATGATCGGAAGCATATAATTCTTTCAAGCTCTCTAATCCAGGTACCTTTACTTCCAATTGATTTAAAAGCACATTCTTTCTAGATAAAGCATCAGCTACCACATTCTCTTTCCCTTTCTTGTACTTAACAACATATGGAAAAGTTTCAATGAATTCTACCCACTTGGCATGTCTACGATTCAGTTTAGCTTGGCTCTTCAAATATTTTAAAGCTTCATGATCAGAGTGAATAACAAATTCTTTAGGCCAAAGATAATGCTGCCAAGTTTCAAGCACACGCACCAAAGCATACAATTCTTTGTCATACACAGGATAGTTCAATTGAGCACTTCCCAGTTTCTCACTAAAGTATGCTACTGGTTTTCCTTCTTGCATTAAAACACCACCAATACCTATTCCACTAGCATCACATTCAATTTCAAAAGTCTTAGTGAAATCAGGCAAAGCGAGCAATGGTGCTTCAATTAATCGTTTCTTTAGTTCTTGAAAAGCTTTTTCTTGTGATGTACCCCATTCAAATACAACACCCTTTTTAGTTAACTCATTTAATGGGGCAGCAATGGTGCTGAAATCTTTAACAAAACGACGATAAAAGTTAGCAAGACCATGAAAGCTTCTGATTTGACTAACATTCACAGGTGTAGGCCAATTCTTAATTGCTTCAGTTTTAGATTCATCTACCTCAATGCCTTGTCCAGAAACAACATAGCCTAAGAACACAACTTTATCGGTACAAAAAGTGCATTTGTCCAAATTAGCATATAACTTCTCACTTCTAAGCACTTCTAGTACTTGTCTAATATGATCAATGTGTTCATCCATCGTTTTGCTATAGATCAATATGTCATCAAAGTATACCACAACAAATTTGCCAATGAATGCTCTTAAAACATGATTCATCAGTCGCATGAATGTACTAGGTGCATTAGTTAAACCAAAAGGCATTACTAACCACTCATACAATCCAAATTTTGTTTTAAAAGCAGTCTTCCATTCATCACCAAGTTTCATCCTAATTTGATGGTATCCACTTCTCAAATCAATTTTAGTGAAAATAACAGCACCACTAAGTTCATCTAGCATATCATCTAACCTAGGAATAGGATGACGATATCTAACAGTGATGTTGTTAATAGCACGACAATCCACACACATTCTCCATGTACCATCTTTCTTAGAAACAAGAATTACAGGAACAGCACAAGGACTAAGGCTTTCGCGTACATACCCTTTCTTAAGCAGCTCTTGCACTTGGCGCTGAATTTCTTTGGTTTCCTCTGGATTGGTGCGGTATGGTGGACGGTTTGGAAGTGACGCGCCGGGAACTAGATCAATTTGATGCTCGATTCCGCGCAATGGTGGAAGTCTCGCTGGTATCTCCTCAGGAAACACGTCCTCAAATGCCTGCAAAAGAGAAGAAACACCACTAGGAAGAGAGGTTAAGTCATTAGTTGAAAGCAAAATAGTTGCATCTTTGTACACAAGCACAAAGTGCACCTTTGATGGGTCATTGCTCACATCTCTCAAATCTGATTTTGTAGCTAACATAACCATCCCTCCCTCACTCTTACTTTTTTCTTTCATATTTGGCTTGTGGCTCTCACTCACCGATGTGTGGAAGTCTCTCTTTTCTTTCTTTTTACCCTCATTCTCAGCAAGCTTCCTTTGCTGAAATTCAGCTTGTATTTGACTAGGAGTCATTGGATTAAGCTCCTTTGTCTTTCCTTTCCACTTAAATGCATATCTATTGGAACGGCCATCATGCTGCACACTTCTATCATATTGCCATGGCCTTCCCAACAGCAAGTGACACACTGTTATAGGCACCACATCACACTCAACGGTGTCCTCATAATCACCAATCTTGAAAGTAACATGTACCACAAATTGAACCTTCACATCCCCACATTCGCTAAACCATTGCACATGATATGGACGTGGATGTTTCAGCATCTTTAAACCAAGTTTTTGACATAATTCAACACTAGCCAAGTTATGACAACTACCACCATCAATAATAAGCTTGATTACCTTATTGTTTACCTTGGCTTGTGTTTGAAACAAGTTGAATCGCTGCGGGTGTGCATCTCCTTCTTGTGCAAGCATGCTCAAATTTTTGGTGACAACTAATGCCTCTCCCGTTTCATAATTCAACACATCAACCTCTTCATTGTCATCCGATGCATCCTCATATTTCTCCTTTTCATGACTAAGCTCAACCTCATCTTCACTTGCGGATTCATACTCTCCATCTTCTGTCACAAGCATAACTCGGTTGTTGGGACACTCTCTAGAAATATGTCCACGCCCCAAACATTTGAAGCATTGAATTTCTCTACTCTTTGTTGTAGCTCCAATTGAGGATGGATGGGATGGAGTGGCCTTTTTCTCACTTGAGGTAGGTGCTGTTTTTGCAATTGAGGAAGAACGAGCATTAGTATTTGAAGTAGTACTAGCTGAAATTGTACCTCGTCCCAAATTGAAACGTGCTTTGGTGGCATTAGAGGATGATGATGATAGAGCTTTCAAGTTGAAAGATGCTGCCCTTGGTGCTGGTTTTAAATCTTCTAATAACTGCTTCTCCGCCTTGGTTGCTTGATGCACCAAATCAACAACAGTATTGTAGGGCTGATATTGCACAATGCGTTTAATGTTTTTGTTTAGACCAAACAGAAAACGCGCAAGTGTTTGCTCTTCATCTTCATGCACATGTGCCCTAATCATAGTTTGCTCCATATCCTTGTAGTATTCCTCCACCGAACGACCTCCCTGTCTCAAATTCTGCAGTTTATCAAAAAGATCACGTTTATAAGTGTTAGGAACAAAACGTGCTCTCAACTCTTGCTTCATTTCAGCCCATGATGCAATTGGAGGTTCTCCATTCTCTTCTCTTTGGTTCAACACTTGCTCCCACCAAATCAATGCATACCCATCAAACTCAAGTGATGCCATGTGTAACTTCTTCTCCTCCGAATAATTGTGCATCCGGAAGATTTTATCTACCTTGAGCTCCCATGTGAGATAGGCATCTGGATCGGAAGCACCTTCAAACTTGGGAATAGTGAATTTGAGTTTCCCAAATTTCTCCTCCACGCGTGGGTCATCATGACGACGGCCATGACGTTGGTAGTTGTCATTGCGGTGCAGCCAAGCGTCGTCGTCGAGGTCCTCAACGTGGGCGGCACCACCGCGCCCACGACCACGCCCACGGCCACGGCCTCTCCCTTGGCCATGGTCAGCGCCGAAGATACCTCCCCCACGCCCGGGAAAGGGTGGTCGAACCGCATTGGCGGCGGCTCGATCCGCATGAGCTTCTCTAGCGAATCGTGCAGCCCGCTCCTCATCGGTCTCATCAAGCTCAACACCTCCTTCATGGACGCCAATTGGGCCCCGTTCTCTTCGAAGCTCCTCTAGTATCTCCCTCCTCAAGACGCTCATGTTATCATTCAACTGAGTGTTGAAATCATTTGTGAGCTTCTCAAGGTACGCCTGGGTCACATATGTTTGTTCTTCTTCTTTCCCTGCCATGGTTAGTGCAAACAACAAGAAAAACTATGTATGTTGATGTGGAAGGTTTTATTTGTGGAATTCACTCAACCTCACCTTTTCTTACCAACCGAAGTTCTTATGCATCCTTGATGGAATTGAAGAGCTGCACGCACTTGGTGACGGTAGACAACACGAGGTGATAGATCAAGCGAATTCAATTGCACAAGCACTATTATAACAATGGCTTATATGTGGAGCTTGGAGAGAAAATTTTATCCTATGCAATCTGAAATTCTTGATGTTGTTAAGTTAAGTAATAATCCAAGCTAGAATACTTTGCCTAAGTGCTGATCCAAAAGGTTTAAGTGAAGTGTATGAACGCACACGCAAAGATCCATGTGACTCGATGCAACAAAGGAATGAGCTAAATAGAAACGATCTGAAATTGAGAATTAAATAGCTCGTTTGCACCAAGTACTAGGAGAGACGCTAGCCAATTGCAATAATATGAATGTAAGGGCACAAGATTGCTCAAGAAATTAAATTACACAATCTGAATTTATGAACTAAGAACTCACCCAAATTCGGCCAATGCTTTTTCTCCCTTTTTTTTTGAATAAGCTCGCGCTGTGGTTTTTTTTCTTTTCTTTTAACGGCAGCTTCTTTTTTATCAACTCTCTCTCCTTTTTTTTTCAAAGGCCGAACTTGGATTAATTGTTCTTTTGATTTTGCACAGGTCACAAATATTCAGTAAGGTGTAAAATACTCAAGAGCAGCCCTAGATGCAATATTCAACAGCTAGTCTCGAAGATGAAATAAAATATGGATATAAGTGATGCTCAAAGAACCGAAGTTTCAGTTGGGGAACCAACAAACCAAAACAGGAATCAGTATTTCGATTTAGTGGTTCTGGACAGACAGTGTGTTTGATTTGGGCTTGACTTCCTTCTTAAGAACATAGCAATGCACTCGGATGGCAAAAGTTTGTGTTCTATTCCACGTGAGGATTTATCAATTCACTCGAGACAACACGGCCGATTGTAATTGTCTCGGGTAAACAGTCACTCGGCGAGTTCCCCAGCACATGACAAAACATACGGCCGATCAGTAATAGATGCAATTTTTTTTTCAGATTTTCGATTAAACACAAAGATTAAGTTACGCAAAGGAACACGATGATCAGCACCTAAACAAAATTCTAATGGATCAAAACTTAACAAAACTCACAAAAAAATAACAGATACAAAAACTAGGGTTTAGATTTTTTTTTGGCTTTTTCTGTATAGGAATAAAAAATAAATCTAACTAGGGGTAAATCGATCCTACCGTGTTAACCGCGCTCTGATACCAAGATGATGCGGGGGATTGCCCGATCTTCACGGCGTAGGATCGATGAAGATAATTGGATCCGTGTAACCTGACGAATCGGTGGCGCCAACCACTGTTAGAACAACAACCTGCGACAAAAGAATTCGCCCAACCACACGCTTGTGATCCCGTCTACCCGACCACCAAGTAGACGCGTCGTCGCTCCGGCCAATCACAAGGAATCACAAGAACGACGGGGAAGAACGCCCGATTCCTCTCTAGGTTGCAATTATATGCCAAACCCTAGGAGGAACAAGCGAAGAGCTCTCTCAAAAATAATAGATCTGTTTTCTGATGGTCTCCCCTTTTTTTACAAGAGGTACAAAATACTTATTTGGCCTAGGGCCGGCGCAAGCCTGGGCGGCCGAAGGAACTGGCCGCACGTCCGAGACCGACTCGATAACAAGAATAACAAAATGTCCAACTGCTATGTTCGACCGACTCATCAACAAAATAATAGAAACATCCGAACTTGAGTCTGCATCCGAGCCATGCATGGTAGATGTGATTTTGGTGGGACCCATGATGTACCATGCAAGGTAAAGAAAAATAATCTCTTCCATTGCGGCGTGGCATCCTTCTGGAGACATGCAGGTGTGGTGTTGGTCATGCAATACATGTATGTGCTGTGTGGTTTGGTTGCCACGTCTAGTATATGCATGACTAGATAAGTTTTCCATTCTTCATGAGATAGCTCCACGTTGCATGTGACTAGATAATTCTCCATGGCAAGATGGCTTCATGCATGCATGTCTTCACGTGTAGTATGAGTATTTGTTTTTCTTTGTCTCGTCTGTACATGCTTCTCCCATTGAATTTCTTCACGTTGCCTCCTCCCTTTCTTTACTTCCATTGAATTCCTTGATGGTACTTCTTCACGTGATAATCTGAGAACAATTAAATAGCAACTATTAGGTAGTATATTATTCTCATATAAATAAAAATCAAATTTAACTAGGAGCGAGTTCACCTGTTGATTAATCTTTTTAGCTCGTGCTCGCGTAATCGGTCCAGTCGTGATGTCCTCATCAGGGTAGCAGCTAAGAAGAATCAATCAAGATTGGGCTTGCTATTGGAGGTTAAAGTAAAAAAGTTGTGGCAGGGAGAAGATAGAAGATAGGTTCAAGATAGGCCATCTATGATGCATCAGTATGTGCATAAGAAAAGTACTCTAATACTATATAAACTAATAAGATAATTTATCGCACACATAATCAACGTATCGTTTGATATTAATAGATATACATGTGCATGCATACATTTTGAAAAAGAGTAACTAACACTACCACACATGGAGTCATCACAGACGGTTCATAACCCTTATCAGAGATAGTTTTGAACCATTTGATTTATTATGTCTGTGATAATAGGTGGTTATCACATATAGCTCTCAGACCGTCTGTAATAAGTCACAACACATACGGTTTTTCACAAAAAATGTCTGTGACATATCACAACACAGATGGTTTTTAAAAAGAATCATCTGTGATATGTCAGATATCATAGACGATTTTGGAAAATAACTATCTGTGTTGTGAATTATCGCAGATGGCTAATATAAAAATCGTCTGTGATGGTTCTTTATATAGCTAAAAAAATTTCTATTTTTGGCTAACCTCAGAAAATGATAACCATGCCCTCTAAAAATAAGCAGGCAGATCATAGATAATTATATATCTTATAGCACATGACAATCATTACACTAATCTCACAAATTATTACAACTGAATGAGTTATAATTGAATAAATTAAAATTGAATTAAATGTTTGAACATCTATTAATTATTGTTGTCGAAGTTGAACCATTCCTTTGGGTCAATGGCTTCCGTCATCAAGAAGGTGGAGAGCCATCCTCGAATATTGGAGAGTTCATTAAGGTCGAATACACCTGAGTTGATTATCATGCCCAGTCGCTAGGAGGAGTAAAGTCGTAGCCTAGACAGCATAAAGTCGTAGCTCACAACTTATTCTTGATTTACATAAATGATACCCACATATTTATGATAATGCCAACATAGTCTTGCACACCCTATGTGTACAGTGCTTTAATGTTCCTCATGTAGTTGTTGAGAAATACCAATATGAGCAGTCTGACTACTTTTCAGAAGAATTTATAGATAATTGGTTCTCTTTTTTTCACCTTGCCATATATTATTACTATAAGATCTTATTGGAAGGGTATTTTAAAACAATAACTACTTCAACTGCATAGTTTTAGCTGTTAAATGTGACATGAGATCTAACTTTGTCTCTAACACATTCAAATTATAGGGTGTATAAGACTATGTTAGTGTTATCATTAAATACGTAGGCAACATTCATTTAAATGAAGAACAAGTTGTGAGTTGTCAATTTATGTTGTATAGTTTACTATCTCAGTGTCAAAAGAAAAATCATTCTTCGATCTCAAAGGACCTCTATGATGGTCATTCGGCTCCCAGGCATTTTCCATATGCCTTGGCCCTCTCGCTTAGTTGCTCATTTGGTCTGGTTATCAGATGTATTCAGCAAAGACTGTGTGGACACTATCTTAGGTATCGGTTGCACTCTATTTTCAACAAACATTATTTTCCAAAGAAACTATAATGCATATACGCATGTATGCCCATACATTTGTGTGAACTGAAACACGACACTAATACTACAATCTGAGCATAGCAAATTGAATCACACTAGTGTGCTTCTATACTTAGAATTGATTAATCAATCATGTTTACAGAACATTGATCATGGAGTGATAATCATCTAAAATTATATTCAAGTGGATATTAGAAATGTCATAACTTTAAGGACATGCTAGACATAAATTAAGAAAACCCTATTCATACTAAGTTTGGACCAATCCTATAATTATAGTTGAACAGTAGTAATATTCATGTAGCATTTTATTTTTCAACTTGTATTCTCTGTACATGTCAAATATTCTATTTTTACTTGCCTTTTATTAGCAAAGGAATCCCTAATGAATTACCACATGGCAGTTTATTAAATTAGATCACCTATGGAAATGTAGCATCACACTCATACACATATCAACCATTCATACATGTCATGGTACTCACATAAGTAAGAAAATGCATTAGAAATTAATGTGCACATGCACATGATGCACACCTTGAGCTTGGCAGATTGGGAAAAGTGAAATTTGGGTTTCCTTGCTTTGCAATATTATTCCCAATCAAGTTTTTCAAACTATAGCAATATTCTCAACTGAGAAACTGCAATAGGAATAGAGAAGGATGGTAAATGTATTAGTGTCGGCTGTAGATCCTAGACACATATAGCGAGCTATACAGATTACCGTGCAACGGGGAACCAAGTAGGAGGCGGCAACGCCGGAGGTGCAGAATGGGGGAGTTAAGAAGGGGCGCGGGTGTGTTGGAAAATCTAAGTGTACGCAGGAGTACAGTGAGTTTGGTTTTCGCCCCTGTATATATAGAAGAAATATTATCACAGACGTTGCAACATGAGCGGTCATGCTAGTAAAACTATTTGAGATAACTACGTTGCAGTTTAATACTAACGGATTCTATAGAACCATCTGTGATGAATCATCCAGTATAGCCTTCTCTGTAGTAGCGTAATGGAGGAAGAATATGAGCATGCATAATAGAGAGTGGTTGTGTTTCTAATAACCCTTATTGCTTATTATGCTGAATGATTTTCTTTCATCACAGCTCATACTTCAATTATATTTCTCAAATATAATTTTAAGACCAAGCTTTGCTCAATTGGTAAGCTTTGTCGTCACGGCGTTGTTCATTCGTGTTTGATTCGTAGATCGGTCCCAAGTGTGTCACCTCACACACATGCATTCGGTGGAAAAGTGTGTATCCGTGCTTCGTGCGGTACTGCATAAGTCCTAAATTTTTTAGATAAGTCCTAAATTTATCTTACAACTTTCGCTTAGGTACTAACATGTGTTTTAATAGAACACACATGTGTATAGTATGTAGTATGCATGAGTATGCATCCTTCGGTGTTATTATAAAAGCACTAGCCCTGATCAATATGGCTTCAGCTTATTTTTGCACTATTCATAAATTTCGTCTTTTTCTAAACTTTTGGCTTTTTTGAGTTTTTTTACCGGTTCTTTTTTCCTCGTATTTGTTTACATTATACGTGATGGGCTAATATGTTTTTTCTATTTTTAATTTTTTTTAAATTTAATTATGGTAAATAAGCCTCTGTCAGCTACAGTGCTTTTTTCAGCCATAAGCCATGAGGCTTTCAGCCGAACCGATCACCACCTGAGATACCACAAACAGGAGCGGCCGGAGCCGAGGCATCAAGGCTCTGCAGCTCTACTCCACATGAGCGCACACAATCGTGGTCTTTTTTGCAAACCCAAAATTTTAAATGGTTATATCTTTTGAACAAAGCAACCAATTCGCAATCTACTTGAGCCAGCGTGTTTTTTCCGACAAAATCTTCGAAACAGGACCCAAGCCCTTTAGGACGAAATATTCGAAACAAGGCCCAACACGTAGGCAACATGTATGGATCCCACTCGTCAGCTTACTATGGTGCTCCCTCCACGGGTGCCGCGCCGCCTAGGCAACCACGTTCATGGGTCATTATTTCAGTTGAAAGTTGAACCGGTAAGCAGCGGGATGGAACACGTAGGCAACAGTTGCTAGGAGATCCGAATCTCCTCTCGAACGTCAACGACTGCCACTACGTATACAGTCCGGCGAATACTAGTCAAGTCAACGGTGGAACAAAAGTCCAGACCCCTCGCATACACTTCCAAGTCCCAACTCAATAATCGAAGTGTCCCGCGCCATTCGCGCAGGTGCAGATCGATCTGCAGGTGTTAAAAACTGCAACTTCCAACTTCTCTGAAGAAAACAAGCTGGGACAGGGAGGTTTTGGCGAAGTTTTCAAGGTATCCCTTAATTCCTTGACTACACAGTGAAAAGGCTTATATCAACTGATGCCGTACGTTACGATGACTCAGAGCATTTCTTCCTTCGTGAGCTGAAAAACGAGCTGTTGTTAGCTACGAAGCTTAAGCATAGAAACCTTGTCCAGCTTCTCGGCGTCTGTCTGCAAGAAAAGCTGCTAGTTGTGTACGAATACATGCCTAATAGAAGCCTAGACACCATTCTTTTTGGTACTCCTTGTAACGCCCCCGTTTCCAGGGGCGCGTACGGACACGGCATTCCGTAACTATTCAAACATGAACAGTTATGGAGTGTCGCGCAAGAGTATACCATTGCATGCTTACTACAAAAGACCAGCATATATTTGACATACGGATTAACATCCAGTTTTTACAGCGGGGCGTGCAAGCCCAAGGTATATTACATTACAAAAGGCTCCAGAAACTGCTTCGAGCGCGGCGGAGACCTACAGCCAAGGATCCTCGTCGAAGAAAAGATCCTCTGGGACTTCTTCAACGGGGAGCCCTTCTCCTTCGTCTTGAACCTCTAAAAGTTGGATTAAGCAAGCCGTGAGCCAAACAACCGGCTCAGCAAATCCCAAAAGGGATCTTAATTTACTATATGCACGGAGATTCCAAGGAAGGGAGTATACTTGGTTTATTACATTTGGTGGATGCAATTTTATTTGCAAACATTTTCATAAGACGGACACAAAACTTACTCCTTAAGCTCTCAGGGGGTTTTCATCAAGAGTTCATTAACCAACTAACCAAGTTAAAGTATTTACAAACCTACTTAAGCTTTGCTGCTGGAATCACCCAAGTGACACAGCTCCAATAACCGGGAGCACGGCGTATTCGAATACCATTTATTTGACTCTGCAGAGTTTGCTCAGCTTTACCCACACGATTCCTCAACTCCCGCTAAAGAGTCAAGAAAACCAGGCCGTTTCTCTGCTCAACTCTTTATATAGGCTCTACCCAGTAGAATTCACTCGGGTCTGGCTCACACACCTACACACACACGCACACACACACACAAGAGAGGACAGCGTCCGCTTCGAGTGAATTCCACCGTTGTTAGGCTTCCGCAGCACGGCCAGCCTAACCTTACTGCTACCCTCCTGTAGAGTTTCAATCGAGTTGAGCAGCTAATCGACAAGTGTTGACAAGTCAACTCCTGTGGTTGAGCGATCACTGTGACATTTGCTCAGCGTAAGGGTTTCAGTCCTTATATTTTCACATGGCCCGCAACCTCGCCAGGTCCGCGACCCAAACTAAGGTAAGCGGTGGGCGTAGACCGTCCCGCGGTTTCCCACTCACCCTTACCCTACTCCAACCCTAGGACAAGAGGTGGGCAAAGACCGTCCCGCGGCTCTCCCCCAACCCTTACCCTATCTTGTGCACGCCGGCACTCTCCGCTCTAAGATACGGTGTCCCATACCACCCTACCTTAGAGTCGGGTTTTCCGAATTCTAAAATTGGTCCGCAACCACAACCTTATTAGTGTAACATTTTGCATGATAGTAATAGCCTACGATTCTCTAGAATATCAGATAATTATTTCTAGGGTTTCAAAGGCATGGCTACAATTTAATCATGGCATTTAACGGTGGTAGGACTAACTATATCACATGTCATTCTAAACATTTTATTTTTATTTTCGAACTAACATTTCAAAACTAGCTCAATGCGAATAACATATTAACATATTTAAACATTATGGGATACAACATGATCAAAGGATTTGGGACTTGCCGTCTATCCGGACGATCTCAGCAAGCTCGAACGTCGAAGCACCTGGATCCTGAGTCTGCTCCTGAATCTCCGGGATCTCCGATACTAGCGCAAACACGTAAAATAAATTAAATCCAGCTTGCAACTAATCAAGCGAGGAAAAATAATCTAATTAAAAAGGAATAAAATGCATAAACACTCCAAATGGAATTTTAGGAATTTTTCTAGGAAGAATCTGTGGAAATGGAGTTCACCACTGGGTCAGGAATAATATTTGGAGCAAAGTGGTGAAATTTGGGAATTTTTGGGATTTTCTGTGATTTTCTAGGATTTATTTGAGTTTTCTGGAATTTTAGAAATTAACAAATTGCTGGAAAATCGAGTGAACAGTGCTAGGCCGGCCCAAAGCCACAGCGCAGCCCAGCACTGTGCAGCCCGCGCGGCCGAACGGCCGGCGCGGCCCGCGAGCGACGCGCGGCCCGCAAGCGCGCGCTCGGGCGGAGGCACGGGCCGGGGAGGCGGCCCACGCTCGCGCGCGCCCACGCCGTCTAGATGCGCGACGCGTGGAGCTGGCGGACGGGGAAGATCTAGCGAAACGGGCGGATGGGATGCGGTGGCGGGAAGATCGGACGGCTGAGATTCAAGGGAGCGGGTGAAACGGTACGGGGAGATCCGACGGTCGACGTTAGAAGGTGGAGGTTGAATCGGTCGGCGGAGAAGAGGCCACGTCGTCGTCGTCTTCCTCCGGCCGCGACAGTGCAGCCGCGGTAGAGTAACGGTGGCGACGGCGGTCCGGGCGCTAGGGGGCTCGTCGGCGACCATCGAGGGTACCGGCGGGTAGAGGGGACTGCGGGGAACCCATTTCGGGTGGTTAGCGTCTGCGGGGACCAATGGGGAGAGAGGGAGGGAGAAGGGGGTGGTTCGGGGATCTCGCGGTGGAGGGGGTCACCGGCGGCGAGAGGGGCCAATCGGTCGGGCTTACACCATCTACGGGGTTGGGAGCTCACGTTGGTGGTGGCGGCTGAAGCTCAGGGCCTCCGGAGTGAGCTGGCCACGGAGAGGTGGGTGCGGCCGGCGGAGGTCGACGGTGACAGAGCTCCTCGAAGGTCCTCCTGTCCAGGGAAGAGCATGGGGAGGGTCAGTGAGCTGAGGGGAAGCTCGGGGAGCAAAGGAATTGGAGAATGAGGGAGGGGAGTAGGAGATTGACTCCAGGGGGTCGTCGGCGCAGGGGGAGGCGGTGGCGGAGCTACGGGCGGCGGGAGCTCAATCGGACGCTCGGGGAGGGGCTCTGGGGGATGGGGAGGGGAATGGTAGTGTTTGGGGAGCTCGGAAAGAAAAGGGGAAGAAATGGCAGGGGGAGGGAGCTTTATACCCGCGCGGAGGGGAGGGGGTTTCTTCGGGGAGAAGCCAGCGGCGGGGCTCCGGCCGGCAGGGAAGTGACGGGGCTGTCAAGGGCGTTTAATCCCGCACAGTGGAGGGGGCGGGGTGACGCGAGGCGCTGTGCGAGGAGTGGCGACGCGACGGGAGCAGTTGGCTGCAGCCGGGGCGGGGTGCGTCCGCGCGCGGGGAGAGAGGGGGCGGCGTCTGCCAAGCGGGGCCGGGGCGAGGCGGGGTGACGTGGAGCGAGGGTGGCCACGCGCTCCGGACAGGGCGGTCGGGACGGCGGAGGCGGTCCGAGGCCGGGGCGCAGCCGCGGGCGAAGGGCGGCGCGGCGGGGCGCAGCGCGCAGCGCTAGCGCGCGTGCGCGGGGAGGAAGCGGGGAGTTGGCGCGGCGCCAACGGAAAGAGGGAACGGGGAGGCGCTGCGGGAGGGGAGAGGCGGTAGGGGAGTGGCGCCATCGGGCTGGCGCGGGCGCGAGGCGCGGGAGAGAGAGAGAGGCGGAAAAGAGGCGAGACGCCAACGGAGGGAGAAAGCGGAAAGGCCGAAAAGGGAAGGCGCATTCCGGCGGAACTTTCCCGAAAAGGAAAGTTTCCAAAATTCACTCAAAAATGCAGCAAAAATTGGAAATTTTTTATTTTTGAATTTTTCAGGGCTTTTCAACCTACCCCCCTTAAAAGAATCTCGACCCCGAGATTAACTTGGTCCAGGGAGTAAGTTGGGGAAATCTCGCTGCAAATCTGACTCTCGTTCCCAAGTTGACTCTTCAGGTGTATGATTCTTCCACTGTACTCTGCAAAACCTGACGTTCTTGTTTCTGAGCTGCCTTTCTGTCGTTTCAAGTATTTGTAGTGGTTCTTCAGCATATGTGCAGTCATCTTGCAATTCAATATCTGACAATGGCACTTCATCTGTTGGTTGGCGTAGACACTTCCGAAGCTGGGATACGTGGAACACGTTGTGAATTCTGGACAAGTTGGGCGGAAGCTGCACTTGATAAGCTACTTCCCCAACTCTTCCAATTATCTGAAACGGTCCCACATATCTTGGTGCTAATTTGCCTTTGACTTGAAATCTCTTGACTATTTTGAATGGAGTGACTTTGATATAGACATAATCTCCAACTTCGAAACTCAAGTCTTTCCTGCGGTTATCTGCATAGTTCTTCTGTCGGTCTTGTGCCATCTTCAGTCTGTCTCTGACAATTCTGACATGTGCTTCTGCATCTTGAGCAATCTGGGGACCAATGAGTTGTCGTTCTCCTGTTTCTGTCCAATTCAGTGGAGTCCTGCATTTTCTGCCATAAAGTGCTTCAAATGGTGCCATCTGAATGCTGGCTTGATAGCTGTTATTATATGAGAACTGAGCAAATGGTAGACAGGTGTTCCATGTTGCTCCATACACTATCGCACAAGCTCTCAACATGTCTTCTAGAATCTGATTAGTTCTCTCTGTTTGTCCATCTGTCTGTGGATGATATGCTGAGCTGAAATTCAGATCGGTGCCCATGGCTTCATGCAACTTTTCCCAGAACTTGGACGTAAACTGTGCTCCTCTATCTGACACAATCTTCTTCGGAACTCCGTGTAATGTCACAATTCTGGTCAAATATAGCTCGGCAAGTTTATCCTTCCCATAAGTTTGCTTGATCGGGAGGAAATGAGCCACCTTGGTCAATCTATCAACAATGACCCAAATAGCATCATATCCCTCACGAGTCTTGGGAAGTCCAGTGATGAAGTCCATACCAATGCTATCCCACTTCCATTCGGGAATTGGCAAAGGTTGTAACAATCCCGATGGTTTTTGGTGGTCTATCTTGATCTGTTGGCAGACATCACATTTAGCTACATACTCTGCCACTTCTTTCTTCATTTGGTTCCACCAATATCTTTTCTTCAAATCCTGATACATCTTCGTGCCTCCTGGATGAATTGAGAATTGAGAGGAGTGGGCTTCAGCTAGGATCAATTCTCTCAACTCCTTCTTGTCGGGTACGCAATAGCGACCACGGAAGGTAAGGATTCCATGTTCGTCTATAGCATACTCTGATGAAATTTCTCCTTGAATATCCTTTTTCAGTTTTTGAATCCCTTCATCTTCATCCTGGGCTGCTTTAATCTGATCTGGCAATAGTGGTTGAATCTCTAAGGCTGCTTCTTCACCTTGTTCTGAGATTACCAAGTTCAGTTGTAATATATCTCTCTGCAACTCTGGTGGGTACTCTGATTGACTGCCTTTGCTTGGACGAGCCTTGCGGCTAAGGGCATCAGCAACTACATTTGCCTTGCCCGGGTGATACTGGAGATCAACATCATAATCTTTGATCAGTTCTAGCCATCTGCGTTGTCTCATGTTCCACTCCGGTTGTGTGAACAAATACTTCAAACTCTTGTGATCTGAGAATATCTCACAACGATTTCCTAGCAGGTAGTGCCGCCAGATTTTGAGGGCATGCACCACAGCTGCTAGCTCCAAATCGTGTGTGGGGTAATTCTCTTCATGCGGCTTCAACTGCCTTGATGCATAGGCAACAACTCTTCCGTCTTGCATAAGCACGCAACCCAAACCTTGCTTTGAGGCATCGCAGTAAATCTGAAACTCCTTCTCTGGATTGGGTAAAATCAACACTGGTGTTGTTGTCAACTTGGTCTTCAACATCTGAAAGCTTTCTTCACATGCATCAGTCCATGTGAACGGTTTATCTTTCTTCAACAATTGAGTGAGTGGACGCGATATTCTTGAGAAACCTTCTATGAATCGGCGATAATAACCCGCCAATCCTAGGAAGCTTCTCACTTCAGTCACTGTCGTAGGCTGTTTCCATTCCATGACTGCTGAAATCTTTTCTGGGTCGACCTTCACTCCATCTTCAGATATAATATGACCCAAGAAAGCGACTTCTCTCAACCAAAAACTGCATTTATCAAATTTTGCATATAACTGATGCTCTCTCAATCTGGTCAAGACCATATGCAAATGTTGTTTGTGCTCTTCTTCACTCTTGGAGTATATCAGGATATCATCAATGAAAACGATCACGAATCGATCCAATTGGTCCATATGCACCAGGTTCATAAGATTCATGAAATATGCTGGCGCATTGGTCAAACCAAAGGGTACGACCGTGAACTCAAACAACCCATATCTGGTAATGAAGGCTGTCTTTTCTCGATCTTGCTCTCGGATCTTTAGCTGATGATAACCCGAGCGCAAGTCGATTTTGGAGAATACCTTGGCACCTTTGAGTTGGTCAAACAGGTCATCAATTCTTGGGAGGGGATACTTGTTCTTGATGGTGACAGCATTCAAACCTCTGTAGTCGACACACATTCTCAACTCTCCAGTTTTCTTCTTCACAAATAATACTGGGGCTGACCACGGTGAAGTACTGGGTCGAATGAATTCCTTTTCTTGTAATTCATCTAACTGCTTCTTCAGTTCTTTTAACTCACTAGCTGACATTCTGTATTGGTGCTTGGCGATTGGCTTGGTACCAGGTACCAACTCTATTGCAAGTTCCACTTGCCTGTCAGGGGGTCTACCTGGTAATTCTTCTGGGAATACATCAGGGTACTCTTGCACAATTGGCACTTGGTCAGGTGTAGCTGCTATCATGTTGATCATACGTTTCTTGGCATCTTTCAGCACTTGTCGATCTGTCTCTACTACTATTTTCTGACCTTCAGAGTTAACCAATGACACTGTTTTAATCTCGCAATCTACCTTGCCTTTATTTCTGGCCAACCAGTTCATGCCCAAGATGGCATCTAAACCAGACATGTCTAACTGCAACAAGTCTGCTCTAAAGTCTACCCCTTGGATTTTTATGTTAAGTCCCGCACACCCATGGTGGGACTCCATTCTAACCCCAGGGGTTTCCACCACATAGGGTCTGGGTAATGCAACAGAAGGCAATTGATTTCTTGCAGCAAAACTCTTCGAAACAAATGAATGCGTTGCGCCAGGGTCAAATAAAATCAATGCAGGTATGGAATTGATTGGGAACATACCGGCAATGATGTCACTGGCTCCAGCGGCATCCTCTGCAGATACATGGTTCACTCTGGCATAGAAAGTAGGTCTGACATTGCTTCTGCCTCTGCCTCTGCCTGTAGCTGAGAAATTTGCAGTGCCTGCAGGTGACTGGGGGTTGGCTGCTTTAATCTGCAAGAATCCTCCTTTGGGGGTACCAGGGGTTGCTTGTGACTTGCCCTCTTGCTGCTGTTGGTTTTGAACTTGTAGCTTGGCTGCATCTGATGGCAAATTCTTCCTAGGACATTGATCTCTGTAGTGCCCTATCTCACCGCAGTGGAAACATGCGTTTGACCTTCGTGGGCAGCCACTAGTCAGGTGATTCCCACCACAAGTGGGACACTTGAGAGCCAATGGTAAGGGGGAGGCATAATGCTGAGTCTGGTTGGATTGGTTCCTCGGCATCATCACATATTGTCGGGAGGATGGGGATCGATATGAAGAAGATCCCGATGTCTTGGTTCGTTGGGCAGTGTGTGAAGACGACTGCGATCTGTGTGCTGCCTTGCGTTTTCTATAGTCTTCCATGTCACTTCTAGCTTCTTCGGAGGTGATCAAGCCATCAACCATATCATTCAGATCCTTGAATTTCAAGGCTGAAATGTGAAATCTTAAGGACTGCTGCAAACCTGCACGAAACTTGCTCATTTTTTTGTCTTCACTATCAACATCCTCAGGGGCAAATCTGGAGAGGTGGTTAAACTGGTGTAAGTATTCCATTACAGTGCGACCACCTTGTTTGAGCGCCAAAAACTCCCGGCGCTTGGCTTCCATAATACCCTCAGGAATGTGGGCCTTACGGAAGGCCTTGGAGAAATCTTCCCAACTAATCTCTCTATTCTGGAGTGTGCGCTGGTAGTTGATCCACCAGGTCGCTGCTGCACCCTGTAACTGGTGGGATGCATATAATACCTTCTCTCTATCGTCACACTGTGCAGTTTGAAGTTTTCTCTCCACATCTGCCAGCCAATCTTCAGCAACCATAGGATCGGCGGTGGTGGAGAAAGTGGGTGGACGTGTTTTTAGAAAGTCGTTCCACCGGGTGGTAATTGGAGCACCATCCCGTGGAATATTGCCTCCACCCTGTACTCCTGGAGATCTGGTTGCGATCTGTTCAAGTAGACGGGCCTGCTGATCTAACACTCGTAAGATGTTCTGCTCTCCCTGGTAACGATTTTGCTCCAACATTGCTATCACACTGGCGAGCGTGGCTTGATCTGTGGCAGGTGCACCCTGCCCGCTGGTCTGACCTCTCTGCTGTGCTGGGTCCATCTGTTGATTGGGAACTTGAGGTTAGCCTTGCAGCGGCTTTGGCAATCAAGAACAGGTAAGTAAGACTTTGAATTTTTCAAGGCAAGTATAGGACGAAAAGATAAGAACGAGAGCGAAGGGGACAGGAGAAAGCTTTGAACACAGGAAGAACATACTGATAATTAAGCAAACAACATAAAAGATTAATTAACATAAATTTACAATAAAGCAAGTGGTACGCAGACCACTTAGGGTTCGAGTTTGCACTTGCATTTACATACCAAAAGCACATCTACTACAAAAGGTCAGGCTACCACTAGCGTACAGCGTCTACTCCTCCCTGTCCCTGGGTGCTGGAAGGGCAAGCGGGGCTGCGGGGCGGAACCAGGCACGGTACTGCGCCGCAGTCATCCGGCGCTTGGGCCTAGACTGCACCGAAGCACAAGAAGAGTGAACGCTGGGCGACTCCGCACTGTCTGAACCCTCTGCTGCCTCCTGGGCCTCGTAGCGGACGAGGGACTCTCGGAGGCGCTGAACCTCCTCACGAGTGTCCCACAACTGCCTCTGCCAGACTCTGGCCTCCTCGACTGCTCTGTCGTAGCTGGCGACCTGCTGCGACATAAGGGTGGCGATACCCGCTAGGCGGGGATCGTCATCCTCACCGAACCTAGGGACTATAAAGTCCCCAAAGTGCGGACGCGGCACCAGGTCGAAAGGCGTCCCTGCTAGCTCCTGGTGGTAGTAGTCTCTGAGATAGAGCGCGGCCTTCTGAGCCACGTCCTGAGCAGCATCCTCACTGTCCACCCGTCGGGCGGTGAACCTCCGCTTCCTGTCTGGGCGGATAGGCAAGGGATCGAGGACCATCCAAGCCTTGTACTCGTAGAACTGGTCCTGGCGGAACTGTCCCTCAGCGTAGATCACTGGGCCGTGGTTTCCTCTCGCTCCGAGGTAACGTCGCATTTCCCACAACTTGTGGTGCCATCCATCCCTACGGTCGGGGCGGGAGAAAACGAGGCGCACCATCTGCCGGAAACGAAATTTTGAAATTAGACAAGTAAGACAGTAAACATTTGCGAAAATTAAAACTTAAGCAGAAATAAACTAAGACAGGGAAAGTAGCAACAAGAGAGGAACAAGACAGCAATAATACTTATATTTTTCATAAACTCTTTTTATGCCTTAAATTAATTTTTGCGATAAAATCGCTTCCTAGACAGCCTTAGGTCTCAACCTACGGTCAAAGAGCCTGCTCTGATACCACTTCTTGTAACGCCCCCGTTTCCAGGGGCGCGTACGGACACGGCATTCCGTAACTATTCAAACATGAACAGTTATGGAGTGTCGCGCAAGAGTATACCATTGCATGCTTACTACAAAAGACCAGCATATATTTGACATACGGATTAACATCCAGTTTTTACAGCGGGGCGTGCAAGCCCAAGGTATATTACATTACAAAAGGCTCCAGAAACTGCTTCGAGCGCGGCGGAGACCTACAGCCAAGGATCCTCGTCGAAGAAAAGATCCTCTGGGACTTCTTCAACGGGGAGCCCTTCTCCTTCGTCTTGAACCTCTAAAAGTTGGATTAAGCAAGCCGTGAGCCAAACAACCGGCTCAGCAAATCCCAAAAGGGATCTTAATTTACTATATGCACGGAGATTCCAAGGAAGGGAGTATACTTGGTTTATTACATTTGGTGGATGCAATTTTATTTGCAAACATTTTCATAAGACGGACACAAAACTTACTCCTTAAGCTCTCAGGGGGTTTTCATCAAGAGTTCATTAACCAACTAACCAAGTTAAAGTATTTACAAACCTACTTAAGCTTTGCTGCTGGAATCACCCAAGTGACACAGCTCCAATAACCGGGAGCACGGCGTATTCGAATACCATTTATTTGACTCTGCAGAGTTTGCTCAGCTTTACCCACACGATTCCTCAACTCCCGCTAAAGAGTCAAGAAAACCAGGCCGTTTCTCTGCTCAACTCTTTATATAGGCTCTACCCAGTAGAATTCACTCGGGTCTGGCTCACACACCTACACACACACGCACACACACACACAAGAGAGGACAGCGTCCGCTTCGAGTGAATTCCACCGTTGTTAGGCTTCCGCAGCACGGCCAGCCTAACCTTACTGCTACCCTCCTGTAGAGTTTCAATCGAGTTGAGCAGCTAATCGACAAGTGTTGACAAGTCAACTCCTGTGGTTGAGCGATCACTGTGACATTTGCTCAGCGTAAGGGTTTCAGTCCTTATATTTTCACATGGCCCGCAACCTCGCCAGGTCCGCGACCCAAACTAAGGTAAGCGGTGGGCGTAGACCGTCCCGCGGTTTCCCACTCACCCTTACCCTACTCCAACCCTAGGACAAGAGGTGGGCAAAGACCGTCCCGCGGCTCTCCCCCAACCCTTACCCTATCTTGTGCACGCCGGCACTCTCCGCTCTAAGATACGGTGTCCCATACCACCCTACCTTAGAGTCGGGTTTTCCGAATTCTAAAATTGGTCCGCAACCACAACCTTATTAGTGTAACATTTTGCATGATAGTAATAGCCTACGATTCTCTAGAATATCAGATAATTATTTCTAGGGTTTCAAAGGCATGGCTACAATTTAATCATGGCATTTAACGGTGGTAGGACTAACTATATCACATGTCATTCTAAACATTTTATTTTTATTTTCGAACTAACATTTCAAAACTAGCTCAATGCGAATAACATATTAACATATTTAAACATTATGGGATACAACATGATCAAAGGATTTGGGACTTGCCGTCTATCCGGACGATCTCAGCAAGCTCGAACGTCGAAGCACCTGGATCCTGAGTCTGCTCCTGAATCTCCGGGATCTCCGATACTAGCGCAAACACGTAAAATAAATTAAATCCAGCTTGCAACTAATCAAGCGAGGAAAAATAATCTAATTAAAAAGGAATAAAATGCATAAACACTCCAAATGGAATTTTAGGAATTTTTCTAGGAAGAATCTGTGGAAATGGAGTTCACCACTGGGTCAGGAATAATATTTGGAGCAAAGTGGTGAAATTTGGGAATTTTTGGGATTTTCTGTGATTTTCTAGGATTTATTTGAGTTTTCTGGAATTTTAGAAATTAACAAATTGCTGGAAAATCGAGTGAACAGTGCTAGGCCGGCCCAAAGCCACAGCGCAGCCCAGCACTGTGCAGCCCGCGCGGCCGAACGGCCGGCGCGGCCCGCGAGCGACGCGCGGCCCGCAAGCGCGCGCTCGGGCGGAGGCACGGGCCGGGGAGGCGGCCCACGCTCGCGCGCGCCCACGCCGTCTAGATGCGCGACGCGTGGAGCTGGCGGACGGGGAAGATCTAGCGAAACGGGCGGATGGGATGCGGTGGCGGGAAGATCGGACGGCTGAGATTCAAGGGAGCGGGTGAAACGGTACGGGGAGATCCGACGGTCGACGTTAGAAGGTGGAGGTTGAATCGGTCGGCGGAGAAGAGGCCACGTCGTCGTCGTCTTCCTCCGGCCGCGACAGTGCAGCCGCGGTAGAGTAACGGTGGCGACGGCGGTCCGGGCGCTAGGGGGCTCGTCGGCGACCATCGAGGGTACCGGCGGGTAGAGGGGACTGCGGGGAACCCATTTCGGGTGGTTAGCGTCTGCGGGGACCAATGGGGAGAGAGGGAGGGAGAAGGGGGTGGTTCGGGGATCTCGCGGTGGAGGGGGTCACCGGCGGCGAGAGGGGCCAATCGGCCGGGCTTACACCATCTACGGGGTTGGGAGCTCACGTTGGTGGTGGCGGCTGAAGCTCAGGGCCTCCGGAGTGAGCTGGCCACGGAGAGGTGGGTGCGGCCGGCGGAGGTCGACGGTGACAGAGCTCCTCGAAGGTCCTCCTGTCCAGGGAAGAGCATGGGGAGGGTCAGTGAGCTGAGGGGAAGCTCGGGGAGCAAAGGAATTGGAGAATGAGGGAGGGGAGTAGGAGATTGACTCCAGGGGGTCGTCGGCGCAGGGGGAGGCGGTGGCGGAGCTACGGGCGGCGGGAGCTCAATCGGACGCTCGGGGAGGGGCTCTGGGGGATGGGGAGGGGAATGGTAGTGTTTGGGGAGCTCGGAAAGAAAAGGGGAAGAAATGGCAGGGGGAGGGAGCTTTATACCCGCGCGGAGGGGAGGGGGTTTCTTCGGGGAGAAGCCAGCGGCGGGGCTCCGGCCGGCAGGGAAGTGACGGGGCTGTCAAGGGCGTTTAATCCCGCACAGTGGAGGGGGCGGGGTGACGCGAGGCGCTGTGCGAGGAGTGGCGACGCGACGGGAGCAGTTGGCTGCAGCCGGGGCGGGGTGCGTCCGCGCGCGGGGAGAGAGGGGGCGGCGTCTGCCAAGCGGGGCCGGGGCGAGGCGGGGTGACGTGGAGCGAGGGTGGCCACGCGCTCCGGACAGGGCGGTCGGGACGGCGGAGGCGGTCCGAGGCCGGGGCGCAGCCGCGGGCGAAGGGCGGCGCGGCGGGGCGCAGCGCGCAGCGCTAGCGCGCGTGCGCGGGGAGGAAGCGGGGAGTTGGCGCGGCGCCAACGGAAAGAGGGAACGGGGAGGCGCTGCGGGAGGGGAGAGGCGGCAGGGGAGTGGCGCCATCGGGCTGGCGCGGGCGCGAGGCGCGGGAGAGAGAGAGAGGCGGAAAAGAGGCGAGACGCCAACGGAGGGAGAAAGCGGAAAGGCCGAAAAGGGAAGGCGCATTCCGGCGGAACTTTCCCGAAAAGGAAAGTTTCCAAAATTCACTCAAAAATGCAGCAAAAATTGGAAATTTTTTATTTTTGAATTTTTCAGGGCTTTTCACTCCTCTTGACACACATTCAGGTTATGATGTATATTTTAGTATACCGGATGTGTTCTTGTTAACTGAGAAGTGGTGCTTGTGTTTTGCATCATAGATGCAGACAAACGGCGGCATTTGGATTGGAGGAAAAGGTACACGATCATCTGTGGGGTTGCTCGAGGCCTGCTCTATCTCCATGAAGAGTCTCGTCTAAAGATCATCCATCGAGACCTCAAGCCAAGCAACATTTTGTTGGATGAGGATATGAACCCTAAGATATCAGATTTTGGGCTAGCCAGGGCATTTTGGGGCGACCAATCCAGAGATGTAACTAAACGACCAGCTGGGACCCTGTAAGTATCATAATTATAATTCGTAGGTTACAAGTTACCACCCTCTTTTACAAGGTAATGCAGCTTCTGATACTAATGGATGATTGAATACTAAAATGCAGTGGGTATATGGCCCCAGAGTACGCGTACTGCGGGCATGTCTCCACGAAATCTGACATATTCAGCTTCGGAGTCATAATCCTTGAGATGGTGACCGGGAGAAGGAACAACAGTGCACTTAAAGATGCCAACTCCAAAAATCTACTTGGCTATGTCAGTGCTTGAGTGATTAATACACAAGTGATAAGAAGCTTGTGCTTCGAAAACATGCTGGAATGTGCGTAATTGTTCTAAACCCTGCAGGTATGGGAGAAGTGGAGGACGAGATCAGTAGCAGAGATAGTGGACGCATCATTGGGCGACCAGTGCCCTCAGATTGAGATGCTCAACTGCATACAGATTGGGCTGCTCTGTGTGCAGAAGAAACCGACGCTCCGGCCCGACACATCGACGGTGGTGCTGATGCTGGACAGCCAGTCGACGTTGCTGCAAGCTCCCTCTAGGCCGGCGTTCGTCACCAGGACGTCTGACGACGCCTGGGAAGGAGCCAGTGGAAGCACGTCCGTCAGTACCCGCAGTTCTATCAACGACAACCTGTCGACAGCCGTTTCTGAAAATGATGTGACGGTCACACAGCTTCAGCCAAGGTAGATAGAGGAGGAACTCAGCTTGACAACCAATTCCTAAATAGCATGTGATGGTGTGAACCGTACATACTGCTACTTAACTACTTGTGATGTGTCACAACTCACAGGCTTCTATTCTTAGACAACAGAGGATTTTAGCAAAGAACGATCCTTCACCTTACCTTGCTTCGCCTAAGTAGTATTCTGTTCCATCCTTTTCGATGAAATGCAGGAAGCTGATTGGTCTCCTTGTGATGATAAAGACTGCTACTACTAGTACATATATAGGAAAATGTTGTTCTACTACGTGCTGCCACGATATTCTCTAGCCCCAATTGCAAGCGTTTGGGCAGTGTGTGAAGGCAAAAGTCCAAACAAAGCTTACAAACTTTCTTTAATAAGGCATTTTGTTTGTCCTGAACCAAGAAAGATGATACGAACCCTCAACCCGTGATGGTTTTGCCCTTTTTTTTGTCCCAATGGCTCTGTAATGTCCAATTCTAATGTTCATGCCAGTATATGCACAGTGTAACACACTACGTATTTTACTCAAAAGAAAACCCCACTGCGTTTTGCGCTTATTCTGTCATCTCACAGAAAACTGAAATTTTACTTCTGACGCTGCTTCTATGATTCTATCATGGAGAGAATGTTCATAATTGGAGCAACCAGCCACACTTACCTACAGATCATACTAACTGGAGGAAACAACTACACTTATCTGCGGCCTGCAGGCTGAAGACCATGGCACAGCGCGGAAGGAAAAGAACGTGGCATTTCGTCGAGCATTTGGCGTGCGGCGTTGACTTAGCCGTTCTGGCTGGCCCAGCGCCTCGACCAGCACATAGTAGTAGCAACCTTGTAGCGGTCCTTCCTCATGTTTCCGTACGTAGGAACTGTTATGAATATTGTGTGTATTGATATGAGACCCAAAAGGTCATATATATAGGAGAATACAAGAGATATGCCATATAGAGATAAGGCATATATAGAATAGAATACAACTCTATCTCCTTAACACCCCCCTCAAATGCAAGGCGTATGCAATAGCGTTGCATTTGAAAAAGGGTGAACACTTAAAACAAGATAAATCCGAAGTCCGAGTCTTGATGTCGTCGTTGCGTGCAGTTTTGGAATAAATTGTCAAATCAAGCCGAAGAGGAATAGATAGATGCATGACAGCGCAAATCGAAGCCCAAGAGGTGGCGGCGCAGTGCACAGAGGACGCGCGGCTGCCTTTGAAGCTCGGGGCGGCGGCTAGAGAAGCGGCGGCATCATAACGACTTCTACGATCTGCACGCGGCTCAGAGAGTAGAGCGGCGGCTGCTGCCATGCAAAATAAAATTCCTACACTTCTATGACTGACAATAAATTTGTGGACTTGCACGACTTAAACGAACTAAAAAAACTACGAATTTGGATGGACGCAACGGAAGACTCACGAGTTGGATAGACGCAACAAAAGATTCACGAAAAAATAACTGGACTGACTAAAAAAATCAGCATAGAACTCCCTCAAAACCCCTCACCTCTCTCTCTTCACCCCCTCCCTTACTCCCGCATCCTGCCAGCGCGCACGAACCGAGCAGAAGAAGGCGTCGGCAACGGCGGGGTCGGCGACGACGGTTTCGGCGGGCTCAGGCGTTCGGGCGAACTGGCGGTCTCAGCGATGACACGTGAAGACGGCGGGCTCGGGTGACCTGGACACTTGGTGGCGACCGGCCGACGCGGCGGCGCGGGCGCGGAGGCGCGCAGGTGGCCCGGAGGAGGAGACGGCACAGGCGCGTCGGAGGTGGCCAGATCCGGAAGAGGCGAGCGACGGCGGCCGCGGTGGCTCGCGGATCCAGGCGGGATCTGGCCGGATCCGGCGAGGAGTGGGCAGATCCGGGCGGGAGAGCGGTGACAGCAGGATCCGGCGCACCGGATCTGGGGCAGGCGGCGGCCGGTGCAGAGGCGGGCGCAGCCAGATCTCCGGATCCGCCCGAATCTGGGGCAGGCGGCGGTCGGCGCGGCCGGTGCAGAGGCGGGCGCAGCCAGATCTGGCGCACGCGACCTTCGGGGCGGCCGCGACCCTGTTCTCTCGAAGCCTGGACGTGCCCGCGCCCAGCCGCGGGCTAGAAACCGGCTCGTCCGCGCGGCCTGTTCTTTTTGGTTATGGCTTATGGCTTTTGGCTGAAATTTTTGAATTTTGGCTGTTTACGGTACAGATTACGGAGAGATCGATACTCACTTGCGATTTTGGCTGGTACAAATATTGGACTTTTAATGTGTACTACGTTTAACTTGTAGACCCCGTCTTGAGAAAATACTCTGTTTAAAAATTAGATACTGTAGCGGCTGCGAAAAGCCGGTCGGCTTGTGGCCAGCCGAACAGGCCCGAACCATCGTCTAACTCTAGCGGCGGCACGCGCGGCTCAACACTACCGCACCGGCCGCCAACATAACAGCCCCATACCTTAGGCTTTTCAAGTTGCCATTACCATTAGTCAACTACTTGCCAATTGCCACACGCCAGTACACTACCACACGCAAGCTGTGTATCCAAGAAACATGAGCACAGGTTATATGGTACTTCCTCTATCCACAAATGTAGGTCACCTTATGCTATTCCTGGATGAGTCTCATTTACCCAGTTGTATGGTCAGGTCTGCACGCCTACCCGTGATGCACGCTGCCAAACCTTGTTTGCACGATTCCGTTGAACAATCGATTCCATGCTTGTACATGTCGCAATCCGAAATCCCAAAGCGAGCTCCAGTCGGAGGATTGTGTGGTCGGTAAGAAGAATCTTAAGGCCCAACAGGGTGACAACTTGACACAAATTGGCTGCCAGTGTTGGCCAATCCAAATCAGTAGATGATAGCTTCGTGACGAATTGGCAAACGCCAGCTACACGCTTTCACCATACATGAGAAACTCCAAAACAGGTTACACAAATATTGTACGGGCTGACAAATACAGGGAAACATGGAGAGAAAACTTAGCACTCTCCCACGGTACCACACAATTTCACGTTCACTGAATTGCGAATGCAAACACAAAGAAATTCTGACGAGAAATGCACCATCACATGTGGCCTGCGGCTGAGAATAATTCGGTACAGTAACAGAACAAATGGTAATTTGTATGCTCTTTTTTTGGTTCCGTTGCCCTTGGCAAATCAGCACTATATTCTCAACAGGTCATCGGTACATGAATATAACAAATGTATAACATGTAGACAAGAATTTATCTAGGTGGAAACTGAGCCCAGGGTCAATACAGAATTACGCACGGAATTACTGACTAATCGCCGTTGTGTTCCCGATGCCATATCTCGTTCAATCAAGTGATGCGGCTCAAGATATGTAATAATGTTGTTTCTCTCCATGGGCTCTTCTAATTTTGTATCTTTCAGGTCTGTAACTTCACCAAGCAATGCGGATACAGCATCAGCTAAGTACTGGAGGGAACTAATGTGACATGCGCCTACTTATTTGCCATAGACGAGTCCATAACACTGCATGACTTGTCCATGAACTGCAAAGTGAATACAGAAATGAAGAAGATTACTAATTTGGTTGAGAAGCATTTAGAAAACAAAAGGATAGATCATAAATTTGTATGTGGCTTCTGAAGCTAGGCTATAATAAGGAGGTAAAAAATAAAGATTTGGTCTTTAACGAACCGCAAAGAGAAGCTACCATTCTATTGGCACAGCAGAAGCAAACTTACAACCCATCAGAGGGAACTCACTACCAACAATATTCTAAGACTGCAACAATCTCGTAAGGTTTGAACTGGCTCGGAACATAAAACCATATATTATCTAAGCATTCCAACAATGGAGAGTTATTAATGAAACTGCCCATGCATCATCTAAATGTGATCTGCATATGCTTCGCCTCCGACTTCAGAGATGCCTCATATTCAGCTGATAAACTCCAAGAAACAAAGAGTGATACACAGCAACCTCTAATAGTTGAAGAGTCCTAAACCATAGACCCAAGAAGCACTAAAAGTGAATAAACCGGCAACTTGACCATTTGTTTTGTTTAAATCATCATGCTCAAAAGCATGCGGTTGGTCTTGCCTCAAAGACTAAATTAAGCATGGCGCAGGATTATGGTTGACTGAACCTGCTCTGCCTGAAAGGTTCAATGGTCAGAATGTCTACACTCAAACACCAGCACCTTTCTTTTTAAGATAAAGCTCAGACATTTAACATTGGATCCACCGATTCAGCATCTAGGGCCACTGAGTAATCTTAACAGCAGGTTAACATATCGTGTTGATTTCTTTTTTATTTCAATTCTTTAGAGAAGAGTTCGCCAAAACATCACTCAGGCTGTCAAGCATGCATAACATATGAAGAACCTAAAGGAAACCACCGAATGGTCATCAAATCACATTGATCTTCTAAAAAAGACTAAATGGAAGAATTAGCAAAGAGACTTATCCGCTGAATACATACATGGTGTTTTTCTAACCATACTCAATAGCTTATAGCTGACATAAGAGGCTGTTGTACCCCCATATCGTTGTTGCACCCCACTCTGTTTTGAACTACATGGGTCCAAGAAAAACACCAGTGATGCAAAGCAACTTCATGATACTATCAATGTTTAAAGTGCAACTATTTAGGGAAGAACTCGTTCCAGTACCGCTACTGCTTTGAGTGCGAGAAGGAAGCCTGATGAAGAAGATTACTCGTCTAGGAAAACCTGATCTGGTAGGGAAGACAGACCTTAGATGGCGAGGCTACTGACAATTGGTATTGGCTTCAGTGTCAGCAAAGTAAGGGGATCAGGAATCAGGAACGAACGCAGCACTGACGCTCTTTATTTTGTAGGGAGCAGAGTAACCAAGCCCACCCCCACCGCGCTTACGGCTCTATACCCCAACCCAACTTGCTCTGGCCCTGGGTCCTCCCGCATCTCTTCCTCGGTTATGCAACATGCTTTCATGACTTGAACAACGTTTACAGATAATCTGCTACCAAGACCAAGTGACAACTACACATCCTACTTATCTTTCTCATGAGCGCATTGCAAACAAGTTTGAAGATGGCTACAGATTTGTGATGAGTTGCTAGGTCATGTTGCGAATTAAGTTACATTAACACAGATTGGAGTTTGATTACAGATTTCATAACTCAAATAAATAGCGTAGCTATAACACAGCAACAGAAGGAAAGTCTCAGATAAAGTAGTACCTTCTTCATGGAATGTAATTCCCGTCCAAATGGTTCCAAGAACTTCAACTCTAGATCAAGGGGCCAAACCTACATAGAATAACAAAATGGTAAACCTCATAATTTAACAAAATGGCTTCAATTGCACATAATCTACAATATTTCATAGTAATCATATTAATTGGTTGACATTTTTTTCACAATAGGTGACAAACTATTTTGGCATTTTAGTTATCCAAACTATTAGCACCTTACAGAAATAGTGAGCATGCACAGACTACAAGGTATACATGCACAAAAGCAAAGCACTACATGTGTAAAAGGAAACACTTGACAGGTAATCTATTCACAAGCTTCGAAAAATTTAAGAAATGTAGACCTTGCCAACTAAAAGGGAAACAATGGAAAAGGTTGCAACCTTTATATGTACAAAGTAAATAATGACACAGTATAAGTATACGACCCGGGGGGGATGAACAATACGTTTTCTTGCTGGATTCCAAACAAAACAACACTGTAAAACTGCACCTTTCCAAGCACCAAGCAAAACAGGGAAACAAGACTGATCCTTGATTTACTACTTAATAGAATAGCAACCTTTGACAGTGAATACTATAAAGAAGAGCATGAAATGAACTACAGTATCAGACTCATGATCAACTTACGATAAACCTATACAACACAATACGCACATAGAGAATGATCTCAAACCATCCCCAGTGGCCTAATTCCATGAATATTTTTTGATAATAAAGTCTGCTTCTCTTTCTTGTAATTTGTAATTTTGTATCGCTACGAAACCGACAAAACCGACCAACACAGCCTGCCGAATAGCAAGCATAGCACAAACAACAATTAACGACCAAATCAATTACCAACGACAACCACCGAACTATCCAACCATGGCGCGGAATTGAGCGAAACTATTTAATCACGACGCAGAATTGAGCGGAACCAGACAGGCAGACACACGCCCCTCACAAAACATCCTTCGCACCATCCAATAACTACTAGCTACGTCAATCACACATGCGTAACGACCGGATTACAAAAATACTGCGAGCAAGAGATGGATCTGTACCTTGAGCCCCAGCAGCCGGAGCGGCGCCTGCTGCCCAGGCACGATGCACTCCGGCCCAGCCGCCTCCGCCACCGCCTCCATGGCCAGACCCTCCCCTATCGGATCCGGATGCTGCAGAGCAGGCTCAGAATTAGGCATCCCTCACCTAACCAGACCAAACCAACCCGAAATTGAACCAAGCCGGGCCGGGACGTACCTTCATGACGGCGAGAGCGTAGGCGGATGAGTCGTCCTGCGCAACGCGGAGGACAGGGGCGTGGTGTATACGCGGGACGGGGCGGATTCCGGCGGAGCCAGTGGCCGCGGCGCGCCAGGGCGCGTCGTCGCCGGCGAGGAGCGGCCGCTTGGTGGCGGCGGGGGAGACGGACGAGGCCGCGGCGGTGGTGGATGCGGCGGGGAGGGCGGCAGGCGAGGAGGTGGTGGTGGTGAGGGACGCCATCGGGGAGGAAGCGGGGGCTCTTCCGGAGAGGATAAGGCGAGGAGGAGGAGGAGTCCCGTTTCCGTTTGCGTGTTGGCTCGCGTGTGGGGAGGGCGAGGCGAGGGAGCGGAAAGGCGGAGGGAGCATTTTATCAAGGAACGTGGGGGTTGGGGAACGTTCCGTCGGCCCGAGCCGACGCGGCGCGTGTGGTTCTGGCTTTCTGGGAAGGGACGGGGATTTGGTGCGGTGTTGGGTCGATGACGTGTGGGGCCGGGGTTGTGTCGGGAACTCGGGACCCGTCTCGTGGAAGAGTTCGAGTTGGCTTTGGGCGGCTGGTGAGGGATGGATGGCCTGCCAAGCTGTTTCGTTTGTCCAGAAAGAATGGTCAAGTGTCGATGCTGGTTTGATTTAATCCGAAAGGAAACTAGGCCGCCTAGGCGGTAGTTCAAGTTTTACCGGTAGAAGCAGGAACGTGGGTTTTGCCCTATACTAGCAAGAGACTCGTACATTGCAATGAAAATCAATAAATGGTGATAACTAAGCTAATACCCAATTGGCAGATCCTGAACAAACGTAATTGGTCAGTAATTATATTGAAAATTCATCACTGTGAAGCAAAAATAGCTAGGAAACTAACGCTTGCTTAAAGTTAAAAGTGAACACTAGTTACATAAGTAGCTAAACATTGCTAGCTTCACAACATTTAGGGGCTTGTCAAAGTTGTTAGTTAGTACTTAATCCTTGTGAGACAAATAATTATGGGAATATAACACGAGGATCACACTGCCGCATGGCGCATGCAGGGGTCCTTGGCACTGTGTTCTATACATGCACGCAATAGATTGGCGTGAAGGATGGTAGGTGCATGCCTGCATCTGCATGGTGATGGATGTGTTGCTGCATCGTCTCTGTTGCCTTCCTTTTGAGTGGTTAGGATCTCCTTGACTTATACGATAGTTTCGAATGCATTTGGTGATCATTTGAGCTTTTTTTGTTGGCTTATGGCTGAAAAGTATTGTAGATGGCTGAAAAAACATTGTAGTTGATAGAGACTTATTTAGCATAATTAAATCTAAAAAATTTAAAAAATATAAAAATATATATATGTTAACCCATTACGTATAATACAAATAAATACGGGGAAAAAAGAACCGGCAAAAAAGCTCAAAAAAACCAAAATTTCAAAAAAAAAAGATAAAATTTATGAATAGTGAAAAATAAGTCAGAAGCTGAAGCCGAAACGATCATAGCCTTGATCGGTAAGATCCCTTGTATGACTCACCCTACTGTCCTGGAATTACCTAGCTATCACCTTTGTGCTTCCTGACCTTGTCCAAGAATGTTTGCCGGACAGGGAACGGGTTCCCTCCTTGGCCGTCTTTCCGTGGCGCCACCCTCTCGCGAAGCACCTCGCGAGTGTGGTTGCCCTGATGCAACCCCAAAACATCCTTCTTAGCCGTCGTCCTGATCCAGGCCTTCCTCGGCGTCCCTAGAACACCATCGTCCTTCACAATGGCATTCACCCTAAGCATATCCATCTTACCCGACCTCACCTACTCCTCCCTCCTCAACCGCATTCACACCCTCCTCTCATCTCGTTTCCCTCTTGGGCCATCCGGGTTAGCCCCAATGCCAAACAGGGAGCCCTTCTGGGAGCTACTAGTGCTAGAGCTTTGCCTACATGTTCCCTTTCTTAGGATGCGGCCGTCGTAGGAGGTGCCGAGGAGGCAGAAGTCAAGGCAGCCCCACCCCTCCTCGTCAGAAAGGTCCCAGCTGAAACGGTCGGCCATCTCTTAGAGGGACCCATCTTCCCCGTCGTCGTCGCCATAGGCATAGTCGTAGTTGGCGTCGCTGCAGAGGAAGCGGTGCATGTGCTCCCACTCGAGGTGGTCGAGGTAGACGGGGGTCGTCGAGGACGTCGCGCGTGAGACACACCCAGGGTGCGATGTCCCCGTAGTCGAACTCGCCGATGACCAAGCGGAGGTAGGATGGCGGGAGCGTGGCCAGCATCTGGCCCTTGTACTTGCCAAAATCGGTCACATGGTCCCTCATCAGGCGTGAGGACTCTCCCAGCGAGGGGGCGGCGAGGCAACGGCTTTGTAGCAGCGGGAGGAGCCTGACGGGTTTGGGCAGCGTGGTGATGGGGCGGCCGTAGTAGTGGGAGCTACAAGGGAGGCGGAGGAGGAGAGGCACCGCTCTGTGTGAGGATTTTGGTGGCCCTTATGAGGAAAGGCATGCTCTTGCGGTGGTGAGCAAGAGCGTTGTTAAGTTAATAATCTTATTTAGTTGTATTCGAGTTAGTTTTGCCATGTATGTATACAAGTTGAAGTCGTATCCGAGTCCAGAGTAGTCACCAGTCCGTATACGAGCAGGAGTCAATGTCTTTAGTCATTAAGTAGTATATAAGTAGAGGCAGCTATGTAATGTGAGCAATGTAAGAAGCAAGCAGGAGATGAGAAATAAAGAAAACGGAGGGCAAGTGCTCCAGAGAAAGCAATTCGCGTGAGTCTTGGTTGTTTCAAGTGCACATCACGTACAACCATCAAGGAGCAGCGGCTTCATCGCGCAAGGCATCTACACGAACCACGAGAAGCACAGAAGGAGTCACAACGAGGAGTAGGGATCATCAAAAGTTCCTGGATGACACGACGACAGAAATTGATCTGAAAAAAGTTGCAACAATTGGTATCAGAGCCTATTGATCTTGGTGGTACTGAAGAACATAGGAGAAGCGTCAATTTCGAGTGCCCAGAGTGGGATAATCTCTCTCCAATACCCTCTCATGACGACCAACAATTATCCGGTGTAGGCAGTGAAGATGAAGGCAAACATGTGCACCCAGGGAGTTTGGGATGCAGCCGATACGAATGGGAAGGACAATGAGGTGGATGACAAGGTGGATCAGGTGGCTTTGGCTATCATCTACCAAGCGGTGCCAGATTCAATGATGCATTAGCTCATCGACAAGGAGACGACACAGGAAGCATGGGAGACGCTTCAGACAATGTGCGAGGGCATTGATCGTGTGAAGGAGGTGCGGCTCCAGAATTTGCGAAGCGAGTTCGATAATCTGAAGATGTGAGAGACCCAGTCAATGGACAAGTTTGCCAGTAGCTGACTTCATTGTACAATCATATTAACTCTCTTGGTGACAAGATGGAGGAATCTGTGGCGGTGAAGAAATATCTACGCATGCTTCTGGAGAAGTACATACCTGTTGTCACCACACTTATGTACTCCTCCGATCTGGACAAGAAGAAGATTAACGAAATGGCTCCCTCAAGGCGCATGAGGAGTTACTGAAGGGATTTCAGTCACGTAACGAGCAGGGATCCCAAACTCATAATGAGCAGGCGTTGCTAATAAAGGGAGATCCGAGAGACGGTCGTGGCTCATCAAACAGCCGTGGGAGATGGCACGGTTGAGGTGGCAGAGGTGGCCGTGGAGACAAGGCTAGGCAAGGTGGTGATGAAAGATCATGTGATAAGTCACATATCAAGTGTTTTGAATGTAGTGAATGCGGGCACTACGCGTCAGGATGCCACAGCTATATACAGTGTTTCAACTATAACGAGAACAGACACTATGCTTCAGATTGTCGAAGCAAGAAGAAGAACGGGGAGGTGAACCTCGCCCAAGACGAAGAAGAAGATGAAGAACTGGGACTACTTCTCTCCTCATATGTTGAAAAGGCGCAAGTCATGGTGATGCTGAACGAGGAGAACGTAGCTCCAAAACTATGCATGAAGGAAGGCAGCCACGATCACACGGATTAGTGGTACTTAGACAATGGAGCAAGCAACCACATGATGGGAGATCGCTCCATATCTCACGAGCTCGACAAGATTTCGGGCAAGGTCAAATTTGGCGACAGCTCCACGGTAGATATAAGAGGCAAAGGGACGATGATGTTGCAATGCAAGAACGAAGATAAGAAGTTGTTGACAGAGACTTACTATATACTAAATTTGTGCAACAACATACTCAGTCTCAGGCAGATGACAAAAAGAGGGTGCAGAATGATGCTGCAGGATGAGTTCTTACGTGTGTATGACAAGAATAAAGATCTGTTAATGAAGGTGAAAAGATCTCCAAATCGGTTGTACAAGATTTCTTTGAAAACTTATAAATCGGTTTATCTGAAGAGCAGCTTGGAAGAGCTGAGCGACGACACGGAACGTAATGGCTCAGGTCAAGGTGGTGTGCATCGTGATGTAGCCACGCATGTAGCTATGAGTGGCACCTCCGGAGGCGCATGCGGTGCACATGCAGGTGCGGCTAACACAGGAAGTCAAAATGGTGGGCCTCTAGGTGGAAAAAGTACACAAGGTCCAAAAGGAAAACTTGGAATATAGGTTGGTGCGTTTTTTTTTGTGATTTTGTAGAGGGGACGTAGGAAGTGTTGGATATAGGAGTTAGGGGCGGTGTAGCCTCCTCTGATATATATATATATAGGAAAGCGAGCAGACTTGGTTCAAGAGAGAGGAGCGGGGGGCTCAAGTAACGGCAAAGTCAAGACGGTTGTGGGAGTAGGTGCTTCAGCCCAGGCAAGCGTGCAAGGAAGGATGAGGTCGGTCTAGGTGCGAGGCACAGCAAGCATCAGATTGTGCGATGCTTGGGATGAAGCAAGCACAGGCGGTAGGGCGATGATGGTTCAAGAAGAAACACGCACGGGAGTGCATGTAAAAGGAAGAAGTGGAAGCAAGAGAGAAGATCGGTGTGATCAAGATGTAGAAACAAGATTAAGGATGTGATTGTTAAGTTAGTAATATTGTTTAGTTGTATTCGAGTCGGTTTTGCCGTGTACGTATACGAGTTGAGGTCGTATTCGAGTTTGGAGTAGTCACCAATCCGTATACGAGCAGGAGTCAATGTCTTTAGTCATTGAGTAGTATATAAGTAGAGGCAGCTATGTAACATGAGCAATGTAAGAAGCAAGCAAGAGATGACAAATAAAGAGAACAGAGGGCAGGTGCTCCAAAGAAAGCAATTCTCATGAGTCTTGGTTGTTTCGAGTGCACATCACGTAAAGCCATCAGGGAGTAGCAGCTCCATCGCGTGAGGCATCTGTGTGAAATGCAGGAAGCACGGGAGGAGTCACATCGAGAAATAGGGATCATCAGAAGTTCTTGGACGACGCGACGACAGAGATTGATCCGAAAAAAGTTGCAACAATCATCGTGGAGTCGTGTGCGACGACGAGCAAGAGCATCATGGAGACAAGTGTGGTGGCCGGCGAGCAACGATTTTTTTGGTGGAGAGGTGGCGCCGCATTGCTCTTGTGTGGGGGAGATATTTGGAGTGGACACGGTTTTTCCTGGCATGTGAGGTTTTCTAGATCTACTCACATATGTCCTAACAAGATAATCTTGTTAGTGATTCGAGTTAAAACTACTTATATCATGATTTTGAATTTCTTACTCAAGGATATAAAAATCAATAGAAGAACAAGCAAAACACAAGAAGAGATCAAAGAGTTGATCTATTATTAGTAGAGTAGATGATTCATAATTAAATGGATGATTACAAGGTACTTCCAAAGCACCACCCTTACTCAAGTTTTATCACATAACCTTAAGGAGGGAGAGAGAACACTACTCAAGACTTAACAAAAAACCTGAACCCTAGCTCTCCCCTTTCCTCCTTCATATAACCTATGCCTCTTAGTCAGTCTTGACTAGCTATACAAGACTCAATCAGCTAAACCATTAGAGGTAGATCCGTTTAGCCATCCCGGCTCACCTTGACTTAAACCACTTTTCTTTGCGCCTTCTTGTGTCATGATATTGTCCAAGACTCGACCCGTTATTTGGTAAACTGCCAAAATACCCCCCCGGCGAAGCTCTCGAGCACCTTCTCTTGACCCCGTCTTCATCTTCTTATCAAAACATCTCTGCATACTTTGACACGTAGCCCGTGGCGCCCAATGACTCTGCCGTCAAATCTTCATGCATTCGGTCTCCCTCAGATCATCTCTACTTATACTGACCCAAGTCATTTGGCACACCATATGCACCAACTCACATGTTCATGACCCTCGTCTTTTATGTGCTTCCTGCTTTAGCCACGTAGCCTTACCCGAACTTATGTGACCATACGGACCTCAGCCCTCCAGCCTAGTTTTAGTCACTTGCTATCGACCGCTAACGTTCTCCAAGCCACCTGCATATCTAAAGACCAAGCAATCATTTCGCGCACAGGTTTTATGCACTTGGCTCACGTTAATCAAAATAATGCACCATACAATGTTACACAATCAATCAATCAATGGCTTCCATGCCGTGCACACACTCAAACCTCTTAAGACCACTTCTCACTATTCTCTAGCCGCAGCCACCGGTCTGATCACCCTCTCCATGGCAGTCGAACTGCCCATCGGTTAGACTGCCAACAAGCGATCAGTCTGACCAGCCTAAATCGACTTAAAACCCTCCCCGATAATAGCACACTGATGTGACCGCATCTCCAATGTCGATCACACCGCCCAACTCAACTCCAAACCGATCACCAACCAACGCCCAGTCAAACCACTTCTCACCGGTCAGACCGCCGCCTCCCAAAGAGAACAAAAAAAACCCAACTCAAAATCACGGCTGTTCAACCGCAAAAGCCAAGCGGTATGACTGGTCCCACATATCGATCAAACCGATTACATTGACGTCTACACTAAATTTTGCCAATATGGAGTCTTTTAGGCTCCCTTTCAAACAACGATGGCTTTTGGCTTCCTGGAACGTGTTAGCTTTTTAATGCAACTTTTTTCTTTACGTTATCCATGAAGATATAACAGTGTTTTTTTCTCTATTTTCTTAATTTTCCTTCATTTTCTTTTAGTTAAATACATTAAAAAGTTAACAAGTGCTACAGTGCTATTTCCAATAAAAGACGAAAACCACCGCGCTTTTGGAACGGACCTCAGCCTCTGCCTGCACATGCTGTATGCTATCGCAATTAGCAACTCTAACCCACTGTTGCAAATCAGACTCACTTGGGCAGTTGGGCTATTTAACCAAAGCCTGAAACGAACGGCCCATCCAACCGACGGCGCCCACCTCACCCACTGACAAGTCGGCCCCACAATTCCCCAACTCGTCAAACCTATATCGCTCCCAGCACCAGGTCCACTATTCCTTGTCTCACTGACCTTACGGCCCACTCCCTGACGCACCACCGGTCCACCAACGCCCTTCTCACCTCCCCAGTCCCACACAACTAAACCAACGTGCATCTCCTAGTAGTGGCCTTTCTCCCACCCTTGCCTCCCGATCCCCTCCTGGATCTCGCCGTGCGTTCGAAGGCAAGCGCGGCCGCGATGCCCGCCGCGGCCACCTCCGGCGGCGGCGTGGCCGACGCCGAGGAGCTTTTCCGCACTAAGCGCGTCCCGGAGATCCGCGCGGCGGAGGGCGCCACCCGCCGCGAGATCTCCGCCAAGGAGGAGGAGCTCCGGCAGCTCGTTGGCCGCAGCTACCGCGACCTCCTCGACTCCGCAGACTCCATCCTTCTCATCAAGCAGTCCTCTGATTCCATCTCCGACAACCTCTCCCACATCTCCGATTCCCTCTCGTCGCTCTCGCCGCCCCACGAGGCCCCCGCCGCCGCGCCTTCCCCGTCCGGGGGCCGTGCGCTGCTATACGCGGCCGCAGCGCGCGCCAAGTACCTGGTCGACACGCCCGAGCACATCTGGGGGCGGCTCGACGAGGGGCTGCTCCTGGAGGCCGCGGGGCGGTACACGCGATCGCAGATCGTGCACCGCCTGCTCTCTCGCGACGCCGTGGCGGCCGCGCGGTTCCCGCTGCTCGCACACCAGGCGCAGCTAGTGGAGGCATTCCGGCCCCAGATCGCGCAGCGCGCGCGCGAACGCCTCGCCGACCGCCGCCTCCCAATCGCGGCCCACGCCGACGCGCTCGCGGCCATGGCCGCAATCGATGCGCCGTCGCTCACCCCGTCCCAGGCGCTCCTCCTCTTCCTCTCGTGCCGCCGCGCCTGGATCTCCCAAGCCCTAACCGCGCTCGCCTCGGATCTGTCCTCCTACACGTACGTGCTGTGCGATGTCGCGAGGATAGTGCGGGTCACGCTGGGCCACGTCGGGCAGTTATTTATTCATGCGCTCAATGACTTGCCGCTGTTCCACAAGACGGTGCTGGAGACGCCGCCCCCTGCACAGCTGTTCGGTGGCATTCCAGACCCTGATGAGGAGGCACGGTTGTGGAAAAAACACTGGGATCAGCTTGAGGCCACAATGGTGCTACTTGAGCCGGATGCTGTGGCACGGACCTGTACAGATTGGCTTAAGGGATGTTGTGATGAGATTTTCGGTGTGATTGCTGGGGGGCAAAGGTTAGTTGATGCCATTGGGAGCGGAGAGGGGCTTGGATTGCTGCAAAGGCTCATGCGTGAGGCACTAGATGGGAGGGAAGGACTGGAAGGGACTTTGGAGCAGTGGCTGAAGAGTGTGTTTGGATCGGAGATTGAATCACCATGGGATCAGATCCGTGGGCTGATCTTGAAGGAAGGGAAGGATATTTTTGAGGATTGGATGGAGGAAGCATTTGTGCGACGGATGAAGGACATTGTGCATTCAGAATTTGATAGCTTGGGCAGTAGTGTTAATGTGAGGGAATCGATTGAGGCTATTGGTGGCGCTAATGCTGATCCCAAGGATGCTGGTGATTTCCTGGTGTATATGCGGAAAGCTTCGACTAGGGGTGGCGTCTGGTTCTCAGAGTCTAAGACCAGGAAAGGTGGGATTTTGGCACACTTGAAACCGATTGCTGATGAGAATGATTTCCACAGCTGCCTAACTTCATATTTTGGACCAGAAGTTAGTCGCATCAGGAATGCAATTGACAGCAAATGCAAGAGTATTCTTGAGGATCTGTTAAGCTTTGTGGAGTCACACAATTCAGCTCTGAGATTGAAGGAATTGGTGCCATATCTTCAGGAGAAATGCTATAGGACCATCATGAGAATACTGAACGAATTAGAAGCTGAGCTTGGAAAGCTCTCTGCTTCATTGAGAACCAAAAGGGGGGATAACAACATGCCTGCAGCATCTGCTATCGTGGAGAGGTCTCTCTTCATCTGCCTCCTCTTGTTTGCGTTGAGATATCATTCAAGTCATGTACCCCTGATACTGGGCTCCCCAAGGCAGTGGGTAAAGGCGTCTGGTGGTGCAGCATTTTCCCGGTTATCATCGCCCACACCAAGACATTTTAGAGCATCTTTTGATTCATCAACGCCTTTCAGCCCCAGGAGGCACACATTAGACAGCCCTAGGAGTCCTGGAAGGCAATTTTCTGACAGCTCCAGAAGACAAACTATTGCTGCTGCTGCTTCCTTATTTGGTGCTGATGATAGCTCCAATCCCAGACTTGATGAACTCAATAAGACCTTACAGACACTTTGCATTACGGCTCATAGCTTGTGGATAACATGGGTGTCCACTGAATTATCACAACTTCTTTCATGTGATCTTAATAAAGATGATTCGTTATCCTCATCAACTCCTTTAAGGGTACACCCCCAGCCCCGCTAGTTTTTCAATTGTTGTTCTAAATCACCTGATCGTTCTAAGTATATATCACACTGTAGTATCCATTTATGTCTTTGCATGTTATTCATATGATCAATTGGGGAAACTTTAGCTAGGTTGCCTACGATGACATCTACCTAGAGCAACATTAGTAACACATATTGATAAGAACCTGTAATAATTATGCAGCCATTTGGACATGACTTGTTATGGCCTAGAATCCCGGCGATGCACGCAACAGGCTCGCGAACAATACTGTGGGGTACCGCAGCGCCGGATGAATAGTATCCACGTGGTACTGCAGCACTGTGACAGTACCACGCGGTATTGTAGTGCCGTATGTGTGAACCGTAGCTCGCAGGTGCAATTTCCTTATTATTTGGGTTTGTTTCCTTTTAGATTATTTTTATGTATTAGAGATAAATTTTCTATTATTAGGGATTAGTTTTCTTAATATAGAGATATATTTCTTAAGGATCAAGTTTAGCCATCCCTATTAAAGGGACATCAATGTACTTATTATCATTAAGTAAAGAAATAAACAAAGTTCTCTAGTCTTCCTCTATTCTTCAACAGACCTCAAAGCCTTGGCGGCGGTATGGCCGGTCGATCAAGGGCAATTGCTCTACTCCGGTCCTTAGACCCGTACCACAACATTTGGTATCAGAACCACTCACCATGGCTTCCGATACTGAACTATCTCCGTTGGACATGTTGATGGCTAGAAATGAGAAAATAGGGTCTTTACTCGACAATATAATGGCCACTTTGGAGAAGGTTATGGAGTCGGTGGACAAGCTAAAGGAGCAGAAAGAGGCGTCGCGTGCCATTGCAATGGTTGCGCTGCCACCACCTTCCCCGGTGCTAGTGTTGGCAATGGCCACGCCATCGATGATGACTATTGTCAGGGGTGTAGGCCTTGGGCCCAAGGCCTAGTCGGGTTATTATTAGGAATTAGAGATTGGTTTCTATTTGAGTTAGAGATTAGTTTCCTTATGTTAGAGATAGAGTTAGAGATATGATATGAGTTTCCATATTATTATAGATAGGATTGGAATTAGTTTCGATCTGTTAGGGGGGAGCCATCTATATAAGGAGGCTACCGCATGCTATTGTAAGGAATCAGAGAATTTTCATAGTCTTCCCCGTCTAAACATCTAATCTCTCTCCCTCTCGTTCTACGCCGACGCCATCCGGCCATCTTCTTGGTGGTGTTTACCCCGGTTCATGACAACTTGGTATCAGAGCAGTCTATCCTTTCCCACGACTTCTGCTACCATGGCTCCAGCAACTCGCCTCCTTGCCGAATCAATAGCCATAATAAAAGCGAGCGCTACTAAGATGGCTAGTTACGACAAAGAGGCGGCGAACGACTTCTTTAACATACATGCCTTCTTTGAGAAGATTTTGAAGAAGCGGGAGAAGGCACAGCAAGAGGCCGCTCGCAGGGTAGAGGAGACAGAAGGCATCGACCTACCGGCTGCTAACGACAAGGAGGAGGCCGACCTCACCTCCGTCGACTTGCCGGCTGCTGCCGGTGCTGGGCACACCGTAGATGAGGAACTTGCCGAAGGAGAAGAGCTCTTGGCGGCGCAAGGGCAGGATGACGAGATCGCAGAGCGCCTGCGGGAGGCCACCGATGGAGTCAAACTCAATGTCGATATGGTCGGGGTTGAAGAAGAAGAAGATATTACCTGATTCCGCGTCTCTTCTCCAATTCTGTCTTCCTCCAATCTGTTCGCACCTCCTTCTGGTTCCGCCGTTGCATCCGCACCAATCCAACCGGGAAACCCTAGCTTTCCCCGACCAATCGCTATCTTCCCAGGGGCCTGGCCGACCAGGTTCCAGAACGGCGTCTCCAACGACCTCCAGCTTCCGCCCACCTGCAACGCATTCATACAACTTGAGATCCAGGCGTGACAACTTGGTATCAGGGGTGTAGTGTCAGGGGTGTGGGCCTTGGGCCCAAGGCCTAGTCGGGTTATTATTAGGAATTAGAGATTGGTTTCTATTTGAGTTAGAGATTAGTTTCCTTATGTTAGAGATAGAGTTAGAGATATGATATGAGTTTCCATATTATTATAGATAGGATTGGAATTAGATTCGATCTGTTAGGGGGGAGCCATCTATATAAGGAGGATACCGCATGCTATTGTAAGGAATCAGAGAATTATCATAGTCTTCCCCGTCTAAACATCTAGTCTCTCTCCCTCTCGTTCTACGCCGACGCCATCCGGCCATCTTCTTGGTGGTGTTTACCCCGGTTCATGACAACTATTATTCAGGCTTCACCTTTGGTGCCTTTGTCAAGGAGGAAGATTGTCGCTATCCAGCGGCGATCATCTCTACGCAACCGGCCAACACCGTGCTTTTTGGGGGTCAAGTTTAGTCATCCCTATAAAAGGGATATTATTGTATCTATTATCATTAAGCAAAAAAAATAAACAAAGTTCTCTAGTCTTCCTCTCTTCTTCAACAGGCTTTACAGCCTTGGCGGCAACATGATCGACCGATCAAGAACGAGTGCTCTACCTTCGATCCTCGGATCCATACCACAACATGACTGAACAGACAAAAGACATTTTTTCTTTGATTAAGTGCCATTTTAATATTTACAGAAATATCTAACAACAGAGTGGGTAGATGTAGAAGTTTGGTTTTGCCTGTTGATGGAATAACAATTTTGAAGTAATATCTCATAGGATGTTTGATAGAGCGATACTTAAAGGTGCACCTTTTCTAGAGTAGAGTGAGCAGCTAACACAAATATTCTTACTGTAGTTATTGTACTTTGGTCACTTGTCTATTGAAGGATTGCATTCTGTTTAAAGGTTTCAGCATCAGCATACTGTTCCATCAAGCTATTTTATTGTAAAAAAAATCTTATCTTGATTATCATAGATATGGATTTGCTAGTTGTTTTAGTTACATGGTATGGTTGCCTTGTCAGGGATGGGAAGTCACAGTCATCAAACAAGAGGAATCCACCGAGGGCCCCTTGGAGATGCAAATAGCTCTTCCATCAATGCCTTCACTGTACATTATATCCTTTCTTTACCAAGCATGTTTGGAGATTCATAAAATTGGAGGGCACATCCTGGACAAAATTATTTTGCATAACTTTGCATGGGAGTTACTACACAAGGTATGTTCTATCATAACAACTGCTCTAGATGCATAGCACTGCATATTGTTCTGTTACTTTTAGTGAAAAACCCAAGAGTTCTTCAAGTTATTTATAACTAAGCTGTTTCATCCGCATCTGCATAAATCACAAATAGCTTATAGTTGACTTCATTTGTTAGAACTTTTTTTTTAGTTTTATAACCTCCCCTCCTTTCCTAGTTATGTACCTGGCACTGAAACTAGGCATGATGTATCTTGGAATTTACATAAAGTTTTTCACGCCATAATGATAGTAACACTAGTAGATTTTAACAAGCAACCGATTATTTATGTTTTGTCCAATAATTGTCCTTGGCAAACTCTAATCCATAATTCATTCAATACTGGAATAGATACTAATTGTCACATTTCTACGGTGTAACCAAGGTTTCTAGTTTCAGTTGATCCCCTTGTGATCAAGCTTTAGGTACTAATCGTCAATTTTCTACAGCGCAATCAAGGTTTCTAGTTTCAGTTGATTCCCTCGCGAGCAAGCTTTGATTTAGCTGGTCACTATAGTGTCCACTCTAGACACTTGTGTACCTGGGCTGACCCTTGATACTAAATAAATATTGTGTGTTGGAGTGCCTTGGCTGAATACATCTTCCGACTGACATCAATATTTCAATTATAAGACATGGGGACCTAGTTGCTACCTTAGTGTTTATCCAAGTATTTGTCTTAACAATTATCCTGTTCCTTCTCTACCTGTATTGATGAAGATTGGATTTGGATACGAAAAGTGCGGTATAGGACTTAAAGCCAACATAATCATTGGACCTAACAGCTACTTAAATGCATGTAGGTTATCAATATCTACGAGAACCTTTTGGCATCTATCGAGTTTGGTAATCCTCAGGTTTCAGAAAAAGGAGTTCTGCAAATACTGCTAGACTTGCGTTTCATTGGTGATGTCCTATCAGGAGGCAAAAATTCTTCCACCAACCCTTCTGAAACACAGATAAAACAGGACTCTTTACCAAGCACCATTTCTAAGACTTCCTTCAGGAGAAAACAATCACAATTCCAGGCAGATTCAGCCATCATAGAGCCTGTAAACAAGTTGATCAATAAGTTCTCGCAGAGACTGGATCCGATAGACTGGGCTACGTAAGCATTTTTCTCTGTTCTACATTGCTATACTTGTCAAGTCATTACTTGTATTCCATATATACATGATCAACAGAATAAAAAACCTTTCTCGGTAATCTTCCCAAATGAAACATATGTCTCTCTTGAAACAGGTATGAACCATACTTGTGGGAGAATGAGAAGCAATCTTACAAGCGTTATGTTGTTCTTTTTGGTTTCTTGGTTCAACTGAATCACATGTATACTGGTACCATGCAAAAGTTACCAACAAAATCAAATACAGATTCAAATATTATGAGGTGCTCTCAGGTTCCAAGATTTAAGTACCTACCAATCAGGTAAATAATTGTTGTGTCTAAACTGTAAACATACATATGTTCATTGCATGGTGCATATTTTTGTAGGTATTCTCATAAGGTTGTTAACTTTCGACAAAGCCATGGTGTTTTAATTCATGCTAAAATATTTGATGAGATGAATTTATTGGATAGCAGCAACAATTATTATATTTAAAAAATCAAAAAGTTCTTTGCCTACATTCTGGAGCATGTACTCGATAGTTCAACTGATGTGAAGAATGTCATGCAGAGTTTTCTGTATTATGTGGTAACTGGTAAACACTGCTCTTGATAGCAATTTGCAAAAACTGGTCTGGGTGTGGTGACAATGTCAGTATGTCACAAGTCATTGCTTTTGGATGAAATTGAGCAGATACTCTCTTCTGGCCCATTGCACAAGGACAACTAGAAAATTGACAAAATGCTCATGATTAATTATCAAAGATATGTTTTCAATGTGTCCCTTCTTCCTGTAAGATTGCCTTAAAGGTTCCTTGTTGCTGTATGTTTCTCTTTTTTGTTTTGGGCCACTATGGCGTGAGATTCTTTTTGTTTTCTTTGTGAGTTTTGGGTGGTTGTGGCGAACATATATGCTAATTTGTAGATTCTAATTGGTTCGCTGTTCATCTTTTTCACTTGTAGTGCCCCAGCTCTGTCATCAAGAGCACATAAATCATCACTACAGTCGTCGTCTGATGATTCGACATCTAGAAGCCCTTGGAAATCATATTCAAATGGAGAAAGATTTACTGCACCAGAATTTGATGATAATGTGAGTCTTGGAGGTGCTGCTCCATTGCTGAAGTCATTTGTTACCCAGGTGAGTTACCGACCATATGTTTATTTGTATTTACCTTGCATTTTGAAGTTGAAGTTAAACAAGCCAATAATTAATCCATGTAGTTGGAATTCCTAAATGTAGAGTCCCAATGTTCATTCTACTTGGTTGAAGATTGTTCTGCATAGGCATGTAGGAAGTACTCGAAAGTTAATTCAGTTAAACAGGGAAGGAGAATTATGGACAGAAAACAGATTCATGGCTTGATTTTCACTAGTACAAAACGTTTGTTTCAAGTCAACAAAGTCTTATCTGTAGGTTTGATTTTCGTTAGTCCCTTGGGAAAAGTGGAACTGAAAAAAATACTTTATTTAGTTCTTTGTTTCGAATACAAATTAAGATGTTCTGTTGACTCCCTTTAATGAAGTCTATTGACACTGAGCTTTGAGATACGAAATTTTTCTCTAATTGAATAGCAATGTTCAGCTAAACATCTCCATGCTATGTCTTTTATCAGGTTGGGAGCAAATTTGGGGAGAACACGTCGAGATGGGGGTCCATGCTCTCTGATGGCCAAGTTGGTAAGCTCAGCGACATTCTTCCTGGACCAGCTGCTGGGTTCTTCTCATCGTTCACATCTGGGGTCCGATATGATTCATAGTCACAGTACCGTGAACCTTAATCTTCAGTCCATACTTACTATACGTTAAATGGAAATGCACATGTCACCAAGATAACGGCAGCACTGCTGATGGGTGAGATCTGCCGTTGGAAATCTGTTGCTTACAGAATGATGCCACATAGTTGGCTCTGTGTTGCTCAGCACATCCTACCATGCCCCTTCACATTTTTATTTAATCGATCGGCATTTGAGGAGAAGCTCAAGAAGATCCAATGACGCGCAAGATCAGTTCGCTCTTGTAAGCTGCAGCCTGCAGAGATGGAAGGAGCGGTGATCCTAGGAAACCAGATGTGCTTTCAGTGTTTTTCCCGCTTGCAATTTGACAAGGTATATAGGAGAAAGAAAGTGCAACTTCCTACTGATAGTAGTGCACTTTTGGGTGGCTCAATCAAGTTGTGGACACTGCCCACATGAATTCGTGAAAGGAATTTTGGAGTCCATTCTTTCGTTCTCTTTTTGGCTCGGCGGTTTCGAATGATGTTCAGATTCGAACAGTGCCGAAACAGCGATGGTTGTGGTTTTCTAATCGTGAGGGTAAATTTGCATGTGTGTACACTGAAAATAGCAATAAAGTATGTATTATCCCCTTCTAACCACCAAGTGTGGCGTGCCATATTCCTTTGTACAAGCCGTTCTGACGCACATATACATGGTTGCTGATTATGTGTTTTTGTGCCTAACTGAAGGCAGAACATTAACAAGGTTAGGACCACGAGAAAATGCAGGGGTTAGGACCAGGAATGAAATGTGTTGGCATCATGGCGTTGCGCCGGCCGGTGGACGAGATGCTATTAGTGCGTGATGGCCGCCTGTGCCATGGGCCGCTGTCATGGATTGCAAAGTTTTGGATCGGAAAGGGTTCGCCCTTCGCTTGATGTTCCGACTGTGCGAGAAAGAGTGACATGTACATAGTTGATTTACCGGATAAACTAAGAAATCGATGGACGCATGTTCTACATATTCATTGTCCCTGACTAATTTTTCATCTTAGCTTCTGTTATTTTCCCTCTCAATCCTGCAAAGGCTCATCGATTGAGCAAACGTTCATCGGAAGAACAGACAGCGGGCTACTTTTGCCCACTGTCGTTCCGGCTTCCGGTTTCTTGAAGAAAACGTCCTATTCTCTAGCGGGAGCTCAACCAAACTTTATAACTTCGAGAAGATTTCATTATTTTACACACTGATTGGACATCACATCCTAAAAAACCTCCAATATGTAGATGATATTTCTTCCAGAAAGGCTGATTACATCCTCCCTCGTTTAAAAATGTCGTCGAGTCATTCTTCCGGTCGAATTAGATAATCGAGGTCCTCTATATCTTGCATGGCGAACCATGACTTTGGATTGCGATAGAGCCATTTGACCTTCTTTCTAGACGAGCATTACGTGCACGATATCCATCGATTGGCGTACCAAGACTTGGACTACTATACAGGATGATAGGAGGCTGTCATATGTACGTGTACCAACCATGCACATGCTCCAAATCGTCCCTGTAGACTGCAAATGTTTGTTTCACATGGAGTCTATGGAGAGGAGTATGAATAACAAAACGAGTGAAAACGTACAAGGGAACAGACGGGTCGCGTGGGTGAAACTTTGCGCTGCCGTCCTCTTCCACCCATGTTTACCAGGCAGGGACCAAGGCCATTTGATTTCACATGTCAGTGAGATATTATAGAGCAACTCAGTAAGTGCACATTAATTATAGAATTTTGTCACTCGCATAGAATTTTTTTCTCTTTATTGAATGCGTTTTACACACAGTAAAATTTTATTGAAATCTAGATGAAATATAACTACAGTCTGCTCTTAGGTTAATCGATAATTGTCATAGAAAATGCAATGCGACAGGCAAGATGTATCAATCAGGTGACCATTAAAACCTGTATATACATGTGATCACTTGATCAGTAATTCAGTATACAAGACGCCCTTCTAATTACTACGCTGGTCCAAAATTTATACTGCTATTTTGTCTCGTCCTCTTATACAGGACGCAGCCTTGAACATGTGCAGTGCAGATGATCCTCGCCGGTCTCCGAATCCGTAACACATCTTTGAAAATTGTCGTACAAAAGTACTGCTACTACTTGTGGTTTTACCTAATTTTTGCTCCTCTCTCTCTCTCTGTGTGTGTGTGGGGGGGGGGGGGCCGAGGCGAGACACCTTTTTGTTGGGTGATTGGTCTCAGGCGCTTTGGCGGGCTCTTAGTTGTGTGAAAGGCAGTAGCGATTAGACTGAGAGGTCGCCATCTCCGGCCAGGTTTTATTTTCTTGTGCCCCTTTTCTGGGATCTTTCCTTTTCCAAATCGGTGCCCCCCCCCCCCCCCCCAAGGTTGCTTAACGCCAAAGCTAATTGTTTAGTTTGGGGTTAACTAGCACTGCTTAGCGGTAGAACACGAGCAGGACTGTCTAGTTCCCGTTAATAACAGCTTACGCTTCTAGGTGAACCTGCTGATGCATTAAGCTAGTAAACTCTGTTTGATCGGATGGTTCTATCAAAGAACCGTAGTCAGATGGTAGAACATGTAAGGCCATCATGAGTGGTTCTACTTCTAGAGTAAACAGTCTGCAAGTTGTTCCTGTCGGTATGGTGCCTCCTTGCAAGTTGCCTTGTAATTTCTTTAAAAAATGCTTTCGGATAAACCCACTGAAGGTAGAGCAAATAAAAATAAGATGAAGGAGCCAAAAGAGTAAGAATAACACTCCGTGTGCCGTGCAGCCCAGTAGACCGCTTCGTCTCAGGAGGGAAAAAGAAAAAGAATAAAAGGAATAAAAAGCGCAGTAGTGGGGGTCATGTCGGGAAATGCTTATACTGGACTAGAGAGTTAGGGATTTTTTTTATTTCAAACATATGTGATGAAAATTTGTTTACAGAAAGAAATAATAGTGGAGATCAACAATTGCTGAACAAGTAACGTTGCTAGCAACAACTATTCACTTGTTCGACTAGCTAGAGATCAGCAGTTGTTGAACAATGATTATGCTCCAAGTTCTTAGTCGACTTACTTACATTTAAATTCTTGCTGTTAAGGGTATTAGAGATAAGGTATTAGAGATAGAATAGGACTCTTATTTGTTTCCTTATATCTCTTGTACTCTCCTATATATATGGCCCATTGGGTCTCATATCAATACACACAATATTCATAACATGGTATCAGAGCTTAGGTTAAAACCCTAACCTCGATCTACTTCCGCTCCGGCCGCCGCCGGTCACCGCCGGCCGCCGCCGTCGCCGCCCCCGGGAGGATCGATCTCTACTCCCGGGGCGGCCATCTCTGTTGGCTTGCTGACGACGAAGACGTCGCTGCCTCGTCTCCAGACAAGCCTCGGTGCCGTTGTCGCCGTCGGGCCGCCGTTTCATCGACCGCCGTCGACCGCCGCCTCCCGCTGGATCCCGCTTCCTAGCGGGCTGCCGCTCGGGGTCGACTTCGCCGTCGTCTCCGCCCGAGGCCACCTTCGCCGTCTTCTCCGGCCGAGGCCGCCGGCTTCGCTGGCCGCCGCTCGGGATCTGCTTCGCCCGCTCGGACTCGGGACGTAGCCGCGTCTCCCCCCGCCGATCTGGCCACCCGCCACCGGATCCGGCGAGTAGGCCGTCGCCGTCCTCTTCTTGGCACCGTCTCCGCCTCTTCAACGCCGCCTGGGGGAGCGCACGCATCCGCCGCCGCTCACCTCGTCAGATCCGTCCGCCGCCCCGCCTCTTCAGTGCCGCCGCTCACCTCCATCGCCGCCATCGCTCGGGGCCGTCCTCGGGGCCGCGCTCGGGGCCGTCCTCGGGGCCGCGCTCGGGGCCGCTGCTTCCGCCTCCACCGACGCCACCGCTTGGGGCCGTCTCCATCGCACCGAGCTGCGGGCGCCGCCGCTTCGCGAGCACGCTGCCGCCGTCGCACTGCGCGCTCCGCCCGGGCTTCGTCGAAGCCGCCGCGCTGCCCGGGTCATCTCCTCCCGAGATCGGGTCGCCGCTGCTTGCCCTCGTCCGGCCCGAAGTCGCCGGCCGCCAGCTCGACCTCGGCCGCCTCCGCCGGTCGTCGCACGGCCGCTGCCTGGCCTCGGCCGCTCGTAGCCGCCGCCTCCATGCCGGATCTCGAAGCCGCCGCCGCCTCCACGATCAAGGCTCGTCTCGGTCGCCTGAGCCCGCCGCCTCCACGCCGGATCCGCTCCTCTCCACCGCGCCCCCATCCAGATCCGGCCTCGCCTCGCCGCCTTCAACAGCCGCCGAGCTCCACCACCTCCCTTGACGCGCCTTCGGCCGTCGCCGCCCGGGCTGTCTCCAGATCCCTCCGCCTCAGCTCTTGTGGTGGCCGCCGCCGCCGCTCCTGTGGCCAGCTCCAGCCGCCGCGCCAGGCCGACCCCCCTTTTTCTCTCGCCCGGCCGCTGCGCCGCCTTCGCCCGGGCCGCCGGCCGCTCCTTTCTCTCGCGGACGCGGGATGGAGTGAATGGGTGAGAGACGGACTGAGGGAGGGGAGTGGTGAAGAGAGAGAAGGGGGAGTTAGGAATTTGAAGGCAGTGTTATTCTGCTGCTAGTTATCCTGCGCAAGTCTCTGTGGTTTTGAGTTTTCGTCTTTTAGTCGGTCTTCGGTTATTTTTCATGAGTCTTCCGTCGCGTCCATCCAAAATCCGTAGTCTCTAATTTTTAGTTCGTCCAAGCCGTGCGAGTCCACAAATTTATTGTCAGTCATAGAAGTGTAGGAATTCTCTTTTGCATGGCAACAGCCGCTGCTCTTTTCCTTGAGTCGCTGCAGATTGTAGAAGTCTCTATGAGGCCGCCGCGCTTCTTCTGCACCGCGCCTCCGTTGCGCTTATTGTGCATTGCGTCGCCGCGCTTCTTTTGCACCGCGCCTCCGTTGCGCTTCTTTTGCACCGCGCCTCCATTGCGCTTCTTGTGCACTGCGCCACTGCCGTCTCAGACTTCGATCTGTGCCGTCATGCTTCTATCTATTCCTCTTCGGCTTGATTTGACAGTTTCTTCGACGACTGCACGCAACGACGACTTTATCACGACTCGGATGTTGGATATTTTTTGTTTTAGTATTAACCCTTTTTCAAATGCAATGCTATTGCATACGCCTTGCATTTGTGGGGGGGTGTTAAGGGTATTAGAGATAAGGTATTAGAGATAGAATAGGACTCTTATTTGTTTCCTTATATCTCTTGTACTCTCCTATATATATGGCCCATTGGGTCTCATATCAATACACACAATATTCATAACACTTGCCAGTTAGGTTTCTCACACCAACAAGAACAGAAGTTTTTAGTAACCAGTACAATGGGGATGTATTTGGTGAAAATGAGTACTTTTGTGGAAGTGGTATTGTTGATTTGTGATCCAAATTCTACACATCAATAAGGCCAGCTTCTGGACGGAGCGTAGCGGAGGCCCGTCGCCGGAGGCTTAGGGCCGGAGCGGATTCTAGTCGAATTAGGGTTTCCCTGTTATATATATTTCCTGTAAGCCGCTGTTTGGGATATGAGATTAGAGTTGTAATCCCCGGCGTTGTAACCTCACCCCGATATAGTGAAGATTGTTGCTGGCTGGCGCCCGTGGTTTTTTTCCTCTCGCATTGGGAGGGTTTTCCACGTTAAATCTCGTGTCTCTCTGCGATTGATCTTGTTTACTTCGTTGTTCCTTCGCCGTCGCGTGTAACAGGTATAAATTTCACTAAAAATGATCGAACAAGTTTTCAAAAATTCCCCAAAAAATTGTTAGCTATAGGCAAGGGTATGGTTTACATCCATACAAAATTTCAAGAATAAACTCAATTCCATTTGCGAGGTACGAAAAAGACAAATATATGTAATAGTGTTTTCAATGGTACAAGTTTTCAATGGTGCTAAGCAGTGATTGACACTATTACATGTCATATTTGTCTTTTTCATATCTCAAACGGGATTGAGTTTGTTCTTTAAATTTTGCATGAATATATACTACACCCTTACCTATAGATGATAATTTTGTGAGAATTTTTAAAAACTTGTACAAGCACTTTTAGTGGAATTTACACTATTTTTTAAAAAGCGCTCATTTTAACCCGTGATCTGGACAATAGACACTTCTATTGATTGAACTGGTCAATTCATTGTTACTAGATTCTGACCAGGAACAATCCCTGAATGTGTGAAAAGTCAAAACCATTTGGTAGACGAGGAAATATCAGCATCAATACTGCATTGTTCAATGGCACAGGCATGTCATGATTTTATAATGCAGGTTTTTTGTTTGAACCAGTACTTGATCATCATCATAAAACAATAATACAATACTAAAGAGAATCTTTGTGAAGGGAATGCGGCATGCTGTACCACACAGTAAACGAGAAAGGCAGGGAGAAATCAAAAATTTGGAGCTTTTTGTCAACTCTTTATCCTAATCAACTCGACACTAAACTAATGAACCAAAGGCAGTGCATTAGCATATACTGTAAAGATAAGAGGACGGCACATTGCCAATGCAGGGGGAACTTGCGTTGGCAACAAAGAAAGACGCGCAAGATTCCGTGTAGCACAACTGATTGCTTGGCCTACCTATCTGACCATTCTTCCATAGCTTATGCTTCGGTTTTTCTTTGCTCCGGTTACTATGGCACGAGACACAAGAAATGGAAAGCTTTGTGGGTAACCATTTGGCATCTTTTCATAGCACAGGCCCTTGACACGTAATACCATCGTTACCTGCTTGGTTTTGCTGATCCCATGTGGTTGTGCCAATTGCCGAACAGCAAAGCAAACGCATCTCTGTGCTGCTCGTTTGGAGTGAAGGGTTTTGGAGGAATTGTATTGTTTCTTGCAAATTCTTTCTTACATTTAAAATAGGCCCTACGTGCTTTTTGCAGGAACGCTATCAAGGACACCAGCACGTTTGTAAGATTGAACTAAAGCAAACGGTATGTGTGTAGAATTCTAGAGAGATTAGAGATAAACCAAACGCCAAGTCTATGTACCCAACCCAACCCTCAACCACATAATTACTTTCTCTTTATCTGTATCAATCCTAACCTAATGGAGTACACATTTGGCGCAGGAAATATTTTGGGACAGGACCGTACGAATGCGTGTGCAAAATCACTTGCCAAAGGGCAAAGGCTGACAATGACGGAAAAAAATTCTCTGCGGCGGTGCCGCACTACGCAGGTAGTGCGACACCGGCTGTGCTGCCGCCGCGTGTCCGATCAAAGCAAACCAGCGCCTCTGCCTTGCTTTCTCTTCAACGCTGAAAACAAATTTCTCTGGGAACGTCTCTGGCTTCTTCACGTGACGAAGCTCACGTACGCGCAGAGTTTATTTATACGGCATCGTATATATGCCAGCACATATACAGTTTTTAGATGTATTTGAGTTGTACACGCGTACACATGTTTGCCGTATACGTAGAAGTCGAGTCTGTTTGCGAATTGGTTTCCGAGTCGAGGTTGTCCGCGTATATGAATACATATACGTGTCCGTGTGCGGCTTGCTGTCCGTGCAAGCTCAGTCCGTATTCGTATACGCGGACAACCTCGACTCGGAAACCAATTCGCAAACAGACTCGACTTCTACGTATACGGCAAACATGCGTACACGTGTACAACTCAAATACATCTAAAAACTGTATATGTGCTGGCATATATACGATGCCGTATAAATAAACTCTGCGCGTACGTGAGCTTCGTCACGTGAAGAAGCCAGAGACGTTCCCAGAGAAATTTGTTTTCAGCGTTGAAGAGAAAGCAAGGCAGAGGCGCTGGTTTGCTTTGATCGGACACGCGGCGGCAGCACAGCCGGTGTCGCACTACTGCGTAGTGCGGCACCGCCGCAGAGAATTTTTTTCCGACAATGACACGCCTTGCAGGCAGCGATTGAATCATGCGTGACAAGAAATTTGCCGCTCATTCAATCTGGACCCAATTGGCCTGCAGGGCAGCAGCTTCCCAGCAAAGGCATGGCTCCGGTACCTACCTACCTAGAAGAAGCTTTCTACCTGCCCCATCAGAGGAGGAGAAGAAAAGATGCTCAAGCCATCGTCTTGAGATCAAGGTTTCTTTCTGATCATTGGGTAGGAACATTCCCAGCTCATGCACGTTTTCTATTCTTGTGTTTCTGTTGAAGCTAACTTGTCAGACGGTCTAGAGAGATAATTGGTCCAATCAAGATCTTTAGGTAGGTTATCAGGTTGAGATGGAGTAGATTTTAGTGCTGATGAGAAGGAAATGTGTTTAGTCTATGGCCATCAAAACTAAAAATTTCAGTTTCCATAGTGTGGATCAGCCGATCAGCTGTTATCTATGGGACATAGTGCGATCAAAATTGCACATATATATGTTCATTGTTGTTTCCAGGCCACATTCATCGTCGAAATTTAATGCCTGTTTTCTACGCAAACACAATATACATTGTCAAGAACTATGTAAGATTCGTGGAGAAAAATTATGTTATAGTAGTTTGTATGCCGACATATGTGGTCAAAATGCGAATATGATGAAAATCCGATTTTCACGAAACTTACAAGTTTCAAAAACATTTCTAAACATTACCACACATAGTAGAAGATATGTTCTACATAACTACAAAATTCTAAGATCAAACTTGATTGCAGATATACCAATCAAACTTGATTGCAGATATACCAATCAAACTTGATTGCAGATATACCAAAAGACAAATGTTTGCTTTTGAATTTTCACCCAATACACCGCCATATTGGGTGTGAATGCCACTGACTGTGTAGTGGTAGTTGGCCTAGCCAACTCTTGGATGGAGCCTAGCATCTACCATTGTTTGGAGAGCTAGCAAATTTGGTTGCTATGATGCGTGAATATAATGGCTAAATAAAAAATGTAAGACAATTATTTAAGTATTACTATGTAGAGTATTTTGGTAATATCATTTAGCAAATATTTTTGTATAGTTAGGTTATCAGAATTTGATACGGTTCATAGTATATATAATAATATTTCCTTGGATATATTGTATTATCTATCATATCCAAAGAAAGGAACCTATGGGAAGAAAAAGGAGTTACTGTTCCACTCCATTATCATGATTTAGCGTCCCCTCTTTGAATAAACCAAACTAAACCAAACCCATCACGGTTGTCGAAGGCAGCAAAGAAGCAGAGAAAGGAAACCATCGAGAAGAGGAGAAAGAGGCAAGGCCAAAGAGGGAAGGAAAATAGTTGCCGACACGCCGCGCCCAAACGTAAATCCCTTCCCCTCCCTTGCCACTTCCCCCCTATAATTCTTATCTTTTACAGATTGGGACCAGAAGGAGGGGGTATATATGTTATAGAGCAAATTAGTTGTTGTTTTGGGTCCTTAAGTGCAAAAGGGCAGAACTGCTACGCGCACGCGCGCAGCCGACGCGCCAAGAAGTGTGCTCTGCTCCCTTCGCCTCGCCGCGCCGGCCGCCGGGGGAGGTGGGGAGAGGACTCACGCAGCGGCTGCTCGATGAGGCCGTCGGAGGTGGCGGTGGCCGCCGCTGTCGTGGCGCTGCTGGCTGGGGTGGCGGCCGCGGCGCCGTTCCCGCCAGCGCTGAGGCTGGAGCGTGGGCTGCCCCCGAAGGGGGTGCCCATGGAGCACCTCAAGGAGCGCGACAGGGCGCGTCACGCCAGGAGGGGGCTCCTTGGAGGGGCGCCCGCCGTCGCCGGCGTGGTCGACTTCCCCGTGGAGGGCTCCGCCAACCCGTACATGGTCGGGTGGGTGAGCTGCTTCGCATCATTGAAGTGTTTATACCCTTACTCGGTGAATTTTTGCTGGTGGATATTGCGTGCATTCTGCTAAGTTTTGGGTTACTTTTTCGTCCTCTTTTCGAAGTTTTGGCGATTTGTATTTTAGAATATTCGCTGTTTTTAGCTGAATTGTTGCTTGGAATTGACGGCGGCTTATTTCTTTGGATTGTTATATTCGTTTTGGTTGTCTTTTTAATGCGACTATTCTGAGAACGTTACTCTCTTTGTGCATTTCATTGTTCTACCCGTTTCAATGTCGATGCACATTTGGGAGCCCAATTCTGATGCGTTTGCTTGTTCCATTTACCGAAATAATGTATTTCCCCCATAAAAAGAATTCATTTTCTTTTTTGAAAGAAAAAGGAATTCATTTTTCTTGTGCTTTGTTTCTCTTGGATCATAGGTTTGCAGAGATTTGGTTGCCGACGACAGTCGTCGCAATCCTTGCTTTGTTTCATTTTCCTCAGTTGCTTTTGCTTAAGGTCAATTATAGGGAAAAGAATATTGTATTTAAGCTGCAGTTTGTGATTTCTCCCCTCTCTGCTATGTTTTAGCTTATGTTTTCGCATTCAATTCAAACAAGTTTCTGGAGAAGTAGTCCAGTAAGGTGTAGAGACCGGGCTATATAGAGAGATCTCAGTAACACTAAGCCATGTGTCATCGATGGCTAGACACAAATTTTAGTTGCCACTTGCCAGCCTTAAGAGAAGCAATTTTGTTTCTGCCAATGTTTGTGCTGCGCATATGCTGAGACCCCTCCCCATATCCTGAACCTTATTTTAGTTAGGATTTATGTTTTAATGCCGTAGGCCCTAGTTCCTGTAGGAAGATGAATATATTGCAATGGATTGATGTATTGAGCCTCGAGGGCGGTTTATATAGAATGCAAGGCTTGGAGGGCAAAAAGTCTCTCCTAGAGATAAAACAGGTATCACGGGATTACAAATCTTAAACTACCAAATATAGAGATATGCCAATATACTCTAACATCCCCCTGCAGTCGTAGCGGTAGCTTCACAGATAGCAAGAACAGGAGCAGACGGTCAGACTGGAGAGGAAATCGTAGCGGACAGCAGGAGCATCGCGGATGGTCAAATTGGAGAGGAAGCCGAAGATAGAGGAAGCTGAAGGTGGGAACCGTCGGACTGACATCCCCCGCAATCGCAGCGGGAGCATCGGGACTATTGTGGCGTTGTAGATGCGGTGACTGTAGAGGGAACCAACGAGTTTGTTCAAGTTAATGATAGCCTTTTGTTGCTGAGATAGCCGAGAGCGTGGTGACCATGGTTGTAGCCGTGGAGGAGGGAGCCATGTCGAGGTAGTTGGTGCCGAGGTTGTCGCTGTGGTCGGGGTAGTGGAGTTGATGCAGAGGAGGTCGGTGAAGAGATCACCAACGTTGTCCAGCCATGGTCGACTACGAAGATGAGAGAAAGGAGCAGAGAGTGGTCGTCTAAGGAACCGGTTAGAGCTACAGGGAATCGGTCGGAGACGCGGTCGAAGGCGCGGTCGTAGACGTGGTCGTGAGCGTGGTCGTAGAATTGGTCGTAGGAGAGGCAAGAGGAGGTGGCCGGGAGAAGGCATTGTTGGGTTGGAACAATTGTGGTCGAATTGGCCGTGGTCAAACGACCATGGTCGAACAGCCGTGGTCGAACGGCCGTGGTCGAAGATGAAGCAGAGGGGCCGGCCGGATCTAGGGAGGAGGTCGTCCGGCCGTGGTCGAAGATGAAGCAGAGGGGGGCTGGTCGGATGTGGGGAGGAGGTTGTCCGGCCATGGTCGAAGATGAAGCAGAGGGGGTCGGCCGGATCCGAGGAGGAGGTCGGCCACAGAGGGGGCCGGCTGGATCCAGGAGCGACGGCACCGAAGAAGGCCGGGGCAAGCTGGAGGCAGTGGCACCGTCGGCGGGGAGCTTGGATCTAGGGCTGTGGAGACATCTGGCGAGGAGGTCGGATCAGGGGAGGAGGTACCACCGGATTTGGTGCGGAAGAGGCCGGATCCGGGAGCGGTGGCACCGGAGAAGGTCGGGGCGAGCTGGAGGCGGCGGCGTAGTCGGCCGGGGAGCCCGAATCTGGGGCCGTGGAGACATCCGGCGAGGAGGATGCCGAATCCAGGGAGGAGGTGCCGCCGGGTCTGGCGTGGAGGAGGCTGGATCCAGGAGCGGCGACACCAGAGAAGGCCGGGGCGAGCCGGAGGCAGTGGCGCCGTCGGCCGAGGAGCTCGGATCTAGGGCCGTGGAGACATCCGGCGGAGAAAGTCAGCTCTAGATCCAAGCGGAAAAGGACCTGATCAGAGTTGACGAAGACGGTGGTGGCAGCGATGGCAATGGTGACCACGAGCTCTCGGTGGTGCGACGGCTCGTACTCGCGGGCAACGGGTTGGCGATGATGATCCGGCGTGATGACGACGGTAGACAGGGCGCTCGGAAGGCTGTGGAGGGAGGGTCGTGTTGACGAGCGCACCGTGTCACGCCACGATGTCATCAAAGGGGAGGAGGAGCCGGAGAGGTCGAAATTGGGCGGTGAAGTCTGGAGCTAAGGAGTGTCGATGGGTCGGCAGGGCGACGCAAACCGATCTATGATTGGAAAAAGTAGAGAAAAACCAATCTGAAGATGACCGAGAAAAACTCTAATTGGTAGTGACTCGACTTAAACTACAAGTTGTGCGTCCCCCGGGAGAGATCATGGAGACGAGATCATCTCCCAGGGGTGGTGCGGCTGAAGCTGTGGAAGCTAGGGGTGCAAATGGAGCGGATATTTCTCAACTGTTTGTCCGTCCGTTTTAATTCAGATACAATTCAGAGCAAATTTTCGGATATCCGAAGGTTTTGTCAGATACGGAACGGAGTTGGATATTTTTTTGTCAGATACGGAAACGGATTCGGAAAAAGTATTATCCGATGGATACTGAATTATCCGAGTATTTTTTTTTGGATAGTTACTGGATACGGAAACGGAATCGGATACCTGGCCTCTCCAGGTGAGATCTCTGCCTCTCTACCAAATATAGAGATATGCCAATATACTCTAACAGTTACATCCTATTGTAATTGATGAACTCTCTTTAGGTACTAGAATATCATGTGTTTAATTTGTTACCGAATGCAGCAATGTTTTATAAGAATGTTATATGTTTTGGCCAATCCTTGAATTGGTTACAATGCACATTTCAGTTTATTCCTTAAGTAAGTTTACCACTGTGCTGTTATTGATCATTCTCCTTTACGGCATTACCGTCTCACCAATTCATGCCATTGACTCATTTTCATTCTGCAACTTAAATTGTTGTTATTTGAGATCAGAAGTATACTATTTTTTTCAGTCTATAATGTAATATACTCTTTTGCGACTATTTTGCAGGCTCTATTTTACCCGTGTGAAATTGGGAAACCCACCAAAGGAATACTTTGTCCAGATTGACACTGGCAGTGACATCTTATGGGTAGCTTGCAGCCCTTGCATTGGTTGCCCATCCTCAAGTGGGCTCAATGTGAGTTATCTTGTTCTCTGATCTCTTATCCTTCTCTTAAAGAAATGCATATATTTCTGCAATTCCCCCCTTGAGATAATTACCTATTAGCTAAGAAGCTCATTCTGATTAGAAATATATTTTGTTTATTTCTCAGATTCAGTTGGGGTTCTTCAACCCTGATTCTTCATCAACATCATCCAGGATATCATGCTCGGATGATAGGTGTACAGCTGCCCTCCAAACAGGGGAAGCAGTCTGCCAAACCTCGGACTCTACCCCATGTGGTTACGCTTTCACTTATGGTGATGGAAGTGGCACGTCAGGGTACTACGTGTCTGACACAATGTATTTTGACACTGTAATGGGAAATGAGCAGACTGCCAATTCTTCCGCCTCTATCGTTTTTGGGTACAGTTTCCTTGGAATCCTATATCTTTTTAAATTCCCCAGATAATGGAAAACTTACCATCAATAGTGTGAACCATCTACATGTTGACAATTGTGGCACAGGTGCAAATAAAGTTACATATTTCTGTTGATTGGGTTGGTACAGATGATAGATCTAATGGCAGCAAACTGTCAATGTCCTGAAACCAGTAGGTTGCGTGTTATTTTTGCAAGCATACTTCTTTTTCCAGTTGCCATCCAGGAGAACAGTTTTCACTAGAAAAATATCAATTTCCTTGATGGTCAAACTGAACAAATGTTGAAATGTTTGTATTGCTTTCTTTTTCATTCTAAAGCAAAAAGATGTTGGCATGCTACGAGAAGTATCAATACATTCTTTGCTGTCAACTGATTAAATGGCTATCCTCTGACATGTATACTGCATTATGTTAGTGGCCTTGATGCTATGTCTCCAAAAGCTTAGTCGAGTACAATTTTTTTGGTGGTAGGAGTCTACAGCGTTCCACTGGTATTCTTAGCTCAAATAAGCCGTGCGTCAGTGTAAAGTTAACTATGCATTTTGGTTATAATTTTGTTTAGTCATTACCTTGACATTGAAATTTTGCTGCCTCACATGGTCAGTACTCAGTAATCAGTAGAATATCTTCATGGATGTAGCAATCCCTTTGAAACAGATGTAGCAACTCACAGTCAGGAGACCTGACGAAGACAGATCGGGCAGTTGATGGGATTTTTGGGTTTGGACAGCATCAATTGTCTGTCGTTTCACAACTGTACTCTCTTGGGGTATCCCCTAAGGTGTTCTCACATTGCTTGAAAGGTTCTGACAATGGTGGTGGCATTCTTGTTCTTGGTGAAATTTTGGAGCCAGGATTAGTCTATACTCCACTCGTTCCGTCACAGTAAGTTTCTTTTCCTGAAACTACTTTAGTGTAGAACTTCAGAATTCTGCATGGCTGTCTTATGTTTCAGTAGCCAAACTTCTGTTACCTGTGTGGTGGTAAGTGGTAAGTATGGGAGGCTGCAAATGTAATAACAGATTTGGTCTTATTCATTTTTTAATCGTTCAGATCTTCCCAAAATACTTGTAAGGTGAATTTGTTTGTACAATCTTTACTTTGCCAACATTAAGTGTGCGTCTGTGTTTCCTTTTTTTTTCTCCCCTGAAGAGACGTGTTTTCACCTTGTGTGGTGACAGGCCAACAATATAGCTAGTTTTTGTTGTGGAGTGTGGACTACCATTTCTGGTGACAAGAAATTTTGGAGCCTCCAGAATTCTTGATACTAACCACTGTTCATGTATTTAATGAAATATAGGCCTCATTACAACTTGAATCTGGAGAGCATTGCTGTCAATGGTCAAAAACTACCCATTGATTCTTCCTTGTTTACAACATCAAATACACAAGGAACAATTGTGGATTCAGGAACAACATTAGTATACCTTGCAGATGGAGCCTATGATCCGTTTATTAGTGCGGTGAGTCATATGACACACTTCTTTCTTTTTTTACCGGAACAACCAATATGTGACAAGAACTAGTTTTATTATGCGATTATTAGTCCTACTGATTCATATTTGCAGATAGCTGCTGCAGTCTCTCCATCTGTAGGCTCTCTTGTCAACAAGGGGAACCAATGTTTTGTTACTTCCAGCAGGTTTTCTTCTTTCCGAGAAGGAAATTAACAGCTCATGTCTTTCAGAATGTTGAATTACTTACAAATGTTTTTTTCCCTTTTTCTACCAGTGTTGACTCGTCATTTCCAACGGTCACACTATATTTTATGGGTGGTGTTGCAATGACAGTGAAGCCAGAGAACTATCTTTTGCGGCAGACTTCTATTGTACGTCCAGAAGCCTTTTGTTGCTGCCCTTGTTAAGCTTCTTTGCAGTTGCATTTCTGGTTAACTGTTTCTGGCCGGACTTGTCCCAGACGTAATAATATCATATCATGGTTTGCAGGGCAACAATGTATTGTGGTGCATTGGCTGGCAAAGGAACCAGGGTCAGGAAATAACTATATTGGGAGGTTAGTCATCTTGACTGAATTTGCCAGTATAGGTTGCACATCTAGCTATTAGCTATAAGACTTCAAGACTGCTATTTCATCATGGATTTCTGAAATAAATTAAGCTGTTTAACAACAATGTCAATAATTGCGCCAGTGGTAAACATAATAAGTCTGCAACTCAATCGTATTCAGGATTGGGAGAATAGTCCTTCGTTTTTACTCCAAACTTTTTCTGTAACACCTAATTCTGTACAGATACGAACAATTGACTAACTCCCTCATGCAAACATTGACTGACCAGTAATTCCTTAAGTACTAGCTTCACATTAATAATTAATCATTTAACTATCTGCTGCTGTCCATAAATGGCCCAAGCTTGCGATGCAATGCATCTCTTAAGCCTGGTGTTTTCTTGCTAAATGTTTGGTCCCTGTTTGTCGCAGATCTTCTTTTAAAGGATAAGATATTTGTGTATGATTTGGCAAACATGCGCATGGGCTGGGCAGACTACGATTGTAAGCTCAAATTCCTCTCTACCATGGCATTCTGACCATCAATTCCTCTAGTTCGTCGTCGTCATCGTCGCAACTAACAATGTCTGTCTTTTGTCAGGTTCGTTGTCGGTTAACGTTACCACATCATCAGGGAAGAACCAGTACGTGAACACGGGGCAGTTCGATGTGAGCGGGTCGCTGCGGCGCGGCGCAACTTCATACAGCGGCCTGATACCTACCGGAGTTGCCGTCTTGCTCGTGCATATGATCGTTTTTGGCGTCGTCTCACGCAGATAGCAGACGGGCTAACTGACATGACATTGTGATTCCATTATTTATTGGTGCATTCAGACGATGTCGTCGTCGTCGCAGCACCCGATCCCACGAGCGGATGAGTTGCCATGGCATGAGCATTCTTACTGTACATACAGACAGAAAAAAGTTCATTGTTCATGGAGCACGGCCTCCCTTCTTTTCTCAATTCCATTCTCTCTCACTCTTGTGGAAAGTTCTGTGGGCCTGTTCTTTTCCTCCGAAACTGATGGTTTTTGACTTTTGCTATAGTTCCTAACTTTCAAATATAGTATTTTCTCAAGACGGAGTCTACAAGTTAAACGATGTACACGTTAAAAACCAAACATCTGTAACAGCCAAAATCGCAAGTGAATAGCTCTCTCCGTAATCTATACCGTAAACAGCTAAAATTCAAAAATTTCGACAAAAACCATAAGCCGCAACTATTACCAAATAGGCCCTGTGTCACGTGGTAGTGTACTAGTGTGCATCTCAGCTTCTCAGGTACAACGGCAAGTAGAACAGCATTGCGCTATCACGTGGTAGTGTTGTAACACCCCGCCCATCCTCTGGGCCTAGAGTGCTACCATCATTGCATTACAATAACCTTTTTTAAAAAAAACATCTGCTAATCATTTTAAGCAAACTCTACTTTACCCATAAAGCAAAGCACTGACACCATTTTTTTCTTAAGCAACTATGTTAGCTTACTTGTGAAATTACACATACTAACAAAAGCTGATATGTGAAGTGTTACAAGTACGTGTAGCTATTCATGTGCTATACCCGCCCATGCATGTCGTCCACAATGGCCACCTAAAAAAAACAACAAAGCAAGGGTGAGTCCACTGACTCAGCAAGTACATAATAGAACGATGAACACTACCAAAACATGTAAGCAAATCAGCCAACCATAACATACTTCACATGCATTGTCATACTCATATCATCATTCTCATGTTTCCACATTAATCACAATATGCTCCACATGCATTGTTATGCTCATATCTTCAGTGCCATGCAATGCAATGCACCTCCGTATGCAGCTTATACCGGTATAGTGGAGTATTTCACCCGTCGATAAAACCCCTCTGCCTTGTCGAAGGGAGCTCCTCGTAGAAGCTATAGTTCACCCTTTCGATAGGACTTTCTGTAGATGCCTTGCCGAAGGGAGCTCCTTGTAGAAACTATAGTTCACCCTTTCGGTAAGACTTTCTGTAGCTGCCTTGCCGAAGGGAGCTCCTCGTAGAAGCTATAGTTCACCCTTTCGGTAGGACTTTCATAATGCTCATGGTGTAATGCAAATGCATGTCTCGTCAAGCATCAAGGTCCATGAATAATATCTCATAATTAAACACTGTAACACATAGCATGAAAACACGGATAACAAACATTCACCACAATTTACTGTTCCACCCTGCACTTGCCTGTTAACCAAGCGGAGCGTAACAACGTGTGGACGGCGTCGACCCGGTCCTTCCACCTGGCCAAGCAAATAGTCCGATTTAACGCATCTCAACGAAACCGGAAATTAGATGGGCGATGACGATACTATGTGCATAAACTAGTGCGGGTGTAAAAACGTGCGGGTTTTCAGGGATCTGCTACGCGTCACCAAAACCCCCTAATTTTTCTCTCTCTCTCTTTCTTTTTCTCCTCTTTTCTTTTCTTTCTTTTTCTTTCCTTCTCCCTAATCTCTCTCCTCATCCCCATTCCATTCGGCCAACAGGGGCCTTATCCCCTCATTTCCTCACTTCTCTCTCTCTCCCACTCCATCTGGCCGAATGGCCTTCTCTCCTCGCCGGCCTCACCCAGGGGCGGTGCGCATGGCCGGCGCGGCGTCGGTGGCCCCTACCTCCCTGCTGGCCACTCCTCCCTCTGCCCCCATTCTACTCGGCCGAAGGCCTCCTCACCGGCCTTGCTCGAGTGGCGCGGCGGCACACGGCCGGGTACGACGACGCCGGCGGCTCCGTCGCCCCCCTTCTTCTCCCCCCTTCCCCTCTCGTCTACTCGGCCGGGAGGCCCCGGGCGGCGCGGCGGCACTTGGCGGCGTCGACCCTTGGCCCGCCGCCAACGGCTCTGCCGGCCCCCACCTCCCGCCTTCGCCTACCTCGCCTTCCCCCTCTACAGCACCTCGGGTCCGGCCGGCTAAGCCCGGACCCGGCCCTCCCCCTTGCGCGCGCGGCGAGGTGGAGCGCTCGGCACCCCACCGGCCGGCACGGCCAACGGCCGCCGGCCGCCTCTCCCTACGCCACTGTTCCTCCCTCCCGCCCTATGAGCGTGATTGCGATGCTTGGTGAGGAGTGCATGTGCGGTGTTCTTGTGCTTACCTTGTGCTGGCCGAAATGGTGTGGCTATGCGGTTCAGTGGAGAGGAAGGGGAAGAGAAATGGGAGTGGGCTTTTGCTTTTGCAGAGAAGGGGAGGGAGGTGTCTCTTGAGTAGTTGGCAGATGCATGAAAAGGCTGGGGTGCCTTACGGGCATGCTTCTGGTCAAATGCTCCTTTTTGTGCAGTACCATTTCTGCCCCTCCCCCCTTGGCCTTTGGCTGGCTAAGGCCCTAAGGGCTTTTTGGTCCAATAGTACCCCTATACTATTTGGCGTTCTTCTACTGCGGTAGGTAAACCGGTAAGAGGTAAGAATAGTAGTTCCTGCCGGATGATGAAAACCCAATACGCGAGATGGCGTCGGCCGCCCCTGGACGGTCTGGGAACCTCTGAGAGCGCTACTTTTACGCAGCTCTCTAGACGGTGCCGACCGTTCCAGGGCGGTATGGGAACCTCTGCGAGCGTTAAATATTCGGCGTTCTAATAGCCGATTGGTCTGACGGCAAAACCACCCTTTCCTTCCCTAATTTCTCTCTTTTGCAAAACAGTGGTATTACAAGTGTATTCTGAAGTGTGGACACACTTTGACTTGTGAATCCTTCACCTGACTGAGTGTGGAATCACTTTGTTAATCCAAGTGAATGCCAAGTCACCTTTCGTACAGAAATACACTGACAAAACCAAGAAAACATACACGCTCTTTACGAGGCTAAGGAAATACAATTGTGGTGTCTCAAAGTTCATTTCAGCGTACACTAGGTGTTTGTTTGTGTTAACTTCTGTTTAGATATAAACATCTAGTTTTTTTGAGTGGTTTTCTCATTCTTCTCGCTTTCGTCTTGCTCCAGAGATAAGGCAGAACCTAAGGGGTTATAGGCGTATAATACACTCCACTCCTCTCACTCCCATCTCGAACACGTATCTTTCCCTCACTTTCTCCATCGCTCGAGTCCCCTTTCAAAGGCCACTTTTTTTAATCATAAAAACTATCAGTCGTAATCTTAAACTTTAAATCCAAAAATTATCAGCTATGACTAAAGACATCAGTCACAACAACAAGAAAAAAATGCTGCAGCATGAACACGCCTTATCGAAACTGCCTCATCTCTACATAGCAAAGAAGCCCGTGCGTGGGTTTATACATGGACTTGCATGTGTCGATCTTCAGGAATCGAGTAAACTTTTTTTTAGCTTGACGACAACTACTCCCTACGGTAAAAAAAGTGTTTTTTCATATGGATACAGTCGTAAAACATAACTTTGATAACTAATTTATATTATAATAGATTTATAAAACTAAATAAAATTATATTTTTATAGAAAGTTTTTCGAGACATATATATACCGTTTTCATGTGTTTAATCTAAATATTAAAAAAATATAAAATAACTACAATTTGAAAAGTTTAACTGCATGTAACCAAAAATGGCATTTTTTTACCGGATGGAATAATATATATAAGAGGTAGCCGCAAAGTAGTATTTTGTGCTGTTCGACATGGAAAAGGTATGTTGCCATGTTGTATGGCCGTTTTTTTTTTCAATTGAGCTTTCTCGAATTTCCATTACCCAAAATGGAAACACAACTAGGGATGCAAACAGATTGAATACGGACGAATAATATCTCTACCATATTTGTTTTCATTTTTTTCTCAGATACGGATACATATACGGATACCTCGGATATGAATACAAATACGAATAATATCGAATACAGGTACAGAGCCAATACAAATCGAAACGAATACGATCGCGAATATTTATCGAAACATGAAAACCCCTTAAACTATACATCCAAAATCAATGAAAACACATAAATAATTTTTCTTGTCAAAACATTAATGAAATCTAAATAAGTATAAGTATTTTTATCCACAATAGTCATACCATTGTATAGATTTTAAATCTTCAAATGGCAGTTAATTTTTTCTAAAGTCCTAAATAATTCTTAATGGATTTCTACCATTTTATATGTGACTAATGAATTAATTAAGAATTTAAATTTACATCAAAATGATTTAAACGACAATATATCAATTTAATCGATACAAATTTTAATTTATTGACAATACTAAATTTATTTTTAATAAACACAAATATTTACTAGTGGGTTGGTGGCAGGGGAGATGAGAAAGGCTGGCTTGGGCTGGGTAATGTTGGGCTGAAATCTCAGATTATCTGGATCTGTATTATCTGAATAATCCGTATTCGTTGAATATCACGCTTACTGTATTCGTATTCGTTTCCGAAAAAAAACCTGTATTCGTTTCCAATCCGAGAATTATCCGAAGAAAATCCAATCCGACACAATCCGTATTCGTTTTCATCCGGATAGGTCGGAAACTATCCGATCCGTTTTCACCCCTAAAACAGCATAGTAAGAGTTTAGAAGGTAGCAAAAAGTCTAATTCAGTGATTGCATCAAGCAATCAACTAAATCATAGATTTTTCGACATCGACAAAGTTCAGAAGAGATCAAAACAAGAACTGAAATTAAACTAAGAGACTAAGCGAACGAAAGCTAAACTATCACACCATCGGAATCTTTTGCTTTCCCAGCAACACAATTTTTGTCGCTTGCCTCTTGCTTTTACTCACCGTCTTCTAGCATTAGCACCGGTTACACACCATCATCCCTGGGCCTGATGGTGCCTGCGCTTCTACATGTTGATGGAGCGCCTCCTTCTCAAGCGCCTTTGCCCCTTCTTGTAACAGCTCATTCGCTTAATCTTTTTTAAAACTTACCCAGTAGTTAAAGAAAGAACATATAGTACTGAAGATCAAACCATTTTTTTGTCAAATGCTGCCTTGTTTCCGAGCTTCCAAATCGCCCAACAGACAGTAACAAAACTGACCAAATAGGAATTGTGATGCTTTGGTAAATAACGCTGAACCCACCAAAAATATTGTTCAGCACTAACTGATATGTTACCAGCCCTAGTCACCATTTCAGTAACTTCCCATACATATTCTTGCCACCATACACTCAAAGAACAAATGCACAATCGATTCAAGTTCATTGCAAAAACAACATAAAGGGGTCTCTCACCCAGCCCCTCTTCAAAAGATTATCTTTAGTGATAATGGCATTGTTTTTCACTAACCACATAAATATTTTTATCTTGTGAGGGATCTTAGCTTTCTATAGGATCTTATTATTCAACTCATGACAATCACCATGTAGTTGTTTATATAAGGATTTGATACAGAAGGACCTAGATTTCATCTAGTCCAACTTGGGAACATCCTCCTCATCTCCTAAAGCCACAATTACTAATAAATTTCTCAGATTGATAAGCTTCTGTTGCATCTCCTCGTGGAGCCATCTTGTAAAGTGCGTACACCAATTACGCTGTATAGCCGTTTGATGGAAAAACCAACGGTCTGGATTAATTACGGATTGGACCACTGGTTACATAAAAAAAAGGGAAAGAAAAAGGGCACGTCAACTCTTGGGCCCTTCATTTCGCTCCCTCCCTCCGACCTTTTGCTTCCCGCCCTCCCTTCTCCCGTTCCAAGAAAACCCACATTACAGAGAGAGAGAGAGAGAGAGAGAGAGAGAGAGAGAGAGAGAGACGAGGCGGCGGCGGCGGCAATGGGGATCCAGGGTTTGCTGCCGCAGCTGAAGTCAATCATGGCGCCCATCGGGGTGGAGGAGCTGAGGAGGCAGACGGTGGCCGTCGACACCTACTCCTGGCTCCACAAGGGCGCTCTCTCCTGCGGCGATCGCCTCTGCAAGGGCATGCCCACCTCCAGGTCCCGCTTGCTCCCTCTTTCTTGGACCCAGGGAGAATAGCTTTAACCCCGATAGAGTTTCTCGATCCGTTCCTCCGGTTGCTGGAACCTAATCGACGGATCCAGGAAATGTCATTCTTTGCGATGGATTTCGCACACAATCCCTCGACGTATTGACAGCCGCTCGGAGTAATGATCCCACCGATTCAATTGCTTGGTCCAGTCATGGATTTCTTGATTTTGTTTTGTTCTTTGGATCCCGATTGGTGAAGCCCATTTAGGAGCAACGAGGGGGGGGGGGGGGGGCGCTTTGCTTCGGATTCGTCAAGATTTTCCCCGTTTTGTGGGGGAGATTTCTTGTTTGTGTTGTCTCAGGATTGCGGAGAGGAAATGTACTACATTTGTTTTGCCCAAGAGTGGCAGTACATTTACCGAATTTTGTTATCTGCCCGTGCCAGTATTTCTTGTATGTTTAGGATGGATCCAAGAAACATATTTGGGGAAGATCTGGCATTGCTTTAGTTCCAAGGATACACCATTTTAATTCGTTGTTGGAAATAGTCTATGCACGAAAGTTTTATGAACATTAACATTAGCATTGCTGGCTTTTTTGTATTGGAATATCTACTGATACAGTTGTAACTCGGATGCCATGAAATCGTAATACACAGGGCCATAGAATTACAAGTCCACTTCATTATTACTTTTGGAGTTTAGCACTGAAAACTCACCTGTGTTACCCCCCCCCCCCCTCGAATTTGAACCAGGCATATCGAGTACTGCATGCATAGGGTGAACATGTTGCGGCACCATGGCGTGAAACCAATTCTTGTATTTGACGGAGGTCTTCTGCCAATGAAGAGCGATCAAGAGACAAAACGTGCAAGGTGTGTTCTTTTTTAGGGCTTCAGAAAGAGCCTAACATGTTTCAGCTGCTAAGGAGCATTTACGTTACCGTTAATAATGTAAAAAATTATAGGGATTTTACATATGGGCTATAGTTATGGTCCGCTGAGGCTTTCCACCTATATAATGCAGTTGTAATATTACTACCAAATGGTGGATCCGTTAAGGGGCGCTCCAGCTACTCCTCGCTATTGTGATGCATTTTATTTTCGTTTTACGAGTTATTGGTTGCTAAGCATGCCATCACTCAGGTCACGAAAGGAAAATCTTAAGCGTGCCAGGGAACATGAGGCAGCCGGGAATTCGCGTGCTGCTTTTGAGTGTTATCAGAAAGCTGTTGACATTACGCCGAGAATTGCTTCTGAACTGATCCAGGTACAGATGTAAATTCCATGTAATGTGCGAGCAACTGGTTACCTATTTGAAGTAGTTTCTAACATGAATGGGAACAGTTGGCCGGACTTGTCTAATTATTGTTTCAAAATATGCAATGCAGGTACTGAAGCAAGAAAAGGTTGATTATATTGTTGCGCCTTATGAAGCAGATGCACAAATGACATTCTTGTCTGTAAACAAACTTGTTGATGCTGTAATCACCGAGGATTCAGATTTGATACCATTTGGCTGTTCTAGAGTAAGCACACTATTACAACCCTTTTCTCTGCCCTCAACATCTTCCATAATCTTTTCATTGTTCAGCTAGATTTGCCTTCATAGCTTGTTGTATGATCTCTCTCTCTCTATCTCTCTCAGAACATTGTTGTATGTTCTCTAATTTACATGTATCTTATTCTAATGTGCAGATTATTTTCAAGATGGACAAATTTGGGCAAGGTGTTGAATTTCAGATTACACGATTAGAACGAAGCAGGGAGCTTGACTTTAATGGATTCACGAAACAAATGTTACTTGAGATGTGTATTTTAAGTGGCTGTGACTATCTTTCGTCATTGCCAGGAATGGGTGTGAAACGAGCTCATGCACTCATCCGAAAGCTTAAGAGTCATGAGAAGGTAAACCCTACCTTCTCTGTCTGTTGCACACTCTTACCTTCAAACCTAGTTAGAAAGAATTGTTTCATGGAAAAAAACCAGAAAAAATGTGAAATAACTTTCCTGCAAGACCTACCAAGGTAAACCTAAGAACAGGCCAGATATGCATTATGTACAAGTGGAACAAATAGTTTAGATATTGCTGCAAGAGGCAAAACAAAAAATTGATTGCTCCAACTTTCATCAGGTTATTGTTTTGTAATTAGTTAGTTATTCAATCCATAAACCGTGTGTTGCATATGCAAAACATGATGGACACCTTACGATGTCATATAACCCCCTTTTCTTTTCCATTCACAAATGAGAATTTCGGTTTCAATAATCATGCATTCGAATAAACAATAACGGCTGAGCTTGTAGTGTGATGGTGTGCAGTCACTTTCTAGCTTGACAATTTAGAAAGTTTCCAAAAAAGTTGATGTCATATATAATTTCAGGTAATCAAGCACCTGAGGTACAGTGCTGTTTCTGTTCCACCTCAATATGAAGAAAACTTCAAAAAGGCAATCTGGGCGTTTCAGTTCCAAAGGGTCTATGATCCCACAACAGAAGATATCGTTCATTTGTCGGGCATTCCTCATAACCTCAGTGAAGACTTGGACTTTTTGGGCCCATATCCTTGCCAAACTTATATAATTATACACTAAAGCTCTTTCATACGATAATTCATTGTTTCATATACTGTATAGATGGATTTCTTCCTTTATTCAGCCATTCTGTCTAATGGCAATTGCATGTAGTTGAGTTTAGAAATAAGTTAAGGGCCTTTCATGCCACCATATCTCATTAATTCCAAATTGTTTTACCCCCAGAAGAAACTCCACACTCATGCATTAGAGTTTTTCCTTAATTGGTTTGTACATGGTTACCACAGACTGTTGCTAAAGGCATTGCTCTAGGGGACATTGACCCAATTACAAAGGAACCATTCGAGGTACTGGTCTTTTTCCCTTTTGTGCTGTTAGTTCTTCTCACCCCCTTTCTTTCAGAAGAAAGATCTTGTATCGATGTAGATTTTTGTGAAAATTATGCTTGTTTCCCTATCGTATGCTTTTCTAGTTGGTCATTTTGGTTTACTTTGCTGACGCTTTGTTCTTCCAAATGTAATTTCATTCCACTCTGCCTCTGAGCCCTGTACATGTACTCTTTTGGTGTCACTTGTTATCAAAGATTACCAGCATGCACTTAATGCAGGACATGCAATTGTTGCTTCATTTCTTCATTGTCTTGTTGAGATTCCCATTGGTCACTTGTATATACCTTGCAGGTGAAAACTGAGTGCAGTGAACCTGCTGTTGATAAAGTTTATCCAATCAGAGAGTCTATTGTTCCTTCAAATGGAAAGAAGAGACTAGTTTTGCCTGTGCAGAAAAACATATTGACAAATTACTTCTGTATCCTCTCAACACATTGTAATTTTAATCAAGAAAACTTTGCATCAATCAAGTTTACTACAGTGAACTACTAGCTGCATGTATATAATGAATTCGCAATTATGTAAGTGCCTTGGACTAGATGTGGTGGTACTTTCTGGGTTCCCAAACATGTTTTAGATGATTTAAGAACAGTTTATATTTTCCCTCAATATTTTGGCAGATGAAGGTGATGTGCAAATTTTTAGTATGCTATGTTCATACCCACATTTGGTTGGATTATTTTGCATAATTTGCACACAATATTTAACTGTCCATTGAATTATCCTTGACTTCTAGAAGGCTTAGCATCGCTTGAGGCAAAACGAAAGTTCAGTGCACCTAAAGTTACACCTAAGCAACAAATATTGAATGAATCTTCTTTGCCCAGTCCTCAAACTGAAGACTCTGGTACCCCTGATTCAGTTGAAGATACTAGCTTGCCAATAAATAATATCCAAGCTTCTCAGTGTAGTTCTGAGCGGTTTAGCTCTGAACCCCCTCAAGATGATTCAATCAATGCTGCCTCTCAATGTAGTTCTGAGCATTTCAACTGTGAGTTCCCTCGGGATGATTCAGTCAGTGTTTCACCTCAGTGTAGTTCTCGTGATATTGGCAGTGATCCTCCTTCAGAGGACCAAGGTATTGAAGACACAAAGGTATTTCGCATCACTTTATTGCCTAAACTTGTCCAGTGCTCTCCTAGCCATACCTTCCTAAGCGATCATATTTCTGTTGTCCTCATATTTTACTTGTATTATTCAGGTTGAGGTCAAATATTGCAACAGAAGTACAACACCAGCAGGTTCTTGTTTAGAGAGCAAGACCGGTAATTTGCCTAGTTCATGCATGACTTAATCTGCAAATCATGTGTTAGTTTGTATTATGTAAAATCAAAACACTCTTGGGATTGATTCTAGTAGTTTGTCTATTATGTAGAATCAAAACAATCTTGGGAATTGGGATTGATTCTAGTAGTTTACATGTGTTTGTTTTCTGTTTCTAGGAAAGTTGCCTGGGATAGCAGAGCCATTTTTAGTTTCACACAACACGGAGCCATCCAGACCAGTGCCACAATATACCGAAAGCAATGTGGCCCCTACTAATAGAAATATTACCGTAAGGAGTTCATACTTCAAAACAGTAAATAAGAGGGCTTACACAAATCAAGGAGAAGACGAGTTAGATGAAGATAATTGTGAGACTGGTAATTGCACTCTTTCTGGAGATCAACAGAGGAACCCTGGAGGTATATTGAAGAGAAGAAAACTTTGTGATCTCCAAAATTTTGAAGATGTAAGTGATTGTTTTAATTGTTATTTTTTTATTATATGGCAGCTAGTAGTTTCTACCGTGGTACATAGCTGGTCTTAAATATGCTGTTGGTGTAGGAAACATTGCAGCCAACTAGTTCTCACGAGAGTCCACCAGTTGCTGATGAAGGTAATAGTTCTACCTTTTTTATTTTATTCTTGTTGTTTCTCTTTGAGAATTTGGAATTTTTCCTTGTTTAGTTGCTATTGTTGGATATGAAGATCCTTGTTTCTCTTTGAGAATTTGGACTTTTTCCTTGTTTAGTTGCTATGTTGGATATGAAGATAAGATGTACTAAAAAGGATTGCAAGAAGCATTAGCTTCTGTTCATCCTGTGCTTGTTATTGTGCATGCAATTTGAGGGGATACTTACTTTTTTTTCATGCTTGCGGATGTCCTGCATGTTTCAATAATATTTGACAGCTTCACGATCATTTCCTGGAATGCTTTTCTTTTTTGGCATATGAAGGTTTCATAATTTGTTAGTTATGTTACTTTAAATCCCAGGCAAAGCTTAGTATTTTGCTTGCAGTCACTCAGCCAAGATTTATAGCTTTAGATTTTGTCTTGGGGGCTTCTCAATCTTCATTCTCCACGTATTTCTTCCTGTATTATAGAATAATTATGTCCCACAAATTACCATTACACAGTTTTTCTTCATATCTGTCTTGATCTTTGGAGGGGGGATCATGATATTATATCTGAAATTAATGCAGGCTGTGATATTGATACCCTTGATGGTATCAACACAAATGCTGAAGGCAGATTTGGATGCAATGTTTCCCATGTGAATACATACAGTGGCGTTGCGGAGAAATCAATGGATAAGTTTGCCGCACTGATATCATCTTTCAGATACGCAGGCTCCTGTGCCAGTGGCCTTCGTGCTCCTTTAAAGGATGTGAAGAATACCCTTTCTGTGAGGTATTCGGCTTTAGAAATTCTAAGTACACCTAGTATACACAATTTACTTATCAGAAGTCAGAGTGACACAGTTTTCTCCATGAATGAATATATTATAGCATGGTTATTTCCGTTACAGATCAGCTGTCAGACCTCCGGAACAGAAATTCAGTTGTGCGGCTAAGAAGACTGCCAGAGGGCCTCCTTCACAAAGCAGATTCGCAAGTGATGCTAGGAACACTGCTGATGGTCCTCCTGATCTGAGCACATTTGCATACAGGCCTATAAAAACAACTGCTGTTCGTCCTGATCAGGGGAAGATCACAAATAAATCTGCAGATGCACCCACAAGACCTACTGTCAGTCGTCTTGATCAGAGCAAAAGCGCACATAAAGCTATGTGCACTGACGACAGCCCTCCTGATTTGAGCACATTTGCATATACAACCACACCTACTACTATCGGTTGCCCTGACCGGAGCAAATTCTCTAGAACAGCTATGATGACTGCTGACAGCCCTCCTGATCTGAGCTCATTCGCATATAAACCCATGAAAACTGCGGTCAGACGTTCGGATGGGAGCAGATTTGCAGGGACAACACTAAAGGTAGCTGGACGAACTTCTCGGGGGCAATTCACATAGAACTGCGGATGCACCTGTCAGCCCTCCTGATCTGGGCATGTTTGCATATACACCAAAAGCTTCCGCCAGCCCTCCTGATCTGACCTGAACAAACTCAGATCCAGCAATAAATACTGCCTTTTGACACCCCTGATCCAAGCACCTTCATTTTTTGTGCGAATGGAAGCATGCCTGAAGATTGAACAATTCTGAGATTGAAAGACAGGCAATAGCTGCAGGGGTTCGCCACTTCAGAGCTCATTTGTATCTATGCAAATGCGCTGAAGCATGCATGGCCTGAAGGGAAGTAGCAAGCAGCAAGGGCTCTTCGTTTCAGTTTTCAGAGCCCACTTTGTGTGTGTTTGTTGCTTTGTGCAAACCAAGTGTACATGCTCATTTCTGTCTTGTCGTCCCGCGACAATGATGGCTGAACAGCAGCAAGATTTGTGATGCTATTTAAACTGCAACGACGATATTGTTCTGTTGCATGTTCTAATGTTCATTCATACGAGTGCGAGCGTTGTTTCAGAAGCTATCCTCTTGTCAATTCCTGATCAAGACGAAAGAAAGATTTGGGAAACATATGTGGTGGACTGGTGTCCTTAACACACATTATTTTAAATGTAGATTTTTTTTTGAAAACTTGAATGTATTTTTTTTGAACTACTCATTTTCATCCATTGCTGATTTATAATTGAACAGCTGCTCTATAAGTAAAAAAACCTTAGAAAGATTCCTCCTAATTTTCTTTCAAAAAGAGTTAAATGCACTATATGTATCACAACTTGCAAGATGGGTGTAAGTAGGTCATACAATTATAAATTTGCTCGTTTATATCATCGATTTTGTTTAAGTGATGCAATGAGATACAAAAATTAGACATGGTGGTACATTTTGCTTTAACGTGATGTTAAATGTGTTTTCAACGTGGCTCAAGGTTTTGTGTATTAGGTATGGCGTGGAAAAACTTTGCAAAGAGCCCCTCTGGATTTTATCCTCTTCGTTAGTTAAGCTTAAATCATCCTCTATTCTCACGAAGAAAGCAACAGGCATTTCGAGAGCGCTGCCTAGAGGAGTGCCGGACGACCTAGTCGGCATTCACGAATGGTGGCACCGGTACTTTGACCATCAGGAGTAGCACCGCGTACATATAGTAAGTTGTGGGGCTTGGAGGGGAGATACACAAGGTGGAGAGGCACAAGGGGCGACGGTGGTAGGGGGAGAGGGCGCAGGGGGCAACCGTTGTGGGTGGAAAGGGCATGGGGGTGATGATGATGCAAGCGTAGGTCATATGGACGATGGTGGTGCGGGGAATCAAACGAGGAATAGTAAAACGTCATCGAAACTCCACTAGAATCAACCGAGGGATTGGTAACTCCACTGGAAGTTCTTCTCACGATAACTTCCAGTAGAACGCCATCCATGCACGTCGGCTAGATCATCAGACCCTGCTGCAGACAGTGCTCTCAAAGTGTCTGTCGCTTTCTTCGTGAGAATAGAGGATGATTTGAGCCTAACTAACGGAGAGGATAAAACCCAAGGGTTTTTTTATTTTTTTTCTCACGCCTAACCTAATATACACAACCTTAAGCTAAACTGGAAGCACAATTAGTACCACATCAGCATCAAATGTGCCACCTTGTCTCGTTTTGTACATCGTCACATCACTTAAATAAAATTAGTAACATAAATGAGCAAATTATGATTATATAACCTACTTATACCTACCTTATAAGTTGTGGTAAATGTGGTGCATTTTACTCTTAAAAAACTTAGAAAAATAATATTGTACGAGTCTCAGCACAATCAGTCGTTTGGCCCCCAGGCCCCAAGTCTAAAGCGCCATAATCTCTTTGCGCCCTTGTCATTACGGACTACGGGGAATAGTACACTTCGGCCTTATTCATATTAGTTTTTTTCTTTAGTTTATAAATAGTAATAACTTATGGAGAACTTTGTAGAGATATATTTACATGTAATTTTAACTATTATAAATAAAGTTGCTATAATATATATTATAATTGATTAGTAGATCTGTCTTAAAAATGTACTATATTTAAAAACTAAGTGCTGAAAGCAAGATATTTACGGTAGAAAACACCTTCAAAGCCAAACAGGTAACATACCGTTCCTCTAGTCATGACCCGACACCGCAGAGGCAAGCGTGGGCGCACGAGCCCAAACTCCCCGGCGAAGCGCCGCCGCGGCCCGCCGGAGTTAGAGTCGGGCGAGCTGGAGCCCGCTCCAGCACCCGCGGCCGCTCCGCAGCGGTCGTTAGTGATGGTCGCCGGGCTGCCGCCCGTGTGCGGCGTGATGGAGCTCAAGTCGCGACTGGAGGCGTACGGCCCCATCGCGCGCACCCGCATAGACGCCGCCGCGGCCACCGGATACGTCACCTTCCGCTCCGACGCGGCCGCTGTGGCCGCAATCGCCGCCTCCCTCGAGCCCGGCGGAGGTATTACCATCGGATCCAAGAAGGTAAAGAGATTTGTGTATTGAAGCGTGACGTCGGATTTGCTCGATTCAGTAGCTAGGGAGGCAAATTTGTGCTCGATTCGGTCAATGCTAACTTGCTAAGCATGTAGCAAAACGCGGTGAAGGCTCGTCGAGCTTTCTTTATTTTGAGGGGGCACATTTAGGTTTGATGGTAAAACTGCGAGCATTATCGATGCTGTTCTGACGAACCTAGCTCATGTTAGGCATTGGTATTTCTATTCTAGGTTAAATTCGTTGTTTTAGCTCAATTTAGGCATGTGAAATGCTAATCTGGTTAATTTTATTTTTGTTATTCACTTTTGTAGTTTGCATTAGTTGGTTTTTTCAAGCATTCTAAGATAATCAATTTTCATACTCGTTGAGTTCTGCAAAGTTGGATCGATTTTGTGATGAATTGCCCTTGCAAAAGATAAATAATACTGTGATAAATTGGCTACCCTTGTAAATTCAACCCAGAGTTAAAATCAAGCATTTTTATCTGTTGTTAAGTGTATGAGATAGCGGATTAGATTCTGTTGATCTTGGCTTCATCCAATCAGATTGTTGCTAACTTTGTTGGCTCAATCAATGCAAGCATCCCGTTGTGTTTTTCAGATGTTCGTTGGTGTCTTAGAAAGTTTAGTCACATAAAAAACCTACTACATACTCAAACAAAAAACAGAGTGACCTCAAGTAGTTGAATTTTGGTTTTTTTATATGAAAAACTATTCGCATTTTGGTTTCACATCAGGCACATATTCAGCAAGAAAGCAAAATTTCTGACAAAAGGGAAGTTCCAGCATGTTGCACATTTTCGTGCTTTTTGGTACTCTTGCTCGTCGGTACTCAGATTGTTGTTTCTTCCATGTGATGCAGGTTTTAGTCCTACAGGCAAGCGAGGCGCCAAATAATTCGAAAAGTGTAGTTCGAGCCGACCCAGCAGAGGCACCACTGCATGTTGCGACGAAGAAGAACGCGAGCGATGCTTCAGCCATCCCAAGCTCCATATCAGCTCCGGAAGCGACCTACAAAGCGAGAGAAATAGTCGCCTATGATGATCTGTTCTAATAGTCAGCCTTCTCTAGGGAAGAGGGGAACCAGCTTGGTCTTGTACAATACTAGGATCTTTAGCTGTGTAACCTATGGTTTGGTCTCAATGTTGCACTGTAGTCCGCAACTATTTCCTGTCTTCAGTATACTATGTGCTATGAAGGGAGTTTTCATCGAAACATGGTTTTTGTGTCCTTAGGCATGTTATTGTACATCTATATGAAGGTTGGTACATAGTACTACCTAGTACAAAAAATAGTGCCTTACCATGCAATTTGGTCATTATATATATAATTACATTTGTACTATAGACAGACCGAGTGCTATCAAAGTGCAGCGCTCTGGATAAGATTTTTCCATCAACTGGTCTACTATTTTGTCAGAAAAGAAATCAACTAGACTACTACGAACGATAGCCATATTCATAGCCATTCTGGCACTCAACATGCCAAGGCCTTGGCTGAAAAAAAGCTCACAAGTCAGAAGTGATTCAAACAACCCAAAAATTTCCAATTCGAAAAATAGTCACCGTTTCATAAAAGCAAAAGAATCAGGAAGTTTTCCTTCATATTACCATCGTCGATGTACCAAGACAACTCTACACGAAATTCTTTGTTTGACTTGATAATGATCAACACATGACGCTATCCAAAGTCTTTATCATCATGAGATATAAATTATTCATCCAACTCAATGAAAATACTAGTCCAACGTATAGTTATTATCAATTGCCAAAACTCACTATTAACATATAATGGTGGAGTTAGATTCTACAATCTCCTAATTTTTAGTAATTGATGGCAACACCGAAATCAATTTGTTACTAATCACTAAAACTCACCATTAACACATAGCCAGCGGGCCCACCTGGAGACTCACCATCTCTACGAGTTTCTAACATGTTTTCGGTCAGAGTTTGAGCCCGTGCGTGCTCACCTACTAATTTGTCAGCCTCGTCTATCCATGTTGGAGGCTATCACCATTATTCGTGCTAAAACTAGCCTTCGTGGCATGGGCCAGCTACAACCCACCTTTGTTTTGGCTGCTCGAGCATCTTCTTCTCCAGCGCCTACTGTGGCTTCCTCTCCTATTGCACCAGTGTTAGCTACTTCTACTACAGGTCTCCACTACACCTACTGCAATCGTAACAGCCACAAGTTTCAATGGTGCTACAAGCAGAAGAACCAGAACTGCAAGGGTAGTTGTCCTTCGAAGGGCGCTAGAGGCTCTTCCCAGTCAGGCTCTCGCTAAAGCTCCTACGCAAAGGTCCACCAAGAGATGCTCACTTTGTTTTGACGCCTCACCACCACAGATCCATCTAGTTCTGCTAGTTTTCCTATTCAGTCTTCTGGTGTTTTGCCACCACCACCTCCTTCCTCAGGTCTAAAATTCCCTTCTGGATTCTGGTGCTTCTTTTTACATGACATTGGATTCCACTCACCTCACTTCCGTGAGTCCTCTAGCTCTTCCTCGCATGGTTCAGATTGCAGATGGTACCTCCCTTCCTGTTGCAGGACTATACACTCTTTCTACTTCTTCCTTTCATGCTGTTGTAGTCCCTCATGTTCCCAAACTAGCCATGTAGCTTATGTTGGCCAGTCAGGTCACATATCATGTTTTTTTGTATCATTCTTGAGTCTGACTCTTGTTGTGTTTAGGATCGACACACCGAGACTCTAGTTGGGACTGGCCCTAGGCGCCATGATTCATAGCATCTCTAGACGCTCGACTAGCTGCACCTTTCTTCCGCTGCCTCCACCAACCATTTGGTCACTTCCACCGCTTCTGCTTTAGCTGCTTCTTCCACTGTTATTTTCATCCAGTGGCATTACCGTTTGGATCACATTGGTGGTTCATGTCTTTCTTCGCTAGTAGGGAGTGATGTTCTTAGATCTGTTTCTGGTGACACCTCTTTACACTGTATGGGTTGCAAGCTGAGCACGCAGCTGCAACTTCCATATCCCTTTAGTGATTTTGTGTTCAACGCCTTTTAATCTTGTTTATTCTGATGTTTAGGTCCGACGCCCTTCGTTTTGAAAGGCGGTCATCGCTACTATGTGAGCTTGATTGATGATTGATTATTCTTGATACACTTAGATCTACCTTATATCTTCTCACAGTCAGGTTCTCTCTATTTACCAATCGTTTACCACTATGATTTGCACTCAGTTTGACTTAGTCATTCGTGTGTTTTGTGCTGACTCTGCTGGTGAGTACATGTGTGCTGTGCTTCATCATTTTCTTATTGAACAAGGTACTCTTTCTCAGTACTTCTGCCCTGATGCTCATGCTCAGAATGATGTTTCTAAGTGTAAGCATCGTCACCTACTTGAAATAACTCATACTCTTATGCTTGCCTCTCATGTCCCACCTTATTTCTGGACTAAGGCTGTTTCTATGGCTAATTATCTTGTCAACTTGTAGCCTTCCTCTGTTCTTGAGGGTTGTACTCTTGTCAAGCATCTCTCTGGTAGGACTCCTCAATACAACCACCTTGTTGATCCACCATGAGTTTGGGGGATGGGGTGTTAGATATGTATTAGTTGTGCAATATTCTCTTATATAGGGTATTCTTTGCATATTTCCCTACACATGTAACATGTGTACATTAGTATTTTGGCCTATGGCAATGTGATTAAAGTTCATTTTAACATAATGAACACACAAGATGCAACATATAGAACAATTTTTTGTTAGACCATATGGTAGTCGTGATTAAAAGTGATGATGAATAATTGATATTTGGATAACTTTGGATTTTGCATTTGCGAAAGTTTTGGTCGATATGCAGTCAAAGTTTTTAAATTCGAGTGATCTCGTTCAGTTCTGAGTTGCTCCGAGTGGTTTTCGTTGGCTTCTAGTGGTTGTGGTTGCTCCGAGTAGTTTTGGCCTACTTCGAGTGGTTTTTGTTTCTCCAAGTGGTTTTGGTCTGCTCCGAGTAGTTTCAGTCAGCTCTGAGTGGTTTCGGTTGGTTTTGAGTGGTTTTGATTTGCTCCAAGCGATTTTGGTCTGCTTCGAGTAGTTTCAGACTAGACCGATCGGGTCCGAGTAGCATTAGACGGTTTTCGAGTAAGCAATGGAGGATCAGACGGTGTTCGAGTGTCACCAAAGGATCGGATGGTGTTCAAGTGGCCTAGGAGGATCAAACGACGTTCGAGTACCACCAAAAGATCGGATGGCCTTCGAGCAGTGTGATCAAAGATTTAGAGCATAGACCAGCCAAAGCTACATGATTTTTTTTGTACTGCCGAAGCTACAGTGATCTGATAAAAACTGTACAGTCGAATCAATAGTCCTCGGAGGTGAATAGTGATTCAGTTGGTACTCAGAGGAGTACTGTTGCAGAGCACGTATTTACGACCACGTTCAACTTCGACCACAACGGACTTCAACCACTATGGCTTTCGACCATAGCATTACGAGCACTGTAGCACGACTACAAAAGAACGACCATGATTGGTTTTTACTACACCTGGCTTCGACCACGGCAACTTGACTATGGCATTCCGACCACGACTGACTTCGATCACGACAAAACGACCATTGTAGGTAATCATAGCTACAATACTTTTCATGGTCGTAGACTTTTGCGGACTACTGTTATAGTCATAGACTTTGCAGTCTTATTTTCATAGTCATAGACTTTGCAGTCTTATTTTCATAGTCATAGACTTTGCAGTCTGCTGTCGTTGTATTCGGTAGTCAAAGGCTTTGCGATCGGTTGCCGTAGGGTTCATAGTCGGTATTTGTAGACTTCATGTTTGGTACGAGTGCTTCACTTCTTGTGATCTGTGAGTACTATAAATACTTGTGTTTGGCCAGCGGGATGACTAGCTGGTGCTCGATAGTCGGAAGGACTCGGAACTCAAAGGTCATGGTTTTTGTGATAGGTGTTGTGATCGGTTGTCGAAGACTTGTGTTTTGTGATAGGTACTCGGTAATCGGTACTCGATGGTTCTGATCGGTAGCGATGCTTGTTATTCTCGAGTGTTTTTGGTGAAGCGATAGTATTTTTCAATTACTTGTCTATGATGGATAAGGGTGGTGTGAGTGTGTGTGCTAACGACGGTCAAGTTGTGGACAACTTGTGTCGAGAGAAAGTTTTTTTGGTCTTTGCATGTGTGGTGAGCGTGGAGACGATCATGGTCGGTGACGAGGAGAACCGAGACTAGGACGGGGTAATCTGAGGTCCAGGCGGTTGGGATGTCATACGAGGTGGTCAGGCTCATGCTGAAGCACGTGAAGATCGGAGGTGGATGATGCGTGGAGGCGTGGAGACGGTTATGGCCAGTGACGAGGAGGTCCGGGAATAGGAGGGGGTAATTTGAGGTCCAGACTGTTAAGATGTCACGCATGCTGATCAGGCTCACGCTAGAGCACGTGATGATATGTGGAGAAGTTATAGTAAGTACGGCTTCGATACGGGAGTTGGTGATGCGTGATGGAGATACATGAGGTGCGTCCTGAAGGCTTCATCACGTGGTGAGATTGGAGACGTTATGGAAGCAGTCTGTAACGGGAAGGTTTATAAATATGGTAAAATCCATGTTAGGAAGGGTTTCGGGTCTCTTGATTTGAGGAAGGGATAGAGTTGTGTGTTCGTGTTTAAGGCAGACACAACTTGGACGTTAGTCTATAAAAGCAGGGAGATGCTAAGGGCTAATGTGTGGTTTTTGGTAGGGCTTTTGGGTTGAAAGCTTATGTGGGTTTTTAGAGGGTTTTCGTCAAGAGAGCTTTTAGTGGTGCCGTGATGGCACTTTGCAACCACATCTATGATACAGAAATAATAGATCATATCTATTCCAAGAAAAGTTTGATGGCATCGGCGACGTGTTTTCTGAGCATTGTTTTTCTTCTGTATCCGGCACATACTCGTTCGAGCGATTGAAGCGTTCAAGCGGCTGAAGTCTTCGAGCGGAGGGAGATTACGACTACACGCGTCGGCGATCATAGCGAGCGATTGAAGAGAACGGTCAGATGATCGAAGCATTCATCTAGCACGGGCGAGTGAACTAGAGTCATGCGATCGTAATCTACATCTGGTAATTTAGATTATTTTTCTTTTGATTTTAGTTTTGGTTTCAGGTTCCAAAAAGTAGAGACAATTATTAATCCTCTTTGATTGTGCCATACGATGCTACAGTTTTCTAAGTTACTAAATTAATTTACAGGCCAGTACCTTTGAACCAATTATGAGTTTTTGTTTCGGATTTATTCCGTACTTGTTTGGAATTACACCATCAGCTAGCAACTGAATGAAAATGTAACATAACAAAATAGTTAGAAACGTTGGGTTGAAAATGGACTAAGAAATAGCACTGGAATGAGCAAGCATCATATTCACGATCCAGAATTCAAGTTAAGCATGTTACATTGAATAGTGAGGATAATATGTAGTACATAGTGTATGAGTTCATGTAGGGTTAAAATGTATTATAATAAAATGCTGGGTCAAGCCCAAACATACAGATCCCCAAGAAAGAACAGAAGAGAGGGGATTTATATCACATCTATTGAGGTAAGAGAAACAGGGAAGAAATGAAGCGAAAATATTAGGAATGCAGCGGGTCTCGATCGGCGATTATTCCTTCCATTTCTACGAGGTGGGCCATCACATCGATGACCAAAACCTCTCCATATGAGTACCAGTTTCCCCCGATCCAAACGGGGAAATTGTACATATACCCCATAGTTAGTAGACACATGTAAGTTTGCCCTACACTTAAGTGGCCTTGTAATTTTGCCCTATACTTAACATGCCCCCTTATTATTTTGCCCCATTGCCTATTTAGCTCCTATTTTGATTTTGTTTTTTATTTTTTGGGGCAGGAAAAATGCAGTAAAAATGAAAAACGAAATTAAAATATTTTAGGCATTTAATGGACAACTTTGTAAATATTTTTTACTGCATTTTTCCTGCCCAAAAAAATGAAAAACGAAATTAAAATAGGAGCTAAATGCAGTAAAAAATGAAAAACGAAATAAGAATGTTTTAGGCATTTAATGGACAACTTTGTAAATATTTTTTACTGCATTTTTCCTGCCTCAAAAAATGAAAAACGAAATTAAAATAGGAGCTAAATGGGCAATGGGGCAAAATAATAAGGGGGCATGTCAAGTATGGGGCAAAATTACAAGGCCACTTAAGTGTAGGGTAAATTTACAAGTACCTACTAACTATGGGGTATATGTGCAATTTCCCCGATCCAAACACAAGCACAGGCGCCCATCGCCGTATTATAATCCTCGGCCGCGAGAGATTCCCAGGCCTAAACTGTATCTCAGGCCTGCAAACGCAATAGGCGATACCCCTCTCCTGCGGTATTATTCTACCGTCCTCCAACCCACGCCAACAACTTGAGCCACACGAGCTCTTGATCCTTGAATCGAATCGATGCATGCCGGCCTCCCTCTTTGCATTCATGCCCTCTTGCACATAACAATTGTTGCAAAAAGAGCAGGCAACCTCGTATGCATCTCTCTCGCGATTTAAAATAGATCGTAGCTAGCTTTGGTGGTATCTATCTATTCTCGTTTTCTTGCGTTGTCGTTGTTGCTGTTGTCGTGGTCGACGAAGACGGTATGGAAAAGGGCGTGGAGTCGTACAAGGGAGGTGGCATCGGCGAGGTGAGGAGGATCAACGTGGTGTATTTCTTGAGCCGCGGCGGCAGGACGGACCACCCGCACCTCTTCCGCGTCAGCCACCTCCACCGCGCCGGCGTGCGCCTCCGCGGTACGTACGTGTCATTTCATTCGTCGTTTGTCTGATCCTCCTTGGCAGATTCATTTGCATACGTACGTGCATGCAGCTCTTTCTCATGGTGTGTTGCGGACCTTGCCGTTCGATTTCAGATGTTAAGATGTGGCTCTCGGAGCTGCGCGGCAAGGACATGCCGGAAAATTTCTCCTGGTCTTACAAAAGGTATGGACAATTGGGGCGCGATTCTTCTTGCCTTTTCATCGGTGATCCTGAATGTTTCTTACCCTTTTCATTTATTTTAGGCAGTATTTTGTCTTCAGTGATTACTCAATAACTTTTGATTCGTGCGGCAAATTTGTAAAGATCTGTTTCCTTATATATGCTCATTCCATTCCATTAATTAATTCTCGATCAGGAAGTACAAGGCAGGGTACGTATGGCAGGACCTGATGGACGATGACCTCATCACGCCCATCTCCGACAACGAGTACGTGCTCAAGGGCTGCGACGTCCGAGGAACCCCTCCTCCGTGCGCCGACGCGCCAAAGGAGAAGTCTTCTTCTTTAGGTGACTCGCCGTGATCTGTTTTTTCTGGCCTTCTTTTCTTATCACTTCGACGTTGAAGATTCGACATTAACATTTTACAAATTGGTTGTACCAGACGATGAAAATAAAGTGAACGGACAGGGAGAGAAGGCTGTGTGCGTTCAGAAGCAGGTCGAGGAGGTGCTCCAAGTGACGGCAGACTCCGACGAGAGCTCCCCGAAGCCGCCGCCGCCGCCGCCGATCAACCAGGACTCGCCCGGCGGCGAGGGCGAGTCGGCGCGCCTTACGATACCGTTCAAGATAGATTTGTCACAAGACTTTCAGGAGCAAAAGCAGCAGCAGCAGGAAGTGGTAAAGAAAGCAGTCACCAAGGCGGTGGTAGCGCGGGCGTCGGTGGAGCAGGAGCAGGTGCAAGGAGCGCCGGGCAGCGGCAAGAAGCACCCGGTGGGGAGGGCGCGGAGGATGCGCGTGGCGCAGGTGCTCCACAACATCCTGACGTGCGGCGCGGCCGACGCCGACGACGCCGCTCTCCGCCCCGTCCTTCGACAGAGGGCCGGCGCCGGCGATGAATGGCCGCGGACGCCGATGTGCCCCGGCATCGATGGCTGTGGCCTCCAGTGAGTACACGGACAATAAATCACAAGCAAACTCAAACACCAATTCGATTCGATTAGATTTGATGATCATTTTGAGAGCCGGGACTAACAACGTGATCTTTTCGGTTTTGTGTTAAATTTGTGGCGTGACAGTGTGAGCAGGAAGGTGAGGTTGCGAAGAGGCGGGAAAGACAAGGCGAAGCGAGATGGAGGGAAGCGAGACGGAGGCGATGCGCACAAGCCGGCAAGTTTGCCACGTTGCTCGTAAGTACTACCAGTACTGGTAGACTCGCTTGTTTCTCTCGACTGATTAGCTCACGTTCGGTGCTGCATGCCTGCATGGAGTTTTTTGCTATTTTAGTACCCTCGAAAGTGGGTTTCTCTAAAATAGTACCGATACCGTGGGCTTCTTTAAAACGGTACTGTTAATGATCTATCTACTTCATAATAGTACTCTACTTTATTTTCTTTTTCTTTTCTGATTTTTACTCCTTAAACTACCTAAAGTACCCCTCCTAATTTGGTTTCGATATAATCAAATCGTTTCAAGAGCCTGCTTGACTACCATGAGAGGTACGGGAAGGGCACTTGCAGCACCAGCACCGCCTCCATGGAGAGCGCTCTGTCTCTGGCGCTCGCCACCAGCAAGATCATCGCCGATAATGTGCCCGGCATGGGCATCAGTACGGTGGGCACCGATCATGAAGGCGGCAGCGTAGGGAGCTTCGTCGGCGACCGTGCCGATTACTACATCCGGTGTTCCATGAGAAGTGGCTTCACCAAGGTTAGCCAATTTAGTGGCCGTATCTCGAGTACAGTTTAGCATTTGCCAAATCTGTGAAGAACAGTTTTCATCGAAGGTAATGTACATGTGCAGATACTTGAGAGCGGACTCGGGCAAGGGAATAGCATGATCATCGACTGAATTCTAATTAGGAGGGGTACTTTAGGTAGTTTAGGGAGTAAAAATCAGAAAAGAAAAAGAAAATAAAGTGGAGTACTATTATAGAGTAGATAGATCATTAACAGTACCGTTTTAGAGAAGCCCACCGTATCGGTACTATTTTAGAGAAGCCCGCTTTCGAGGGTACTAAAATAGCAAAAAACTCGCCTGCATGTCATTGGTTTTGACCGGCTCTCGTGCTCGGTTATGTGCGGTGCCGCGGCCCCGTGCTTGGGTTGGGTCTGCGCCGCGTGCCTAGTCTCCGCCCACGACCGCCATGAAACACTCGCTGCTAGTTTCGTACTGTTTCGATCAAGTTTTAAGTTGGAGAGGTCGAGTTATTCCGTGCAGGTAGAAGACAAACAAATTGTCGGCCTTTTCCTTGATTCCACTCGGGTCTTATTGCGAGTTGAGTGACAGCTTCTGTGTTCTGGCTGTCTTCTGTTTTTTAATTTACTATTTTTAATTTTATTATTTTTGGTTTTCTAGTTTTTTGGTTTTTTTCTTTTCTTTATTTCTTGTATTCTTTCGTATTGTTCGTGATGGGTTAATCTATTTTTTATTTAAAATTTTTAAATTTAATTATGTTAAATAAGTTTTTTTAGCTATAGTAAAAAATAAGTCAGCTGTAATAACGAGGTCATTATCCAACGTCAAACTGAGTGCCCTAGTTCTTCAGATTGCGTGGCCTGTTTTGTTGTTCCTGACGAGGCTCGGCTTAGCACCGGCTGGTTTGGATCGGCCGGGAATCCACCCATTAGAAACCCATCCAAGAAAGAGCTTAATAAGGCCCTGAATTTCTTATGGGCCGGACGGATCACGCCTTCAGGTCCACTTGATGTAGACTACCGGTACCTAGTTGAATGACCAACCAGTTTATCAAAAATTTAAACTAATGATAAAAATAGACAATAAAATTAAGATACTGTGAAAATATGGACAATATACTTTAAGACCTCCCTTAGTCCTTTGATATAGACTTAAAGTGAGCCATAATTATTATTTTCTAAGAGCATGTACAATGCAAGATGCTTATATATGAGTGCTTAAAGAGAGAGAATATAGCCACATCATCAAGCATCCATGTAAAAGTTATTTCCTCCAATGCAAGCATCTCTTCTATAGGTGCGTAGATGCTATATTATCTATTAATAGATATAGTTATACACATAAGCACCTACTAAGCACCGGTGCTTATTTAAGCATCGATGCTTCAAAATAAGCACCTTATCTATCCTATGTGGCAAGAAAAATCAGTTTTTTATTACTAAGCATCTCTCTAAGCGTCTGCATTGGACATGCTCTAATTGTGTTAGCTGGATCTTCAACTCAGGATCTCTTGGTATATCATATTTAAACTGCAAGCTGGGTCTTCAACTCAGGATCTCTTGGTAAATCATATTTAAACTGCATTTATCAATCAGTTCACCTAATAACTTAAACTGATGAGTATACTTCAACAATCAGTATCGCTATCACACACTTGTATCCATTCTAACACAAGCGCACGTCTCAAAAACAAACAAGTAACGAACACCCGTGCTTGTCATCTCATGCATCTTTTTCATTTAAGATCGTATTATTACATCTGTTGAAACTTTTTTTTTGCTCGAACAATTTTTTCCCATTTATGATATCTATTGAAACCTTGATGAAGGACTTATGAAGCAAGTACTAACACATTGGATGATCTCAACCACCTGCAGGCAGTGCGGGAAGGAATTCAAGCCGCAGCAGCTGCACTCTCACATGCAGTCGTGCAGGGGTTTCATGGAGAGGATGAGGAGCAGCACCAGCACTCGGATCAGCGTGGACAGGAACCGGAACTCCGCCGCGAGGCCTGAACACGGGAGGAGCAAGGTCGACTACTCCCCCGAGCGGCCGTCCTCCGCGTTCCTCCTCACGGAGTCATGATCTGTTCGTCAAACTGGTTCATGTTACGATATGTGCACGCGAATATATCGGTGCATGCGACCTTGGAGTTCGTCAGTTTGGCAGTGGGATACTACGGTTAATTTGGGGATTCTGCAGGTTTCTTCCTGTGTGGATAATAAACCGTGTGCATCTTGGATTTTTGAACATCGATCTTTGGGCTATACATATACACAGGGGTGTAGCCAACATGAGGCTGGACCTTAGGCCCAGCACATTGAAAATAAAGATGGCAAACCTGTACTGTTCTAGTTGCAGTTAAAATACTAAAGAATTTCTCAGCTGAGCCTCGGGTCATTGCCCCGACGGCCCGAGGCCTAGCTCCGTCTCTGCATATACATGCATGATATTTTCAGCTAGCTAGCTGGAATCGGGTCCTTCGGATCATGTGTTCGTCTTTAGTTGGAACGGTTAGATGGTACCGGTCCCTTTTTCTTCCAAACGTACAGACGTGCATGTGAGTTTTCTGGTACCACTTGGACTATGGATAGATATTAGGAATGAAAAAATAGCTTTAGGCTTGTGAGCTAGTTCGGCTCGTAACAAGTTCATGAATTTTTGAGCCAAGCTTAGCTCTCAAAAAAATCAAACCAAGTTTGAGCTACTTGTGGGACGGCTCACAAGCCTGATTTGGCTCTATCTGCAGTTCAGTCCGCACTTCCACGGTCGCCCGGGCCCTAGGCCCAGCCCAGCCAACCCACTAATATGCATAACCCTAAGTCCCGACTCGCATGAGTGTATGACTCCGTGATCCCATTGCATCCCGATCTGCATTTCTCATCCTCATTCCTTTCCGACTCTCCCAATCTCCCGCTCCGATCCCCTTCCTCTCTCGCCCCGTCCACTGCGCCGCTCACACCGCCCACCATCCCGCTCAGCACACCGCCGCGCCCCGTCCTCCCCCCGGCCAGAGGCGGAACTAGCCCAAGCCCTGGGCTAGGCCAATTCTTGGGTTATCTCTTTTTTTTGTGATTTTTCATGAATTCTACATGGGCTTTGGTTGTCAGGCCTTGGGCTACAGCCCAGGTAGCCTGAGATCTGGTTCCGCCACTACTCCTAGCCCCGTGGAGCCAGATTATAGCCACACTAAACTTCGTCTGTCAGAAGAAGGTCTGGAGGCAATTCGAAGGATTGAAACTCCCATGGCTGTTGTTGCTGTAAGTTTGAACTTATAATTTGGAAGAGATTTAACTTTCCACCACTTTGTATTCTTGAATAACGCCAAAGCACAATCTTAAAGTGTGCTTGGGCGCAATTTTGAGCGCAGTACCTCAATGATCCATTGTTTGTCAACACAGGTCATTGCCTCATTGGTCCATATCGATCTGGAAAGTCTTTTCCCCTCAACCAGCTTCTGTCCTTATCATGTGACAAAGGTAGATGCTGCTTCTGGTATTACAAGCCATGGATCTCGTAAAATGCATACTAGGACTAATGAGAACATGATAAACTTAACTACGCAGGTTTTGGAGTTGGCCATACGCGAGATACTAAAACTAAAGGTGAAGCGGTTTTCCCGGATTCATGTTCTTGTAGCTATCTTGTCATTTCGTGATTAAAGCTTATCAAGTTATGATCATACATGTTCTATTCTTGCAGATATATGGGTTTGGGGTACACCTGTTGAAATTGCCAAAGAATTCTATGAAAGGTTTGTTTATCTCACTGCGTTCTTATTTGCAATTTATTCTTTTCTGACACTTAACATTTTCCTCAATTTTTTGTTCAGCTGCATGGTGATGAGCAGAGTGAAGGTAATATTCCGTTTGCATGAGTCTCTGTGTGACGACCCGCGTTATTACCATGGGGTAATAATGCTAGTCAACGGATTATTATTCGTTTTAGCCGATAGAACATCGCCCTAACGAATAATAAGCCATCAGAGTGATGCAGCAGAACAATAATTAGAGACAAAACACGATATTACAAGAATATCGCCACGCAGGACTAAAATTTATTACAAAGCCTCAAAGGCTTAAATATCTAATACTTAACACAACCTTCACACGGGGTGCCACCTTGCACCTATTGCAATCCGAGTCCACGGTCTTCCATTCAAGCAATTCCCACCTGACTTGCTATTATCCGAACTGACATGCTCCTAAGCAAGGGGAGATTTATAGCAAGGGTGAGTACAGAAGTATTCAGCAAGCGATATTAGCAAAAAATGCACAGAATGCTCAACAATTACACATATAGGAATATCAATTCCTCTCTTCAATCTTATGCTCATTCTTAATACTCTTTTCATCCTCAAATTCCTTTCCCTGACTTATAGAAAATAAGGGTTGTTGGTTTTAAAAGAAGTTCGATTTATTAATTTAGAAAACTACTGAATATACGCATGAACAGCAAAACCCCCATAAGTTTTCGTAATTCTCCTTTCCCGGAGACAGGCATGAATTCATGATTTGGATAGCATTGCGCAAGCTTGTATCACTTTACCCATCACCACTCTGACCCTGTTGGCTTCCCGGAACTCCACAATTCCTTAGATGCGGCGCCCAGATCAGAGTACAGTACGTTTGCATCTATCTCAGTAATTATATCTCCACCCAGTTACTCACAAGCGGCAGCCTGGAGCGGTGTAAAACCCTCACGCAGACCCACCGAAAGCGACAATAACTGTTGGCTGGTAGGGTTTCCGACCCTCACCCAGCCCCCTTCCTGCGTAATATAACGCCTTTGCGTAACCCGCCTGTGGGTTCTTACGCTCCGGTCTCTTACCGGTTCCTTTGGGCTCATCCCATAATTAAAAATCAACCCTGTGGAGAATATAACACCTTGATAGAGCTACTAGTCTGTCCGCCCGCAAATGAGATGATGGTTGATACGGTTGGTACGGTCTGTTCACACAGATGAAGTTTGTAATTCCTTATATTCTATTCTTATACACAGGTCCCACACCTTCCCACTCATTACCTGCCCTGGCAACCTCTGCCCACCTTCTTACATAACTTTAGTGGCCAACTGCTCCATCAGTTGCCATCTATCTCTTATCTCTTGCCATTTCTCGATTTAAATCTTCTTTTATTTATTTCATGCAGGGTGATACTAGGTTAATACAAAAATACTTGTTTTACGGAATATATTCTGAAGCTTTGATCAAAGGAATGCTTGCCTGAACTTCAACCATATACTCGAACTCAATTAGGATCAGGTGAAGTCGTTCCCGTAGCTTGGTTGTTGCCTGCAATTAAATACACCTACGACTTAATTTACGAAAATATAATGACATATGATGTGTTGACGTGATTGTGCTCCTAAGGTAAGACTTTGCTTAATCTGATCGCGGTAATCAAGGTTAATTTCGGTACACTACTCGTCATTCGATAGCATCGCACTAGCGTCCTGAGATATGGTTGATCTAGTAGGCATGCCCAATGTTTTTATTAATTCCTAGTAATATTAATTAAATTATACTAAGGCGTCCTTGCACGATCTCCAAGTTTTATTTTAGCTAGATGCGAATTGCTACGGCTTATGCTATTTAAATTACTATGTACCAGTTTAATCGGCGGCACAACTTTTAAATCATGGCTTACTATTTTAATTTGGTACAGGTTATTCTAGTCGTCATGACCAGTTCTAAATCTTCTAACGGCTCCTAATTTATTCTAATAATTCAGAATAGTTATTAGTGGATTTTCACAGTTTATATTCGACTAACAAAATTTAGCTGGGCATTTAAATGCGCAATAGAATGATTTAAATAATATTGTGATCATTTGCTTAGCATGCATGCAATTTCCAGCCTACGGCATCCTTTAATTTATTTTTAGGATTTAATAATATTTACTAGGAAAATTCTATGATTTAATACTATTCAGGCTAAGTAAGTATTTAGCTATAACCTCGAATGATTTAATTAACAATGCATCATTTAAATTGGTACACGCTACGATTTTATTCTACAGATGGCAATACATTTATTCTAATCATTGTAAATGCTGATTAGTGGTCTTCTACTATTTAGATGGACCTAATCAATTTATCTAGGTATTTAAATCTGCAACCAAAATGGTCTTAGACTATAGTACTCTAATTAAATCCGTATGCGTATAAGCTTAATCGACTCGCTTCTTTTAAATCATCGGACCCAATTAACTTGTTCCAATGACCTTATGTAACCAAGGTTGGATTTCTATAATTTAAATGCTACTTATCAAATTGTCTGAGTAGTTAAATGTGCCATAGAATGGTTTAAACGACGATACACAAATCTTAATATACCCAAGTATATGCTTTAATCCTTAACGTTGAAGCGATACTATGGCCTAATTAATTACGCGAATTCTACGAAATGTGATCGTAGGGTTTCTAGGTTTTCGTTTAGCTCCTAAAAGCATTTCTATAACGTTGACATGGCTACCAATTTAATTCTATAATCTTTTATTTTTTTCCTAATCTATTTTCTTCTTTTCCCTTCTCTTTTTCTTTCTTGTTTTTCTTTTCCTTCCTTTTTCTTCTTTTCCTTCCTTTTCGCCCGATCCCCTTTTTCCCCTGGCCTTCGACCGACGCCTCAGCTCCTCCTTTCTTCTCCCCACCGCCGCCTCAGCGCCTCCTCCGCTCCCTTCCTCTGGCTCACCGACGCGCCTTGGCTCCTCCTCTCCCTTCTCTCTCTCTCTCTCTCTCTCTCTCTCTCTCTCTCTCTCTCTCTCTCTCCGGATCCGCTTCGTCCGGCGCCCTGCCACCTATCCTCCGCCCCCGCGTCTCGGCGCCTCCGCCCTCGGTCTCACACTTCCCCGACGCCCGTCCCCGAGCGCTGCCGATTCCAGTGGCGACGCGCCGCGCCGCTTGGTTCGGCTCCCCCTCACACGCCTTCTCCTTTGCGCCGCCCTGTCGTCGCGCCCTCTCCTCGCGTCGCCGGCCCTAGCGGCGCCACTCCGTTCCTCCTAGACCGCCCTCACTCCACCGTCCATGGGTCGCACTGTGAGATGCGGTCGGCACTGTGAGATGTGGCCAGATCCGTGGCCTAGGGCCCGGATCTGGCGTCCCCTTCCCCAAATCGGACCCGATCTATCTTATTTTGGTTGCTATTTGGATTTTGATTTTACCGGATTGCTCACAAGGTGCTAGGTAGGAGGCAAGTTGCCCTGGCTAGCCACGGCCGGCTAGCAGCCCTTCGCACGCCGGGGGAGTGCATGGTGATGAATAGAGGCGTGGCTATGCCGGTGGTAGCATGCAGCCACCTTCTTCTTCGGTGAGTCTCTGCCCCCACTTTACTCTCCCTCTACTCCTCTTCTACCTTCAGTGGCATTCTTTATGTTGGTTCATGGTTGCTAGAGATATTACTCGGTTGCTACTGGTGTCTCTAGTTATGCAATGGTTGTCATTAAGAACTGAATATTATGGCTGTGAGCAACTTGTAGTTTACCTTCGCCGGTTGTGGATTGATTTGCTGTGGGAAGAGCTTAGGGTTTGCTTGTGGTTGCTTGGGGATGTCGCTCTCTTGGCTTGTGACTGCCGTTTGGTGGTGGCCTCCTAGGGTCGATGACTTCGAGCTTGCGGTCTGCCTCCTGCCGTCGCCGTCGTCTTGCTCCCCATCTGCTCGCCTTGCCCATCTCCTGGCCGTTGGGCTCTGTTCGGTGGATGGCTGCTATGTTGGTTTGGAATGGTTGAAAGGTTTGGGAGAAATGGGGAACGGGATACAGGGATGGCTTTGCTCTGCTGTGACATTTCTGCTCTCTCCTCTGGTAACGGTGCGTGATATTTGGCTTGCGGTGTCTTCTGGAAAAGGGTATGCTAGCCCCTCTGGTACTGTGGCCGTGCTGGCCTTCTGGTTGCGGTCTTGGGCTTGAAAAATGGGGTTACGAGATTTTGGGTTTGCATTGGTGGGTTTCTATAATAAAACAGGTTTGTTTATACCGTATGATGAGCCTATGGTTGTGAGAGGTGCCAACTGACCCCCGGACGGTCAGGTATCTCCGTGAACGGATTACCCCGCCCGAAGTTAATCCCTAGGGCTCTGACGGCTATTCGCTTTTATTTCTTTTGTTTATTTTATTCAATCTTTTGTTCGGTCTTTTTCGGCATTGACAGCATTGGTTCGCTCACAATAAGACAACGATGTGGTGGCAACTCAACGACAGACCCCAATGTATGAAATGGTCTAAATGTAATAGGGCTTTCTCTTAATATTGATGTACTATATATTGTAATTTTTATTCTTAAATTCCCGAATGTAGTATGTGTGTATGCAATGGATTTCCAATTGTAATAAAAATCCCCTGTTTACATTGTTTTAATGAATTACAATTGTTATTGGTTTGGTGATAATCAATTTAAGCGCTTTAATCCCTAATGTTAATTTGGCCCTTGAGATGTTTATTTGGTTGAAATATGAAATTGTATATTTGTTGTAATTCATATTGTCCTGGTTATGTAATGCAAATTGTAATATTTTTATTGAACTTGATATGAGTTCTCATTATCGATCAATGTATGTTATTGATTTTATCCTACACAGATTGTAATTAACTACTGTTGTACTACGGACTGTTATATATATTTTAATTGAGTTGGAAACTTTTACTTGTGCAATTGAATTTTATTTCTCACTTAGTCTATACCGTTTGATATTCACCCTCGTCGATGAAATTGTGAAAACGACGTATTAGTTTATCGCTTGCTAAGTTCAATTTAAACGTCTGCAAAGAAAAGTTTAAATTCCCTCGTATTTTTGGATTATTAGCTACCTAATTAATCCTACTTAACGTCGTAATTCGTTGCTTAAGGTTAATTAACGATGTGGGTCGTTTCACTCTGCACAATCAAAATATCTACAACTGTTAATGCAATATGCTGCTTATTTCTTCAGGGTTAAGATGTTGCTTTTGAGCCAGCAAAGCTTCCCTGGCTTATCGTGGGATTTCCTCCGTAAGTTGCTTCTTGATTGTTGGTACTATTAGCATGATTTCTATAACAGTTGTCATTTTGTTTATACAAAAGTTCAGACTCACGTATGGATTTAAGCTAGATATAATTTTGGTGATCGTTATGTACTGCATGTAATAAACTATAGATGAGTATATGACTATTCTTTTTGGATCTCAACATGTGTTGTACTAATTTATGAAGCATAGCATACCTTGTCATTCAACTGGTGTCGATTCTTGCTGTTGCTTGCTGAAAAACATCGTGCGGATTGCAAGCCCATTTGAGCCAGCTTGAGCTAGGAAACGAACCAAGTCGAGATGAACTTCTATCTCGTTTTCTAAATGAGCAGAGCCGCAGCTCCGGGCAAGCTCGATTGAGCCTGGTTCGAGCCGGCTTGACTTGGCCCGTTTTCATCTCTTATAGGGATGGCAACGGGCAATGGCTCGCGGGAAGGCACCCTGGCCCCTCCTCGATCCACTAGCACGGCTTTGCCTTGGCCCCGCTAGACCTACCGCGGGAAGTGGCCCTCCGTTCCTAGTCCCAGCAGGGACCGACCTTTATGGGGATCTACCAAAAAGCTAGCTAGCAGAAATGGCTAACATCCTCAAGCTAGCTAGTAGAAATGATTTTTAAAAATAATAATATGACTTTATTTATTATTTATAATTATTTAATCATATTTTTTTACAAAAATATATTCTAACATATAGATTCGAATTTTAGTCTAAATATATATAAAAATATAATATCTTATATTAAAAATCTATAATATATTATTAAAAGGTCTTTATTTTTACTATATCCCCCTAAAACCCAGGGAGGAAAGGTGACCCGTCACTGTCCCATTAGCATGGAGGGCCGTCCCATTCCCCACGGGGGAGATCACCCCTGTTAAGAAACCTGGGCCTGGGCCGGCAGCCCAGGGCCCATGGTGGGCACCTCATTGTAGTCTATAAATAGTGAGCTATACCTCCTCATTATGTACACATGAATGAAACAAATAAAGAAAGACTAGGAGTTCTCTCTATCTCTCTCTGTGTGTTCAATCTATTATTCTGTGATTCTGTGATTGATTCGTTCTTGTTCTAAACAGAGGAATCGGCCAGACTGGTCGCCAGCGACGGTTTCTCAACACGTTATCAGCACGACTTCGCTCTGGTGAACGAGTTAATCATCAAAGCACAGATTGAATTTTCTATATCGCGTTTGAATTTGTATTTTCTTTTCGCGTTCTAGATTGAAATTCTACGATGCAAATCCGCCCTAATCTACCGCGAGCAGACTTGAAGTCGCCGGCACAATGCCGATCGGTAGATTGTGAAACGGGGTAGATGTTGATTGCACTGTAGAACGATGCAAATCCGCCCTAAATTTACCGCGAGCAGATCTGAAATCGCCAGCACAATGTCGATCGGTAGATTGTGAAAACGGGGTAGATGTTGATTGCATCGCAGATTGGAAACATATGTATTTTTTTCACCGCCCACCGCCGCATCGGCTCCCGGCCGCCTCGGCCCCTGGTCTGTCGCCCCGCGCCCGCATTCACGCACCGCCGCCGCCGCTGCCCGTAGCAGCGCCGCCGTCGCCCGCCGCCGGATCCGCGCCCGCAAGCGCCGCCGCGCCAGCCGCTCTCCCTGAATGGCGTCGCCGCCCTCCGCCTCGGCTTCCCCGGCTTGCAGCCGCCGCCGCCGTCGAGGTGCGCCCGAGGCACCGCACCGCCCGACCGTGCGCCGGCATCGCCCTAAACGGCGCCACCGCCGCCATGCGTCGGCTCCCCCTGCCTCGGCCCGAAGCCGCTGCGCGCCGCCCCTCCGGTCGCCCGCATGGCCTCCGGCCTCCGCCCGCCCGGCCGCCCCGCGCCGCCGCACGGCGCCCGGCCGCCCTGCCCAGCTCCGCAAAGAGCCGCCGCCACTGCATAATGGGGTAGGGGAAACCCTACCCCGCCGCCTTGTTCCAACCGGACGGGCCCCTTTGGGCCTTCACGTGATGGGCCGGCCATGGGGGGACAGAACTGGGCTGCGGAGAAAGAAAGAAAAAAAGGGCCGACCGGTGGGGGAGTCATTGGCCGTTTTGCAAAAACACCCTCCGGGTTTTAGATAATTGCCGATTGACTCTTAATTATTTAATTTAAGTCCCGAATTTTGCATAAAAGGCCTCGTAGTTCCAAAAATTACGAATAAGCCCTCAAATTTACGAGTGGGTCCAGAATTTTTGCAGAAAACCACTCTGTAAATTAGAAAATTGCGTGAATTTTCCTCTGAACTGGAAATTTGCATAGAAACCCTCAGAAATTGCAGAATTTGCTGAAATTTCATATTTTAGCATAAAAGAGCCTCGGGAATCCGAATTTTGCATCAATTTTTTGCATTTGAAGCTTATTTATTTATGCCATTATTATTATCTGTATTTTCTGTATTTATTTACTGTTTTGGTTAATTGTAATTGTTTAAATTGCTTTTAATCACTGAAATTAGCAGTAAAATTATAGAAAATACATAGAAAATTCTGGAACATTACGAGAAACTTTTGTACCATTTATTTACCCGCAGTAAATTATTCCGTGCGTGTCTACCAGTAGTAGACTTATAAACATTTAGAAGACTAGCATCACGAACAGGGAGTTCGAGGAGCTGGCCCAGCATGGCCAAAACTATCTGATATGGACATCCGATGTCGAGATTGTGCTTGGAGCCAAGAAGCTCCGCGCGGCTTTTGGGATTGGCAGACTGAATGATGCCCAACCCACACATGAGGAGAATGATCAGACACTTCATTTTCTCAGGCACCACCTCTGCCTCACTCTCAAGAATGAGTATATGGCGGAGAAAAGCGCGCTAGTACTCTGGACCGCACTCATGAAGCGGTTTGAGAGACTAAAGTACACCATTCTTCCTCAAGCAGAGCGAGAGTGGATCAGACTGAGGTTTGCCAATTTTAAGACGGTCGGGGAGTACAATTCTGCCTTGCACATGATTTGTACTAGTCTTCAACTCTGTGGCAAGTAGATCACAGATGAGCAGAAGACCGAGAAGACCCTGTCCACCTTTCACCCTAATGTCATACAATCCGCACGCAACTATCGTCAAGACGGCTACAAGGAGTATGCCGAATTGATTGATGTGATGCAGGTTGCGGAGGCTCAGGACGAACTTCTCAGCAAGAATTACGTCACTCAGCCACTAGGTAGCTCCGCTGGCTGTGAAGCCAACGCTGGGAGCCACAAAGTGCGAAAGCACTTGATGAAGAAGGGGGAAGGAAGGGTAAAGCCGTAGCCCAGAAAGGCAAATCAGACGCTCCACGTGAGAATAAGGCTAGCAAGCCAAAACGGGATGGCAAAGGGCACATGAAGCCCACTCTGCATCGGTTAAAGGGGAGCGTTCTGAGCAGCTGCCTGCGCTGATGGTGTTTGAGACCATTACGACAGCAGCACCCCTCTCGACCTAGAAGCAGCCACCGGCATGATTTCTCTTGAAGAGAATGTCAACCCTGAGAAAATAGCAGAAGAAGTCTAGTGCACTGAATGCATTTCGACTTTAACTGTCATTTATTTTGTGTGGAAGAATATGTTAGAATTTGCATGGATGGTACTTAAGATTTGTTGTTTTCTTGTGATGGTTGGATGATTTTTGAAAGAATTCATTCATTTATTCAGTTTATGATGGCATGATATGTTCTGATACTGGAGTATTTTATTTATGTGTTGATTGCCCTCTCATGCATGTTAATAAAATATCCTATATTAGAACGAGTGTAGCGCCCTATGAAGGAAGTGTGCTTAGCTAGCAGCAGCACAATGCATATCATCTTAAGAGAGATTAAGTGTTTTAGTCGATCCGTAAGAGCATTGGCAGCCTTACGACAATCGCCAGAAGCGATGCATGAATAATTGGTTCACGAAGAGCCACAATGGGCACAATTTTTGTCACTGAAGAAACCTTATTGTACCTAGAATCGACTAGCACTCTCTTAAGTTTTAAGGATATTTGCGCCAATGGTTTCCACGTTGAGACTAAAATAAGAGTACGGTAAGGAATACCTGCTCATTATGAAGCGCAAAGAGAACAGAAAATTGTATTAGAAAACTTCCTTCACTAGAAACTGGGTTATATTATACCAACATTAAAGCGCCTGCAGCGTACACTGCTCTGAAGACAGTGTTTAGAAGCTCTGAACTCTTCTGTCTCTGGCATGACAGATTAGGTCATCCAAGTCATAGGATGATGAGAAACATAATAAATAACTCGCATGAGCATAATATTAATGTGAAAAATTTCCCGAATCATGAAGATTTTGTGTGCCCTACATGTGCCACCGGGAAACTAATAACTAGACCCTCTACTCTGAAAGTGAAGGATGAAGTCCCTACATTCCTGAAACGCATCCAGGGAGACATTTGCGGTCCCATTCAGCCTGTTTCAGGGCCGTTCAAGTATTTCATGGTACTCATTGACGCTTCTTTGAAGTGGTCATTTATGGGTTTGTTGTCCACAAGAAATCACGCCTTTGCAAAATTGATCTCGCAGATCATTCGCATCAGAAATGTGTTTCCAGATCATCATATCAAGTCCATCCAAATGGACAACGCCGGAGAATTTACTTCAAAGGCATTTGATGATTATTGCATGGCGATGGGAATTGCAGTTGAGCACTCGGTACCGCATGTCCATACCCAAAACGGTTTGGCAGAGGCTTTAATTAAAACAATTAAATTTATTGCCCGACCCCTCTTGCATAATTGTAATTTGCCAGCCACATGTTGGGACACGCAGTCCCACATGCAATGAATCTCATCAATTTTAGACCGTTGGCCTGTAACATCCATCCGCCTATGCAACTAGCGCAAAGGTCAGCACTGAAAATTTCCCAACATTGGGGGAGGAAATCAACCCCTTGATGAAGAATGTCGAGAAATTATGTGGCAAACCACGGGAATCCATGCAGATGACCCGTGCACTAGAGAAATCCAGAAGACATTACATGGCAAGCCACAGGAATTCATGCACATGACCCGCGCACTAGTAAAGCAAATAGAAGTCCAAAAGACAATTGATTTGTAAGCATTAGCAAATCAGCTGCTTGATCACTTTAGTGATTTGAAGAGCGTGATAAGTCGCATGTGCCAGCACGCACTGCACCGAAGAGGGTTGAAATACCAAAGAAAGCAGAAGGTATCCCTAATCTCGTCCAGAGGCCTCAGAAAAAAATAAAGGACGAGAACTCCGATTCCTCGAATCTTAAGTAACCGGGGACGCCTGGTGAAAAAGGATAAGAAGGACTTATCACGGCCGATCACTGAAGTTCCCCAGAATGAGATGGGGAGCCAGTTGAACCCTGGCACAAGTATGACACCTTCCAAAAAAGGCATACCGGATCTGAATATCCCCATCGGCATGGATGTGTGTGCACACATCGGAGCCGAAAAACTAAAGGGGCTTGCCACCGCAATTGAAAGAAGCGATGCGCAAGGTGAAGCTCCAGTAGAAGCAATCGCTCCAGAAGAAGCAACTCATAAAGAAATAGCTATAAATTATGTGCACACGGGAGAGTCCCTGAATAGGACAACAGCTAATATCGATATCTACTTCGCAAAGAAAATTGCCACCATCATCGATCTTGATCCCGAGCCTGCATCGCTCGCTGAATGTAAGAAAAGATCAGATTGGAAAAATTGGAAGAAGGCAATAGCAACTGAATTGCTATCTCTGAACAAAAGAGAGGTTTTTGGGCCTGTATGCCGCACGCCTCCCCACATACACCCCGTTGGGCACAAGTGTGTATTTGTTCGAAAGAGAAATGAAAGAAATGAAGTAGTGAGATACAAAGCAAGGCTAGTAGTCCAAGGTTTCACTCAACGTCCTGAAGTTGATTATGAAGAAACCTATTCCCAAGTCATGAGTGGAATTACCTTTAGATATTTGATCTCAATGGCAGTGAACGTGAACATAGAAATGAAATTGATGGATGTTGTGACTGCATACCTTTACGGTAACTTGGATTCAGAAATTTATATGAGAGTCCCTGAAGGAATCCCTCTCCCGAACCAAGACAGAGCAAATAGAAATCTGTACAGTGTGAAACTCAGAAAGTTACTGTATGGACTGAAACAATCTGGAAAAATGTGGTATAATCGCTTAAGCGACTTTCTCTGCAAGAAAGGCTACACGAACAATGAAGACTGTCCTTGTGTATTTATACGACAATCCCAGAATGGATTATGTATAATCTCTGTGTATAGATGATCTGAATATCATCAAGACAGCCGAAGACATAAAAGAAGCAAACTCCTACTTGGAGTCAGAATTTGAAATGAAAGATTTGTGCAACACCAAGTTTTGGTTAGGCCTGCAGCTTGAGCATGTCCCTGAAGGAGTCTTAGTACATCAGTCGACCCACACCCGGAAAGTGCTTGAAAGGTTTGGCTTCGAGAAGGCATTTCCCTCGAAAGTACTGATGATCGGTAGGTCTTTACAGCAAGAAAAAGATCCTTTCCGACCTAGGGAAGAGGGGGAGAAAGTCCTGTGATCGGAATTCTCATACTTGAGTGCAGTGAGAGCACTCATGTACTTAGCAAACCGCACTAGACCGGACATTGCATTTGTCGTGAACCTGTTAGTAAGGTACAATGCAGAGCCCTCCAAAAGGCATTGGCAGGGCATAAAGGACACCTTCTAATACCTCCAAGGAAGTAAAGACATTGGATTGTCTTACAGAAAGAATCAAGATCTGAACTTCATTGACTATGCAGATGCTGGGTACCTATCTAACCCGCATATCGCTAAGTCGCAAACAGACTATGTATTTCCATATGGTGGAACTGTAATTTCCTAGAAATCGTCTAAGCAAAGCCTTGTAGCTACTTCGACGAACCACTCAGAAATTATAGCGCTATATGAAGCCGCACGAGAGTGCGCTTGGTTCCGCTGAACGATTTACCACATCCAGCAGTCATGTGGAATGAATATTGTGCAAACCCCCATAATTATCCATGAAGATAATGCAGTTTGCGTTACACAAGTGCAGATGTGCTATGTAAGCATATCAACCCCAAGTTCCTCTATGCTCATGAATTGCAGAGATGGACAAGAGTACTTGGCGCCAGTTGCCACGGTACGATGCGGTGCGGTGCAGGTTGGGAGGCGCGCGAGCCGGCTGGGGAGGTAGCGCGCCGTGTGCAGATGGGAATTATCGCGGAAATAATTCGGCAATCGGCATCGAATCATCGATGATAACCACACCAGTTGGCAGCTGCGCATGTTAGTTCCCAACCCAACAGATCAGCAGCAACGACGACTAATCATTCTGAACCGGCCAATCACCCATCCGCTAATCATAGCCTAATTAAAAACCAGACTGTGAAAGAAACTCCAGCCAAGAATCCTTGTTTCCAAGGCTAGCCTGCCTAAATAAAGCGCATCAAAGCCTCCCCGTCGCAGCTATATATACCCAACCTTTCCCGCTCTTCCTTCGCATCCCAAAGCACCCAGCTCGCTAGCTTCTTGCTCTTGCCCACCCCCTAGCATCTTACAATAATTCTTGAGCATCTACCAAGAAGCTAGCTAGCAGAAATGGCCGCCACCCTCAAGCTCAGGATCTTCGCCGCGGCTGCCGCCGTCGCCGTCGTGGCCTCGTCCTTGCTCGGCGTGGCCACCGCGGCCGAGGCGCCGGCTCCCGGCCCATCCTCCGGAGCCGCCGGGACAGCCCCAGCCGTCGCTGTTGGCACGCTCGCCGCCGCCGCCGTTGGGTACCTCTTCTGCTGAGCTGCGCGCGCGCCTGTCTGCTGGACCAGTCGCATCGCCGCCGCCGAGTATATACATTGATTATATTTTTTTAACCAGTATGTTATATGTGGTGTTGTTGGGTATATGTTCCGATCGATTGACGTACACATTTGCCGGCTGCGAGTGTATGTATCATCTTTTCATGTACTTGGGACTTGTGTCCACAGCTACATATGAGTAATACAGTGAGTCTATATCTGTATTCATTGTGTATTGACGTTGTCCACGAGCATATCAAATTATCGGTTCCTATAAATTGTTGTGGGGAGACTAACCCAATCAAATATAGGCATGTTCTTTTTAGTTGCGGTTTGTGATTTTTTTACTGTGGCTTATAGCTTTTGGGCTGTTCGTGTGAGAGATTATAGAGTAACTGAAATTCAAGTGCGGTTTTCACGTGAGATTATAGAGATTATAGCTGGCAAAAAACATCGTGCGAATTGCAAGCCCATTCAAGCTAGCTTGAGCCAGGAAACGAGCCAAGTCGAGCTGAACTTCTATCTCGTTTTCTGAATGAGCCGAGCCGCAGCTCTGGGCAAGCTCGATCGAGCCTGGTTCGAGCCAGCTTGGCTTGGCTCGTTTTCATCCCTAATAGGGATGGCAACGGACAAGAGCTCACGGGAAGGCGCCCTGGCCCCACCTCGATCCGCTAGCACGGCTTTACCTTGGCCCCGCTAGACCTACCGGGGGAAATGGCCCTCCGTTCCTAGTCCACGCAAGGACCGACCTTTATGGGGATCTACCAAAAAGCTAGCTAGCAGAAATGGCTGACATCCTCCAGCTAGCTAGTAGAAATGATTTTTAAAAATAATAATATAACTTTATTTATTATTTATAATTATGTAAGCATTTTTTTTTGCAAAATGTATATTCTAACATATCGATTTAAATTTTAGTCAAAATATATATAAAAATACAATGTCTTATATTAAAAATCTATAATATATTATCAAATATTTTTTTTATTTTTACTATATCCCCATAAAACCCAAGGAGGAAGGGTGACATGTCACTGTCCCGTTAGCATGAAGGGCTGTCCCATTCCCCCACCTCACCGCAAGGGCCATCCTTATGGAGAAATTGCCACACCTAGCATCAGAGCCCAGCAGGTCAGAAATTTGCAGTTTTGTAGCACCCATAAAAAAACCTAACTAACCTCTCTCTCTCTCCTATCCCTATTTTGACCAACTAATTAACCTCTCACATTATCTCTCTCTTTCTCACGTCTCCTCCCTCCCTCCATCTATTCATCTCTCTCCTCTCTCTCCCCGTGTGTTGTGCATGCGGCTGACGGCGACGCATGGCTGACAGCGGCGGTGGCGCATGGCATGGTGCGGCTGCGTGCGGACGCACACGCACACCCCCTGGCGGCGGTAGTATGTGGAGCAGCGGCGACGGCACGTGGCGGCAGCGGTGCTCAGCTGGAGGGTCGGCGTGGTGGCGACAGCCGGCGGGCAACGACTAAGGCACGGCGGCGGCTCAGCTGCGTGCGGCCACACACGTGCACACGGCCATGGTGGCGGTGGCGCGTGTCGCAGCGGTAGCGGCGGTCGTTGGCCGACCCGGTGAGGCGGCCGGCGACTGAGGCGCGCGGCCAGAGTGGCAGCACATGCGGCACGGAGGTAGCCGGCGGCCGACAGATGGCGATGGCGATGGTGGTGGTGGCCGACGGCCGGTGACCGTTTTCACAGTCACATGGTTCGGTTGGCTGAGCACACTACCGAACATGTATTCGCGCGGTGATTTGCTTAAGTCGTGCAGCAAAGCATGTGTAGCACGACCGATCGGCGTTTCATGCAACCGAACGTCGTTTCGCTTGGCCGAACGGCCGTTTGTGCTGCCGATCATCGTTTCGTGTGGTCGAGCGGCGTCCTGCTTGGGCGAATGACCGTTCGTGCTACTAAACGGCATGTCGTTTGGCCGTGGGTTTCAAGTAGCTGTTGAGGGAGTGTTCGTGCTGTTGCACATTCCAGATCCTTCGTGCAGTTTGTCCGTCGAGGGTGCTCAAGGCAAGTACCTTGCGGCTGTGACCTTTCTGTTTCGCAAATCACATGTTTTCAGTTTACTTGTCACTTTGTCATTGAGTATAATTATCATGTCAACCATATTTGCTTGACTAATATCACACCGCTTAGTTAATATCACATCACAACAATTACCTGGCTAATCTCATATTGCTTGACTAATATCATATCGCTAAAATCACATCACTAAAGTTACCTGGCCAATTTTATATCGTTAAAGTTACCTAACTACTAGCGTATCACCAAAGCTTGTCTGGTCAATATCATATCACTAATGTGGTCTGGTTATTATCATATCGTTCATGTTTGCCTATTAATTGACGTTTAATATTGTATGTATGCTATGATATTCTAGGTTATTTTATTTCATCTGCTACTATGTTAATTAGAATGTTTAGTTAAAATGTTATAGAGTTCATGCTTTTAATTAGTGTTGTAAAATCTATGCTTAAATTGTTAATGGGGTAGCATATGAACATGTTGGAACTTAGATTTAAATTATTGACACTCTTTTGATATTAGGGCTGCTATGTTTTAGTTTCGTAATGTTGTGTTTCAATAATTGTATGATGTTGTATTTGAGCCATGAAGAATGCATGTATTAAACCTGTTAATCTGACTAATAATCACTTATCACATAATAAGACTCGATTGGTTGATAACCTTGCGTGAGCTATATTATAATACCTCTTTAGGTTAATTCCTATATCACTATCACCTTATCATTATTCCACATTGTCCTCATATCAGAAACCATGACTCTCCATTTTCAACCATAGCACATCTTTTCATTTCTCATAACTTCTCATAGATTTATCCTCAGCATCTCTTAGTTTCCTTAAATTCATACTTTATGATCTGTCGGTGATGTATTAGTCACCTAGTATCACCAATCCTGTCTCTCCGGTCTCATTGTATTAAATCGTTACCCTTATAACTTTACCTTAAATCATTCATGACTCTCTAATTATACCATGGATAATTCGCTAAATAGAGAATTAAGGGTTATCACGCCGGGACTACCCACATATAGGGGAGATTTTCACCCAACCTAGTAACGTATGGGAGGCCATACATTCTCATTACACAGGATATTACACCCCGTTAACGGTTATACAGTCGAGGACAAGGTTGTGCCTGGCTATTTTCGTATAACCGGGTATGTGGGATGAGGTCACCGGCACCATTGCTATAACTTGTCACATAACAATTATCTTTAATACACAGTCCCATGATATCCGTCTCCTATTTATGACAATATTTTCAATATTAGTTGTTCGTTGTTTTCATCTGGTATCCGTTGTGTACTTGTGATGCTTGTCCTTTATTTCACATGGTTGCATTACTTGTCTTTACTCTTGCGTTGCGACCGTTGTTGAGTACTTGCTGAGATTTTCAAATCTCATGCTTGCTCTTTTCAGTCCCAGGTAAAAGGCCACTGGAGTGAAAGCATCATGCATGGGTGGGAGCACTCGAGTTTTCAACACCGTGGTTTGCCACTGTTTTGTTGTTTCATTCGTTCTTTATTGATTAGAAGTGGACCAGTCCCATGTTTTAAACTTTTATTCCAACTTCCATTGGTTCTCTATTAAAGTGTTAATAAAGTTTTAAACTCTTTGTGATTTCTTTTGTTGTTCTTATTTATTCTTCAATTTAATAATGATGTTTCATAGTAATATCTTATATAGTTATGTGGGGTGCTACAAGTTTGCACTGCACGGCTCTGAGTAGAATAATTTCGTAAGGACAACGGTGCGTGCGAGAGAACGCAAGTACGGCACGGCCGGCTCCTGAGGGGCGCGGCAGTGTAACGAGCGCGGCAAAACCAAGGCAGCGTCCCACCGCAGTGTCCCACAGGCCCACACAGATCGGCGGCAGCCGGGCCGGGGGCAATGAGTTGGGCAGCGACGCAAGAGCACTTGGCGCCAGTTGCCACGGTACGACGCGGTGCGGTGCAGGTTGGGAGGCGCGCGAGCCGGCTGGGGAGGTAGCGCGCCGTGTGCAGATGGGAATTATCGCGGAAATAATTCGGCAATCGGCATCGAATCATCGATGATAACCACACCAGTTGGCAGCTGCGCATGTTAGTTCCCAACCCAACAGATGAGCAGCAACGACGACTAATCATTCTGAACCGGCCAATCACCCATCCGCTAATCATAGCCTAATTAAAAACCGGCCTGTGAAAGAAACTCCAGCCAAGAATCCTTGTTTCCAAGGCTAGCCTGCCTAAATAAAGCGCATCAAAGCCTCCCCGTCGCAGCTATATATACCCAACCTTTCCCGCTCTTCCTTCGCATCCCAAAGCACCCAGCTCGCTAGCTTCTTGCTCGTGCCCACCCCCTAGCATCTTACAATAATTCTTGAGCATCTACCAAGAAGCTAGCTAGCAGAAATGGCCGCCACCCTCAAGCTCAGGATCTTCGCCGCGGCTGCCGCCGTCGCCGTCGTGGCCTCGTCCTTGCTCGGCGTGGCCACCGCGGCCGAGGCGCCGGCTCCCGGCCCATCCTCCGGAGCCGCCGGGACAGCCCCGGCCGTCGCTGTTGGCACGCTCGCCGTCGCCGCCGTTGGGTACCTCTTCTGCTGAGCTGCGCGCGCGCCTGTCTGCTGGACCAGTCGCATCGCCGCCGACGAGTATATACATTGATTATTTTTTTTAACCAGTATGTTATATGTGGTGTTGTTGGGTATATGTTCCGATCGATTGACGTACACATTTGCCGGTTGCGAGTGTATGCATCTTCTTTAATTCATGTACTTGCGACTTGTGTCCACAGCTACATATGAAGTAATACAGTGAGTCTATATCTGTATTCATTGTTAATGACGTTGTCCACGAGCATATCAAATTATCGGTTCCTATAAATTGTTCTGGGGACTACCCAGTCAAATATGGGGCTGTTCTTTTTGGCTGCGGCTTATAACTTTTAGATTGTTTGTGTGTGAGATTATAGAGTAACTAAAACTCACGTGCAGTTTTTGCCAATATAGATGAAGTCGGTACAGTATGTACTACAATTAACTAGTATACCCTATCTTGAAAATGTATTCTGTTTAAAAGCTAATTACTATAGAAAAATCAAAAGCTGAAAAAGGGCATGCCCATGTCTCAATGCAGGGCTATCTTACAGTTCTGAATGCTGCATGCTGGCCTGGCCATGCATGCTACTTGGTCCACTAGTTTATGTTATGGGCCTGTTCGGTAGTGAGGAAGCCGGCCGGCTTTTTGCAGCTGTTACAGTACCTAACTTTTAAACGGAGTATTTTCTCAAGACGGGGTCTACAAGTTAAACGTAGTACACGTTAAAAGTCCAATATCTGTACCAGCCAAAATCATAAGTGAGTATCGATCTCTCCGTAATCTGTACCATAAACAGCTAAAATTTAAAAATTTCAGCCAAAAGATATAAACCGCAGCCAAAAAGAACAGGCCCCATGTCAAGTGTCCTGGACGCTGCCATTAGGTCATAACATGCAAAAGACGATCTGGACACTCGATCGTGTCTATTGACCAGATCGAGTAGGCCGTCCAACATCAATTTTTGATCGGTTTGTCTGATGGTTTGTCCATTCCAGTAGCAACTCGATTGTCAGGATGAATTAGCCAAGCCCAAACTTTTTTGCTCATCCTCGCTCCCGCTCATTTCAGTTTGAATTTTGTCTTTTTCTTACTTTTTTACTTTTTAAGTTTTTTTGTTGATTCTTTTTTCTGTATTCGTTGTATTGTATATGATGGACTAATATGTTTTTTCTATTTTTATTTTTTTTAAATTTAGTTACGTCAAATAAGCTACTATCAGCTACAATGTAATTTTAGCCAGTTACAATGCAATTGCAACTATAAGCCAACGTATTTCAACCCAACCGAGCGGCACCAGTTGTGGCCTCCAACTCAAAATCTGACAGGGTCATATTCTTTTTTTGGCTCATGCAGCAATAAAACGCAAGTGCATAATTGATTATTTATCGCTTTTTTTCTTTCTTTTTAACAAAGATGTTCGGAGTTCCAGCAGTGACTTGATTAAGGCCCCACTCATTTCGGTTTGGCCTTCTATCTTCTAGCTTATTTTTCACTATTCCTAAATTTCGTCATTTTCTGGCTTTTCGGCTTTTTTGAGGTTTTTTGCCGGTTCTTTTTCTCATATTCGCTTGCATTATACATGATGGGCTAACCAGTTTTTTCTATTTTTATTTTTTAAAAAAAAATTTACTTATACCAAATAAGATACTATCATATACAGTATAATTTCAGCCAGCTACAGTAAAAATTTAGCCGTAAATCACTAAAATTCAGCTCGACTGAGCGGGCTGTAATTCCTAGAACCAAGCCTCAAATTCAAGGAAAATAATTTCCCTCCGGTCATGACCGTTTCAGAACTCAGATCCAAACATTAAGACAGTTGGCACATGGACATGTTTATGGTATGTTTATATTAGTTTCTGTTTTTGACTTCTATATGAAGAAGCTAGAAGTCAATATGAACAATCGGCTTCTTGAAATGCGGCTTTTTCACTTCTCTCACTCTGGAGATAAAGTGTAGGGACCCAGATATTAACATCCGGATTCCTCTGTGATTACTGCACTATTCCCTGGATCAGTAGATAGTGCTCACAGTTACAGTAATGAATATCAAAATACATATCATGCGGAAGCGTAAAATTTAATAGTAGACTTACTCATGGGCCAATTAGGCCGAAATCATTAAATTGCAGCAGCGGAAGAACGAAACACACAGGTGGGACCTTCAGGACATGCCCACAGGCAGCCCACTGGAGGTTCGCGACCTAGCTCTTGACATCTTCATCTTCTCTGCCAGCTTGTCTAATCTTGTTGCTGCGGTGCAGTGACTTGATTCCTGATTCTGAATTTTGTCGCAAAAGCGAGCGTGAGCACTCCGACCCCGTGCTCCGCGAGCCAATACACAGAATGCAAATAAATAGTATGCATAGCTTAACAAAGGAGAGGCTCGGGCTATTTTATTTTGCGTAGAGTGCTTTTGAATACAATTAATTAAAAAGCCCTATGACTTAGCAATTTTGGAACGAATCATAATGTACAAGGAAATGCATTATTAATATCGATTCAGATTCCATCCATCGTTACATGGCATCTGCACCATATAGCAATTTCTTCAACGTTATAGCCGCTTAACTTACCACTGGGACGACACCCAGGACAACTCCAAACTAGGGCCTTTCACTGCCCTCCACTTTTCCATCCCACCCACAAAACATTTTGAAATAGAGCTATATCTGGTTAAGTTCCCATGTCCGCCCTTGACCGTGGGCACGGCTATTCGAATAGTTTTGACTCTGCAGAGTTTGTACACTTTCACCACAAGAGACAATTAACTCATTGCCCCACACGATTCCTTAGAAGTGTGGTTGAGCAGACCATCACAGTGACTTTTCAAAGTATCTAGTCCCTTTTCTCATCTCACTTTATGGGCTTCTCCCACTTGCGGTGGGTCCCATCTATGCGCGGGATGTTCCCCACAGCCACTAACGCAGCCGGGCTCCCCTCCCCGCAACGTTAGGACAGCTGGGCAAACTTCACCCTCCACTGGTGTCCCTTCAGGCCCCCTTGCCATAGCTTATCCACTTCTATCCACTACCGGTGAGATGAGTCCGGGGGTGTCGATAAATCTACTTAGCCAAGTTGCACTTTGCAGACTTGTGGTTGCACTGTTTTACACGGGAGGTCATGACAAGATTCAGTCCTTATTGGTATCTGGGCGGTCTACCACAAACCCACTTTGTGCATCCACTGCACCACACTCATACCCTCGAATCAATCCGCCCAGATATTTAAGCAAGTTGGGATTTTTGGGAGCATAAAATAATCATGCCAACATATACCAGTCATTCCCACCATGACTGCCCAACCAATTTTTCTCAGGATTAAAAAGTGATGCTTGGGCGCTTTCGCGCCCATGAGAATCTAAACAATGCTAAGCATGGCATATAATTACAGACTTACTTTCGAAAGGTTACTAATATAAATTTTTGCTAGGGCGACAAGGTTCACACATTCAAATATTCCAAATGAAGGATAATATTATTCAATGTAAACAGTAGGCATATAACTAGGAGATTAAACTAAACATGTATTTGCATATAAAGTAATAGCATGCAATTTGATAATTTAAACCAAAGTAATTTGCAGAAAATGTAGGTTCGAAATGATCAAAGTATTGACTCGTCTTGCGTGGTTTATCGCGGTCTTGAGCTCACGTAATGCTTTCTCTTGGGCTTCTGATCTCTATCTTCCCTTCGAGCTTAATCTCGCTGGATCCACTGGATCTTCACGACTCCCAATTTCTAATTACGCGTCAAACGACTGAATCCAAATAAAAATAAGTAACTCAAAAGATCCATATAAATCCGAATAAACTCAATTTAGATTTATTATAAGTTACTGGGTGATTTGGGTGATTTAAGGCAAGGTCGGTGGTAGGATACGATGACTCGATCTTTTTATTAATAATCCATTTTATTATTCTTGTATTTATCAAGGAAGTTCCATGAGTTGGGTTAGGCCTATAGACTGGGGTAGGAGTTTAGTGCAATTAAATTCATCTTTAGAGTACATTCTCCTTGCAGTTTAGATTATGGTATTTTATAGGGTTCTAGTTACCAATTATTTGAGGTATACACCTATTGATTAGTTTAACACTTTTAGTGCCATACGTGAGTATTTAATTATCTCATTGATATTTAATAGAAATTTTCAGTATATTCTTATTTGTTACTCGTCTGCGATTATTGGTCGTATAATATTACATGTTTCTTTGAGTTGTTTACTGTTGAGATCATTTCAACGCCCGAGAATCTAGGGTTACTATACTTCGGTACCTATGTAGTGATATGACCCTTTTAATTTGAAGACACTCGGGGACTTAACTGATATTGATATGTTATCCATTAGCATCTGACATAATTTAATCCTAACTCATTTATGACCGATTGCCGGCTACATATGATTATATTTCTTCATCGTTACTACTTGAAAGCTGTCGTTTAAGACTTCATGGTCGGTAGTACGTTAATGATGGTGTCTACATTTCTAATAGGGCCTACAACGAAAACCAAATTTGTACTACACATCTACTAGGGGCTACATATATGTCATCTGCGCTTTCTAACTATTCATTTATATTTTTTTATATATGCATAGATAAGTCTTTAATTTAAAGGGATATTCTATTTCAATTACTTTTAATATTTTGTGTTAATTCATGCCTTTCTATTGGACATTAGTCTCCTTAGGGGCCTTTGATTATTGTTTACAAATATAGAGTTATATTTTCGCCACTTCCTCTAATTAAACTTATGCTTGAACTTTCCTCCCAATCGATTATTTAAACTTTACCTAATTATTTCCTTAAGCACTTAATTGCCCATATGCACACAACTCTATATTTGAGGTATAGGTAATTTTTATTTGAACCCAAATAAATTTCCTTAGCTTCCTGGAGTTATCCCCTAATCATCTTCTATTGGAAAAGGCTAAAGAAAAATAAAACACAAGCGGAAAGGAAAAAGGGCAGAGAGGGGATTCGAACCCGAGACCGCAGGGGAGTGCTCTTGCGCAACAAGCGCCGATGACCATCTGGGCTGCCGCTCACTTGCGGTCTGAAGGGGGAAAACAACCCAGAAGAGGTGGCCATGGCTTGGTGGCAAAGCAGGGAAGCTCGGGGCGGGTACGGCCGTCGGTGGCGCCGGCGAGGGGCGTCGGAGAGGTGTCGGGGATGACCAAATTGGAACGCTTGCGTTGAGGAGAAGCCGGTGGAAGTGGCGGTGGGGACCGGGGAGCTCCGAGGCGGGCCGGCGGCGAGCACGGGCAGCGGCGCGGGTGGAGCTCACGGTGCCGGCGAGCTGCGGTGAGCGAGTAGCTTCGGCGACCGTGGCAAATGCTTCAGGGGGTTCCGTAGATGGTGCCCGAGGGAGGGATTGGCCCATTGTGCCTTGGAGGGGAAATGGCACTAGCGGCGGCGGCGGCGGTGACCGGCAATGGAGAAGAACGGCCGGCGCACGCGCTCTGATGAACGGAAGTTCAATTAACCCGGGGAAGAGGCGGAGGGATGGTGGAGGCTCACGGTGACGCGTTCGATTTATGGAGGGTTCGCCGGAGTGGCCGGGGCGGTGTGGAGGCGCGGCGGCCTGCGCACGGTGGGAGAAGTAGGGAACAAAGGGAAAAGAGAGGAAATGGCGTGAGGCTACGGGGAAGGACCGGGGTTGCATTATAACCGCAGAGGGGGCGGGAGAGGCGCGAAGGACCGGGCGGCAGAGGGAGGTCCGGGCAGCGGGGTTGGTCTGCTGGGTAAAGCCCAGCACGGGCTCGATGTGCGCGGCGGCACAGGTGATGGCGACGGGGCACGGCTGCAGGGCAGGGGCGCAGAGCGCGGCGTGCGACAGAAGGCGGTGGGCTCGAGGCGACGCGACGAGAGGCGCAAGCGAGGATGGTGGAACGCGCGCGCTGCGGAGGACGACGTGGGCGCATGGCAGCCACGCATGGAAACGGGAAGAACAGAGCAGGAGGGGGAAGAGAAAGAAGACAGGGAAAAGAGGCATCGGGTCCTAGGGGTGGGCGTTCGGGTTACCCGATTTTTTCGGGTCGGGTAATTCGGGTAATTCGAAATTCGGGTAATGAAAACTGCTACCCGATATTAGCCCCAAAAAAATACTACCCGCAATTTCGGGTACCCGATAATTCGGGTTCGGGTTCGGGTATACCCGATATACCCGAATTTCAGCAAACTGCATCGAATTTCAGCAAACTGCACAGAATTTGTACATAATTTCAGCAGCAATTTTCATAGAATTTCAGCAGCAATTTGCATAGAATAATATATCACAGACAGTTGTTCAAACAGAGAGAATCATATACTAAATTACTAATAAAGTGACATGATTACCGGGTAGTTCGGGTAGTTCGGGTACCGGGGGATATTACCCGAACTACCCAAACTAATTTCGGGTAATCAGAATCGCTATCCGAATTTGGGATCGGGTACCTCGGGTTCGGGTATTTCGGGTTCGGGTTCGGGTAATTCGGGTACGGGTAATGGGTAGCGGGTATTTTGCCCACACCTATCGGGTCCAGGCCCACTGGCAGGGAAAATGAGACGGGAGGGGGCGAGAGGGAATGGGGATGAGGCTCACATGGCAGTGACAGTAAGGATGAGAATTAGGAGAAAAGGATGAGAGAAAAATAGAAAACTTTATCGGCTTTTGAGTTTTGGATTTTTAATTCAAATATTGGTTCAAATATCTAGTTACAAATTTAATACTCCGCTACTTTCGAATTTATTTCCCTTGACTAATTTTTGAATTTTAATTTGCACTTTGGTTGTTTTTTTTTGATTTTGGTTCTTAGTATTTTTAACTCACATTTAAACTATTTTGTATCTTTTATCATCATAATTCTTATTTGTATTTGAGAATTATTTCTAGTTATTATTTTGTTTAGCACAACCCTTAGGAAAATCCAAATAAAGTTTCGGCAAAAACGTCAAATACTAATAAGACGCAAATAGAATTTTAAATTCTTCAAAATTTTCGAACATTCCAAAATTTGGGATGTTACATAAAGCAAGTGTGGTTACGGGCTCATCACGCACCATACTTCTCTCGCTTCGTCTCGTGTACCTTCAGCTTTTTGCAAGATTGAAATCAAAATGTCTTGCAGTCGATCTTTGCTTATAGTTTCACCCAGCAATTTTTCGGATGAACCACAGAGTCCTAAAAAAATTGGCACCACACTAGACGTGTACACTGTACACACGATTTTTTTTTCTTTGAGAGTTGACATCGTGTGTGCACATGATTTTGGGAACACAAGGTTGCCGACTAGATTTCACAAGATGTGTGCCACTTGCACTTGCAAATTGCAACCGAAAGATCAGAAAGTACATGAATTTAATATCGTCATTGTATACACATGATCAAATACAAACCTCGAATCAAGAAATGAATCGCATCCATAAACGCACGAGACAACAAATCTCAGAACGAATAAGCATGTGTACACACTCGGCAGCATCACACCACCATGCCGTGAGGCGCGTCGCCGGCCATGCGCACACAGAGTATTCATGTGCGCGCGCGTGATTTTCCGGCGCCAGTGGGGGGTTGGTGCTCCCGGGCCCGTCGTTGCGTTGGAACGGCGGAATTATTGCGCGGCACGGCACCAGCACACGGCGACTACTCTGCCGTGCTGTCTGTGCTGGCCTCCGCGCGCGGCGGTACAAACGATTTTACGATTGGGAGGTGTTCGGGTCGGAGAGCCCCTGCTCATTTGGTTTTTAGTAGCTTATAACTTATTTTTTCCTATTTGATATTATAATTAATTTATTTTACACTATAGTTGTTGATGATTTTTTTATATAATAAAATTTAAAAAATAAAAAATAAGTTAATCCATCACAGACAATACAAAAAATACAAAAAGTCAAAATAACCTAAAAATATAAAAAGCCAGAAAAAACAAAAATAAAAAATTAGAAGCTAGAAATTATAAACTGAAGCCCACACGAACGAGCAAGGCCGCGTCTGTGGGGGCGTGTTCGCATCTGTCACATTAGTTTTAGTGGTTCACCCCAAATCTAATGTATTTATGCTACTATCAGTCACTCTTTCCTTCCCCTACAAAGAAATCAGTGACGGTCGGATCGGTCAGTTGAATTGTCCGATACCAACTCCTTTCTTTCTTTCATTTTTCAGAGAGACGAAGATACCGGGTATCTTTTTTTTAGTTTCTAAAAACTATTTTTCAGTTTTTCTATAATAATTAGTTTTTAAATAGAGTATCTTTTTAAGAAATTTGTAAATTACTTTTAGCACACACTATAACGACTTTATTTTTATATATCAAAACCGTACACAAATTTCTGTTATTTTACACTATCTTTTGTAAACAGCTTAAAAATTATAATCTGTAAATTACTTTTAGCACACACTATAACGAATTTATTTTTATATATCAAAATTATATATAAATTTCTGTTATTTTATATTATCTTTTGTAAACAGCTTAAAAATTATAAGCAGTAATGATAAACCAAAGCCAAAAATACACACCCTGTCCCAACTATTTTCTTAGCATGTAGATTTCTCAAATGCAATACAATACGGCCCAATGTGATGAGCCCAGCCCAAGTTCTCCAAGACTAAATAGGCCACACCTCCTGAACCCTGATCAAGTCCATTGGGGCCAACGGCCTACTAGTAATGCGAATGCAGTCCAAAAGAAGGAAGAGCCGAGAGAGACAGGAAACAGAGAGCAACTACTTAAGAACGAGGCTGTTAGGATGGTGATACTAAATAGGATTACTTTTATTGGATGGGATTGGATAGTAGAATTATGATTCTATCAAATTTTTAAAAGTGTATACATTTTATATAAAAAATAATTTATATGTCTAAATATGAAAGTCTATTAATTTTTTGAATTTAATCTTGTAATTTGAGCACACTTATTTCTGTTATATTAAATTAAGTTTGATTTTTGAAAGTTATTTAATTATTTTTAATAAACTAATAATCTAAAAATGCAATATGTCAAAGATAATACTTTTTTTTACCTTAGAACAACATGTAAACAACAAAATAAAGTAAATTAAACTAGTGCCACTTAAACTAGCAATAGATAATATCAAATTTTATATGCTAATATAGTTTATTGTCAAAATCATGATCCCACTATAATCCTAACGATTCTACAAGTAGGATCACGATCTCACTGCGATACTAGCTGATTCCGATCTATATTACGATCTTTATCATCTATCTCTAGTAGAAACTGACAACCTTACTTTAAGACCCCCCAAAAAAGAAAAAAAAAACCACTCAAGCAACAATGAAGCAACGAATGACTCTTCCTTGATCGGTTATTCAGTTCTTTGCGCAAACATTGTGCGCTCCTGCGAGGGCAAACTAGAAACACACACTGCATGTGCGCAAAGCAAACAGCAACAAAAACATAGAAATGCTAATGACAGTTTCGGTTAATTGCCGAAGATTCACTTTTGTTTCCTTTTTTTTTTTTGTCTTTCTTGCAACGAGGGATGAAAGAATTGCATCCAGATGCATTCTTACAGTCTTACAGAAAAACGACGAGTCAAAAGAGGGGTGCGCTCCAAGGAGCCCATCACCACACTCATCAAGCCAGTGCAATACAGTGCAGCACCTTCATTCTACCACAGGTCACTCTTATCTCAGCAGCTCAAAAAAGAGGTGCTTAACGGGGGCCAAATTAATTCGAGAGCAGCGTCCGACTCCTATGTACACCAGAAGCATACTACTTCACCTCCCATGGACCATGGCCATGTCGGCATTTCCTTATTCAGGGGGCGCCGATGCGTTCTGATTCCTCATCGCGTCAGCCTCAGCACCGGCGGCGTCGGCGGCGGCAGGCCGTGGGACTCCACGAGGATCGACCACAGCACGTGCACGTCCTCGCATTGGCACGACTTCACATCGTCGTACAGGATGTAAATCCCTCTCTCTGCAAACCACGAAGTATTCACGCATTAATTCCTCCATGGAACAGATACATACATGGTATATGATAGTACATCATCAGACATCAGAATCGGAAAGAAGAGATTGACGTAACATACTCTTCCGCTGCACCGCGTTCGTGTGGCACCAGAGCTTCCTCAACGGGGAGAAGAGGGACCGGAGCCACCCCATGCTGAACCTCCTTGGCCGTCTTCTGCATCTCATACTTATAGCTTCGGACGGGAGTGAAGGTATCGTGAATGAATCGTGAGGAGCATGTGAGAAACTTGCAGAGAAGGCGGGTGGTGTGGTGCGCATGTATGAGTCGACAGGAGGCTTTGGCTTGCTTTACACTTGGGTAAAGTCTCGCACACTGCTCTTTCGTTTCTCCCTGCCACACCACACCACACCACACCACACCAGACTCCCTTGTGACTCAATCATACGCGAGTTTTTTCCGTCCGGTTATTATTATTATTTTTGTTTATAGAACGTATCAAATACTGATAAAAATCGTTTAAGAAATTATCTTAATATATGATTTTAAAAAGATGACGAAAAAATTAACTAAAAGGTATAAATCATAAACAAAAAGAAATAAGCTGGCATGAACCGTACGCGCGCTGATGGTCTCTCTCTTGACGGTGCCCAGTCGTTTTCGCAGATCTCTCGCGTGCGACCCTTCCCTCTCACCCTCACGTTCGCAACAAATGTAAAGAAGCTAGCGCCCGTGCATTGTACAAGTACACAGCAACATCTTGTACCTTTCCTCATTAGCCTGATTAAGAAACTAACTAGGTACTCAGAGGGAGAGTCATTAGTTTCTTCTGTGTATTGTTCACCAGAGGACTACGCAACATCTCACAGGGTTAAAGAAGCCGAAGCGAGGACACTGAACACTTCTTTGACAAGCTCCCCCATCCTCTTTGTCAAGGCCTGATGCCTGTTGAAGACATATATAGGAAGGGTTCTTTTTATATTGTGACTTATAACTGAACTTTTTGAATTATATACTGTTTACGAGAGACGGTACGTAGAGGAAAATAGTCGCATATTATTTTGGCCGGTACAACTGAATTCAGTACAGTTTGTACTACAATTTACCTATAGACCCTGCCTTAAAAGCACACCGTTTAAAAGGAAGTTACTGTAGCAAACATGATAAACCATAAGCTGGAAGTGCTCCGAACCCGCCCATAATGATTTGTCTATTGAGTCATCTATAGCTTATCCATATGTCCAATTAAAGATAACATAAAAGATAACCTCTATAACCACCATCTGTAGCATACTTTTGATTTTATTTTTTATATTTTTCTTTGCAGTGGGTTCCACACATCAAATATTTCTAAATAGCCCTAATCATCCCCTCTCTCCCTATCGATAATCTCTACAACCCACAGACGCCTCCCTCAATTCCTCCTCTCTTTCTCTCCCCGTTGCCACTATCTCCTTGAGCTCACGTTGGCGCCGCCGTCTCCATGTGCTCACGACAACGCCGCCATTTCCTCTAGCTTGCACCACCCCGCCAACTCCTCGAGCTCACATCGGTGCCGCCGTCTCCATGAGCTCACGCTAACGCCACCATCTCCTCAAGCTTGCACCACCCCGCCAACTCCTCGAGCTTGTGTCGCCATGTCATCTCCTTCCATCTCACACCGCCGCCCACCATCTCCTCGTGTCTCACCCCTCCGTCCACCATTGGCCTTCGACTCCTCGTCGGCCCCTTAGCCACTGACTGGTCGGATTTAGCCAAATATGGCTAGCTTGTGTCCAGATCTGGTTAGATCTAGTGAGATCCGACTCGTTGGTGGTGGGAGGTAGCCAGATCCGGCCAACGCCGCTTTCTTTGTAGAGCCACAATGGTTGTCATCACCATAGCATTCTTCGTCCCGGTGGTCCTCACCTTTGCGGACATGACGGTGGTCGCCTAACAACTATGGCCACAAACCGCGTAGGGAGTAGACGATATTCATACAACGGATGTCAACACCGTCTGTTCATGTCTTGATTCACTCACTGAAGCCGACAACTATATTGTTGACAGCTTCTTCTCCCTCTCCTTCCTGTCTCCTTCATATATGCATAAATTCTAGCTGACATGGACTATAGACTACCTACGATGGAATAATTATACTCTTGCAGCAACGCGCAGAGGCGTGGAAACGCACGCACACGCAGAGTAAATTCCTTACAACGCACGGCATCAATTAACCGCGGACACGCGAGCAAGGGCCAAGGAGCAAACGAACAAAATATGCATGGAGCCGACGAGACGATCGACGCTACTAAAGTCTAACCATGAACCTTCTCCCCGTGAAAAAGGAGCTCGTTATCCACGTGAGCTCCATCGAGTGGGTTGCGGCCGGGCCCGTGCGTCTATTTGGTCCACCTGAGAAGTACCTGCACCTCGCGTCCTCGCCGTCGCCAAAAAAACGTGCATGATAAAACTGCAGTTTCGTCAAAGACAAGGCGCTTTGTTTCTTGGTTAAGCATGATTAGGGTGGGCCTTTTGGGATCCTTTGAAGTGATGAGAGGTCATGGTTTACGTGGCCAATAAAATATACTAAATGTGCTTTATTTGGCTTTAGCATAATCAGTAGCTAAGCTATCAATAGTTCTGTAGAAGGGGAATCTGACGTTATACCTTCCAAAAGGTTACAAGCAGCTATTGCTCAAAGAAGTGATGGTTGTTACTCTACCTATTAGCTAGTATATGGATTAGGAGCTCGGCCATAGGGCTGTAGGATTGACGGCGGCCAGAGATGGACCGGACTAGAGCCCAGCGTGGGGCAGGAGGCCGATGGTGAGGAGGATGATGCCTCGACGGTGGCGGGGGACAGGGAGGCAGAGCGTGAGGGAAGAGGTGTTGACATCGGCATAGGAGTGGGGCAATGAAGGAGGAGGAAGAGAAGGCGGGGGAGAGGGGAAAGGTGGTAGGGGTAGCAGGGGAGGGCCGAGGTGGCGAAGGGGAGGCAGAGCGCAGGGAAGAGGCGACGATGCTTGCGTAGAAGGGTGCAACGAAGGAGGAGGAACAGGCAAGGGAGAGGGGGAAGGCGATGGCGGTGGGAAGGGAGTGGTGCGAGGCAGCGGAGTGGCGACGAATGAGGAGGAGTAGGCGGAGGTGCGAGGGGAGGGGCGAGGCGGTGGAGTGGAAAGGAAGAAGGAGCAGGTGGGGGTGGGAAGGGAGGGGCGAGGCCCATATGTCGGCACAGTGTTTTATGCGAGGAGGGGGAGGGAATGGCAAATGAACCACTCATCAACTCTTTCTCTTCAGTAGTAGAGATTCGATTACTTTTATTATATCTATGGAGACTATGAGCTACGAGAAAATATCATCTCTTCATGTTAGTTATCACATTCACATACTCTAGCTACCTTTAGAGATTCATGTCACAAACTCATGACATTATTCATGGCTACTCCATATGTGTGTCATGAATTCACAAACATTTTTTTGAACTATTATCGATTCACATATCATTATCGGTCGGTGACAAGGCCCACATGTCAATGTTGGAAGCAAGTGACAATCACATTCATTGCTTACCAAAGGGAGGGAAACAAAGGGGAAGCAACAAGCCAACAACTACTGCATCCATGTGCAGATGTGCTCATCAGGACTAGATGATCTCCATCTTATATACTTTTATTTGTTCTTCAATTATCAAAATATAATCAATATTGATGTAGTTCAAAGATTCCTATTGATCTACATTGGAGTTCCTTTTATTTTGCCAGGATTTATCCATTGAGTTCAGGTTGATGAATTTCAGCAAAAGTAATTCTTTGTTCAACTATAAGCTCACAATTTAAGCCCTTTTGTTTTTAAATTCATCATGTTCTTATGAAAAGTAGTTAATGTAGATGGAGAAAATTAAATAAATGTATGATAAACTAAATCCTGTATAAAAATCTATCTACTACACAACTAGTTATCTTTTTTTTTTGAGAAATCAGAACTATTTTATCAAGTGACCCTGGTAATTGAATACTCCAACTTTGCCACAAGAGGAAAATAGAGAGGAATGTTCGATTGTTCCTCACGCTCTCACACCTTCTTTCTTTAGACAATTACTAAGTAACTACTATTTTGACACTAACTTGTTTCAAAAACCATTTCATCATGTGGATTACGCGCCCTTAAATATAAAAATATGCCTCATCTTCGTGACTTCTGCTTGGCATTGTAGTTGGTTATGGTAACATCGTTTTTGGTTGAACCGCTTTTAAATGTTTTCGTTACTTTCTTGTTCTTTTTTTTTTGAAGACTTCCTTGCTTATTCTAAACCACCTTGAAAACTGACGTTTGTCGTGTTCCTAATAACACAAAAAGATACATGAGTAGTTACCACATATACAACATAATTTGTTAAATTTTCATATGATTTCTACACATGGCACATGATAGTTTTCACAAACAATGCTTTTTCATCGTAGCTTTGGCCACACCACATGACAGTGCAGTAGAGCACCCACAAAATGACACATGGCCACATTCCTGTGAGATGCATTGGAGTGAGACTTTGCAAAATTTTGGCACAACCTTCCATGGAAGATGAGATAACGGCATCTCCGATCCTTTTTTTTTATTAAGGGGGCTGTTCGGTAGGCCCTACTCCTTTATTTTTTAGCTTTCAACTTCACTCTTCTCATATTCACTCCACCGAGAACCTAATTCTTTTAGACTGATAATTTATAACTTAAATATTTAAATTCTAACTGTTTATGAGATACAGTATATAGAAGAAAATAGTCACATACGATTTTAACCGTCATAGCTAAACTTGGTACACTTTTTACTACAATTTTTCGATTAACATTGCTTTGAAAAACACATAGTTTAAAAGTTAGTTACTATAGACAATATAAATATAAGCCAAGTTTAAGCAAAAAAAAATCCCGATCCCTAAAGTTGACGAGAGAAACATTTGATAGAAGTTTAGCTTCCAAAACCCTGAACGTGAGGAACAGAGGCAAAAAGACCATGATACCTTTGGTTTCAACACTTCATGTCTATTTGTTTCTTCCTTCTTTTTATTTGTACACAAATTTCTGAATGATATCTACCCATTCTAGATAATCAAAATTATGTCAATTCCGCACATTTGATAGTTTCATACATATCTGAATCTTCTCGTATAACAACGACTTGAGCTAACTTTACCATAAAAAATATAGACATCGAAATTCAAGGGTCTAGACGTGGAGAATTCTGAGGCATTACATTTTTTTTTCTCAATCCCCGTGAGATCCACACATCCGTCATCGCACTAGCCAAAAAGGAACATAAAAAAGGAACTCTTGATGCTGTACAACAATTGGCGCACCTAGTGGTCATTACAACGAAGAACTAGGAAAAAAACTAGCAGGATTCACACTTGCAAGCACTGCACCATCAGAGAACCCCATGAGGAATGACAAGCTTCTGATGCTTTCAGAAAAGCTCGGACCACAGATCAACTCGAGTTTTCTCGTTCTCCCGCGTTGTCATGAGTCCTCTCCCTAAGCCTGTAAGCCAATAAAAGGTTTGAATCAAAATCCCGCGTTGTCAGAGCAAATCGCTACCCACTGGTGGATCGAATGAATTGAGCAAACCATTCCATATCCGATATCCTTTGTTCTTAGCAATTCCCGCGACAAGCATCAGAATTCAACATACCGACTATTGATTCACTATCGTAATTCAAAATACCGACCAATGAACAATGGAAAGAATTGCATCCGACAACCAAATTTTCCTACTAGTAACTAGCATGAAGCATAATCATCCAAAACACACTAATGTTCTTGTCTAATTGAACTTCAAGTAAACAAGTAGTAGCAAGCATAAGTCATCATTTTCGTGGATTCATGGATAAAAATAACAAGCAGTACCATAATCAATCGGTTCATGAAAAAACTGCCTTGAATCACCACCATACGTTCTAATCACCAATTGGTTCATGTACAAACGCACTGCCATATATCAAAAAGTTCCAGATCTAGCCAAATCCTACACATCACAACCCAACTGGTGCTGAATCCAACTCATTTTCCTAACACATTTTGTACCAGGAGGGAGGACCGGGGGGGGGGGGGGCAGCGGCGAGCATATACCTTCACAGCTCCAAGGGCTGAAGCGGGGAAGGTGAATCCGGTGGCGAGGGGAGTGGGACCGGCGGCAAGGGAAAAGAGACCAGCTACGATGAGCGACTCCAGTGGCGACGGAACTGCAGGACCAAGGGTCAAGGGTGTGAGGGACCAACGGCGAGGTACTCTGCGCCGGTAGCGAGGAGATCCGAAGCGGCGGCGGCGGCGGCTAGGGTTTGGAGAGCATCATGGCGGCCACGAGGAGTGAAGAGGGCGATGTGCATCTGTTCTGGAAAGAAAAAATTGATTATATACCCTCCATTTAGATGGAAATTGATGATTTACCCTCCTGGTCCACGTATCAGTGACTTATGATGACCTCATATGTCCTTGAGATGTGGAGGGTAATCCTCAATTTCCCAACTAAAAGAAGGGTATATGATCCAATCTCCCTTCACGGTCTCCGAGCCTAAACTTGACCTTTAATCCTACACTAATATATAAATAAAATGTCATATAAAGTTGTGAATGTATTTTTTTATAAAAAATCTAACAATATCATTTTAATACGATCAATTTAAATATTTAGCAAATAATTATTGGTTAAGGATTACGAAGTTTGACTGGTCCAAATCAATAATGCTAAGTAAACAAAAACATAGGGAGTAGAAAATTTAAGTTGAGCGTGCACCACTAATATTTAAGGATGTGGTAAAAGGATGGTTATTAAGTGCTTAATAGCTAGTAGAATATTAGCATCAAGTAAACCATATATGATCAGATAATATTGATACGGTCTATTTATGTCACATATATCTTCAAGATTCTGTAAGTAAAATACCTCATATAAGATACTCAATGTTAGTTTTTGAAATATTGTACTCATCATAATGATCGCAACATCACACTGATGGAGAATCAGATACTTAATTTTTGACTTAGAAACTAAAGAAGTTTTTAAGAGATAAATAGAATAAAGTACTTTTATATGTTCACACGGTCATATAGGTAGAGAAAAAGATGCTAGAATTCACAAGCGGAGGGTATAAAATACAATTTGCAACTATTTACAAAAGTATTATTCGTCTGGGTAGTCGCCCCAACCCCAAGGTCGCTCCGTCGTTTTCTACCGCGAGGGTGAGGGGGCCCCGCTTCTCAAGTGATTCTGATTTTGAAAAATGAGGAGCCGGGATGTTCGGCCGTGCTCCGACTACTCGTAGAATACCATTCTTTTCTACTAGCATATCGGAAGGCCTTGCAAGCAACGACAAGGAGCTAGCTGGGGCAAGGGCAATCACCCTCACCACCGGTGCACGTCTCCGGCTCACTTCCTTTCCCACTCCCGCTTGCGGCGCGCAGCTCGCCCCTACACGCACCGCTCCCCTCGCACCAACCTATCACTGACAGACCGGACCTACAAGACGAGACAAACAGGTGGGCCCGCGCGCAGAGTCTGTTCCAGGATTTCAGCTAAGAACGAGTCCGAATTTCGCACAACGCGAGTCCGCCTATAATTTCCCCCCACCCGCAACGAGCCCCCGATCTCGCGTGTCATCCGGCTTTTGCTCCTCTTCGACCGCCCCCGAGCCCTAGGAGCTTCGAGCCCGAGCCGGGCGCCCCATGGTGGGCCAGATACATCGGGGCCGCGAGATCTAGGGTTTTGCTCCGCTGACGGAGCGATGGGGCGCCGGAAGACCGCGGCGGCGGCGCCACCTCGGGGCTCGTCGAGGTTGGGGGACGGCGTCATCTCCGGTGAGATCCGCGCCTTCGTTTTGTATGCGTGCGGTAGCTTCATGGCATTACGAGTTTGTTGTAGATCGGAGCTAGCTGCTATCGTTGTGGGTTTGTGAGGTTTTGCGCTGGGATTTGGAGTGGAGCTGTAGTTGAGTGGGATCGGGGATACCCTCCAAGGGGAAGCGTGAGACGTCAGGTATTTGTCAGTGTTATCATGGTGATGCCATTTTGCTAGTAGGATGCCAATTTGCTCGGATTCAAATGCGGATCAGCGCATTGTGACATAGCGTGTACATACTACGTCATGCTTTTGTTTTGTTAGTGTTTGACGATCGCAGAGTTTCAGTTTGAAGCTATGCATTATCTGTACACGTGCGCTTTAACTGAAAGATTTGAGTAGTGAGGGAGAAATGTGAGAGGTATTACGTCTGTGTTCGAAAGGTTACCATTTTGCTTGGGCATCACCAAGCAATGCATATATTTCTGGAAAGTTAGTAGATTCTGAATGGATGTCTTTTTCCTTCGGTAGTATGTGCTACATCAAGATTGTATTTGAGGCAAAGCATTAAATTAGCCAATTAGGATCGTGGGGAAGGATATTTTAGGTCATTATGGCCAATGTGTTGACAACTTGACATGCTAATTTTGTGGTTTCTTCAATTTAATGATGTCTAGTGTGGATTGCTGAATAGCTGAGTTGGTTCCGTATTCCACAATCCACAACATTAACTTGTGTAATACTTGGCTGCACTGCAAAGGACTTTGCTTGTTACAACTCGAACAAAACAAAAGCTAACCAAGTTGCCAATGAATTTATGGCATAGCATTAAAAAGTGTATCACATGCTAATGAGACTTACTATATCGACTGCACTGCTGCAGTGCATGAGGGTGCGTTTGGATCTCAGGCTAGAAATTTTCTAGCCTAGCTTGGTAAGGCGCATTTGGAACCAGTAAAAAATCCCAACTTTTAGGGGCAAGGTATCCTTGATGGGCCAGAAAATCATCGCTCAGCGAGGAGAACCAAATTGGCTCTCCCTCATTGGCAAGAATCTCAGACGGAAAATAGTGCTCCGTAACTTCTCTCCAAAACGAACTGCCTTCTCTCCGAAAGAAGCGGCATGTTCTTTGAACGACTCAGCCAGCAAATCAAATAGGCCGCTGCGGGGATCTTGCCTCCAAAAAGCTAGGCCGTTCTTTGCACTGAACCAAACAATGTGCCTTCAAAAGTTAGGCAACCAAACATGGGGCATGAGCAAGTGCAGCTTAGCTGACATGAGCTAGCTCGCAATTTAGGCTATAGCTCAGCTTAGCAAAAGATCCAAACGTACCCTGAATCTTTCCCCTTTAGAGCAAAGCAACTTGGTAGTTTAACATCAGATTTATTTTTTTTCCTGGTGGCCATATGAACCATCCATTCGTTATAACTGGGCCTACTACTAGGTTGCTAGTGTGAGTGTGTGACTAATTCAGGTTTTGGTTTACGTAATGATTAGCTAGGCAAATAAAGTTTTATCTGGTAAATGGACACACCATTTGTGTTTCATATGACCCCTTTGGTTTATTCAAGACTTTGCATCAGAATATCTTCTACCTGATACATGTTCATTTAGTTAGGGCTATCTCATTGGCAGAGCTTTGTACAGTTAGGTTTTATATTTAGCCAATTGAAGTTGACATTCTATGTGTTTTTAATCCTAAGTATTCCTTTGTTTTGCAGAAATTCGGGAGAAACATAAATTGGAATTGGAGAATTTGACACTAACAAAGCATCCATTCAGGACATTACATTTTTTCATGTCAGCTATGTTGCAATACTTGAAAAGATTAGCAACATATATCCTGAGTAAAGGTGTTTTGTTTGTTGTCCTAATTGTTTTGGTGGTAGCTCCTGGAATTTTTCTTACGGTTACAGATGGTCTGCACAAAAAGGTGTGTTACGTTCCATGCTAACGGCAATTTTGTTACATTTGTAGTGTTTATGTTGATAAGAATAAGCATGACCATAAGAACACATGGTTAGTGTCTTCTGTAAGCTTCTGGTGATGTACTGAAGTACTAATGTTTGTTTGCTGACATGTATGCAGCATGTGCAGGAGTTCCTTAATTATGCTAGATTTGTGTTGTGGTGGGTTTCATTAGGTGTGGCTTCGTCAATCGGACTAGGCAAGTGTTATTAGCATCTATCAATATTATGAAGTTCAATTACATATAGAAAAGGAAACACAAATAAATATTGTGTTACTGTACTTTATTTATCCTTTTTACCTCTGAATATTTTTGTCGCTATTTTTAACTACATAGTCTATGAAGGTGAATATTTTGATTTTTTTAACTTCATTGTTTGTGAAGGTGGCTGAAGCATCTATAAACTGGTGAGGCAGAAACAAACTTGTAAAAGTCATGCATGCTTTCATTTTGTTAGTTACCATAGACCATAGTTATCTCTATGTTCATCCAAGGAAAATATCAACAACAAAATCTCACTTAATTCATGTACTTCCTAGTCCTGACTTTATTAGACCTTTTAAAAAAATTCTTAAAAAGGTTGTATTGGGAGAAATTCTCAAAAAGGTTATATTGGGAGTGGAGAGCAGAAGGTACATTATTGCCAATTTGTATACAGGAGTTAAAAGTTAATCTGACATTTTACTGCATTGGGACTAAGTTTTTGGAATGAACTAATGGTTCATGCACCTAGCCAGTCTTGCAAAGTGACTTCTCAATTAGATGAAGATGATATACGCCCTTTTCTTTTCCATCTAGAGAAGGATATTTTACTATTTTAGTGTATCCTTGGTTTTGGATCAGAATTCATGGATATTTAGAATTTCAGATAATTTTGAGACAATATTTTGGCAAGCTGCTAGACATTATTTGTCAGGGGTGTGGGCCTTGGGCCCAAAGCCTAGTTGGGTTATTATTAGGAATTAGAGATTGGTTTCTATTTGAGTTAGAGATTAGTTTCCTTGTATTAGAGATATAATTAGAGATATGATATGAGTTTCCATATTATTAGAGATAGGATTGGAATTAGATTCGATCTGTTAGGGGGAGCCCATCTATATAAGGGGGCTACCGCATGCCATTGTATGGAATCAGAGAAATATTATAGTCTTCCTCGTCTAAAGTCCCTCTGTCCCTCTACGCCGACGCCATCCGGCCATCTTCTTAGTGGTGTTTACCCCGGTTCATGACATTATTTGGTTAACTTAAGAGGCTTAGAGGTGAAAAAGCATAGACCATGTTTTTTCAGCAAGTTCTGTTAGGTGGTTTTGTGGATTTACTGGCTGTAGTTCTGTAGATGATAAGGTTCACCATTTTTGTATGCCAACACTTCTTACAATGAATGCTTGCCAAGTGTTAAATTTGGAAAATGTAACATTCAAATTTGGAAGATTTCAGTCTGGAGCACAAAGAAGTTCGTTTTTGAAAATTGTTGGATTAAGATTAATCTTTGAAATGCAGGTTCAGGTTTGCATACGTTTGTGCTGTATCTTGGCCCCCATATTGCTCTCTTCACTATTAAGGCTGTTCAATGTGGCCGGATTGATTTGAAAACTGCTCCATACGATACCATACAGCTTAAACAGGGGCCATCATGGCTTGACAAGAAGTGCTCAGAATTTGGACCGCCGATGTACCCAGCATCAGCTCATTCAGTGAGAATCCCGGTCTTTGAATTACTCCCTCAGGTTCAGCTGGAAGCTGTTCTTTGGGGCATTGGGACTGCACTTGGCGAGCTCCCTCCTTATTTTATATCACGAGCTGGTAATATGGCAGGGCATTTTATTTTGAAGAAATAGTGATATTCTATTATATGCTTTAGACTTTTACAGTACTCCTCAATCTATGTAGTATGTACATCAGTACATATGATATTACTATTTCTTTTCATATAGTTTCTAAACTGAGCTGACTTTTCTTGAACACTTCCTGATAGCATCTCTTTTGGTATTGTACTATGTAAGATGTGCCCTTTCATAGGCACCTAATGTTCATCAGCTTCAATAATACATTATGATAATATTCTGCATGGGTTATTGTTTCTTTTGCTCTCTTTGAATTTTTGAAACTCTTTGACCAAGGAGAACAGTGCCATGCCCTTTTCTGGTTCATACTTAATAATGTGATGCGATATAACTTTTCATTGTTACTTTGTGTTGTATCTTATTAAACTCTTGATTCTGTTTGTCCTCTCTTCGTTGACATGCTTGACTTGTTTATTTAGCGTCATACGTTAGTGGTGTGGTGGAAAACTTTATATGTTTGTGATAGATTCTAGGTCATTTGTAGCAAAAACATGGACTGTGTATTCTTGAAAATTATAGAAAGGGTATCCATTATTTTTAGGTTATTCTTATGAAACTCTTGATTCTGTTTGATTTGTTTTCCTTGACATGCTTGACTTGTTTGGGTCATATGTTAGTGGTGTGGTGGAAAACTTCAATTATGTCTGTGATAAATTCTAGATCATTTGTAGCAAAAACATGGGCAGTGTATTCTTGAAAATCATAGAAAGGCTCTCCATTATTTTTAGGTTACTGTGTCTTTTATCGTTTTCAAGCTGTCCATACTGAGTCACTGATGTGTCATTTTGCAGCTCGCTTATCAGGACGTGAGTCCGAAGCTGTCAAGGAGCTGGATGCTACTGCTTCCAAAGAAGATGGTCCAATAGCATCCACTCTAAATCGAACGAAACGCTGGCTTCTTTCTCACTCTCAGTATCTCAACTTCTTCACTATCTTGATTCTTGCTTCGGTTAGTCTATGTCTTGGCTTCCATCCCGTCATGTCAATTTCTTTGTATTAATAATGATTTCTTACAAAATGTACATTTAAGGAATTCTGACAAAAATTGCGTGCTACTGTACATTGAGCGTGTCACGTGCCCGGGCAACCGATCGGAGATAGTAGGGATGAGAGGGAATCCGCCGTGAGGATGGTTGATGTTCCGCCGTTGTCGATAGGTGAGATACAGGAAACGGAGATGAGCGAAGGGAGAATTGGAGATGAGATATGAGAGTTGTTCCTTTCTTATCTTTATTGATCTCACGTGCCTCTTAAATAGAGACTTACAAGCAAACCTAATCTGTTACAGATAAGCTGATTAAATGGAAGGCAATACTGAGGATAGCAAATACTAGTTGGACTCTAATTCGTATTACTGTCTTGGTTGGAACCGTCCGCCTTAGCTGGCGCCGCGCGCCGCCGAGTATACGGGATACCGACCATGACATCTCTCCCGTCCTTCGGAAACAGCTCGTCCTCGAGCTGAAATTGTGGGTAGCGGCGACAAAAATCCTCCTCATTTTCCCACGTAGCGCCTGTTGGGGACTGTCCCGTCCACTGTACAAGAATTTGCCGGACGCCCCTGGCGATACGGCCGCGAATTGCTTTCTCGGGCGATGGCAGCACCCGGCCATGAAGAAGAATCGGCAACGAAGGAGGCGCTGCGGGAGGCTCACCACGGAAAAGCTTCAATGTTCCGACGTGGAATACATCATGAATACGAGCGCCCGACGGTAATTGGACCCGATATGCAACATCACCGATGCGCTCTAATACCTTATAGGGGCCATAGTACCTTGGAGCCAGCTTCCCTTTTGTGTGTCCTGGAACAGAAACCGCTGGCCTATGCAAGAGACGAATCCACACCCAATCACCGACGCCGAACGAAACATCACGGTGCTTGGCATCATAAAAGCGTTTGGCATACTCTTGAGCTTGAAGGAGATGTTCCCGAGTGGCCAAGAGAAACTGATCCCGATCCAGCAAGGCCTGTTCCACTGCCGGTACCCGCGCCTCGCCCTTATCATAGGAACGAAGCCAAGGGGGAGGCCGTCCATACACCACCTGGAACGGCGTTGTTCGGAGGGAAGACTGATAGGCGGTATTGAAACAATACTCCGCCCATGGGAGCCAACGCAGCCATTGGCGAGGTCTGTCGCCCGTCAAACAGCGAAGATACATGATGATCACCTTATTGGCCGCTTCGGACTGTCCGTCACTTTGGGGGTGAAAGGCGGAGGTGAAATTGAGTTGCACTCCGGATAGACGAAAAAGCTCCCGCCAAAAAGAACTGGTGAACACTGTGTCGCGGTCACTGACGATTGAGCATGGAATGCTGTGTTACTCGCTGGACTCTTGCTCTTGGTGATAGCAAGATCCTTACTCTCATGGAGAGGATGACACTAGGAGATGGGGCAAGTTTTCTTGTTTATTGCTCACACAATGCCATGCCAACCTGAGGGGTTGGAGATACATACTTATAGGCTGAGAACCAGCCAAGCATATGCTAAGATGCTATCCTAGATGCTGTCCTAAAGCGGTCAATATGCTGTCCTAAAGCAGATGCTGTCCTAAAAGCAGATGCTGTCCTAAAAGCAGATGCTGTCCTAAAAGGAGATGCTGTCCTAAAAGTAGATGCTGTCCTAAAGCAAAAGCAGATGCTGTCCTAAAAGCAGATGCTGTCCTAAAAGCAGTCAAAAGACAAAAACTACCACAGCCCCACAAAGACCACAGTACAGAGACTTATTCAGCATTCTCCCCCTAAGTCTTGTGCGTCGTCTTGTGGGAGGGTTGAACCATCCTGATCTTGGAGCAGAGCTCAAGGAACTTGATCCTTCCAAGAGGCTTGGTGAGCAAATCCGCAAGCTGATCCGTGGTGTTGATGTAGCTTGCCTTGATGCTTCCTTCATCCAAGCAGCCTCGGATGAAATGGTACTTCACCCGGATGTGCTTGCTCCGTTCATGAAAAACGGGGTTCTTTGCCAGGGCTAGGGCGGACTTGCTGTCCACCCTGAGCTCCACTGCTTCAGTGTCCCCGCCGAGGAGATCACCAAGCAGTCGAGCGAGCCAGAGGGCCTGAGTCGAAGCGGTGGAAGCCGCTATGTACTCGGCCTCACAGCTGGACAGGGCCACCACCTGCTGCTTGACTGACTGCCAGCTAACGAGGCACTTGCCGAGGAAGAAGAGAATCCCGCTTGTGCTCTTGCTGGTGTCGATGTCGCCTGCGTGGTCGCTGTCGCTGTACCCGATGAAGTGCGCCGCGCCGGGACACCTCGGGTAGTGCAAGCCGTAGTCGGAGGTGCCCGCAACGTAGCGGAGGATCCTCTTCACGGCCTGCTGATGCTCCGTCGTCGGTCGCTGCATGAACCGACTGACGTAGCCGACGGCGAACGCCAAATCTGGACGCGTGTGGACGAGGTAGCGAAGGCTGCCCACGATGCGCCGGTACTGCGTCGCGTCCACCTCCTCCGCCGTGCTGTCGCGGCTTAGCTTCAGCCTTTCCTCCATTGGAGTGTGGGCTGGGTTGCAGTCGGTGAGCCCGCCCAGCTCGACGGTGCGCTTGGCGTAGGCGGTCTGACGAAGGGAGATACCGGAGCTGTCCTGGTGGACCTCGATCCCCAGGTAGAAGGAGAGGAGCCCCAGGTCGCTCATCTGGAAGACGGTCTTCATCTCCGCCTTGAACGCCTCGACCTCGGCCTCCTTGGAGCCGGTGATCACCAGGTCGTCGACGTAGACGCCTACCAGCAGAGCATTGCCGCCTTTGCCCCGCCGGTAGACCGCAGCCTCGTGTGCGCTCTGCTGGAACCCCATTTGCTTGAGGGTGGAGTCCAGCTTAGCGTTCCAGGCTCGTGGTGCCTGCCGCAAGCCGTAGAGGGCCTTGCGCAGGCGGAGAACCTTGCCCTCCTTGCCGGGGATGACGAATCCCGGCGGCTGACGGACGTAGACCTCCTCCTTTAAATCGCCGTTGAGGAAGGCGGACTTGACGTCCATGTGATGGACGCGCCAATCCTCCTGGGCTGCAAGTGCGAGGAGAAGACGAACGGACTCCATGCGCGCGACGGGTGCGAAGGCGTCTTCGAAGTCGACCCCCTCCTGCTGCACGAAGCCTCGTGCTACCAAGCGAGCCTTGTGCTTGACGATGGCGCCGGCTTCATCCCGCTTCAGCTTGAACACCCACTTAAGGGTGATCGCGCGGTGACCGGCAGGAAGATCCGCCAGCTCCCACGTCCGGTTCTGCTCGACGGTGTCCATCTCCTGCTTCATCGCGACACGCCACGCCGCGTCTCCCTCCGCCTCAGCGAAGGAGCGGGGCTCGCCGTCGTCGCACGCCAAGTGCAGCTCCGCCTCGAAGTCACGCTGCGCCAGTCCAGGGACCGGCAGCTCGCCGAGGATGTTGTCCATGGTACGATAGCGCAGAGGCTCGTCGTCGTGGTAGGCGTCGACGCGATCCTCGTCGTGAGACAGCGGAGTAGCGAACTCCACCGTGCGCTGCTCGTTGTGGACCAAAGCTGTTGGGGCCGATTCCGGTGGTGTGGCCGCCAGTGCAGGAGAGTGGTGAGCCGGTGCCGAAGGTGGTGGAGCACTCGCCAGAACTGATGGCGAGCAAGGTGTCGAGGTGGACGAGCTCGGTGAAGACGAGCTGCTAGCTCCCCCGGCTCTCTCGAAGTGGACGTAGTCGACAACAAAGTCCCTGAGAGTTGAGGCCGAACCGTCGTCCACCGCCTTGTCCCACGTCCAGCCTCGCCCTTCGTCGAACACAACGTCACGCGAGATGCGGACGCGCTGTGTGACAGGGTCGAGGATGCGGTAGGCCTTCGAGCCCTCCGCGTAGCCGATGAACACTCCCGGAGTGCTCCTGTCGTCGAGCTTGCCGATGTGGCCAAGCTCCTTGGCGAACGCGAGGGAGCCGAAGACCCGCAAGTGGGAGACCGCCGGCTTGCGCCCATGCCAAGCCTCGTACGGCGTCCTGCCGTCGAGCGCCTTGGTAGGTGAGCGGTTGAGGATGTAGACGGCCGTCACCACCGCCTCTCCCCAGAAGACAGCCGGCATCCCCCTCTGCTTGAGGAGGGCCCGAGCCATCCCCACAACCGTCTGGTTGCGCCGCTCGACGACGCCGTTCTGCTGCGGGCTGTACGGCGCGGAGTAGTGGCGCTGAATGCCCTCATCAGCGCAGTACGACGCGAATTCAGCCGCCGTGAATTCGCCGCCGTTGTCTGTGCGCAGCACGCGCAGCTTGCGGTCGCACTCCGCCTCCGCAGCAGCCTGCGTGCGCCTGATGGCGTCCGCAGCCTCTCCCTTGCTGCCGAGGACCATCACCCACATGTAGCGGGAGAGGTCGTCGACGAGCAGCAGGAAGTAGCGTCGTCCTCCCGGTGTGGCCGGTGTCACCGGACCACACAAGTCCCCGTGCACGAGCTCGAGCCTCTCCTTGGCTCGGAAGCTCGCCTGCTGGGGAAAGGGGAGTCGCCTCTGCTTCGTCAACACGCAGACGTCGCAGAGCTGCTCCACATGGTCAAGGCACGGCAGGCCTCGCACCATTTCTGTGGCACTGAGCCGCTTCAGGGCCTCGAAGTGAAGGTGCCCAAATCGCTCGTGCCACTGCCACGCCTCGTCGTCCCGACGAGCAGCGAGACAGATGGGTTGTGCCACCTGCACGTGAAGAGTGTAGAGTCGATTTGCGCCTCTGGTTACCTTGGCAAGAAGGCGGCGTCGAAGATCCCAAATCCGCAGCACCCCGTGCTCGATCTCGACACGCGAGCCGTTCTCATCCAGCTGTCCCAAGCTGATGATGGAGTTCCGCAGATCGGGGATGTAGTAGACGCCGGTGAGCAGCCGGTGCTCGCCAGTCTTGGCGACTAAGACGACAGAGCCGACGCCCTTGATCTCCACGGCGGAGGCATCGCCAAACTTGACGGTGCCTCGAACGCCTGAGTCGAGCTCGGAGAAGAACTCCCGCCGCCCGGTCATGTGGTGGGTGGCGCCGGTGTCGAGGCACCACCCGTCGGTCTTGTCCTTGCCGGGACTGTCGCCGAGGAGGGCGTGTGCTTTGGGCTCGTCAAGGTGGAGGAGAGCCACTGCGGCCGGTGCCGCTGGAGGTAGTTCAATGCTCGCATGAGCAATGAACAGGACCGGCTGCTCCTCCTCCTCCGCTTGTGCGACGTGGGCCTGGCCGCGTCGTGGCTGTCGACACTCCTTGGCCCAATGACCAAGCTTGCCGCAGTTGTGGCAAGAGTCGTCTCGTGCCGGCTTTTGCTTGCCAGCATCGCCGCCCTGGGCGCCTCCTCGCGCCCCTGCTTGGGCGTCTTTGCGCGGCTTGCCGCGCTTGCCATGCTTGCGGCCGCCTGTCGTGGAAGAAGGCTCCCCCTTCTTCCTGTCACCTTGGCCGGCAGCCCACTGCTCCCGAGTGAGAAGGAGCTTCCCGCCAATGGTAACGGGTCCCGAGAGGCTCTGTGGCTCATCGATGTCGACGACCTTGAGGCGACCCAACGCCTCCTCGATGGTCATCGTGGAGAGGTCCAGCAGAGACCCGATCGAGCGAGCCATCTGCTTGTACTTCTCGGGGACGCAGCGGAAGAGCTTCTCCACAGCTCTCTCCTCGCCGTAGGTGTCGTCACCGAACTGCACCAACTTCTGCAACAGAGTGTTGAGACGGAGAGCAAAGTCATCAACGTCTTCACCTGGCTTGAAGGCCAGGTTCTCCCACTCCGTGCGTAGTGCCTGCAGTGTAGACTTGCGGGCGCGGTCGCTGCCGATGCGTGCTGCAGCGATGGCGTCCCAAGCCTCTTTGGCAGTCCGCTTGCTGGTAAGCGAGAACTGCATCTCGGGCGGGACTGCAGCGATGAGAGCATCCAGCGCCCGTCGATCCTGGTCGTAGTCGACGTCGTCGTACCGGACTGCATCCCACATATGCCGCACCTGGAGCCTTACCCTCATCACCGCAGACCACTCGACATAGTTGGTCTTGGTGAGGGTAGGCCACCCGCCGCCGGGGCCGACGTCCCTGACGACAGCCTGGTACTCGTGGTGACCACGGTACCGAACCGGGGAGAGAGAGCCGCGTTGCCTGTGAGGGCCGCGCTCTCCGTCGACCCGTACGCCGTCGCCGTGCGTGCCTCCTCCAGGAGCGCCACCGCCGTGCGCGCCTCCTCCGGGAGCGGCACCGCCGTGCGCGCCTCCTCCAGGAGCGCCACCGCCGTGTGCGCCTCCTTCAGGAGCGCCGCCGGCGCGTCCGCGCCTGTCTGGGCTGCCGCCGCGCTCTTGCGCGTGCGCGGCTGCCCATTGCGCCGTTCGCCCTTGCGCTGCCTCCCTCTCCATCAGCTGAGGGTCCGCGTCGGCACTGTCATCAACAGAGCCGGAGCTGCTGTTGCTGCCGCGCAGAGCCTTGACCTCTGCTGCTGCCGCACGCGCTGCATCTGCCGCCGCCGCCGCTTCCACCTCCGCTCTGGCTGCTGCCAGCTCCGCCGCTGCCAGCCTTGACGCCCTTTCCGCCGCCGCAGCGGTCTCTACCGCCGCTCGCTTGCGCTGCTCTGCCGCGGCGAGCTCGGCCGTCTGCTGACGCCGCATGCTCGAGGCGACCGAGCGCTGAGACTGCCCTGCGGACATGGCGCGCTACTGGGGGGCTGTTGCGTGGAGAGAGGGCTGCTTCTGACGAGCTGCTGCCCGTCTCCGGAGAGGAGTGAGCGGGGACAGCCGGAGCTGCTGCTGCTACCGGCTGGGGTTGCTGTGAGGCCGGAGAAGGAGATGAGCAGGAGATGCTCAGGCTACAGGATACTAAGGCTCTGATACCACTTGTTACTCGCTGGACTCTTGCTCTTGGTGATAGCAAGATCCTTACTCTCATGGAGAGGATGACACTAGGAGATGGGGCAAGTTTTCTTGTTTATTGCTCACACAATGCCATGCCAACCTGAGGGGTTGGAGATACATACTTATAGGCTGAGAACCAGCCAAGCATATGCTAAGATGCTATCCTAGATGCTGTCCTAAAGCGGTCAATATGCTGTCCTAAAGCAGATGCTGTCCTAAAAGCAGATGCTGTCCTAAAAGCAGATGCTGTCCTAAAAGGAGATGCTGTCCTAAAAGTAGATGCTGTCCTAAAGCAAAAGCAGATGCTGTCCTAAAAGCAGATGCTGTCCTAAAAGCAGTCAAAAGACAAAAACTACCACAGCCCCACAAAGACCACAGTACAGAGACTTATTCAGCATGCTGTGAAGACGCACAATGTTGTCGAAGAATGCCGCAGCCACAGATGTCGCTGAGTACGGGTGGCCGAGGGGGATGAAATGCGCATATTTGGAGAAGTGATCGACGACCGTCATGATGACCGACTTGCCGTGTACACGCGGAAGACCCTCGACAAAATCCATGGCAATGTCCATCCATACGTGAGTTGGAACCGGCAAGGGTTGGAGTAGACCAGCTGGGTGGAGGTGCTCGGATTTATTGCGTTGACATACGGCGCAGTCCCGGACGTAGGATTGGACCAGCTGACGAGCGCCCGGAACATGAAAATCTGCACGCAGGCGCTGTAACGTGCGTTGTACGCCTTCATGACCGATGTGAGTGGCGGCCAATAGGGCAGGAAGATTTGGGGACGACGCAGGAACGAACACCCGGCGCTCCACGGTGATCAAGCCGTCCACCACGGACCAGGCCTGCTCCTTGTCCCCGCGGACTATGGCGTCGCGAAGGTGCTGCAAATTGGGGTCCGTCGCCACTTCCTGTTGCAGCTGGTCGAAGACGTCGAAAGTGGAGATGGTCAAAGATGCTAGGGACGGTCCGTCCTCCACGCGACGCGAGAGTGCGTCGGCCACCGTGTTCGCCCGTCCCGGCCGGAACTCCACCGCGAAGTCAAAACCCATCAACTTGCTAACCCACCGGTGCTGCGGAATGGTGGATAAGCACTGATCCAACAAAAATTTGAGAGAATAATGATCCGTGCGAACAAGGAAGGGGCGGCCCCAAAGATATGCGCGCCAGTGACGCACGGCCTGCACCAACCCAATTAGCTCGCGTTCATAAGCGGCGAGCCCGGCGTAGCGAGGTGGAAACGGCCTGCTGAAGAACGCCAATGGACCGCCCTCTTGATGTAACACTGCGCCCAAACCCGATCCCGACGTGTCGCATTCGACCACGAAGGTGTGATGGAAATCGGGAAGTTGGAGCACCGGCGCTGTAGCCAGGGCATGCTTGAGGGCAGAGAAAGCCGATGCCGCTTGATCAGACCAGCGGAAAGCATCCCGTTTGAGGAGACCGGTGAGGGGCGCTGCCAATGTCCCGTAATTCTTGATGAACTTGCGGTAGTAACCGGCAAGGCCCAAGAATCCGCGAACTGCGCGTACCGATCGTGGTTGTGGCCAATCTTCAACGGTCGCCACCTTCTGTTTGTCCATAGCGACGCCGGCAGCGGACACTACATGGCCGAGGTAGGTGACCGAAGGCGCCGCAAAGGTGCACTTGGATTTCTTCAACACCAAGTGGTTGTCGCGGATGGCGGTGAGGACGGTGCGAACATGATGAAGGTGTTCGGACCACGAATGGCTGTAGATCAAAATATCGTCAAAAAAGACGAGTACAAATTGACGGAGGAAGGGAGCGAGCACCGTATTCATTAGGGCTTGGAAAGTTGCCGGCGCGTTGGTTAAACCGAACGGCATTACTAAAAACTCGAAGTGGCCATGGTGAGTGCGGAATGCTGTCTTGTGGACGTCAGCTGGATGCATGCGGACCTGATGATAGCCGGAACGGAGATCCAACTTGGTGAAGAAACGCGCGCCCCGCAACTCGTCCAATAACTCCTCAACGACAGGGATGGGAAATTTGTCTTTACTAGTAACGGCGTTGAGGGCGCGGTAATCTACACAGAACCGCCACGAACCATCCCGCTTGCGCACCAACAGGACCGGAGAGGAGAACGGCGATGTACTCGGTCTGATAATCCCTTGTGCTAGCATAGTTGCACATCGCTTCTCGAGTTCGTCCTTCTGTAATTGCGGGTAACGGTATGGTCGAACTGCTACTGCCCCTGTGTCCGGCTTGAGGTGAATCCGATGATCGTGAGTACGTGGGGGAGGCAGGCCGCTCGGTTCTCTGAAAAGATCGTCAAACTCACGCAGGAGATGCTGAAGTATGTCTTCTGGTGTAATTGCCGTGAGTGCCGCCGGTCTTGAGCTCGCAACTCCCTGCCATACGACCTCCCGTCCGTGGCGCCATATGGTCATGTGTAGGCGGTCAAAATCCCAGAGAATAGGACTGAGGGTGCGGAGCCATTGGGTGCCCAGAATGATGTCGAATGAACCCAAGTTGAGAGCGAAGCAGTCAACTGCAAATTCCTCGTCTGCAACTGCGAGACGCAAGGCAGGACATACACCTGTGCTGGAGAGTCTATCGCCATTGGCCACTCTGACACGGAGGCCCGACTTGACTGGTGTAAGTGGTAGTTGAAGACGGTGGGCGAGTTGTTGATTGATAAAGTTGTGTGTGGAACCGGAATCGATCAACGCGATCATGTCATGCCCGGCGAGGTGCACGGTCAGCTGCATAGTATTTGAGCCACCAAAACCAGAAAGCGCGTTTAGCGAAATACGCGGTTCCCCTGGATCGTCGGCGGGTTCCCAGCCATCATCATCGGCCGCCGAGTCGTCGTAGTCGATGTAGAACAGCTTGGCGCAGCGATGCCCACGGACAAATTTCTCGTCGCAATTATAGCACAACCCCTGACGACGTCGCTCGGCCAACTCTGCCGGAGACAAACGCCGAAAGTGCCGTGCTTCCGGTGCCGCAACAGAGGTGGTCATCGCCGCATGCCCAGGCGTTGGCGACGTTGTGGATGACGAGAATGTGGGAACCCTGGATGCCGGTCGTAAAGAAGCGCGTGTTGCCTTGATCTTTTTCTCATAAGCCCGAGCAAGGCTCATTGCAAGCTGTAAGTCATCGGTTTGTTGAATCTCCACGTCGAGACGGATTTCGTCTTGGAGCCCCGCCGTGAACAGCTGCGTTTGCTGTCGTTCATGTAGGGGATCAGCACGACCCAGCAAGGCTAGAAACTTCTCTTGGTATGCTTCCACCGAGCATGTTTGTGTCAAGCGTTTCAATTCGCCCAACGGATTGCTGCGGATTGGCGGTCCAAAACGCACATGGCACATCTCCTTGAAAGTATCCCACGATGGTGCCCCGCGGGTGCGCTCATAATGGTAATACCACTCTTGCGCCGCGCCCGTGAGATGGTATGTTGCCAACCACACTCGATCATTGTTATCCGTCTTCTGGCCTCGAAAAAACTGTTCGCAATGATTGAGCCAATTCAATGGATCCTCCTTGCCGTCATACTTAGGGAACTCCAATTTGTAGTAGCGTGGCGCCGCTGCTGCGGATGAACTGGCCGGTGGACGGCCGAGTGTCTCAGGAGGTGCCAATATCCCCGGACCTCCAAGCCGCGGCACTCCTGCATGCGCGCCGGATGACGAAGAATCTTCTGGCGCTGGGCGCATCTGCTCCAAGGCGACCATTCTGGCCGTGGTAACTGCCACCGCGCGGCTAAGATCCGCAACATCCTTTTTGGACGCAAGCGTGGCGAAGTTTGCCAGGATTGCAGCCATATCCTGCTGCAGCTGTGCCATGGCATCCGGCGCATCCGCTTCTTCCGTCGACATGGTCTCTGATACCAAGATGTCACGTGCCCGGGCAACCGATCGGAGATAGTAGGGATGAGAGGGAATCCGTCGTGAGGATGGTTGATGTTCCGCCGTTGTCGATAGGTGAGATACAGGAAACGGAGATGAGCGAAGGGAGAATTGGAGATGAGATATGAGAGTTGTTCCTTTCTTATCTTTATTGATCTCACGTGCCTCTTAAATAGAGACTTACAAGCAAACCTAATCTGTTACAGATAAGCTGATTAAATGGAAGGCAATACTGAGGATAGCAAATATTAGTTGGACTCTAATTCGTATTACTGTCTTGGTTGGAACCGTCCGCCTTAGCTGGCGCCGCGCGCCGCCGAGTATACGGGATACCGACCATGACAGAGCGTTTCTTGTTTCAATTGTGCTGTGAAAGTAGATAGTCTACACAACTTTTGCGTATTTGCAAGCTGTCACACTATGTTTTTCCTATTTGATACCAAAAAGAAGCTAAGAGAACATTCTCCATACCACAATTGACATAGGGAAAATCTTGGGTATAGTTCCAACTAGTACTAACATTCAATGTATAAATAATTTACCATACAATTTATCTCTGTTGTCTTTACTAGGTTCCGAACCCGCTGTTTGACCTTGCTGGTATTATGTGTGGGCAATTTGGCATACCCTTCTTGGAGTTCTTCTTTGCAACTTTGATTGGGAAGGCCATCATCAAGACTCATATTCAGGTTTGGCATCTATCTAATCTTTGGTAAATCTTGAATGTATAGTTGTTTCATAACTTTCTTCTTCTCTTGTTGCCACATACTTCATTCTTACTTGTGACCATTACTTGGTCTTTGGAGGGCCTTCCGTTAATGTGAATAATTTGGTTTAATTGTCTGCATAAGCTTCTGTAAGACAGACAGCATTCACTTCATCAGATCAAAGTCATCAAACTATTCGGAGGAGTATTTACGTGGTATTGTCTTATTGGGTCCAGTCCAGTGGGAATCAGAAATTTGAAATCTTGCAGGAGCTCTTCACCAAAAGCCCATGCAGAACCTACATCGGTGTTAGGATGTACGCATGTCAGGCTTCAGATTTGGTGCTTTCGATATAATTTCTGCGCGAATATGGCAGGATTTGTATCAGACACTTCTGCATTCATTAAGCCTGTTGGACCTGTCCAAGTGTCCAGTTTCCTTTGAGATTTTCTTCTTCTGAAATTATGGCTTACGAAAAAATGAGGCCAAGATAAACTAATCTTTAATTAAATAAATTATCATAAGATGATGAACTAGATTTGTTTTGATCCTGTAAGTTTATTTGGTTTCTATGCTTAGAAAATATAACAAAATTTACCGTGGTCAAATATTATCTAAAGCATGCATTAAAGGAGATGTGATGTACTTCTAATATATATTATTATTATTATTTAAACGGGATATTTATTTTGTATCATACAAAATATGTGCCAAAAAGCGGCACTCCATTTCTCACAATACAAAAAACAAAATGTAAGTGATATAAAATATTTTTCCTTTTTACACTTTTTATTCCTTAAAAACCCAGTAAACTTAGTTGGGAAACCTAACATAGTATATCAACCTCCAAGCCTGATTTAACCGAATTATTTGATTATTTCGGTTTATTAACAGTTTGACACCTGATTTCTCTGGTGGATGGACACCAATAGTTGCAGTCTCTGTACTGACGCATGCATTTTGCCTTCTCACTTCCTCAGACACTGTTTATCATCTCCTTGTGCAACAATCAGCTCTTGTATCTTATGGAAAAGGAATTGATCTGGATATTTGGCCACATTCCTGGGTTATCTGCCACGCTGCCATCTGTGATCGCCAAACTCCACAGTGCCAAGGAGAAGTATTTAGCACCACCAGCGTCAGCCCCACCGTCCTCGCAAATGGAGGTTGGTATCTTCAGTTCAAATTTGTATCATTTGTGCTTTAAAGATATCTATGTATAATATGTCTCTTAATTGCTATCTTGGTTTTTAGCTTCTTTTTCTTATTTGTTCATTGATGTTCTACAACTATGTCATCCGTACAGGATAAACAGTGGAATTTCTCTTTTACATTGGTCTGGAACACTGTAGTGTGGCTTGTGCTTGTGAACTTCTTCGTTAAGATCGTCACATCAACAGCACAGGAGTATCTCAGAAAGCAGCAGGATATAGAGATGGAGCTTATTACCGATTCCTCGCCCCCAAGTCATTCTAAAAATAGCTAATAGCGCAACTGGCGGTGTTTGTTCAGCTGCAAGTTGCGGATATTCTCCTCAGTAGCCTTAACTCCTGGCAATGCCCTTGCAGATGGTACCAAGTACCAACGCTGGTATTAGTAATTATATTCATCTGTGCAGAACAAAAACATGGGCTTCGCTAACCTTTCCAAGTGAAACATGGGCATCGCTAACCTTCCCAAGTGATGGCAGCGACCTTTTGTCATTGAGCCTGTACTGGCTGATCTAGAGGAGAACCTATCCTGTTATTTCAGTCGTCAACAAGGATGAACTTTAGGGATTGTTTATTTAGCACGATTGCATTACTGAGATGTATCACTGATTTCACTGGTACTTGTTTTTTCTCTCTCCTATTTTGGAATACAATAGAAAAGTTGAGAGGATTCAACAATGATATGTTTTATTGTTAAATTCACTATGTAATTTGAAACAACCCGAATTTTTTAAAACAATTTGAATTTCATTGAATCTTGTTTTCGTTTGATTCTTGGCTCTATCCAGCAACTTCCTCACTCGTTCGCACCACCTTTTTCCCTGCTACTCCACATCCTTCATCCATTTGTGTGCAGCCCTGGTCGTAGCCACTGTTCATCATTCGAAAATATTATCGTCGCAAAAAGCTAGGTCATCCACCACCTTGATTCAAAGGCTGTACCTCCTCGATGGTAGCATCTTTGTCTCCTACCAGTCGTCGAGCTTGCCAAAGCCAGGAAAGCTGTCGTCGTCGGTTTCTCTCTCTACTGACCTCTTTCGTCGCAACCTTCAGTTGTCTCGATCCATTTCTTTGCTGCTACGCCTCTGCCACTCACTCTCGGTCATATACCTCGCCAACCCCGTCCCTGACACCGCTTACTTATCCCTTAATTCATGGCGAAGCTTTCGAGCCAAACTTGGCCACCGCCTCCCTTGCCCTGTCTCACAACTGATCTGACAAATCCCCTGTCGACCACCGCCTTGCATTACCTGAGGAGCACTCCGCACGAGGTGCCACTCATCGTGCCGACCTCACTCGCACCACTTCTGAGCCGCGCCACGCCCTCCTGCACCTTATCGACCCCTGTTGTCGCCGTTGTCCATTTCGCTCTCCTTTGCTCTCATCCTCTCACAACCGACTTGACATGCCTCTGACCGCTTTTGATCGCCGCAATGCTGTGCCTGAAACAGCTCGTACCTCCCCTCTGCTAGCAGCGTCGTGCCTTCTTGCACCTTCCCGACCTCTGTCACGTGCCGCCGCCTTAGCCCCGCCTCTGTGCCGAACCGCTATGGGATGGCTATAAAAGCTCGATACCTCCTCCAGACGTCGCATAGGCGTCCAATAAGCCACCCCCACACCCCAATTGAGCTCTTAACCGGAGCCTCGTTGGCAACCACCCGAAGACCTCAAAGTAAGCTAAGTTTCGATTCTGTTTATTCAATTGATTATATTCCGATTGCTTTTGCCTGTAGCACCTTTATGTTCTCCCTACTCCGTGGATAGCTCGGCTCAGCCATCCCCGACCTGAACCACCACATCCCTAAGCTCTTCCTACTCCTAGAGATACTCTATTGCAAACGCTATTGTCCTCTTAACCCGCTGTTAACCCCTGTGCCATTCAAAAGTTCCAAGAAGAGAAGACCTCACCGCTGACTCTCGCTTGACATCCAGCCGCTCCCGAGCCCAAAATTGGAATCCTTGTGGCCCCAGGAACCAACCCGTGGTCACCAATTGTTGTTTCGACCACGAAATCTCCAATCACTCCACCGCTTGAATTCTTCGATCGCTCCATCGCCTGAATTTTCCGACTGCTCCACCGCTTGAAATCTCTTACCACCTTGTACTCGAGAGGAGCTTCAACCGCACCGCTTCGAGTCCTGAGCAACACAACTCGGACGCCGTCCGATGTTCCTAAGCAACTTGGACGCCGTCCGATGCTCCTAAGCCACTCGTACGCCGTCCGATCTTTCAAGCCACTCGGATGCCGCCCAATCTCCTCAACTACTTGGACGTCATCTGATCTTAGTAGCAACTCGTACACCGTTCGATATTCGTTGACTTCACACTCGAAATCGAACATCGACTACCCATCCAACTTCGTAGTCGTGCCTGAAACTATTGAGTACGACTACTCAAGAGTCGTTACGACCGCGCTGTGGTTTATGACCACACTGAATACTCGGTCTCAGTAGTCATAACTTGATTACGACCACGTCTTCCAGCTCCACAAACACTTCCGCTCGTGAGCAAGATTTGTGCTAACAGAAACCACCTGAGTACTCGAAACTTTGTTCTCCGAGTACACAGTGACAACCCGATAAGGACTAAACTCTCTGTGAACAGTAAAACCCGCGATGAATAGTACCAAGCCCGTTACTGTTCATGAAACCCCAAAATGTATATATACATCTATTTTGATCATTTTGAACCCGTCTATCCATTTCTTAGCTTCATTTTTCCATACCAAACTCCTATAATCCCCAAATCTATTTTATTTGATTTTTCTGGGTTTTATTTTTTTATTCCTAGCTCAGTCTTTCGGGCATGGAATTGATTTATTTCTTTTGCTTTGCCATAGCACATGACGTCATAAACCAACCAACACAGGAAGGAGAAGCTCAAGTACAAGCACAAGACTCAAAAGAATACGAAATCATATAATATATTTATCCGCAAGGAAAGACATGTCTTTGATCATATTGAACCTACATTCCTCTAATTATTTATTTACCGGTATTTTTATTACATTATTTGGCATTGTTATTTCTTGTACAATAAATGTTTAGAATGATATGATATTAGCTAATATCCTATCACCTGAAAAAAGCCCAGCTTGATTTGATGGCCATATTTATCTTGATAAGACTTAGTAATACTGAATATATTATTTAAATAATCAGGGTAGAACAAGAACTCAACTATTTTATACTACTAAGAGACTTGGTACTTTGCTGGTAGAATTTTGAAAGTGGTTCTAGGATAAGGAGACATCATGGGAAGCCACGGGATGGTCGAGTCCTATGACTTTATCCTAGAGTAGAGGTTTGGATAGGAAAGGTGGCGGTGCAGATGGGCACCGAAACAATGCGAATGGGCACCAAAACGGTGCGGATGGGCACTGAAATAAGGTTTTGTGGATGGAAGTTACCTCAGTGAAAATATAAGGACTAGAACCTTATGCCAAGTAAAGAGCATAGTGATCGCTCAACCACAAACGTTGATTTTATCAAATCTGGTTTAGTAGCTGCTCAAATTCGGTTGAATATCTACAAAGGGTGGAGGGAGATGAGGGAGTTTTTGTGGTATGGGAGGGGGTATAACCATACTTAACAATAGTTGGACACTTCAAATCAGGCGAGGCCATGGGCCACCTGAGTCTGTTCGAAAATAGAACCTACTGGGTAGAGGCTATATAAAGAATTGAGTAGTGAAATGCCTTGTTTTCTGAACTCTGTCGCGGGAGTTAGAGGATCTTGCGGGTAAAACTGAGCAACTCTGCAGAGTTATTTATTAATGGTATTTGAATACGCCGTACTTCCGGTAAATGAAGCTATCTTTAATGGGTGATTCCAATAGCGAAGCATAAGTAGATTTGGAAATGATTTATAAATATTGAAGTCTGGTAATCAAGTTTTGAAACCCTAATTCCTTAAGAAGTTACTGTTCATTTTTGTTTAAATATGTTTACAAATAAAATTGCATTCACAAATACTTTAATAAAAAACCCTATATCCTTATCCCTTGAAAATCCCTGGCAAATAGTTATGTAGCACTTTTCCATGTGACTTGTTGAGTACGTTTGGTTGTATTCAGTCTTACTTTATTTTTCCCAATACAGAGATCAAGAGAAGAGAGAATGTTGCAAGTATTCGTGTTAGGGTTACAACCGCACTCAAGTATTCCTATGAAAATTTTCTTTAGATCTTCTAAGTGTAAGTAAATTTTGGGCTTGGACGCCCTTAAAGCTGCTAAAATTGACCATTAGGTCTTATTTTAATTAAGTTAACTTTTGAAGTGTTCGTAAGCAAACATGGTACTCATTCTGTCCATAACTGAACTTCTAGACTATTACTGAAGGTAACAACGTTCTTGTTCACAAAAACATAGGCATTATAGCGGGCCTGCCATTGGAGCCAGCTAGATCTAATAGAGAACTTCAGCTATATTTTTTTCACTGCCTAGTAAAACTACTGATATAATTAATTTTGTGTTGGACCTGTGTTTCAGTAGCTCTGCGTACCGTACGGTGTCAATAACGGCGCGCTGGAACTGTGTCAAATATTGTTACATTGTCACTAGCTCATGTTCGAGAGCTATTTGTCATGCAGTCATGCTCGTCAATCACGTTCTGATCTTAGCTTTTACGAACTAACAGATGTAGTATTTTTGTATTTTTGATCTGTTGTTAAAGCAATCGGTGGTTGACTCGTTGCGTATTGTGATCTTCTCGATTTGTCAGCAATGCATACGCTTCTGAAACTCGTTTGAGGCGCAGTGCGATTACACCTCAGCAAATCCAATACAAGCAAAATGGTGCGCAGCCTTTGCGTTGTCGTGGTGCCTTCGGAGCTCCTTCGAAGGAGGTGATTACCTTTAACTTCTGCGACATCAAACATGTTTAACGCAAATAGATTGCTTTTGGCAAGTTACTGGAGTCAGTAGCCTGGGCGTGCTAAGTTGAAAAACGTAGTGCGGTACACCGCAAAAGTTCGAAGCAGAGATCAGGTAAATTTTGTCAAGATAGCTTAGCTTGGTGGTGTTCTCGTGAAATAGGAGTAAAGACAACACATATTTCGTCTTTGATTAACATTTCGAGCATGACTTCAAGCAGGATCGTACAATTTACACCTAATATGTTACGCCTACTGGCAACGATTTCTCCATAACCGCACGTCTAATTGGCTACACTCCAAGAAGATTGACGTACGTAAGTGGACCGGCAAATGACAAGTACTGTTCCACATTGTCCACACAACGTGCTGAGCTCTACGAATACAAGTCGTCTACGAATTCTGGCTTTACTTTTCCTCCCATGGGAGAGCAAGAAGCTCGATAGGAAAGGTCCGATTTACCACGTCGATTGCGTTAGCGACTGCCTAGGAGGAGTCGGAGAACTGGGGAAGGCTGGTTCGCTTTCCCCGTCGCTGCGAAGTCGCTCGCAGGCGCCATTCGCCGGTGGAAAAGGCATGTTGTCATGACGCACAGCCGCGACGAACGGTTCCCACTTGTATTTTACATCGGAATCTGGTCCGATTCCATCACTTTCTAACTACTATTGATTTTTAGACTGTTTTTAGTGTTCGACAAGTTTCGTTCAAACAATACGAATTTGGGTCTGTCTTTTTTGATTGAGATTTATGGCTTTTAACTGTGAATTATGGCTTCTGAGTTGTTCGTGTAAGAGATTACAGAGTAACCGAAACTCACGTGTGATTTTTGCCGATATAAATAAAGTCGGTACATTATGTACTACAATTAACTAGTAGACCCTATCTTAAAAAGACAATCCATTTAAAAGCTAGTTACTGTAGAAAAATCAAAAGCAGAAGCCAAAAGCTGAAAAACAACAGGGCCTTTATCAGAGGTGATAATTGAGATCATTTTCGTGTCTGTGATGAACTATGCGCCAGCTGAAGTCAGACATGACTACTCGAGATGCTTCCGACTATAACTCTGCATCGTTATCTTCTAACTCTCCGAGACTTGTGTTATTCCCGTCTCCAAAAAGGTTAGTGTTCTAGTTTTCGAGTAGATCTCTATTTTGTTGCTGACTATAACTCTGTTCCTTTATCTGTTAGGGACTTTTGTTTCCTAGCACATATACATATACATAAACATAAACATATATAGGCATGTAATCGCACGGTTGAGATACACAAAAAGTTCCACGTGTTTGTAATTCTCTTCATACAGTGAATTCGTCTTTGTGCGTCTGTGCCTTTTTTGAAATGGGTTTTTTTACGTTAAATCCGCGTCTTCTCTTTTGATCATCTATATTTACCACGTGTTTTATAGCAAATGGTATTAAATCTCCATGTTTAAGATCAAAACCGCTACCCTAGGACGAGGAGACTCCCGATGCAGCAATCGCACGAACAATGTGTCCGTTCATGCTAGAGGCGTAGCATAGAGGACTCACCTCAACTCCGTTCCGCATATCAACTCTAACTGGGCGGCAACCCACGCCATATCGAGCATCAACTGGCACTCTACCTCGGTGATTGTTCCATCATCAGATTATGCCAACATCATTGTCCGCATCGTCCGATGCCATGCCTTAGCATCGTATTGTCTTTGTTGACGATCTTTCATCTTAGTCGATCATCATCTTCTATCGAAAAGTTATGTTGGCATTTTTGCATGCTTTCTGTTGGAGGTGAAGTTTATTGCAATTAAGGTTATTGGGCCCATTATTTGTGGCATTTATGTAGGATTAATTATTGACAATTTCTTTGATAATCCATCATCTACTACGGATTTTACAGCAAAATTTGCACATATAAAGTTTAAGGTGGAGTTGCATGTTTCAACACAATTTGGGCTACACTTGATCGAGAAGTCTTTAAAGAAGAAGAAAAAAAACAATGTTAGTTGAAGGGACAATTAAATTTGGTGTTTTATTCACCATTTGGATATGTTACAATTTGGATCGCTTGTATGACCATCATGGAGGAGTTTATTGTGTTGTCTTTTTTGCTGCAGGAGGAATTTGGCTCAAGGTGGAGATTGTTGTATTTTGTGATCCAAATTTGATCGGGTCTGACCACTGTTGGTCTTTCCGACTCTTTGAAGAGTTCGATCAGGTTTCGCTCAAGCAATACGAAGTAGACAAAGGTTATGATTAGAATCATCTTTTATGTTCATGATGATGGACTATACGTTGATTGAAGTCAGATGTGGCTACTCGAGATGCTTCCGACTATAACTCTTCATCATTATTTTTTGAGACTCTACGAGTGAACTGTTGCTCCCGTATTAGAGAAGGATACTGTTACAATTTTTGAGTAAGTCTCTGTTTTATTACCGATAAGGACTATTTCTTTCTCCATTAAAAACTCTTATTATCATTACTATTATAAAAGAACAAGATGGTAGTCGTACGTCCATTTCCTCTAACCGCTCTATTTCTTCAATTTTTCATCACTCTCTACTTTCCAACCGATCAGAGCAACTCCTTCCATAGTATGATTCTCTATACATCCAATGAATTTCGTTGCAATGCATGGATATGTAACTAGTTTAGTTCATATATGTAACATTGTAGGTGCACGGTTGAGATACGCCAAGTTTCTAATTCTCCTGGTATAATGGATTTTATCTTCGTATGTTTATAATTTTTTCCCAAAAATATTTTCTGCGTTAAATTCGTGTACCCTGTTCGGATGATCCTCGATATTTGCATGGGTTTTATAACACCATCGAAGGGCAGAGTTCGCCTTCGAACTCGTGTGCCGCAAAGCACAGGTCACTCCGTAGCAGTCCCCACTAGCTTTAAGCCTTAGCCTCCAATCCACGATTGGAGTTGGGAGGAGGCAAAGACTCAAAGAGTAGTGGTACAAGTAGAAGGGGAGGAGGCGGCGGCGGATAAGGGCGGGGCGAGATGGCGGCGGCGGGGAGCAATGTGGAGTTCATCCGCGCGCGCAGCGACAAGCGGGAGTACCGCCGCGTGGTGCTCCCCAACGCGCTCGAGTGTCTCCTCATCAGCGACGCCGACACCGACAAGGTCCGTCCCGACCGCTCCCAATCACTCGCCGCGGAAGCAGGGAATGCTCGCGGATTGATCGATCGTTTTCGCGTGATTCGGTGGTGATTCTCTCTCTCTCGTTGTGCGCAGGCGGCGGCGTGTATGGAGGTCGGCGTGGGCTCGTTCAGCGATCCGGACGGGCTCGAGGGCCTCGCGCACTTCCTCGGTGAGTTCAGTTCCCTCCTCTCTGCCCTCCTCATCTCATCAGTCATCTCGCTCGCGCGCCTGGCTTCGATTTCTGTTCGTTGCGAGCGCGTGATCTAGCCACCAGATTCGTGCAGTGAGGATTCGGGCTAGGTAGTGGTTGGGTGGGGATTGTTCGTTAGGACGCCTGGCCCCAGCGCGGTGCTGTGGCTCTGCGATTTGCTTGCGCGCCGTCATGGATGAATCTCATCTCCCTTTGGGATCCGGCTGGGGCCTCGAATTGTCTCCATCGAATCAAGGAGACAAGGAACGCCTGCTTGGTTCACCTTTCCCCCCTGGCGCTGGGTGCTTTCGTGGGTCAATGGTGAGGTTGCAGATTTGCAGTCAAGTCAATGGATGTTCCTATATAAAAAAGTTAGGTTGGTTGAGGTGTCCGGTGTCCCTGGACGTGTTTTGACCGTCGGATCACGCCGTTGATGGTTCAGATTAAGGGTCTGATCAGAAGGGGAGTTGTGATCCTTTTTACTTTCCAGCTTGATCAGTTGAGTGCATCTATGATTGATCGTACGGGCTGCACATGCACGGCTTGTGTTTTGCCTTCGTCTGTAGCAGATTCGTTTCCTTTACTTGATGACAGCCGCTATGCATTTACTATAGCAATCGCCCTCGACTCTGCTTTTCTTAAATGTTTCTGAAGTTGTCTAGCTAAAAAATCCTACCACTAAGCTTTTCCTTTAGTCATGGCAGTATTATTTGTTGGACAGATTGTAAGTCGGCGACAAAGTTTAGTACAGTAGTACAATTTTTGAGCGATCCAAGAATGCAATGGTAGACACGGTTTGGTCGGGCGGGCCAGAGTTCAGGACGGGAGGTGGTCGTTCTCCAAATAATTTAACCTGCTCTGCTCGACCGCGCCTACACGTTGTTGCCTAGTAGGACACTTGGCAGCTTGCTCGATATTACATATGACCGCTGACACAGTCACGAAAATGTATCTACACTTTCGGTCTATGAGCAGAACCAATACGTGTCGATTTTGCCTGGCAGGTGAATTCTACTTGGTAAAGTGGTAACAAGATTATGGACGACTAGTACTGAGCTACACAAGCCGGACTGTTCCAATTTATTGCAAGTCCTGAGATACACGTGGCATGTATCGATTTCTTGCATGTGTATGTAAAGACATTGCAGACAAAACCACGTAAAGTTAAATTGATAGGTCTACTCTGGACTAGAGAGTGGCATCGTTTTTTTTAGGCATGATTTGTTACTCTTTTAACGGCAAAATGTTTGATGAGTACAAAGTAAACTATTGGGATGGAGTCATGGAGGAAACGATTAGCATGATGAATGTTGGTCGCATACTCGCATCAAATCAAATTCGTTTCCACTTAAAGCATTTTCTCTGTTCTCTTTCTTGTCTTGATTTATAAGCATGGACTTGCTTGCAGAGCATATGCTATTTTATGCCAGTGAGAAATACCCTGGAGAACAAGATTATACAAAATATATCATGGAGGTACCTTCTATCAATCAACTCCAAGAAAACATTCAACCTCATTTCGTTTCATCATATGTTTGCTTGCAATTATTACTCACACTTTTAAGCGTGATATGCTGACACAACCATATCAGATTTGTATGAGTTCAACCCAGTTGTAGGGTTCCCTGCATCATATTAGATGCGGGGGCTATCAGAATGTAACACAAAAAATAGAGAGAAGACGAGAGAAAAAAAGAGGAATTTGTTAGGCTATGATAGGTGGCACATTATGACTGATTTCAGTGATTTGCATTTAGCATTACGGAAGTAAATCTACACCTGTACCATAGCCCCCTCCACTCCATTGTGATTGCAGAGCGCAGACCAAATGATATCTGCTTGCCATAAACTGTGGTCATGCCTAAGGTCCAATTGTAGCCTGTTGTGTTCTCAAACCAAATACACCTAGCACTGAAGCCAAAGTCCGTGCTCCTCAACGCGCTACAGTGTTGTGATGACGTTACATGGCAGGGGAAATGCTGTCAAGAGAAGCACCACTAATTTCCTGACCAGCAACAACTTTGTGATTCTATCATAAGTTGGTAAAGAGGTCCACACCTTGTACGATGTTCTGTCTGGGACCCTGTTAATATGTAGCATTTTAAATATTCTATTTTATGCTTGGAAATTACATTCAGTATACTTGGATTATAATTTTGAGTATTTGGTATGATGTGAAAAATATCAGCATGGTGGCTCTTGCAATGCCTATACATGCTGCGAGACAACAGATTTCTATTTTGATGTTAACGTGGACAATTTCGAAGAAGCCTTAGATAGGTAAGTCTCCTCGATAGTATTTTTGTTCAGTTGATGCATGTTTATTGTATAAGGTGGTGATATCTGTTCTGCAGATTTGCATGGTTCTTTCTTGAATAATAATGAGGTTGATTCTGTTGCGCAGATTTGCACAGTTCTTTATTAAGCCGCTGATGTCGCAGGATGCTGTTCTTAGAGAGATAAAAGCTGTTGATTCTGGTGAGCAGTTGCTTTATACGTGGTGATTTTATTTGCATATAACATGGCATATGCCTCTATGGTCTCCCAAACAAAAACAAGAGTATACCTCAAAGCAACTATGCTCATATAAGTGGTTAAGATTACACCAGTTTCATCTTATCACAATCACTTTATAATTTACACTTGCTTTATTCGTAGTAGTGAGAACTGAGAAGCACATTCTAGCTAATATTGCCTTTTGTTGTCCTTACAGAACACAAGAAAAATTTGTTGTCTGATACCTGGAGAATGTTTCAGGTACTTCAAAGTTTCAACTTTCAACTTTGTTAGATAGATACATCAGATATTCTTTCTCACAAGTCACAACATTATGTCATATCTGTGTCAGAAACTGCAATCAGTAAAGCATAGGCGTTATGAATATGCATTCTCTTTATTTACAAGGTGTGCTTCCATATTAACCATATATTTGGCATGATCTAAGCCTGGTATTTTTTTTCCACAGCTTCAAAAGCATCTGGCTTCAAAGGATCACCCTTACCATAAATTCAGTACCGGTAAGCACTTCTTGATGTTCAGACATTCTGAGTTCTGACTGCTCATCTTGTTAGCTCATTATGATAGCTGTTTTGTATTTTTCATAATAAAACATAGTAAGGATGCAAAACAACAGAACGTTTCAGCTTTCTTGTGTTCCACCTCTAAATATATCTATCAGCTTCACAGATCACTTTTTTTTCAAGACACATCGAAAAAATGTTAAATTTGTTCATGCAAATTGAAACGGCTGCATCTGAAATCTAATTGATGTCAAACAATGTTTGGGTCTTCCTATCAATTCTTGTGCATCCCTAATAAGCAACTGTCTTGTGAAGTTTTGAAACAAGTATATTTTATTATTTTAACACTGCTAATTTGTCATTTAATACATCAGGAAGTTGGGAGACACTAGAAACTAAACCAAAAGAGAGGGGCTTGGACATCAGACTTGAGCTTCTGAAGTTTTACGATAATTATTCAGCAAATCTTATGCACCTTGTTGTTTATGGAAAGGGTAAATATTGCAGGTTAGTCCATTAGCATACCTAAACCTATTTGTTACTGATAAAATGATTTTTGTAGAGAGCCTCGATTGCATTCAAAGCTTAGTTGAACGCTTGTTTAGTGACGTCGAAAACACTGATCAGAGAAGCTTCAAATGCCCAAGTCAACCTCTCTCGGAGGAACATTTGCAGGTTGAAATTTGAAGTAACACCAATCATAGTAGATGGAGGGGATGAAATACTTGGCACAGAATCCACTCTCAATAGTTTTTATTTGTCATAAAAAAGTAACTATAAGCAATGGCAAATGATATGAAATTTACCATACTTCCCTGTCATGTAGCTTCTTGTCAAAGCAATTCCAATAGCAGAAGGTGACTATCTAAGAATATCATGGCCAGTTACACCTAACATCCAGTTTTACAAAGAAGGTCCTTGCCGTTATCTCAGTCACCTCATTGGGCATGAAGGCGAGGGGTCCATCTTCCATATTATAAAGGAACTAGGCAAGTTGATTTTAACAATATATTGTTGTACATATTCTTTTGTCGGCATTATCTGCTCAAACATTAGTCATTCTTTAGTTTCTTATGTCAACTTGTGTGACGTGTAACATGTCCAATTTTGGCTACGTTAGGATGGGCCATGAACTTGGTGGCTGGGGAGGGCAGTGACAGTACTCAATACTCCTTTTTCTCAGTAAGCATGAGGCTCACTGATGCTGGTCATGGTTAGTTTCCATTTTGATTTCGTTCTTTTAGAATTGACACCACCATTTCATTTTCAAGCACATTTTGATGTTATTTAAGCCTCTTATGTGCACATGCAATGATTTCAGAACACATGGAGGATATCGTCGGATTGGTCTTTAAATACCTTCTCCTATTAAAAGAAGAAGGAATCCATGAGTGGATCTTTAATGAGGTAATTGACAGGCACATGGTTTATGTATTGTGCAAAGTTTTTGGGAAAATTATTTGATGGGTTATGCTTTTATATGCAGTTACTTATCTGAGGAACAGAAACAAATGCTTTGCCAGTATTTAAGTTTCTGATATTTGCATGTCTTCATTGGAAAAGTTTTCTTTAAAAGTTTCATGGTGACTTTGTTTGCAATATTTTATTGGTTTGGACCTTATATTCAGTGACCTCTGTGAGGTATAGCAACAAAGGCTTTCTGTTTAAGTCTCCGATCTTGTCGTAGGGAAAGTTTCCTTCAGAAATGTCACAATCCCTATATTGAAATTGTCCAAATGAATCTATAACTGCAAAAAACTTCTTGTGGAAGTTTGTGAACAAACAACAACTATGTAAAACAGTACACCTTTTTTCAGAAAATAAAACAGTACTTATGTTAGTTAACAAATGAGGTACTTTTTTTAAAAAAAGGAGGTCTTGTTAGTCCTTGAGAACCTACCAAGAGTGCAGGATGCATGTGCTTCCAATGTAGGTGTAACACCCCACCCTTTAGTACTACATTGCCAGTTTGCATTGAGTTCCACTAGCATATAATGCCTATTGGCCCAAATCTTAGCTCTTCCAGGTTAACCCTAAACCCCAAGTGAGGTCCTATACATGTGTGCCCGCCCCGTGGGTGGGCTAGGCTGTTAAGAGTAAGCATATTCCTTTTGTACTCTCTATATGTATTGCCCTTTGGGCCTCATGAATACACACACGATATTTATAACATGGTACCAGAGTTAGGGCACTAACCTAGCTCTTTCTACTGCCATCCCACCACCGCTGTCGCCTGTCACCATCGTCGAAGCCTGTTGCCTCCTAATCGTCTTGGCTTTGCTTCAACAGCTCATGTTCTCTCTGTCACTGAGCCTGGTTCTTATCGTGAGGCTGTTCCTCATTCTGAGTGGCAACTTGCTATGGCAGAGGAGTTTGATACTCTTCGGCGTACAGAGACTTAGGAGTTAGGATATTGTCAAGATTAAGACCCGGTTTGATGGTATTATCGAGCGCTATAAGGATTGTCTTGTGGCTCGCGGCTTCCAGCAGGAGTACGATCGTGAGTACGATGAGACTTTTACCCCTGTTGCCCATATGACCATTGTTCGTACTCTTGTTGCAGTTGCTTCTGTTCGCCGGTGGTCTATCTCTCAGTTGGAGGTTAAGAATGCCTTTCTTAACAGTGTTTTGCATAAGGAGGTCTACATGCAGCTATCACCTGGGTATTCTATTCCATATGGGCACGTCTGTCGTCTTTGTTGTGCTATTTATGGCCTCAAACAGGCTCCTTGTGCCTGGTTTACACGTTTACCTCAATGATTACCACTGTTGGTTTCACCGTTAGTGTAGAATGACAGAGTTTGGGGCAATTGGCCAGTCCTCAATGTGAGGGGTGGCGCCTTCTATTATAGGGCCGGCTGGCCTTGCTTTATAAGGCAGGGGTAATATCCCTGATTTACATCTGCTAACTATAGCAACTAATCCCTGATTTACATCTGCTAACTATAGCAACTGATATCCACAGATGCCGCAGCATATGGTAAGGGGCTGCGGCATATTCTATTGCCTAACACCCGCGCGCAGTCGCAGCGGGAGGCTCCCGGACGCAAAGACTGGATCGAAAGTCTAGAAACAATGCTGTCGGAAGCCCTTTAGTCATGATGTCGGCGAACTGATGAGAAGAGGGCACATGGAGGACCCAATGTCACCAAGGGCCACCTTCTCGCGGACGAAGTGGATGTCAATCTCGATATGCTTCGTTCGCTTGTGGTGGACAGGGTTGGCCGTCATGTAGATGGCGCTGACATTGTCACAGAAGACAACGGTGGCAGAAGGCAGCTGTAGGTGGAGCTCCTGGAGTAGCTGTCGGAGCCAGCAGCATTCGGCCACCACATGGGCCACAGCACGATACTCTGCCTCGGCGCTGGAACGGGACACCGTGGTCTGGCGTTTGGAGGACCAGGAGACCAGAGTGTCACCGAGGTATACACAGTAGCCGGAGGTGGAGCGTCGGGAGTCAGGACAGCCTGCCCAATCGGTGTCGGAGTAAGCCGTCAGCTTGTCAACAGGCCCAGCGCCGATATGTAGACCCGAGGAGAGGGTGCCCTTCACATAGCGCAGTATGCGCTTGATCAGCGCACAGTGTGGCTCTCGGGGGGCGTGCATAAAGAGACACACCTGCTGGACAGCATAAGCCAGCTCAGGACGAGTCAGAGTGTAGTACTGGAGCGCACCAGCCAGGCTCCTGTACTCGGAGGCGTCCTTCTCAGACAGGAGGTCTCCGTTATGTGCGGAGAGCTTGGCGTGAGTGTCAACAGGTGTCGCCGTAGGATGACACTCAGCCATGCCCGCACGCCGGAGGAGATCGACGGCGTACTGTCGCTGAGACAGGAATAGGCCGTCGGAGGAGCGCGTGACGGCGATGCCGAGGAAGTGATGGAGCTTTCCAAGGTCCGTCATGGCGAACTCAGAGCTCAGCTGGGCCATGAGGCGCTGAAGGAGAGCCGTGGATGAGGCGGTGAAGACGATGTCGTCGACGTACAGCAGCAGGTAGGCAAGATGCGTCCCCTCTTGTAGAATAAAGAGGGACGTGTCGGAGGCGGAGGCGACGAAGCCGAGCTGCCGGACGAAGGTGGAGAAGCGCTGGTGCCAGGCCCGTGGAGCCTGCTTCAGTCCGTACAAGGACTTCTGCAGGAGGCAGACGCTGTCGGGGGCGCTAGGGTCGACGAAGCCTGGTGGCTGCTGGCAGTAGACAGTCTCCTCGAGATGGCCGTGGAGGAAAGCATTCTTCACGTCCAACTGGTGAATCGGCCAGGCGCGAGATGCGGCGATGCTGAGGACGGTCCGGATGGTGGCCGGCTTGACCATCGGGCTGAAGGTCTCGTCATAGTCGATGCCCTCGCGCTGAGAGAAGCCGCGGACCACCCAGCGAGCCTTGTGGCGGGCAAGAGATCCATCGGCATGGAACTTGTGCCGGAAGAGCCATTTTCCCGTCACAATGTTGGCGCCGGGGGGACGCGGGACGAGCCGCCAGGTGTTGTTGGCGACAAGAGCCTGGTACTCATCCGTCATCGCGGCGCGCCAGTTGGCATCGGCCAACGCGCTGCGATAGTTCGTCGGGAGAGGCGAGGTCGAGGATGATGTGGCCGTCAGCCCTTCATAGCTGACGCGAGGGATGACACCAGTCATGGTGCGAGTGACCCGCGGCGGAGGTGGCGGTGGTGTAGGAGGCGCTGTTGGGGGCGGAGCCGGTGGCGCCGGTGCAACCGGAGGCGCCGGGGCAGCCGGTGACAGGGCAGGGGCGGACACCGCGCGAGGGCGTCGGACGTAGACCCGTGGAAAGGGAACCACAGGGGGGCGCCCGCCCGGTGCTGGAGGAGCTGATCCGGCTGCTGGTGGTGTGGGTGCAGCGGCGGTGTGCGGCTGCTCTTCATCCGAGGAGGATGGAGCGACCACTGGCGTCGAGGGAGGAGTTCCACCTGCAATAACAGTAGGACAGGGCACCAAATCCATATCGTCGTCTAAGAGGAAATCTAGGGAGGTGGGGGATGGGGCGTCTGGAGTAGCTATAAAGGGAAACATGGACTCGTCGAAGATGACATGACGGGAGATGATTATGCGACGGGTCGATAGGTCGAGACAGCGGTACCCTTTGTGAGAGGGTGGATATCCAAGAAGGACGCATGCCGCGGAGCGAGGTGCGAGTTTGTGCTTGGAGGTGGCCTGCAGATTTGGGTAACAGAGGCACCCAAAGACACGCAGATGGTTGTAGGTGGGTGGCTGTTTATGCAGGCGAGTGAAGGGAACTTCATGCTGGATGGAAGAGGATGGACGTCGGTTAAGCAGGTAGCAGGCTGTCAGGAGGGCCTCAGCCCAGTATGTGGGTGGTAGGGAGGCATGGAGGAGCATGGTGCGAACGGAATTATTAAGGGTGCGAAGTATTCGTTCGGCCTTACCGTTTTGGGGGGATGTGTAGGGACAGGAGAGGCGGAGGTGGGTGCCGCGGGCAGCAAGGAAGTGAGTGGTGGTGGTGTTCAGGAATTCAGTGCCATTATCAGCCTGAACACATTTGATGGGCAGGCTGAACTGAGTTTGGGCGAGAGCAGCGAGCTCAACTAAATGTTGGTGAACGTCGGACTTTTTGCGGAGAGGAAAAACCCAACAAAAATGACTATAATCATCCAGACACACCAAATAGTAGGAAAAACCGGACAGACTGTTGATAGGTGACGTCCATACATCACAGTGAACAAGTTCAAAGGGCGCATGAGTTGTAGAATGCGAAGAACTGAAAGGTAGACGTGTGTGCTTGCCTAACTGACATGAATGGCAGAGGGAGCGATCTACTGTTTTACAGGCAACAGCATGAATTTTATTAAGATGCGCTAAAGCAGCAGGGGCTGGATGGCCGAGGCGTTGATGCCATAGGGTCGACGGAGCAGCTAAGAGGGCGACAGGTGTGGATGCGGGCATGGTGTAGAGGTCCCCGTTGCTGTTACAGCGGATAGTCACGCGTCCCGTTCGGAGATCCTTGATAGAAAAACCATGAGCATCAAATTCAAAGGAACAGCTATTATCGCGAGTGAATTGACGAACAGAGAGCAGGTTACGAACTATAGATGGTGCGACAAGGATATTGTTGAGATGAAAGTTAGACGCGGAAGTGGATAGGACTGAGTGACCTCTAGACGTGACTGGAATGGTAGTGCCATTACCTACTGTTATTGAGGAGATGGAAGGGGGTAGGCGGTGGGTGAGCATACCATCCGAGGACGTCATATGGGTTGAGGCGCCGGAGTCGACGACCCAGGGAGAGTTGCCCTGCATGTTCATGTTCTGTAGGGCGGCGATGGTACCGGCTGCATCCCAGGTGGAGCTGTTGGAGGAGGCCGCAGGAGCGAAGGCTGTGTGTGCCTGGGGAGCAGGCCCGAGGAGGCCCTGCTGGCGCCCAGACTGGGCGTTGTGGCCACCAGACCCGCCGAAGCCACCGTGGCGGCGTTGTCCAGGAGGGGTGACCCGCTCACCAAGAGCCACGCGTTCGCCGGTCCAGGGGTTGAAGCCCCAGGGTGGGCGCCTGTTGGAGTTGTGGCCGCCAGAGGTGGAGGGCTGCTGGCTGCCCTTCTTGTTGTTGGGGCGCCGGTAGTCCTGCTGCTGGTGCTGGCCGCCAGCAGGGAAGGAGGCAGCAGTGAAGAGCGCCGAGGCAGCACGGGCCTTCTCGTCATTCTGCAGCCGCAGTTCCTTGAGGAGAAGCTGATGGCGAGCGGAGGAGAAGGTGAGGGGCTGTTGCCCGGCGATGTTGTCGGCGACCGTAGAGTAGACCTCGTTGACGCCGCGCAGAAGGTTGAGGACGAGGTTGCCCTCGAGGACGGTCTGGCCAACGTCGCGCAGTTCGTCGGCCTTCGCCTTCATGCGGACGCAGTAGTCGTCGATGGAGGAATCCCCTTGAATCATCGAGTGGAACTCGTGATTGAGGAAGATGGCACGAGGCGCTTTGTTCGCCTGGAACACGTCGTCGATGGCCTTCCACAGCGCGCATGCCGTCTGCTGATCGTCGGTCATGGCGAGGTTGAGGACGGAGTCGGAGGCGGTGCTGTACATCCATCCGCGGACGCAAAAGTCAACCTGCTGCCAGGCTTCGTCGGTGGGGCGCGCGGGGGAGGCGGTGTCGAGGTGGCTCAGCAGGCCAAACTTCCCGCACATGGCGCGGAAAGCAGTCGACCACTTGGTGAAGTTGGAGGGCTTCAACTCGAGGACCATGGGGACGTGCAGCTTGACATTGGTAGTGGCGAAAGGGCAGATGATCGGGGCAGGAGCAGCCCCGAGGGCGCCGCTGGAGGCAGAGGTGAGGTCGGAGGTAGTGCCCATGGGAATAGGAGGTGGGGAGGCTGCGCAGGAGGGAGGGGCGGAAGGTGGAGAGAGGCCGGGAAATCAGATCAGGACCCGGTGCTCTGATACCATGTAGAATGACAGAGTTTAGGGCAATTGGCCAGTCCTCAATGTGAGGGGTGGCGCCTTCTATTATAGGGCCGGCTGGCCTTGCTTTATAAGGCAGGGGTAACATCCCTGATTTACATCTGCTAACTATAGCAACTAATCCCTGATTTACATCTGCTAACTATAGCAACTGATATCCACAGATGCTGCAGCATATGGTAAGGGGCTGCGGCATATTCTATTGCCTAACAGTTAGTTCCCATGATCTTACTCTTTTTGTCCATCTTACTTTGGGATAGGACACTACTTCTATATGTAGATGATATACTCATCACTAGTGATGATTCCTTATTCATCACATATGTGAAGAAGAATCTCAGTGAGTAGCTTCTGATGACTGATCTTGGTTCTCTTAGTATTTCCTTAGGATTGAGGTCACTTTCAAACCTGAAGGCTACTACCTCTCCTAGCAGAAGTATGTCCAAGATCTTCTTGATCTTTCTGGTCTGACTGATACTTGTACTGTTGAGACACCCATGGAACTATTCTTCAGCTTCATGCCACTGATGGTGATCTTCTCAAGAATTCTACTCGATATCTCATCTTATTGAGAGTTTGGTGTATCTCGTGAGTACTCATTATGATATTGCTTATGCTGTTCATATCTTGAGTCAGTTCATGGCTCTTCCTACCCACCTTCACTACAATCACCTTTCGTGTTCTTCGCTACTTGTGTGAGACTATCTCTCATTGTTTGTTTTTCCCTAACTCCAACTCACTACAACTTTAGGCCTACTCTGATGCGACCTGGGCTAGTGAGCCTTTTGATCATCGTTCTCTTTCTACTTACTGCGTTTTTCTTAGCTCCTCCCTGATTACCTGGAAGACAAAGAAGCATAATACAGTTTCTCATTCGAATGCTGAGCCTGAGTTGAGAGCTATGGCAGCAGTGACAATAGAAGTTACCTAGTTGAGCTGGCTACTTGCAAATTTTGGAGTGCCTGTGATGGGACCTACGACTCTTTTGTCTAACAGTACAAATGTTATCAGTATTGCCCGTGACCAAGTGAATTATGAGCTCTCCAAGCACATTGGTGTAGATGCTTCATACTCTAGTTCACAGGTGTAGGAGGGAGTGATTGCTCTATAGTTTGTGCCCTCATAATTACATATTGCTGACTTCTTCACGAAACCACATGCTAGGGTGCAACATTTGTATTTCCTCTCCAAACTCAATGTGTGTGATCCACCATGAGTTTGAAGGGGTGTTAAAGTAGGCATATTCCTTTATACTCCTTTAGTAGAGTAGGCATATTCCTTTTGTACTTTCTATATATATTGCCCTTTGGGATATGCATATTCCTTTATACTCCTTTAGTAGAGTAGGCATATTCCTTTTGTACTTTCTATATATATTGCCCTTTGGGCCTTATGAACATATGCACAATATTTATAATATGGGCCATTGGCGAATTTTGGGCCGCAAGGTATTACAGATGGTATTAGAGCATCAACTCTTACTGCTCGGGCCGTGTGTGCATGTGGCCCTATAGCGGCACACAGTACGAATTGCGTATCAAGGAGTGATTCTAGGCATTTCACGCTGCCGAGGGCTGCAGCCCTTTAGGGGGGTGTAACACCCACCATTTAGTACCACATTATCAGTTTACATTGAGTTCCACTAGTATATAATATATGTTGGCCCAAATTGTAGCATTTCCGGGTTAACTATTTTGGACGAAGCAAGGACGAAAGCCCAAGTGAGGTGCTACGCATGCGTGCCTGCCCCATGGATGGGTTGGGGGGCTATTAGCATATTTTGGGCCACAAGGTGTTACAGTAGGATAATAAAATTTATCTGCTAGTGATGGTATGAGCATTTGAATATGAACATTGAACTCTTGGACTCTGTTATGTTTTATTTTTAACACAACAGCCTCATTGGGTTTAAAATTTATTGCCTGAGGTTGTTTGTTGCAGCAATTCATAGTATCAACATTTTCTGCATGTCTTCAGTATATTGAGGAGCGAATGTGACTTACATTTACTTACATAAATTTACATGCTAACATGTTTTTTATTTGCTAGCTTATGGCGATAAACGAAACAGAATTCCACTATCAAGACAAAGTCCATCCAATCAGCTATGTGATGGACACTGTCTCAAGCATGCGGGTATATTTCTCTAGAGCTCATTACATACTTCAGCTTTTACAATTCCTTATGATCAATGATCTTCATTGCTGAATGCTGATATATCTCTTGTGGAGGTATTTGATCAATGATAACTTGAAGTACCAACCAATCCATTCTCTAGGATTTCAATGGGCCCGAAATCTGTTGAACTTCGCCTTTTATCTGTAGTTCAGTAGTGTCTTCTGTCTTCAATTTGAAATACTTGTGAACTGGCTTGCAGTTGTTCCCACCGGAAGAATGGCTGGTTGGAACATTATTGCCATCGAAGTATGCGCCAAGTAGAATAAATATGATACTTGATGAGTTGTCACCCAAAAGAGTAAGGTACGCTTACACAGTTCAGATGGCAGCTTTGTTTACCCCTATTATCTATATCACTGTCTCTTCATATCTCAACATATAAACATACATAGATTGGTTCTTTTCTGAAGTAGTACAGAGTATGCAGATGGCTGGCATTGGTAAATTGCTAACTGATGCTGGCAATCATCATCATTGGGCATAAATAATCTTTCCCTGAAATGTAGGTTTTTGTTCAACCGTTTAAATCTTGTGGTAGTTGGCCTTACCTTCATATCTTAGACTTATTATTTTGCTGATAAGTTATGGCATCATATGATCTGTGGCTCTGCACATAGATTAGCATATGATGCTAAATATTATGCCTTTCTTTTTTCTTTGATGCAATACTTCTCTCTGTCTATATAGAATATTCTGGGAGTCTAAAAAATTTGAAGGATCTACTGATTCTGTTGAGCCCTGGTACAATACATCATATTCTGTTGAGAATGTCACTCCTTCTATAATACAGGTTTGCCTTTTCTTTTTCAATAATTTCATTATCTAAATTGGAATTTTCTCTCATCTTATTCCACATGACATACTGCAACAATGTACTTAATTATTCAAATTTATGTACATAATCCTCCATAACATGTTGTAATTGATTAACTCTATGGCTCTACTTGGCAGCAATGGATTCAAAAGGCTCCTACTGAGAAGCTCCATCTTCCAAAGCCTAATATTTTCATTCCAAAGGATTTATCTCTTAAAGAAGTGCACGACAAGGTTAAGTTTGGAGTGCCTTGTTTGTGTTTTATGTTCACATTAGCACAGTCTATATGAATTGTTTCAATATTCACATAGTAAATAAATTTTAACAAAATAAAACTGTCTTACCAGGTTAGATTTCCAACAGTATTAAGGAAGACACCACTTTCACGGTTGTGGTTTAAGCCCGACATGCTGTTCTCCACTCCAAAGGTTAACATTGTAATTGATTTCCACTGTCCATTGTCAAGCCACTCCCCTGAAGCAGTCGTTTCTACAAGTATCTTCGTCGATTTGTTAGTAGATTACTTGAATGCTTATGGTGAGCACTATATCGTAAATAATTGCATATTTGTCCTAATATAGCAATCCATTTGGGGATTACTCCCACCAACTTTTAAGTCCAAATATACACTGACAAATTATTTCTGCTTTTTGCAGCTTATGATGCTCACATTGCCGGTTTGTTCTATTCAATATATCGTACTTCTACTGGATTCCAGGTTTTATGCTGTTACTATGCTCCTTTTTGTTTTGTATGAGCGTTTTAGACAGCTAAACTGCTCGCTCATTGTAAAATATTCATGCTGTCTGTTGCAATTTCATGCATTGTAAAATTGCTGGTATTAGGCCAGTTTTGAATTGGAACTCAAAACACTTAATTGTATATGTTTAAAGGTCTCAGTAGGTGGTTACAATGACAAGATGAGAGTTCTGCTACATGCCATACTGAAGCAAATAGCTAACTTTGAAGTTAAGCCAAATAGGTTTTCTGCCCTGAAGGTAAGGTGGATCGTATTATCTTTGAAGTATGGGTTTCCTTGTCATAATTTTGCTCAAGCACATTCAAATACTTCATTGTTCCCTTTGTCATCAACTTTGAGTGGGTCATCCTGTTTGACTGCTGAATTTCACTTTCACTAAACACTGGCCATCTATCAACTTGCAGCTGATAGATGATTAAATCTGAGTTGCGTCAAATTTTAAGTCATGGACATGATATTGTGAGAACCAAAAGCATAAAGGGTTCTGCAGCACACTGCACACATAATTATGATTTGTTTGTTTGCGTCTTTTGCAACATACTTGCTAGGATTTATGCTATTCATAAAAAATATAACTAAATATTGTTAAGGGTATATGTGTCTTTTCCTATTATCCTTGTAGTCTAGGGTTTAGTGAGTCCTTGTACTATATATAGCCCCATGGGTTGCTATTGCAATATACTTAACATTTCACTTTTCCATTCTTTCTCACCTTGTAACATGATATCAGAGCCCTAGAGCTTGATCCACATTCCGCTACTGCTGCCCCCGAGAGGAGATTTTCGCTCTCGGGGGGTGGCCACCGACGCTGGCCACTGGATCCAGCTGACCTCCCCGTTCTCTCCCGGCCGCCTTCGGCCTCCTCCACGCCGCCTGCCCGCGTCGGCTCCCATGTCGCCGGCCCACGCCCACCAGCGCCGCGCCGGTGCCCGCCCGGGCCTGTGCCTGAGCGCGCCTCTGAGCCGTGCCGCCGCCGGGCTTCCTCCCGGCTGCCACCAAGTTGGATCCGGCCGGATCCACCACCTCCTGACCGTCGCCTCGGATCCAGCTGTCACCGCCTTGGATCGGCCGCCGCCATCTCGGATCAGGCCGACGCCGATCTTCCTCCGCCTAGATTTGGTTGCCATCGACCTCGGCCCGTCGGATCCAACCACCTCCATGCGAGATCCGGCCGCCATCGGCCACAAGCCCACAACGCGCCAGGATCCGGCCACCTTCGCTCCAGATCCAGGAGTCCCTAGCCTGGGCTTCACCGTGCCGCCTCCCGACCGCCCCACACACGCGTTCGCCACGGCGGATTCGCCCCGTGCGGCCGCACCGCCGCCTCCGACCGTCGCCCCCTTCCCGAGCCGCCACCCTTGGGGTCGCTGCCGCCCTCCTGGGCCTTCCTCCTCACGCCGAGGCAGATGCCATGGCCGGAAGGAGATAGGCAAGTGGATGGCGGTGAAGAAAAGAAAAATAGGGGAGAAGAGGAGATAAGGCATGTTGGGGGTGGGGAGCTGGGGCTCTCGACAGGATGTGTCGGCGGCGCAGGGGAGGGCTAGGGGAGAGGGGGGAGAGAGAGGAGATGGTCTTATTTTGAGTTTTTTTTCCCTTTGCGTCTTCCGTTGCGTCCATCCAACTCTATAATATATGTCTCTTTCAATTCATCAAAGCCGTGCGAGTCCATAAAATCTGTCAGTCAGCCAACTGCTTTGCTAGCCACGATTTATCCTCTTGGATCGAATATGGTCATCTCCTTCCTTTTGCATAGTCGTAGTCATCGCTCTTCTCTTTGAGCCACTGCAGATCGTAGAATTCTTTATAATGCCATTTTTTCTCTTTGAGCCGTCGCCCTGAGTTTCTAAGGTCGCTGCGCTTTTTCTACACCGCGCCTCTGCTGCGCTTTTTATGCATAGTGCTGCCGCCGTCTTGGGCTTCAATCTGTACCGCTATGTTTCTATCTCGCTCTTCGGCTTGATTTAACAGATCTCTCTACTTGTGTCACCGTCCACATCTGCTTCATCGTGTTACCGCAGTCGACTTTGCTCCCGTTTACCTCTACCTTTCTGGCCCCTGCACTTTGTGCTTTATGGGCTGTCACATGATTTCTAATGGGAGACAATCTTTCCGACACAATTTTCCAAGAGCCACACGCTATGACATCTTCAAGACTCGTATTTTGGGTTTTTTCTATTTTAGTATCAACTCTTTTCAAATATAATGCTATTGCATACGCCTTACATTTGAAGGGGGTGTTAAGAGTATATGTGTCTTTTCCTATTATCCTTGTAGTCTAGGGTTTAGTGAGTCATTGTACTATATATAGCCCCATTGGCTGCTATTGCAATATATTCAAATTTTCACTTTTCCATTATTCCTCACCTTATAACAAATATCAGAGAGTTTTGGAGACTACAGTTTTATTTAACAAATGTAGCAACCTAGACATACATGGCAAATCAAGAATTTACAAAAGATCCATAATTGTTCACACTCCATATCCTAATCTAGCAATCTTAGTGCTGATCTCAATTCTCAATACTGTGCTTTTATTTTATTTATCACCTGCCAGAAAAATCTTTAATGGCCAAATACCGTCTATTTGCATGGTCTAACTTCTTTGTAATGGTACAATTTGTGATACTTAGTGAGTGACACATTTCATTAAGTACAGTTTCCACTACATAATGATTATGATAAAACAAAGTAATGTACTTATTAAGTTGCACTAATACCTTCTATCGTAGTGGTAGAGCGCTCTAGTAGCACCCCCCAGATCCTGGGTTCAACTCAGGCTGGGGGCAAAAAAATCCCCTCGCTTGCCCCCATAAGCCAAAGCACAGGTCCTAAGGCTCGCCCAGTCGCTGGTCGTTAGGGTCAGGGCCCAGGTCGTCTGGGCCGAGCGTTGGCTCCCCTAGGCGCTCTCACATGGGCTGATGCCGCTGTGTCAGGGTGGGGGCAAGGGTTCGGGGATTTTCTCGATCTGTGAGAGGATCCTTCTTCTTAAGCTAATGCCGGGGGGTGTCTTGTACCCCTGCAGGTCGAGTTTTTATAATCGTTGATTTCAAGATATTCCCGTTTAAAACGGCTTTTGCTGATGGTTTTTAGCTGCGACTATTGGCTTTTGGTTGAAATGAGCACTATAGCGGCTGTTAGCTTTTGGCTGAGCCATTCAATTAAAGGAAAATGAAGAAAAAGATGGAAAATAAAAAAAAACATGTTATATCTCTACGGATAATGCAAAGGAAAAAAGGAAAGAAAAAGGAAAAGGCTATGTTAAGAAGCCAATGCGTTCAAAATGGCTTCTGGCTTAAGCGAGAAGCTATTTTGAACGGGCTACAATATTCTTCAAGCTTCGTTCTTGGTCTATGGGTTCTTAAAATTAAATCTAGGATAACATGTGCTGCATCAGTGCATTTTGAAATTCTTTAATATGATGGTGTTTTCTTGTGCTGATTTCTTTCATGACTAATTGTTGACTGGCATCTTACCAACACAGGAAACTTCTGTCAAGGACTACCAAAATTTCAACTTCAGCCAACCATATTCTCAAGCTTCATACTATCTCTCTTTGATATTGGAAGATAAAAAATGGCCCTTGGTTGAGAAACTTGAAGCTCTTTCTAAGCTTGAATCAGATTCTCTTGCAAAGTTTGTGCCACATTTGCTATCGAAGACATATTTGGAATGCTATGTTCAAGGTTTGGTAAACTTTCATGTTAATCATCATGTACGTATATTTCCAAGGTACTGGAGTGGGATGTATTCAAATCGTACTTATTAAAAATTCTTCTTGTAGGTAACGTTGAACCAAGTGAGGCGAAATCTGTTGTCCAGGAGATCGAAGATATTATATTTAATACCCCCAAGTCTGTCTTCAAATCCATGTCTCCATCACAATATCTGACTACAAGGGTTATCATGCTTGAAAATGAGTTTAAATGCTACTACCAAATTGAGGGCTTAAATCAGAAGAATGAGAATTCATCGGTTGTCCAATATATTCAGGTAAAGGCTCCTTCATACTTCGGTGCTAGGAGTGGAACTAATGTTAATCAAACCGATTACTGATCGGTGATCAGTAACTTGTAATCTTTGTTGCCAAACTAGTGTTCACCAAACCGGTTAGCAATCGATGATCCTGTTCGTGGCTAATTAATGGTTCTGCTGCTGCCGCACGCGCTGCATCTGCCGCCGCCGCCGCTTCCACCTCCGCTCTGGCTGCTGCCAGCTCCGCCGCTGCCAGCCTTGACGCCCTTTCCGCCGCCGCAGCGGTCTCTACCGCCGCTCGCTTGCGCTGCTCTGCCGCGGCGAGCTCGGCCGTCTGCTGACGCCGCATGCTCGAGGCGACCGAGCGCTGAGACTGCCCTGCGGACATGGCGCGCTACTGGGGGGCTGTTGCGTGGAGAGAGGGCTGCTTCTGACGAGCTGCTGCCCGTCTCCGGAGAGGAGTGAGCGGGGACAGCCGGAGCTGCTGCTGCTACCGGCTGGGGTTGCTGTGAGGCCGGAGAAGGAGATGAGCAGGAGATGCTCAGGCTACAGGATACTAAGGCTCTGATACCACTTGTTACTCGCTGGACTCTTGCTCTTGGTGATAGCAAGATCCTTACTCTCATGGAGAGGATGACACTAGGAGATGGGGCAAGTTTTCTTGTTTATTGCTCACACAATGCCATGCCAACCTGAGGGGTTGGAGATACATACTTATAGGCTGAGAACCAGCCAAGCATATGCTAAGATGCTATCCTAGATGCTGTCCTAAAGCGGTCAATATGCTGTCCTAAAGCAGATGCTGTCCTAAAAGCAGATGCTGTCCTAAAAGCAGATGCTGTCCTAAAAGGAGATGCTGTCCTAAAAGTAGATGCTGTCCTAAAGCAAAAGCAGATGCTGTCCTAAAAGCAGATGCTGTCCTAAAAGCAGTCAAAAGACAAAAACTACCACAGCCCCACAAAGACCACAGTACAGAGACTTATTCAGCATGCTGTGAAGACGCACAATGTTGTCGAAGAATGCCGCAGCCACAGATGTCGCTGAGTACGGGTGGCCGAGGGGGATGAAATGCGCATATTTGGAGAAGTGATCGACGACCGTCATGATGACCGACTTGCCGTGTACACGCGGAAGACCCTCGACAAAATCCATGGCAATGTCCATCCATACGTGAGTTGGAACCGGCAAGGGTTGGAGTAGACCAGCTGGGTGGAGGTGCTCGGATTTATTGCGTTGACATACGGCGCAGTCCCGGACGTAGGATTGGACCAGCTGACGAGCGCCCGGAACATGAAAATCTGCACGCAGGCGCTGTAACGTGCGTTGTACGCCTTCATGACCGATGTGAGTGGCGGCCAATAGGGCAGGAAGATTTGGGGACGACGCAGGAACGAACACCCGGCGCTCCACGGTGATCAAGCCGTCCACCACGGACCAGGCCTGCTCCTTGTCCCCGCGGACTATGGCGTCGCGAAGGTGCTGCAAATTGGGGTCCGTCGCCACTTCCTGTTGCAGCTGGTCGAAGACGTCGAAAGTGGAGATGGTCAAAGATGCTAGGGACGGTCCGTCCTCCACGCGACGCGAGAGTGCGTCGGCCACCGTGTTCGCCCGTCCCGGCCGGAACTCCACCGCGAAGTCAAAACCCATCAACTTGCTAACCCACCGGTGCTGCGGAATGGTGGATAAGCACTGATCCAACAAAAATTTGAGAGAATAATGATCCGTGCGAACAAGGAAGGGGCGGCCCCAAAGATATGCGCGCCAGTGACGCACGGCCTGCACCAACCCAATTAGCTCGCGTTCATAAGCGGCGAGCCCGGCGTAGCGAGGTGGAAACGGCCTGCTGAAGAACGCCAATGGACCGCCCTCTTGATGTAACACTGCGCCCAAACCCGATCCCGACGTGTCGCATTCGACCACGAAGGTGTGATGGAAATCGGGAAGTTGGAGCACCGGCGCTGTAGCCAGGGCATGCTTGAGGGCAGAGAAAGCCGATGCCGCTTGATCAGACCAGCGGAAAGCATCCCGTTTGAGGAGACCGGTGAGGGGCGCTGCCAATGTCCCGTAATTCTTGATGAACTTGCGGTAGTAACCGGCAAGGCCCAAGAATCCGCGAACTGCGCGTACCGATCGTGGTTGTGGCCAATCTTCAACGGTCGCCACCTTCTGTTTGTCCATAGCGACGCCGGCAGCGGACACTACATGGCCGAGGTAGGTGACCGAAGGCGCCGCAAAGGTGCACTTGGATTTCTTCAACACCAAGTGGTTGTCGCGGATGGCGGTGAGGACGGTGCGAACATGATGAAGGTGTTCGGACCACGAATGGCTGTAGATCAAAATATCGTCAAAAAAGACGAGTACAAATTGACGGAGGAAGGGAGCGAGCACCGTATTCATTAGGGCTTGGAAAGTTGCCGGCGCGTTGGTTAAACCGAACGGCATTACTAAAAACTCGAAGTGGCCATGGTGAGTGCGGAATGCTGTCTTGTGGACGTCAGCTGGATGCATGCGGACCTGATGATAGCCGGAACGGAGATCCAACTTGGTGAAGAAACGCGCGCCCCGCAACTCGTCCAATAACTCCTCAACGACAGGGATGGGAAATTTGTCTTTACTAGTAACGGCGTTGAGGGCGCGGTAATCTACACAGAACCGCCACGAACCATCCCGCTTGCGCACCAACAGGACCGGAGAGGAGAACGGCGATGTACTCGGTCTGATAATCCCTTGTGCTAGCATAGTTGCACATCGCTTCTCGAGTTCGTCCTTCTGTAATTGCGGGTAACGGTATGGTCGAACTGCTACTGCCCCTGTGTCCGGCTTGAGGTGAATCCGATGATCGTGAGTACGTGGGGGAGGCAGGCCGCTCGGTTCTCTGAAAAGATCGTCAAACTCACGCAGGAGATGCTGAAGTATGTCTTCTGGTGTAATTGCCGTGAGTGCCGCCGGTCTTGAGCTCGCAACTCCCTGCCATACGACCTCCCGTCCGTGGCGCCATATGGTCATGTGTAGGCGGTCAAAATCCCAGAGAATAGGACTGAGGGTGCGGAGCCATTGGGTGCCCAGAATGATGTCGAATGAACCCAAGTTGAGAGCGAAGCAGTCAACTGCAAATTCCTCGTCTGCAACTGCGAGACGCAAGGCAGGACATACACCTGTGCTGGAGAGTCTATCGCCATTGGCCACTCTGACACGGAGGCCCGACTTGACTGGTGTAAGTGGTAGTTGAAGACGGTGGGCGAGTTGTTGATTGATAAAGTTGTGTGTGGAACCGGAATCGATCAACGCGATCATGTCATGCCCGGCGAGGTGCACGGTCAGCTGCATAGTATTTGAGCCACCAAAACCAGAAAGCGCGTTTAGCGAAATACGCGGTTCCCCTGGATCGTCGGCGGGTTCCCAGCCATCATCATCGGCCGCCGAGTCGTCGTAGTCGATGTAGAACAGCTTGGCGCAGCGATGCCCACGGACAAATTTCTCGTCGCAATTATAGCACAACCCCTGACGACGTCGCTCGGCCAACTCTGCCGGAGACAAACGCCGAAAGTGCCGTGCTTCCGGTGCCGCAACAGAGGTGGTCATCGCCGCATGCCCAGGCGTTGGCGACGTTGTGGATGACGAGAATGTGGGAACCCTGGATGCCGGTCGTAAAGAAGCGCGTGTTGCCTTGATCTTTTTCTCATAAGCCCGAGCAAGGCTCATTGCAAGCTGTAAGTCATCGGTTTGTTGAATCTCCACGTCGAGACGGATTTCGTCTTGGAGCCCCGCCGTGAACAGCTGCGTTTGCTGTCGTTCATGTAGGGGATCAGCACGACCCAGCAAGGCTAGAAACTTCTCTTGGTATGCTTCCACCGAGCATGTTTGTGTCAAGCGTTTCAATTCGCCCAACGGATTGCTGCGGATTGGCGGTCCAAAACGCACATGGCACATCTCCTTGAAAGTATCCCACGATGGTGCCCCGCGGGTGCGCTCATAATGGTAATACCACTCTTGCGCCGCGCCCGTGAGATGGTATGTTGCCAACCACACTCGATCATTGTTATCCGTCTTCTGGCCTCGAAAAAACTGTTCGCAATGATTGAGCCAATTCAATGGATCCTCCTTGCCGTCATACTTAGGGAACTCCAATTTGTAGTAGCGTGGCGCCGCTGCTGCGGATGAACTGGCCGGTGGACGGCCGAGTGTCTCAGGAGGTGCCAATATCCCCGGACCTCCAAGCCGCGGCACTCCTGCATGCGCGCCGGATGACGAAGAATCTTCTGGCGCTGGGCGCATCTGCTCCAAGGCGACCATTCTGGCCGTGGTAACTGCCACCGCGCGGCTAAGATCCGCAACATCCTTTTTGGACGCAAGCGTGGCGAAGTTTGCCAGGATTGCAGCCATATCCTGCTGCAGCTGTGCCATGGCATCCGGCGCATCCGCTTCTTCCGTCGACATGGTCTCTGATACCAAGATGTCACGTGCCCGGGCAACCGATCGGAGATAGTAGGGATGAGAGGGAATCCGTCGTGAGGATGGTTGATGTTCCGCCGTTGTCGATAGGTGAGATACAGGAAACGGAGATGAGCGAAGGGAGAATTGGAGATGAGATATGAGAGTTGTTCCTTTCTTATCTTTATTGATCTCACGTGCCTCTTAAATAGAGACTTACAAGCAAACCTAATCTGTTACAGATAAGCTGATTAAATGGAAGGCAATACTGAGGATAGCAAATATTAGTTGGACTCTAATTCGTATTACTGTCTTGGTTGGAACCGTCCGCCTTAGCTGGCGCCGCGCGCCGCCGAGTATACGGGATACCGACCATGACAGAGCGTTTCTTGTTTCAATTGTGCTGTGAAAGTAGATAGTCTACACAACTTTTGCGTATTTGCAAGCTGTCACACTATGTTTTTCCTATTTGATACCAAAAAGAAGCTAAGAGAACATTCTCCATACCACAATTGACATAGGGAAAATCTTGGGTATAGTTCCAACTAGTACTAACATTCAATGTATAAATAATTTACCATACAATTTATCTCTGTTGTCTTTACTAGGTTCCGAACCCGCTGTTTGACCTTGCTGGTATTATGTGTGGGCAATTTGGCATACCCTTCTTGGAGTTCTTCTTTGCAACTTTGATTGGGAAGGCCATCATCAAGACTCATATTCAGGTTTGGCATCTATCTAATCTTTGGTAAATCTTGAATGTATAGTTGTTTCATAACTTTCTTCTTCTCTTGTTGCCACATACTTCATTCTTACTTGTGACCATTACTTGGTCTTTGGAGGGCCTTCCGTTAATGTGAATAATTTGGTTTAATTGTCTGCATAAGCTTCTGTAAGACAGACAGCATTCACTTCATCAGATCAAAGTCATCAAACTATTCGGAGGAGTATTTACGTGGTATTGTCTTATTGGGTCCAGTCCAGTGGGAATCAGAAATTTGAAATCTTGCAGGAGCTCTTCACCAAAAGCCCATGCAGAACCTACATCGGTGTTAGGATGTACGCATGTCAGGCTTCAGATTTGGTGCTTTCGATATAATTTCTGCGCGAATATGGCAGGATTTGTATCAGACACTTCTGCATTCATTAAGCCTGTTGGACCTGTCCAAGTGTCCAGTTTCCTTTGAGATTTTCTTCTTCTGAAATTATGGCTTACGAAAAAATGAGGCCAAGATAAACTAATCTTTAATTAAATAAATTATCATAAGATGATGAACTAGATTTGTTTTGATCCTGTAAGTTTATTTGGTTTCTATGCTTAGAAAATATAACAAAATTTACCGTGGTCAAATATTATCTAAAGCATGCATTAAAGGAGATGTGATGTACTTCTAATATATATTATTATTATTATTTAAACGGGATATTTATTTTGTATCATACAAAATATGTGCCAAAAAGCGGCACTCCATTTCTCACAATACAAAAAACAAAATGTAAGTGATATAAAATATTTTTCCTTTTTACACTTTTTATTCCTTAAAAACCCAGTAAACTTAGTTGGGAAACCTAACATAGTATATCAACCTCCAAGCCTGATTTAACCGAATTATTTGATTATTTCGGTTTATTAACAGTTTGACACCTGATTTCTCTGGTGGATGGACACCAATAGTTGCAGTCTCTGTACTGACGCATGCATTTTGCCTTCTCACTTCCTCAGACACTGTTTATCATCTCCTTGTGCAACAATCAGCTCTTGTATCTTATGGAAAAGGAATTGATCTGGATATTTGGCCACATTCCTGGGTTATCTGCCACGCTGTCACGCTGCCATCTGTGATCGCCAAACTCCACAGTGCCAAGGAGAAGTATTTAGCACCACCAGCGTCAGCCCCACCGTCCTCGCAAATGGAGGTTGGTATCTTCAGTTCAAATTTGTATCATTTGTGCTTTAAAGATATCTATGTATAATATGTCTCTTAATTGCTATCTTGGTTTTTAGCTTCTTTTTCTTATTTGTTCATTGATGTTCTACAACTATGTCATCCGTACAGGATAAACAGTGGAATTTCTCTTTTACATTGGTCTGGAACACTGTAGTGTGGCTTGTGCTTGTGAACTTCTTCGTTAAGATCGTCACATCAACAGCACAGGAGTATCTCAGAAAGCAGCAGGATATAGAGATGGAGCTTATTACCGATTCCTCGCCCCCAAGTCATTCTAAAAATAGCTAATAGCGCAACTGGCGGTGTTTGTTCAGCTGCAAGTTGCGGATATTCTCCTCAGTAGCCTTAACTCCTGGCAATGCCCTTGCAGATGGTACCAAGTACCAACGCTGGTATTAGTAATTATATTCATCTGTGCAGAACAAAAACATGGGCTTCGCTAACCTTTCCAAGTGAAACATGGGCATCGCTAACCTTCCCAAGTGATGGCAGCGACCTTTTGTCATTGAGCCTGTACTGGCTGATCTAGAGGAGAACCTATCCTGTTATTTCAGTCGTCAACAAGGATGAACTTTAGGGATTGTTTATTTAGCACGATTGCATTACTGAGATGTATCACTGATTTCACTGGTACTTGTTTTTTCTCTCTCCTATTTTGGAATACAATAGAAAAGTTGAGAGGATTCAACAATGATATGTTTTATTGTTAAATTCACTATGTAATTTGAAACAACCCGAATTTTTTAAAACAATTTGAATTTCATTGAATCTTGTTTTCGTTTGATTCTTGGCTCTATCCAGCAACTTCCTCACTCGTTCGCACCACCTTTTTCCCTGCTACTCCACATCCTTCATCCATTTGTGTGCAGCCCTGGTCGTAGCCACTGTTCATCATTCGAAAATATTATCGTCGCAAAAAGCTAGGTCATCCACCACCTTGATTCAAAGGCTGTACCTCCTCGATGGTAGCATCTTTGTCTCCTACCAGTCGTCGAGCTTGCCAAAGCCAGGAAAGCTGTCGTCGTCGGTTTCTCTCTCTACTGACCTCTTTCGTCGCAACCTTCAGTTGTCTCGATCCATTTCTTTGCTGCTACGCCTCTGCCACTCACTCTCGGTCATATACCTCGCCAACCCCGTCCCTGACACCGCTTACTTATCCCTTAATTCATGGCGAAGCTTTCGAGCCAAACTTGGCCACCGCCTCCCTTGCCCTGTCTCACAACTGATCTGACAAATCCCCTGTCGACCACCGCCTTGCATTACCTGAGGAGCACTCCGCACGAGGTGCCACTCATCGTGCCGACCTCACTCGCACCACTTCTGAGCCGCGCCACGCCCTCCTGCACCTTATCGACCCCTGTTGTCGCCGTTGTCCATTTCGCTCTCCTTTGCTCTCATCCTCTCACAACCGACTTGACATGCCTCTGACCGCTTTTGATCGCCGCAATGCTGTGCCTGAAACAGCTCGTACCTCCCCTCTGCTAGCAGCGTCGTGCCTTCTTGCACCTTCCCGACCTCTGTCACGTGCCGCCGCCTTAGCCCCGCCTCTGTGCCGAACCGCTATGGGATGGCTATAAAAGCTCGATACCTCCTCCAGACGTCGCATAGGCGTCCAATAAGCCACCCCCACACCCCAATTGAGCTCTTAACCGGAGCCTCGTTGGCAACCACCCGAAGACCTCAAAGTAAGCTAAGTTTCGATTCTGTTTATTCAATTGATTATATTCCGATTGCTTTTGCCTGTAGCACCTTTATGTTCTCCCTACTCCGTGGATAGCTCGGCTCAGCCATCCCCGACCTGAACCACCACATCCCTAAGCTCTTCCTACTCCTAGAGATACTCTATTGCAAACGCTATTGTCCTCTTAACCCGCTGTTAACCCCTGTGCCATTCAAAAGTTCCAAGAAGAGAAGACCTCACCGCTGACTCTCGCTTGACATCCAGCCGCTCCCGAGCCCAAAATTGGAATCCTTGTGGCCCCAGGAACCAACCCGTGGTCACCAATTGTTGTTTCGACCACGAAATCTCCAATCACTCCACCGCTTGAATTCTTCGATCGCTCCATCGCCTGAATTTTCCGACTGCTCCACCGCTTGAAATCTCTTACCACCTTGTACTCGAGAGGAGCTTCAACCGCACCGCTTCGAGTCCTGAGCAACACAACTCGGACGCCGTCCGATGTTCCTAAGCAACTTGGACGCCGTCCGATGCTCCTAAGCCACTCGTACGCCGTCCGATCTTTCAAGCCACTCGGATGCCGCCCAATCTCCTCAACTACTTGGACGTCATCTGATCTTAGTAGCAACTCGTACACCGTTCGATATTCGTTGACTTCACACTCGAAATCGAACATCGACTACCCATCCAACTTCGTAGTCGTGCCTGAAACTATTGAGTACGACTACTCAAGAGTCGTTACGACCGCGCTGTGGTTTATGACCACACTGAATACTCGGTCTCAGTAGTCATAACTTGATTACGACCACGTCTTCCAGCTCCACAAACACTTCCGCTCGTGAGCAAGATTTGTGCTAACAGAAACCACCTGAGTACTCGAAACTTTGTTCTCCGAGTACACAGTGACAACCCGATAAGGACTAAACTCTCTGTGAACAGTAAAACCCGCGATGAATAGTACCAAGCCCGTTACTGTTCATGAAACCCCAAAATGTATATATACATCTATTTTGATCATTTTGAACCCGTCTATCCATTTCTTAGCTTCATTTTTCCATACCAAACTCCTATAATCCCCAAATCTATTTTATTTGATTTTTCTGGGTTTTATTTTTTTATTCCTAGCTCAGTCTTTCGGGCATGGAATTGATTTATTTCTTTTGCTTTGCCATAGCACATGACGTCATAAACCAACCAACACAGGAAGGAGAAGCTCAAGTACAAGCACAAGACTCAAAAGAATACGAAATCATATAATATATTTATCCGCAAGGAAAGACATGTCTTTGATCATATTGAACCTACATTCCTCTAATTATTTATTTACCGGTATTTTTATTACATTATTTGGCATTGTTATTTCTTGTACAATAAATGTTTAGAATGATATGATATTAGCTAATATCCTATCACCTGAAAAAAGCCCAGCTTGATTTGATGGCCATATTTATCTTGATAAGACTTAGTAATACTGAATATATTATTTAAATAATCAGGGTAGAACAAGAACTCAACTATTTTATACTACTAAGAGACTTGGTACTTTGCTGGTAGAATTTTGAAAGTGGTTCTAGGATAAGGAGACATCATGGGAAGCCACGGGATGGTCGAGTCCTATGACTTTATCCTAGAGTAGAGGTTTGGATAGGAAAGGTGGCGGTGCAGATGGGCACCGAAACAATGCGAATGGGCACCAAAACGGTGCGGATGGGCACTGAAATAAGGTTTTGTGGATGGAAGTTACCTCAGTGAAAATATAAGGACTAGAACCTTATGCCAAGTAAAGAGCATAGTGATCGCTCAACCACAAACGTTGATTTTATCAAATCTGGTTTAGTAGCTGCTCAAATTCGGTTGAATATCTACAAAGGGTGGAGGGAGATGAGGGAGTTTTTGTGGTATGGGAGGGGGTATAACCATACTTAACAATAGTTGGACACTTCAAATCAGGCGAGGCCATGGGCCACCTGAGTCTGTTCGAAAATAGAACCTACTGGGTAGAGGCTATATAAAGAATTGAGTAGTGAAATGCCTTGTTTTCTGAACTCTGTCGCGGGAGTTAGAGGATCTTGCGGGTAAAACTGAGCAACTCTGCAGAGTTATTTATTAATGGTATTTGAATACGCCGTACTTCCGGTAAATGAAGCTATCTTTAATGGGTGATTCCAATAGCGAAGCATAAGTAGATTTGGAAATGATTTATAAATATTGAAGTCTGGTAATCAAGTTTTGAAACCCTAATTCCTTAAGAAGTTACTGTTCATTTTTGTTTAAATATGTTTACAAATAAAATTGCATTCACAAATACTTTAATAAAAAACCCTATATCCTTATCCCTTGAAAATCCCTGGCAAATAGTTATGTAGCACTTTTCCATGTGACTTGTTGAGTACGTTTGGTTGTATTCAGTCTTACTTTATTTTTCCCAATACAGAGATCAAGAGAAGAGAGAATGTTGCAAGTATTCGTGTTAGGGTTACAACCGCACTCAAGTATTCCTATGAAAATTTTCTTTAGATCTTCTAAGTGTAAGTAAATTTTGGGCTTGGACGCCCTTAAAGCTGCTAAAATTGACCATTAGGTCTTATTTTAATTAAGTTAACTTTTGAAGTGTTCGTAAGCAAACATGGTACTCATTCTGTCCATAACTGAACTTCTAGACTATTACTGAAGGTAACAACGTTCTTGTTCACAAAAACATAGGCATTATAGCGGGCCTGCCATTGGAGCCAGCTAGATCTAATAGAGAACTTCAGCTATATTTTTTTCACTGCCTAGTAAAACTACTGATATAATTAATTTTGTGTTGGACCTGTGTTTCAGTAGCTCTGCGTACCGTACGGTGTCAATAACGGCGCGCTGGAACTGTGTCAAATATTGTTACATTGTCACTAGCTCATGTTCGAGAGCTATTTGTCATGCAGTCATGCTCGTCAATCACGTTCTGATCTTAGCTTTTACGAACTAACAGATGTAGTATTTTTGTATTTTTGATCTGTTGTTAAAGCAATCGGTGGTTGACTCGTTGCGTATTGTGATCTTCTCGATTTGTCAGCAATGCATACGCTTCTGAAACTCGTTTGAGGCGCAGTGCGATTACACCTCAGCAAATCCAATACAAGCAAAATGGTGCGCAGCCTTTGCGTTGTCGTGGTGCCTTCGGAGCTCCTTCGAAGGAGGTGATTACCTTTAACTTCTGCGACATCAAACATGTTTAACGCAAATAGATTGCTTTTGGCAAGTTACTGGAGTCAGTAGCCTGGGCGTGCTAAGTTGAAAAACGTAGTGCGGTACACCGCAAAAGTTCGAAGCAGAGATCAGGTAAATTTTGTCAAGATAGCTTAGCTTGGTGGTGTTCTCGTGAAATAGGAGTAAAGACAACACATATTTCGTCTTTGATTAACATTTCGAGCATGACTTCAAGCAGGATCGTACAATTTACACCTAATATGTTACGCCTACTGGCAACGATTTCTCCATAACCGCACGTCTAATTGGCTACACTCCAAGAAGATTGACGTACGTAAGTGGACCGGCAAATGACAAGTACTGTTCCACATTGTCCACACAACGTGCTGAGCTCTACGAATACAAGTCGTCTACGAATTCTGGCTTTACTTTTCCTCCCATGGGAGAGCAAGAAGCTCGATAGGAAAGGTCCGATTTACCACGTCGATTGCGTTAGCGACTGCCTAGGAGGAGTCGGAGAACTGGGGAAGGCTGGTTCGCTTTCCCCGTCGCTGCGAAGTCGCTCGCAGGCGCCATTCGCCGGTGGAAAAGGCATGTTGTCATGACGCACAGCCGCGACGAACGGTTCCCACTTGTATTTTACATCGGAATCTGGTCCGATTCCATCACTTTCTAACTACTATTGATTTTTAGACTGTTTTTAGTGTTCGACAAGTTTCGTTCAAACAATACGAATTTGGGTCTGTCTTTTTTGATTGAGATTTATGGCTTTTAACTGTGAATTATGGCTTCTGAGTTGTTCGTGTAAGAGATTACAGAGTAACCGAAACTCACGTGTGATTTTTGCCGATATAAATAAAGTCGGTACATTATGTACTACAATTAACTAGTAGACCCTATCTTAAAAAGACAATCCATTTAAAAGCTAGTTACTGTAGAAAAATCAAAAGCAGAAGCCAAAAGCTGAAAAACAACAGGGCCTTTATCAGAGGTGATAATTGAGATCATTTTCGTGTCTGTGATGAACTATGCGCCAGCTGAAGTCAGACATGACTACTCGAGATGCTTCCGACTATAACTCTGCATCGTTATCTTCTAACTCTCCGAGACTTGTGTTATTCCCGTCTCCAAAAAGGTTAGTGTTCTAGTTTTCGAGTAGATCTCTATTTTGTTGCTGACTATAACTCTGTTCCTTTATCTGTTAGGGACTTTTGTTTCCTAGCACATATACATATACATAAACATAAACATATATAGGCATGTAATCGCACGGTTGAGATACACAAAAAGTTCCACGTGTTTGTAATTCTCTTCATACAGTGAATTCGTCTTTGTGCGTCTGTGGCTTTTTTGAAATGGGTTTTTTTACGTTAAATCCGCGTCTTCTCTTTTGATCATCTATATTTACCACGTGTTTTATAGCAAATGGTATTAAATCTCCATGTTTAAGATCAAAACCGCTACCCTAGGACGAGGAGACTCCCGATGCAGCAATCGCACGAACAATGTGTCCGTTCATGCTAGAGGCGTAGCATAGAGGACTCACCTCAACTCCGTTCCGCATATCAACTCTAACTGGGCGGCAACCCACGCCATATCGAGCATCAACTGGCACTCTACCTCGGTGATTGTTCCATCATCAGATTATGCCAACATCATTGTCCGCATCGTCCGATGCCATGCCTTAGCATCGTATTGTCTTTGTTGACGATCTTTCATCTTAGTCGATCATCATCTTCTATCGAAAAGTTATGTTGGCATTTTTGCATGCTTTCTGTTGGAGGTGAAGTTTATTGCAATTAAGGTTATTGGGCCCATTATTTGTGGCATTTATGTAGGATTAATTATTGACAATTTCTTTGATAATCCATCATCTACTACGGATTTTACAGCAAAATTTGCACATATAAAGTTTAAGGTGGAGTTGCATGTTTCAACACAATTTGGGCTACACTTGATCGAGAAGTCTTTAAAGAAGAAGAAAAAAAACAATGTTAGTTGAAGGGACAATTAAATTTGGTGTTTTATTCACCATTTGGATATGTTACAATTTGGATCGCTTGTATGACCATCATGGAGGAGTTTATTGTGTTGTCTTTTTTGCTGCAGGAGGAATTTGGCTCAAGGTGGAGATTGTTGTATTTTGTGATCCAAATTTGATCGGGTCTGACCACTGTTGGTCTTTCCGACTCTTTGAAGAGTTCGATCAGGTTTCGCTCAAGCAATACGAAGTAGACAAAGGTTATGATTAGAATCATCTTTTATGTTCATGATGATGGACTATACGTTGATTGAAGTCAGATGTGGCTACTCGAGATGCTTCCGACTATAACTCTTCATCATTATTTTTTGAGACTCTACGAGTGAACTGTTGCTCCCGTATTAGAGAAGGATACTGTTACAATTTTTGAGTAAGTCTCTGTTTTATTACCGATAAGGACTATTTCTTTCTCCATTAAAAACTCTTATTATCATTACTATTATAAAAGAACAAGATGGTAGTCGTACGTCCATTTCCTCTAACCGCTCTATTTCTTCAATTTTTCATCACTCTCTACTTTCCAACCGATCAGAGCAACTCCTTCCATAGTATGATTCTCTATACATCCAATGAATTTCGTTGCAATGCATGGATATGTAACTAGTTTAGTTCATATATGTAACATTGTAGGTGCACGGTTGAGATACGCCAAGTTTCTAATTCTCCTGGTATAATGGATTTTATCTTCGTATGTTTATAATTTTTTCCCAAAAATATTTTCTGCGTTAAATTCGTGTACCCTGTTCGGATGATCCTCGATATTTGCATGGGTTTTATAACACCATCGAAGGGCAGAGTTCGCCTTCGAACTCGTGTGCCGCAAAGCACAGGTCACTCCGTAGCAGTCCCCACTAGCTTTAAGCCTTAGCCTCCAATCCACGATTGGAGTTGGGAGGAGGCAAAGACTCAAAGAGTAGTGGTACAAGTAGAAGGGGAGGAGGCGGCGGCGGATAAGGGCGGGGCGAGATGGCGGCGGCGGGGAGCAATGTGGAGTTCATCCGCGCGCGCAGCGACAAGCGGGAGTACCGCCGCGTGGTGCTCCCCAACGCGCTCGAGTGTCTCCTCATCAGCGACGCCGACACCGACAAGGTCCGTCCCGACCGCTCCCAATCACTCGCCGCGGAAGCAGGGAATGCTCGCGGATTGATCGATCGTTTTCGCGTGATTCGGTGGTGATTCTCTCTCTCTCGTTGTGCGCAGGCGGCGGCGTGTATGGAGGTCGGCGTGGGCTCGTTCAGCGATCCGGACGGGCTCGAGGGCCTCGCGCACTTCCTCGGTGAGTTCAGTTCCCTCCTCTCTGCCCTCCTCATCTCATCAGTCATCTCGCTCGCGCGCCTGGCTTCGATTTCTGTTCGTTGCGAGCGCGTGATCTAGCCACCAGATTCGTGCAGTGAGGATTCGGGCTAGGTAGTGGTTGGGTGGGGATTGTTCGTTAGGACGCCTGGCCCCAGCGCGGTGCTGTGGCTCTGCGATTTGCTTGCGCGCCGTCATGGATGAATCTCATCTCCCTTTGGGATCCGGCTGGGGCCTCGAATTGTCTCCATCGAATCAAGGAGACAAGGAACGCCTGCTTGGTTCACCTTTCCCCCCTGGCGCTGGGTGCTTTCGTGGGTCAATGGTGAGGTTGCAGATTTGCAGTCAAGTCAATGGATGTTCCTATATAAAAAAGTTAGGTTGGTTGAGGTGTCCGGTGTCCCTGGACGTGTTTTGACCGTCGGATCACGCCGTTGATGGTTCAGATTAAGGGTCTGATCAGAAGGGGAGTTGTGATCCTTTTTACTTTCCAGCTTGATCAGTTGAGTGCATCTATGATTGATCGTACGGGCTGCACATGCACGGCTTGTGTTTTGCCTTCGTCTGTAGCAGATTCGTTTCCTTTACTTGATGACAGCCGCTATGCATTTACTATAGCAATCGCCCTCGACTCTGCTTTTCTTAAATGTTTCTGAAGTTGTCTAGCTAAAAAATCCTACCACTAAGCTTTTCCTTTAGTCATGGCAGTATTATTTGTTGGACAGATTGTAAGTCGGCGACAAAGTTTAGTACAGTAGTACAATTTTTGAGCGATCCAAGAATGCAATGGTAGACACGGTTTGGTCGGGCGGGCCAGAGTTCAGGACGGGAGGTGGTCGTTCTCCAAATAATTTAACCTGCTCTGCTCGACCGCGCCTACACGTTGTTGCCTAGTAGGACACTTGGCAGCTTGCTCGATATTACATATGACCGCTGACACAGTCACGAAAATGTATCTACACTTTCGGTCTATGAGCAGAACCAATACGTGTCGATTTTGCCTGGCAGGTGAATTCTACTTGGTAAAGTGGTAACAAGATTATGGACGACTAGTACTGAGCTACACAAGCCGGACTGTTCCAATTTATTGCAAGTCCTGAGATACACGTGGCATGTATCGATTTCTTGCATGTGTATGTAAAGACATTGCAGACAAAACCACGTAAAGTTAAATTGATAGGTCTACTCTGGACTAGAGAGTGGCATCGTTTTTTTTAGGCATGATTTGTTACTCTTTTAACGGCAAAATGTTTGATGAGTACAAAGTAAACTATTGGGATGGAGTCATGGAGGAAACGATTAGCATGATGAATGTTGGTCGCATACTCGCATCAAATCAAATTCGTTTCCACTTAAAGCATTTTCTCTGTTCTCTTTCTTGTCTTGATTTATAAGCATGGACTTGCTTGCAGAGCATATGCTATTTTATGCCAGTGAGAAATACCCTGGAGAACAAGATTATACAAAATATATCATGGAGGTACCTTCTATCAATCAACTCCAAGAAAACATTCAACCTCATTTCGTTTCATCATATGTTTGCTTGCAATTATTACTCACACTTTTAAGCGTGATATGCTGACACAACCATATCAGATTTGTATGAGTTCAACCCAGTTGTAGGGTTCCCTGCATCATATTAGATGCGGGGGCTATCAGAATGTAACACAAAAAATAGAGAGAAGACGAGAGAAAAAAAGAGGAATTTGTTAGGCTATGATAGGTGGCACATTATGACTGATTTCAGTGATTTGCATTTAGCATTACGGAAGTAAATCTACACCTGTACCATAGCCCCCTCCACTCCATTGTGATTGCAGAGCGCAGACCAAATGATATCTGCTTGCCATAAACTGTGGTCATGCCTAAGGTCCAATTGTAGCCTGTTGTGTTCTCAAACCAAATACACCTAGCACTGAAGCCAAAGTCCGTGCTCCTCAACGCGCTACAGTGTTGTGATGACGTTACATGGCAGGGGAAATGCTGTCAAGAGAAGCACCACTAATTTCCTGACCAGCAACAACTTTGTGATTCTATCATAAGTTGGTAAAGAGGTCCACACCTTGTACGATGTTCTGTCTGGGACCCTGTTAATATGTAGCATTTTAAATATTCTATTTTATGCTTGGAAATTACATTCAGTATACTTGGATTATAATTTTGAGTATTTGGTATGATGTGAAAAATATCAGCATGGTGGCTCTTGCAATGCCTATACATGCTGCGAGACAACAGATTTCTATTTTGATGTTAACGTGGACAATTTCGAAGAAGCCTTAGATAGGTAAGTCTCCTCGATAGTATTTTTGTTCAGTTGATGCATGTTTATTGTATAAGGTGGTGATATCTGTTCTGCAGATTTGCATGGTTCTTTCTTGAATAATAATGAGGTTGATTCTGTTGCGCAGATTTGCACAGTTCTTTATTAAGCCGCTGATGTCGCAGGATGCTGTTCTTAGAGAGATAAAAGCTGTTGATTCTGGTGAGCAGTTGCTTTATACGTGGTGATTTTATTTGCATATAACATGGCATATGCCTCTATGGTCTCCCAAACAAAAACAAGAGTATACCTCAAAGCAACTATGCTCATATAAGTGGTTAAGATTACACCAGTTTCATCTTATCACAATCACTTTATAATTTACACTTGCTTTATTCGTAGTAGTGAGAACTGAGAAGCACATTCTAGCTAATATTGCCTTTTGTTGTCCTTACAGAACACAAGAAAAATTTGTTGTCTGATACCTGGAGAATGTTTCAGGTACTTCAAAGTTTCAACTTTCAACTTTGTTAGATAGATACATCAGATATTCTTTCTCACAAGTCACAACATTATGTCATATCTGTGTCAGAAACTGCAATCAGTAAAGCATAGGCGTTATGAATATGCATTCTCTTTATTTACAAGGTGTGCTTCCATATTAACCATATATTTGGCATGATCTAAGCCTGGTATTTTTTTTTCCACAGCTTCAAAAGCATCTGGCTTCAAAGGATCACCCTTACCATAAATTCAGTACCGGTAAGCACTTCTTGATGTTCAGACATTCTGAGTTCTGACTGCTCATCTTGTTAGCTCATTATGATAGCTGTTTTGTATTTTTCATAATAAAACATAGTAAGGATGCAAAACAACAGAACGTTTCAGCTTTCTTGTGTTCCACCTCTAAATATATCTATCAGCTTCACAGATCACTTTTTTTTCAAGACACATCGAAAAAATGTTAAATTTGTTCATGCAAATTGAAACGGCTGCATCTGAAATCTAATTGATGTCAAACAATGTTTGGGTCTTCCTATCAATTCTTGTGCATCCCTAATAAGCAACTGTCTTGTGAAGTTTTGAAACAAGTATATTTTATTATTTTAACACTGCTAATTTGTCATTTAATACATCAGGAAGTTGGGAGACACTAGAAACTAAACCAAAAGAGAGGGGCTTGGACATCAGACTTGAGCTTCTGAAGTTTTACGATAATTATTCAGCAAATCTTATGCACCTTGTTGTTTATGGAAAGGGTAAATATTGCAGGTTAGTCCATTAGCATACCTAAACCTATTTGTTACTGATAAAATGATTTTTGTAGAGAGCCTCGATTGCATTCAAAGCTTAGTTGAACGCTTGTTTAGTGACGTCGAAAACACTGATCAGAGAAGCTTCAAATGCCCAAGTCAACCTCTCTCGGAGGAACATTTGCAGGTTGAAATTTGAAGTAACACCAATCATAGTAGATGGAGGGGATGAAATACTTGGCACAGAATCCACTCTCAATAGTTTTTATTTGTCATAAAAAAGTAACTATAAGCAATGGCAAATGATATGAAATTTACCATACTTCCCTGTCATGTAGCTTCTTGTCAAAGCAATTCCAATAGCAGAAGGTGACTATCTAAGAATATCATGGCCAGTTACACCTAACATCCAGTTTTACAAAGAAGGTCCTTGCCGTTATCTCAGTCACCTCATTGGGCATGAAGGCGAGGGGTCCATCTTCCATATTATAAAGGAACTAGGCAAGTTGATTTTAACAATATATTGTTGTACATATTCTTTTGTCGGCATTATCTGCTCAAACATTAGTCATTCTTTAGTTTCTTATGTCAACTTGTGTGACGTGTAACATGTCCAATTTTGGCTACGTTAGGATGGGCCATGAACTTGGTGGCTGGGGAGGGCAGTGACAGTACTCAATACTCCTTTTTCTCAGTAAGCATGAGGCTCACTGATGCTGGTCATGGTTAGTTTCCATTTTGATTTCGTTCTTTTAGAATTGACACCACCATTTCATTTTCAAGCACATTTTGATGTTATTTAAGCCTCTTATGTGCACATGCAATGATTTCAGAACACATGGAGGATATCGTCGGATTGGTCTTTAAATACCTTCTCCTATTAAAAGAAGAAGGAATCCATGAGTGGATCTTTAATGAGGTAATTGACAGGCACATGGTTTATGTATTGTGCAAAGTTTTTGGGAAAATTATTTGATGGGTTATGCTTTTATATGCAGTTACTTATCTGAGGAACAGAAACAAATGCTTTGCCAGTATTTAAGTTTCTGATATTTGCATGTCTTCATTGGAAAAGTTTTCTTTAAAAGTTTCATGGTGACTTTGTTTGCAATATTTTATTGGTTTGGACCTTATATTCAGTGACCTCTGTGAGGTATAGCAACAAAGGCTTTCTGTTTAAGTCTCCGATCTTGTCGTAGGGAAAGTTTCCTTCAGAAATGTCACAATCCCTATATTGAAATTGTCCAAATGAATCTATAACTGCAAAAAACTTCTTGTGGAAGTTTGTGAACAAACAACAACTATGTAAAACAGTACACCTTTTTTCAGAAAATAAAACAGTACTTATGTTAGTTAACAAATGAGGTACTTTTTTTTAAAAAAGGAGGTCTTGTTAGTCCTTGAGAACCTACCAAGAGTGCAGGATGCATGTGCTTCCAATGTAGGTGTAACACCCCACCCTTTAGTACTACATTGCCAGTTTGCATTGAGTTCCACTAGCATATAATGCCTATTGGCCCAAATCTTAGCTCTTCCAGGTTAACCCTAAACCCCAAGTGAGGTCCTATACATGTGTGCCCGCCCCGTGGGTGGGCTAGGCTGTTAAGAGTAAGCATATTCCTTTTGTACTCTCTATATGTATTGCCCTTTGGGCCTCATGAATACACACACGATATTTATAACATGGTACCAGAGTTAGGGCACTAACCTAGCTCTTTCTACTGCCATCCCACCACCGCTGTCGCCTGTCACCATCGTCGAAGCCTGTTGCCTCCTAATCGTCTTGGCTTTGCTTCAACAGCTCATGTTCTCTCTGTCACTGAGCCTGGTTCTTATCGTGAGGCTGTTCCTCATTCTGAGTGGCAACTTGCTATGGCAGAGGAGTTTGATACTCTTCGGCGTACAGAGACTTAGGAGTTAGGATATTGTCAAGATTAAGACCCGGTTTGATGGTATTATCGAGCGCTATAAGGATTGTCTTGTGGCTCGCGGCTTCCAGCAGGAGTACGATCGTGAGTACGATGAGACTTTTACCCCTGTTGCCCATATGACCATTGTTCGTACTCTTGTTGCAGTTGCTTCTGTTCGCCGGTGGTCTATCTCTCAGTTGGAGGTTAAGAATGCCTTTCTTAACAGTGTTTTGCATAAGGAGGTCTACATGCAGCTATCACCTGGGTATTCTATTCCATATGGGCACGTCTGTCGTCTTTGTTGTGCTATTTATGGCCTCAAACAGGCTCCTTGTGCCTGGTTTACACGTTTACCTCAATGATTACCACTGTTGGTTTCACCGTTAGTGTAGAATGACAGAGTTTGGGGCAATTGGCCAGTCCTCAATGTGAGGGGTGGCGCCTTCTATTATAGGGCCGGCTGGCCTTGCTTTATAAGGCAGGGGTAATATCCCTGATTTACATCTGCTAACTATAGCAACTAATCCCTGATTTACATCTGCTAACTATAGCAACTGATATCCACAGATGCCGCAGCATATGGTAAGGGGCTGCGGCATATTCTATTGCCTAACACCCGCGCGCAGTCGCAGCGGGAGGCTCCCGGACGCAAAGACTGGATCGAAAGTCTAGAAACAATGCTGTCGGAAGCCCTTTAGTCATGATGTCGGCGAACTGATGAGAAGAGGGCACATGGAGGACCCAATGTCACCAAGGGCCACCTTCTCGCGGACGAAGTGGATGTCAATCTCGATATGCTTCGTTCGCTTGTGGTGGACAGGGTTGGCCGTCATGTAGATGGCGCTGACATTGTCACAGAAGACAACGGTGGCAGAAGGCAGCTGTAGGTGGAGCTCCTGGAGTAGCTGTCGGAGCCAGCAGCATTCGGCCACCACATGGGCCACAGCACGATACTCTGCCTCGGCGCTGGAACGGGACACCGTGGTCTGGCGTTTGGAGGACCAGGAGACCAGAGTGTCACCGAGGTATACACAGTAGCCGGAGGTGGAGCGTCGGGAGTCAGGACAGCCTGCCCAATCGGTGTCGGAGTAAGCCGTCAGCTTGTCAACAGGCCCAGCGCCGATATGTAGACCCGAGGAGAGGGTGCCCTTCACATAGCGCAGTATGCGCTTGATCAGCGCACAGTGTGGCTCTCGGGGGGCGTGCATAAAGAGACACACCTGCTGGACAGCATAAGCCAGCTCAGGACGAGTCAGAGTGTAGTACTGGAGCGCACCAGCCAGGCTCCTGTACTCGGAGGCGTCCTTCTCAGACAGGAGGTCTCCGTTATGTGCGGAGAGCTTGGCGTGAGTGTCAACAGGTGTCGCCGTAGGATGACACTCAGCCATGCCCGCACGCCGGAGGAGATCGACGGCGTACTGTCGCTGAGACAGGAATAGGCCGTCGGAGGAGCGCGTGACGGCGATGCCGAGGAAGTGATGGAGCTTTCCAAGGTCCGTCATGGCGAACTCAGAGCTCAGCTGGGCCATGAGGCGCTGAAGGAGAGCCGTGGATGAGGCGGTGAAGACGATGTCGTCGACGTACAGCAGCAGGTAGGCAAGATGCGTCCCCTCTTGTAGAATAAAGAGGGACGTGTCGGAGGCGACGAAGCCGAGCTGCCGGACGAAGGTGGAGAAGCGCTGGTGCCAGGCCCGTGGAGCCTGCTTCAGTCCGTACAAGGACTTCTGCAGGAGGCAGACGCTGTCGGGGGCGCTAGGGTCGACGAAGCCTGGTGGCTGCTGGCAGTAGACAGTCTCCTCGAGATGGCCGTGGAGGAAAGCATTCTTCACGTCCAACTGGTGAATCGGCCAGGCGCGAGATGCGGCGATGCTGAGGACGGTCCGGATGGTGGCCGGCTTGACCATCGGGCTGAAGGTCTCGTCATAGTCGATGCCCTCGCGCTGAGAGAAGCCGCGGACCACCCAGCGAGCCTTGTGGCGGGCAAGAGATCCATCGGCATGGAACTTGTGCCGGAAGAGCCATTTTCCCGTCACAATGTTGGCGCCGGGGGGACGCGGGACGAGCCGCCAGGTGTTGTTGGCGACAAGAGCCTGGTACTCATCCGTCATCGCGGCGCGCCAGTTGGCATCGGCCAACGCGCTGCGATAGTTCGTCGGGAGAGGCGAGGTCGAGGATGATGTGGCCGTCAGCCCTTCATAGCTGACGCGAGGGATGACACCAGTCATGGTGCGAGTGACCCGCGGCGGAGGTGGCGGTGGTGTAGGAGGCGCTGTTGGGGGCGGAGCCGGTGGCGCCGGTGCAACCGGAGGCGCCGGGGCAGCCGGTGACAGGGCAGGGGCGGACACCGCGCGAGGGCGTCGGACGTAGACCCGTGGAAAGGGAACCACAGGGGGGCGCCCGCCCGGTGCTGGAGGAGCTGATCCGGCTGCTGGTGGTGTGGGTGCAGCGGCGGTGTGCGGCTGCTCTTCATCCGAGGAGGATGGAGCGACCACTGGCGTCGAGGGAGGAGTTCCACCTGCAATAACAGTAGGACAGGGCACCAAATCCATATCGTCGTCTAAGAGGAAATCTAGGGAGGTGGGGGATGGGGCGTCTGGAGTAGCTATAAAGGGAAACATGGACTCGTCGAAGATGACATGACGGGAGATGATTATGCGACGGGTCGATAGGTCGAGACAGCGGTACCCTTTGTGAGAGGGTGGATATCCAAGAAGGACGCATGCCGCGGAGCGAGGTGCGAGTTTGTGCTTGGAGGTGGCCTGCAGATTTGGGTAACAGAGGCACCCAAAGACACGCAGATGGTTGTAGGTGGGTGGCTGTTTATGCAGGCGAGTGAAGGGAACTTCATGCTGGATGGAAGAGGATGGACGTCGGTTAAGCAGGTAGCAGGCTGTCAGGAGGGCCTCAGCCCAGTATGTGGGTGGTAGGGAGGCATGGAGGAGCATGGTGCGAACGGAATTATTAAGGGTGCGAAGTATTCGTTCGGCCTTACCGTTTTGGGGGGATGTGTAGGGACAGGAGAGGCGGAGGTGGGTGCCGCGGGCAGCAAGGAAGTGAGTGGTGGTGGTGTTCAGGAATTCAGTGCCATTATCAGCCTGAACACATTTGATGGGCAGGCTGAACTGAGTTTGGGCGAGAGCAGCGAGCTCAACTAAATGTTGGTGAACGTCGGACTTTTTGCGGAGAGGAAAAACCCAACAAAAATGACTATAATCATCCAGACACACCAAATAGTAGGAAAAACCGGACAGACTGTTGATAGGTGACGTCCATACATCACAGTGAACAAGTTCAAAGGGCGCATGAGTTGTAGAATGCGAAGAACTGAAAGGTAGACGTGTGTGCTTGCCTAACTGACATGAATGGCAGAGGGAGCGATCTACTGTTTTACAGGCAACAGCATGAATTTTATTAAGATGCGCTAAAGCAGCAGGGGCTGGATGGCCGAGGCGTTGATGCCATAGGGTCGACGGAGCAGCTAAGAGGGCGACAGGTGTGGATGCGGGCATGGTGTAGAGGTCCCCGTTGCTGTTACAGCGGATAGTCACGCGTCCCGTTCGGAGATCCTTGATAGAAAAACCATGAGCATCAAATTCAAAGGAACAGCTATTATCGCGAGTGAATTGACGAACAGAGAGCAGGTTACGAACTATAGATGGTGCGACAAGGATATTGTTGAGATGAAAGTTAGACGCGGAAGTGGATAGGACTGAGTGACCTCTAGACGTGACTGGAATGGTAGTGCCATTACCTACTGTTATTGAGGAGATGGAAGGGGGTAGGCGGTGGGTGAGCATACCATCCGAGGACGTCATATGGGTTGAGGCGCCGGAGTCGACGACCCAGGGAGAGTTGCCCTGCATGTTCATGTTCTGTAGGGCGGCGATGGTACCGGCTGCATCCCAGGTGGAGCTGTTGGAGGAGGCCGCAGGAGCGAAGGCTGTGTGTGCCTGGGGAGCAGGCCCGAGGAGGCCCTGCTGGCGCCCAGACTGGGCGTTGTGGCCACCAGACCCGCCGAAGCCACCGTGGCGGCGTTGTCCAGGAGGGGTGACCCGCTCACCAAGAGCCACGCGTTCGCCGGTCCAGGGGTTGAAGCCCCAGGGTGGGCGCCTGTTGGAGTTGTGGCCGCCAGAGGTGGAGGGCTGCTGGCTGCCCTTCTTGTTGTTGGGGCGCCGGTAGTCCTGCTGCTGGTGCTGGCCGCCAGCAGGGAAGGAGGCAGCAGTGAAGAGCGCCGAGGCAGCACGGGCCTTCTCGTCATTCTGCAGCCGCAGTTCCTTGAGGAGAAGCTGATGGCGAGCGGAGGAGAAGGTGAGGGGCTGTTGCCCGGCGATGTTGTCGGCGACCGTAGAGTAGACCTCGTTGACGCCGCGCAGAAGGTTGAGGACGAGGTTGCCCTCGAGGACGGTCTGGCCAACGTCGCGCAGTTCGTCGGCCTTCGCCTTCATGCGGACGCAGTAGTCGTCGATGGAGGAATCCCCTTGAATCATCGAGTGGAACTCGTGATTGAGGAAGATGGCACGAGGCGCTTTGTTCGCCTGGAACACGTCGTCGATGGCCTTCCACAGCGCGCATGCCGTCTGCTGATCGTCGGTCATGGCGAGGTTGAGGACGGAGTCGGAGGCGGTGCTGTACATCCATCCGCGGACGCAAAAGTCAACCTGCTGCCAGGCTTCGTCGGTGGGGCGCGCGGGGGAGGCGGTGTCGAGGTGGCTCAGCAGGCCAAACTTCCCGCACATGGCGCGGAAAGCAGTCGACCACTTGGTGAAGTTGGAGGGCTTCAACTCGAGGACCATGGGGACGTGCAGCTTGACATTGGTAGTGGCGAAAGGGCAGATGATCGGGGCAGGAGCAGCCCCGAGGGCGCCGCTGGAGGCAGAGGTGAGGTCGGAGGTAGTGCCCATGGGAATAGGAGGTGGGGAGGCTGCGCAGGAGGGAGGGGCGGAAGGTGGAGAGAGGCCGGGAAATCAGATCAGGACCCGGTGCTCTGATACCATGTAGAATGACAGAGTTTAGGGCAATTGGCCAGTCCTCAATGTGAGGGGTGGCGCCTTCTATTATAGGGCCGGCTGGCCTTGCTTTATAAGGCAGGGGTAACATCCCTGATTTACATCTGCTAACTATAGCAACTAATCCCTGATTTACATCTGCTAACTATAGCAACTGATATCCACAGATGCTGCAGCATATGGTAAGGGGCTGCGGCATATTCTATTGCCTAACAGTTAGTTCCCATGATCTTACTCTTTTTGTCCATCTTACTTTGGGATAGGACACTACTTCTATATGTAGATGATATACTCATCACTAGTGATGATTCCTTATTCATCACATATGTGAAGAAGAATCTCAGTGAGTAGCTTCTGATGACTGATCTTGGTTCTCTTAGTATTTCCTTAGGATTGAGGTCACTTTCAAACCTGAAGGCTACTACCTCTCCTAGCAGAAGTATGTCCAAGATCTTCTTGATCTTTCTGGTCTGACTGATACTTGTACTGTTGAGACACCCATGGAACTATTCTTCAGCTTCATGCCACTGATGGTGATCTTCTCAAGAATTCTACTCGATATCTCATCTTATTGAGAGTTTGGTGTATCTCGTGAGTACTCATTATGATATTGCTTATGCTGTTCATATCTTGAGTCAGTTCATGGCTCTTCCTACCCACCTTCACTACAATCACCTTTCGTGTTCTTCGCTACTTGTGTGAGACTATCTCTCATTGTTTGTTTTTCCCTAACTCCAACTCACTACAACTTTAGGCCTACTCTGATGCGACCTGGGCTAGTGAGCCTTTTGATCATCGTTCTCTTTCTACTTACTGCGTTTTTCTTAGCTCCTCCCTGATTACCTGGAAGACAAAGAAGCATAATACAGTTTCTCATTCGAATGCTGAGCCTGAGTTGAGAGCTATGGCAGCAGTGACAATAGAAGTTACCTAGTTGAGCTGGCTACTTGCAAATTTTGGAGTGCCTGTGATGGGACCTACGACTCTTTTGTCTAACAGTACAAATGTTATCAGTATTGCCCGTGACCAAGTGAATTATGAGCTCTCCAAGCACATTGGTGTAGATGCTTCATACTCTAGTTCACAGGTGTAGGAGGGAGTGATTGCTCTATAGTTTGTGCCCTCATAATTACATATTGCTGACTTCTTCACGAAACCACATGCTAGGGTGCAACATTTGTATTTCCTCTCCAAACTCAATGTGTGTGATCCACCATGAGTTTGAAGGGGTGTTAAAGTAGGCATATTCCTTTATACTCCTTTAGTAGAGTAGGCATATTCCTTTTGTACTTTCTATATATATTGCCCTTTGGGATATGCATATTCCTTTATACTCCTTTAGTAGAGTAGGCATATTCCTTTTGTACTTTCTATATATATTGCCCTTTGGGCCTTATGAACATATGCACAATATTTATAATATGGGCCATTGGCGAATTTTGGGCCGCAAGGTATTACAGATGGTATTAGAGCATCAACTCTTACTGCTCGGGCCGTGTGTGCATGTGGCCCTATAGCGGCACACAGTACGAATTGCGTATCAAGGAGTGATTCTAGGCATTTCACGCTGCCGAGGGCTGCAGCCCTTTAGGGGGGTGTAACACCCACCATTTAGTACCACATTATCAGTTTACATTGAGTTCCACTAGTATATAATATATGTTGGCCCAAATTGTAGCATTTCCGGGTTAACTATTTTGGACGAAGCAAGGACGAAAGCCCAAGTGAGGTGCTACGCATGCGTGCCTGCCCCATGGATGGGTTGGGGGGCTATTAGCATATTTTGGGCCACAAGGTGTTACAGTAGGATAATAAAATTTATCTGCTAGTGATGGTATGAGCATTTGAATATGAACATTGAACTCTTGGACTCTGTTATGTTTTATTTTTAACACAACAGCCTCATTGGGTTTAAAATTTATTGCCTGAGGTTGTTTGTTGCAGCAATTCATAGTATCAACATTTTCTGCATGTCTTCAGTATATTGAGGAGCGAATGTGACTTACATTTACTTACATAAATTTACATGCTAACATGTTTTTTATTTGCTAGCTTATGGCGATAAACGAAACAGAATTCCACTATCAAGACAAAGTCCATCCAATCAGCTATGTGATGGACACTGTCTCAAGCATGCGGGTATATTTCTCTAGAGCTCATTACATACTTCAGCTTTTACAATTCCTTATGATCAATGATCTTCATTGCTGAATGCTGATATATCTCTTGTGGAGGTATTTGATCAATGATAACTTGAAGTACCAACCAATCCATTCTCTAGGATTTCAATGGGCCCGAAATCTGTTGAACTTCGCCTTTTATCTGTAGTTCAGTAGTGTCTTCTGTCTTCAATTTGAAATACTTGTGAACTGGCTTGCAGTTGTTCCCACCGGAAGAATGGCTGGTTGGAACATTATTGCCATCGAAGTATGCGCCAAGTAGAATAAATATGATACTTGATGAGTTGTCACCCAAAAGAGTAAGGTACGCTTACACAGTTCAGATGGCAGCTTTGTTTACCCCTATTATCTATATCACTGTCTCTTCATATCTCAACATATAAACATACATAGATTGGTTCTTTTCTGAAGTAGTACAGAGTATGCAGATGGCTGGCATTGGTAAATTGCTAACTGATGCTGGCAATCATCATCATTGGGCATAAATAATCTTTCCCTGAAATGTAGGTTTTTGTTCAACCGTTTAAATCTTGTGGTAGTTGGCCTTACCTTCATATCTTAGACTTATTATTTTGCTGATAAGTTATGGCATCATATGATCTGTGGCTCTGCACATAGATTAGCATATGATGCTAAATATTATGCCTTTCTTTTTTCTTTGATGCAATACTTCTCTCTGTCTATATAGAATATTCTGGGAGTCTAAAAAATTTGAAGGATCTACTGATTCTGTTGAGCCCTGGTACAATACATCATATTCTGTTGAGAATGTCACTCCTTCTATAATACAGGTTTGCCTTTTCTTTTTCAATAATTTCATTATCTAAATTGGAATTTTCTCTCATCTTATTCCACATGACATACTGCAACAATGTACTTAATTATTCAAATTTATGTACATAATCCTCCATAACATGTTGTAATTGATTAACTCTATGGCTCTACTTGGCAGCAATGGATTCAAAAGGCTCCTACTGAGAAGCTCCATCTTCCAAAGCCTAATATTTTCATTCCAAAGGATTTATCTCTTAAAGAAGTGCACGACAAGGTTAAGTTTGGAGTGCCTTGTTTGTGTTTTATGTTCACATTAGCACAGTCTATATGAATTGTTTCAATATTCACATAGTAAATAAATTTTAACAAAATAAAACTGTCTTACCAGGTTAGATTTCCAACAGTATTAAGGAAGACACCACTTTCACGGTTGTGGTTTAAGCCCGACATGCTGTTCTCCACTCCAAAGGTTAACATTGTAATTGATTTCCACTGTCCATTGTCAAGCCACTCCCCTGAAGCAGTCGTTTCTACAAGTATCTTCGTCGATTTGTTAGTAGATTACTTGAATGCTTATGGTGAGCACTATATCGTAAATAATTGCATATTTGTCCTAATATAGCAATCCATTTGGGGATTACTCCCACCAACTTTTAAGTCCAAATATACACTGACAAATTATTTCTGCTTTTTGCAGCTTATGATGCTCACATTGCCGGTTTGTTCTATTCAATATATCGTACTTCTACTGGATTCCAGGTTTTATGCTGTTACTATGCTCCTTTTTGTTTTGTATGAGCGTTTTAGACAGCTAAACTGCTCGCTCATTGTAAAATATTCATGCTGTCTGTTGCAATTTCATGCATTGTAAAATTGCTGGTATTAGGCCAGTTTTGAATTGGAACTCAAAACACTTAATTGTATATGTTTAAAGGTCTCAGTAGGTGGTTACAATGACAAGATGAGAGTTCTGCTACATGCCATACTGAAGCAAATAGCTAACTTTGAAGTTAAGCCAAATAGGTTTTCTGCCCTGAAGGTAAGGTGGATCGTATTATCTTTGAAGTATGGGTTTCCTTGTCATAATTTTGCTCAAGCACATTCAAATACTTCATTGTTCCCTTTGTCATCAACTTTGAGTGGGTCATCCTGTTTGACTGCTGAATTTCACTTTCACTAAACACTGGCCATCTATCAACTTGCAGCTGATAGATGATTAAATCTGAGTTGCGTCAAATTTTAAGTCATGGACATGATATTGTGAGAACCAAAAGCATAAAGGGTTCTGCAGCACACTGCACACATAATTATGATTTGTTTGTTTGCGTCTTTTGCAACATACTTGCTAGGATTTATGCTATTCATAAAAAATATAACTAAATATTGTTAAGGGTATATGTGTCTTTTCCTATTATCCTTGTAGTCTAGGGTTTAGTGAGTCCTTGTACTATATATAGCCCCATGGGTTGCTATTGCAATATACTTAACATTTCACTTTTCCATTCTTTCTCACCTTGTAACATGATATCAGAGCCCTAGAGCTTGATCCACATTCCGCTACTGCTGCCCCCGAGAGGAGATTTTCGCTCTCGGGGGGTGGCCACCGACGCTGGCCACTGGATCCAGCTGACCTCCCCGTTCTCTCCCGGCCGCCTTCGGCCTCCTCCACGCCGCCTGCCCGCGTCGGCTCCCATGTCGCCGGCCCACGCCCACCAGCGCCGCGCCGGTGCCCGCCCGGGCCTGTGCCTGAGCGCGCCTCTGAGCCGTGCCGCCGCCGGGCTTCCTCCCGGCTGCCACCAAGTTGGATCCGGCCGGATCCACCACCTCCTGACCGTCGCCTCGGATCCAGCTGTCACCGCCTTGGATCGGCCGCCGCCATCTCGGATCAGGCCGACGCCGATCTTCCTCCGCCTAGATTTGGTTGCCATCGACCTCGGCCCGTCGGATCCAACCACCTCCATGCGAGATCCGGCCGCCATCGGCCACAAGCCCACAACGCGCCAGGATCCGGCCACCTTCGCTCCAGATCCAGGAGTCCCTAGCCTGGGCTTCACCGTGCCGCCTCCCGACCGCCCCACACACGCGTTCGCCACGGCGGATTCGCCCCGTGCGGCCGCACCGCCGCCTCCGACCGTCGCCCCCTTCCCGAGCCGCCACCCTTGGGGTCGCTGCCGCCCTCCTGGGCCTTCCTCCTCACGCCGAGGCAGATGCCATGGCCGGAAGGAGATAGGCAAGTGGATGGCGGTGAAGAAAAGAAAAATAGGGGAGAAGAGGAGATAAGGCATGTTGGGGGTGGGGAGCTGGGGCTCTCGACAGGATGTGTCGGCGGCGCAGGGGAGGGCTAGGGGAGAGGGGGGAGAGAGAGGAGATGGTCTTATTTTGAGTTTTTTTTCCCTTTGCGTCTTCCGTTGCGTCCATCCAACTCTATAATATATGTCTCTTTCAATTCATCAAAGCCGTGCGAGTCCATAAAATCTGTCAGTCAGCCAACTGCTTTGCTAGCCACGATTTATCCTCTTGGATCGAATATGGTCATCTCCTTCCTTTTGCATAGTCGTAGTCATCGCTCTTCTCTTTGAGCCACTGCAGATCGTAGAATTCTTTATAATGCCATTTTTTCTCTTTGAGCCGTCGCCCTGAGTTTCTAAGGTCGCTGCGCTTTTTCTACACCGCGCCTCTGCTGCGCTTTTTATGCATAGTGCTGCCGCCGTCTTGGGCTTCAATCTGTACCGCTATGTTTCTATCTCGCTCTTCGGCTTGATTTAACAGATCTCTCTACTTGTGTCACCGTCCACATCTGCTTCATCGTGTTACCGCAGTCGACTTTGCTCCCGTTTACCTCTACCTTTCTGGCCCCTGCACTTTGTGCTTTATGGGCTGTCACATGATTTCTAATGGGAGACAATCTTTCCGACACAATTTTCCAAGAGCCACACGCTATGACATCTTCAAGACTCGTATTTTGGGTTTTTTCTATTTTAGTATCAACTCTTTTCAAATATAATGCTATTGCATACGCCTTACATTTGAAGGGGGTGTTAAGAGTATATGTGTCTTTTCCTATTATCCTTGTAGTCTAGGGTTTAGTGAGTCATTGTACTATATATAGCCCCATTGGCTGCTATTGCAATATATTCAAATTTTCACTTTTCCATTATTCCTCACCTTATAACAAATATCAGAGAGTTTTGGAGACTACAGTTTTATTTAACAAATGTAGCAACCTAGACATACATGGCAAATCAAGAATTTACAAAAGATCCATAATTGTTCACACTCCATATCCTAATCTAGCAATCTTAGTGCTGATCTCAATTCTCAATACTGTGCTTTTATTTTATTTATCACCTGCCAGAAAAATCTTTAATGGCCAAATACCGTCTATTTGCATGGTCTAACTTCTTTGTAATGGTACAATTTGTGATACTTAGTGAGTGACACATTTCATTAAGTACAGTTTCCACTACATAATGATTATGATAAAACAAAGTAATGTACTTATTAAGTTGCACTAATACCTTCTATCGTAGTGGTAGAGCGCTCTAGTAGCACCCCCCAGATCCTGGGTTCAACTCAGGCTGGGGGCAAAAAAATCCCCTCGCTTGCCCCCATAAGCCAAAGCACAGGTCCTAAGGCTCGCCCAGTCGCTGGTCGTTAGGGTCAGGGCCCAGGTCGTCTGGGCCGAGCGTTGGCTCCCCTAGGCGCTCTCACATGGGCTGATGCCGCTGTGTCAGGGTGGGGGCAAGGGTTCGGGGATTTTCTCGATCTGTGAGAGGATCCTTCTTCTTAAGCTAATGCCGGGGGGTGTCTTGTACCCCTGCAGGTCGAGTTTTTATAATCGTTGATTTCAAGATATTCCCGTTTAAAACGGCTTTTGCTGATGGTTTTTAGCTGCGACTATTGGCTTTTGGTTGAAATGAGCACTATAGCGGCTGTTAGCTTTTGGCTGAGCCATTCAATTAAAGGAAAATGAAGAAAAAGATGGAAAATAAAAAAAAACATGTTATATCTCTACGGATAATGCAAAGGAAAAAAGGAAAGAAAAAGGAAAAGGCTATGTTAAGAAGCCAATGCGTTCAAAATGGCTTCTGGCTTAAGCGAGAAGCTATTTTGAACGGGCTACAATATTCTTCAAGCTTCGTTCTTGGTCTATGGGTTCTTAAAATTAAATCTAGGATAACATGTGCTGCATCAGTGCATTTTGAAATTCTTTAATATGATGGTGTTTTCTTGTGCTGATTTCTTTCATGACTAATTGTTGACTGGCATCTTACCAACACAGGAAACTTCTGTCAAGGACTACCAAAATTTCAACTTCAGCCAACCATATTCTCAAGCTTCATACTATCTCTCTTTGATATTGGAAGATAAAAAATGGCCCTTGGTTGAGAAACTTGAAGCTCTTTCTAAGCTTGAATCAGATTCTCTTGCAAAGTTTGTGCCACATTTGCTATCGAAGACATATTTGGAATGCTATGTTCAAGGTTTGGTAAACTTTCATGTTAATCATCATGTACGTATATTTCCAAGGTACTGGAGTGGGATGTATTCAAATCGTACTTATTAAAAATTCTTCTTGTAGGTAACGTTGAACCAAGTGAGGCGAAATCTGTTGTCCAGGAGATCGAAGATATTATATTTAATACCCCCAAGTCTGTCTTCAAATCCATGTCTCCATCACAATATCTGACTACAAGGGTTATCATGCTTGAAAATGAGTTTAAATGCTACTACCAAATTGAGGGCTTAAATCAGAAGAATGAGAATTCATCGGTTGTCCAATATATTCAGGTAAAGGCTCCTTCATACTTCGGTGCTAGGAGTGGAACTAATGTTAATCAAACCGATTACTGATCGGTGATCAGTAACTTGTAATCTTTGTTGCCAAACTAGTGTTCACCAAACCGGTTAGCAATCGATGATCCTGTTCGTGGCTAATTAATGGTTATGATCAGCCCAATAATAGTTGGAAGGGAACACTGTGGAGAGGATTGTTGTTAGCTCGTCACTCATTTGGGGACAACCTGGTAGATTTGGAGAGTTCTACTTTATTTCTACTTTTTAAAACATTATTATGCAATATTGTCCTTACATGCAAAATTATTATCAAATACTTGAATTCAAACGGAAGTAAGCATATAATTTTAGAATGACTCTATCTAAAGAATCTCTAATGTGAAGTTCCTGAACAATCTGGTGTTTCAAAAACCTGACCCAAAATAATTTCTGTCATCAATGGTAACTGGCTGGTTATCACCTGTAATTGGAACACTGGCTAGAACCATAATTGTTTTTTTAGGGAATGGGACATTTTTGTTTAATCGCATTGGGTATACCTTGCATTGCATCATGTGCTTGTTGTTTAGTCCACTCTAACCCATAGTCACTCAAGACTTAATACTTTTCCCTGGATCAATATACTTGGTGTTGTAATGGTCATATGGAATGTGGCCTGTAAAACTACCTATATCTCGAAGAGTGTTTGCATTTCCGTCATTCTCTGTATTAATCGTTTGTGAGCATATGGCCCTGAAAGAAATGCAAGTCTCACCGCAAATTCAGTTCTCTTGCATCAATGCTTCTCTCAGTCATTGAAAATCATCTTCTAGGATTTGTTCTGCAACTAGCTTAAACGAGACTCTGCGACAATCATCGTCACCTTGTTGCTACTTACTACTACAATTTGTCAGGAATCAAGTTGTTTACATATACTTCAACAATCCGTAAAAAAAATAAAATTAAAAAAATAGTGCAAAAACTAATGGAATTTATAGATATTTTGCACCTGGTCGCTTAGCAATGGCTGAAGTAACGAATGTCGACTCAGTCGCACTACAGGATTTGAAGCATCTCAGCCTTCAGTCACTAACCCTAAGTGTGACTGAGCCAGCACAAGGGACATGTAGCATTGTTTCCTTCAGTCGCTTTACCAGACCAAGTCATATAGGGGACACGCAGCTAGTGTTCAATTGTTACTTATACATGTCTTGTTGGAGAGCTAGGCCGTGCTTGGGCCACCAAGTGATGCTCTAGCCACTCAATAATGTATGGGAATATGGGATCGATAAAATACAGCAGTGCGACTGAGTGTGAGATGTATAAAATCTGGCAATGCCTTTTCTCCTTTAAACTTCCTTTGAAGGATTGTTATTTTATAAGAAGTTGCATAATATCTTAAGAAATTTGAAGAAATGTTCCAAGTTAAATGCATAACGTTCTGTAATAAGAAGCATGCCAGGATACTAAGCATATTTAATATATTCAGGTCCATCAGGATGATGCCATTTCAAATATCAAACTTCAGCTGTTCTCTCTAATTGCTAGCCAGCCCGCCTTCAACCAGCTGCGAACTGTTGAGCAACTTGGGTATATAGCAAGTCTTTCTCTAAGGTATATGGTACAAGTTTTTGTTTATGGATGTATTGCTTGTTACATTGTCTTTTTAGGAGGAACATGGAGATTTGCTTGGCATTGATCATTTATAATCCTAGCTTACAATGAATATCCTCATTCATCAGATCTGATTATGGAGTGTGGGCACTTGAGGTTGTTATTCAGTCCACAGTAAAGGTACAAGTTCGAAGTAAAAAGTAATTGATATGATAAAATTTTTGCTGCTTTCTCCTACTGATCATCTATTTGGCCGCCTAGGATCCTTCATATCTTGATGCTAGAGTTGATGAATTCTTCAAGATGTTCGAAAGCAAAATTCATGAACTGTCTGACAAGGATTTCATGGTTAGTGGCTTCAGTTTGCACTACAGAAATAATTGAGCTTTAAGGTTTTCTTAGCTTATATGATGTTCCATGCCAAATTCTCTCTTTCATAAGTACTCATAATATGTTCTCCAAAATCTGCATTATTGAGTGATAGGGCAGCTACGTGCGCTACAGGACTTAGTGCTGGGTAATAAAACAGGACTTAAGAGAGAGTGGAATAGAAAACTAGAAGTGTAAAACCATGTACATCATCACATCATAGAAGGGATTTAACAGTATTAGTATATGAATCAAAAGAATGGAGAAATATGATACGTCATAGATGAATTTATACATACTTGTCATGCCAGTATAATAGTGATGTTGGATTATTATGTCCTCAATCGGAGCACGTTAATTCACATTATTCGACTAGTTTTTGCACATTAGTGTGGCTAATTAGGCATTGACATGGCTTTTTGCAGAGAAATGTCAAATCACTTATTGATTCGAAACTGGAGAAATTCAAAAACTTGTGGGAGGAATCTGACTTCTACTGGGGAGAGATTGAGGCAGGAACACTCAAGTTTGATAGGATTGAATCTGAGGTAAGTGCTTTCCTTTCAGGAAACAATGCACGCCCATGATAAGACAAATTTGTATAAAATATAAAGCAAGCAGGAAAATAAATAAACAAAACTACTACCGCAGTTTTCAAAAGTTTTATTTTAAGGAAACATAAACCCACTCTGCTTTCCAAAGCAAAAAAAGTTGCATCCTTGATTCACAAGATATATGACCTCAAAAACCTTTGCAGGTTGCTCTTCTAAGAGAGCTCAAGAAAGAAGAATTCATCGAATACTTTGATCAGTACATAAAGGTCGATGCGCCTCAAAGGAAGACAGTAAGCGTGCAAGTCTTCAGTGGCAACCATTCGGCAGAGTTCAAGAAGGCTATCGCCGAAGCTGATCCGCCCAAAACTTACCGGATTACGGACATATTTGGCTTCAAGCGATCAAGGCCTCTGTACAGCTCGCTGAAGGGAGGTCCAGGCCGGATCACAATGGACTGAACTATCATTACGCTGATATTCTTTTCACTGTAGCATATAGCCTGTGCCTACATACGCATGAACTCAATTCTAATTGGCTTTTTCATGGCCACACACGATTGCACAATGCTATTCAATCTTCATGTATGGATTCACAATTTGATGCTATTTTCAGAACAAATCTAACAGCTGTAGAAAACCATGTGCATTTGTTTGTATGCGTTTCTTCTAACAACTGTGCACTCTATGTACAATTTACATGAGCACAATGCACAAGAAGGCGCCATGAACCGAGAACACGTACACACATGCGCGGCACGTGCCCGGCTGTCCGCCGCCCGGCCGCGGACTGTGAAGGTGTCACCATCTGCGCTCGCATCGCCCCCCTAGGCACGCCCCGTAGTGCCGCGGCCGCTGCCGGCGGCGCCCCACTCGTAGCTGCCCCGGTGCCAGCGGCACCGGAACGACCCCCGGTGGGCCGTGGGCGAGCACACGCAGTAGTGCGGCTGGCGCTGCTCCCGCCGCGGCGCAGGCGTGGACGCGGCTCCCGCCGGCGGCGCCCGCCGCTTGGCCGCGCAGCCCGGCGGCAGCCCCGGATGGCACATGCTCTGAGCAAAGCTCTGACGGCGAAGCTAGAGAGGACTCCCGGTGTCCACTCGGCTACTCCACGTATAAAAAAGGCGAGGGGATGGAATCGGATTCTGGCGTTTTCGGGTGGTGGTGGGAGATCAAGAGGAAAAGGCGAGGAATATTTGTGGGCGTGTTGGTTGTGCCGGTGGGCGATGGGTTTTGTGAGGTGGTGACGGGGGAGGGAAGGGGGCGCGGCCGCGTGGGGAGGTGGAGAGGCTCGGACGCAGGGCGTGGCGTGCGGGCGGCTGGCGATCGCGTGAGCTGGGCGTTGGCGCGCCATGCCGCTTTGGTTTGTCTAATGCGATCTTCACCCACCACACGAGGCCACGAGTAGGTTTCTCGCTTTCTCTCGGTGTGCTCTTCCGAGTTGGAAACATGGAATTGGAGTGCGCACCGGATCAGGCCAACAAGGTGGCACGTCCTTCCGTCCTCTGGTAGCTTCTTTGCGGCGGCCTTTTTCTTATCCTATCCTACTCATCCGAGCGAAATGCTGTGCCTGAACTCCCAACTGATTGCTTGGATCCAACAAGGTGGCACGTCCTTCCGTCCTCTGGTAGCTTCTTTGCGGCGGCCTTTTTCTTATCCTATCCTACTCATCCGAGCGAAATGCTGTGCCTGAACTCCCAACTGATTGCTTGGATCCAACAAGGTGGCACGTAGGGCTGAAAACGAAAACGGTAATTCTCGGTTACCGAAAATCGTTTTCGAGAAATTATCGATTTTTTCCTCTAAACGGAAACGGTGACGGTAACCGATAAAACGGAAATGAAAACGGTAAAAATATCCGATAACGAAAACGAAAACGATTTAGCTCTCTTCCGATCGTTTTCGAAAAATACCGTATTTTAACCGATAATTACCGTCGGTAATTACCGATCACCACCCCATCCGCCTCCATATCACCACCGCACACCCCTTCGGCCGCTCCTTCCTACCTCCTTGGCTCCTTGCTCTTCCTCCGCACCCAACGCCTCTTCTCCGCCGCATCCTCCTTCTCCACCAACGCGCCCCCTCTTCTCTCCATCCGCAGCTCGCCGGCGGTCGCCCTTCCTCACCGCACCTCGGTCGCCCCCCTTCTCCACTCCCTTCGCTTCTCCACCGCCGCAGCTCACTCTCCTAGACACCTCTCACCGCAGCGCCTCCTCTCGTGCTCCTTCTCCTCCTGTTCTTTCTCCGGTCGCCATTCAGATCCCGCGCCCTCGCCGCTCCTCCACCGCGCCGCCCAACTCCGCCGCCTCTACCTACCTTCCGGCCAACCACCTCCACTCCCTTCCACCATCACCTCCTCCCTCGGCCGCAGCTCCGTCATCACCTTCATCCCTCCGCCGCCCGGTCCAGATCAACCTCGGCGCCGCCGTCCTCATCTCCTCCCCTCCAGATCGGCGCGGCACTGAGACCTCGCCGTCTCCGACCACCGTCTTCCGCTGGCGTCTCCACCAAGCATTGGCTCCGACGACCTCGACATTGTTGCCGTCCACACCGCCGACCTCCATCAGCGCCGGCAACCCCTTCTTCCTCTACGGCCGACACCTTCACCGACCCCGCCGCCTGCATCCTCTTCACCAAAACCGACGGCTCTTCCACCGGCAGCCCTGCTCTCCTCTGCTACTTCTACTCCCTTAGGTTGAATCTTTCCCCAAATCTTCAATTCTTTTCTCCAATTTCTGTTAATTATGCACTGTTAGTTACTACTGAGAATTGTGTTTAGTGATTGCGAACTGTCAATGTTGATCTGTGATGATGAACTGGTATATGATCAGTGGTTATGTTATTGCGTCCTGTTAATCTGAGTTTTGTTATTGTGATATATGCTATGATAATTGTGAAATGTGTGTTCTGTTAGTAGTTTAGTAGTGTTTTCATAGTGCCAACTGTGATTTGTATTAGTAGAGATTGTTATGTTAGCTTGTGGGTTGTGCTTGTGTTCAGTGATCTACTGATTTGTTAGTGCATTATCTGTGTGTCCTTGTGTATGTTTGAGAGCATCGTCGATTGTAGTAGAAACTTGATCATGATGTGCTGAAAGATCATGATGTATTGGATGACTTTTCCTGTCAATATTGTGGAATGCTCTAGCAATGGAATGTCAGCTAGCAGTAGCAAATACCTTCATCTCCTATTATGCCATATAGTAGTATTAGTGTTGTAGACTTGTAATGTTTCTTCAATGGCATCAACAGCTAGTTGTGATGTTATAATTAAAGCTTATTGCTGTAATGAATGCCCAGTAGCAAACTTGTGCAAAAGGTCACTGGAAAAATGTTCATGCTTACTGTCGTCTGATACAAGCCTTGAAAAATCGACCTTGTAGCACTAATATGGCACTATTAATGCATCTGATACATCTATCTCAAATTCTCAATTCTAGTAACAATGTATCAGATAGTGTAGTTTTATATAAACACTAAAGAAGCAATACTTATTCCAAATTACATTGACAGATTGCAGACTTGTAATCATGCTGTGCAGATTAGTGTGTAATGTGTTTATTGTATTTTAGATATCGCTTTCATGATTTTCGATCGTTATCGATGCACTTTTGATCGAATAGTTTCGTTTCCGAATTTACCGGAATATCGATGTCGTTCTCGTTTCCGACAATATCGTATCGATTTCGTTTTCGAGAAAATAATGTGAAACTGAAAGTGATTTGACCTCCTACCGATCGTTTTCGACCGTTTTCAGCCCTAGTGGCACGTCCTTCCGTCCTCTGGTAGCTTCTTTGCGGCGGCCTTTTTCTTATCCTATCCTACTCATCCGAGCGAAATGTTGTGCCTGAACTCCCAACTGATTGCTTGGAGCATCCGGTCTGGCACCTACTAGTGCGTGCTAGGGGTGTAAACGGGTCGGATTCGGACGGATATTATTGTTACCATATCCTAACTCATATTTTTTTTCTCCGGATTCGGTACCAATCGGATTCGGTACCGGATCGGTCGGGATTAACCCGACCTGTTTGCACCCCTACTTGTTTGTAAGGAATGCATGCAGTACAGCAAATGGAGTAGGAGGACGTACTATCAAGAACTTGATGTTACTACTTAGTAACTGATGTGGATGATTTTATTTTACCATTGCAAAAGAAAATGAAACGTCAAATTGTAGCACTAACCTGAAATCAAACTTGAAGACGTATCGGATTCGGACGGATATTGCTGTTACCATATCCTAACCCATATTTTTTCTCCGGATTCGGTACCAATCGGATTCGGTGCCGGATCGATCGGGATTAACCCGACCCGTTTGCACCCCTAATGCGTGCTAGTTATCCTGGTACACCGGTCCTAGAACTCACGTTCAATCGTTCTACAGTGGTTGTAGCTTGTTTTGGCGTTGTGGACTTATATAAGAAGAAAAAAAGATGTTTTGGTGTTGTTTCGGGGTTTGATATACTTTGTAGTAAAACATTACTGTGTGTAACGCTATTAACTGATCGTTAGGGAAGTAGGAGTCAAATAACCATCATCGTCCGTTTGTATGTGGAGATGCCAAGAGTAGACGGAATTTGATTGGACGTTCTCTGAACAGGCGAAATTGGCGATAGACACTAGGTTTATGTGCGCTTGCTCAAAGACACCGTGAATCCAATGAATTAGCTTAGGGATGAAGGAAGGATGCGGCAATGGGCTGCCACCACTGGACGGAGCATCACAACTGCTCCAGCGTTGCAGCTCGATCGCTCGGTACACGGTTGGGCCGAACCAATCGCGCGCCACGGGAATCTTTTGCTTTTGTGGCCCCCTTAGAGCAACTCCAACCGGTTCTTTATCCTACTCTTCATTGTATATTTACCTAATATGACTCAAGAAATGGACTCCAACCGGTTCTTTATCCTCCTCTTCATTTTTATCGAGTCGCTATTTTCTCCCGGCCGCTAGCTAGATTTGGCGAGCGCCTCCTCACTCGCTTCTCAAATAGCTAGGCCATTGGAATGCTAACTCAAATAGAGAGCTGAAAATAATAGCTAGCATCTTCATCCTAGGAAATAGAGAGGGAGAAATGACTAATGGGATGGAGTTGCTCTAACGCCCCTTTTTTTATATATAAATCTGGCTTCCGTGGTAATTTTCTTTGTGGATTTAGCCTCCTCTTGAACGGAGAAGAAAGGACACTCGACACATGACCCATCCCACGGCTCTAGAGCGCGAAAAGCAGGGGCAAGAGCAAGAGGATGCCGAATGCGGCGGTGGCGGGCCCCGCCAGCCTTCCGCGCCACCGGAGCACATGAAGTACTTCATACACTCGCATCCCCCACTGCCCACCCGGCCCCACTTAGTACTTTATGTGCTCCCCGAGCACACGAAGTACTACATGCACTCTGGTGGTGCAGGAGGCTGGTGGGTTTCGCCATCAGCCGCGCCTAGGTGCTTTTCTGTGCTCCGAGGCTGCAGGATGCACCCTGTGTTGAGTGTCCCTTCTTCTGCACTTGAGAGAGGGGCTAAATCCAAAAAAAATTGCCACGTAGATTTGCAAAAAAAAAGGACACAAAGGAGGCACAAAAGCAAAAAAATTGCGCACCACAATCTCTGCAAGAGTAGCCAATCACGCTCGGTCGACATGCACGTATCGCCGTGGATGCCACCGTCTCATGCTTCATGCTTGCCCAGTTCTCCCTTGTCGCGCTTGTGGTCATGGCCAAGGAGTAGCTGCCACCGCGGACGTCTTAGTCTTTGTTCAAAAGTGATGTATCTTTTAGCTTTGGTTGTAGTTTTTAACTAATTACGAGAGAGATTAAGGGAGTACGGGATATTCATGTTGAGAAATTATTCTGTTCAAAGCGGCTCTGGCAGTAATTTCTATACATAGCTTATAGAGAATATCTTTAGAAATCACTCCGTTCAAAAGCCGACTTCTAAAAGATAAAACACTCAAACTATTTAGAATGGGGTTTTTGCTGGCCCTCACACCATCTGGTGCCCCGCACGCTGGGCCGTCCCTACGGACGCGCGAGTCAAGATGCTCATGCTCGCTCAGCTCGCCATGGGTTGTCCGCCGTTGTGAAATACCGTTGTGTTATCCATAATCAGTCCTTCACCTATGCGACAGCGTGTACTCAGAATTTTTGGCATATATAGCCCTGTTTTGTACTCATATTTATAAAAGTAGCTATATACATATGGTATTAATAAAAGTAACACTTCTACCGTCAAGTCACCAGACAATAGCCGCCTGCAAGTGACAAGTGGCCCAGCCGTCGGCGGTAGGCGCCTACCGTTCGGCCACCAAACGGCAGGTGGCCTGCTGCCCCATCACAATACGGCAGCTGGCCTACCGTTTGGTGGCATACAGCAGGTAATTAAGCCAGCTGATTAGCCGGCTTAATTACTTGCCCTAATTTTTTGCATACTATTTGTTAGAATTTTTATATATAGCAAACGAGCTCGAAAAATTACAAAATTTTATGTGCAGTCTCACGACACAATGACATTGACTATGTAATTTTTCACAATTTTATCCACTATGAATATTGCCCAAAAATTCATATGATTTTAATATTTGTAGGAGTTATTACATATATCAAACGAGCTCCAAAAATTACGAAATTTTATGAGAATCCTCCCAACCCAGTCAACCTAATTGTATAATTTTTTTAGGAATTTTATGTGCTCTAAATTTACCATATTAATGCATGTTAATTTAATCGTGAAATTAGTAATGCTCATGCATCTTTTGTAGTGTGTGATCTCTCTTTTTTTTTGAGAAATTCATACATTACAAATATTTGTAGAAGTACATATAATAGTACAAAAATGCATCGCACAGGATGCAATATGGTTCACCCATCTGAGCCACTGCTATCTCCTCACCGCATCTGCCTCCCCGTGCATGGTCTTGTCTTCCGTTGAGCACGGGCATATCCCGTGGGGTATGTCAGCTAGTTCGGAGGTTGCATCTCGGTTTAGAGGAGGCATGGAGACTGTTCCGTTTGTTGAGTAGCTGGTGGTGGTCCAGTAAATTGAGGTACAATAGGCTAGGTCCGGTAAACGTCGATATCCTCCAGCTAAGACATGCCAAACTATGAGCCATAAGCAATAATATCGTGAAAGAAAGACTCTAGAAATCCCCCTCGTGGTATGGAGGAGCTCTCGCCGTGACCATACGACATAGCAGTGAAGCCAGAGGACACTGGTCCCTAACCACGTCAGATAGTTCAACCACTCAGGTCTCCGACTACGCTGGCCTTCGACCATGTTGTCTAAATCGACCACATAGGTCTCCGACTACGCTGGTCTTCGACCACATTGGTTTCGACCACTCAAGTCTTGACCACATCGATCATGTCGATTTTCGACCACGTTGATTTTTGACCATGTCAATCTTCGATCACACAGATCTCTGACCACCACATCGATATTCGACCACGTTGAACCAATCATGTCAATTCAATGAGGTCGATTTTGACCACACAGATCTCGACTACATCGGTTTCGACCACATTGATCTTCGATCACACAGATCTCGACCACGTTGATTCTGACCATCTTGGTTCAACCACGCTGGTCTTCGATCACACAGATCTCAACCACATCGGTTTCGACCACTATGGTTTTGATAACATAGATCTCGACCACATCAAATCTGACTGTCTTAATTCAACCACACTGGTCTTCTGTCACACAGATCTCGATTACGTCATTTTCGACCATGCTGGTTTCGACCACTTCGATCTTCGACCACACAGATCTTCCGAACACCAATAGACACGGTAGTTCCATGATTACAATGCTGGTAATATTGACTAGTGGTAGTACCGTAGAATACACTATGGTAGTTCCAAACTTCTGATTTCCTTGAGAAGTGTATAAGCTTCAACAGATTTTACAAAACACATTTGCAACCTACAGTATCATGCACACAAGGATTATCTATGGTTCCCAACAAGTCGTAAAACATATTTGTACATTTTTAGAATCATGACATAAAGATTATATAATGAGCTTCAACCATTTGCAAAACACATTTGCAAATATAAGCCTCATACTATAAAGAATAGAAACATGGACTTCAAACACATGCAAAATGCATTCATAATATATAGTCCCATGTTACAATGATTCAACACATGAGTTTCAACTATTTGCAAAACACATTTGCAAATACAAGTCTTGTGCCAAGGAGAGCTAGAGCAAGTAAGATTGAACTATCAACACATGATAAGACTCAAGCTACTAAACATGGCCCCTCTTAATAGTACGACAATCTATATTAGCAACCCAGTCTCCAACCAAACATCAAGATCGGTAAAAGACTTATGAACACATCTTTAGCCCTAACTAGCCATACATTTACCTTGAGTTATAATCTTGATATGCATCAACTCATAATGCATCCTTTACTTGACCTCCATCAACATATGATGGGTCTTTACTTGACTTAATAATTAACATATGATCATCTTCTCTTCGACATACATCAACTTATGATGCATCATTCACTTGACTTGATGATCTTCAACATATGATGTCATCCCAAGTCTTTCTCATTTGTGGAACCTAACTCATTTATCCAATTCATGAAAAAGTTTAGTCTATAAAACAATTACCATCAATTACCAAACTTCACCATTAACACATAATAAAGGGACTAGATTTTACAATCTTTCCTTTTCGCTAATTTATGACAATCTCAACAAATAATGAGATAAAAATTGAATTACGAGTATACAACATGTACATAACATTTGTATACTCTAGAATAGGCTTTTAAAACAAAACTTACTCATCTGCTTTTCATTAATCATCCAACCATCAACACAAAATGCAAGAACTAGATGGCAACTCGGTTATTAGTATATATGAATTACACAAGCTATATATACTCAAGGGATATATTTCAAAGTAAAAATCCTTAATATGTGAAAATGGAACTTAGATCAACACTAATGAAATCACAAAACATAAAGTAAACTCCCCCTAAATGTGTGCGTACAAGAATGTATTGTGAAAGTATATGCATATATTCAAGTTTGACTTATTGAATGCATACCTCTTATGTTTTTCACCTTTTCATCCAAATGAGATCAAGCAATATCAAACTCAATAAATATATTAGCCTCATAGTTGTATTTCTCATTATCACCAAAACTAACTTAATGCAGCTTGAACTTACACCACTCCAACTGAAAATGACATACGAAACAGGTTCAATAACGACTAGTATGAATTTTGTAAATGAAATAATCAGAAATTTCAACTGTCTTACACTGTCCACTGAAAACCCATAGTGGGCCCGTCTATCAGGTCAACGAACTCGCCGAATGGGCGCACTGGCGTCACGATGGCCGGACGCCCGACAGGGAAGTGCTCCTAAGTCCACAGCTATAGGAACACATAGCAGACGCATATGTTGGGGTTATCAGCAGTGCCACGCTAGCAAGTGTCACACAACCACCAATATATGGTGCATAGGGCGACTGATCCCTAGCTATACTAAGGCATCACCCTAAACTCCACGTCAACCAAAGGCTTGGCGAGACGAACGAACTCGGCATTGCAAATATTGCCATGTGTGGCTGGAAACATGCTCCAACCAAAGAGCTAAATAAGGTACATGATGAGGTGCTTCCTGATGACCTCGTGTGGTGCATCCTACGGGCACACACCGATATTTTCCAGCCAAGCATGGGGGACGCCACGAGTACCCTCAAGGATAGGCAGGCCGAACCAGTCCGCCAGCCTCTCCTTCCAGTCCGCCGATGCGGGGGCTGGAATACGTGCGTCACCCCGGAGAGGTAGACCGGTCAAGAGCGAGACATCCTGCAGAGTGACTGTCGTCTCACTCCACCAAAAGTGGAATATGTGTGTGTGTCTCGGGCCTCTACCTATCCATCAATGCCACGAGTAGGCTGTCGACCTGTCGTCTATGGTGAACTGATGTCCGATGGAGACCAGCCTCACAAAGGGTAACAAGCCCGTGGTCCGTAGGATTGGGACGTAGCGCTCGTCCAGCTCCCAATGATCCCTCCCTCCCCACAGCTTCAAGGGCAGAGAGCCAGTCGCGTCACTCGTCATTAATGAGTGGCGCTGGTGATTCTCATCGTAGAACTGTTCGAGAAGCTCCGGTAAATCCATACCTTGCAACAAATGAGATAGACGAAATATTGATGTGAAGATTGATAATGATAGTAAAATAATACAAGTTAGTGATTACATGCGTGTAATTATATACGAATAATTCATTAATTACCGACAATTTGATTACCTATCCAAGAAAATTACGAGTAATTCATTATCGTCGTCCTTAACACTTAATTATTTAGCACTAACTCATTACTTAATCCTGACTAATTGCCACTACAGTAATTACGACTGTTTAATTACATACTACCATACAATAACAGATTATGGGTATCGTACGCACACAAAAATAGTAAAAACAATGTCTAAATTACTACGACCTATTTACTTCGTAATACAAACTATATTAATTACGACTAACTAAATAACACTAATTAACTAGAACTATGGGAATAACGTTGAAATCATGCAATAAAAAATTACCTACGTTTCAGGAGAAGCAATCAGCATTGTTCCATCCTCCTGCCGCGTCTGGTGGTGGGACAGCAGGCTGCCTACCATCCAGTGGTGGGATGGTAAGGCCATATGTCTACCCTCAAAAATGTTATTTTTATCAATACAGAAAGCATCTATCTATTTTGTAAATATGAATGCTAAATATGCAAAAGCTCCGTGTACTCGTACTGTGTATGAGTCGACGTCGCGCTAGGACCACCGGACCAGACGTTTGGGTTTGGGCACGTGGCTCCTACTAGCCTGCGGCCGTGCGGTCGGAGTGGGATGGCAGCAGAACGCTGGATCGTTTGCCTTCTTTTAATTTCCGAACTGTCTCAACACACGAAAATTCTTGCCAGTTCTGCGTGCCTCCCTCGTCTCACAGAAGGCGTATGCCTGCACGCACGTCAACGTTGTCATTCTTGGTCTACATCAGGGGCGGAGCCAGGATCCAGACAAAGGGGGGGCCGACCCGCCAAACCGCCAAGGCGTCGGCGTCATGGGCCCTGGGCGCCGTGTGTCGGTAAAATTAAACATACACATATATAATTAAACATACGTATATATATTGTCATATAAATTCAATCATAACACATATGGCAAAATAATGTAGCATACGTCTAGTAACACAAAAGAAATGTGCTTTCATTACATCTCCACAAACTTGAATTTGTTACATCTCCACTAACTTGAATTTGTTACATCTCCACTAACTTGAATTTAGCACGACGATTACCAACTAGATCATAAGATTTGATCATATCATTGGAACTAATCTTGGCTGCCAATTCCTTTTCAATATAAAAAAAACTATCGATCGTTCTTAATCTCTTCATCTTGAATTCTTGATCAAATGCTAAATGCCTAAATTGAAGGTAAAAATTGAAAAGGAAATTAACCATAGAATTAACAGCGATTTGTGATCTATGATTGTGAAACAGTGAAAGGAATAAATAAATAAACTACTAAACATAGTGGATTGTAGAGACGTACTGTACGTCTGTACCTTGGCACCTTTGGCTTGCCCGCTTTGGATCTTTGCCCGCCCGCTCGGCACTCGCCACTCGCGCTCTGCGCCTCTGCCTGACTGCCTCTGCAGCTCTGCTCACCTTTGCCGGCTTGCGGCACCTCCGCAGTCCGCACTGGTCTCATACGGCGTGAGATGGGATGGGATCATGGATTCATGGGAGATGGAGATGGGATCGCAGTATCACACCCAGGCGGCCAGGCCCCAGCACGCCGCGCGGAATACGGGAGGTCGGGAGCAGTCTGCCGATTCGCATTCTGATTCCGTTTCCTATTTTGTTTCCGTTTCCGTTTCCGGTTTCCGTTTCCTATTTTGCTGGTGGACTATTGGGGGAACTGGTGGACCGTGGACCATTGGGGGGGGCCAGGCCCCTGCCCGCCCCCCCTCTCTCCGCCCCTGGTCTACATATTAGTACTAAAATTACAATCACCAGCAGCACCGGCTGTGCCTTCTTCTCCTGCACCATCCCGCTCTTCGGCCCCATCTCCCGCCTCCTTCGCCTTCTCCATCGCCGCCCCCGACCCCTCCTCCTCCAGCGACGGCGTTGCTTTCTTCCTCTCCCCCTTCCCCTCGGTCCTCCCCAACAGCTCCGCCGGCGGCCTCCTCGGCCTCTTCAACTCCCTTCGTCCCCAGGGGGCGCCGCCCTCTCGTCGCCGTCGAGTTTGATACATATAGGAACGAGTGGGATCCCAACGACGCCCACGTCGGCATCGACCTCGGTGGCATCATCTCCACCACCACCGACCTCGGTGGCATCATCTCCGTCGCCACCGACGACTGTCCCACCAGCATGAAGGACGGCTGCATGGCGCACGCACGTGTCGCGTACGATGGCGACGCCAAGAACCTCATAGTTGCGCTCTCCTACGACGCCGCCGCACCCCTCACAGACATCCTGTTGTGGTACGTCGTCGATCTGCTGGACTACCTGCCCGACAACATCGTCATCGGCTTCTCCGCCGCCACGGGCTGTTAGAAAAACCAACGCAAATGGTCGTAACACCAAGTCTGGATTACTTTTCAATAACTTCTTCCTAATCTAATCTTATTCTTCTAGTTTAGACTCAACGTATGATCCAAACTACCAGCTACACCTCCACATAAAGTGATCTACATACGAACTGTTACGCTTTATTTGATCCTTGATACCGCTCTGGTGATAGCTTGCCTCGCTTGCGGCTTTTCTTGTACACGCAAACTTGCGTCTTGTACGCGAAAAATATGCAACCCTCTGCTCTCAACGATTCATCTGGCCTGCACGGACGATGCTCTCGCCAAGAAAAGCAAAACACAACTCACGAGTTCTTTCCACTCAGAAGGCATCCCCTCTCTCTCCTTTATTTCTCTCTTCTCTAATCTCAACTTCTTACATTGCCTTGCATCTTTACTACGTGACTTATATAGGAACTGCACAATCCGACTCAAGATGTATTACGGACTCACGTGAATAGGACTCGGAAACGGGTTTGTATACGACTCAAATACGTATACGGCAAACCGACGAACTTAGATACGACTCGCAAACGGACTAGACTTCTACGTATACGGCAAGTATACGTACACGTATACGACTTAAATACATCTAAAAACAAGATTATACTTTAACAATCACTTCCTTAATCTTGATTTTTCTTCTTGATCATGTTGACCTTCTCTCTTTCTGCTGCTTCTTCCTTGCATGCCTGCTTGGGCTAGAGTACCTGCTCCTGCTTCCTCCACGAGCACCTCCTCTCACTGTCGTGTGCCATTGCTTTCGACCACTGTCCTCCACGCCGTGCTTCCTCCCGCCACCTTGGGACCCATCTCCGACTTCCTTCTACTGACTGCGTGAAAGCTCTTCCCAAGCCCTTGCTCACCACGACCATACCTGCTGCATGTGGTCTCTCCGCCTACATGCGCTCGATCGGAGTTGGCTGCATGCCTGTGTGCACCTCCTGAACCGCTCGCTACGAACACTGCATGCTTGGTGCATGCTCCTCTGGGGTCGCTCCTCTTACGTTCATGCCTTCTGCCTCGTCTTGTTTCTTTGCCAACTAGGTCTCCTTCCTTATTATGACTTCTTGTGCACTAGGCTTGCCTCCTACTGCCTCTGTACCTCGTCCATCTATGCCTCTCTCCACCCAAACATGTTTACAAGTTTTCAAAGGAATCTTGTACAACCGATTTGGAGATCTCTTCGCCTTCATCAACAAATCTCTGTTCTTGTCATATACTCGCAAGAACTCATCCTCCAGCACCACCTTGCATCCTCTCTCCGTCATCTGCTCGAGACTTAGTATGTTGTTGCATAGACTTGATATATAATAGATTCCTGTCAACAACTTCTTATCTCCGTTCCTGCATTGTAGCATCATCGTCCCTTTGCCCTTTATCTCCACCGTGGAGCCGTCGCCGAACTTGACCTTGCCCCAAACCTTCTCGTCGAGCTTGTGAAACATGGAGCAATCTCCTGTTATGTGGTTGCTTGCTCCATTATCCAAGTACCATTGATCTGTGTGATCATGGCTTCCTTCCTTCGTGCGTAGTTTTGGAACTACGTTCTCCTCATTCAGTTCCACCATGACCGACTCCTTTTCAACATATGAGGAGAGAAGTACTAGCTCTCCGTCATCTTCTTCTTCGTCTTTGGTAAGGTTCACTTCCCCGTCCTTCTTCTTTTTCTTGCAATCCAAAGCAAAGTGCCCAAGCTCGTTACAGTTGAAGCACTTTTTGTTGCTGCGGCATCTTATCGCGTAGTGCCCATATTCGCCACATTCAAAGCACTTGACATGTGACAAATCATAGGATCTCTCACCACCTCCTTGCCCAGCATTGTCTCCACGGCCACCCCTGCCGCCTCGACCACTCTGGCCACCACGACCACGCCACCTCCCGCGGTTGTATGAAGAGCCACTACCATCTCTCGAATCTCCCCTTACTAGCAACGCCTGCTCGTTGTGAGATCCTTGCGTGATTGAAACCCCTTCAGTAACTCCTCATGCGCCTTGAGAGATCTGGTGATCTCCTCTATCTTCTTCTTGTCCAGATAGGGGGAGTACATAAGTGTTGTAACAACAGGTATGTACTTCTCCGGAAGCACGCGCAGGTACTTCTTCATCGCCACAGATTCCTCCATCTTGTCGCCAAGAGAGTTAGTCTGATTGTACAACGAACTCAGCTTGCCGGCGAACTCATCCACCGACTGGTTTTCTTCCATCTTCAGATTCTCGAACTCGCTCCGCAAATTCTAGAACCGCACCTCCTTGACACGATCAACTCCTTCGTGCATCGTCTGAAGCGCCTCCCACGCTTCTCGTGCCGTCTCCTTGCCGATGAGCTGATGCATCATCGCGTCTGGCACCGCCTGGTAGATGAGGGCCAAAGCTGCTTGATCTACCTTCTCGTCCACCTCCTTGTCCTTCTCCTTCGGATCGACTACGCACCAAACTCCCTGGGCGCGCATGTTCGCCTTCATCTTCATTGCCCATACCGGGTAGTTGTCGATCGTCAGGAGAAGGTATTGGAGGGAGATTAGCCCACCCTGAGTCTTCGCTTTATCACCTATGCTCTGATACCACTTGTTACGCTTTATTTGATCTTTGATACCGCTCTGGTGATAGCTTGCCTCGCTTGCGGCTTTTCTTGTACACGCAAACTTGCGTCTTGTACGCGAAAAATATGCAACCCTCTGCTCTCAACGATTCATCTGGCCTGCACGGACGATGCTCTCGCCAAGAAAAGCAAAACACAACTCACGAGTTCTTTCCACTCAGAAGGCCTCCCCTCTCTCTCCTTTATTTCTCTCTTCTCTAATCTCAACTTCTTACATTGCCTTGCATCTTTACTACGTGACTTATATAGGAACTGCACAATCCGACTCAAGATGTATTACGGACTCACGTGAATAGGACTCGGAAACGGGTTTGTATACGACTCAAATATGTATACGGCAAGCCGACGAACTTAGATACGACTCGCAAACGGACTAGACTTCTATGTATACGGCAAGTATACGTACACGTATACGACTCAAATACGTCTAAAAACAAGATTATACTTTAACACGAACTGAACACATAGCTGCATACAGAACTCAACTGGTACACGTCTATATACATGTATGGATTCTAACTAGACTCAGGGCGGTGAGCACATCTCCTCAATGTCTCAGACTCATCTCCACAGACTCGATTTAGGATAGCGAACACATTTGAATATCCCAGACTCATCTTCCAGCGGCATCACAATGGCTTCGCACCATTGATCTTTGGTGTGCCATCGTCGTAGCACCATGATGCTCGGCTGGCCACCACCTACATAGAGCCTTAACATCGTTGTAGCCTTCTCACTGCTAATCTCGACGTAGCATTGGTCGGCACCATCTTTGCTTTTTTCACGTCAAACTTTGCTTGTCTCCTTCTCGTCACGAGCTAGATGCTTCGTACTGTATGTCGGTCACACCACCGCAGCCACACACGCCGTCGCACAACGCGTTTATTGTAGAGTCAACCATCCAGTGGGCTTGCCCACTACCACCCGGGGTGAAGATGAACGTGCTATCATCACTCCTTGCATGGAGCCACGTTGGTGCACTACTATTCGGTAGGTCATTATCGGGCAACAACTCTTCGCGTCAAACGTCGCTCTGATACTAAATATTGGCCTAGACCCTAGAGAAAAACCCGCTCATGTGAATTCACAGTGGAAGAGAATAAAAATATGTGCGCTAGAACTTTGGTGCTTGGCTGCAAGTGCCTAGCCAAAGTTTTTCTTTTTCTCTGTTCTATTGTTCTTATCAAAATTGATTACAAACATATTTATTATATAGGCTACCCTTCGACTAATATATGTACTCGTACTTCAAGTTAGACTCTAATACATTAATTAAATTAAGAAATTTATTATCTGCTACCATAATCTAATATTTATTATCAAAAATAGATAGTTCTATACATATCATGCAATCTTAAATCGATTACCAACAACCTCGTCCGGCTCGTCGGGTGGTGCCATGAGCACCGCGGCGACTTCCTGCTCGTGTACGAGCTCATGCCCAACGGCAAGCGTCGACCACCACCTCTACGGCAAGGGCGTGCCCCTCACCTGGCCGACGCGGTACGACATGGCGATAGGCTCGGCGATGCTCTACCTCCACGAGGAGTGCGCGCAGTGCATCGTGCACCGCGACATCAAGCCGATCAATGTCATGCTGGACGCCACCTTCAATGCCAAGCTCGGTGACTTTGGCCTCGATCGCCAAGCTCGTCGAGCACGGCAGCCTGCCCCACACCCGTCTTGGCCGGCACGCTGGGCTACCTAGCGCCAGAGTGCGTGATGACGGGCAAGGCCAGCCGGGAGTCGGACGTGTACAGCTTCGGCGTGGCATTGGAGATCGCGTGCGGGCGACGGCCGGCGGAGCACAACGAGGAGCCGAGCAAGGCAAGGCTGGTGCCGTGGGTGTGGGAGCTCTATGGGAAGAAATCTCTTCTTGAAGCAGCAGACTGGAGGCTGAATGGGGAGTTCGACGAGAAGCAGTGGAGCGTCTGATGATTGTAGGATTGTGGTGTGCTCATCCTGACTACGCACGTAGGCAAGTATCAGGCTGGCCCTGAACGTGCTGAAATTCGAGGCACCATTGCCTGCGCTGCCACCAAAGATGCCGGTGCCCGACGTTCTTCTCGTTGCCTGTATTGGTTGCTCCGGTGTCTTTCGGAAGCTCGTCGAGCACGGATGATCCAGGCGTTAGTGAGTATGGATCATCAGGGTCTAATGCCGGAAGAGGTTCGTCAGTCACGGATAGGCTTCTGGAGTCATGAGATTTTTGGACTTAACTATAGCTTCCCCAAGGTTTTGATATGTTTCTGATCGTGCTGCTTGGTGTTTTGACTGAATACGTGGAGGTGGAATTGATTATAGTTAAGTGGATTTTTTTTGGGTCAAAAAGAAGGGAAAACATGGAATTTGTTGGACTTGTGGCAGTTTGAGTTGTTCTATAGTAAGGGGACAGTCGCAGTGTTAAATCCTGCAAGTGGGAAGCTGCTAAAATGCTATCAACTCGTGATCATAAACATGATCAGTAGGTAAGATTGCCACAACCCCAAGGACTACTTTTGACGCGATACTGAAACGAGCAGCTGTTGCAGTACATTGGATCGACTGCTCTTCCTTCTCTGAGCTAATCCAACGGTTCATATTAGCTTCTATTTCATGCTTTTGCTTAAAAAAATTAAAAATCAATATGAATAGCCGGTTTTTCAAAATAGCTCATTCACTTTTCTCGCTACTGTTTTACTCCGGAGATAAGACAGGAAGTCACAAATGCATCGCGCACCCCACTCCTCTCACTCCCGTCACACACACATATCATCTTTTTTTTCTACCGCTCGTGTGTTTCTTCTTAAAATCACTTCTTTCAACTATAACAATTTATTTTCAACCAAAAATTATAAAATATAACTAAAAACTATTAGGAAAAAACAATACGAAAGCCCCTATATGTGAATATGTCCTCCTAGTTGGCGAGCAGTACATGCATCTACCCCACGACCGTGGAGCAGGTTGCACGCACTGGCAACCGTGGCGTGGCCTGACCCAAAAGGGGTCAGTGGCTGCCATCAATATTGGGAGAGTTTTGTCAGGTTTATGATTTATCTTTCAGTGGCAATTAGTTTTTACATAATATATTTTTTAAAATAAAATCTACAAATTAATTATAATAAATATTATTCTAACTTCATCTCTGTCTCTATACTCTCTCGCAAACAAACAAAATTTAAAATTTTAAACCAAAAATCATAGGCTTCGGTCAAAAAAACTCAACACAAATGTCTGTTTTACGGTGCCGAAGAGCTAGGGTGGTTGACCACGCAGCGGAATGACGTTCGTCCAGCACAAACGGGCGCCGGGCACACGGTCTCTGTTTCTTTTAGGTGTGGCAGCTGATTTCACAACCGATAAGGATTCGCGAGGTCAATAAGCCAGGCTGCTAGAGATAAAACAGCGGAATCGCGATAGCGGGATCAAAGCCAGCATGTAGCTGACTTCTGTCAATTAGGCATCAGAACCTTGACCCAACAGATCTCACGCATACATTCAATATCTGATACCACCCCAAAATCGAGCATACATTGACAACACCCATTCTCCATAAACTATGAGATTAAATAGGCAAATAGCTCACCTCAATCTTTTACATGGTTTATCATATACAACCACACTGCGGAAACGCTGATGCTCAAACTAGGTTTAAATATGCTGATGACAACTATGTACAGATATCATGTTAGCTAATGACATTTTCCTTTATCTTCATGATATTAAGTCAAACAGACACCAATGCAGCTTGTTGAAAATTTACCTGACGAAGTATCTTTCTGCTTGCAGTGCGAAAAGAATCGGATGATCTAACCACCATAATGCACCTTTGAACTACAAAATCTCAGCACCTGTACAAATTAAAGACACTAATAACCCCTAGAAAAATGCTATTTGTTATTTGTCCCGAGAAATATTTTATCTATCACTGCCTGTTACACCATCCCATGAGCAAAATTGTGTTCAGTCTCGGGAGTGATGCTAAACCATGAACAAATAATTCAAGTCTTCCACTGTCAATCGAGTCTGACGGGCACCGGATCTGTCTTCCCCAAAAGCAGAAGCAACCATCTCCCGCTTTTTCTCCTGAGACGAGTTGCCAGCTTAGTAGGGCATCATTACATTCAAATATTTATTGTCAAACCAAGTTACTCGGAAATAAATAGTACTTTCTAGTAGCTACGGGAAGAGTTGAAAAATATAGTTTTACATAGGATTTTACCGATGAGTGGGACCTCACCAATAGGAACTCCAAGCAGGAAATGATATTCGTGACAAGATTAGCATACTGAGAGTTCTGCAAGGATTTCCAGTTGTATTATGGTAGGTCCAGGTGAATTCCGGTGCCTATCCTTTTTGTACACTCTTAACTATTGTTCCCAGAGGTCATAAATCAATGCCAGTAAAATGAAACTACTTGTTCCCGAAAATCACAAGGGAAGTCAATCTTACTAGGGATATACTTAAAGCTACATAAAGGACTTCTTAAACTTTTATAATAGTTCTCTGGATACCAGACCAGCCTCCTATGGCTGGTTTCACCACCTGGCAAAGATGAAAATCCAGCAGGAATCTGGAGATGAGATTCTTGCCAGACTGCAGATAGGTTCCCACTAACTGCTCAGGAATACAAATTCAAATGATTTGCAATCAAAAGCAAAGCCTGATTACCTGGAGAGCCAGAATACGATCTTCAACAGTATCTTTTACTGTTAACCGTGATACTGTGACAGGTCGTGTTTGGCCAATACGGTGTGCTCTATCAACAGCTTGGTCTTCTGTGGTAGGATTCCACCAAAGATCAAGCAGAAGTACATGGCAGGCAGCCACCATATTCAGACCAAGACTTGCAGCTTTGAGAGACATGATCATAACGGTAACCTGTCAACAGCAGAAGTTAACAAAGAACAAAACGTTTTTTAAGGCACAAAGAACAAACCGTGATACGCTCAAGAAATTACATATGCCAGATGTCATTGAATACAAACCTCTGGAACTGTATTGAAGTCTTTCACAGCTCTGTCCCGAGCAGCAACAGACATTGTTCCATCAAGCCTCCGGTACGTTACATGAGAAGCTTTCAAATGAACCTCTAGCAAATCCAGCATTCTAGTCCATTGAGAGAAAACAATGGCCTTCTCTGTCATCTTTGTGTCATCAAATTCTGAAGGAGAACTCTCTCCATTGATTTTTTCAGAGGGAAGCACAATTGATTTTTTGTTATCACTAATTTGGGTGGAATCTAATTTAGGCAACGAGAGAAGAATATCTAGGGCAGCTCTCATTTTGGAAGATGCGTAAGATGAATCAATCCCAGGCTGTTTTTCAGCCTGTTCCATGTCCATACAGGAATCATTAGACAGGAATTCACAGGTTAACCTGCGCAGAGAGCATTCAAGGGTGCCTCGGGAGAATAATGAAGTTGCATTTAGTCGGAGTCTGCAATTGGACACTGGACATATGCTGTCATCACCATTAAGGTGCTCCAATATGCATTGGTTGCAAAAGACATGACCGCACATAGTAACAACAGCATCTTCTGGTGCATCCTGTGCAATTTAAGTTATTAAGAATCAGAAGTGATTCTGAGGCACAATAGTAGGCATGAACATACGTCCATGGCGTATTATCAAGTTGGGACCAAGAACTGAACTCAAGACAAGTGTTATTTCTTTTCCTGAAATTTATTTATTTTTCTAGCTCGGTTCAAGCCGGCTGGGTTTTTTTAGAGAAAAAAAAAGGGCACTTTGTCACAGGTAGACATGCAAACTTAATGCTCAGATGTATGCTAAGTTGCTAACCACGAGATACATTTTGGTGCTTAGCCCTAGCTTAGGAAATTTCCCTGGTTATCGATGCTTCTGTGCATCCAGGAAAGCAAGCTCGCAACCAATCCCTCAGCACCGCCCTAATAATTACTATTGCTGCACTGATAGCTAGACCTTTTGTAATTTCACATTCTGGTGATAACAATAGCAGTCGGTCCAATTGCCAGTAAGAAACCCCAAAACTCAACTCAAGTATGTAAAATTACTAGCTGCAAGAGTTATTCAAATAAATTACCACACATCCACAGCATGATAGCAGATAGCAAAATCAAATGCAACAAATATTGCAGAACACGATGCAGAGTAAATAGACAGACGCCAGAACTTTAGATGCAGTTAGAAAAGGGAGCAATTCACTTACATTACAGAGTGCACATATTGCAGAACAAGATTGCAAGCAAACCAGCAATTCTTGTTGCCTTTCCATTGGAAGTTTCTTCGCCATCTCCAATGAAGACATCCAGCTAGAAGTAGACTCATGGCCTCTAACTAGGTGAGGGTGATCACATGCCTGTCTGAGCCGTAAAAGCATCAGCAGGATATTGACATAATTTTGCTTAACAGTACCAGCAGCTGCGTAAACCTGCAGATAAGTTGTTTACTTGCACTAGTGAGCATATGGATGAAACACATCAGCAAGCACCAATATCAACTTCAAGTGATGTAAATGTTGAAATAGTGGTCAACCACTTATTTCAAGTATCTCACTAACGTTAAGTTTTAATCAGGGATGATATAAGCCCAATCTCTAACATACACTACTGTCCTGGTACCTTTATTTCAAGTATGTAGGGTTCTGTACTCTTTGCATTCCAAGAATAGGTGGAGATTAATACAAAAAGATTTATACAATGTTTCAACATAACAAGAGAATAACTTTCATACTTAAGAAAATACTCCGTATTGTTTTCTCAAGGTATCCGTCCAGTAAAAATATGCCTTTATCTTATTGAGAAATGACAAGATCCAAAGATCAAGATATTGACAGAAGAAATAAAAAGTACATATCAGAAACAAGACTATTAATCAACATTGTGAACACACCTTGAACTGTTCTCGTGATTCAGCCTCTAGAGCGTTATAAAAAGCACGCTCCTCGTTAGTGAAGTCCACCGACTTAAGAGAAACAGTCTTCGAAGGTAGGGAAATGATTGGTTTTCCATCAAGCATTGTCTCTACAAGACAGTAGGTCATAACTAAGAGATGAACGTAGCGTAATATGAAGAACAAATAAATCTAACTTTCAACACCAATTACAAAGGGTAATAACAGGGGGTGAGGGGGAAAGTAAAGTACAACAGGAGGGGGGAAAGGAAAGAAGACACAAATCAACTAAGTTGCAATGGAGAATACTGTTTAAAAAATAATGCTATACATTATTGAAACTTCAGGAATTCCAGGGTGCCAAATCATAATTACACATATCAAATTAATAGCCAAGCAGTAGCAATACATTAGACCACGCAATGACAGACAGGAATGTTCTAAAAATAGGTAACCAGTATTTGCCAGTCACACACCTAGTAGTGATCATACCACATTACAGCCTAACCAGCTTTATTATGCGGCCTAACCGGCGATTTTACGTTAACAAGTAGGGGCACCCATTTCTACTAGACCCGTTTTGGAATACTGAAAGTGGCGATACAAAGACTGCAATTTCAGTCATGATAAATAACACTAAAATGCACTTCTTACAGTTTAAGCATAACAGCATACACAGAATATAACAACATTAAGAGCAATGTCTAACAGGAAGTTCACAAATACTGAAAGGGCGCTAGCACATATGTAGGTTAAAAAACATGTCTGTGTATCTATTTATTAGATAAAAACTATGTTTGCTACATGAACGCAGCTTACAAAAGGCTAGTCCTGTGATTTAGCTTAATAGGCTACAAGTTCATTGTTCAACTCATGGTGGATGGTTGCTCTTGAGGCTAAACATAACTGGCCAAAAAAACTAAAAGGTAAATAAAAGGGAATGCACAATTAGGGGATAAAATAAGAGAAACGCATGATTGAAGACTTGATCAACATTATGAGGCATCAATCTACCCATATTACAGGAAGAAGAAAAGAATAATTTCTGTAGAATACAACAGCAATCTAATATAACTCGAAGTTAAATATACCCTAATGTTGGATAAAATAGCACATGAACATATTTGAAGAATAAACCAGATTGTGAAGATGAAAGTTCCAAAATACCATTGCAAGTTTGCAACAGAAATTTACAATTACACACTTTAAGCTAAAATATTTGAATAATCAACATGATTCCTTTGGCAGCCATAAACAGGTACTTGTCGACAGGAAAGTAGATGCGCATAAATAAGACAAAGGAAGATTATTTGAATCATACAACTCATGCTTATCCCACTAACTGATGATTTGATGGCACCCCATTGTATAGCATCTCCCAAGATATTATCATCACTCTATTCTGGAGACACTAGCAACTCTAACATGTTATTTGGAGAGAGATTTGTAATTTTAGCTTAACAAACATATGATAACTTTTGAATTATATTTGACACACCAATTGTTTCTGCAGATTCTAGGCAAGCAAAAATTATCTCCGACTAAGATGTTACGTTTGGTTTAAGCACAATCAGCGGGACACCTTATTTCTTGGGACACAATAAAACATGACTTGAATTTTTAGATATGTACAGGCTGGAGATGGAAAATGCAGATAATATATTAACTAACTGACCTTTAGTCCGACGTAGCATTACTGTCTTCAAAACAACTTGAAGCTTCTTGTAACCAGTAATTGGGTTCCTGCTGATTGGCGTTTTTATCATGGTGCAAAATTGCTTGTATACAGCATATGGATCATATCTGAGAAATCTAAAATAGCTGTAGAGATCCTCAACAGCATTCTGTATTGGTGTCCCTGATAAACACCACCTTCTTTTGGCTCGCAAACCCCAACAAGCCCTAGCAACCTGAGTTCGGTAATTTTTAATACTTTGTGCCTCATCAAGAATAACCCTAAACCAAGCAACTTTTGCAAGAGGTCTATCAGGCAAGCTACTCTCCGTTGTGCTTCTATTTTTTGTTTTCTTAGAAGAGGAAGCTTTCCTCTTTTTGCTGCCCGAAGAGCCCACAGGAGCACCATATCTGTCAGGCTTCCCTTTCTCTTCATCATCACTATCAAGATTTGATTGCTTTGGTACCTCCATGCTCACTATAGAGTATGTAGTTAGCACAACATCATATTTAGTAAGCTCATTAGGATCCTTCGTACGGTTGCTACCATGATAAACTAGAAAGGTCAAATTAGCTTTACTGGTGACTTTATTCCTCAGTTCCTCAGCCCACTGCCGTAGAACACTTGTTGGGCAAACAACCAGAGTCCCAGCAGCTGGCCTGGTCTTAACCTCTACAATACGAGTTTCCGTCTTAACAGTAGTACTTGCCACTTCAGGGCTACATGCCTGTGTCGCCCTTTCCAAACCAGGTTCAGCAAGGTCGTCGTCGTCGAGAGTTACAGCTTCACATGGCTCTTGCTTAATAGCAGATGACAGTGGTAATGGTGACCTTTCTGTCAAAATCAGTGATATAGTTGATACTGTTTTACCCAGGCCCTGAAAAGCATCAAATGACCTCTAAGACATACTTGCCAATTTTGCTGAACAACAGAGGGAAAATTAACTAGTATACCTGATCATCTGCAAGAATTCCACCAGAACAGTGCAAACCACTTGTCTCCTTTTGCACCATCCATGACAAGGCAATTTTCTGTCAAAAACAATAATAATTACTCAGAAGCTGGTAATACTATTGCCAGCATATTAAACAACATTGACTGCATGGTGTACCTGATGCCTCAATAAAGGAACCGCTAAAACCCCATCAGGTGGACTAGCCTCAGACTTCGGCTGAGAAAAATCCTGGCAATCATCCAATATGTTAAGTATAATAAAGAAACACATAAAGAAAACTAGATGCAAGAGGTAATACATTAGTTAACAGCTCACGAGGAACAAATCCAACACATGGCAACAAGAACTTACAAAAGAGAAACAAAATTATATAAACACCAAATGATCCTACTTCCTCCAGTCTTCATTTAAATCCAATCCTCAATTACTTAGTTTCTATGACAATAAAATTCAAGCCAACGTTTGACAGAGTAAGGTCATAGCGAGTCAGAAAAAGTTCAAAAAACATAGGCACCAGCAATTACCAATACAAAAATGATTTTGTGTTCTTTTGTCTACTACTAAATGGATTAAAGATGCCAATCTTACTTCAGAAATTACTACATTCTTCCTTATTTAAGTGACAAGCTGAACTTGAGAACGAGACAGACCAAACAGTCTAGCAGCTGCTTCTATTAGCTTAAGCAAAAATTGGGTTAGGAAACTCAAGAACCCAGCTTGTTGGTTTATGAGAACTTGCCACAAATATTAACAGCTACCAATTTGAAAAGACCAAGCTAATACTGATTGTTTCGAAAAACACCTCAGTTAATCTGAATCCCATCCCATTTTGTTGAAGACCAATTAACCATTAACAATACCTTGAAAAATCACAGGAGAAACAGGCATTCTAGAAACTTTGACAGACTCAAAAAGCAAGCAGAATTACGCTGAAATACATGCTTTTAGTAAAAAAAAAATTCAAGATATTGCCTTTCATACAACAAGGTGTTTTTCACAGGGAAGCAGTCTAGTACTATATCCAAAGACCAACCAGGTCCAGATTGATTCTAAGAACCGAACTGAAGCATTTGACACCATAATAAGAATTGAAAGGGAAAAACATCAACAATGAAACTAAGGAAAATTTTATGAGCAATCAGCAGAGTTTTAGTGGTTGGTAGCAGCATGTAAAACAAAGTTAATAAGGAAAAGAAGAACGCAGCAGTAAAGAATGCTAGATGACCTGCAATGCAAGTCGTAGAGTAAGTCTTTCATCATGTGGCTTGTATCTCATCCCTCCAAATCGAGGAAGAATAGGATTAGCAGACACGGATTGCTGAAAGTTGTGATGGAGTTCTCCCTGGAGTGGCAATAGATGACCAGGAGCAGGATTGCTACTCCCCTCAATAATACATAAATCAGAATCACCATTGCCATTTACACTGAAGCAACTTCTTGACGAATTCCCCTGAATAGAAGAGTTTCCACTTCTATGAATATCATATTGTTTATGAAAGGCTGGAGGCATTTGGTCTCTCCTGTTCTTAAATGGGTATTGGTTGCTGAAAGGAACAATCTTGGAGTTTGGCAACTGTTTTGTTGTCTCTCCTAAGTATTTATCAGCATCCTCTGTGATGGAGTTTCTGGTTGAGGGTACTGGAGAAGAATCAGTGCTAGACTCACTCCTGAAGCAAATATCTTCAGATTGGTTCTGCTCACAGGACAACGACTCTGGAGAAGATACATCCATGTAGTAATCTGACAAAGATGTATCATCACAATATTGATCTGGAGAGCCCACCTGCATCGAACCGGTTTCATATATATTCTGCGGAAATTGTTCCATATCATATGACTGATTGTTTTGTGGCAAATCATGCAGTGATCTTTCACCAGCCATATCAAGAGAACCATACTCTTGTTGAGGATATTCCCCAAACTCGCCCTGCAGATATCCTCCTTGTACAGTCAGGCAGCTACTGTTGCCATTGTGCATGCTTCCAGTCACCTCACCAATGTTCAACTCAGTGTAAGAAATATCAGGTATAGCTGCATTACGGTGAAGAGGGAACATGTTCATTGGTGTGAAATGGTTACCCTGCTGCCCAGTACTACCAAGCATTACACCCATATCCTGGCATTTAACTTCACTCAAACCAGATTGCTCTGTGAACATATTACATGACGGATCTGCAGTCGATATCAAATGATTAATTTTATACTTAGATGATGCAAAAAAAAAATGCCAAAGAAAAAATCGGCATACAAGTAAATGTTTGTGGTTCCATGCCCTCTAAGTTGTTCTCTACTTTGACTTGTGTTTGGTCAGAGTACACAGTTTGCTGTCCAAAATACAGACCATTTGAGAGATACTCGTGTGGAGGTGCAGTTGCTTCTTCAACTTCATTTATATGGCTTAATGCATCCCTTGGTAAATGTTGACTGTCAAGATTGTCAGTCCTAGAATTTTCAGATAAACCTGCAAAGCAATGCCAAAAAAATGGTATGTTATAAGGAGGGTAAAGACTAGGTTTCATTTTGAAGCCATGTTTGCGTTTCTCACAATTGCTAAGCAATCCATAATGGGTAGCCTCTGAGTGATCAAAAGTTCCTTCTCCTTGGTTGAGCTCCATCATTACTTCCATCTGGCACTGCGGAAGGTCTATATGCGAGTAGTTCGACCACAACCCGTTGTCTTCAAAATTTTCTGCTCATTTCATAAAGTGACAACATTAACAATGCCTGTGGAGAAGAAAAGCTATGCATCCTGTAAAAATCATATGATCAAAATGAGCAACACAGTCTACCTTCATGGCTTTGAAATGCACTTTCAGAACCTGCGGTGTCCACTGGCATCTCTAAACAACCTTGATTGGCCTGTATTAAGAAACATAAGTCTTAAATCACAACGATGCACATTTACCACGGAATATAACATAAGAGACTAAATGAAGGACCAAACAATGTACCAGCAAAAATAACAGTAACCTTCGTAAGTTTGTCCCAAAAATAATAGTAACCTCACAAGCCTATGCCTAAATACCGTTACTGGACTCAAGGAAAGCTTCATGGCTTTGAAATGCATTTTCAGAACCTTGTAAGGTTGATGCATGAAGCTGTGTCTGCCCCTGCACATACGAACAACATGGGGGAGACTAGGGAGCTGGCATACAATGTCAAAAAAATGCAATACCACACGCCACCCCTTCCTAATCCTCACTGTCTCTGCCACCTGCGATCACAATGCCCTCACTATAGTCAGTACTACTCCTCGGCACCACCTCCATCACCACCCATCTCCTCATCTTATTCACTCGCCACCACGGTGCTGCCTCACCACCCCATCAACTCAGCTGCCTCCTATGCCATTACCTTCTTCTCCAACCCCGACCCCCTCGCCAGTCCCCATGGCCCACCACCACCAACCACGACTCCCACTGCCACCGAGAACCGCGCATAGCCAATGGCACCACTGCAGCCTCACCACCCTATTTGCCCACCAGCTGCTACCGTCACTATCACCTTTTTCTCCAACACCAACCCCCTCGCCAGCCACCGCCATCACCCATGGCTGACATGGCTGACAGTACTACCACAGACCAACCCGATGAATCAGTGAGGAAGCCTCTTCACGTCGAGCATCCAGCGATAACAGCAGCGTGGAGGATCATTATAGAGTTCAAGCGTCTGGCTTCAGATGGTCATCATTTCCCAAAAAACATTTAACAAAACTATAGAACGGTGTAATGTTGCATCTCATAATCGAACTGAGCTTTTAGCATCACAAAGCACGTGTGCTCCATGTAGTGTGAAACAACAAACAAAAATACTCGTTAAACTGAAAAATCGCACCAAATCCCTCATCTAAGCTTGACCACGCTTGGTTCCTATACACCATGACACGAACTTTCAAACGGTGTGTTTTCAAAGCGTGGTCAACAAAAATATTGTACTAAAAATTATACTAGATTCAGCTGTACCAGCTAAAATTACATGTGACTATTTTTCTCTATATAATATCTCTCACGAACAGTCAAAATTTAAAAATTTAAGTCATAAGACACATCCCAAAAAAGAAAAAATTGATCATATACCCTCCATTTAGATGGAAATTGAGGATTTATCCTCCTGGCCCACATGTTAGTGACTTATGATGACCCACGTGTCATTGAGATGTGGAGAGTAAATCCTCAATTTTCCAACTAAAGGGTGGTATATGATCCAATCTCCCCCAAAAAAACCCACTACTCCAAAAGGCACAGCACCTAAGGCCCCAAAAACATCCAAAATCGCCGAGACGATCGCCAAAACAGCCCAGAAATTATCAACGTATCCGCTCCCGATGCAATCCAAAACCCTAGACTAAACGTAGCCCCCGCCCGCCGAATCGGATCCGACGAGAACAAAAATCCCGACAACAAATCGAATTAGGGCAAGACCGAGCGGTCAAAGGCAGGCACCCCAGGCTGCTGGTCCTCCCCGTCCTCGGGCGGCGCGGGATCCCTCTCGAGGAAGGCGAAGAAGTCGCCGAGGGGCATGGACAGGTTGTCCTCCCCGGCGCCGACGCCGTCGCCGGCGCCGAAGCCGTCGAAATCCACTGCCGGATCCTCCGCCATCATTCTCCGCGGCGCGATTCGATCATACAATTCGGCGCAGGAGCCTGCCTTCTCTCTGCCGGATGAGCGGACGAAACCCTCACGTTTTTGAAGGTAAGCAGCGAAGTGGTGGTGAAAGGCGAAGGGAGGTGGCGTTTGGTTCGTAAGTTATGATTGGTGGGAATGGGATAGCGTATGTTCATGTAATATTTAGGCCGTTATCTGATTTATAAAATTATGATATAATAAAATATAAAATATATTGTAATATATAAAAAAATAGTGACCGATGAATAGTAGTATCCGATAGAAATGATTTATAGAAATTGAGGCATTTATGTTGGCTAAGCTAGAAGTAAAATCCAATATAAACAGACATTAATATTTTGGTTTGGTGGAATGAGACAAGAGGTAGGATGAGGAGTAGGATATATGGTGCTCTTTTCCATCGATACAAATCCAATGGAAATGATGGATTTTTAGTTGGGAAATGATAGGAGGACCAAAGTAGTCTTACCTTAGCCCTGACCATAATTGTTATTGCTGTCATCGACTGCTAGCCAACTTCCTTGGACTAGTGGTCACCTTCTCCGCTCACGTTTGTTGCTCGATATGCATCATCTTCCTCCCTCAATGCAGGCTACTAGATCTCAGTCTCTCCCACACCGTGAGAAGAGAGGTCGTGATGACGTAGTGTGGTAACGAGGGATCATCGTCTGCCATCAATTTGTCGCCCCACTACTAGTGATGCTCAAGATTCATGGCGGGATGGCGAATGGCATGCTACTCGATTTGGAGCCGTTGTTGACAGAGGCAACTATGTGACTTGGTTGTAGCAGGGCCTATTGATGCTGCTTGATTTGGATGTGGCTACTGCTTGCTCTAAAGTTGTTTTTCTTTAATCTAGATTTGGGCATGGTCAAGAGATGCTGCTTGTTCATGGCTTAGAAAAGTGGAGGAGCAAGAAAGGAGGCAAGAGAACGATATTCTCTGGATACGAATTTTGCTTTTACATTTTCTATGATAGAAGACATAGGGTTTATTTTTTTAGGCTGTGATTTATAGCTTTTAGTTATTACTTATTAGTCTGATAAAATAATAATTGTTGAAAGAAATTGAAACCAAAAGCCGGCTAAAAAACTGGGGAAAAAAAGGGACCATATTTTTGTGTTGGTGTCATTTTATTCCATAAAAGTATAGCACGGGGCTTTTTGGTCTCATAAAATTTTAAACCCAAACCTTATCCCAAGGTTTCCAAACATGGCAATGGGATGAAAATCTCACATCCCTATCTTAAGCCCACCATGCACCAGAAGAGGAGGAACCTATCTTATTGCTCATTTTTGCTTATTTTTTGTGATTTATGGTTTATTTTTAACTGATTGGTACTGTATCTGTTTTATTTTATACTGTAACTGTTGATGACTTTTCAGTATAATTAAATCTAAAAAATAAAAAAAATAAAAAAACAGATTAATCCATCACGGACAATGCAAAGGAATATGGGGGAAATAGAAGCCAAAAAGCCAAAAAATCTAGAAAAAAACAAAAATAAAAAGATTAGAAGACAAAAAATCAGAAGCCTAAAATCCGAGCAGGGAAAAGGCGAAGGGACGGCGTGGTGGCTTTGGAAATAGCCGAATAGGAACCGGAATCGGAGCTGTGGGGTCGGGCTCGGGGTAATTTCGCGGTGGGGATTGGCACGTGCACACGCGGTGGAGTCGCGGGACGGTTGGGTCTTCTGGAATCTGGACCTGGGGAGGGGACGGACGACCGGCTCGGTTTTGGGTTCCGAGGGCGAGAGGATTCCGAGCGTGCGCCACACGGTCCCGTGCGGTGCCGATAGGCAGCCCTTTTTGCAGGAGAGCGCCTGTACTATGTGGATTTCGGCTCTTGTCGATGGTTGGGAAGCAGTTGTTTGGTAGCTCATTGGCTGGGTCTCCGATGTAACAGCGACGATTGGATTGGAATAGTAGAAGTATCACTTGAAGATTTGTGTAGTTTCTGTACAGGCGTGTTTCCATAGTGTAAAATGCACACCAGCCTAACCGATATGTCCATTGGGATTTGCTCGAATCGAATCGAGAGGTTTTGAGTTTGAAAAGTTGATACGAAGCCTAGTCTCTGAGCATGCAATAAATTTGTCACTTTGTAGGACTAAAATCAAGTTAGCCTGGACTTTAGCCGGAGACAAGGATAGGGGATTAGTAAGACTGAATATCTACCCTAGTACAAGCAGGATATCAACACTAAAATACGATGGACGGAAGCATAATTTAACAATTATAGCTTATGAGCACCATGACATCTGGAAGCAAAATTGTGAGTGCACATCATGTGATAGCATCATAGATGAAAATGAGCAGCATGTAACACCAACTAACAATCCAATCCATGTTGGAATGAGAAAAATTAAGGGAAACGACTATATTTAACAATGATAATCAAATGGCCTCTCAAAAAATAACAAGGACAAAGCAAAGGTGGAATTGAACTATCCTTAATCATGATTCGCATCGTTCTAAACTCCGAATCACTCACGAAAATAGACAAATAGTGTTGTTGCATACTTCCACTAATGCACCCGAGCCAATGTTTGCTTTCCAATTCCTAGACGATGACATGTAAATATACGGTCGCTGGTAATTCACGCGGTTTGTCAGGGGGCTGCCTGGAAGAACATAAAGGAATTATCATTCCCTGTGCCGGCGCAGAAGAGCAGTGCGGTCTGACGCCGCGGATTCTGATTCGTGTAGGGGGCGGTTGGAGAGATTCGGGACGTTGGTTGAAATAACGTGTTTTATGGTTTATTTTATATTATAATTAATTTATTTTATACCATATTTATTGGTGGTTTTTCATATAATTAAATTTAAAAATTTTAAAAAAATATAAAAACAGATTAGCCTATCATAGATAATGCAAATGAATACAGAAAAAGAAAAAAGCCTTAAAAAACTAAAAAAGATGAAATTAAGAAATAGTAAACTAGAAGTTAAAAGATGAAGCCAAAACGAGCAGAGTCTAGATTTGGTGGAAGTTGTTGCTTTGATTTCTCCGGGATTTGATGGTAGTTGTTCGGTTGATGATTATGGTTTATAGCTTATAGTTTTTTATTCTAATGTAAGTGTGCAAATAAACCAAATACGATAAATTGTATTTCAAAAAAGTTGTACCAATAAACTGCTTAAAAAACAATAAAAAACTATTCTATTCTATTATTTAAAAAAGTCATAAACCCTGTAGCCGTCGGTGAAGTACCACGGGAATTATTGGAGGCACCCCGCGCGGGAGCAAAAAAAAGGTCCAGACGAGGCGCGCACATGTTCACACTTCACGCTGTCATATATAGGGTGCCTTTGGTTGAGCTTTTGGGAGTTGCTTTTGCTTCCAAAAAGCCAAAAGCCAACCAAAGGGGTGGAAACCAGAAGCTGCTTTTTCAGAAGCAGCTACTTTTGGGTAGTACAGTTTTGAAAGCACATGGGACCCTACTTTTGGCTTTTGGCTTTCTGCTTTTTGAAATGGTGAAAATAGAGAGCTGTTTCACAGTTGTTTCAAGGAAAATAGAGATAGGAGGTAAGTTTTATACTTGTTTGAACCAAACAGCTTACAGGTTTTCCACAGCCCACAACCTACAGCAGCTTTTCCACAGCCCACAGCTCACAGCAGTTTTTTCAGAAGCCACAGCTCAACCAAACACACCCATAGTCGTACTGCTTCTCTGAGGTTTGGCACTTAACAATGACCACTCCACAGCTATGGAGTCAGTCAGTCGGTGCAGTACTGCAGTGACAAGAGGCTGTGAAGCAGAAACATTTCCAAGGAAAATGCTTCGCATGGTCTACAGAAAAAGGGGAAATGCCTCCTAAAAATAGGTACAGAAAAAGGGGTAATGCCTCCTTAAAAAAAAAGGTATCCTCTTCGTCTAAATTTATAAGATATGTTTTTTATCTTACTAGAGAGATATTGAAAATAACTAGAATATTAATAATTATTATCTCTAAGCACTATATTCAATTCATTTACGTAGAAAATACTACAAAGTAAAGCTATATATTTATTAGGAGCGTAGAAGGAATATACTATTAATTTTATATTGGAATATGAAATATGCTTTATATTTATGCACAAAACTATCAAAAATACGTCATATAAATTTGGACAAAGGGAGTACTATGTTACACTTTTTATGCGCATTAGTCTCCTAATTGAATTAGAGTTTGTGCGATACGATAGGAGTATGCACGGCATCAAGAATAAAAAAGATGAATCTTATATAGAAACAAAATAACAACGTTAAAACAACCACGATGAGAGAGAAAATATTTGCCGAAGATTAAGTACAACTTCAGAAGAGTACAAAATATTGTCACTCTCTTACAACTATCTCGAATCTTTTAGTACCATCGGATTCTTGTCCTATGCAAGAATCTAGCGCTAAAGAATAACCTAGTCTCTAATTCTCTCATGTACATCTACCTTTAGATGAGTGTCTTTCTTTGCTTAAGTTCTTTATATAAGTCCCTACCTTTAGATATGGCATTGCTCCAAACGACTTCAGTTTCTGGTTTTTTGGCTTTCGACTTATTTAAGTTAGAAGCAATTTGGAACGTGTCTGTTTCAAATTTCAGCTTTTTTTGGCTTTTTGGCTTTTCTTTTTTTTTCTCCTTATTTCCTTGCATTGTCCGTAACGATATAACTGTTTTCTGCTTTTTTTCCTTTTCTTTTAATTGAATAATTTAGAAAAAAGCTAACAGCCGCTATAATGCAATTTTAGTCAAAGGCCAATAGCAAAAACCAAAAGCTTAACCTCTTTGGAGCGGGCCCATAACCACTCCTCGTAGCTTTATATAGTTCCTCTCTAGCCCTCCTCTAAAGTAGAGCAGTAATCATCGTCTAAAAGAAAAGTAGGAATCATAATTCTATTAAGATTCATCTAGAACTTCTTATTGTATACCTTTGTAAATTCTAAAAGACTAGAATATAAGTCAACACATTCAAAGTACTATTTACTGGCTTAGTGTATTCTTTGCTTTCCTGGACGATGCGGTTGGCAGGGAATGTACTATGACTCTACTAGTAAGTGAACGGATGGTACAAATCTCATATTTTTCAAGGATCGTTTGAAACGTAGGAAAATCATAAAGAGCAATTCAATTTCTACTTGTGCCAGAAAAAAATTCCTGCATTGTAAACGTGCCTCATGCAATGCATAAGCTGTTTTTTTTTAACCACTTGTAGGCTATTGTCTAATGATTCCCTTCTTGTTAAAAGCAATGATTTTCTCGGCTGTTGTTTTTGCTTGAACACCGTTTCTGTATCTTTTTTAAACCTGAAAGGAACATATTCCTGCAGGCTATGTGCTTATCAATGCATCCGTCTGTACTTTGTACCCGTTCTATGGAAATCCCTTTCCCTTGAGGTTCTATGGAAATCCCTTTCCCTGACCCGAGCTAATCCTTTTTCCCACGGGAAGAGGGACGGCAACGACGAAGGGAAACCGACACAAATGCTTCTTTTGGCGCCACCAACAGTGTAAAGAACGCATAACGTCGCCGTCGAAGCGCGCAAGTGACGCGGCCGGGCCGAAACTGTGCCTAATTTCGCGATGAGTTCGAGATGCTCACCCCGTAAAGACGCGGAAAGTTGAGTCAACCACAAGCACGCACGCACGCACCGACACACTAGGAAAAAAAACCCAGCGTTTCAATCGGTATCTAAAGGGTAGTTCCAGGCGAGCATCTTCCACGCGTTCAGTGTGGACTGTGGAGAGTCTTCGATAGATTGGCTCCGCTCGTAGCTTTTGATTTCTAACTTATCTTTTACTATTTATAAATTTTATTTTTTTTGAACTTTTAATTTTTTTGAGCTTTTTTATCGGTTCTTTTTTCTCGTATTCATTTGCGTTATCTGTGATGAGCTAGTATATTTTTCTATTTTTAAATTTAATTATGTCAAATAAACCACTTTTAACTACAGTGAAATTTCAGCCGCTACAATATAATTTTAACTATAAACCACAGTTTTTCAGCCCAACTGAGCGGGTCTAGTCAGGCATCTTTTCTTTACGCTGCGCTCGTCTCGCTGGCCAGGAGATCTTGCTTAGATAGGCGTGCAAGGACGGGAGAACCGTGTCGGTTTCCCGGAAATACCGTGCCCGTTTCACAATCTTGTGCGAGCACAACACAGGACGTAATTCCCCACCGATTGTAGTTATATACTTTTGGGTAAAGTTTTGCTTGCTTCGGTGAAGTTCCAATGAATTTGCCGTTCTTGTTTCTATATAAAAAAACCTTGGCTTCGAACCTTGGACGTCTCTGTGTACTGCTCAATGTAAATTATGCATACGAGAGTAAACGAATTCATTTAGTTGGGCCATGGTGTCCATTTGAAATTTATAGTTGGTGAGATTAAGCCCAGCCAAATCCAATAAAAGGGACCCAAATGCAGCCCAAGTCTAACTCCGACTCGTAGCCGCAAGACCATCGATAATCAACTTGTAGCCTACAAGTCCAACACTTGCCATGGACAAAAGGGCGGACGCGCAGTAGCGGCCGCCGGGAGCATGGATTTCGCCGTATTTTGGTGGTTATGATTTTTTGGTTATGATTTCTTTTTTTTTGTTATGATTTTTTGTTTTTGGTTATGGTTTTTCATTTTTGGTTGAAAATACATGATAGTACCTGTTAATTTTTTCTGAGAAAATATAAAATTAAATAAATTATATCATCACAGATAATATAAAAAAATAAGAGATAAACTAAAAAATAAATTAAATTAAATTAAACGTCAGTATGTTTTAAAGCTTCTGTACTAAATAAACTAAAATCTAAAATAAATTAGAAGCTAAAAATATTTAGAACGACAGGTCTTTATAGGGTATGTTCTTTTCGGCTGCGGTTTATGGTTTTTGGCTGTTTACGGTACAGATTACGGAGAGACAGATACTCACTTGCGATTTTGACTGCTACAGATATTGGGCTTTTAACGTGTAAATCATTTAACTTATAGACCCCGTCTTGATAAAATATTTTGTTTGAAAGTTAGAAACTGTAGCAAAAGCCAAAAGCCACTGACTTGTGAGGTAAAGGGTGTGTTTGGTTGAACTGTGGCTTCTAAAAAAGCTGCTGTGAGCTGTGGGCTGTGGAAAAACTGCTGTAGGTTGTGGGCTGTGGAAAAGCTGTAAGCTGTTTGGTCAAACAAGTGTAAAACTTACCTCCTATCTCTATTTTCCTTGAAACAACTGTGAAACAGCTCTCTATTTTCACCATTTCAAAAAGCAGAAAGCCAAAAGCAGGGTCCAAGGTGCTTTCAAAACTGTACTACCCAAAAAGCAGCTTCTGGTTTCCACCCCTTTGGTTGGCTTTTAACTTTTTGAAAGCAAAAGTAGCTCCTAAAAGCTCAACCAAACGCACCCAAAGAATAGGCCCGTGCACCTTGCTGCCATGGAAGACGACAGTGCACGCCTTTCGAGAAAAGAATTGGGGTGGGAGGTTTCGTGTCCATAATCTCCAAGATCCAAGCAGAATGGAGACAGTTTCTCCATCTCCCACGGCCGTGAATTAGGGAACGCTTGATTTGTACGCTTGGGTAGTATAGACATTTTCAGATGAGGACACGAGGCAAGTCGGGAAAACCACGAGAAATCCATCGACCAGCCGGTCCACATTCACTAGCATCGGCGCCAGTTTAGCACACCCGGTAAGGTCGTAAGAGCAACTCCAGCAGTAGCTCTCAAAACAGGGTCCCTACTTTTTATTTGAGGGCTCCCCCTACTTTTGAGAGCTCTATTTTTTAGGCTACACTCCAGCAGGAGCCCTCAAAACAGAACCCTCAAATTCATTCTTAGAGGGGATGACACATAGGACCCACCCTCATCCTCATCCTACTTTTGAGGGCCGAGGGGCAAAAAACTCACTCCAGCAGGGCCCCTACTTGAGCCCTCAAAAGTAGGGGGTCCCTCCAGACCCCCCCAGGAATGAGGGCTCGAAAGGGAGATTTGAGGGCTCCCTACTTTTGAGGGCTCAAGTAGAGGCCCTGCTGGAGTGAGTTTTTTGCCTCTCGGCCCTCAAAAGTAGGATGAGGGCTCAAGTAGGGGCCCTGCTGGAGTTGCTCTAAGCATCGCGATATGAGATTGGATCTTTTTTTATCTAAGAAGGTCAAATCATACGATCACAATTCTATCGAAATTTTGAAAACATATGTATTTATATAAAAATTAAATTATATTTCTAAATATATAAGTCTATAGTAAATTTTTGAAATTTAATTCTGTAATTTGAGTACACTTATATATGTTATATTGAATTAAGATTGATTTTTAAAACCTATTTAATTATTTTTAATAAGCTAATAATCTAAAAAAGCAATATATCAAAGATAATATTTTTTACCTTAGAATAATATGTAAACAATAAAACAAAGCATATTAAACTACTGTAACTTAAATTAGCAATAGTTAATATCAAATTTTATATGTTAATATAGTTTGTTGTCAGGATCACGATCCTACTATGATCCTAACGATTCTATAGTAGAATCATGATCCTACTGTGATATTATCTGATTCCGATCCATATTGTATTCTATATGATCATATGATACTACAATACGTGTCGTCGTACTGATAACCTTGTCCAGCATGATGAAACCAAAGCCCATACGGCCACATGAACCAGCTACTGCGTACCGGCTTTGCTCGACATTTACAACGAGGCAGGCAAAGTCGAGAAGACGATGGGCCTTTTTTTTGTTGCTGTGATGGTTTTTATCTATATTTTTGAGACGGAAGCGGAGACAGTAGCGTGGACTATGTATATAGTTTTAGACTCGAGAATCCGTTTCAAGAAATCGCTCCTATTTGTTTCGACTTTCTAAGAAATCAAAAGAACAGGGCCAATGACTTTTAGCTCTAGCGCGAGTGTTTGTGCGAATGAATTAAATGCCGATAAGTAGTTTTAAAAGAACTATCTCAACAAGTTATTTAAAAAGACGATGACGAAATCGTCCTATTTATTTACTCGGATGAAATTATAAGATATAGGTTATAACGAGTGTATCGATATGGGACAGCCCTCTTTAATGATTACGATCCACCCTGTTCGATGTTTAGTCGCTGGCTGCAAAGACAAGCGCCAAGCCACAGGCTTGACGTGCAAAACCTGACGACGATTTGAGGAGGAATTCCTCATTGGTCCGCAGACAACTAGAGACGGAGCTAGGCACGTTGCTGTGTATGCGTTGCCACACCTAAAAATTTGGAAAACCAGAAGGGAGCAGGGGCGCAGCTGGCTGGTGGCGCGAGGCGAGCGGTGGAGCCGGACCGCGCACAAAGGCGGAGCAGGTGAGCGGTGGCCGCTACGCCTAGGAGATGAGGAGGGGACGAGAAGTCGAGGGGAGCCAGTCACCGGCGTGGTCTATGAGTGGTGGTGCTGGCAGGTGACACCGGCGTATACATATCCATTAAAGATTTTCTAGTTCCGTCACTGCAGACAACAGGAACGGGCTTTGGCTCCAATTTTCATTGGCCGACGTCCACGGTCCACGTCAGTACGTAGGTGTTCCTTCTTTATTAGTCGGTACATATTAGCATCTCTGCCATCTGGATCTGGTACCAAGAACTGCAGCTGGACGTTGAGACGCGAACCAGCAGTCCGACACAGTCAGTCGTCGTTGCGCTTGCGAGCCTGCAGACAACAGGAGAAAGACGAGAGGCGGGTGCAACAGCACTGCAGCTGCAGCTGCAGCTGCTTGACCGACCAGGCACGGCGGCACGTCTGGTGTCGTAGTCTTTGTTGAAATTAAAGCGTACTTTGTCGCTAATTTAGTTCCACCAATTAAACTTTGCGATGATAAAGTAATTAGAGGAACTACTTCTAGCATACAATTGCAAAGAACACAGCGTCGCAGATGCGTTAAAACTATTATATTCAAGATCAACACTATGCATGATATAGTATCATATGTATCGAAGTGCCGAATTTTTTGTATTTAAGCCTTTTTTTGAAAAATATTCACATTTAGACCCCTGGTGGTTTTAATTCCGTTTTTGGACCCAGGGGGTCGGAGCCGTGGATCACGGCGCCGAGGTAACACGTCTCGGCGCCGTGATCGATGGCTCCGAGGCCCCAGGCCGGCACCAGCGTGGCGACTCGCGTGGTGCCGACGTGGCAGAAGCTCGGCGCCGTGATCCATGGCTCCGAGCTCGGCGCCGTGACTCGTGGCTCCGACCTCGGAGCCGTGGATCTTGGCGCCGAGCTAGCGGCATTTACACAGGCCAGGCCGAGCCATTTCGCGTCGCGTCTGCCCTCAGCCCCCAGCCCCCGACTCCTGCCCCGCCGCCTCCCCGGCCGCCACCGCCTCCCCGGCTCGCGCCGCCAGCGCCTCCCCGGCCCGGCCGCCTCCCCGCCGCCTTCCCGGCCCCCGCCGCCTCCCCGGCCGCCACCGCCTCCCCGGCCCGGCCGTCTCCCCGCCGCCTTCCCGGCCCCCGCCGCCTCCCCGCCCCGGCCGCCTCCCCGCCGCCTCCCCGGGCCGGCAGCGCCTCCCCGGCCGCCTCCCTGCCGCCTCCCCGCCGCCTCCCCGCGCCCGGCCGCCTCCCTGCCGCCTCCCCAGGCCGGCAGCGCCTCCCCGGCCCACGCCGCCTCCCCGCCCGCCACCGCCTCCCCGGCCCCCGCAAGCGTTCAAGGTGAATCATTGCGGATATCGTGAATTTTTTTCCACATATGTTACACACTGTCGCTTAATGTTCACTCCATATCTATGGTACCTACGAGAAGGCATAATGATTTTAGACTTTTGGTGTGATTAATACAATATCTAGATAAATATTGGTGGTTCTGTTTGACTCCAAAAAAGACATTGTAGGCTGCATATTATAACTGAAAATCTCATGTGACTATATCTGGATCGTATTAGATATATAGATGTTTGAATGGGAAAGGGTTCATTTAGATATTTTATTGCTTAAACAAGTATGCATGTGATTTATCCAAAATTTCGCTTAAAGGTATTGAGTTTGGTTTTGTGTATGAACTAGATGGACAACGTAGTAACCCTATATCATGGAGGGAGTGTGACAAGTGATGATTATGGAAATGTTCAATTTGTTGAAATGCAAAGGGTGCCTCTGATGTTCAGTGATCGGCCGTCGTTTAGTGAGTTGGTTGCTAGGGCCCGGGAGAAGCTACATTGTCATGGAAACGAGGAGAACATCACAGTTGAGGGGTTACTTCACTTCGGTTCGAAAGACACAATTCTCAGGCGGTTGATCTTAATTGATTGTGAGGATGAGTGGGACAAATATGTCAAAGTGGTTATGAGGAATGAGTTAAAATGTTTGGACCTTGTTGTGCGGAAGGTGTCCATTGAACCAACCCCTCACGGTCATTCACCAGAACTAGGTGATCAGACACCCTTTGACCCTCCGTTACTGGATCTTGCGGTGGATGTGGAAGAAGTGCCTGAGGTGCCCGATGCTCTATCTGCCCCGAACGAGGTTCAGATTTCTCAACCAGTTCGAGTTGACTGTCGGACTGATGATGTCGTGGCGGCCCCTCAGGAGATGGGATTGAGACAAAAAAAAGCAATGACGACAAAAGGCTAAAGTGTTGTTTGCCAAGAAGAAACGTACCGTCAATGGAGAAGACGGGACGACAATGCCGAAAGGCCTCGATGGACTGAGCAAAGCACCAGAAAGCACGGAAGAATATCTGCATCCCATCTTGAGTCCATTCGTTTGGTTTCAGGACGTACTCATAATGCATGCCTGGATTAACCGCTTTGATTGCATTGAAAAGTGCTGGCAACTGCAAGTACCCATCTTCCCAGTCCCCATATATCATCTTCCAGATGCGTTGCTTTGCCCTCCATGCTTTTCCATACCTTATCTCGTATCCAAATTTCTCCTTAACAATCCCAGCAAGTGTCTTCACCTTCATATTGGGTTCTCCCTTTACTATGTGACACAGTGACTTGGCAATAATGGTAGAGGTCAACTGCCGATGCTTCTGTTTGAGCTCTGCTTCGGCACAAGTGTGTGGGCCAACGATTCTTGTGATCTTGAACTTTCCCGTGTCCTTCTGTTTCCTAGCACAAACCCTCCATTCACAAGTTTCCTTCTCGCACACAACTGTGTACCTCCGCTCCACATAAGAATGCCTCACCTTGAATGGCCTTTTACGAATCACTGAATACTCTTGCAGCCACCTTCTCAATGCAGACAAGTCCTCAAACATCATGCCCTTCTCAATTGTCATGCTTGAACCGGCCTCAGGAGCATCTAGCAGCTCGTCATCCCTTCCTTCTGCATAAGCCCCATGAGAATGCCTAAGATCGCTGAATTCATGAACTGATGGATCTCGGCCAGGGCAATAACGTCTGATCAGCTCAATATCACTTTCGGTCAGCTCTCCAAAAGGGCGGTCATCGTCAGATTCAACGGCCCTTGCGATCTCGTAAGGCTGCAGATCATCCACAATTTGAACATCCACACTATTGGAGTCCCTGCAGACTTCTTCAACGTTGCTAGATGGAGCAACGGGAGGAACACCAACATTATCATGAATGTCTCCTGCATCATAAGCACGAAAACGATGGGATTGAGACAAAAAAAAAGCAATGACGACAAAAGGCTAAAGTGTTGCTCGACACTTACTGGGATGATTCTGGGTCAATCCCATCTCCTGAGGGGCCGCCACGACATCATCAGTCCGACAGTCAACTCGAACTGGTTGAGAAATCTGAACCTCGTTCGGGGCAGATAGAGCATCGGGCACCTCAGGCACTTCTTCCACATCCACCGCAAGATCCAGTAACGGAGGGTCAAAGGGTGTCTGATCACCTAGTTCTGGTGAATGACCGTGAGGGGTTGGTTCAATGGACACCTTCCGCACAACAAGGTCCAAACATTTTAACTCATTCCTCATAACCACTTTGACATATTTGTCCCACTCATCCTCACAATCAATTAAGATCAACCGCCTGAGAATTGTGTCTTTCGAACCGAAGTGAAGTAACCCCTCAACTGTGATGTTCTCCTCGTTTCCATGACAATGTAGCTTCTCCCGGGCCCTAGCAACCAACTCACTAAACGACGGCCGATCACTGAACATCAGAGGCACCCTTTGCATTTCAACAAATTGAACATTTCCATAATCATCACTTGTCACACTCCCTCCATGATATAGGGTTACTACGTTGTCCATCTAGTTCATACACAAAACCAAACTCAATACCTTTAAGCGAAATTTTGGATAAATCACATGCATACTTGTTTAAGCAATAAAATATCTAAATGAACCCTTTCCCATTCAAACATCTATATATCTAATACGATCCAGATATAGTCACATGAGATTTTCAGTTATAATATGCAGCCTACAATGTCTTTTTTGGAGTCAAACAGAACCACCAATATTTATCTAGATATTGTATTAATCACACCAAAAGTCTAAAATCATTATGCCTTCTCGTAGGTACCATAGATATGGAGTGAACATTAAGCGACAGTGTGTAACATATGTGGAAAAAATTCACGATATCCGCAATGATTCACCTTGAACGCTTGCGGGGGCCGGGGAGGCGGTGGCGGGCGGGGAGGCGGCGTGGGCCGGGGAGGCGCTGCCGGCCCGGGGAGGCGGCAGGGAGGCGGCCGGGCGCGGGGAGGCGGCGGGGAGGCGGCAGGGAGGCGGCCGGGGAGGCGCTGCCGGCCCGGGGAGGCGGCGGGGAGGCGGCCGGGGCGGGGAGGCGGCGGGGGCCGGGAAGGCGGCGGGGAGACGGCCGGGCCGGGGAGGCGGCGGGGGCCGGGAAGGCGGCGGGGAGGCGGCCGGGCCGGGGAGGCGCTGGCGGCGCGAGCCGGGGAGGCGGTGGCGGCCGGGGAGGCGGCGGGGCAGGAGTCGGGGGCTGGGGGCTGAGGGCAGACGCGACGCGAAATGGCTCGGGCTGGCCTGTGTAAATGCCGCTAGCTCGGCGCCAAGATCCACGGCTCCGAGGTCGGAGCCACGAGTCACGGCGCCGAGCTCGGAGCCATGGATCACGGCGCCGAGCTTCTGCCACGTCGGCACCACGCGGGTCGCCACGCTGGTGCCGGCCTGGGGCCTCGGAGCCATCGATCACGGCACCGAGACGTGTTACCTCGGCGCCGTGATCCACGGCTCCGACCCCCTGGGTCCAAAAACGGAATTAAAGCCACCAGGGGTCTAAATGTGAATATTTTTCAAAAAAGGGCTTAAATACAAAAAATTCGGGCGGGTCGCCACGCTGGTGCCGGCCTGGGGCCTCGGAGCCATCGATCACGGCGCCGAGACGTGTTACCTCGGCGCCGTGATCCACAGCTCCGACCCCCTGGGTCCAAAAACGGAATTAAAACCACCAGGGGTCTAAATGTGAATATATTTCAAAAAAAGGGCTTAAATACAAAAAATTAGCCATGAAGATAATACTAGCATGCAAGGAGCAAAGCAGTATTGGTTGAAAACGGAGCCGCGTTCATTATCCGGCTACTTAATATCTGAATCTGAACAGAAAAAATATCCAAATTCGGATGTTGAACTGACGAAGTACCGAATGTGGAATGCGAATCTGATACGGCTTGACACAAATTCAGAGCCAGATATCCGAATAAAGATCTGGATTTAGAGTCAGATATCTAGATAATATTTGAATTCGGCAGATATAATAGCAACAACTAGCTAATACTATATTTTGCGTTTAAGCTTCAAATTGGACATATTATATATGTATTTCATATCATTTTGATGAGCCCGTCATCATGATAGACTCTAATATGGTATTTTATGTTTTTTTTAATTTTAGCACATACCTCAATAAAAAAATTTGCATGCCTTTTTAGTCAAATTTGATATGTTTATAACCGATTTATTAGTAATATATCTAGAATTAGTAGCAAAATGACACAAATGATAATGATTATGTGATAAACTAGATAAAAAGGGGCATAAATATTACTATAAATCGGTGTCAATTTGCTAAACTTCATTGTGCCATAGGTTATGAAGCTGTTCTCAAAAGTTGTATTATACAAATATGTGAGATGAATGATTCATTTATCATTGTCAACATTTAATGCACAATTACATGTTAAAGTCAACTATTTATTAATTTAAAATATTAAAATAATTCGATATCATGTTTTAAATAGGAGAGGACGCAAATAATTATTGGAATATGAAAAGGCCGAATCCGATCCAAATTCGTACTTGACATTTGTCTGGTCCGTATTCGTATCCGACATTTGTCCAATTCGTACCCGAATCCGAGGAAAAATATGGATGCAAATATAGTTTGAACATTATCCGATCCGTTTTCATCTTGTACTAGAAAGCATTACGACCCGTTCCAAAGAGCTTAAGCATTTGTCTTATGATTTTGGTTGTTAACTTTTAGTTGAAATTGCATTGTAGTAGCTGTAAACTTTTTCTGAGTTATTTAATTAAAAAATTAAAAATAAAGAATAAATAAAAATCGTTATATCGTTACAGACAATGCAAATAAATAGATAATAAAGAAAGAAAGAACGCTGAAAAAATAAAAATAAGTTAAAATTAAAAATAGATACATTTTAAATATCTTATTATTTAAATATATCGGAATCTAAAAGACTAGAAACTGAACCCTTTAACCGTACTCACGAACGAAAGCGACATACTAGTTAATCAAAGGAATGCCATCAGAGCACCCACTTACAGCCTGCCCGATGCAGACTAGAAAGCGACGTAGTGCCGATTCACGCGAAAAGATCGTCTGTAAGGCGTTCCACACGCGAGGCCAAACGTACCGCAGTGGATGTCGTCGAGGACACCGAGGCTTGATCGGTGGCGCCGTGGGCTGCCCAGAAACCTCTGGACCGCCCCCGTGCAGGGACTCACACGGATGAGATGTTCGGAGATCGCGCTCGCTGGCTGCCGGCCATTGCACGACGAGCAGCGCGGCCGGCTTGGATCAGAAGGCGACGCAACACTATAGCAGTAGATGGGGGTGATGAGTTGCTGCTGTTCTGTGTACTCTACAGCATGGGCGGAGCCAGCTAGGATGCCTAATATTAGAAATATAGGTATCAATTAGATTTGAATTATTCGGTATCCATATTCAGATTGTTTGATTCGTATTCGATACATTAAGACTCAAATAATGTTAATTATATTTTTATTATCTGTTTTATCTGACATCTGTATCTGGGACTATTTTATTCATATTGGATCCATTGACAGCCCACGTGTGCACGCCTCAACAAAAGAACCAGTCAGTTGGAGAAAACCTTCAGTGGGAAGACTGCTATACGTCTTCAATAACTTATTTTCCACTGTAACAGATGATTTATTTAATATAATTAAATTAAAAAATAAAAATAGAAAAATGTTAACCCATCATAGATAATATGAAGAAATATGAAAAATAAAAACCTAAAATCAGAAAAATAAAATAAAGAATCAATGAATTAAAAGCTAAAAGCTGAAACAAAATCGAGCGGGCTGCACTCATTCAAATGTTCAATTGCCACCAACGACATTTGGAATTACTGGAAACACGTGTGTATACACATTATTTCCAACAGTCTGTACTCCCAAACGAACGGACAGTGTGACGGAAGAAAAAGCCCGGTGCGATCCCGTGATCTCGACGCGCGCGCGCGCGCCCGGCTTCGTCTCGTCTGCTCGCCTCGCGCCACTCATGATGCGCGCGACCCCTTTGCTGAGAATAAAGCAGCGTCGCCATTTTTGTGCTGCAGACGCACATCCCCTCGGATGCGCGAACCAAGACAGCAGCGCGCGCACGGATCTATGCCTAGACTGACGAGCTCTCGTTGCAGATCTGATGCCGCGGAATCCACTGGCGAGATCAGCAAAAGTTGCATGGATGTTCCCCGGTTCGATGGTGGCACCATATTACCATGGGATGGAGCAGCCGTGAGGCAAAGGGAAAGCATCCGATGTCTCCGTACTCTAAAGCACTTTAACAAGCGTGATTTGGGAAAGACGGTTGATCGGCCAATGTGACAATACGTGTTTCATAAACATAAGTGAATTTACTTCGAAGCATTTAACAAGTGTTCCCTTAGTTCCTTGGCAGGCTCCATTAACTCAAAAGAAGATACTGAACATATGAGATCAGGTGTAAGACATGGCGATTAGTAAAACAGATCTACAAAATACAGTAAGCACCCCAAAAGCCAAAGAACATCCACCATTCCAGCTCCGTCCGATTCCAATCAGACGGCCCCTCCAAACCCAGAAGTCAAAAGCTACTCGCATTTCACCGGACATCAGTTAGCCGGAAGATGACAGTAGCATTACATCACCTCACCTGCTGCTAATTTGTACTGCACCCAGCTTAATTAGCACAAACTACAACCTGAGCCTGATTAGGCAAGACTTCCAAAGGAAAATAGCGGGAGATCAGATCAGCACAGCGCAGCATCACTAGAGGAAGATGAAGCATTCCAAGGACACAAGCGGGTTCTCCAGCGACTCCTTTCCCTCCCCGTCGCCTTGGCCATCGCTGCCGGCGCTGGTCTCCGCAGTGCTGAGCTCGCCTCCCGCGGTGGCCGCGTCCTCTTCCGGCTGCGGCGGTGGCGAGAGCGGAGGAGGTGATTCCTGCACCCGCCGCGGTGACGGCCTCACCGGGACAGGCGGCTTCCGCTGCAGGGACGCGACTGGGCTCGCGGCGCGGCGCAGCTCCGGCGACCGCTTCGCCGCCGGCGACGGCGACCTCCGCCCGGAGCGATCCCGTGGTTCCCGCCGCGGCGGAGGGGACGGAGAAGCCCGGCCGCTGCGGGAGCGGATGCCGTAGGCGGCGACAGCACGGTCGCGCCTGGCTAACCCCAGCTCGCCGGAGACCGCGCGCTTCCTGGCCGGCTTCCCCGGCGACCGCTCCGGCCCCACCGCCGAGGTCGCGACCGACGACTCGGACGCCGCCTCGGACATCTCGTCCGTCGCGAGAGACATGCAGCTACCAAGATCGCTCACCGTGGCGTCAGCTGCGCTAGTAGCCTTCGCTTTCTCCACTTCTTGCTCTTCCACGGCCACGACATTGGCGACGGGCTTGGCCTCGGCTCTCACCTTAGTGTTCGGTGTCTCCGAGAGCACCTCCTTGACCTTCTCCTCCTCCGGCGACGGCGGGGGCGGCGGGTCGCGGTCCTCCGGCTTGCAGCCGCGCGCGAAGACAGCTGCTCCGGCCGGGTGCTTCCTGCGCTTCTTGCTGAAGCAGCAGCCCATGTCTCCAGCTGCCGCCGGCGCACTAACTAGGCGGCCATTCCCAGCGATAGAGATGACCAATTTGAGGAGTAGTATGGGTCGGGAGGACGGATCTTTGGGTTCTCGCCGATGTGCTTCGATTTGGGCGAGGAGTGATGGGGATGGGGGAGTGGCGTGGGGACTGAAGGTCTGCTAGCGCAGCGGGGCGGTGGCACGTAATTTAAGACTTGATGGTGCTGGCCTAAAACAGTGGTAATCGGCTACACTACTTTTCACGGTAAATCGGGTAAACTATTGATCATGATGGCAACATGACCCGTTTGCTTACGCTGAAAATAGTGATTTACGAATAAAATAATATTATAGTTGAATAAAATTGGGAAATTTTGTTCAGTAGCACTGAAAGCTCACCTCTTTCGGAAAATACCACTCAAAAAACGGGGTACCGGATATTACCACCGAAAAATACATTTTTCTTCGGGATTTACAATTCTGGACAAAAATACCCCTCTCCCTCCCCCTCCCTCACCTTCTCTCCTCTGCGCCGCCCCATCTCCTCCTCCGCCCGCCGCCAGCGCCTCCTCCCTCTCCGCGCGCCCCCTCCCCGCCGCCGTAGGCCTCCTCCTCCGACCGCCGCCTCCTCCGCCCGCCGCTCGCCTCCCCGCCTCCTCCCTCTCCGCGCGCAGCAAAACCGCCGCCGCCGCTCGCCTCCTCCCTCTCCGCGCGCCCCCTCCCCGCCGCCGTTGGCCTCCTCCTCGCCCCCTCCTCCGACCGCCGCCTCCCCGCCTCCTCCTCCGCCCACCGCTCGCCTCCCCGCCTCCTCCCTCTCCGCGCGCAGCAAAACCGCCGCCGCCAGCGCCACCTCTTCGGCCGGACGCGGGGAGCGGGGAAAGGAGGAGGAGGAGGCGCAGGGAGGCGGAGGATGAGGCGGGGAGGCGGCGGTCGGAGGAGGGGGCGAGGAGGAGGCCAACGGCGGCGGGGAGGGGGCGCGCGGAGAGGGAGGAGGCGAGCGGCGGGCGGAGGAGGAGGCGGGGAGGCGAGCGGCGGCGGCGGTTTTGCTGCGCGCGGAGAGGGAGGAGGCGGGGAGGCGAGCGGCCGGCGGAGGAGGCGGCGGTCGGAGGAGGAGGCCTACGGCGGCGGGGAGGGGGCGCGCGGAGAGGGAGGAGGCGCTGGCGGCGGGCGGAGGAGGAGATGGGGCAGCGCAGAGGAGAGAAGGTGAGGGAGGGGGGAGAGGGGTATTTTTGTCCAGAATGGTAAATCCCGAAGAAAAATGTATTTTTCGGTGGTAATATCCGGTACCCCGTTTTTTGAGTGGTATTTTCCGAAAGAGGCGAGCTTTCAGTGCTACTGAACAAATTTTCCCAATAAAATTATATTATAGCTGAAGATGGTTTATGTAACGTAATTAAATTTAAAAAATTTAAAAATAGAAAATATGTTAGCTCATCACGAACAACGCGAACGAATACGGGAGAAAACCGATAAAAAAACTTAAAAAAGTAAAAAGTTCAGAAAAAGACGAAATTTATAAATAGTAAAAATAAGCTAGAAGTCAGAAGCTGAAACCGAAATAAGCGGAACGGCATATATTTTCTGTCCACGGAGATGGGAAACTATAAATACATCAGCTTTTGTTTGTAAAGCGGGAATCTTTTTTTTGTCACATAGAAATTTCTGCAAAATTCTTATTAGAAATGTTTCAAACGGGTTAGCCTGAAGTGGATGCTATTTTTCTCAATTCACATAAAAAGAGTTTATGAGATACGTTTGAGGGTCTGTTCATATTAGCTTTTTGCTTTATTTTATTAATAGTAACAATTTGTAGAGAAGTTTGTAGAAAGAGATACTCGTGTGAGATTTTAGCTAATATAAATGAAGTCACTACAGTGTATACTATAATTGATTAGTAAATATCGCTTTAAAAATACTTTATTTGAAATTTATATATTATAGAAAAATTATTTACTTTAGGAAAACTCGTTTTAAAAACTAATACCAAAAGGTCCTGAATTTTATCGGTGGAATATGCATTTCAACATGCCATTTGCAATCGGTAGTACTCCTATTTTACAGATGTATCTGGTGTAAAAACTGAAACGGAGTACTGGCACATTGGTACCAGCGGCAATGCGAGTCAACGAACTTGTACCACCGTGCGTGAGGATGTGTTGACGTCCCATCTCGTCCTTTTTACCCATGCCTTGAGCTTCGGCCTCGGGCTCACCGGCTGACCACTCAGACCCGAGGCATGTGACGCTGACGTGGAGATACAACAGGATGTGACGGGACTACCCCTATTCCTAGGATGCTATATCCTCCCTAGACCTCTGTCCAAGTGGGGTCACATGCGTGTGGTGGGCCCCCGGATCCAGGAGCGTTTGCTTGCCTTGCCTTGCCCGTCGTCCGCTGCACCACGCCACCACAGTCTACAGTGCTTCTGCTGCAGCTGCAAGATCAGACGGGTGCAGCACGCCTGGATTCCCTGGCGCAGCGGGATGCAGGCTGAGCCGCTTAGGCTTGCAGCTACGCTATTGAATTTGGCGTGCAGACATGCGACACGTACAGTGAAAATGGAATCCCGGATTGCACGTCTGCCACACGGAGCAAGCTCGTTTCGCAGAGTTAATGTACAATGTTCATGTCGTTGTACGTTTTCCTGAGACGAACTGAACGGCTGAACTTTGGGCGTCCTAGGCAACCGACCAATTTGCTCTCCTTGATGAGCTGCGTATGGTGTTTGTTTCTGAGCACGCGGGAGAGGAGAGGACGAGACGCTGTGTAGCGAGGGACGGGAGCAGGGGCCCGGAAGGCCGGCCTGGTCACGTACCGTACGGGAGCAGCCAGCACGCGTGTGCCTCACGGCCACTGTAGCCAGCAGCTGCACGCCTGCACCCCGGCCCCGCAGCAAACGCCGAACCACTGTTGCATGTACCTGGCTAGTCATGTCTCCATGCGTTACAACATCTTATACACTATTTCTCTATTTACTGAAACACCATAATAGATTTATAGTAATAAAAAAATATTTTATGTCAAACGGAAATAAAATAATTTTACAATATTGCAATTTTTGTATGGTCATATTGAATCATGCAAAATTCATTTATTCCAAAGATGCTTAATCAACAATAATAACTTGATAGATAAATGACAGCAACAATTCAATTGCAAATATACACATAAGATATACGCACTACTTGAAAGGACTCAGGTATAGTAGTTATAGATTTGTTTCATATTTAATCAGCCCTATAAAACAGTGGTGCTGGAGTACAATGTACATCACTACATATCGTCTTGCAAATGAACAAAAAGTTTGAAAGATTTAGGAGGCCTTTGGATTAATTAACTTGCTTGGGCTAATTGAGTGGTTTACCTTTAGAATGCAGATGAATGAACAGACAGATATAATTATCAATACATATTGGTGTCCTATGAGTGCTAATCAAGAATGACAACCTTGACATAGTAAATTTAATGTCAATAAAATCTTAGAATCATGCTCAGCATTTTGAGCACTAATAAATAATCTGCCAACCATGTTGATACTACATATTTTTTTTCCACAAAAGAGCATAAGTTAGTGCTTTGGTTGTAGGGTACAATACAATGTCTGACATACAGCATGTGTTTCTTCTCTTTTAGAAGGGAGAGAAAGCATTTCTTAAAACACAAACACAATTTGACAATTCAAATGGGTATTTAGCATTGTACTAAACATATCTACAAGAACAATTTCTTCTAGCAAGGTATTAAATTCTATCACCAACTACAAATGCAAAAGAAAAGCAAGTTCATATCCCCAAGAATCTGACTTTCGCAGAACCCCTTGTGTGTGCCCCTTCCCTCTTCGACGGTTCTATTGAAAGCCGGAAATTCTGCAAGTCCAGACCAGTCCATGGACATTCACAACCTTTGTTCGGTCCATGAACTGCTTGGTTGTAATTTTTGTTCTAGGATGGAAAACATGCTTGAGTGCATTTTTTTCATGTGTTCTTTCAAGATACAACAAAGTATATTTGTCCATGATCGAGCAAATTATGAAAACAATGATTCTTTTTGCGAGACGGTAAAAACAGTCATCCTATTACTGCACGATCTATATTTTACTTTGTTGAAATTTGATTGTGGTGTAGAACTGTATATCAATTGTCACATGTTTTGCTCGGTGTAGAAGATATCTGAACTTTTTCGCATGTAAGAGGATTTTATACACGCAAAAGTCTACCACCCGATCCAATCGCAAACGCTACCACCTTTTTCCCCAGGTGACCGCGTAAGCCCTTTTCCCAAGTCTCGCAGCACTTTCTTCTCCTCCGCGCTCGATTCCCACCACCTCCTCCCTTGCCACTACCACTACTAAGCTCCATCTCCTTCGCCGGTGGCGGGCGACGGACGGCGATGAGGTTAGGGCAAAGGTTCATCGAAGTTAGGGTGAGGGTTCACCATGCCCCCCAGCTGTACAAAGAGGGAGGGGTCGCGGTGGTGGCTGTGCGATGAGACGGTGGTGGCGCTACTGGCCGTGGGTTCGGAGAAAGGTGGTAGCAGCGGGTGGTATGGTGATGATGGCAATGAGTTAGGGTGGGCAGGGCCTACGGCAGCAACAGGCAGGTAGCAGCGGTGAGGCGGTGGTAGAGGAGGTGCGGTGGGTGGCGAAGGCATCAAGGACAAACCCAAAAGTCATAAGGGAGGTGGGCTAGCGGGACGGGGATGATAGTCGACGGGCTCACTGGCCGGAGGTGGGGGAGAGGAAGGGAGGAGGCCGGACACATAGAAGAAGCAAGGAGGCATCGCTCACGAGGAGAAGAAGGAGGGGGAGTTGACCCATGCAGCACGCGTGGTGGCTGGTGGATGGGCTGGGTGCACGTTTAGGCTATGGCTCTGTTCTTTTTGGGTTTTTAGCGGCATTTGTCTTTTGGCTTTTCTCAACAATAACTATTTATTAGACTAATAAACCATAACACAAAAGAACAGATCCTATGGCGCACCTAATCGTTCCCTAGTTGCATCCCTTTATGATACACCCACATACTATTTTTTTATTTTATCATTGCGATACATAGTAGTACAATACTACACCAAACCGTATGTACACTGGTAAGGACGAGCCATAGACATTATGTGTACTGTAAAGGTAGAGAGGAGGGTAGAGAGATGTTCGGCCTCACTTCAAGTGGCTTCAGCTTTTGGCTTCTAGCTTCCAGAAGCTAGAAACTAGAATGAACGTGTCGGTTTCTTAATTTTAGTTTTTTTTCTTTTTTCTTTTCTCTTTTATTCCTTTGAATTGTTCGTGGAGATTAACGGTTTCTTCTTATTTTTATTTAATTGAATGACTTAGAAAAAAACTTATAGTCGCTACAGTGCAATTTCAGCCAAAAGCTTGCGGTGACCACGGACAAATTGTTCGTCGTAGTTGTAACATAACCTAAGCTTGCGGTGTTCCGCCATCTCAGTTGGAGACAAACGACAGAATTGGTGAGCCAGAGGTGGCGTCGCCTGGGGGGTCTACTGCTGCCGCGAAGAGGCTGGAAGTGGTGCAGGCTGCGTAGCCCGGCTGAAAGCAGGCTGGAACGGCCGATGCCCACCGAAAGGACGTTTCTTTGGTGGAACCGGATCGGCCGCGCGCTCCTCATAGGCGCGAGCAACCATCATGGCCTGTTGAAGATCCCTGGGACGCGTGTGTTCGACGTCGGTGCGAAGGTGCTTGGGAGGCCTGCTGCGTGAAAAGTTGAGTCTGTTGCTGGGGTGTGAGTGGTGGCGCACGGCAGAGTAGCGTCAGGAATTTGTTTTTGACATGCCTGAACCGTAGGACTGTTCTTCGGTTTTTGGTTTATACCATTCGGTAAATACGATTTGATCGGTAAATACGGTTTTAGTATTTCAGAAAATACGATATTTTTCGGAATACGGTGTGGTATCGGTAAATACCATTTTATTTCGGTACGGTATCGGTTAATACCAATTTTACCAAACTTTGCGCGAATTGCTAAACGTTAATTCTCCATTCTAATTTAATTTCTACAATCAAAAATTCAAAATAGGCTTAATAGCAGTGGGCACTGGGCACTTATGTGGTGATCGGTTCGGCTTCAGCTTCTGGCTTATTTTTTACTATTCATAAGTTTCGTCTTTTTCTGAACTTTTGGTTTTTTGTTGAGCTTTTTTGCCGGTTCTTTTTTTCCCGTATTTGTTTGTATTATACGTAATGGGCTAACATATTTTTTATATTTTTAATTTTTTTAAATTTAATTTTGCTAAATAAGCCTCTGTCAGCTACAGTGTTTTTTTCAGCCAGCTACAGTGTTTTCAGCCATAAGCCATGAGCTTTTCAGCCGAACCGATCACCACCATAAGCTATACTTTGAATAGTCTGCCTCCAGCTAAAACCCTTATAATTACTCCATTATAAACTAATGATAGCTATTATCTCCATGTTATGTTTGCAATTAATGCAAATTGTCACGTCATGGCTATATCCCGTCGGTCCACGGGTATAGCATCATTATTTCTCCGAGTCCATATTACTATATTAGCATCTAACTTGCTCATTCAGAAAGTTAGAATCAGATTCCACGTAGATGCTGACTGAAACTAAATGCAAGCCTGGTGCTGGACTCCTGGTGGGCCGCCGAGAGCCCGAGACGGGAGAGTTGCTATTGGGCTTTTCGGTTTTTCTTTGGTTTTTACCGAAAAAACCGAATCATACAAATACTCCTTTTCTAGCTACCGAACCGAATACCGAAAACCAGTCAAACCGAGTTGACCGGTTCGGTTCGGTTTTTTTGCACAGCCCTACTGAACCGATCCTTCGAATGGCAATCGCGCAAGGGTGCCAAGGAAGTTGCTGCCAAGGGACGGCCCAAAGCGCCGATGGCACAGCTCCTTGAAGTGTTCCCAGGATGGCTCCCCGGAATCCTGTTCCAACTGGCCATACCACAATTGAGCAATTCTGGCGAGATGATAAGAAAAAAATGTGTTATTGTTGGATATATCTGCAGTAAGTGAAATTTTAAGAAGCTGAAGTGTATTCACAGTGAGTTTACTGATATTTTCCAGGCTCGGCTGATCGAATGGTGAAGTTTTGGGACCTTGAAACTTTTGCATTGATAGGTTCTGCTGGACCTGAGGTACTTGCAAGTGCTTTTCTTATACCAGGCCACTTTTTGCACAGGTTTAACTCAATGATTTGATAAACCATAAACTATTATTCCTCAATTCTTTTGTATTCAATTATTCATGTACTTTGTTCCTGTATTCAAAATGCGCATGAGGGGCACATGCATCTTCCTGTTCTGATGTTATTTACATGCCTCTTCTCTCCCAGGGTACTGGTGTACGTTCAATGGTTTTTCACCCAGATGGAAAAACCCTATGCTGTGGGTTAGACCAAAGCTTAAAGGTAGGTTTGATTTTAATGTGCAATTTATTGATATTGCTTGCTTGCTGAACTATATGACCATTTTATAGGTATTCTCTTGGGAACCAGTAAGATGTCATGATGTTGTTGACATGGTATGGAGCAATTTGGCTGACCTTAGTATTTATGAAGAAAAACTCTTGGGATGCTGCTATCATGTCCGCGTTGGTGTTTGGGTAGCTGATATATCGGTCAGTGTTAATTTTTGCGTGCAATGTGTATTTTTCTTGTATGATCTAACTTTTATCTTTTGACCCAGCTTATTGGACCCAATGCTCTTGGTGTTTTGCCGAAACAATTTTTTTTGCCGAGCTTGTATATTCTATAGATGATAAGGCCTGTTTTTTTTTTGCTGCGGCTTATGGGTTTTGACTGCGGTTTGTGGTTTTTGGGTTGTTCATACGAGAGACTACAGAATAATAGAAACTCACGTGCAGTTTTTGCCAGTATAAATGAAGTCGGTATAATATGTACTATAATTAACTAGTAGACCCTATATTTAAAAAACACTTTATTTAAAAGCTAATTACTGTAGAAAAGCCAAAAGCTGAAGTTAAAAACTAAAAAAGAACAGGGCCATAGTCCTGGGATACCGATTGATAGCACTGCGAAGTCCATTCCTACTGTAGCAACAACATCTCCAAAAAGTTTATACAAAGTCAGGGAGTCAGCAATTGGTATGGTTTCAAACTATTCATATATTTTCCTTATGTATTGAATTGTCTTACTTTGCCTCAGTACTCCATAGTGATGATCGATCTCTCTATCTCAGCTGAAAGCGGGGTTCGTGGCTCATATTTGACTCCAGCAACTACAGATAAACTCAAGAAAGATAAGAGCGTTACCATTCCTCGAAGAGCTGATTCATCTTTGAAATCATCTATTCAGAGTTCTACTCCAATGAGGCATATGAAACTTGTAGAAAATTCTTCTACCAATCCAAAAACAGCGGAACATAATTTTGGACAGAGGGTAGGGCTGGAAAAAAAGCTTGTTAGTGGGGCTCGTTGGCTCGGTTCAAAATTGCTTCAATTATACTTGTTAATTGGTTAAACATTAAAATGAGTTGATTTCAAATGAATTTGAATTTTGCTCAAGCTCGGCTCGGCTCGTTAGCTCGTTTCTAAAAATACTTTTAAATTATATGTAAAATGATATTAAATCAAACTATGTCATTTTTAGAAAAAGCTCGAGAAGACGAGGAGTTGGTTCGATATCCACCCCTAACAGAGGGACATCTCATTAACATCTCGTACCGGAATAACTAATATTTCAACTGTTAAAAAAGGTCATCTCACGGAGTCAGTATCTGTGAAAGATATTTACACTACAACGCAGGCTGTTTCTTCACCTGTTGTTGTGCCCTGAGACATTTTAGAGGACAAAACAGTAGGCAGTGTTAGTAGAGTAATTGGAGGCAGAACTGCAGTTCCAGATGATTATTGCAGTCCTATTCACTCAAGAAAACCTTCACTTAATGGTGGTGCTGGTGATAGCGACAGCTTAGTAAGATCCATGCTCGCTGAACCAGATGTTTGCTCAGAGGGTTTGTCTGGCTTAAAATTCTCCTTTGGATTGACTCCATATTACAAAAAAGAAGAATCTGAAGATATGGAAAAAGGAGATATTGCACAAATGGCAGAAAAGATGGACAGAACGGTCTTTGGAGCATCCTCTGCAGTCAAATGCTGATAAGTGTATAGCTCCTTTTTTCTTTGTTCTTAAACATTGAAGCCCTGCAGTTTCACTCATTTTTGGCAATATAACATTATAACTCTCTTTCACTGTAGCCTTTGAATCACCATGCTCAACTACAGAAACAGCCAGGGTCAAATATGTTAGAGGAGGTGCGTGTGTATGTTAACTGATGTTGCTAAGGGCATAGTTTTGTATCCACTCTGAAGCTGGGGTTTACTTCCCCTAAAAATAGTTTTCGGATGATATTAATTTCTTTTGCAGTTGCTGTGCCACTAGGAAAGACAAAATCTCTCGTTGAGAGGTGGGAAAAGAGAGAGACTTCTAACACTGATTATTCACTACCTACTGGTTCTTGTGGTGATCATGCAGTGAGAGCTGACAGCCCTCCTTCCCTTCTAGTGTGTACTCATAGTTTGAGTATAGTTAATTTCAACTTGATTTGACCTTACTGTCTGGTTCCTTTTGTTTAAAACATTGCTGCTATCGTGGATCTTATTTAGTTCTCAGTATATAATTTCTTGCATACTTCTAGGGCCTGTTTGTTTCAGCTGTAGATTCTGAGAAGTAGCTGGTGAGTATCCAGCTAGTCAGAATCTGGAGAAGCTGGATAACCCCAGCTTCTGGCTACTAGTTCATTTTCTGGATTCTGTAGCTTCTGGCTACTTAGAATCTGGATGAAAATCTGGACTGTTTGGAGGAGCTGCAGATTCTGGAAGTAGCTGCAGCTGCCAGAAGCTGAAACAAACAGGCCCCTAGTTACATGTTATGGTAATTTAAAATTATGATTCCTTTTGGCATTTGAGTCCCTACTGCTACATGTTTGGAGATAGAAGTGATTATCAAATATTTTCAGAAACCAGATACAAGATGCATGGGGGCAATCATGATATAATGTTTTATGGACTAAACAGTATTCTGTTGCCTGTTGGGAGATTGAAGTGACATTGAAGTATTTTCAGAAACTATATACAGAATATAAGTCAAACAAATATGACTTTACCTTTGCTCTATTTTTGTTTGTTCATGCTCTCTAGTGTTTGTGAAATTTCTTTTGGCTGTTCAAATTGTTATACTTTGTGGTGATTGTAATGGACAGGCAGAACCAAGTCAGACTTATGCAAAAGGCTTGTCAACAGTGGACAAGGTGATGACTCCAATCAATTTGATGCAGAACCGTGACGAATTTATTAATCCCGTGAAATCTCGGTTGACAAAGCTAGAGGTGATCCCTTCTGTTCTTTACTTACGGACTTCTGTTTGTTATCAGCCTCATATGCATCATGGAATTCCTTCCATGATCTTACATCCAACAAATAGATATGATCTTGCAAAACTTTTATAGTTTATTTGTTGGTGCAACATGCGGCGAGTGGCTCAACCTTATCTGGCAGTTTACTGCATATGAATAAGTTTTTCAATTCTTTTTTAAGAACTTTGAAATATGGGAAAATTAGGCTAACTTTCTATAGGATCGTCAATACTATTAGAAAGCTTAACATTAACATCTTTTTATATTTATTTTGATATTTGTAATAAATGATTTAATGGCATTTTCTGAAAGACAACTGATGTGAAACATATGTTATCAAATTGGAGTTGAACATAGTCTATTGTCTTTCATTTCTTTTAGGCTAGCGTACAGAATGTACATGTTCTTGTGAAGTACTGTTGATCAATCACCAAAACATCAAAATATATTATTTGTGATAGCCCAATACATTATTAATGTTAAGTGTGTTCAGATGATGTGGCATGTCTTTGAGCAAAATGGTATCAAAGGAGCGATTGTTGCAGTGGCAAAGTTGCCCGACAATGCTGTAAGTTTTTATTGAGATGTTATGATGGTTATACATGGCTATATTTCATAGTTTTTAAGCTACTAATGGTTGAGTTTACAGGTTCAAGCTGATGTTGTTAGTACTCTCAAGGGGAAGCTTTATCTTTTCAACCTCGAGATTTTCTCAAGCTTTCTACCTGTTCTTGCGGGGTTACTGAGCAGCAAAACTGAAAGGTAATATATTGGATGTTTTATTTCATTGCATGCTGGCACTTAGTGGACTGTGGTAAATGAAAACAGTTTTACTTGTCTATATTATTGCAAGCCTATCCTTAATTCAAACAGAAGATCATGGAAATGTTTTCAGTCCCTTGTAAATATGCTGTAATATGTGAGTCATGCAAATATTGGAATCCTACAGTAGAAAAATGATTGGTTTAGAGGTAATTATGTCTTGTGATTACCTTGCCTCAAATTTACAGGCATGCTACTGTTTTTTTGGAAATGGTATTGGATCTTATAAAGATTTTTGGACCAGTTATTCATTCAACATTGTCCGCAAATTCAGCAGTTGGAGTTGATGTTCAGGCTGAGCAGAGGTATGCACATCAACTGTATTCTGGGAAGGGAATGTTTGCTAGGGGACACAGCAAAACTTGTGTATTGCTAAAAGGCACTGGATGTGAGATGACAAGTGGGCCCAGTCCCTACATTTCAGTGAAACACCTTTGTCCTAAAGCAAACGGCAAACTTATTGCATTGCCCTGTAGCCTATTGCCATGGCTGGGACCTAGGGCATGTTTGGCAAGCCACAAGCCGGCCGGCTTTTGACTTTTGCTACAGTACCTAACTTTCAAACGAAGTATTTTTTCAAAACGGGGTCTACAAGTTAAACGTTGTACACGTTAAAAGCCCAACATCTGTACCAGCCAAAATTGTAAGTGAGCATCGGTCTCTCTGTAATCTGTATCGTAAACAGCCAAAATTCAAAAATTTCAGCCAAAAGCCATAAGCCGCAGCTAAAACAAACAGGCCCCTAGATATGTCAAAGATAAACCGGGCAGTTACCAACTTCTCTGATGTAATACAGGTTGCAGCGTTGCACCTGGTGTTTTAACCATTTGCAAAAGATTCAGCAAGTTCTGCATCCGTTGATTATGTAATTCCTTTCCTTTATCAGATGTTTCATCCTTTGCTTTAGATGCTGCCAGAGTGCCAGTTGTTTTTATGCATTGTTTTAGTCCTTTCTGTATCACTGTAACTAGAGATGCGCCACTATAAGAACTAGTGTTTCTGATATTCAGCAATTTTTTCACTTTTTTTTGTTGGCACAGGCGGGGCGGTCAATCAGCACAACTTGCTCAAGAACTAAATCTTTCTTTGCAAGACCTGGTGGTGATCTGGCATTTGTAGGAAGCTCATCCATACGGCAGAGTGAGATTAGATATCATTCTTTTTGGCAAAAAAAAGCGCCATACAGTTTGTGTAGCTCGTTGCCATAGCTTTGCAAGTGAGATTTGTAGTTGTGTTTTGACTCGGCCTGGGCATTGTTCCCTGTTGTATATGTGAGCTTGGCTGTGCATCAGTCTGTAATTAACCGCAGATACAGTATGGGCTGCTCCGAACGAGGGAGAGCCGGAGTGGAAGGGAAACAAGCATCTGTTAGTTTTGTATGGCCTCAACTCGTTTGTCACTTGACACCAGGCGGTGGATGTATCATGCATGATGTAGTGCATGTTTCCCACGCGATCTGGTGTTGATTAACCATTATTGGCGTGGTTGATGTCTTGAAGCCAAACAGCTCCTTCAGGGCTTGGTACGGTTTGAATGTATGACCTATGCTCTGTTTGACTTCAAAATCACCGGTTGGCTGCTAAGGACTTATCATTTGAATATGATCTAAATTCTATCTCCTTAGTTTCTAAGAAAACAAGCGTTCACATTTCCAGGTTTGCATGGAAACCATTCTGGCAAATACTATATTCTTTTCGAAATGTTAGGCCTTTTTTTTTGCTTTTCCATTTTTTTTCTCTCTTTTGTGTTATCTGTGGAGATATAACGGTATTTTTTATTTATTTTTTATCTTTAATTGAATGATTTAGAAAAAGTTAGTAGTCGGTATAGTATAATTTTAGTCAACGTCAAAATGGCGGAAGTCAAAAACCGTTAAAAAAAGTTGGATTAAACGGGGCCTTAGCCATATCTTAGAGCAACTCCAAGAGAAGAGCTAAATCATTTTCTAAAGGTAAATTTGGCTATTATTGGAGAAAAAACGTCTCCAATAGACTCTGTAAATGACTCTCCAAATTTAGTAGCTCTCCATCCATCCTCCTTTGCTCTCTATTTTTGGATAGCCTACCTCGCTCACCATCCAGCCTCTTGGCGCGGTCGGTGTTTCCTTCCCGCACGCTGCGCCCCATTCCCGCGCGTACGCGACCCACCGCGCGCCCTCTAGTTTAGATAGCCTGTTGGAGTAGTCTTGTTTTTTTGGGTGAGATTCATTTTAGAGAATAGCTAAATCACTAAATTTAGATACTTCTTTTGGCTAATCTTTTGGAGTTGCTCTTATGCTTTAACAGAAAAGTCGTGTCTTACGTTCGGTTTAGTTTACTATGTCAGGACAAATTCGTGTTCCATTTAAGAATTTCCATTTCTTCAACTCTGGGATGCAGCGTTTTGGTGACAAATTCATCAAATTAATCAGCGCCAGCTGTGTTTGTAAAATTTGACTTAAAACAACAACAAAATTGCACGTAAACGCTGACATTTTTGTTGGATTGAAGAGAAGCCATTGCATTGCACTATCATTTTGTTCTTTCTCGTCAGCCGACCCAAATTGCCCACCTGGCACCACTTGTCGGCCATGAAATGGGTATTGCTAGTGTCCGAATGTACCATATGATCATTCTCATTGCACACTCCTCTTACCCGTTGGATCTTACTCAAGAACCCAACTTCCACTCATCAGATCTGTGCTCGAAGTGGCATGACATTTCAGCCGTCGTTCACAAGGGTGGCATCAGGAGGAGAAGCGGCTGTGTCGTCTCGCTTCTGCAGCCACTGGTCGCTTCGCCACCCTATCATTTCCGATCTAGAGAGAAAGAGATAAGAGCGAGCTCATCCAAATTTGATTTGTTACAACAAAAATAATTAAGAAGTACAACAAATAATTCTATGCTTGTAGCAAAAAAATTCAAGTGCAACAACTAACGCTGACCTTGCAACAAAACATCCATTCGATTGTAACAAACCAATCACAATAATTGTTGCAATAAAACCATAACCTTATTGCAACAGAAAATGATGTAATGCAACAAATGCCTTTTGCTACAAAGATTTAAGATAGAAAATTGCAACAAATAAAATCACTTTCTGCAATATTGAGAAACGTGTGTTGCTAAAAATTTGAGAAACATTTGCAACAAAAGAATACCCGACGTAGAGAGACGTTTGATGGCTACGAGTAGCAAAAGCTTGTTCAAAGGAAGAGGAGGCCGGCCTCACTAGAATACCCTAGATTCTAACTAGGGCAAGACTAACCTAGTGCCTCACCCTTTCTTCGTCGAGCCACGGAGAGAACGAGGGTATGATGGAGGGAGGAAGAGGGGATCTACTACCACTTGCAGTGGCGGCGCTGTAGCAGCAACAAGCATGGGCATGGATGTGGTGATTATTGATGTCGCCAGTAGGAGATGACATGGGACTTAGGACCAGTATGGTCAGAGGAATAGCTTTGAGGTCGCCAGCAGGAGATGACATGGGACTTAGGACCAGTATGGTCAGAGGACTAGCTTTAAGGAGGAGTGCAACTCTGGCAACAACCTTCGTCTCCAACAAATTCACTGGATAAGGAAAGAGACTAAAATGTGTTTGTGAAGGGGATGAGAGAATGGAATGGGTTGGGACGGGAAAGATATGAAAAACAATAAGAAATGATGATCTCGAGTATTAACACATCTGTGACAAGGTGCGAACTTGGTAGCGAATAGTCCCGTACACACCAACTGTAACGATCTCCATAAAATAGGTTATATTCGTATTGACTTCTAAAAGTTATTTTTCTATAATAAATAACTTTTCTACTGTATCTTACTTTCAAACGAAGTATCTTTTGAAGACGGGGTTTACTAATCAATTGTAGTATATACTGTAGTGACTTCATTTATATCAGCTAAAATTACACATAAGTATCTTCATCTTTACAAATTTTTTTATAAATTATTACTATTTATAAGATAAAGCAAAAAGACAGATCCAAAAGATAATACGTCCAGGCCCATAAACACGCCTTGAACAAATCCAAATTCCAAACCCACTACGTTACGCAAATACTAGTACAACACCGACCAAAGAGGCGGTCCAAAGCAGTTGGTCGCCACCGTTGCGTTGGACTCCCCCCGCCCCCGCCCCCGCCCCCGCCCTCGCCCTCGCCCGGAGAACCCGCTACCGCCACAGCCTTCGAGGAGGAGGCCATGGCAGGGAGGTACGACCGCAACCCCTTCGAGGAGGACGACGTCAACCCCTTCGCGGTGAGTTAGTAGTAGTTGTAGCTCGCTCGCGGTAGCCCCCGCACCGCACCTCTCGGCCGCGCTTCGTCTAGCCGTCTGGAAGCTTGTTCCCGCGCTTGCTCACATGCCTAGTTGAGTTGCATATGGGATTCACTCAGGTGGTGCTGGTTTCTGGCCGCGACGCTTTGTTTGGTCCCGCACGCGGTATTGGATGCTTGGATCTGGCCGAGTTGTTGGTGCTAGGGTTAGTGATTTAGGATCTTCGGTGAGGGGGATTCGTTGGCTGGATGCTGGATTTGTACTTGTTCCGTGGTGTTCGCTGTTTACGAGGTGTGACAAGTGTAGGGTTATTCTGTATTTGTTATGGGTTTTCAAGGGAGAAATGATACTTGAATTTAGAAATTGGCACCTGGCTTGCGGCTAACTTAGGATTTGTGGTTATATTAAGAACTTAGCAGTATAGTGGGTGTGTAAAAACTCATGAAATGGGGGATTTGCTCTTGGAGATGTTGGCAACATGAAATAAATGGGATAATTTGCACCTTCTGGGTGCGTATTGTTGATGGCATGAGGAGATTGAAGGTTGTCTGTAGCAGTATTAACATTTATTGTGTTAAGTGGTAGTCACAGTTTGGCGGGTGTGCATGTGTCGGGATCTGCTATTGCGTGTATTCGTTATTTGTGCGTGCGCTTGCATGTGTTCTGTACAAGACAGGAAACATTTTATACACTGCCAATTCAGAGCTTTAGGCCAATAATTGTAGATAACTGAGTTGGACAGAAGCTTCTAACTTTGGAATTGTTTTCTTCAACTATTTTTTGGTTGATTTTTGAAATGTATCCTGTTCTGCAGGGTGGAAGTGTACCTCCTGCTTCTAATTCTCGGATGCCACCTCTTCCTCATGAACCAGCTGGCTTCTATAATGATCGTGGTGCCACAGTGGACATACCTCTTGATTCAACTGAGGTACATGTACTTCCATTGAGCTTGCTAGTACTATGGAATTCCATATTTAACAAGTTCTGTTCTACCCAAGAAAATCAGATTGTAGTCTTGTACTAAGTTTTCTCACTCCAATAGTTTAAATCTGTAACTCCCGCGCGAATGCTTCCTTTTCAATGAATTCTTTGAAAGGCCATGAAGAATGCAATTGATCAAGTAGTGCTGGACTGCTGGTCACACTATTCATTTAGTATTATTGATTCGAAAATTAATTCCAGATATCCTTTCACTGCTGTCTGTGTTTGTCGTTGATTGCTTATGCGGTGCATATGTCTATATGTCAATGTAGGACACAAAGAAAAAGGAGAAAGAACTGCAGGCAAAGGAGGCTGAGCTAAACAAACGGGAAAGGGTATGCACCTTATTCTTGAAACTAGAATTTCCAAGTGAATACTCATGTGCTATCTTATATGCCATCTGATTTATTGCTTTGTTCAACAGTATATAATTAAAACCATGGCTTTTATGAATTCGAAAAGTGGTTCTAATGCATTCAATGGTCAACTTCCCCCTGGATAAAATACTAACATCTTGCAAAGCTCCCAGATGTTGTCGTATTATTGTGGTTAAATACCTAATACATAGCCAACAGTCTCTATGATCTTTACTTTTCCGGTGTTATTGAAACAGTAACCATGGTGCAGTATGGAAACTAGTGAGCCATAGCTGACATGGAATTACCGCAGAGATCGGACACTTAATAGACCTCACCGCTCAATTGATTGAATATTTGAATTATCGACAGTGCACCTTTGGTTCGAAATGATGAGCAGACATGGGATCTCTATGCAGCCACTTATAGTGCTATGAGGTGAAGGGTGATAGTGCCTGTACAAAATGGCTATCATTATCAAAAGATCTCATCTAGACATCTCTTTATTTTCTAAAAGGTTGTTCTATTGTTACTAAATCCATGCAAGAGAAAACTTTCAACATAATTTACAATATGCTGAATCCAAGAGTGAGCTGAGTTTTACTTAAAGAAAACTTTGCTTTGACAGTGTTTCACATGATTGAAACAACCCAGATGCGCTTACAAGCATTCACTTGTATTTTCTTTCTTTAAATACTCACCTGATTTTTTTTTATGTTTCTGTGTCACCCAGGAATTGAAAAGAAAGGAAGAAGCTGCAGCCAGAGGTATAATTCTTCATGTAGCTGAGTAATTGTAATTAGTTTTTGTACATTTCTAGCCAAAAAAAATTTGAGGATAGGAAGCTGACACACTGGATATTGGTGTCAATTGTCAATTGGTTAAAGAGGAAATTTTCCGGTAAACTTTTTTAGTGAAGTTAAATTTAGAGCTTGTGACTTTAACTATATTTTTCAATATCATGAAATTTGCGGAAACGTTAACTTTTTTTTGTATATTAATGGTTTAGAGGTGCTCCATTTTATGTTATATGTTACATTGTGTGTACCATTCTCAAAAAGGCTATTTCAGCTAAGTTAGTACTTATGTTCTTGTTGTTACAGTCCATTTCACTTGTTACTTCTGCCTTGCAACATCATACTCTTCCCTTTCTTTTGGCAGCTGGTATTGTCATTGAAGAGAAAAATTGGCCACCCTTTTTGCCCATTATTCACCATGACATTTCAAATGAGATACCAATCCACCTACAAAGGATGCAGTACCTTGCATTTTCTTCATTGTTGGGTAAGTGTTGGTTCTGGTTTTCACTCTTCTTCCCCACCCTTCGTGGTAAAAAAAGGACACAAGGAGTAAATTAACTGGCTAAACCACCATTTTTTGAGATTCGTTTGTTCAAATGTGAATGCTGCCTGAAGACCTTGCATACTGTCCATCTAATGAACTTCCACTGAATCAATGCCATTGCCACATTATCTTTTAGGATGTGAATCTGTCATTATTGTCTGAGAAGTGGCATGAAAGAACTGAAGCATGTTTCGGAACAATTTTAATTTCAACAAACTTCACTTACGTTGACATTTTGTACTTTTAAGAGAATTTTGAACAAATTTGCAACCTCTGCCTTGTTGCCAAAAGATAGGTCTTGATAATGTAAACCTTATTTCTTAAGTGTAAGCATTAGGTGCCTACTCTTCTTTTGATGTTGGGCTTGAATTTCCAACCATCATAAAAAAAATGTCCAAAACAATGCTTATAATACTTAGCACCTTGGAAACAGGAATACCATTTAGTGGTGGGCTCAGATGATTAGCAGACATTAACATTAGGAGATGAGAGCTAGAGACTATCGTGCATTGGTGTAGCATTTGCTCAACCAAGGTACTTATTTGTGCAAACTTTGATGTCATGCAGGATTGACGGCCTGTCTTTTTTGGAACATCATTGCAACTGCAGCAGCATGGATTAAAGGGGAAGGTATGGCTGAATACCTTTTCGTGTACTTGTGGATCAACTGCAATCTACTCTTGACACTTGAAACTAATCTGGCGGTTCACTTGAATAGGTGTTATGATCTGGTTGCTAGCCATTATCTACTTCGTCTCTGGTGTCCCTGGGGCCTATGTGTTATGGTATCGCCCGCTTTATAATGCGATGAGGTTGTGTATATGCTTCTGCTTTTGTTATTTATACTCATTGTTTCTTCATATGCTTCACACCTTGTGTTATTGAAATGCATGTTACAGGACTGAAAGCGCTTTGAAGTTTGGATGGTTTTTTCTGTTTTACCTGGTAAGATCCTTACCATCTAGTAATTGGACTAAAGGCTTCCCACATTACTGGCTGCATAAATTGCCTATATTCCATTTGTTGCTAATGATATTTGCCTCTACCACATAAATTGCCTATATTCCATTTGTTGCTAATGATATTTGCCTCTACCAGATCCATATACTATTCTGCATCTGGTCAGCTGTGGCTCCCCCATTTCCTTTCAAAGGAAAATCATTGGCGTAAGTGTTACTCCGTGTATAATATTTATTAGTAATATTAGCTCTGTTTGTGCCATGTGTAAATCTGGTTGTTGTTTGAGGCTAAGCAGCAGTTGGAGCACAGTGTACATCCTGAAAGAATTTTGAGAATGTTGTTATTCTTACTAGTCTTAGTATATACTATTATGTTACTGATAGAGGTATCACTCCTGTAATGTGTCTTAACATTTTTTGGGACCACTATGCACCAGTGCTGGACTGCTAGTTATTAGGTGTCGCTGCTAATTTTTAGGGTAGTATAACCTGGATCAATCCTATTGTTGCCTAAACTGTTAAGAACACTGTAGCAACTCTCTTTCAGACTGTCCATTCTTTACTTCAAATTATAGATACCATGTTCTCCTTATCTATAACCCATTCAAATTATTTAATTTCTAATTATCTGATTTCCTATTTTTGTTGCTACAGTGGGATTTTGCCCGCAATTGATGTCATAGGCAGAAGTGCTATTGTGGGGGTAAGTCTGCATGGCTTAACTTACCGTTGGTCTAGTGCAAGTTAATTTGCTATGATTTTCTTATGTTGTGACAAAATACCCTGCAAAATATTTGAGATGTTAGGGTGCTCTATCCAGGCAGGACCCAATCTTTGCATTTTGTAATAGACCTCTTGCATCAGTCATTGATGAAACATCTTCATGAATCAGCCTAAGTTATTCCATTTGCACGTCTCATATAATTGATTATTCATTTACACTGTTTTCACACTTAATTCTGACAGATATTTTACTTTGTTGGATTTGGACTGTTCTGCCTCGAATCACTGCTCAGCATTGTTGTCGTCCAGGTGGGTTTATGCTTTAACCTTTTGCTGTGCCTGAAACTGATGAGTAGGCAAAGCTGAAGGACACATTTGGGTCTATGGCCGTGGCTATTCTCATGCATCATATGGTGCCTTCAGAATAGATATTCTTTTTATCAAGGATGTCACCTTTGCACTACAATATGTTAATCTCATTCAGATTTTCATCTTTTTGCGATAAAATTTCTTCTGCCATTCTGTTTTTTTTTCGCTCCGAGAGATTGTCATTCTGAACTTGGTTGTTTGAATTGCAGCAAGTGGGTATGTACTTCCGTGGGAGTGGGAAAGCTGCTGAGATGAAACGTGAGGCAGCGCGTGGTGCTATGAGATCAGCCTTTTGATAGAGCGGCCTTGCTGAACATAAGAGAATAGGATGCGCCGATCGGTGGTGTCTGCTTGTACATCCCTATACATATGTTGTGCGTCTGAGAATACTTACAGCTAAAGATCTTCTTGACTTCGTGTAATATAATACCAGAGCCTTGTATGGATGTATATCTCAAAGCGATTTCCGTGCTTCATTTCTTACCTAGGTTCAGATGTGCTTACAGGTAACTGATTTTTTTGGGGAATTCACTTGCCTGCCTGGTATTTACTCTCTAACAACTTGCAAGATCATTATTGTTCTTTGGAGCTCGACTGATTCTTCACGCCGAGGGAAATCACTTGGTTTAACCTAATCAGTATTTCCTTGCAGTATGGTTAATGTATGTCACATAAAGAACAAAGTTCCTGAAGATAACCAGAAACAACAGAAAGCAAGGACTGTGCTAAAACTAATTTATTATCCCATGGAAATCAGAAGCACCTTATTGCGTTACACTAGCTAGCCCAGCATAGCCAAAGCTCAAAAGACTAACAAAAATTTAAGAACCGAAGGAAGGCTACCACTTAAAAACAAGTGAAACGGGAGAAAATTCTAGCTCGAACTTATGCTGAGATTTCGTAGCGCCTCTATTTGTCGCTCATGGCAGGCTGCGCTTGCTGCACCTTGGCGCCGAACCCGCACTTCCTGGTAAGGATGCTCCACGACCTCTTGGGCTTCCCGAGCCGCCGGATCTCCTGCTTCATGCTCAGGCACTCCTTCTCCAGCTCCGACACCCGCTCCTTCACGTCAGTGATGGCCTCGCTCCCCTTCCCCTCGGGCGCGTCGGCATCGTTGTCAGCGTCGGCTAACGCCTGGCCGCCGGCGGCGGCGCCGTTGCCCTGGTGCGGGTGTGCGCCGTCGGCCGCCGCGTTGTCGGACACGAAGAACCACCCTGCGATGGACGTGCGGAGGCGGAGCTGCTCGAAGAAGAGCACCTGCACCACCACCCGCAGCGGCAGGCGCTCGTTCTGCGCCGCGTGCGTGCACGCCTCCAGCGACAGCTTCTGGCAGTTCATCAGCAGGCACAGCTGCTCCCGCTCCGACTCCGACAGCCACGGGTGCGACTGCACGCAAGGATACGCGTGCATGCATGGACGTGTCATTTACGCCATTACGTGCCATCGAAAAGATCACAGAATGAAATGCGAATGCAGCGATGTGTCTGTCACCTTGAGGTATATATCAATGGCGCGGTAGATGCCGTCGTCGACGGGCCGCGCGTAGTCGGGTACCACGGCGGCGAGCGCCTGGAACTTGGGTAGTTTCAGGTTGGTGTCCGGCGCCACCTCCGCGAGGTACCCGTCCATGAGCTTGGCCACCATGGTGATCGGCGACAGGGCGGACGGCGTCCGGGCCTGGGGCACCCCCAGGCTGCCCTCCTCCGCCACCCCCGGCGACGTGTACCCCGTCCCGAGCCCGTCCGTCGACGACATGAAGTAGTCCAGTATCCTCTGCACGCAGTCGATGTCGTACAGCGTCTCGACGGTGTACCCGAGGTTGGGCACGAGCAGGTCGTCCAGCGAGGCGTCCTCGAGCTGCGCGCCGATCCGCCGCTCCAGGTTCTCCCGGCACAGAGGGCTGGCGTGGAGGAGCATCGCCGTGCGGAGCATCCCGAGCAGGAACTTGGTGGAGGCGACGCCCTTCTTGGTTGGCAGCAGCGCCACGATCTCCTCCAGGAAGTACCTCTGGTCGCTCTCGGACGGCGCGGAGACGTTGGCGGCCCGCGGGGTGACGCTGCGGCTGCCGGCGCCGGCGCCACCGAAGTCGGCGGCGAAGCTGGCGTTGCTGAAACTGGTGTTGCGCTTTAGGCCCGGGAGGAACCGCCCCGCGTAGAACATGATGGCGCCGGCGATGCTCTCGGCGCGCATGCCCTTTCCCTCCATCGCCTGGATCAGCCGCTTGAACATGGGCAGGCTCAGGAACGACACGTCCTCGTACCACCAGTCCATCCCGGACGCCGCCGCAGAGGTGGCGCCACGCGGCGTGTCCCCCGAGCCGATGCCGTTCCACAGCGTGTCCCTGTCGAGGCTGGTGTTCTTGGCCGGCGCGGCTGCCTGAGGCCAGGCGGCGTCGGAGGCGCAGGCCTTGGAGGCGAGCGCGGTGATGCAGCGGGAGACGATGTGGAGGTCCCCGGCGGTGGGGAGGACGCCCTCGCAGGTCTCGAGCGCCTTGATGGAGTCCTTCCAGTTGGCGAGCACGTCGGCGAGGAAGGACTCGGTCTGCGTGATGAGGTTGCCCTCTGCGTAGTCGTCCGTCATGCGGAGGTACTCGGCGGCGCACCGTAGGCACACGACGTTGAGCGCGTTGAGCTCGATCTTGACGTCGTAACAGAACCTGGCCACCAGCTCGAACGCCTTGGCGCCGCCCGGGATGTCATCCAGCTGCAGCGTGCACATGCCGCCGCCGTCGGCCGGTGGCTGGTACTCGCTGATCATCCGCTGCAGCACGCCGCTCCGGCTCAGCAGCGGGAACTGGCCCGACAAGAACAGTAATGATGCACCATCAGTCCATCAACGCGATCGGCTAAGGGCGTAGATAGATATTTCTTAAGGTTGTCTCAAGCGGCTTTTTACCTCACTTAGAGACATGTAGGACAACATATCTAATGATTTATCTTTAAAATTATTTATCTAACTATTTATATATTATTTTTATCGTAGCTTCTGTACTCACATTTTCTAACTATTTATGATGGTTTATATATTTAACTTGTTTCTTATATAAGAGATAGTATATTCTTTTTTTTTATGTCTCCTCTAGAATTTTAGGTAATATGACAGGCAACAGATTATTGAGTTGGCTACTGTGGGAAATGCCCTGGGTAAGTTAATAAGGCCGGCCGCAATGTAATAATGATGGAACAGTGATTTAGAGCGAAGACACTACTAACCTTGTGGAGGTAAAAGGACATCTCTCCTACTTCGACAACAACATCACTCTCAAGCTCGGTCATGCACCTCCTGGGAAAAATGTTAAGGTGAATCATGTCAACATCTGAAATATGCATGCTCGTGATTTCGATCCAACGAAGAACAAGTACATGGATAACTAGATGGAAACGGTTGAAGTGAATTGAATAAACCCAAGTGATGACTGGATAGCACGTAGCACATGGCACACTAACAATGCTGTAACAAGCGAGAATTTCGTCCATTCCTATGTTAGAATTTCGTCCATTCTCAGTCCAATCAAGTCTAGACGCGAAAAAGGATTGTTTTAGAACCTAGCTACTATCTTCCATCACAGTTAAAACCTTAGGGTCGCATAAGTGGTGCACGAAAGTGGATAAACAGTACTCTTTAAAACAAGGCAAGATCAATGGAGGTAGGGATGCAAATTTCACAAGGAAGAATGGGATCCGTTGTGCCTAAGAGAGATATTTTTTTAGAAATTAGAGCCGGAAATCTTAGAGTTTTGTTTTAGAAATCGTCGGTCTACTGTCTATCACAAAACAAAGCACAAATATAATATTCCATCCATCGAATTTTTTTTATAAGGTGTGATTTGACCTGGCACGGTCTCCAAACTAAACATTGATCGTTAATTTGTTTTATGATATATTGTTAACCGCTACAAAATTATTTCATCGCAAAAAAGAAAACCCAACCGCAGCATTATAATCATAGAAAGTACTTTCGTAAGAATGGCACAGCTTTTGTGTCGCTGAACCTATAGATTTTTAGGCTAACAAAATTTGAATCTTCAAATACGCAGGTGTCTTTAAAAATCGAAGTATATCATCGATCAACACATCTGAAAGAAGCGAGGAGTCGAGATAACCATGTGAGGCCTTCGAGGACGAACATTTCCGGCTTGGAACCTAACTTCATGGTCGCCATCCTCTCCTCCTGCCGCTTATTCTAGCCAATCGACCGATATGTCTGTGAGACCAAAAGAGGCTTGAGGGGGGCTGTTCACCATGCAAGCTTTGTGAGGAAATGGAAACCGAGGCAAGGAGGCGAGGAAGGATTGAACAGAGTAGATGTCGGTGTTGCCGTGCTTGTGCATGGGTGAAGATAACTGAGGTGGCATGCAGGCCGAGGTGAGAGAACGAAGAATGCATCGACTGTTCAAAGGCTGGCCCGGGTCCATAGGAGAAAGCAGAAATCTGCGGGCCTTAGTATTTCTTTGTTTGGTCCGGCTCCAAACAACTTATTTTCGATTTCTGGAATGCATCGGTTTTTAATTATTTTTTTTGTTTTTTCTCTTGTTTTTTATATTATCCGTAATGATACCATTTTTATTTTTTCTCAATTTAATTACTTTTTAAAAAATTTAATAGTCATTATAGTATACTTTTAACTGTTATAGTGCTTTTTCAGCTAACAGCCCAGCTGAGCACTACCATCGCTTTGCAGTTTGCATGAATTAACTCTTCTAAGCTCTCCTTTTAAAAAAAAAAATTCTTCGAAGCTCTTACGTACCGATAGAGCTCTCTCTGTTTCATTTATGTGCTCGGGCCCACCTGCCAGTTGCTGGTGTGTCGTGCTTGGTTAAGAAAAAAAATAATGGCTAACCCTGTTTTTCCTCCCATTGGTCAGAGACACTCAAGATGCTGTGCGGGTAGACGGTGCGACGATCCCTCCCTCTGCGAAGCGACCAAGAGGCCATGCCATGATGCCGATGGACGCGTATCCTCTGCCATCGCCATCCATCCCCTGGAGTTTGCTCGGCCGCTGTCTCGCATACACCTGGCCAGCCAGATCCACTTCTCAGGGGGCTGTCCGTTCGCATGCAATGATCGATGCTTCAACTTATCGGTGTGTTTTCTTTGTCGTAGATTATGCCTTTTAGCTTACGACTTTTAAATTTTAATTATTTATGAAAAAAATTATGAAGAGAGAGATAGTTGCATATGATTCTAATCAGTGCAGATAAACTCGATATAACATCTATTACAATTAACTTATAAATCTCATCTTAAAAACATATATCATTTAAAATTGCTTATAAATCCATCTTAAAAACATATATCTTTTGAAAATGAGTACCAAAGCATGAAAGCAGTGGCAGAGAGAGGGGGAGGGGGGGCTGAGGGGGGCCTGGCACCCCCCAACCTTTCTGATGTGGTGCACGAGCCGAGGGGTCAAGGCAGGCAAGCGAGGGAAAACAAAAGCCAGGTCAGAAGCAAGCGTGACGATCCAAAATTCATGGGGGACGAGGAAGGCTGTATTACCCAGTGCGTGTTTACTTAATCCACGGTGCTTAAAGTTCGCTTCGTACCATTCGAGGGTTAATGTTAACTACTACTGTATGTTTGTTGCTAAAAAATATTTTACAACTCATACGTACAATGGAGTTGGTCCTGATCCTTTTGCCGATAGAAGTTACAAAGTTTGCATCCCAGTTCATCGTGCTATTGTTACCTAATCTCCTCTGTCTCTACTCTAGTGTATCTGTGTATACCAAGCCTGTTCATATTAAATTCTGTTTCTAATTTTTGTTTGCAAAAGATAGAAGTCAATACAAATATCTAATTTTCCAAAGCAGTATTCTCACTTTTCTCGCTCTCATCTCGCTTTAGAGATAAGGTAATAGATCACAGGCGCATCACGCACGTTGCTCTTCTTGCTCCTGTTTCATATAAATATCTCTCTTACTTTTTCTATCATTTATCTTCTAAAAGTTGCTTTTTTAGTTACTTACTATCTATTTTAGTAGAAAAATATCGGTCAAACTTTACCTGTTGTCCATGTTACCCCCTATATTCAATTCCTGGCTCCGCCCCTACATGAAAGCCATACACACTAAGCTACGCTGAATTAGCATGAGCTTGGGATCGAGTTTTTGACATATATGACACTGTTTGTATCTGTATTTATAAAAATGATAGTACTCAAACTATATTGACAAAAATGGTACTTTTGCTGTCCAGTGGTCAGACAGCAATGCCGCAAAGCTGACATGTGGGCCTGCCACTCAGCCTGCTGTCTTGCCAGTAGATGGCAGGCAGCCTACGGTTCCGCCAGCAGACGGCAGGCTTGCCACCCCGTCACCTGACCCACTTTGGTGCCCTGCCGTCCCATGGCCAGACGACAGTCGGCTTAATCACCTACCCTAATTTTTTTCATATTATTTGTTTGAATTTTTCAATATAGCAAATAGGTTCGAAAAATTATGAAATTTTATGTGCAGTCTCTCGGCATAATGTATTTGATTGTGTAATTGTTTGGTAATTTTATCCACTGTGAATGTGGCTCAAAAATCTGTACGATTTCAATATTTGTAGGAGTTGTTACATATAGCAAACGAGCGACAGGCCGCATGCTACCTGGTCACCATGCGATAGGTTGCCTGCCCTCGATCACTGTGCGACAGGTCGCTTGCCATCCAGTAACCGGGCGGCAGGTGATTAGCCCTCTAATTAGCCATAATAACCGGTTTAGTTACATATCTTCTAAGAATTTTTACGGGTAGTAAATGGTCGTGAAAAATTACGAAATTTTCGGGAGAGCTTTTCGAGGTAGCGTGCTATGTTGAATAATTTTTTATAATTTTTTGTAGCTATTTACCATATCTAAAAATTTTGGAGCGGTGCACAATTAAATGAACAATTAAGCACCAATGGCCGGGGGCTAATGGCCCGTGGCCATTTAGTGCTTAATCATCCGTTTAATTATGTGCTGCTCAAATAATTTTTAGAGATAGCAAAGTGATGCAAAAAAATTTGTAAAAATTACACAACATAGCACGCTGCATCAGGAAGGAGCATCGAAAATTTGGTAATTTTTCAAGATTATTTGCTAGCTTTAAAAATTCTAGAAGCGGCATATAACTGCTTAATTGTCTAGTTAATTATGCGTCGCTTCAAGAATTTTTAGTGGTAGCAAATGATCGCAAAAAATTATAAAAAAAATTGCACAACGTACCAAGATGCCTCGGAATGCTCCACCAACAATTTTGTGGTTTTCCAAGCACATTTGCTATATTTAAAAATTCAGATAAATACAACATAAAATTATAAGTTTAGATAGGTAATTAAACTAGCTAATTAGTTGGCTTAATCACCTGCTGTTTTGTGGACAGACGGCAGGCCACCTGTTGTTTGGTGGCCGAGCGGCAGGCATCTACTGGTCGGACAATAGGCGCCACGTGATACAGGGTGCCTGATCTTCACGACGTATGATCGATAACGATAACTTGGATCCGTGCAACCTGACAAACCGATAGCGTCAACCACTGTTAGAATAACATCCTGCAACAAAGAATTCATTCAATCACATGCTCGTGATCCCGTCTACCCGACTACACAAGTAGACGTGTCGTCACTCCTACATATCACAAGGAATCATAAGAATAACAGGGTTGAGAATGCCCAATTCTCCTCTAAGTTGCAGTATATATCAAATTCTAGGAAGAACAAACGTATAGCTCTCTGAAAATAATAGATTAATTTCTCTGATCTGAATATTACATGCAGGTATACGAGCCAATATATAGCCAGACTCGACAAAAAGAAAAAGAATCGACTCGTACGCAACAAAAGAAAAATAACCGACTCGAAAAGGTTCTCGGCCAACCAACCGAAACTGATTCACAATCAGTCAAACACCCGTGACTCACTCCTATTACAGATCAACTAAATGCATAAGGCTTAATACTAATGCAAAACCGATGCAAAAAAAAAATGGCCGGTTCCTCATGTCTTCAAACTCCCATGACACGTGCACAAGACAATGCATGAAATTTGGACACTGTTGGACCCTTGGACCCCGAAAATTCCGCTTTTGGCCCCCTGTGCAAGAAAATTCCAAAACTGGACCCCTCTCCACCGCGCGATCACCAGCGGCCGCCACCTGTCCCGGTCGTGCGGTACCAGACCGCACGACCGGCCCCCGACCGCGCGTCCCGCCCCGCCCGACCGCGCGTCTGCCCCGCCCGAGCGCGCGTTCGCTTTGCCGACCGCGCATCCCATTTCCTGACCGCGCGTCTTGTGCAGCCCAGCGCGCGAATAATTGCCGCCCGCGGGAATCCCTCTGCGACGTCCCGTTCATCCGCCGAAAGAAGGAAAAGCCCTGTCCATGAGTGCTCGCACACGTGTCTTTAGGGCAGGAACGGCCCCCTCTCCATGAGTGCTGAATGCACACTTCAAAACCCGGAACCATAGCGCAAGGGAGGGAGAAAAACTGTTGTCGAAGGCAGAACGCTCAGTTGCAGCTGAAGTGAAGATAGAGCGAGGGAGAAAGTGAAGGGAAGAGAGGAGTGAAAACACGGAGATTTGAGTAGTTTTTGTTTGGAATCAGCGGATTTTACAAGTATAAAAGTTGTAGATCGTGTCGTGAGCTTCAAGAAGAGGTAAGTCTTGTGCCCGCGAAACTAAATTTTTATGTATGTGATTAGTCCATAATTAGTTGATTAGCACAAATTATCGTTTGGTAATGTTATTTTATGTGAATGTGTGATACGCCATGTCAATATTTGGTACGTTATGTATTTGTAGGTAATCTTTATGTGAACATATGTATTATAAGCCAATGTGTCATACAGTGTGTATGTGTAGGTAAAAATCCACATATGATGTATGCTTTATTGTAGTGTAGATAATGTCGTATTTTATGTTGAAGTTATGTATTGTAATGTAGTTAGTTTTTGCTGAAGAAAAGTGAGGAGCGAAAGCCGGAAGAGTTGAGTTGTTTTCGTTTGGAATCAGCGGATTTGGCAAGTACAAAAGTTGTAGATCGTCTCGTGAGCATCAACAAGAGGTAAGTTTTGTGCCCATGCAACTATAATTTTATGTATGTCATGAGGCCTTAATTAACGAAACCATCTTGTATTACTGTTATTTTATGTCAATATTTTATACGATATGTATGTATAGGAAATCTTGCATATGTTTAACATGATGTATTGTAGTGTATATTGTAGTGTATATAGGGTTTCATTTTTTGTGAACATACGTACTGCAAAGTAGTTTCAGTTAGGTGGAAAATATGAAGTTGTAGTGTGTAGACGTTGAGAAAACACATATTTATGTTAGAGCAATTGTAGGTGATAACAATAGTACTAGGGTTAAAATAAATTAGAAATAAATTTGGTAGATTAGAATTAAAAATTTAGAAAAGACTATATTAAGTTAAAGTTAGAAAAGATTGTAGTGTAAATAATGTGTAGGTGTTGAAAAAGTAAATATTTATGTTGGAGCATTTGTAGGTGGTAAATTTGTAGTAGTTAGATTAGAGACAATTTGTATAATTAGTATGCTTAGTGAATGACTGTAGTATGAAGGTCATTTCATGGAAATAAAAATGATACGAATATTTCATTTGATGTATGGTACAATTTAAAAGTAAAATAGTTACAAATAAATCGTAGATTTAGGAATACAAACCATATATTAATCGAAACTGTTAATTAGATGGTACGATTGTTACGTGTTGTGTACTAAAATAGTTGATTATGCACTTATGATAGGTACGCAATGGCTGGCATTGAACAATTGTTCGTGTTTTATGGGAGTGGTCTCGTACGTGATGGGCCGTATGGGGCGGACCTGTCAAATTGCGAGCGGACCGTGATTCGGGCACCCGGTCTGAGCGCCATGAGCTTGTCTGAGCTAGGGAGGTGTGTCCGTTCAGCGTTCGATCGACAGACCGCAAGGAATAAGTTACGGATCGAGGCAGTCTATGCCACAATGGTGGATGATGAAAGGCAGAGCATATGGCAACTTCTGAAGGTGACCAATGACGTGTCATGGGCGAACTACATGGAGGTCGTGCGCAACCCTGATGCTGCGATATATGGGAGGCCAATGGTGTATGTCGAGTTCGTGGAGAGGGCAGAATCATCAGCCATGGTTGGTTCAGATGCCGCTGGTGGAGATGAAGTGGCCGGCGGTCATGACGACCCTTCTGCGGGAGAACATGTGGGCGAGGAAGTGGGTGATGAAGACGACAGGAGGCGTGCGCAGAATTTCCAGCCCAACGAAGGTGTGCACGACAGGTGGTGGGCCGCCCGTATTGACTGTCATGAGTATCTTGGGGACCGGGTGGAAGAAGAGGACAGCGAGGAGGATGAGGAGGTTGACACAGGTAGCTCTGGAGAGGACGAGGATGGCGAAGGTGCAACTGGAGGGGTGGTAGGTCGTGTTGTGACCACGGACGGTGCGTACGTGTCGTCCAGACTGGACGACATCGCAGAGGCAGCCCTAGTTCTGCCACAGGCGGAGGAGGGAGAATGGGGGTTCAGCGAGGGCGCACTATATTTGGGGCAGTGCTTCCGTAATAAGAGTGCTGTCCAGCAGGCTATTGCTAGACATGCCGTCAACATAAGCCGGACGTATCGGGTCCACAAGTCAAAGCCGGACACGTACGTCGTGAAGTGTGTTGACGGGTCATGTGGTGGCAAAGTCCGTGCACAACGGTACAAGGGCGTTGGCACGGAGTTCCGGATAACGGTGCTCCAAGATCACAGTTGCGAGCTTGCGGGGCCAGTACATAGGCACCGCAACATGACATCACGTTATGTTGCGGAGGTGGTCACGCACCTCGTCCAGGCGGATGTGTCAATTACCCCGAAGGTTCTGATGGCAGAAGTAGCGAACACGGCGGGGTACGAAGTGAGCTACAAGAAGGTGTGGCGGGCGAAGCGAAAGGTGCTGCACGGTATATATGGGACGTACGAGGAGGCGTACGACCTGGTCCCAAGAATGCTGAATCAAATTGCACAATCAAACCCAGACACTTACATAAACAGGCAGGAGAGGGTCCATCCTACGGAGGGCCCGAACTGTTTCATTCTTGACAGAGTGTTCTGGGCCTTCCATCAGGCGATACAAGGGTTCAGGTGGTGCCGTCCAGTGCTAACCGTAGATGGGACGTTCCTATCCGGCAAGTACAAGGGCACTATCCTTACCGCAGTTGCAGCCGATGCAAATGACCAGTTACTCCCAGTGGCATTTGCAATTGTGGAGAACGAGAATACAGATAGCTGGCTTTGGTTTCTTTGCAATTTGAAGAATGCCGTAGTGCAAGACAGGCCTGAAGTGTGCCTTATCTCCGACCGCAATGCAGGCTTGCTATCTGCGTTGCGAACGTTGCAGAATGGGACGCAGGCCCCCGTCCAGTGGACTGATGTGAAGAACCGCTGGTGCATGAGGCATATTGCAGCGAACTTCCACAGAAGGTTCCGTAGCAAGGACCTCATGAAGATGTTCAAGAAGCTATACATGCAGAACCAGAAGCGGAAGTTCGACGCCTTGCGGAGGCAGCTCGATCAGGTTGCTACGAAGCATGTGCATACAGAAGCAGGGGCCGTGGAGGGGGGCTCCACAAGAGTCGGGGTATTCTCACAATGGGTTCAGTCCAATGCACCTGACTTGGAAATGTGGTCTTTGTTGCACGACACCGGTGGGGCGAGGTATGGGATCATGACAACCAACATGTCCGAGGTTTACAATGGTGTATTGAAGGGCGTCAGATCCCTGCCGATCACAGCAATTGTGGCCGAGACCTGGAACCGTACCGTCGGGTACTTTGTGAATAGAGCCAGGATGGCGCAGAAGCACGTTGAGGAAAACAAGCAATACTCTGAGGTCATGCAGGCCTTCATAGACAGGAAGATGGAGAAGGCTCGAACCCACATTGCTCAGCCCATTGATGGCTTAAGGAGGAAGTTTGAGGTCCGCCTAAGGCAGAAGTATGTCATGGGTCACATTAGAGGGGAGCGCAAGCAGGTATGCACGATTGGTGATGAAGCATCTTGCACCTGCAACAAGCCCCAGCTTCTGCACAAGCCATGCTCCCATGTGTACGCGGCCTGCGCTGTATGGAGCCAGGCGTCGACACAGTACATCTCCAAGTACTACGACATGCAGCACTTGTATGCAACCTGGAGTGCAGAGTTCCATTCCTACGGGGTAGACATGCACTACAGGGAATTATGGCCGGGGGAGATAAAGTGGGTGCCCAACGATGCACTGAAGCATGTCGGTCGTGGAAGACGACAAAGCCGTCGCATCCGCAACGACATGGATGAGAGCCAGCGAGGGGATCGTGTTCGGCGCCCGAAGTGTAGGCTATGCAAGACCTTTGGCCACTCCCTCAGTCAGTGCCCAAACAGGCCGGCATCAAGCAACGCTCCGTAGTACCAACCACAATCCATATGTAATGTATTATTCAGGAGGTGTACGCTGAATTGTTGGCTCGATGGTGTAGCTATGTATTGCACATTACTATGTTATGTATATTTTCGCACATTCCATATGTTTCCTTGTCGTGTGGGTCATATTCGTGTGCACATTTTATGTATGTTTTTGTACATTCCGTACGTTTCCCTGTCATAACATTTGTTGTTAATTATGTTGTTATTTGTTGCACATTTTGTTGTAATGTACACTAACTTGTTATCCTTCTTTGGCAGGACATGGCGTTCGAGCTGCTAGAGCCCCGTTGGGACGAGCACCACCGATGCCATGTGTGGTTGTCGGCACCCGCACACGGGCCTCCTTGCTTCGTCCTTAGGGCCCCCCGAGAGAACTGGCGTCTCGACTGTATTATGAAGTTCAATATCTCGTATTTTCGCATTCCATGATTCACGTATCACCTCATTTAACAATATTAACATAGCGCTCCTCACCGTACACGAATTCTCACTAACCTTCGAAATATCACTTACCACTTTATGTCTCGACCGTTCTACGGTCAATCTTTTCTAAAAAAATTTACCAAAATTTTTTATGCATGTACAACTTACAATGAACATAAACTTTTATTACAACTTTATCTGATTTTTACCCAGTTTAGAACTACAAAATTGCCAAATCTGAAAACAATCACGGAGATTAATCGTTTTTTAAAAAAATTTATCCTAATTTTTTATACATCTGCAACTAACAATGAACATAAATTATTATTGCAACTTTATCTATTTTTTTCTCAGTTTACAACTACAAAATTGAGAAACCATACAAATATTCACGAGTATTATAAACCCTAAACAGACCAAACCCTAAAAAACGGATCGCAGTCGGGGGATCATGCGGTCGGGGATCAATCGCGCGCTTGGGGACGCAGACGCGCGCTCGGGCGACCGCGGGACGGCAGACGCGCGCTGGGCGGGGCGGTCGCGCGCTGGGGCGAGGCGGTCGCGCGCTGGGCGGGAGATCGCGCGCTCGGGCGCGGCGCCAGGCCGGTCACCGGATGAACAGTGGCCACGTGGCAGCCTCCCGTAAACGCGCGCTCAAACGGGGTCCATTTTTGGAATTTTTTGCTTTGGGGGGCCAAAAAAGGAATTCCGGAGGGCTATGGGTCCAACAGTGTCCAAATTTCACAATGCATAGCCTACTTGAACAGTGAATCGACTAGAAATGTGGCTTTATGGTTTGTACATAAATGTTGTGTTTGGAATAGCACTTCTCCAAAGTTTTAATTCCGATTCCCTCCTCGTACCTAAGTATACATAAAACACTAGAATTAGATAGTAGTAAATTTTCATATATATTAGAATGTAACTTAGCAAGAAACGAGTTCATTTATTGATTAATCTTTTTAACTCGTGTTTGTGTAATCGGTCCAATCGAAATATCCTCATCACTACGTTTTGACCATCGGACATCGTCGTCCGATGATCGGACGATAGAAGCGTTATTTTTGTTAATGTCACTTATATATGACTACTTTTATAAGTATGTATTGAAAATTCGCTATATATATATATGATAAAAATTCCTTGAATCGGCCCTTGAAATATACCGTGCAGGCAAGTGTACAGACTACCGCATGCTTCGATAGTCCAACAATTTACACTGTGAGACGCCACTAGTACGGTACAGTAGTACTACATCGATGTGTAAATGGCCTTCTTAACAATTTTTTTTAAGGGCGTGGACCCATCTTTTCTCGAGCTGCGAAGCGTGTCAATCTGTCACTCCCCCACGTAAGCGAGCTAGGCAGGCTGCATCAGACTCCACGTTTTGATCTCTCTCTCTCTCTCTCTCGAGCTGGTCGCTTTGTCGCCTTCACCGGCGCGCGAATCTCTCGCTGGATCTACCATGCCTCCTATCACATCCATCCATAGCTTTTGTTAAGAAACCAAGACCTAGGCCACCAGCCTGCGGCCCATAGTGGTCATCTCATTATAGTATATAAATAGAGAGTCATACCTTCTCATTATGTACACATGAATGAAAGCAATAAAGAAAGATCAGGAGTTCTCTCTATCTCTCTGTGTGTTCAATCTATTATTCTGTGATTCTGTGATTGATTCGTTCTTGTTCTAAACAGAGGAATCACTCGGACTGGTCGTCAGCGACGGTTCCTCAACACGTTATCAGGACGACTTCGCTCTGGTGAACGAGGTAATCATCAAAGCACAGATTGAATTTCTAGATCGATTTTGAATCTGTATTTTCTTTTCGCGTTCTAGATTGAATTTCTATGGTGCAAATCCGCCTTAATCTACCGTGAGCAGACTTGAAGTCGCCGGCACAATGCCGATCGGTAGATTGTGAAACAGGGTAGGTGTTGATTGCACTGTAGATTAGAACGATGCAAATCCACCTCAAATCTACCGCGAGTAGATCTGAAATCGCCGGCACAATGTCGATCGGTGGATTGCGAAACGGGGTAGATGTTGATTGCATCGTAGATTGGAAACGAAAATTCTGCATGGGTTTTGTTTGATTCCGCATGATCACTGTACGAAAATTGGTATCGTTTGTTCTGTTTTGCACTGCATGGCATCACATAGAAAAAGAAAAAAGGGGGGCACTGCGCCCGCATGCGCAGGCCACCAGCCAGAAGCCGGCCGTGGAGCCTAAGGCACCGTCGGCCATCAGCCGGCGCCGCACTAGCATACATGCCACTGGTCACCTCCTCCATGCGTCGGCTTGAAGCTATGAAGATGCCGCCGCTTGAGGCCGAACCTGGTTGACCGGCGCCCGGCCTGAAACCGGCCGTCCACAGGCTGTCGCCCGAGCCCGAGAAGACTACCTCCGTGCGCGCCGCCAGATCAACCATGGCCGCTGCCGCCGAACCGGCTCTAGCAGCCTCCGCTTGGCCGCGCCCGCATGCGCCTTGGCCTCCACCGCCGCTTGGCCCAAAGCCGCTCACTTTGCATATATGTGATGTACTAGTTAAATTCTGAATTACACTTGAGACTAGTACTGGGAGCTATTGCTTAGTAATTTATGTGGGTTCGACTAATTCTCAATGAAGATTTTGGGTCATATTGAGAATTGAATACAACAATTTGTCATAAATTGATCTTGAGCTTGCAGATTGCTTGCTGTCAGTTTACTACTTACATGGTTATTAGTTCTCTGTCCCATTTATTTGGTCTGTTCCTGTGATCTTAGATCATTTACTTGTTCATTGTAACCTTTTAGCTTTTGTTTTACATTAGTGTTAAATTGATATCCTGAGTGGAGGATCAATTAATTCTGTCTAGTGAATGCAGACTTGATGAATTGGCTTAATTGACTAATTAGACTTGCAAGATTTATTTGAGCTCAAGATCTAATTTATTTCAAAGAACTGTTGTATTTAGTCTGTGATATTAGATTGACTCAAGTGGCAAGGAGGCCAAGATTTATTTTGAATAGCCTGACACCTCAGAGCATTAAGCAAACACTTAAATCTGAGCATTATGCTGATTTTAATTGTCCACATGTTCTATGTTTTGAGTATATCATCCTTTTTAAATGACTTGATAGATTTACATGTTTATACGTCAATGTTGTCATTTAAATGTGGCCGGATATATGCTTTAATATTGTATAATACTAGTGGAATTATCTCTGAAAAGTTTCTACTACTGCAAATTGTGTCAATTGATGGTTATGTGTGTTGTGCAGTACTAAGTGATGGGTTTGCTTGTCAGTGATGGTCGTAAGACTTTGGAGCTACTTCATAGTGAGTTGGACGAGATTGGGACTAAGCTAGGAAAGTTTAGGTCCAGAGCGATCAAGAGATTAGGACTAAACTAAGGGAGCTTAGGTCTAGAATAATCAAGGTGCCATCGAAAGATTACCGAGGCTAGCGGAATGGTTACAAGTCATGAAAACAAGGAACCAAAGTGGGAACTACTAATAATGTGAAAAGTGGTGCGTCAAGTGACTCAAACTGATGCAAGTGAAGTAGCGTCTGGAGCCAGAGAGCCTTGCTGGTTGGATCATCCATAAAATCATGTGACGAGCATTAGAGGAGAAATCTTGACCGGGTCAAGGTCAAGTGGAAGCTTCTGAAAGATGGGAGATATCTTCTTGAGGAAGCCATCTGTTGTGAAGGTAGATTCTAGCTGTGCAAAGGTGTGGATGGCATGGGCATCAGCGATAGCTTTCCAACCCATCCAAGAACGTGTGATTAGAAGGTCGTATGAGTGAGATATGACCGGTTTTGTAAGCGGGTATCGGGTCTACCCGAAATTGTGTTGACATTGTAAGTGTTGAGTGGGTGAGTGGTTTCTATAGTCCATCACCAGGAGATATTTGTGAAAGGGGATAGTTGGCTTGGCAACTACTACAAAAGAAGACGAGAAAATAGTTGGCTTGGCAACTACTACAAAAGGAGATGAGAAAATGGCTCAGATGTTATGCTTTAGAAGATAGGGTTGGAAGAGTGGTACGTGCACTTGGAGAGTGCATTAGGGAGAAGTGTGAGCACTTGTGTTTGTGTTTCTTTTGTGGCTCTTGTCCTTCTAAGGAAGTGGTTGCAAACATTTATCTTCAAGTATCACTAGAATCTCAAATCATCATGTGCTTCTGCTTAAGTTTGAGATGTTGCTTTCTTGATTTGCTTGGGTTTTTGCCTCTTCTTTCTCTTCCCTTGATGTTGCTTGGTACGAAGGACACGTAAGTAAAGGAGATATCTCTCTGAGATTAGATTTCATCCATATAGGTACTTTCTATGCAAGTTTTTGGGTTTACCCGATTTTTATATCTCTTGTACTTAAAAGATAAAAGATCGCAACTTTGTTAAGTTATGAAGAAACTCTTGTTGGAATAGGTTCCTAAGGTGCTAGATTAGCTATATATGAATTTTCAAGTGATTTAGAGTCTTCATTTAAAAATTGGTTCATTTTGTGATTTAAACTCGTTTTAAAGATTCAAACTTTCTTATGTTCTTGCAATAGATCTTTGTGTTTTAGGTTCCTACGGTTATGGTCTAGCTTTGGTTCAAGTTTTGAATCATTTAAAACTTTTGTGCGAAAGTTATGCCATTTTTAATTTTATTCAAGCTGATTTTTTTTAGATCTATCACGAGAGAGATCTTATCACGAACTAAAAAGATGTTAGGATGGCTTGACCAGTCAAACCGCCCGAGTGTGAAGACTTCTTTATAAGGGCATCTCCAATGGTCTGAGTCAGCTAGCTATATGCATGTACACATCAGCATATATCCTATGTGGAGGAAAGAGAGTATGCAAAAAAAATCGAGCCAACTCTTCCTTAAGCACTAGTCTATAACGCCAAACGAGGCAGGCTCTATAAATACTGTGTGTGCATGTAAGCATCAAATAGCTATCCTTATAGATAGTTCTTTAGAATGCTAGCTTTAGTGTGTACTATATAAATGATGTGGAAGTCTTATAGTTAGTTGCTAGCTATAACCATTGGAGATGCCCTAAGTGTTTAGCCTCTCACCTTTGTAGCTTTTTATCGTTATTAGAGTGAAAGTAAGGAAAAAGATGTTCTAGAGACCAAAGTTTGGTAAGAAAATAGCACTGTTGACCTCAAGAATACCAGATCTAGCCTCCAAACAACAACAATTCCATTTATAGCCCCCTCCCCCACCGCAGGATTTTCAGGCACTGACACATGTTAATCGTGTAGTCGGGGACCGCACGGCAGTGAAATCGTGCGGTCCCAAACCGCACAACTACTGTTCATCGAGAGATCATGCGGTCGAGGACCACATGACCACTGTTCACTCGAGTCAGCAGAGCCAAAACACACGCATTAGCTGAGCCAAAACACTATGCATATGCAAGTCGTGCGGTCGGGTACCGCACAACTAAAGTGAACAGTGGTCGTGCGGTTCCCGACCGCACGATCTCCCGATGAACAGTAGTCGTGCGGTCGGGACCGCACGATCTCATTGCCATGCGGTCGCAGTCCCTGATCACACGATTAACGTGTCATTGTCTAGAAATCACACGGTGGGGGAGAAGCTATAAATAGAATTACTATTATTTGACGACTAGACCTGATATTTTTAAGATCAATAATGCTATTTTTGACCAAAACTCTCGGAGGCCGTTGTTTTATGTGGCACTTATTCAAACACCTGGTCGCCTCCTCGATCCTGCAGGATACATTCCCACTGGAAAGAGCCCGATCAACGATGTAGCACAGACCCGCATGCAGTTTCACGTATTTCTACGTACGTCTCCCTATCAAAGATGTACTATGGCTCACACTCCCCATGGAACGAAGCCAGTGAAAGCCCTTCACGGTGTTGCTTCACTCGTCGATTAGTGACAAGTCGACGGCCAGGAGGCAGCTCTACACCAGCAAACACGCCACTGTTCCCGTACCAGGCGGCCTGTCGGCTTGCCAAAGACATGCACCGCATATTTGCAGCCGATATTCGCAATACGTTTCACGGGTGCATACCACAGGACAAGAGCATCGAGCTATTTTGTGACCCTAAAGCCCCCTGCACTGCGTGCAGGCTTTCCACGGCCGGGTAGCCATGAACATCGAAGAAAGCAACCGAATTACCCAGCAAGCACAGATCACTATCTTTAACAATGTAAAATGCATTTGAAAGGAACTGTTGGTAAATTGTATGTAGCAAAAACTGGCTGGCTCCAACCTGGTGGTCTATGGAAATGGACGCCAGTCATGGAATTTTACCAAGAGAAATGTTTCAGAATGGCCTAACAAATAGCCTCCGGTTTGCCATGTTTCCGGTGTCGCCTTACGAATGGAATGAACTGTGTTAGATCCTCCTACTCCTTTGAGTTGCGGTAGAAATCGACGCAGGTCTGGCATCCGCAGTCGGTGAAGCGACAGATCTCGCACCCGAAGCAGACGCACTTCATGCAGCCGGTGCAGGACGTGGCGCAGGAGCAGCCCCTCAGCACCTTGCGGCTCGCCCGCTCCTCCTCGCCGTCACAGGTGACCCTGGTGGCATCAAGCATGTTACAAGGTGGTCAGAAGAGCACAGCAGCAAGGTTTATTCGAAGCTACTCTATGAATTGAAGCAACAGAAAATAACAGATTAAACCAGAGATAGGTAACCAAGAAAAACGGTGCGACTAAGTTACGATGGAAGAGATCCAACCAGAAACAAGTAAATAGTATCTCAAAGTACACTAGGCAAAGTGATGAATCCTTTTTGAAAAAGAAAAAGATCATGAAGGAGGAACGAATGAGCTATAATAACACTTTCGATCATCCTTCATAATATCCGCTACATGCTATTACCCCTGCAGGCAAGTTTAGGGGTGCAGTAAAATTACTGGTGTCCTGTGGCTACAGCCACATTAACCTGCAGAGATCTGCCAATGTGGGGCAAAAACCTTGCATAGCGACACTTGCACATGTACTACAGATCAGCAGTTTCTACTTTCTACTTCCTACAGTACAATACGGAAAGCATCGGTTTACGTCAACTCATAAGCACCCGTGTTATTCTCATATTGGTAGGTTTATTATGCGGACGCTCAGGAGCTATGTTCCCCTAGCCTGTGCATTTCAGGGTCAATTTCCATCCCTTAGTTGCCCATTTGCACGAGGTTATCAATGTGTAATGTAGTTTGCATAAGTTGCAAACATATTTGGTAGCTAAGCGCATGTTCCTGGTGTGCAAACATTGATGAAGGTGATTCTATTTAAAAAAATTCCAGTGCCTCAGGCATTCACGACTATTAGAATGCAGCGGTCTGCTCCACAGCAGGTAGTACGAATAATGGTAATGGTGATGTATCGCCCATTTGGCTTGGCAGAGGATGCAGCTTTGGCCTGGCAGAGCATGCAGCTCAATGTTCATTAACCTGGTGTCACTGTCCTAGTAAGACAACCAGTTGAGACAAGTAACATGTACATAAACACTATGCGGAAGTTCCAGCCTCCAAAGGGTACCCACCGTGCTACTAAAATTTAATTCATATCAATTCCTCTACCAAGAAATGCATATAAAATTAGCAGTTACAGGTTGGGACCTCCCCCACCGTCAATTCCTCAAAAAAGAAGATGAAATTACGAGAATGACCGGATAAAACCAATCAGAAAACATTAGGTTACACAGTACACCACACAAAGAGCAAAAACTTAGTTGGCATAAAAATTGTTCCCTTGTTCTCCAATAAACTAACTAGAAAACTGAGTACCAAACACAAAATCTTCAGTAGCTTCACATGAATTTGGAATGATGGCATGTATGAATTGTCTACTTTCACCACTACAGCTCAATATTCGCACACTAGACTATGAATTAACATAAGTAGTGCCAACACATACCTATCAGTTGTCAAATCTGCACATGTCCAGTTAAGTTTTGCAAGAGCGTCATGGTAAATACGGCACTCTTCTTTGGACCGAAGCCGAAATCTCCTCTCCTTGCCACATCTTGTACAGCGGATAAACTCATCGCGGTGTGATGGACGTCCATTACGTCCTTTGTGAGAACCATTAGCGGATTTGTGTGACAAGGAGTAGTATTTGAGCAGAACTGTCTTTGACAGTGGAACCTTTTCTCCTTGAATCATGACCCACACAGTGTTCCTCCACTTTCCTGCGGTCTCCCTTCCAGAGTGCTTCTCAAAAGCTGAAGGCGACAACTTATCTGAAATTTCAAGTTACAAAACATAAACGATACTTTTCCTGAACAATCATGATAATCAGAACTAATGTACAATTTAAGAGATATTTTATCGAGATTTTATGCAGTGCTAACAAGATTATTAAACAAAACTTCTATTTTTTAGTGTAATTGGAAGCCATAGAAATATGGTAACCAAAGTAATACCACAATATATAATTGCAAACGGAATGAACCAAAATATATAATTGGAAACGGAATGACACAACCCCCCCCCCCCCCCCAAAGAAAGAGAAAGTGTTATGGAATAGAATAAACAGTAAAAATAAGTTTTGTAATGAAATGATAAGAACTGTGCTAAGTATCACCATATATCATGTCACTACAGCCAAGGTAGTATTTAAAAACACAACTTCCTAACAAAGTGGAAGGGTGCTAGTTCTAGCGAGGAGCACATGTACCATCTATCATGTGCTGCCGTCATAAATTTTTGGCATAAGGAACTGCATATTTTGAATGCAGAGCCTTTCTCATTTGTTAAGTCACAGTTCTATCTAGATTTCATAAACAAATCCTTGATCATTGGAAAGTGCAGTTGTAAATCAATTACAGCATAAGGCAAGTCACAAGTTGTTGCTATCATTTTCTTCCCATGTTACTTCACACATTTCTGCCATAAAAAATTGAGAACCATGCTAGATGAAATTCGAAGCCGCATTTGATGAAAGGAAGACTATGATTGCTTCATGTATCAAGTTCTGCTAAAAACAAATGTAGCTTTCCTACATTTTGATTTCAAAACACTAAACTCAGATGCAGACCATGCAAGGTGCCGTATAGTGTATATTAAAACCCACAGTGATAGCACTGATGTTATCAGCATCACCTAAAATCTACTAACATCATAGTACGGACACACACACTGAAATACAGACATTGGAGATGAAAAACAGAAAGTGCCATCAGCAGCTCTCAGAAAAAAAAATGTTATGGCCACCAGGTATCCACATAGAACAGAGACTGCAGTAAGCTTTTCATCTATCTTTGCAAACACAAGCATCCGATGTTAGAATCAACATCACAAGGGTCAGGTCCACTGAAAAAAACAGAAGAAAGCAACATGCAACTCCAAACCAGAACAAGGCCTAAGCAAAAGCGCAATCTGGCTAAGTGCTAACCCATGCAAAAGAAGGTCTGAAAAATTGAAAATAAACCCAGACGTAACAATGTACTGCAAATGATGAACCCCGCGAGTGAACAGAGGGGCAAATCCCACCATCACCACCATGCAGAGAGTACGCGAGACAAATTACGTGCATTAGGTACCACGGAAGAACTGCTTTTATGTACATATACTAGAGGCCGTGCAGAGTTAGCATGAAGGGTCACCTACACCGAAGGAATGTACAGGTGATATTACTATCAGACCATGACCACCAACCAAACTCGCTCGAGATATCCTAACATGCAGATTGAGACTGCAGAAAAGGCAAAGATTTATTGGCGGAAATCCACATACTCACGAGCCAGAGCAGCAATGCATGGGCTGCAGTATGGTACCAAGTACTAGAAGCAGGCGACACCGGCGTGTAACGGCAGTATGGTACTACAAGCAGCGCCGAGGCGCATGTACCGGCATTGCATGCAGGTCCACTTGTGGGAGCAAGACGCCATGACCCAAAGATCAAACACCATCCGTGCATCGATGCACAGACATGAAATCAAGAACAAAGAGAAGCAGGCAACGTGGTGTATATACGGTGGTGGGCACGGACCTTCGCGGCAGCCGGGCGTGCACTCGCAACTGACCTCCAGGTCGCCGGAGGCGTAGACGCGGAGGCGGCCGACGGCGTCGCCGTAGCGGTGGCTGGTGCATCCGCACGTCACCTCCACGAAGTCCTCGCCCCGGCGCACCCCGCTCATCTCCTGCAGCTCCTCCTCGTTGAACAGCGCCGCGCCACCTCCGTTGGCCGCAGCCATGTCTCCGACCAAGAACAGGAACTACCTCGACAGCTCCAGGAAAAAGATGGGCCAGAGAGCGATCTGGCTTGCGTCAAATCAAGAAACGACCAGGCAGATCGAATGCCGAGACGGGGAAGGCAAAACCAGTGGATCAAAGTAAAAGAAAGTTAGGCAAGCGTACGTGAACAAGAGATGGGAGATATAGAGAGGTGGAAAACTGTGGAGAAACAGGAGCCAAAGCGGCGCCTTTACACAAGGAACCGCGGCGAATTAGGTTCCCACCAAATCTTGAGGAGGGCGATCTCCAAAGGGGCCAAAGAATAAATGCAAGGGCGGCTCCTTTTGCCTGGAGGGGATATATGATCCGAGGCCAAGAACAACAAAGCAGGGGCAGGAGCTGAGCAAAGGCGGCTCCTTTCTGCAAGAAGCGATTTGGGGGCTAGCTCCAAATCGCCCAAGATACGATCCAAAAAGATGGATCTGGCGAAGCGGGCACGCAGGCTTCAAGAATGTCTCCCTACTCCAACTCCAGCGCCCTTGATGGCTATGGCTATGTGGGGTTTGGAGAGGGAGAGGAGGTGGAGGTGGAGAGGATAGGGGGAGGTGGAGTTGGTGATGAGGCGAAAGCTTTGGTGTTGTGCTAGGCTTTTAACCTATGGACGGATGGACGCGGCTTGATGGGAGGATGGTTATGTTTTGTGTTGTTTGTGTGATTCTTCTCCGTGAGCCCTTTATCGTACCTCTCGCTCCTGTGTTTCTACTGTTTTCCATTCTTGCTATTCAAGAATTGTTCCATAGAGAACCTTGGTATTTTATTGATACCAATGTTTCAGAGTTGAGAATCGTTAAAAGGGAAATTGATCTCTTTTCTAAAGTTGAGAGACTATTGGTAAAATATCATTTATTACATGATAATAGATAAAATGACCCAAAATAGAGACCAATTAATTATACACCCTGATGACCGTTTTACATTGAATTCTTCGTCATCTTTCTTTCTTCTCTAAATCTGACCATCCTGAGAGCAAGTATAATAAGAGGCTGTTAGTAGGCTGTATGCTGAGGTGGAGGAGAGAGAGGAGGAGAGAGAAGAGAGGTGGGCTGTAAGTTTACAGCCAGCTGAAGCACAAGAACCAAGAAATTTTGTGAGAGAAAGGGGTAGGTCATACAGCCTTCAGTTGGCTGTAAACTACTATATGAATAGGCTGATAAGTAGGCTGTAAGTGTCTATACAGTCAGCTGAAGGCTGTATTATTAACCTTGCTCTGATGACAGGGATGGCCCTGCTGCCACCTCTCTCTTCTGCCCCTCCTCTCATTCCACACCCTTTTCATCCCTAGAAACTACAAAGTAGTTATGTCCCCCTCACCTCCTCACGTCGGTAAAGTCTTTGCTCTGCTCTGTGACTTCGGCCATCCTCCAAAATTCCTCCCCACCGTTGCTCTTTTTCTCAAATTAGTCGTTCCCTCACCATCCTCACCTCATTGCAACCCAAGCCGATCCAACATTTTGTCTCAATTTCCCTCGAGCCGCTCCACCGCCATGGGCACCATCGCTAAGCTTGCCATGCACAGCGTTAGGGCATTACAATCCATCTCCTCCAAATCCGAGCACATAGACGACTTTCTTACCTCACACTAACGCTCTTTGACATCTCCTTTGGCCATCTTTCTCACCAGAGCACTACCGCCCTTGGGCTCGATGGCCCCGTAGCACTTACAACGATGCCAGGCCTTCTCGCCTGTTCTCCTCCCTCACCAAATGTGTCTACTTATAGGAAGTGGTTTCTCTCGGTTGAGGTGGCGTTGTCGGGGGGGGGGGAGGATGTGGTGGTTGGAGGGAGAGGGGATCGAAGGGGAGTGGCAATGGTCATCGATAGCAAGGGGTGAGGTGGATCTGAGAAGTGAGGACAAGAGTGGAAAAAAGAGGAGGAGTATTTTGGTCATATTGGGAGAAAACAATTTAGAATTGATTTAAAATACAAAAAAGATAAATGATTAAATGGCCTCTCAATTTTAGAGTATTTTATCCGATATCATGTAATAGAGTGATTTTATCAATGGTCTCTTAGCTTTGAGGCAAATGATCATTTTCTTTGTTAAAAAGAGATATTGTTAGTTGTAACAACTCCGCCGCTATAAGCTTAGGCCCTCTACTTTCCATCATATGGCTTATGGTTTCTCTCAAACAAACAAACATAACAGTTTCTCTGTCGCCTTTTGGAAACAGTTTATCGAGACAACCTTTTTGAATCAGCTTATTGACGTTCGCATAAATACTCACGCTAAGGCAAAAAATCATCAGCCACCAAGAAAACTCACCTTAGAGCAAGTATTATAAGAGGTTGTAAGCTGGCTGTATGCTGAGGTGGAGGAGAGAGAAGAGAGGTGGGCTGTAAGCTTACAGCCAGCTGAAGCACAAGAACCAAGAAACTTTGTGAGAGGAATGGGTAGGTCATACAGCCTTCAGCTGGCTGTAACTACTATATGAGTAGACTGAAAAGTGAGCTGTAAGTATTCAACAGCCTTCAGCTGGCTGAAGGCTGTATTATAAGACTTGCCCTTAGGCACCAACATGCGGCATCTACGGGAGATGGCAGCAGTGGCAACCCCTCTGCAACAAAAGGGTTGCCCGAGGGCAAGGCAGTCGTCTCAGACGCATTGCCGCATTGGCCATAACTTATAGGGCCCAACTTAGCTACATGCGTATATGTTGGGCGTTGCTTATAAGAGAGTCAAACCCATTATTCCAAGAACGGCGGCTACAAGCCCAGAAAAAGGGGAAAAAAGTAACAAACTTTGCTTTTGTTCATCTTTTCTACCTGCGATCTTCCCCACAATTTTTTTCCAAAAAAATCTTTTCCACAATGTTGAGAGCCATAATACTGGTCTACTGCTATGAGTTTTGGCACTTATAGCGTGTTTTGCATCCGTATTTAAAGAAATAACCGTATATGCACGAGAATGACAAAAATGGCATTTCTGCTGCCGGTTACTGGGCGGCAGCGCCCTACAACAGACACGTAGACTATTGGAGCCCGGCCATCATGCGGAAAGCGCCTTCCGCCCCTCCACCATACAGCAGGTGTTTAAACCAGCTTAATTACCTGTCTAAATTAATATTTTGTATATCATATTTGTTTAAATTTTTAAATATAGCAGATGAGTTCAAAAAATTATAAAATTTTATGTGCAGTCTTCTGACATAACGTAAATAATTGTGTTAATTTTTGACAATTTTATATCCACTCTAGTTACTTAAAATTCGTACAATTATGATATTTGTAGGAGTTGTTACATATAGTAAATAAATACTAAAAATTATGAAATTTTATGTGCAGTCTTCCAACATAGTTGACCTAATGTGTAATTTTTTAAGAATTTTACTTGCTTTAAATTTACCATGTTAATTCATGTTAATTTAATCATAATTAGCGGTATACAATGCTCATTTCATGATTAAATTAACATGAGTTAACATGAAAAATTCAATATGTCAAAAGACTGCACATAAAATTTTATAATTTTTTGAGCTCGTTTGCTATATGTAATATCTCCTACAAATATCATAATCATATGAATTTTTGATTAACATTTAGAGTGGATAAAATTATCAAAAAAATTAACACAATTATTTACATTGTGTTGGAAGGCTGCACATAAAATTTTGTAATTTTTTGAGCTCATCTGCTATATTTAAAAATTCAAAGAACTATGATATGTAAAATACTAATTTAGACAAGAAATTAAGTTAGCTAATTAGCCGGCTTAATTACTTGCCATATGGTGGAGGGGCGGCATGCCACCTGGCACATAGTGGCTAAGCGGCAGGCGTGCGGCCGCACGGTGGCCGAGCTCTAGTAGTCTATGTGTCAGCTATAGGGTGCTACCGTCCAGTGACCAAGTGATAGAAGTGTCATTTTTGTTATTCTCATGTGTATATGACTATTTTTTATAAATAAAAGTTCAAAACGTGCTATATGTACCAAAAATACTACTGCTATCAAGGATAGATGAGAGAAGATAGTACTATAATCTAGTTAGTTTCCCAACCAACCCTTTATATTTATAACAAAGATCCCTTCGAATTAAATATAACATCGAGTGACCAAGGGATACGTTTAATTTTTTTTAAGTATAAGACAGACACACTGCATTTACATCATCCACATGCACACGTATGTGTATCTCTACACATTAGAAATTTATCGAAGACACTAAAGTCTTATGGAGCACGGTACATGCTTTACAACTAACACACACATGTTTGTAAACTTACACATGCACGTTTGTAAACTCCTTTTAAATGGTGGATACTAGCGCCGATCATGGGACTTAGGTGCCACTCGGTTGAACTGAAATAAGCTGGTTTATGGTTGAAATTGCATTGTAACTGTAGAAATTATACTATAACTGATAGTGGCTTATTTGGCGTAACTAAATTTTAAAAAAAATAAAAAATAAAAAATAGGTTAGCTCATCATGGACAACGCAAAACGAATATAGGAAAAAAGAACCGAAAAAAGCTAAAAAAAACTCAAAAAAATGAAATTTAGAAATAGTAAAAAATAAATTAAAAAGCAGAAGTTCAAGCAAAAAAACGGGCCCTTAAAACACTAGTGGTTTAGGTGCACACTGCACGCGTTCATATTTTATACTCATTGATTCCTTTCCCGTAGTTTACTCTTAGGGCCTGTTTGGAACAGAGGAATTTCACAGGAATTTTGCAGGAATTTTACAGGAAACAGTTCAATTCCTGCAGGAATCGGGAAAAATTCCCGCATTCCAAACAGGGCCTTAAACTTCTAGAATTTCCACCTTGTTTTCACACTCAAAACACTTGTTTACCGCCAAGCCATCCGCATCACAAGATCCCAATTAAAACCAAAGCGCTCTTGCTTGTTTAATTCAAGTTTTTGTTGGACGTGCTTTCCTTTTTAAATTTTTTTTGTTTTTTGCCGCTAGGCCTTGTCATCATCTCGTTTTTGCCATTAGCTACCAATATACTAGTGAAACCAATAATTTAAGTGGACCTCTCACTTTATCTAGAGTTTTAATCATGAACCTCCTAATTCTTTATACACAACAAACATACTTAAATTGGACCCTCCACCTTTTGTATAGTCCTATCATTGGTCAGAAAAATCAATGGATTTATTCGAGGATAGGCCGCTGAACGCTAAGGTTGCATAACATGAGGATGTAAAGAATTCAAAAAAGCATAACTTTACTATGTTTGTTTTAGTATTTTGCAAAGTTCTGGTACAAGAAAACGCACTAAATTGCACGTCAAGTGCGCTGTTACCTCAAGTGTAGGTAATACGCCGTGGTATTTTATGCCAACCAAGGGACAGACAATGATAGGCCAAACAAGGACAACCAATAACACCAGAAATTGCGCGCAATACGTATTTGCCGACAGTGCTGGCTCTACGTGTAGTAGTAGAGTGAAAAGGTCAAGAGCCTAACTTTGAAACAAACGGCAGGGCTAGAGCGCAAAACAAGCAGCTCCTCTCTCTCCTGCCCGCTCCGCTTGGCTTCAAGCCTTCCGCATCATATCGAGGAGGACGAGGCGTGGCGATATGGGAAATCTCGGATTCCGCTGCCCCCCACGACCTCGCGGTCTCCATGACGCGCCCCCTGAACGTCCCGCTGACCCACGGGGCCCCCGCGTGCGCGGCCCCTCGAGGCGGCGACCGCGGCCTGCCGCGACGGACGTGGTTACGAGGAGCAGCAAGCGGGGGCGGGGTCCGCCGCCTGGGGGAAGGCGCTGCTGCGCTGATACGGGGGGGAGGGAGAGGGGGGGAAGGCCATTTTGGGAAAAGGGGAAAGGGGCTGGGGCGGGCGGGCCCCCGCGGCGCTGGGGCTGACGCTGCGTCCCGAGGATGACGAGGAGGTCGGTTGGTCGGCTGGCAGTGTGGACATTGATGGTGCGCCTGCGCCTGCGCGGCTGGCTCGTCGTGTGCGCGACCCGTGTGACATCATGAGTCAGGGTGTTCTTTTCGTCGGGGTGGGCGCTGGGCCTGGCTGGCTTCCGTTTCGCGTTGGCTCGCGATCGTCGTGCGGGCCAGTCGCGTTTCGACCGGCTCGAGCGCTTGCGAACGAGCGCGCGCGCCGGACGGTGGTTTCGGATCGGACAGGCCGTGCGCACGGCCTCATGGCTGAGAGGCAGTGGGCACGGCCGGCCACATCGGCGGTGGGTTTTGCGCGTGCCTCGCGTTCCAAACGCACGTTATGCCGGGTTATGATCACACCGTATGGGAGTAGCAAAACTTGTGCATGTGTTCTGAGCCGTCTAGCTACTTACTTGAGTAAGACTGTTTTCGTCATCATCTTATATAGTTTATGGCTCTTTAAATAAATAAATTAGATATTTACTTTGTTAACTTTTTAAAACAGTCTATTAGACAATATTTTTATAATAATTTATCGATATACAGTTTAGTTAAACAAACGTTTATACTCCGCGGCAAAAAAAAAAAAGAACGCGTCCTAAAGCTAGTACTGCCTGCTTGAGTATGACAATCTAGCTACTGCTCTATAATGCATCAAAATGCGAGCGATTATTAGTACTCTATGACTACTGTTTTAAGCACAACAAGGGCGGCTTTACGGGCAAGATACCAAAGGTGGTTTGGTGCAACAGGATCGGAAGACAACATGAGAAGGTTCAAAGGTTGTACGTTCCTCGCATTAGAATAAGCCGGCTAGATGGTACTCCCTCCTCTCTCAGAAAAATTCTATTATATACCGGTTACACAATCTAGTTTATGTAACAAGCAAATAACATAGTGACACATGGCAAAATTACTGTAACAGCTATTTTAAAAATATTTTCCCGTACGATCCGGTACTGTAGCAAAAATTTAGAAATATTGTTTTTGTACGGGCTACAGTTCTACTACAGTGCATTGTCACACGCGTCACCACCTCATTTACTCGTTATGCAAACTGGATTGTGTAACCGGTATACAATAGAATTTTTCCTTCTCTCACTCCCTCGCAAGTCCGGTACGTATACTAAAAACATATTATTTAAATAATATTTAATAGAATTAAACTATATTTACTTTTATTAAATAGATATAGTACTACTTTTTATATTAGAGATAAATATTATTTAATTTTATTAAATATTAATTAAATAATGTATCTCTATTGGACTTATGTCGGAGGATGGAGGAAATACGGATCTACGCTACATGCTACTAACTAACAATACCGCGCGTTGTTTCGTGAGGCAAGGTGCTTAATTTGCATCAACGACACCACACGTTTCGACCCCCGCGGACATGAACCAGGTGCATGTCACCTTGAGCAGCAAACAATATTGCATGTTTGGTAACAGCTGGAGACGAGAAATTTAATGAGATCATCTAAAATCTAGAGCTCAATTCCTTCAATGATGAGATAAAAGCAAGGATTTGATCTCAACATTAGCATTTGACCATTGTTTCGTCCTAAAAAGTGAAGCACGTGGGCGGCCTAACCCAGTAGCAGGGCAGGGATTTGTTGGAGCCCAGCACATATGATTGGTTGATCGCGACTTCAACCTGCTAATTCTGGTACTTCAACACCAGGTTGGAGAAGAGGGCTACGCGCCCGACCACCACGTTTTGACGCGTAGGCGCTCGCTCACCGCCGAATAAAAACGTAAAGCAACCACGCACGCACCAACAACAGCCGGGACTCGTCTTTGTTTCACATGCGCGCCGCGGAAAAGATCGGCGCGGAGATCCCCTGATCTGCGACTGGACGGACTCGGCACGCACGCCTGCGCGAAAGCGCTTCTCCCCTGCGTGTTTTTAACGGACGTCCACTTCAGTTTCCGGCAAAAGTATACTGGTCTAGTATCATCCGGGTCTGGCTTTAGCATCCACCATACATTAATTGGTGGTGCTACTCGCAGTCATACTTTTCCGACTAGCTGTTATTCCACTCACACCAAACTACCGGATGCTGACACATAGAGTAGAATCTACCACAAGTATAACAACTTATAAGATGCGGACAATCAAGTCATATAATTGTAAATTTACTTGTTTATGTCACCGATTTTTGTTTAAGTGATACAATAAGGTACAAAAGAGACCTGGTGTCACACCCAGCACTGACGTGGTGCTCGAGATCATGTGATTTGTGCATGTTGTTGCCCCCCTTCGGCAAAGTCCTCGGTTGTTTTGTAACAATTTCTAACAAAACAAGATTACTTTTTCAGAAAATTGTTCACAAATCAAGACAACTTCTAGTCAATGTTTTTAGCAAAGGTTGATTATGTCGTGAAAAACTATGTATGTTGGCTAGGTGTAGCTCCTGAGTTTACTGTATCAATGTTTTCTGAACGATTGTAATGTGAGTTTGTCTGATTATTAAAATATCTAGTTTTTTTTTCAAAAAGTTGTAGTGAGAAGAACTTCCAGTGGAATTACCAATCCCTCGATCGATTCTAGTGGAGTTTAGATGACATTCTACTGTCCCTCGATTGATTCCCGTACCATCGTTGCTCATATGGCCTGTGCCCGTACCACCACCACCACCACCCCCATGCCCTCTTCCCCACCACCATCACCCTTAGTGCCCTCTGCCCCTACCACCACCGTCCCCCATGCCTCTCTATCTCACATGTCTCTCCTCCAAACCCCACAACTCACCGTATGTAGGCGGCATTGCTCTTGGCGGTCGAAGTACCAGTGCTGCCATCCATGTACGCCAGTCAAATCGTCGGACCCTCCTCTAGACAGTGCGCTCGAAGTGCCCGTCGTTTTCTTCATAAAAATAGGGGATGGTTTAGGCATAACTAATAGAGAGAATAAAAATCAAGGGGATCTTTGCAATTTTTTCCACGCCAAGCCTAAAACACACAACCTTGAGCCATGCTGAAACAGAGCTAACACCACGTTAGCGCCAGATATGCCACCACGTCTCATTTTGTACATTGTTGCATCACCTAAATAAAATTATGGCGTAAACGAGCAAATTTATAGTTGTATGTCTATTTACACCCATCTCACAAGTTATCTTATCCTGTATTTTACTCCGAGACATATGACTTGTTCTTAGATGGCACAATCAAGAACTGAACGGACCTTTCATCTGGACTTGCTCTCCCTAATTTTCTACTTAGGGCATCTCTAATAAGGCTATGTCAGCCATCGATTAGTTTCACCAGATCAGCAAAGTCCTATGTGGAGGGGAGAGAAGCATGAGAAAAGGAAAGTCATTGTCTCATCACGTGATGAGCGCAACACATGAACCAAGACCAAAGCGACTAGTGATTTCATTGTTGGAGCGGCGGTGTCTACTCCTCACATAGTTTTGTGGACCCGTTGGAGTGAAGTCGCCAATGCTAGCCAAGAATAGAAGGATGGCAGCCTCCACACCTGGTGACAACGTTGACCACGATGCCCGGTGATGACACCAACAACAACGATATTGATGTCCACATCTGACGAGCGTGGTGAGATAGCTCCGACCTCCAAAATGATGTATGCAGCTGGATCTAGGTGCCAGTGGGTTGGATCCAGTTGCCAGCCGACCGGATCTAGATGATTCAACAGTGGCGACAAGGAAGGAAGGATATGGTAGTGGAGACCGTGAGGGATGGTGATGAACTCGAAAGATGGCAACGAGGGACAGAGGGTTGGCGTGCGCGGAGAGGGAGAGACTGACCAGGGAGGGGACGTTGGTGTGGTGGACGGATGTGGTGGCCGGCATATGGAGGAAGAAGTGGTGGGTTGGAGTTTGGGAGGGGTTGGAGGCGGTGAGGATTGAGGAGGAGGGAGGCTGCATGTTCGAGAGGGCAAGGTGCCGAAGAGAGTGAAACGAGCGACATTGATTGTGGGAGGAGAAAGGTGGTGGGAGAGAGAGGGTGGTACGCTAGCGGATGGTCCAAGTTGCATAAAAGAAATGATAATATATCAATTTTGAAGTGTGTGGGATAGTGTATAGTAATCATTGGAGATAAATCATTAGAGTAGTTATCTGTCATGTTGTTGTTAGATGATATGGAGGGTGTAGAGAGGACTTAAAAAAATCCGGTTGATGTACATTCCCTTAGGAGCCAGTGCATATAGTCTATCATGCCACCAATTTATAAGTACAAACATTCAAGGGCCTAATTGTGATGTCCGTGTCTTCTCACCTGCGCCATTTATCTGTGACTTTTATTCACCACGCGGATGGTGAAGGGCAAGGCAAACCATGTTTTGACAATTTCTGCAGCAACCCTAAAGCAGACTTGTCAAAACCTTTCGGTACCGATTGGTACATACTATGCCGCCACCTAAACCGGTACAAAGCAAGTCTAATACCGTACCGGCTAATACCGGCCATACTAGCTTTGATACCAATCAAATACCGATCAGTATCGGCGGAAATGATAATATTATCTATTAAACTATATGTTATACTTGATAGTACTAATATGTATTTAAAATAATATTATAAGTAAAATTTAATGTGCATATAATTAAACGAATATATCCTTATAAAATATATTGTTGTATTATTATATTAAATCTGATATGGTACGCTAGTATGAATTGATACCGAAATATACCATTCCAAAAATCAAATCGATATAACCTTGGGTATGGTAATCAGAGCTAACATATTACTGTAGCGAGAGGTCACAATCAGATATATAATCACATAACAATGCAAATGACCAATTCGGTTGCACATGTCTCTTCTGGACAAACGGTTGCAGATGTCTGAAGATCACCATATTTTAGTTCTCACAAAAGGAAACCTGAATATGAAGTTGCTGTAAATTAGTCATGGTTGTCTCCCAATTTATGTCTTTCTTCTGAATATCCAAGTAGATGATAACAAATGCGATAATCATGCGATGCCCTCCGGTCTTCAGAGGAGCAAGATAATACTGAATTTGTTCAGTCGCTCCAATGAGCAATTTGAGTATCTGACTGCCGAACACGATCGAGATATAGATTTGTATGTGCAACCAAACAAAATCGCAGCACAATAGAAGCTCTCGTGCAATTGGTCATTTCGTCGTTGCGTTTGGTTCGCGCCGAGTGTCGTCGCAGTGTTCACTGTCTACGGCTCTTCGCAGCGTGGAAGTTCTCAAGATCCCTACAATTTACACGAAACCCCTCGGAATTCCTCAGCCTCCCAAACTCCTCCCACTCCGATACCTCCCCTCCCCTTCCGCCAGTCTCGCGCGACACGAAACCCTAGCCCCGCGATTCGCTCGCCCGGAGAGAGAGAGAGGGGGAAGGCTCGCCGGCGCAGATGGAGGTGAAGCTGTGGAACGACAAGCGGGAGCGCGAGCTCCTGGAGAGCCTCGCCGACCTGTACGCGATCATCAAGGCGACGGAGAAGCTGGAGCGCGCCTACGTCCGCGACCTCGTCTCCGCCGCCGACTACGAGGCCGAGTGCCTCAAGCTCATCTCCCAATTCAACTCCCTCTCATCCTCCCTCGCCGGCGTCGTCACCATCCCGCGCTTCGTCCAGGCCTACCGCCTCGACTGCCCCGCCGCCCTCAACCGCCTCGTCCAGTCCGGCGTCCCCGCCACCGTCGAGCTCCGCGCCGCCGCGTCCTCGTCCGCACCGGCCACATCCGCCGCGTCCGCCGCCGCCATCGCCCAGTGCGTTCAGAGCTTCATCACCGCCATGGACGCCGTCAAGCTCAACATGCTCGCCAACGACCAGGTCCGCCCCCTGCTCCACGACCTCTCGACCTCCATGGGGAAGCTGGGCCCCGTCCTGCCGCCTGACTTTGAGGGGAAGGTCAAGGTGAGTGAATGGCTCGCCAAGCTAAATAAGATGGGGGCCGGGGACGAGCTCACCGAGCAGCAGGCGAGGCAGCTCAACTTCGACCTGGATTCGGCGTACAGCGCGTTCATGGCCTCGCTGCCCACCGCTGGCATCTGAGCAAGCATCGGCTTGGTTCCTATTTGGTTCGTTCTTTCTATTTGTTATGCTTTTGTGTTTGGGTCATTACTGTAGTTCTATATTGTGGTACTTTTCCCTCTTGTAAATGGATTATGTGGCATATTGGTTATATATAGTTTACTGCTCCTGCAATGGATCTCCGTTTGTGAGAATGTGTTTATATTTTTTACTATCTCAACCTTCCTAGTTAATATGCCCCTCAAGTATGCATCTTATATAAATTTAGTTCTTCTAGTGGCTTTTTCAGTGAAGGGGACAAATATTCTGGTAATTGGCGATGGGAAATGCACACATACTGTTCTGTGCGAAGGCTACAGTGGATCCTGTGGCCTATTGGTTATGTATGAGGGATGGTTTCCCTCTTGATATGCAGTCATAGTGCAATGTAATGGGGGCCTGCCTATGAGTTATGACAATTTGTCAAATTTGCTCGCATCATGTTCATTTTGATATTGGTGATTTCTTAAGTTATATCCTGTACATGAGGCGATTTGGTGACTTGTACATTGAGTTCTTATATAATTCCATCTTTTATTGACTTGCCTGGTAATATAGATACTTTTTCCCCTTCTGTTGAGCTGCAAATTCTCTATCAAGTAACAACGATAGATGGCTAATGTGAGCTGCAAATTGTCTGGTGATCTGGTAATAGCTATCCTCCCCCTTTGTGTATATACTTCTCTCTGACATTTTGTTCTCATTACTTTCATGTTTTATGTTGGCATGGTCTTCTCTTCACTATAGTTTTTCCTGCTTAATTTTCAGTTACGACTGAAGGCAGCAAATATCTTAATTTTGTTCCATAAAGTGGGTGAATTCAATTTGATTGAAATCCTTTGCCTAGCTACATTTTATGTACTGATGGATTAACCAAAGACCATCGACTGCCATTTTTCTCTCGGTCGTAGCTTTCAGATGTGAAAAGGCATTTGTTTTTAAAAAACAAAATAACAGTAATGGAGGATAAAACGAAACGGAACAAATCGGGTCTTCACCGTTTCGTTTGATTTGCTTTGTGTTTGGTGTAGTATGAATGAAAGATTATTATAGTATTGCGTGCTGATTAATCTTTTTAAAGCCTGCTTATTAAGGGAACTGTGAAGAAATACTTGTACCAGTCTATGAGAGGAGCAGGGTGCATTGTTTTTTCCATGGCGCATATGTAAAAGAAGGGGTCATGTACTCATGTTGAATTATTATGGTAAGAGTATAATGTGTGAATCGTGTGATCTATCAGCAAAGCTTGATAAAATAGCGAATCTGCATTTTTTGTATGCCACCAGATTTTAACCTTATGCCAAAACGGACATTGACAACTAGAGTTAGGATTGCATTGGAAAAGAAGTTACTTGTGTGTATTTTCAAGATAATATGGGTCGGTTAATTGCTTTTATGTTGTAAAGGTTATTTGAAGTAGTAGGATGATGAATGTCATCTCCTGTGGTAAGTAATTAAGGATTTCAAAGGATTTTTCTGGAAGTGTTGAAAGGGCAGGATACTGCTTTGTTCGAAGATAATCTTATTGCGGTTGCGCGAACCAAAAACTTAGTACCTAGCTATGCAATTGTAGTTTAATTCAATGGTCAGGAAGCAATGTTTATTATTAATTAGTGCACTGGGTGAGATGGCGGGGATATACTACACTTCAGCTCAGCCGAACAAAAAATAACGAGGCAGCTTGCAAAATTCTCCATACCGTGTTTGCTTTCCCCACTATGCCCAAGCAGAAGAAATCATAAACATCCGTGGCTGCTGGGACTGTGGAATGTGATTCATCTGCTGCTCTCTGGGAACCCGGCACTCACCTTCGTTCTTTCCTCCTGCAACTCCGTTTCCTTCGAACCTGCGCAGGTTTTCCATCCTTAGGTGTCTTCAACTGGTGTCTGCAACTGTAGCTGGTCAAACATATGGTGGCTTCAGCTGTTCTGTAGTGTTTTCTCATTCCCCTTACAGTCCAACAAACCTACCTAAGGTGTTCAAACATATGATGGCTTCAACAGCCCGGTTTTGAGATCTACTCTCCCCCTTCGACAAATATTTCTCTTTTTTTTTCAACTGTAGCTCAAAATTCCTTTCTCATCGTTCTATTGTGCATCTCGTACACACAACAACAACAAAAAAAAGGAACAGGTAGGAGGAACTACCTATCTTTTTTTTAAAAAAAAGAAAAGAAAAAAGGGAAGAACTGCTAGTATAGTTTTGTTTATCATCTTCGCGGGCCAGATCCAATATTTCCCTGTCTTCCATTCTTTACATTTGCCTGAGTTTTCCACTTCTTTTGTCTTCAGTCCACACCCATTATTCATTCATTCCCTCTATCCCCACAGAGGTTTATGCCGGAGGTGGCGCTGCCTGGCTTACGGCATCGAGCCTACCTTGCGTGGACACGGCGCTGGAGCTCATACACGGCTTGGAGCTCATACATGGCTATTACAACTTAGAGCATTTCTACAAATCAGTGAATCACGAACAAACACATGCAAGAATATACTATACATACACAGCTCTACCCTAATCAACAAATCAGAGAAGTGATATTGATCGAGGGCTCACTATGGAGGGGAGGCCGCGGCTGGGCGGGAGGCTGTGGTCGGGCGGTGCCGTGGAGGGAGGTGCCGGCGTGGAGAGGGGCTGCGGCCGGGCAGCACTGTGGAGGTGAGGCGGCGCCGTGGAGGCAATGGCATTGAGCTGGGGGACGACATAGAGGTTTGAGGGGTTGAGGCGAGAGACAGGGGGACCGAATGGCAACTGAGTCTGGGCACAGAGGTACAAATTAGGTTATAGGTATCAGGGGGTATCCTCGAAGTATCGGTGAAGTATCAGAATTATTTTCTTATTTTTTGTAAATTCCAAAAACTAGGATACGGGCAGGATACATATCGGAGCGTATTGGAGGAGTATCCGTATCCGATATGGTATCTTATATTGATACACAGCTTTTGAGAAGTATCCGCACAACGTAGGATATACCACCATGTGTATGATGTTTTATACCCTTGATATAAGGCCAGTCTCAATGCAATGTTTCATCTCCCGGTTTCCAAGATATGAAACTTAAGATGAAACCGGTCTCTATTCTCAGTGCATAGTTTCATTACACGGTTTCACTTGGTTGTTTTGGCCCACCAGTCTCTCTCCCCTCCCTCTTCCGCCCTATTAAGAGCCGTGTCCGTGCTCGATGAAACGAAGAAACGCTCTCAATGGAGATTTCACCCAGTTTCCAATGTTTTGGAAACAACGCTCAAACGTTTCGTGGGGATGAAACGTTTCCCTTCTCTCTCCTCCCAATTTCATGCAAAAAGCTTTTTTCTGTTGATGTGGCACCCTATTTAATGTGCATGAAACCCCACATGAAACCCTATTGAGACTGGCCTAAGCACATCAATAGGTATTTATTTGGGTGCCTAAGCACCTAGGTGCAAGAAACTTTTGTCATATATATAGAAAAATGATTCTATACTCCTGGGAGTACGTACTCTCACTTTTTATATGCCACTTAAATGATGTTATTATACCTCTTTATCCTTTTAAGTATACTCTAATAATGATTATAGGATACTCGAAAGTGAGTTCCATAAAAAATTTCATGAAAGTTCACCTTTCATAGCATAATTTATGTATATAGTTATTTTATATATGAAAAAGGGCATATAGCAAAAATATAAATTTTTTTAACCAAATCGCATTGGAATGTCTTACTGAAAGTGATAAATAAGTATAATACAATCATTTAAGTGATATATTGGAAGTGAGAGGATATAATCCTGGGAGTATGAAAAAAATTTATAGATACATATGGCGTATCTCTTTTTGGCACATAGACCAAGGAAATAGTGAAAATAGCTAGAGAATAGTAAATAAAATTGCGTATTTATTAAAGGTATAAATAAAATATCATATTAATTTTACATTGGAATATGAAATACACTCTATATTTATGGACAATGCTATTTAAAAAATACGTCCTATAAACTTGAACGGATGGAATATATATATGTGTGTAGCTACAACCTTGCTGATATAAAAGGCTTCCGTTTGCATGCCTACAATCGATCATCCTGAATCCAGCAGTCACTAATTTGTTTTCGTATGATGTACAGGTACAGGCATTTTGGCCAATTTGCTCCACTGGGTGGAGAGCAAACATCTGCGCAATTGCCGGGTGACTGGATACATGTTGGCCACAGCACTCAATGGCTTTGGTATTCTGTCTATGCAAGGTATTTATTAATCTCACCCTCCTGTATTGTTTTCTTCCTTCTCCACTTCGTCTTCTCTCACATGTACCGTAAGCAGTATGCTGGTTATATCTAATTGGATACTGGTTTAATTGGTCGTTTGCTCTTATTAAATACAGCAAGCAATTCAGCTGGCGCACAAGGATGCTGGTCGTTTCTGATTGGGGAAGGCGGTTCATCTTTGGAAGGGACTCCAGCAGCCTATAAATTGAACTACCAATTGCCTAGTTCTGCTACGTTTTGCCAACTGAAGATCTATTAGACTCTTGATGTTTCTATTTTCACGCAACATCATTCTTTTTGTTCCACAATTTTGAAAGCTCGATTTCCCCATAGCATAGCAAGGGTTTGTTGTCAAATTTTGACCTTGCCAAATATTCTTTTGGTATGATGCAACACAGATTGAACTGTTTTTATCCTAATACACCTCCAGCATCTGAGTGCTTCAAATGGCATGATTTTTCTTTGTGCTTCCCTATTTGCTAGCAAGATATCGAACAGGTTGGCAGACTAACCAGAGAGGATTATTTGCAATACATCTAATTTTGGTGTAGTGCAATATGAGCTTCCATTATTTATCTTCCTGCTTACATTGTTGCTGCTTTTCGCATGAGAAAAAAACCCAAAGTGAAACAGTCCAGTTTCATCTTTTCCACCGGGTAAAAAAAAACAGTGGCTTCATCGAAGGAAACATGGGACACTCGTAGAGCTTGGATGCGCATCCTCTGCCTTCACGTGTTACGTGGGACAGTGGTTTAGACCGTAAGTCTCTGTTCTCCTTTAATTTGTTTCTTCGAGTGAAACATGATAGCGGCTTTTATCTGGTTCCGCTCCGATGTGCGGTTCTCTAGGCCATAACAGTACAGGGAAAGGTTTCCCAGTTCTTGGTACTCTATACATGGTGTGGTCTTTTATCACCTTTGCTGCCTATATGAGTGATATTAGGGGCTGTTGATATTAGTTTTTGGATTTGTTTTTTCGTTTTGGTTTATAAATAATAATAATTTGTAGAGAAGCTTGTAAACAGACACTCGCATGTGATTATGACTGTATACATGAAGTCACAACAGTATATACTACAGTCGACTAGTAAACCCCGTGTTAAAAAGACATTTAGTTTGAAAGCTAGTTACTGTAAAAAAAATCTATTTACTATAAGAAACAGCTTTTAGAAACTAATACCAAACAAAATTTCCATGTCACCAACAATTCTATGTAGAGCAGCTAGCTTGGAGAATGGATACAATTGGGTTCCCCTTGAGAAATCCAGTCTGAAATTGGACGACACGCTGTGCAAACCGTGTGCCTGGAGCTCAAGCCAAAGCGCTTAACATTTTTTTGTTGGGTTTTGCATTTGCGTGACATGCAGTAATGCAGAAACGTACAGCACCACTATAGGCTATAGCCTGATGACGAGGCCTTCCTGTCGCGCTTCTTACAGCAAGTCGTCCTGGTTGGGCTTGGGCGAGGTGAGCAGCGCGGTGTAGAGCCGGAGCTTCTCCTCGCCGAGCGACGAGCACCGCGACAGCGGCCGGCGCGGCCTGATGAAGGAGAGCGACGCGAGCGTCTTGCGGTGCTTGTACCGGCGCCACGCGAGCTGCACCGCCACGGCCGCCCACGTGCGCCACCCGGGCGAGTAGTAGCGCGCGCTGCGGCGCACCTTCTCGTTGGTGAAGGTGTACCGGAAGTGCCGCGTCACGTACTTGACGTCGGCCGCCTCCAGCCCGAACGCCTCCGTGCTCTCCAGCGTCACCAGCGTCGACGACGACGCTGGCAGCCGCTCCTGGAACGGCCGGCGCAGGCACCACGACAGCAGCTCGTCGCCGCTGAAGTTGCCCGGGCCCAGCATGCAACAGCTCGTCGCGCCGTTCCGGAGCACCTGGCTGCTCTGCAGGTGGCCTCGCACTATGAACAGCATCCTCTGCACCGCGTCACCTTCTCTGACAATCTAAGGAAACCAGAGAATGAGATCACCTCATTATGATCGTGCCATCGTGTGGTTCCAACCTCATAAGTCAAGTTGATGAGCTTACAACTTCTCCTTTGGGAAATATGAGGGACTTGACCCTGTCGCAGATGTTCTCGAGCACCAGGTCGTCCATGTGTTGGAACAGCGGCACCTGCAGTTGCGCAGAAGTTTGCGACAAGCGATCGAGCGCGTCATGCAATGCAACGGCACGGCCGAGAAGTGACACCGCGCGCGACGTCGTTTGTGTTTACGTAGGTACCTGCCGGACGAGGTCGAGGCAGAGGTGGTACTTGATGTCCCTGCGGAGCCCCTCCGGCAGGTCCCGGATGATGCGGCACTCGTCGACGCCGCGCGTGGCCGCCCACCGCTGCCGCTCGTGCTGCCGCACCCGGTGCCGGAAGCTCTGCGGCAGGTTCTTGCGCTTCATCCACCACTCCACGCTCCGCAGCCTCGTGTGCATTGCCTGCTTCTTCGACGTCGTCGCGTTCAGGAACACCTGCATATATGCCGGGCACATCGCAAACGCTATCAGCCATGACGCCGTCAGTGTCACTGCAATGCATTGCGTACCTTGATGTTTCCTATGAGCATAGTCACGAGGATTAGCCCCCCGGTGATGGTGATGATGTTGAACACTATCTCCAGCCACTCCGTCGTGCTCTCCAAATTCCCAAACGTGCTGAGCAGCAGCAGAGACACATCAGAAAACCAAAGACAAGTTAGCCAACCATAATACACACTCAACTAGCAACTACAAGTAACCTGCAGGAGCATTATTAATTTCAGTACTTCACCTGAGAGTCATGAGGCCCCAGAAGATGGGGAGCAGGATCTTCTCGAGCCTGCTCGGGTTGGCCACGAGCATGACGGTCCACTTGTACGCCCCGTACTGGTAGTTGTCGCCGCTGTCGAGGCACGTGCCCCTGGCGCTGCCGTCGCGGGCCCAGGCGAGCCTGTCCGCGCCTACGTATCCCACGGTGCCGCCGTAGTAGAGCGGCTCCGCGCACGCCAGCGTCCTCGCCGCGCACCTGCGCCCAGCAGCTTGCGCGCACTGCTCCCTCAGGCACTTGGTGGCCCGCTGCACCCCGAGCAAGTACCAGCACGCACCCACCGCCTGCAAGAACGGCATGCCTCAGAACTAAACTCGTGTGCCAGAAGCCACGCGCTTGTATGAACGACGAGTGCAACTGCCATGAATGCACAGATCGAGGCCGTTCGTGGAACGGCGCATGTGTATGTGTAGGATGAAATGCTGGAAGGAGCCACGACTCACGTGAGCGGCGACGAAGTAGGCCATGAGGTTGAGCGCGATCCCCCACCAGATGGTGCCGAAGATGTAGCCGGAGACGTTCTGCATCCGGCGGAGGAAGCGGGCGGAGTGGTAGATCTTGGGCAGGTACTCGAACAGGAACGACACCAGCAGCACGGTCATGACCGCGGTCGTTGATCCGGCACGTATCATCGCTGGTGCTGCTACCCAGATGACCACCTGTGCACAAGAGACCCCAGCATGCGTGACATGACTCAATCCAAAACAAACTAGACAATGTGTGCAGGAAATATGTTGGGGGTGCATAATTCAGTGACCTGGAGCGTGACATCTGCAGAACAACATCTTGTATGATAGAATCGCATAACTTATCTGAAACACCACCCATTTCCCCACCCGGTATCAACAACTTTGGAGGCCTTTGTCGTTGGTAACTTATTTCGAGCTGTGAAGGTTTGTCCGACGTGCTCTATACAACAAGTACTGGTACACTGATAGTATTGTTGCGCATAAAGCGAACAAAGCAAACTGAGAAAAATACCGGCCAGTCAGCCACATGTACCGCCCACAGGTTCCTTGTGAACTAGTACAGATTGTTTGGACCATACTGCAACGAACTCAGCATTGATTGAAACGGAGTCGGCTTGATATGGTGATACGACGACTCCTATTGATTGCTGACAAGGGCCCAATCTACAAAAGGCTATGCTAGCTCACGCTATACCATTGTATTGCATTTCAATGGTAGAGTAGTTTGATCATATTTTATAAAGTTTCATTACATGATATATATTTTGTACGTTTCATTACATTTTAAATATACAGTTTTGGTAAGTTTCAACGAGTTTCAAGTTTTATATTTTAGAATGTTTTAGTAAGTTTCAAGTTTAAAGACCCAAATTTCATAAATTTTAAATTTCTAAAAGCCATATTTCAGCAAGATTTAACTAGTTTCAATTTAAAAATGATATGTTTAGGAAGTTTCAACTAGTTTTCATGTTTGAAATACCATATTTCAGAAGATTTCAACTAGTTTCAAGTTTAAAAATTCTATGTTTCAGCAAGTTTCAACAAATTTAATTGATACTTTAAGTTTTACATAAAAAATTATGTAAGTTTCACAAAAGTTTCAAAAATATATAGCAAGTTTCATACAATTTCGAGCGACGTTTCATTTGTGTTTCTCAGCAAGTTTCAAAAATATTTCAAACGACTTTCACAAGGTTTCAACATATTTCAATAAATTTTGATAAGTTTCCAATATGAAACTATAAGTTTCGTCTAGTTTCAAATATGAAACTTGATTAAAAAAGAGTTTCAGAAGAATTTCAACCAAGTTTCAAAAGACAAACTTCTAAGTTTGAGACCGCGTTTATAGATTTCATGAAGTTTCATAACATGTTTCATGAGGTTTCGGTACATTTCAAAAAAAATATTGGGTTTCAAATTCGACAGTATAGAAGTTTCAGAGAGTTTTATAAGGTTTTATTTGCATAATATATATTTTAAACAAATTTTACAGTTCAATTTAGCATGTTTCGGTAGGTTACAACTAGTTTTAACTTCTAGATTTCAGAAAGGCTTCAATAATTTTCAAGTTCAAAACCTAAGTTTCAGCAAAATTTCAATAAAAAACAATAAAACAATAAATTAATATATTTTTAGCAAGTTACAACTAGTTTCAGTTTCAAGTTTGAAAAATGCCAGATATCATCTAGTTTCAAACAAGTTGAATGAATGCTTCAAGTTTTAAATCAAACTTCATGCAAGTTTCATAAAAGTTTTAAAAATTAGCATGAGCTTTACATAATTTCAAGCAAAGTTATGTTCATCTTTAAGAAAGTTTCAAAGAAGTTTTACAAGTTTTAACAAAAAAAAATCAACAACTCAATACAAATCAAACATGAGTTTCACATAGATTAGAGCAAATCCACAGAAATTGAATTAAGAGGCAAGAAGATAAGAAACTGAATCCATCAACAAATCAATAGCATTATGTGTCGAATATGACAACTGAGACAAAATCATAGAGGATACTGGGGGAAGAGGAGAAGAACACAGATAAAATCTGATAGCAGTACGTAGATGAACATGACAACGAGGCGAACTGACCTTGGAGCAGTGTAAATAGGGGTCACCAATACATATCTTCACCACAAGCCATTCTCATGCATCCACACATTCACAAAAGAGGAGAAGCTCTACTTAGCACTTCCGACAGAGGAGAGAGATGGAAGAAGACAGGGGATTTGAAGATTTCTCACCAGAGCTTATTAGTAACGATGAGATTAGCAGCTACGACAGTGATTTGAGGTTGCAGTAGCAAGGTGCTATGCATGCACAGGAGAGAGAGTAGGAGAGAGAAGGGAGAGGCAGCGGAGGTGGTGATGCAGCAACAAAGAGGAGTTGGATGAAAGCGAAGGGGAGAAGTGGAGCAGCCATAGAGGAGATGCATAGGAGAAGAAGAAAGGAAGGAAAGAGGGGTAGTGATCTAATGGTGAAATGTTATCCCGTTATATCGTGAGTAAACATTATACCGTTTTTTAGCTTTTTCAATCTACAAAATACGCCATGCAGGAAACTGAATTGTGGTAGCATCATGGACCCATGTACATTCTACAAAACACTAACACCAATGCATTGCTTACTAGTTCAAGAGCATGCCATTGTACAGGCACAATGCCTTACTTGATCCTCTAACGCTATGGCACTGCAGCACGTTGCCGAGCGCAGAGCGTAGCCTGAACCGCACAGCTCGACGTGGCAGTGTGTGGTCCGAAATTGGAACAGTGGATCGCATGCACCTTTGTTTGGCAGAACGTGATGGGGGAAATGTAATGTTACGTATATACGACGACTATGCTACGGAAGTATGGTATACTAGGGAATAATGCAAGATTCCAATCTCGAAGACTCCAAATTTTCCATTCTTCCAAATGTTTCGGACAAGCATTCCAATCTGGCACTATGGACCATTGCCAAATTGTTTGTATGAGCAAGAAGTTTTTTTCTTACCGAACAACCAGATGAAACATTTCAAAGAACACATGGAAAATCAACCACTGAAATCGTGCACAGACTAATTAACCACGCACCTGCATCACGGGAACAATGACGAACAAGTCCAAGAAAAGCCATTTCTTGGGCCTCGCCAGCTGAGACGGCGTCGCGCCGGCGCCAGCGCCGCAGTCATTGCCGCTTCCCAGCGGCGCCTCCTCGTCTGCGTCGTCATCCCGCCCAGGCGCGCACGCCATCCGGAGGCGCACCAGCACGTTCCAGGCGTGCATGGCGTCCACCATGCACCGGAGCGCGGTGACCGCGACCGCGAACCACCCGTCGAGGAAGACGCACATGAGCGGGCCGCTCACGGACACGGCGTACAGGAACAGCGGATCGACGATGAGCCCCGCCGCGCAAGCGAGGAGGTACGCGCGGTCCCAGTCCCGCGCCCACCTCCCCCGCGGGTCGAGCGACGCCCACGCCGCGAGCCGCCAAGCCCGCCGGCGCCGGAGCTTGCAGCGGCCGCCACCACGGCTCGGCGGCCTTTTCTCTTGCTCTCCTGGCCACCCCGCGCCACCATGAGGGGAGGTGGAGGTGGAGGAGGGCTCGCTTGACATGATCGATACTGCCACCGTGCGAGCGTGAGGCTGTGAGTGAGTGATGGAACAGAGAATAGGACAGCATCCGATAGGTTCCGTGAGACGGACGGATCAATATATAGCTATAGCACGACACGAGCAATGATACGTATCTCTCACTCCCGTCGCGCGCGCGCGTACGAGCTTTGTGACCGAATTGACCAGGCTGCAGTTTGTCTCTTTGCGCGTGTTCGTACTACGCGGTGAAAGTTCTTACGTCTATCTGCGCGCGGCTAGTGTGACTAGCGCCAGTCGGCTAGTGCAAGAAGAGCTCTTGCTCTCATGTACCTCGGATGTGCAAACGACGCTGTGGACGAGAACGTAGACGAGGACAGCGTATCATACGGGAACAAAGCTGTAGCGCGCGTTGTGACACTTCACAAGTGAACAAGGTGCGCGCCCACATCGGCCGCCTCCTCCATGTGTCAATGAGTCAATCATGGTGTCTTCGTGAATTTTGGCATCAATCGGCAGGGTGGTCCTGTGCGCGTGCCTGTCAGCCACTGCTTGGGCGGGTGGCTAGCTTGTTTGCTACCTGTCATGCAATTTCCAGTGTCATTGCCACTCATGATGAGGTTTTTTTTGTTCCTCTATGGTAGTACTAGATTACCACAGCATGCACCTCAGTCCTCAGCTAATATTTCATCGGGCAACATTTCATTACTGTTCCTTAATTAGGTATTGACTGATAATAACCTCACTTGCAAGGAGAGGACACAGCACACGTACTGGTGTAATACACAACCAAGCCACCAGGGCTCCCACTTCCTGCTCGTGGAGCTAACCCACAGTCCACAGACCTTATATTCATAGCTGCAACGCAGTCAACTGATCAGAAATCAGCCAGTAGCCCAGTAGTATTTAAATATAGTGGTAGTGGCAGTGTGGCATCATGAAAAATTCTATTATAATCATGATACAACTCAGGATATGTAACAAGTCAACCAGCGTCTGACACACGGCACATAGCGCACTGCAGCCACACTGTAGCATACTGTAGCGACACGGTTTTTTCGCTCTGCGCATGCTACAGTGCGCACTACAGTATTACTACAATACCTATGTGCCACATGTCAGACGTTACATATCCTGAGCTGTGACACACGGTTATACAGTAGAATTTTTCGTGGCATGAGTGAAGCAGACCCACCGGTCGACGAAGACGGTGGCGCACTCAATGTTACTACGTATTTCTAGCCGAAAAACTGCTCATCGCTCTGAAGTTCCCGACCGCGAGAAGCAGGACTCGGCGTGTCGCGCGCCCACCCGCAACCGCAGGCCGCAGCTCGTCTCGCGCGCCCTGCCGCGGAGCCGCCAGTTCTCATAGCGTGGGCCGTGGAGTATGCGGCGGCCACCGCGCCTTTGAAACGACGTACGGTCCAAGGACGGGAGATAGTACGTAGTAACTACTTATGCACAGGTTTAATAACGAAAAGTATTGGCAGTACCTACACCGTTATACCATAAACCCTAAAAGTATTTTTTTCTTTCCGATTACAAAGTAGACGTGTACATACACCACGCACGCACGCACACCACACGCACGATTGTGTTTCCTTTGTACATGGCTAGAAATACAGATATCAAAAATGAATCATAGACTATATAAAGTTTTTTACTAAGACACTTAAAGATGGATACGAGAATTTGAACCTATGGGCACCACCCCACTAAGAAGTGTTCCTAAGAATCATCCGATGTATAGACACAAACATATGTAATTATGTAGAACAATAACTCACGCTCATAAACCATTATTGGCACCATTACTTACTGATTTATGGTAACCGACTATTTGTGCTACTTATCGTTCATATTTCGCAGGGTAAACTGAATGATGGACAAACAATAGCAGTAAAAAGGCTTATCCAGGAGTTCCTCACAAAGGTTTCCGTGAGCTGAAAAATGAACTAGTGCACGCCTTCAAGCTTAAGCATAGGACCCTTGTGCAGCTTCTCGGCATCAGCCAGAGCCATCTCCGGCGAACCATTCTATCTACTCAGGATATCACAACACATTGGATGGTGGCCAATTACAGAAGAACTTGTCCTCCGATACAGGAGTCACCTGCTAGAACTGCCATGAGATTGGGCATATTGCGCCAACAAGTGTCCCAAGAAGCAGCAGGTAACAATTCTAGCCATGAACAATTCCGGAGCATCAGCCGCCAAAAACCATCCAGGCAGCAAGGAAGCCACAGGTATTTGGGATGGGAGGTTTGAACCATGTCAAAGGCTGTAGGATCAGACAAACAACAGAGGGGGTGTGTGAATGGTGCCTAGAAATTTTCCCTCAAATATTCACAAATACTTTAATCCGATAGTTACAAAGCTATGAAGATTAAAATATCAGGTCTACTTGAAATAACAGAGGGATACAGAGTTGACCACAACCAGATCAAAACACCTTGGGTCGGATTACGACCACTAGACAGAAATCAACGTGGTCGATTATGACTGCTGGTCGGAAAACACCGGAGAGCCAAACTGAACATAATCAGTCAGCAAAGAAAAACAATGTGGTCGAAAGGCAGACAACGTGGTCATAACCATCGTGGTCGTAACCAATGTAGTCGAAACCACCACGGTCAAAACCAACGTTGTCGATGTCCAATGTGTGGTCATAGCAGTTCAAAATGTGACCAGAGTGATCTACGACCATTGAACGATCGAAACCAAAGTGATCGAATCAAGCCGAACTTTGACCAGTGAGGTCGACAACCAGTGAACGGTCGAAACCACAGTGGTCGGAGAACAGGAACTGTAGTACTGCCTCTACGAGGCTTGCAGTATTACTGTTTCCAAAGGAAGAACAGGGGAATAGGGTTTTTTTAGCCCGATCGCAAGATCCAAAATTCATGCAACTTTTGATTGAAAGATCCAAAAGTCGTGAAGCCAGTGTACACATGTTTATTAAGGTCTCAGAAAGTTATTCCATTCCTGGATCAAGAAATCCATGACAAATTTGAGACCTTTTGCAAATTAAAGCAGCATACACAACCAAGATCTAAAAACAATGAGTAGATCTTACTCGTGGGTAGAGAATATCTAAGAAAGCTTTGAGCATGATCCCACATGTCACAGCAAGAAAGAACATCGAAGAAATCAAATCAAAACTCTTGGATCAAGAAAAGATTGAAAGAGAAAAAATGGACTCAAAACAGAGCCGCAGAGCAGTCTTATGACGTGGTTGAAGACCATCGAGCGCTCGTAACCGACTGCGGTCGAAAACAATTCGATTAGCAGTGGAGGTGCACAGCCACACAATTCTACGACCATTGAACGATCGACCATTGAACGATTCTACTACCAACAACCTACGACCACATAACAGACGCTACGGCCATCTAACGCATAGGCTATGACTACCACACATATCGGTATGGCTTATGACTACTGAACACCACAGCTTACGACCATCGATCACGGCCAAGCAGAAGCTACAACCACTGATCACAGGCTATGACTATCGATCACACATGGTCGTTCAGGCACTAACGTTTTTGGCCACCCCGTGGTCGTTCTGCCGAACGGTCCATCCGACTACACAGTTAATAGATAGAAGGCAAACTTTTGCAAAATTCTCAAAAACCAAACTCAATCTTCACACATACTCTAACGCACAAGTCAATTACTCATCAAAACCATAGGGTGACCTCCACATGGTCTCACAAAGGCCACACTGATTATGGAACAGGGTATGTGTGATAATATTTCCAATTCAAGACCGAGCATCCCGGCTCTTTGTTAGCATGTGGAAATTCCTTTTAAGGGGATTGGAGTATATTTGTAATATCCTAAATATTCATTTCAGAATTAAAATAATAAAAATAATTTTCTGAATTTTCAAAATATTTTTCCCCATTTTTGAATTTAAAAAGGCCTTTCTAATTTCCTGAAATTAAAACTAATTTTTTACAAAAATAAAATCAACTTTGAGTTGAAAATATTTTTACTAAGTTTAAAATTCATTGAGAAAATTCTCTTAATTTTATTATTTTTTATCCTTATGTGGTATTTTTTCTGAGCTCATTTGAATTTTCTTTATTTTTCAAAATTCGAAAATCAATTTAAATATCCAGTTCTTTATCGGCCCGATTTCTCCGTGCGGTCCACCCTTTCTTCTTTTCCAGCCCGGCCTACTTCCTCTCTTTTCTAATTTTCCATAGCCCGAACCGGCCCACGTGGGCCCTCTCCGTCGCCGCGCCCGGCCCCACGTGCTAAAAATCGACGATGCAACGGGGGAACTAACGCGAGCTACTGAACTAGTTGTATCTAGTATGTACTAATAAGCACTTGCATAGCGAATGCAGAAGCCCACTCAACTGACAAGTTGCTTGAGTTTGACTGATGTGTAATCTTGTGCAAGTTACATATATTAAAGCTGATTTAATGGCCAGGAAAATATACTTATACTTAACAGAAAGAATCAGGCAAGTTACAATAGCAAAATCAATGTATACGATATGAATGCTTTTCAGCAAACGTACAGAAAGCAGTTGGCCCTTTTCCGTTCGAGTTTAAGAGTTTTTTTTTTAAAAATAATTTATTTTTTATTTAAAAATATAGAAATATACCTGTATTTTATTTTTTTTTTACAGAAATAGCCTCCAGTCGCCCTCTCTATCGCTCAACGGCCGAGCGACAGGCAGTCATCCACTTATTTAGCGTAAACGGCCGAGTCGAAATCCTATATTGTCGTACTGAAGAATACAGTCAGTCCAAACACATTAAGAAACTCATTTGACAAGTTGACTAATGCATTGACTTATTTAACTACACTACAGTTTGTTTATAACAGTTTTGGGATTGACTTTCATGAGCAACTGTTATGCTTAATGTTTTTCCCCTCCAGGTCTTTGTTAAACTTTCACTTTGCTTGTACACGAGGTTGGAAAATTGTCTATTCTTTTTGTCTTATATCATTCTGCGTCAACCAGGATTATGGGCTATATGGTCCGTTAAAGTGTTGTCCGAATTCTTCAACGTGTTCGTGTTAGACACCACGCTGACCCGCACTAGACGTAGCGTCAGTGGTGCACCAAGTCACGCTAGATGCAGTGCCGGCCTGCAAAACGAGTACAACTCAATTTCGTATTCTCGTGTAACTCTTATTCTCTAGTGCATATGCACCCTGGTAGTTGTATGGTTAGATGTATCAAATAGTCTTGTACTTATAATTCCTCCACATACAATGAATTTCGCCTTTGTGCGTTTGTAATTTTTTCCGTAAAGATTTTTCACGTAAAATCTGTCTCTCTTGATCTTCTATTTTGCCATACGTTTAATAACATGGTCCTCACTGAATAATGTGTTTACCCAGGTTTCCCTTACTTCTTTGGCATGTCAAAGAATGCTATGATTTTATATATAATGTAAGCTTGATGCCATTTCTTGCTTTCAACTGGCTGATGTAGTCCTGCCATCTGCATTATCGAGCATTTGCACGTTGGTAACCTTTTTTTAGCTTCGTTTTGATTTGCTGCAGGTTTAAAGCATCATTTAGTCCTGGCCTTCCGGGACATATGTTTCTAGCACACATGCTTTATTCTCAAGTTCGGTATCAGATTCTCATGTTATTCTTTCTGTTTCTATAGGTGACTGCTGGGCATTATATATGGAGACGAAATACGCCATTTACAGGTTGGGTCACATCCCACATGCGTTCTTACAGTTGTTCCAACTCTGTTCTCTTGCTAAGATCCTATTGGTACTTCTCTTTTCTGCAGCTCTACAAGAAAGCAACAGCCAAAACTTCCAAAGTTTCACATACCTCGACTCTTGTCTTTGGATTGGAAGCAATAAACACGCAACAAATTGAACATGTCTTGGAGGATCGAGGACATTTTGTCCGCATAGATGACATTTTGTCCTTCCAGTTTAGCACTCAGTAATTCGAACCAACTTGGTGATTGGAGACAATTTCTCAGTCTGTGTTACTGCCTTACTGGAGATTGGAGAAGAAAAATTGGATCTGAATGAATATGCTTAGGTACGTGCTAGCGCCCGAACTTACCATGGGAATGCTCTCATTATATGCTTCAGCCATCGTTAGATCTCATTTAAAATGATCACTCTCAACCGTTCAATTTGATACAACAAAAATTCATAAAACCCAACAATAAGTTAATCAGTTTGCAATAAAAACTCGTCTCACGTGCAACAAACACAAAACACAACCCAAAAAATTGCAACAAACGAGAATTATTTGTGCAACAATATAAAAAACTACCTCAATAAAAATAAAATGTTCTTACAACAAATAGAAAACACGAATAAAAAATTGAAAAAAATAGGAATTATTTATGCAACGATACTAGAAAACTGCCCTAACAAAAAGAAGATATTGCAATAAATAAAACACTCATAGGAACAACTGCAATATTTTAGAAAAGGTATTCTAACATGGGAAAAGACTTGTCACAACAACTCACCTTATTTGTTGCAACAATTTGGGTGAGCACGAAGGAGTAGACAACGTCTAACTAAATCCAGCACCTTGTCGCCGAAGCTCGTCGGAGGAGGCTACCCTCTTCCTCATCGCAGGTAAGTCTAGGCCTGGATCTTATGAGAGGCAAGGTCAGCCCAATTGCATCATCGAGTGTGTTGCTCATCCTCAATGAGGGCCGCACCGAGAAGCGACAACACTAGCGACCGAGGTCCTCCGTTCATCTCCACTGCCTCCTTGCTTGTTGCTAGTTGCCTTGGCTGCTTCAGCGTGACGTTCTCTCATTGCGCGGTCCTGAGAGCATGATAGATCAAGAGATGGAATGGGAGGGAAAAGCGTGGTCAGATGTCTGGCTCTGGTTACAAGCCACCTGAAGTGGAGGAGAGGAGGCGGTTGGAAAGAGAGTAGTTGAGAAGTGAAGGGTGGGATTTGTGAATGGCGGTTGGAGAGAGCAACTAAGAAGAGGGAACTCCTATCACCTACCTTGCAACATATCTCGAGAATCCTAATTCAACATTTCAAGAAAAATTGTTGCAACTATCAAAATAAATGGATGCAACATTTCAAATCAGCTATTGCAACATCTCGCGTATTTGATGCAACAAATATCGAAGCATATGCAATATACCCACCGGAGAGAAACGAAGCAGTGGCGGTGGTAAAGGGGCTTGAAGTAGGAGTATGAGGAGACAGATATCAGAGTAGAAGGGGAGGTCGGTCCGGTGCCTCATCGCTAGTGAGCTTTGATCTGACAGGGACAAAACCAGCCCACACCACCACCTCCATAGCGGAGCTTGGAATGCCTTACCGCTTCATCATGGAGCTTAGGAGACCTCACCTTCCTACCGTGGAGCTCCACCACCACCTGCCCTAAGCTCAGGAAGTTTTGATGTCTCCACCCTCGCCATATGGGATGAACTATTAGAGTGTTAGCTCAAACTAATGGCAGCGCAACAAGAGACATGTCACATTAGAGGAGCTCACTAGAAACTAATGATATGCTTGAGGGGAAGAGAGAGACCAGTACTGAGAGGGATCAATGGATGAAATGGATGAAATGGGTTGTAGTTGGATAATGTTTAGTACTTAGGTGGATAAATGAGGCTGGACCGCTCAAGACGTCGGATGCTATTATTTTACATCGTAATAGCAGTAGCAATTCTCATATGCCTATTATAAAAGATAGTCAGTAGTCCACCGGACTGCATGGCCGACAATAGTCCCCTAGACTGCACGGCGGACGACTTTGTCAGACACAAACAACCTTGTCAGCAATAGAATCTTAGACCCTACTCGAAAGGGCTTATTTTAAGTGGCTTAGAGCAACTCCAAGAGGTTAGCTAAAAATAAATGCCAAATTCCTTGATTTAGCCATCATGTAAAATACAAAACTCCCCAAAAAAGAAGAGTGCTACAACAGCTTAGCTAAAAATTTTTCTTGTCTATATTTAAATCGGCCACATCATCAAAGACATCTTTAAATTTGTTTCCGAAAGCGTTGTTTCTGATTCCGATTCGTGTATAGTTTGTGTACAGTTTTCTAAATTGTTTCGGAAGCCTCTGATTCCGATTGGTGTACAGTTTGTGTACAGTTTTCGAAGTTGTTTCGGAAGGCCACCAAATTTCAACTTTGTCAAAGACATCATCAAAGAGTTCTGTAGGAGTTTTGTTTCCGATTCTGATTCGTAGTTGGGAACATGATCCATATTTGATCATGATTCGTATTTGTATTACCATATTTTGTGTTCTGCTGATACTATAAATTGAAGAGAAAACGGGGAACCAAATCGGCCCAACCAAAAAGCATTACTTTGCATCTTGTGTACAATTTTCTGAATTGACAAGAAAAGCTACAGCAGACAGAGGTTTGACCGCTGTTCTTCGTCCGGTTCAACCGCTGTTCGCCCGGTCTGATCGCAGGCGTTCTTCCGGTCCAATCGCTGGTGAGCTTCAGGCTTCAGGTTTCAGCGCTCTCGGTTGCGCTCTCGGTGTGTAATGGATTCTGAAGATGAGTTCAACCTATTGAATGAAGTGATGGATTCATCATCTTCGGATGATGATGCTGAATTATATATTGCTGCTGCCCACATAGTAGCAACGGACATTGCCAATGAACCATATCATTGTGGTTCTGTTGAGGGACATCGCGTATTGAATCGTGATAGGCAGTCAGGGCACTTGAGACTTTATCAAGACTATTTTTCGGATGATCCTACGTACGGGCCAAACTATTTCAAGCGCAGGTTTGTACGTACCCCATATTTCTTTTCATTTATATTTTGTATATGCGCTCAATTTTGCCTATTTAATTTGTCTTCTGGCACAGATTTCGAATGAGGCGTCACGTGTTTGTCCGCATAATGAATGCTGTTGAGGAGCATGATGACTATTTTGTGCAGAAGAGGAATGCAGCTGGTACCCTAGGACTATCTTGTTTGCAGAAGGTTGTGGCGGCGTTTCGGATGATAGCTTATGGAGTAGCGGCTGATGCTACGGATGACTATGTTCGTATTGGTGAGAATACTGCTCTAGAAAGTTTGAGAAGGTTTGTCAGAGCTGTTGTTCAGGTATTTGGACCTGAGTACATGAGAATGCCTAATGAACATGATACAGCTAGATTACTTACAATTGGTGAGAGCAGAGGTTTTCCAGGTATGCTTGGTTCCATAGATTGCATGCATTGGACCTGGAAAAATTGCCCTGTTCAATGGCAGGGTATGTATGTAGGGCACAAAAAGGATCCTACAATTATACTAGAAGCGGTTGCTTCTAAAGATCTTTGGATTTGGCATGCTTTCTTTGGGATGCCAGGCTCGCACAATGATATCAATGTTCTCCAAAGATCTCCTATTTTTGCAAGGCTTGCTGAAGGTGAAGGTCCACAAGTTAATTATAGCATTAATGGAAACAATTATATAATGGGTTATTATCTCGCAGATGGCATATATCCATCTTGGGCCACTTTCGTGAAGACCATACCAGAACCACAAGGTAACAAGAAGAAATATTTTGCTAAGGCACAAGAAGCATGTAGGAAGGATGTTGAACGAGCATTTGGGGTTCTACAAGCTCGCTTTGCTATCGTTCGTGGGCCAGCTCGTTTGTGGGATGAGGACACGCTTGGAGAAATCATGAAAGCTTGTATCATTATGCACAACATGATTGTTGAGGATGAGGGGGGCGACGAAGATGATTTCAATTACGACGACGTGGGAGAAAAGGTGAAAATATCCCACGATGGTACACCTGAACTGGATGCTTTTATTCAAAATTACAAGAACATCAAGGACAAGGAAACGCACACACAACTTCAAGCCGACCTTATTGAGCACTTGTGGCAAAATTATCCAGATTTATACAATAATATTATTAATGATTGATTTGATCGATTCCACACGGTTTGCAACCTTTTGTACTTATAAAATATATGTACTCAGAGCAGCCAAAGAAATAGCAAGTAGAGCTTAACATAAAGCAGCTTGTCCTTATCGCATTCTCCAAGTGGCACATAATCTCATATACTGCATACTATGAAGCAAAACAACATCCACATATTGAAGGTTCCTAGATTATACACAGCATGTCTCAACTCTCAAGACTAAAGTAAAATGGAAAATCAACCAGAAGGACTTATCTGTTATTTCATATTCTCTAGCACGCACTTGACAGCCATAAAGCATATTAGCAACAAGCATGCACACCTTAAGCCTCCCAACAGGTTCATCTTCTAAGACATCACCAGCACTTCCTGCATTTCATTGGCCACAACATTGAACAACAAAGGTCACAAAACTTATAAATTTAGCATAGAAGTAGGGAAAAGAATGTACCAAGTTTGATAACCTAGTTTTGGGATCACATAACAGCCAACAGCTGCTAATTTTTGAGCCGTCTTGCAAGTATGTCATTCTGGAGCTGGTCATAGAACATCTGCTGTTTGGTGGACATGGTACTCGTATCAACATTCATAATTCTCTCTTCTTCGAGGTTCCTCTTGAACTCAAATTTCTCTTTCTCAATTCTGATCCTTTCTTCCTGCAATGCGAAGGCTTTTTGCATCTCTCCTCTTTCTTCAAATCCTTCTCCGTGTCGGCCTCTTTCTTCTTTGCCAACATATAATCCAATGCTTCGATGCTGGAACGTTGTCGGAATTTGTCTTTCTCCTTCTTCTTCCCTGTAGGTCTGTCCAGTGTAGGCATTGCAGCCTGACTATCATCACCATTAGTAGTGACAACTAATTGTGCTGCCGTTGCAGGACTTGAATTCGCCGTGGTCTTTTGTTTTTTTGCTTGCTAGTTTCTGAGTTACACTCTGATTGCTCCTATTCATCCACTTGGGCTGGTCTTTCAATATTTTCAGCAATGCATGTACGGGAAATTCCGATGCAGCTTGTCCTCAGCCTTGAACATTCTTAATGCGTTTGCTTGCTGCAAATTGAAAAAACATAGAGACTGCATGACATAGACAAACATCATATACAATTGGAAGGGCAAGGTATGTTATCTAACCTTATCATCGATAGATAAGCCACTTTGATTTCTAGCCTCTATCTTTGAAACACAACCAGCAAATATGTTTACATCATGTTGAATGCCGGACCACCGGCTCATTAGGGAGCTTTGCGTTCGATCAGAATCGAATGTCTTGTTGCCATGAAAATAATCATATATTCTTTTCCAATATGTCGAACGTGATTGATCAACTCCGTGCACCGGATCCAAACTCACATTTAGCCATGCTGAGACCAACATTTCGTCCTCCTCGACGTTGAAATTCTTGGTCCTTTTCTGATTCCCTTTCACACTTGGTGGGGCATCATCACTTGCTGGTGTTTCATTAGGAGGTCGGACATTATCAGACAAAGCAGCAGGATTACAACCCCTAGTAATCATGTCGGTAAAAGATCTTTTTGAATCCATGGCGCCTGTGAAAACATAACAAAGGGACAATCAAGATCATACACTGAAATCTACATATCATCCATATCTATCCCAGTGCAGCAAAGACGGACCGAAGATCAGGTTCCAATATTGGCGTAAATCCAGCAATACATAATCTCAACTCCCCATAAGACTGTTCTTATAAGATTCAGGTTCCAAATGAGCATTACATTACTAACAGGCAAACAGCTAACGTTAGTAGCATTTCGATTATACGGTTTAGCTACCGTCACCGACTAATCAATCAATTAATCGGCTAACAAGTCTTGGGCTTGCTAAGCATATTTCCAAGAGAAAGAGAGAAGCATGGAACAAAGGCCAGATAATTTCTTTGCAACTGACTTCCTTTCTCTCCTGCAGGTCATGCGATTGCTTATATATTTTACCGGAAGAACTACATCTCAGCATAAACATACTGTTATGAAATCGACAAGATAATGCATGAGTTATTTTACCGGCACACCAACAACTACTACCATCATGTAGTTCAATGTGCAGTTCAGTTCACCAAAACTCACCAATACTGAGTTATTTACTGCATCAAAACCGAGTACTGCATTAAGCAAAAAACTCATCCATATCATGTTAATTATTAGCAAAACATAGTGCAGTTCAATTAAGCAAAAAAACTCATCCATATCAATGTATTGGAAATGGATTTCTTCCACTATCTAGCTAGGCATTGGTTGAGATGAAAACATCAGTAGGAGAGCAAAGGTCAGTTTGAGTGATTTCGCCAATCTCCATTATATAAAAATTGCATCTGGGTATTTGGAACTCACCGGAGTACATGCCAGACAAGGGGGCCGATGCAGCGGCAGCAGCATTGGGAGGAAGGACTCGACGCCGCAGCCTAGGTACCCCCACATTTTCTAACCAAGGCAGCGACGCCAACTGCTGTTGCTCCCACCCGCCGGCCGCCAGGAAGATGGGCAACGAGTAGCGCGCAGAAGAATTGGGGTCCCCGTGGCCGTGGCTCGAGGACAGCGGATCCCCTTCCGATGGAGCCTGCGACATGGTGCCTCGGCACGATTCCGAGAACCTCGAAGGGATCCGCGTGGTGGGGAGAGGAAGACCCCGGTGGCAGGGCGGCGCGAGCGCAGGAAGAGGGGAAAAGGGGAAAAGGCGAGAAGCAGCGCCGGATGGGAAGGAAAAAGGGACCACGGGAAGGGGCCGCACGCGGGAGAGGATGGCGCGCAGAGAAGGAAATCTAGCGCGGGAGAGGAAAAGCCCGCGCGCGGGAGTCCATGGGCGCCGCGGATAGCACGCCGATGTCGCTCGGGAAAGATAGCAAGCGAGAAAAACAGGATACCTAGCGGGGAATAATAGGAAACGAGATAGACATACTGTTGGACTCTTTTTTTTTGGTAAAATAGCTACAATGGGTTTTATGGATGCATTTAGCTAACCTCTTGGAGTTGCTCTTATGGCTGAAAAGTACTGTAGTTGACAGTGGCTTATTTAGTGTAATTAAATTTTAAAAAAATTTAAAAAAGAAAAAAAACATATTAACTCGTCACGGACAGTACAAACAAATACGGGGAAAAAAGAACCGACAAAAAAGCTTAAAAAAACCAAAAAATCAGAAAAAAGATAAAATTGTTGAATAGTGACCAGAAGCTCAAACCGAAATGAACAGGGCCTTATAGTTACAGGGAGCAACTCCCAGTGTAGCATAAAATTAGTGCAGCAATCTACCTCCTACGCAAACGAACTGTACAAGGCTCAATAAAAACGCAAGCTTGTACTGTTTGTTCACTTCACCCAAAAACGCAAGCTTCTACTGTTTGCTCAGTTCACCCATGTAGCGGAAAGACAAAGCGGCACCGAAGTTCCTCCGCTCCTCCGCGAAGTCGTCGTCGGTGTCGTCGCTGGAGCTGGACACCGGATAAACCGTTGACTCATGGATGACGCCTTTAGCTATGCAGTCTTTGGTCGCAAGCATCTTGACCTGTCCGGCGTGGGAGATCTCCACTACGACCTTGCCGTCATCCTTCGGAAGAGGTTGCTTCCAGGGCTCCCCATCAATTCTCATGTAAGCATGGTCGGTCGCACCCTTGTGGAATTTGAATCGAACGCGGTGAGCCTGGGGATGAATAGAATGTCAGTGTCCATGAACTAGCTTTATTAATATTGGGGTCCAAATGTTCTGAAGGTGTTTGTTCGAGTAAATTTCGGCATATGGCTTCACTTATTCAGCTTTGCTACTTACGTCGGTCAATACTTATAATCTGGCACTCAACTCTGGCAAGTCCGTAACTAGTTTATTGCGTGACTAAGTGATGAGATAATGTAGAGGCAAGTCACATGATGAACCACAAATAAGGAGGGTTGGAGGTGGTAAACAACAAGTAGCCAGGTAATAATCCAACATGCATCTGTATTTACCTGAGCAAGACGAGTACCATGGCCTTTTGGAGATAACAAGACAAGGCCGTGCCAAGCATCTTTGAAACCCACAATCTCCAGAAGGCCATCGTCCACAAGTGGAGGCGTTACCAAGCCTCTCTGCAATAGTTTAATTTGAGGTTTTTTAGGGTATTATTAAAAAAGATAAATGTTTAAATTAAGTTCAATAGCACCAGAAGTGAAATTTTGTTATACAAGGAATGACGCTAACATTATAACTTCAACTCACTTTTCTTTGCTTACTGTTACTTGGTGTTCCCCATGGATTCAGTCCACCAGAGAAGCTCGGTAAATTGAGACAAACAATGGACCGAATACTGCATTTATGTAAAAACTTGTTCAGAACATTATAGATTAATGTCAAATTTTTAAGAAGTAATCTGTCATCATATCACCAAGAGCAATCAACATAAAAATAATAAATCAGAGAACTTTACGAGGTTTATAAGCTGGATTCAGCGAGAAGTATAGACCTTATTAGCAAAACCCTCCTGACTTGAGCTTATAAGCGTCATAAGCCAGTTCAAGCTAAGCTGAATAAGCGCCCAAAGTTATTGGCCATCTGAGAGAGAGAGAGAGAGAGAGAGAGAGAGAGAGAGAGAGAGAGAGAGAGAGAGAGAGGGAACCCGTGCTAGTCTTGGTATATCATTGTTTATGCTATAACTAAAACTTAAGTTCCATCGTTGCTCAAAGGTTAGAACAAAACCTCCCAAGCTCTTATATGCGCAACCAGTTTCAATATTGAAAAGGGAGAGCACAACAGACTTACCTCTGTGGAATTTCCAAGTTTTCCCATTTTCCAGATTTCTTCATTATCTTTACTTTTGCAAGGTGAGCAATATTCCTGTGGTCCAGTGAAAGGTGTGCCAAGAAAGGTGTGAGCCAAATACAAAGTTATCTACAAACCTTTGACTATTTTTCTATATGAACGAAACCAATATTGAGTTTGTGACTAATATTATTTTTCACAAGGCAGTTCCATACTCAAGTGAATGGAAACAAAGGAATTACCGTGACATTGGATGACATAGAGAGGCACAGAACCATCCTTGTGTACATGCCAGCTTCATATATGTTTTCTGCACTACAGATCAAAAATGCGATTGGTTTCTGCACTGCTGAACATGTACATAAATGATATTAAATCTTAAGAGAGAAATTAAAACCAAACAATGAATGCATTAAAAATAAATAAAGAAATGCACAGAAGCTTAGGGTCACCTGATTAGACAACTGATTCTTGAATTTCTCTGGATGCAATTTCCTCTCAGAATGAAATGCGTAAGACACTTGGGCATCCATTCCTGTGACAGAAAACGAGTGTCTTTTCAACCTTTGGCTTTTTAGCTAAACAAAAAGTTTATCTGTTTATGTTCCTTTTATTTGAAAGAAGGTTTATGTTCCTATTTTTTTCACCCCACTTTTGTAGAAGAGCAAGAATCAAGCAAAAAAACTGATCACCAATGTACAAAAGTACATTTTGAACAAGTAACTCACCCATACTGAAATAATTCCAGAACCCCCCACGAAATGTGTAAGAATATTCCTGGGAATATATAGAAAAGAAGGTTATACAGATAACATGGTGCTGCATAATTCAAAAGTTTCATTTTCACTTTGTCAATAATTGACATCTAAACAACTCAATTTATGGATGGAGAACATATAGTACAAATCAAGTATGCTGAGGTAGATCAAAGCAAGACACAATCATCAAATATTCTAGACAAAACAATCATAATTAAGTTCTATTCAATAAGTTGAAAAAATGTTTGGATTAAATATTTTGAAAATCTAAGTGATATATACATTACCTCTCTTATTAGATAATAACTATTTCAGATGTTCGTCTAATGTATCTCACTCGCATGACAAATAAATGTAATGAAGGTGGTGGATAGTGCTCTTTCCAAACATACACAGCAGCTTCACAAAACGCCAAAAAATTTTAACAAAGATAGTACTTAAGCTAATACAAAATCTGAAGAGGTGAGTCCTCTAATATAAATTATATACAAAATGATAAAAGTACTTAAGTCAGCCATAGTTACCATATCTTGTGGATCTGTCTTTGGCCCACGGCGAAATGCATGCAGAGAATGAGGGATATCAGAAGGAGCAATTGGATCACATGGAGAACCTTTTGGGCTTTCCATTCTCATGACAATATGCCAGCTAAAATATTGTAAATACCAAGGTTAGTCAACATTCATACGAAGATTACATACAGGACTGTGAATACTGTACAAAAGAAACCCACCTATCAATGTTCATCTCCCTTGCTTCTCTTACCAATTGTAGAAATGATATGACCGACTCATAATCCGTTCCAGGATTTCTCTTCCCCTGCATATCAATTGTTTGCTATTATTGACAGCCCATCATATAAATTATTTTGTATCAATTAGCACATAAAGATGACATCACGAAAGGCAACATAGAGAGAAATAAGAGTTGTTTATCTAAACTGATGATGTGAAATCTATGGCACTAACATGGACAGCTACTTAAGTTCGAGACAACAACACATAGGAAAAGCAACCGAAGAAAGCTAAATTTTCTCTCCACGTAGCAAAAAAAAAACCTTGAATTCAACATTTGAGGTCTTATCATCAAGTAAAAGTCAAAGCAGGTCTAACAGAAAATGCTCATACAAGTATAACACGATGCATTGGTATAAGACGATCTTGATTAACTACTTTCTTGGTCCCTTGGACATACCCATCCAAAAGAATATGGCAAGTTATTTCCAGTTCCCAGGGGAACTGTAGCAATGGGAGGTGGATGTACTAGCTTGAGATCAGATACAACTCCAAGTAACCAACCTGCAGTTCCATCACCTCCAGCAACCTAATTGAATTTCCATGATAAAAATATGTAAGTTCAGCCTATTCAAATAAGTCAATGGACAGAATAATGGCTGAAGTATTAGCAAGAAATCTTGTTAGAAAACATTTGCCTGTCTGCACTTACTATTAGCCTCAATCTCTTATGGATTTCAGAAGCAAGAGTATCTCCATCACGCTTGAGCCTTTCCAAGTTGCCATAGAAGTTGTGCAAGACCTTGTCTGGAGCTTCCTCAAGCAGATCAAACACCTGAAATGCAGATATTTAGGAATTCCATATACTAATTTCTTTCAGTAAAAATGCAAGAGTGTTGTAATACCAAACAAGTATATCTGATGACATTGACAACATCTACCTGAGCATGGTTGAGAAGATTACGGTATGTGACAATTAAATCATGTCCCAGTTGCCCACCACTTCTGGTGTTGATAAAAACAATCACTGGACAACTGGGTATCTGAGAAACTTGCTCCGCTGGAGACTCCAGCACAAAAATATAGGTTGGAATATAGAATTCTTTCAGCGTGTTATTTTTCTCAGAATTTTCATCCATTGAAGCTTGCAACCTGCAATATTCATGCCACATTATAAAGATATACAAGACTACGAAATATATTGGGTGTACTTTGACTATGTTCTTTTGAAGGCAAAATGTAATTACTGATACAGTTTGTCAAGCAGATGCCTTCATAAAATTTAGTAGTTGGAATTTATGCACCAGTCTAAGCACGTTTATAGTCACTTTGTTTCAATATGCAATGCAAACGCATAGTTAGCATTCATTAGTATCCTGGAGTGTTTTAATTAGGATAGAGTAAATGCGCATGCACTTTATAAAAGTTAACAAAGGTCATCAGATGAAACTATTTTTGTAGTCCAACTGTTTGCACAGGTCTCAACTATGCACAAGTTTTATACTAACGAACCACTTCAGGTTTCCACTAGTCAAATTTGATCACCAAATCTCAGGTTTAAATTGAAAATAGGGCCCACGTGTAGTCCTAAAACAGAAGCTACCTCAATTAGCTCAGTATAAATCACTGGTACAGTTCTGTTTTTGGTAAGGGCGTGATTCCATTGTATTAAAAAAAAGGTTTATAGATGGTAAGGTACCGTAATATTAGATCATGGCACATACTTGGCTAAACTGGTATATTGTCAGCTGTTTCAAAACTCACAGCTGCTTATTTTTGGAATAGCATAGAAGGAAAGAGGTGTAAGTCACTGTCATCCTTACAATGAATCATAGCAGTGTCAATTATCTATTGCTGTCATTGTTAATTGGTCACTAAAATCACGTCACCAACCAATACTCTAAAAAAATCTAAAACAAGTGGGCCATAAATGATCCCAAATCAATTTTTATATCATGCCTAGTAAAACAAATTGTAAAACTCAGCTGTAGTTGCAGACTCCGATAAGTTTAACAAATGAAGAGATAAATAATAAATTCGAAAAGTTCAAATCAACAAAAGTGCTCAAATTGGAGGTGTTACCCGCTCACTGGAACAATCAAGTTGAAGTCACGAATTAGATGCACTCATCCTGACAACTTGGAACACTAAAACTTCAAACGGATTATACCCAGTATTCAATCCTTCTCCTTTGAGCAAACTAATTGTACCGAGACACCCAACAAAACCTGAAAAGCTTGACAATTTCCTACCTAAACCACACCCAAACGAAAAAACGAGAAGCCCAGAAGAAGCATTCAAGCAGCAAATCTATCTCACTGACGGACCAGGGATAGAAACATGCACCAAATACGACAAATTTGAAACACCTTTACTCAAACCGCCAAAGCATAACCAGATTACCCTACAGAACAGATGGTAATCGCGGAGCACTGAAACAACCAACAAAATGCGCTCAGTCACCCTTACTCCGCCAGATCAGAAGCGATACATTTCGCTAAGCCATTCAGGGCCCAAACGGCGACCATAAAAACCCAAACCAAAAAAAAAAACGCGCTTACATGGCCAAATCCCACGAAAAACCTCCGCTATTTACCGCTTAAACAACTCGAACCATCGCGCCGCCCAAACTAGCAAATGGAACGGAGCAGCAGTCTCAGGGATCACACACCTGGGCGAAGGCGAATCGCTTGGCGCAGACGGCGCAAAAAGCCCCAAAAGCGCGCGCCGCTCTGGGGCTCGGAGGCTAAGCCGCAAGCGGAGGAAAGGAACGTCAATAGGATGCCCCCATCTCTCTCTCCGCGAGCCTGAGTTGTCGTGAGCTCGAGGAGGCGGGTTGAAAAAAATTCGCGAGCGCGTGCAGGGTTAATTATAAGCGCCAGGCGAGGCGGGCCCCTGCTTGGTCCACGTGCAGCGCCGACGCGTGGCTTTTATTTCCGGCCTCCAATGACAGGCGGGCCCAACAGAATGATGCGTGCGGTGGTGGGCCGCCTGGTCGGTTGCTTCCGCTCCCGACGCTTTCAGGCTGACACGCGTCGTCCTTGCGTGACTGACTTGTGGTCCAGACACAGAGTGGGGACCGCAGTCGGGTCCGTGGAGTTGGTTGTCTTGTCGTTGGGGTGGTTCGACTTCGAATCTCTGGTGGATTTGTTTGACAACGCCGTTGGCTTTGCTTCTGGGGGTGGCCGTGGGGGATCCCGTGTTGCGAACGGGGGAAGGAATCCCGCGGGAAAGCGACCGTTCCCGTGCGGCTGTTGAGATGTTCTCTTCTCGAAACCGGTTCGGTTCTCGCGAGCTGTGACTTGTGAAACTGCGGCGCGGCGCGGCACGGCACGGCACGGGGAAGTACATAAGGTTGTTAGGATCGTCAACCTAGATAGTATTGTTTTTCTTTTGATAGGATCAGTTCGTAGCATCACGATCTTATGATATTTTATTAATTATAAATAGATTAAATTGTGTATTATTTAATAAAATAATTTACTTATACTTCTTCTAATATAATTATATAGAAAAGATGTAAGGGTACTACTACGCAAATAACACTACTGCACTGCATAGTCTGTACGTAATAACAATGAGCAATATTTATTTTTTTCCCTTCCCTTCGTTACTCCCAGTTCCAAAGCTCCCAAGTCACATCTGATGAATGCTAGCATGTCTCCACCCAACCATTGAAGGGTGTTTAGTTTAGTGCTGCTGTGTGTGTCTGCGTCTGCGTCTCCCTCCATGGCTCCATGTGGCATCGGGGCAGTTGCCTCGCCTCCCATTGAGCCTTTTGTCCTCACTCGTAGGCAGGGGCGGATGCACCTTCAGCCATGCGGCCATGCGGGTATAGCTTCTCAAACCGATTTTAGTTTTTATTATTTAAAATTTAAGTTTATATGACATGTATCTTTATATGCTAAAAATTAGTATCTCTATATATCAAAGACTACACTTATCTAAAAAAAAGAAGGATTAAGTGTGTTGACAAATAGGGAAAGAAAAGAAAACATGCATGATGTTGACAAAGCAAGCACTACCAAAAACTACGTGTAAGTTGAAGTTGGCATGCCACAATATATTAATCGACCGTGAAAAGTGAACAAAATAACAGAAACTATTTAAACCGATTGAACGTGGGCCACCAGCCGATCTAGCCCCAAGCCAACGCCAACCCAAGGTCTAAGCCAACACCATCCCCAAGCCAACCAAGTAGCCAATGGCAGATCCTGACGACGCTTTACCTACTTTCCTCTATTCCCCACGTGGCATGCCACGCGCGTAACCTTTCATCTGTAGCAGTGATGGGCCCGACGCCGAAGCTGCCGTCGTCTGGGAGTACACCGGCTACTTCTCGCCTACGCCTGTGTGCATCGGATAGTATAGTTAGATTTCTTGCTATGTTAATCTCGCTGCGCATGCATGTAAATAGAGTAAATCTCAGTGTATGTATGCTGTATGCAGTATGGCCAACGGTCACGGCAATAAACGAGGTAGTCAACTCGTCGTCTCATCCTGGTTCCTTGCTTTTAAAGTTCAAATATTCAGTGATCTTCATAACTAACAAAGTAATCACGAGGCAATCAAAATAAGTGCTAAAGTTTGTGATTTAGATTTTAAGGTTTCAATTCTATGATCTTTACAATATTTGTGGGTCGGTGCTTTAATATTAGAATGCGTTGTTTCATTTTTTGCAACAATTGAATTAGGAAATTTTTCAATATATTTTAATATCTAATTCAATATGTTCTAACTTTCAATAATTGTCATCTCCTCATGGCATGTAGTCCGTAGTCATGGAGCAATTTTTAAAAAGAAAGGCACTAGGTTGAAGTGCAAATGCTACGAATACAGAAAGGTCAGAAATCAATTGGGAAGAGAAGATTCAGTTTGATCCAGGGAAAAGGAAAAAAGAATAGATGACTATTTCCCCAATCAGAAAGACTTGGTAAGAAGAAAGTACTTGAATAGTGGGCCTTACCAACCTCGCACATATAATTTTCCATATACAATGTTTAGGACGAAAAAGAGAAGATTTAACCCTGCATGGTTTGATCAGTATGGCAATTAGTTTGAGTATAGCAAGTCTAAAGATATAAAATTTATAACGCATTACTATCTACTATATTATCGATGGATACATTGATAAGAATATATATATATAAAGTCCATTACCGGTCCTTAAACTTTTTATACCGTGTCATCCCGGTCCTTAAACTTTCAAAGTGTGGTAATTTCTTTTGAAAGTCTATGGACCGGGATGACACAGCATAAAAAGTTCACTGCTACAACTACATAGAATATTGCCACACTTTGAAAGTTTAAGGACCGGGATGACATACTTTAAAAGTTTATGGACCGGGATGACACAGCATAAAAAGTTTAAGGACCGGTAATGCACTTTACTCTATATATATATATATATATATATATAGGAAAATTACATAAGGCACCATGGTGCCTAGGCACCAACATCCGATACACGTGTATGATTGATAATTTTTTTGAGTTTGGGTATGAAAATGTTTTATACTCTTGATATATTTATGGTAAGTAAGTTTTGAACTCAGTTCAAATTAGTTTGAACTACTTTTGAGTTCAATGCAACTACAGTGAGTATATACCATAAAAATAGTTCAAACTAATTAAACTGAAGTTGAATTTAAATTTTTTTCGGAGTTTGACATCTCAAATATACTTTTTTATGGGTATATGAAGATACCCACATCAAACGTTGCGAATCTCGAAGCAAATCAACGGGTATTGATATTGGTGCCTAGGCACCATGGTGCATGAAACACTCGTCCTATATATATATATATATAGAGAGAGAGAGAGAGAGAGAGAGAGAGAGAGAGAGAGAGAGAGGCCTGCGTTATTTTTGTTCTCTTCCGCCACTGCTCGCAGGGAGGCTGGCCTACTTCTCTACTTCTATTACTACTACTGGGAAGTGGCTCTTGGCTTCTATTTGAGCCGTCTTTGCTTCTGATCTGCTGGACCGGAGGCTCCTTTCTCCTTCTGCTGGCCTTCTTTGGAGTTAATGGAGTTCTGTAAGAATTGTTATCCTCTGTTGTGGTGGTGGTTGGTTTGATGTGTGGCCATGGCCTATTCTAGATCTAGATGCAGATGGACATGGAGAGTGGAGACAACGCTCTGGTTGCGCTTGGTGATCGCAGAGGCGCAGGAGCTCATGATGGCCTTGGGTCAGCGCCTGGGATTACAAAATTGCAAAAATATCATGATTCCAGTGATCCTACCAGTTGGATCATGATTCTATTGCGATACTAACAATTTTGATTCATAATACGATCTGTATAGTAATCTTTCCATAGGATCATAAGATACTACAATCCATATCGCGGTTCTATAAACCTTGCTTGCGCGTGCGTGCGCGACAACATCCTCATGCTTTTCGATGGCATGGTGTGGTGGGTGCACGGTTGATCGGGCCGGACAGGTCAAACCAACGGAAGAATGTCCCTTATCTCGATGCCTGGGCAGCTAGGAATCTTTGTAGATCTTTAGTAGTAGTTCCATGTGACCGGGATTCTATACTGAAGCAGGTGTATTATTATGTACTATTAGGTGTCTATAGGTTTTGATCATGGGACGAGTGTATTCTCAATTCACACTGAAATTAAGCTCATAGAGTATATGCATGCATGTGTGTCGAATTTGTATGTTGGAAACTGTTAGACCATGTGGTGGTTGTGATTAAAAGTGATGATAAATAATTGATATTTGGATTTTTTTTTAGAATTTGTGTTTATGAAATTTTTAGTCAATCGCAGTCAAAGGTTTTGAATCCGAGTGATCCCATTTAGTTCTGAGTTGTTCGAGTGGTTTTGGTTGCCCCGAGTAGTTTTGCTTTGCTCTGAGTTGTTTTGGTCAGGTACGAGTGGTTTCAGTCACGTACAAGTGGTTTTGATCTATTTTGAGTAGTTTCGAACTAGTTCAATTGGGTTTGAGTTACATCGGACGATTTTCGAGTAGCAATGGAGTATCAGACGGTGTCTGATTAGCATGGCGCATCAGATGGCTTTCGAGTGCCATCGGAACATCGGATAGCACTCGACTAGCATCGGAGGATCGCACGGCTGGCTTCGACCATGAAGAGTGATGGCCCGCCCAGCTGATGTTTACGACCACTCAGAGTTGTTTACAACCACGTCCAACTTCGATGATGACATACTTCGACCACTGCGGTTTTTGACCACGACAACTCGACTAAGGCATTTCGACCACGTTCGACTTCAACCACGTCTGACTTCGACCACGACAGAACGACTACTGACGGTAATCATAGCTACAATACTTTTTCATGGTCATAGCTATAGTACTTTTTCAGGGCATAGATTTTGTTGGTTGATAGTCGAAGGTTTTACGGTCAATGATCGTAGATTTTACTGGTCGTACTCGATAGTCGAAGCTTTGCTGTCGATGGTCGTAGTCTTCGCAATCTTGTCATCATAATTGTAGACTTTGCGGATTATTATCATTGTCTTCGAGTTTAGTCGAAGGCTTTGCGATCGGTTGCTATAGGTTTCGCGGTCAGTACTCATAGACTTCATTGTTGGTACGAGTGCTTTACTTCTTATGATCTTCGAGTTCTCGTGTTAGACCAGTGGGATGATTGGCTGGTGCTTGGTGGTCATGGTACTCGGTAGTCGGAAGCACTTGGTACTCGATGGTCGGTGATCGGTTGTCGTAGGTGTTGCAATTGGTAATCGTAGTCGTAGTGATTGGTACTTGGTAGTCGGTACTCAGTGGCTCTGTAGTCGGTAGCGATGCAGATGTTTTTCACAAGAGTTTTTGAGCGGAGTTGATTTGTGGAAAGCGATGGAATTGCTGGTCATGCTGAGTAGTCGGAAGGTGGATTTCTAGAGAGCGATGGTATTTGTGGTCATGGATGATTGGGTTGGTATTTGTGAATTGTTTTGATCTTGTCTATAGATGGACAAGGGTGGTTTTCATGTGTGTGCTAATGTCGGTCAAGTTATAGAGAACTTGTGTCGGAAGAAAGTTTCTTTGGTCTTTGCATGTACAGGTGAGCGTGGAGACAATCATGGTTGGTGACGAGGAGGGCCAGGACTAGGAGGGGGTAATCTGAGGTCCAGGCGGTCAAAATGTCACGTGAGGTGGTTGGGCTCATGTTGGAGCACGTGGAGATCGAAGGTAGATAATGCGTGAAGGTGTGGAGATAGTTACGGTCGGTGACGAGGAGGACCAGGACTAGGAGGGGGTAAGCTGAGGTCCAGGCGGTTGAGATGTCGCGCGAGGTGATTGGGTTCACGCTAGAGCACGTGATGATGCGTGAAGAAGCTACAGGAGGTGTGGTCCTGGAGGCTTCAACACAGGAGTTGGTGATGCATGATGGAGATACAGGAGGTGCGTCCTGGAGGCTTCGTGACGTGGTGAGATTGGAGTTGTTATGGACGGAGTCCGTAACAGAAAGGTTTAGAGATATGGTAAAACTCGTATTAGAAAGGGTTTCGGATCCCGTGATTTGAGAAAAAGATAGAGTTGTATGTTCGTGTTTGAGGCAGATACGACTTGAATATTAGCCTACAAAAGTAGTGAGAGGCTAAGAGCTAACGTGTGGTTTTTGATGGGGCTTTTGGGGAGAAAGCTTGTGTGGGTTTTTAGAGGGATTTCATCGAGAGAGCTTTTAGGGGTGTCTTAAGGGCACTTTGTAACTACATCCATGATACAGAAACAATAGATCAGATCTATTCCAAGAAAAGTTTGCTGGCATCGACAATGTGTTTTATGAGCATCATTTTTCTTCTATCTTCGACGTGTACTCATTCGAGCGTTCGAGCGGCTGAATTCTTCGAGCGGAGGGAGATTACGACTACGTACGTCGGCGGTCGTAGCAAGGATTGAAGAGAGCGGTCGGACGATCGAAGCGTTCATCGAGCATGGGCGAGCGAACCAGCGTCTTGCAGTTGTAATATTCATCAGGTAATTTAGATTATTTTTCTTTTTTTCCTTTAGTTTTGGTTTCAGATTCCAAAGAGCGGAGACAATCATTCACCCTCTCTGATTATGCTATACGATCCTACATAAACGATTTGAGAATGTTCATGTTTTGGAAAGACAAACGCCCCTTTCCTGTGTTCCTTTGATGTAGTGGCATAGGAGGATTAGGTAAGCATGAAGAAATTGTCAACACGGAAGCATATAAGAGATGTTTATATTGACTTTTGTTTTTGTTTCTGGTTAGAAAAGTCAGAAATTAAAACGAATATATGATTTTTTGAAGTGGCTTTTCCACTCCTCTTGCACTTATCTCCATCCAGGGATAAGGCAAGGGGTCACGGACGTATGCTCATCTCGCTCTCATCTCGTATACATATTTGTCCCTCACTTTCTCCACCCCTCGTGTCTTCCTTATAAAAGTTACTTCTTTCAACCATTATTATTTATTTTCAGCTAAAAACTATTAAATACAATAAAAAACCATCAGCCACAGGCAATACAAATGCCCACATAGCCCATAGGCAAACAAGCAACGAGATTATCATAGGTGGCAAGTGTGACGATTTTGCCCACGAAGAGAAATGAGTTGCGGAGTAAAATTTCAGCTCCCGACGTTGGATTTGGACAGCAGCAGCAGCAGCATACCGAATTTGTTCTGGAGATGCCCTTGTCGGAAGGCAAGACAAGATTCCTGATGTGATCGAAACATCTCTTTACCGACCGTGCTGACCTGGAGCTTAGCTTACAAAGGGCTTTATTTTCGAATGTCCAAAATATCGGACATGTTCGCTGAAAGTTGGTGCCGAAAGTTCACGCCGACAGTGTGGCGCCATTGGCATCGCTTGGTGTGCAGTAGATGATCTATTCAACAGCTAGATGCGATGCCCCAGTGCATGATCTATTCAACAGCTAGATGCGATGCGGCCGTTGACGTTTATAGTAGGAGACTGAGGAGAGTTTATCATATGCACGGATGCACCGAACTAACTAGTGGCGTATCCGGTGAAAATACGAATTTAAGAATTTTTAGAAACTTCTAAGCTAAGTGAAAATAGAATTTGCATTAAATTCATATTTTCACATGATATTTTGTCAATTAACTAATCTTCCGGAATATTGGAAGTATCCATATTGCACCGCAGCTCCGGGTGGCATTGTGGGCTGGAGTGGCTCTACCTCCTATGGCGTCACAGGCGTTTCCATAGTTGGCGAGGACGTGGTGCAGTCGGCATCCACCGGAGTATCACCAGTCACATTAGTGTCCTTGACGGTGAACGTGTCAAGTCCACTAACGCCAGTCAATGAAAATGGCGTTGTCCAGTCCCATTGCCACTCTTCTTCGAACACGACATCTCGTGTCACATGGAGCTTCTTTGTGAGTGGATCGTATACACGATAGGCCTTTGAGCCTTCCTTATACCCGATAAACACTATCGGCGTGGAGCGGTCAAAAAGCTTGGTGAGCCTGGGCCAACCTTCGTGCTGTGTGCCACACAACCGAATGTACAAAAATACTGAACTTTAGGTCTCCTCTTGTACCACGCCTTGTACGGTGTTACACCGTTCAGACTCTGAGTAGATGCACAATTTAGAACATGCACTGCAGTCTTTACTGCTATGCCCCAAAACATGGCGGGCATCACCATGCTCTTCAACATGCTTTGAGCCATCTCCACAACCATTTGATTCTGATGTTCTACGATGCCATTTTGCTGTGGCGAGTATGGCGCAGTCGTGTATCGCTTGATGCCCATTTCGTCGCAGTAGTCATTGAAGTCGATGAAATTGAACTCCCCACCATGATCAGTTCGAAACACCTTCAGCTTGGAACCGATTTTGTTCTCGGCAATGGCCTTGATCTTCTTGAAGAACTTGAATGGCTCATCCTTCGACTTGATCACCTCCAGCCACATGAAGCGTTTGTGATCGTCCATGACTAGCAAAAATAGCACCTGTCGCTTGGTGTGGTCAACATAATCAGGCCACATAGGTCATCATGAGCCAGCTCTAGGCCATGCTCCGCGTGATACGATGAGGCATGTAGGAACGGTACTCAATGTTGTTTGCCGAGTATGCAGCTGTCGCAAAACTACAACACTCTATTTATGATGAACATACCCTCCACCATCCTCTTGGTGCCTAGGTCGTGTAGGGTGCGGAAGCCGAGATGGTCGTAGCTCGCGTGCTAGCGCCACGCCTCCTCGCTTGCCTATGCCTTCAAACACACTGGTGCAGTCAGATTCAAGCCAAGTATGTAAAGCCTGTTCCGAGACCGTCACTCATGCCAGCAATGCTCGCTGCTGGTCGAAGATGCTGAGCTCACCATTCTCGAGTACAATCTTGTAGCCACCCTCCTCGAGTTGACTAAGACTAATGATGTTAGACCATAGTCGTGGAATGTAGTATACCACCATGAGTACTCGATGCTCCTGGTTTTTGCATTGAAACAACACAAAGCCCTTTCCGCGAATGTCCACCGTTGAGCCATCATTGAATTTCACCTTGCCTTCATGTGATCATCCAATGAGGTGAACATGTTCTTATCACCGGTCATGTGGTTACTCGCACCATGTCGAGGTACCACTCATTGTCGCTTGCATCGACCGACACCATCTTCTCTTCATTGAGGTACACAGCTTGTGTTGTATCGATAGCCACCTGAGCAAACTCGTAATGCTTAGCCATTAGCAATGCCAGTGCATCGTCCTGCACCTGCGTTAGGTTCGCCATTTCCTTGCGCTCGTGACATGACTTGCGGTAGTCCTTCGAGAAATGCTCGTAGTTGTTACAATTGTAACACTTGACCTTCGTCATGTCACCGCCGCCAGTAGATGACATAGAATCTCTGCCGTCACGGCTACCATTGCCACACCGACAACCATGTTGCTTGCCACGGCGTTGATCACCGCTGCCACCTCTGTTCTTCTCGCCACTAGAAGAGCCTTCGTCGTGCTCCTTCTTCTTCTGGCATGCAAGCCACTCCTCCATGAGGAGTAGTCACCCTCCTTGGATGGCAGCTTCACCCTCTACGTTGCAACGTTCCTCCACGACCCTAAGGCGTCCCGTCAGCTCTTCGATGGAGATTGTCTTGAGGTAGACAAGCATCTCGATGGAGATTGCGACTTGCGAGTACCGTGAGGGAACAACACGAAGAAACTTCCTCACCACCCTTTCGTCATCGATCTTGTCACCAAGCATATTAAGGTTGTTGATGAGCCCGGTGAGCCGCATTACGAAGTCATCGATAGTCTCTCCATCCTTGACTTCATAGACTCGAACTCTGAGCACAACATTTGCACTTTGGCTTCGCGCACACGCTCAGCACCCATGCGCATCACCTTCACAGCGTCCCACGCCTGTTTTGTCGTGTCCTTGACAATAAGGGTCACCAGCATCTCGGACGGCACTGTGTGGAGAATGGTTGACAATGCTAGTCGGTCATCGTGGTAGTTGACAACATCTCCAGGTTCGATCGCCTCCCAGAGCCCTTGTGTCTGCAAATTCACACTCATCAAGAGGGACAAATCACCGTAGTTTGTGTGTGTTAACATGGGGTAGACCATTGTGCCACCTGTCTCCTTCACCTCGCGATGCACCACAATCTCACGGCCTCCATTGCCCTCTTCGCGGACTTCAGACCTCCATGGAGACCATGGTTCGTGCTCTTGTCTTGACTTGCTCTGATACCACTTGTTGCAGCAAATCAGAACACACACACACACACATGATCACGAGGACTCTACACACACGTGGATGCTTGGACTCGATTACGACCAAGAAGGAACTCGTATATGACTATGAAGGAACTCGTATACGACCACGAAGGAACTCGTACATGACCACGAAGGAATTCGTATACAACCATGAAGGTACTCGTATACGATCACGAAGGAACTTGTACATGACCACAAAGTACCCAAAGTGAGCTATGACCACGAAGGAATATACTCGAAGTGAGCTACGACCATGAAGGAACGAACTCGAAGTGAGCTACGACCACGAAGGAATGACACATGCGGATGTCTGGACTCCCTAGAGAATGATTAATTCATGAGACAACAATTTTTGTGCTACGCTAAACTAGTTTGCAACAATTTTCTTTGTTGATCTTTATACTGCTATAACAAAGTAACTGACCTAGCTTTCACGCCACATCCAGCTCTCCACGATGTGCCATCCCACGTCCGAGCTATTCATGACATTCACTAATTATCTTAACACATGCACCAATTCACTTAATGCACGCGCTAACTCAGTATGACTAGGTGCGATGTGGTTAAATCCAATAGTGATCGCATAGCAGTAGAGTGGGCTGTGGTGCCACCCGCCCGCCGCACCGAGGCCGCGAGTGTGGTCCTGGTGGTAGGGGTGCTAATGGTTTAGAACCCAACCCATTCCCAACCCAAACCACAACAAGAAGCTGCACTAGCCCAAACCAACCCAACCCACTAATCATCCCTGGGACCCAAACCAACCCAACCCACTTTCCTAAACCATTTCAACCCATCTCCAATCCACCCCACCTCACGTTACGTGAGTCAACAAGAGGCTTTCACGTTAGGTCGTTAGGAAGCTAGTGGTTAGTCTTCAACTACTTTTTTGAAACTAAATGCAATATAATCCAAAATAATTTCCATAAATATGAAAATAAAAAAAACCATTTAAAATTCAAAAAATCGAACAGATCAAAGAAATTCAATAAATTAAAAAACAAATAGGGGGAAACCATATATTTAAAAATGAAAGCTCTGAATAAATAACTACATTGTTGGGAATTCTTCTACATAAAGTAGTTCTCCCTACGGAATCTAGATGCATCTTCTGCTTGACAATCTCAATATCAATACACACAAAACAAAATCCGCTTGATACGTGGAAGAAGGTAAAAATGCTCCAGGAACCAAGCAGCATGGAATTTCTACTTGACTGCAAACGACAACAACAATGCCAACAGCAACTACTATATTTCCAAGCCAGTCTGGTAGGCCACCAAGGTTCCTGTATATAATGCAAATTAAGGTTGATATTAGTTTGGTTAATTTACATTAACTGAGAAGGTACTCTATTAACAGTACTAAGTTAAAAAATGACAAGGTACTCTCTATTAACAGTACTAAGTTAAAAAAATTTTGTTTACTGTCCAACTAAGAATGGCAAATGTTTATTCGAAAAAAGGACCAACAAATGTTAAAATAGATAACACAGTTAGATGTTGCATGCTCTACATATGTAACTACTTTAAGCTGTTTGGGTGACCGTACAGGAGATAGTTTTGCTTCCATAAGACCATCTGAAAAGAAATAATAGCCGTGAGTACTCAAAAGTGAATATCAATTTATGAACTTGCTCAGACAATCATGCCAACTTATATGCGAAAGCAGGCGAAACAAGCCAAATGAGTGCTATGTAGGATGATCCAACCTTCAAATAGGTTCCTAGTATCAGAACTATTAGCCACTGAACAAAACTAGATTTAAATCCAATATGCCTCCTTAGGAGAATAAATCCAATATGCTGACCAATGAATGCTCCAAGCACAGCAGAAGTGACTGAAATATTATTGAGTTGTGAAACATGGTTGCAAGTCACTGTGGATAGAACACCATGTACTTACTCGGTAAAGTCATAACACCATGCTGTGAAAAGCTGAAACAAAAATATGAAAATAAAATTCAATTGAACACCATACCGACTAAATCCCCTAAAAATAATTTATCTGTTGTGCTGTATATTTTTACTAGATACCAGCAAGGATGTTGTATATTACAACAACACATGCGAACGCCCACTAGAATTATCACTGGTGTTTAACATAAACTGATGCTAGAGGAAAACTAATTAGCTCTAAAGGATATTGATTCGGCATGCAACAAATGAATAATTAGAAAACAGTCCCAGGGAGAAAGAGTAAATAATGATAGAATTTTGCAAATGAAATGTGCAATGGTATCACGAAGTCGACTAGTTGTCTTCTGCATAACATGGATTCAAATTCATGAAACAAAAACTGACCCTTAAAAAACCATAGATGAGCGACATAATCTGATTAACAACATGTACATTCAGAACATCTCCTTTAACCTATGTATTCACAACCTACTTCCAACATTCACAACCTATGATTTTGGAACAACATTTTCTGCTAACAAAACTAGTGATATTAGCATGACAAAACAATATGATATCAAATGGGAATCCAACACCAAAAATAATTAGAGATAGCCTTTTGCAATTCAAAGCAGAAAATACGATACTTGACCCACAAGCTTCACAAAGCATGCTCCCTATTGACCTGCACATGAAAGCATTAAAATCAGTTCAGCTTCAGTATAATAAACAATATTTAGGGCATTTATAAAATAATATTTAATATACCTTCAGTGTTTGGAACTTTAATTAGCTAGTCTTTGGTGCAAACTAAAGCTTCAAGTGTTTCTGGAGATAGTGAGCTTCGAGTATCTCAGAGTATTCTACCACCACAACTGAATGCAGCTTCAGATGACACGGTGCTTAGAGGTATTGCAAGGAAATCTCATGCCATAGCAGACAAGGCAGGGAATTTTTCTACATTTTTCCTCCACCAGGTCAAAATATTGTCATTACTCCTATCAATATCTTCTTCAAGATATGTATCAAGCTCCGACTTCAGTTCATGCTGCCTCACTCTCCTCTGGGACATATATTGAACAGATTCTTCTTCAACTCTTCTTTTCCCGAGAACTAATGAACCCAAAGTACTCCTGGCTTCGCTAGTATGTGACAGCGGGTATTCACCATTTCTCCTAATAAGCTACTCATATTTTGCAAAGTACATTTTCATCCAACTTTTGGCCAAGTCCGCATTTCTGTCAATATCATCCTCGTGGTCACATTCTTTCTCGTAAAAGAACTTCAAGTAATCCATCCTTTTGGTTGGATTTAATATTGTGGAAATAACAAGGGACATGTTGTAATCACCTCCCCAATACTTATCAAATTTTGCATGCATAGCACTAGCTGGTGCCTTTAACACAGAGTTAATTTGCCAATCCTGGTCTCTCAAAGCATGGCAAATACATAGCACCATTTGTATGTACAGGTGTGATGTTGGTACCCTATCTGCTGAGAATGCCTTTGTGGCCTCTTCAAAAGCTCCAAGAAAAGCACCAACTGCCTCAGCATTTGCCCATTCCTCATTAGTTGGTGAAGGTTCTAGTTGTTCATCAGTATATCTTTTAATAACAACTTTGTATTCCAACGCTTCTATTATCATCTCATATGTCGAATTCCAACGGTTCGGAACATCAAGAACAAGACCAGACTTTGTAGGAAGGCCCATCCTATTTACGATTTCATTGAAAGTCTGAATGCGTGCAGGTGATGAATTAATATGCCTAACTAAGTTACGTATTAATTGTAATGCCACATGAACTGGTTTAATGTCATCTTGAACCAGTATATTTAGTATATGTGCACAACATCTAACATGAAAATGTTCGCCACCAAACAACATGTCCTCTTTCCCATTTTCAATCAAAAAATTACAAGCTGAGTTATTGTTGCTCGCATTGTCTAATGTTAGAGTAAGCAAGTTACTCTTTATGCCCCACTCTGTGAGGCAATTGGTGATAGTATCCTCAATTACAATACCAGTGTGTGGATACTTCACATCCTTAAATGCTATTATCTTTTCTTAAGGTTAAAGTTGGCATCAATATAATGGGCAGTTACACACATGTACCCAAGGTTCTGAACAAATGTCCACATGTCTGAGGTGAGGCAAATACGGGAACCAAGACTCTAAAATTCATTGCATAGCCCATGCTTCATTTGCTCATATAAGCTGATGAAATCGTTACGAAGTGTTAAGACACCCAAAGACTCTAAAGGTTGGCTGCATTGACTCTATCCATTCCTTAAAGTAAGGATCATCAAACTTCTGGAATGGAATCTCTATGTGTATGCTGAACTTGGTAATTAACTCACGTGTTCTTTGGGGATCAAAGACAATGAAGTTTCTATTGGTTGCTTCTTCATAGTTGCAACAAACCTATTTCTATCATTAATCTCAATTTTCGGGCATGACTCAACAATGTGGGTTCTAAGACTATTTGTACCAGTTTTGTTGTTATGTGTCAGCTTCAACTTGCAATATTTACAAACAACCTTTGGGACACCTTCGACAACAACTAACTCATGCTCAAAATATTCCCACACCTTTGCCCTCCTTCTAAGTGTTTGTGATGCATGCTCATCAATGGTGTCATTTGTACCCGAGCCCTCCGACACTTGTGTAGACATGCTTAGAAACCTAAATTAATTAGCAAATTAACTTTTTTTTAGTAAATTGCCAAAATTGTGTAGACTATATGGGAGACAACCAATTGTTGAAAATTATATGGAAAACTATATGGGAGACACCCAATTATTGAAAATTATATGAAAACTATATAATTTGACAACTAGACAAAATTATATATTCTAGGAAGAAAGAATCAGAACTTTAAGTTATATGAGTTCACAGTACTACTTACTGCCAAATCTCTTAGATACTGAAGCATTGAGAATTTGATAGGTCTGGTCGTTCAGACTAGAGCCTAAGATTTGGAAATAGTTACTAGGAATTGTAGCCACATCTCCAAAAGGAGTGCTAGCATGGCACATACATATGAAGCATTAGAAGAAACCACTTACAGAGTCTGAAGTGAAAGGATGAAAGAAGAAACGAACTTTTATTTGAGTCTGAAGTTGCTTGAAAAAAGAGAAGCTTGCATTTTTGTACTAAAAAGAGAAGCTTGAAAAAGAAATATCATGTCTGCAGAAGTAATTGCCTAGATAAGAAAAAAAATTACCATAGCTTACTACAACATTCAAACTACAGTCACTCCATTTTTTAAATCAAAAGAGAATATTGACAAAAAATAGAGATAATCAAATAAAGATCTATATGGAATAGATCTTGCTATGCAGTTGCAGCTTAGTTTAGCAATCAGCACTCATCCGGATATGTGAACTTGAATAACATAGTAAGGCACTAAGGCTCAATGATCTTTCATTGAGCATATCACCATCCACAGCTAGGATTACTCACTAGTTATTGGACAAGCCAATCCACTCTAGACACCTAAACCTTGAATGACAAGAAAATCCACTCTTAAAGTCGTAAATCACAACCTACTGAGCCAAAAAAAACCACAAAAACAACACATATAACTGCAAAATCAGTAACAAACACACCACTTGTCTACATGAATCTTGCCTCGTAAACTAAAACCAAGTACACCATCGTCACTACATATCTACATGAATCTTGCCTTGCAAACTTAACCGAAATATGATCATGAACCATCCCAACTTGATCCCAAACCCTAATCCACTCTTCACTAAAATACCACCACCAGGTAGCCTCTACTCACAGCTAGCCAAACTAAAGCAAAGAACAAGGCAACCTTATAGGAACGCTCAGAACGAAGGCATCAAGTGAAGATTTACAGCTCCGTTTGCGGCGTAGGTGGTGAGCGTAAACTTCTAGTCTGTCCGAAAATCTTTGTACAGGAGATCTGCAAATCCCACCAAGAAAGAACAGCAAGAACCAGCGTTAGCAACTTAGAAGCTCAAACCAACACTAAGAAGTCAAAAACCGACCAACCACCACCCCAAGAAACAACCTAAGCAAAGGAAAAGAAAACCCCAGTCCCTAGAGCCCCCAAGGCACGAAGATGCCATCCTGACCTCTGGCCTCCTTGCCGATCTTGGAGTAGAGCCCGGGACAGGACAACAAGAGGAGGCGGTGGGAATCAACTGCATTGAGCAAACCTGAGAGGCGAGGGCGGCGGTGATTTACACTGAGAACCCTAGCCACGGACCCCTCTCACTCTCTCAGCCTCTCGGCCTCTCCACTTGGCACTTCAACAGTCGGCGGTGCTTCGGTGGCACTTTGGATCTTTGGCCAGCTAGTTCCCATACCAACCCACGGGTTTGAACATGTTAGAACCCGAAATACTTAACCAACCCCAAACCAATCCAACCCATTTTAAGTGCAAACCCAACCCAACCCGTAAGCTGCCTTAACTTGTTTTCACCCATCCAAAACCAATCCAAATGAAAGCCCAACCCGTCTAACCCGTTTCAACCCAACCCATTAGCAGGCCTACCTGACGGAGGTGCGTTAGGAAGTAGGCCTGGCCACCGCCGCTAAACTTGTCCACGGACACCCGCCCTTCGTCCCCGCCCGGATTCTCTGACGTAAGTCAGGTGACGTTGGGTCACTGACGTGTGGGCCCACGACCGTGGGCCCACACGTCAGTGACCCAACGTCACCTGACTTACGTCAGAGAATCCGGGCGGGGACGAAGGGCGGGTGTCCGTGGACAAGTTTAGCGGCGGTGGCCAGGCCTACTTCCTAACGCACCTCCGTCAGGTAGGCCTGCTAATGGGTTGGGTTGAAACGGGTTAGACGGGTTGGGCTTTCATTTGGATTGGTTTTGGATGGGTGAAAACAAGTTAAGGCAGCTTACGTCAAAGAATCTACGCCCCTTTCGTCCGTGGGCCCACACGTCAGTGACCCAACGTCACCTGACGTTACGTCAGAGAATCTGCGCCCCTTTCGTCCGTGGCTTACCGTGCCAGCCTCACGCGGTTGCCGCAACTTGGGAGGGAGGGAGCAGTGCTGTGACCATGTGCCCTAGGTGGGCACCAAAATGAGTTCTCCACTAGTAGTCTTGCAATATGGCATTTGTTTGGACAGATTTATCTTAACAAACTAGTCTTGCAAATACGTAGACATGTGGGCCCGTTCAAAATGGCAAAATAGCTTCTTGTTCCAAAAACTCAAAGCTATTTTAAACACATTGATTTTTAACATGATTTTTTTAAAGACATTCATGAAGATATAACATTTTTTATTTCCCTATTTTCTTTATTTTTCTTTAATTGAATGCCTTAGCTAAAAACTAACTGCCACTTCAGTGTCTATTTCAACCAAAATCCAACAAGCACGGCCAAAAAACATCAGTAAAAACCATTTTGAACGGGGCATAGGCTCATGTTTTTAACAGCAGATTACTCAAGTATCCAATCACTAGAATAAATACAGAACACTAGGCACTCTCCATTACCCAAGTATCCAATACAGAACCAGGCTGCATACAGCAGATGTACCGTATACAGAGAAATAGGCGAGAATACAACACGTATCACCTCGGAAATGGCCTTACATAACAAGAGAGATTCAGGAGCACAACATAAACATCCGTAACACAGCTCCTGCTCACGGGAATAGTGAACTCGGAGTCGACAACATAAACGTCTCACAAAGCAAATCAACAAAGACTCCCACGATCTTGGAGTCTGATACTAACTCGAAATGGAAAGCAGCCTGCTAGTCAACCCAGTTTATGATATGCCATGGATACAGAAGCAACAGATAAAACAGCCAGTTGCGTCTCTCAAATACACGGGGATCGCCTCGGTACAAGCCTCGTGTTTTCCTTGCGCTCCGGTTGCATATCATTGCCTCAGTTTTCTGCAGTGAACCAAAACAGAGGAATCAAATCCGGCAGCAATGAATGCTCGCAAGCCAACTTCTCCAACACAGGAGTTGATAGCAGCTGAGTGACATACAGAATCACATGAAAGTATGGTTTTCAAATGAAACAGGTGCATTTTACATATGAGGAAGCAATTGAAAATATGTGTCAAATAGGTGCACTCAGCAGCCGGCATACAAGGAAGCACTTGAATATGAGTGTCAAACAGATTAAACGCCAAAATGAGAACATATTGCTATATTCAAAAGGCGCCATTGCAGATTGCTGCGACAAGAAAAACGAGGAAATTTGATTTGCTCTGGTAGATAAATGCGTATGAATGACAAAACTAATGTTCACAAGGACCAAAACATTTTGTGAATCTTAAACCATCCACAGTAAGTTGCCAACACTCAGAAGCCATTAGGCCACTTCTAGCCCAAATCTAAGTACTTGGCACATCCTACAGTTCAAACGAATAGAGGAAACGTCCCTAATTCTATATAGGGCCTTTTTGGTATACTAGCTAAATGTCCGTGCGTTGCTACGGATTTTTAAAATATGCATACAAACATATTTTAAAACTTAAAAGTTTTTAAATCCATCAAGTAAGTCGAAAGCCGTCGATCACACCTTATAGTCATAAGTCGGAAGACATCGACCACACCTCGTGGTTATAGGTCGGGAGCCCTCGAGCACACCTCGTCATCGTAAGTCAGAAGCCGTCGACCATCGTGCATGATCGTAGATCGGGAGCGGTTGACCATCACTGGTGGTCATAAGTTGGTAGCAGTCGACGATCGATCGTGATCCTAGTTCGGGAGCCTTCGACAATAGCTCATCATCATACATCAGAAGCCGACGACTATTGTTTGTAGTCGTAAGTCGGAAGCCATCGAGGATACCCTGTGGTCGTAAGTCGGAAGCCATCGAGGATACATCGTGGTCGTAAGTCGGAACACATCGACCAAACCTCGTGGTCGTAAGTCAGAAGACATCGACCACACCTCGTAGTCGTAAGTTTCACATCTACCAGTGCTCATGGTCGTAAATCGAAAGTCATCGATTACACCTCATAATCGTAAGTTAGAAGTCGTCGATCATCACGCGTAATCATAGGTCGGGAGCGGTCGACCATCGCTGGTGGTCGTACATTCGCAGGCCTCCGGTGCGCTTATGCCTTGTTGCCCGACTGCCGACGCCAGCCTGCTTGGCCCCGACATCGACCACGGCGTCGACTTCGACCACGGCCCCAACTTTGACCACGGCCCCCTTTGACTTAGACCACTGCCCTCTTCAACCACTGTCCCCTTTGACCACGATCCTTCGACGTCGACCACTTCCTCCTTCGACCACGGCCCCCTTCGACCACAACTTCGACTTCGACCAACGCTCATTGTTGTAAGTCGGAAAACATCGACCACACCTCGTGGTCGTAAGTCAGAACACATCGACCAGCGCTCGCGGTCGTAAATCGAAAGCCATTGATCACACCTTGTGGTCAAAAACATGTTACAATCCATGGGGAGTACGAGACCTTGTGGGTCTTGCCATCGAGGGTGGGGAGCTCGATCTCAGAAGTGGCATGGGTGTAGGCAACAGGGATGTCCAACTGGAGGAGGAACTCATAGCAGCGGAGGTTGTGGATAAACCAGCAAGTGCCCCCCGACGTCGACCACAGCCCTTCGACTTCGTCCACGGCCCTTCGACTTCGACCACTGTCCTCTTCGACCACAACCCTTCGACTTCGACCACGACCCTTCGACTTCGACTGCAGACCAACTTCGTCCACAGCCTTTCAACTTCGACCACAGCCTGACTTCGACTTCGACCGTAGACCAACTTCATCCACAGCCCTTCGACTTCGCCCGCAGACCGACTTTGTCCACGGCCCTTCGACTTCGATCGCGGACCGACTTCGTCCACGGCCCTTCGACTTCGACCACTGTCCCCTTCGACCACGGCTTGAACTTCGACCACAGCCCTTCAACTTCGATCACGGCCTGACTTTGACCACGGCCCTTCGACTTCGACCACTGCCTCTTCGACCGTGGCTTTGACTTCAACCACAGATCTTCGACTTCGGCCATGGCCCCCTTCAACCACGGCTTCAACTTCGACTACGGCCCCTCGACTTCGGTCATAGCCCCTTGATGACAGCCCCATTCGACCACGGCACCAACTTTGACGACCAGCTTGGGAGACCAAAATCGCCAGACAGTACAACGGGCTCCGTGCAAACAGCAGGAGGAGGTAGAGAGGCTCGCCGGGCGAGCAACTGCTGGGCGGCCGGGGGGAGCCACGTGGGCAGGCGTAGTAAGAGGAAGCCACCGCCGCCATCGCCGAGCGCCCTTCTCTCTGATCCACCGGCCGCTGTTGCCGAGCGTCATTCTCTCCGATCCACCGCCTGCTGTCACCGAGCGTCGTGCCGCTGATTGGAGGGGCGATGGGAGATGGAATTGGTGGCGGCACCAAGGAGGCGTGGCACGAGGGTTCGAGGGAGAGGAGGCGGCAGTTGCAGGAGGTGGAAGTGGGGAGGCGGCGGCAAGCAGATGGGGAGAGGAGGCAGCGGCGAATGTGTTGGAGAGGTGGCGACGGGGGGATGCAGCGCTGCTGCAGGAAGTTGGGGGACTGCGATCAAATGTTGCTGCGCGGGGACGGAATTGGTGGAGGCACCGAGGAGGAGGCGCGGCACAAGGGTTCAGGGGAGAGGAGGCGGCGGTTGTGAGAGGTGGAGGTGGGGAGGCGGCGGCGGGCAGATGGGGAGAGGAGGTGGCGGGCAAATGCGTTGGGGAGGCGGCGACGGGGGAATGCGGCGCTGCTAGAGGAAGTTGGGGGACTGCGACCAAACGCTGCCACACGGGGAAGGAATTGGTGGCAACACTGAGGAGGCGGCGCGACACGAGAGTTCAGGGGAAAGAAGGAAGCGACGGTTGCGGGAGGTGGAGTGGTTGCGGGAGGCGAAGGATGCGGGGGAAGAGAAGAGGGGGAGCGCTGCCCACGCGTCGGCCCGACCTTTTCTACGAGAAGCGGAAGAACTACCTACATACAGATCTGGACAGCTAATCTTTGATCGGACGGTTGAGAAGAGATGAGGGAGAACGGACCGACAACCACCAACTCACATTTTTAAGGAGTAGAGATTCCATATTTTGTTGCAACAAAGCATGGCATGCTACACTCCTTGTAGCTATTGTCACAAGTTGTCCCACTTGTCAGACCACAATGGTAAGCAAAAAAGTGTAACAACTGTGGCAAACAACAGTTGACAAAAACTGCAGCCATCAACTAAATAGGCCCCTAGTCCCAGGGCCATTTGTTCCAACAACAACACGCAAATTAGAAGACCAGTAGATGTACTAGCCTACTAGGTTATGAACTGAATATCCTACAGATAGCACACAGTAACTAACAACTGAATTGTGAGGTCACATAGAAATGAAGCATGAAGGTGTTTAACTACAATGTTCCAATCAATAATGTATGGATGATGAAGTGTGGTGTGAAGCAACTGAACGATAACAGTAGTTAGAGAACATTGTTATGCAATGCAGCTAGGGGAAAGTAGAAGCATGGGTGTGGATGAAAGTAACAGATGACCTCGAGACAATAACCGAAAGGAGGATCCTATTGCTTATCAGAGCATATGTATCATAAGACAAAAGGAGAGGGAACTAAACTACTAAACAAATAAATATTGCATCAGGAGTGCAAGGGATTAGAGCAGGAGAAAGTCAAGAGATTTACACAAGGAAAACATAATCGTCTAAATTTCCAAAGTATGCCTTGACTAAACTATATGTGGCCCAAAAAAAAACATTCCTAAGTCCTACAAGTAACATTTCTTAAGTGAAAAACGCCTTCCATGCAGTTGACAACTGACAATGAAATAAATTTCTACTCCATAAAAAGCTTAAAGTGTAGCAGATTAGACCTTTCAAAACAGAGATTAACTTTAAGCACATAAGCTTTAGTTAAATTGCAAAGTAGCTTAAGAGTGACTTCTGCACAGCATCTAAACAGGACAAGGAGATAAACATGTCCCAGGATCCAAAATTCCCCTTGATAATAAATATTCATTTGGGTAAAATATGCCCTACACATACATAGCAAGAGAACTGTTTAAATTCAGTTGTTCAGTGGAAACATATGACCTGTGAAAGGAAAAGAAGTTTCATAAAAGAAAAAGATCACATATAATGATATAACTATTGACATTACCACTTCCTTTGATAGTATCCTTTTTTTAATAGCTAGCACATTGCTGTGACTGCAATATTATGCTAACTCAAACAACTAAAAAATTCCAAATTGAGCTAATATTTCCTCATTTTCGTGATGTTTTCTTCACCAAGTAAAATGTTAAGGAATTCTGTCCATGTACACTAGCTTGATGGCTTTCTCAATACATTCATTCATAATTTTAACAGCACCGGCAAACATTTAGTGATAACCAACATTCTTACCATTCCCTACAGTTCAAAACAGTTTTATGTAAATTAATTAAATCGGCACAAACTACAGTGCTGAACAAAACATGACCAAACCCTGCAGTCACAGCTCTTCACCACCATAACAATTCTGGATGAAAGATCACAGTTTCATGCACTTACTGAAGGAAATTCCTTACTGAATTAGTCATTGAGACATCAGACATGTATAATTGTTTATACTAATTTTGTTCCATACCATATATTTCTATACTAAATCATTCCATAGAAGGCTTCATGGCAAACTAATCAATCATCAGCATACAGACCTTTGTGCACCTCAGGCGCATCGTGATACACAGGCTCATCCTCTGGCACAGTGTGCAGCTCGTCTGTTGCCCCTGCTGCCTCCCCACCGGCACCTGCAGCATCATCGGGGTAGCGAACCACCACAACCGGGCAGACACAGTGATGCACACAATAATCACTAACACTCCCCAGCCTCCCCCTCCCGCCCTTCCGCGAGGCACCGAAGCCGCGGCTTCCCATGATCATAGCGGACAAGCCAAGGCGCTCGGCCTCGAGGCAGAGCCGCTCCTTCATGTCGTGATCCTTTACGACGTGGATCTTAAAAGGGATCTGCGCGTCCACCAGCGGCTGCGCCAGGTCCTGCGCCTTGGTCGATGTGAACGCATCAAAGTCCTCCTCCCGCTTCTTCTGCAGCTCCTCCGCGTAGGCCGCCTCTGCGCCCTCGGCGGCGGCCGGGGGCGCGTCCTCCCCTTCGGCGCCGGCGGCGTCGTCGGAGACGGAGACGGGGATGGAGCCCCAGTCAGCGCCGTAGAGCACGGAGGTGAGGCGCACGTGTAGGAGCACGACGGCGTCGCCGGGGCGGAGGTAGTTTTGCACGGCCCACTGGACGGCGAAGGCGGACTCGTCGGAGAGGTCGACGGCGATGGCGATGCGCCGGTGCGGGGAGGCGTTGGTTCCGGCGAGCGAAGAGAAGAAGTAGCGCGGGGAGGACGGCTGGATCGCGGCCGCCGCCTGTGGCGCCGCAAGGCGCACCGGCGGCGGCGAGGGGGAGGAGGACATGTCGCCGCCGGCGGACGGGGAGGAGGGGTTGGCCGCCATGGGAGCCTCGGACGGGCTAGGGTTTTGCGTTTGCTCTTCCTCTTGAGTTTTTTCTCGTGTTTTTTTGGGAATTTCTTGCTGGTAGTTCGATCCGAGACGGTGGTGAGTGGAGAGAGGGTTTTGGGTTGAAAAAACGGAGTCGAGAGACGGAGTGAGCAGAGCAAACCACCCTTTCTTCTTTGCAAGTTGCAACTGTGCTACGATTTGGGAAGGATAAAGACGTGGCTCATTTCGGCTTAAACTACTGGTTTTTAATTTATATTTTACTATTTTTAAATTTTATCTTTTTTAGTTTTTGATTTTTAGCTTTTTTAACCTTTTTTAATTTGTTTGCATTACACGTGATGAACTAATCTATTTTTTAAATTTTTTAAATTTAATTATATCAAATAAACTATCATCAGTTATAATATAAATTTAGTTAGTTACCGTATAATTTCAGTCTAAACCACCAAATTTCAGCCTAAATAAGCGGCCTGAAAAACTTGTCGTTCCCGTAGCTTCTGCCTAATGGTGACCCTTTTGTTTCGCTTTTCTTAATCCTTTTTGAGCTCCTCTTAGCCTTCCACGTGTGCCTGTCTCGTTTGCTTATTGACCTAAACCATCTCCTCAAGTCTGTGGACCCAGTTCATTCCGCCTTCAGCATTCTAGCCTCTAAGTTAGAATTAACGTATCAACTTTTTATTTTTTTTTTGTTTTTTCTCTTTTTTTCATGTAGGGATATAATAGTGTTTTCTATTTTTCTTAATTTTTTAATTAAATAAATTAAAAAAATAATATATATTACAATATAATTTTAACGAAAAGTCAAGCGGAAAACCAAAAACCACTAAAAATGGATTGAGCACTACCTTACAGGTGGCTCATTTTTCATTGGAGCGGGAATAGTCCTTACTTGTTAGTAGTATACCAGAAGGTTTCAGGCCCCTAGAATGGGGGATTTTTTTCCCACACGAGAATTAGCTATTATTTTGTGAATTTTCTATGAAATTATAGTGTTTTAAACGGGACATAGCTTGCTTATATGCCTGTACTTTTAAATCACAGGTTATAGCTTTTTAGCTATATTTTATTAATCTAATAAATAAATAGTGATTATTAAAGAAAAATAAAAACTGTTTAAAAGAAAAGGAACAGGCCTACGAGTGTCACCAATATGTCCATGATCAAACTAGTACCAGTTCGATCAGGCAAATGCTGTTCTGATCAATGGCCATGGACCGTGAGTAAATGACGTGCCTGCAGTGTAAATTGGACGGTGCGGAAACGCACGCACTGACTTCTCTCCTCTTTTTCCGGTTGACTTCATGTGCGCGTTCACTGAACAAGATGGCATTGAAGGGCACCGTTGACTACCGCCTCCACAGGTTCTACTCGGAAGATGACTATTGGGGACTCGGGCAATCACATCGGTTCGCAGCCGGCTGCCGACCTCGCGAAAGGGGTAGACGGGTAGTGACGAGGAGATTTGGGTCGACTGTCTGTTTAGTATGATAACTATTGTTAATTAATATGATGTCGATGGTAAAACAAATCGCTATTTCACACAATGTCTAACACCATTAATCTTTCCTACAAACAATCAAGAATCAAGTAACAAAGAAATAAGTGTGATATAAATTTATGGATAAAAAAAGTTTTATTGAACAATAGAGAGGCTTAAAATTGTTGTAGTTGGTTTACTCGACACAAATACACAACTGATATTTTCTGAATTAAAAACAATCTAAACAAGTCTAAGGACTAAAAGTGATAGCCATAGAAGTTATAAGAAGATAGCGACCAAGGAGGGGGTCGCCCTAGAGTTTGTACGCCACCAAAGGGCGCACACAACTTGGGTTCAGATTCCAATACTATTACAAGGCATAAATTGGCCCAACAGACAACACATCTCTCTTTGTCGATTATGATGTGTAGACAATCTGTAGATGGAGCCAAATCCATTAGAAAGGTCTAGTCGTAAGCTTTTCATCAAATACTCGAAAACCTCCAACAAACTCCATATGTTAAAATTACGATCATTGGAAGTTGGTGATAGTAGGCTAACTCCGAATATATCTAGAATTGATATAGGGTCGGCCTAGACTTGTTGTGGTTGTAGTGATGCTCCCCTACCTTGGTTCTTGAGTAGAATAACATCACATAACTTAGGTAGCAATCCATCCTTAATAGAAAAATTGTGGACACCTAGAAATGAGCTCATCTGATAATTCAATTATCGTGGATGTGCCCTCATCATAGCTCTTTGCCTAGCATTTTGTAGATAGATGTTGTATATCCAAGGAAGTGATGTTTTCGTCATGTAGCCACGTTTTTTTTTTCAGTTTTTTGTTTTTGTCTAAAGTCAAAACATTGAGATGGTTTTTTTATAGCAGGTTCTTCAAATGGTTTCTTTAATTTAAAATTGTATGTGTCATCATCATTTACATCGATGTCTTTGTCGTTTGTCGTCACCTTAAAAAAATTTAATAAAAGCTATTAGCTATAGTAAAATCCTTCAGCCATAATAAAAAAAACTGTTTCGCACCTAGCAAAACTGATGGAGAGTCGGGCTTTCGGCCTAGACTGATGGGGCGTTTTGGTGCCTACCCACTTCTTCCATCGATCAAGTTGTTGTTGAATGTTGATTCCAAGACTCTTCCTTGGATGATTCAGATGGATATTCTTCGGCATGTCAAAAGATCCTTGTTTAATAATTAATATAAGATCCTTTTTAAAAACGGTATCACTACCAGCTGTCTGTGTAATCTTTTTAAAAACGGTATCACTACCAGCTGTCTGTGTAAACAGTCACAAAGCAGGACGAGACGAATCATTCATGTCACGCTACGCGTATCAAGGTTGTCAGGATCTTAACATAGATTGTGGGATCGTACACTCCAACGATTCCATGAAATTGATGTGATATGTATCGATGTATAGATCGAAATTTTAGGTGGCGATTGGTTCGGCTGAAAAGCTCAAGACTTATGGCTGAAAATACTGTAGTTAGCTGAAAAAGCACTGTAGTTGACAGAGGCTTGGCTCTTGCATGGGAGTCGGCTTGGCTCTCTCTCTCCTTTTCTCTCCCCTCCACATAGGACTATGCTGACATGGATTCCCTTATAGCTAGCACAGTCAGCCTTATTAAACTTGCTCTTAGAGCAAGTACAATAGTATAGCCAACTAGTGGCTATAACACTTGTCCATTTCATCTATAACCTTCAAAAAAAATAGTTCATACAATAAGATAGCTATTACAATAACTATTTGGCCCCACATGTAAGAGAGTGAAATGCATATTTTTACGTGCTATAGCTAGCTGTAATTTAGTAGCCAGCTTCCTTCTTTCTCTTCCTTTCTCTCGCTGCCACGTAAGATTTAGTTGATATTATATTTGCTATAGCCTGCTGCCTAAGTCTTATTGTACCTGCTCTAATACTTGCTCTAAAGATGAGAGAATTTCCGACAAACGAACCGTGCTGCGCAACTCAATGCACTCGATCTTGTTACATCACCCCGTGCTTCATGTTAAAACGACCTCAGAATCAGATGAACTCTTCTCGAATCCTTCTATTGGTCACCCCAAATGCAAATAACCCGGTGATGCTTCCAGAGACTGGGATTTTTGTGCCCATGCTTTCTGTTTCATGTGGAGAGTGGCCCTTCACCAACCATGCGCATTGCCCGTGCTCCACTTGGTTGCCAATTCGGCCAAGTACATGCCTAACAATCTGCCGCATCTATCTATTTGTGAAGCACATAGTTCATTGTTACGTTACGGGTCAAACAGTGAATAATAGAAGTTATGAGAAGGCTACATATGGACTATCCAGAGCCTAAGAAACTGTAAAGATTGATCTATCACACAACACTTTCTCTAAAAAATAAATCCCCTCTTTCATGGCACCATAAAGCACATATTTATAGGTATGAGGAAGTTGTTTACAAAAACGTCCCTATCAAGATCTACGGATCATAGGAGCAAGTATATCTTTAGCTATAGTAGCCTTTTTTAGATCTGCCACGTGGTTATTAATGGTTTCTTAGTGTAGTAGGTCGATTGGGTCAATGTGGTGGCCACTCCTCCAACATTTATAACTGATTAAAACCTGCACAGTTGTGCTCGTGCAGATTTCTCTTGCAAAAGTGAAAATTGCAATGTTCTCATCTCACAAATAATGGCACCCGCAATAGTCGGTCTCAGAAGAAGCGAAAAATGAAGACGCCCTACGAGATGGGCCACTAGTCGCTTTACACTCCGCATATCTTCTTGCTCTGTGCGGTGACGACGACCCTATCATCTATGTTCCCGAGAGCCGGAGGTGCCCAAGCCCTTTTCTCGAAAGGAACGAAATCTTTGGATACAACTTATGGTACTTCCCTTAGTCTGCCCGTAAAATTCTGGCCAGCCACTTGTTCCGTTAAAAGGGTAAAAGAATGAACAGGTTGATAGAAAGCAGCTTCAGATTCTAAAAAAAAATTGTAAAAAAAAAAGATGTGGAGTTAACTAAAAAAATAATATTTTTAGGGTGCTTCTATGTGTTCCTTGAAGTGATGTGCATAATTCTTAAAACATAATTGAATGATGAATAGTGATTACTTATCTCTTCATGTGCTTTTGAGATTAACAACATATTTGTTAGAGTGGAAAGTATAAAAGCATTATTTATATTTTTTTGAGCTATGGTGTTTGTCATCTCTTCCTCACTGGGGCAAGCAGAATGTCATCACACTCCACCGTCCTGGACACATTGAGACTCCATAAAAGGCATTCCCAATCAAGACAATGCCTCTCCACACACCAGAAAATAGTTGTAAGTATAAATCTTTTAGGACATCTTCAATGGTCTGAATCAGCTAGCTATATGTATGTACACATCAGCATATATCCTATGTGGAGGAAAGAGAGTATGCAAAAAAAAATCGAGCCAGCTCTTCCTTAGAGCAAGTTTAATAGTACAGATAGCTGCTACCTCCAATACATTTCCATGTCATCAAAAGATAATGATGCAGTCAACTCATACAATAAGCTGGCTATAAATTGTCTCCACAAGAGCTCTCAATCATTTAATACATACATGAGTATTGATAATTTAATACATGCATGGGTATAGCAATTAGTTCTATGGGTACATGCATGGATAATGTCTCTTTTCCTGTGCTATAGCCTGACTCTTGCATGGGAGTCGGCTTGGCTCTCTCTCTCCTTTTCTCTCCCCTCCACATAGGACTATGCTGACATGGATTCCCTTATAGCTAGCACAGTCAGCCTTATTAAACTTGCTCTAAGCACTAGTCTATAACGCCAAACGAGGCAGACTCTATAAATTCTGTGTGTGCATGTAAGCATCAAATAGCTATCCTTATAGATAGTTCTTTAGAATGTTAGCTTTAGTGTGTACTATATAGATGATGTGGAAGTCTTATAGTTAGGGCGTCCGCAATGGTAATAGCTAGTACTAACTATATAGTCAGCTGACGTGGAGGTGAGAGACAAAAGCAAAGACTATTTTATACTGTTGGACCCACACGCTCCTCTCTCATGTTCTTGGACTACGTGAAATAGATCAGCTATTTGCTCGTCGCTAGTGACTACTCTCTCTCCTACTTTTTCCTTGCCACATCAGATCTAGCTAACTAAATAGCCAGCTATTGGAGACGCCCTTAGTTGCTAGCTATAACCATTGGAAATGCCCTTAATGAATAGTATCTATCTCTAAGCCTAGGTAATAAATGCATATAACTCTCTCACCTTACCAGATTCAATGTTTTACTGTTGGATTTTGTGTCCAAACAATATTTTACATGAGACACTACTTCTTCCTCTATCTTCTACTTCTCCCTCTACCTCATCTCATATTTTAGTTGGTATGCTATTAATAATATGGATGTTGCTGACTATGATCCATAGGAAGTGCCGTAAAATTTCATCACCGTATCAGTGTCTGAACACCCAAGTCTTGTCCGAAGACTGAAGCATCCAGTTCTTCCCGAAGCCGACTTCTTAAGTAAACCGGCGAAGGGAGTTTCAGGAAAGCTACAGCTTGACTACAGACTTTAGTTTTTCTTAAGGGGAACGCAGACTTCAGTTAAGCTTCTATAATAGCTTTCCAATCAAAGTTAAGTCTTGCCAACCATAGCATAGGATAGCGTTGTGACATCTTCTCTCTTCCTCATGGTTAGAGTTGGTTTTCCAGACCACACGTTATGTGTGTTATTTTGTGTAGATTTTTTTCACTAAAAATTTTCTATATTTGAACTCGTGACTTATGTGATGTGACATTAATATGACTGCCCTAGCCAGTAGTTGTGGACATTCTTAGATAATCTTTTAAGTCCCAAAATGGACAAAAAGAAGGGAATTAGAGCTTTTCACCGGTCCATGTAGGTTGGACCTATGGCCCAAATACGATCCAAACTGCCTCGGTCGACTAGTGTTGGCCCAACACAGGTGCACCTCGCCGCATCTTCGACCAGACCGGGTGGGTCGGGCCACGACTTCCTACCAACATTCGACGGCGGCGCAGGCGGCGATGGCGTCGCGGAAGATTCTCCTCGGCGGCATCACGGGGGCAAGGCGGGCCAGCTCTCGCGCTCCCGTACTCTTCTCGGCCTCCCCCCTCCTGGAGGCTTCAGCCTCTCCCTCCCACGCCGCCGCGACGCAGCCGGCGGGCGGGTCGCCATGGGCGCTGCTCTTCCCTTCGAGGGCCCTCTCGTCGACGCGTCGGGCGACACAGTCCGCCGGAGATGCGCCCGGCCCGTCCGCCATGGACTCCAAGTGCGTTTCTCGTCCTTGCTGTCTTAGCTCCTTGTTGCCTTGGTGTCTTTATCTGTTCGTTCCTTTAGCTTTAGGGTAGTTTGGCGCAGGGGAAATGAGGTGTAATTTTGTGATCATTGTCTTCCTGCAGCAATTGCTAACCGTAAAGCAGACCCTTAAACACACTCTATTTTTTGTACGGTTTCAAGGGGATGAGCACAGTGGTTCAAATCACGAAAAATGTTCATGAAAATATTGAAATGGGCATTGTTGTGCTAGCTATTGATATAAATGGTTGCAGCTGTTTAGAGAAAAATCTGATCTTTCTTTGGTGATTCATTTATAGTTAGATATTTTTGTTTTGCCATTGGAGATTGGACTGTTTGTGATTCTCGGCTGTGTGCATTCAACAGGTCGATAATTCCAGAGGATGAGTTCCATAAATTAGCAGATGAGACTATACATGAGTTGCTTGAAAAACTTGAGGTAATGGATCCTCTTCGATAAGGTCTTCAGGTTTTGCGCTTGATAGAAGCCTTGCTAAGAACATACCAGTTCAATCAGTATATTTGGCTAATATTGTTCTCTGTGGTTCTGTTTTAGGAATATGGCGATTCCCTTCAGATGGATGGATTTGATATAGATTACGGGGTTAGTTGCAACGACGCGCCTTGTGATCTCTCGCTATGATGTGTTTTTTTTAACTATTTGGATTGTTGAGAATGTTTATCTTTTCTTTTGGCATTGCAGAATCAAGTTTTGACGCTGAGGCTAGGAGATTTGGGAACGTATGTTGTAAACAAGCAAACACCAAACAGACAGATCTGGCTGTCATCACCTGTGAGGTATGATAATGGTGGTCAGTACAGTATTTGTTAAGTATCTGAATTTGAGCATATTATTATCTTATCTGTAGTAGTGTATAGTCCTCTTTTTCAAGCTTGGAACTCACTATTGTTATTAAGCTGATACTTGCCAAGTATAGTTTGCAACTACAGGACTCGCAGTCTCGCACCCAATAAGTACTTGTAAAATGCATATCCAGGATGTGTAACGAGTACCTGGCACCTTTTGAATTAAAAAAGAGTTTGAACATTACCATCTATAGTTTTGATACTTTTCTAGTATGGCTCTGTGCTTTCGATATGTCTCTTAAATTATTTCTCCATCAAAAGATGCTGCTTTGAAAAGTTTCTGGTTGGATGTCAAACATTTTATGTTTTAAAATTTGTACTTCTCTAAATACTGTATCCTAATGCTCTTCAGCTTGGATTTGTAACTCATGTTATTCTTATCTAAAGATGTTGTGTATGTCTGTTTGCAGTGGGCCTTCTAGGTTTGATTGGGATGCAACAACAAATGGTTGGATATACAGGCGGACCGGAGCAAATCTCGTGCAACTTCTGGAGGAGGAGATTGGTGAGCTATGTGGTACTCCAATAAAACTTTCATAGCAGCGAGGAGGAGATTGGTGAGCTGTGTGGTACTGGTACACCAATAGAACTTTCATAAGAGCGAATGGAAATGCTACGTAGCTAAGTTGTATGGAACATAAGACGCTTGACACAAAAGTATGAATGAGATGACGCGTTGTAATGTGTTGGTCTGGTCGTGCCAAAGAATTCAAAATTTTGTTGTACCGCACATTTGCACACTTATTGGAATAAATCTTTGCCTTTTGTCGATTATGAACCGTACGGAGTAGGGATCATCTCATATCTGTACTCTGTTGTGGCTCGCAAATCGAATATTCAGGTTAGGGTGCTGTGTAAGTATTATGTTTTGCTAGCTTCATAGCATGAACAGTCAGACTATCATGCTTCAGTGAAACATCCTGTGACTCTTCATAGCGGGAAGTGCATAACCACATAGGATGAATAAATCGACGACAATCCCTATATTCTGCTGTATGCAAGTAACAAGTATCATTCAAGTTAACACTGAAACGCCCTGTGCGACTCTTCCTCCATCAGCTCGGGGCTCAATCTGACCATGAGAACGCAGAACTCCGTCTGATCCAGCATACCGTCCCCGTCCATGTCCCCTTCCTTCATCATCTCCGAGAGCTCGTCGTCCCGAAGCACCCCGAGCCCGAGCCTCGCCGCGTTCCTCTTCAGGCTCTGGAAGGTGATCTTGCCGGCTCTGGGGTCCATGAGGAGCTGGAACCCCTTGCAGAGCTCCTGGATCAACCCCTCGACGCCGAGCTTCCTCGCCATCGACGGCAGGAAGTCCTCATACTGCACGGAGGATCCCATATCGCCCTCAATCCGCAACGACGACGAAAAAGAAGAAGTAATGGTTGACCAGATTCCTGGATGGGACAGTGGTTGATGGAGGATGGAGAGGGGCATGATGTGTGCTTAAATAAGGGTGTGGTGGTGATGGGAGAACGAGTCCATGAGGTTCTTGGAAGCAGTCTCTACTCTCTCCATGCACGCCAACCAAAGTACAGGTAATTGCAGGCGTCCTAGCTATCTCTGGGCGGTTGCTCCGTCCGGCGGTTTTTGCTTGGTTTCTGCGAAGTAGCTGAGGAGGCTTCTCCAATACCGGTTGCTTGAACGGGTCACGCTTCCTTGTGCAGTTCATTTGCTTTGGGATAAAGGGATAAGAATGGTGATCGGAAGCTCTTGTATGAACGGAAGCTCTAGGCCAGCGTGTGGCTGATAATTATAAAAAGTGGCTGATAAATTCTAAAAGGTGACAGCGTTTTCCCGGGCTTTATTTTGTTCCATGGTGCATCTCCGATCTTGGGCGGTGACACGTGTGGGCCCAACATGTCAGTTCATCTGCTGTTGCTAATGTTATGGCACCTGGTGTCACTTGGTCTCTCCCGGTTATGCACGGCGAGGACGACGAATGGTATGGTTAATGGTGGACACCTCGTAATGGCGTCGTTCTTCCATGCGTCACCAAGTGTGGTCGATCGCAAGGTGGTGTCTGGTGTGTTTGCACTAGCTGGCTATGATTCTCGAAACAGATACTGCCCTTTTGCGCTGAATTGAAGTGGCTAATATGAACTGCTGAGACTGCATTCTGAATTTTTGACGTGGTCATCCCAAATAATCCCCAAGAAGTTTCGTGCCCAGGCAGTGTTCGCCATCCGATCTTGCTTACCGTTGCTTGGCAATTGCAACATAATTGCGATCTGTGACACGAATAGATTAACAAATTTGTTCTTCTCGAAGGGAATCTTGAGAAGACGCCTCATGAAAGAAACGAAGGAAATAAAACACTTCTTTCTCAAGTTTCTTTTAGGAGTTTGGAAAGCCATATACCAGTAGCATTTACATGTATACGAGACATCTGGCTTCTCCAGTAGCGTCCGAAGACTCCAGATTTTTGCACACCCTCTTGGGCTGTTTGTGTCGCGCGCAGAAAACAAAGAAAGCAAGTACTAGACCAGTAAAAAGGATCTTTCCCAACTACCACTTGGGCAATATCATTACTAACAACGTGCTTTCTTTTTGTTCAAGCTAACTGAGCTGAAAGAGGTGATCGGTTGGGTTTCAGTTTTTATCTTCCGATTTATTTTTTATTATTCATAAATTTCATCTTTTTCTAAACTTTTGGCTTTTTGTTGAGCTTTTTTGCCGGTTCTTTTTTCCCCGTATTTGTTTGTATTATATGTAATGGGCTAACATATTTTTTTATATATTTTTTTAATTTTTTAAATTTAATTATGCTAAATAAGCCTCTGTCAATTACAGTGTTTTTTTCAGCCAGCTACAGTGCTTTTCAGCCATAAGCCACCAAAAATAAGCCCAAATGATCACCACCAGAGGCAACTGAAATTGTAACTAATTTCAAATAAAGTACTTTTTAGATATATTCTTCTAGACTTATAATTTAGCTTTTTTTTTATAGTAACTAGCTTTATAATTTAAGACGAGTTTTATAAGTCGATTTAGTAGACACTGTTCCAATTTCATTTATATCGGTCAAAATCGCATGTGAGTATCTCTTTTCGTACTATCTCTCATGAATAGTTAGAATTCAAAAATTTAAACTAAATGCCATAAGCCGTAGTATAGCTAGGTTCTTCTGGGCTTATGGTTTGGTTTTCTATAGTAATTAACTTTTAAACGAAATGTCTTTTCATGATGAGGTCTACAAGTCGTTTGTAATAAATACTGGCCCCGATCGTTTCGGTTTCTAGCTTCTGGCTTATTTTTCACTATTCTTAAATTTTGTCTTTTTCTGTTTTTTTTATTTTTTGAGTTTTTTACCGGTTCTTTTTTTCCTGTATTCGTTTGCATTACACGTGATGAACTAACTCATTTTTTCTATTTTTAAAATTTTTTAAATTTAATTATACCAAATAAGCCACCTTCAGCTACAGTGTAATTTCAGCCAGCTACATTAAAATAAGCTAAGCCACAGCCCAACCGATCACCACCACTATCTTGACTTCATCTATATCGCTAAAATTATACGCCAGTATCTCTTTATTTGTACTTTCTCACAAATAGATAGAATTTAAAATTTTAAAACAAAAGCGATAGACTACAGCTTAAAAGAATCCAACGGGCTTACGCTCCACTTGTAAACCAACGAATTTTGGTGGAAATTTCTTGTCTGTCGTCGTGGACTTGTCATCGCAGCAATCCGTATGGATGGGGAAGCCATGAGGCCCAGCTTCTTGCTTGCGTTTGGCTCGGCCCGGCTCTAAAGTCTAAAACATCTAGTGGGCTAGTAGCTGACGTGCCATGAGCCCACGATATTCTGCCGCTTAGTGGGCTTCGTTCGAGCCTGGATTGGTCACAGCCCATGGGGACGATGGGTGCCCGAAGGCCCTCGGCTTCCTCGCCACTGCCGGCACCGACTCCGCCCTGAGTTGTTGCAGGAGGCGGCGGCGGCGGAGGCGCGAGGTGATGTCCTCCTGCTTACGCCCTAGTAGTGGGCTGCTCTTAACACCATTTCACCTGAATACCGATTCCCCTCTCCTAGGTCGGCATCGTCTTGTCCCAAGATCAAATGCCTGCAGGTTTTGTCTATGCTTATGTATTTTTGATGGTTTCTGCGAATGATCGCGGTTACAAAATTCGACGTATATTTGTTTAGCCAGCCGTAATTCTGCCTGCTGTGCTTCCCAGTGGTAGGTCGTCTCTGCGATTATACCTTGACGATTGGAAGGGATTGGAAGGAAGGAGAGGACGGATCGTGCAAAAATGGAGTCGGTGGAAGACAGAAGCGAGGAGAAGTGAAAACAATGGTAGAAAGGAATCACTGGCGTATCCATTTTTTCCATTTTATTTATTTTGGAAATGCTGGAGGCTGGAATTAATCTCGGTCATAACAGAATCTCAGCATTACAACCATGACTAGTGATTCATAGACGTTAACACGTATTAGCAGCTCGGAGGGTAGTAGTTTGCATCAGGCTTACCATCAGATTCATCCTGTACACTTACCAGGAATTAATAAAAGTTGTCATTTTTTTGTGCACAACTGGTTCATTCTTCTTTTAAGAAGACGTCTTGTCCAGCGTTATGTCTCTATTAGCAAATGCTCATGATAGTGCCCCCAAGCAACTAAATGGAACTCATAAAGCTCATGTGCATTCAAGAGACAAGGTTCACATTTTTTTCCCTTTTGATCTTACTCACAGTCCAGATTGAGATTTTTAATTTCAAATCTGCAACTTTTGGTACCATAAATCAATTCTGTTCCCGGTATATTTAACTATATACTGTTAACTACTTTTTCTGCCACAATGTTGAAGATGTGCATGTAAAATAAAAGAGAATCCTACTGACTTTTCCCCCTGTAGGCTGGTGTTCTTGCTGAATATAAGTCATCAATAGACACAAAATTGTTGATCACTGAACTAAAGCTGTCTGATAAGTTGGTAGCTGATGCTTTGAAGAGGACCCAGAATACCATTCTATACTACAAAGATGTTGTCAGCAATCGCACTGTGAGTCCCTATTGCTTTATATTCTTTCTTAGGGATTAATCAACCTTTATATCTCTAAATAATATCTGTTTTGTTTGCTTTCTTCAGAAGCTCATGGATGTCCTGGATATTCTGAAATTGCCTAAACCAAAGCTGTCCCCAGCAATCGCACTGTGAGTCCCTATTGCTTTATATTCTTTCTTAGGGATTAATCAACCTTTATATCTCTAAATAATATCTGTTTTGTTTGCTTTCTTCAGAAGCTCATGGATGTCCTGGATATTCTGAAATTGCCTAAACCAAAGCTGTCCTCAGCAATCGCACTGTGAGTCCCTATTGCTTTATATTCTTGCTTGGGGATTAATCAACCTTTACATCTCCAAATAATACCTGTTTTGCTTGCTTTCTTCAGAAGCTCATGGATGTCCTGGATTTTCTGAAATTGCCCAAAACAAAGCTGTCCAGTCGGCATGTGAAAATTCATACTAAACAATTGCGTGATCATATTGATAATTGGATTGATGTTAATAATACTTTGAAGGGAACATAATATGAGAGCTTCCTGAATGGCCAAATGTGACCAAACTAGCTAGCTAGTGTAAATAATGATGTTGTGAGTTTTCCTTCTTTTGATCCTTATTTTTTCTCCTGCAATAGCTAACAGAGTTAGTCAAAGTTGGCAGTTTTGGCTACCATGTTTTAATCTAGATGGCTTAATTATTTTTCATTTACTTTGTAACATTTATAGAATTTAATTGATTAAATTAATAGCTATCATACAAAGGTATGATCATTGTTACACTCTTGAATCCCCTTTCCTCAGTTCAGAGTATATCTAACTATATAGGTGAATGATGATTCTACCTTGTGATATGAGCGGAATTCTGCAAAGGTTTGCGGCTGCTGGTAAGGGGCGGAAAAAGGTGGTGCTGTGAATTGGGGTTTGAGCACAAAGGATAACGAGGAGCAGGCTCCCGTCCGGAATTTTCACCGGACAGGTTTGCTACTCGGAACTCAGGAAGGAAATTACTTCTTTATTGCTTGAACTCCCTGTTACATCCTAGCCATATAAATATAAGGCTGTGTAATCCGCCTCCGACTCTATCTCTAAGCAATCAACGCAAATCTACCCGGACTGTGAAGCAATCCGGAATTGACTCCATATCCTAAGTAATAATAGTAATCCTTTCCTAATACTACTCTTCCTTCCGCCTAAGCCATCTTGCCTTTCGAAACACTGCCCTGTTTCTGACTGCAAGTGTTCTTGCTGTCCTGCAGCCTGTCAGGCAGTGTCGTGCGCTGAAACTGCCGTATCTTCTCCTGGCGCAGCCACTGCCTCCCGCCTCCGTCTTCTAGTATAACAGCGCTCCAATAAGAGGCCATAACATTTGTTTTTGGTATCACTTCACTATTCCTGATTATTTTACTGCAAAATTTGGATAGCTGGTAGAAAATGATATTAGGATTGGTTTAATTGATTATGAGGGGAAAGTAGGTCAATAAGAGATCACATATTGAATTATTGATCTAAGCTACTTCGTTTAACCTGACATACAAGAAATTCAGAATTTCAGGACATAAGATGAGAAGGGATACCATTATGATAGTCAAGTATGTAACCTGTAGGCCGTTTAAAGTTGTATGGCTGCTTAATTTTTGCATCAGACCTTAGAGTTGAAAATGATATTCTGTCTAGATTTTTATTATGGGAGTCCTGTCAGGATTCTTAATCCGTATTTGCACAGCTGCTGATGATTAATTTTGCTTTTAGTTTTTGTAACATTCTTAGGCCATGTTGGAATTGGAAAAGTCTTCTGTTTTCTTGTTATCCAAACTATTAAATAAGAAAAGAAAATCCTAAGGAATTGAGAGATCGAGACCTTCAGGGCATGTAACGGTATTGCTGTGAAGTATTACCAAATAACAAAACTTTCTTAGTTTCTGTCATTACTTATTTACTTGTCAATGATGACTGTTGCAGTTTAGGATGACTATGCTGAATTCAAGCAATCATCATTCTAGTTGGTGATATAATTTAATAACAATACAATTTCCTGTTGCTTAAACACACGAGATAATAAAGAAAGCACTAATGTCATTCTGTAATACACATTCCCCTAGTAGGTTCAATGAGCGACTTAGCCTACTATCGACCTTCAAGTATAGTAACTGTTGCACTGTTGAATATGCTGCAGTCTGGCTTGCTTGATGATGTGTCTGTTTCCATTAGAACTCTTCTAGCTGCAAAGCCAGGCTGCTTAGGAGTTGGCAATGTGGCAGGATCTGTAGTAGCTAACATGAGAAGCACCTGAGACATTAACGGACGGTCATCTGGGTTTTCTTGCACGCATAGGAGGCCCACCCTGATGCATTTGTGTACTTCATCTGAGTTGAACGAGCCATTCATTGTTTCATCTGCTAACTCTAAGCTTTTCCCTTCATTCCATAAGCTCCATGCCTGCAGAACAAAAAATATGTCCCAATTTATTTTTGAAATTGAATTGAGAAATGCAACTTGCATGCTAGATGAGGTAAGTTCTCACTTACATGTCCTAGAAGATTAAAGTGGTTTGAGTAGGAATACACCCCTCTGTTTCTCCTGCCACTAATTATTTCCAGCAATAATACCCCAAAACTAAATACATCTGATTTGACTGAGAAGACTCCGTCCATAGCGTACTCGGGAGACATATAGCCACTACAAAAGAGCCACATGAATATGATTAATATCAGAAAATTCATATATATATATATATATATATATATATAATCAATAGTGTTTTCCCTGTTACTATACTTACTATGTGCCAACCACTTTTCGGGTATTGATTTCTGTCTCTTCACTGCCAAATATTCTTGCCATGCCAAAGTCGGAAATTTTGGGAGTCATCTCGTTATCTAGAAGAACATTACTTGCCTTCATATCTCTATGGATGATTCTGTATCTCGAGTCCTGGTGGAGATACAGTAAACCTCGAGTAATGCCTTCTATGATGCGATATCGCATTTGCCAATCAAGTAGGACACTGTTGGATTTTTCTGTTGACACACACGAATACTTATTTTTTTCTTCAGAATTATCAGCCACAGGGTCAGAAAAGAAAAGTTTAGAGCGTACCAAATAGAAAGTAGTCCAGGCTCTTGTTTACCATGTATTCGTATACAAGTATCCTTTCTTGTCCACTAATGCTGCAGCCAAGAAGGCGAACAAGATTTCGATGCTGGAGTTTAGCTATCAACATAACCTCATTCTTGAATTCCTCGAGACCCTGTACGGATGTTTTTGAAAGTGTTTTAACAGCTATTTCTTGTCCATCCTCGAGCTTACCCTGTAATTTTGAAGGAAACCATTTCAATTAGACATACAGTGGCAGTAGTTCGGAATTTAGATCAGAAAATTTTAAATTGCCGTCGATGTTGGTTCATTTGGAATGCTTATGTTGTGCTGTAATAACCTCAACAATAAACCTAAATTGTCACCTTTTAATGCTTGAAATCATGAGTTGCCACTGAAATTAATTAGTGTTCTCGACGCCGCTTAGTTTTACATTCAAAATCTTTGCATTCATATACATTGGAATTGATTCATATAGAGTGCTACCTTATATACTGGTCCAAAGCCACCCTCGCCGAGCTTGTTATTGATTGAGAAACCATCAGTAGCAGCTGCAATTGTCCCCAGATCAAATATTGGCAGTTCAAATTCATCACCATGACTACTTCCCTCATAGCGGCGGCCATAACTGCGAGAGCCACCGCTCCATTTACTTGATCCTACAATCATATAGAAGTCAGGATAGCATCCAGAAATATACTTCTTTTCCCTTAATGTATAGTTTTGCTGTGTTGATTATTGTAGTCACTGAAAGTTTACTTGATGTTACCTGTTTTTCTTGCTCTTTTCTTCTTTCTTGCCCAAACTAGATAACCAGCAAGTGCTAAAAGAAATGTCAGTACTGAGATGCTGGCAACAACTGCGATTATTATACGTGCCTTCTTAGATTTGCTTGTTAAACCTGCGAAAGAAATCATAACTGTTAGTCTGATGATAGACATGCCTTGACATACTTATCTAGAGTAATATATAACGTATTGAAGCTGGATGTAGTTGCTCCAGCGCTGAAAGCGATAGTTGCAGAGTGCAGCCGTAGTGCAAAGTAGATTACTGAAGATTTTCACATTTCAGTCGTTTATGTAAGAGGTACTTTGTGTTAGAAGTATTACAGGGGAATATTCACCCCGGATATTGCATCATGCGTCGATGTCTAAAGGTTTGTATGCACTCATGAGTACCCCAAGAAATGCCATATGAATCATATGATGCTCTTGAAAAATGCCAAGCCAGTATCACATGCCCTGCTTCAACAACTGAGGATGAGCATCAGAGTTCAGATACCGCCACGAACAATGGCGCTTACGGATCGGATCAGTTCGCCGTTGCAAACGCATGTGATGCGATCGACTACCAACTGGATAGCTACTTCCTTCGCAACCTCATGCTCAGCCCGGCGGCTGCCTGGCGGTGGCTTACTAGTTAAGCAATGCATGGAACTTTTTGGCTGTGGTTTATGGATTTTGGCTGGAATTTTTGAATTTTAGCTGTTTATGGTACAGATTACGGAGAGACCGATATTCACTTACGATTTTAGCTGGTACAGATGTTGGCCCTTTAACGTGTACTACGTTTAACTTGTAGAACCTGTCTTAAAAAAATACTCTATTTGAAAGTTAGATATTACAGCAAAAGCTAAAAGCCGATCGGCTTTTGACTTGTCGAACAGACCCTAAGCACGCCAGAGGGCAGAGGACCATTCCAGGAAATCCACACCAACAGGAGCCAATTGCGGACTTTGCGTGGGGCCGGGGCCAAAAAGGCCATCTGCTCGGGAGGTGACCGGTGATCTCCGAGAGATTTGCCGTGCCTGCCCCGTGTACGTAGGTAGGTATACTAGGCTGGAGAAGGGGCGCACCTCGCTGGCTCGATCGGCCGGTGGCGCCCGCCCGCCGACGACGTAGGATGGGGCCGACCCTTGCGTGGGGTTTCCGCGTTGCCATGGTGCGTTGCGGCCGCGCACGTGATCTGTGCTGGAAAGCGAGGCGGCCGGACGCGGGGGCCATGCATGTGGCGCGCAGCGGTTGCGTTGCTGCCCCCACACCGCGCTGAGGGCTGCCCCATCCAGTTTGGACTTTGGAGTAGTGGTTGTCTGAGCAGTGGAAATTATCTTGGGACAACAAAAAGACTAGTTGTTTGCTCCATGCAACGTGGAACTCATGTCAGATGGGACGTCTTTTGGCTTGATTCGGGGAGGGAAGCTCAGGTTTCTCTGTGAAGTCCTGGGTTCTCTTTTTAGTTTTTAAAAAATTATTTTTTTGATTTTTTATATAGTAACTAGATTTTAAACAGAGTGTCTTTAAGGTAGAGTCTACAAATTGATTGTAGTACACATTATAACGACTTTATTTATATCAACCAAAACTGTACGAAGTTTTTATTACTCCGTACTCTCTCACAAGCAGCCCAAAAGCTATAAGCCGAAACTAAAAAGAACACACCCCCTAGGTTGTTCTTCCAGTGCGTTATTTCGCTGTGCTAATTTAGTCTTGCTTCTTGAGTGCCAACCAAATCTATGGCACGTGAGACATGTTCACACTTGTCGACTAAAATACTGTTGTTGAAACATGATGCAAGTGTGAGATCATATTCACACGACGTGGCTGCCTCACAGGTTGGCACCGTTCTTCGTCTTGATTCTCTTGAACACAAAGATTTTCATACAATCGTAAATTGCGAGGGCGTAAGTGTTTATGCATGATAAAGGTGACGAAGATTAAACATGCAGCCTAAAAACTCCAGAGCAATATGTTTACTCTAATACATGTACCAAGTTAGAACTGAGTGCAAACAATCGAAGTCGTCTGGAATTAATCAGTACCCATGTAGGCTAGTATTATAACCAGCTCTACTAAAATTCTTAATTCTGCCCATCTGTCAATTATGAAGTGGTATCCTATCACTATTCCCTAGAGCTATCCATGGTATTCCACTTTATCTTCCTCCTAACGAAATTTCACCTACTAATTGATACAATGCCCACACGTTGCTCTTGTGGCCTACAAAGACCCATGCATGCAGCATTGATCTTTCTTTACTAGCTACCAAACCGAGCAAGCCCCACACCAAAAAGGGCCTTTTATCCCCTCACAAAAGGGGAATTCCCCACGCTTTTCCCCTGTCCCTTTTGGCCTTTCGATTTCTGGATGAACGAAAGAACATATTCCAAGCATTAGATCATGGAGGGTACACGTCGAGACTGAACAGAAACCTCACAGTTAGAAAACACGTGTGGACGCGCCACAAACCGAGATCGCTACGGTCGTTGGATCGACGTGCCGGTTTGCCATCCCAATCGGGACAAACACGGAACGATCTGTGCATGCAATGAGCATCAATCGGCTTGGGATTTGGAACTGCAATTCCATTGCCAATCTGCATGCAAGCATTCGCATCTGCTGCCTCCAGTTTAAGAGAAACGGGCCTACTTGTCGACCACTGTTTTTCTGATCATGTGCCCTATGCCTTGTCTACGCCCCTTTGGTGCACGTATGCACGATGGGTAGCTACCGAATCGATAGCATGTGAACCGAATGGTCTAACATCTTGCTGCCAGGTGACCTTATTACATGATTGATCTTTTGTTGCGCTGTGCAAATCAGCAAATCAAAGTTTGCTTCTTTCAGGATAAGTGCCCTGCTTTGGCAAAGAACTCGGGACCAATGCCTCGGATCACTGTCTCACTTAATGACTTAAAGACCTTTCTCCCTAGCAAGATCGATGCTATGACAGAGAGAACGAAAGGGAAAGGACTAAAGGATGGGGGTAAAGAATAAAGATGGCTGGCATCTCTGCTACTGAAATAGGCCTTGCACAGTGGCACTCGCCGTCTTCTTGATCACCTACGGAGATTCCCCAAAAAAAGGTGGACATGGATGCAGGGAGATGGTCGATCCTACAGGGAAAGTAGTCCCAAAATTTTGCCCTTCTGCATACGGTACTGATTTGGACGGACTAACACTAAAAGATGGCAAAGATTCCTAATACCGGTTCCAGATACTTGCAGCAGTGCAACATAGGTTGGCAGACGTAAAGGATGCATGTAGATACGTACGTATGTAGCATGCGTAGAGGTGTAGAGTACGACGTACCGAGATCGGCGGCGGCGAGGCGGACGAAGAGGTCCTGGCCGAAGTCCGGGTACACGCGCAGGTCGGTGAGCCCCGTGGTCCACATGACGCAGCCCGTGCCGGTGCTGCCGCTGACGTTGAAGCTGGCGTACGCCGTGCAGGAGCAGTTCCTGAGGCACGCCTGCCGGCACTGCTCCAGGCTGAGTCCCATGTCCACCACGCTCCGCTCCGTGTCGGGTACCTTGGCGTGCTTCACCGTGACGAACCCGTCGGTGCCGTTCCGGCAGTCGAGCGTCGTCGACCGCACGCACCCGTCGCGGCCGTCCCGCAGCGACCACGCGGCCGGCGTCTTGGGCGTGAAGCCGTGCAGGCAGGAGCAGACGGGCAGGTTGTTGGTGTCGCACACGCCGTTCGGCCCGCACGGCGACACCGCGTCGCACTGGTCCTTGGGCGCGTACCAGTACAGGTTCCACGTCCCCGCCGCCTCCACCCACGTCGACCGCTGCAGCAGCCCGTAGTTCCCCGTGCTGTTCAGCCCCAGCCTCGATATGATCGACACGTTGTGCACCTACTTACGTCACATAAGCCGTAACTGAGCAGTCAGTAATTAAGGTACGGGCAATTATTTGGGTAAGCCGTCAAGTTAATTCTGTACCTGGAAGCTGTACGTGACTTCCTGCGCGTTGTTGATGAAGCTGAAGGTGAAGCCGGAGTATGTGGCGGTGTCCGGCACGCCGGTGAACTGGACACCGTCCCAGGGGCCGGAGCGCCAGACCTTTTCGGCGCCGCTCCAGATGAAGATCTGGGGGTCGCCGGACGTGTCCATGGCCATGACGACGGGGCCCGGCGAGGGGTCGGAGGGGTTCTTCCACGCCGTCAGTGTCTTGTTCCGCCCCGTCACGTAGTCGATCCCCACTTTCATCTCCGGGAGCAGCGTGTCGGTCGGGTAGTCGAACCCCTGCCAGGCCACGCCGCCGCCGGCGTCCGCGAGGACCAGGTTGCCGTTGTCCAGGATCCGGGCCGCGGGGCTCGCCAGCGTGGCTTCTGGCTTGACCGACCACACGACGGTCGAGTTTCTGGCCGCAATGGCGAGCGTGCCGGTGGGCGAGACGGAGAGCGTGGCGCCGAGGTTGTCCGCGACGTCGCCGGGGATGGGGTCCTCGCGGTTGGCGACCCAGACGACCGTACGGACGGAGACCTTGTTGTACCAGACTCCAACATATGTGTTGTTGGCGCCCGGCGGGGTGAAGAAACCGAGCACGAAGTTAGCGTCGCCGCCCGAGACCAGCGTCTCGTTCGCGGCGAGCGGGCGGCCCGGCGTGACGGTGTCCCTGGCATGGCAGGCCGTGAGCAGGAGCAGCAGCAGGAAGATCAAGAGGAGGTAGCAGCAAACCGAGGACGCCATTGCTCGGCGCGAGCGATGAGCGAGTGGTACTACCACCACGTCACTGTGGGTTGTAAGTGTCGTGCACATTGGCGTTTTGGACGGCAGCTGCGGGATAGGGTGGTGGTGGAGAGTTGTTGCATGTCGTGAGGCGGAGTGGCTGCGGCCTACTGGTAGTGGACAGTGAACACTTGGACAGGGAGTCAGGGTGAGCTTTTGTGGCTCACGTCCCCTGGCTGTTACGGCCTTACAGGATGATGAAAGAACAGTGAATTCTGAAGACTAGCAAAAGTTCAGGCTCGCTAGTTTGCTTGCTACGTGTTATTTTCACATGTGGAGAGCACATGAATTATTCCCTTAAAAAAAGCTCTCGTGGATGAGTTGTCTCTGCAGATCTAAACGCCCTAGATTTCTGGTGCATTTACAAGTACATACATAATAAAAATACAAAAAATATATAAATTAATGATTTAGAGGAAATGAGTGACATAAGGCGAGCATAATGGCATGAATTAAACAATAAATTATAGAGTGACAGTTGCATACCTTCTCTGAAACTATATGTGATGTTCTCTTTCACTTCTACAAAGATGGAGCATTCAATGATCTGGTGATACATTATCCATGTTAAAACCTTATTAACTTATCCAACAAAGCAATCAAAGAACAACATCAATAAGCACTATTAGTTCTTACTTCTTAGTGGTTAGCAAATCTGGCATACCATATCCCCACAGAATCAGAAGAGAAATATTATGCAGGTCATCATCAGTCAGTGAGTGAGAAGTCCTTGAGGGCAGCATTCTGCTTCTACACGTAGAAAGTAAAATTAACTAATTAAGCATTGATAATCAACAAAGGATAGCCTCAGAAAGTCAAACAATAATGCAATTTACAAAATGGCATTGTCCTCGATTGGATAGAGTACCTATAACCTGTTTCTCTGCTTCTCCGATAGAGCATGCACTGCTCTCCGCACTCCACTGCCTGCTATGCCATTGAGAACATGATCACTTGAAAATGTGTTGAAGTAATACATACACCTCATGACTAGAATAAAAATACATGCCTGAAAATCGAAATGCCAGCAAAATGTTTCTAAGCATCTCCAAAATAGAATCTGTAGTTATTTCCCCTATACACTTGACACCATGCTTATGTAGTGGAGCCAAGAAATGCCAGCAAAATGTTCGAGGCCCCGCTCGTTTCAGCTTCAGCTTCTGACTTATTTTTCACTATTCATAAATTTCGTCTTTTTCTGATTTTTTTTTCATTTTTTTAGCTTTTTTGCCGGTTCTTTTTTTCCCGTATTCGTTTGTGTTATCCAAGATGAGCTAACATATTTTTTTTTCTATTTTAAATTTTTTTAAATTTAATTACGTCAAATAAGCCACATTCAGCTACAGTGCATTTTTCAGCCATAAGCCACATCTTTTCAGCCCAACCGCAGGTTCTAAACATAGGTGCCGGCATCAGCACCAACAACATAAGCCTAGAATCATCAACTGTACCTACAACAATCGAATATAACATTCCATTCTATTTGAACCAAGATTACGAAATATGAATGTGCTGTGGGCAACACTGCTACTTTTTTTTTCATGTAATGAGATCAACTTGTGCATTTGTGCTACACTAAAAACTAAGTCTCATTTCAGTAAAATGGGGTCGGGATATCCACCCTGTTATTCGAAAAAGAATAGCCCAATCAATCATGATCAACTAATATTTTGACCGAAAGATCATTTCATTCGAATCAAGATTCACCTAATTTCATCACCCTAAGAACTAAGAACAGCGCAATAGTGCATTCATTAGACCAAGATTCCTACACATCTCTTCATATAATTCGAATCAAGATTCGCTTAATTGATAAACTTAATCAAGATTCGCCTAACTGAGAAACACCAAATGACCAAATTAAAAATGAAGACCGAGATAGAGGGACTGATCGGCCGCTTGTGTGCCGTGCCAGCCGCGCTCGCACTCGTTGGCTACTCGCCGGCTCGCGGCGCTGACCGTGGCCACCCCTTGGCCGCCTGCCAGCTGCCGCCCCTGACCTGCCCCGTTCCGCTCCCACGCTGGCCGCTACTCTAGGCTCTCGCGGTCTCTCCAGTCACGAAGTCGCCACACTCGCGGTCTAGCCCCTCCCTCTGCAGGCTGCAGCTGCCTCCGCTGCTCGAGTAGTTAGGGTTAGCACTTAGACGGTTAGACTTAGAGGATGGCCTCATGGCCAGGCATATCTGCAAATGGGCCGGTAGCAGTAGGATGGGAGGGGGAATGGGCCAAAAATATTCCGATGGAAATTTGGGTTGATTGGATATAAAAATAATGTATTTGGTTTAACTAAGTGTATATGTATATATTATATCTTATATATAATGAGTTTTTTTGTTAAAAATTTTAGATGTTTATCTGAACAGCCATGAACTACGGGCGGTCCTCCCCTGTAACTGAATAACATGTTTTGACAACTTATACGTTGACAGGTGAAAGATGGTTACGGCCGAAAGAACGGCGGCGTTCGTCAGCTTTGCCATCGAGCTGGTTTATCCTAAGTTTTACTTTGTCGATAAGAGCACTACAGTTCACATAAATTCTTGTAACTCGGCTGTCCAATGCCCGTCAGATTCGCTCATCCAGCACCATGCTGGGACCGTAAACAACAATATCCCTGAGCAATCTTCGGCATGATTGCTTTTTCGTTGGCTTCATACGACTGGCGATCGTTGTGTTGCTAATAAAGCTTCTCTCTTCGTGATGATAACGGTATGTCCCATGAGCTAATTAATTAACTATGCAATCTCTCGCCTGGAAAAAAAAAAGTGAACTATGCAATGACCGTTATTTAACACTGGCTACACGACAAACTTTCTGAAACATAACACCTCCACGTAATTAGTGCGATTTGGGCCTTTTAAGAAATGAGAATGTTATATTTTCAGTACAGAGGCTAAGCCAAAACGGCAGACGGAGCAGGACGCAGCCTGGTTACGCAAGTGTGGCGTGTCACCTGTGCATCCACTACTTTTCTAAGTTGCCGTTTAGGCCCTGTTTGGAATGCGGGAATTTTTCCCGATTCCTGCGGGAATTGAACTGTTTCCTGTAAAATTCCTGTGAAATTCCTCTGTTCCAAACAGGCCCTTAGTATCCGTGCTCAAATTTCGATATTTCTGAATTAAAGCATGATAGGCAACCTCTTCAAAAAAAATGATAGGCAGTCTAAAAACTTAGAGCAGCCTGCATTCCTTCAACAAGCCCACCCTGTGGGGAAGCCCACGTCCAAGTTCACAGGCCTTTTCCCCCCTTTTATTCAGAAATTAGACAGGCTGCAGTGAGGTGTTTCATGTTTCAAAAAAAAAAAAACACTTCTTACCTGATATATGTTCTCCTTTAAAATAATTATGCGTAGCCAACATCATATAAAAAGATGCCGAATAGCTGGATTTTGCTGAGATGGCTCGTAGAGAAGTATCGACCGTTTGTGCCCTAAGATGTTTTTTTTCGGTTACAACCCCCCCCCCCCCCCCCCCCCCATGCAGCATGATTATTTTTCCTTGCAAGATTAGGTGATTCATTTTATCATTTGCAAAGACTAAGTTCTAGCTCTAAAACAACTTACCTGATCGCACAAACCATGCTTCACGACAAGAAATTCATTCCACCGCCAATGGTGGAGCTAGCGGAGGAAACCTAGTGAGAGACTATGTAAAGGCTTAGAATATGTTGTGATAAACAATTGATATTTTGATTGAGTTAAATTTGAATTTTGTAAAAGTTTTAGAAAAATTAGATTTCAGATTACGCTATTAGGATACAGGCAATCTGACCGTCATGGGGTCGACGGTCGGACTACCTAATGGTTGGTAGTCTGATCGGCATAGGGCAAAGCGATCAGATTAGCCATAAACTTTTTAGAAATTGAACATCAAACACTTGTGTAGCCTTATTTGAGGTTGAGATTGCACTTAGTGCCACTTCAATTGAAAATTAGAGTTGAAATTAGATAGAATTTAACTAGAGCTGAAATTAGATAGAGTTTAACCGAATTTATTGAAATAGTGTCTTCTAGTAGTTTTAAACTATCAGACTGGCCAGTAGCCGATGGTCTAATTAGTGCAGTCTGACCGCTATGGGGAGAGCGGTTAGATTGGTGGCTGCGGCCAGAGATGAGGGGAAAATGGTTTTTGAGTTGGATGAGTGTGTGCATGACATGGGTACTATTGGTTAGTTATGTTGTGTTGCATGATGCATAGTTCTGACTAACATGAGTCAAGTGCATAGAACTTGAGATGGTTGCTTGGTATTTAGATATGCAAATGGCTTAGAGAATGTTATAGGTTGATGGTAATGGACTGGGACTAGGCGGCGAAGCTAAGGTCCGTACGGTCGTGTAAGTCCGGGTGAGACTACGTAGCTCAAGCAGAAAGTATAGAGAAGACATAGATCATGAAGAGGCAAGTTGGTGCATGTGATACGCTAAGTGACAAGGCCAATGCACGTAGATATGTTCGTGGGAGACCGAATGCGTGAAGACATGACAGCTAGTCATTGGATACTATGGAGTACATGTCAAAGTATGTAGAGATGCTTTGAGATGAATGTGAGGATAGAGTCAATGGAAGATTTTCGAAAGCTTCGTCAGGGATATTTTGATAGTTGATCAAATACCAAGTTGATGCATTGATCAAAACAATGGTGCGAGGAGGTGTAAAAGAGAAGTAATTTAGGTCAAGGAGAGCTGAAATTGCTAAGTCGTTCAATTGCTAATGATTTAGCGGGTTGAGTCTTGTAAATATTTTGAGAAGCGTGCATGAGCTGTTGAAGTATTTGCACTTTTCAAGACAATTGGAACTACCACAATGTATTCTGCGGTACTACCGCTGGACAAAACTACCAACGTTATAATCACGGAACTACATCATGTGTTGGTGGTTGAAAGACCTGTGTGGTAGAGAACCAACGTGATCAAGACCAAAGTGGTCGTACCAAGGTGGTCGAAGACCAGAGTGGTCGAGCCAAAGTGGTCGAAGCCAGCATGGTCGAACCAGTATAGTCGAATCTACGTGGTCGATATTTGTGTAAACTAAACCAGTGTGGTAGAACCGACGTAGTCAGAATTGACATGGTCGGAGATCTGTATGATCGAGTCGGAACCAACGTTGTCGAGATCTGTGTGATCAAGACTAGCGCGGTCGAACCGACGTGGTTGAAACCGATGTGGTCGAGACCTGTGTGGTCGAAAGCAATGTAGTCAAACTGACATGATTGATACAACGTGGTCGAAGATCGACATGGTTGACATGGTCGAAACCTTTGTGGTTGAAACCAACATGGTCGGAGATCTGTGTGGTCGAACCGAACAACGTGGTCGAAGACTATTATGGTCAGTGATTAGCGTAGTCAGAGATCTAAGTGGTCAAATTATCCGATGTGGTCGAGGACCAGGGTAATCGATGATTGGAAGTTCTGGCTCTATGTGAGTGTACGACCAGCGAGTAGTACTACCGACTCTGTGTGAGCGGTACTTCTGAGTTGCGAAACTACATGCTATGTGTGAGCGGTACTTCTGATTGGTAGAATGACTGGCTTGTGTAGTGGTACATTTTCTCCAGAGACATACCTTCACAGAGTCTTCTCGTCCTTGAGGAAATCGATATTTTCGCATGAGTCATTGGAAGTGCTGGACTTTAGCCGTCAGAACTATTGGATTTGCTGATAACAGTTAGTTTTCTTACCGTTGCTAAGGGGACCAGAAGTACCAGAGTTTTGTCGTCGATACTTCCGAAAATCTTGTTTTCTCAGGTGTTTTACTTCCAATGGCTAGTTTTTATGGTGTGGGTATATACCCCCTCGTGGCCAGTTGGGGTAAGACTTTTGACACTCTATTTCACTCCTTTAAGTTAGTGTGAGGTCCTTCTCATTGTGCATGTGTTGCACCTTGTGAGTAAGGATGAAGACTCTAGATTACACGTGTTGCATCTAGTGGTGGATTTAGTATTCACTCGAGCTTGTACATTTGTTGTACGTGGTGAGAGTCAAGTGAGGGGCTTGACTTATCACTCTTGGAGGTTACCGACTCCTAGATGTTGGAGACATCGTGCGTGGTGATTTTCTCAAAAAAGGTTGTGAGAAGACTCGGCGAAGTGTGATGATTAGAGCTCACCTATTCAGAGCGGAAAAAGCTACCACTAGTAGATTTGACGTGATTGGCTTAATTCGTGAAGCCGGTCTAATTCGTTTGGGCTTACCTCAACATGAACTAGGGGATATTAGCAAGTCTCTGAACACAACAGTAAAAAATAACTATATTATTTGTGGTTTGTTTTCTTGTGCTCAGTTACATTCAAACGATTTATATTTATAGAATTAAATTGATTGCTTGTCTTCCTAGAATTGCAAACTTTACCATAGTCTTAGGGTGTTGGTGCACTTAGGTGAATATAATTGATTTAAACTTTATTTGCGCTAAACCAATTTGAGTTAAATTTCCGCATTATATACTTGGTTTAGGCAAATAGAATTTGATAATAATTGAAAAAGAATTTTAGACCGCCTATTCACCCCTTCTAGTCGGTCTCCGCGATCTTACAACGACAACTTTAGGGATGTGGGGTGGGGGCGACTGACGGCGGATTGGGGGAGGAGGGGTAGAACTGCCGATGACGGATCAGGGGAGGAGGGGTGGGGCGGCCGGTGGCGGATCAGGGGGGAGAGGCGGAGCAGCAGGTGGTAGATCGGGGGAGGAGGGGTGGAGGCGAGCGGCGGCTCGGGGGAGAGGAGGGGCAAAGGCGGGCGGTGGGTCTGGAGAGAGGAGGGGCGAAGGGGATGGTTCAGGAGGCGATTTGCAAATCCAACGTGAGTGGCGGGCAGATTTTTGCGTAAAGTGATGCACATTGATATGGGATGTTGGATGGAGATTAGACGGCCGCGTTGGCGGGTGGGTTTTTGCGTAAAGTGACGCACATTGATATGGGATGTTGGATGAAGATCAGACGGCTGACATGAGCTGAGTGCATGAGTGCACGGGATGGTTGAGTGCACTGAATACGTTGCTGACGCAAAGGAGGAAAGGGTAGTTCTTGTGGCATTTTCGTTGTGCATGCGGCTATGTGCATCAGATCAATCAATCTGATCCGGTAGCAGTCGCTTACGGGTGAGTTCTTTTTTGATGTGACTAATGGTTTTTTGTTTTAACATGAATGTTTGTCCGAACAAACTGGATACCGATAAACTGTTTTGAAAAGTTTGTCTCGATCAATCATTTCAAAATGACGGAGAGAAATTATCTCATTTATTTATTTAAAGAAATTATAAATCATAGGCCACAAATTGGAAAGAACCATACCGTCATACATAGGTCATGATCCCACTCGACCGGTTTAGCATCCAAGTCTCTTTCCGCCACTGTACGTAGGTCATGACCTAGACAAAGCGAATTTTTTGTACGGATAATCCATTTTTTATTCAAAATTACAGAAATATACCCGTGGGAAATTTTTTTACAAAAATAGGCTCAAGTCGCCCAATGGGAGAGCGATTGGAGCCTATCGCCCAACCAGAAGCCGATTCTGTCTCCGTCGCTCAACCATTGGGCGACTGCATCCAGTCGCCCTCCCATTGGGCGACTTTTCATGCAGTCGCCCAATGGTTGAGCGAAAGGTATCAAACCTTCGCCAAAAATAGTGAAAATTGGTGGAGCTATTCTTCATACATCCAAAAGCCTTCAGAAAAAAATTTGAGCAATTTCGGCTACGGGATCAAAAGTTATAGCAATTTCAATCGAGGCCGAAACGAATTTGAGTCCGCTGGGCATGGGGGCCTGAGTGCAGTCGCCCAACCATTGGGCGACTGCATGAAAGTCGCCCAATGGGAGGGCGACTGGATGCAATCGCCCAATGGTAGAGCGATAGGGACAGAGTCGGCTTCTGGTTAGGCGATAGGCTCCAGTCGCCCTCTCATTGAGCGACTTGAGCCTATTTTTGTAAAAAAATTTCTCGCGAGTATATTTCTGTAATTTTGAATAAAAATGGATTATTCGTACCAAAAATTCTAGACAAAGCGACCCGAGTTCTGGTGCTGTATCGTCAGGCTGCGCTGTGCTTACCTCACGACGAACTTTGTTATTTTTTAAGAACATGTAAAAGATTTGCGTGTCCTGTATTAATCGAGAGAAACGACGAACTTTGCTATTGGATGCCTGCCGTGAGGAACCCATCACCGTGACGTCTAATCCTGAACTCTCCGTGCTTCTCTTGCGCCTTCCGTCTCCAACTAGTTCTGTAGTTCAATGACGTCCTCGAGCTGGAAGTCTCGGCCACGAGATGGGAGCTGGAACTAGTTCTGTAGTTCCATGGCATTTACTCACTTAAATTAATCGGCATATGTATGCACGATCATGACCAAATATTAGTTATGTCCCTGCTGGCCAGATGTCACGAATTAAGCAAAATCCTGAAGGCATGGACTGCATTTGCCCCTCTAATTTCTCAAACCAGGTGTGAACGCAGAGCAGACCTTAAATCCCCCAGTTCGTACGTCTTGGTTCAATGCATCTTCTTCTTACATGCTTGTATGGTCCACGCACAGGCGTATTTGTTCGTTGCCGTAGTGTCCTGCATCTCTTGTTCTTCGTCTAAGTTTAGATTACATAATTCTTCCGGGTTTTTTTAGACCAAAGGGCAAACATCCTTTCGGATAATTCATCAGATAGATATGGACATTCCAGATTTAAAACATCTTGGAAGAAAAACATACGCTAAGATGCAGGACAGGTGCAGAAAGCACAAGCTCAGAACCAGCAGCTTCTTGTTTCATCAGCTAGAGTAGACGCCAGCAACTAGAAAACTAAAGGGATGAATCAGTGAACACTCTTCCCGGTCTAACAACTAATCTATGCGAGGCATTTGGCCACAGGTATTCCGGAGAATTGTGCAAGCTAGACAACGACAGCCAAAACGGGTCTCAACCATGGGCAACACTTGCAGAAGACATAAATGAGAATCCGAATTTTTAGCACATATGGCAGTATGGCACTATTTGAACTCGTATTTATAAAAATATCAGTATGTACGCGAGAATAGCAAAAAGGGCACTTTTGCCATACGGTGACTAGGCATCAGCGGTGTGGAGCTAACACGTGGCGTCTGAGGTCACCCAGCCACCATGCGCCTCCCAGCATGCCGTCTAACCACCATGCGGCAAATAATTAAGCCAGCTAATTAACCGATTTAATTACTTATCTTAATTATTATTTTATATTACTACTTCTTTATTTTTTTAAGTATAGAAAATGAGCTCAAAAAATTATGAAATTTTACATGCAATTTCTCGGCACAACGTACTTCATTGTATAATTTTTTCATAATTTTATCTAGTGTAAATATTACTCAAAAATTTATATGATTATGTTATTTGTAAGAGTTATTTCATATAGCAATTGAGCTCCAAAAAATACATAATTTTATGTGCAGCCTCCCGACACAGTCATCCTAATTGTCTATTTTTTGAGAAATTTTATGCGTTATGAATTTTTCTTGAGTGATGCTAGTGTGTCTGGGTCCCGCACGGGTGGAGCGCCATAACGATTACAAAAAAACAGTTGATCTAATAAGGGAGTGATATGGCATGCAGGCTAAGGAATCAAGGATGATACACATATGGGTAAAGAGGGTCAAACTACTGTGTTAACCACGGCCATTTGCCTTTCCTCACGAGATCGACGTTGTAGTCCTCGCCAGCTGCGCTGGCCTTGATCGCTAGTTTGTGTTTTCTCTCGTGCTCCTCCTTGCGAGCCTCGCACTCTCTACGCCTGCATGACTCCATGTGAGCTTCTGTCTCCCACCGGTATGGCCGAAATACAGACATGGGGAGGACGCAATCATGCAGGTCTTGGAGAGGGGTAACGAGGAGGTCGTCAACATACGAAGTTCATATGATTCCATGTGCTGCTGCGCGAACCCTAACTGTACATGTGCGTGCCACTACAACGATGGCGAACCACATCTGAGGCGCCCCCTCTGCAACGCTCCATGTGAGTAACTCCAGGCACGTTCTACTAGTAGACACACCCGGAGAAGCTTGTACCACGGTTCTCCTCTGTTGTACGCGGTTATTTTCAATCGTCTAAAGTATGTAACTAAATGGTTGACACGTTGTTGCGGTTGGCATAAATAATCACATGCGATAATAGATTATGGAGTTAATCATTTAAGTAATTAATTGATTAATTGCCAATTACCACTACATAAAATATTACATCATGAATTACTACAAATATGAATTAATTTGATAAACAAAAATATACATGAAATCATGACACTGAATGGCGACTAGACAAGTTCGGTCTGTTGGGGTAATCCTTCGTTGAGTGCTCGGAGGACTTGCATATCCTGCACTTTACTGTGCGGCTAATGCTGGTATGTTAGCTGACATCAATGTCATTCTGGAAGCGCCTCGACTGCCAACGTCCCTTCGCAGTTATCTTCAAGTCCTTGTTGGGGGCCCATTGCATTATGTCCGGCCAAAGACCCCTGTAGTTCTTGTCCAAGCCGTACGAGTGAAACTCTACACGGACACATTGACAAATGTGCAAAGGAAGCAGGGGAAAGCAGCAACGGGCTGACATATGTGTGAAGGAGAGATGTCACACACTACAAAAGATGGTTGCCGTACGATGACCGTGCAGCCTAGGATTTCAATCGCTAATTAAATGAGCATAGCATATTGCTAATTATGATTAAATAAATATGAATTAACATGATAAATTTAGAGCACATAAAATTCCTAAAAAATTACACAATTAGGTCAACGATGTGGGTGATTACAAATAAAATTTTATAATTTTTGGAGCTCATTTGCTATATGTAACAACTCTTACAAACAAAATAATCGTATGAATTTTCGAGCAGCATTCACATCTGATAAAATTATAGAAAAATTGTGCAATGAAGTATGTTATGTCAAGAGGTTGTACGTAAAATGTCATAATTTTTCAGCTCACTTTCTATATTTTAAAAAATTGAAGAATTAGTAATATAAAATAATAATTAAGATAAGTAATTAGCTGGCTTAATTACCTGCGGGTATGGTGGCCAAACGGCATGCTGAGAGGTGCATGGTGACCGAGCGGTAGGTGCGCGGCCACCTGCCACACGGTGGTGGAGCTCCAGACGCCTTGTGTCAGCTCCACGCCATTCCCATCCGGTCATCTTATAGCAGAAGTATTATTTTTGCTAGTTTCACATGTATCCTGATATTTTTATAAATATGCATTTAAATAGTGTCACATGTGAAAAAAAATACTGAGAATTCAGCTACAGTAGGATACCAAAGTCGTCATCCATTGCTGTCCCATACGTACGCACTTGAGATGAAGACTATGCGTGTGTTGGCACGCAGGACAGAAGGCGGCTAAAATGGCGTGCAGCTAATACCAAGCTCCGTTGTGCTATAATCTTTTGACTGAATTATCCATCTTTTAAGCGCTTAGACTATTAGGGTTGGCGGAGGCGATGCGGTGGGTGATTAGGTGGGTTACAGTGATAATCAAACTACGGCTCTCTGACTTCGCTAATCCACGCCACATTTGCTCTTTTCTAGCTTCTCTCTTTTCTCATTCCTAGCTTGTGAATGTTTCTGGCATAAATTTCAATGATTAGTGACTTTGTCCTTTGTATTTTAGCCTTTTTTTTGGCTAAAATTCGTTTTAATATGGATTTGCTTTCTTTCCCGAGTTCGGTCTTGAGATTTTTTTTTGGCTAAATGTATTTCAGCCATATATAGTTTCTGGTTATCAATTTGAAATAAAGCTGCCTGATGATTTTCATTTATCAGTTCATAATGTTGCTTTGTGTACGGACAAAATGAAGTATCACATGAGAAGTTCAGGATAATGTTGTGATGAACCATTACAAGTTTTATTGAGTGGTTAAGTGATTTTGCAAAGATCGTATTTTGTTTAGATTGTTTTCTGGAATTTTCAAGAAAAATGGTAGTACCGCAGGTGTTGGTGCGGTCATACCACAGGACGGTAGTATCATTGGGCGTGTGTGGTCATATCGCAATGCAGTAGCACCGAATTTTACATGGCAGTACTTTTTTCAGAGAGGTCCATTTTGTGATTGCAAGGTGCGGTAGTATTGGTTTGGGGAGCGATAGTATCACAGTGTGGTAGTACCAGCATGTTGCGTGCAGTACTACCGGATTTTGTAGAAAAACAGGATTTTGGGTTTTGAGTTATAAATTGTGTTGAGGTGACCTGGGTCATTGCATTAAGGTTACATGATGCAAGTTTTTGCTAACGTGGATCAAGTTGTGAAGAACTTGTACCCGGAGACGATTTCTTTGCCTTTGAATGTGTAGGGTAAGGGTTGTTTGAAATCAATCATGGTCAACAACGATGATCGGGGCTATGCCCGTGGAGGAGCTAAGGCCCAAAACGATTGAGGATACCAAGTAAAATGCTGAGCTCAAGCATGGCACGAGAAAGACGAGAAATATTGAAAGCGAGTTCGAATAGTGGGATTGCACCATGTGGCTTGGACAGTCCAAGTGAGTTATGGTTCGGTGGAATTGGGACAGGGGAGATTTGGTGATGCATGGCAAGCTAGTGGTGTACCTACACACAGCAAGCGTAGAGATTGCTTGCAATGGATGGTGATGTCCGGGTCAACGAATGGTATTTTGATAGTTTAGCCAAATACCTAAAACCACTTTGGATAAAAACCACGGCGCATAAGTCACGCTTAGAAGAGCGGTTTGGGTTAAGGTGGAGCTAGTTAGATCATGACGGATCAAGGCTAAATATTTAACAGATTCGTGCTTATATGCTTTGAAAAGCGTGCATAAGTGAACATGTGTGAGTAAAACCCGTGTATGTGTGGTTCTTACATTGTGCTAAGTGGATAGTAATCCTAAGGGTTAGAGATGGCTGGTTGGCCCGCCTATAAAAGGAGGTTGGGATGGAGACATGTGGTTAGCCATCCAACCCCTCTCTCATGTGCTCTCATGTCTAGGGTTATGGTTTGAGAGTTAAATGCTTTGTGTGCTTTTTGTCCTTAAGGTGGAGTGGTTATAAAATCTACCTTCTCAAGTAAAGAAATATATCAACTGTTGTGCATCTCTTTGAGTCTCACGTGTTTTGATTGATGTGAAGTTAGTTCGGTTGGTTTTGATCTCTTCTCTTCCTTTCTTTTAATCTTGTTGTACCAAGAACATGTAAGAGATAGAGATAATCTATATGAATCTATCTCCACCAATTTAGGCATTTTGATAGCAAGTTGATGAGGAAATCCGTTTTGGCTTGACTTTGGCCTCTTCGAGCGATTTCATGATTCAAATGTTTTTTGCTTGCTTCGGTGTTCTAACTTATTGTGATATGTGGAAATACATCTAGACCCATCTTGGTCATCATCCACCCATGAGCAATTTGTATTCGCCGTTTTTGATTTTGGCTTGGTTTCGAAGCAACATTCCTTCAAACTAAAAAAAGGTCTTAATTTTGGCCATAATTTTTATGATTGTTTGTTGGAATAGGTTCTTGGTATCCTACACTAGATCCCTGCAAATTTTTATGTCATTTGGATCTACGGATTAAAAGTTCCATTGATTTTGGTTTTTAAGTGCTGAAAATATTATTCATCCTGATTTTACTGTAGCAGAGGTAGTACCGTGATTACTGTAGCGGTAGTAAGCGATAGTATCACATGTATAAAGGTGGTAGTTTTGTTTTTGCTGATTTTTATAGGGATTTCAATGTCTCGGTTCGTATGTTTTTGTTGCGGCTCTCCATCCTAATCTTTATAATTCTATAGCTATTGAAGTAAAAGATTGATGAATACTTAGGGAAATTTGAGGTACTATTCATGCTCGTCTGTTACCATGTACGGTCCCACACAAAATATGTATAGAATATTAGAATCCCATGGAAGAGCTGCTAACAACTGGACCCCCACTGATGGGGAATTTGGCATATGTGTGCCTGTATCTGGTATACATTTCGTCATTTTTAAACTAGAGAATGCTTATGTGAAAAGGAGGGGGAAAACTTGTTATTTCGACACAAAACCAGCTATCACTAACACTTGGTCATGGCCAAAAACAAAGATTTGGATAATACTTGCATAAAAAGCGAGGAAGTCAAGGAACCACTTTTAGGTAGACTAGTGGAGTTGTGAGTATAAAACTCTATGCACTATGGTTTAAATTTTGATGTTTACTTTTATGTATATGTGAATGTGCTTTCAATAGAATTTTTTAAGAGGTAATGGATTTAACTCCGGTCTCTATTTTTTAGATATATGCTAAAAAATATCCTTGTGTGTGTCTTTCTCATAAAATGTGTATATTTCTGAAACGAGATAAAAGAGGGTAAACTTGATCAAGATTTGTTGGTCAAACCACAGCAAACACCCTGCTTATAAATACCCTCCCCCAACCCCAAACTGACACGAAGAAGGTAGGGGCGCAGTTCAGTACACATCCCCCCTCTCCCTTCTCCAGTCACCAGATCTCCAGCCCCAGTAGCTCCGAAGCCTCTCCAATGGCGGTCAAGGTCTATGTCGTGTAAGCATCAGCACCACCTCTTCTTGGAATTACTCGGTTTACTTTCATCCAAAAATCGTTTTTTCCAGCGAAAACATCCTAAACTAACTTCCCTTTTATCGGTCTTGTTTTGTGTATCCCTGTCCTAAGATTGCTCCGATGCCACCCATGGTCTTGTCTTTGCTTTTTTTTTTTTAGGGTTTAAGATATTTCGATGGTCCCGAAACCATTTCTGAATTTACTCTTGTGGGAAGAATTCTCGAGTTAAAGTATCAATTTTAGCCATTTAGATGCCGCATGGCTTTGGTTTTAAATCGCTCTGTTCGTACATAAGATCAATAGATGGGCAGGAGTGGTTTCAGTCAATACGCACAGATGATTTGATCGCGAGAGGGAGTAAAGAAGTCGGAGGAAAATTGGACTTTTAATACTTCAGTGTTGATTTTTGGCTGTCAGGGTCTCAATCATGACGGTAGGTATTGGTCCTTGATGGAATCGATGCCTTAATGGGGCCAAGTGGTGGTGGGCTCCGGCGCTAATTGCGCTCCCCCTCTTTTCTTGCTTTTTTATGCACACCTGTGTGGTTCTGCCCCAATTTTGTCAGCTCTGCTGATTGGCTCCCAAAATGAAATGTGTTAGTGCCATCATCAGGTTAGCCCCCACGTTCTGTAGCATTGATGCAGCTGGAAACAAGCTTTACCTCTATATTAGGATCTTGAAAAGGAAAATTCCTGCGCGATATCTCTACCAACTTCACCCTTCGCTATCAGCTATCAAGATTACCTGCAACACTTTAATCTTTTAGATAAAGAGGAAATTCATTGTGGTCTACTGGTTTAGTTATGTTACGAATTAGAGTAGCACAGCTACTTTAAACTCATAAGTCATCTATTCAGACTCTTGTGTACATTCATACTTAAGTTTTTTACGAACTCATACAAACTGTAGTGAAATGGTTTGTAGTAGCATCCAGAAGATAAAATGTTTCCCCCTTTCTTTTCTCCTACCGATGTGAAAACTTCTAGCCCTTTTTTTCCGAGTAACCATTTGAGTTTCTTACATGCTTACTTTATGTATAAAAGTGGAGTTATTAAACATTGGGTGTCACCCCTATTCTGTTAATTTGCAACTTGTCAATTTGTGACACATCAAGGGATATGACTATTCCTTTTGTTTGTGGAAAAATTGTGATTTATTTGGATGTCCCCCTTTTGTGATGTGGGTGTCCCACCAGAACTCCACTATTACCGTTGGAAGGTACATCCATGTATGCTAGCTCCTGTTGCTTCCTAGTGCCAAACCAACAATATCATCTTCACTTTTCTCCACAACCTGATCTAGTTGTTTGCTTATGATCAAAAGGCCAACTGATGCATAATGTCAAAATGAAATGAGCAGGAAGTCAAGTCATATAGGCTTCCGTATATTTAAGAGCTCTTCAGCACTTCTTGCTTCAGTTGCATGATGAACTTATAAATAGTCCAAAAGGAAGTCATGTTTGCGTGAATGAATTAATGAAATTAAGTGATATCTTCAGCCTATATGATTCATGAATCACATTTTAATTGCAAACAATTTTTGTACAAGTTAGACATATTCTTTTTTACTATCTTGTCTCCTTTTGCTCAAGTTGTTGATTAAACAACTTAAGCAGATAACTAACCATTGTAGCACTGTCTAATGGAAGTTTTGAGCTATGTTTATAGTTTCTCTGCTGACTTGGACTTCTAAGTTTTAACTACCCAAATGAGAATTCTGCAATTCTGAATATTGGAACCACTTAGATATTTTAATGCACATTTACACTTACAGCAAATTAGGAACAACGACATGTACATTTGTTTTAGGACTTCCTTAAGCTTCTTAAGAGTATTAGTTGTGATGTACTATTCTTTGGGTCCACTGCATGTTTTTCTAGAAGTAAAGAAAAGTGAAAGCGATATGCTTAGCTAAGAAGAGAGATTGACAGTTATGTTTCCTTTCTCGTCATCAGCTCTCATAAAAATAGCAATATTTGAAGCTTTGCTTTGGCTGCACATATCTTATTCTCTTCTTTGTAGAGTGGATTCTTTCATCACTTGCAAATTAAGGCAAATATGTAAAGCTAGCTTACTGCGTAGTTGAATGGGTATGTCAGCATGATGTGTGAACATAGGCACCTCCCTATATTCACATCAGAGAACAGTACTTATTTAGCACCATACAGTTCATGTTAACGACGTCTTTATTCTTTGTCTCTAAGCATGCCATTCCTAAAGTACGAGACATTAATGAGTTCCATATGCACTGTGGAGTTTGGAGGTCTCAATGGAAGCAGAAATATATAATGATGTGAAGTTGGAAAAGACCATTATGTTTTTCTACTTGTGCGCTTGGAGCAAAATTTGTGAAAAATACTATTGATTCTTCAACAGGTACTACTCTATGTATGGACATGTTGCTAAACTAGCTGAAGAGATCAAGAAAGGTGCCTCATCTGTTGAAAGTGTTGAGGCTAAACTATGGCAGGTTGGCCCCGATCATCTTGGATCATAATTCACCACAATATAGAGTGTTTTAGGACCATAGGCACTGGTCAGGCTAAGTGCCTGCAAGACTAGCGCCCTAAGGTGCTCGTAATGTTCTAACACTAGAAAAATTAATAATGAATGCAGCTTTCGGATTCGGACTTGCCGGTATTACTTTTTCATATGTGCGTCTTCTTATCATCTGAAAGGTCCCTGAAACTCTCCCCGAGGAAGTACTTGGAAAGATGGGCGCACCTCCTAAGCTCGATGTGCCAATAATCACACCACAAGAACTTACTGAGGCAGATGGAATCCTCTTTGGGTTTCCTACAAGGTTTGGCATGATGGCTGCACAAATGAAGGCATTCTTTGATGCAACTGGTGGCCTGTGGGGGGAGCAGAGCCTTGCGGGCAAGCCTGCCGGCATCTTCTTCAGCACTGGATCTCAGGGTGGTGGGCAGGAGACTACACCGTAAGTGCTGTTCCGCATCTTTGCATAAAAAGACCTCGTATCCAAAGATCATCGTAACTGATCGTGGTACCGATCCTTTCCTCGCTACCCTCCTCAGGTTGACAGCAATAACTCAGTTGACTCACCACGGCATGTTGTTCGTGCCGGTCGGGTACACCTTCGGCGCTAAGATGTTTGACATGGAGAAAGTACAGGGTGGCAGCCCGTACGGTGCCGGGACCTTTGCCGACGATGGTTCAAGGTGGCCGACTGAGGTGGAGCTGGAGCATGCCTTCCACCAGGGGAAGTACTTTGCAGGCATTGCCAAGAAGCTCAAGGGGTCTTCTTGATCTTGTTGCCTCATTGGGTCTGCCTGACCTCTGCCCTCCGCACTTATCGTAAAGACATTTACAGCTCCACCATATCGTCAATAGCTTGGTCTGTTCTTAATTTTGTGGTGTCGAGATGCTATCTGGCTTAATTTGTGGAACTTCTCTTGCCATATGCATTATATGATTGATGATTCTATGCTTTGGTCAATTGGTTGTAATGTGGAGTTGTATTGTGTTCCCCGTCATATATATTGATTTGCCACTATGTCAGTACTGCTTTGTCTTTGCCAACCTAGGCCAAACTATTTGCAGTTGGGTTAACCTCGTCAGATGCCACGGTGAAAAGGCTCATATCAGTTGTAGTGTGTGATATGGTAGGCTGTAATTTAGGCCCAACACGATCTAAGTCGAGGGTGACACTGACACGGAGACACCGACTTCACCTCCACCCTGACGTTGTAATGATATAGCCTAGCTAGAGCCTCCAATCAGCCTACACAGGCTACGGATCTCTAGATACTGAAGTGGAGTACCAGTGCTAAAGCACCCTTGGGTTTTAGCTGCCCTCCCAACACCGTATGACGCACTGGCGCTGCTTATAATGCGTTTTACGCACCATGCAAGCCATAGGCGGTCGCCGGCGAGCAACTGTTGGGGTTTTTAGGCTTGTCTATTCGATATTTTAATTAAATAATAGAAAATTCTGAAAGCTTACTCATATACGATGGAAGATGTGAAGTTTAGTACCATATTGCCAGTCCAGGTGGAAAGAGACTAATTTATATAGTGGGGTTAGTCTTACTTAGTAGAAGCAAGTAAAAGAAGATCACATGAGCTCGCATGCTCGCCTAGCCATGAAGTGCCAGCTTCTTTTTGCATCTCAAAACCATACATACAATTTAGAAATTGAAAGTTTGAATTACACTGTTTAAATTAGCTTTCATAGCACGCATTAACCACGATTAAAACAGTATAATGATAATAATGATGGCAGTTTCTTTTGATAAGGCGGACTCTATAAAAGAGATCTCTCCTTTCAGAATTGGTATTATCCTTCCTTCCCATTTTCTTTGTGTTGTGCAGCCTTGGTTTCTTCATCCCTTCTTCGGCGTGCACCGACGTGGAGAGAGCAGTGTCTCCGAAGCTGGCGTCTCTCACAATCGTACACGGGTTGGGACGAATCAGCTTTTTAGGAAGCGTTCACGCGATTGCTCACAACTTATGACCACGACTGCTACTTGACTTACGAGTACATTTGCTACAGTACTCTTATGAGTATGATCTCCGACCTCTTCGGTACTCGGACGCTCTGACCACTATGGTACTTAGATTAGACTCTACCATGAACTACGTTGGAGCAAATCCCTGTAAGCTGCAAGAATATCATTTGATTTGGCTAGGCCTTATTTTTTAGATATCTGTCCTGCGATGATATTGATGCCTACTTTTGTTAGTAGCATTCTTGGTCTAGACTTTGTCTTGTTAATGTATATATATGACATAGATATATTTGAGTATATGATCATGTTACTATTCATAGTCACAAATATGTATAGTATATATGATGCTTATTCAATTATTGTTTTAGGAATTATAATAATCACAAAAGTGCACATATTCCTAACAACAACTTCATTTAGCTAAGTTGAATTCATGCTGATCTTCTGCCGCACTAAGACTGGCTTTGCCCAGACTCTGACACGACGGTCGGCTCTACCCGAGCTCCTGCAGTCGATTGACTCTACCACTGATGCAAGCTCTGCTAATTGTGATGCAAGATGTCGTTAAGGCAGCGAGCGACAACTTTAGCTATGTTCTAGACATTGTCAAAGTATTAGCCCAGGGCCTTAGCAACCGATGAACTCGAGCCTTAAGAATACGCACGCGAATACAAGAGTAAAACACAAATCAATTTTGGTGATGCGATATGCATGCGTACTTTTCATTTTTCTTATACAGAGAAGCAACATACAAGACTTTGTAACTAACGTGCCATCCCACGTTAAGAGTCCTAAACTAACTCTTAATCCTGACCTTTTATGACTACTATAGAACTTTCCTTTTTGACTCCAACTGCTACAATACTCAGCTTTGACTACTACAGTACTTGACTCTTACTACTGCTCGTCTTACGACTACAACAATGCTTGAACACACGCACTAGTCATAAGTTGCGGTGGTTATATAAACTACCATTGTCGTACAAGCTACTGTGGTCGTAAGCTTGGTTCAACCGATTACATGACCAAACCTAAAGTACTCAGAAGACTTTCTCTAATCGTGGACTTGACCAATCTTGAAGACAACTAGATTAACTTTTCAATCCCCTCCTTAAGCTTGTTGTCTTCTGTCGATGTTCTGCACACCGATTTTCTCCCTCATCTCCATGAACTTCAATCTTCCAAGCAACTTGGTCAGGATATCAGTAAGCTGGTTTTTTGTGCAAACATGCTACACCTCTATCAGCCCTGATTCCATACATTCTCTAATGTAATGGAAATGGGTATCAATGTGTTTGCTTTTCTTATGGTAGACTAGATTCTTGCTTAACACAATTGTATACTGATTATCGATCTTTAGAGTTACTTTCTCAACCTTGTCTCTAGCATATCAGCCAACAATCGTCCCAGTCATACCCCTTGACATGCTGCCACACTAGCTATGATGTACTCCACTTCACACGAGGATAAAGCGACTACCTTCTGTTTTGTGGACACCAACTAATCGGGTTCGACCTAAGGAAAAATGCCGTGTCCGAAGTGCTCATCCGGTCATCAGTATCACCGGCTACGTCACTATCAGAGTAATCGATCAGCCTCAAACCTTCTTCCTTCTTCTCGTAGACACACCCGTAACTCAAAATTCCTTTCACATACCTCAGTATGTGCTTTACGGTAGATATATGCTCTGTAGTGTGCTTCTTCATGTACCTACTCACCATGCCAAACGAGAATGCTAAGTTCGGGCACGTGTGTAGCAAGTATCTCAAGCTTCTGACTGTACTTTGGTACAAGGTTTTGTCCAAAGGAGGGTTTGTGCTATTCTTACTCAACTTCAAGCAAGGTTTTATCGGAATCTGCGTTGGATTACAATCCTTCATTCTGCATTTGTCCAACATCTTTGTTGCATATGCGGACTGGTTGAGAGTGATCTTCTCGAAGCTCTGACGAACTTCAACACCCAAGTAATAGCTGAGTAACCCAAAGTCGCTCATGGTAAACAATTTTTTCATCTATCTTTTGAAGCTATTGACCTCTTCGATACTTTCGCCAGTGAACAGTGATGATCAAACCATCCACATAAACTCCAACGGCCACGAATCCCCCTCCTATAAAAAAACCCTCCCCCTCCAAAAAAAGATGTCATTATATCTTTGATCTAACAATTCTAAATTTAGATGATTGTTATGAAGGAAATATTCGAGTGATATCTAGACACACTTATGCATAGGTCAGTGAAGAGCTGTAGGGGGGAGAAGACCGTGGACTCGTGCGTTGTCCGGCCGGGCGGGCAGCCATGTCATCCCCTGACTTTTTGCAAAAAAAAAAAAAAATTGCAGCGCCACCCTCGAGTCAGAGAGGCACACGCGGCCGCAGGCCACCAAAAGAAAAGAAAACGTAGATCCCGCCCCCTGAATAATGAAGGCCCACTGTTGCACCGCGTATCACCATCCAACAGTGGCACCGCGTATCACCATCCAACAGTGGCAAAGGCAGAGCCCACCCTCCCCTCGCACCACCTCGATGCTCCAGTTTGGATGGGGAAGGAGAGAGGGATGATTGATAATGGTGTGACTGTGGGTAGGTTAGGGTTAGTTGGTGTAATGGGCTCTTGGGATGGTGCAATGGGCCAAAATTTTGAAAACAGACTGATATTTTTTTTTGCCTTTATGGATTTTTTGGAATAAGTCAAGAAAACCGAATTTCATGAGTTTCGACCAAAATTTGTTTCCCTGCTCCTAGTAATATGCCACTTCCCACTTGTCACCATGGACGCAGCTTGGTATAGGCCACCATGGGCTTGGCTCCTTTAATTTTTCAATCCTTTCAAGCAAGTATTACATATATATTAGGCAACATATTCTATGTATTTAACTTTAAAGTACATTCATGGTGTATCTCAACTAAAAAGTCATGAAAAATTATGAGAAAATTTATACATATATTCCATAGTTTATTCCATCTATGTATAAAATTTTAAATTCAAATTCATTCTATGTTAAGAGCAGCAAAAAAGAGGAAATTTTGACAAATTTGAACTCTTAACGGTTGCTAGTTTTTTTCTCTTTTTTTCTTATTGCTAACATATAATGAATATAAACTTGGAATTTTATGCATAATTAAGGTAAGTTTAGAAATACGTGTAGAAGTTTTCTCAAAAATTTTCATAACTATTTTTAATTGAGGTGCACCTGAGTGCACCCCATGCTCGAGTGTATAAGTATGTTGCCTATATATTATGTCTAATAAGTGTTTCAACTAGGAAATACCCACCTCTTTCTTATGGAATTCATTCTCCTTTAAGTGATGGACCCTTCTCTATTCATGTTCAAGCTCTGCCGCTGATTTGTCACACGGCTTTTCAACTCTTCTGTTGTTGTTGTTCTAACTAGTGGAATTATTCATGCAATTGTACGATTAAATAATGTAATATATTGTATTTGTTATAAAACTCTAATACCTTTCAAAATACCCACCTCTTTCTTATGGAATTCATTCTCTCTAGGGCATATTATAGTATCACGGCATATAATCCCAACCCAACAGTATCTTCCTAAGTAGTGAGCCAAAACATAGTGCATAGGTACATGCACCAAGGGCTAATGGAAAATTTTCGCCAAAATTTATCCGTTCCAAATAACAGGGTCTAGATAGGTATTGTATGGCCACATCAAAATATGAGCATGCATGACAACATATTGATCTCGACATGATAAAAAAACCATCTTTATAAGGTTTGGGAGAGCTGTATGTAGTAGTAGAAAAATGTTGGGCCTTTCTCAGTAAACTCTAAGAGGCCTGAAATCTCACCACATTTACCGTAGATGATCGTTGAATCTCGATCAGTCATATACAGGCTAAGACATGCATCAGTACTATATTAAAGGGCATGAGAGTCCTAGCTAAAAAATGGCATGACAGATAAAACGGACCCCCCCCCCCCCCAGTTTAAAAGGAGCACACATTGCTACTATACGTGTGTGCGTGTGTGTGTGTATCATCATCATTGATGTTTATGTTGACAATATGCTCTAAAAATACGAACTAGATGTTTAAGTACGATTTTTTGCTCTTTTAACTACTTTCATTCTTACGAGTATATGAAGGAATATCAGTGATTGAATCATGACTATCTACATTTAGACTAACAATATATAAGTCACGACTCATGACTATTATATTGGCAGTCATCTGCACTAATTAATACCTCCTTTTCCTTTCAAATTTTAGCACCTACCCCAACATTCGTTACACTCCACACTAGACACCAACCTAATCATGTACAACGCTAACTATAGCATTATTCCTTTGCAAACTTTTGTGTATATATGAGTATAGATGCCCCATAGACAGGCTCAAATCATTCTCTTTTGCACCTGTCCAATAATTTTGTACATTTATGTTAGCCTGTCTTAGAAGACTCAACCCCTATTATTGTCTCCCCTTTTTTCCTTTCAAAGCATCCTTTCATTACTTCATTGCTTGGATGATATTATCCCCTTGCTTTTCTTCCCAGGCTAGCTACTAAAATTCCGTTTGATCACCATCTATATGTACATATCTTAGCTTAGCAACACATGCTTTGCTTTGCTGTAGCTTCAACAATGTGTTTGCTTGTAATCCACGAACATGCACACATTGCATAGCACGTGTACCTACACCAAGCTAATTAAACTACCTATATCGTCTCTACCTAAATGTGCCTCCAAATGTTGGGCGCCAGAACTCCGGCACCGTCTCGATCGCCACCGTATAAGTGCTGGCCACGGGGACAAGGCACAGGCCTCGGCTGCGCAGATCCTGCTTCGGCTCACCGCTGTCCTTCGCATTCTCAGAACCCTAGTTAATTAGGAGCAAAAATGCCATGAACTATGCAACCAAGCAGTAAGAGAAACATCGATGGATAAATAGAAAACTTGTACCTTCTGCTGGAACTGCTGCAAGGGGATCCAATTCTTCAAGTACGGAGAGCTCAGAGACTGCAGGAAGATCAATGGCGTGCTCACATTAGCGATATTTGCCAATAAACAAGACATGTCGAGGCAAGCAATGCCATTTTGGACACTTACAGCAACTTGTTCGTGAAGGAACTTGATGTATTCGATGGCCTCGTGAAGAACTGATGCGGTATCGGTCTAAAGTACGACCATATCAACCATAAGTTAGGTCATTATCTGAGATGAGTTCTAGTACAAGAGCACTAATTCTCTCCGGTAATTGGAATGGAGAGGAAAGATAGGAAATATTTGATGCAGAACAGAAAGAACTATTACCTTTCCAAAAGGCGAGACTAGTTGCTGGAGCGCAGTGATTCTGTCACCTAGCTTCTCTTTCCTCACCTGCAGCTCAAAAGCGAGCACAAAAGAAAATTTTATGCAATCCAAAAGTCATCATCCATCGATGCTCACAAACAAATAACAGTCCAACGCAACAGAAAGAGACGCTGAACTTCAGAAAGATCAAAAGAAAAGTCTATTTGGATCATGCTTCACCTTAAACGTGGGCAATGGCGATGGCGCCTCGATCCGTGGCCTTTTCGCTGCGTTGGGGGCCTCGGAGACGCTTTTCCTCGCCGCCGATGAGCAGGCGTGTAGGACAGACCCCGAATTGGACTGCAGAAGAAACTGACGTTATAACTTGACGAAGCCCTAATTGGTCATGGCAAGTGGTCACCCACTAACATATGCATGTGTTTACCTTCGCCGTGAGGGTGTTAGCGTTAGAGCTGCAGCTGGGCTTGGGCTGTAGGGCTTGCAAGAGAAGCTGCGACTGCAGCAGGGCACCGAAAGGCATGCAGCTGCCGGTCAAGTACTGCAAATGGGCGGCGCCGCCTTGTATCTGCGTAGACGCCGGCACCGAGGGCTTCAGCATCTGCGACAACTGCATCGCCTCTGTGGCATCGTAGCCGGCCGAGGACTGGCAGTCCCCGAGCATCGAAATGTTATGCGCCGCCGCGGCGTCGCACAGGCCTTCCAACGGCGCCGTGCCGTACGGCGACGGCGCTAGAGGTGCCTGGTCGAGCAAGAAGCCGTGGCTCATGTCCCTGATTAATGGATTATTCATCACGTCCTCATCGGCCATCGGCTGAGCTCGGAAGGGTCCCATGGATGCGGCCATGTCGTCTTGGAGCACGGCTTGGAAGCTGGCATCACTTCTCCCATTCCTAAAACTAACGCAAGATAGATGTGTTAGCCGTTCGGGCAGCTCAAACACATACAACAATACAACTACAAGGATATGAAAGTTGGAAGATGGAAGGTAACTTACAAGAAGGCATCCGTCCAGTCCATGTGTGGATCGGCAAGCGAAGAAGCGGCATCAGATAAAGGCTGATGAGTGGTACTGCTCTTGTGGGGGTCCTGGAAGGTTATGGAGCTCGTCGACTCTGCGGCCGCGGGGGACGTCCAGCAGCAGACGGCTCTGTCCGTGAGCGGCGGGGCCGAGCACGCCGACGGGCCGTGGCTCCTCTGAGAAATACTCCACCACTCGTCGGCCATGGAGATGAAGGGATCTCTCTGTCTCTTGTTGATGTGTTGTTGTTTCGATCGCTTGAGGTGTAGTAGTAGGTTGGATGGATGGAACGGGGGAAAGGGGAGGAGAGGAATCAGGGTATATATGAAGGGTACAGTGTGGTATGGGCTGTAGCATCAAAACTGGTGGATTTGTATGCGGGAGGCTGACCTTGCGAAGGGAACCAAGAGGGTAGCCATCAGGGTCTTACCCTTTTTCTATTACGAATTTGAGAAGAATATTTTTCCTTAATCAATGAAGGTAGGTTCTCTTTAGCGTTGTATTGCTGTCCATTCTTGAAAACTCAGTTTATTAATCCTCTGACACAAAAGAGTGCGTTTTGAACCTAATCTAAATACTACCTCTGTTCTTTTGTACTTATCATTTTACATATCGATACGATCTCCAATACTCACATTTAATTATTATTTTTGTAATTATATGTTAACAAAACTATTAAAAATATAATGATATGAAGTATTTTGTGACAAATCTAGTAATTAATATCATTTCTACGTGATAAATTCAAATGCTTTTGTGTATATTAGAGGTTAAAGTTTTAAAAGATTGACTGTACGCATTTTAGAAGAGACTAATAGATATCCATAACCGAACTAAAGAATGTTGGACTGCACGCATCCTGTCTGGAGGGAGTAATTTTTGCATTTTGGATGGTCATAACCTGTTAACAGCTTATATATATAACATCGCTGTTGTGTTGACAGATATCATTCATAACTAGCATGCATGCTTAGTGCACAACGATCTAAGACAGTGATTTTAGCTTTGATTTGACAAAATACTACCTTTGACTATGGGAAATGCAGGGATCAGCCTATTCCAAATGATCTTTAGTTTACGCTGCAGCATTCCTGAACATCACAACAAAAAAACTTACAATGCTTGGTTTATAAGCATCCTCAATGGTGGTCAAAATGAACATTGATGTCTTAATGAAAACGCGCTCATATAAGCACTGTTAGAACTGAATTTTTCTAAGCAACCTTTTGAGGACCCTATATATTAATTCTAGTGTGCAGCATGCAGGTTATGGACCCTATATATTAATTCTAGTGTGCAGCATGCAGGTTATGCACAGCAACATGCATGGCTAACTATCACAATAAAACGATCACAACGGGATCGATTGTGCTTTGTTAACGAGCCATATGGAGCACGTTTATTAATTCCAGACTTTGCTAAATCTGCTGAAAAGAGAGAGTCTGAGAGGTGCAGTTTCCAAACTCGAGCATTTATCAGAAGATTCAGAAACATGAGCCAACAGAATGTATTTGTGAGCTGAGTTACAGCTGGTTGTCACTTCGAGAGAATTATTTGGACTTATTGACCATAGCGCGCGAGATCGACGTTGATTGATGCGTATTTTGCTTGAGTACAAAGGGACATGATGTGGGCGCTTTACCCTTTTGTAAAAGTAGGAAGGAGATGGATAACTCACTCGTGGCCTCTCCTTGTTATCGTGGCCCAGTTCTTCTCATTTTATGATTTATGATTTCTCTTGAATAAATAAATAAATAGAAAATTTTTTATCATCTTTTTTAAAATGGTTTATCGGTATAATCTTTTTAAAACAGTTTATCGACATCCAATTTATTTGAATAAGCACTCGTATTAAAATCGAAAACCATCCGTTATAACCATAAGTCCTTAACTGCACCCGAAAAGAACCCTCCCCATAAACCACGGACAATTCTACTCTCTGTTGCACCTATCTCACTTCCTCGCTCTTGGAATGGCTATAGAATTACCGTCCTTGGAATAATTAGGAGCACACACTCTTTTTTTTTTTTTTTGCTTGAGATGCGTCTTGAGGTAGAAAGCTCAAGAGGTAGGGTAGTCGCATAACAGTTTGTCTAACGGTTGACTTGGGCATTCCTTATTTGTAGGCTCAGTTAACCAACGTGTGTGTGTCTCTCTTTATATAGCACTCCCTTAGTCCTGTAATTTAAGTTCCTTTGGGATTTGTGCGGTCTAAGGTTTTAAAACTTTGAAAATTAATATATATTAAAAATATATAAATGACAATATGAAAATAATTCGGTTGTATTTGTCTTGTAAAACGCTATCATAATATATAATTTTATTATTTTAGCTAGTATACCATGATACAAAATCACAGTAAATGTTATATCGGAGATCGTAAAAACTCAAAATAAACTAATATTATGGAACAGAGGGAGTAGCTTGTTTGTCATTATAGCCGCTGAGTTTTCTAACATACAACTTTAGTTACTTAAACCTTCATTTCCTAGTGATTATAAATTAAGGTGGTGAATTTCGTTTATAAAAAATATATTATTTTCTATAAAACCTGAAATAATGGGTTAAACTTTTTTTTTGTTTGAGTATGTAGGTCGCACGTACAAGTTTCGTGAATTACACCAAACTTTCCTCGAAAGCACCTTTTGCAGTTGCAGCTGCATTTCCTTTTGGAAAACACTTAGTAGGACAGAACATGCAATTTTGTGGTATACGTGTTACCTAATAAGTTAACTTACTGCTACACGAGCTTCATGCATGGCTTCTTTCTGAAGATGCGGTAGCGAAATCCGTTGTCCGGTCTGTGTCACGTCAAAATGTTATCGGCGGACGATGGACTAAGTTGGTCTAGGTCTAAATCACTTAGGCAGAAAGCTCACAGCATGTCCATGTGTAGCGGAGGCAGTGGATCAAGATGTAGAAGACAGGGCAGCAATCCTGGTGAGTTGAGCCAACTTTGTCAATGACATTTCATTATGTTCGGGGCGGGGCCACCTCCCCAGCGAGCGCGGCCGACTGCCCGGGCTCACCGGCGATAAGCCATGGAGGTCCGCCGCCGCCAGGCAGGGGGCAGGTTGTGACGAGGAGAGCGCCGTGGCTGGGCACAACAAGGCTCAAGCTGGGTTTGCTCAGGCTCTCTTAACTTTGCTGGCTCATGTTTGGTCCAAATAAAGTGTGTGGTATGCATGAGTATGTCTAATTCGATGCCAATTCATCAGCAAAGAACTAAGAATAGTCAGTGCTAATTAATGACTACGTGAAAATTTGTTTGACTTGTGCTTAGAAGAGTTCACTCAACTATACGATTCTTCCTTCTGAAATGAGGACTTCATGTTGTTGTTGAGCTTGAGATGATTTAAAATATTCTCAGGTATTGCTTCATCAAGAGGCCGTCTCCATTGGACCATTGGACCACAAGTAGGAAACAGAGGGGACCTCCTACTCATCATGGCATCTTGCCTCCAAAATGAAGATCTAGATCGCTTGTTTCGTCCAATAAGCATTCGCCCCAGAAAAGCAGGACATGGTTTAGGGGTTCGACCTTGCTTCAGATTTCGACCCAAATTTAGTCATCCCGAAGAAACTAAACACTGATCTTTTTCTTAAGAGTAGTTTGATAGTGTCATACGTCGTAGTAGTGTCAATCCGCATACGTGCCTGTTGCACTATACGAGTTGGTCCATCATTGCAGACTCGGACTGATATAATTGTTACTACAAGGGAAGTACTAGTATCAACTAATAAGTAATAACCAAACTAGATGTTAGAAAATGCCCTAATCAGTGGCAACCTTTTAGCAATACGGAAAGACGATATACTTCTTTCTACTTCTGCTTCCTCTGCTCCTTCCTTAATTTAAACCAAAACTGCCCATATTTCTATGAGAAAAGGCAAGCTCAATGCATGCAGACTTTTGCTGGTGCTGCAGCTTGCAAGCACTACTAGCTTTGAGCAGCCAGTTACAGCTATTGTGCAGGGGGGTGGGAATATGTTAGTAAGGCCAAAATTCTAGGCCCTTGTCTTGAGGCGTGCACTGCACAGCATCGGTACAGGCTACAGCATAAAGATGGGTGAGATTAGGGCCATGTATCCATTCTGTTTGCCCCTCTTTTCACCCCCTCTCAGCAACAGACAAACGCAAGAAAACAACAAAAAGGGTTGTTCCCTAGCTGCCTCAAGCCTAGTTTATGCATCGACGCCTCGCTTTTGCCTTGTAGTGGACCCTTGCTCAACGTGCCAGTTATCAAGGTATTGATCATTGGGCTTTGTTCCTTTCCTTTTTCCCATTTGGTTATCTTTCTTTTCCTAGTTTTCGTACTGTTTGGAAAGGAGGAGAAATCTAAACCCCCCAATACCCCGCGGCTTTCCTGGACGCGCGCGAGGCCACGTCGCCCCCTGCGCTCGGCCGGCCGGTGCGTGGCAGGAGAATTTGCGTACGGCCGGCCGAGGCACTTTCCTCCGACTTTTCGATAATTACGTAAAGGTTCTTTTTCCTCGCAAAAAGGTCCCTGCAAGTTTTTTCTTCAAAAAATTTTTTTTTGGATGCCGCCCCGCGGGTTCCCGAAATTACGTATAGGCCCTTATTTACTTACGTACGGGTCCTTACAGGCCCTCGATTACAGGCCCTCGATTTTTTACGAAAAAACCCTTTGGTTTTTCCGAAATTACGCATCTGCCTTTGAATTTTTTTTGCGAAACTCCCTACGAATTAACGTCTCTTTTATTTCGGTCCACACGGTGGCTGGCGTGGCGTGGCGCCGCGCCTACATAACTAGTATATAGGATAGGCTGCGTTTCATGATGGAAGTAGGAGCTGAGCTGATCGGTGGCGGATCCAGGAAAAAAATCTAGGTAGGACGAAGTCCAGTGACGGACCCAGGAAAAAAATTAGGTAAACTGAAGTCGAAAGCGTGAAATAAACAGTAGTACCCAAAAGCAAAACAATCAATGATCAAACTATGTTGCAATCACACTAATAAAAGTATGTGATACGAAATAGAAACAACAACTACAATTTGCATGTTAACATATATAGATAACGGAAGGACAAAGAAAAATACCCCACTAATGAAGTTTAATCCACAATTGTAGATGAGCGGTAAAAGAAACAATCTGTCAATTGTGAAAGATAGATAAATCAGTAGTGTCACAATTCGATAATAGAATATAAAAGATACAATATAAAAGAAGACAAAAAATATACCAGTAAATAACTAAGTACGTCTAGGAGAATGAGACATTTTCATTCTTCGAGTTTTCATGTCTTGAAATCGTTTCTTGATTTTTTTTCACGATCAAGTCCTTTGAATATCTCTCACTCGATATAGCACACGATCAAGTCATTAAGCCAATCATCGGACATCTTATTATACAAATCGGTTTTGATAATATTCATAGCCGAGAAGGCTCTTTCAACCGATGTTGTCGCCACCGGTAGTAGCAATGCTAGCTCGATGATCCATCTCAGTGGTAATAGCATCAATGACAACAAAGAAAGTATCAACACGATAATGATGGTGTTGAGTGATTGTGATCCCACCCCTCCTTGATCGGCCCCATCTTGGAATCACTTCTTCCAATTGTTATCCGTTTTATCCGATATTCATATCCGAACTATTCGATTTGTATTCGATCCGCTGACACCCTTACACGGGATGGCCGTGGGCCCTTAAGCTTATGGCATGAATAGCCTGGCTCCGTTTGGAACACGGATTTTTTTTTCGATTTCTGTGGGAATTAAAGTGATTCCTATTAAATTCGTGCAAAGCTCATGCGCTTCAAACAGATACTAATTTTTTTCAAAAAAACTCATAAAAGTCATATCCGGTTTAGAAGTATTTCACATTTTCAATGGTTGTAAACTGAAGCTAAAGCCTATAGCGTTGAAGCGGAGCTTCTTTACCTTGTGATCTCCTCTCCCTCTTCTTCTCCCCAAAACCCCCGTTCAAAACCCAAGTCCGCAGCCATGCTCGGCCGCTGCCTCCTCCGCCCCCGCCACGCTCGCCAGCGCCACTACTCCTCCGACGCCGTGCACCTCTCCTCGCCGACCTTCTCCGTCTTCGGCGCCAACATGGGCATCGGCAAGACCTTCGTCTCTGCAGGCCTCTCCGCCTCCCTCCTCTGCTCCCCCACCGCCTCTCCCTCCAACCTAGTCTACCTCAAGCCGCTCCAGACTCGCTTCCCCGCCGACTCCGACGCGGCCTACCTCTTCCGTAGGGTCCCCGCACTCCTTCGCCCCTCCCAACCCGCCCGCCTCGTCGCCTCCCTCGACACCCTCTCCCCGGTCCCCTCCCTGGAGTCTCCACTCCCTTCCTGGCCGGCGAGGGGAGCTCGGGCCCGAAGGGCAGGTTCGGGCAGGTCCGCCCCTGGAGCTGATGATTTGTTAATTTGTGTGTCAACGAATAATTGGCTACATGCGCACTGTGAAAGATCAAGAAATGAAGGTGCAATGGTGCATTTCCCAACTTCGATCACGACTTTGATTTCGACCACGACGTTGACTTCGAGTACGGCCCCTCGACCATTGCTCCAACATTGACAATAGCTTCGACGTCGACAATAGTTTTTAACCACGGCTTCGACTTCCACCCTGGTGCAAAGTAAAACAAGTAACAATTATATATATGTACACACATATACACATATACATATATATATGTATATGTGTGTGTATATATGTATGTGTGTGTGTGTATGTATGTATGTATGTATGTATGTATGTATGTATGTATGTATGTATGTATGTATGTATGTGTGTGTGTGTGTGTGTGTATCGTGTGTGTCGCAGAGGCAGGCAGAAGACACGCAAAGAGAAGGAAAGGCTATAAGTGCAAGGAGCAAGAAGTCTCCAGGAGAAGGAAGCATGGTGGCGCCATGCGAGCAGCAGCTGGCTGCCTTTCCGTTCGTGTCGCAATCGCCATCAACGGCCATGGCCAAGTGCCAGTAGCTTCACCAATCAACGTCCACGCTGACCGGAGCGGCCGCCACTACCGGAAAGCAGCTATATGCCGAGTGTCTGGGGTTTTGCCGAGTGCAATCTATCGGGCACTCGGTAAACAACCACTTTGCCGAGTGCCTCCATGGGGACACGCGGCGAAAATAAAACACTCGGCAAAAAATATCTTTGCCGAGTGCTGCAGACTAGACACTCGGCAAAACGCTTTTTGCCGAGTGCTGCCAAGAAAACACTCGGCAAACATAAAACACTCGGCACCAACTGTCGTTCGTTAGAGGTCAGCCGCCGCCGTTAGAACTTTGCCGAGTGTCTGGAGCTGACACTCGGCAAAGAGCTCTTTGCCGAGTGTTTTGTTTGCGGCACTCGGCAAAGAAATAAAAACATTTTCCTTTCCTACCCTTCAAACTTTTCTACTCTCCACATACAACATATGGTACTCCATGTTAAAATTTGGTGTATTTTTGTATTTGTTTGCTATATTTAATTAATTAATTGCATTTCAAGCAATTTTTTGAATCAAGTCAAATTTGAACTGCAAGTGATTCAAATAATAGGAAAAAATGAGTAGAAAAATGATATTCATGTTATTCAGCCCGGTTTGAGGCCTTACCTGTGAAATGAAAAGGAATTTCGAACATCTTGTTCAGGAAACACGACCACGAACGTGTGGCCGAATGGTTTTAAATTTTAAAAAAAGCAAACGAAGTCTGAAAATCATGAGATTTGTCAAGATGTTATGATATCATACGTGGAGGCTGTGGTAAAAAATTGATAAGATTTCGCATAAGTTGTCACGTACGATGCTTACAAACCGAAGCATTTCTGAAGAAGAAGCGTAGAGTTGAGAAGGATCCGGTAAGATTTGGAGTCAAAGTGACGGTCGAATTGTGGTTTGACTACAAAACTTTTTGTATAGGCAATAGACAACAGAGATTGTTTCATGTGAAATTTTGGTAATTTTTCGGATCCGTTTGATAATTTTAATTTTTAAACTGCAATTATGGAATTTTAATTGATATAAATTGAAATTGAGCTATAACTGCATGAAATAATGGTCTAATATTCGTAGAAGCATCGAATATGCATTGTTGAGTGAATTTGACAAGGCATTTTCGAAGTACATTCGAACAAATTTGTAAAACACGTTATGGAAAAGAAAGAGAGGAAAGGAAGTTTTATTAAAAAAATGTTTGCTTGGTGAATGATACTTGTGGTTGTGATGCTTATTGTGAATGGTACTTGGAGATACTTGGATTTGCATTTGTGGTTCACTTGTGGTTGCACTTGAATTATATGTAATTATTGTGGTTGCACTTGGTGAATGGTTGTGAATGGCACTTGTGGTGATTACTTGTGGACTATATGTGATATATTGTTGATATATCTGTGATATATTGTGATTTGTTTGAGTGGGGTGCAATAAACAATTAAAATAGGCAGTTTTGGCCACTTTGCCGTGTGTTACACTCGGCAAAGGGAGGTTTTGCCGAGTGTCATGGTAAAAGCACTCGGCAAAGTAACGTTTCTGTGCATTCTGGGAACATACTTTGCCGAGTGTTTTGGCTTTGCCGAGTGTCATGGTAAAAACACTCGGCAAAGTAACGTTTCTGCGCATTCTGGGAACATACTTTGCCGAGTGTCTTTACCATGACACTCGGCAAAGCTTAAGATTTTGCCGAGTGTCTTTACCACGACACTCGGCAAAGCTTAAGGATTTGCCGAGTGCCATTCCGTCCTGGCACTTGGCAAAAGACGCCGTCACCGTGTTCTCACCGTCCAGTGACCTTTTTTTTGCCGAGGGTCGTTTCGGCACTCGGCAAAGTCTTTGCCGAGTGCTCGATGAAAAGCTCTCGGCAAAGAGCTCTTTGCCATCAGAAACTATGCCGTGTGAGCTATGCCGTGGGTGGCACTCGGCAAAGCTGCTGAGCCCGGTAGTGCGCCATAAAGCTCGTCACGACTGAACCACGATGTATTCGGCAGGCGTCGTCCTCACCAAGGAAGCAGCAACCATGATCCTCGATGATCATGGACTCACAGCACTTGCTGGACACACAATCTAAGCCATTGCCGTTGTTTGCGTTAAGCACCTGCCAGAGCAAGAACGCCAAGGAAGAATACATGCATGTAACATGCACGCATATATTAAACTCTTCCTCAACTATTCACACGAAGATGGAGATCCCACGAAGCCATGGAGTCGCCACTGCCGCTGGCACTCGTCCTGCCGCACCTGCTGCCAAGATCACCACGCCGCTCACGCGCCGTCGGAGTTGCCGCCAACGTCCGCCTTCACCGTGAAGAGACAATATTGCTAACTCGACGTTCTAGAGCTAAGAGCTCGCCGTCGCGCAGCCAGCCGTGTTGTCGAAGCCGCTGTTCCATGGCCAAGGCCGTGATGCCACCGCAGCCGCAGCTGTCTTCATCAACAACCACCGCGTCGTCTAGGTTGCCGTTCCGTCGCTGGAGACGCCAGGCCGAGGATGTCGTGACCACCATCAACTCTATGCATGTTCATGCGTACCGCGCAAGCACGTATAATACTAGTACGCAATATTGAAGCCTTCGTGCTCACGCGCCGTCGGAGACGCCGCTGACGCCGACCACCGTATTCTGTTGAATGCAGGCTGCCGTGACCATCTTGTTCCCCCTGACGTGCGTTGAAGAAAAGGAGGAACCATAGTATATGCATGCATGCATGCATGTACTAATAAAGGATTAACACTAAGAAGCAATGAACTCCACGTCGCGGCCGGGGTGTTCCACTCGACCGAAGTTCTCGCGCGGACGTCCTCCCTCTAGCGCCAAAAAACTCACGGTCCATGCCAAGCTGTCCGAGCGGTCGCCGCCGACCACCGTGTATAACGTCGTCCATGTGGTCGCACCCGAGGACCGTCCGAGCCATCGCGCCTGAGGACCGCCACACATGACGTCTCTGCAGGCTGCCACGATGAATGACCGCTACTAATTTGCCGTTGAGAAGAGGAGGCATCATACTATATGCAGGCATGCACGTACACGTAAAGAGGCTGCACCCTTCAAACTGAAGTTATCACGTTTGATCTTCATCCAGCCCAACATATAAACGTGCCACAGTACGCATGTATACATGCATGGGTCATACATACATGACTTGGCTTTTGGTCATCATATGACAACGACATCACATCCCACACTCTTGTGGTAATCGAACGAGGATGGCCTGTCCTTGTGACACCGAAGTTTGTTCGCGTGCGCCTCAACAGCATTGAATTCATCTCGCCCGTTGTACTCGTACGTCGTCGGCTGTCATTGATACTCAAGCATCTTCGACCTCATGTCGAAGTCGAGTGCCTCCGATAGCTTCTCGAAGACGGATGCCTCTGACCCCTTGCCGAAGCCGAGCGCCTCCGATCGCTTGTCGAAGTCGAGTGTCTCCCACCGCTAGCTTCTCGAAGACGAATGCCTCCGACCCCTTGTCAAAGTCAAGTGCCTCCGACCACTTCTCAAAGATGGACGCCTCCGACCTCTTGTCAAAGTCGAGTACCTATGATCACTTCTCGAAGATGGATGTCTTCGACCCCTTATTGAAGTCGAGTGCCTCCGCCCGCTTCTCGAAGTCGAGTGCCTCCGACCGCTTCTCGAAGATAGATGCCTCCGACCCCTGATCGAAGTCAAGTGCCTCCGACCACATCTCGAAGATGGACGACTTCCAATGGATTTTGACTACAGAAGACGTCCGACAGGTTTCGACCACGGACAATTCCCGATGGATTTCGACCACAGACGACTTCCAATGGTTTTCGACCACAGACAGCTTCCAATGGTTTCGACCACATACGACTTCCGATAGGTTTTGACCACGATAGATTTTGACCATAGAGTACCTCTGATGGCTTTGACCACAATGGCTTTCAACCATAGACGACTTCTAATGGCTTTCGACTACGGACGACTTTTGATGGCTTTTGACCACGGACGACATCTGATGGATTTCAACCACGATGACTTTTGACCACAGACAACTTCCGATGGATTTCAACCATGATGGATTTCGAACACAGACAACGTCCAGTGGATCATGCCAATGCCCACATCTATATCAACCGTTCATCCCATGCATGTAGAACGTGAAGCGAAGACTGAAGGCGATAACTAATGCACAACTTTATCAGAAGTAGTCCGTGGATGTAATTAACCGGGAGCCTTTCGAGGCCCTAGGAACCAGAAGATCACATCGCCTATATTAGATCTGCTATGCAAAGCAGGTCATGGAGCGCATATATATATATATATATATATATATATATATATATATATATATATATATATATATATATATATATATATAAAGGAAATCTGTAATTTTGTTATTCTCAAATGAATGAATAAAATACATATTTTCCCTATCCTTCTTGTGTTTATGTATTTGTGTACTTTAGTATACTGGCACACTTGTACCTTATACCTCGTGACAAGAAACCAGGAATGATTTCTCGCGTCAAACAATTTAATTAGCTCCATAGATCCCTGATGTTTTGATTAATTTACTTTTGATTTGGTTGGTTTTGATCTCTTATCTTTTCTTGATCTTGTTGTGTTAAGAATATGTAAGAGATAGAGATAACCTCTGAGAATCACTCATCTAGTCACTTTAATAGCAAGTTTATAAAAAAAATCCAGTTTTGCTTGATTTAGCTTCAAAGTGTGATTTCTTAATCTGAATATTTGTTATATGATTTCTTTCATGTTCTTACTTGCTGGGATATGTGGGAACATATCTGAAGTCATCTTGGCCATCGTCCCCGACGAGCAAGTTGTATTCACATATTTTAGTTTTGGCTCAGTTTCGGTGCATCTTTCCTTTAAACTGGAAAAAAGTCTTAATTTTGGCCATGAACTGAATTTATCCGGGCTGCACACTAGATATTTTTCTACACTCCGGACTAAAACCTACCCTATCCGGGATGTGGCTCCACCCCCTGAATCCTACATATATTCTCATTTGACCTATCGTGTTATATATAAGTTTTCCGAAAGTAATCGGAAACATTTGAATCATATTAATTACTAGCCCCATAGGCGCGGCGGCACGCCGCGCCAGCCACCGTGCGTACCGAAGTAAAAGAGGCGAAAATTCGTAGCTAAAGAAAAGCACAGGTTTTTTTTTAAAAAAAAAGCAAGGGGTTTTCGCAACAAAAGGAGAGCAGAGGGTTTTTTTCGCAAAAATCAGGAGTCATTTTGAAAGAACCGAGGGTCTGTACGTAATTTCAGAAACTGCGGATCGTTATCAACGAAAAATAAATATGCGCAAGGGCTTTTTTGAAAAATCCAAGGACCTTTTTGCGATAACAGAGGACCTTTACGTAATTTTCGGAAAATACAAGAAAAGTGACTCCCTGGCCGTACGAAAATTGGGCGGCCACGCGCCGGCGCGAGCGCGCGCAGGGGCGACTGGCCGCCCTCGCCATCCAGGAATCCCCCCGGGCGTATGTCCGGTAGGATATGGTTCAGCAAATAAACACGATAAATTAAATTTGCAGACTGTGGAGAAATCGCGCGCCGCGTGATCGATACACCACTACTTGCTCTCAACATCATCTGCCTCACCTGATCCACCACCACTTGCTCTCAACGTCACGCCGACGTCGATCCCACTAGCTTGTAAGTGGGGCCGTCCCCGGCGCACGCGTGCCCCGCGCATACCAGATTCGGGTCGTCGGGGCCTCACGCGGCGGGGGCCCGAAAGCGACCGTGCATACATGCCCTCATGGCCTCCCGCCCCCGCGCGCCATTGATCTGCATGCTAGTCTGCTACTGCTGCTTCCTAGCTAGCTCACCTCACTTTCAGTCACTGTGTGTCGACCAATCGTCGATCGCCTGGCCGGTGCGAGCAACGAACATGGAAGCATGCAGATGCCCAAGTACAATTACTGTAGGCTAGCGATTGGCGTTTGGTGCCATGGAAGGAACAAGTAGGTTTGCGAGTAGTACGCACGCCCTCCCCTGCCGTGCCATGCTGCCCATTATCGTTTGCTAGGCATCTTTCGCAAAAGTGCACGATGGTAACTGAGCACATTTTTGCTCAGGATGATGGGGGAGTCCGTCCTTGGTTCCGAGCATGCGTGCAAGAGGACTCGCTAAAAAACGGAAAGGGCTTAACATTTGCGTTGCCTGCCTGTTTCAGTTGATCAGTTCTACTCTACTCGTATCACTTTCTCGTTAGCATCATGACCTCTCGAGCATAGATGCTCAATGTTTCATAATGCACGTGTACCTCAGCTGCTAAAGTGGTAGAGTGAGATAACACCACACTCCTAGCTACTGACACGCATGTGCCAGTTGACCATGTTCAGATAAGCATGTTTTGAGCTTGGAACACAATAGAAAACAAGCAAGGTCAATCCCTACAATTATGGATGGGTTAGTTCCGTTCCCAGACCGGAGTGGATCTAACAAAATCTTCCAACCACAGACACAGTCTTACAGAATAAATTAACTACGACTAATAAGCAGCATCTCAGTGAGCCAGTGCAGAGCCAAAAGGAAGCGGCTACAAAAGCTAGCAAGACTGCCTGATGAAACACTACCAAATCTCTTTTTGGCTTCATGAAATAGCTTCCGCGCGCTGGCTACCCAGAAAAAAAAAACGCGACAAGAACACATGGTTGTCAAGGAAGACACAAAGAGACGACGGCCGCCAAATCTTCTCCTGCTACTGCTTGGAACAGACAGCGTTAGTTGAGAGTAGGACGCAACAAATGCAATGTCACCTGCCTTCTTAGTAGAAAACGCTGCCCTAAAGCTGGGCATTAGGAGCAGAATCCCTGCGACATCAATAGCTTCTTGGTGCTACTCCTAGATGACAAGAAGGGGTGCTACGTACAGTAACTAGAAGCGTACGTACATTGGGGAAGTGATGCACTTGTTTATATAGGGTGTTAGTTAGGAGCTTGTCCTATGGAGTTTTCAGGATCACTTGCTGAAGATAGCTAGCGTCATACCTAACCCTCGCAGTTAGCTCCCTATCTTGAGCTTCTTAATTATCTGGTCGACCGGAACAATCCAGACCGGTCTTCTTCTCTTATGTAATCATTCGTTTTTGGCAATTTTATTAGCCAGTTTCCCTAGGTTATCCGGCATTGGGTTGGGATAGCTTTCGATGTCAAGCTTCTGACGGTGCGATTGTAGCCATCTCAACTCCCCAGATTTAACAGCCATCGCCGTCACCAAAAAAGCCGGTCATCCTGTTCCGGTGAATCATTCAGCTAGGCTCGATCTGGACGGATATTTGATATTTCCAAATTAACCACACCGCCTAGAGGAAGCTGATGCTGACTGCATTTTGTCAACGTGAAGACAGGTCAAACAGGTGTATCAATTAAACCTTGCTTTGTCCATTCAAAAGATACTTATTAATTCCTTAACACATTCCTTTAGCAAATCGGTGCAGGTGGTTCTGCCTCAGGAAGGGACACTGACCTATCGGCTAACAAATGGATCTGCTGCACCAAACAGTCTTGTCGTTCGTACTCGACAGCCGACACCATGGAGGTGTTCAACACACAATGGCCGAGGATTATATTCCAACAACATCATTCCGAGGCATTGACCACCTCAGTTTTCATTTTCGGCGATACCTTGATAAATATTCGGCTCGCGTGAACGATAGATGGTCCTTCTCGCCATTTTTGACATCACAATTCCAGGGGATGCAACATCACCTCAGACTAGTTAAGACTTCAGAGCCTTAGCTGCCTGCATGGGCATCTAAAAAGAGAATAAGAAAAAGAAAAAAAATCTTCATGGGCTGTCGACCGTGCCGGCCGAAAGGCCGAGAAATCTCGCTCCTGGGCTCCCCTCTCGCCTTAGTCTGCGCGCGCATCGGCCGCGTGGCCGCGTCTGGCCTGGCCTACTTAGGCTGTTTCCTCCGGTTATTGATGGGCAAGACAATAACGTAAGCTCGACTTTTCTGTATTCTTTGTGGGAGGATGCAAAGCCACAAAGGCGTTATCCGTTTCTGCAAAAGTGCCGGATTAAGCCCAAAGTTGTATAATTTGTGGCCATGGATCTTCTCCTTGCCCATAAACTTTCCGACAGTGCATCATCTGCGCATCTTGGGCCATAGTGGGTGTTTTTTTTCTTTCTTTCGTGATCTGTTGTGTCCCTAAAACAAACTACTGATCTCTTGTACAATTTATCTGCCCTCTCCTTGCTTGTTCCAGTGGTCCTGCCTTGTTGAGTCGGTGGGATACTCGTTGATGTACCAGAGATTTCTTTATCTTCCTTTGTTCTTTCTTTTAGATCCGGTTGTTTCGGTCTGGTCTTCTCTTCTTCGGCGAGTCACTCGCCGGATTTTCTTTAGGCCATAATATGTTTTTGATGGTGTGTCAGCCAACTTACCTGAACGACAATGGCGGCGACGCCTCCGTTGGAGATCAATACTGAATAGAGATGGATACAAATAAATCTTCTCTGGTTTTCTTTCCACAAACAACATATATATTGCTACTTAGCTTTGCTCGATTGGGCTGAAAAGCTATGGCTTATGGAATGCACTGTAGCTGGCTGAAATTTCACTATAACTGAAGGTGGCTTATTTGGCGTAATTAAATTTTAAAAATTTAAAAATAGAAAAAATATATTAGCTCATCTCGGACAACGCAAACAAATACAGGAAAAAAGAACCAGAAAAAAGCTTAACAAAAAGTGGAAAAATTAGAAAAGACAAAAATTATAAATAGTAAAAAATAAGTCAAAAACCAGAAGCTAAAGCTGAAACAACGGAGCCTAAGGCACAAGCAGTGACGGAGGAAGAGGGACTGGCGGGAACCTTGTCCCCCTATGCTCCGTCTACTACTTATTTGTACTCACAAATTATCCCTAGAATTAGTATAAGATTTATCATTGGGCACACGTTATTACATACGTTCTACTATAGGGTCCACTCTATAAAAAAATTCATGGCTCTGCAACTAGGAACGAGTCATGCATATCCATGGATCTCTACCAGGACCATTGGCAATCATGCTAGATCTAGAGGCTTTGTCAAGGAAGACAAATAAGTTTAGCACGTTCGTCCACTTAAAAGACTCAATGGTAACAGGCTATTCTCCTAGGGTCTGCAATGTGAAAGTTAGGTACCTATGTGCTGTAACATTGTGTTATTAATATAAACACGAGGATTTTTTGAAAAGTTTTATTTGGACATTGCAATATAGAGAAATATGAATGAAAAATAACAAATGGAAGTTTTAATAAAAAGAAAATGAACATGAACCTCTTTCACTAGTTTGCTAAGAATAAAGCTTACAGATCTGTCCGTACTTTTCCAAGTACTACAACACAGATGTTAAATAGTCAAAATTAAAAGTTAAAATAGAAAATTTGAAAAAAAATTACATATATGGAAAAATATTGCACCCTACTCAACACTGTCCTCGCTATATATTTTCTCCATGTTGCCCCGCCAAATCCCCGGCCAAAACGTGGATGTATTCGCTGCACAATAATATGGATCACTAGAACCACCAACAAACCGTGATTGACTGATCGTGACGGCACACACGCGGCCATAAGCCCGTGTCCTCTGCGAAGAAAGTGAACGTTTTTACTTGCATATCATATCCTCTTCGAAGTCTGACGAACTAGCTAGCTACGCATATTTTAGTAGCTTTATCTGCTGTTTGGGAAGCAAGATTTATCCATACCTCATGCCAACTCTCTCTGTCCGTCATCTGTCGACATGACCGTAGGGTGTAACAACAATGCAATATGCTACGTACAACGCACACTGCACTTTGGTGCTCGTCCATGAAGTCGCCGGATCGACGTGCTGGCCGGCCGGCGCAGATGCTTGGGCACGGTGCGCCGAGCGTCCCATGCAGAGGTGACCTCTAAAAGGAGCTGCACTTCATACGCATGCCAGTTTTGTGCAGCTTCTTTTCGCTGATGGTGCCGTAGCGTCCGTTTGTCAACTACTGGCTGTTGATTGCCCTGTATCGTCAAAGGTTACGTATCAAACGGCAATGCATGCATTCGGTTGATTCGTATGGAGAGTACACTACTAATACGCATGGCATTCCCTGATGCCTGCATACATGTGTATTAAGGGCCTGTTTGGCAGAGCTCCACCAACTCCAGATCCACCAAAAACAGCTCCACTCCACGAATTTTTACCCAAACGCTCCAGCTCTACGAAATCTGGATCCACCAAAATACTGAATCTAGCTCCAGATTCATGAAATCCATGGAGCACCTCAAGGGGTGCTCCACGAAACCTTGTTTCGTACCTACTCGTGGAGTTGGGTGGTAATTACCCACCTTTTGCCACTGGTTACACACCCCATCCTATACCACCATAAAACCCATGGGCAAAACAGGTCATTCCCACCAAAAACTCAGTTTCGTAGATCTGGAGCTGCTGTGCAAACCAAACAGTTTTGTCTAGCTCCATGGTGGGATCCCAGATTCACGGTGGAGCTGTTTTTGGTGGATCTGCTGCTCCAGATTTATTTTTTCAGTGGTGGAGCTCTGCCAAACAGGCCCTAACTACTAGCTAGCTAGCCAGGCCTGAACTTCTTATTGCCATATCCTTTAATTTGGAATAAAAAACATGACTAACCACGGGATTAACAGCTCAATATTATTCTGATTTCGTTCCGCGAAAAGCACGCTGAATGCTTTGGTGTTTCCCATTTTCAACTTCGACAAACTAATAATTGTTCAAGCAATAGAGACCAATAATATGGCTTGTCAGATCACTTCCGACCAAGCTTTAATTATCTACCATTCATTTTACCTGTGTATGCATGCCATGACTTCCAACACCCCCCTGGCCCTGGCCAGACAAAAGTCAAGGATATATCGATCCATTTTGTGTATTGTAGGTCATCACTAAACAAAACATGCAGGCGATATGCACTAGCATTTAGCGCAAAAATGCATGCGAGGTGGAGTGAATAGATCGGACTGTACGCGATATGGCGATGACTACTGGACAAGTCAAATATGTACCTGGCTTGCTTCTGTAGCATAGGTACTAGGTAGCCTTTTCTTGATACGCCCTAAGCAACAGCAAGGCTAGTGGCATAATGTTCTCCCTGTTCTTCGGCGCCGGTTTTACCAGGGCACAGTAGAGCTGTTTCAACTTTCAAGTGCGCTGTTAACAGCATTGAGCCCGTCGGTCGCTGACGATCTGGTGCCGGCCGGCCCGCCCGCCGGAGCAGTGGCATTGACTTGGTTTGCGATGAAAAGTCTTACACGATCTGTGGCATTGCACCTACAGTCTCCCGGGGACAACTAATCTATCCTGTCCTTCAGAGTCGAGACACACGCCTTTTCACTCCACACCGAAACGATGGTTACCTGACAAGGAGGGATGCTCCAACGGTTCTCTTTTCCCCGACTATCCTTTTCCAAAGCCTTTAAGACGGAGAAAATCGTTACATAATCTCTTACACAGTAGGCATGCACCTACGCTGCCGGTGCACCAGGGCATGAAGCTTTATCCTGTAGTAACTAGCAATCTGTCGAACTAATTAAGCATAAACACATCATTTAAAACATGCTCACATCAATTCGCCATTAAGTTCAGATTAAGATTCATGAGAAATCAATGGAGAATGAAGTTCCGAAAAATCGAGTTATATAGTTTCTTCAGGAAGGTTCGAAGTGGCTAGATTCACGAAGCGAAAGACAAGAGTATGGAGTACTAGTAGACGGTGGAAAGATCAATTAAAAGCGTACCATTTGCAATTATAGTAGACGTGTATATATCCTGTTTGTAGAGCTATATTAGAGGTGGGTGTAATTACACCCGGGTGTAAAAGGTATTTTTCCTATATATATATAGGAAAAATACCTTTTACACCCGGGTGTAATTACACCCACCTCTAATATACCACCTAAATAAATTTGAAATACTCCTTTATCACTTTAGGTATACTCATATACTAATTATAAGATATTCTAATGTAAACCACATGAAAAAATTGCAAGGGAGTCCATAGTTTTTAGTGTATTTTGTAAATACCTTTATATACGTACATAAAAATGAGTATGTTGAAAAAAATGTACATACCACCTCTGAAAAATTGTTCATACCACCTATATAGTCTTAAATACTCATATACTACATGTACATACTCCTCGATACGCGAGATACTCCCTACGTTGTGAGATACGACATAGGGTGTAATTACACCCGGGTGTAGAAAAGAGGCTTCCTATATATATATATATATATATATATATATATATATATATATATATATATATATATATATATATGTGTGTGTGTGTGTGTGTATTTAAGTACTGGGGGGTGCGCGATTGTGCATGCATCGCATTCCTACGGAACGGAACTATGGAAGGGTGAAGGACATACGCATTTGGGCCAAACCAAATTAATGAAAAGCTCGTCTATTCGGCCCTAGCTCGCAGCATCATCATAAGAAATTCAGTCGTTGCGTGCCCACCATGCGAACTTTGTCGGTAGATGGCCCGAAATCCCCACGACACGAGCATAACGCACCGCCCGTGGTAGACGTGACGAGCGATCGACGGAGCTGCATGCCTACGTGCGTAGCATAGCGAGCGTTCACGTCGATCGTCAAAAGGCCGGCCGGTGGGGCGGGGCGGGGCCGCGTGGATCGGTTACATGCACGCAGCAACGCAGGGAATACGCTGCCTTTTCTCCATCAGATGGCGCGCCCCCACGACGCCGACCTTGTCGGCAGACGGCCCGGGGCACGGCCATGCACCTCGACGCCGACGCAACGTGCCCGGGTCGCCCTCGCGGGCGTGGTCCTCGCGTCAAGCCCACTAGTGCTCCAACATTGGTATTTAGTGATGACGGGACAACGACGCGACACGACACGACACGAAGCCCCCCTGCAACCGTCACCATCGCCGATCGGCAGTCGCCACGAGACGAGCGAGCCAAAACCTGTGCGCGCACCGGCATGCACGTTCGATCGGAGGCCGGAGTCGCAGTCTCGGCACGGGACGGCGCCCCTGCTCCGCGAAAGGGACAGCACGGGGTAGCAAGCTTATCCGAAACAAATAAAAACGATATTTTTCTAACGTTTTTCGAAGTGGTTATCGGGATAACATTTTTTAAAAATAAATTAACGGTTTATCGACATACAATTTATTTATACCAAAGCTTTCAATAAAACCAAAAACTGTTAATCGAATTTATGGGCCGAAAACAACACATGCATGGCTAACATTCTTCTGGTAGCCTTTGTAGGCGGTAGACCGCATCGGCGTAGGTTGGGGGCTCGGCCGGGCGACGGATCGGACCGGCCGATGGGACGCGTCGTGCGCGAGCGAGACGTACGCATTGGTCCACATCGCGGAGTTAATGCCGTGACGGGGCTGAGGGAGCCTTGTGGAGCCCGTGAAGGGCGCGGCAGAGGGCACGTACGTACGCACGGCTGCGGCAAGGGAATTTCGCGGGCGACGAGGCCCGGCATGTCGCTCGTCCGTGAAAGCGGCCGGCCGGCGACGGGCCATCGAGCCAGGCTGCAGTGGTTGCGCGCGTGTATTTTAGCGCGGTCCACGCGGGGGTTTGTCCTCGCGCGCGATGCACGTACGTACCGCGACGTACTGAGCTACTGATACGTATCTGGTACTCGATCGTGACACCCATGGTTACCTCTGAGTGCGGTTTGATGTTTTGTTTGCTCATACATGGAACCAAGCAGGATCAGATCGCTAATGTGTGGGACTCGATCGTGACACTGATGGCTAGCAAAAAGAGGATGCGCGAGTGGAAAGTGGGCCAGGGTGGAGGAGAAATGGGAAATGGGCCAAAAATGAAGATGGTTTTGGCCCGAGAGAATTAAGGAATTTTAATTACAATTTTGATTTAAATAAAGGCTGGAATTTCAAGGTAGGCTTGAAAAATAGCAAATAGAGTCCAACCATTCTAGAAAAATTCACAAGGATTCCTGAGGCTATTTTGGACTTGGTAAAATTATTTCCAACTTAAAGTTGGAATTTATTTTTATACATATATTATTGTTAACTTTCAAAAAAATGAAAAACTTTTTTAAAATGTAGAAAATTAGGGAAAACTTAGGAAAACTAAATAACACTTATTTTTATCTTTAATTTAATTATTTTTTATTTTTGAAATAAAAACCTAGCAAGCGATCAAAGAGAGATCGAACCTCAAAAATCAAAATGCATGGAGCGCATCTGTGACTACTATGAAATGTAGTTGGCGGATGTGACGATGAGGGAAGATACCGTGCGTCAAGAGTGTGATGAACTAATTAAGTTGGTCATCTCCGAGGGTACCCTAACGGTTCCAAAGAGTTGTTCTACGCAACCGTCCTATGGGATATGTTCATGACCATCACATCCCTAAGCATCGCGGTGAATGGCTACGCTGCATGTAGGCTATTAGAGCAACTCCAGCAGTAGCTTTCAAAACAGGGCCCCTACTTTTCATTTGAGGGCTCCCCCTACTTTTGAGGGCCCTGTTTTTTTGCATCTACTCCAACAGCACCCCTCAAATTTCAGCCCTCAAATCCATTCCACTACAACTGACACATGGGACTCACTCCTCATTCTCTCCCTCCTCGTCCGCCTCCTCGCATCCTCCGATGACGGCGAGGCCGAGGAGGACGGTGGCGGCGCGGCGCGGGGCGCGGGAGGAAAGAGGCGGGCGGCGCGCTCGGGAGGGAGGCGGGCGGCCGGGAGGCGCTCGGGCGACGGCGCGACCAGATCCGGGCGGGGCGAGGCCGGCACGGATCCAGGCGGGGGAGGCGGCGTCCCGGGGCGGAGACGGCCGGATCTGGCGGGGAGGCGGCCGGATCTGGCGCAGAGGAGGCCGGATCTGAGGCGCGGCGGCCGGATCTAGCCGGATCGGGCCCGGAGGCGGCGAAGACGTCCGGAGAGCGGAGGCGACGGGCGAGGCGACGGAGAGCCAAGTACGGCGACGGGCGGGGGGCGAGCGAGCGGCGGAGGCGGGGGATTCGGGCGAGGCGGGGGGCGAGCGGGCGGTGGAGGCGGGGGGTTCGGGCGAGGCGGGGGGCGAGCGGGCGGTGGAGGCGGGGGGTTCGGGCGAGGCGGGGGGCGAGCGGGCGGCGGAGGCGGGGATTCGGCGGGCGGGGAGAGCGGGCGGCGGGGAATTTTGGCTGAGAGCGGGAGAAGTTTCACGGTGCGGGAAAAAAACAGGAAAATGAGGGGTGGGGGGGAGCCCCTAGGAATGAGGGGTGGGAGGGTGATTTGAGGGGCTTCTCAAATTTGAGGGCTCTAATAGGGGCCCTGCTGGACCTCTATTTTTGCCTCAAGCCCTCAAATATGAGGTTTGAGGGCTCAAGTAAGGGCCCTGCTGGAGTTGCTCTTAGCCAATCCAACCACTAAGTGGATATTCTTTAGCACCGTTAGTAGCGTATCTGTGCATCATTGTTTTTCATTGTCAAATAAATTGTTATTTGACTATTAGCTAGGCGTGCAAATTGTTATGATCTAGATGTTTCTGTAGTTCAATTTGTCCTGTAATATTGTACTTCCAGGGAACATTGATATTAGCTTGCTGAGATTGCTTGTCGCAGACAAATGTTTATCAGAATGTTGCTTTCAATGGACATGGCCATGTGGTCGGTTAATTGTTCTGTTAGTTATGTAATTCTTGATGTTCATTAGTGCTAATTACTTCTGTTAGCTATCTAATTCTTGATGTTCATGAGCGCTGGGTATCATACGGCAGATATCGGGACGGGTCACGTCCGTGCAGTAGAAAGAGATGTTCAATTATCACCATTTGTCACTCCGTAACATTGACATTGACTTAGCTTGTTGGTGTTCTTAGGTAAACCTAATTGATTTAGTCGATATTTGTGTTAAACCTTTTTGAGTTAAGCTTTTGCATTATATACTTGGTTTAGACAAATAGAATTTGATATTAATTGCAAAGAGAATTTTAGACCGCCTATTCTCCCCCTCTAGTCAAACTCCTCGATCTTACACCCCGTCCCACCCTTCTTCTTCCTTGTTGATTCTCATCACCCCCACTGCCCTCCTTCAACCTGCGATGGGAGGCGCCATCGCCGCTTCGTTGTCACCCACTGCTGGTTCTCCCGCCGCGCTGGCCTTTCTCTGAATCCAGGCCACGGTGAACCCAAACCATAACCCGGTGAATACGAGCCCTAATTCGGCAAACCCTGCCCTAACTTGCCATCACCGCTAGAGAAGATGACCTAGCCACCTAAAGTACGAATCTCCAAGCAAATTACAAGGTCATAAATTCGAATGATTTGCACAGCAAAATATCATTTGACAGATGTACACCAATTATGTACTTTATTAATTATCTTGAAAAAAATGAAGCATATATTAATATGTCAGCCTGCATACTTACTTTTAGATGCCCGCACCAAGGGAGACAAATCCTAAGTTGATTAACTCTAAACGGTTTGTTTATTCTACATGACACTGCAAATGCAGGCAAAAGTTCTCAAGAACGAGGGGCTTCTTCATATACAAAAGTACTGCAGATCGAAGCAAGCTGCTTTCAGAATCCAAAAGGCTCCATCTTCTTACCAGTTACCAACATCGCAAAAGTGGCAAGATTATGTAAGAGAGACGCAAAACTAGACGCTGACGAAGATATTTAACGAAAGCTAGTAGCACTAACCTTCCAAAGTGGTCATGATCATAGTCAAGTCAACTCCTGCTTGTGCGGCTTTCGACGGCCTAAATCGAACGCCTCTTATCTGAATCCCCCAACCAGAACCTCCAGGGGTGGTCGGGCACATGGAAACACATGCAGAGATGCACAATCCCGGACAGTGCAGATAAATATGGAGGGAATCAAGCACTAGAAAAAACTACTAGCCCGATATATAGCTTTTCTAGGCATTGGAGGTGTGAGACCATGTGCAGATCACCCTGTGACTGTGATGTGTAATTGGCTTTCAGTTCAAAGAGTTTGTAGAGTTTGAATTTGGTTTTTAGAAGGTTGGAAAGTTAGGTGTGCAATTTAGGAGAGTGTGGAGCAAGTGACAGTCAAGCGGTCAGACCGGCAAAGGGGTGACGGTCTAACCGATATGACCAAGTGGTCAGGCCGACCTGTGTGTCAGCTGGCACTAGTCTGACAGGCTGTTGAGGTTCCAACTGAGGTGGTTTTGAGCTTTGGATTTTTGAGTTGCGAGATGAGTGTAGTCTGACCTAGAACGTTGTATATGTGCACAGAGGTTTAATATTTGGTCCTAGGCTTAGGATCAATGGTTTGGTTGTGTATATTTTGCATGTGTATTGTATACATTAATTGTGCCAATTGATGACTTTGTATATTGTGCGGTACTACATGATGGTTTGTTTATTGTTATTGGTTGTAGGACTTTTGAGTTAGGTCATGGTGAGGCGTAGGAGGATCGGACTAGGCACAGGGTGGTACTGAGGTCCAGAATGGTCAGGGAGACATCGAAGATGATTGAGACTTGCGGGGTGGTTACAAGCCAGAACGACGAGAAACTGGAGTGGGAGATACCGGTGGTGAACATGACGGGCAATGGTAAGGTAGACCGAGACTAGACTCAGGGAGGAGCCAAGGTCTTGTGAGGTCAAGGAAGCCGGGTGCCATCATGCGGGAGGAGAAGCATGTGGTGCGCCAAGTGACTTGGGTTATTTGCAAGCGAGGATGGTTTGGTGGGATACAAACACTTGAGAGGTTGGCGGAAAGTTGTTGGGGCCACGTGAAAGATGGTGAAGCATGGGTAATACTTTGTTGCAAAGGAAACAGGAAACTTTGTGGAAGGTGGCAGAGGGGCATTTTGGTAACTTGCCCAATACGAAAAAGTGGTGGTGTACAAAACTGCGGCGTTGGCCTAAGTGGTTTAGGTCTTGTGTGCTAAAAATATGAAGTGGATCAAATGTTGATTCACTAATGAGTTAATGATTGTAAGCCGCTTTGAGAAGCACTTGTGAGAGATTAAAACTCGGTGTTAGGGCCTGTTTGGGAGAGCTCCACCAACTTCAGATTCACGAAAAACATGGATCTGGAGCTGGATTCACCGTGGAGCAGCTCCATGGTGGATCTGGGATTCGTCAAAGTGTTTGGTACAGCTCCACCTCCCTCTCTATCTCACTTACACCTGGGCCCCACGCGTCAGGGGCAAAATGAAAAAAAAAACCACCTGGCCCCACGCGTCAGGCGCGGCAGCGGCCGGCGGGCGCGGCCCCGGGCGGCGCAGGCGAGGCGCGGCGGACGCGGCGGCCGGGAGGAGGCGGTCGGAGGCGGGGGAGGCGGAGGCCGGTCGGAGGCGGAGACCGAGAGGAGGCGGGGGCCGGGAGGAGGCGGGGGAGGCGGAGACCGAGAGGAGGCCGGGGAGGCGGAGACCGGTCGGAGGCGGGGAGGCGGAGGCCGGTCGGAGGCGGGGGAGGCGGAGGCCGGGAGGAGGCGGGGGAGGCGGAGACCGAGAGGAGGCCGGGGAGGCGGAGACCGAGAGGAGGCCGGTCGGAGGCGTCGGAGGCGGAGACCGGGAGGAGGCGTCGGAGGCGGAGGCCGGGAGGAGGCGGGGTTGGCGGAGGCCGGTCGGAGGCGTCGGAGGCGGAGACCGGGAGGAGGCGTCGGAGGCGGGGGAGGCGGAGATCGGGAGGAGGCGTCGGAGGCGGAGGCCGGGAGGAGGCGGGGGAGGCGGACGCGGACGCAGCCGGGAGAAGGCGGGGGAGGCGGAGGCGGAGGCGGAGGCCGGGAGGAGGCGGTCGGAGGCGGGGGAGGCGGAGGCCGGGAGGAGGCGGACGCGGTCGGAGCCGGGAGGAGGCGGGGGAGGCGGAGGCCGGGAGGAGGCGGGGGAGCGTCGGTGGAGGAAGAAGCCGAATAGAAAAAAGAAAAAACGGTTGGGAGGGGTGTGTAATGGCATTGGTGGGTAATTACCACCTAACTCCACGAGTAGATACGAAACAAGTTTTCGTGGAGCACCCCTTGAGGTGCTCCATGGATTTGGTGGATCTGGAGCCAGATCCATGGTTTTGGTGGAGCAGATTCACGGTGGAGCTGCTGGAGCTGGAGGTGTTTGGCTTGGAAAAGTGGATCTGAATCTGTTTTTCGTGAATCTGGAGCTGGTGGAGCTCTCCCAAACAGGCCCTTAGGTGGGGTTAATAGGTTATCCCTGATTTAGCCTAATGGGTGGATTCATTACGTTTTGATTCAGATTGTGAGGCTATATAAGGGGAGAAGAGGCAAGGGCTAGGTTTTGGAGGGTTTTGGCTAAGTCTTTGTGGAGGCTAGCCCTTCCTCCCTCCCATGGGTGATAGATTTGAGACATTAGGGTTAGGGTTTTCTTGTGTTGGAGCCTTGTATATGTGCTTTAGTCTTAGAGCTCTGCTATTATGAGGGATTGACTGTAAAAATATTCCTTTTCAAGTGAAGTGGACATCCAACTTTACCCAAGTGAGTTGTGTCGTGAATCCCCTCATGTGTTTTTGATTTTCTTGGCTTTCTTATTTGGATTTCTCTTGTCTTGAGTTTTTTTGTTGCCAAGGATGTGTAAAAGGGGAGATATATCTTGGAGATAAGATCCCATCTATCTAGGCACGATTGAGAGGAAGTTTTTGAGTTTGCTCGGTTTCTCTCAAAAGAGAGGTGATTTTCGAGGTTTGCTCTTGCGGATGTTTTGATTTGGATTCATGTTGCGTTCTAACTTGCTATGACATGTGAGAAGCTATCCTAGGTCACCTAGACTATCTACAATTCATGATCAAGAGCAGATCGAAGTTTTTCTCTTTTGACCGGTTCTTATACCTTCTCTATTCAAATGGAGAAAGGTCTCAACTTTGGTAATGATTTTCATGATCGTTTATTAGAATAGATTTCTGATATCCTAGAAAAGATCTCTGTAAATTTTCATGTCATTTGGATTTACGGATCAAAAGTTCCATTGATTTTCGGATTTGAAATAGTGCTGAAATTACTATTCATTCTTGAGATCACTGTAGCAGCGGTCTAACTGAGGGTACCATAGCATCCCCTGATTTTACTGTTCATAGAGGTTTGATTACCGTTGAAACAGAGGTCTGACCGCCCCCTTCATGGAGGTCAGACCACCATGTATGTAGAGGTTAGACCGTCGGAGGTTTTCAAAGCATGCTTTGCTCTGTTTTGATCAGATCTTCCCTTGTTATTATTTGTCTCTAATCTTCTATAGCTACTGGAGTGAAAAGTTTTGTTTCCAATCAAAGAAAAATATTTTGAAAAGCCCCAGAAGCAATTTGGGCTCCTAATCACCCTCCTCTAGCCGCCATACTCGATCCTACAGGAGGTCCGGAGGTGCTTCTGGTTACATATTTATTTCAAGGGAGACATGCAAGTGCTTGTCATAATTTTTAATTACATACCATGTAACGGTTCAGCGGTTAAAACAAGATCTCTTTTATGACATCTTAAAATGAATATGAGTCGTCCAATCTTTGCGATCTAATGATTTAAATTAGTTAGGATTTAGTTATACTACCACCTATACTACTAGTAGTAGAATCTTCGCAGGGGTAAAATTGTAAAGGAGTTCTCTGCAAAGGAGTTCGCTGCTCCGACGCCGACACTGTGCTCCATGGCTAGCCACAGCATCTCCACCATCTCCTCCTTCGTGCCAGGGTGCCTCAGCAGCTCTATGTCGAACACCTCGAACGTCCACTCCTCATGCACCATGGAGCGCGCCCACTGCAGGAGGTCTACGCCCTCGTCGTGTAGCACGAAGTGCGTGAGCGCCCTCCCCATGAGCAGCACGTCGAAGCTGTACACGTCAGCCTTCTGCGAGAGCTGGCGTGGGTTCGTCACGAGCTCCGAAGCGTGGTAGCCCACCACGCGCATGGACAGCACGCCCGTGGGGCTGACAAGGCTCGCCAGGACGTAGTCCGCTACGCACGCGTCCACCGACCGGCTGAGGAGTATGTTCGACAACTCGATGTTGCCGTGCGCGACCTTGGAGCCCGTGGCGTGGATGTACTCTAGGCCGCTCGCCGAGGCCAGCGCAATGCGCTGCCTCAACTCCCAGTTTAGCGGCGACTGGCCGGAGCTACTGTTCGAACACTAAAATAGAGAGGGCCTAGCAAGAACACTGAGCGTACTATGAAGCGTCGAGGAGAGGCTTCCCATGGCGACGAACTAATACATGCACCATGAGCATCTCGTCCCTGCTGAAGCAGTAGGCCTGCAGGGGCACGATGTTGGGATGGTCCATCCCGCCAATCGCCGTAATCTTGTCCTTGAGCTCGTGCTCTGGCAGCGAGGTCTCCTTGAACCTCGACAGACGCGCGCAGAAGAGATTGGGGGAAAAGCTTCTTCCGCCCCACGCCTTTGCGATCCAATGGTTCCGTTCTCTGCAATGTTTATTGATGCAAGAAGAGATTGGGGGAAAATCGCATCAAGTTGATGTGAAACAGAATCAGCAGAAGCAATGAAAGCAAAGGAGAGAGGACAAGTAAATGACTAGTTAATCTCGAAAGAAATAATCTTGCGTGTCACATACCATGACCCGCCCTTCTGTTCTTCCTTCCTCCTCTCCGTGCCCAGAGTGAACAAAAGCTGCGAAATGATATGTGCACTTGTTTGCGAGAGCTTCAGCTTCATGAACTGTAGTCACGGTCAGGTTAAAAAACAAAAATCTATAATACCTTCATAAATCAACGGTCAAATTTTATTTCTGCTACCATCTTTCTACTACCAGGATAGTTTACTGTAAAAAAAATCCTAAAACAAACTAATCTGGGGAAGTTTGATATTTTGCAGTTATAGGGTTGTTTTGAAACCCATGAATTTCACAAGAAAGAATTTAATTTTCGTAGAAATCTGCAAAAATTACTGCGTTGCACACGTAGCCCTAAGCTTAAGCTCAAGCCCTCACTGAAAAGGTATCAGTTCAGGTAACATCTAAGGTGCTTAGTGTGCGTGGCCATGCCAGCAAGTAGAATCAGTTCAGGTAGTAAGTGGTTTAATTCATACAAAACAAAATAATCTAGAGAAGGATGTTGTACAAATGGAATGCTTCATTTCTGTGACGAAGATTCCAATAGGGGGATATTGCTGTCAAAAGAAAGCAAAACTACTTGGGCAACGACCAAAGATGTCGCGGTAATTTCTCTCCTGGCTTGCTGTTGACAGGGGGCTGCATGTTATACTACATGTCATTATGTATGATGCGATGGTCATCTATATCATGCAACAACTTCCAATAATGACGAAATTAATTATACAGTGTGGCACTGTATTCAGATTACTCTGAAGAAGACCCGTACTTTATGGATAGAACATTCGCTGATTATTTATTTATAATTGGAATAAACTGTGCTCCATTTGATACCAATCCCTGCATAGTCCTTTTCATTCCTATCCGTGCACTTCGGGTTATTGCTGCTGTAAATAATACGGTTTTAGTATAAATTCAGAATTAATTCCACCATAATTAACATGGGCATAAGTATGACAGCAGCATTCTATAATGATTTAAATAACATATACATACGTAAACATTCTAAGTCATTTCAGCCGAATGCTATTGTCAACATCTACACCACATGTAGGACAAAAATCAGCATGTTACAAAGATTTTGACTGATATATATTGCTCAGAATGCTAGTCACACAAGATTTAATCTTGGTCGTCTTCGCATTGAATTTCATATAGAATCAAATATATATGACAATATTAGATCAAATATTGAGGTCAACATAGGCTTGCTATTCTAAACAGATAATAAATCATCAAGTCTACCTTGCTCTCTCTCTCTCTCTCTTTATATATATATATATATATATATATATATATATATATATATATATATATATATATATATATATATATATATATATATATATATAGGACGAGTGTTTCATGCACCAAGGTGCCTAGGCACCAATATCAATACCCGTTGATTTGCTTCGAGATTCGCAACGTTTGATGTGGGTATCTTCATATACCCATAAAAAAGTATATTTGAGATGTCAAACTCAGAAAAAATTTAAATTCAACTTCAGTTTAATTAGTTTGAACTATTTTTATGGAATATACTCACTGTAGTTGCATTGAACTCAAAAGTAATTCAAACTAGTTTGAACTGAGTTCAAAACTTACTTACCATAAATATATCAAGGGTATAAAACATTTTCATACCCAAACTCAAAAAAATTATCAATCATACACGTGTATCGGATGTTGGTGCCTAGGCACCATGGTGCCTTATGTAATTTTCCTATATATATATATATCAAGAAAGCATCATCGTCATCATCATCAAACTATCATTCAACAGAAACAAACTCACAGATTGAAGCTAGATACCCGAATCAGAAATCAACTACAGGGATTGAAAACTAATCACAGTGAACTAAAAATAGATGCTATAGATGACAGAAAGTATCATAAGATGATTTAACTATGCTATAGAAATAAAGATTGCAAGTAGTCTAACAGCTCAAGATCAGTCTAAACTCAAAATCATATATATATATATATATATATATATATATATATATATATATATATATATATATATATATATATATATATATATATATATATATATATATATATATATATATATATATATATATATATTCAGTATCAATCTCAATTCATCATCAACCAATTTAGCCCACAGAACCTCTTTGCAATTTCCAATCAGTGATAAATCACAGATATCTGATGTAGAACAAGGAAAGTGCAAAGAGTAAACAACTGAAATACTCAACACTGGTGATATTCGAAATCATCGAGAAGAAACCAGCAGGGCAAGGCATGCGCTCGGCGCTGTCCCAAAAAACCAAACATCTCGCCATGCCACACAAGGAGATGAGATAGATGGAGATACAATGGCGCACTTCAAACCTCGGGTCACCGAAGTAGAAAGTTGAGGGTTGGGTTAGATACCGCACAAGACCGACGAGTACTCTGGCGAAGAGCACCCGTGAACACAAAGAACAAGTCACGGTTCTTCTTCAACCACTCGGCACAAACCCAGCAAAATCAACCTTCTAGAGGTAAATCCCCCAAAATTCCCTCATTGCCAGATCTAAAAAAAGGCACAAGGAAACCGCACGGGGAAACCCAAAGAATGGCGATTCAAGCTGCATAGCTGCCAACGCTGGGGAAGAGCTCGGTCAGCTGCCCTTAAAGCTCAAAATCAAGACACAACCGAGAGGTATAGGAGATCGGAGGAGGAAGAGGACTCACTGCATTCGGTGTGGAAAGGAGGAGAGGGGAGGTCGCCTTAAATAGGGACACAAAGAGGTGGCCAACGGGCTGTCACCAACGGCTGGCGCTCAGGCCACTGGTGCCTCCGGTGCCACCGCCATCTCTGCTAGACCCAGCCGCCCAGGCGAAGTGGTCAAGCTGAGGCCTCTCCACCAGCGCACGTGAGAGGTAAGGCCGAAAGCCTTATCTGTTCCTCCGTCCCATTGACAAGTAGGACCTCCTCTCTTTCTTTGTTTTTCAAATTGGAAAACGACCCAATTGCCCTCAGAGTCCAATAGTTGCTTTCCATATAGCAACCACTGACATGTCAAGCTCAACCAGTCAAATTCTAACATTTTGCGTGATGAACAACTTTTCAATGCACGATAGCTAGTAACGGTTGAAAGAAAAGGGCAAATATTTACATCTTACACTGCTGGAAAGTCAGGGACCTAAACTCCCCTACCCACTGTGTGGCCGTCCATGAGATGATTAACGCCAACCCATGCCACATTGTCTGTCTACAAGAGATGAAACTAAATTCGATAGACCAAGCTCAGGCCTGTGCCCTAGGTGGCAATAGGTTGCATGACTCCCTCTTCCTGCCGACAGACAACACGTGCAGAGGCATCCTAGTCTCGAACAGTGATGTGGTAGACACTCAAACTATTGCCACCATGACTACTATTTAACGGTGGATGTTAAAATTAAGAAGTGTGCCACTGAGTTCTTGATGATAACAGTATATGGCCCATCAATTGATAGAGATAAAGTGAAGTTCTTAGTAGAACTACGCCTTGTAGAGCCACTGAATGGCATCAGGTGGTTACTCACAGGGGACTTCAACCTCATCTACAAAGCAAGCGACAAAAACAACCGCAACATCAACCGATGTCTCATGACCCAATTCCAAAATGCACTGGATGCATGTGAAATGAAAGAGATCTACCTACAGAATCGAAAATTCACTTGGAGCAATAGAAAAGATAACCCAACGCTAGTCCGCTTGGATGGACTCTTTTGCAATAATGCTTGGAACACCACCTTCAACCACCATACCTTGCATGCCTTGGCCACATCCATCTCGGACCACCGCCCCTCCTTCTTTCAAATACCAACGACCCATGACCAACAAAATGCTTCCACTTCAAAAACTTCTAGATACAGCTTCCACGGTTCTTTGAGGTAGTCCAACAAGCATGGATGGAACCAACACATGACTAAGACCCAATTCTTAGCCTAAACAAAAAATTGACAACCACCGCCAAAAGGCAAAGGGCCTGGAGCAAAACTCTTTTCCTGCATGCCAAGCTCCAACTCCATATGGCTGAAGAGATTATCCTCCGCATTGAGATAGCACAAGAAAGCTGCACGCTCTTAGTAGGAGAGAGTGAGCTCCAAACACGCCTTAAAAGAAGGATTATGGGGCTCGCGGTCGTCAAAAAATATCAGAAGAGATAGATGTCACGAATAAATTGGCTTAGAGAGGGAGTTGCAAACACAAAATTCTTCCACATCCGAATTAACTCGCATAGGTGAAAGAACTTTATCTAGCAGCTTTTCAGGGATCAAGGTTTGGCTATCACACATGAGGACAAAGTGGAGGTGTTGTTCCAGCACTTCGATCGCGTCCTTAGGCATTCATCATCTAGAACCACCATATTCAACTGGGACACCCTCTAACTGCCTCAGCTGGACCTCCATGTCCTAGTTGGCCCTCTCACTAAAGAAGAGGTCTATGCCACTATCTTAGAGTTACCGGTGGATAAAGCACCAGGACCCAATGGATTCAATGGGAAGTTCTACTGTGCATGCTGGGATATCATAAAGAGAGATCTCATGGTAGCGCTACATGGCTTCTTCAACCTAAGAACAAATAACCTCCTACGCTCAAATACAACAAATCTAGTCTTGTTGCTGAAAAAGGAGGGAGCTCAATCTATGGCAGACTTTAGACTGATCAGCCTCATACATAGCTTCTCCAAAATCATCACAAAGATCTTAGCTTTGCAACTCACACCCTTTATGAATGAGCTAGTCTCCCCAAGCCAAAGTGCCTTTTTATAAAGGGTAGATGCATCTAGGAAAACTTCTTATATGTCCAAATCTAGCAAAAATATACCATCGGAATGGGACACCATCCCTCCTGAAACGCGACATTGCAAAAGCTTTTGACTCAGTCCACTGGGGCTATTTACTTTACCTACTAGAAAAAAATGAGGATTCCCACCTCGATAGAGAGACTGGGTTTCACGGAACAATGCATATATTTTACCCCCTTATTCAACATATCCTCCTCGGCATCTTTTGTAAAAGTAGAAACGACATTAATGTACTCTTCACTCACACGGTTCCCAGCGTACATCGAACTTCGGTCCTATGTTACACACATAACAATTTAGTGTAACATATTCAATTAATTAATTACTATACTATATATGTACGATCTAAATTAAGTAGCTATATGTAGCAATAATAATTAATTGAATTGAATTAAGTACAAATAGACTATAAATTAACTAAACCCTAAACCATGCTAGATGTAAAAATAATATTCTCTCTACATCAAGCTAGCTAGATCAACCATCTTCAATTCTCCTTTCATCAAATGTTATAAATCTAAATTATAAAGCAATTAGGAACAAATTACTAACCATAAATAGTCAAAAACTTAGTGGATCTACAATTACTTTTGCCAAATAATCCCCTTTCACCAAATGGCCTCAAAGCCCTGCTTCCAGCTCAAAGCAGCGGCGTAGATCTGGAATTTAAGACAGAAAGTTGACGAGTCTGCGCACAATTAATATAGTGAAATTATCACAGATAGTTTTTTATACAAACCCTCTGTGATGACTTAATTATTACAGACAGTTTTTAATACAAACCATATGTGAAGTATCACAAACGGTTAAAATAAAAAACTGTCTGTGATACTTCACAGACGGTTTTCACCACAAATTGTATGTAATATTTCCTTTTCATAGACGGTTTTTCGGACTGGCAGCAACACAGATGGTCTCTAAATTAGAACCATCTGTGATTGTATTTAATACAGACAGTTTTGAAAAACCGTCTATGATGTGGCATCTAAAATTAGGCTTTTTGTAGTAGTGATTGGTGGGAGTCAGCCATCCATTCACCTAGAGTTCCATGGAAAGCAATAGTGACGCTTGTAATGCTAGTTACATGAGAAATTTAGAAGGATCGGAATGCCTGAATTTTCCGATCAATGGTGACCACGCCAAATTCCTTGATTGCCCGCATAAAAGAGGAGGCTAGAACTTGGGTCCTTGTAGAAGTCAAGAGACTGGCGGAGCTACTGCTTAAGGGCCTGTTTGGAACAGAGGAATTTCACAGGAATTTTGCAGGAATTTTGCAGGAAACAGTTCAATTCCCGCAGGAATCGGGAAAAATTCCCGCATTCCAAACAGGGCCTAACTCTGTAACACCATAATTTCCTTTCCGGTATCATTAACCGGCTATGTACCATACCTTAAAAAGAGCACCTCCTATAAACTGTCATTTCTCTTCTCCTTAATTAATTAGGGCAGCACTCCTGCCCCGTTCAAAAAAAAAAAAACGCCAGCAGTGAACAAGCTAAGTGACAGTACAAATTTCCCTACCGGTACGTTCAGTTTGATCGAAACGTCGGTGTAACTAGGAGGACAGATAGCGAAACATCACCTTCACCTTCACTGTGAGAAGCCAACGTTGTCTGTAACTCTTGCACTCTACGTCGTCCTTTTACAGAGAACAATGCTTCTACCGAACGCCACGGGCGCTCTCGAGCTCGATACTTGATGCATGATGCAGAGTCCAATCTAGCAAGGAAGTCTCAGGCCCTATGGATCAGGTGCTCTTGGGTTTCTGTCAGGCGTGTGTGCAAACTGTGCATCGATCAACTTATCCATCAGTTTTGCAGGTTCAGAAAGATCTCAATAATAGGTGGTGGCTCCTGCCATGAAGTGTTCCTAGCTGGTGCCTTCAATAATGGGTCCAAATCCATCTCGTGTTTGCTCTCAATTATAGGGTGCAGAAAGAATGATGTAATGATTGTGCCGTTGTAATTTCTAAACGCTATCACACCACCGTGCATGCATATAGATGCATGAATGTTCCGTTGCCCTCTCATAATTGCAGGCACCACACTGGCTACTGTTTTATATGAAAGTAAAGCAGTTAACCCACCGTTATAATCGCTATATAAAGTCATCATTTCTACTGCAAAGTAAGGCATGGATCGGCCTAACTGTCAGTGTAAGTACCACTTGATGGTCCTTACTATCGGCCTAACAGAAGATCTTTTGAAACTGTCATAGTTTGCATGCCTATCTATCTGCATTGCAAAACCCAAAGCTAGGTGATAAAGGAGTCGTGGACGGATGGGAATCACAATGCATCGACAACTTCTTCTCGGTGAGCTTGCATGGTTTGTTTTGCCCTTTCTGTTTCTTCGCTTGTTCTTTCTCTTGGCCTTCTGTTTCTTCGCTTGTTCTTTCTTAAAGGGGTATGTGAGAAAGTCTATGCATTAAGAGTGATGAACAGATAATATATTTATGAAGTTGGATTTTGATTTTGTAAAAGTTGGCAATATTTAAATTGTACCATCAGGTTTCAGACGATCTGACCAGCTGGTGGCTGGTTGTCAGATCGGCCAATGGGCTTTCGAAAATTGCACACCTAATACTCACATAGACATATTTAGGAATGTGTTTGCACTAGATGCCACTGAAATTGAAAACTAGAGCTGAAACTAGATAGATTTTTACCGAAATTCTAGAGAAAATAATTTCTGGTGTACTTAAGTGGTCAGACCGGCCTGTAATTGGCAATGCCAGTGGTCAGACTGGGTTGAGTTGAGATCAAGTCATGGCTTGGGAGCTATGAGGTGTTTGTGTTATGTTGCATAATGCATTGTTTTGACTAACGTGAGTCAAGTACATAGAACTTATGCTCAACATGATTGCTTGGTCTTTGAATGTACATATGACTCGAAAAACGCTAGCATCGACGGCAATGGACTGGGACTAGGCGAGGGAGCTGAGGTCAATGCATTCATGTAAGTCCGGATGAGGCTACGTGGCTTAAGCGGGTAGCACAGAGCACATAGGATTGTGAAGAGATGGGTTGGTGTATGTGCTGTACCAAGTGATGAGGCCGATGTTAGTAGAGACGGTTATAGGAGTCTAAATGCATGAAGACATAGCAGCTAGTCATTGGACATTACGAGCTACAGTCAAAGTATGTGCAAATGCATGCTTTAATGTGAAGTAAGAATTTTTGGCTCATCAATTGTGTCAATTGATTATTTTATGTATTGTATGGTGTTACATGATAGTTTGCTTATTCTTATTGGTGGTAGGACTTCAGAGCTAGATCATGATGAGGCGGACAGAACCGATACTAAACTAGGAGAGCTTATGTCTAGAACGATCAAGATACCGCCAGAAGATGAATGAGGGTAATGGAGTGGTTACAAGATGGAAAGACAAAGAATAAGAGCGTGAGCTACCGATGATGACTATGGGCAACGGAAAGATAGCTCGGGAATAAGCTAGAGGAGCTGAGTCTGGAGCGGTCAGGGAAGTCGGGTGCCGCATGGTGTATAGAGAGGCAAGCAGGGCGCAAATTGACTTGGGCCCACTTGTAAGCGAGGACGATTCTGTAGCACCTCACATATCAATGTGAGATACTACTATGGAACGTCATCATCAAATTGAAGAATAAATAATAAAAACAATAATAGGAATCACAAGAAAATTAAAACTTTAAAGGTACTTTATTAGAGAGCCAATGAAAGCTGAAAGTAAATATTTGAAATATGGGACGGGTCCACTTCTAACCAAATGAAGAATAAATAAAATGACATAAATAGTGGCAAGCCACGGTGTTGAAAACTCGAGTGCTAACACCCATGCATGTTGCTATCACTCTACTGGCCTTTTACCTGAGAATGGAAAGAGCAAGCGTGAGATTTGAAAATCTTAGTAAGTACCCAACAACGGTCGCAACACGATGAGTAAATGATAGGTAATATAAGAAAAATATGTAAAGGACAAGCAAAGTAAGCAAGATGTGTAAAGGACAAACAATGTAAGCAAGTAATTGACACAGATTAAATGCAATGAACCTAAGTTACCGATAACACTAATATAGATTGGAGATAGAGATCGTAGAAACAGTGTAATTAAAGATAATTGTTATTTAGCAAGTTATGATAATGGCACCGGTGATTACTCCCACATACTCGGTTATACTAGAATAGTCAGGCACAACGCTGTCCTCGACTGTATAACCATAGACGGGGTGTAATATCCTGAGTAACGAGAGTGTACAGTTCCCTGTACGTTATCAGGTGGGTGACAATCTCCCCTATATGTGGATAACCCCAGGCCAAGTAACTGTTATATTGTTAACATGTTATATGGTATGAATTTAAGAGGACTAACAAAAAATTAAGATAAAGTTGTGAAAAGTGAAAGGATATGCTAGGGTTGAAAATGGAGAGACATAATTCCTGATATGAGGGCGTTGTGGAATAATGATATGGTGATAGTGATATAGGAATTATCCTAAAGAGGTATTATAATATATCTCACACATGGTTATCAACCATTCAAGTTTTATTATGTGATAAGTGATAATTAGTCAGATTAATAGGTTTAATACATACATTCTTCATGGCTCAAATACAACATCATACAATTAATGAATCATGATATTGGGAAACTAAAACATAGCAGCCCTAATGTCAAAGAGTGCTACTAATTTAAACCTAAGTTAAAGCATGCTCATATGCTACCCCCATTAACGGTTTAAACATGAGTTCTAAAACACTAATTAAAAGCATGAATTCTAGAACATTTTAACTAAGCATCCTAATAAACATAAAAACATGTGAAACAAGATAACCTAGAACATCATGATATAAATACAGTATTACAAGTCTATAACCAGGCCAACATGAGCGATATAATAATAACCAGACAAGCATTAGTGATACGATAATGACCAGATAAGCTTTAATAATATGATAATAGCCAGATAACTTTAGTGCTATTATATTAGCTAGGTAACTTCAGTGATATGATATTAGCCAGGTAACTTTAATGATATGAAATTAGCCAAGCAAATTTAATGATATGATATCAGACAGGTAATTTTAATAATATGATATCATATAGGTAATTTTAATGATATGATATTAGCCAAGCAAGCATAAGTGATATGATAATTATACTCAATAACAAGGTGACGAGTAAACTGGAAACACATGATATGCGAAGCGGAAAGGTCACGGCCGCGAGGTACTTTCCTTGAGCACGCTAAGCAGAACCGCTGCATAAAGGATCTGAGGTGTTCAACTGCCCAAACATTCCCTCAAAGGTTGCGTGCGAACCTACGAGATGGAACGGGGACATATCAGATCCACACTAAGAAAAGCTTATGAAAAGACGGGCGGAAGTGCAATCGGCTGGGAGAATTTGTGTACGCTAAGCCTTCATTGTGCCAAACACCATCCGGCTGTGCGAAATGTCATTCGACCGCACGAATCGCCGTTCAGCCACGCGAAAAACGCTTCGACCACACGAATGTCATTCGGCTGCACGAAACACCGTTCGACAGCGCGAACGGTGTCCGACCACCACCAATGTCGTTGGCGCAGCACCTTGCCTTCGCCACCGTGCGCTGTTGCCGCCACCACGTGAGCTGCCGCTGCCACCATGGACGCCGCTGCGCACTGCCGCCGTGCTCTACCACCACGCCACGCCTCAAGGCCACCTGCGCCATGCTCGTGCCACCTCCAACCACGACGCTCGAGTGCCACCCCTCGGTCTATCACGCAGCTGTCGCCGCCCAGCCTGCAAGGCTTCTGGCTGCCGCTCGACCATGGTTGCCACTTTGTGTTCGACCCACGCTGGCCAACCTGGCCACGTTGCCGCCTAGCTGTGTCGCAACCCACACCTGCTCTAGCACCAATCGGCGGTGCCGCTGCCACCAGCCACCAACTACCGTGCCACTGCTGCCGCCGCCGTCGCGCCCGGGAAAAGGAGAGAAATAAGAGATGGGAGAGGAATAGATGCGTTTTTTAGAGATGAAAAGACAAAGAGAGATAGAGATAGAGGGAGAGATATAAGAGAGAGGGAGATATATTTAAGAGTGAATTTCTAGGGTGCTACAGCTCTCCCCCCTTAGAAAGGATTCGGCCTCGAATCGACTAACTCAAGAAGGTAAAACAAATGGAATTGAGTAGATTATTTTGATAGAGTGAAACCTAAGAAGCAAGCCTAAGTTAAAGATATTGAGGTAATTCTCACGCATCTGGGACTCTTAACTCCTAGGTAGTTTCATGTTCCGTCTGATGGAATCATAGTTGACAGTACCTTGACATAAGAGATGGTCCGGCATCACTGTCGATGCTTCAAACGCTCCAAGATATGAACTGGCCGTGCAACAGCGGTCAGATCCTCTGAGACCCCCAATATGGGTAACTCTAGAATTTGATCAAGCTTATTTAGATACTTCCTCAATATAGAGACATGGAAGACGTTATGGACATCGGCCAAGGAAGAAGATAACTCCAAATGGTAAGCAAGCTTCCTTACCTACTCAACGAATGGAATGGTCAACATAACAAGGGTTTAGCTTTTCTTTAGCCCCAAATTGAACCACACATTTGGTCAGGGAGACTCCCAAAAGAACCTGATCTCCCACTTCAAATTCCAGTGGACGACGAGAGTGGGCAATGTAACTCTTCTGGTGACTCTGGGTTGAAAGCATATTGTTCCTGATGTGCGTGATCTGCTCCTCCAATCACTGCCTTGCTGAGGTCCAAGTTAATCTTTCTCCCCAACCTCAACCCAATGGAGAGGAGAGCGGCAAGGCTTACTATAAAGTGTCTCAAAATGAGCCATGCCAATACTAGAGTAGAAACTGTTATTATAAGAGAACTCTGCAAGGGGTAAATGATTCTCCCAACTACCCTTCCATGTGAGAATAGAAGAATGCAACATGTTCTCCAATGTGCGAGTGGTCCTCTCACATTGGCCATTAGTTTGAGTGTGAAAGGCAAGGCCAAAGTTGAGTTTTGTGCCTAGATTCTGATGCAAATCTTCCAGAAATATGAAACAAACTTGGTATCATGATTTAAGACAATGGTTTTAGGAATGCCATGGAGACAAACAATTTTCTTAACATACATATCAGTAAGATCACTAGCTGAGTAAGTGGTTTTAACTGGAATGAAGTGAGATGTCTTAGCGAAATGGTCAAAAATGAACCAAATATAGTCCATATGCTAGAGTGATATAAGAAATCCAACAATGTCCATAGCAGTATCCTCTAATTTCCACTATAAAATCTCCAATGACTACAAAAGTTCGGCAGGACCACAGAGCTCTGCTTTCACTTGCTGGCACACTATGCACTGAGACACAAATTTAGCTATGTCCTTCTTTATTCTCAACCACCAAAACTGCCACTGAAGGGTCTAGAACATCTTAGTCTTGCCAAGATGGATAGAATAAGGACTTTTATTACCCTTACAATGAATATCCCTCTTCAATTACAAGTCGGATAGCACCCAAATGCAAGCACGAAGACGTAATAGCCCTTTTCCATCGAAAGAAAAGTCTGGCCCATATGGTTTAGCCCGAATGACCTCTCCACGGGAGTGTCAAATCTCCGAGCCCGAGGCTTGGGTCTCTAGCAAAGCATCAAATAAGGGGATTAAGTTTCTGTTTTCTCCAAAGGAAGTGCTGAGAAAGTGGAACAGAGTATAGTTTGGAGATCCTCAAGCTCCTCCTGGACTGATGTGGGAATAGGAACGCCATCACTTCGCTTTCTGCTAAGGGCGTGCGAACCTACAAGATGGAATGGGGACATATCGGATCCATGCTAAGAAAAACTTATGCAAAGACAGATGGAAGTGCAATCGCCCGAAAGAATTTGTGTTCGCTAAGCCTTCATCGTGCGAATCGCCGTTCGACCGTGTGAAACGTTGTTCGGCCCCGCGAATCACCGTTTGGTCAAGCGAAACACCATTTCGGCCGTGCGAAACACTGTTCGGCCACCGTCGGCCGCTGTCTGGCCCGCACAGCCTCTAGCCGCCGTTCGGCCATGGCTGCCGCTTGGTGTTCGGCCCGCGCTGGTCAACCTGCCCACGTCGCCGCCCGCACCTGCTCTAGCGCCGACCGGCACCACCGCCACCGTCGCACCAAGCCATCGAGTCGTCACCAGCCATCAGCTGCCATGCCGCTGCTGCACCTGGCTGCTGCGCTACCGTTGGGGCCCGCCACGCAGCCACCACTGCCACTGCCGTCGCACCCGGCCTAGGCATGCCCGCTGCCACCGACGGCTATCGACGGGAGAAGGAGAGAAATAAGAGATGGGAGAATAATAGATGCATTTTTTGAGAGATAAAGAGAGATAGAGATGGAGGAAGAGATGTAACAGAGAGGGAGATATAGAGTTAAGAGAGAATTTCTAGGGTGCTACAGATTCGGTGGAATCCAGATACATGAAAGGCTTGGCGGAAAGTCATTGAGGCCATATGAAGTCAAAGATGAAGCACAGTGTTGCTTCAAGGTAAAGGAAGCGCGAAGCTTCATGGAAGGTAGTTTGAGGACAAAACAATCTTTCTGCCCTAAATTGGAAAGTTAAAGACTTGATCAAAATACAGTGCGAGAAGGTGCAAGAGAGGTGGTTTAGATTAAAATGTGCTAAAAATTTTTAGGGGATCAAGTATTGATTCACTATCAGATTAATAGTTATGAGTACTTTGAGAAGCGTGCATGTGTGTGTAAAATCCGGTATAGTGTTGGATTAATAGGTTAACCCATGTTTGTGGATAAATCCCAACTAGAGGGTTGGTTATGGTTTCTTGTGAGCCTCCAAATATAAGAGCAACTCCAGCAGGGCCCCTACTTGAGCCCTCAAACCTCATATTTGAGGGCTTGAGGCAAAAATAGAGGTCCAGCAGGGCCCCTACTAGAGCCCTCAAATTTGAGGAGCCCCTCAAATCCCCCCTTCAGCCCTCATTCCTAGGGGCCCCCTACTCTAGCTCTCATTCTTCCGTTTTTTCTCGCTGGTGAAAAATCCTCCGCCCGTCCCCCTCCCTCCCACTCCGCCAGTCCGCCTCCCCGCCCGCCTCCTCCACCTCCCCGCCTCCCCACCGCCTCCCTCGCCGACGCCTCCGCCCGTCGCCTCCCTCGCCGACGCCTCCGCCCGTCGCCTCCCTCGCCGACGCCTCCCCGCCGGCCTCCTCCGCTTCCCCGCCCGCCTCCCTCGCCGACGCCTCCCCGCCGGCCTCCTCCGCTTCCCCGCCCGCCCGCCTCCCTCGCCGACGCCTCCGCCCGTCGCCTCCCTCGCCGACGCCTCCCCGCCCGCCTCCTCCGCTTCCCCGCCTCGCCCGTCACCTCGCCGTCGCCCGTCGCCGACGCCTCCGCCCATCGCCGACGCCTCGCCGTCGCCGTCGCCACCAAAATCCCCTACCTCCTTCACTGATCGGGATTTGTCAGGAGTGGGTCCCATGTGTCAGTGTGTGGTGGAATAGATTTGAGGGCTTAGATTTGAGGGGTGCTGTTGGAGTAGAAGCAAAAAAATTGGGCCCTCAAAAGTAGGGGGAGCCCTTAAATGAAAAGTAGGGGCTTAGATTTGAGGGCTACTGCTAGAGTTGCTCTAAGGAGGGAGATATGTTGGTTTAGGGCTAAGTTTTGGAGAAACGTGTGCTAAGCCAAGTAGAGAGAGTTAGAGTTCTTAGAGAGAATTTTTGGGAGATGAGTTGTGGCTCTTTGTTTTGAGCTTTTTTTTACCCTTAGGCTTTGTGGTTGGCTAGAGAGTGGATGTAAACATTAATCTCCAAGTATCAATACATATCCAAAATTTGTCTAAGTTTTTCTACTCTTTGCTCCAGTGTTGAAATATTAATTTAGCTTGGTATTTTAGTGTTTTCTTCTCCCTCTTGATCTTGTTGTGATCCATGATGAATAAGAGGCACTAAAAGATCCTAATTGATTAATCATTTCCCATCTAGATCACTTCCGTAGCAAGAAACAAAATTATACCTAGTTTGTTAGTGTTCTTGTGTAAGATTTGTGATTTCGTGATTATGAGAGTTCTAGCCTGGATTTTTGCTTAAATTACATTGCTAGAATATATGAGAAATCTGAAAGATCTTATGCTTTAGATCCTCATGAGTAACAAGTAATTTGAGTTTTAGTGTTTTTTGTACTCTTGAGTACTAGATCTTCTTCTCTTCAAGTTAGTGAATCCGAGCCTAAGAATCATGTGATTGTTGATTGTTTATGTTCCTAATGCTTTGAGCAAGTCTCATGCAAACTTTAAAAGTGTTTAGATGAGATTTAATTTTTTTCTCGAGAGGTTTTTAGGTCTGAGAACAGAAAAATGATTAGACCGGCAATAGACCTGCATCAGACCGCCCTTGTCTCTGCGGATAGACCAGACGTGGCGATTAGACTGGCCCATCCAAGGTGGTCAGACTGGACTAGTTGGTGTAATCTGAAGTTGGTAACTCTCATAGTTGCTTGAGTGAAGATTTGAATATTGTTGGGAGAAAAATTTCAAGAATCATTCACCCCTCAGATTGCCGCTATCGGTCCTACATTCTCCATTCAGGGCCAACACCATGATAAGGACTGGCGTGCAGTACAACCACCCTCGAGTGGCACACACCCAGGGGTGTCAACGGATTGAATAGTGGTCTTCCCACATCCGTATTCGTATTTTTAGATGAATACAATTATGAATTCAAATATGCTCAAATACAAATCGAATGTTGTAGTGAATACAAATACGAATAAAAAACCCACTCAATTTGGTCAGATTAGAATATCCTACAACATAATGAAGTTTAACGAAAAGAGTTTGATAGCATCGGTTCTACAGTAATATATACATCCCTCATTCTCTAGTTTATTATATAATATGCTTAATTTGAAGGTAGAATGCAAAAGATACACATTAGTTAGATATTGTGTGCGTTGAAACGGGATATTATCCGTATTCATATTCAATTCGACACCTTTTGGTATACCATATTTTCGTATTCGTATTCAACAAAAAAAATCGGATACTATTTGAATTCATATTTGCTTTACAATTTAAATGTATTTTTGCTTATCATGTCACTACTATCCGATACAGATACCGAATAAAACACGGATTGTTCGGATTCGTTTGGCACCGTTTCACACGCCTCCCTGTATTCGATCGAGTAGAGTCACATGGCCTTTCTCCCCCGCGGGGCGGAGGCACGAGTTGCCTGCAGCAAAGTAGCAACGCGTAGCGGCATTGCTTTTGTGCGTCATGGTACTGTGTCTAACGCCCCCCCTTCGCTTCGGTACGAGAGAAAGGCAAGCGGTCGAGCTAGACTTGACAGTCAAATGCAGGCAGGCTCTCTACAATTTATGGCACGGCCGGGGCTTGATCAATGTAGTTGCGCGTAGTTTTCAAGCGCTCGATAGAGTTTAGACAGGCGCATGTTCCGCCGAGTTATGAACGATTCGTTTGTCCATCTCTAGTCACACATCTGAACTGAACTCCAGTACGCGCTGGACCATTGATGCGTGCACATGTTTGCGTATTAGCCTGCAACTGGAATTACTGCAAGAGCAACATTGTTTCTGACCAATTATTCTATGCGTTTTCCTGTTAAGACATTCAGTGGTGTGGCAGGCGGCATGCATGTACGAGTCCAAAACAGCAGTATCTTTGTTCTTGGTTCTTACCCGCTGTGCCTTGCGGCCGGGTCCGTCGCCTGTATGATACCGCTGTCTCCGGCATATCTTGGACGGTGATGTGTGCGTCAATTTCTCTGATCTTCTGAACGACCACCGTTAGTCTCGCAGTTAGACCAAATCAAAAGGAGATTTAAAGCAAGCTAATCAAGAACAGATGGCGGATTAGACTAAAAGAGATAACATGAGAGCGCTTGATGGGTGAAGAAGAGCTCTGAGCTGTAGGCAGCGGTACGGGCCAGGTCGTTGGAGACGGGGTCGCTCGCCGGGAAGCGATGCAACTGCCGGCCTTTTCGCGGGCACGTACGCCATGGAAGCAACTCGCCCACGAGCCGTGTCGGCCGCGCGCTGCCGGCGCGTGTGCGTCTGGGGCGCGCTTCGACCAAGACGCTTTTGCGTGCTCGATCGCGCTCGTCGGTCGCTTGCTGTTGATGCGTTGCTTCCCTGGGCTCCTACTGGTCACGTACGCTATTTCTGGGGCGATGAGGTGCAGATCCCGATGTTACGCCAAGTGGTGTTGAATCCAATAGAGAAACTCTTAAAACTTTTTGTTACTGCCGGAGGAAGCAAGTACGCAAGATTCACCTTCGGGATCGATATGCTTCGGTGAATTGGTGAACGATCTTGTTTTTATATAGATATGAAAGTGTTCAGACCAAGTACTTCAGAGTTCAGTCCCACCTCCCAAGTGCCTCAGGTGGATCCCCGCTAGTAAATACTCCGGATTTACAGCTAGTTTAGTGTGAACTTTCAAAAAAAAATAAGTGAATTAGTGTTGGACCTGCTGTTGATTTGATTGTACATTTGTAGTAGCACTCTTCCGGGGGGATTGTACTTTGGTTGTCAACTAAAAGTAAAGCGAATAGATTAACAAAGTTATATTTTTGGTAGAAACGTGTCACGCAACTACAATTCATATATAAATTAAAAAAATTAAACTGAGGTTTTATATATTTGGACCACATGATTTGCGCATGAGAATGGCTCCAAAAATACCCAAAAAAACTTCCAGGAGATATGAATATTTGCAACATTTTGTGCACAAAGATAATCATATATGCATAAAAAATATGCAAGACCGGCGCATACATATACACACGTATGGAATAATTCCTTGTATACCATTGAGAGTTAACCCAATCCCCGATTTGCTACTAAAAAAGTTCAATTCCTTATATACCACCGAGTTTCTTCTTTGAGTCCCTACATGCCACTTCCGTCAATGTCGTTAGCCTGAGTCGCCATTAACACCCAATGGGTTGTCAGGATTTTTTAATATACCCAAATTGCCCCTGGTCCCACATGTCAGTTGAAGCCCCTCTCCTTTGTTCCGATTCCTTTCTCTCTCTCTCTCTCTCTCTCTCTCTCTCTCCCTCTCTGCATCCACCAACAATTGAGCCGAGGGAGATGCTAAGATGTAGCGGGAGGTAGGGCCAATTGGCTTGGGACAGAAGCGGTGCCAACGGCGGTAGACAAAGGCGATGAGAGAGGGAACCTGGTGGGTGGAGGCGCAGGACGGCTCGTCGGGTTGGGACAATGGCGCAGTGTAATAGCTGGGCTCGAGGACGATGCCAAGGAGGGGAGGCATGCATGAGCACAGCCCCAACGTAGGAATGCTGGTCGTGGCGTTGATTCAGCCAGGGGTGACTTGAGGTGAGATGGCGATGGCCATGGCGTAAGGCTGGAGCTCGGTGGCGACGAGGTATAGCGACGGGATTGGCTAGGCCTATGGTTGGCGAAGCTCCGGGTGACAGGGTGAAGCCCATGACATGAACAGCACGGATAGATGAGGTTGGAGGCGGTGGTTTGCTCTGTGTGGTGTGCACGCTACATGTGATGGCATGGTCGTTGGCGCGGTTGGCTTTCTACGCAACTTTGGCAAGGATGCCGAGGAACAAGGGCATGATTAGGGTCGCAGATGGTGAGGAAGGCAGTGGTGGCATCAATTTCTGGTGTAAGGCAAAGCAGATGAAGGATTTTAGGATTTACGGTTGGATGGTGACGAAGTGCAGAGGATGGCAACTCTAGGATGTTACAGGAAAAGAGGAAGACAATGATAAAGATGGCTAAAAGAATCTTTTCACGACCCACTTAATAGTGTCCTCATGGTTGGCTAACAGAAGTGGCACGTAGGGACTCAGAAGAAACTCGGTGATATACAGGAAACCAAACTTTTTTAGTGATAAATCGGGGATTGGGTTAACTCTCAGTGGCATACAAGGAATTATAAGTACACACACGGTTGGACTCGGTTTATCTTTTTTTATATAGTACACATGACCACCTTGTGCACATATGCTAGCATAGCCTACATACATCCATGCATGGGTTTAAAAACATTTCAGAAGTGAACATGTGTGCACACTTTTTTTATTATTGTGGAATTCATGCGTTCGAAACATGCCCTAAAATCCTTTCAACCTTTTGTCAAGTTGAACGATGGTAAATATATATGAAAGATAGTTGGTTACCAAGCTGAATTGGCAGTTGAACATGCCGAGTAAGGGCATGTACAATGATTCATGTCAGCTGACTGTAAGTCTATACCACATAAGATTTTGGATGATACGGAGGAGATAAGGAGGAGAGAGAAAGATGTTATCTACTATTTAACAGACGGTCTTATAGACAGTTTTCTACTGTGTATATTATTGTATAGACAACTCATTAATTACATAAGGCCACTACAGATAACTATATAGGTAACATATTATATAAACCGTCTTTAGTTCTATCTATAGATGACATGAAAATATATTATAGATAACCATCGTCTATATCATTATGCATACCCTAATGTGAGTTAACGGTTACGTTTTCTTTTTTTTGCAAGGGGATTACTGGTTAGCCAGTTTTGTTGCTATACAAGGATATTGGAAGGCGCAAGATTCAAGAGTATAGAGATTCTTCCGTGCAAAAATTAACATGAGTTGGGCAGGAAGTTTTTGAGAACTCCACGGATTGAAATACACATCAAACAAAAACGCAAGAAGTATAGAGCATTAGGTACATCGGATCCCAGCCTTCATATAACAAGTTGTCCCGAAATGGAAGGATCAAATGCGTGATCATGTAAATCGTATGCTAGTGCATTTGAACACTCAAAAACAGTACGCTAAACAGTCGGTAATCATATGGAGTCCACATCATTTCTGTGACTAATCATACTATCGGTGTTTTAATACCGATCTTATGTATGATTAATTTGGATTTAAGAAAAACTCTTAAAGACTCAGACTATGATCATGCAGAGTAAAAACATAGAGATTTTTATACATGTTCGAACATTTTCCTGGGATAATAATAACTCTATGTCCTGTTTGATTATTACTCAAAGGATTGATTACAACTGAGAAAATAATGCGAATTGCCTTGCACTAAGTCTAACTTCCACTTGATTCTCTCTCCTCTTTTCCTGACGTCAACCTTCATATAGTGGGCAGAGCGACGGCCGCTGTCCGCCGCTAAAAGACACCTCAACGCTTTAGGAGATAACCATCTAACAGATATTATCTGTCAGAGAGACGTAATGACCCGTTCGTCGTGCGATGATTGTTGCCATAGAGAGATCATGTGTAGTTATTAAGAATAAGCGTACGTTCTAAGCGCCTTGTCAGATGGACCCATGACATAGTAGGTCATCGTAAACAAATCAGTCGGAGATAGATTGGTCGCAAGAAAGTCTACGACCATAAGGTGGTCGTAGGACAACTTACGACTACGCGGTCATAGGACAACTTATGACTGGGATGGTCGTAGAAGGACTTACGACTATATGGTTGTAGAAAGATTTATGACCATATAGTCGTGGAAGAACTTACAATTATATAGTCATAGAAGAACTTACGACTACCTTGTGAAACTTCTCTCTTATTGATAAGGGACATATCCAGTGAATATAATAACGTAATAATTAAAGAATTATTATATCCTCATCACGTACAAAGTCTATTAGTTGCATGAACCAATCAGTTTACGAAAAAAATCTAAGCTAATGAGATAAGGACAATTCACTTATAGTACAACACTCATCCTCACGTGTAGGTTTTCTCTGGCGTAAGTTGTGGAATAGAAGTGGGCTGCAATTATTATTTTTTTAATTGTGCTAGCCAGGTCTTAAACCTAAGACATCTTGGCTCTGGTACGATATTGAGTTGCATGCACCAGTCAGCTCACTTAAAATCTTAAGTTGATAAGGAAAGACAAGCAATTCACCTATATTTTAACACTCCCCCTCACGTGTAGACTCTTTCAAGCCTAAGACGTAGAATAAAAGTAGATTGCAATTATTATTTTTAATTGTGCTAGCCGAGTCTTGAACCAATATCGCTTGGCTCCGATACCATGTTGAGTTGTATGCACCAGGCAATTCACCAAAAGCTGCCGGGTGTTGAAGTATAAGTGAATTGCCTGTCTTTATTCATCAGTTTAAACTTTTGGGTGAACTAACTGGTGTATGCAACTTAATTTAATATCAGAACCAAGAGATATTGGGTTAAAGACTTGGCTAGCGCAATTATTACAACCTACTTCTATTCCACATTTTAGATCTGAGAGAGCTTACACGTGAGAATGATTGTTGAAGTATAAATGAATTGCTCGTATTTACTCATCAACTTAAATTTTGTGTGAGCTGGTTAGTGCATAGAATTTAATAAAACCAACTCCAACTTAATTCAAGAACTATGCAAATATAAGAATGTGCCAATGGCTTGATGGTGGGGGTGGGAGTGTTCGTTCTCATCAACCGGGTTCGATCCTTAGGATTGGTACAGTGTGTCTTATTTAATTAGAATATACCATATATGTTCAATGGTAAAGCTGTGTGCCCGCGCTTCGTGTGACTATAAAGCCTGCACAAAATTTCTAACATGTACATAGTGGATATGCATGCGTGTCTGTGCGCGTGTGGCATGAGTAGAGTAGGACGTGTGTGGTGTACTGATGTGTGGGTCCTTAGTGTATTTAAAAGAACTATACAAAATTTATTAAAAAATTCGAGCACCACAAAAACAAACGTGGAAATTACGCTTGCCCTGTAGCCGGTATTAATTCAGTAGCATCAGTATTGAGCAGTAGTAGGCCCGGATGACAACCCAGTATCAGTACAGCACTCCCCATCCTCTCTCTATATAACCCCTCGCACTCGCATGAATTTCTCGCTCACACAAACACGCCTATACTGCCTAGCTAGTGGTTAACCACCAAGTAACACCGCGTCGTGACGAACCAGGGAGCACAAGCTGCACTAATACACACACCGTACGCAGTGCAGTGCCATGCCGGAAGTACCAACCGCCAAACCAGCCCCGGCCTGCGGCTACGCCCCCGGGGCGCACCGCGAAGCGCGCGAGTTCATCGAGCACGTCACGGCGAACGCCGGGGAGGTGCAGCGGCGCGTGCTCGCCGAGATTCTGGAGCAGAACGCGCCGGCTGAGTACCTGCGCCGGTACGGCTTCCCCGCCTCCCCCGATGCCGTAGACGCCTTTCGCCGCCTTGTCCCGCTCGTCACCTACGAGGGCCTCCAACCAGACATACTCCGCATCGCCAACGGTGACACCTCGCCGATCCTCTGCGGCAAGCCCATCTCCGAGTTCCTCACAAGGTATACATGACACGTACATGTACATGTGCATATATACGTACGCTGCTGTGTGAAAAACCAATCAGGCATGGATGTATGTACTAACGCGCGTTCGCGCAATGGGGGTTTATGTGCACCAGCTCGGGCACGTCCGGAGGGGAGAGGAAGCTCATGCCGACCATCGCCGACGAGCTGGACAGGCGGTCGCTTCTGTACAGCCTGCTGATGCCGGTAATGAGCCAGTCGGTGCCCGGGCTCGACAAAGGCAAGGCGATGTACCTGCTCTTCGTGAAGGCGGAGTCGCGCACGCCGGGCGGGCTCGTGGCGCGGCCGGTGTTGACGAGCTACTACCGGAGCCGGCAGTTCCTCGACCGGCCGCACGACCCCTACACGGCCTACACGAGCCCCAACGAGGCCATTCTGTGCGTGGACTCGTACCAGAGCATGTACGCGCAGCTGCTCTGCGGCCTCGTGCACCGCGCCGACGTGCTGCGCGTGGGCGCCGTGTTCGCTTCTGGCTTCCTCCGCGCCATCCGATTCCTCGAGAAGCACTGGCAGCGCCTGTGCCACGACATCCGCACCGGCGAGCTCGACCCGGAGATCACCGACCGCGCGGTGCGCGACGCCGTCGGGAGGGTGCTCCGCGCCGACCCCGCGCTCGCCGACGAGATCGAGGCCGAGTGCGGGAGGCCGTCGTGGGACGGCATCATCAAGCGTCTGTGGCCCCGCACCAAGTACATCGACGTGATCGTGACAGGCACCATGTCGCAGTACATCCCGACTCTTGAGTCCTACGGCGGCGGCCTTCCGCTGACGTGCACCATGTACGCCTCTTCTGAGTGCTACTTCGGCCTCAACGTGAACCCCATGTGCAAGCCCAGCGACGTCGCCTACACGCTCATCCCGACCATGTGCTACTTCGAGTTCCTCCCCGTCCATAGCAGCAACGCCAATGCCGAACCGAGCCACCGCAGCCTCGTCAACCTGGTCGATGTAAAGCTCGGTCACGAGTACGAGCTCGTGGTCACCACCTATTCCGGTATGCCTGATACCTTTGACATGGCGTGTATATTCGACCTATGGATTGATTAGTAGGACTAACATTTTGTGTATGTGATTGTGACTGCAGGTTTGTATCGGTATCGCGTGGGCGACGTGCTGAGGGTGGCGGGGTTCAAGAACGAGGCGCCGATGTTCAGCTTCGTGCGGCGGCAGAACGTGGCGCTGAGCATCGACTCGGACAAGACGGACGAGACGGAGCTGCACGCGGCGGTGAGCGGCGCGGTGCAGCACCTGGCGCCGTTCGGAGCGTCGCTGGTGGAGTACACCAGCTACGCGGACGCGGCCACCATCCCAGGCCACTACGTGCTGTTCTGGGAGCTGCGCGAGGGCAGCACGGCGGTGCCGGCCTCCGTGTTCGAGGAGTGCTGCCTGTCCGTGGAGGAGGCCCTGAACAGCGTGTACCGGCAGGGCCGCGCCTGCGACAGGTCCATCGGCCCCCTCGAGATACGCGTCGTGGCGGAGGGCACCTTCGACAAGCTCATGGACTACGCGCTCAGCCGCGGCGCGTCAATCAACCAGTACAAGGCGCCGCGGTGCGTGCGCCCCGGGCCGGTCGTCGAGCTGCTCGACGCGAGGGTGCAGGTCAAGTACTTCAGCCCCAAGTGCCCCAAGTGGAGCCCCGGGAACAAGCAATGGAACACCACCAAGACGGAGCTGGTCAGCAACAGAGACGCCTAGCTGATGAGTGGAAAATGCATGATGCATGATGATGTGTTGCTGTAGGGGGTATGCATGATATTTCGTATTTGAATTTTCTGAGGCAGCGAGGAATAGTTATGAAATGATGACTTAGGGTCCCTACGAACATTTGCGTTTTCCCTTTTCTCTTCGTTGTTGTAATGTTTTTTCTTTCTTTTTTGGTCGTGTGTTGCTATGTAGTACTACATGTTACTTACTTTTATTATTAAATTGCTAGCCATATGGCATGGACTTTTCTGTGACAAATCAAGAGGGCCATCAAATTTCTGCACAATGCATGCCTAGCAGAGAATGGTCAAAATTTTTTTTATTATTCAGGAGATGGATCGCATGGATCTAGCTACCTTGTACCAATTATATCTTATCATTTTCCATTATGTTATCTCATGTGATTTGGATGCCCTGGAATAATCTTTGCAGGTTAGGTTTCTAAAATGATGCGAGCATGAATTAAAGTCTGGTGTGCGCACTACCATTGTTTGTTACCGGGAAACATGGCCATCGAAATGGCATGGGTTGTACAGAAGGGTTCCTATTCTAATCAGGCTCGTATTGAAGCTTAGTTCTTACTCTGACTTTTGAGTCAACAATCTTCTTTTAAGACAGCTATGCCCAAATTCTGGGCTGGAAATTTCTCGAGATTCATGCATAGTTTTCCATACAAGCAAAATAGTTCATTATTCGAGTTATATATATGTTCAATCAATCTAGTTTTTATCAAACACGTACGTAACAAATGTTGCAATTTCTCTTCATTTTTCTTATTTAACACAACGCGCGTACTCATGTGTCCTATTAATTTGGAAAGCTAATCGACGGAGCGGATCTGCTAAAGAACTATTTAGGGTTACTGCACCAACCTTATGTTGGTTTGCTCTGCTTGACACAAACTCGGCAGAAGGAAATAACATGTGTTAATCCCCTTCCCAGCATGAAATAATAATTTTAATTCGGTGGATCCTAGTTACGGCTAATCCACACATTTGCTACCGTGCAATGCATAGGAAATTCATGTACATGGAAAACACAAAACGAATAATTCATTTTGATCTAATTTTCCACACATATGTGAGAATACAAGCATTAATTTCAAATTTTATACTAGTAGTGAGGGTTTAATTAATTAGAGAGGTTTTAAATCAAGAGCGATCAAATCCTTGCACTAATCACAAACAAATAATCATCTTCAAATACACATAAATTTTTGAATTTTTCCAAGAAAACACTTCGTTATTGCTTTTGAGCTTCAAAATACTCCCTCTGTTGAAGAATGTATGACGTTTTAGATATCGATGCGGCCTCCAACATACAACTTTGATTACTATCTTTTATATGAATAAATTCATTAAAAAATATAATATTATTATATTGTGAAAGCATCTTTCATGACTAAACTAATGGTACGTTTTCGCTGATCAATTTAGTTTTTTATACATTAATAGTCAGAATTAAAAAAGTTTAACGGGCACGTTTTCTAAAATCGTACATTTATACATTTCTAGCAGAGCAGTTGAAGATAGTTTCCCCTCGCTTGGTACGAGAAAGCCACTTTCTTTTCGAAGTACGTGTCCCTACAAAACGGTACCCGACCAAACAGCAAGGTCGAAGAGCAATTTTCGCTCCAGCTAGCACTACCCATCTCAGGCAGGCAAACACAGAAGGTCATATTAATTAAGTGCATATGGCCAATAGTACTTTCTTGCAAAACTTTGATGGAAATTAATGATGCTTTTCTCTGATGCATGACTATTGCCTCCACATATGGATATGGTGGTGGATACACGTCAGTCAAAAAGGCAAAATAAAAACAAGAAAAAAAATCTTCGACTTATATGTTACCTCAATATCTCCTAAAATTAAGAAGTATTGATGCGGTTTCAATGAATGATTGGGTGGTATAGCAGTCAATCACAATGAATACTCACACTGTGCAAAACTTGTCGACAACCTAAGACCCCGTTTTGAAAGTGGTAATTTTCTATTGAACTGTTTCTTGTGAACGTACTGTAAAACTCATGTGTTATAAACAAAGGTTACAGGTAAAGGATGCCCGGGATGATCATATATGTTGCCAATAATATTAACGTACGGCTGATGTGAACTTTCAGTTACCCACAGGAAGACCACTCCTCTCACTTTAATTAGCTCTCAGCTTTTGCATGTTACCCGTCATGCAGCTCGATTGGCTGGCACCAGTTGCGTTCCGAGAACTGACGACGTCCCCGACTGAATCTGGCTGACACGAGCTCGGTCGGTACCTAAATCTGACTCGTCGCATGCAGTGCCCAATTGCGACGGTTTGGGTTCAATTCGCAATCTATAGTTACGTACAATTGCTTTCTTATGAGCTGTGCTAGCTCCTCCAGACGCTCCGGTTACATTCGTATTGACCTATATATCTGGCTCCTATTTAAAGAAATCAAAGCTAATACAAATATTCAATGTGATTTTTTTGGGTTATGTCTTATGGCTTTTAAATTCTGGCTATTCATGAGAGAGTACGAAGAGAGCAACAGTCACATGTAATTTTAGCTGGTATAACTAAAGTACGTACAGTGTGTACTACAATCGGCTTATAGACCCCGTCTTAAAAAAGTATCATTTGAAAGTTGTTTATTCTAGCAAAGGACAAAAACCAAAAGCCTAAAGCCCTATCAAACCCAACCTTAGTTTCTCGAAGTGGCTTCTCAACTCCTCTCGCTCCGGAGACAAGGTAGAAATTACGAGAGCATTACACATCCTACTTATCTCGCTCCTGTCTTACGTTTCATCACTCACGCTCAACTTTTAACAAATATTTTTTAAAAGAGTAAAGTCCATTACCGGTCCTTAAACTTTTTATGATGTGTCATCCTGGTCCATAGACTTTCAAAGTGTGTCATCCCGGTCCTTAAACTTTCAAAGTGTGGCAATTTTTTTTTGAAAGTCTATGGACCGGGATGACACAGCATAAAAAGTTCACTGCTCTACATAGGATATTGCCACACTTTGAAAGTTTAAGAACCGGGATGACACACTTTGAAAGTCTATAGACCAGAATGACACAACATAAAAAGTTTAAAGACCGGTAATGGACTTTACTCTTTTTAAAATATTACTATTTATTTATTTTTAGTGAAGATATCGGCCACGGCCGATACAAACGCCCCGTAATCGATTGTAGACCTCGTAGATCAATGGATGGCCGCATTTTCTTTTGCAGTTGAACCGAACTCGGCATGTGTCGGCAACTGATACGTACGCACAGCTACATAGTATACTTGTCGTCCGAACGTAGTGTAATCGAGACGGAACTTGAGGCACGTAGAGCGAGCCGTGCTCAGTCGACATCGATGAAGTCACTGTTATGGTCTGATATCTTGTATGTACCGTATTTCTAAAGATGACAGCGACAACGGAAACAAGGCCGATAGAGTACGCCCGTGACTGTGCAGCACTGTAGCGTGGGGATGTGTGTGCGCATGTATGTACGTACTACTAGGTCACATAAAAAGTACACTTTCAAAAAAACACAAAGAGTACAAAGTACACAGTCCTTATGTGCACCGCAAATGAAATCATGCTAATTTTGTTGTTACAGAACAGTACAGGCTACTATACCATGAAGGCATCCCGGTAGCCACAATGAACATCGTCTGGCAATTCGAAATCTGGACACATGTGGACCTCTAAACACCCGAAAATTCCGCTTTTGGCCCTTAAACCAAAAAAATTCCGTTTCTGGACCCCTTCCGACCGCGCGTTTCGCGAGATGGCGCCACGTGTCCCGGCCGGCCGGGCGACCGCCCGCTCCACCGCGCGACCGCCGCCCGCCCGCGCGACCGCGCGTCCGCCCGCCGCCCGCCCGCCCGTCCGCGCGACCGCGCCGCCGACCGCGCGTCCGGGACACGTGGCACCAGCTCGCGAACGCGCAGTCGGGAGGGGTCCAAAAACGGATTTTTTTTTATTTAGGGGCCAAAAGTGGAATTTCGGGTGTTTAGGGGTCCAAATGTGTCCAGATTTCTGGCAATTCGATAGTTACGTAAAGACATGGACCACAGTAATTAAGTTTTAACTGGACCTTCTGATGAATCACTGGACACAATTAGAGGCACCAAGTAACGCTCAGTAAAAACAGTACGTCGAAGAGGGAAAACGAGATGCCCTCTCTGTCCACTGAATCGGGCGGGCGGGCGGCCGGCGATCACAGGACGGCATGCAGATTGCAGAAGGCAACGGGAGTGACAGCCAAGCCAGACCGAGCCATTATTACAGCGGAAGAGGCGATTGAGCGCACCGCACCGCGGGCAGAGCCGCAGAAGCAGACAAGCAGAAAAGCTGAGCCATCCATGTGGACGGCACGGTACAAAGCGAACAGCGGGCCCCCGGCGCGGTGGCGCGGCTTGGCGGTTGCGGGAATCTCCGGCTGCGGCGCGCGGCTGCTGGGGCCGGCACCGCATGTGGCTACCTCCGTGCGCTTGTCGGTCGTGCGCGCGCGTCCGCCCGTTTTGACCACAAAACACACAGGTCCACGGCCGGGGGCGCGCGGCAGCCGGCGCTGGCACGCACGCACGGACGTACGAGCCAGAGCGGCGCGCCCTCTTTATGTACGCGACCGACCCGGGGTGACACGTACAGGTAGCCGTGTACAGGCGCGGTTCCCTTTAAAAGCGCGGTGTCTCTCGGCTCAGGAACCTTGTTTCGGATCGGCTCAAGCGTGTGCGTGCGATCTGCTTCGATCAGGTCCTTTCGTCACGTGAAGTCCTCGATCGCACGAACCGATCTGATACCGCATGCATACACACTCCGTATTAAAGCCGCACAGGGCACACGGTCTGAGGTTTGGTTTGGCAGGTCGTTTATTGACCAAGCCGGTGCGCTGTGCTGAGAGGGCTACTACTCTAGTCAAGGATACATTGCCTGCAGTGACCTGTCATTGCTCCTTATCAAGACTCGCGTTCGGTAATTTGAGCAGTCTAGTCTCGTCAGAAAGACGCTTAAACAAGTCAACAACCACATGCATACCAATCAAACCCATAATATCTTGGTCGAGGGAGGATCCCTGCGTCATCTCAGACCCATGACGACCTCAAAGCAATGGCACACATCGGGAGGTCTACCCCGAGCGAAGCCTGCAGTCGAAGCTCGGCGAGGTCCATGAACCAACCTCGAAGGGGTCCAGAGCCGGCCCTGAACGAGGTCCGAGGCAAGCAGCGAACCGACTCCCGTAGTCTCTTGAACATGGCGGGGCTGCATGGCGCAAAGGACAAACATACTTTTTGGAGTAAGCTACCACCTTAAGGGCAAACTTGTAACTTCACTTGCCTCTCCCTTTCTCTCTATAAATATGACCCCTTATAAATGGAAGAGTGAGACCATTTGTAACCTTAGACACCTATATTGAATGCACACGTTCATTCATGTGGGCTTCTCGTTGAGTCCCTCTGCGCCCTCGGTGGTCTTCGAATCCAACTAGAGGTGCTTGCCAGTTTACCGTCCGATCTCGTATCGACGATAGTTGGCACCATCTGTGGGGACTCAAGAGAGAAGTCATGCCGCCTAAGAAAGTGAAGACACGGAAAGTCACTGAGGTGGGAGGTGCGAACCCCCATCCAAGGCTGAACTCAAGTCGGATCGTAACCCACGCCGCTTAGGGCCTGGAGGCACAGTGAGACCTTTCCACGGAAGCCCAAATCACCAGCAAGACCACGCCTTCCTAGGAGGCCGACCCTCCGAGCGCTCTCGAGGAGGTGGAGTGGGAGTTGGAGGACCTCCGAAGGCAATTGAGGGAATCGCAAATTGAGGCTCACTAAGCAGGAGAACTTAGGGAGCAACTTGAGCCACCCGTAGAAGCTCGGGAAGCCAAAGAACTAAGGAACCAACTGGATGAAGCATGGGTGTTGACAAGGGGGACAACACACCCCGAAGTGCTTGAGGTCAAAGCCCTCTGGGCCGAGCTGACCGAAGCCCACACCCGAGCAAACTTGCTACCCTCGTCTGGAGTCCAAGAGGCCAACGATCTCAGGGCACAACTAGACTAAGTGCAAAGGGAGACCCTCACCTTTGACCGAGGTGTGGGGTGAACCGCGGTCACCTGGGGGCTGTGCCACCCTAGGTCAGCCAAGTGTAGGATCCCATGCCTAACTCCATGCCGGACTTCCCACACACCCCAACCTTAAGGGACTCCTTCCCACGAGGTCGCCGGTCCCATTGACCATTCCAACCCACTGAGCTCGGGCTTGCAAGCCACACCATGGCCGATGCATTTATGGATGATGAAGGTTACAAAGTACTCAGGTAGCTCCGGCCTCGTGGAGTTCATCCTTGTATATGAAACCATCATAGCGGCAACGGGAGGGGCGAAGTCATCATGGCAAAAAGTTTTCTCTTGGCCCTCTCGGGAGTCGCTCAGTTCTGGTACCTCTCCCTTCATCGTGCTCAATATACTTGTGGGAGCACTTCGGGAGAAATTGAGCAAGCACTTCCAAGGGAGCCGGAACAAGCCAGTGATGTCCTCCAATCTGCACACACTCAAACAAATGCCACATGAGTCTATGAAAAATTCATGCGCCGCTTCATCCACATCCACTGCCAGGTCCAGGGCATCTCCTATATGAGCACCGTCGAGGCCGCGTGCCAGGCTCTCTATAAGGGGAAGTTGTCTAACAAGCTAGACCGAAAGGAGCCAAAGACTATGGTAGATCTACTCTTCATCATGGAGAAGTACTCCAAGTCTAAGGAGAGGTGATCTCATAGGAAGTCGGAGACCTCGACCACAACAGTGCTTGCACCCTTGCCCAACTCTGAGGCCACCGAGAGGCATCAGTGCCACCACGTCAAACCTAAAGCCACACAACCACCTCGGGACCAACACCACTATAGCTATGATGACCACTGTGGGTGCGAGCACGAGGGTAGTCAAAGGAGGGAAAAGCAATGCCCTGATTGCGGCAACAATCATCGCTACTGCGACATTAATGGATGGACTTATCATGAGACTTTGGATGTGCGCTTGTCACCTCCGCCTGACAACTCCACTGACAGCAAGCCCAGGACACGACTGACACACAACTTGCCTCCCCCACAAGCGGCGGCGGGCATGCTACCTACCCTGACCGCTCCTCTTTGACTCAAGGTAGCAAGACAAGCCACCGACCCATCACATCGCATGGTGCAAGAAATCACCGATTAAAACACACACACACACCTTCATGTCAAAGCAGCAACGTCATGCCTAAGCCCACCAAGTACACCACATTGGCACAACCCTCCTGACCGAGCTCCTGCCATGGGTCAACACACCCATCACGTTTGGCCTCAAAGATGTAATTGGAGTTAGCCTCCCACACCATGATGCCCTAGTGATCTCTGCCTTCATCGTTGGGTGTGAAGTAAGATGTGTGTTCATGGACGGGGGAATTTTTGTGGACATCATGTTCAACTGTATGTTCAACAAGCTTGGAATCTCACGATTGTTTTTGTTGGAGCCTGGTGCCCTGCTTCTCGGTTTTGGTGGTATACCGGTCCCAGTTCTCAACGGGACTGAGCTAATTGTAGGGTTCAGGGCTAGAGGCACCACTCGAAGTGAAAGTGTTGTCTTCAACATCGTCGATATCTTGTACTAGTACAACATGATCTCTTGTAGGGAGGCTCTCATTCACTTTGGGGTAGTGCCCCACCATGCCTACCTCTGCATGAAGCTACCCGGCCTTGAAGGGGTTATCACTATACATGGGGACCAAGATCTTTCAAGGAAGGTAGATGAAGACATCCAAGCTGCAATTTGATATGTGCACCTTATCATACTAGAAGTTGCGCGGGTTGAGCCGGGGTTCCAGGCCCTTCCACTAGCAAGTGGATCCTTAAGTTGGTGCCCGATGGGGAAACAAGGGCTGAGCCCCTCTCAGAAGCTGATCCCACCAAGACCATGCTGCTTGGCACGGATCTCAACCCAGCGATGGCAGAGCCATACTAGCAACCTTGCGGGCAAACCATGATATCTTCTCTTGGGGGCCCAAAGACCTTCCCGGTGTCCCAAGGGAGATCATCGAGCATCGACTTGCCGTGAGGCCTGATGCCAAGCCCATTAAACATAAGCTTCAAAAAATGTTAGCGAATGCTAGATCACAACAAGATAGGAGGTCAAGAAACTCCATAATGCCGGCATAATCCGAGAGGTGGTGCACCCTGAATGGCTGGCCAACCCAGTTCTTCTTGAGAAGTCCAATGGACAGTGGTGCATGTGCGTGGACTATACCAATCTAAACCGAGCATGTCTGAAGGACAACTTTTCGCTCCCTAGGATCGACCAGCTAGTCAAAGTTACTTCAAGGTGTGAAATTATGAGCTTCCTTGATGCGTACTCAGGGTACTGCTAGGTTTGGATGGCCAAGGAGGATGAGGAAAAGATTAGCTTTATCACGCCCTCTAGGATGTTCTGCTATGTCCGAATGGCGTTCAAGTTGAAGAATACAGGCACTACCTTTGCTAGGCTTGTTTACCAAGGCACTTACTCTTCATATCGGCTGCAATATGAAAGCCTATGTCGATGACATCGTTGTCAAGAGTGTCTTCGTCTAAGCACATGTGGCCGACCTCTAAGAGACCATCGACAACGTGCATCGGACCGACATGGAGCTCAACCCATAGAAGTGTAGCACACGTGTAGCAGGGGACATGTAGGACGCCCCTCCTCATACCTCCGCTTAATGCAGGGGACGGTGGGGGAGACGGGGCTAGCAGTGGATGGCTTGTCGCTTGCCGCCCTCTCGACGTGACTCCGCGAACCCCATCACTCCTTCGCCACACCCTGATCCCTCAAGTCCGTCGGCTCGTCAGCGCCGGAGAAAACGCAACCGCATGCATGCCTCCCTCCCGGTCGCGACAGAGAAGGCCCATGCTTCCTATGCGCCATTGATGGCCGGCTGCCAAAGGTATACTAGATCAATAGGAAGCAGGAAGTCGCCATCATTTAATCCGTTATCAGATATGTATGTCAGAAGAGGATTAGGGAAATCAGAGTGCACAACAATGTGACTTTAGATAATTATGAATCATCCGATCTAAGATGGACAGTACAGAACATTATCGATGCTGCAATGAATTTTGCTACAGCAATCATGAACAGTAGAATTGCTGCAGTGATTTATATAGTCTGTTCTCACCGTGCGCGCCGCCACTGTTGTCTTCTAACTTTGCTCTTTAACGTCAGATGATCCAGATCCATATGTTTGATACTACCCGGTTTCCTTATTGATTCCCGGCCAGTACGTACCGGCCAAAGGCATTGGTGACTAATCAAGTTGGACTGATAGATGACAGAAAATTCGGTTGCTTCAATCACTCCACTACAGCTAGCGATGGCTCATGCTGGAACCATTAAGGTCCTGTTTGGCACAGCTATTTTTTTGTTTCAGCTTCACAAGCAGCTTCACCGATGAAGCTAAAACTGTTTGGCAAAACAGCTTCACCAATAGCTTCATGCATAGCTGAGAGAGGGCAATTGTCCAAGATGCCCCTGTCTACCTGACTTGTTCTAACATTTGGAGTTGTATGTTTGTATATGGTCATATGAATTAAAAAATAATATATTTGAATGAGTATGAATTAAAACATTAAAATAATAAAAAATAAAAAATTAAGAGCAGTTTTCCTATCCTTGAGCAGGTACCAAGAGGTACCAAATTAGATCCAGTCGTTCAATCAGTGTGATCAACGGCTCAAAATTTGGTACCTCGTACCTCTTGGTATCTCGCGTCCGGTACCACTAGGTACTGCCAAATCTCAGCCGTCCGATCAGTGTTATCAACGGCTCAAATTTGGTACCTCTTCCCCCTCAAGGATGGTAAAATTTCCCAAAAATCAAAATCATTAGGAAGCAATATTAGTGTCTTGTTTATGTTTCGTGAACGGGAGAGGTGAACGGGATGGACTAGTGGCAAATGCGTGTAATTTTGGTGAACCAGAGGAGCAGTGGGTTCCTATGACTGCGGGCCTGAGGGAGAGAGCTGTGAAAAGCTACTTTTTTCAGCTTCACCTCTCCCCATTCCTTTGTAAGAGCAGAAAAAAAGGAGCTTCACCCATGAAGCTGTTTGCAAAAAGGGTGTTTGGCAAAAAACAGCTCGCAACAGCTCATGAAGCTGTTGGTGAAGCTATGCCAAACAGGACCTAATCACTGTACTACATGCCACTGTGCGCGGATTACAACGCAGCGACGTCGTTTAAGGCTTTGCTAAGCGCGGCGATGCTGTCATCCACAGTGGTGGCTTAGTACGCTAGCTAGCCGCATCAGCATCGGCCGCGAACCATTCGTGGGACAGCGATGCGGGGGGACATTCCCATCTACCGGCGGGTTTGGCTTCCATCTGGTCGCCATCCTGCTACAGCCGCGCTGCTGGTGCACTGTCTGCCCATGGCAACTGTGAGCAATTCAACTCTCTGCACGCCCTCTCGAAATGTCGAGATCAGCCACTGTTTCCTGAAACCGCATGTGCACGACGGCCAACAGTGGCCGTGTTGATCATCGCAGGAGACCGCCAGCTTGGTATGTTTGGAAATCATTCGAATCGAACTAGCTAAAGTCCTCTAATCCTAAACCTTGAATGGTGGGGCCCTGCAAGTTTGACGGTCAAACTGAAACTAAATTTGCACGTAGCGGTTAGAAATTTGTGGTGTTTCACTTGCTGCTTCGGAATCTGACCGAAGGTGAGACTTCAAGCTGCCCTGCCATCGTCAATGCCCACCGGCTGGCGGCCTTTTTTTTCCCTCTCGAGTCCACCTGGGAATTTTCCAGCAGGGCCATGTGGTAAAAGTAGTAAAATTTTGAAATTTTGGTTTACTTTTGCTGTAGGCTCTCCATGACGGCATGTCTTGGGTACGAGCCAGGACATGAGGCCCAAAATGATATATTTTTCGGTGCTCTGCCTATGGATGACATATTACATGGGCCGGATAGACGCCTTCGGCCCCTCTCTGCTTCCTTCACTCCCAACTAGGCCTAATGGGTTTCTCCATTATGGGCTAAATCGCTCGGCCCATCTATAGTAAGCCCTCTCAAATGGCCGTGTTCCACCCACGCGAGGCCGAAGACCCAGTCTTTTTCTTTTCCGCTGTAGTCTTAGAAAAGCAGCCGTAGTTTTGTCTGTGGCTTCCTTATCATGTAGCGGCGGCGACCATTCGAGTTACAAGATGCAGATACCATTGCTTACAAGATTAGGGAGCATCACAATCGATGAAATTTCCACACATCGTTGTGTAGGCTATGTCTTGCAGTTGAGTTGATCAGGACAATCCTAAATTCCAAGCTGCTGTTTAACCATGTGACAGAGTGCAGACAAGCAAATCAAAAGAAGTGAGAGAATTTTCCCACTTGTGCAATTGGACATGACCTTCTCTGCTGCTTAACCATGTAGCTTTCAGGCTGTAATTCTAGCTTGGAGGTTTAAACCAAGATGGACAGTTAAGCGAAGACTGCTGCTGCCTTGCCCATTTCGATTCATACATCCTTGTGGTTTTCGCTTTACAAGTGTGAATAATATTCGAGGTAAGATTGATTCTGACAAAACAGCAGAGAAACAAATTGTGAACGGAAAAATCCATAAACAACACTCCATAAATCATGTACTTTTTGAATTTGCTCTACATATTTAATTATCGTTTACTTTACTACTCCTCGTAAGTTAACGTGCAAATAACTTATAAGCCATATGTTAGCACTATTTTTTAAGGTTTTATTACTCTGGACACTTGTTTAGTGCTCTCAATACGTGTTTCAATTATGCTAATACATATTTCAATTATTTAGATGATTTTGGTACTTGTAATACAATAAATTGGTGTATTACAAGTATCGAAATCATGTAAATCATTAAAACACGTATTGAAATCACTTAAATAAATACTATAATGATTGAAATAAGTACCAAAGATAATTAAAACATGAGAAAATAGTTTGAATATGCGACCTAAGGGGGCGTATTTCTTTTCCTCCGAAGCTGGCGGTTTTTGGCTTTTACTACAATATCTAACTTTTAAACAGGTATTTTCTTAAAATGAGGTCTACAAGTTAAATGATGTACACGTTAAAAGCTCAATATCTGTACCATCCAAAATCGCAAGTGAGTATCTCTCTCCGTAATCTGTACCGTAAATAGCCAAAATTTAAAAATTTCAGTCAAAAATCATAAGTCGCAACGTTACCAAACAGAGCCAGACGAGCAGGCGTGTGAAGCTAGTAGCCCTACTAACCAAAAAGGGGTAAGTAACGAAGCGAATCGTTAGTTTTGCTTCATGGTGCCTGGCTGATTCGATGTCGTGTAGTGAGCCCCTCGTAAGATGGCGAATCGATCAGCTCTTACACGTGAAAGCGTCCACGTACATTCACATGAATATGGACGAATACATCTGATTGATACGTACTAGCTGTGTGTTATAGCTCATACGAACGGTAAAAGAGTGGCAGCCGAGATATGGACACCGACTCTAATTACTCTCTCGATCAAGGCTTGCAGATGACCACGAAGCACGGAAGCAGCGCTCTCGCGTTCAGCAGGTAGAGCTCCTCGATGTTGGAGTAGGGCCCGACCTTGCCGGCGAGCGAGTCGAAGCCCGTCTGGCCGAGGAACTCCTTGAGGTTGTCGAGCGGCTTGTGCACCCTGCCGGCGATGACCCTGCAGACGAGGAGCGCCTTGCGAGTGGCCGGGTCGTCGTCGTAGGCCTCGATGGACTCGAACGCCCGGCCGCTGGTGGACGTGGTGAAGACGCCGACGCCGGCCTTGCCCTCCTTCTTGGCGGAGAAGCCGTGGCGGATGATGCGGCAGACGGCGCACTTGTCGGAGGCGCAGAGGCTGGAGCCGGAGACGGCGCCTAGGGCGCACGAGAGCGTGGAGCCGTGGAAGCGCAGCAGCTCGTTGCCGTCGGCGAGGCAGCGCGGGTGCTTCTTGGGCAGCTTGCTCGCCTTGAGCTTCACCGTCTCGCGATACTCCTCGAAGCGGGACAGCGTCCGCTGCGTGTTGTGCACCTTGAACACCCGCTCGATCCGCACGAAGCTGCTCTCCGACTTGAGCAGGCTCGTCCGGCAGATGATCTCCACGATCTTCCGTGACGAGTCCCCTTCCACCAGCTCCGTCACTGAGAGCAAACATATACTACAAGTCAAACTTAACTGATAGGCATATTGATCGGTGAAACCTTGTCATGATGCTTGCAAGCATGCTATGAATGGCCTAGCGAACATGGCCAATAATTTCTACTGTAAATGGGAGCCATTCATCGTAATGGAGAAAACAACATGGAGTTATAGCCTACAACAAAATGAAAGATCTGGCAGAATCTGAAGCCACAGGCTCGCAGTTATTGGCAAACTTGAAAACATGGATTCGCATATATAAAGAGCAAAAAGCAGATATTTGGAGTAACCTACAGCCTAGTGGTGAAACGGAAACTGAAACCTATACCAGGTAAAGCCATGTGAACTTTTGAGCTAAAGAAACGTCACTAACTGAAGTGCCACCGCCCAGAACTGAAAAAGTGTATTTTTAACCGACTACAGAAATGCAAATAATAGGTGTAATATTCCAGTTCCAACAACCAATTGAGATGAAAAAAACATTTTCACAGACGCCCTGAAGATCCACCGACCGTATCGGCGCGATCAACATGGCTGCGCTACAGTGCTACAGGCTTATTTGGCACTATTCATAAGTTTCGTCTTTTTTTGAAATTTTGGCTTTTTGTTGAGCTTTTTTGCCGGTTCTTTTTTTCCCGTATGTGTTTGTATTATACGTAATGGGCTAACATATTTTTTATATTTTTAAATTTTTTAAAATTTAATTATGCTAAATAAGCATCTGTCAACTACAGTGCTTTTTTCAGCCATAAGCCACGAGCTTTTCAGCCGAACCGATCACCTAGTCTGTCCCGCCAACAAAAGCTATTCCGTACTACGAGATGCAATGCAAATGTGGGGAATGCCTCACCTGCATGCTTGGAAAGGTGGTGCGCCTCCAGCGCCTCCAACTTGCCGAACTGCTCGCCGCACCTGTGGCAGCTCAGCCCGCCGGAGCCCTTGCCGCCGCTCTTGACAACGTCGACCTCGCAGGACGCCCGGTGGCCCGCGGCCACCACCCCAGGCGCGGCGCCGTCCCTGTCCAGCAGCACGTTCGGCGACCTCGGCGGCGTGCACCGCACGCTGCCCCGGCACGAGCCGCTGTGCTGCAGACCGTGGCTCCACCCGGGCCCTGGCGTTCCCGGCCGGAGCGTGCCCACGAACGACGACACGACGCCGCCGTCGCCCTCCGCCTCGTGCGCGAGTACTCCCCCCGCCGCGAGGCCGCCGCAGCCACCGAAGCCGGTGATCTTGAGCTCGCAGCGGGAGTTTGTGCTGAGCACCACCTCGTGGGCGATGGGGTTCAGGAACTCGCTGCTGCCGATGGACCTCGGGCTGCAGCTGGGCGGCCCCTCCGGGTGGCGCTTGCTCCCGTGGATGACGTCCCGGAGGTTGGCTATCGACCGTGAGCACCCCGACCGCGCGGCGCGCTTCGTCACTATCGCCGACAGGTGCCCACCACCGCCAGCCCCGGCGACGGCACTGGATTTGGGCCTCGGCACGTGCACCTCCGACGGCGCGGACCGGCAGTGCAGCGACCTCTTCAGCGCGAACCACACCGTCGGCGCCGACGCAGGCGTCTCCTCCTCACCCCCGCGGCCGCCACCGCCGGCGACCGCGTTCGCACGCCTCCTCCCCTCGCCCATTTCGTTTACCTGCAGGCCACGCGCGGTGGTAGCTGGCGCGTAACTGCGTCGGTCGGTCACTGTGGAGTGCGCATTACTTATGGCAGGCTCAGACTCTGGCGCAGGCGCGGCAGCATCCGAAGCGAGCGCGAGGCAGGAGAATGCAATTAAATCTTGGGGTTCGGCGGTAGTAAAGGCGCACCACCAACTGCTCTGCGCACGCTGAGCTGCTTGGTTGCTGGTGGCTTGCTTGGCTCGTTGCTGCTTGCCGAGTTTAAGGGGAGGTGCAGAGGGGGGTGCGCGCGAACGCCTGTGAGGCTGGCTGCGTGCGTGGATCGATACGATATAGCGAGATTAGTTGCAAGATTGGGAGGCAAATTAACGAGAGAGACGGGGACCGGGAGGGAGGAGGCGAGTAAGAACAAATCTCGAATTGTAAATGGGGACGGAGGCGGCAGGGACAGGTGGGGGAGCCCACAAGGGGACGGCCATGATTACAAGCAACCGAAAGAGATCGCCGAGGCCGTGATACCAGGGTACACGACACGGGTGTGTGTACGCATACTCGACATGGAATCGGTGGATTTGGGTTCCTTTTTCCCTTCGACTGCATGCATGCCCGGTCCGATCACAACGCGTGATTGTACGTCAATGCAAATCTGAGCCTTCGCCGCTTATCTGGGAGACTGGGAGCCTCTGGGTTAAGCGTGCGTGAAGCTATGAAGTTTATTAGTGTATGATCATCAGATAGATTGCCACATTGGAGTCATGGAGTATTGGTGCAGAAAAGGGCATGCCCAGTGTACTAACTACAACAGGTCCGTCTTATGATTTGCTTAACGGAATTAAAACTCCTCTGTCAAGTTCAGAAATCATCACCTATACATTACCGGGGGAGTTCCGGGGCGGCCAGGGCATCCACGTCACGCCCCTGCACTCGGCCGGCCGGCGCGTGGCCAGCAAATTCGCGTACGGCCGGCCGAAGTGATTTCCTCAGGTTTTTTGAAAATTACGTATAGGTCCTTTTTCTCGCGAAAAGGTCCCTGTATTTTTTTGAATAAACCCCTGCATATTTTTTTTGCTGGATAGCGACCCGAGGTTTCCCGTATTTACGAACAGGCCCTTGCTTCTTCCAAAAAGGCCCTCGGTTTTTTCCGCAAAAAACCCTCTTGTCTCCTATTATTGCGAAAAGGCCCACGATTTTTTTCGAAAAACCCCCTTCGCTTCCTTTTTTCTGCGAATTTTTCCCTCTTTTACTTCGGTCCACACGGTGGCTGGCGTGGCGTTGCGCCACGCCTATGTGACTAGTAATAATAAGACCAGGTGCGAATTAGTACTCACATCGGTGCTACCTTTCGAAGCGAACTCTTTGTATCCTGCGAACGTGATTTGATTTATCCCAAGCAAAAAATACTCAATAATTAGGAGGAGCTGTCACTGCTAAAAAAACTAATACTAAACATCACATCACAGATGATTAACCAAAACCATCAGTATCAAATATAATCACAATTATTTTAGTTTAGAGACCGTCTGTGTTGCTATCAGCGCTAAAAACCGTCTATGAAGAACTAATATCACAGATGGTTCATGGTGAAAACTGTTTGTGAAGTATTACAAACGGTTATTAACAAGAATCTCTGTAATATTATCAAATATCACAGACAATATTTTCTTTGATCTGGCTGTGATACTTCACAGACGGTTTGTACTAAAAATCATCTGTGATAATTTCACTATATTAATTGCAGACCCGTCAACCCTCACAGATCTGTCTTAAATTATAGATCTATTCTCATAGGCTGCTGCTTTGAGGATGTGGGGCTTTGAGTAGGACCGAAGCTGGATGTACGCTGGGAACCATGTGAGTGAAAAGTATATTGATGGTATGTCTACTTTTACAAGAGCTGCCGAGAAGAATATGTTGAATAAGGGGGTGGAATATATGTATTTTCCATGCATTGACTGCGAGAATATGAAGATGTTTAAGACCAAGCGCAGATTGAAGCGTACTTAATTCGAAGCGGTTTCAAAAAGGGGTATGCATGTTGGACTAGTCATGGTGAAGAGCAAATTACACAAGAAAGTAGTAATAATGACATCGCCGACGAAATCAATGATATGCCACTGGATGATGTCAATTGAGGTTCTAATTTGGATAGGTTGTATGATGACAATCTGAATTAGATGTTTCGCGATATAGAAGGGAACTATGATGAGAGAGAGTATGCTAAATTCTAGGACTTGATGGAGGACTCGGAGAAACCTTTTATTCACGTGTTGCAAATCAAAATATACGAGGTTGTTAACCATGCTTGGACTGCTGAAATTGAAGACAAGCAACGGTTAGTCCGACAAGAATTTCACGGCGCTATTAGGTCTTTTAGCGGATATTCTTTCAGAGGGAAATAAGTTGCCCAAAACCACCTACAAAGCCAAGAATGTTCTTTGTCTATTGGGAATGGAAGTAGAAAGAATACATGCATGTCCGAACAACTGTATCTTCTACTATAAAGAGTATGCAAACATACATATATGTCTAGTGTGCAATGCATCCTGATACAAGCGTAAGGATTAATCAAATGACGGCGAGGAAATAGAGGTGAAGAAAGAACCTTCTGCTAAGGTGGCATGGTATCTTCCTGTAATTCCCTGTTTGAAGCGGTTATTTGCGAACCCAAAGGAGGCAAAACTACTGCGTTCGCACTCGGAGCAGCATAAGAAGGATGAAATGCTAGGACATCTTGCTAATTTCGCCTAGTGGAGAAACATCGATAGGATATTTGTAGACTTTGGTGCAGAATTGAGGAATATGTTAGACCATGTCGATGGTCATGAGTTTAGTAGTGATAAATAATTGGCATTTGGATTGCTTTGAAATTTGTGTTTATGAATGTTTCAGTCGATCGTAGTTGAAGGTTTCGAGTCCAAGTGGTTTTTGTCTGCTTCGAGAAGTTTTGAACCAGTCTGATCGAATCCGAGTGGCATTGACGGTTGTCGAGTAGCAACAGAGTATCGAACGACGCTAGAGTGGAATCAGAGTATCAGACAGTGTTCAAGTAGCATAAGAGGATCGAACGACTTTGTGTTGGGTGATCCGATCGATAGACTTCGACCATGGCATTTTGACCATGCTATTTTGACCATATTAAGCTTCGACCACAGTAAGTCAAGCACTGCAGATGTCGACCACATTGACTTCAACCACATCCGACTTCGACTATGGCATCCTTCGACTATGGTCTTTTCGACCACGGTAGAACGATCACACCAGGTAATCGGTAAGCTTTGATCTTGACCAGCGAACTAGTCATAGCTATAGTACTTTTCCATGGTTGTAGCTACAGTTTCTTGTCTATGGTCATAGCTATAGTAACTGGTCGATAGTCGAAGACTTTTCTGGTCGATATTCAATAGTCGTAGCCTTTCGTAGTCGATACTCCATACTCGTCGACTTTACTAATCATACTCGATAGTCATAGACTTTACTAGTCGGCTCTCAATAGTCGAAGACTTTGTGATCAATTGTCGTAGGCTTTACAGTTTGTACTCATAGACTTCATGTCGGTACCAATGCTTTAACTCTTGTTATCTTTGAGTACTTCGAGTACTCATGTTAGGTCAGTAGTAGGACTGGCTGGTGTTGATCGGTGAACAGTACTCGAAGGATTCGGTAGCAATACTCAATACTAGGTAGGAAGTAGTTCAGTATTGGTTGGTACTGGTTAGTCATAGCAATCGATACTCGATGGATTTATGGTCAGTAGCGATGCTTGTTATTCCTAAGTGATTTGAGCGGAGTGATGGTATTTTTCGAGTACTAGTGGTTTTCGAGTACTCGATGGGTTAGCGATTGTATTGAGTGGTCTAAGGCTGAGTTTTGGGTAGCAATATAGTTGGTGGTCTTAATGAGTTGTCTAAAGTGGATTTCTTGATAGCGATGTGATGTATGGTCGTGGATGACCTGTGTGATGCTGATGGATGGTTAATGGTGTGATTTGTGTGTGTAGATTGATGACGTTCAAGTTGTGAAAAACATGTGCCAGGAAAACTTTCTTTATTCTTTTCATATGTAAGTAGGTGTGGAGACGATCATGGTTGGTAACGAGGAGAACCGGGATTAGGATGGGGAAGTCTGAGGTCCATGCAGCTGAGAATGTCACACGAGGTGGTCGGGCTCACACTGGAGCACATAGAAAATCAAAGGTAGTGATTCGTAGATAAGCTACGGGTGATGCAGTCCAGGAGGCTTCGACACGAGTGAGGATGATGAGGGGATAGATACGGGAGGTGTGTTCTCGGAGGCTTCGATACCAGAGTTGATGAGGTGTAATGAAGATACAGAAGGTGCTATCCTGAAGGCTTCATCATGTGTTGAGTTAGGAGTTATGGATGGAATCCATAACTTGTAAGAGGTAGAATTTGGTTAAAACCCGTGTTCGGAAGGGTTTTGGGTCCCTTGATTTTTGGAGGAGGTAGGATTGCATGTCCAGGTTGTTATAAACATGGTTTGAGATGTCCGTATTTGAGGTAAACATGGTTTAGAGCTCTAGCATATAAAAGCAGGGGAGAGGCTAAGTGTTTATCCATGGCTTTGAGGAGACTTTTTGTGCTAGGTTTTTAGGGGTGCCGTGAGGGCGTTTTGTAACCACATAACATATTCCAGAAATAATAGATCAGATCTATTCTAGAAAAAGTTAGTCGACATTGGCGACGTGTTTTACAAGCATTGATTTTTCCTACGGCTTCGATGGTGGTGTGCTAACACATCTTGATCTCAAGAGAAACGAGCACGGTGTTGTCTTCAGTGTGTTCTTGTTCGAGCAACTGAAGCTTTCGAGCGGAGAGAGATTTTGACTATGTGCAAAGGTGGTCGAAGTGAGTGGTTGAAGTGAGTGATCAAAGTCTTCTAGTGGTCAGAGCGCTAGAGCTGAGTGTTCGAGGAGCGATCGAACGCCGAGAGGTCAGAACCTCCATCAAGCACATGCACATGGTTGAGCATCTTGCGGTCAAATTCTATATCTGTAAGTTAGATTATTTTCTTGTGGATTGAGATTTGATTTTAGGTACTGAGAAGTGGATACAATCATTCACCCCCTCTGATTATGCTATACAATCCTATAGAATATAAGGTTTGGATTAAGTACATATGGAATGAATTCTTTCGGTAACATGAGCAGTCGACATAATACTTGGCTCGTGACTCTCTGTATCTACAACCTTCGTCCTTGGTTGTGTATGAAGCAAAAGTATATTTTGCTGTCGATACTTATCCAACGGCTGAATCAACCTGGGAATGGTATTGATGTGTACCTAGCACTGTTGGTGAAAGATCTAAAAATACTATGAATCGAAGAGGTATAGGTACGAGATGCATACAAACGAGAGAACTTCACTTTATGCTCCTTGTTGTTTTATACCATAAACGATTATCCTACCCTTGCTAACCTGTCAGGCCAGAGTACAAAAGGGACCAAAGTCTGCACTCATTGCTTAGATGATACCGAGAGTGTGCAGCTGAAGCACTCGCATAAAACCGTGTTCATGTGTCACCGTGGGTTCCTTCGGAGGACTCACCCATACCGCAGGATGAAAAAACAATGCAACAGAGAGAAGGAGGACAGTTCAGCTCCTAGGCATTTAAGTGGAAAAGAGGTCTATGATATAGTTAAGGATTTAGATGTTGTGCTCAAAAAATGATGTAAATCGAGGACCTGTGAGAAGAACGTTTGGAAGAAGAGATCAATATTTTGGGATTTATCTTATTAGAAGCACCTAGAAATTCACCACTCCATCGACGTCATGCACGTAGAGAAGAATGTATGTAGCAGCTTGATTGGTTTCTTACTGAACATTCATGACAAAATAAATGATGGTGTCAATGCACGGCTTGACTTGGTTGATATGGACATCAGGACTGAGTTAGCACCAACAAAGACCGATAAAGAACAAACTTACCTTCCCCTGCTTGTCACACTCTGTTCAAAGCTGAGAGAACTAAACTGTGCAAGTGCTTGCATGGAATGAAAGTTCCGTCAGATTACTCTGCCAACATGAAGAAACTTGTTTCGATGGAAAATTTAAAGTTAATTGGAATGAAGTCTCATGATTATCATGTGCTGATGACACATATGCTCCCTATTGCAATTAGATGTATTTTGCCGATCAAGGTCCGAGAGATAATCATGAGGTTGTATTATTTCTTTAACACAATTGCTCAAAAGGTTATCGACCCTGAAAAACTAGATGCTCTGTAAGACGAGGTGGTGACGACTTTATGTCATCTTGAGATATGTTTTCCTCCATAGTTTTTCGATATCATGATCCATCTCATTGTTCACATTGTGTAGGAGATAAAAATATGTGGACCCATGTTCCTACATATCATGTACCCATTCGAGAGGTTCATGAAAATTTTCAAGTCCTATGTACGAAATCGATCTCAACCGGAGGGCAGCATCATCAAAGGTTATACAACCAAAGATGTCATTGAGCTCTATGTCAATTACGTGGCTCAAGTCGAATCGATAGGTGTATCTCGATCTCATCATGAGAGGAGGCTCAAGGGTATCAGGATCATCAGAAGAAAAGCAATCACTCCAGTTATGGATGAGTATGCTTAATCCTATTTTACCGTCTTGCAACATATGACTAAAGTATCTCCGTATATCGACCAGTACAAGGACATGCTTCGGCAATAGAATCCAAAGCGCCTGGATGTTTGGATCATGAGACAACACAATAGTCAGTTCAACCAATGGTTGAAAGAGCGACTCGTTAAGAGCTCATCAAGTGATATACTGATATGGTTGGCAAAATGACCAACATTTATAGTTTTGATCGAAATGGCCATATTTTATATGGGATTAGAAAAAATAGCACCCTCATAGTCGAAATTACAAAAATGTCACGTCTACCCCACAGTCATCGTCTGGCACTAACCTTTGAATGACATGTGGCGGAGTGCCGCACGGTCGCCGTGTGACACTAACCTCCTACTCCGCACGGTCACCGTGCGGCACTAACCTCTGGCCAACACGTGGCAGGTTAATGCCGCACGATGATCGCACGATACTCCGCCACATGTCGGTCAGAGGTTAGTGCTGTACGGTGACTGTGCGGCACTTCATCACATGTCAGCCCGAGTTTAATACCGTACGATGATTATATGTTAAATGTGCAATTTTTATAATTATAATTACAAAAATATTATTTTTACAAATTCCATATTAAATTCGGTCATTTCGGCCGGAAACTCCCGGTACTGCCACATTCAGGTGCAAAACCTCTGTGTCAAGAGGGGTAACCGGGTAAGGTTATTTTTTTTCTGACGAAGAAAAGTACTCGGCTGTTACTGGCCATTTATGTCGAGTTCAATGTGCTCTGCTTTTTATGCACGGTACTAGCACTGGCACTACTGGTGGCAACACTGCTGCTGTAATACTAGTACTAGCGCTGCTTGGACTGTTTACAGGTTAAATCTTGCAGCAACTTGTTTTTCTTAAATGGCAAGCGACCTGCCTGTGAATGAGCAGATTGTACGCACGGAACCCGTATGCCCTTTTGATTGGAGTTCGGTCCGCGAATTTGTTGTGCGTGGCTCATGTATGCGGGCTGTGTCCGTGAGCGGAGTGTCGCTTTTCCGAACAGAGTACCGTAAAGGATGGAAATACAGCTTGTATCGGGCAATAAATTATTATAGATTGAAAAGCGTGAGAAAATTTTTGTGACACAGGCTAGGTGTCCTAGACAAATATATAATTAGATATAAATATATATCTCTGATCTCATATAACTTTAATCGTAATAAGAAACTCCTTATATGAATAGAGTTGCCACCGCGATACGGCTCTCGGGGATGTAGGGATTACGGAACCTCATAAACAAATCTTCATGTCTCTTGTATACTTTTGTGCTTGCTGTGATTCTTCTCTTATGCTAGAGCTGCCGCCGGTTTCAGTAACTGATATCAGAGCTTTGTTAAGATGGTGGTGTCAGGTGCTCGATTTGATGTGGTGAAGTTTGGTGGAACAGAGAACTTCAGATTATGGCAGATGAGAGTAAAAAATCTGTTGGAGCATTAGGGATGTTTCAAGAGGCTGCGTGAAGCAAAGACGAAGAGCATAGAGGACGATGATTAAGATGACTTGAAGGAGCAGGTAGTCACGATCATACTGTTGTGTCTTTCGGATTAGATCATGTATCACATGATGGATATGACCTCGCCGAAGAAAATTTGGGATAAGTTGCAACTCAATTTATGTTCAAATCACTCACAAACAAATTATATATGAAGCAGAAGCTATACGGGCTAAAGATGCAAGAGGGTTCTGATCACATAACATAATTATAGTCTTGTTTTCGTCCTCAACCATCACCTCCAAACACACTAGGTCGATGATCACCTGATTAAAGGCGTTGACATGGTATGCTGCTGTGCAAAATCAGAACCCTCTTACATCTTCAGCCTGTACAATTTCTGCTTCACATACAACTTGTTTGCGACTGATTTGAACATAAATTGAGTTTGTAACTTGACTCAAATTTCCTTCATCAAGATCATATCCATCATGTGATACATGACCTGATCCGAAAGACAACAGCCGTATGATCGTGGGTGCTTGCTCCTTCAAGTCATCCCAACTATCCTCCTCTATATCCTTCGTTTTTGCTTCACGAGGCTTTTTGGAACATTCTTGCTGCGTCAACAGAAATTATTTGGGATATATGTTTTGTTTTGTTTGCATTCCATGTAGGAAATTAACAAATTGTAACGCCCCCGTTTCCAGGGGTGCGTACGGACACGGCATTCCGCAACTATTCACGCATGAACAGTTATGGAGTGTCGCGCAAGAGTATACCATTGCATGCTTACAACAGAAGTCCAGCATATACTTCACATACGGATTAACATCCATTTTTAACAGCGGAGCGTGCAAGCCCAAAGTATATTTACATTACCAAAGCTCCAAGATCCGCTTGAACGCGGCCAAGACCTAAAGCCATGGGTCCTCGTCGGAGAAGAGATCCTCAGGGACGTCCTCGACGGGGAGACCTTCACCTTCATCTTGATTCTCTAAAGAGTGGATTAAGCAAGCCGTGAGCCAAACAACCGGCTCAGCAAGTCCCAAAGGGACTCTATCTTACTACATGCACGGAACATCAAAGGATGAGAGTATATTTAGTTTATTAACTTTGAGTGGATGCAGTTTTATTTGCAAACATTTTATAAAACGGACCCAAAACTACTCCTTAAGATCTCAGGGGTTTTTCATGAAGAGTTAATTAACCAACTAGTCAAGTTAAAGCATGTACAAAACTACTTAAGCTTCGCTGCTGGAATCACCCAAGTAACACAGCTCCATTAACCGGGAGCACGGCGTATTCGAATACCATTTATTTGACTCTGCAGAGTTGCCCAACTTTACCCACACGCATCCTTAACCCTCATGACTGAGTTAAGAAACCGGGTCTTTTCGCTGCTCAACCCTTGGTATACACTCCACCCGATAGATAAGAAGCCCGCACATCCTCGGGCGTCCGCTGGCCATCGCGGAACGCCGGACTCGAGTTGTGGGGACCTATCGTTGTCTTGCTCCGACTCCCAAAGCGGGGTTTCACTTAAGTTGAGCAGGTACTAAATCAGGGTTGACAAGTCAACACCTGTGGTTGAGCGGTCACTATGTCATTTGCTCAGCGTAAGGGTCTAAACCTTACATTTTCACAGGGCCCGCGACCCCCAACCTAGGGTAAGCGGTAGGCGAAAGCCGTCTCGCGGCGCCCCACAACACCCTTACCCCAACTCCAATCCTAGGGTAAGAGATGGGCAAAGACCGTCTCGCGGCTCTTCCCCAACCCTTACCCTACCTCGTGCACGCCGGCACTCTCCGCTCTAAGATACAGTGTCCCATACCACCCTACCTTAGAGTCGGGTTTTCCAAATTCTATTGGCCCGCTACCACAGCCTTATTAGTGTAAAGACTTTGCATGATAATAATAACATACAATTATCTAGATTAACAGATAATTATTTCTAGGGTTAACAAAGGCATGACTACAAGTTTAACATGGCATTTGTTGTTGGTAGGTTTAACTACATATCATGCCATTCTAAATATTTTATTTTACTTTGAACTAACAATTCAGAACTAGCTTAATGCAAATAGCATAGTAACATAATTAAATAACATGGGTTGCAACATGATCAAAGGATTTGGGACTTGCTGTCAATCCGAATGATCTCAGCCAGCTCGAACGAAGAAACACCTGGATCCTGAGCCTGCACGTGAACCTCCGGGATTTCCGACACTAGCGTAAACATATAAAATAATTAAATCCAGCTTGAGACCAATCAAGCGAGGGAAAATAAACTAATTAAAAAGGAGTAAAATGCATAAATCTCCAAATAGGGAATTTTAGGAATTTATCTGGGATGAATCTGGAGGAAAGCAGGCCAAAAATGGGTCCAGGATAATATTTGGAGCAAAGTGATTAAATTTGGGAATTTTTGGGATTTTCTGTGATTTTCTCGGAATTATTTGGATTTTTCTGGATTTTAGAAATTGAGAAAAGTCACTGGAAAATCGGTGTGAACAGTGATGGGCTGGCCCGATGCTACAGCGCAGCCTGGCCGGAAATTCAGCCCGCGCGGCCCACGCGCGCGCGCGGAGCGGCGAGGCAGGCCGAGGCTCGGCCCAGTAGCGCGCAACCGTGCGACCCGGATCTCCAACACGTGGCGGGATGGATGGTTGTGGAGCGGAGCGGCGGCGAAGCGGTACGGGGCGATCCGACGGAGGCGAGGTGGGGTGGTTACGAAGATCCGACGGTCGCGATACAACGAGGGCAAGCGAACCGGTACGGGAATCGGACGGACGAGGGGAGATGAGATCAAGGAGATCAGACGGTGGAGGAGGGGCCACGTCGCGGGGAGGGGTCGTCTTCCTCCTCCAGCCGCTACAGTACCCCCGCGGTAGGGATACGGTGGCGACGGCGGCCTGGGCGACAGGGGGCTCGTCGGCGGTAACCGAGGGTACCAGTGGGTGGAGCGGAACACGGGGAACCCATTTTGGGCTGTTGGAAGGCGAGGGGATTAGAGGAGACGACAGGAGGGAGAAGGGGGTGGTTCGGCCTTTTGGCGACGAGGGAGGTCACCGGCGGTGAGAGGGCTCAATCGGTGGCGGTTACACGGTCAGGGGAAGGTGAGGCTCACATTGGCAGCGGAGATGGGAGCTGGGGAGCTGCGGGGAAGTCCGGCCACGGTGAGGCGGTTTCGCCGGTGGTGAGCTTCGGTGATGGAGCTCCACAGGGACTCTCCTGGCCAGGGACATTCACCAAAAGGATTAGCACCTAGAAGTGATGCTCAGGGTCGAAGGAATCGGAAAGTGGGGGCGGAGAGGAGAAGATCCGCTTTACGGGGTCGCCGGCGTAGGGGACGACGGCGGCGGGGCTTGGGGCAGCGAGGCTTCGATTGGTAACTCGGGGAGGTAGCTGGGAGGAGTGGGAAGCGAATGGGGGTGTTGGGGAGGCGTGAAGAGCAAAGGAGAGGAAGGGAGCGGTGAGGCGGCATTTATACCCGAGCGGGGGAGGAGAATCCTTCGGGGAGAAGGAACGGCCGAGGCTCCGGGTCGACAGGAAAACAGGGGAGTTGGTAAACGTCTCCTCCGCGTAGGGGATGACGCACGGATCTGCACAGGGGACTGGCGACGCGACGGGAGCAGGTGGAGCTGCGGCATGGGTGAGGGCGCGTCCGCGCGCTGGGAGAGGGGGAAGCGGCGACTGCCAGGTGGGCCAGAGCAGAGGCGGGGCGACGCGGCGCGAGGGCGTCCACGCCTTTCGGATCGGGGCTGTCGGGACGGCGCGGGGAGGAAATGGGGTGGCGCGGGCGCAGCGCGCAGCGCACGCGCGTGCGCAGGGAGAAGGCGGGGAGGGGCACGGGCGCCAGCGAGGCAGGGGAAGGGAGCGGGCGCCAGAGAGGAGAGGAAGCGGGAAGAGAGGGAGGCGCCAGCGGGAGGGGGAAGCGGGACGGCGCCAGGGAGGAAGGAAAACGGGAGAGGGGCGGGGCGCCAAGGAGGAAGGGAAGGCGTCTTGCCGGGAGAAGAAAGCGGAAATTGGGGAGGCTTTCCAAAAAGGGAAAGTCTCCGAAATTCACTCAAAAATCCAGCAAAAATAAAGGAAATTTTTGGTTTGAATTTTTGGGGACTTTTCACAAATTTTGTCCCCATTTTTCGTGTGTAAAGATTCAAGCTCTAGTGGTGCACGCAAGAGGTTTTAGACTTGCTTTGTCGAAGTCACAAGTAAAGGTATAAGAATTGGATGGAAAGCAGTGAATGCATCTGAACTTTTCATATGACTTGCAATGCGCCTAGCATTTCTACGCAATCTGCAGCATTTTCTGAAGGACATGAGTCAGCCATTGAGAATCAAATCCGCACCCGTCTGACAATTCGATGTTCATGTGTCTCAGAATTAGCTGTTAAACTAAAACTGGTGCACTGATCATCGAAAAAAATGGTGCACTGAAGTACTGCTATCAGTGCATCAGCAAGAAAGTTGCCAAGTTCTGTATTCAGACATTCTTCCCCAGCTTGCATTGACAGTTCAAAGGATAATTGATGGCATTCCTCAAACAATCATTACCTAGTCTGTCATCATTTCAGGCAGTGCTGCCTGGAGAGAAAATCGGTGAAATTGTCCACCTCTCGAAATCTCCTAAATCAGTGCTTAAAAGTTGTTCCTTTTTTAAGGGACAGTGCTTAAAGCTCAAAGGCTGCAACATCAAGTGAATTAATAAAATGTTTTGGCCAATTGCCTATGGTCCTTCAAAAGTGGGGGTAGGGTGAAGAACTGGTGGTGGAAAATTTGCAACGACTATACTTTTAATTCTCTCAAAAGATATATATATATATATATATATATATATATATATATATATATATATATATATATATATATATATATATATATATATATTGTGAAATGACAATTTTGAAGACAATGGATCTATATGTTAAAATAGATGGAACTTAGCGGCCCCCTTCTTTTGGTCTTTTGGATTTTAGTTTCTCCGAAAGTCGAGAAATAAACGGGAACGGTTTTTTAAAACGGATTCTCTAAATGGCTTCTTGAGCCAAAAAAAACCATGTACACCATCCACATCTCCTTTATCTGTTGCTGCCTCGAAAAGTATAGATAAAAACTATTTGTCGTAGCCAAAAGCCATCGCCACAATACAAAAGAACAGGGCCAACGCATGCTAGAGCTCCTCGGCAATTTTTTTTTAAAAAAATATGTAGGGAATAAGGTGCCGCTCATTTTGGTTGGAAAAGTGGCTTATGGCTGAAATTTTACTGTTGCTGGTTGAAATTGCACTGCAGCTAATGGTGGCTTATTTGGCGTAATTAAATTTAAAAAATTAAAATAGAAAAACACATGTTAGCCTATCACGAATAATGCAAACAAAATATGGGAAAAAGAATCGATAAAAAAGCTCAGAAAAGCCAAAAAACTAAAAAAATAAAATTTAAAAATAGTAAAAAATAAACCAGAAATTCAAACCGAAATGAACGGGACCTAAATCACTAGGTGAGATGGCCAATGTCTCCCAATTACTAGCAGTTTTTTTTTGCCTCCCTCTACAAATGATTTAGCAAATTGTACGACAAGTTCTGATTCTTCAGATAGTGAATGTGCAAAACTTGAAAACATCTACGTATATGCATGGATGAACATTGCATGCGGCATGCTTAAGTTGAACGCAAGTTGAACGAAGGAAACATTATACTTGTGATCAAGGATTAACTAAAATATACATTTGCTTCCTTGCTGGATTACAGCCCAAAGAAGATAAGTAATTAGGCATATTATCTTTACAAAGTATACAAGGACTAACTTGAACTTCCTGGGCCCAAGGAAGATATTGGGAAGGTGGGCTTGAGTTCTTGGGAGCAGTGGAGGAAGGAGAGGTGGTGCACAAGTGGTAGCCGCTAGCTAACTCGACGGTGGTGAGTGTAGCGCAACAAAGAGAGGTGGCGGCGACGTGATTTGGTGGCAAGGAGCAGCGTTGATGTGTGGCTCTAGTGGTGAGGAGGGGACGGCACATGAGGGTGTTGTGGTTCGCGAACAAAACACGAGAATAGGGGCGCGAGCGTTGGCCTACCTTGCGGCGCTCCAATTTTGGAAAGGAGAGGAGGGTTAGATGAACCATAACCACTAACTCTATGTTTTAAGTAGTAGAGATTAGTCTCTCAAAAAAAAAAAGTAGTAGAGATTAGTATAATACTTTCCCTATCTTACAGTATCTGTTTATCGGAGTGTGGTCCGTCTCCACTCGGCAAGTCCAGCCCAATATTGACAGACTTCAAGTAGGCAGGCTTAGGCTCAATCTATTAGATGCAAATCGCTGCCTTCATCTCTGCCATCTTCACCGCAGAAGGCATGGTCTGGGCAGGGTGTCTGAGGTGGTCGTAAACGTGTACTCTCTGGGCCGCCGTATATATAGTGGAATTAGGGTGCCTTTGGTTGAGCTTTTGGGAGCTGTTTTTGCTTCCAAAAAGCCAAAAGCCAACCAAAGAGGTGGAAACCAGAAGCTGCTTTTTCAGAAGCAGCTACTTTTGGGTAGTACAGTTTTGAAAGCACCTTGTACCCTACTTTTGGCTTTCTGCTTTTTGAAATGGTGAAAATAGAGAGCTGTTTCACAGTTGTTTCAAGGAAAATAGAGATAGGAGGTAAGTTTTATACTTGTTTGAACCAAACAGCTTACAGTTTTTCCACAGCCCATAACATACAGCAGCTTTTCCATAGCCCACAGCTCACAGCAGCTTTTTCAGAAGCCACAGCTCAACCAAACACACCCTTAACGTGTCAGAGTCCCTACATGCAAAGGGTACAAAATTCTGGCATGGAATTTCGTTGCGACAGATCATCGTGCGCGGAACAGCCAAGGAGTCGGTAGGTGTCACAGAACAATTGGTAGAGCAGATCGATTTTTCGAGCATGTAACAGTAGTGTTCATATACGTCCGTTTCCTGCAATGGCTAAGTTTCAATATTCCCGTTGATCGAGGCCATGTGCATGTAAATCCAGACGAACGTACGGTGCATTCCTTGAGGCCATTAGCCAACTTTTGCTGTTTTGCGGTGATCTATATGGGCGACGAGTTTGGTGGGCCTAATTGTCCCGGTGAGATGCAAGATGGGCTTATTGTGGGCTGTTTTGTGTGTGTTGGGTGACACGGGATGCACAACAAATCCCAAACAAAAGTGTCAACCGGTCCATGGTCATAATTCACAACTTCAGCTCCTCTTAAAAAAAAGGGTTTTATTAAAGGGAGTGTCTATACAATATTCGATTGCTTTTTATGACAAAAATAGTCAGATTTTGAGCTGTTAGATGGAGATCCAACGTCCTAGATCATTTTTTTTGGAAGGGGGCTTGTATGGGTGGATCCATTGGATGGAGATATAACGTCCCATATCAATCTGACTGTTTTTGTCCTAAAAAACAGTCGAATATTGTATAGCAATATATCATCTCGATATTTTCTTCCTAACTATCATCCAGATCTAAGACTGTTCGATTAGAGATTCAATAGTCATGAATTCTCCACCTCTTTCTTGAATTCTACCCCTCTCAATTGAAAAAATTTCCCCCCTTCAAAAACAAGAGACTTCTTGATCTCTAATCCAAAGGTCACAAATTTGGATGATAGTTAGGTAGAAAACATCTAGATGATGATTAAACACTCCAAAAAAACTCACAACTTCAGTAGTACATGTGATTTTACAGAATTCACACCAAGCTGGCAAAGCTCGGAACCTGCGAATTCTCTCTATCTTCAGCAGGGCAGCTTGAAGCCCATGTACTGGCCGCTCGTGTACTGCGCCCAGACACGAACCGCGCCGGAGCAAGCTATCACGACGGCGCTGAGCGCCAAGATGGCAGCAACCATGAACACGATGAGCGAGACCCTGCCCGACTTCCTGATGGCGCCTTCTATCACGACCAGTCCGACGATCGAAGCCACGAAGCAGGTGACGGCATAAACTAACGCATTCACGATCCCGTGGACTCCCAGGATGATGAACTGGACCATCGACATGGAGGCGCAGAAAAGAACCATGAACATCGTCGTCGCTGACGCTGTCTGAAAAATTCAGAAGCAAAGCATCAGCAAGTTAGTTAATTGCTGGAGAAGCTTGCAATCACTTCTGACTAATTCTGAACAAGACATTAATACCAAGGGAAGTACAAAGAATTCTGAACAAGACATTAATACCAAGGGAAGTATAAAGAATTCTGAACAAGACATTAATACCAAGGGAAGTACAAAGAATTCTGAACAAGACATTAATACCTAGGGAAGTACAAATTGGTCTTACTTTTGGAGGTACTCCAATTTGGAGTAGGACAGGGTTGAGAAGCAGGCCTCCTCCAATGCCAAAGAGTCCACTCATGACGCCGGTTAGCAGAGCAGCCACCGGGAAGACGTACACCGGCAAAGCGTCCAGCTTGCTCTTCACTGAAATTGCCTACATTGCCAAACAAGGTCAGCTGTTAACTAAATGTAACTAAAAAACACATGATCTGTTTGGAGAATAGTTTGATCTGTCCTAGCGTACCAGCTCAACCACTTGGCTGTTCTGAGTTTGCGATCTTCTCTTCTGGTGCGCAATACACGCTGTGAAAGCCACGGCAATAGGGATTTGGGCTACGGTGATGAGCCAGTATGCGGCTTCACAAGGCTTTATGTTAAACGCCCCCTGAAGAAAAGCATGCGCCCTCACAAACTTTAACATACTAATTTGAAGAATGAATTCAGAATGGGCAAAAACATAGTCAAGACTCAAGAGATTCTCATACCTTGGCGCCCTCACCTCCTGTGAACAAATGCATGACAAAGAAGCAGAGCCAGACCGTGACAAGCACCACCGAGTCCACCCAGTGACACCCATGGCCACCGCCTCTCTTCCCGCCAAGAAGTGATTCCTCCGTGCCCTCCTCGGCGCTCCCTCCCTCCAGTATCCTCCTCGCCGCCGCCGTCTCCGCGCGCCACCGCCTCATCCCGGTGCCGTACGTCTTGAACGTGGTGAAGGCCAGGAACACGGCGAAGAGCGCGGTGATGAGCCACTCCGGGAACATGACGTTGCACACCACCCCGATGCTCACCCCCAGGAGCAGGCACGGCTGCGAGACCACAGCGATGTCGTAGTCGATTAGCTGCTGGCCGTCCGGCCCGGAGCCGCGGAGAAACAGGGTGTAGAGCACGTTGGACAGCGTGCCGCCGGTGACCATGAACGTCGAGAACGCCGTCGCCGTCTTAAGGCCGAGCCCGGCGACGATGTTGAGGATCGGGACGTACAACGAGCCACCGCCGACGCCCCCGGCGCTGGAGATGGTTGCGGCCAAGAAGGAGAGGATGCATGCAAGAACTGTGCCGAGGTTGCTCTGTAAATAAGATTCCATTTCCATCTGCTGTGACCTCCACTGGGATAGGTAGATAGAGTTTGTCGCTCTTGCAGCTGTGAGGAGTTGTGAGGAATTCATCTTTGTCAGTGTTTCGGAGACGAGTTGTAGATTTCGGTGTTGGCTTATGTGCTTTGTACTAGCTAGGTGTGTGCATGTCTCTGCACAGATGCGAATGGGCGACAGGAACAAAAGAGCAGGAGTTGAATCTGTCAATAATAAGATCCACTTGCTCCTTGAGATGTGGAAGGTTCTATTGTTTATCTGTAATTTAGAGGTTTCTGAAGCACAAACAACAGTTGTATATGCTGTTAATTAACTAACAGTTTAGTTTGGTCAACTATGTATTTAGACGTTTTATAGGTGCTTGTTGTTTCCCAAATTTAAAATGGAGATAAAAGAAACATTGATCAGTTGGTGCATACAATTCATACAACTTACACAATTACACTAGATCGTGCCTAGCTAGTTCATACTAGCGAAAATAATCTTGTAATTCTGAAGTGCAGTAAGTCCTAAAAATCATCGCTCATCCACTCCTGTTTTTAATTATGGTTGATGGCGATCAACTGCCCGACATAATGCGAAGTTATCTTGTTGACTCATCTTTGTACAAAACTAATCAATGTGTGCATGCAAAATGCCCCCAAGATGAACATTCAAATAAGTAGCTCATAACATTCAAATTTAATAATTCAGAACTTGTAAATCACTGGTGAACAACTTCATGCTAAAATGGAGTACTTCACAATTTGCGGATAGCGACTCATACTTACACCCGAATTTGTAGAAACTCAATCAGTAGCTTGTTGAGCAGTGGCTCTTCAGATTTCCAACTGTGTTATTTGTATCACTGAAAAACCCCCCAAAAAATTCAAAACCAGAAAATTTTGTGATTTTTTGCTGAATTTTTGAGTGAATTTTGGGAACTTTCCCTTTTTGGAAAGTCCCCGGTCTCCCCGCTTTCCCTTTCGGGCGCGGCCGCCTCCACCTCCCGTTGGCGCCCCGCCCCTTTCCGCCTTCTCCCGCGCCCAGCACCCTCCCCGCTCCCTCTCCTCCGCTGGCGCCGCTCCCCTCCCCGCCTTCTCCCCGCGCGTGCGCTGCGCCTGCGCCCGCGCCGCACCGCCTCGCGCCCCCGGTTTTGGACCGCCTCCACCGCGTTGGCGCCACCCGGTCTGAAGCCGGCAGAACCCCCGCGCCACGCGTCGCCCCGCGTTTGCCTCGACCCCACCTGGCAGTCTCCGCTCCCTCCTTCTCCCGCGCGCGGACGCGCCCCGCTCTGCCGAAGCTCACCTGCTCCCTCTCCCATCGCGTCGCCATTATCACTGTGCAGCGCCCGGTCACACCCCACTGCGCGGAGGAGACGCCTTCACCTGCTCCCCGTCATTCCTGTTGACCCCGGAGGCCGCCCGTTGCCTTCTCCCCGAAGGAGCCCCTCCCCTCCGCTCGGGTATAAAAGCCCCCTTCCGGCTCCCTAGTTCTCCTTTGCTTCCCGAGCCACCCTAACCTCTCCATTCACTTCATACCACTCCCGAGCCCCTCCTCGAGCTGCTGATTGGACTTTCGCCGCCTCAGTCGCCGCCGCCACTCCCCCCTGCGCCGGTGACCCCGAGAGCTGCTCTCCCACCTCTCTCGCTCATTTCCCGATTGCATTTGCCCAGAGCATTCTCACCCACCCCTAATCACTTTGCCGTTCTCCTTTGGCCAGGTGAAGCCCCGTGGAACGCCGCCGTCGAGATTCCCTTCCGGCCACCGCACCCTCCCCGTGGCCAGCTTACCCCGAGGCTTCCCCGCCCCCACCGCCACCGCCAATGTGAGCTCCCAGCCCCACTGATCGTGTAGCCGCTGCCGTTTGGAATCTCTCGCCGCCGGTGGTCTCTCGCCGTCGTGGACCCGAACCTCCCCCTTCTGTTCCCCACCTTCTCCGCTGATCCCCTCACCCTCCAACTGCCCAAAATGGGTTCCCCAGCCCTAACTCTAACCGGTGGTGCCCTCCTTGGCCGTCGGGAGCCTTTGGCATCGTTGGAGAGTGGAGGCGCCGTCGTCTCCGCCCCTTTGTCGCCCGTGCGCAGCTGGAGGAAGACGACGATGATGTGGCGCTATCCTCGCCGTCTCTCCTCTCTGGCGCCTTCTAACCGCAGCCCTCCGATCTCCCGTACCGCTTCGGCCGTCCCCTTTAAATCGCCACCGTCCGTTCGCCGCCCACTTCATCCGGTCCCTCGGTCCGCCCCGCATCCCCGCCGCGTTGGCGTGGGCCGAGTCGGCCTGCCCCGTCGCCCGAGCGTGCACGCCTGTGGGCCGCGCGAATCGAGCCGCCATGGGCCGCGCTGGCCGTTGGCCGCGCGGGCCGTTTCACTGGCCAGGCTGCACTGTAGCTCGGGTCGGCCCGTCACTGTGCAAACCGATTTTCCAGTAATTTCTCAATTTCCATAAATCAGAAAAAATCCAAATAAATTCTAGAAAATCACAGAAAATTCGAAAAATTCCCAAATTTCACCACTTTGCTCCAAATAATATCCTGGACCCATTTTTGGCCTTCACTTCCACAGATTCATCCCAAATAATTCCTAAAATTCCCATTTGGAGATTTATGCTTTTTATTCCTTTTTAATTAGTTTATTTTGCCTCGCTTGATTAGTATCAAGCTGGATTTAATTATTTTATGTGTTTCGCGCTAGTGTCGGGGATTCCGGAGGTTCAAGAGCAGGCTCAGGATCCAGGTGTTTCTTCGTTCGAGCTAGCTTAGATCATTCGGATTGACGGCAAGTCCCAAATCCTTTGATCATATTGTATCCCATGATGTTTAATTACGTTATTATGTTATTTGCATTAAGCTAGTTCTGAAATGTTAGTTTAAAGTAAAACAAAATGTTTAGAATGACATGTGATATAGTTAGACCTACCACCGATAAATGTCATGTTTAATTTGTAGCCATGCCATTGAAACCCTAGAAATAATTATCTGTTAATCTAGATAACTGTAGGTTATTATTATCATGCAAAGTCGTTACACTGATAAGGTTGTGGCTGCGGGCCAATAGAATTTGAAAAACCCGACTCTAAGGTAGGGTGGTATGGGACATCGTATCTTAGAGCGGAGAGTGCCGGCGTGCACAAGGTAGGGTAACGGTTCGGGAGGCGCCGCGAGACGGTCTTCGCCCGTCTTTTACCCTAGGGTTGAAGTTAGGGTAAGGGTGTTGTGGGAAACCGTGAGACGGTCTACGCCCACCGCTTACCCTGGGTTGGGTCGCGGGCCTGGCGAGGTTGCGGACCATGTGAAAATATAAGGACTAAACCCTTACGCTGAGCCAATGTCATAGTGATCGCTCAACCACAGGAGTTGACTTGTCAACACTGGTCTAGTAGCTGCTCAACTCGATTGAAACTCTACAGGTATGGCGGAGGAGGAGGATAAGAAGTGTAGTTAGGTGGACCGCGCTGCGGATGCCTAACAACGGTAGAATTCACTCGAAGCGGACGTTTGTTTTCTTGTTTTCTTATGCTAGACCCGAGTGGATTCTACCGGGTAGAGCCTATATAAAGAATTGAGCAGTGAAACGACCTGGCTTTCTTAACTCTTTAGCGGGAGTTAAGGGATCGTGTGGGTAAACCTGAGCAAACTCTGCAGAGTCAAATAAATGGTATTCGAATACGCCGTACTCCCGGTTAATGGAGCTGTGTCACTTGGGTGAATCCAGCAGCGAAGCTTAAGTAGTTTTGTAAATGCTTTAACTTGTTTAGGTTGGTTAACTAACTCTTCATGAAAAACCCCTGAGATCTTAAGTAGTAGTTTTGGGTCCGTCTTATCAAAATATTTACAAATAAAACTGCATCCACTCAAAGTTAATAAACCAAGTATACTCCCTTCCATTGTTAATCCGTGCATGTAGTAAGATAGAGTCCCTTTGGGACTTGCTGAGCCGGTTGTTTGGCTCACGGCTTGCTTAATCCCCTCTTTAGAGGATCAAGACGCTGGTGAAGGTCTCCCCGTCGAGGACGTTCCTGAGGATTTCTTCGTCGACGAGGACCCGTGGCTTTAGGTCTTCGCCGCGCTCGAAGCTGTTCCTGGAAGTCTTTTGTGATGTAATATACTTTGGGCTTGCACGCCCCGCTGTTAAAATCTGGATGTTATTCCATACTTGAAATATATGTTGGACTTTTGTTGTAAGCATGCAATGGTATACTTTTGCGCGACACTCTTTAACTGTTCATACGTGAATAGTTGCGGAATGCCGTGTCCGTACACGCCCCTGGAAATGGGGGCGTTACAATCACTAGATCGATCATTTAAAATTTGGGGCATCCAAAAAGAGCTGTGAGAATCAATTTTTTCTTGTCTTTGGGAAGCCTGTGATCATACTGGTCGACTTGACCGCTAGTCCGCTATGCATGCGGCATACCTGATTCTTTTGGGAGGCTTGTGCTCCTAATTACGAACGGATTACTCTAAATATAATAATAGTAATAATAACTAAAGATGGATCACCCCACGCAAACACAGGCACACACTAAAGACGGATCACGCTATTTAGACGCTTCACTCTCTAAGAGCAACTCCAGCAGTACTACTCAAAACAGGGCCCCTACTTTTCATTTGAGGGCTCCCCCTACTTTTGAGGGCCCTGTTTTTTTTGTATCTACTCCAACAGCACCCCTCAAATTTCAGTCCTCAAATCCATTCCACTACAACTGACACATGGGACCCACTCCTCATTCTCTCCCTCCTCGTCCGCCTCCTCGCTTCCTCCGACGACGGCGAGGCCGAGGAGGACGGTGGCGGCGCGGGGCGCGGTGGCGGCGCGGGAGGAATCGCCGGGGAGCGGTGGCGGCGCGGGAGGAAAGAGGCGGGCGGCGCGCTCGGGAGGGAGGGAGGCGGGCGGAGGAGAGCGGGGAGGCGGGCGGCCGGGAGGCGCTCGGGCGACGGCGCGGCCAGATCCGGGCGGGGCGAGGCCGGCACGGATCCAGGCGGGGGAGGCGGCGTCCCGGGGCGGAGATGGCCAGATCTGGCGGGGAGGCGGCGTCCCGAGGCGGAGACGACCGGATCCAGGCGGGGGAGGAGGCGTCCCGGGGCGGAGACGACCGGATCCAGGCGGGGCGAGGGGGCGTCCCGGCGGGAGGCGGGCGGCGCGCTCGGGAGGGAGGCGGGCGGGGATGGAGGCGCGCGGGGAGGGAGGCGGGCGACGCGCTCGGGAGGGAGGCGGGCGGGGAAAGGGGCGCGCGGGGAGGACGTCGGGAGCTCGCTCGGGAAGGGAAAGAGGCGGGAGGGGAAAACTGACTCAACAGAATTTTGAGGGCTTGGCCTAGAGCCCCCAGGAATGAGGGGTGGGAGGGGGATTTGAGGGGCTTCTCAAATTTGAGGGCTCTAGTAGGGGCCCTGCTGGAGTTGCATTTTTGCCTCAAGCCCTCAAATATGAGGGTTGGGGGCTCAAGTAGGGGCCCTGCTGGAGTTGCTCTAAGGACACCTTAATTTGGATGGTGTGAACTCTGCTCTACCGGATAATTTGCCTTGCCAGATGCTAGCAAGAGAGAATTCAGTTTACTTTCTGAATTTGATGGCACAGAACTGGAACAATAAATCTTTTTGAAGAAAAACTAGGCAAGCTATTGCAAAAAAAAAAGATTAAAAACCAAGTTTTATTAGTCATGCTTCTTTTCAGAAAGGGAAATTTATTTCAGTGAAAATTCTGCAAGCTCTAAACTAGCCATTACAACATCAAGAACAAAATCTTCCTTCAGAAAGCCATCGAGGCCAAGCCAAAAGAAGCCAATAACAAGCACCTCTTGCTCATGTTTTTGTACATGTATAGTTCACCGAAAATGTCAACAAGGTAACTTGAAGCCCATGTATGCTCCATTAGTGTACTGCATCCAAACATCTAGTGCTCCAAAGCAGGTGACTATCACAGTGCTGAGTGCCATGATGCCAGTTACCAAGAACACGATCAGCGAGACCCGCCCGGACTTCCTGACGGCTCGTTCAATCACCACCACCCCAACAACTGAAGCAACAAAGCATATCCCTGCATAAACCGAAGCCTCTCCGATTCCGTTCATGCCTAGCAGAATGAACTGAACCATCGACATCGATGCGCAGAATAGGACCATAAACGAAGACGTCGCTGCTGCAGTCTGCAAATCAAGAGTTAACGATACAGCAAAAATGATTGTTGGAATCAACAGCAAACTGGTGATACCTTGGTGTTGGAGTGTGGTGTTGTTGTTGTAATTAGGCGATTCGACATGGACTCGATTGTAAAATGTAAAGGATGTTAGAGAAGGCATATAGAGAAGGGGATCGAGAGAGCTCGATCCAGAAATTTCCCCTATTTCACGTCTCCTCTTCTCAGCCCTAAATCCCAAAATACTCTAAAATCACCAAATTAATCAATACGGTATCAGAGCGGGTCGATCCCGCGTGATCTCCATGCTTGATTCTTGCAAGCTTCAACTCCATACGGTGCTGTGTTGCCGGGATTTTGGTGGAGCGTGGAGTGCTGGTCGCGAAGGCAGGTTGCGACGCCGCAATTCGCTTCCGTTGCTGCCAGGAATCGAGTTCCTCTGGTTCATTTTCTTCCGCAGCTCGGCTAGCTCCGAAGCCTATGGCGCCTCCGCCTCCTCGGTCTGTGGTTCCTCCAAGTCGAGACGGTTCCTACTCGTGGTGCTCCCAGATACATGCTGAGGTGCCTCCGTTCGGTTGAGCTAGTAATGCGTGTGTGCATGCAGACTTCAACATGAAAGCAGTCTGCTGCTACGAGAGGTGATTTCTCTTTTAGCCTTTGTGCTAGTGCTGTGCGTTTGTTGGGAATTTTTTTGGTACATCACTGAGAAACAAATCATGGGAGACACCAGTGGAGACAAAAATGGGGAATGCTAGTGTTGACAAGTAGTATGAAGTATTCAGTAAGATGGTTGAACAGCAGCCGCTAGAGGTGGCTACATAGGTGTTTAAGCAATACCCTCCAATCTAACCCAGATGAAGTTGTCCGGCCAGGGAACTACATTAGTTGTGCTCGTCATGCTCAATTGATTTTAAGTTCTCATGGGTATGAAAGTCTTCTTATTGTTAATGAGGGAAAGGTGAAGGAAAGTGACACTAGCAGCAAACAAACCAATGACAGTGTGTTAGTATGGTTGTTGGGAAGCATGAAGCCAGAAATTCAAGAGCAAGTTGAAACTATGACCATAGTTGTAGAACTGTGGTTAGCTCTCAAAAAACAATTTGCAGGAATGTCAAACAAGATGCAAGCTACACATATTATGCATGAGTTGAGTTATTTGAAACGTGGGTCATGATCTTTAACAGAGTATGCTGGTGAGATTAAGAAGTTATACGATACTTGCATTATTATCATCCTTTCGAACTTGTTGATAAGAAAGATTTGGCTATTCATCATAAATGGTTTGAACTATTTGTGAGCAAGCTCTTCTGGATGGCTTGAATCTAGAGCTTGATCTACGCCGTCAGCTAATCTTCCCCAAACCATAATGGCCTAGCCTTCTCCAAACCATAATGGCCTAGCCAAGAAGACATATTGTTTGGAGCGTGATGGAGGAGACACAACTTGCTCATGGAAATGGGGACAATTAAAGAAGTGCAGATGCTTGGGCAGCCTTGTCCATGCAATCATTTCATGCTTCCAACATCCTAGGTGGCAAGACAAGAGCAAATTATTCTGTGACTATTGCAAGCAAAAGGGACACATCAAAGGCAAGTGCTTCAAGTTGCATAGATATCCACCTGGGTGGCAGAAAGGGAGAACTCGGCGAGGGGAAACTCAAGATGGTAAGTGGATTCAAGCTAATCACACTACATCTGCAGGGGAAGTACCTGTGGTAGATGTGCAAGCTTTTCAGGAGTTTAAATCCAAGCTCAAACTCTCAGAAAGCTCATCTTCCACCCAAGGTTCCTCTAAAGATGACTTTAGTTTTCATGTCACCTCTCAAGGTATTAAATTCCATCAAGCCCTTGCATCAACAACTCAATCCAAACATTGGATTATAGACACTGGAGTCACTAAACACATGACAGGAACCTCTAATCTATTCACTTCCTACACACCATGCTCGAGTAAGAACAAGGTGCGTGTAGTTGATGGATCCACAATACCGATCACAGGACGTGCATCCATCTGGTGCACTATTGCACTAAGACGTTGTCATTGTCACCAGTTCTACATGTTCCCAATTTCCCATTAATCTTTTGTCTATCAGCTCTATTACTACATCACTTAATTGTAGAGGTTGGTTTGATCCTACCTATTGTGCTCTTTAGGAGCTTGGGGCAGGAGACTTTTTGGGAATGGAATCGTTTATGATGGACTCTACTATTGATGAAGTGATGAAGTTCATCTTGCAACTTGCATGTCTCCTATTCAAGAATTATTGCTACACCATCATAGTCTTGGACATCTCTCTTTTGCTGCTTTGTCTATATTTATTCCTCTCTTTTTAAGTCTTGTTTGAGAGAATCCCTTGTAAGTGATGCTTGTAAATTGGCTAAACATACAAGGGGTACCTATCCTAGTAGGGGTTTAAGAAGTGACAAACTATTTGAAGTGATTCACTCTAATTTTTGGGACCCTGTGAAGTTCACTCTATTTCTAGACATAGGTGGTTTGTAACCTTTATTGACTGCCTTAGTCCATATACTTGGCTTTATTTGCTAAAACATAAAAGTGATGTTTCTATTTCTAAAGGTATGTTTGCTCTTATCCAAAATCAGTTTTGAACAACCATTAAAACTTTACATTTTGATAATGATACAGAATATGTTAACCATGAGTTTGGTCAATTCCTTGCCTTAAATGGCATTGAACATCAAACCACCTGTGTTAACACTTCGGAGCAGAATGGTGTTGCTTGAGGTTACTCGTTCACTTATGTTCACTATAAATGTTCCTAAATTTCTTTAGGGAGAAGCAATAAAAATTGTAGCATATTTGATAAACCATATGGCACTTTGTGTTCTGTATCATAAAACTCCTACTGAGTGTTTTTTAAAATCAAATGATTTTGTTGTTTCTCCAAAGGTCTTTAGGTGTGTATGCTTTGTTCATGACTATCGAAACTCTGTTGGGAAACTTGATCCTCGAACTGTTAAATGTATTCTTGTAGGTTATTCTCCTTCTCATAAAGGGCACAGGTGTTGGTGTCCCTCTGAACATCGTTTCTTTGTATGGATGTGACTTTTCGTCCACCTTTACAGAATGCCAAGTCCCCTATGCACGAGGACCTAGGTACCAACTCTCTCTCTCTCTCTCTCTCTCTCTCTCTCTCTCTCTCTCTCTCTCGTAGTCTAGTTGCTCCTACTAGCACCATAGGGCAAGGTGATAATCCATTGTCTTCTTTTTCATCTCAAGTCAATGATTTGCCTATTTTTTTGAGAAAATCATCTAGATTACCACAAACCCCAGCACGCCTCAAAGATTATGTTGGTTATAAGCATGAGCCAACTTTATTTCCTATGAATATTGCAGCCCTTCCTTTCATAGCTTTATTGCCTCTTTTGATTATGTGTGAATTCAAGTGACTGGAAAGCAGCTAAAGAGGACCCAAAGTGGAAGGTTGCTATACTTGAAGAGATGAGAGGTTTAGAGAAGAACAAAACATAGGAGCTTGTTAATCTACCACCAGGCCTGTGTCAGAGGACAGGCATGTGGGCCGATATGGCATGATAACTTATTCGAGCCAACCGTGCCAGGCCTAATCGGGTCGTGCCCTATCCAGGGCCATGCCGTGCCCTATCCAGACCCGTGTCGTGCCATGTCGGGCAACCCGTTTGCCCAGGTCTGGAGAAACTTATATCCTGCACAGTCAACTTGGACCAGAATATTCATCAGATGGATGTGAATAATGCCTTTCTTCGTGGTGATCTTCAAGAAGAGGTATATATGTATATCCCACCATGGTTTGAGAGAAGCCAAACCATTGGAAAGGTGTTGCGCTTGCCTCGTTTCTTGTATGGTTTGAAGCAATCACCATGAGTTTGGTTCGATCGATTTAGACTGGCAATGCTAAAAAGAGGTTACCTTCAAAGCAATGCTGGTCATACACTATTCTATAAGCATACCTTGGGCAAGGTAGCAATCATAATAGTGTATGTAGATGATATTGTGATTACTGGAGATGATTCTAAAGAAATTTCAGACTTAAAGAATCATCTTGCACAAGAGTTTGAAGTAAAAGATTTTGGGTACTTGAAATACTTCCTTGGTATAGGTCTCTCAAGGGCATAAGGGTATTTTTCTTTTCCAGTAGAAGTATGTCTTAGATTTACTAAAAGAGATAGGCATGCTTGAATCTCGCCCTGCAGCTGCACCTACTGAACAAAATCATCGCTTGTGTTGTGATAGAGGGACACTAGTGGATGGGGAGAGGTACCAAAGGCTAGTTGGGTGACTGATATATCTTTTTCATACCCGGCCAGATATTTTTGCCTTTGTAGTGAGTGAGATCAGCCAGTTTATGCATGATCATAGATCAACCCATATGGAAGTTGTGAATAGGATTTTGTGCTATCTCAAAGACTACCTAGGGAAAGGTATTTTATATACCCACCAAAGGGACTTGCAAATTGAATGTAAACTAATGCTGATTGGGATGGTTCATTGGATGATCGACTCTCGACATCTGGATATTGTACATTTGTGGGACGTAGTTTCATGGCGAAGCAAGAAGCAAAATGTTGTGGCTCGGTCTACTGTAGAGGCTGAGTTTCGATCTATGGCTTATGGTGTGTATGAGCTGTTGTGGTTGCAAATTCTTTTAACAGAGCTGAGCTTGTACAAGTGAAAGCCTTTGATGTTGTATTGTGACAATAAAGCAGCTATTGATATTGCCAATAACCCGGTTCAGCATGACCGAACCAAGCATATCAAAATTGATCGCCATTTCATCAAGGAGAAGCTTGATAGAGTGATAATTTGCCTACCATATGTAACCAGCTAGTCAGGTAGCGGATGTTTTCATGAAAGGACTGCTGGAGAAGTCTTTCTCTGTATTTTGTAGCAAGATGAATATGTACAATGTATTTGCCTCATTTTGAGGGGGGTGTTGGAGTGTGGTGTTGTAATTAGGTGATTCTATAGGGACTTGATTGTAACATGTGAAGGATACTAGAGAAGGCATATAGAGTAGGGGATGGAGAGATATCGATTCAGAAAATTCCCCAATTTCACATGTCTCCTCTTTTCAGCACTAAATTCTAAAATACTCTAAAATTAATCAATACTTGGTAACTAAAGAACAGTAACTTGAGAATTTGTAGTACGCTATATACCTGAGGGGGTATCCCAATCTGAAGAAGAATAGGGTTCAGAAGTAGTCCTCCCCCAATTCCAAAGAGACCACTCAGAGCCCCGGTCACAAAAGCAGCCAGTGGGAATGTAAGTGATGGCAAGGTTTGCGTTTCAGTGTCGTGCAGATTTGCCTACATGACCATGTCATGATCAGCACAGTTGCTTTGTAAGCCATGTCACAAGAACAATCAAAATAGAAATTGGCTTACCTTGCCATCTTCTTGGTTGTGTAGAACTTGTTTGTTTCTCTTCGCGTATATAATATAAGCTGTGAAAGCCACAGCGAATGGAACCTGGGATAGGGTGATAAGCCAGTATGCTACCCCACAGGGTTTTATCCTGATCATACCCTGAGCAGAGAAGAACATCATAGAAATCACATACATGTTTCATATGATTATGTAAATATCTTACTGAGGACTTGTAACTTTTGACTGTCGTATGAGTTGCCACTGACGTCTTCAATCCACTGAACTCAGATACAATTAATGAATGTGGAGAAACACAATGATCTGATTCCAAGTATAAAGAAAATGTTCCAACCCAGTGACGCGGCTTTTGAATCAGCACTCGTGTTTTCAATGGAAAAAATCGCCTGCCTGAAACTACCATTTGGTGCTGTCCGTTCATCAGACTACCGGTGAGACATGAGTTTAACAGGGTATTCCTGGCTACTTGACTCCTAGAATGAGCCTAGACGGTTAGCTAGACCCTATAGTTTCTTTTCCTTTTATTTTGAAAACGGGGCAAGACAACTACCCTACCTTAATTCAAAAGGAGAACGAAAAACGTATACAAAAGTCGGTTTGTTTGGTGAGAGATAGGCGAGAGGGGGAAGGGATGGCAGCGATGAGATGCATCGGGTAGTCACTGCTGCCTGAAAAATATGAACATTTTTTTTTTTTATATTTGTCGTGTGACAAGCATTACTAGCGTTACCAATTATTTTTCTTGGTGCTCACGGCTGATGTGTGCTATCTATCTAGACATGATATTGGACGTTGTCGTCAAGTGATGCAAAAAGGCGCGTGGTGAGGTGCGATAAGACCTACCTATCGAGTAAAATCGACTAAGACAGGCACAGAAGAAATGCAACGGACTAGCTAGAAAATGCCGGCCCCTACTTTCCCCAAAAGCAAGAAAAAAGTAGGGGGGGGGGGGGGGGGCATACTGCAAACGAAAAATGACAAGAGGAAAGACGCATGATTACGAAGGCGCGTTATAAGACATCTTGCTTTGGCTGCTCACGTGCTTCCGACCTGATCGATCCGTTCGTATCGTTTTTTCTGCGTGCCTATCTGTGTGCTGTGCCCATACGCACACTGGCGCGCACAGCTTTAGAGCGCGCGCTTGATGTATGTGTCGCTTTCGTGTCTCAGCAGCCGTGTACTGTTACACTGTAGCGGCAGCTCGAGAAAGCTAACGCGCGCGAGCGAGAAGAGAAAACGTCGCGAGGCTGGGCCATACCTTTCCATGCTTGTCTCCGATGAAGACATGGAGCACGAAGAAGCAGAGCCAGACCATGACAAGCACCGCCATGTCCTTCCACGGGAACCCCGCGCCTTTGCCGCGGCCGTCGCCTGCTGCTTGGCCGCCTAACTCGGCGTCTCCGACGTTTGGGCACGGCAGCAGGGGCTCCTTGTGGTCGTGATGCACGGCGACGGCGCCGCTCTCCGAGCACCAGATCTTGACCCCGGCGCGGCACGTCTTCACGGTGCAGAAGGCGAGGAACAGCAAGAAGAGCACGGTGATGAGCCACTCCGGGAACATGACGTTGCACACCACCCCGATGCTCACGCCGAGGAGGAGGCACGGCTGGAAGAGCAGCGCGATGTCGTAGTCGATCAGAGCCGCGTGCCTGCCGGTGCCGCCCGCGCAGAGGAGGTTGTAGAGCACATTGGAGGCGGCGCCGCCGGTGACCATGAAGGAGGAGTAGGCGGTGGCCCGCTTGAGGCCGAGCCCGGCCACGAGGTTCAGGATGGGGAGGAACAGCGATCCGCCTCCGACGCCGCCGGCACTCGACACGGACGCGGCCAGGAAGGCGAGGAGCCATGCAAGGACGGTGTTCAGGCCGAGGCCATGCCCATGCGCGGTGCCGACGCGTGAGGACGGGTCGACCATGCGGTGCTCCCGCCATTGCGAGAGCCGGTTGAGGAGGCTTTGGAGGTGGCCGTGGTGTGGCGAGGTGGAGTTGTACGCCGCTGCGGCGGAGAGGAAGGAGATGGAGGTGGCGGCGACGAGGAGAGGTAGGAGTTGGGTAGTCTTCGTCATCTTTGACCTCTGCTTCTTGGAGCTTGTTTTTGCAGTTCTGCGAGGGGGGGTGAGGAGAGATGCTTGTGACTTGCAGTTGCAGGTTTTATACTTTTATATGCAAGTTTTTAGGAAAAAGGTTTGAAACGTTACAAATACAAAAAAAAAAGGGGGTCAGGTCCTCTGAAGAAGGGGTCAGGTGTTTTTGGAGGAACATTGGATTGACATAGTTATTTTTAGGAAAAAAAAAGGTTGAAAAGGCCATGTCTTTGTCATTTTATTATGCATCTGAAAGGCTGGATATAACTGTTCTTTGGGGGAAGAAATGTTTTAGCAATTCACTTGCTCAAAATGAAAAGAAAGAAACAATTTAAAAAAAGAAATTAGCAAATCCAACTACTTAAAAAAAGAAGTTAGCAAATCCAACTTAGCTTGGTTCTGGAATAAATTTGGCCCATGAAACTTCATCGTTTTCGTACGTGTACCCTTTTGCTAACTTAATTTTATTTTTTCTGGTCAATTTTCCTACCATCAATTGTTCAATTTAACACCTAAGATGTTTTTCTTGGGAAATAAAATAAAATGGATATAACAGCAAGCTTAGTTTGTACAGATCTATCCTAGTTTCTAGATGAGTACTGTACCATTTGCGCCTATAAAGGACCATGGACACTTATGCATGTGGTTTTTAGCTTTTGGCCTTGGTACGAGTGATCATGCGAATAAATCAAAAAGCCGATAAGCTGCTTCTAAAAGACTATTTCGATAAATCGCGTCGAAACGACTATTTGTTTATTCGATGGAATGGAAGACATAAGTTATAAGTAATAAATTAAAATAAGCTGGAAAATAGAATTTATTTATTTTATGTGAGCCCGCCAAACAGGGGCGGACCCCTATGCCAAGTTGTCAAGGCTTTAAATCTATTTTTTGTGACTTGTATGCCGACCTACTAAGGCAGGCAGAGGATATACTTCCCATTAAAAAAACTGTGCACTTCTCTGCAGATCTTGTATGAATGCCTTCGTTGCTTGCGGCTTGTGGCCGTTGCTCTCAGGACAGAATGTGTTTATTGTGACGTCTGATCCAGAGCTCATAAATACGAAGCTCTTTAGGACCTGGGACAACAAGAAAAGGAAAGGTGCCTTTCTCGACCGTGTAAATATCTTCCACCACCATTATGTTACCTGTCACCAATCCTAAACAATAATTTCTTGGCTGCTTATACACTTCATCCGACAGGCGTCAGAAAATGCCAAGTTCTTAGAAACTAACCTTTCCTTGTTTGACCTTGCGAGTATTGATGACACAAAATAAAAGGTACAGAATAACATGTGCAATTGGTCCAGTTGCAACGAACAAAGGCGACAGCATATCTGAACCAATGGAAGATCTCTAGCTGAAGTTAGTATGGACACATGCATTTAAACAATCACAAATTAAGAGCTATCATTGAAATGCAATCGACAATATTGTTATGCACAAATTCTTGTAAGATAAACCCAACTTCACAGCACCAAAGCTTCCATACCCATAAGGCCATAATTCGACCTCCCTTTCATCTTTTTATCGGTAAAATTGTCATGAATGCTTATAAATAGTACTATAGAAGAGAGGTCAAGAACTCCGGATTGGAGAAATGAAAGAATAACAGCTACACACCCGCAATGAAGACTTCGGCGATTCAAGCTCGTCAATCACCAGGGATCATCTGCAAGGCATGTCAACAGCCCATGACCATGACAATACCAAATGCAATAGTTCAAGCAATTTCAGTCCCCCCAAAAGAACACCAGCAATAACAACATATGTATAGCATGTCAGGCCGACATATTAGTGGTCCAGAAGAAGGGCTAGGAAACATGTGATGAGAATTGAGATCTACATCAGCACCCAAGCTCAATAGCAAACCAATCCAAGAATGGGTGGTTCACTAGTTATTTGCCAGGTAGGATAGTTCAGATGCAATGCGATACACTACCTCTTTCAACAACAATATAATATGTATGCCCATGCTTAAGACAGAAATGCTGCAGTGCTTACCTTTGATCACGGTCACTACGACAAGTCTGGGAGTTGTTCTCTATCTTCACAATCCTCTGGTATTTACAAATCCGAGCTGGGCCTCTGTGTTAAGGCTCTCAATATTATTTACAAGCTCGGAATGGCGGTTAACATTTGGGTTCTTATTTACAGCAGCACCACTATCTTCTAGTAAACATTGACTGAAACCATTATCATCAGTGCTATTTGGGCCTTCAGACATGCAGTCCAAAGAACTACAACTGCTTCTGCAAGAGAGTCTACCATCTTCTGAAAACCCAGATTTCTGTCGCTGCAGCAATCCATATCTGTTACCATCAGGTGTGCTCACCCGAGAGAGCAAAAAAGTTAGCACAAGATAAATAAAATCAAACAAAAAAATATCAGCACGCCTTTCTCATTGCAAAGATGAAGATTTGAAATATCCAAGGAACATTGATCAGGCTTTATAAACCAGATAGATGTATTACATTAATGACTTAACGCTAATAACTAAGGTAAAGTGCTCAGCACAAGCTTAGATCATACCTTGTCTGTTGAAACCTAGATGTATGAAGAGAGTCAAAGACCGGTATGAGATTCTTTGACCATGATTCTATATTACGAGTCTGGACTTTTTCTATTTCGATTTCCCCTAAAACCGTATCGGTGTTGTCTGCTTCTAAAGTTCCATCCCCCATTACTTGAAAGTGTATCTGGCCACCAATTAAAACACAGCTGTTATGAATAAAAACATATAGAAGTCAAACAGATAAGACAAATGTGGTATTGGAAGGGCAAAGGTGAAAGAAAATACCCCAGATCTTGACCAGAGTGGAATTTGCACAACATGTGTCTGCAGTTCACTCTCGGAAATATAAAAGTTGTGATTTTCATCAGCACTAAGCTTCATTCTTTCAGCAGCAGCACCACTGGACGGGTACATACTAGTTCCTTTCTTCACCACTTTCTGGAAGAGTTTATTGTTTTCTCCATTGTCAAAATCACTATATACATAACTCTCAGCAGTGTCTCTTCTATTTCGTTTATGGCAAACATCCCACTTCTGAAGAGCTTCTATAACAAACTTTGTGTCAGTTTCTCTTTGTGACCCATAAGAAATGGCACCTGAGGGAAAATCAATTCCAGAATCCTGTTCAGCTGAGCAATGAAGAACATACTGTATGATGCTTCCAGATGGAGAAAATACTAATAAATAGTACTTCATGCAAAGCAAACTTCCATCTGAGTTAGGGACACCACCCTTGCAGTTGTGAAATGTTGAAGCAATAGCACCAGAAATTGGACTAGAAACACCTGTTGCAAATGCTGCAGCTCCATGGACAGCACCCTTCAACAAGTTATTCCCATTTCTTATTCTACTAACAACAGACAATGTTATAGGGGGGCCAGATACGGAAAGCATCTTCTGATTGAGACTCAAAGAGGGAGTTGAGATTTGGGACCAATGAGCACCATGCTTAACTGATGAATCCACAACATAATTATCTTCTGCAAGGTTGTTATCACTATAGTGAAAGCTTGTTGATCCACTATATGGAGATATTGCAAAGAAATGACTTGTTCCCCTTGAAGAGCTAATCATTATCCATTCACTATTGTCGCTAAAACTGATATCTTTTATGACCTATCATAAAGGTGATATTGTTACAAGTCATGAAACATTAGAGATAATGGTTATGAACTATGTATGCCAGCTTACCGCATTGGTGATGCCTCTCTGCAATTTGTACAGATGAACATAGGTTCCATTTGGACCAGCTTCTGATGCACTCCCATGTGAAGGCATAATGCGAAAAACATTGATGCTTCGGCCATGAATAGAAGCTGTCACCAACAAAGTTCCACTCGGATCAAAACAAAGTGCTGAAATGGGACTAGTATGTGCCCTGAACTGAACTATCATTGATTTTGAGACAATATCTCGAACAATGATCTGTCATTGGAAAGGGAACAGACTACATGTCATGGTTCGATGAAGTAGATAAGACATATACAACATACAAAATTATAGTGAGATAATGTTATTTATAATATGCCAAAAATATGAACATTTGTTTGCAATTAATCGCCATTACTAATCCAACTTAATCAGCAGGGTAAGTTTTCCCATCCATCATCATGTCTATTCTATCTTTGAATTCCACCCAGACCCAAAGCACAAGGGGATTAGCTTTCCACCTGTCCTACTACACCATCTTTTTTATCTAGGTTTTAGCTAAAGGAAAAAAAACTAGACATCCACTTTGCGTATATTATTGAGGGATAACAATAGTTATTATTAAGTTTTTTGATAGAACAGATTAACAGGGATAATCTGCCACAAGGATAATTTTTGTACTGCATCCACATAGGGTAGAATGGGGGCAGATCAGCCTCCTGAACAACACCAACCACATAGTCAGATTGTTACCCAACTGGTCAGGTGGGTTTCGAGGTCCCTAACTGCCTTATAATCTGTTGACTGTAATTTAGCATATAGAAACAACATAGTATGAGTATCGAAAAGGTGGTAAACAGTTTGCCACCTTTGGGATAACAAAGTTAATGATGAATATATGTAGTGTAATGAAATATGTACCATTCCAGCATACTCAGTATCAATACTATGCCCATTTGTTGCTCCATGTGCTTTGAAGCCAGAATTCCCTTGCTTTATAGTACCATTACCATTTGGAATTAAGTCTGAACAATACTTGGATAGCTTCTTATATCCAACATCACCAAGTGTTACAATGCCAGCAGCCAGTTGCTTGCTTGATTCTTTTGCATAGTGTGCCACCACACTTCCATTCAAACCAGGAGGTGGAACTAAGGGAGACAAACTAAGAAGCTGAGGGCTAACACGGCCTGTATTTGGAACTGGAACTGGACTCCCAGCATATGCAATCCATCTAGGACCCAATGCAAGTGGACCATAACCTGAAATTGGTGAAACTATAGGGCTGGTAAGAATCGTATATTCCCTCTCCAATGTCACAGCATCAAAACAATGTATCTGCAAAAGGTATTTATTTTCCATCAGGATCAATCATGATCCAAACACCAAGTTAGAACCATCAAACATGGCATACCTGAGCAGCCTGAGAAACAGCTACAACTCTATGACTGCACCTTATGGAATAAACAGCTGATCTGAACTTCATTGTATGCACGTAATCATGGACCTTCAATGAATAAAAGCGAAGGACAGTAGGAAGATTTTCACTGCCAATATTATGGCAAGTACCATTAGTTCCATTGAAAACTGGGCCATTGGCATCATGGCTGTTTGCACTTCCTGTGCTAGTTCCACCACCAGCAAGAGCTAGCAATGGACGTACATCTGCAAATCTGTCTTCACCTTTCTTCGAGGCAATTGGTTTCTTTAGCAGTTGTATGAAAGAAACTGTGCCATCATGTCTAGATTCTAGCTGTCTTACATCATCAGCATGTTCAACATCCCATACTTGGAAGCCAGATCTGTAAGCTAGCAGCAAAACCTGTCGCAGCATGTCACCCCCACATTCGAGTTTATCAAACCCAGCCCATTGTACCTGCAAATCATATGATATATAAGGCAAATATAAGCACATTTTTACATGGAAATATTACTTGCAAGGATTACAAAGAATAATGTACTCAAAAACTGAAATTAGGAGCCTATACACATCATTTATCTATAAGATTTATACACACTTTGCATGACTGAAATGCTGAAGATTAACATTCGGACAATATTATTTCTTTTATGTTCCGCAATACAATGATACTTGTCAACATGGGGCTGTAATCATCAAAACTCAAGTTTCAAGATCATAAACAACTTTTTTCTTTACATATAGTATTTTTGCTATACAGACCATGGTGAAGTTCATGGTTAATGTTCAGCAAACTTGGTGGACGGCCTTTTCTTATGAAATGGCATGTTATAGTGACAAAAAGGAGATCCTTAGCTTAAGAAATCAGAGTTCAACTTCCATGCCCTCATCTTCTAATTATAGTGACATATCATTAGAGGGAATAGGAAGGATGTATAATATGCATTGTCATAATGTCCTGACCTGGACAAACAGGAACATTTTGGATCCAGAGAATTACAACAAGGACTCAAAGCTAGCTTGTCTATTAATGATAACTCTATGGTTCCATTTCTGCAGTTTGTTTTGATAACATTCTAATCATCTCACCACTTTGCCTTACTGCTAGACAAACTAGCTATTACAATACCATACCAAAAGAGTAGTATTATCTAGTTCAAACATCAGCAGCTGGGTATATGATGCTCAGCATAAATGCATCAACACTAACAATAAATACTAATATTGCCACATGGTGTGCATCTCGGGAGCAGAAACAAAATTGGCAGTGCCTTCCGACCATAACTAAACTTTTGCTCATTTTGCATCAGTTACCACTAATGCACACGTGAACCAACTAAAAGCTTCTCCAGTATCCAATTATTGCTATACTAAAAAAACACACAAAAAAACTTTTTAAACAAGTAGAACAACCTGATCACGGCTCCCATCCTCGTCGTGGCTGGCGATCGAGTTCGCCAGCGACGCGCCCGCTGACCGCAGACTGGAGGCAGCCGTGGACGCCCCCGACGACATGATCCGCATGTAGTTGGACAGCGACAGCGCCGAAAAGAACCCCCCGCCGCCGCCGCGAGGAGCCTGCGCGCCATTCCGCATCAAGCCAACCCCCAAGGACACGTGCACGCTACCACCACCACCGCTCCTTCTCAACAGATGCAAAACCGAGCCTTAGCCTCCAAGCTAAAGCAAGCCGAGACGGAACCACCACCACACCGTTTGCCTCGCCTCGCCTTGGCGCTCCGACGATCGAGTCAGCAACTCACGTCCCCCGGGCTGTTTCTCTTGGGACTCGGAGGGACGCTCTGGCAAGAAACAGCCCACCAACCGTATCCTCAGGTGAGCGACATGGCCGCGGGAGAGCTCGGGGGGAGGGGGGGATCGCCACGGGCCGGGCGAGACGCCTAGATCATCCGGCGACGCGCCGGGGGGGGGGGGGGGCGACCGGTGGTGGGGAAGGCGGCGAACTGGTGGTGCTCGGGCGAGCAATTCGATCGGAGGAAGCGAGGTTTTGCGGTGTTTCCCCTGGCCGGGGAGGGTGTGGGGCGATGGGATTCGGTGAAATAGGCGGAAAGGTTGGTTTATCTCTCGAGAAGAATAGATAATCGGTTGCTGCTTTGTGTGTGTGTTTTTTGCTTTGCTTCGCTTCGCTTCGTGTGGAGTTTTACTAATTCGGCAAGGAAAGAGAGAGAGGAGGCGGCTGCGAAGGAAGGAAGGAAGGAAGCTGGGGTTAAGGGGGGCTAGCCGAGGAGGGTGGTGGGGTCGCTGGCTCCTCGCCTCGCGTTCGCTTCGTTGCCTCGCCGTGCTGCTCTGTCGTGTGGCGCTCCTTCCTATCGCTTATGGCTCGTGCACGTATCTGGCTGGCATTGCCCGTTGGATCGGGTCGGAGCGCGGAAACAATACTTCGACCCGACCAAACTTCGCCGCGCCAGAGCAGGCAGGTCGTACGGCTCTTTTTTCTGAACCGGCCGAGCGCCCGGGCTTATTACACTGTTAAAGACTTGAAGCTAAAGGGTTACAACTAAAAAACCCGTTAAATATACCGTTGGTTTTAATAATATGAGTGTTGTGCTGTCAAACAAACTTAGAGTAGAAAAGATCAAAAGGTTAGTAAATAGAGGATGAAGTATATTTTTAATGATAAATCTATGTACCCCTAAGTCACCCGCTTTTCTAGTCTGCCTAACCTTATTTTCATTTAAGTGTGTATTATTTGTACTGAAATCACTTAGTTCATTTTTGCAAGTAGTAAAATCACTCAAATCATTTTTACAAGTAGTAAAATCACTCAAGTCATTTTAACAGATGTTGAAATCGCTTAAATAAGTACAAAATGATTCAAACAAGACCTATAAACCATAGGTTATGAGTTCAAATCCCAAAAAAACGTATCGTAAAATTCATATAAATAATCACCCACATGTGGTTAATGAAAATTCATATAAATAATTCACCCACCTGTGGTTAATGAAAATCAAATTCTGATTAGTAACTAGACAAGTAGAATGCCCGAACTATAGAAATGAATGTTAAAAGTGGACCCCCCCCCCCCCAAAAAAAAGTGGGGCACTAACGCTGATGAATAGAAAGCCCGATCGGTTGGGCTTCAGCTTCTGGCTTCCGGCTTATTTTTCACTATTCATAAATTTCGTCTTTTTCTAAACTTTTGGCTTTTTGTTGAGCTTTTTTGCCGGTTCTTTTTTTCCCGTATGTGTTTGTATTATACGTAATGGGCTAACATATTTTTTAATTTTTTAATTTTTAAAATTTAATTATGCTAAATAAGCCACTGTCAACTACATTGTTTTTTCAGCCAGCTACAGTGTTTTCAACCGTAAGCCACCAAAAAAAACCCAACTGATCACCACCATAGTTTGCACTAAAGCATGATGATAATTCTGTTCAGCAAACATAGGATGAAGCTTATTAAGTGTGGTGTTAAAAATATGATATGGAAATGGAGTAATAGATATACGAAAATTTATGCATGTAATTCTAAGAATCATTTGCACTGCCTCTTCTGATACAGCGGTCAATTATAAATAGGAGTTCAATAAAAGGCAATGTGCCTGAAAGCACGAGAATATCGACACATAGGAAGCTACCATGTGAATGTATCTAGCATACCAGTGTTCAGGTCTTTAGACTTGCCACTAGTGTCCACCAATTTTAAAAAGACACACATACGTTTAGTAGAAAAATTTATGCTTGTGCATGTAAGACCTTGAATTTCTCTGATAAATTTATAGCGTCTGAAGGGCATATACACACGTATGTGCAACGTAGGGATGAAAATGGATCGGATCATACCCAAACCATATTTGTATTCATATTTGTAAACGAATACGAATACCAATATGAATATTCTTGAATACGAATATGAATCAAATATTGTAACGAATACGAATTTAAATTGAATATCTACTCAATTCGGTCAGATCCAGATATCCTCATAATTTATGTAGTATGAAGACATTAATGTTATTTTATTATTGTACAATCACGCTTAATCAATCTAATTCATTGACTTCACTTAAAAAACATGAATTCACATTCAATTAAAAAATTGTCCAATTAATTAGTCATATTGTAATAAAATATGCATGTTGTTTCGTCGAATACGAATATGGATACAAATAGTTTGAATAAAATAATATTTTGAATGGTAAAAGTCTATATCATATTCGTATTCATATTTTTTTTTACAAAATTCGAATACGAATACGAATAGGATAGAATTGTTAATCGGATGGAAAAATATATACCATATTTGTATCCTATCGAATGTGATAACCGGATAATACGAATAATTCGTATCCACTTTTCACCCCTATGTACCAGTGTAGTGTGAGTGTTGTGTGTACGTCACCATATACCTTAAAAAAGAATACCGATGCATGAACAGTCGCTGCGAATATCTCGGTTTTAAACACACCTCGATATAAAAAATAAAAAAAGTAAACTCGAAGATGGCAAGGATAGACAACACACTTGCACGATGGATTGAGTACCACATGATTTTCTCGCTGATACCCAATAACTGGGGTATGACAGTGACATAACAATGGATTTTGCTCTGTGCAACACGCTATGGTTTTTTTAGCATAGAATCACACGACAAAACCAAATTAAGGAAGTTGGTACGTTCTTCCGCTCAACAAGACTTGTTTCATTTTATTTCAAGGAGGGCCAGGTCTAACTTTTAGGCCTAGAAGTGGGCTGATTCATGACGAGACGAATGGGTGGGCATCTTAGCGGGCTGATGTAGCGCAGGCTCATCTTGGGCTCACAAAAAGAAGAGTTAGACTAGGCCAGGCCTGCTCCTTGATAGAAAGGGCCAGTCCAGGTTAGGCTGGGGTTGGTTCACGCTTCTGCCCTGGCAGATAAGGTGTGCCTACGATAGGTTGCTGGGCTGGAGAACCGGGGCTGGGTGTTCAACCACGAAGCGCGGTGTTCTTCGGCGTCCCGTCTCCGCCTGGGCATGCCAATGGTTGAAAAGGTGCTCGCGAGTCGCGAGAGGCATTTCGCCGCCGTGTCAGTGTGTCACCGACTTCCTGTCACTGTGCGAGCGGGGGGGCTATGGGCCTTGCGCGCGGAACGACCAGTTCGTTGGCGATTGCTCGTCGTGCAAAGGCAGGAGACGTGCCCGCGACAGGTCGTGGCTCGTGGGGTGAGAGCGCGGCACCCTCGCGTCCGCCGCTCCGCTGAACACATCCCACCCATGTTAATTGTGGCTCAGTTCTTTTTGTCTATAGATTATGGATTATAACTTATGGTTTTCTTAAAAAAGAAAGAGTGATTTCTTTATCATCGTTCTGAAGTAGTTTATCGGGGTAATCTTTTCGAAACAGCTTATCAGTGTATAATTCGTTCACACAAACGCTCACGATAGAGCCAAAAAGCATAAGCCGCAGCCATAACCTGTAGTCGAAAAGAACCCACCCGCATCCTCCCTATTCGCTCCGATGTGGCTACTGACTGCAATGCGGTTGTCAGCGCAGATGTCTTATGTACACTGTACACATACCAGAGGTGGATTTTGGGGTGCATGGGGTGCAGCTGCACCCCCAAATTTTTGGAAGAAAAACATATATATATATATATATATATATATATATATATATATATATATATATATATATAGGAAGCCTCTTTTCTACTCTCGGGTGTAATTACACCCTATATCATATCTCACAACGTAGGGAATATCTCGCGTAACGAGGAGTATGTACATGTAATATATGAGTATTTAAGACTATATAGGTGGTATGAACAATTTTTCATACGTAGTATGTACATTTTTTTCAATATACTCTTTTTTATGTACGTATATAAAGGTATTTACAAAATACGCTAAAAACTATGGACTCCCTTGCAATTTTTTCGTGTGGTTCACATTAGAATATCTTATAATTAGTATATGAGTATACCTAAGGTGATAAAGAAGTATTTCAAATTTATTTAGGTGGTATATTAGAGGTGAGTGTAATTACATCCGGGAGTAAAAGGTATTTTTCATATATATATATATATATATATGTGTGTGTGTGTGTGTGTGTGTGTGTGTGTGTGTGTGTATGTATGTATAAAACAGGGGCATCATGGTGCCCAGACTCCATGATTGAGACTTTCCATCTATGATTAAGATTTTTCCATTCATAATTAAGAAATCTAAAAGCAATTGTACGCATGATATATTATATATCATTGCAAGGCAGAGAGACTTGGTGCCCGGGCACCTTGGTATCCCATTTCAGCGTCATATATATATATATATATATATATATATATATATATATATATATATATATATATATATATATATATATATATATATATATAAGAGGTATATTAGATATATGTGTACATATATCTAAGATTCTATTTACACTTCTTCTCTGATTTTAGCCCAAAAGCGTCTTCTTCGTGGATCAGCCCATGCCCAATGCGGCCATGCCCCATTGACATCTATTGGAAAAAACACTAGCCATTCATTCATAGACCAGTCGCCCAAGCAGAGTCCTAGCCACCAGCCCCAGGTCACGGTGGTGCACCGTGCAGGCGCGCATGCTTGGCTCGGGCTGCTCGGCGAGTCAGCGTCGCGGCGGGCCGACGGCTGCTCCGAAGTCCGGCCAACACTAGAAGTAAGGTGAGCTTTTCCTCCTTTAAAAATTTTGATAATAATTTGCATTTTGTAAAATCCAATCAAACATCCAGTAATTAGTGCTTAATTGTGTAATGTATAATTGGACAAATTAGAAAATGGAGAAGAAGAAGACATACAATTTGAACTTTGTGGGATCGAGCAAGGAAAGTTCCAAAAGATAACATGTACATCCACAACAAAAGTCTTTCTAGGAAGCAAAGCTAACAACAATTCCACTCCCATTTTAGCTTAGCAATTGTAAAAGAAACATAATAAAAATGTCAATGTTGACAGTAACAAGAATTCACTTATTTTGGAAGAATTAAATGATAGTGAGGATGAGATTAATACATGCATGGGGATGCAAGCACAAAATCAAATCATATGGATGGAGAAATTTACGATATCAATTTGCTTCCACATGATCCTGAAAAGGGGATTTCTATCACAAATTATGATGTTAATGAACAAGATGTAGTGGGAAGATGATACATTGCGTTAGAGCCATGTCAACCACGATGATATGATTTCCCAAGAAGAGTATGTGTCGCTTCATATTGTCTTGGTTTAATAAGTATAATTGGCTTGAGTATAGTGTTGAACTAGCTGCTGCCTTTTGTTTTGTTGTTAATTGTTTAAGGACAAAATTAATTATGCTGGTGGAGATTGTTTTGTGACCGAAGGATTTAAGAATTGGCAAACAAACTGTTAGGTTTGATAAACATGTTAGATGTATTACCAGTGCTCACAATCAACCTCAAGAGAGAGATAATTTTTTTATCTAACATGGAACATCAGTTCAAGAGTCTTGTAAAGATAAGTAATATTGCCAAGATTCTATATAAATCTCAGTTGACCTATTCACTAAAGTGCTTGAGGTTTCCCTTACACCAAGGATTGACTTGACGTGGTCATAATGAAAGTGAAGAATCAAATAACAAAGAAAATTTTCTTGAACTTCTAAATTTGCTAAAGTATTTTGTGTTTTGATTGCACCTCACAAAGTTATAATGTGTTATATTTGAACTCTTGTGCGATGTAGTTTGAATATTTAAATTCACAGTTTTGCAGACTCGTTACTTAAACCTTATATCAGCCTCTAACACATACATGTTGTAAAGGTGTAACAAAATTTTTTTACACCTCACCAAACCTCGAAGGCTACGGTGAAGAAAAAAGAGATGACTTTTTACATAATACACAAATTCTTTTTGGTGGTAAGAAAATTTCGCCGCGTGGCGACGTCAATCCTCTAACCACCTCGATAGAATAATGCAAGTGCCTTGTGGTTGGCTCCCACACGGTCATTGCCGCCACATGACTATCGAAACAAACACTTGTGCCAACTCACATCAACCAACCAACCGCTCGCTTAGTCAACGTACATGCCGCAGATCTCCCTGATCTCCCCGTTGTCGCCGGTGAGCACCTCGATCCGGCCCATGTTGATCATGGCGGCCGCGTAGTCGCTGAAGTACTCGTCCGGCGACTCCGCGGCCGCCATCCTCGCCACGTACTCCCTGGTCCACTTGTCGTTGAGGAGTGCCTGGTCGGAGACGAACAGGCCCATGTTGTTGTACACGTCCCGGTAGTAGCTCAGGTCGAACGCGTACGGGCTCCCCGGGTTCATCGCCACGGGCGTCGTGTCGTTGGCGTCGCCGGCCTCGCACGCCTTCCGCAGGTCCGGGGCGTACGTCTTGTTCAGCGACGGGTCCTGCGCCCCTTTCCCGCTGTAGTTGTAGAGCCGGCTCTCCGCGAACGTGAAGCACTGCGCCGACCCGATCGTGTGGCTTCCTACAACAAAGAGATATACATGATTCAGCAGAGATTAACGAAGTTGATGAATGGATCAATTACTGAAACTTGCGTACTTTTGTTTCCACTGGACAAATTGATTGCACTGCGAAGTACTACTCCTACCTGATAGGACGACGAGGTCCTTCCATCCCAGGTTCTTGACGCTGAAGTAGATCTTGAGATCGACAATTTTGGAGTCCGGTGGCGGGAGGTCGTTGTTGGCGTCGAAGTCTACGGACACCTTGCCGTCCCGGCGTCCGGTCTCCACCGGGTACCGTGGCCCGTTGCTCTGGAAGAAGGAAGCCGCTTGTCGTCGGGGACGGGCAACAATAAAGATCACGGCGAACTTACGAATGCATTTCACCGATGCTAAAGGGATAGGGCAAATTGTATGCTAACCAGGTATACGGCGTCCCGCGCGGCCATGGCGATGATGTCCGCGCACGACACGGTCAGCGGGCACTCCGCCTCCAGCTTGGCCTTGATCCTCTCGATTTCGTCGTAGCCGCGGAGGCCGTAGCTCGGGTGGGCGTTCCTCTCCCCCTTCCCGGTCCGCGATATCAGCATGATCGATCCGTCACAACCCTGCACATCACGCATCCAAACACAAGCCAGCCCCATCAACCACCACGGCAACGCAACGCAACGACGTACGCGACTCGTGCACGCGACGCGACATGAGAAGCGCGCGCGCGAGCGGGGGCGGGAACGCAACGCAACGCACCCGGGCGAAGCAGTCGTGGAGCTGAAACCGCAGCAGCGCCGGCCCGAGGGTCTTGTCCTTCTGGACGATGTCCCGCATCTCGGCGAGCACCAGGTCCTCCGCCTGCGGGCACGTCTCGTTGTAGAACCCGATCGCGAGCCCAGCGGCATCCGCGCGGACTGGCACCGGCAGCCCGCTCGCCACGGCCGCGACGATCAGCAGCAGCCTGACGAGGACGCCCGATGCCATCCAACCGGACGGGAAGAAAGAAAGGACCGAAGCGCCGGAAGTCGTCGTCGACGTTGCTTACGACGAAAGGAAGCAACTCAAGAACGTTGAAACCATCTCTTGCCGGGAAATCCGGAAGGAGAAGAAGACGGAGCTGGAATGGAACTGGACATTAAAATTGCCGGTATCGATCGACCTCCAGCGAATAAAACTCCCCGAAACGCGAGAATAAAGAAACGATGGGAGGTCTTTGCCGATAGAGGGAGGGAGGGAGACTGGTAGTGGTAGGTAGGTTGGCTATCGCTTTCGAGAAACTGAAGCTGTGAAAGGCTAGCCGCGAATTGGAATGGGGCGCTGGAGGCTACGCGGAAATGGTGAGAAGAAAAAGCAGAAGGGAACAAAATTTTCTATTTCATACGGGTCAGGAGGCGCGATGGTAAAGACTGCGTCAGATAGTTTTTAGCTATATTTTTAATAATAGCGGCGATTATAAAAATATTAAAGCAGATGGCATATGCAATTTTAAGTTTAGAAAATCGTTTAAAAAATCGTTTTAAGAAACCATCTTATTTCAACATTTGATCTATTAACTTTTTGAGAAGTCAAAAACTAAAAACCAAAAATAAAAAAAAGGGCCATGGACGACGGTGATGTGGCTTTTGCACTTGTCAACGCGTGGCCCTCACACACTTGAGCCGATTACTAGAGTACCAGTGTCTTTGTCTACATTATAGATAGACTTGTCCGCCCATCTGCAAGCATGGTACGAAAGGTTCTGCCTGAACTTTAACCTCACACATCTATAAACTTGCAAGCATCTTACGGAAAATTAACTGACCAAATGAAGAAACATTCAGGAGCTAGCGTAGATTTTAACTCGTCTGGTTGGCAGTGCTGACCGGGATGGTTGACGTCTAGCACACCGGAGGCCAAGCCGTGATAGCCTATGGTTCTTAAGCTGCTCCGCCTGCTGGCCTACTCGCTGGATACGCGTACCAGTTTTTTTCCCAAGTAGTTGCGCATATAGGGTGCTCAGTCTGACAATGGCTCATAATTTTTTCACTATAGCTGACTTATTTTCTACTGATGATAACTTATTTGACGTAATTAAATTTAAAAAAATTAAAATTAAAAATATGTTAACCTATCATATACAATGCGAAGGAATACGAGAAAAATGCAAAAGGTCCAAAACAGCAAAAAAGTTAGAATAAGCCAAAATTAAAGAATAGTGAATTAAAAGTCAGAAGTTAAAGCTAAAGTCAGAAATTAAAACTGAAACGAGCTGGGCAAAAGTCAAAATACTGCGTTTCACAGAACAGAATTGTAAAATCAGACAGTTGTGCACTGCACACAAGTGGTGTTTGTTCGACTGGGTTCTATACTGAAACAGTTGCAATGCTGGTACAATTCAGGCTCCTGTTTGCTAAAGCACATGCCCGCTAGGTTGCTTGTCGAGGACCTTGCGCTAAAGAATGACGTCGTATGGACAAGACCAGGTTATACTATTACTTATGTTGCTCCTCACAAGGTTTAGTCCACCAAGGTTGATGTATCGTATCGTATGACTTGTCTTGCGGTTGGACGGTTGGTGTGTCAAATGTCAAATGCCGCAGGGTTCAATTTATATCACCGCAAAAAGTGCGTGGACTCTGAAATAGCCTAAAAATTCAAATTTCCTCCCCTTTCCCAATTTGGCAAGCCCCAAAGTCCGCTTTCCCTTTTTGGCAATCCACCTTCTCCTTCTCCTGGCGCTACCGCGCGCGGGCGTCACTCCAACGCCTCTCTGTTCATCCCGTACACGTGCCGCTCCCTCGCTTCGCCGTTTTGCAGCCACCGCTCCCCGCGCGTTCCTACCAGGCTGTCAGCGCGGTCCCACCGATCAACCTCATGCCCCTGCTCCTTCCTTGCTTCGCGCGCCGTCGCTTGCACGCTCGTCTCTCTCACCGCGGCACAGGTTGCTCGCTTATTGCTCAAGCTGTGCCCGGGAGTCAAACTCTGCAAGAAGACAGTGCCACATCGCCATGTCCATTGCGCAGCAGTAGAGCCCGCCTCATCTCCTCGTTCCCGCACAAGAGACATGCTCCCGAACCGCCTCTCCGTGGCCACTGACAACCTTCGCCTTTAAAGTGCCAACCCCACTGTCTTGAGCTCCCTAACACTCCCACACACCTTCCAGAGCCACCAATTTCAACTCAAGCTTATCACTCCGCCGCCGGTGATCTCCCCTGCGCCCGGTGAGCCCTAGCGGCAATTTTGAGTTCCTTTCGATTATTTTCTGATTCCTTGCTCTAACATGGTCTCCTTTACTCCCTGAACACGCCGGTGAACTTTCTTGGATGAGTGCATTTGCCTGGAGCCCTGGCGGTTGAAGCCGCTGCCGACCGAAAAGCCTCTTCTGTGGCCAGCCCACCTGGGCTTTTCCCAACTTAAACCGTCACTTCCATCGAAACCCTAATACTCCATAAATGGGTGAATAGCCCCCAATTTGGCCGGAGAACCCTTAGAGAACCATGGCGCCGCCGTGAAGGCCGCCACCTTCCCGGCTGCCGCTAGCCGCCACCACCGTCCATCCACTCGCCTTCTATAGTCCCAAAATAGGTTCCCAAGCTTAAACCGCCCCTTTCTGCACCACCCATTTCTCTGGAGGAGTCTTGCTGACGCCGCTTCGTGCGAGCCGTTGTGCTCTGTTTCTCGCCGGAGAAGGGAGTCTGGAGATTGAAGAAGACCCCCGGGGGCAACGTTGTCACATCTCGCCCGTCACCATCCATTTTGTTCTTTCCATCTAACCGTCCACTCTCGCTTGAATCCAGGCCATCCGCGTCGTCTACGCGTCGCCCATCGGGCATGGATGTGCGCGTGCGCGCTGGGCCTTCGGCCGCGCGCGGTGTGGGCTGCAGGCCGGTCGGCCTATTCGGCCGCGCGGGCACGAAACCGGCCGGGCCACACTGTGTGGTTGGGCCGGCCCGTCACTATTCATACGAGAAAATTCGGAAAAATTATTAAAAATCCCAGAAAAATATGGAAAATTTCAAAAATCTCAAAAATACAGCATTTTGATCATCTCGACGCCATTAACTCATATTTGACCTCCATTCCACCAAACTCATCTCCAAATAAATTCAAAATTCTCCATTTGAGTTTTATGCAATTTACTCCTTTTTAATTAGATTATTTTTTTCGAACTTGATTAGATTCAAGTATAGACTTATGCTGTTATTTTATGTGTTTGCACTAGCTTCCGACTTCTTGGAGGCTGTAGTCCAAGATCCAAACCCGAGCACAGAAGTTTACGAGCTTGTCGAGATTCCCGAGCAGCAAGGCAAGTTGCAAGTTTTTGATCGTATTGAAGCCCATGAATTTTTTACATTGTTTAATTAATGTATTTCCATTATTGTTAATTGTGAAATGTTGATTGCTTAAAATAAAATATTTAGAATAGCATGCTAAATAGTTAAATCCCACCACTGATAAATACCCAGTTTAATTTGTGGCCACATTCACCTTGACAGCCTTAGTAAAAATTAAAATAGTGTATAAATATTTATGGATCATCTCATTCAACATTTTATACTACTAAGTGAATTGGCCGTTGGCCGGTAGGATTTTAAAATTGGTATTAGGGTAAGGATGTGCTGTGGAAAGCCACGAGATGACCTCCGTCCACGACCTTACCCTAGGGTGGAGGCTGGTTTGAAATGGTGGTAGTGCTGTTGAGTAGAGTTGGAGTTGTGGTTGATGCCTCAGGTGGAAAATGTAAGGACGAGAACCTTATGCTAATTAAAAGACACCGTAACTGCTCAACCACAAGAGTTGATTTGTCAACTCTGGTTTAGTAGCTGTTCAACTTGATTGAAACTCTACAGGATGTGGGTGTGTTGATGATGGGGAGTTAGGTATGCGGAACGGTAAAACCATATCTAACAACGATAGAGGTCACTCAGAGCGGGCAAAGGAGTTTAGGGTTAGTTGTGAGCCGTGTCTAAGTGATTCTATCGGGTAGAGCCTATATAAAGAATTGAGCAGTGAAATGACATGATTTTCTTAACTCTGTCGCGGGATTTAAGAAATCGTGTGGGTAAAGTTGAGCAACTTTGCAGAGTGAAATTAATGGTATTCGAATACGCTGTGCTTCTAGTTAATGAAACTGTGTTAATTGGGTGATTCCAACAATGAGGCATAAGTAGATTTCGTAATGTTGTTAAATTGGGTAATTGTGAATTTTTAATTGTTGAAAGAAAACCCCTGATCTTAAGGAGAACTATTTTAACTTTATTTGTTTACAAATAAAACTGCATCCAATCAATGTAATAAAACCAGTATATCCTCACCCTTGATTATCCTTGCAAATAGTAAATTAGGGTTTACCCTTGTAACTTGCTGGGTACAGTTTTACTCATGACTTGCTAAACAACAATAAAAGATCAATGGAATCAGGAAGCCCCAGCTGAGGGCGAGGTTCCTGAAGAGCCCTTCTTCTCTGAAGAAGAGTGGTTTTAGGTTTCAACTACGCTCAGGCCGCTTGGGAGTTTCTGTGATGAATTGTAGTTTTGGGCTTGCACGTCCGTTGGTAAAACTGGTTGTTAAACTGTATCTTGTAATAAAAGCTGGATCTTTTGTTGTAAGCTTATGTTGTTGTGATGATTACTCCCGTTCAGTGCTTCGCAACTGTTTATTTTGGATGATTGTGGGGATTCGTAACACCTTCAGAAATAGAGGCGTTACATACTCGTACGAAGAAAAGTTTAATCCCCAAGGCTCCGTCTAAAACATCGGTTACCACATTCACATAGGAATCAAACTGTTCTGTGTAAAATTCGTACGTTCTAAACCGACCTATTTATTCCCCCTTAAAAAGGGCCCTTATGTAACGCCCCCGTTTCCAGGGGCGCGTACGGACACGGCATTCCGCAACTATTCACGCATGAACAGTTATGGAACGTCGCGCAAGAGTATACCATTGCATGCTTACAACCAAAGTCCAGCATATATTTCACATATGGAATAACATCCAGTTTTGACAGCGGGGCGTGCAAGCCCAAAGTATAAATACATTACAAAAGACTTCCAGAATCCGCTTGAGCACGGCGAAGACCTAAAGCCACGGGTCCTCGTCGAAGAAGAGATCCTCCGGGACTTCCTCAACGGGGAGACCTTCACCTTCGTCTTGATCCTCTAAAGAGTGGATTAAGCAAGCCGTGAGCCAAACAACCGGCTCAGCAAGCCCCAAAAGGGACTCTATCTTACTACATGCACTGAGTTACAATGGAAGGGAGTATACTTGGTTTATTAGCTTTGGTGGATGCAGTTTTATTTGCAAACATTTTTATAAAACGGACCCAAAACTACTCCTTAAGCTCTCAGGGGTTTTCACGAAAATTTATTTAACCAACTAATCAAGTTAAAATATGTACAAAACTACTTAAGCTTTGCTGCTGGAATCACCCAAGTGACACAGCTCCATTAACCGGAAGCACGGCGTATTCGAATACCATTTATTTGACTCTGCAGAGTTGCCCAACTTTACCCACACGCATCCTTAACCCTCATGACTGAGTTAAGGAACCGGGTCTTTTCGCTGCTCAACCCTTGGTATACACTCCACCCGATAGATAAGAAACCCGCACATCCTCGGGCGACCGCTGGCCATCGCGGAACGCCAGACCCGAGTTGTGGGGACCTACCGTTGTCTTGCTCCGACTCCCAAAGCGGGGTTTCACTTAAGTTGAGCAGGTACTAAACCAGGGTTGACAAGTCAACACCTGTGGTTGAGCGGTCACTATGTCATTTGCTCAGCGTAAGGGTCTAGACCTTACATTTTCCATGAGGTCCGCAACCTCCAACCTAGGGTAAGCGGTGGGCGAAAGCTGTCTCGCGGCGCCCCACAACACCCTTACCCCCCAACTCCAATCCTAGGGTAAGAGGTGGGCGAAGACCTTCTCGCGGCTCTTCCCCAACCCTTACCCTACCTTGTGCACGCCGGCACTCTCCGCTCTAAGATACGGTGTCCCATACCACCCTACCTTAGAGTCGGGTTTTCCAAATTCTATTGGCCTGCAGCCACAACCTTATCAGTGTAAGACTTTGCATGATAATAATATCCTACAGTTATCTAGATTGACAGATAATTATTTCTAGGGTTACAAAGGCATGGCTACAAGTTTAGCAGTGCATTTGTCGGTGGTAGGTTTATCTACGTAACATGGCATTCTAAACATTTTATTTTATTTTTGAACTAACATTTCAAAACTAGCTTAATGCAAATAACATAGTAACGTAATTAAACATCATGGGATACAACATGATCAAAGGATTTGGGACTTGCCGTCAATCCGGATGATCTCAGCTAGCTCGAACGAAGAAACTCCTGGATCCTGCGACTGCGCTTGAGCTTCTGGGATCTCCGACACTAGCGCAAACACATAAAATAATTAAATCCAGCTTGAGCCTAATCAAGCGAGGCAAAATAAACTATTTAAAAAGGAGTAAAATGCATAAACCCTTCAAATGGAATTTTAGGAATTTATCTGGAATGAATTTGTGGAAGTGGAGGCCAAAAATGGGTTTAGAATATTATTTGGAGCAAAGTGGTGAAATTTGGGAATTTTTGGGATTTTCTGTGATTTTCTAGGATTTATTTGGATTTTCTGGGATTTTGGAAAAGATTAAATCCGGGAAAATCACTTGAACAGTAGCCGGTCCGGCCCGATGCTACAGTGCAGCCCGGCCGGGATTTCAAACGCGCGGCCCACGCGCGCGCGCTCGGGCGACGGAGCAGGCCGAAGAAACGACCCACGCTCGCACGCGCTCCCGCGGCCCGGATGGCCGACGCGTGGGGCTGGCAGAGGGTGGAGATGCGGGGAAGTGGGCGGCCCGGATTGGGGTGGGTGGAGATCGGACGGCACCGGTACAACAGGCGGATCCAACGGAGGCGAGGCGAGGAGTCAAGCGGGATCGGACGGCTCGGAGACAAGGCCATCCGACGGTTGGTTTTAGACGGCAACGGGGAAAGGGACGGTGGGGAAGGGGCCACGTCGCCAGGCGAGGTTGTCTTCTTCCTCCGGCCGCTACAGGGCCCTCGGGACAGAGCGAAGGCGACGACGGCCGATTGGACACGAGGGAAGGTCGCCGGCGGCAACCAAGGGTACGGGTGGGTGGAGCTCGGCTTAGGGGTTCCATTTTGGAGCTCAGGGGAGCAAGGGGAGCGGTGGAGAAGACGGGAGGGAGAAGGAAAGGCTTCGGCTATCTGGTGGCGGAGGAGGTCGTCGGCGGCGAGATGGTTCAATCGGCGGTGATTACACCAACAGGGGGTCCCGGGGCTCACATTGGTGGCGGAGATGGGAGCTGGGAAGCTGCAGAGGAGTCTGGCCACGGAGAGGGTGATTCGGCCAGCGGGGAGCTTCGGCGTTAGCGCTCCTCGGGGTTCCTCCTGGCCAGAGACAAACACCAATGCGATTAGGGAGGAAAGGGGATGCTCCTGGAGAATGTAATCGGAAAATGGGGAAGAAGAGGAGGAGATCCGTTATACAGGGTTGCCGGCGCAGGGGAGGACCGCGGCGGCGCTATGGGCGGCGGAACTCCAATCGGCTGCTTAGAGAGGTCCTCTGGGGTGGCAGGAAGGGAGAGGAGGCAGTGGGAGCACTGAGAGAGCAAAGGAAGAGAAGGGAGCCGAGGGAGTGGCTTTTATGCCCGGGCGGAGGGAGGGGATTCTTAAGGGAGAAGGCAACGGGTGGCTCCAGGGTCAACAGGAGGGGACGGGGAGTGGGTTGAGCGTCTCCTCCGCGAAGGGGGGGGGGGGGTGACGCACGGCCCTGCACAGTGTACTGGTGACGCGACGGGAGCAGGTGGGGCACGGCATGGACGGAGGCGCGTCCGCGCGCGGGAGAGGAAGCTGCGGCGGCTGACAGTTGGGGCCGGAGCAGAGGCGGCGACACGGCGTGAGGGCGTCCACTCCTTCGGACCGAGGCTGTCGGGACGGCGCGGCGGTCCCAAGCCAGGGGCGGCGCGGGGAGGATCCGAGGGCGGCGCAGACGGTCCGGGCGCGGGCGCAGGGCTCAGTGCACACGCGTGCGCGAGGAGAAGGCGGGGAGGGGTGTGGTGCCAGCGGGAGAGGAAGAACGGGGAGGGAGGCGGCATCCACGGGCTGGCGCGGGCGCAGGGGCGCGCGAGGGAGAGCGAAGGCGGAAAGAGGGAGGGTGCCGACGGAGGAGAGCGGCGCCCGGCCGGAAAAGGAAAACGGGATTTCGGGCGACTTTCCAAAAAGGGAAAGTTCTCAGAATTCACTCAAAAATCCAGCAAAAATAAAGGAAATTTTTGGTTTGAATTTTTGGGGACTTTTCACCTTATTCCTCAACAAGTGAAACTGTATGACCATCCGTCGATCCCTTCCCTTCTCATGCCATAACCATCTATCGCCGCTGATGAATGGCAGTTTGAGACTGGAAAACGAAATGATAGAATAGCGCTACGTACTTAGGTATGCTTGGTCGAATGCTCGAATCGCACTAGAAGAATCATGATTAGCCGGGCCGGCCCAATATGGAGAATGTGAAGCTCGAGCCCGGCCAGACCGACAATACGAGGCCCATGTCAGGAACAGCTCAAAGTTAGACCCACCAGTGAAACACGGGCTAGGCTTTTAATGGGCTACGTGAGAGGTCGGCGAGTGTGTTTTTTTTTTCGAGAGGGAGGGCATTGGCCTTGGCCGGTCCGTCCGTCCGCTCGTTAAAACCCACGCTGCGCTCTCGCTTCCTCCCATTCCCCGTCGTCGGATTCCGCAACCGCCACCCACCTGCGCTTCTGGCTGTCTCCGCGCGCGCAAAGCCGCGAGGGTCAAGAGCGACGACTCCTCCACGCGGTGTTAGTGCCACCCCACCCCCTGGAGTATGTTCTCGCCTTGTTTTTTCAGTCGCTGAAACTCGTCGAAGCGGGCAGGGGAGAAGAGCGGGGGAGAGGTGGTTTCGACGGCGCCCATGGACCTCGTCCGCCGGGAGACGGGAGACCGGAGCGCCGCACCGGAGTTCGCCTCGCTGGACATCAGGGGCGAGGCGGAGTCGCCCGATGCCGACGCGGAGATCGTAAGAATCGTTGCTCGACTAGAGTTTGGTGTGTTCGCTTCGTAGTCTTGCTCTTTTCTAATCGTCTTGTTGCAATCGATTCTGGCTTTGGCCTGAGAAGATGATGGATTCCTCTTTCCCTGGGAAGAGTCTCGAGCGGGAGAGGAGCGGAGACGCCAATCCTCCTTCCACCGGTTAGTTCATCGGTCTGCTCCATTTGCTCTTAATAATGGAACAAAGCTTATCCCAATTCCTTCCTGGTACAAGTTTGTGTATTAGATTCTTTAGCCGATTTAGGATTTTCTTCGTGATAAATAGCTTTGTTTTTTCTTCTAAATTCGCGAACTGAGTCACCGGATATAGGTGAGGAGTCCACGCACGCACGGGTTTGCGTGGATTTCTCAAGCAGCCCCTTAAATCGTGTGTCATGTCAGATGCTTTGCGTGAGATGGCTGCATTCTCATCCGATCCTTGGAAACAGACGCCATCGCTACCTGCCACCTACTCAATGCGTCACGAAACGTGGCTGGCCTGGATTGTTTCTAAATAATATATATTTCTATTAATATTATATAAATATTTCACTGCTTAAAACGTTCATAACTAACTATCTGTCGCTACTGTAGAGTGACACCGGCATCAGTCGTCATTTTAATTGGCGATGGAGAGGTAAATCGTTAATTGAAATGGTGATATAAACCCCGCAACTGTAATCATCATTTTAAATGATGATAATTTTATGTAGAGTCAGGTCTAGCAGCCAGCAGATCTCTATCATCAATTGAATTGACGATAGAAGCTCTGTCATCAATTAAACTGACGACATGCTTTTGTCATCAATTTAATTGACGAGATAGATTATGTCGTTAATTTATTTGGCTACAAAGATATGCTAATTCTATGTAGGATTATTGCCATTTCAAATAGTAACAGAAGATTATTTATATTAAATTTTTTAAATGATAATATATTTATATAATATTAATTAAAAATGTATTATTTTAACGCACCACACTGCTATAGTACCACCGTACGATGTAACACCAATCTCTGGGTTGTTCCTCTGTTACAACATACGGATTGAAGTTGAAATCGTTGAATAAAAAGTAAAATCGCCAACCTTAGCCAATGCAATGTTCCCATCAACAAGCTAATTTTTATACGAGTTTCCACGACGCCACTAATACTAGCGGTACTTCTAATTAAGTCAGAAAGCACAGTTTTAGATGTCCCCAGTAACTCTTGGTTCTGAAATACTAACTCATCATAAAATTGCCGAGGGGCTTACCTGGCCGATAGTTTCAGAAATTCTTTACGAAGCGATTAAACACTGTGCACGTATCATCTGGGCCTCCGCCCCCTCACGTATGTATGGACGGCTCGATAATGCACAGGTGTGGCGAACGTGTATGAGAAGCAGGCGGTGTCAGTGCACGTCGACGGCAGCCCAAGGGAGCAGTTCCACCCCTCGACGCCAACAGCCGGCGGAGCGAAGCGCCGGCGCGCCGGCCGGCGGGTTCCGGGGTGGCGTGACCCGAAGAAGATCATGTTCGCCTTCGCAGCACTGTGAGTGGACTGAAAGCTTTTCCTCCCGTCGTGGTCCATACCATCATTCGTTTTCGTCTATTTCCAGTCTTTTAATTCTTCCTGTCATACGAGTACTACACGATTAAAGTACGAAAAGACAGCGCCCTTCCGGGCCAACTGTGTGATTTGCGTTTCCGGTGTGTTTGCGGTGGTTTATGTCTTTTTTTAATGATAACTGATTTATTTTTTTGTTATAGCTGTAGTGGTTTATTTAACGTAATTAATTTTTTAAAAAGTTAAAAATAGAAAAAAGAACAAGTTAACCTTATGGATATTGCGAAGGAATACGGGAAAAAAGAAAAGAAAAAACCTAAAAAAGCCAAAAAAACAGAAAAAAAAGAGATAAAATTAAAGAATAGTGAATTAAAAGTCAGAAGCTAGAAACTGAAGCTGAAACGAGTGGGGTTAGTTGATCCTATATGTGGCTTCAATAATTTTTTTTTGAAAAAAATTGGCCTTTGACACACGAATTTTTAATTTTGACCCCTGCACGACTTTAGAAGCAACGACTGGTGACACATATCACTTGCCGAGCTCTCGCATAACGGTAGATACCTGTTGTAGCCAAGCTTGGACCACCTACCAAACTAGCCGGCCACAGCAAGAGGCAACTAAGCACTAAATTAGTGTAAGCATGTATAAGTTAAGCACTAATGCACTAATGATGTCCTGTAAATAGCTGCATGTGGTATCGTGGTGTCCCAAATATAATCTCCTGCGATGCAGGAGCTCAGTAAGTGACATGTGTTGATTGTAGTTGTTTCTGTGATCGTAGAGAGAGAGGGCTGAAATTGAAAAATTCATATATCAGCCATATTTAAAAAAAACTATTGCAGTGCCGCATATGCCATCACGTCGCGTTTATTTGGAGCCTTGTTCGTGTCACGGTTTTTTTTTTTGAACTCTGTTCGTGTCACGGTTAGCGGTTATGAACAAGTTGGGCTCTGGTGCAGGGTGCCCTGCACATAGTTGTGTGCAGGGCCATTTATGCCACCACACGTGTCTAGTGCGGGATTAACAGAGTAATTATTGGAGCAATTAAATTAACGCTTATCACGTCCTTTTCCTCGTTACCCCCTTCGTCTCTAGTAAGCGCGCCGCCTGGTCGGCAACCATGACTACCAATCCCAGATCCTTTGCTGTTGTGGCTTTTCTCATTAATAGATACGTGAATTATGTCAATAGCTAGGCTCCAGAGCACGCGATCTTTTTCCACACAACAAGCTTTCCCAATGCAGTAGTTAGTAATTGATTTTATAGTACGGTTTAAGCACATAAGAATGTATTTTGCTGGTAAAATTTAATAGACAACATGAACTCTCATCTGTAGTATGCGGCCTAGGGATGGCAACGGGGGCATTCCCCACCGGGGAGTAAAGGAATGCCCCTATCGCGGAGCGTGTGAAAATCCCTTGATCCTTGTCCCCGACCCCGGTTGTGGAGATGGTAAAACCCCGTTCCCCGCCCCGGACGGGGATTTGGGTGTCCGTGGGGCGCCATCTCCAACTGAATGAAGCAGTAGCAAAAGATAGTTATCAGTCCAGTAATGCTCACACATTTGAAACGAAAGAAAGAAGGAAACTTCTATAGAATCTGAAACAAAAGATAAGCAAAAGTTGATGTTAGACCTTCTCATTTTTGGCCTGAATACTTCTCACCAATCAAAACATGGCAATTCCATTAAATATATCCACATCAATTACATCCATATACAAATAACATGGCAAACAAGCATCCCATTATCATTCATTCACAGATCATGTTCACATTGCCGTATCCAAGTCTGAGTTTGAAGAAATTCATGCACAACTAATTAAATTGATCTCCAACAACCGTAGCCCCCAATAGTTTAGTATCAACAGCAATAGTAGTTCCCCCAACCCCCTTATGGAACCACCAATCGGGATTTCGTTCACATACCTTCAGATTTGGAGGATGGCGGCTCTCTGGGAATGCGCGAACGGATGTGGTTCTACGGCAGTGCAGTTGATGGGGGACGAGCCGATTGGGCACAACGGCGGCAGGGCGGTGAGGGAGATGGCGGTGAAACCATATGCAGATTGGACGTCAGGACTGACAGAGAGGTCTAATCGCTATGGGGCGGAGGCGTGGAGCGTGGGCGCGAGCGCTGACACTACGATGTGCCTGTGTGCCGCAGCCGCCGCTTCGGGAGTGCGGTCGACGTTGTGCTTGTGCGCAGTGCGCCGCAGCCGCCGCTTCGGGAGTGTGGTCGACGCTGTGTTTGTGCGCAGTGCGCCACAGCCGCCGCTTTGGGAGTGTGAGGAGAATTGAGGAAGCGGAGTGACCGAGTGAATGATTGAGGATTAGGGATTTAGGGTTTCGTTCGGGTCTTCAGGAGTGTGGTTGTGTGGGCGGTGGGCTTTGGGCCCAGGCGTGTCCGCGCGTGATCCTGTCATAGGTTCGACCCATGCATCACAAATAAACCCAATCAGTCTTCATACTTTATACGAGGGCCATGCGGGGGAAGGGGAGCGGAGTAACGAGCCTAACCCCGACCCCGGTTCACTCGATGGGGACTAATCTTAATCCAAATTCTATCCTCATGGGGAAAGAAAATGCATCATTCCTGTCCCCTAATAAGGGAATTCCCCACCAGGAACAGGGAATATGGCCCCATTGCCATTCTTTGGTATGTCTAAGAAAACAAAAGTAATGTAAATTCCTGCGTACATTGCACCAGTGCTGTTCGGTTCTAATATACTCAATTTAAGAGAGTTAGATGGGCAGAGGACAAGAAAAGCATTATCTCGTACGCTTAGTTCGTAACAAATCCTAGCAAAATCCGGTAACTAATCATCAATTAAAGTTAATGGGGTCAATTCTACACGTGTTGTGACATAATTGGCCCTGCACAAAGCTATGTGTAGGCCGCCCTGCATCTGAGCCCAACTCGTTAGGAACCGTGTTGCTGTCTTCTTTTTCCTTTTGGTGAAAAGCTCTTGATCGGCTGCTGTCTGGTAGGACGTGGCTGTTCCGTCTGGCTTTGTGTATCGATCGACCTAGATCGCCTAAGTTCAGAGAAAACTATATGCCTTAGATCTCAGTGCTCGGTTTGTGTTGGTCATCATAATATGTGCAGGAGCTGATCTGCACGCTAGTACAAGATTATAACATTCTATACATGCAACGCACAATCACCCCCCCCCCCCCCCCTTGCGTACGCCGCTCTTGTAAGTTCATAGAGTATTAAATGGTCACCAAATGTGCTTGCCATTGGCAATTGTTTTATGACATGCTATATGTCCAGTTCCAGTTAGGTTTTAGGCTGCTCATTTGGGCTGAATAAGCCTGGCTTATGATTGAATTTTTACTGTAACTGACTTATTTTGCACTATAACTAATGGTGGCTTATTTAGCATAATTAAATTTAAAAAAAATTAAAAATAGAAAAAACATGTTAGCCCATCATGTATAATGCAAATAAATACGAGAAAAAAGAACCGGCAAAAAAGCTAAAAAAACCAAAAATTCAGAAAAAGACGAAATTTATGAATAGTGAAAAATGAACTAGAAGCCAGCAGCTCAAACCGAAATGAACGGAGCGGTAAGCTAACAAACTTTGTCAAGAACTGTAGCTCCAACTGCCTAACCCAAAAGTTCTTTATTAGATGTTCCTAAAAAAAGTTCTTCAGAAGATAAACTGTTCGCTATGTTTTTTTTGTTTCCTAATTTCATTGGTCTTCAAATCTCTTGGCTGTGGTGCGACCACTGGAATGCTTAAGCTGCTAACCACGATACCCAGGCTAAGGGTGGAAACAGGACTATTCCCCGCCGCGATACAATTCCATCCCCCATCCTATTTAGCTAACGGGCCAATTTTCCTCACATCTCTGTTCCCATCGAGGATTTTGCGGGGAACGAGACGAACCTGAGTTAATTTCATAAGTTTATGATATGGATAAGTAGGTAAATTTATAAATACAATAGACGGTTGTTGCGGGATGGTTACAGTAGGCCTAATAGTTTTAAAAAATGTACTGATGTAGCCATATCTTTTGTAATTATCAAGAGTAGAATGTGATTTTACCCCACTCATGTATATAAGCCCTCAAGAGGGGTATAAAAGAGGTCAGATCCACCTATTTTACACACAAGCTTTTTCCTGATGTCAACTCTTTCTAGCTCTACCTTCTCCCATAGAGACAAGGTACCCTATATCTACTGTTGTGCTTATGCTACAACAATGGTATAATAACACTAAATGAATTATATTCTATAGATTATATAAAAAATGTAACACTAGAGACAATGCATGTATTTTAGATATATAGATATAACAATCTACATGCATCTGAGGCCGCTCGTTTCGGCTTGAATTTCTAGCTTCTGGCTTATTTTGCACTATTAATAAATTTCATCTTTTTCTATGCTTTTAACTTTTTTGAGCTTTTTTGCCGGTTTTTTCTCTCGTATTTGTTGGCATTATACGTGATGGGTTAACATATTTTTTTTATTTTTTTTAAATTTAATTATGCTAAATAAACCTCCGTTAGCTACAATATTTTTTCAGCCAACTATTAGTGCTTTTTAGCTATAAATTACTTAAAAAAACTCTTTTGAGCGGGACCAAATAATATATATCAGGGGTATAGTAGGATAGATTCTCTCTATACCCATCCACGGATTGCTGGGAACACCCCACTGCCGTACCCCGTACCTACCCAAATGGCGGACGGAGACCAGCCTGAGGGTCACTCATCTGTCCTCTACTTTTAGGGCTCACAGCGTTGTGCCGGCCAAACTCTCGTTTGTGGTCGCCAACTTGGGATCTTCATACACACAGACTGTGTACACCCAAACCTGCAGTACACGCAACGCACCGACAACGAAAGGTTGTTTCATTTCTGAAACTAGCTGAATGCCCGTGCGTTGCTACGGATTTTTAAATTTTATCACATTACATGTTTTAAAACTTACAAATGGTAAAAAAATTTAGTTCTAAAAGTTTTTAAATCCGTCAAGTAAGTCGGAAGTCGTCGATCACACCTCGTAGTCATACGGTGCATCAAAGTTCAAAGTATAGAACTGAGTTTAGTAGTAAAGCTTCGATGTTGTTCACAGCTCAATTAGATAGCAACTCCACATATTTTCATCAATATTGCAATTCTGGTTTACAAGACACCACAGTTCAGTACCAATTGGAAACCCTCCCAAAAATTACAAAATGAATACCCTCATGGTCCCAGGAGAAATATTAAGCTAGAGTATAACAGATGGCATTTCTACCAACAACATTCTTCATAAAAAAGTACTGTTTCTAGGCATTCCCAATCACTCAACATGCTTCCTTCTTCTAAAACCATGCGAGATAGGAGCTCTTGGTTAAAAAAAGATACCAAATCTGCTAAAACCTAAAAATGCTCATAGACAACTTAAGAGCATACTTCTTAAACCCAGCTATAACATTAGGTCCCAGACACAATAAGGTAGTGATAATTAGCTAGTCACGCTTCTTAGCATCGGCAAACACTTAATTGATGTATTGAAAAACATCTCTGAAAAACTGCAAGACAGAAAATGTTATGATCTTATCAATTCTCCATGCCAGTGCTGCTTCTCCTAGGCATTTCTTCGAACACATGACATGCATGACACCAAGCCACCTTTGGTCTGCAAAAGTGAGGGGGAAGTAAAAATTGAGTAGCAAATAAAGGGAAAGAGATCTCGAAGTAAAAATTGAGGAGCAAATAAAGGGAAAGAGATCACACAAATGGAAGGAGTAGGGGGAGGAGGAGGCGGCGGCGTCGGCGGTGCGAGGTGGGGAGGAGGAGGCGGCGGCGGAGTGGAGGAGCGGGGCAGGAGGCGGCGGAGCAGAGGAGTGGGGGGAGGAGGAGGCGATGGTGGCGCGGGGTGGGAGGGAGGGGAGGAGGCGGCGGCGCGGGGTGGGGAGGAGGTGGCGGCGGCGGAGCGGAGGTGTGGAGGGGAGGAGGATGCGGCGGCGCGGGGGTGGGGAGGAGGAGGATGCGGTGGCGACGAGGCGGCGCGGGGTGGGGAGGAGGAGGCGACGGCGGAGTGGAGGAGCAGGGCAGGAGGCGGCAGAGGAGTGGGGGAGGAGGAGGCGATGGTGGCGCGGGGTGGGAGGGAGGGGAGGAGGCGGCGGCGCGGGGTGGGAGGGAGGAGGCGACGGCGGAGCGGAGGGGTGGGGGGAGGAGGATGCGGCGGCGCAGGGGTGGGGAGGAGGATGCGGCGGCGGCGCGGAGGGGTGGGGGAGGAGGAGGCGGCGGCGGCGGCGCGGAGGGGTGGGGGAGGAGGAGGCGGTGGTGGAGCGGACGGGTGGAGGGAGGAGGAGGCGGCGGCGGTGCGGAGGGGTGGGGGAGGAGGCGGCGGCGCGGGATGGGGAGGAGGAGGCGGTGGTGGAGCGGACGGGTGGAGGGAGGAGGAGGCGGCGGAGCAGAGGAGCGAGGGATGAGGCTGCGGCGGAACGAAGGGCGGGGGAGGAGGCGGCGGCGCGGAGGGCGGGGGAGGAGGCGGCGGAGAAATCTGAAATCAGGGAGAAGCGCACGGGTTCGTGGGGGAGGCAGGCTCCCAGGCGGTTGGAGGGGTGGGTGGGCCCACACGTCAGACTACCTTTTTGAAGTGTAGGATGCACCATCACCTTAAACTCCTTAAGGAGTAGAGAAAATCAATTTGCAAGATGCACTCCCTCGAATCACCAGACACAATACCAAATGACCAGAAAATGTAGTGCAATTTACTTAGAATTGTGTTCAGAATTGGGCTTTCTATACCCAATACAAAACCAGTATCTGCATTGTAGTCTACCCCTAAATTGCTATACAAATCAAGGCATCAAGCACAGAACACACTTGCTCAACTGAGTCCTGTAAACAATGTAAACAAATCTGGAGACTTTAACGAATGAGAACAGCAAAAAAGTAGTTTCAACTTTCAAGGCACACGATAACCAATAATGCATTACAACAAACTTGAAGATGGGTAACAATTTGTGAAGTCTCTACAATTGACGGTGGGCACATTATCAACCAAAAGATTAAAGAAATAATTAGAAATATACTGTATGTGTTAGGATACAGTATAAATAGCCTTCTTCCTGATTTTGTTCCCCCGAACCAGGTAAATTGGACAATGATATGATATTATCATTATGATGTCCTTGTTAAATATGATTGTCCATCCAGAATGTTCTTGACATTGTATGATTGTCCATCCAGAATGTTCTTGACATTGTACAAGTTACAACACCACCTGAAAATAACCATACATTAGATTTACTGTAAGAACATATATGCAATTGCCCAATGGACTATGCCTGTAAAGTGGTACTGCCTGATAATATGTAAATATAAAATATATCAGTGATATCTAGCTTTTACCATTTGCAATCATCGACTGGTTTTAGGGCCAAAACTGGCCAGTTTCTGGTTGAAAACATGTGAGGTTCGGTTTTTCATCCCAAAAATGGTTCCCAAAAGCGTTCATAATACAAAGGAAGATAGACCATTAGGATGAAGAACATATCCAACATTTTAGTCAGTGGAATGTTGTTCATAAAAAACAGGGGAAATTAGCTTTGTAAATCAATTACTTGTTTTCAAAACTATTGGCACAGGAAATGGCATAAATAATCATGTTAGGTACTTGCTTACTCTACATCTACCACATGCAAGTCAGTTCTACATCTACCACATGCAAGTCAGCCATGCACCCCTTGCCTCCATACTAAACTCCATGTACTGTCCATATGCCACAGCAATCGTCTAAACGCAATTGATCTGGTGTATGGTCAGAAAAATACTGACTAATAGTGGTAGCCAATAATATCACACTTCCCTAATCTATACTGGCTTGAGATGGCTAAAAGCCACTATCAAATTCTAGAATGCCAGTTTCTATATCAAATTTTTTTGGAGTGTCATAAACCAATACTCTCTAAAATACAATGTAGCATTTTTAAAAACAAGAAGATATCTGATGAGTTGAAATTTGCAAAACAGAAAACAACACATCATCTTGTTCTCGTATCTTAGTGATCCAATGATGATTTACAAGAAAAGCAATGCAATTCAAAATTTTCTAATTGATTTCGAACTTTAGCAGCAACCGAATAACCAAGGTCATCTAAACCACCTTTTACTATTTAGGGTACACACAGAATATTAACAATTTAGCATAATTGTACCTTCTTCAAAAATGGTCAATTATACATGTCAAAAGTTACAAGTACAATCTGTTCTTTCCTAATGTCTGAACTCTGGAGATATAAGTCTAATGGCCATGATACACTATTTACTTTTTTTTTAGTAGTGGAAGACTACAATTGTTTATACAGAAATTTGCTTTGAGGGAATCATGAGATAATTTAGTGTTAAGAGTTAAGACTTCTTTTTGCTACACAAAGATCATAAGTCCAATTCATTCCGAGGGAATTAAGTGATTACTTAGTGATTAGGTTCATTATCTCAGTCATCACTTTCATTCCTCAGAGATAAAAGCAAGCAAAAAAATTGCTCCGTAAAAGGACTGCTCGGTTCTTGATTAGTCCACTCTAATTCAGCACTCTTTAATCTTATCCACCACCTAGTTGGTTGCATCTTACTGTGAAATTGGTAATGATTAAGCATCAAGACTTGGAAATTTTAGAAAACACAGCAGGTAAGCGGATCACCGAACTAAGAACCCAAATCGCGATCAAGATCCAAGTTTTCACCTAATTAAAACCAAATTAAAGATAGGGAGGAGCAGTAGCTTACCTCTCAGTCGGCTCCAGTGCCGCCGCTGCCGCCGAGAGGGTAGGACACCACCTCCCTGACCGCCGGTGCGACCTCGACCAGCGCGATGTCCATCCCGTACCCTGAGACGGGCAGCAGCTTGAGCTCGCGGAGCACGCAGAAGGCCTCTACCATGCGCCCGCGGGGCACGTCGACGGCGACGGCGCACCGCGGGACCCAGTGGTCGGGGCGGAACCCGTCGGGCACCTCGACGCCGGCGTCCTTGCGCAGCAGCTCGCAGAGCTGCGCGTGGAGTCCGAGCAGCGCGGCGGAGGGCGTGGGCGCGAGGAAAAGGACCCCGGCGTCGAGGGAGGAGGGGGGAGAGGCGAGCGAGGAGAGTGCGAGCGGGAGCGGGTCGAGGCGGGAGGCGAGAGCGCGGAGTGAGGGCGCGAGGCGGAAAGGGTCCGGGAGCAGAGGAGCGGGGCGGCGCGGGGGGGGGGGGGGGGGGGGGGGGGGACGTGGTGAGGGCGGAGAGAGGGGAGGAGGCGAGGGCAGCGCGGCGGCGGAGGAGGCGCGGGCGGCGCGGTGGCGGAGGAGGCGAGGGCGGCGCGGCGACGGAGGGAGGGGAGGAGGCGAGGTCGGCGCGACGGTGGAGGAGGGAGGGGAGGACCTCGGGCGGAAGAAACGAGGTGTGCGGGGGGAGGCAGCCGCACGGGAAATGGGGGATGGGGGCCGGGGCAGCGAACGGCTTTCGGGGGTGGGATGGGGCACATGTGGGGCCCACATGTGTAGAATGCACCATCACCTTGAACTCCTTCTTTTAAGGAGTAGAGACAACGATTAATCACAGCCCCCAGGCCCCCCACAGAGAGGAAAACTCAAATAATGGAACGAGTCCATATAGACCATAGACCTTTTTTTTATAGTAGTTTCTGCTTTTACGCTTCTCATTTTAAGGATAAATTAAAAAGTCACAGCTGCTTCACATATCATATTCATCTCGCTTTCATCTTATGCACGTATCATGTACCATATTTCTCTCGCTCTCATCTCATGCACGTATCTCTTCCTCACATTTTGAAATACTCGCCCCATCCTTCTAAAAATCACTTCTTTCAGCTACTACTATTATTTTCAATCATTAGCCGTAACAAAAAACTATTAGCGAAAGCCAATACAAATGCCCCATAATCAAGAGTGTTGCATATCCGCCTTAAGATAAGAGATGTTTTTTTGAGCAAAGATATGTAGTTCTATAGGATTTGAGATGGCAATCAGAAGGGGGTGAATGATACCTTCAAATTCAACCTTCTTAGATCATATTTCAAAACATTCATTCCACTAGTTACTAGAAACTAGGAAGATCAGATTAGCTCGCTAAGAAAGAACTCAACACACACATGGAAGCAATATGGAGTTCAACTCTAGGCAACCAATCTGACCGCTATGAACACAGCAATCGGACCGTCCGGGAGCAATGGTCTGACCGGCCATCGATCTGACCGCTAATAAGGTGTGGTCTGACTAGCTCCTATTCTAGAACAACAAAAATAGCCCGAATCAAAACCCAAAAAGATGCAATCTCCAAAATACATGTTCAAATGACTTGAAACTTTGCATACATCTTGTCATGGATATTAAAACCTAATCCATCAGAGGATAGCATGGATCTTGACTAAAGTTTCAGCATTTTCTTGAAACAAGTAAGATTGCATCAAAACTCAAGAACTTGGCTTACGACTTACTTGTGAGGTTAAGGATGGCCAAGATAGCTCTAGATAGATTCCCACATGTCACAACAAGCTTGAACGTCCAAAGATCCAAGGCCAAAACACTAAGATCACAATTTCATAAGAAATGCTCCAAATCAAAGCAAACTGGGTAAACTTCAAAATCTTGCTACAACTAGTTCCTAAATGGATGTCATATGATTCTTATGAGGCATCTCTATTACTTACACGCCCTTAGAACCAGAAAGATCGAGATAGAATAAGAGGTGGTGAAAACTCCAACTAAGACAATTGCAAAACCAACAAGATCAAGAACACACTATAGAAGATGAATAGGGTTGGTCTATTGCAGCTTGTAGATGAAGGTTTTATAGCCATTCCACCATAGAGGACAGAACTTTCTCTCCCAAGAGCACACACCCCAAAGCCTTATCTACCTTGGAAGCCTCTCTCACAAACCCTAGAGAATGGATGAGTTGGTTAGCCGCATGCCTCTAGCCCCCTTCCACTCAAATAAATGAGACAACTAGTCCACATCTAACCCTAATTGATATTATCCATTAGCACAACCGGGGAATCTGTTAATCCCCCACACACCGGACTTTACACTCAACGCATGACTTGTGCATGCTTTTCAAAACGCATGAGCCCAAACCCGCTAAGAAGCAAGATTCAATCCACATGGCCTTCTTAGTGCTTCCTTGATCTAAACCGCTCTCTAAATGCCCTCCAAGCGTTGCGGTTTTAGTCCCTTTGTCGCTTTTGGTATTTTGACTTCCCCACCAAAATACCTTCACCTTGATCATGGATCTCACCTCTTTCCCGAACCTAATTCATAGTCATCTTCCCCACCAAAATACCTTCACCTTGATCATAGATCTCACCTCTTTTCCGAACCTAGTTCATAGTCATCTTCTCCTTTGCAAGCAATTCCGTGCTTGAAATATGTAGGTTCACCAATGGCTTACACATTAGTAAGTATCTCCATATTGGTTTCTCCTGACCATACCTCACTTGCACCGACCGCACCATTCGATGAACTGTTGCTCAAACTTTTCCTTCGACATCTCTTGTCTTCTCCTGTGCCACGCTTGAGCCTAACTATCCCGCCCGGCTTCCTTGACTTCATCTCAGCTCATCCCCGAGTCTAGTCCTGGTCCACGCTGCCGACCATGGCTACCTCCAAGTGCTATGTACATCAAACACGAAGAAACCATTTTCGAATGCAAATTCTTCACAACTTGACACATGTTAGTCCAAACATACTTCACGCATCATGAATACACCTATGCCACTGATCATAATGCCCTAAGACCATACCACAAACCATAGTGCACTCACCCAGTACATAGCCGCCAGCATCGGTCAGACTGCCAAGCCCAGGCTAGTCTGACCTCCCTGTTCCACTCCAGGAATAAAGGAGTGGTCTGACCATGGCCACGAGGTCTATTAGACTGCCGGCACTTTGGTCGGTTAGACCACCAACCAAAGACCGGTTTGACTGCCGCTACCCCGAGTGCAACACTCGAAAAAATGCTATCCAAAAAATAGCTACCACCAGCTATTTCCCGGTTGCACCATAACCCCGGTATGACTGCCACCTTGCCCAGTCACACCGATGGCTAACCATCTATGAAACCGCCGACACTCGGTCGGTCTAACCGCCCCCGGCCAGTTACGCCGCGGCTTCCATGATGGTCTAATCGTCAGTTCTAGGCTGGTCAGACTACTGCCTGACAAAGATGTCTTATAGGTAAAACACAAACTTTCACAAATATAAATTTGAACTCAACATGATTGCTAATTGTTCAACATAAGTGATCCATTGATATTCGTAACATAGTTCTTTCAAGTTCTTTAGACATTGCTCTGTACAAAGTGCGTTGCATTACCTTGACATATCTCGTTTTATAATTTTATCCACAGGTCCAGCGTGGGCACGTTGATACTGCTCTACTTCACGCTCTCTATGGGGAAGATGAACTCCGGTCAAGCTGATGGCGAGTGACACCGTATGACCGTACTTTGTATCACTTTCCATCGGTTTCTAATGCTTGTACAGAACAAAGGAGCTGCTGGATTCTATACTAGCAGTCAGACAAAACTGCTTAAATCACCATGGATTTGATGTTTGTACGTACATATATAGGATATGTTAAACACACTAAAGAGAAAGGGGAAAACGGGGAAAGAAACATGTAGTTGGTGAATCCTTGAAGTGCGAACGTCATACTGGGCGTTGATGGTCGACTAAAAAGGCAGGAAAAATAAGCAATGTCGTTATTGCGATGGAACATATGTTTTGAGTTTACAGATAAGGTTATAATAAGATATAAGTTTTCGTTCAAGGAGCATTGAACCGCTGCTCCTTGCTGCTGTTCCCTATATTTGAGTGAAGTGATAGCTCCGGCCCCCCTTGTGAAGTCAAACTGTGTATTACATGTATGTCTGATTATATACATCTCTGCGCTGCGCGGTATTTTTTTAACTTGTAATTTATCTTTGTACGTCTTTGGTTTGCTAATTTTTATCCAAATTTTCGTGCATCGGAAGAATAGCGTACGAGGCCCAGGAAGAAGAAGCCGAAGCTGAAGCAGCCACTGACGACCAAGACCAAGCCCATTGCGATCAAAGCGAGTCAATACTTTGATCATGTTGAACCTACAATTTTGTAAAATAATTCCATTTTGAATTATTAAATTGTATGATGTTATTTTATGCGCAAATTTATGTTCGGTTTCAAGCTGGTAGTTATATGCCCATTAATAATCTTGTTAGTATTACTCACATTTGGAACCTTTGAATATCTGAGCCTTGTCACCTTAGCGAAAACTAAAATGTTAGAATTTTCAAAATTAAGTCTACAGCTAATCAGCATGCTTAGAAATGCTTAGATATTCGGGGGCACCTAAAGGCCCCAAGCAACACTTTTATCATGAGGAAATGATTTGGGAGGTCATGGTGGAATTAATGGGTGTACCTTAACATGATTATTTTATGCTTCCGAAAACCTCAATTTTGCTTAAATATCTGGGCGGATGGTATGGAGGCTGGTACATGATGCAATGGAAACACAGTTTATGGGATGCGGTAGAACCGTCTAGGTAATCATAAGGACTAAATCTTGTCATGATATCATGTGTAAAACAGTACAACCATAAGTCTGCAAATTGCAACTTGGCTAAATAAATCTATCGAAACCCCTAGACTCATCTCACCGGTAGAAGAAAGAAGTGGGTATTGGAAGGGCAAAGGAAGGCCTAAAGGGACACCAAGAGGAGAGTGAAGTTTCACGGGGATTCTGGATTGAAAAATCCAAGTTCAACACAAAGCGGGCATACCAGCACCACGCCTCGTCGTCGACCTGCAAGCTCAGGCAGACCGGCTGTACCACACTCAAGGCGATCTTGTACAGCTGGTTTGGTGATATCTTCACCTTGGCAATGAGGTTGTGTTGTCGATCATGGACACGTAGAACACCATCATCAATCAGCACGTTGCGGCCGCCCTTATTGAGCTAGCCAATGCTGATGATGTTGCTCCGAAGACGCGGGATGAAGTACATGTTGGTGAGGGCACAGTGTCGGTTCCATTTTCCCGCGAATAGCATGGTGTCGTGCCCATGGATGTCAACCACCGAGTCGTCCATGAACTTGACTGAGACGGTGATCCTACGATCGAGTTCAGAGAATGCTGGCCAGATCCCGTCATGTGATTCGACAATCCGGTGTCAAGAAACCAGGAAGGTCTCCTCATGCTCTTCATTGGGGAAGACCGACCTGGTGTGCTCCTCATTGAGGAAGACCTGCCCACCGACGTGTTATGGCTTGGAGGGAGTCTGGGCTATGTCCTGTTCCACCGCCATTACTTAGGCAATCGGGACAGACGGCTCATCGTCGATGTTCTGCACCAGATGCGCCTCCTCTCTTTTCTTCTTGCGGCAATCGTGTGTTAGTGATATGCTCTAGAGGCAACATGGAGATGTTGTATATATCACATACTATATTTATGATACATTACTTTGTTCCTTGAAATAAACATTATCATTATTGATCAATGAGTATGTGACTTATTCATGAGACTCTTAATGCCAAAATGTTGCTATTTCTAAATGATCCCTGATCATATATCATATGAGGAACAAATATGATTTAAAGATCAGCATATGTATTGATTGATGATCATGTCTCATGGATCATGGTATGGTGATACCAAATCAATAATATGGACATGTGTTAGTGAACATATGTTGGATAGACCCGCCATGAGACACTGCAGAGATTCCATGTGTCATCAGTTGGTCTCAAGTAGTGTTTATGTAGAATCCTTAGACTTGAGATCATCATGGTTTCCAACATGCGTAGTAGCTTATTTTGGGACTACTAAACACTACTCCGTAACTGGGTAGTCATAAAAGTAGTCTTCGGGTTTGCCATGAAACATGTAGTGGGATGTGAATGATCAAGATAGAATTTGCCCCTCCTTATGGGAGAGATATCTCTGGGCCCCTCGATGTAATGGATTATGAAAGTGCATGGCCATGCCAAGGTGATTGAGGAGTCAATCACAAGTTTATAATCCATCACGGAATCGAGAGAGTGATTGAGCTATTAAGAGGATGACATAGGTCTCGCCTTGAGCTCAATCTATATCGTGAGTCAAAGGGATTCGTACATGAGAACATTACAGGTTCAGCCGATATGATCTTTACGTATACTTTGGGGTTAATATGTCTTACTAGAGGCCGCTATTAACAGGGTGACCGGAAAGGCGTTTCCGGGTCGCGACCAAGTATACGCGAACCTACAGGGTCACATGCTTAACGGGTTGGAACACTAATTCGAATATGATTTGGATATGGGCTCAATTCGGATAGAGATCCGAATAGACTCCTATTGGGCCTCGGTCCACAAGGCCCAAGTGAGGAGGTCTATATATATGGAGGCGAGGGGTTGAGGGGTACACACTACTGTTAACCTCTAGCATAACCCTAGCCACCACCTCCCGAGCCAAACCCTAGTCGCTCACGAGTGCTAGTACACTCGCGATCGGCGTTCCAGCCCCGGACGTGTGGATACCGGTGGAGGCGCTGCTCGTTGCGGTGTTGATCGGCATCAATAACCTACAGATTGGATCTGCTCGTGGTGTGGTTGATCGTGTGGTGGAGACGATCTGTTCGGGATGATCGGCTAATTCCACTACTACCTCGACGCGCGTGGTTGGATCGGTTTCTCCAACTCTTCTTCCGCTGCGTTGCGCGTCTAGTGGTAACGATCCATGATCCCTCCTTAGCATGATGTCCTTGTGTGCACGGTAGAAAAGTTTTATTTTCTGCTTTCGTAGCCTACGCGCAATCCTTTATCGTGAGCCCAATGCCCTAATTTACCGCAGTACATGTACTCATCCCTCTTGGGGTTGTCAAGCCCACCGCGAGAACAGGTCTCCTTGCCATTGCTCGAGGAATCTTGCCCGTGCCCGCCACGTGGTCCACCACGACACGCGAAAGAGTTGACGTTGCTAGACATCAATTCATCCTGATTGCGTGCCTACGCCCGTGCCCACCACTCCTCCTCTGTGAGGAGCAGATGGGTTCCCTTGTCATCGGCGCCATGGTTGGAGTAGCGCTGTTCCACTGTTCAAAGTCGACCCATCACCTCCTCGATCGAGAGGGCACTGACACCGAGGAGTGTCTCTATGGAGATGGCCACCTGAAGATAGCGATCTGGGACTACCTACAGGAGTTTCTTGACCACCTCTTCCTCCCGAATGGGATCGCCGAGTAGGTGGGGGTTGTTGGCAAGCCCATAGATCCTCATCGTGAAATTGACAATGGACTCACTGTCTTTGAAGGATATACCACCGAACTCCTTGCGTAGTTGCTAGGCGTTGGCTTCATGCACGCGGTCGACGTCCATACGCATGGTCTTCACGGCCTTGCAGGCAGCCTTCGCCGTGTGCTTGACGGCGAGAGTCGACAGCATCTCAGTCGACACAGCATGGAGAATTACTGAAAGCACAAGCCGGTCATCGCGGTAGTTTGCGTCGTCAGTTTCGATGGCCTCGCAGAGACCTTACGCCTGAAGGTTGGTTCACATGACCAGTGCCCAGTCGTTGTAGTTTGTTCACATAAGCATGGGTAGACAACGGAGCCTGAGCCCTCCTTGACGACATGCTGGATGACGGGCATGTGGCCACTGTCATCACGGTGTAGCGGTCGGCATGGAGGAGGCGAAGGCGAGCGCGAGCGGCCTTGCCACGGAGGAGTCCTCGACTAGGGATGGCAATTGTGCCCGTTTACCCGTGTACCCGTGGGTAAATACCCTAATAGGGTCGGGTATGGGATGCATTCTTTACCCATGGGTAGGAAAACGGGGGAAAATCTCTGCCCACCGGGTAAACGGGTACGGGTATGGGTTAGCTCTACCCGTACCCGTTTCGCCCGTTTACCCGTGAAAATATACTGACATGTGGGCCATCCAAAACAGTAAACCCTAACTTACCAGCCGCTCCCAAATCCCAAGCCTATTCCCGTCTCGCTCGGTCGCTCCCGCTCCCAAAACGCAGCCGCCGCCTCCTGAAATCCCGAGAGACGCCCCTCCCCTCGCTCCGCCGCCGCCCCTCCCCCTCGTTCCAGATCCGGCCGCCCCCTCCCTCTCGCTCCGCCGCCACCCCTCGTTCCAGATCCGGCCGCCCCTCCCCCTCGCTCCGCCGCCACCCCTCGTTCCAGATCCGGCCGCCCCCTCGTTCCGCCGCCGCCCCTCCCCCTCGCTCCACCGCCGCACCTCGTTCCAGATCCGGCCGCCCCTCCCCCTCGCTCTGCCGCCGTCCCTCGTTCCAGATCCGGCCGCCCCTCGTTCCGCCACCGGCCCTCGCTCCGCCGCCGCCGCTCCTCGCTCCGTCGCCTCCCCTCGCTCCGCCGCCGCCCCTCAGGTGAGCCTCCTCCGGTCCTCCCTCCTTTCTTCCTCATCGCCGATACTATGGAAATAACTAAACCATTTCATAGCCCAGCCGTCCGCGCCGCCGCTCCCAGCCGAGGAGGAGAAGGGCGAGGACAAGGAGGTCGAGCTGGAGGAAAAGGGTGAGGGGGCCGTGGCCTCCAAGGTCGAGTGAAGGAGGCGGCGTCCCGCACTGTCTGGTTCCGCTTCTAAATAGTATGCTGTGAAACTGTTCTATGATTTTGGAGCTTGCCATGGATGATGCAGTGTTTGAATTATAATATCATCATCTGCATCTTGTTAGTACTCACCTCAGCTTACCCTTTTGTTTCATTAGTCTTTACCATTTACTACATGTCCGTGATGTGATGCTATATGTCTCTGTGTGTGTGCCTTCATTTCTTTATAAGCTGCTTGCTTATGCTATTGATAAGAAAATGTTAGTGTAACATGGAGCTCTTCAGATCTTGCATCTGCAGGCTCTTCAGTCATTACAAAGAATTTGATATGCTAGTGTAAAACAATTGAGAGTATTACCTCCTATTTGCAAATTTCTAGTTGATACGCCCATTAGGTGAGAACTGAGAAGAACACTAGGCATTTTAGGTCATGAGTGCCACCTGTTGTATGATGATACGGTTTGAATGTGATGTACTCAGTTCGCGGGTAAACGGGTATGCCCGCGGGCGACGGGTATGGGCGAGGTTTTTTACCCGTGGCCCTTCGCGGGTATACCCGTGGGCGTAAAATGGGGTCGCGGGTACGGGTATGGGCGAGTACTACCCGTACCCGCCGCGCCCGATTGCCATCCCTATCCTCGACTGCCGTCCTGGCGGAGTCCACAACGAAGACGTGTCTTCTAGATGATCAATGAACACATGCTCTGATACCACTTGTCACAGCAGACACACATGTAGTCGAACGACCATGAAGTCATTTACGACCACGCCTTGTCGCAGTAAGTCGATAGTTCTCTTATCACAGCGGACACGCATGCAGTCTAACAACCACGGAGTCGTTTACGACGACCACGCCTCATCACAGCAAGCAGATAGTCAGTGACGACTTACAACTTCTGTCTTTCGACTTTTGACTTCTGACTTACAACTTACGACTTACTCAAACACTCTGGGATATGCACGCGACACTAAGGGGAAAACATGAGGATTTGTGCTGCTTGACTACAACAGTTTTTCTGAGGACTCTATTTAAGCATCAACGAGTACAAATCATGGTCAACATGGCCTCCCCTAAGCGCACACCACGACTATATGATCCGTGCTATCCCACGACCAGCCATGATGCATGACTACTAACTAAAACTGACGAAAAAGAAGCAATTGTTCCCACGTGAATGCAGCACACGTCGAACGTCTGACGCGCACGACCAGATAGCCATGCCTAACTACTAAACCCACTACTGACAACTTGATCGAACATCCTAACAAGGGGAAGGAGGGCAACAACAACGAGGGAGGCAGCGAGTGCGACGTGGTGGCCAGGGCCTTCGTGGAGCACTACTGCCACACATTTGACTCCAACCGCGCCGTGCTAACCGTGCTCTACGGACACACCTCCATGCTCTCCTTCGAGGGCCACAGGGTCGTCGGTGCCGAGGAGATCGGCCGCAAGCTGGCCCAGAGCCCCAGCTGCCCTTCGAGCAATGCCGGCACTTAAGGGCCTGTTTGGTTCATAACCAGAACTTGCCTAGCCACAAGTTAGGCGTGCCACAGTTTTTAGGTAGCTGTTTGGTTCACTGACGTAACTGTGGCATGCCACACTTTCTTAGCACCCGGCCCCACACGTCATAGACTCAGTTTCTTGCCAAACTTTGCCACAAGTGTGGCTTCGATTTTGTTAGCCACACTTTCTGTGGCAGCCACATATTGCCTAAGCTTAGGCATGGCAAGGTTAGGCACCAACCAAACAGGCCCTTAGTCTGCACGGTCGACTGCCACCCCCACGCCATCCTTCCCCGGTGGCATCCTCGTGTTTGTCAGCGGCAGCCTCCAGCTCGCCGGCGAGGAGCACCAGCTCAGGTTCAGCTAGGTAAAATCGTTCTTGGAATCCATTAGCACGCAGTGATCACTGATCAGTCATGCCTGATCTCAAGCACACCTCCTTTTGCAGTGATAGCAACACGAGTTCGTTTTCTCTCTGATGAAGTTTGGAAACTTTTTTATTAGGAGTTTTCGCTTTCATTCCTCCCTTTTATCTCACGTTCGTGGAGCATCCTAGATAAAAGATGGAAGATGGTTGTGCTGTACGTCAAATTGAATTGCCACCCTTAATGTTAGAGGCGAATGTTCGCCGCAAATTTGGGAGAATTTCAATGTGCTACCGGTTTACCTGTCCTTCATTTTGATGTGAAGAAGCATTTTGATACTACATATTCTACAGTGCAGCTCCAACGAGCTTCTACTTCTATCTTCTAACTCCTTAATTTCGTTTTTTCCTTTTTTTCTATTATTCTTTTGTATTGTTCATTATAATATAACTTTTTTCATTTTTTTTAATTTAATCATGTTGAAAAAAGTAACAATAATTACAGTGTATTTTCAGCAGCTATAATATAAAAAAACCAAAAATCTAGATTTATAAGTCTAAATAAGCACTATCTGATTTGGCACTACAGATTGTACGTTATGCCATCAACATAGGCCATGAATATGATTGATTCATATATCACTGCTCTGTTTGATTCATATATCAGCACTCTGTTCCCTCCTATCTCACCAATTACCATTTGTGAATTGTAATACCCCTGCGCATTGGTGTCTTGGTGGCCTATACGTACAAGTGTTCATACCTTAGCCCCAATTTGAAAGTACGCTGTCACAGGAATTTCGCTTGAACCTTAACCGCTGGGCGTGCAGACTGAGGCCCGGGAGTTTTTTTTCTTGTTCCTTTTGGAAATAAACTGATTGATGTGAAATTCCTATGGAATTTCCTGAGTTCCAAAAATGCCCTGAACCATGTGCTACGCCTATCAGGCTGAGGATGGAAGAATTTTTTTGTACGGATAACTCATTTTTTATTTGAAAATACAGAAATATACCCGCGACAAATTTTTTTACACAAATAGGCTCGAGTCGCCAAACCATTGGGCGATTTACGCTTGTCGCCCCACCAACAAGCGACTTATCAAGAATCTGGTAACCGTTGGGCGATTAAATGCAGTCGCCTCCCCGTTAAGCGATTCAATTGAATCGCCCCCCCGTTCGGCGACATAAAGAAGAGTCGCCCAACGGGGGGGGGGGGGGGGGGCGACTGCATGTGACTACAGCCCGACGGCCAAGCCCTCTTTTCTTCCCCACGCCTGCTCGCCATTCACTCTCCGCCGCGCGAGGAAGACAGAAGCAGAAGAGAGGAAGGAAGAGGAGGAGGAGAGGGGAAGAAGAGAAGGAGAGGGGGAGGAGAGGGAAGAAGAGAAGGAGAGAGAGAGAGGAGGAGAAACCGCGGGATTTGCAGGTATTTTCCTAATTTTAGAAATTTTATTTTAGAAAATTTGTTTAGAAAAATTTAGTTTACAAAATCTAGTGTAGATATTTAGTTTACAAATTTAGTTTAGATATTTAGTTGAGATATTTAGTTTAGAAAATTAGCTTAGATATTTAGTTTAGAAAATCGAGTTTAGAACATTAAATTTAGAAATGTAGATGCAGTTTACAAATTTAGATGTACAAATTTAAATGTAGAAAAATATAGTTTTTGGTATAATATTTGTAATGCATTATTGTGGAAAATTTACTTTAGAAATTTTGTTTAGATAAATTTAGTTTAAAAAATGTAGTGTAGATATTTAGTATACAAATTTAGTTTAGATATTTAGTTGAGATATTTAGTTTAGAAAATTTAGTTTAGAAAATTAGCTTAGATATTTAGTTTAGATATTTAGAAAATTTAGTTTACAAATTTACATTTAGATAATTTTGCAGTTATGGCGGGTGACTGGCGGTACCCGCTGTTGGACGAGCACTTGGACCGCGTGCACCGCGCTTCCCGTCGTGCGCCGCCACCGGGGAGCACGGACGAGTCGACTGAGCTTGGAGTGGTCCGGACACGCACACCTCGTGTGGCCTGGGGACTCGACCCCCGTTGGACTGCCAGGTTTGCACTACGCCAACGTTTTAGTATTACCATAAAAACATTTAATGCTGACCTTCACTTTATTTGCAGGCTGCGGGATGCCGGACTTCTCCCTCTTGCCCGGATGGTGCAGGCCACGGATGAGGACGGAGGTGCCTTGGCCGGGGAGGGGGACGAGGCGGGCGTGGAGCGATCACGACACTTCCCGTTCGACCGTTCCCTGCTGACGGCTTTGGTGGACCGATGGCGGCCCGAGACGCACACTTTCCACCTACCAGTCGGGGAGATGGCGCCGACCCTGCAGGACGTGTCCCTACTCCTTGGCCTTCCGGTCGCGGGAGACGCTGCCTTCCTACCGGAGGCTCCTGCCGAGTGGCGCGATGACCTGCTCGGCAGATTCCAGGGGGTCCTTCCACCGGCCAGTCACCACCACATCTTCGACGAGAGGCAGAAGCATGGACTGACGCTGAGGTGGCTGGCACAGTACCGGGTACGTGGTGCTTCAAGTCGATCGTGTCTTCGAAACTCTTATTTGTGCAATTACATACTAATAAGAACTTTTCGCATTCAGGTTGAGCGCATGGTTGCAGATGCTGACGATTACCAGGTCGCGCGCCACCTGGAGGCTTACGTGCTGTGGCTGTTTGGTTGGGTGCTCTTCACCACCAGCCACGGCAACACCGTTGACGCGCGCCTTATCGCTTATGCGAGGGCGATTGCCGACGGCGAGGCCGACCAGATCAGCTGGGGATCGGCCACACTTGCCGCGACGTACCGCAGCCTGTGCGATGTGTGCACGAGGATTAAGGCAAACTCGATCCTCACGGGATGTCCCCTGCTGCTGCAGTTGTGGTCATTCGAGCGCTTCAGTCTCGGACGACCTGTACTAGACGACATGGGTCCCTACGGGGCCGAGATGTACCCGGGGGGAGACATCGACCGGCCGACGATGGGTTCTATTTGGTGTCGTCGACGAGTGAGTTTTATTTTATCGTAGTCAACTTATTAACGATCGTCGTACTAAACAATTTGCCTTTCTTGCAGGTACAGTTCGCGCACGTGCAGGTCACGCGGGCGTACCACCCCTTCGTGGAGCAGTTGGACCGCCTCGCAGACTCCGACGTGCGCTGGGAGCCTTTCGCAGCGGAGGCAGTGCAGGCCCGTGCTCCTGACGTGGAGGACTGTGCTGGCGTGACCAGGCTTTCTGGCTAACCCGCCGGAAGCTCGTGTACGGCATCTACGTGGAGGACTACGCACCGCAGCGAGTGATGCGGCAGTTTGGGCTGCGGCAAGCACTTCTTGTACCAGTCGGGCCGCCGATTCCGCCGCGCGTGCATGCGTGAGTGATCGCTTCTGATATTTTTGTACGTACTTACTATTGTGATCGCAAGTACTTACATTACGTAATGGTTCCATAAAAAGGCACAACACGAAGGGCGTCAAGAAAGGCACGGACTGGTCCAGGAGGATGCAGCCCTGGATTGCGCAGTGGGAGGGTGCGCTGGATGACCGCGTGGAGGAGGACCGGCCATACAACATAGCCGACTACGCGGAGTACCTCATCTGGTACCAGGGGCGGACTCGTACCAGGCTGGTACATGTCGTTGACCCACCTGCCCCACACGTCGCCGCACCGACAGATGCGTACCCTGCGCACTTCGCACGCGACGCTCACATCGCGGTACGTAACTTGTAATTTCAAAAATTCTCAAATGGCAATATCATTTCGATGATGGACCATTCTATGTCTTTTTGTCCAGGCTGACGTCGGTGTTGCGATCTGGTCGGAGTCCTCCGCACTAGCGCAGAGGTGGGGCACAGGTGGGGAGTTGACCCGCGAGGAGGCCGTCAGCTTTGCGCGACGGATGGAGGCCGGGTGTAGACGTATCGTCAGCCTATTGTCCTGCACGAGGCTACCGGCGGTCTCCACACCTACGCCCAGTGCACCCCGATCACCAGTGCCACCCCGACCACCAGTGCCACCCCGACCAGCGTGGCACTACTCCGGGAGGTAGTACGTGGACACGTCCACCTCCCCCGGAGCAACCAGGGAGTTCTACGTGGACACGTCCACCTCCCCCGGACCAGCCAGGGAGTTCAGCTTGGTCACGCCCTCATACACCTCCTACGTACATCCCCGACTTCCACACGGATGATTTCATGGCGCCATGTACGGGTACGCATCATCCGATCTTGTTTTTATCCTAAGACGACATGCAACGAACTAACGATATTACTATTGCAGGTCCTTACCAGCAGCAGGGACGCTTCTCCCCGGGCCACATCGAGGTGGACCAGTTTTTTGCGGACTGGCCTGGGCCGTCCTCCGACGTAGCACCGGAGGTTCTCTCCGGCAGTGGCCTCCCCGGTGCACCGGAGGCCACACAGCCAGAGGTGCAGCTGACTCCACCGGCGCAGCCGCGGGTGCGAAACCCACCTGATCGTTTTACTTTTTCGGACCCTCGTCACCCGCCTCGTAATCCGTTGCACCGGAGGACGGCCAAGCGGGGCCGTATGGCAGGACGCGGGCGCGGTGACGGAGCACCTTAGGGTGGGGAGTGAGGGGTGTATGTCATGCATGTAATGGATAAATACGCGGCATGTTACTGCGTTATATTATAAAGTTCATTTAAATTCAAACAATGCTATTATTTCTTCTTTTCGTATAGAAAATTATTTCTATATCAAGTAATGTGACAAATATTAAATAACAGTTCTTGTGTGACTTAACAGTATATGTGACTATACCACATTTTTTTACGAGTTTCAAATTACAAAATTCACAAAACCGAAAGACGGGATCACCATGCAGTCGTCTAGAGGTAGATTGGCGAGCAGGCGTGGGGAAGAAAAGAGGGCTTGGCCGTCGGGCTGTAGTCACATGCATTTAATCGCCCAACGGTTACCAGATTCTTTATAAGTCGCTTGTTGGTGGGGCGACAAGCGTAAATCGCCCAATGGTTTGGCGACTCGAGCCTATTTGTGTAAAAAAATTTTGTCGCAGGTATATTTCTGTATTTTTAAATAAAAAATAGGTTATCCGTACAAAAAATTCGAGGATGGAACGTCCTCTCGTATGAACCTGAATCGACGACCTCCTACTGCATGGAAATCTCTTCCTAGTGTTCGAACCTAAACGTACGGCAATAATCACATCAAGTTGGCAAATTTATTCGGATCTCTGTAGCATGAAAGGGAGCTTGGCCACTTGGCTATGCATCTACGAATTACGATGGCCTATGCATCCTTGTCATGTTTTTGACGTCCTCATGGTGCCAAGAGTAGATCCGTTGTTATTGTGTATTAGCACAACTGCATTAGGGGCTTGCACGGAATATGAGCCGTTGGATTGGGCAATCAACAATTTGATCAGGACATCGAATGACCTGAGTGAACCGTGATTCATGAATGAACCTTCTCTTCAGAACCGAAGCCGAGCCAGTTGGTATTGAAGGTACTTTTTCTGTGGTGTCGGCTCTCCAGGGCGGGTTTGCATCATCCAACAGTATTTTCTGCGACTCACAGCCAGGGAACGGGTCAGCATCCACCGACGGGGCAACACATTCAAGGAGCTGCATGTTGCAGGAAAGGAATACTGAAGCACACTGCACAACCCTTTATATTTCTACTGGGAAGTAGAAACAGAGACAGCCGAGAAAAACGAGTTCCTGCTCATTGTCGTCCCGTTGAAAACAATGTGCCGGTGCTAAGCCAGCTAGTCGTGATGAACTAAAACTCATGCGTTTCATTCACAAATCAGGATGTCTACGAACGAAGATTATGCTGGCTAAGGGAAACAACAGTGTATAGACTTTTTGTCTTTTGATGTAATCAAACAGGCGCAAGCCTCCCTAGCGGTGTGAACATGGACTTCCGTCATAAACCATCTGAATATCCTATTGACGTGACTATATACTCCCATATTCACGACCTATGTTGATGGGATAACGTTACTAGGACAGCTCACGGTTAAATCTATGCACTGCAAAGGGTTTGCACGTGATAATATTCCCTGGTGCAACCAGCCAACCACTATCTATCTATTGGCTAGGTTCTTTTTGCTTAAACTTTGACTTATCATTTTCTATTACAATAATTAGTTTTCAAACGGTACGTCTTTTTAAGAGAGTCTACAAGTAGATTGTAGTAGACACTATACCGAATTCAACTATACCGGTCAAAATCACATACGACTGTTTTTCCCTCGGCGTACTGTCTCTCGCAAACAATCAGAATTCAAAAATCATAAACTAAAAGTCAAAATCATAGCCCAAAAGAACTCGTCCATTATCTATTAAAAGTTCATGAAAGTCATATTACAATTGCTAAGAAAAAATATTTTAGAAATTCTCACAAAAAAACATCTGGCCCTTAATTAGATAGGCCCTAGTTAGTACATTATTCTACACCGTTATAATCTGGTTCTACCCAAATAAGTGGTATAGATCCTTGTTTTTTTTCTCTTGATTAATGTGATAATTTCTATGATTTTTCTTTTTTAGGAATATTGTAGGATTTTTTGCCCTTTAAATGAATGAGATGTCTTGAATCTCACCGGTTATTTTTATTTATATAGATAAGAAATATGCCACAAATTCTCACAAAAAAGTAAAATATTTGATCCTTAATCTGGCAGGTCCTAATTAAAGTTGAATTATAACAACCATTAGATATCATGTCAGTACTTAGAGGTATATGTTACTTTGTAATTTATAAACTAAAAATACTAATCCTTGCTAATAGTTCAGGCACATTACTACTACAAAAAGGGTCATTACAGACGGTTCAGAACTATCATCATAGACGATTTTCTGAACCTTTGAATTTATGGGTCAGTGATAATCGGAGGTAATCACAGACGGTTTGTGAGCCGTCTGTGATAAATACAATACAGATAATTTGTAACTAGAACCGTTTGTGATACTCTAACATTACGGACGACTCGAAGTAAAAAAATCGTCTATAATACTCTAACATCACAGATGATTCTAACTATCAATCGTCTATGATGGGCGAGTATCACAGACGGTTGTAATATAGAATCGTCTACGATAGTCCTTTTATATACAGTTTATACCATAAAACCATCTATGATAGTGCATACTATATTTAAATTTTTCTGTTTTTTGGCTAGCCTCAAGAAATGTTAGCTATACCCTTTGAAAACAAGTAAATACAGCAGTAAACACAGCATCACATTCCATTAAAATCCACCATTATAGCATCGCAAGATAATGAGCAGGTTACCTATCTAACATGGCAAGAACATGGCAAGAACACATCCTAGTTGTATGAACCCAACTCTTAAACATGACAAGAACACATCCTAATTGTACGAACCCAACTCTTAAACATGGCAAGAACACATCTCCTAATCATACGAACCCAACTCTTAAACATGGCAAGAATACATATCCTAATCATACGAACCCATGGCAAAAATATAGAAGAAGGAGAGATCTTAGCAGCGCACGAGCTGGATATCCTTGACACCGACTTGAGCACCGTCTTGGTAGCTAGCTGCTTCTGCGGTGCCTTGCAGTGAAGGAGAGGCGGTGGTAGCATCACCTTTGTGTCATGACGGTGAGACTGCACAAGACACTCTTACGACACTTACGACAAGCATGTGTTGTGCAGTCGACCGTGGTGTCACAACGGAGGCGCTAGCTCATGGTGGTAGTCAGCGTCGTCGAGGAACACGCTATGAGTGGATGAACTAGCTAGGAGCAGCGGTAGAACTCATGCATCTCGGAGTGAAAGGGAGAGGGGGAGTAATTAATAAGGGGCGAGAGGTGAGGGGAATCGATGCCTACTGTTCGATGCAGAGAGAATGGACGTGCGAGATCATAATCCTAGGGTAGATGCCATGGATCGGTATCATGGCATTATCAGAGACCATTTATTATACGAATCGTCTGTAATAATGCACATATCACAGACGGTTCTTATAAATAAATGCTGTGAATTATCATAGATGGTTATTAATATGAAACATCTGTGATATCTTGTATCATCATAGATGGTTTATATTAACAACCGTCTATAATATTTACTCCCAGATCGAGGTCTCTCTCTCCCTAGCTTGGAGCAAAAGTTGGCGGGTTAGTGACGGGCATACATGGAAGAGGAGGAAAAAGAATGGCAAAATTGTCTTTTCACGTACCACTAAACAGGAAAGCTACGGAAGTGACATGGAATGACATACTCCCCCTATTATTAGCGGGGGGAAGCGTGAGCGGACGCTCGCCCACGTCAGCCCGCGAGCGCGCTGCGGCCGGCGCGTGGCCGGAAAATTTCGGTACGGTCAGAGGAGCGGTTTTTTGCTCGCGAAAAGGTCCCTGGCAGGTTTTTTTAAAAATGTTTTTTTGCGAAAACACCCCTCCACTTCACCGAAATTTTGTGTACTTTGCAGGATTGCACCCTGCGGTTTCTAAATTACGTACGGGTCCTTGTTTAGTTACGTACAGGCCCTCGCTTTTTTACGAAAAAGACCTTTGGCCTTTTCGAAAATACACATGTGCCTTCGATTTTTTTAAAAAATGTCCTCACGAATTATCGCCTCTTTTACTTCGGTACACACGGTGGCTGGCGCGGCGTGGCGCCGCGCCTATGAGGCTAGTAGAATTGAAACTTGGTGGCATATAAAGAACCATATTTTTTTTAGTGGCACATAGAGAAATAGGTTAAATTGAAACTTGGTGGCATATAAGTAACCTTATTTTTTTAGTGGCGCATAGAGAAATAGGAGTGGCATTGGAGAAATTTTCCCGATTTCTTGCCGCATAGAACACCACTTTATGTGGCAAGTTACTGCACGCAACATTGGACCGAACACAAGGCCCATACTGAAATATGGAATAGCCACGTTCACATGTCTGTAACTCCGCATAATTCAAGAATTTGATTCCGAAACCCCATCAGCTACAACAAAATATATATAAACAAAACCCTAAAGCAGCTATGTCAAAAAAATAATATAAAAATTAAAGAGGTTAGATATGAACGCAAGTGCAAAACATGTGTTTTAAAAGCATAGAAAAATCGCAGAAATATCCGTCTTGATGGGACATAGAAAAAACAAATGAAAATAGTATCAAATCCTATAGGAATTGAATTCATACAAAAATCCTATGAAATTCTTTCAATCTAAGAGAACCCTAAAGTTTTTTCGGTGAACCCTAATCCTTAATTCGGTGGACCCTAATTTCAAATGCTTAGATTCAATAGTTGGTTTAGAGATATAGTAATTTCATAAAAAAAAAGAAATAGGTAGCACTACGTTTATTCAAAGGTTGAGAGTATAAATTTGCTGGATGTACCCACCTTTCAATCCTTTCTTTCAAATATAAGGAGAGAGATCTCAAAATAAAATTTGCTAATTAAATGTGAAATCAAACATCCCAAAATCAAATTTAGATTGAAAAATACAAATTATGAAATTTAGAATTAGGTAAAGTTATACTATACTACATTTTGAAAATATAAATTATAAAATTTAGAATTTGATAAAGTTACACTATTCGGCTAGTTCGGAACAAAAATAACAGGTTCCAAGTTCCAACAGGAAAATTAATGCATCAAAGCAGTAGAGCTATAGAGTAGCTACGCCGGGCACACCACCCTTCCCCCTCTGCATATAGAACCCGGTCTCGTCGTCGCCCGCTGTCTCACAAGTTCACTTCTCATCCGACCAGGACAGTAGACACCATGCGTCAGAGCAACGAGCCTCTCCTCTCTTCTCCCACTCCAAGAAACGCCTACCCATGCAAAGTCCTCTTCGTCGCACTACTCTCTTTAGCCACACTGCTCTGCGTCGCGGCCTTCCTACTTGTTAACCCCACGGCACCGAACCTCTGCACGAACTCCCCGGACCCGGCCTCGTGCCACGCCATCGTCGCCGACGCCGTGCTAGCGTCTCCAGTCCACGCGAGCCACCCGGCGCAAGTCCTCCGCGTCATCATCGCCAGGTCTCTTGACCAGCATGATGCGGCGGCCGCCGAGGTGGCTGGCATGCACTGGCGCGCCAGTGACCTGAGGCAGCGCGCGGCGCTCGCGGACTGCGTGGAGCTGATGGGCCTCGTGCGCGACCGTCTCTCCGACGCGGCGGGCGCCGTGGTGGCGGCCCCCGACGACGCGCGCACGTGGCTCAGCGCGGTGCTGACCGACCACGTGACATGCCTGGACGGCCTCGAGGATGGGCCACTGCGCGACGGCGTGAGGGCGCGCCTGGAGCCACTCAAGTCCCTCGCGAGCGCGTCGCTAGCGGTGCTCAACGCCGTCGGCTCGGGCACGGCCTCCGGTGAACGTCAGGACCTGCTCGCCGAGGTTATCGACAAGTTTCCGTCGTGGGTGCCGGCGCGAGACCGTACGCTCTTAGAAGCAGCGGGTGCCGTTCAGGCGGACGTGGTGGTGGCCAAGGACGGGAGCGGCAAGTACAAGACGGTGAAGGAGGCGGTGGACGCGGCCCCGGACGGCGGCAAGAGACGGTACGTGATCCACGTGAAGAAAGGGGTGTACAAGGAGAACCTCGAGGTGGGGAAGAAGAAGCGCGAGCTGATGATCGTTGGAGACGGCATGGACGCGACGGTGATCACCGGCAGCCGCAACGTGGTCGATGGCGCCACAACTTTCAACTCCGCCACCCTAGGTGATGCACGCTAGCTCTGTAGTCTTTGTCTCCTTTACTTTTTGAGATTCGAATATATACTCATTTCCATCCACGACTACGATTGCACAAAGCGCATCTTACTACGTTCAATTCAGCTCAAAGTCTTTCCCCTTCCTACCCATCATGAACATAATTATCTGGTGGTTTCCAGTTAGACCCCGGCATTTTAGTACGTTGCCGTGACTTTGAAACGTTATAGTGCCAAGAAGACGATCTCGCGTATCACACACAAATACACAATGTCTCTGGGTGTGTCTTTGTAAGGTGATTTATGGTTTCTTAAGTATAAAGTCAAAATTTTGAACCATTGGAGCAATCTAGAATCAGACACATGCACGTCTCAAAGGTAACCCTAAGGCCAAAAAAATCACGCAACTTAAGAATCAGCAAAATATCAGACTATTTACAAATGGGTATTGATAAATATCATCCAGATATTTTCTTTCTAACTATCATCCAGATTTGTGACCGTTGGATTAGAGATCCAACAGTTACGAATTCTCCCCGCTCCCTCCAAAAAAAAATTTACAAATAGCAAACCCAATACACTTGCTGGTCGTTAGTACGTACTATGAAGTGTTTTCTTCAGATAATTATTTACGAAGACAGTCTTTTTGGAAAGGACATGCATACAAAGAGAGATCGCGTACGTTTAGCTCAATCAATACATTGATTGCTGGCAATACACCAGTCATCTAAATTTAGCTGGATAAGTGGTACCTGTCTGTCTATATATAGGAGATGCAGTACTAGTGTACCGATTTTTAGCCAAGCTCCCAACGCTAGGTGCCATGCAAGATGGGTAACTAAATAGTTGGGCACCAAGCCACCAACTTCGCACTACCCGATAAAGAATCAACAACGGAATCTCATCGCACAATCTCAGTGATGGACGAAACAGAAAAAAAATACTACTACTCCAGTAGTCGTTTGTGGTGGGCTGCATGTGCCGTAGGACACGCCCATATGGAGAATTCTCACCAACTAAAAGGCCTTTTGCCAGGCTCAACTAAAAGCTTTCGTTTATGTTGAATAACCAGTGTCGCTGTGCGATTTAATATTCAATCAACGCAACTAGCAAGCTAAAATAATACAAGTAATTAGTAATAGCAAAAGTAGATTAACAAGGGATAAAGATGTAAGAGAGAGCAATCCAGCGATCTTCTTAATTGATATAACTTAATGTACAAAATATACAGCATCTCTCCTATATTTATAGTTAACTAGACTAAAGAGTTCTTTTGGTATATGCCCATATTTTTTTCTTGAAGATGAAGTCGGAACCATAGGCCCACCAAGTCCGGCGCGCACCCCCTAAGGGGTGCCGTTATATAACTCTCCATTGGGTCGATACTGCGACATGCACATGACTCGTTAAAAACACTTTCTAAAAACTCAATGGAAAAAATGAATGGAGAAAATAGTACATTACACACGCAAGATGTATTACACTAGTTGTCTCGTTAAAAACCTTCACGAAAAAACTTCTATTAAAAACTTACTTAGGAAAAAAAGAATACAATCTTTTAATCCCCATGATCACATTTAATTTTTAGGATTAAAAATAGGTATCGATCTTCACACCTAATAAATATGGGTTACTTTTTGAGGAAAGTGCTCTCCATGAATTCTGCACATCTTTACTAGTTTATTCTAATGCCACAAATACATCTTTCAAAGCTAGATGTTGGCAATGATTTAGTAAATAAATATGCAAGTTTTCACAAGACTTAGTGGCCTGTAGAGCAGTCAATGTAGATGACGTGTTGAATAACTAGTGTCGCCGAACGATCCTATATACGATCAACACATTTAGCAAGCGAGAATAATACAAGCAATTAGTAATAGCAAAAGTAGATGAACAATATAGAAAGATGTGAGAGCAATCCGGTGATCTTCTTTATTGATATAACTTGATGTATATAATAGATAGCATCTTTTCTATATTTATAGTCAATTAGCTTAAAGGGCTTTTTTAAGTATATAGCCAAATCCCTTCTTAGAGACAAAATCGAAACCGTGGGCCCACCAGGGCTGGCACGGTAAGTGCCGGTTATACAACAGTTACTACTACTACCACTCAGTAGTCAGTTCAAAGGACTGAAGTCATTGGCGTGGCTGCTGGCTAAAAAACGACAGTAGTACATTACATAATGCAAATAGTTAATTTTGCACATGCACGCACTGAAGGTCGTTACGGATGCTCCAGTCCACGTGGTTGGAACTTGGAAGCAATCATGTGGAGTTAGAGCAACTCCAGCAGTAGCCCTCAAAACAGGGTCCTACTTTTTAGAGCATCTCCAGCAGGGCCCCTACTTGAGCCCTCAAAACCAAATTTGAGGGCTTGAGGTAAAAATAGAGGTCCAGCAGGGCCCCTACTAGAGCCCTCAAATTTGAGGGGCCCCTTAAATCCCCCCTTCAGCCCTCATTCCTAGGGGGCCCCTACTCCGGCCCTCATTTTTCAGCTTGCCTCGTTTTTTCCCGTACGAGTGAAACAAATTTAAATTCGAAACAAATTTGAATATTCGGAACAAATTTGAATTTAAATTTGAATATTCGAAACAAATTTGAATATTCGGAATAAATTTGAATTTAAATTTGAATATTCGGAACAAATTTAAATTCAAATTTGGATATTCAGAACAAATTTGAATATACGGAACAAATTTGAATTTAAATTTGAATATTCGGAACAAATTTGAATTTAAATTTGGAACAATAAAATTCGAAATAAATTTGAATTTAAATTTGAATATTCGTATTTGAATTCATAAATTTAAATATTGTCCCTCATTTTGAAATCATAAATATTTTATTGTGTATTGTGCTTTTGTCTCATACATATGCATATAGTGTGTGAGGAAATAGAGGGAATTGAGAAGTAGGGGCCCTGTTTTGAGGGCTCCTGCTGGAGTGCAGCCCAGAAAACAGGGCCCTCAAAAGTAGAGGGAGCCCTCAAATTAAAAGTAGGGGGCCTGTTTTGAGGGCTCCTGCTGGAGATGCCCTTATTTGAGGGCTCCTCTTATTTTTGAGGGCTCTGTTTTTTAGGCTGCACTCCAGCATGAGCCCTCAAAACAGGACCCTTAAATTCATTCTTAGAGGGGATGACACATAGGACCCACTCCTGGGGGGTCCGGAGAGAGCCCCTACTTTTGAGGGCCGAGTGGCAAAAAACTCACTCCAGTAGAGCCTCTACTTGAGCCCTCAAAAGTAGGGGCTCCCTCTAGACCCCCCCAGGAATGAGGGCTCAAGAGGGAGATTTGAGGGCTTCCTACTTTTGAGGGCTCAAGTAGGGGCCCTGCTGGAGTGAGTTTTTTGCCCCTCGACCCTCAAAAGTAGGATGAGGCCTCAAGTAGGGGCCCTGCTGGAGTTGCTCTTACTCCTCCTGCCTACTTTTTGTGGAATCCTAAGGGCTGTTTGAAACGTTTTAACTTCAGATTTTCAGAGGCCAAAAATCAAATCAAAGTCCGAACTTTTGAAAGATGCTTCACCGTAATTCTCCAAGAAGTTTTAAAAGTAACAGTTGTGATTTTTGTTATATTTCTTCTTGCAACTTGTTACACATTCTTGAAGATTCTTGAAGTTGAAACACAAAAAATACAACATAAAATTGTGCCATTTTTTCCTTTGAATTTCCTTCAACATGAAATCCATGTAGCACGTGTAGATCTAGTTTTTGTTTTTGCTATTTCTCTTTTTTCTTCTTCTTTTTATCTGATATAGACTAATTACTAATATAATAATGAAATTAATTAGTTGTGTAATCATGTGATGTGATTATTGTTGTAAAGATTTACTAGTATAATTATTGACATCAAATAAGGTATCATTTGCCAAATCAGCTCAGCCAAAAGCTAAAAATTCCAATCAAATCAAACACCTCCTATTTCAGCCACTACTATTTCAAACAGGGTTACGGATTTCGTCCGAAATTTCGCCGAAATGGCGAAATTTCGTTCCTTTCGTTGCCTCCCGAAAGAGCAGGAATTCGGTCAAATTTTGGCCGAATGTATCCCTATTTAAATTTTGTCTAAATTTCATCTAAATTTTGATTAAATTTCACCAAAAAAAATTGAAATTTTCGTCCGAATTTTGAACGAAATAGGCGAAATTTCGCCATTTCGTTTCTTTCGGTGACGGGCGAAAGAATTTTGCCACCGAGATATTTAACCCTGATTTCAAAACCAAAAGCCAGAAACTCCAACCATTTCAAATGCCCCCTTAATAGTGGCTTCCCCATTTCCACACTTCCTCGCATGTATACTACACACGCGCGCGTCCTTGCATCTAAGCCTAGTGGTTGGGTTAGATGAGCATAAGGATACCGTGGTCCATGGAATATAATGCAGGGACGCGACACCAATTCGGTCGCTTTCGGTATTGAAAGTGAAATCCATATCTATCGCCTCCAGCTCCAGTCCATGGTTTTGGACATTTGGTTTACCTGATCAACTCGGTTTCGGCTTCGACTTCTGGCTTCGGGCTTATTTTTCACTATTCATAAGTTTTATCTTTTTCTGAACTTTTTGGCTTTTTGTTGAGCTTTTTTGCAGGTTCTTTTTTTCCCGTATTTGTTTGTATTATACGTAATGGGCTAACATATTTTTTATATTTTTAAATTTAATTATGCTAAATAAGTCTCTGTCAGCTACAGTACTTTTTTCAGCTAGCTACAGTGTTTTCAGTCATAAGTCATGAGTTTTTCAGCCGAACCGATCACCACCTTAGAGTAGTACCAGGCTAATAACCTCTGTATGAGGAAAACGTGATGCTTCAACAAGATAAGAGAACCAGCGGGGCGTGTGTGGTTCACGTAGATAACACCTACTCTATAACGTAGTAGCGAGCGAGAGAGAATATCAACATTTGCACGTGACGAAGGATATAAATGTACACTTTTTTTTTAGTTTGTTCGATCACTTTCGAGTATTTAATTTGTATGAAAATTGTCTTCCCGATGCAAGCGACTAATCAAGAATTAACGCTCGCTCACGATGTCCTCGATGGTGCAGCGGTGGCGGGCGACGGGATAATCCTGCAGGACCTCAGGATCGAGAACACGGCGGGCCCCGAGAAGCACCAGGCGGTGGCCCTGCGCGTGAGCGCCGACCGCGCCGTCATCAACCGCTGCCGCCTCGACGGCTACCAGGACACCCTCTACGCGCACCAGCTCCGGCAGTTCTACCGCGACTGCGCCGTCTCCGGCACGGTCGACTTCGTCTTCGGCAACGCGGCAGCCGTGCTCCAGAACTGCGTTCTCACCGCGCGCCGGCCCATGCGGAGCCAGAAGAACGCGGTCACCGCGCAGGGCCGGACCGACCCGAACCAGAACACGGGCACGTCCGTGCAGAAGTGCCGCGTCGTGCCGGCGGGCGACCTGGCGCCCGTGGCCGCGGCGTTCCCGACGTTCCTGGGCCGGCCGTGGAAGGCCTACTCGCGGACGGTGTACATGCAGTCGTACCTGGACGCGCACGTGGACTCGAGGGGGTGGCTCGAGTGGGACGGGGACTTCGCGCTCAAGACGCTCTTCTACGGGGAGTACCGGAACGAGGGGCCCGGGGCCGGCACGGCGGGGCGCGTCAAGTGGCCCGGGTACCGCGTCATCACGGACAGTAGCGTCGCCATGCAGTTCACCGTCGGGCAGTTCATCCAGGGCGGCAACTGGCTCAAGGGCACCGGCGTCGACTACAACGAGGGGCTCTGATCATCTGTGGTCTCGTTTGATGGCGGTCTGGCCTCGGTGTGTACTAGCTAGGCGACCATCCACTCTGTGTCTGAGGGGCAGTTCTGTCGATTGTCCGTTTGTCACCACGACATCCTAAATAAAAGGAGCTGCCATGTCACTTCTAGTCTTGTGCGGGACGTCATTGGCGTCTTCTCTCAGTTCTATGTGCCTATGGTATTATTATCGTCCGTTCGTACTGAATTTTAATGATAACTTTTAGCTTTAACTGATAAATAGTAGTGATAGATAGAGGGCCTATTCTTTTCCTCCGAAGCTGACGACTTTTGGCTTTTGCTATGGTACCTAACTTTCAAACGGAGTATTTTATCAAGGCGGGGTCTACAAGTTAAACGATGTACATGTTAAAAGCCCAACATCTGTACCAGCCAAAATCGCAAGTGAGTATCTCTTTCTCCGTAATATGTACCGTAAACAGCCAAAATTCAAAAATTTCAGCCAAAGCCATAAGCCGCAGCCAAACAGGCCCAGAAATAGTTTATAAAAACTGAGGCGTTCGTATTGGTTTATAGCTTTTGTCTTTTTTGACGAGTGATTATGCAAGAAAGAAAGCAAACGACGGTACAAGGAAAGCCACTGCAACATTCAGACCGCCATGTGATTTACGGAATTGTGATATGATAAAATACAAAATGCATTATAGCATGAGAAAAATGCAAAATAGTGATTAATAAAAACGATTTATAAAAGGTGTGACATTCATATTGGTTTTGGTTTCTCTAAATAGAAACTAGAAATTAAAGCCAATATGATCGGGCCTTAGATCCAGAAAAGTGAGTATTAGTACCAGCGGTAAAGTCGCAACTCGCAAGTCGATCTGATTGGAAGGTGAGCATTTCAAGTTCTCCGTGCCTGTGGTATTCCAAGTTCGTTCGTGTGAATCGTGAACGAATAGGTGGGTGGTACATTGCTTGGTACGTGAGCAAAGCCCATTCCGACGCAGCAAAATTTCCTGTGTTTGGGTTGTGACAGTGAGAGTAATGGTCTGTACTACCAATTTTTACTGGGCTGCAAATGCATTATAACCCAAGCGTAAGTTTCTGGGTCGTGCCATGCTAATGCACTAGGCTCAAGCCTGGCTGAAATTACGGGAGAGCCCAAGAACAGTGGTACAATTTTCGGCCGAGCTCACCAGGTCGAGTTTGTTTAGAAAAGGTCAAAAGTCGAAACTTACGCCAGTCCTGAAGGACAACGTATGCGATAGCGAGCTCGAGGCTGTCCTGTTCTGTGTTTGCGGTAGTGAAACTAGTGACGGCCTTGTTTTGTTCTAGTTTGGACTAAGCATTGCAGCAGACAAGCAAAGAACGGCTTTCTCTGATTGAGTAATTGATACCGTCAGACATCAGACTCCGATCTTACACGCTGCTCTGATGCTTTAATGAATGATGAATCTATATATAATCGACAGACGAAAAAATAGCATCATCTTCGCTGAGAAAAAAAGGAAAAGATTTGCTAGCATATGCTGACCATACTGTTTGATTGAGTAGTTGATACTGTCAGACACTCAAGACTCGGATCGACACACTTATGCATAAAGAGATTACCACTACTCTGATCCATTCATGAATTGTGAATCTATGTACAGTCCACACAAGAAAAAATAGCGCCATTCTCTGAGAAAGATAATAGAGAAAAGGATAAGATTAGATAGCATCTGCCAATCATGCTGTTTTGGCGATCCTGACACCTTACAAGTTTACAACTCCATCCACTACTAATATGACATTTCTAGTTCCTGCTGAAATACATGATTAACTGATTACTTATGCATTGAACATGGGCTGTGCAAAAAGACTAGAATCGATCAACTTGTAGGAGGATAATCATACAAGAGAGACAACACAGCCCTGAACTGCACAATGATCAGAGATTGTAACGTCCCTATCTCTGAAAGCACATAGTTGCGGAGTACTGTACATAAGTATGTACTACAATAACATATGCTTACAACAAAGAGCCAAGTTTTATTATAGAAATATGGTTTAACAACTTAATTTTGACGCAGCGGACATATGCATAAAGAGATTACCACTACTCTAATCCATATGCAGTCCAAGAAAGAGCCTGCCTGGTAGTAGCAGTCTCTATTGGGCTTCAAACAATCAGACTACAGTATGGCTGAAGAATGCTTGAGGCCTATCACGCAAACCCATGCCCTGGCCTATTGGGAATTTAGGCCACGCCAGGCCGAGACCCACTTCATAGTTCATACGAAGTACCCACTCCAGTCACAAATGTTGTTTTTAGGTATCTAAACTTTGGATATTAATATCTTTTCAATATTTAAATTAAATACATAATATATATATCAGAAAAAACTTTAATAAAAGTATAATTTATTATATTTTATAGTTCAATTACAATAATAATTAGTAGTTGAAGTTGTATTTTGAAATCGTGTTGATGTCTAAAATATATTGTTATGTAACTGGAAGGAGTAGCTCGCAAGTCATGAATATTCGTCAATATGTAGGAAGCAAAGTATAGCTTCCACTTCCAAAAGAGTGTAGGCCAGCAAAACAAAAGTGAGAAAAAAAACTAAATTCAAATCATGCAGATATGACACGTCCAGAACATAAAGCTCGCAGATATACCTCTCCTCGGCGGTCACGTTCCCTAGCTTTTACGAAAAGAACCGTTTCTACGAGCGCTTTGTACACGTATATAACCATCCCGATCGATCGATCGAGCCCAAACCGCCTCCTCGATCGTCCAGTAGTAGCTAGCGCTCAGCGACCGAGCCGAAACACCATCTAGTGCGCGCAAGTTTTCTCGCCGTGCGCGGCGCGATGGCACACGGGAAATGTTGCTTGGTTTTGGCGTGCCTGGTGGTGTCGGTGTCCACCGCGTCCGCGTTTGTGTTCAAGGCCGGAGGCACGGGCGAGTGGCGCACGCCGGACGTGTCCAACGCCAGCGGCAACGGCAGTTCGTACAGCCGGTGGGCGGAGCACACCCGGTTTCGCGTCGGTGACGCCATAGGTATGATTGATTCCGCTTGCCGATCACCTTAATTAGTACTCGTTAATGAACCTAAGTAATCCCTCGTTCAAGTTTATAGGATGTGTTTTTAAATAACCTTATTCATAAATGTAGTACGTATTCTAATACAAAATGAGTATGATATTCTCTTTATATCTTTAATAATTATGTAGCTTTATTTACTATTTTCTATATGCATGTATTGAATATAATGCTTAGAGGTAATAATTAGGAGTAATTTAGTTATTTTTATTACCTTCTTAGTTTATATATCAAAAGAAAATACAACTTATAAATTTAGACAGATGGAGTGGTACCACATTAATGAACGCGTTTCATGTTCTTGGTCAGAACACATCATGCGCAGTCACGTAGCCGGTTGTCACATAGCGATCGAGGCTAGGATATGCACCGATCGAACTGCACATTGTAATGTGCTCGTACTTTAATTTCCCTTTTGGCTTCTTTCTAGATTTCAAAGTTGGATACGCTACATTCATTGCGACCTTGGGCTGCCAGGATGCATCCGTCTGAATGCACTCTTATAAATTTGTACTGGTCTGCACCGTCGCACGCTTCTATGTTGACAAACTCGCCTTGCGTACTGTTGTGCCTGCGACGGCTCCACCTTGACTAATCTAGCTATAGGACGCAAGCACATCTCACAGTAAGTGTTATCTTTGACGCTAGATGTCCGTATATCTGCGCTAGCGTACGTCCTTCAATCTCCCCTGCATATATATGGATGAACCGGTGGTGTTCCATTTGAAGCTTCCCCGGAATAAATTCCATGCTTCCACTGAGAGATACGACCAAATGCAAGATAGAATGGCGTTCCCTTTTGGCTGCGTTCTTTAAATGCATCCACGGAACATATCTGCTGCATTTACCGTGCATGCCTTTATTTCCCACTATATCAAACTGCGTTGAACTGGTTAGCACTAATTATGTCTGTCACAACTAATGATACAGTCGCACTGTTCAATTTACCCCGATGGTAGAAAGTGAAGCGTTGCTCTTGCAATTTCGATAAGCCTCACTGATTATTGGATCAACTTCTGATTAATTAGTTGCATGCATGCATGCAGCGTTCTCTTACCAACCCGGCAACGACTCGGTGCTGCTCGTCGACAAGAAGTCGCACGACGCCTGTGACGTGAGCTCGCCGATCGACACGTTCGCCGACGGCAACACGGTGTTCACCTTCACCCGATCCGGGCCCTTCTACTTCATCAGCGGCAACAAGGACAACTGCAACCGCAACGAGAAGCTGGCCGTCGTCGTCATGGCGGAGCGCGAAGCCAACGGCACGGCGCCGATGGCGCCGTCGCCTAACAGCAGCCCGTTCTCACCGCCGTTGCCGACACCTCCCTTGGGCTTCGCGCCGTCCCCGCCACCTCCATTGGGCTTCGGGATCTCGCCCACGGCGAACCCACCGCCGAATGCCGCGGCCCCGAAGGCAGCATGCATTGCCGGCACAGCCGCGCTTGCCATTGGGACGCTGTTCTACGCACTTGTTTGATACGTTTGGTCGAAATGATGGTATATATATACGCATGCGGATCGAGCATATATAACACGGCCGCTTTACTTACCGAAACGATGTACCGATTGGTTTGATCAAGTTTGTTCTTAATTTGTCGTATAATAATGTATCAAGGGTTGCTGGACGTGCTGTTACTATTGATCAATGTGACGTAAGTGTTGATACTATTTTTCGTAAGAACCTATTGATCAATGTGATGAAATACAACCGAAATGATTCAGTTTCTCGATACTATTGATCAATGTGATGTCACAGGTGTATACTTTCTTTTTCGTAGAAACATCTAAATGATTTAACTCACATGAGAAAATACTAGCATCGGCCCAAATATAAGCACATATAGAATAACCTGATAAAAAGGATAAAAAGATCAGTGCACTTGCTTTAGTGGCGTAGCCCAACTAGGTAATATTATTGTTGCTCGCCGGCGGATAGCCGCCTTGAGCGGACACCCCGGTCGGCGGGTGTGAGGAATTGAGATCCCTGCTTTCAAAGTCAGTGACTTTGAAGGCAAGGGATACGCGTCCGGGTGTGAGAGGGGGAGGCGGGCCCCACATGGTGTCCGCCCATTTCCGGCACCAAGAGCGCTGTAGATTTGGCATCGCTGCATGTCTGGTAAATTGCAGGATAAAGTATGTGCAAGGAAATGTAGATTTATTTGATGAAATTTTATACGAGTTTCATACTTGTACTCTACGTACCTTTTGATATGATTATATGCATCTGGTTATTCATCTCCGATAATTCTCTTTTCTTGTCCTTTTCAAAAGTATGCACTACAAAGATTGTTGATTTGTGTAGTGTTGGGACTGAGGGATAGATGAAGCCGTCGATAAATCATATCAAGGGGTTGTTCCCGTAAAAACATTTTCAATTGACAGATAAAATCGCCAAGATAGGTGAAGTGGAGCCACTTAACAATTATACTTCATTGCTTATAATTAAGATTAAGTAAGATTTGCTTACTCTTTCCTTATCTCGCTCAGTGCATTCGTACAGTTGCCTGATGCATGGGTGCATTGAGTCACAATTAATTGTCCTATCCTTCATACAGAGCCTCCTTATCAGCATGCATTTTTAGTGTAAAAAAAACAAAAAAAATCAGCTAGAGATTCCCAGTATCTTTCCCTTGCTAAGGAGCAATGCACTATCAATTTCGCTCACCTCTTTAGCGGGAGTTATTAGTGTGTGAAACCAACAAAAAATGTGCACATACAGCACGAGGCCAGAGTAAGGACCACAGATGGCACCAATATGTTTTTCGAGGGCAACGTCTTTAAATAGAGGCAAGAGCAAGGGCAAGGGCAAAGGGAAACGTGTATCTGGTACATTTGCTATTGTTACAGGTGGTGAGCAACAACCAAGACAGGATCCACGCTGTGTGAAGACAGGTGCTCGACTAGAATGGTTATCAATCGTGTATCTGGTACATTTGCTATTGGTACGTCTGCCGCCTTTCCATGCTCGAGCTTGCAGGATGGAGTATATTGATGATTTGATAATGCCAAATTGTACACCAAAGCTTCAGTGAGATGGGACCTAACCACTAATTATTTAGTTTTATACCCGTTAGCTAATACAATAAATCTTACATCTTGCATCTTTGAGTTAGAAAGTGCAGTGCCAAGGCAAAAGAAAATCTGCACAAGGTAAAGTCTCATCTCACTAAGGGCCTGTTTGGATGGACTAGGACTAGTTGTTAGCTAAGACTAGTTGTTAGCTGACTAGTAGTTAGCTGGCTAAAGATTAGCCCAGTCCTGTTTGGATCCAAGGACTAATAAGTGCTACTATCTCAGTGCAAAGTCTGTTATACCCCTATGCATGGTGGTCTGGGAGGGTTGGCGTGGGTATCAACGTCTTTTTTCCATCCGGCTGGTCCTTTAGCCCTCATTAGCTGGGTTTGATGGACTAGTTGGCTAACAACTAGTTGGAGCTTTGGCTAAACTTTAGCCCACCCATCAGCCCTCCTGTTTGGATCCTCAAGGGCTAAAGTTTAGTAACTAGTTGTTAGCCCAAGGGATCCAAACAGGGCCTAAGATGGTTTATTGTAGTAGACCGCAACAAGATGTGCATCATGATTTTTCTCCATACAAGATCATGAATTTTGTGGAATCTGGATATGGAGATATATTAATATGTTTGACGATTTTAGTTACATTTTTTTGTCTTTTAGTAAGATCATGAAAATTTGGATTTGGCATCTCAGAAGATATCCTCTTTTCTCCGCATCGAGCGAGTCTACCTCTCTCAGCTCTGGCCGGACAAATTTGAGCACAGGTGACAGGTGCCCCGACGTGATGACGGTAGCGGTGGAGCCGAGGGGCTTGGCATAGGCCGGGTGTCGCCACGGAGCCGTGGATTCGATGCAAGCCGAGCACAATGGCAATGACGCAACGTAGGACAGGGTGGAGCTTGACTGAGCGCAACGCTAGAGCTAGGGTGCGACATGGGCCAAGCCACGCACTATGGTGGCTGCTGTACATACTGCAATGATCTGATTTTTTCTCCGTAGCAGTGCACGGATATTTAACCAATATTAGATTAATGGCAAACAGAACTGCCATACCTAGAAGACTATTATCCTTTGTTAACATCTAGAGCAATGCAGAACTTTGTGTAACCCACACAGCCATTATTGTGAAAGAAGACCAATACAGATCTTATAATTCACGCATCATTCTCCGTTCCTCAGTCATTTTTTAATGCATATCAAATACACATACGCTCAAAGAAGGCCGTCAAGGCGGCCTTTTAGCATATGAACACGCAGCAGCACAATTTGAGAGAATATTTAACATACAGTAACACAACTAGAAGTAAACATTTAACATGCAGTAACACGGCTGTTTCTCAAACAAGCAGAGAACTAAACACATCAAAACACAAGGCATATCGTTACAAAGCTCTCAGCATCTTGAAGTTTGTTCCTCAGAACGATACAATTAATAGCCCAGGCACACAAATCAGCCAATACAACACCTTATGAGGTCAAAAACTGCAACTATATGATGTGACCAAAACTCATTTAATACCTTTCTGCCAACCTGGCAGATACAGCCCTTAGCTTAGAATAGACTTTGCCGGCAGGAGAACCTAAGATAAGACTACAAAGAGAATCCCGGGCAACCTTGATGTTAACAAAGGATCCAAGTATGTGGATCTTCGTATCAGCGATAACTATGCGGGTCCTGGTAGAGTTCTCAATGGCATATTTGGTCTTGCCTCCTTTCCCTGATAGGCGGCCAATAGCACGCGACAGATGCTCCCCTCGGAGTGTCTTCACGTCCTTGATCTCAAAGGAATCCACATATAGGTCATCAAGACGAAGCAAGGCAACAGCATCTGTGATGTCAAATCCAAGCATAAAAGCATGCACAAAGTCCGCACATTTCTGAAGGTTGCTCACATCTGGTGTGTCTTGCCTTGTTTTTAGCTCCACCCTTCTTGCCTGGGATAGAAACAGAGTGATGGGTTTGCTTGATAGGAGACAGCTTACGCGTTCAACATTTAAGAGATTTAAGAGATGAATATGACAAGATTTTTTTGGGAAGCAAAATCTCACAAGCATTGATGATACTTGTTGCCTAACCCAAAAGCCATGGGAGAAAAATGCAGGTATCCATTTGAGCTCAGCAGCTAACAATCACAGCTCACAAGGCAAAAGGGCAAACCAATTGAGTCCCATAAATCTATGAAATCAAATGATGGCTGGGTGTTTCACAAAACTAAGTTATGGTGTTTATAGACACAAAACTAAGTTATTCTTGTGTTTGTAATTGCTCAGGTGACAGTTGGAAGTTGAGAACTTTCATCACGTCAAAGAAATATTTTTTGCTGATATTGCAATTCAGAATTTTACAGAACTAGGTCAAATGTTCAATTATTAGAACTATTTCATATCACTTGCTTTAACACGCTGAATTGATAAATTCTGTGCAAATAATCAGATGTTCGGAAAACTTGAATCAATTAGCAATGCTCTGTTAGCATTCCTGGCTTCAATACATATTCCTAACCTTTTATCCAACCAATCAGATCTCTTGCAAAATTCTGTCTTCAACCCCATACTGTCAATCATGATGCATCCACGAAACACTTGACGATTCAAAGGTTGCCCCGGGCATGGAATAGCCCTCTAACCAACACGAACGGCTGCCTAATTGACAATACATGCCTTACTCTTACTATTCAGGGTTTGCAACGGCGTACTACACAAGCGAGGATACCCATAGAGCTTCTGAGCTCCTCAGATAGAATCAGAAGTGTACAACCGAGGAGAATTCAAGCCTGGGTTACCTACCTTAAGGTTCATGCGGATGTCGATCTTCATGTGCTCGTAGACGGGGGTGTAGATATCCATCCACGCCTTCTTCAGCGGCGCGAAGCGGTGCTGCGGCACAGGCACCTTCCGGAACTGGGGCCTCCCGCCGCTCATCTCGCTCGGCATCAGCGCGTCGAACCGCGGCTTCTCCACGCCGCCCGCTGCGTCCACCGCCATCGCGCCGGAGGATGACTCTCCCGCCGCCACCGCGGCGCTCGTGGTCCTGTCGACCTCCATCCTGTGGCGGAGGCGGAGGCGGAGGCGGGGGCGGGAAGGGGCGGAGGGTTCTTGGCTCTCGAGGGAGGCTAGGGTTTGGGGATCAGGGAGAAGACTGAACAAGTGACGATGTTTATAGGCCTCAAGCTATTGGGCCGAACAAAGGCTAGTGTAGGCGAGCCCAATAATGTTTTTTTTTACGGGAATGGCCTAATAATGTGATGGGCCGCTTCAGAGCAACCAAAATTGCAGTCGTTAAGCGCTTTATTTTCTACACAAATAGACATCAGAAACGAAATATGTTCAAAACTATAATTGCTGACAAGTGACAACCAAGCAATTACATAGATAACAAGCCAAGATATATCGGCAAAGCAGCGAAAATCAAATGTGGCAGGAGGGCATTATGCAGCTATGCTCAAACCGAAACGCTGCAAATGATCATAGGATACAGATATTCTTGTTGCTCCATAATCCAGCAGTCACGAGCACACCAGTCTACTGATAATTCAAAGTCACCAACAAGTAACAGCATAGTACAAGGAAAGATCCAAGATGAAGGGTTAATGCAGTGCGAAAGGGTGGACTACTGGATAACGATTGGGGAAACAGCAGCGCACCCTGCAGGGCTCTAGAAATCATCATCATTGTAGTCACTCTCCCCCATGACAAAATCTTCGGCGAATTAATCGTCAGAGTCACTCTCCTCTCCCATTCCGGGTTTTCCTTCACCATCTTCTCGAAAATGATCAGCTCCTCCTTTTCGTCTCTGGGGCGTGCCCTCTCCATTAGGTCCCTCTATTGGATAGCTTCATCGAAATCAACATTTATTTTCTCTTGAGTCTGAGGCGATCCCTTTCGCTATCAGAATCTTCACCAGCTTATCAATTCCATCATCATCCTTTGAACATTGTATATCGACTGCTTGAAGGAGTGGACTTTGGAAGGACATTCCACCAATTGGTATAGCATCTGCTTCTGCTTATAGTTAAATATTCACAATGAACTAAATTAATTATACATGTGCTTCTCCTCCCTTTTCTTTTTGTCTCCTCTCATCTTGCTTTTCTTTCCAGCCATCTAACCGAAGTTATACTATTCTTTTCTCTAACTATAATTTTCTATGGATGCTAGTTATACTCTTCTTTATACTAAGCAAACTATTTACTTATTACAAAAACATAGACTAAAATATAACAAAATATTTACCTTACGAATGAATCTCTGCTTGCAGAACTAGCTGAACCTCCTCCTCTCCTTCCCCCTCTCCTCTTGTCCTCTCCTCTCTTGTTCTTTCTTTCTTCTCTTCTCCTCTTCTTGCGCTTGGCGTCGGCAGAGAACGAGCGATTTGCTCGGGCACTCAGGTGGCTGAGATATAAAGGGCATCCAGTCACCGAACGATTGGGCGACATCACCTATCATCCAACCATTGGACGACTGCATCCCTGTGGCCCAACAGTTAGACGACTTCCTGCGTGCCACTCGGCCATTAGGCGACAGGGTGCAGTCGCCCAACGGTTCGGCTATAGGGGTTACTTTTGTAAAAAAAATAAAACACAAATATAATTTTGTATTTCCGAATAAAAAAGGATTATTTAAAAAATATCGTAGGCCCTGCTCGAAAGTGTTGTTGTTTTTGGTTGCCTATTTTGTTTGCTTTTCGGAGGTTTTCAGTTTTTAGCTTTTCTTAGTTATTACTATTTATTAGAGCACGAAACCACAGATAAAAACTATAAACAGTAGCCCAAAAGAACATGCCTTTAGCTGTGGCTTTTGGCTGATTGCGGGAGAGATTGAATGAGTAAAAGACGCTCGTATTGAGAAATCACTCCGTTCAAAGTGGTTGATGTAACAGTTTATAGAAACTACCTTTAAAAACTATTTTATTTAAAAGACAGCTTCAAAAAGCCAAAAAAGATAGAAAGCTGTCTGAAACATCCCATTGTCTCCTATCCGCTGGTCTTATCTCGGAAACCAACAAAGAATACAGCAGTCAAAATACAGGTCAGAAAATAAAAGAGTTGTTCTCCCACGAATTTATCTCCCTTTTTTAACCAATTTTAAACCCAACGATAAGGCCCTGTTTGGATGGACTAGAACTAGTTGTTAGCTAGGACTAGTTGTTAGCTGACTAGTAGTTAGCTGGCTAAAGATTAGTCTAGTCTTGTTTGGATCCAAGGGCTAAGAGCATCTCCAAGAGACTCTTTATATCCTTCCTAAATGCTAGGAATAGAGATTTTGGTGAAAAACTACCCTCCAATAGCTTCTCTAAATGGTTATCCAAACATAGCCATCTTCTATTGCGGGTTTTTCGCTAGCCAAATATAGAAGACGAGAATGGCTCTCTAGACTGCGCACAAGATTTAGAAAAACTGTTGGATTGTGAAAAGATATACAAAACGATTTTTGTGCAAATGACTCTCTAAATGATGATTTAGATAGTGAGATTTAGAAAGGCTCTTGGAGTTGCTCTAATAAGTGCTACTATCTCATTGCAAAGTCTGTTATACCCCTATGCATGGTGGTCTGAGAGGGTTGGCGTGGGTATCAATGTCTTTTTTCCATCCGGCTGGTCCTTTAGCCCTCATTAGCTGGATTTGATGGACTAGTTGGCTAACAACTAGTCGGGGCTTTGGCTAAATTTTAGCCCACCCATTAGCCCTCCTGTTTGGATCCTCAAGGGCTAAAGTTTAACAACTAGTTGTTAGTCCAAGGGATCCAAACAGGGCCTAAGTTCAATGCTTTTGAACAAACTTCTTTGTTTGATTCCAGAAGATCAAGGGTGCGAGAGTCGGTTTGAGTACAGTTGTAGTTCAGTATCAAAAAATAATTATCATTTCAGTGACGATCTTTTTTTAAAAAAAAACTTACATGCGTTCTAGTGCTTCTTGCCAGGTGCTCATATTGTGCTTCGAACTTGTTCGTCTCAAAGATCTACACCAAAGTCATCAACCCAACTTTGATTTTAAAAAATAGAGCTTAAGGACAGAACACCAGCTGTGCCATTCGATCAGTAATCTACTGCATGGTTCAACTCAATATTAGGAAATCGAGTATCTCGTAAGTTATACGTCCGTACATTTTTGATATCTTGGTCTCCACTACACGTCTACATTTAACCCGTCCAGACTGCAGTGGAATATAGGGATATGAGTACGCATTTTTTTCCATTGTTTTAAGGGGCAAAAATTAACTCAAGTAAACAACTGCCCTGAGAATCTGAAACCATTTGCTGATGCCTTTTCACCAATTTATGCAGACATCTAGAGGCAGACTAAACGCTACTCAACCAGTCAACCTCCATCCGTCGTGATTCCCTAAATCAATACAGAAATTCTAGGAGTATGTATTACACCCGGCAACAGAACTGATGTATTTGGGCAAAGCAAGGAACATCAGATGGTTTGCCCTGCAGTAATCAGATCAGCCCTCTTAAGCAAAAATACAACAAATAATACAAAAAAAAATTGAAATCTAACTAGTGGCTACAAGTAAAGGAAAAGAAACTTAACGGCTAGAGCAGAAAGGGCTTAATATACAAATCATCTGCTGATTTCATTCAAAAATCTGCTCTTCCTTCAATGCCTTGATTCAAATGGCTGATACCCAAATTGCACAGGCCATAGGAACATGGAGGCTAACAAGTAAATGCTGAACTCATGAGCTGTAATCCGGACGGTCTTTAACATGCAGTTGTAAATAGGAAGATCAAGGCTTCACACAACTCCGAGAAACAAGACATGTATGTCACCGAAGATGTGATGTTCTCATCAGCAGCAGCACAATCAGCCATGAAAAAAAATGCATGCAGCAAGTCATCATGTCCTTGGCCTAACCTGATAGTATTTGACACCATAACCTACTGTGGATGCCATTGTTGTACAAGCTACGAGCCAACTGCAGTTAAAAAAATTATTTAGCATGAAACACTGCAAGATAAAGGAACAAACATCATTTTGTTAGCAAAATGCTCATCAGATTTTCTCTAGCCACATCCTTGTAATAACCATCAACTATTGGTATTCAATTGTTCTTCTGCTTCAGTATTTCTTGTAAAACTATCAGATTTACTTGAGAAATGTTCATGGCAGGAATGCTTCTGAGTTATGCCAGATAAATCAATAGTTTGATTGGTTTAATACAGAAGTATAATTCCATAAACAAATAAAAGGACACCATTCTACCAAAATACAGATACTAACACAAACAAAAAATTGAAAAAGAATCACCTCAAGTAAGTAATGTAATTCTGAGTCTCCTCTGTGCCAAATTCTGGCTGAAGGAGCGCAGCCGCAACCAACATCAATTGGAATACCGTGTTCACCTGCACTAAAAAATTATTATCATGCTCTGACATATGTCACAAGTCTATCAAATGCTGTGAGAACACAGGGTCATACCTTGCTGATAAAAAGAGGTTCAACTTTCTCACGGTTAATTGCATCTAAGTTAACGAAGTCTGACCAACTGTTCCACTGGCGCAAGGATAATAAAGGACAGTGAATTTCTTTTAAAACCTTCCCAAATATACCTTAAGTTTTTGTAAATGGTACCTTCCATCCCAGACTGGAAGCTCGTTTGTAGACAGCACCACCCACCAGGAGAAAGTCTCTTAAAACCACCAGGCCAACAAGGCCAGCTTCAAGCAAAAGAATCAAAATACAACTTAATTGATTAATTCGTCAAATTATTCAGTTAAGGGCAAATATAGCAGAATAAACATAAATGAGCTATCACCGATCACTACCATTGTGTTTTTACTTAGACAAAGCTGGTGAATGGTGATATAATCAACTTTTTTGAGTATAACTCAATATTTCTAGTTTAGAGTGGTATTAATAGACGGAGATGCAAACAAGCTGCATAACAATACCTCTACACTGTAAAGATATAAAAAAAATGACATAAGTACATGTTGATCTACTCACGATGTAAGAGATCCTTTTCAACCATTGCAACAGCGACACAGCAAATCAACACCTAAGCAACACCATAAGCATGGCAGATCAGTTTAGCAGCACGGATATCATTTAATGAAGACACATAAAGCTAATAAGTATCGATTTGAACCTTGTCAGCCAACGGGTCCAGATAAGATCCAAACACAGAATTGATGCCCATCTTTCTGGCTAAAAACCCATCCAACTATGGAAGAACAAATCATAAGTAAGGTTTTTAACATACAATGTTAGTATTGTTGCAATACTAGAAGGGTATAATCCTTACCCAATCACTTGCACCAGACAAAGCCAATGTGCCAAAGGCAGGAAGATACCATTCATTCACAATCATCCTAAAGTACATATGTAGTTCATTAGAACCAGAACAGGACCAAAAAGAAAAAGAAATAAACAAAATAATAGTCTGCCAAGTCTAAAACATAACATGGCAAGACAAAATATACAGAACCGTAAATTATTCAAGCAGATATAAAACATAAAGGTGCAGATCCTGTATTTGACAGCAGTAGCATGTTAGGACATCCTACTATACCCAAGGATGAGTAATTCGAAAATCATTGCTAGAAGTTAAAACATCCAAAATTAACTAATTTAGTTTTTTTATAAAATTCCAGACTTCCAGTAGATGAAGCAAGACAATGCAAAATCCAACAAGAGCATGGTGCAGTGTTACAGTTAAGCATGAAGAGCCTACAATTTGACAATATCTTCATGATTTGACACTGTTATGAACTCATAACGGGATAAACATCTGCTGAGAGGATGGCTGGGCGGAGGCGGCGTGGTTGAGAGAGGAAGAGACTATAGATGAGAATGACTTTATTATTTCTTGCTTGCTTCCAATCGTATACGGCAGCCTCCTTATATAGATGGGTTCCCCTAACATATAGAATCTAATCTTAATCATATATCTAATAAATAGAAACTAATATCTAATTATATCTCTAACAAATAGAAACTAATCTCTAACTTCCTAATAATGAGCCGGTTAGGCCTAGGGCCCACGCCCATGACATTACACCCCTCCCAGACATGCAGTTCGTCCTTGAGCTGCTAACCCGTCGTGCACGTGCAGCTGCTAATCTCATTTCTCAAGTTGACAATTGGAGCAACTCCATTGCTTGCATCGGCAAGATGACCGCCTCAGCAGTGAAGAAATTTGGCCTGAAGAGCATATATTATTCTACAACCCCTGGACTTGAAGGGTGGGTTGAAAGCATACTCGAAGCTCTCGAAGCCCATAAGCAATCGGAAGAGGCCCCAAAGTATTGAAAACAAGCACGCCTTGTACCACCTATTGGAGGTTCTTGATGCTTCGACACGGCCGTAGCCTGCAGGTGGCCCCCATCCACGGTCGCACAAGGGAAAGGAGGGTCTTGTGCTTGAACTCGATCTTGTTGAGCTGCATCTTGCGGTCCATGACGAAGAAGAGTGGTACTGCCAGGCCCAGGCATGACGTCCCAGCGATCCATGCAGCCTTCCCCGTGCTCCGCGCCAGCTTCCGCACCTTCGCCGCCACCTCCTACCCCTGCACCGCCACAGCTGACCGCGAGATCAAACCCAGGATGGCCATGGTCGCTGCCTCCACCTCCGATTCTGATCTAGTTGAGATTGGATTTCGGACTACTGCACGAGGAACGGCGACTCGCCGTTGGCGGTGAGCGTGCCCATGAGCTCCCCGAGCACCGCACCCAGAATCGCCCCCACGCCGTGACCGCCGTCGCCTCGATGTGGGTGGGCTGCTTCGCCAGCCACGTGCGGAACCCTGCCTCCAGTGCCTTCACGCACCCGCTCCACTCCTCCTGGGGGTTGACACTGCGCCCCTGTGCCGCAGCTGATGACAACGAGGCCATCACCACCAAACCCCCTGCTTCTCGCCTCCAAGATCCAAGCCCCAACTTTCCGCGCCTGCCAGGGTTCTCTGCTCCAGCAAGCGCCTCGCCTTGAGAAACGACGGCGTCTTCCGGCAGTGGCGCAAGGGCGTGGACGCACTTCTTAGCCGGAAGGCAGCCCAGAATTGCTTGGAGCAGCATCGCTGCATCCACTTCTCCAAGCAATGCTATCACCGTCACGGGGTGCGGCTTGTACACTGTGTGCCGCCCTGGGAAGATGCCACAACGGCGTCGTTGAAGTGGCACTGCTGCCCAGTGCCCACGCCGGATGAATGAGCAACAGTAGCAGCGTTGTTGCCATGGCACGGCCACTATTGTTCCTACCCCTTGTGCCGCAGCGGATCACACAGCTATGGCTGCTTGTGCCTTCTCCTCTGTTGTCATCATCTTCTTCAATATGCTCTCTTCGTTCTTGAGTCCAACGATAATTTCTTCATAGCCAACCATGATGTGAACTCGACACCGGAAGCCATGGTGTTGATTCTGATACCAAGTTGTTATTAATCTTAGTTCATAACGGGATAAACATCTACCGAAAGGATGGCCGGGCGGAGGCGGTGTGGTTGAGAGAGGAAGAGACTATAGATAAGAATGACTTTTTTATTTCTTGCTTGCTTCCAATCGCATGCGGCAGCCCCTTTATATAGATAGGCACCCCTAACAGATAGAATCTAAGCTTAATCGTATCTCTAACAAATATAAACTAATATCTAATCATATCTCTAACAAATAGAAACTAATCTGTAACTTCCTAATAATAAACCGGTTGGGCCCAGAACCCACGCCCATGACATACACTGTGCTGGAGTAATAAGCAATGCAGCTAATCCTAATGTGAAGAATAAGCAATACGTTATAGAGACATGAACACCACATGTCAGTCTCTTTTTTCTGATATGGTTTAGAGTTGACTGGTCAAAAGCGTATTTACATGACCAAAGAGAAGATCAAGAAAAGTTCAACTATTTGTTAACGTGTTTAACTCCAAACACCCCAGTACCCCACAGCCTTGGTGACAAGTTCCTATATCCTTGATAATATCCTGACTCAATTTGTGGTTTGCCAGCTTCTGAACCTCTTTGAAACGTAAATATTTCAAGTTCTCAGTTCCTTAATCTACATAATTCAAAAGTAACTTCGTCATACCCATCGAGATACTAACAGTTGAAATCCAATCAACTATAAAATGTTCATAAAGCCTCAACAGTACATAGCATCATATATTCATTTCCTTCCTACATCATCAGACGCACACAGACACAATTAAATGGCTGGTGTCATTTCATTTGCAAAAATCATTGTGCAGAAATGAAAATGTTTTAATTACTTTGTTAGTCTGACGAGTATGCATGAAACCAATATTTTCCATGAACGTGTACTTGTGCACAAGCACGGAAGCACGTATGAAAAATATCAGATCATGGTAGTTTATGGCTTCAAGGTTGCACAACCTTGGGATTCCATCCAACTGCGATACCTCTAAACCAACCATTAACACGATGAATACAGTTCTACTCTTTTTTTTTTTTTTGAGGAAGAATACAGTTCTACTTGAACGCAGTACTAACTGAACCCCAATTGAAAAAACTAGCATTTTGCTGGACACAGTCTAACCATCAAATGGGGGTATTTAAGCATCTTAATCCATTCGGTTCCATAGCACACAAATAACTGAAGGAAAGCATTCACCATCCAATGACCGGCCCCGACACCATGCGACCGATCGACACCAAATTGGGCAGATTCAGAAACCTCTCATCTCCAACGACCACCGCCTCCACCGCCTCACCTTCCGTGATCCGCCTGGGCTCCCACCGTACCGCGTCGGCGACAACCTGCGCGCCGCCGGCGAGGACGCGGGCCTTGCGGAGCTTGGCGCGGAGAGCGGCGGCCGCGGCGGTGAGCGGCGTGGCGGACTGCGAGAGCATCCATGGCGGAGAGGAGAGGAACAGCGGTCCGCCGGAGCGGATGGGGACGCGGTGAGCGGCGGCGGCGAAAGGGGCAGGTGCGGGGGAGGCGGCGGTGGGTGAGGATAGGAAGGTGTGGAGGGAGAGGAAGGGCCTGTGGCTAGGGATCGGGGTGGGGTTCCTGCGGAGGAGAGGGTTTAGGGTTTTGAGGAAGGCCATGACCGTGGACTGCGGAAAGTTGGTGGGGCTGGGCCGTCTGCTATCCCGGGGGGTTGGCCGTTACCGAGGAAGGAGGCAACGAGAGGCAGAGCGATCGACGGCTGGTTGATGGAGCCGGGGTTATGTTGCTTAAGGCATGTATTGATACATGTTAAAATATACGCTTTCTAAGATTTTAAGAGATATAGAGAAAAGAGAATGAAGAGAGAGAAAAGTGATATCTACTATTTAACAGACAGTTTATAGATGACTTTTTACTATATATATCATTGTATAGACAACTATAAATGCAACACATTAATTGCATAAGCCTGTTACAGACAACTATATAGTGTTCATATATATAAAGTGCATGAACTACCAGTGGTTATTAAGAGCATCTCCAATGGTTATAGCTAGCAACTAACTATAAGACTTCCACATCATCTATATAGTACACACTAAAGCTAGCATTCTAAAGAACTATCTATAAGGATAGATATTTGATGCTTACATGCATACACAGAATTTATTGAGGCTGCCTCGTTTAGCGTTATAGACTAGTGCTTAAGGAAGAGTTGGCTCGATTTTTTTTGCATACTTTCTTTCCTCCACATAGGATATATGCTGATGTGTACATGCATATAGATAGCTGACTCAGACCATTGGAGATGCCCTTATATTTGATAGAGATAGAGTGTTCACTAGCACACTTTGGCAGGAGTTGTTCAGGGCTTTGGGAGTAAGGCTGCATCTAAGCAGTACCTACCATCCCTAAACGGACAGGTAGACAGAGAGGGTGAATCAATGCCTAGAGAACTACTTAAGATGTATGGCCTTTGTTAGTCCAAAGAGGTTTGCTAGTCCAAAGAGGTAGCATTCTTGGTTACCTCAGGCTGAGTGGTGGTATAATATCTCATTTCATACATCTTTGAATGTGACTCCATTCTAGGCCTTGTATGATATGAAGCCTGACTGAATACATGTTACCTGAATCAGCTACTCCTGAAACAAGAAACATTCTGCAGAGCAGAGATGCAGCACTAGAAGCCATTAAAGCTAATCTTACAAAAGCCTAGTCCCAAATGAAGAATTTTACATATAAACATAGGACTGAGAGGGAATTGGATGTAGGAGATATGGTGTATTTGAAGATACAACCATACAGGCATAATGCTCTAGGACTTCATAACTCTTTAAAACTCCAGTCCAAGTATTGTGGACCATGTAAAGTTCTGGAGAAGGTTGGTAAGGTTGCATACAAATTACTATTACTTAAAGGGAGCCAGATCTGCCGTGTTCCATGTGAGCCAATCGAAGAAACACGTTGGGCCAAGGACAATTCCTAGCTCCGAGTTGCCACTTGATGGTGAAGGGAACATACTCACTGAAACCTTTAGCATTGTTGAGTAGGCGGGTGATTCCTCGAAACAATTGAGCCGGTGGTGCAGTTGCTGATACATTGGGTGAACCTACCAAAGGAGTCTGCAACTTGGGAGGATGCTAATTTCATTAACAGAATTTTTTCAAGCTTTAACTCTTGAGGACAAGGGACTTAAAGAGGAGAGTATGGTTAGGTTTCAGTAAACTGAACTTGGATTCAGAAGAAAATTCAAAACTTGAGTTGGTATTGCTCGAAATGGAGGGCTCGGATTGATTCATACCCCTTCAATTAGTGATATCATATGGCTGGAAACCTTTGCCGTTAGTTGCCACAACTATTCCCTGTCCAGGTCCTATTACTTTTGTCACCAAAGACAGCTGCTCTGTCACACGAGGATGCGCACTCCATATAAGCATGCCTCGATGTGATCTTGTCTTTTATCCAAGAAATAAAACCCTAGTTCGTGTTTACTTTATCTTCATTATTTTCCTTGCTTTTCCTTTCCATTTCCGACTCAAATTTCCCCAATTTCTGTTCTGAAATTACTCACGACAACATGGCAGCCGTACAGTCTTTATGCGGCCTCGGGATATCTTGGCTCATGGCTTAAATCAGATAGCATCAGGCTTTCAACTATTTATAACCAGCTGTCAATACAACAATGTCCATATTTTTGTAAATCTAAATTAAAAAACTTGCAAGTGCATGTTTTTTAGGATACTACAGCTGTGTATGGAGCACTCGAGTCTCTGACGAATCAAGTGCAGAGCTTTACTGTACATTTGTGCAACCATGACAAGCTATGTATCTCAACATTCCATACCTACCGTGATATGTACCAGCTAAAATACTGACTAAAGGCAGCGGAAATCGAAACGCGTGGCGTATGGTTAATAACTGCTCAGCAGTTATGCGACCTGAGGTAATCCGGAGGCAGAGATGGGCATCTCTCATTCATGTGAGGGTATGGTTGCATGGTGTTGTACCCGGGCAGCTCCATCCGATACCTGCCCTTGATTTGGCAAAAGGGGAGCTTAACACTGTCGTCTTTGTTGCACCACACTGGAAGTCGTGTTGTGTTGCCCTCGTAAAAGTTGAGGGTGTAAGCATCTTTTATCTGCATGGAATTCACGCGTCACATATTTCATACCAGAAGCTGTATATAAGCAATGTTCAACAAAAAGATTATAAAACAATCCAAATCATTTGTTTGTGTCAGAATAGACAACATGGCCGCCTGGTAGATCTGCCTTCCACAATGAGTCAGTTACTGAAAGATACATTTGCAAAGTCGAGGTCCTATAGGACCATTTGCCCTAATATCACTACATATAAACTCATAAAGGCCTGAACTTTTAAGAATTCAGGAGTACTTACTGTGAATTCAGTAACTTCTACAGAGCTGGAAATTGGGCCAAAGAGTCCAGCCTCCTTGTACATCATAAGGACGAAGGTCACACAAGATGCTGACTGGCCATCGGTATAGACCCAATTATCTTGTTCAGGAACTGTTAGCAACTTGTCAAATGTCATCCCACGTTTCTCTGATTCCACTATGATTTCAGGTAGATCAAGACCCTGAAAGAAATGGCTTCAATATAAGACTACCCAGAAGAACAGGTAACATTGAGCACAAGAAAATTGTAAAAAACAATGATTTGCTGTGTATATAAACATGGTAACAAAGGATTGGCGATCAAAAGGACCTAAAAGGTGAAACTAGTACAGTTATTTCAAAAGATATTAAGCACCATCAGCTGTTCAAATTGAATACGCTGTTAACAAAACCAGTTACAAGCTGCAATATCTCTAGATGCTACTATGCCGGCGCTCAGTATAGTGTCACAGAATAGATCCCTTCAGAGTGATAGAACCTTTTAGCGCACGGTATTTTTTCCTGGCCCCCTTTTGTTCACACAATAGGGTACAAAGGTACAGCTGACTAAATGAGAAACTTTAGTCAAGAAAGTCTTCCTAAAAATAACTGAAAAGGTAACTCAATCTGCATTCATTTTTTAGCAGGGTTTCATTTCAGAACCCAGCTAAAACCCACCCTGCTGGACTGGGATCCTCTGCCTTTCATTAGAACAGTAGTGGAGAATAATGCTCTCTCGACAGAATCTGATAAGAAATTAAGGGTCCAGGTCAAATGCTACAGTATGCAAGGATACTACAGTGCCCATAGTCCAGCTGAACTGTGGTTATACCATGGTTATTGAGGTAGTGCGGCGAGGCACAGCGACGCCATACTCACCACCTTCTGCAGCGTGGCCAACGAAAATTAGTCAAAGTTTAGACCATCCAATGGAGATCTCACGTCCCACATCGAGTCATCAAATTCTATAACCAATGTTCATTTTAGATTGTCCAATGGAGATCCAACGTCCCAGATCAAGCCATCAAATCCCATATAAATCTAACCCTAGCCTCCTCCACTCCCTCTCTCTCCTCCCTACCTCTTTCCTCCCTAGCTGTTGCCGCCACCCCCACCCCTCCACGTGCCACCCCCTCCTCTTCACCTGCGTCGCCCCTAGCACCGGCAAGGATCGCCGGCAACCACATCCTGTCGTCGTTTCTTCCTCCCACGCGGCCGCTGGCGCCTAGGGCGACGCCAGCGCCACCCGCCCCCTACCCCGCCCCGCCCCCCACCGCAATTGTACACCTCCCTTCTCGACTTCGGAGAGGTCAGCGGCAACGGTCAGGCGCAAAGGAGGTTGCCGCCGACATCTAGGCGTGCAGAGGCTGGCGGCGATGGAGATCGTCAGATCCCAGCCGGTGAAGACGGATCCGGTCTCCCCCGAGCTCGTCGTCGCAGTGAGAGGCGGGAGCCCGTAGCGGTGGCCTGGCGGCAACGGCGACTTGCAAGGAGGCTGGCTGGTGTCTGGATCCAAGCGGAGAGCGCCGGATCTGGAGACGGCGGCGGCAGAGAGGCTAAATGAGGCCGGTGACGGCATCCAGATGGACGATGATAAGGCCAGGGCAGCCGGGAAGGATCCCCAACCCCTCTATGGTGTCGCCGTACAACTCACCGCCATGCTGTCCGCATGTCGAACGACAGCGAGCCGCCACGGCGATATGGCGTCGCCATATCGACGCCTTAACAACCATGGATTATACCCATGTTTGTTGTCACAAAATGGAAAAGCAGCTAGATGAATTGAACTTCAGTGCAGGTACGATTTAGACAAAAAAGAAACTTCAGTGGACGCTGATGAACAATCAGCAAGTAATAAAACAGAAAAAGAAAGAAATGCAACAAAAACAAATTACAGGTAGTGGAAGTCAAAACACAAATTTAAACAAACCTTAGTTCCAAGCCGTTTGTTAAGGGCTTCTTTCCACATATTAGCAGCATAATCTGGTTGAAACTTGCTCCACACAGTCATTACAGAGGCAACCTAGGTCAATCATAATATTTAAGTTATTATTAGAACTAGCAAATAGATCCTGCAAAAGTTCATAATCCAACCTCGTAGGCAATGCTAAACCGTAATAAAATTCTGATACTATGATTTACGTGTATAAGATATTCATATCTAAGAATTAGAGACATTTGTTGTGAGGAAGAAAATTGATCTTTGAATTGGCACCGTATAATCTATACCCACCACCAAAGCTATGAGCCTATTGAAAACATAAGCCGACAATGTATCTGTCGCAATGGAAACAGTGCACATAGAATCATACCACATGAGCATCTAATGGCGGTGGATAGTTATCACTTATGGTATCAATCCAACTAAAAATCAAATTGTGATACCCATAAGGCTTCCCATCCATGCTTTTTGCATAATTCCAGGCTGCTGTCTCATTAAATTTTGCTCGCAAATCTGGACGCAAAGGAAGCAATGCAATCTGAGGGTTTGAATCATCCTTTGTCACTTCAAAATCCCACCATTCCTCCCATGGCAAGATAGCAATAATATCTTCTCCCTGCAAAGCACTATTTGTTAGCTCAATTTGTGATACAGAAACTGATATACCACATGTCAAAGAACACCCTGCACTAAATTTGATTCCCACAGTGTATAACTTGTAATCCAAACAGAACAGCATCTACATATGGTAGGCACTTGGCAGTAATATCCTCTTTTTGTCTTTCATATTTTATGCCTATTCGATCATGGTAATTCAAAGGAAACATTATGGGGTAAAAGAAATGATCAAAGGTCACTTGCACAGTAACTATACCTACAGCCAGTGATAGGCTGACGGCAAGAAGAATGCAATTTTCTGGTTAAACATAAAACATTCTTCAGAATGCATTTAAATTGTGTCCTCTTGATAGTTGATATGGTTAAAATGTCTGACATAAACATACAATGCAGTGCAAATTCACTATTTATCTCGTTAAGTTATTCAATAAAATAGCTGATAAGCCACAAGCATAAAGTGTTCTTTCTTCTTTTACCCAAAAAAGAAAAGAATGGAGATCGTTTTTATCAAACTAGGGCTCCTGCTCATTAAGACTACTGTAAGTAAGTAGTTAATCAAAATAACAAACATTCATTATCTATAAGTGGTACTTTATCATGCCTATTGCGTAAATAGTTAGCATGCTGGAGCTTCATTATTTCGTCAGTTTTTCTATGTTCATGGTCTTACATGCCACGGTCATATTAAAATGAGTGAAAAATAAATAGATTCAATTGCTAAGGACAGGTACCTGTTCATTTTCATGACCAGATTCCCCAACCCAAAGCTTTCCTTCAGAATCCCTGAGGCAAACTGCAGTGTGGCCTGCATAAGCTCCAGTAACCCACTTCTCTAGGGTTTCAAAACCACCCCAGCGCCCACGAATTTTCGATAAAACCAAAAAATCTCCAGAGTGAATGTCATCAACATTTAATTCCGAAACCCAAGGTTTTGGTCGTTCCTCAAAGGTTGTGCCCATATGCTTCTTGAGAAATGCAAGATTTGCATTCTCACCCCATTCAGTATTTGTGAAGAGAGGGAAAACGTCCCAAAGTGCTTTGAGTGTTCCAATTGTTCCCGATGGCATGAGGAAGATGGACACTCCATTATGTTTCACCTATTTTAAGGCAACGAACAAGCAAAATTGTATTAATGATAGCCAATGTTAGTCACAAACAAAACACGCAGCAGTGACTACTTAGTACTTACATATTCATACTCAGCCTCACTTTCCCATTCTTTGAAATCAAGGGTATGCTCTCGCCCCAGAATGTAGTAATCCCATGTAACACGGTAAGGTGTTGCAAACACATAAAGATCTATGCAAGTCCAGCTATGTGCTTTGCTTGTCTACAGAAGGAAAAGGTCAATGACAGGATCAGTAATAAGACAAGGAAGATGTTTGCATGGAGAAAAATGAGACATATTAGAGAACCAACTAGAGCAACTAGAAAGCCAGTATAAATTGTACTATGGGTAGTATTTAGCCTTTTGCCCTTTTCTTCTAAAAATCACAAGTGATCAAGCAATTGACATTTATTATGAAAGAACCTTAAGAAAACGACTACATACTGCCTTTAATGCAATCACAAAACCACAAGCAACACAACATAAACCATATTGAAGATGATCTCTGACTGGTGAGATGCGCGCACACACACAAGGATCATATGATGCTATCCAATATAAAGTCTCACGATGTTCATATGATGCTATCCAATATAAAGTCTCACGATGCAAGTTGTATTTCTCCATCCACCCTTAATGCATCCAATTCATGAAAACACATGACGCTAAGGCCTGAACATCATAAGTTACGGAAGGCGGAAATTTCACAGATTTTAACCTCATAGAGATGTCTTCAGAATTGAATTTGTGATCATCACATCAATAGGATCAGCCTTCGAGGCAGTAGTTACACGAAAAACATCCGACTTAGAGCCAGATGTCATAAGCAAAATATTGCGCGAAATTATCATGAAATAGAATTTACTTTCGGAATGGTAGCTAGGGGGGCGTATCCCAGCTCATCCATATCTATTCTATTTTAATTATATACACACATACACTAATTACGGACTCTCTAGAACCACCAACCAAAAAAACTAGAAATCATCTCATTAATCAGGAGAAAAAGATCAAACCACTCTTCCCGTGGACCCTAGTTATAACTACTTAGATTAAGAGTCTGTTTTGGAAAAAATGTCAACCTTAAACTTCCATTTTGGGCCTAAGGATTACAAATCCAGATCATTCATAGCTGCATAGATAGAGTCCTTTCATTGCTAAGCATTTGAGTTTGATATGTTCACAAGTCCCCGTGGTATAATTAGCTTTCATATATAGATCATGACATGTGGCTAAGAGCCATAAATCTTGATAGAAGGGACAGCGCATGTAGTTTGCATTGACTACTTAAGACAATTGAACTTTTCATCCAATCCAGGGAAGGACTAGTTATGTTCCCCATAATTATAAGGTAACAATAATCAAATTTTGATCACACAAAGGGGACACAACTAAGAAACCATACAGAAATCAGCATCTCAACACCGTGTATTCCACCACCAGTTCACTAGTAATGAAAAAGTATACCTTTGGCCAAACCTGCAGCTCAAAACTACAGTTTTATGTATGGGAAATCTCAAAATCATGTTTCGATTCTTCCTGCAAACAACAAATTCAACTTACCATGAACTTTTGCAAACAATTACAATTTGGTTTCCACACTCAATTCAATCAACTAAGTAACTTAACGATAATAATAACAATTTTGGCATTATCCTGAAACTAAGAACTAGTACCGTTCACACAATCATACAGCAATGTAGGATTTAAATGAACAGATTTGAATCAGCCAAGTGGCCAACTACCGTTTGCATTATACAAACAAATCAACCTCCAGTTTAAACCAGGCAGCACCATAAAAAAAATGTTTGACTGAAATCAATACGATTCACACGCTAAGCGCTAAATTTTGAACGAAACCCAGAGCTCAAAACATAACAAACTACAACTGGCCAGCTCCCCCATAAGCACACTACGAAAAAGCAGTTCTATCGCCCACTCGATCGAACCCAAAAGTAATAAAACAAGCAACGCGAGGTGGGTCTCGCACCGGCGCTCACCTCGAGATGAAGCGTTCCGCCCCCGAGGCCCCCGTCGGTCCCGTTGCGGAACTCCATCCACGCCCGGTTCTCGTAGAAGCAGGCGCCCTTCCACTCGGCGGCGCGGGCGCCTTCATCCCCCGGTGCGCGCGCGGCGCCGACGAAGGCCGGGAGGAGGTCGGCGAGGCCGCGCAGCGCGAGGCGGCGGAGCAGCGGCTGGGCCACCGGCCATGGCAGGAGCGGGAGGAGGTCGCCCGGGACGGCGGGGGCCCGGAGCGGCGCCTCCAGAAGGAGCGTCGGGAGGACGCGGCGCGGCGCGGCGAAGAGAAGGGCGAGGAGGAGCAGGAGAGGTAGGATGAGGAGCTTGAGCTTGGAGGCTCTCATGGCGGGCCGGCTAGGGTTAGGCGGTTAGCGTTGGCCGTTGGGTTGCCTCGTTCCCCTTTCGCGGTTAGGGCGTAGGGGAGATCGGATTGAGTTCGGGGAGGACATTCCGACGATGAAATACTTGTAAGTTGCAAGGTTGCTTGCTTCTGCTAGTTCCTTGATCGTTACTTCTACATTTCTAATTGGTTTTATTCATCATATACCCTCCACTTAGATGGAAATTCAGGATTTACCCTCCTGACCCACGTGTCAGTGACTTATAACGACCCCACATGTCATTGAGATGGGAGGGTAAATCCTGAATTCCCTAAAAAGAGGGAGGGTATATGATCCAATCCCCCTTTCTAATTCCGCACGAATTGAACTGTTGCTTGGCCTTGATTGAGGTATAGCGATGGCTACATGGGGTTTGTGGTTGACATGTATTACTGTTTGTATCAATCATAGTCAACGTTTGAGAGTTAACGAGATGAATCGAAAATTGTTTTGGGTATATTTTAGGCATATTTTAGGGCATATCTGGTTTGCGACTCTTTTAAGTTTGGTTTACCGTTTAGCCGGGTGACTATAACAATGGTCCTATTTTTTACATCAGTTGATAGTTTTTTTATGACTAATAGATGTGATAAATAGTATCTATTGATATAAATTAAAGCTAAAAATTGACTAAAAACCGAAAAGATCAGAGAATGACTACAAAAAAAAGTACAGTGAAAAATAGGATAAGTTAGCCTTACTAGCTCTTGCTACGTGATAGAAAAGACGACGATTTATAGGTGCTTTAACCAGTCAAACGTATTTGCTGATTCGCGTCCTGCGAATCTGCAATCGGTCAAATAGACCCACAATGTAAATTTCATGGTTAGCCAATTTAGCATGGCGCGATACTAGTAGTGTGTTGCGCAAAATAAATTAGCACTAGCAACTTGAACAATGCAACCTCGCTAGGGTTACATATTTTCAAGTCAGTAATTCTAGGTTTGGAAAGAAGATACTTTGTATTTTAGAAAGAAATAATTTAAGAGAGGGTGGTGTGGCCAATCTTTCAATTGGTACAGAGATTTCTATTCAGAATACGATGAATACGTGTCCCAGTCAGAAAAGTCACTGAATTGGACACGGAAGGTGAGGGAACAGTTACGTCGTGCGCGTGTCCCTCTCATAGCCACACTGCATTCATCGCAATCACATCGGAAGGGAGACAAGTAGCTCGTCATGCCGTGTGCAATGTCAGAAAACAAATTCAGAATCCTTTCCGAAGTTTTATCTCGTCCTCTATAATTCATGATCTTTTCACCACTGCAACTTCGAAAGATCAGGGTAGCAACCGATCATTCTGTAGCAGCATGAGGTTACCTTTCTCCTCTGACGAGGAGCCAAAATTGCGACTCTGGAAAGCACCGTACCTTGATATGGAGCGTGCCGCCGCCGTACTTGGAGCCGGATTCGTTGTGGAAGACCAGCCAAGCCTCGTTCTCGTAGAAGCAGGCCCCCTTCCACTCCAGCCGCGCGCTGCCCGCTGCCCCCGACCCGGCCGATGCCGCCCCGACGAACACTGGGAAGATGTCCGACACGCCGCGGAGCGCCCGGAGCGCCGCCATGGAGACGTGCCGCGGCAGGAGGGGCAGGACGTCCATGGGGCTGAACGGCAGGGTGGTGATGCTGCTGGCGCCCCACGGCACGCCGCCGCGCCCGCCGTCATCGCCTGGGCCGGTGGAGTAGAACAGTACGGTGGCAAGCGAGGCTGTCGCGAGCAGCAGAGCGACGCTGATCAGCTTGGAGTTTGCCATGGTGGTGGTCTGCGGTTGGGGAATTCGGGGGGATTTTATCGGGAGTTTGGTGCTGGTTCCGTGTCAAAAATGAGCAGCACGGTGGAGGCAACGGCGGTGGTGTTTGATACGCTGATGTGTTGGTTGAATTGTGTGGTCTTGCCGTCTTGGGCCTGGCGGGGTTTCACGTATTTGTAAGTTGGTAACTATAGTTATGTGGTAAGTGCCGAACCGCCACGCCCTGTTTGGTAACAATCGGAAAGGAGGATAGGAGTTTTGAGGAGGGAGTTTGATTTTTACTCTCAATCCTCTGTTTAGCAAGAGAGATGAGATATTGTGATGAATTATCATGCTTTTTGTTTCTATTTTCTATTTAGAAAAGTTAAAAGTTAATATAAATATCCAGTTTTTTAAAGTGACTTTTTCACTTCTCTCAGTCTCGCTTCGGAGATAAAGTAGGAAGTCATGATGTGCATCACGAACCTCACTTCTCTCACTTCCGTCACGTGTAAATATCTCTTTCATTTTTTTTCACTGCTTGCTCTCTTCTCCTAAATGCCACTTCATTTCAACCAGTACTTATTTATTTTTAGCTAAAAGACATCAACAAAAATCAATACAAAAGTTTTTATATAGCTTCTATGATGTCTTAATTTACTTGAAATCTATTACACGACTAGACATGTGTTAGTTCTAACGCACGCCTAGCCTTCTGTCCGCCCCCACCACGCGCAGCCCATCACGGCCAGCCCAATCATGCCCCTGCCGCACTACGAGCTGTCCTTCATGTTGGGCCTACCGACACCCCTGGCGCCGATGGACCCCTACCACCGGCTACTCGACCTTGACGGCAGCTTCAGCTCGCTACTCGCGTCCACTCCCCTGCCCAACGCCCAGTTCGCCGCCAACTTTCTACTAGGCGCCACATCCTTCCCCGCTCTGCATCCGCCGCATCCGCACCCATAACCGCCGATGTCGCAGGCGATGCCAAAGGGCATCTGGTGCATGGGGTGGCCAGACATGTCCATCTAGGCCGCATGGACCTCTCCCACGCGCGCGCAAGGCGAAGTTGGTCAATGACCACAAGTCGGTTCTAATTTACCCTTCTCTTTAATTTAGGTGTTTAATTAACGGTAGCTTGCTAGCGTTGCATCTATCCAGGTTGTCTTTTTTGAGAGCTTTCAAAGCTGTTTAATCAGGAGCGACTAGTTGTTAGTATCAGGTAGGGGGATTATGGGAGTGATGATTTGAGGACCGACGATGATAATCATGTTTATCTCTGTTGCAGTCCTCTCGATTGCTCCCAAAATCTTACGGTCACCTTATAGCCGCTACGATCACTTCCTAGAGTCGTATGACTACGTTGAAAAGGCTACTATACTTGCTGGTGGAGAGAGAGAGGAGGATAGCGATGCGGTGGCCGCCTTGGAGGAAGAGAGAGAGAGAGGGAAGCGGCACACGCCTAAGTTGCCCTCTTTTCTCTCAATCACTTGCTCCTTTCCAATCCACGCAGCCACAAATCGATGGGAAGAAGGCTCAAATGAGATGCCTATGATTTGGTAACTCTAATATATGCTGACTTTGGCACTCAATACTTAACAGACTTCTGTTGTTGATGATTAGGTGATACGACAACCTCCTGTATCGTTACGACCGCACTGCTGGTTCACCGATCATGCTGACAGTTGTTACTACCACATTGTGACCTCTCCGATCACTCATCGCTGCTCCGACCACGTAGTCGTAACTTCAGCTAAAGTTACGACCACACTCACCGCTATTGCGCTATACTTCCTTCGACCACAGTCGATCACCGTAGTCGTAACTCCTTACAACCACGCAGTGATTCTGTCGACCACGTCAAAGGCTCTGTCGACCGCTGTGGTCGTAACCTTACGACCACGTTAGCTGCTTTACGATCATGGTCGTAACTCCTTTACGACCATGTCTTCAGCACCTGCGAACACCTCCGCTCATCACCGTGGTTGTAACTTCGTTTACGACTATGTCCTCTGCTCTGTGACCGTGGTCATAACTCCTTTACAACCATGTCTGCTATCCTCTGCTTGCAGTGGTCGTAACTCTGTTACGACCACGTCTGGGAACACTCAATCGAACTCGATACTTTTCTCGGAGCCAAACCGCTCCTTCTTTTCTTTATTTCTCTCTCTCAATCACACCGATCGCCACCACTGTTATCACACCGATCGCCTGCGACCACACCGGTCACCCTCTGCTCTACGACCACACCGATCGCCTGCGACCACACCGGTCACCCTCTGCTCTGCGATCACACTGACCGCCTATGACCACACCGGTCGCCATTTGTTCTGCGATCACACCGATCACCCTTGTGCTCGACACCTCCTCTCGACTATATCGCCTCAACTTGGTACTCTCACCTCTCGATACAATACGCTGCCCTTTTATATCATGTTCTACGACTACGACTCGAACTCTGACTATGACAGAGTCGTAATCGTACATGAACTCGATTACGACTTCCGACTTTGTTACAATCACGACTTCCGACTCGACTACGACTTACAAGTTTGACCTCTAAATTGAAAATAAGATTACAAACTCTAACAATCTCTATGTTTTAGTTTCAGGTAGGGGGATTATGAGTGTGACTTGAGGATCGATGATGATAATCATGTTTATCTTTGTGTTTTAGTTTCAGGTAAGGGGATTATGAGTGTGATTTGAGAATCGATAATGATAATCATGTTTATCTGTGTGTCTCTTGTTTGCATGCATGACCTGCTGATGGTGCATTAGCTGATCGATGCTAGTTTCTATGAATGGAAATCTCGTTTCTTTTTAGCACACGAGTTGATTGCCTCAGTGCTCTATGATTTGTCTTTTTGTGAATTTAAAAAATATAGACCAGTAATTTGTTAATTTTTTAAGAGTACAAGGAGGACTCACACACTCAACACACACCGCACTGACGTCACCCATTCATATGGTAATTTAGGGTATAATTCAGAGTATTTTTATATCTTTTTGTGAATTAATGATGATTTTTTAACACATATCTATATTTTTTAAATCGCTGATGGTAACTTAGGGTGCAATTGACGGTAATTTTTTAAGTATTTAAATTCACAAAATTGGTGGTAACTTTTTCATCTTAAATTAATAATTTGCTAAAACTACAAATGGTAACGTTGGGTGCGACTCAAGCACGGAGATGTAGCCTAGTGTTCGTCCTAACCTCGATGAACTAAACATTTGGGGTGATAATTTGTTGAAAATGTAGATGCTAACTTAGGTGGTAATTTTGAAGTTTTGTTCACAAAATTGATGGTAGGTAATTTTTGAAGTTTAGGTTGGTAATTTGTCAAAACTACATATGGTAATTGGTAATTTGTTTGAAATAAACATTTGAATTTTAGGTTGGTAATTTATTCAAATTATACCCGATAACTTAGATTGCAGCTGATGATAACTTTTGAACAATTTTAATTTCAAATTCACAAAACGGATGGTACCTTTTGAACTTTTGGTTGGCAATTTCTCCATATTGTACACAATAACTTATCGTGCAAATGATGATGATTTTTGGTACATTCTCATGAAACATGACATGCATGTGTGTTGAACAAATACATCTGAATGATGAATCTTTCAAACGTTAGGGTGATAATTTCTTGAACTAGAGATGGTGACTTAGTATGCTAATGATGATAGAATATGTTGAACTTAATGTGCAACTAATGATAACTTTTTTATCAGCTTATGGTGAATTTTAGTATTCAACTGATGGTGTCTTAGGACATGTTATTTAAGTCAAAAGCTGGCGGCTTTTGGCTTTTGCTATAGTATCTAACTTTCAAACGGAGTATTTTCTCAAAACGGTGTCTACAAGTTAAACGATCTACACGTTAAAAACCCAACATCTGTACCAACCAAAATCGCAAGTGAGTATCTGTCTCTCCGTAATCTGTACCGTAAACAACCAAAATTCAAAAATTTCAGTCAAAAGTCGCAGCCGAAAAGAACAGGCCCTAAGTGTGCTACTGAATGGTGACTTGATGTGCTAATGATGGTAAGGGAGTGTTTGGGACTGCTCCACAAACTCTGCTCCACAAACTCCACCGTGGAGCAGCTCCACAAAAAACTGGAGTTTGTGAAGTACCTCTTTAGGTGCTCTCACAACTCCACATTTTTTCCTTGAACAGGGTGCGTGGAGCTGAAACCGTTTGGCTAAAAAACGTGGAGCGGAGCTGAAAAACGTGGAGCGGAGCAGTCCCAAACACCCCCTAAATTGCATCTGGCATTCACCTGGGGGCATATGGAGACATGCATCATAAATGCTACATGGGCCATGCTTTCTTGGACCGTGATAGGTTAAGTAATAGGGTAAGGTAATTAAGTGGTGGTCATATAGGCCATGCACTTGGACAGTAAAAGGGTAGAAGATCCAGCTATGTTGTGTGCGCTGGGTAGAAAGAAAGAGCGGGTGCGTGCGCTTTGGGGCGGACTAGAGAAGCATCACGGGTGGGCCGCGCTCGTCGGGGGTGCGCGATAAAACTATAGCGCGTCCGGAAGCGCTGCAGTTGCTCCCCTTAATTTAAGCGTGTGTCTGGTTTAGAGTCAGTAGGGATAGAATAGTTACATCCCTGTTTTTAAGGACGGGATCGTCCTTATTTTTTGTTTGGTTCTGGGGCATCAAAATATGGGATGAGTCATCCGACGTGTGGGGCCCTTTTGTCATCCTCTTATTTTTGAGAGGTGAGGAAGAGGGACGAGCTTATCCCCTCGTTTTTGAGGGACGAGGCATCCTCGATTTAGGGGAATATTCCCGAGATATTCCCCAAAGGGGATGGACTCTGTCCCTGCTGACTCCAATCCAAACAGGCCCAAATCTGGGATCGCCCCATCTCATCCCCTATTATCCCTAGAACCAAACACACTCTAAGTTACTATGAAGGGCTAAGATATAATGCTCATTGCTCAACAATCCCATTCATTCCTCCCTCCCCACTTAGGGTTTAAAATGGTGGAAGAGAGCCTTAAACTCCCAATCTCCATTCCATCTAATCCTATGCCCACCAACCAAACAAAATATTTCATAACCCACCAATCCCTCAACCAAACAAGCCGCCAATGTAATCGCAAACACACTTGCAGTCTTTGCAGAACAAAGTGAAGTCACCGGAGGGGGGGTCTCTAGTACGATCCTCTATTTGAGCTGGCTTCCGATTCACCAGGGGAAATATAAGGAATTTTCAGGGGAAATTATTTCTGATGCAACTAGTGCAGATAATATACTAAACTTTGCCATGAACTCACTGACGTTTAAGCAAAATTTTCAGTACTTTGTAAAGCTGTTACATAAAACCTTTTAAAAACTGTGTTGTTTGGGCTGTGATGGGCTTAACAAGCTCAGCTTCAGCCCAAATCTTTCCTTCAAACTAACCCGGATCGAAAAGCTTATACAAGGCCACAAGGTTGTCAGAATCGTTATTCTAAATTGGATCGAATATACTTTGGTAGAATCGTATTCTAAAATCGAATCGTATCTGATTCTACTAAAAACATATTTTTTAAAAAAATTTACTGTCTATTCTAAAAGTGATATGTGTGTTTATTTGATCATTTGGCATCTAATTTTATTAATAAATGTATCTTATTCACGACTAGAATCATAGTTTAAATTCTATGCCATTGAGTACTACGATAGTGATGTTAGCAATATTACCATAATCTGATCATTTTACATAAAAAAAAGTAAAATAATTAAATTAATTTTTATTATTCCAAACATGCAAATATTAATGTTTAAACTATTAACTATTTAGTACTTAACATACAATTTGAATTGAGAGATAAGACACAATCAAAAACCAAAATCTTTTATAATATTGGATGCTGCATGATTCTACGATTCTACTGTGATTTTACACGATTCTACGGCTAGGATCACGATTCTACCTAGAATGACTTAAGATACGATTTGAGTCAGGTTGGTTTTATAAAATCGTAGAATCGTACGATTCTATAACTAGAATCGCGATTTTAATAACCTCGCAAGGCCGCAGTTGATCGTGATTCGTGAGTTCTACGTCGAAACTGATCCTGGACTGGTTTGAATCAGGGCTCTAGAGCCATATTATTCATTGCACTTGGCTAGTTTTTGCTTAGCATCTCATGCTGATGCTGCAACGCAGTGAAATTCACACAAGTTGGTCGACTGCAACGTTACAACAACTTCAAATTTCCCCGTCCTGATTCGAAATTCAAATCTCAAGTTTCAATTCAAGAAGACAAACCCATGTGATGTCTGATGCCTAGCTAGTTCCACAAAATAATGGACATCAAATTCCGCTCGTCGGCCCAAATGTCATGCCTGACGCAGCTCAGTTGTGCCCATGAGGCCATCAGAACATGACCCATCTATACAGGCATACAGCCTAGACGCAGTCCCAGTCACTCCCCTGGCCCAAGTACGCGGGTCCATCATTAGCCGCACGCGCATCGGCCGCACCGCGCAAACCACCAAGCTGCTCCAGCCTTTGGTTTGTGGTTTGTACCTTCTAACTTTTTTTCCTAGTTATATTTTTTAGTTTTTTTGTCTTTTTTCTTATTTTTTTATTGTCCGTCTGATATTTTTTTATTTTTTTACGTTGAAAAAACTATCAATAACTACAGCATATTTTTAATCGTTACAGTACAAAATAAACCGTAAAACAAAACTTTTAAATTCAAAACGAGCACCAATAAGCTGCCGTCGCCAGTGCGGCCCGTAACGTTCCACATGCTCGGGCGCACACACGCACGCTGTATCTGGCCAGAGCAGCGCTGCGTCTACATCTAGCCGCGTACGCTTCCGCGCCCGCGCAGGACCGGCGGAAACGTGGGCCACAGCCGCCAACGCGTACGGAGGGTATTGCCCGAAGCTGGCCATCGAGTAGATATCGGAACATGTACGCCGCGTATCGGCTCGGCTCCGCTGGGGCAGCGCAAACCCACGGGCGGCATAAGGGCCCAGGTGCTCCAGCCCTAGCGTGCACGACAAAATAAATCAAGATGTCCAGCCACTAGCCGCGTGTCGCATTGTACAGCAACGAGCGCCGATCACGCGATGCACCGTCGATGACTCCACCTCCACCTCCGAGCCCGCACGGCACGTCGGATCAGCTGGCCGCCCAGGTGCACAGATAGGCAGTGAAGCATGAATGCATGACAGGATCAGTGGGGGTAGGGTGGGGAAAAACAACAAACTCACGAGCAAACTCCTCTCGAGCTTGTGCTATGAGCAAGTCGAGCTGAGCCAAGCAGAAGTATCTGCTCGTTAAGTTAATGAACCGAGCCTACACAAGATACTCGTTAAACTCGATAAAATTAAAACCCTTGACCAACCTAGCAATAAATTTAGCCCAATAAACTTGTAATCCAGCAACACTCTCAAGTCCCAACCGCCAATGAACTCTAAGGCTCTAACTCGACACATAGGTTCATACATAGGCACAGTCGCCGCATAGTGCCATATGCATAAATCATGTACAATAACTAGGGACGCCGACACTGCCTTCCACTCCGTCCGCCTCTTCGGCCTCCTACATCCTCCCACCCGACCACCCCCTCAGCCTTCAGCCTCTGCCTACTTTGCCTCTAGCCTCGGACATCCTCCCAAAATTGAGTTTGGATACAAACTATGAGTTCTTTTTCATGCTGTACATTAGTACATATTAACATATATACAATTGTTAGCAGGGCCGTCTCAACAATTTCAAGGGTCCTTGGGCAAGCAAGACGGCAAGAGCGCAACAATCTAATTTTTTAATAAAGTATATAGTACTACTAATAAGAGTTAACTTACAACATATGTTTAGTTCATAAAAGATAACGATAGTACAATAAACAAACTAAAAGAACGGTAAAATAACTATTATGATTACCTCAAATAAAAAAATAATGCTTCAGTGTTTTTTAAGAAACCTGATCGGTGATGGGTGATCCTGTCCAGTCGTCCGCCGTCCGCTCGTGGGGGCGTGGGGCCCATCCCTCGTCGCATGCGGACGAGCGGTGTCGGTGTGTCGTGGCTTCACGGTGTCGTGCCTCACGGAGCGGCGTCGCCGCGTCTGGCGATTGGGCTGGGCGATAGGGAGGCGAAACGATCATCGGTCGGCGATCGAGAATAGCCGAATATCAGAATAGGAAGCGACGGCAAGCTAATTCCTGATTGATTGCTGGACTTGTGCTAAGTGTATGGGCCTTTAAATTTTTATTTCAATATGCCAAATACATATACTAAGTACTATATACATACATATACTCATGGGCCCCTCTGTGGCATGGGCCCCCGGCCGTCGCACTTGCTGCCCTCCCCTCTAAAACGGCCCTGATTGTTAGTGCTTGCCTTCAAACTAGCCTAACGACCTTAACAAGCCAACTCAACCTTTTAAGATGAGTCAAGTTGAGTAGATATTTCTACTCGTTTACTTAATAAGCCGAGTCGAGTCAGCTCGTGACCCACCTATAAGTGGGGGCAAAGCAAAGAAGGAAAGATACGTTTCCACGTCAATTTCTCTCTCTCTCTCTCTCTCTCTCTCTCTCTCTCTCTCTTTGCGATTATAAGAATGACACACATGTATGCACACCACGTGTATACATATACGCGAGTGCGTCTTCTTAACACACGTCTAAATAGATGGAGGATAGAGATAAATCCATAACTTTATAAAATATCTACCAAGTACACTCGTGTGTGCATAAATAGATAAGTACCAAAATTTAAATCATAGTGGATTGAATCGTACAACCACGACCAGGGGCGAAGCCACGTTGTGGCTGTTGGGTGCGGCCGCACCCAGAGAAAAAATGTAACACAGTTATTAACCCTGATTTTTCACCTTATTTGCACCCCCTAAAACTAAAGTGGCGCACCCAGACCCAAGCAAATCCCTTCTGTAGCCAGCCCAGCACTAGAAGTCTGCAGCCCAGTAGTACGTATCAATGTAATTGCTATGAAGGAAGTGCTGCACAGCGCACCCTCCCTCATTTTTCTCTAGCTCCGCCCCTGACCACGACTCTACTACCCATGAAGGGATGATTCTCGCTTCCTCGGCAATTTCAGTTGTGTTGTCTGGAGTTTATGTTCGTCGATTGATTTAGCTCAATTTTGATTTCCATTACGCCTCTCGGGCCTGCTAGTATGTCAACGGTAACACATTGCACGTCTTCACCTCGTAGAGATTGTCCGTCCGTAAGTGAAACTTACAACTCCAATTTGTTTTGCACGAAATGAAGAAACAGGCCAACCGATTTTTGTTAATTACTAGATTATGTAAGTGACAACTTTCATTCTTCGTCATATATGGGGCTGTTTGGTTGCCTGCATCGGGGTGGCTCGCACCAGCGCATGCAGTGAGATGGTGTTTGGTTGCCTACATCGGGGGTAAGAGCCTGTACGAGCGGATGCAAAAAATCAACTGGAGCTAGGCTGAGGAGAAACGCGGGGACCTTCTCTACTCAGTCTGGCCACACTCATGCAGTTGCATCAGCTCATGCAGGCAACCAAACAGGCCCTATATGCTCCAGTCCTGGACGGCATTGAGCTTCTCTGTTGCGTGTGTGGACTCATACTCATCAACGAAAAACCACTAACTACAAGTCACCAGTATGAAACAAAATATCAGAAAAATGACAATCTGCAAATTTCCTTTTGAGATTCGAAATTGGCATTCGTAAATTCCCCTACATTTATGTACATCTGTCGTCATGAGATGCATGGAACTCATGACTCGACGGCCTCAGGAATGCTCTGCAGAGCGGGCTTCCAGTGCGGCTCCCTGTGCTGGTCATGGTGGTGCACCTCCCCGGAGTTCATGATATCCGCCAGCAGGTGCCGCACGGACCGTCGGCTGTTCCCACTGCCGCCGGCTCCCTTCATCTCCATCAGCTCGTGCAGCTGCCTCTTGGTGATCCTGATCGTCACCTCCGACGACACGTGCTCCCTCTTCTCGTGGTGGTCCTCCTCTGACGATGCCGACGCCTCCTCCCACTCGTCGCCGTCGGCCCACGACTCCCCGCCGTGCTGCGACGCCGCGCAGTTCCCCATCAGTTAACTTTCGTGAGGTGTGAGTTGTGACTGACCCTGTCTCCCCCCCTTGCTTGCGCTAGCTAGATCCTTCCTTCTGATCCCTCGCTACACGCTGCGTCGAGAACTTGAGATCGATGGGTATGCAATGTAATGTAACGGAATGGGTTTCGATGTCTATTTATAGTTGGGAGGTGAGCGCGCTGGTCAGCGATGCTTCTGCACATGCGCGCAGTACTACCATTCGTCTCGTCCGTGAATGATGTCACGGAGGGAGGCGAATTCCGTGTTCCGACGTGGCGTGTGGGTCATGATCCAGGTCAGAGGAGCTAATCCTCTGCCGGCCTCCTGGAAAAACCAGGCCCCCCGGGTCGGTGCGGTGTGGATGGGCTTTGGAGCGAATCTTGAGCAGCTTCAAGGGCCTACTCGTTCGCGCTTTCTTGTGAGGGGATACAATATATTATTCTCGGTGGAGACTTGTGCTGGGATTGTTGTGCTTGATCCGCTGAGTAGGTTTTTTTTTTTTGCCGCGTGTACGTTAGAAGTAGTACAGGCTGACATGGATACGAACTCCTGCTTAGATATTTAATTACCATGTGTAGTCACGTGTGGTAGTATGTTAGTGCAAATCTTTAGCCACCTGAAGCTAATGTGCATTTGATCAGATGCTCTAAGAGTTGATCAGAAGCTAATATGCACTGACAGAAAACAAGTTATACTTGCATCATTTGGATTTAAAATTTCAAGTGGTTTATTAGAGAGACCTAGCGGCACCTGGCCTCCAACTCTCTGTGTGCTGATGTGCACAAACCTTCGCCGTGCTGATCCTCATTGTATACCCATCAGCACTTTCTCCAACGAGTGTATCTTCATCCGATCACATGCATCCATTATGCCATGAGGGAAGCATTCATGCATGGCTTGTAAAAGTCCGGATATATATATCACGTCAGAGCTGCCTGGTCATCTTTCCTGAACAACAACGCGAAGCGCTCCACGTTCGATGATTTGTATGAACTCGGTGCTGCACAGGATCTCTCTCGTATGAGAGATGGAATTTCCCATTGTCAGGACAGTGGTCGTGGTCCTCTACATATGAACGGCTCCTTATGGAAATCCAAGATTCTTGATCTGGATCAGTTCAACATGTCGTGCGCTTATTCCACCTTGAATCCTGCAGGATAACTTTGGTCTTCTGTGCGGGACAACAACTCTTCCATCTTATTGACATACTCCATGAGACACTGACTGTTCTAAAACTCTAACCTGATTCTTCCATCACGAAAGCTTCTGACTCCGGCCCAAAGGTCTAGTATTATTTCCATACGAGCTCTCACGTGCCATCTAGATCTATTAATCATGGACACGAACCAAGTCTAGGTTGCATTTGGCTGCTGAGTTCCTGAAATAACCTTACCCAATCCACGATGAAATCTTCTTCAACAGCATTGTTCTTGCGTAATTCAGCGTCAAGCTAGGACGGATGCAGCGCTCAGACAATCTCTCTCTATCAGGATGTGGATCTGAAGTTGATGCAGTCTTGATCTTTTGTTGCATAGCAAAGAGCGGTTCATCCCATTCAAAGTAGAAACAGTGGTTCTCGGAATAAATCATTGATAGCTATAGAATGGACCAATTCAGTGTGGGATATATAGTCGTCGCTCTAACAAATGATAGTAATGTAGTAGTAGGTACCCATTTTCATTACAGTTCCAGTTTGACTGATTGTAGAGGGACAACGGAATTTCTAGGTGAGCATATAGCTTCTGCAATTACCGACCCTAGTTAGTTCAAAATAAATATTACTTTTACGTTGTCATATGCACCGAGTCCATTCTTACTTCGGAGATTCGGAAGTACATAGTTGAGAACAAACCATGTTAATTAGGTATTTCATTTTATTTTCTATTTTCCTTTTTCTTTTTTAAAAACGGGGCAAGAGAACTGCCCTATCTTAATTCACGGGAAGAAATAAAACCATACACAAGAGTGAATTTGGTAAAAGACAGGAGAGAGAGGGGGAAGGGGACTGTGCAGGATCGTATGGTGCAATCAGAGGGAATGAATGATTGCCTCCGCTTTTTGATATCTGAAAACAAATCTCAAATAAAAAGAAAATTTGGTAAACTGACGTGGTCAAAGTTTGGCATAGTTGAAGAAGTATCATAGTCGAATTGCCGTGGTCGAAATCGGTTATGGTCGAAGTTGGATGTGGTCATAAAACCATACTCTGAATCTTTGATCACGCCGCTCAAAGCCCGTCCGATCTTCCAATGGCACTTGAATATCGTCCGATGCTTCAATGCTACTCAAAAACCGTCAGATGCCACTCGGAACCAATCGGTCTGATCCGAAACTACTCGAAGCAGGCCAAAATTGCTTGGAGCAAAACAAAACCACTTGGAGTAGATTGAAACCATTTTGACCCGAGCAAAACCCACTTGTATGTGACCGAAACCACTTGAACTTGAAATCTTCAACTACGATTGACCAAAACTTTCATAAACGCAAAATCCAAAGCAATCCAAATATCAATTATTCACTATCACTTTATTTACAACCATCTACATGGTCTAATAAACTGCTGATGAATGGTCGAAGCAAGAGAAACATTTAAGGTGTTACAGAGGTGAAAGAAAGTTCCACTAGGCTCTTGGCCCAGCTAGGACCCAGGTTGAAGCCTCCACTTTTATGGCAGCGATGAAGTGCATCGGGGCCGTCGCCATTGCCCAAAAAATTCACCATTCATTTTTTCCTGTATTTACCAAGTGATAAGCATTACTAGTGATGCTATTGCTTTTCTCGGTGATCTAGGCAAAAGGACCATCGATTCCCACCAATCTTGGACCGTAGCGATGTTCCGCCAGACAGCTAGGTTGACGATTGCAGTCCACCATGTAATGGAGGCCCATACTCTTATCGTGTAGTGGCAGTGTGGCACTCGATCAATAGGTAGATGACGGACTCTGGCGCCTATGTACATGAGGGACAAGTGAATCGGGTTGGCCACCCCCTCACGCCTGACGCCTGTTTTCATTTCTAGCTGCCATTTCGTCGTCTATCTGCGGATCTGTGCAGTAGTGAACCTCATGCTTGTATGCATGAGTGCGCCCAGGAGATGAGTAGAGAGACAGCTAGGTAAGCAAAACCTAATCTTCCAGAAGAATTTCGAGTAATTTCTATCTATCAGAACTCTGTAGCCTGTACATCTCCGAAAGAACATCTAAAACCTAATCTTCCTAGAGCAAGTACGCACATACAAAATCAACCAAAGACAGGACAATCTTATTACAAGCTCAAAAACTATGACTTGTCATGATGACTCATCAGCCGCCTCCGGTATGCTTTGCAGCGCCGGCCTCCAGTGCCCCCTCATGTCCTGCTGGTAGCACACCTTGCCGGAGCTCATCAGCTCCGCCAGCACCTTCTCGACCTGCCGCCCCTTGCCGGCCTTCTCCAGCAGCTCCTGGAGCTGCCTCCTCGTCACCCTGATCTTCACCTCGACCCCCTCCATCTTCTCGACGGCCGCCATCCCCTTCCCCACCACCACCTCCTCCTCCCACTCGTCGTCGTCCACCCACGACGCGGCGCCGCGCTGCAACTTGAGACAGTTCCCCATCTGCCGATCGATCGATGTATATTTTGGAAGACTGGAAGCTCCCTTCGTAAGCTCCTGCTAGAGTTCTTGTGCTGGTTGTTTTTCTCGCCTTTCTTTGTGAATTGTGAGAGGATTGGTGGATTGTTGATAGAGCTTATTTATACGTGGAGCTTGAAGAGGTCGTAATAAGAGGTGGTTAAGAGAGAGAGGGGGGAGGGGAGAGGATGTGAAGTGCGACGTGCCAACTTGCACCTGACCCGGGGTGGAGCCACGGAGGTGGAGGCGGGGAGACCGAGTCTCGCAGAGGAGGCGGCTTTCCATCTGGCCACGTGGACAGCCGCGGCGAGCCAGCGAGTCTTCTGTAGCGAGCTAGTGCGGCCGGTGGGATGGAGGGCGCCCCGGCGCTGGACGGCTGGGATTGGGCGGTGGTGGGAAACTGGTGGGGGAGGGGAATCTTCGGCCGGTTCTTCCACGCGAAGGCTGCGGGTGTGAACGCGGCTTTTCCGGGGTATCTTCCAGTGATAAGCTGCTGCTCCTCGCCAGGATGGAATTCCTCTCTCCCGCGCCGATGGTGTGACCTGCTAACCACGCAGAATTTGGAACGGCGCTCGAGCTGTCTTCTCTGCGGTGATGTCTACCAATATGCTCGTTTTTTAGCTACGGAAATATGCTCGGTTTTAAATTAAACACCTTCGCTGAACCTTTCGTCAGAGAAGATCATCAGGGCAAAAAAAAGGTATAACAACAAACTCATGCGGGTCAGGGTGTATGTGTATGCCATTGACCATCCGCGTATGCACAAAAAATGGGCAAATTGCTGACGAAGGACTATACAAGTATGAATTGCTGTGAACAGTTACAACAACCGCTTGAAACGGGATAAATTAGGACCAAGGTTGATTTAACCGAACAAAGCAAGAACCATTAGTCCAAACCAAATAACACTGACCGAATAAATAACACAAGTAGTACTCCATTTTAGCTATTGCCGAGGGCTAGCAAACAGATCGTGCTTACGTTCCCTATGTTATGTTGGCCCGTCCAAGCTTACAAGGACAGTCGGTAGAAATTAGGTTCTATCTACAGGTTTTCTTTATTTTGATCTTGCTGGCAGAAAACAATTGCCATGATCTTCTGCGTGGAACATGAGCACACTTCATATATGCAAATATGCCTTTCCGCATATGCAAGCGCAACCATTTCATTATTCCAAATGCTTCACTCACTACACAACTCTTATTCACACTAGCTACTTGTGAGTGCATACCTACATTTTTTTAGGATCACTTTTCTAGTTATAATACATATATAGCCATATAACAATGCACACTACATAAATGAAGGGATTTTGTGCCGTGTGTGTACACATACAGACTTCCAATTGCCCACAACAAAGGCTGCAACTGCAGAAATGAAAGAAGACCCATGGGAGAATATTATTACGTCATTTCAGCGTCAGCCTAGTTCGATTTCGGTGTTTGTTTTCCTCAGATATAATTCCACCAATTTATTTCGACCTAATAATTGATGTATCTGTTAACTACTAGCAGGACTGAAGCTTCAGGACACCCAAACATGTACGTCAATAGTGGCCAGTACATACGGAATAGTCGCACTTTGCTGGAAAACGCCACTTCCAGAGCTTTGTTGGGATGAGAATGATGGAACCCAGAGAGCAACATGCGCGGTCAACACGACAGCAACACTATGGCCACCACTTCGAAATTACTATTCGAGATTGATTGGTACATCGAGCAACCTTGGTATAGACTTTTGGTACATCGAGCAACCTTGATATAGTCTTGTCAACGTGTTGGTGAGCACCTACTAGTGTGCATCGATATCCATCTCCATTTTCTTTTACGCCAGAGTATATGGAAAATTTTGACTTGCAAATGCTTGCACGGTCAGCCGCAGAATGTGTGGATCAATTTGTAGTGAAGGTGCCCTTCAGACTAACGCTCAGATGATGAGGTTATTTCCCTTGAGTTGTTCGGGTCACGTCTCACCAAAAAAAAAAATTCCCTTCTTAGTTAATGTTTCATAATTTCGCAGTATACTTGGTAGCAGACTTATTTTTTTCACCTCTTACCTTGCTTAAAAAGCATGATTAGCCAACTGTAGGTTCCTGAATGTTGCAAGAAAGTTGTCTAGCAAAACAAATGCAGACGGTTAGCTACACAATATTGTTTCTTTAAAAACCATTTACTAATAGAAAATCAGGTTATTCTTGCCTCTTGCTGCAAGTAAAGTGAACCAAGCAAGCCCTTTTTTTAATGGCCCTCTGAACGAAGAGGAAGGAATTACATGTATATCTGCCTGGTCCAGGCTTTACTGTCTGCATGGGTACCACGACTTTGGCAAAGAGAGCGCGACCCAGTCATGTTGCATAATGTTGGCCGTGAAGATTCAATCGATACTCTGCTTTGCAAGGCACAAGGAATTGATTCCATTCCCAATTTCCAACCTTAATTTGGTATGGGCAGAACGTCTCCTTTACAGTTTGCACCATTGTGTCTATCACCACTTTTCCCTACTAATTTACATCGTTCGTTGCATCCGAACTAAAGAATAATACAATAGGTCACCAAGAAGGCTGCGATCTATCAAACGAAGCTGCGAAGAAGCAACCGACAAAAAGAGGAGGAACTTGGCAACGCCACGATAGCTAGTGTCATGGCTCCACGGCCTCCGGGATGCTCTGCAGAGCGGGCCTCCAGTGCGCCACCCGGCAGTGCTGGAGGCGGTGGTAGACTTCGCCGGCGTTCATGATGTCGGCCAGAAGCCCCGCCGAAGACCGCCGGCTCTTCCGGATGAGGCTGTGGCCGTCTGCCCTCTTGTCCATCAGCTCCTGCAGCTGCCTCCTCGTGATCCTGATGGTCACCTCCGTCATGTGCTCCGACCTCTCCGCCGCACTCCCTTCCTCCTCCGCCGCGGACGGCAGCTCCCACTCGCCGTCGTCGGCCCAAGACACGGCGTGCTGCGTCACGGCGCAGTTCCCCATGTACACGTGTATGCACGTACAGATTCCTCCTCCTCCTCCTCCTGTGTTTCTTGTTTTTTGCCGCTGTGCTGCTGCTGCTTCAGCTTTTGGATTAGGTGGTCTTTGTGTAACCAATTCGCATGGGAGGCGCGATTTTATAGTTTGAGGGAACCGGTCGGCACGACCGTCCCCTGCACGCTGCACCTAACGTTTACGCCGCGCCGGACGCTGACGTGGCGAGCAAGTCCTACGTGGACGTTGAGCTCGAAGGTGACGAGTGGGTGGGCACCGTGGGGCCCCCGTGCGGCGGCGGTCTGAACGCGGTGGCAGGGGTATCTCGGATAGGTGGGGTCCGGACGCTCGCAGTGGGAACGCGGTCTTTTGCGTTTATTCTCCTGCACGTCACGGGCTCGGCACGAGCCGGAGCCACCCGGTGGTGACATGGACAGAGCCCGACATAAATTATAGATGTGTAGGAGTGAAATGGTAACAAAGAGGTGAGTAATACCTTTAATTTTTTAAAGTATTTTTTAATATTTACTTTAATAGTCATGAGAAACTATTAAGATCAAGAAGCCAAAAATTCAAAAAATCTCGAAGATATTGAAATTTCCAGTTCATAAATAGTGATTTCATCACTATTTCAAATTCGAAAAATCATGTAACATTTGATCCATCGATCTAAAAGGCTTGAAACTTGAACCACAGCTAATTCATGACCTTAGGAGCCTATCACAATAAAAAAACTTGAAAGAACTTAAGAGATTTGGAATATTTTGGTTTGTGGAGGTCTACTACATCAAAACCGACCTAAAATCTAAAATTGAGCTAACTTTCAAACCAAAACTCCAAATTATTTAAAATTTGGTACACGCCTTCTCTAAGATGTCAGAAACTTATTCCAATCAACAATTAAGAAAATTATTGTCAAACTTCTAATTTTTCTCTATTTGAAGGCAAATTGCACCAAAAACGTGGCAACCTAAAATAGTGAATACGACTTACTCGTGGATAGATGATGGCTCTAGATGTATTTTCACATGTCACAACAAGTTAGAACACCGAAAAAATCAAGCAAAAACCCTCAGATCAAGAATTCGCTTGAAGGATCAAAAACACGCAGAAACCGAGTTTCTTGATGAACTTGCTACCAAGTAGCTAGATGGGTAGGGATTGTTTTTTCTGAGATTATCTTTATCTCTTACACGTACTTGGCACAACAAGATCAAGAAGGGGGAAATAAGAGATCAAAACTAACCAAATCAAAAGCAAATCAATCAAAACAAGAGATAGCCTTAGAGATGATCAAAGATTGATGTATTGCCACTTAAGAAAATACGTTTTACAGCTACTCTACCTTGAAGGACAGAGAACATACAAAGCACTTAACTTTCAAACCCTAATCCTAAACATAAGAGCACAAGAGAGATGAATTGGATGGTCCACGTAAGTCTCTATTCCAATCTCTTTATATAGGTGGTCTAACCAGCTACACCTAGCCCTTATAGTACAATAGAAAACCTCGATAACCCCACACACGGGTTTTACTCACACATGTTCACTTATGCACGCTTTTCAAAACGTATAAGCCTGAATCCACTAAATCGTTTACCTTGATCCATCTTGATCAAACCAACTTTTCCTTGACTTAAACCGCTCTCCAAACATCACTCATGCGTCGTGGTTTTGATTCAAGGTAGATTTTGGTATTTTGGTCAAACTATCAAAATACCCTTTCTTGACTCGGCCATCTCTTTCTATTACAAGTAATCACCACACTTACCACGTGTAGGTGCATCACTGGCTTGCCACGGGTCTGCAAGTCTCTTCCATTCCAATTCCACCGGACCATGCCTCACTTGGATCGACCAGGCCACATAGTGCAAACCCGTCGTTCGAATTTTCCTTTAATATTTTCTGTCTTTATCGTGCCATACTTGAACTCACCATCTAATCTGTTATTCTTGATCGTTCTGGGCATTGGCTCCTCCGTGAGAGTAACCCCGATCCTCGTTGTTGACAATAGTTGACTCCAAGCGACCCTACATATGCAAAGATAAAGAAATCATTTTCAGACACAAATTCTTCATAACTTGACCCACATTAGTAATGACAAGTCTCATGCAACTTATGATTACTGACCTAAGTCACTAAATCATTTTATGACTCAAAATTTCTAAAATTATCTATTTCTGTAGGTTATCGAGAAAAACCTATAAATCTTAATTTTTCACTCTTTCAAAATAACAATGATTCATTGTATCAAAACCATGAACCTTGTTTTATGGCTCTTCAAGATGCTTAGCCGCGGCAGGACGTGGGGGCCGGGTTTCTTTCGCCGCCGTGACAGCTCGTGCCGGGTGTCGTAGCCGCGTGCTGCTGTTTCCTTGGCGAGCGTCTAGCTCGTCGGTGCGTACGCGCGCGCGCGCGCGTCGCAAGCTAGCTGGTTGAACGTATGTTCGGCGTGGCAATGTGCGTTCTTATATTCGTATGGAACGGGAGGATGTTGCCTTCAAGTCGGTCAATAGTGCCGGTTTTGGACACTGGCGGCTCTCAAGGCTGTCACCTGCAAGTTGCATGCATCTCTGTCGCCCATGCTTATCGCCGAAGTTTGTGGTTGGCGTTGGCACAGTTAGTACATCCGGAACTACAAGAAACACGAACAGGTCAATTAGAAACTCGATGCGACCGTCAGCTACTACTGACCATTTTTGGAGATGAAATTCGTTCTTAAATGAGGATTTTGCCGTAGCCTCAAAGAAATTTAATCATCATGTTATGTTGAAAATGTACTCCGAGAAATGGACGCGCGAGCTATATGTCTTTCTTTTAATGGGGACTTACGAGCTATCTGCGAGTCCGCAACCCATCATTGATGGTAGGAAACTGTCAGGTCGTGCTGGCTCGTCTGGTGGGTTCAGCGAGAGCGCGACGGTGTAAGTAACGTTACGGATGAGTTCAGAGGTCAGACTCGATTCGTAAGACGTTGCACACTTCCACGTACGTCGGTGTTCTTTCGTATCATGCCATCGCTAGGCTTAGGTAGTGCTACTGTAGCAGCAGTAGTGATGGCACTTGGCCAGATCTAGGATGGACTGGCAACCTTGCTCGTCTGAAAGTCTGAACACACGGATCGCCAGTGTGCATGCATGATGAAGTTCATAATGAAGTATTAGTTGGCTTCGAATGATTGCACGGAAGAAACTTCAGAGCATGGGTCGTACGCGGTAAACCGCCGAATTTCCAGTAGATGGCATGCCACTTCCAGGCATCGATTTCATGGAGTTAATTAGTGGCTACTGGTGAAAGCCATTTGCGCACTGCGCCTCAGGAATGCTGCCTCGTGGCTCCTCACTCGTGACGACTGGCAGATGCTTGTTTCATGGTGGCGGAGTCGCAGCGTCGTCGTCTGACATAAAAGGTTGGTCTCAGGCGACAGGCGGTGTGTAACTCCAGAAGAAGGGAAGACGTACCGGAGTTCTCTCCCACGATGTAATGTAAGGTAGGAAATCACTAGGAGGCGAAAAGCGCAAGGTGAGCAGAATACGAACGAGAAATGAGCATCAGTGCAGTGCGTAGGCCAGGGTGCGCAGATTGTGCTTCAGACTTGGCACTTCCGTCACGCTTCCTGCATGTGCGTATAGTAGTAGACTGGTAGTTTCGGTAATTCTGGTGCTTAATTTGTGTGATGATGAGGAATAGTGGTTGACGAATTATCTGATTTAATATCATCTGGACCTGCGTATCTGCTGGTTCCAGATCATGCAGGGTATTGATGATCAGCTCAGCAAATATCCGATACGATATAACCTTGATATATGCTGGTTCGAATGGCATACAATGCTGTCGCAAACTGTTCGTGAGATCATCGATGCGCAGCACTAGTAACTTGGCACAGCCTGAAATGTCCTCTCAAAGAAAAGAAAACAGCGTGCGATGTAACTCCTCCTCAAAAAGCTACAAATGAAAAGGGTAATTAAGCCCAGAGACCGAAAGGAATCGCCTGAAGCGAATGTGAACAGAATATCTCAATCTGATGAACCGCTTTAACTCACGCCCTGATCCTGCATGTGGTTACACGTGTGAGAGCGTGTCGTGACCTCCTTACTCTCCACCAATCTGGTTCCTAAACCATGTGCCTCAACTGTCGGTAGAGGACAAGAGTTCAGGATTCTGCGTGCGGCTTTCTGTCCTTGGTAGCACTGTCAGGTGCTGTCTAATTTTGACCTCCCTGTCCTGGTTAGTACTTGTAAACAACAACTCTCGCTTCAGTCTTGTCAAAAAGCATGCATGCAACCGACACGTCGTGCTCGCCACCTCTCAGCATTGGCTTTTGTTTCTGTGCGACAAAATCTCTCAGGACTCCATTTTCTCAAGAAAAATGCAATGTAGGACGGTTGTTTAGCTATGGATTGATGATTCATTATTCAGGCACTCAAGAACATAAGAGTTATTTCGCTTTACACAACACAAAAGAAAATGCAATACGTCTCTTCAGACCAAATAGAATGAAATAGGCGCAATACACAATTGGGGGGGGGGGGGGGTCTTTCAACGAAAGATTACAATGTGAAAAGCACAGGAAGGAAGTGTAATGACATTTGGCGAACAATTTTGTTTGGTCGACTAGGTGCAACAACCTGTCTTCTAACCGAGAGTACTAATTTAACAAAATCCCCAACTTTGTGCGAAGTTTAATTAAACTGGTGAACTACCATGGGTTACAAAAAACTGGTGCACTAACTGCGCCGTGCAAATGACAAACGGTGATGCATGCTATATAAAACTTTGTTTAGTATGAATTAACTGTGACTGTGATCCACACAGTGGAGTCCAGCTTCATTCCTGGCATAACTCTTGCAACATTGCGTAATCCTCATCCACGTGAGAAATGTAACGCCTCTGTTTCTGGAACAGGAACGTTATTACCTTCCGTAACAATTCAGGATTACAGTTACGGATAAGAGAAGCATCATGCCTACTTACAAATAATTCAAAAGTTAATTTGACTGAAATAAAGACCTAAAGGTCAATTTTTAACGGGTGTCTAAGCTCAAAACTTAACTTACATTCAGAAGATCCAAGGAAAATCCACAAGAACGTTTGAGTGCGGCCGTAACCCTAACACGAATACTCGTAATATTCTTTCTTTTCTTGATCTCTGTATTGGAGAAAAAAAATAAAGCAAGACTGAGTACAACCAATCGTACTTAACAAGTCACATAGGAAAATGCTATATAACTACTTGCCAAGATTTCCAAAGGATGAAAATATATGCGTTTGATTAAGTAGTTGAGGATGCAGTTTTATTTGTAAACATTTTTAAACACAAAAGATAATAACTTCTTAAGGAATTGGGGTTTCAAAACTTGATTACCAAGCCTTCAATATTTCCAAATCACTCCCAAATCTACTTATGTTTTGTTCTTGGATTCATCCATTAAACACAGCTTTATTTTTCGAAAGCACGGCGTATTTGAATATCATTAATCAATGACTCTGCAGAGCTGCCTTACTTTACCCACAAGATCTCTTAACTTCCGCGACAGAATTAAGAAAACAAGGCTGCTTACTGCTCAATTCTTTATATAGCCTCTACCCAGTAGGCTTCCTCAACAAGCTCGGGTGAATCCACATGGAGTCCAACGGAGATCGGGCAAAGTCCATGGGAGGTGACATCCGCATGGAATTCGGTGGAGATTGGGCAAGTCCGACGAAGACGACATCCGTACGGAGTCTTGCAGAGATCGGGTGATAGACCGTGACGTGGTCATAGATGCCGACAAAGTCACGACCACGAAGTGGACAAACAAGCGTCCACAAAGTCATGGGCACGGGGTGGTCGGATGACCATCGACGAAGTTGCAACCACGAAGTGGTCGAGTGTCGACGAAGTCTAGTCCCGACCACGAGGTGGTCGTGGGTGTCGGCAAAGTTGGCTGTGGGTCGAGGACTTGACGCGCGCGCGCTCTGTCCCCATCATTCGAACTGACGCTGATGAAGGCGACAGTGGGACGAAGCCCTGAAGCGTGCGCTCCGTCCGTCGGAAACGAACGGGTGTCTATGACCCTGATGTGGTTAGACGAAGTCACGATGATGAGGAGGTCGAACGGGCATCTACAAACACGATGTGGTCGCCATCGTGGTTGTGACTCCCTGGTGTCGTGATGACGGCGACGAGAATCTCTGGATATGGCATCGTGCATGAAGGCTAACTCCCTGGTGTCATGATGACGGCGTGTCGAGGTTGACGGTCGTGCTGGCGCGAGCATCGCGGTTGACGGTCATACCAGCGTGGGCACCGTGGTTGACGATCATGCCAGCACGGGCGGCTTCGGCGATGGTCGTGCCAATGTTGGCGTCGGAGCTAGCTCCTCGCGTTGGCGCTGACCGCTCGCGGTGCCAAGGCGTCATTGCCCTGGGGTGGTGGGCCTTCGACCACCGACCGCCGCATGCTGGACCCAACGATCGTTGCTGTCATACTTCTCTTTCGCTTAGTTGTCGTTGCTTTCTAGCACATTTCCTTGCGTAGCTTCTTGCATGGTCCCCACAGGCACAACAGTCGTTATGGGGTATCCCTTTCTTTATGGGAGGAGATAGAGCTAGAGAGAGCTAATGATAGTAGAGAGGGAGCTTGTGTATATAATGAGTGGATCTGGCCTCCTCATATCCCTCTTGGGGGCTTATATATATGAATAGGGTAAATTTTCATTCTACCCCTTGATAATTACAAAAGGTAAGAGTACATTGGTACATTTCTTTATACTATTGAGTCTATACTATTGAGTTTACTGCAAGGCCTAGTCGTTTGGGGCTGGACCACCCCACAACAGTTACATTTCTAAGAACCCCATGATTGTATTGTGGTCAATGATTTTCTTCAATGAAAGCTCATACTTCAATTATGTTTATCAAGTTGTATTTTCCTTCTAGCTTTTATTGTCATTTCTAATATTTATGATGTCTTAAAAATATAAATAGTTTGTAAGATATGTAAATATATTCTCAAACATGTCAATTACATCATGTGATACTATTAACTTTGAAACAAATCTAACTGTATAAATGCACAGGCCACCTGCTAGTTAGGGGAAATCACATGCTCGAAAACAGTAGAATAAGTAGTGTTTTGGTGAATAATTAGACGAAGTTCCATATTAACAACTCAACGTCGAATTGAGCAGTAAATTGTACCCTTGCAATTGGAGTGCACCATTGCATGACTAAGTGTAAATATTTTAGTTTCCGTTCATGCATGTTTCCTTGTGACACCTATTCAATATTTCTGTGGCATTTTCCCATTGCATGCTGGGTTCGCAGTCAAAAACATGCTTCATGCTTGGCAGGCTCTGCAGCACATCAGCATCACCCGTTTCACTTGCAAATATGCAGCCCGGCCTCCAAAAGAAGCTTCTGTTCTCGCCTTTACATTCAGTTTCCCAAGAGGACAAAAATCTAGAGAGGCGCACGTGTGGATGGAAGCGTTCGAGCGAACACTACCTACTTTTACCCATGAATCGGTCTCCTTGAAGAAAATTTCTATTTTTCCTTAATCTAGGATATATTTCATATTTTCCCCTCCTAAAGCAGCAGCAGCTCTGCCGATATGAAATCGCACAAGAATCATGAGACCTGACAACATTTTACAAGACAAACATCATCATCAGATAGGAGCAAAAGAAGCAGTCGTTCCATAAGAACTCACAGTTTCTTGGCAGGCAACTCGTTGTCCAAGTCCCAGAGCTGCAGGTGAGGTGATGTGCATGGTTTACCTAACCACAATCTTGGTCGCGTGCAAATCTGATTATAAACTTATGGAAAGCCAATCTCACACTAGACCATCAATCTTGAACACTTCGCAAGCGTGCGGCCGTGGAAGAAAGGTGATCAGAAAGGAATACTGATTCCTCTTTTCTTGTGTGAACGAAGTGGCACCAGTGGAATCTCCGGTAGCCTTGCCTGGTCCGATTCTCCTACTGACCAAGGGATCGATCTTACGTATGCTTTGGTTGACCTTGGTGACACTGGTTGAAATGGTGGCTTTTTGTAATCCTGATGATTCGTCACCTAATGTCTGTTTAGATGTCGCTTTGCGGCTTACCGAGGGACCAGTAAGGCCCAAGATGGCAAGATGGCGAGATGAGTTAAAAAGGCCTTGCCTGTGCAACTTCAGGAGTTTTTTTAGAAGCAATTTCTAACTTGGAGGGAGCTTCTTTTTTTGAAACATACTACTCGAGCAAACTTTTGAAGTAGGAGCATATGCTACGATCACTTCAGAAATCATGTATAGGACCGAACGGCAACAGAGACGGTAAATTAAATTGATTAAAATTTTCTCTTAAGTATTTTAAATTTTTTTCTTAAAAAGAACTACAGAGTTATTGAGAATTAAATCTAAAGCCAAAAACCTAAACCAAATCACTCAAAAGATATAAAATCTTGAAGAACTCAACTCCTAGAGGTCTGACCTCCAACCAGAAAGCGGTCTAACCTCTTCTTGACAGTTTAATCGTCAACCAAGGGACGGTTTGACCTTTGTTCTAGCGGTCTGATCACTATGAACAGTAATTTCAGGCAAGTGAACAATAAAATTAGCAAGGTTACAAAATATCAAATCCACGTAACTTTTGCTTGGATAATCCAAAAGCCGTGAAACTTTATACCCACCTTGCTCAAGGTCTTAGAAATGTATTCCATCTATGGATCACAAAAACCCATGTCAAAGTTCAAACATTTTTGTGTTTTAAGCGAGGTTGCATTAAAAAGAGCAAAACCAAAATCGATAATCAAGACTTGCTTATGGATAGAGAATAGCCAAGATAGTTTTGAATATGAGGTTGTTCTTTATGGTTGTGGCTTATAGTTTTTGGCTAAAATTTTGAATTTTAGCTGTTTGCGATAGAGATTACGGAGAGAGATACTCGCTTGTAATTTTAGATGGTACAAATATTGGGCTTTTAACGTGTACTATAATTAACTTGTAGACCTCGTCTTGAAAAAAATACTCAGTTTGAAAGTTAGATAATGTAGTAAAAGCCAAAAGGCGGTTTCAAAAGCCGAAAATAACTAGCCCTATATTCTAACATGTTACAGCAAGCAATAACACCGAAGAAATCACTCCAAAAAACTTCATATCAAGAAATTACATGGAAAATAAAAAAAACATATAGAAACCGAGTTTCTTGATGAACTTGCTGCCAAATTGTCTAGATGGGTTGAGAATGATTTCTAGAGGTTATTTTCCTCTCTTATACGTTCTTGGCACAGAAAGATCAAGAAGGGTTGATAAAAGAGAAAAACAAACCAAATCAAGAGTAAATCAATCAAGAAAAGTGATATGCATTGAGATTATCAAAGATTGATTCTATTGCTGTTTGAGGAGGAAAGTTTTACAGTAACTTCACCTTGGAGGATAGAGAACACACCATACACTCAACTCTCAAAACTTAACCTTAAATATAAGAACACAAGAGAGATAGATTTGATGGTTAATCATAAGTCTCCATCTCAACTCCTTAAATAGATAGGCTGCTAGCCACATCTAACTCATGTGGATACTATCCACTTAGCATAATGGGGGAATCCAATAATCCCTCACACGAGTTTCCTTACACATGTTCACTTATACACGCTTTTCAAAGCGTATAAGTTTGAATCCGCTAAGTCCTAAATTTTGATCCACCTTAATTGAACTAGCTTCTCCATGACCTAAACCGTCTTCCCCAGTGCCGCTCGTGCGTTGTGTTTTTTTCCAAAGCTGTTTCCGTTATTTTGGTCAAACTACCAAAATACACTTCCTTAACTAGGTTATCTCCTTCTATTGCAAGCAATTATCATACTTATTACGTATAGGTGCACCACTAGCTTGCCATGCGCCGGCAAGTCTCCCGTTCCGGTTCTAGCGTACCACACCTCACTTGGACCGACCAAGCCACATGGTGCAACCCCAACATTCGAACTCGCCTTCAACATTTCTATTTTCTCGTGCCATATTTGAGCTCACCGTCTCATCCGGCATTATTGATCGTTCTGGGCATTGACTCCTCTATGAGCGTAGCCCCGATCTTTGCCGTTGACCACAGATGACTCCAAACAATCCTACAAATCCAAAGATAATGAAATCATTTCTGGACACAAATTGACTCACGTTAACTAATAGCTTATGCAATATAAAACTACTGAAGAAAATAACCAAAATCTACTCACAACTCAAAACACAAATAGCAGAAAACTACCCAAAAAAAATACTGTCCGGCCGGTCTGACCGAGACCGGTGCCCCATATCGGCTTTGACCGCAACAAGCCAGCGGTTCAACCGCTGGAGCTGCATGCTCGTGCTTTTAACCGCAGCCATCATTACAAGCAACAAGATATTAAATGCCGCATTGAATGACTCGTCCAAGCTCATTACTTGCATGCAGAAAACTCAAGAGAATGAAGAAACCGACAGCATACAAAGCAAGTTTAATAAAGCTGGCTGTGCTAGCTATAAAAAAATCCATGTCAGCATAGTCCTATGTGGAGGGGAGAGAAAAGGAGAGAGAGAGCCAAGCCGACTCCCATGCAAGAGTCAGGCTATAGCACAGGAAAAGAGGCAGTATCCATGCATGTACCCATAGAACTAATTGTTATACCTATGCATGTATTAAATTATCAATACCCATGTATGTATTAAATGATTGAGAGCTCTTGTGGAGACAACTTATAGCTAGTTTATTGTATGAGTTGACTGCATCATTATCTTTTGATGACATGGAAATGTATTAGAGGTAGCAGCTATCTGTACTAAGTCTAGTCCAAGCTCATTTCTCAAATCCATGCATAGCCTCGTTAAATTGGTTTATAGATAAAATTATATTATATTTGACTAAAATTACACTATAACTGATGCTGATTTATTTGGCGTAACTAAATTTAAAAAAATAGAAAAACAGGTTAACCCATCACAGACAATACAAATACATACAGAAAAAAGAATCGGCAAAAGCTTAAGAAAAAGACAAAAAATCAGAAAAAACGAAATTTAAAAATAATTAAAAAATAAGTCAAAATTCAGAAGTTTAAGCCGAAATAAGCGGAACATAAGACTCTGCATCTCATGCGTGCAGGCTACACTAGGCAATATTAAATTCACTCAAAGTGACGTCAATCATCACGTAAGGTAACAGTGTATGTGTGGCTAATTTTCGATAAAATACAAAATCAAATTTCTAACTCTTTCAAATTACAATGATTTATCATAGCACAGCCATGATTTTTTCACATGATCCTTCATCATGGCAACTGTATTTGCTGAGTGCAAGCGTCGCTCAGGATATTATAAACTTTGATGCTCTTAATTTATCTTAGCTTTGATCATTACTTGAACTCGAGGAATTTTAAATGCTTATAACAGAGAACACTGTTAGACTTATTTTAGTCGTCATGTGGTCAACTACAGCTACATGCTACAGTCATATCTAAACAAAGTTTTTCAAAGTCCAATTTGGCAGTCTTAAAAAAAAACTCCAACTTGGTAGGAGAGAGTGCACCAATGTCTCGGCTCATGCGTACATGAGAAATCTGCAGAGATCACGACCTATAAACGAAAGCACACTACATAAATGCCCAGTGCTCATAACATCAGGGAATTGTATTCTCGAAGAGAAAAAAGAACATCAAGGAGTTGGCTAAGCAAAACTTTCAGGCCTTAACTATATGGTTCAGTTGACGTTACTCGTGCTAAACAACATATCAATTTCCTATCAATGAAATCATTTGCCTTTTGATGGTATTGGCCACTAACTCAGTATACCTTGGGAATTATCACGTTCAAGGTTTCGAAAGTTCGACTTCTCTTTGCAGAGCTAAGCGAAGTCAGAAACTCAGAACAGATATCCTGATATGCTCAGCTAGTGATGTCAGGACATGTATGATGATGTGAAAAACCTGCCTTGGAACGTTGGATTTAGAGCTCTTCTACGGTACCTTAAAATAAATATGAACCGCCCAATTTTTATGATCCAATAGTTCATATCAGTTAGTATTTAGTTATACTACCACCCACACTAGCTACTATCAGCAGAATCTCCAAAGAAGTAGAATTATAAACGAAACAAGTGATATAAAATTATAAACGAAACAGTAGAATCTCTAGGTCCCTTGACCAGAACTACCCGTTGGCCGCTAGCCAGCGCCTCCACTGCCGCTTTGCCGTCCTTGTAGTACCCGCTCATCACCGTGTTGCCCTTGAACATCACCTCCCCCATCAAAGGCCTTGTTGACATACTTGACAATGACGAGCGACTCAACGACAGACCGATCGCTGTGAAGGAGCACAGGCTCGAGCTTGTGGACAGGGTTGTGCTTGAGCAGTAGCTTGCTCTTGCTGCTCATGTCTTCCAGGATTAGCTCATACGGCACTCCTTTCAAACGCAGGGTGACCTCGGCGTGGTGGGCGTAAGCATTGCTGCAAGCGCTGGTGAGCTTGTTGGGCTCACACAATTTTGCTGCTAATTGATCTCTCGGCTCGGCCTAGCTTGTTTAGGCTGAAGACTAAAGTAAGTGGTAATCACGGTAACCCACTTCTCGGCCAGAGGTGACCACTGCTCTTCTGTAGTGGCGTTCACGATCATGCCTAGCCCCGTTGGCACGTTGCCCATGTGGGTCACCCTGTGGCGCACGATGTTGTTGAAGATGATCGCGGAGCTCACCTTGCGGATGTAGACGTTAGTGCCGCCCTTAGTCACCACGCCCCACACGAGGCACCAGCTGTTGCAGTGGAACATGAGCGCCGTCCACAGGTACACTAGCATGGCCGCCATGTTGTTGAGGAGCACGGAGGCGAGGCTGTTGAGGTAGGCCCCATAGTGGTTGTAGATGATGCTCTTAGGCCTCGACGTCGTCCCCGACATGTAGTTGAGCGCAATCAGCTCATTCTTGTCGGTCGGTCACTGGATCGTGAAGTACAGCAATCCATTACTCACAAGGGCCTCGTACTCGTAGTCGGCTCGAGCGATTGGATGATTGGCGTTGTCGGATGATGATTCATCAAGGAGCTCCTTGATCAAGATGAAACTACAGTTTACATACAGATGTTCACATAAAATAGGCTAAAATATCCTCTAAAAAACCAGGTTGAAAAACAAAAAGTATATAATACCCTCATAAATCAACGATCAGATTTTAGTTCTACTACCACTTTTGTACTATCAGTATAATGTATTTTTTAAAAATCCCGGATTTAACCTGCCTACCAGTATCGTTTTCACGCAACTCAAAGTCAAAATTACACCACTCTCCCATTGGCCCATCTGTATTCCCTAAACCTCCATTAATACCTGCATTGATTAACAGCACACTTCCTTGATCCTGCCCAGCTCACAAAACAAGGCCACAAATTCAGAATTCCCCATGGGATCCAAAGAACATCCACTATACTCCCGCCTTCCAATGACTCGGATCGCAATGTTTAAACTTGGCAAAACCTCGTTTGCAGATCCCTAAGCAAAGCATCTCGCCATCCAAAAGAAAGTCAGATAGTGTAACGCCCCCATTTCTGGAGACGGTACGGAATATCGTAACCGTACGGAATGTACAGTTATAACGTTCTAGGTTATATGTGATCATCACAACAGTATCAGCTCATACACCACCATATACACACAAAAGGATCAACGGCCTGAGCGCGGCTAAATCCTAAGCCCAATCTTCCTCAAAGTAGATTGGTTCTTCAGGAGCGTCTTCTTCAACTGTGTCACCTTGCCAGTACTGGTCTTCTGTTAATTGTGTTTAGCAAATCATGAGTACCACTGTACCCAGCAAGTCATAGGGGTAAACCCTAGTTTACTATATGCATGGTATTCCAAGGATGGGAGTATATTGGTTGTATTACAGTGGGTGGATGCAGTTTTATTTGTAAGCAAGTAAGACTTGAAGATGTTTGTTCCTTAAGATCAGGGGTTTTGATTAATAGAATCAGTTCACCAGTTATCACATTAAATCATCTCCAATCCTACTTATGCCTCGTTATTGGAATCACCCAATTAACACAGCTTCATTAACCGGAAGCACGACGTATTCGAATACCATTTGTTACACTCTGCAGAGTTGCTCAACTTTACCCACACGATCCCTTAACTCCCGCGACAGAGTTAAGAAAGCCAGGTCGGTTCACTGCTCCATTCTTTATATAGACTCTACCCGATAGCATCACTCAGTCACGGCTACAATTGCGCACATACTCTTCTCTAGCCGTTTGTGAGTGAATACTACCGTTGTTAGGTACCCGCAGCATACCTAACTCCCTGTCTACCTGTCATCACAGCCTGTAGAGTTTCAATTGAATGGAGCAGCTACTAGACCAGTGTTGACAAGTCAACTCCTGTGGCCCGAGCGTTGACTATGTCTTTTACTTGGCACAAGATTCTCGTCCTTACATTTTTCACCGGAGGCATCCAACCGCGTCTCCCTCTGTGCCTACTGGCAGTACCACCACCCATCCATACCAGCCTCTCATTCGGGTAAGGTTGTGGGCGTAGATCACCGCGTGATTTCCCACAGCACACCCTTCCCAGTCTTAATTCCTCTAAGGTAAAGTCGTGGGCGTAGATCACCACGTGATTTTCCCACAACACATTTTTACCTTAGTAGCAATTTTGAAATCCTACCGGCCTGCGGCCAACACCTTAGTAGTACAAAGTTGTTGTATGAGGCGATCATGGTTACTTTGATATCATATATTATTTCTTACTAAGGTTGTCAAGGTGAATATGGCCATCAAAGTAAACAGGGCTATTTATCGGTGGTAGGATTATCTAGATAGCATGCCATTCTAAATCTTTGTTTTAAGCAATTATCAGTTTGCAACTATCAATAATGAAAATACATTAGATAAATAATGTAATTTAATGGGATTCAATATGATCAAAAACATGTGACTTGCCTTGCTGGTCTGTAATCTCTACTACGTCGTAGATCTGAGCAGTCGGCTCCGGCTCCGGAACTGGGACTTCGGCTACGTCGGATGCTAGCGTAAACACATAAAATCATAGCATAAGTTCCAACTCAAAATGTGTCCAAATCAAAGTAATCAATTCAAAAAGAACCAATTAGCATAAAATCTCAACCAAATACTTCAGAAGTGTGTGGATGGACATTTTTCTAGAAAAGGTATTTTTAAATCGATGAAATTTGTATTTGGGATATTTGGAATTAGCAAAAGAGGGAAATTCAAATTTAGCAAATTTGAATTTGGAAGAACAGAGACCAGATTTGAACTCAAGGTATTTTTCTGGTCAAGATGGTGTATTTTTGTATTTTTGGGAATTTTCTAGAATTTTCTGTGATTTTTGGGGATTTTCTGGATTTTCTAATCTCTATGAACAGTAATGGGCTCGGCCCGATGAACAGTGCGGCCCGGCCTGTGCGCGCAACGCGGCGGTGGCCGGTTTCCCGCGCGGCTCGGCCGGCCCGTTGGCTCAGCTCTGCCTTCGGCTGAGCAGGCCGGAGCCCAGGCGCGCGCACGGGCGAAGCCCAGCGCTGGCGCGAGCGCGCTTCCGCCGATGGGCGACGCGTGGGCGGTGCAGACGGCGCGGATGGGGGCGGGGCGACGCATCCGCGCGATCGGATGGAGCGGGGATGCGAAGTGGACGTCCAGGATTTGAAGGGGAGGCCGACGCTCGGATGAAGCTGGATCGACGGCCGAGCGTCGTCGTCTTCCTCCAGCGTTCCCGACTCGGCGGGAAAACAGAGCGCGCTCTCCGGAGCGGGGCGGCGAAGGCAGCGACGCTCCCGGAGAACGGCTGTAGGCAAAAGGTGCGCCTACGAGAGCGGTTTCCATTTGTGGGCTTTTGGGAGAAGTGCGGTGAACAGGGGAGGTCGCGGGCAGCTGGGAAGATGATGGTGTGCGCGGCGGCGTTGGGGAGTTCCGACGGCTTTGCGACCCTATTGGCTGCTGTTTAACCATCTACGGGATCCCAGGGACCCGTTGGCGGTGGCGGTACAGCTTGGGGGAGGCTGGAGTGGCTTAGCCACGGTGACGGCCTTGTGGTCGGCGGCGAGCTCCGTGGCCCGGTTGCTAGACTCCCGCTCTTGCTCCGGTGGTTGCGCCGTCATGTTCAAGAAGTAGAAGCACACATGCCAGAGGAAGCAATTGGATTTTAATTGGGTAAATCGTCGGATTGCGAGTTAGGGCTCACCGGCGCAGGGGCGGTGATTTCCGGTGACTGGGGCTGTGAGAGTTCAATCGGTGAGCTGGGGAGGAGCAAGGGTTGATTTGGGGGTGACCTACAATGGCGGTGAGGGCTTTTAAGGCCTGCCCAGCTGGCGCGACGGTGAGGCGGTTCGGCGGCTTCTGCAGCCAGAGAGGAGAAGAGAGGGTTGAGCTGGGGCGGAAAGCAGGGAAGGAGGGCGAGGTGGCGCGGTGACTCCCCCCGTTCTCAAGTGCTTCTTTAACTTCACGGAGACGGAAGCAACGGGAGAATGCACTGTGACAGCAGTGAGGACGTGCGCTGTCGCCGGCGTTCTGCGCGAGGGAAGGGGAGCAGCGGCGACTCACTGGCGTGCGGGACCGGACGTCCAGGCGCAGGCTCCAGCGGGGAGGAGGCTACCTCGGCTGCACGTGCGGGAAAACGGCGACGGCGTGCGCTGGCCCTTCTGGAGGCGAGGCGAAGGCGGCGTGCGCGGGCGGCGCCAGCCAGAGGCGAAGGCGGAAAGGGAGAAAAAGGAAAGCGTCTTTTGCAAGTTTTTGCCAAATTGGGTAAGTAACCAAATTTACTTGAATTTCCAAAAAATTTTAAAAAGGCTCAAAATTTGGGGTGTTTCAGAGAGCATCCGAACATGCACTGTTTTCCACTCCTCCCAAGAGCTCAAATCACTGTGTCTGGACCCTGAACTTCCTTGTTTACCTCCAACCAAGAAAAGCTCCTTCGAATGTGACTGAACCGCCAACACTTGTCCTCCTGGTTCTGCAGTAAAAGCAGTATAGTTCTTCAGAGAGAATGAACTTGGCAATAAACATAATCTCAGAAAGATCTCAGTTATCCAGTGGCACATGCTTTGCTTATTTGCGTGATGCTGTAGTGGACCACTTTCCACGCCGTATGATGATTACGAGTTGCAAATTGCAACTAGTATATACAAAGCCATAACAACTATAACGAGAGATGCAAGAGAATTGGTTATTTGGCTGCAAGCAGCAACATCAGCTTCACTTGGGGAACTGATGAGACTTCAGTTAACAGTTACCCAACCGTGGAATGAACTGTCTAAATCAAGTGGCATCAGGGAGGGTAATTTGGCCCAAGTACAACTCAATCTGGACTTCTGAAGCCTCCAGCGAGAGCCTTCGAGAGTTGACCCGATTGTTACATTCGCATTCGCTGCTTATGTGCTTCTGCGCATTCAACACATAGTAAAAAACCAAACACCATTGGCAAATTTAATTTAATGCTTGAACAAATTGATAAGCTTTTAAAAAATTAATCTAATAAGTCACTTTAAAACAACATCGAGAAATTGTTGTTTGTTCGAGGAAGTCATGACTCATAGCTCAAAAAGAAATGGGCAGTGTCGTTGCGTCGGTGCTGCGTTGTTGGTGGCTTTCTACTCCATTTGCGTTTCCCTCTTTTGCCTTTTGAACTCGCCTCGTTGCCGCAAGGGAGGTTGGGTACGGCGCATTGATGATTCCTGCTCGTGCGTTACATCTTTTCTTTTACTTGGTGTATCAAGGCATCACGCATCGGATGGTGATGAATTGCTACGTCCGCGTACCATACATGGTACAATGGGAATTTGGTGATGTCCCGTGCTTTCGTGGTAGGTACACTGTAGTCCTTCGGTATATAGGATATAAATCTGGTTCTTAAAGAAAGTTTACATCATTAACAGTATAAGGATATTATAATTTGTAAAGCACCATCCAACATGAGGCAGGCAATTGGTCCCTGAGTCACTTGATAGTGAGATAAAAATATTGTTTTTTAACACTTGATAGTGAGATAAAAATATTGTTTTTAAACTTGCAGGTTTATGTTATCAAGCATATTGCTCTGACTTTGTCAAGACGTTAACCCCGTATAAACGAGACCCAATTCCAAGTTTTACATGCCCATCACTTACATTGACAATTAACACGACCCTCAGAACTTCAAAAAAACATAATTCAAAATCTTTTGAACTCTAAGCACTTGATATATATAATTTCCCATAAATGCAAACGCCCATCAAACCCAAACCGAAAAGCCCAAGAGAGACAACCGGGGAAGCCCAATAATTTCGCCTGCTTTTCCGTGTTCTGAAGCGTCGTCGTCAGCTCTCGTCACAACTCTGCTGCTACAGTAGTCGCGGTACCACGTCACTCGCAGTGTATGTCAGATCTCACGCACCCCTCCCCCACACCTCGCTATTCACGAGAATGCCGCTGCCTTCGCGGCCACCCTTGCCCATCCGCCAACGCTAGACAAGGCCGCGTCCATGGCGCGCCCCGGCGATCCGGCCAGCCCCGAACCACGGGCGGCCACCGCCTCCCGCAGGCGCGGCCGACGACTCCGCCTGCAGAGCCCATCCCTCGCGGCCGCCCGGCGCGAGGCCGCCCCGCCGCCGCCACCTCCCCCTCCTGAGACCCCGCCGGTGCGGTTGCCCCTCGCCGCTTGCGATGCGGGCGCTCCCTCCTCCCGCGCGGGCTCGGCCCCGTCCGTGAGGAAGATCGCCGCGGCGCTGTGGCGAATGCAGCCGCCTCTGGAGTCTGACTCTGAGAGACCGCGACGGAGGATTGAGGTGGGTCTGCTTGGGGATCTGTGTGAATCTATGTACCTCTTATCTCAAGATCGTTGCGCTCTAGCCTTTTAGGGTTGTGGATGGCCGTGCCTTGGTGGAGTGACTGGAGTCTGTGGTGACAAGCTGGCATCCTGGTCCGCATTTTGTGTAGTTTTTGCAGAATTGCCGTATCGAATTGTTGGGAATTGAGTGTTTAGGTATAGTCATAGTGTAGTTCCTCTTAAACCTGCGTAATTTGTGTGTGTGCGCGCGCGCACGCGCGCGCGCATGTTTTTTTGAGCATGCGCTCGCGGAGTTCTCATGAACCTTTGTGGCATTCACTTCGTCACTTTGACTGAAGGGATCTAGGGGTTGCTTCAAATTGTGGTGGAATCTTGCTAGGATGTAGTTGTACAAGTTCGGTGTTTTGCTCGAATCTCGAAGCAAAATGCAAATGATTTGCTCTTTGTGCATCCATGAGCAACAAATTCAAGTTTCTAAGGCCAAATTATGGTAGAACATAATTTTTTTGCGTAAAACCAGGCAATTAGAACCTCGTTAAGCCCATTGGCTGAAGCGAAGCCTGAAGGAAGATAACATGGGCGTGGAACTTTAACATCCTCGTAGATTTTGCTTTTGATGTTCATCATCAGCACCGAGTAAACTTCCCAAATCGCATAATGTTTTTTTTGTTTTCCTTGTTAATCTGAAATCTTGGGTAATTTGTGCATTGGAATCAGCTTGGTAGATGTCGGCATTCAGCTCAACTTTTGAGGAATATCTGAGTCCATAGAATATGTTGTTTGTTTGTTCCATGCTAAATTTAGTTGATTCGTCTTTTGTTTTGGTCCAATTTGCTATCTATGTTGTTCAGGTCATTGGTTTTGCCATATTGGCTTCTTGATTTCTTCGTGAATTAGGCCAAAATGATGTGACACCTCCATAATCTCATGACATAAGCACTCTTGTTAGAACATAGCTATTGTGGTCCCTAGATAGCTCTTCACGTTATAATTGTTTGAAGAAGGCAGCTTTCCATGTTTAAAAAGTTTAATGAAGGCCTAATTCATACAGAAGAAGCAATGCATCAACGGTTTTTCAACATCTAAATGCCATAGTAAATAGCTCTTAGCTTCTTTAAATCAGTGATCAACTAACAATTCATGTTGTTGAAAATTGCAGCCCAGTTCAAAGTGTCCACACACGCCTGATCATTGTCAGTACTACAAAGCAGTTATCCAGGGCAGGGCACGGGATAGGCCTATTAACAATCGCCTGTGTGAGGTATACTATTTTAAAATCAAAAATTCATTTTCTTTATCTGACCCTTCTTTTAGAATCTTTAGATAGCCCTTTTGATTTGATATATCTGTGTGGTCTACAATTAGTTGGAAGTTCATTCTGCAGCACCTCAAATAGAAACAGAAGTAGCAACAAAGTGGGACCATCAGCTCATGAGGGCTTCAGGGGGTGCTAACTATGATTGCTTTGAACATAATCTAGTGGATGCTGGTGGAAAAATCTATTCACTGAAAGAGGAGCTTATGCAGGCTCAGAACCAGATTCATGAGCTTGAAGCAGAGTGTCGATCTACAAAGAAGCAGTTCAATCACTCAGTGAAGAATCTTGCCGAGGAAAAGGCTTCCTGGAAGAGTAGGGAGCATGCTAAGGTTCGCAACATCTTGGATGCTGTTAAGGAGGAACTCCACCGGGAGAGAAAAAATCGACAGCGGGCAGAAATGGTGAATTCCGAGCTTCTCAGTGAGCTATCAGAGCTGAAGTCGGTGGCGAAACATTATTTGCAAGATTATGAAAAGGAAAGGCAGGCCCGGGAGCTCATGGAGGAGGTTTGTGATGAATTAGCAAAGGAGATTGCAGAAGACAAAGCTGAGGTTGAGGCTCTGAGAAGTGAATCGATAAACATTAGAGATGAATTGGAGGAAGAGAAGAAGATGTTGCAGATGGCAGAGGTTTGGCGTGAAGAGAGGGTGCAAATGAAGCTTGTTGATGCAAAGCTGACACTTGAGTACAAGTATTCACAGCTGAGCAAGCTTCAGACTGAACTTGAGGCTTTCCTTAGTTCCCAGCCAGGCAATAATCTGGGAAAAGAAACAGTAAGGGAAGCAGAAAGGCTCATGGAAGCAATTTGCTCAGTGAAGATTAATGATACCAAGGAATTCTCTTACAAGCCTCCTCCTTCAGAGGACATCTTCGCTGTATTTGAAGAACTCAAACAAAAGGAAGATGCTAGTGAGAAGGAGACTGTGCAATGTAATGGCTATAGGCCCATGAATCGTGCATCTAAAATCCATACAGTGAGTCCTGAAACTGACATCTTCTTGGAAAATCCAGCGGGCAAATATTCCAATCAACCATGCACCAGAAACAAGGAGCCAGAAGATGATAGTGGATGGGAGACCGTTAGCCAAGTCGAGGAGAATGGCTCTAGTAATTCACCAGGGGCAAGTGAACCATCAGTAAATGGATTCCATGGAGAAAATGATGCATCGGTGAGTGGAACGGATTGGGATGATAACTGTGAAAATGGCAAGGCGCATAGTGAGATCAGTGAAGTTTGTTTGGCAACAACCGGAAAGTATTGGAAGAAAGGGTCTTTTGTTAGACTTTGGAGATCCTCAAACAGTGATGATCGCAAGAAAATGGGAGCTGAGATACTGAATGGCAGGATGTCCAATGTCGCTGAATCTCCTGACCTGAAGAATGGTGAAGTGTGTGACAGTTCGCCAAGTGTAGGACAATGGAGCCCAGACCTTCTAAATCCGCAAATGGTTCGAGCAATAAAAGGATGCATCGAATGGCCCCAAGGAATGCGGAAACACAGCTTGAATTCCAAGCTTCTGGAGGCGAGGATTGATGGAAGTAAGGTCCAGCTGCGCCAGGCATTGAAGCAGAAGATATAGGCATGGTCCAGTTAGTCACGTTCCATAAACAAAGGGTATATCATGATCGGTTGCTCGTGGGGCTGCTTCATCTGGAGCAGGCAGCGCTCTGCGAGGGGAATTGTAGCAACACCACAGCAGTGGTCGGCAATTGGGTGTTATCATTGGTCGTACCTGATTGGTGCCTGATAGTCCACCGGCTACTTTGAATGAAATCCCGAGCTCCGTGTAATCACATCTGTTCTATGTAAAAGTATTTTAATCAATGCATCATTTACCACAGTAATCGCTAGTTCTTCTATCCCACTGTTTTGTTTCCGGGTTAAGATGTTTGCTGTTCAGCGTTCTGGTGACTGAAGGACTGAAGAACTAGACACTGATAGCTCATAGCTCTTAACAGTGACATAGTAACAGTCAAACGCAGAGTTACTTGTATCAGAAGAAGTAAGGGTGATGTGTCATCTATCTGAACATAGCAAATTCCTATTTTTCCTATGTAATAAACACCACTCTTACGTTTATCCTATGTGTAACTTTCTGATTGCCTCAGCTTTCTAAAATGGAGTCTGCTGCTTTGGTATGAAAATAGCCCAACCCAACATTGCGTCGGCACTCATACTCGCAGAACACATTGCATCGGCACTCTACTCGCAGAACTGTACGAATTTGGTAGCCAACAGATTATTCGTGGAAATTTCAAGGTGTCCAGCTCAAGAATTTTGTGAGGCTATCCATTTGAACCATTCTGGTGCAGAATTACAACTTTCGAGCCGACCATATCTCAAGAGGTAGACTAGAAAGTCACTCAGGGTCTGTTAAGTCAAAACCTTACGGCTTTTGGCTTTTGTTATAGTAAACTTTCAAATGGAGTATTTTTTCAAGATAGGGTCTACAAGTTAAACGATCTATATGTTAAAAGTCTAACATCTGTACCAGCTAAAATCGCAAGTGAGTATATGTCTCTTCGTAATCTATACCGTAAACAGCCAAAATTCAAAAATTTCAACCAAAAATCATAAGAGCAACTCCAAGAGAAGAGCTAAATCATTTTCTAAAGGTAAATTTGGCTATTATTAGAGAACAAACGTCTCCATTAGACTCTGTAAATGACTCTCCAAATTTAGTAGCTCTCCATCCCTCCTCCTTCGCTCTCTATTTTTGGATAGCCTACCTCGCTCACCATCCAGCCTCTTGGCGCTGTCGGCGTTTCCTTCCCGCACGCTGCGCCCTATTCCCGCGCGTACGTGACCCACCGCGCGTCCTCTAGTTTAGATAGCCTGTTGGAGTAGTCTTGTTTTTTTGGGTGAGATTCATTTTAGAGAATAGCTAAATCACTAAATTTAGATACTTCTTTTGGCTAATCTCTTGGAGTTGCTCTAAGTCGCAGCCGAAAAGATCAGGTCCTCACATTGGGAGGGAAGAATATTAAAAAGGAAAGCGAGAATATGTACTAGTGCGTGTAAAAGGTTTCCAAAACATCAGTAGAACAGTAGAAGGAATAGTTAGTGTTTATACTAGCTCCAATCGCTAAAAAAATGGTACTTCAGCTCAAACAAATTATTTAACGACTGTTAAAAACTCGGCTTGAGCAACTAATCAACTACGCTTTCAAACTTTAGTACCTGCAAGACTCGTTGCACCCAAATCTCCAAAAGCGTATACAACTAGCCTCATAGGCGCGGCGCCACGCCGCGCCAACCACCGTGTGTACCGAAGTAAAAGAGGCGATAATTCGTGAGGAGTTTTATAAAAAAAATCGAGGGCAAATGTGTATTTTCGAAAAAGTTAAAGATGTTTTCCGTAAAAAATTGAGGACCTGTACGTAAATAAACGGGCCTGTACGTAAATAAACGAAGACCCGTACGTAATTTAGGAAAACGGCGCCACGCCGCGCCAGCCACCGTGTGTACCGAAGTAAAAGAGGCGATAATTCGTGAGGAGTTTTATAAAAAAAAATCGAGGGCAAATGTGTATTTTCAGAAAAGTTAAAGGTGTTTTCCATAAAAAATTGAGAACATGTACGTAAATAAACGGGCCTGTACGTAAATAAACGAGGACCCGTACGTAATTTAGGAAAACGCGGGGCGCTATCCTGCAAAGTGGAGGGGTAAAAAAAATTGGCAGGGACCTGTTCGCGAGGAAAAAGGACCTCTACGTAATTTTCGGAAAGCACAGGGAAACTGCCTCGGCCGGCCGTACCGAAATTCCCGCGCCACGCGCCGGCCGGGGCGCGCGCGGGCGACGTGGCGGGGCGGAGGGCGCGGCGTTCCCCCGAGCTTTGTATCCGGTAGGATGCCCCTCAAGAAGAGGTGCCCTCCTGGAATTGCCACTGCCCATCTTCTCCCATTTCACTACCCCGTGCCCATCTGAACGCCTCACACCTGTCTCCGATAAGGATGGCAATTTCTCCCATAGGAACAGAACCCCACAAGGAACTTCCCCATCGGAGGCGGGGCGGACGGAGCCCCACAGGGAACTTCCCCATCGGGGGCGGGGACGGGGAGAGCATTCTCCCACAGGGAACGGGGGCGGGACAGGGGTCGTCCTTCCCTCGCGGGGTCTATGGATCCGGTTAAAATTAAAATATATTTTTAAATAATATATTATTGTTGTAGCTACGGACAAAACAGTAAACTATGAGAGTAATAGAGTGGTTATGACAAATGAACTAGACTTGATGGTCCTCCACGGTCAGGGTATAGATATATACACACACACACACACACACATACGGGTATAAGGCCTGATTACAATAAAACACTGCACAGTGGGCAATAAGTCTTTCTACATATTCCACTAGGCCTTTTAGTCCCTAACAGGCCGCATGGTTTAGGTGGGGGCCACCTCTACTGCAGGAATCTCTTATGGTAAAAGGCTTCCAGCGAGTTGGAACCATGTCGTCGAGCCTTTTGGCCCCCTCCGTCCCTGCGGCCTGTAATGCAATTAATCGTGGGCTGGTTGATGTTTGACTGAGGTGAAGTTTGACCGGGGTCGTGCGGGCGTTTTTGCGTAGTGGGGCACGCGGCCATGCGTGATTGGCGCATCATGCGTTGCAGGTTTTTACAGGTTGGGTTCCCGAGGTGCGGCTGAAGAGGACAATAGGCTTTAAAGTCGTTGTGCTCCTCGGGTCGCTGCCCTGTATGCTCGTCTTTGTGTCACAACGCTGCCTTTTTGCCACCGCTCCAATGAGTCCTCTTCTCATATACGTCGGTTGGTGCCACCGTCCATTTTTGTTATAGCTCCCTTCTACACCGATGCCGCTTGGTACGCCGTCCCATGAACAGCCCGGCCACAAGTGCATCGTCCGTCACCACCGGCCGCTCCACTGACCGCTCCAGCTCAATGGTCTGTGGTGAGGGGTGTTTCGATCGGTCAGCCGCCACTGCCTTGTCGAGCCGCGATAGCACTTCCGACCACTGGGGGTCATCGCCGACCAAAGTGGAATATGAGCTGATTGGACGCGATCCGTTGACGGCCAACAAGCGATGGAACGTGGCGAGGAAGCTGAGAGCGATGTGTGTATGAATCTACCGGGGCAGAGTCTGGCGACCGAAGAGATGATACGGTCGCTGGTCCGCGAGGGGAAGATACTGGACTGTGACGCGGTTCGGCTGCCCTCCACTGACGAGATAGAGCCCCATCTGGTGGAGTCGGAGGCGGTGGTATTCGAGGTTGGGCTCAGATTTTCTGCTGCGATGTTTGTCGGTGAGGTTCTGAGGCTATATGGGTTGGAGCTGCCGCAGGTGATTCCCAATACCATCGTCCGGCTAGCGGTGTACTATTGGGCTTCGCGGACGGAGATTGTTTGGCCGAGCGTGGCTCTTTTCACCTTTCTTCATGACACACTGCCAGCTGAAGAAGCTCGATGGGTAGGAATACCCCAACTTCGGGAGTGTGAGCTTCGTGCTTACGGTCGGCGATGCAGCCTACGCGAGCGTCAGGACAATTGGTCACCCCCGCATTGGCTCCCGGGTCGCTAGACGTACCGGCGCGAGCATCGACGCCGATAGTACTACCGACGCGGGTTGCCATTGGAGCCGGCCCTAGATGTCGGTGTAGACTGCCTGCCTACCACCTGAGGCCCTGGCGTTCACGACCACCGCCGTCGTGCTCCACTTCCTCTTTACTATCGCTGATGCCTTCTTGTACGCCATCGCTTCTTAGGCCCATGGCTTGCTCGTTGTTGTCCCCACGGACAGTGGCAACTATTGTGGCTACGGGCCAAACAGTAAACTAGGAGAATAGTATAGTGGTTATGACAAATGAACTGGCCTTGGTAGTCCTCCACGGCCAGGTTATATATATAGACATAAAGCCTGATTATAACAATACTCTGAACAGTTGTGTACCATGCAAAGGGACATACAAGTCTTTGTACATATCCCACTAGTCCTTTTAGACCCTAACAGGTTGGATGGACTTAGGTGGGAGCCACCCCTACTACAATTATATTTTTAAAATATAGTAGATTGTATTATTTTCTTATACATTTAGAATAAAGCATGAATCTATATGTTAGAATGTATTTTTTAAAAGTATATTTTATAAAAATAACCTAAATAATTATAAATTTCTAAACAAGGTCATATTATAATTTTTAAAAATATTTTAACCTATTTTTAATCCTCGCAAGGATTTCTATAGGGTCAGATCCTCACAGGGACCGAGGGTGGAGAGCCGCTTCTCTCGGGAAGGCTAACGGGGCAGGAGCAGGGGCCGGGGCCAGCTAGTGGGGATCAGGGCAAGACGGGAGCTGCTCCTGGGATCCTCAACTCTAGGGATTGGGGCGGGGGGCCTCCCGGAACCTTCGGCTCCATTGCCACCCTAGTGTCCGGCGGAAACGAAGAGGGGGGAAAAAGGTGACGAAGAATGAGAGAAGCGCGCGCTACACCTGGCACGAGGGCTGTCGCGGCCCATCACGAGCGCGCCGCGAAAGCTCACCAAACCTTTGAAGCAACAGTGCGCGCGGTGGCGACCAGCCCGTGCGTGCGCCCCCGACCCCTCCAGTGCTGTCTGCCTTCTGCAGACCTGTTTGGCAACGGTTGTAGCTTATGGCCCTGATCAATATGGCTTCAGCTTATTTTTGTACTATTCATAAATTTCGTCTTTTTCTGAACTTTTGGCTTTTTTTTGAGTTTTTTTACCGGTTCTTTTTTTCCTTGTATTTGTTTACATTATACGTGATGGGCTAATATGTTTTTTCTATTTTTAAATTTTTTTAAATTTAATTATGGTAAATAAGGCTGTCATGTGGGGGCGTACATACGTACGCCGCCGTCCCACATCTGCTACGTCTACGGCTGCGCTGGCTACTCCAGATGGTCGGGATGAGTTGCCATCCGGTTTGGGAGTTGCAACGCATTAGGAGTCAGAGTCCCGGTCCATAAGGCCATAGGTTAGTATTTGGTTTCGGGATAGAATCCCTTACGGATTGCTACCCAATTAACTAAGAGTCCTTAACGTTTTGCTTCCCAATCGGGACAGGCAGAACCTTATATAAATGCTTTGGAGATTGCAATCGGGAATAACAAGAAAGACTTTACCTCTATCTTCTACTTGTTCTATCCTCTGTTATCTTCTTGCTGTTCGCTCTTCCAGATCTCGCTCTCCGCCGCCAAGCTTCGCCCGCAACTGCACCACGGCGCGTCCGCCAGCCGCGCACGGGTACCACCTGCGATCACGGGATCGGGACCGTGACAAAGCCTCTGTCAGCTACAGTGCTTTTTTCAGCCAGCTACAGTGTTTTCAGCCGAAAGCCATGAGGCTTTCAGCCGAACCGATCACCACCTATGGCTTTTGGTTGAAAATTTTGAATTTTGGCTGTTTACGGTATAGATTATGGAGAGATAGATACTCACTTGCGATTTTGGCTGGTACAGATGTTGGGCTTTTAACGTGTAGATCGTTTAACTTGTAGATTCTGTTTTAAAAAAATACTCTGTTTATAAGTTAGATATTATAGCAAAAATCAAAAACCGCAGCTTCGGAGGATAAGAACAGGCCTGCGATGAAAGCGACGGCTGCCAAACGCGCGCGGCTGCGCGTACGTGTCACGGCCCGACGCGTCCCCGTGCGGAAGGCCACCGCGCGCGACGAGGGCATTGAAGCTGATGTGACGCGAACGCCAACGCGATAACCCCCCCCCCCCCCGGGTTCGGCCGCTCGTTTGTCCTCTAGCTCCACCGGCGTCTGTGAGCTGTGGATGCACGGCGGATGGCTACCACGTGCCCCATCTGCCTTCCGGCGGTCGCTTACACTACTACAGGAGTTCCTCCTGTACGTGACAAGTGTGGCTGATTAATTATGCGACCTGTGAGCGATAATCTGGCTAATTATTGACGTGTTGGTACGAGAATGGTAGTACCTTTGAAGGTAAGAGAAAAAATGGAGAGCTTTACAATGATTACGTTGGAGTTGTGTACGGACTTGTTCCTGCGATATATAAACTGCACAGTTTGATTTCACAAATGGCATGGTGCGTATGGCTGGAAGATGGTAGATGAGACTGTCACTTTCAACTTGGGGCATAATTGAGTGCCTCTTTTCGTGGATTGGAGCATCTACGATAGTGCGTTGCCCTGGTGTTGGTACTTGGAGATATATTATATAATACCTTGTAATTTAAAAACTAAAAGAGGAGATATTACTACTTAGAGATACACGATACTCTGTTATTTAAAAACTAAAAGAGAGGCTCTCCTTACTAAAAAAAATAAAAAAAGATATGTATAAGTATCATCTGGATATTTTCTTCCTAACAATTATCTAAATTTCGGATCATTAGATTAAAGATTCAACGGGCCTATGGAAAAAAGGTGGCATGCATCTCCTTATGCATGAGATGAGATGCTGCCACTAGCTTATATTTTGCGTTTAAGTCCTTTTCTTTTCCTTTTTCACTTTTCCTCTCATGTCCAGTTATTTTTTTTATGAAGTGTCTACGATTTGTCATATAGATTGGTAAGACCAATTATAGCGAGCCCTCCGAAACTATAAGAGCAACTCCAGCATGGCGCTCAAACAAGCTCCTAAACCAAAATTTGAGGGCTGAGGACAAAAACACAAGTCCAGCAGGGCCCCTACTCAGGCCCTCAAAAGTAGGAGACCCTCAAATTCACCCATCAAACCCTCATTCCGGGGACCCTGGAGGAGGCCCCTACTTTTGAGGGCCTGAGTAGGGGCCCTGCTGGACCTGTGTTTTTGTTCTCAGCCCTCAAATTTTGGTTTAGGATGATGAATGAGTCCCACATGGCAGTGTCTATTAGGATGAATTTGAGGGCCCTGATTTGAGAGCTGCTGCTGGAGTAGATGCAAAAAAAAATCAAGCTCTCAAATCAAAAATAGGGGCCTTGATTTGAAGGCTCCTGCTAGAGATGCTCTAAATGAATCAAGTGGCATGACAAGAAACCAGTAAGGATGACCTATTTCCTTAATTTTGAAGGCTAAAAATTCTCAGTTAGAGATGAATTTTTGTTATTATTTTAAAATAATTTATCAAGATAGTTTTTTAAATAACTTATCAATCTATTGTTATTTAGATCATTTCCACGTACGCTCTATCGGCGCCGTCGAAAAGATCGGGGCTAATATCGTCAAGTCTGCTAGTAGTAGTACTCCTGGTTGCTGGGTTGCAGCTGTCCAGCTCGTCAGGCACAGGGAAAGCGCCCAAAAGAATGCTAGGCATGGTTGGAGATCCGGAGATGGAGGAAGCACTGGAGAGTGGTGGCATCCGCTCCGTGCTGCCTTTGGGCTCTCTTATCTCTCCTCCTGGGAACGAGGTGCTCGCCTAATACCTGCATGCCTTGCTTCTGCTTCGGTTCTTTCTCTTCCTTTTCTTTTTGGTTCTTCAATAAATGTTCCTTGCTGTTCTTCAGGAGTATGTTTTCCTCGTCTCTTAGGTTAACAAAAAGCTTTCGTCCATCTAGGCCAGCTAACGTGCCATACTGTATCAAACAAGAAATATGGTTACAGGTTTGGTCATCTTTCGTATTCCGAAATCATGCACAACCTTGATTCATAGTGTGGATTTGATCATGCAAGGCCGCAAGGGTGCAAATATATCAGATGGGTAATACAAATATATCAGATGGGTAATGGATATTGAAAAAAAAAGTATGTATTTATGCTACATGGAAGTGTAACATCAGACAACAAATCAGATTGAGTAACTAGTCACGGTCCGACTTAGTAGGATTTGAGGTCTGAACACTGATTAAGCCAAACTTAAGCCTGTTTGAGGAGCTTTTGATTTAGCTTAAAGTAACCGAAAGCTTGAGTTTTTTCAAATAGGATGGGATAGACGCTTAATTATGCCCAGGGGCGGAGGGCCCGATAGGGCTAGCTATGGCCCAAGCCATACCTCAAAATTTTTTTGCAATGGACCCCATATACCCCTCTATACAATAGCCCAATAACATAAACCCAAACCCTAGTCTCTCTCCTCAGTCCTCAAAATTTTTTCCCCTGAGACTCTGAGAGCGCGGCGGGCGGCGACGGAGGAACTGGGGCCTGGGGAGCGGCGGGCGCGGCGGGCGGGTAGCGGGAGGCGGCCGGCGGGCGGGCGGGCGGGACTCGGCCAGGCCACTCGGGTCTCGGGAGGCGGGCGGCCGGCGGGGCGGGCGGGACTCAGGAGGCCGGAGGCGGGCCGGCGGGCGGCGGGAGGCGGGCGGGCCGCGGGCGGGACTCAGTCGCCACTCGGCAGTCGGGAGGCGGGCGACCGGCGCCGGCGGGCGGGCGGGCGGGACTCGGCCAGGCCACTCGGGCGGCCGGCGGGAGGCGGGAGGCGGCCAGGCCACTCGGGAGGCGGGCTGCCCGCAGTCGGTAGAGCCGCAGAGGCGCAGGCGCAGAGGGCCTGAGGGCCAGAGGCAGATATTTGTGAAATGTGAATGGATTTGTGATGTGAATGGATTTGTGATTTGTGAATTTTGGTATTGAAAGGGAGATATTTAAAGGACTTGATCTTGAAAAAAATTAAAAAGATGTTTCAGAAAAAGAAAGATAAGCAGATGCAATTGCCTAAGTCTCCTAGACGCAATTAACAAGATTAATATTGGTATTTCTCATTTGATTCCACTTGTCTCTTTTGTGTTGTCTACACTATACATAACAATATTAACTATATTTGCTCTTTCTTTGGCAGATTATTTTCATTACTATGCTCTACAAGGTTATATGTTAAATTGGTGATATATTATTGTGATTCTTCAATTTTTGGAGGCACTTTTCAATGTCTTGCAGTATTAAATATCTTTGCACTTGGATTATTGTTGATAGGTCTGATTAGTATTATAGCTTGAATGGTATTGCTTTCGATCCGCTCCACCTTATTTTTTTCCCGTCCTCCGCCACTGATTATGCCCCCCCCCCCCCCCAAAACAAAAAAAAAAACTGAAGAGACCCTAACCCATCAATGAAACAGTCCTCTGATCCCAACCATGTTTTTTTAACGTCTCTCAAACAAGCATAGCTAAAATAAGTGATTCTTAATCTTGAGCTCCTTTTGCTAGCTCTAAGAAGTTTTAAGCCTCTCAACCTTACCTAAAGGATCTTATTTAGGAGGTTTTGGAAGAAACTAATTAAGCACACCCAAACAAGGTTTTATTACATGTAAACTTCTTCAGATTAGCCTAATTCTTTTGCCAGTCTCCAAGTTGTATGTCAAATGGAATCGGACTTGCTTTTAGGACAGTTCAGTATTCTGTATTCCTGCAGACGACACAACTCAGAATTCAGAACAGCATTGTGCATGCTGTGTTCTTTCGAAACAAAACTGTGCATATGTGCTATCTTTTCGACATCTATCTACCCAATCTCCCCACATGTGGTCTTTTTCTAGTGCACCATGCATTCTTTTTTTTAATCTACTTTCGCCATCTTCATGTTTCCCTTTTCTGTCAAATCATGAATCATCTAATTACCAAAGCAGCAGCGGTGTCTTCTTCACAGGTGCAGCTTCCGGAGCTAGAGGGCAAGATCATAGGCCTATACTTCGCTGCGAACTGGTACCCCAAGTGCAAGGCTTTTACCCCGGCGCTGGCCGCCGCCTACTACCAGCTTAAGGAGCGCGGCGCCGGCTTCGAGGTCATCTTCGTGTCGTGCGACGAGGGCCGGCCGTCCTTCGAGAGGTTCCACCGCGCCATGCCGTGGCCGGCGGTGCCCTTCGGCGACCTACGGTGCAAGAAGCGCCTCAGCCAGAGGTTCCAGGTAGAGGGCATCCCGCGCCTGGTGGTGCTCGCCCCGAACGGCGAGGTCATACACTCGGACGCCGTCGAGCTCGTGCACAGCTACGGCGACCGGGCGTTCCCCTTCACGTCGGCGAGGTTGGCTGAACTGGAGGAAGACGAGAAGAGCAAGTACGCGTCCCAGACGCTGGGGAAGCTTTTCTCCATCAATGGGAGAGACTACGTGAACGGTAGTAAAGAACAGGTAGAGTGTCGATCGTTCTAGAATCCATAGGTGCATGTCGATCATGAGCTAGCATTGTCATTGATCCAACCATGCATGCATCCAGCTGTTGGCCTCACCGTGGCTAAGGGCTGCAGGTTCCCATCTCGAGCCTAGTCGGGAAGACGGTAGGGCTCTACTTCTCGGCGCACTGGTGTGTGCCGTGCATCAAGTTCACCGCGAAGCTGGCCACCATATACGGCAACCTGAAAGGCAAGTCCCAGGACTTCGAGATAGTCTACATCCCCATGGACAAGGAGGAGGACGGGTACCTTCGGTCGTGCAGCGACATGCCATGGCTGGCGCTGCCGTACGACGGCGCGTCGTCAAGGGCGCTGGCCAGGTACTTCGACGTCCGGGAGATCCCGGCGCTGGTGGTGGTCGGACCCGACGGGAAGACGGTGACGAGGGAGGGCAGGAACCTGGTGAACCTCTACTTCGACATGGCGTTCCCCTTCACCGACGAGCAGATCAGGCTGCTACAGGAGATGGAGGACGAGGAGGCCAAGGGTTACCCGCCGTCGCTGCGCCACACCGGGCATCGCCACGAGCTGAGCATCGTGTCGTCGAAGTCCGGGGGAGGGCCGTACATCTGCTGCGAGTGCGACGAGCAGGGGCTCGGCTGGGCGTACCAGTGCATCGCCTGCGGCTACGAGATACACCTCAGGTGCGTCCGAAACGTGGAAGAAGGCGGCAATGCGGGAGCTGGTTAGCACCGAGCAGAAGCACGGCCGAACCGGTTAGCTAGTATATTGAACTGAATATGGGGTGTGTGTGGGTGCGTGCGTGTGTTTATGTTCTGGACAAAGTTCAGCCTGTTCTTGGTCAAAGTCTGACGACAGAATAGATAAGCAATGCTCAATGTGGTTTGGGCAAGGGTGGTTGATTGCAAGAGTTGCAGTTGCAGTTGCAGGTGTTAATCAAGCGAGGTAATGCTGGATCTAAACTTCTGTTGTTTTGCGTCTCGAGTTTTCTTCTTTTAGTCAGCTAATTAAACAAGCTTAAACCTTCACAACACCATAAGCACCACAGCAAGACCTGTTAATTGTGAATTGTCATGCATCTCACTAACATCACAACCTTTGCAGAACAAAACAGCCAAGTACAGAGTACTTCGCTTGTAATGCATGGTAAATACTAGTAATTATATGAAGTTTGTCCAGCATCCGTAATCGACAACGTCGAGGTCTAAAGAATCCGATGGCAAAGGAAACTCATCTCCAGCGATGCGTTAATAGAAAGATAATAAACAGATTCCAACATGTAACATGAGATCAACAGAAAACCCAACTCACGGAGCACATGAGACGCGAAAGATTTGAGAAACACATGCTGTAAGTACTTTTATTTAGTAGACAGCATCCCAGACAAACCATACTTTCATACCGGTAGCGCATACAAACCACACTGAACGGACAACTTGCATCAATAACGGATGCCTCACACCAATACTAGTTCAAATGTTTTAGATGTAACAATGACAGGTATTATGACAACTTCCAATCTTCAGAGACTTAAAATATATGGTACCATGTAATAGCACACAAGCATATATGTGCTGCCTAAAATCCGTGAATCTTGATGCTCTCTTTCTTTGCAATTCCGGCCTAGCCAAAAAAGGAGGTAATCAGATAAAGAAAAATGAACACCAGTCAACAATTATGACGTTATGCATTGGTATCATATAGATTACCTGAACTAGGAACGTAGCAACATTTTTACGCTGATCACCTTGAAGTTGAATGACCTGCAAATATAGCAGATCATTCATCAGTATATACGCATTCACACGAGAGAACTTGAATCCAATGAAACATAGCTACTTTGTACCTGGCCTAGCTCTGGATCCTGGACTACAGTACCATTGCAGCAGAAGTCCTTCTTGAGATCCTTGAGGATTTTGTTGTAGCTGTACTCTTTCTTCAAGCCCTGAACAGTTGTCAGACTCTTCCTTCCGTTGCGCTGCTGTATGCGCACATGCACATAGTCCTTTGATCCAGCACCAGCACCGGAGTCCTCAGCATTTGCCTCCGCAAACGGATCTACAAGTTGGATGCCAAATTATCAACTTCTGGGTTTACGGTATGCTCAGGCCAGACCACCAGAGGAGGTTAACTCTGGCCTACATTGAGTAATTCAAATGCACAAACTCGTCCATTATGAGAAATGCATATTAGTTTGTTGCAGCTTAGAATCAATTAAATAGCAGTATCATGTTAGTGTTATGATTAAATAATCAGGGGAACGAGTGCATACCAAAAGTAGATGGAAGCTGAACGTCGAGATCAGACATGAAACTTGGCTGTTGAGTCTGATTGGTCCCAAACAGATCAAAATTTGACTTGTTGGTCTCAATGTATAAGCTGCAAAACATTCCCATACAGGCTTATAAAATCTACTATGAAAAGATAAGAGAAGTAGCAACCAGCACTGATATACAATATTCTCAATTCCCATGTATAGCTTCTAGAGAACAGAAAACTTTAGGGTAACAAGAGTTGCATCTTCCCACATATTTGTTACCATCATTGGGGCTGATGGAATCTACCCCCAAAATATGTAGTTGAAGCCAGACAACAATATAGAGCTACTGAATATTCGCAATTACAGTACTATGCCAGCATGGTATTATCAAGCAGATGGTTTAGCAATAAGTAAAGTACTCCGCGTCCCAACATCTGGAGAATTCGCCCAGAATAGGGAGCGTCAGAAGAGGGTTAGTGAGAAAAAAAAAAGGCACAAAGGCCCAATTCTTCGTGACTTACCACATACTAAAAGACCATACATACAATCGAAGCTGCCTCCCTATTTAGTACAACTGCTAACCTAGAAGCAGCCTGCGAGTTCCTTAATCACAAAACAATTAATCTTAAAGTCGATCATTCTACGCATGAGGAAACATCTAAACCACAATTCGTAGCCCTTTCCGGACCATAATAAAGACAACTAAAACAACGTGCTCATGTACAGCACTCATACGAACAGATCAGATCAAACCGCGTCCCCTGACCCTAGAAGTTTCCAAAAAATCACAACCACAAATCTTGAAAAAAAATTCCAGCCATCCAGGGGACCAAACGAGCCCGAACAAACCCTAAACACCATCCCAGACCCGTAAAGCACCCAACCGGAGCCAAAAAATCTCCAAACTAACAAACCAACGAACAACCCTACCGAGATCTGCTCCGCTCGGAGCGAGATTAGGAACAGGCGATCCAACAGCGCGTCAACAAATCAACCGCGAGAGGGAACCGATCCCCAGAAACTCCACTGAATTGAGCTCGCAAACACGAAATTAATCGGGGGGACGAGAAGACGAGAAGGGTAGGTCACCTTGTTCGGCGGTGCGGACGGCGAGGAGAGGAGGGGAAAGGCAACACGGTGCGACTGGGCCCTCCCGGTTCCACCACCGGTCGCTTATAAAGGAGGAGGAGGCGTCGTATAATTAGGCGAGGCGCCGATTAAACGTGGGAGCTAATTCGGTCCACTCAATTGAAGTCCCCTCGTGGAGCTACGCTAAATTTAGCGTTTGCCTTGGTTTAGGCCCACCAACACGTAGGCCATGGGCCTATATAACGTCTACTCCATCTGATTGGTCTACTACGGCCGTTTAATGAAGCCCAGAGTAGATTGATCTGGCGTCGCGGTCTTGAAGCAATGGGCTGGGTAGCTAGCTCCAAGGGTGATTTTTTATATTATTATTATTATTATTATTATTATTATTATTATTATTATTATTATTATTATTATTATTATTATTATTATTATTATTATTATTATTGTAGAACTAGCAATATGACCCACGTATTTATGCGAACATCATTTATAAAAATGTTTAAATGACTTGGCAATATATATGTATTTTTGTTTTTTGAAAAATCAATTATTGCAAAACTTCATTTGTGATATTTTAATATTATATATTATAAGAGACAAAATACTCACTTTGTTTCCCAATACTTGTCACATGTGACTAAAACTTTCTTCCCCAGATACTTTTTGATGAAAATACTTGTATAGAAAAATAGTAAATATATCATTGCATAATATTTTCTATTTATATCATCATCCTTATTTTCATTATTTCAGAGTTTGTCTATACTATAAGCTCCTAATGCACATCATATAGCTTACAACGGTATAGCTGAATGAACACCCATCAATGATCTCATTCCCAATCCCTCCATCCCATGGAGGATCACCAAATAAATGATCATAATATTTTTTTTATTTTTGTGAGAACTTTTAGCAATTATCTTTTTTCTTGGTGATTGTAAACTACCTATTATCATTTTTTATTATATAATATATTTTAATTCCTAATTTATATATACAAAACAAATTGTTATACTATTTTATTTTTGTCTCAAATTAGAATATTTTTGTAATTTTAGTTATGAATAAAACCAAATTTTCTATTTTTCACTTAGTCTGGAATTTAAAAAAACAAACGCTAATTTTCCTTTTCTTTTATTCTAAATTTGCATATTTTTGGATTGCACTTCTTATAGACTTTCTATTTTAGTTTTATGTTAGAATTCGTTTATAAATCTAGCTGCTAATTTTTATTTCAAATTTAGGTTATTTCTTATAGTATTTGATATGGACTCTTTCTTTAATCTCAAATTTATTTTTATTTAATTTGGAATTTTAGTTTTAGGTTAGATACAAATCCAACTGCTAATTCTTATCTAATTTCTATTCCAAATTTTAGGTATGTAGTGGTTTTTATTTGGAGTTCATATTAAAATCAAATTGTTACTTTCCTTTTATTTTTCATTCCAAAATTATGTTATTTTTGTTTAATTTTAATTTTTAGTTTTAGATTAGAATTCGGATACAAATCCAACTACTAATTTTTCATCTAATTTTTACTTCGAATTTCAGGTATGCATGGGTTTTAATTTGGAGTTCATATGAAAAATCATATTAGTAATTTCATTTATTTTTAATTCCGAAATTCTGTTGCCTTTTGTTGTTATTTTTTTTATCTCAGTTTTAGGTTAGAATTCGAGTATGCTTCCCCAAAAATGAATCTCACCCGTAAAACAATGGACTATATAACATTAGGATCTAGTATATACTCCTAGAAAGAAAATGCAATATGACTCTGCAAGCACTTGCAGAACATGTCCAAAAACAAACTATTTCCATCATTCCCTCTATGTTTTTGTTAGGTTATCGCTGGTACAATAATATGATCGTTGGTCAAAGAAACGGAGCCAGAGCAGCATGTACTTCACAACAGCAGCACAATGTGACCCGACCAGCACCGATGGCACATGCATGGCACAAAACATGGAAGACATCTCAATTCTTGAAGGAAACAAATTAATCCGCAATACCGAGGAAGAAAGTTTCAGTCACATGTGACAAGTATTGGGAAACAAAGTGAGTATTTTCTTTCTTGTAATATATAATATTAAAATATTGCAAATGAAGTTCTGCAACAATCGATTTTTCAAAAGGCAAAATTACACATATATTGCCAGTCATTTAAACGTGTTTTAAAGATGATGTCCGCACAAATGCGTGGACCACCTTGCTAGTTGTTGGTAAAGATTAAGCCCCACTCTACATAGCATTTAACATTAGTACCATCCCTACTGCATAAAATAGTTGCATGTATAATATAAATTGTTAGTAATCTCTTGCTAGAGATTGCATTATGTTAATCATTTAGGCATTGCCAATTGCCATGGAATTAACAGGGCAAGTACCATATTTTTTCCCCTTTGAGCAGTATACATGGCATCTGTCACTCAAGCTACTCACTTGTGCAGTTGCGCATGTGCTCGTCTGCCATATCCCGTGCCGCCTAGTTGATAGAACGGTAGAAATGATGGATTCTTGGTCTTGTCAATGTTCATGGCTTGCTCCAGGTGATTTGTGATTTTGACATGTGCGGTGGTGCTGCTTTTTGGTTGTTAATTCAGCAGGGGCCTGCGACCAGCTAGCCGCTTAGTGTGTCGATCAATCCGGAGCGGTTTTTTCACGTGTTGAGATTGTGGAAAGATTAATTTCTTTTGTCTTGTCCGTGAATAAATTACTGGGCCACCTAGTTTAAGATTTTAAGCAATAATATTTGACTGCTGCTATAATTTTACTTAATTAGGACCCACTTGATTAAGGACAGGATGTTTTGTTTTTTGTGAGAATTTTTAGTTTTTTTTTCTCTTTTTCTTAGCGACTTTAACACGTCCGCCATCGATTTTTAGTAATAAATAGATTACTATTCTACGCACAGGTGTAGAATACGCACCAGAAATTTACTACCGTGTGTGAGTGAACTCTACATAACTGACAGTTATGTCAGTTGTAACATATATAGAGTTACTATCAGTTATAACACTATACAACTGATAATAACTCTACATATATTTAACATCAAGTTTACTTATTTACGATAGTAACTTTTCACCATGCATAGTACGCGTAGCCACAAAATAGCGCAGCCGTTATTATTTTTGGAGAGGAATGGTGAGTTAATTTGGCAGTCTCACTGATGTTATGTGTGCACGGACTAGATCAAAGCCCTTAGAGCAAGTCCAATAATAGAGCCAAGTGTTTGGCTATAAGTCAAATTATAAGAGCCAAGTTATACAATAATCTGTCTTCTATTTGTCTATAAAAGATTTTTTTATTATTATGTGGTACCATATCTCACATTCTCTTTCCTACTCCTCCTCACATACATTTATTATCTGGACCCACCACTGCATAGGCTCCCGTGTGCAGCTTGTTGCTTGCATGAGAGCCAAGCTCTCCTCTCTCTCCTCTCTTCTCTCCTCCACATCAGCAAAAATGCTAACTAGCTTGGCTATAAGATCATTGTTGTACTTGCTCTTATTAGACCATGGAACGGCTAAATTAAACCTTCACTTTTGCAACAAAAAAAATACTAGAAATATGGTGCAATCGGCAGCTGCTACTTGTCGGACGTGTACCTTCCAAAAGGAAATGGAGCATTCACCCATCTTCGTCGTGCTTTCAGTGCAGATAAGTTACTTTACATGGCTTATTACGTATTATGCTCCGGTTAGTCAACCGTACGTAATTGCAGCCAGATAGTGTATGGCCTCGCATGACCCGGTCCATGACAATGACGTCAAGATAACATCTACCCTACTCTATAATACACCAAAATTTTCTTTACTAAATCCACCCCCCTCAACCACTCCTACAGTCATGCCTAATCTAAGTCCACCCAGATTTGTGTACCAAGTAATCCAACTTCATACAAATGAATGGCCTAGATCTCTCCTCAAACCTTATTCTCTTACTCATTGAAGATCGTAAGGCCAAAATTATTTGGATCATGCACATCGACATCATTGAGATGCCCCCGAATCCGTGCGCCCCCCGTGAATCCGTGCGGCTGCCTCCCCCACCTCATTCTTCCGCCTCCCTCGCACGGAGCCATCGCTCCTGCCGCGCCACCCTCGCCTCCTCACCTTTCTCCTCCGCCGCGCTGCCGTCGCCTCCTCCCCTCCCTCCTCCGTTGCCGCGCCGCCGTCGCCTCCTCCCCTCCCTCCTCGGCCGCCACCTCGCGCACACGCACACGCACACGCCCCCGACCCTCCCTCCCACCCTTCCCCCAAATCGATGCAATCTGGCCCGTAGCCCCTCGATTCGGCCGAGATGGCGGCCCGATCCGGGTTTGCGGCGGTGAAACCGAACCCTAGCTTCAGATCTGCCGCGGCGGAGGCGGGAGCGGGACTATGAGCGGCGGCGGGGACTTCGGGCGAGGGTGACGAGGGCGGCGGTGCGAGAGGCAATCGGATCGGGGAAGGGAGCAACAGGATGCGGTGGTGCCAAGCAGTGGCGGAGGCGGAGGCGGAGGCGGCGGTGGGCGCCTCGGGCGCAGCGGCGCTGGTGGGGGTCCGAGCGATGGAGGGCGGCTCCAGGCGCGGGGCGCGGCGGCGGCCTCAGGCTTCGGGCGCGGCGACTTCAGGCTGCCGGGTGGAGGCGACCGTCGGGGCCGGTTGCGGTGGCAGCCGTTTCCCCCTCTTCTTGGTGGCGGCAGCTTCTTGAGGACACGCACACACCCCCAACCCTCCCTCCCACCCCGCGCCGCCGCCTCCTCCTCCTCCCCACCCCGCGCCGCCGCCTCCTCCCCTCCCTCCCACCCCGCGCCGCAGCCGCCTCCTCCTCCTCCCCACCCCGCGACGCCGCCTCCTCCCCTCCCTCCCAACCCGCGCCCCTGTTTTCCAGCCGGATCCGTCGGCCCCACTCCTCCATGCTGCAACAAAAGGTTTGATCCCCTACTTACTCTCTCGCTCGTTCGTCCCCGATCTGATTGGTCTTCTAGGGTTTGTGGATGGGCGAGGGGAACGGGGACCTGTTGTCGTCGATGGCACCGGTGCCTTACCCCTTTGAGGGGATGATTAGGGGGAGGAGGATCGGTGGGAATGTGGAGAAGGTGGTGGAGTGGCGGCAGAGGAGGATGATCAAGAACAGGGAGTCTGCAGCTAGATCCCACGCTCGGAAGCAGGTCATACCTTTGTCCTGAATTCTTGCATGTTTTGCATATGCAGCAGTTTGCAATTGCAAGTGCCTGCGCTAAAAGATAATATTATGAATCTGATAAATTGGCATTTGGTATTTCATTTATGTTTTACTGATTTGGAATTCTTTTACTTGACCTTAAATTAAATAGCCTTCTCATGAGAATAATGCAGTAGCGACGGTTAAATAGGGGCTCATGCTGTGTGTATGAATGATGTGGGTGGTTACCACCGATCTGGTCATGGCTATGTACACGGCATTTATAGCAGTGTTTTGGACTGAATTCGACAGGGCATCAGATTTATCGAGGGATTACGACGAGGCTTGCCTCCAGAATCCAGATGTGGATGTCCTACAGCCCAGCGACGCACTTCTTCCTTTTCCTTGTACAATGGACGGATTGTGGCCTCGCGGGTGCGCTTGGGCTGCTGAGGATTCTAATTTATAAGGTTCTGTTTGGCGCGTGATTTCGGAATTCATGGCTTCTTGTTCTGATTTTCTATGTTTTCAAGGAATTAATCCAGGCCACTTGGTTGTGCAGGTTTATGTAGATGAAACTACCACCATGCCCACTCATGAAAGGAAGGCGAGCATTAGGGAGTTTTATAGTAAATGTTCTGTAAAACAAACAAGAGTGGAGATTTTTCGCTAACAACTGCTTCTTGTTTGGACTTGAAATGTTAATGCACATTGTTTACAGCTGTCACATTTCCCTCCCTCATGCAACTGCACAAGGGGATCAGCGATGTTGATGACCGTAGGCAGAAGGTAATCTGTACGGAGAGATACGGGAGGAGAGACGAGGATGAAAACAAGAGGCGGATTTCTGAGATTGATATTGAAAGAGAGGAAGAATGTGGGATTTGCATGGAGATGAATAGCAAGGTTGTGCTGCCCAACTGCAGCCATGCTATGTGCATCAAGTGCTACTGTCAGTGGTAAGAACCAAATCCTATCATTGTAGTTCTTTTTTCTGTCATGCTCAGTAATGGTGATTAATGTACTGGTCATTGGTAAAAAATCGGAAGGTGTTTTGGTTTAGTTCAAAGGTAGTTTTGTCAAGACCCATCAATATAAGTTTGGTAAAAAAAAATTGCTACATTTTGGTTTTATTATGTAGTGTACACCAGTGGACCCTTTTGTTCAAATGGCTATGGACTGAAATTAACTAGGTGTAACCTCCTTTATTGCTCTCTACCTGATGATTACAGCAAGGTACTACAAATTTGCAACAGTCTCTGCATTTGTTTGCCAATTTTGTGCTTCTCTCACTAGGCCTGATCCTTGATATCACTTGTCTTCATGGGATTTTGATATGTAAAACAAGATCCATTTAACTTCTGCCAGAAAGCACAAAGTTTACTTGTGAGCATTGACCATATATATGACAGTGTAAGATAATATGTCAGTTGGTTTAAGATAACTATGTTTAGTCTTCTTATGACATAACCACGGAGTTGTCCCAAATACTGACACTTTGGTTCCTTGTCTCAGAATTACATGCATATTTGGCTATCTCAATGGTAGCATTTTACTAAAACTCTGCTGTTAAGTTCTAAAAAAACTCTGTTGTTAAATTCTAAAAAAAAACTCAGATGGTAAGAATGGAATATCTTACATATCTTACATTACATGTCTACATGAACAGAATGAATGCAGAAAATACCATTACCTGAGCAGAAGGAATGCTACCTTCATTACATGAACTTCAAAACAGCTTTCTCTGCTATATGAATGATGATCTGCTCACCGAACCGTCTGCTGCAAAGATATTGTTGCATGCATTGAAAACATGCGTTATCCTGGTTGCAGGCGCTCAAGATCTCAATACTGCCCCTTCTGCCGTGACAGCCTCAAGAGAGTAAATTCTGGTGATCTGTGGATGTTCACTGATTACCGAGATGTAATTGACATGGCAACAGTGACTATAGATAACCTCAGGCGCTTGTTTATGTACATCGAGAAGCTGCCTCTTGTTACACGGGATAACATCTTCTATGCTTATGATTCTCATGTAAAATAACTTTGAGCTGTTGATAATGATTTGTTCACAATTGTTTTATGACAGTGACGCATGGCTTATTGATTCATGCAGAAGATGTTCCTTGTCCTAGGATGTGGCTGATCATGGAGCAGCTTGTCAATTTTGACAAGAGACCTTGTGAGCTCTGACTGAGGTGTAGTGTGTGCTCAGGTGTTGTAAATGCTTGTACAGATTTATAATTTCCATGGAAAATTTTAAGGGAAGAAGAACCTTATGTTCCACGGTATGCAAGCTCTGATGAGAATTACTTAGTGCATGTATTATTCATGGGCTCATTTTAATGCTAATATGATTTCTACTTTCAACTGAATACATTGGCATTTTAGTTTTTTGTTTTTTGTGTGTGATTACTACTGAACATATGTTTAAATCACGCGATAAACGGTCGTAGCTTCTGTTAACCGGTCATATGGTCTCGCGAAGCGGTCGTAAGACCTGGGAATCGGTCGTAGGCTTTTGAGCATTGAGTGTTGGGTGGTTCCGACCGGTCACGTATTTATTTGACATTCATTTTGTGACAAAAATATTTGGTTATACAATATACGAGACGTGAATCTTAATAAATCTGATTGTTCGTTTTATTTTTTACAAATTTTATCTTCTTTTGTATTTTACCGTAGCGTTAGCACGGGCACACTACTAGAAAGCAGATGGAGCCTGTGGAATTTGTATCGCTCAAATTTCGCTCGTAACTGATGGTTGCTGGTCTTATTGGCGGAGATGGATAAAATTTAAAATCGATAAAAAAATTTTGGATTCAATGAAATTCATCTAAAATAAAAGACAAATAAAAAATTCAAATTTCAATACAAAATTTTGGTCAAAATATTCTGAAATTTCTAATAACCGGTGGTTACCGGTCACATAGCTACCCTCCGATAAATTTTTTGCTCCGATATAATTTTCCCTGGATGGAACACGGAATGAGCTAAAGCTGAACCGCTTGCCTGATCTACATATCTGAATTGTGTTCACAATAATGCATTGGGAAAAAATGGGGCATAGAATGATTGGAAGACCCAGAAAATAGACACTGACTCATGACAGATATTGCAAGCTTGGAATTTACTAGCACCGTAGAGCAGAAAATTGTTCGATAATGTGAATAACGATCCTCGGGGGAAAAAGAGAGAGATTAGAGTTAAGAAAGTGAAAAAAGTGAGCTAGAGAATATAATTCCTTCGTTGTGAGCTAGAGAATATAATTCCTTCGTTGACCGAAAGAATACGACCTTCAATTCAGACATCTACAAATAGGCTTTTCCGTTGCACAGTCGCAGGTTAACGAAAAAGAAGATGGAACTGTACTCTTCTTCTCAGCGCCGTTTGGCTGCAGTCCTACTACTTTGCTTTTGCTTGCTGTTAATCAGAGTGCACGGATAGCGCAAGGTTAGCATAGCATGCCTTCTCATGATTTGTTTTTGCTCCAGGTGATTCAACCAACACAGTAATATTCCTTAACTCCCTCTCTTTGTAGCTGTACATAACATATCTAGGTGACAGAAAGCATGGGCACCCAGATGATGTCGTTGCTTCGCACCATGACACACACTCAAGCGTTCTTGGAAGGTGACCTCCGCCAGTTACCTAGTTTAATTGCTCCAGATTCAGAAGTCTTTCCCCTTTCTGGTTTTGATCTAAGGTTCTTTAGTGGACCATATATTTTTCACCATTCAGAAAAAGAACAAACCATAGTTTACGAATGGATTAACCATGCACACTCCTGAACATTCAGTAAAGAAGATTCCTTAGCTTCCATCATCTATAACTAACTACAAGCATGGCTTCTCAGGCTTCGCCGCGATGCTCACAAAAGAGCAGGCAAAACAACTTGCAGGTCAGATAATCTTACCAGGAATTGATATACCCATCCAAAGAAATAGGAAGCGATAATCGGTTCAAGTCAGTCACAAATTTAAGTTGTTCTGATTTAACAGCATGAATATCCAATGTGTCACCATGTGTGATTCGCTTAATCCACGTGACATGTCCAGAGTTACCGGAAGTCATCAGCGTCCTACCAAGCAGAAGGTACGAGACGACGGCCACGCGGAGCTGGGACTTCCTGGGGCTGAATTACCAAATGCCCTCACAATTACACCATAGAAGCAACTACGGAGAAGACAGCCCAGGCATTCTGATATCTGAAGCCGACTATATCGTTTGCCGATCTTGTTTTTCTGTGGGTGGATGCACCGCGGATGCTCTGAACGGCACGGATGTGAGAGGGCAAATTGTGCTGTGTGTATCACTCCTGGTATCACCACTGGCGCTTTTCCCGTTCGCACTGAAAAATGTCTTCAATGGCGGAGGCTCTGGCCTTATCTTTGCTCAGTATACGATGGACGCTCTGTTTGTGACGGCTGACTGCAAAGGCACTGTTTGTGTTCTGGTGGACCTTGACACCGCGAACCAGATTGGCAAATATATCGGCGACGCAAGGTGATGCACTTAGCGATCAATTAATATTACGAGCTGCCGGTTAATAGCATTCTTCTGCGACGACTACAAGCCTTTCTCAGATAAATTTCTGATTGCTTTAAGCAGCTCCCCCGTGGCAAATATTGGACCAGCGAGCAGCGTTACAGGTAAAGAGGCACTGGCCCCAAAAGTGGCAGCATTCTCCTCAAGAGGCCCGTCAATCGAGTACCCTGAGGTTATCAAGGTACCTAGACGAAAAAAACATAGCAATTCACTGGTCAGAGTCAGACATAACGTGTCGTCTCATGCAGTCTTGCTTCTTTAACATCCTGACGTAGCGGCACCACTTAGCAGCCAAGAAAGACTCGTATGTACTTCTCTCAGGGACATCAATGGCGACACCACATGTAGCAGGCATCATCATGCTGCTCAAAGCCCTGCATCCAGATTGGTCTCCAGCTGCACTGCAATCGGCCATCGTCACCACAGGTAACGATGCCAACCAAACATCAGAACACAGCTTGTAATTCATGTGGGCATTTCAGCATTTCTCTAACCTCAGTTCCATGTTGCATGGCGAAGCATCGGTGACCGACGAGCGCGACATGCCGATATTGGCAGAAGGGCTGCCTCGGAAGATTGCTGACCCATTTGACTATGGAGGCGGCACATCAACCCTAACAGGGCAGCTGATCCTGGCCTGATTTTTGACATTGATCCAAGTGATTACAACAAGTTCTTTGGGTGCACCTTCAAGAAAGTCGTAAGCTGCAATGCGACAATGCTACCTGGGTATTACCTTAACCTACCGTCCATCTCTGTTCCTGATCTGAGGCATCAGATTACTGCATCGAGAACAGTTACAAACGTAGGCGAGGTTGATGCAGTTTACCGTGCTGCAATCCAGAGCCCACCTGGAGTTAAGATGGATGTTGAGCCGTCTGTTCTTGTGTTCAATGCTTCAAACAAAGTTCATACGTTCAAGGTTAAGTTTTCACCTCTATGGAAGCTGCAAGGGGACTATACATTTGGCAGCCTTACTTGGCACAATGACCAGAAGTCAGTGAGAATTCCAATAGCAGTCCGGATTACGATTCAGGGTTTCTAAGCGGATGTTGCATAACTAGGGTGAAACATGCAGGCAATATCAAAATGTTCTTAGAAACAACAGGAAAAACTAGAGGAAATTGCCAAGTTCCACAGATGTACTTCAGCATGGAATACATGTGTTTTGTGTTGTCATTTTTTTTCCTATCAGAATATCCAGTGGCGGAGCCAAGATTTCTCAGAGTCTCGGGCCCAAAAATAAGAGGGCTATAAGTCTATAACTAACATCAAATACTATCAACACTGAGGTATAATAAAAGTACAATACAAATACATAATCGAAATAAAATTTAAATTCCATGTTGAACCGAGGCAAGGATACGGGAGCCAGTGATCGAAGGACCCCAGCCACCGTGGCAGCGACACTCCAGCGTGATCGGCAACGAGCATCACTTGCCAGCAGGCATGCAAACGATGACGCAAGAGGCTCTATGAGCGGAGGACAAAGCGCGTGTGACCCCCGGTAACATCGATGGCACTCGCGCCGCCACCTCCAACGACCCCGACACCTGCGTTGTCGCCTCCAATGACCTTGGCACTCACGCCATCGCCTCCAATGACCCCGATGCCCTCATCGCTACTGTGCAGTGGACAAGGGCCCTCCCTGGCAACCCCAATGATCTGTGCACCAAGACCTTGATCAGGCATGGCACCCTCACCATAGCAAGTGGGAAACAGATGGTGCTTTGGAGGCGGTTCTTAGGACGCTGCAGCGCGAGTTAGCGGATCTACGAAACACCATGAGTAGGATGCAAGAAGCTCGGAGTTAGCAAACACCTACAACGACAGTGGCAGAGGTCGCTACGGAGAGGACGGAAAGACGAGAGGCTAACACTGGTGCTCGCAGCACCCTCCAACGAGTGGACCCGAAGTCCCCCTTGTCCACCAACCTACAATAATGTGCCTAGTCAGAGGACTTTAAGATGCCTATGGTAGAATTGTATAAGAGTGATACGGACCCCTGTGAGTTTCTACATGTTTATGAAATGGCCATTGAAACTGCGGAAGTCAATGATTCGATGAAAGCGAAGGGGATGCCGCTCGCCCTCCAAGGTATAGTACTCTCCTAGTTCTTCACCATCACGCCTAGCTTCGTGTATGCGTGGGAGCAGATCCAGGGCCGGATGCACAACAACTTTTAAGGAAACTACATCGAGCGGGTTGACGCCAACCAACTCTTCATGATCAAGCAGAAGCCAACCGAGAAGCTGCGAGAACATTTCAGGTGCTTTGTGAAGGTCTGCTTCCAAGTCAAAGACATCAACAAGATCACCACCATCAACGCAATAATACAAGGTCTTTACAACAGGCCCTTGGCTAAAAATAATGCGTGCAAGCCCATCAGAATGGTGGTAAAGCTCTTTGACAAGATGGAGGAGTGTGCCAAGTTCGAAGAGGATGCGCAGCAGCATGAGGCCGACACTTTCGAGGCCAAGCCCGCACCCAAGGCCTCGAGGGAGGGCTTCGGTCGCAAGCAATGGAAGGGGCAACGGTCCAAATACGTCCATGACATTGAAGGGGGCGGAGACGCCAATGCCACCCCTGGTGGGTGAGGGTGTGGATGGAGGGGCTGCGACCATGGAAGGGACCAAGCCCGGGACGACAAACGGCAATAGAGATTATGGTGCGATGTTCACGGTTGGGGGGAACACCTCATCTGCGACTGTCCCACCATCGCAATGCTCCGCAAAAATGTCGCAAGGGAGAAAACCTGGACACAAGGGCACCATTAGTAGCACACGTGCAGCAGCCCTCGGTGGTTCAGCTCCTCCAGTCCACCCCCAGTGCCTTGCGTATACAGGCCACTGAAGCTAGACCCCACCGAGTCATCGATGTCATCATGGAAGGTTCATCATTGGAGTTCTCCTTCGAAAGGTAGTGGAGAGCCTACGCCCGTTGGCTACACCACGTCACCGCATACCCCACGCAACTGCCCCCAAGCTGGGCATAGTCTGACATTACCTTTATAGCAGAGGATGCGGCAGGAATAGACTTCCCTCACCAAGGTTCGCTGGTGGTACAAGCATACATCTCAGGATGCGACGTAAGGCGCATCCTCATAGACGGAGGTAGCTCGACAGATAACTTGTTCGTTAGCGCCTTTGACCAGATAGGTATCTCCCAGAGCAGGCTGGAGCCTCTAGGTGTGCCCCTGCAAAGCTTTGGAGGACATCCGGTAAGTACCCTGGGCTAGATGGCGCTCGAGGTATCCTTCAGCCAAGGAGAACAAGCGAGGAAAGCAGTAGTTTCCTCCCTTATCTCTTCGCTCCGGCTCACCGACAGGTGGGCCCTCTTCTTTCTCTTTTTTCCAATTGGAAAATTACCAAAATGCCCCTGGAATTACAACAGTTCCTAGCATGAACACTTATGTGAATGAACCGAATATGGATAGCTGCTTAGAGAAAGCTATTCCAATAAACAGTAGCGAAAAAGTTGTCCTATTTATTTGTTCGAAGAAAGCCATAAATCATAAGGTGAAAAAAAAGAGGGCATGCAAATTATCTCTTTCCTAGTTGCACATAGATACTGGCCTAGTTATTTTTTATTTATGGGTTATGACTTCTCGCAAACAAACAAATAGGACGATTTATTCATCGTAATTTTGAAACGGCTTATTAGAACAGATTTTTTGAACTAGCTTATTAAATTATCGGTATTCGATTGATTCATATAACAATCATGTTAAAGATAAAAATCATAAGTTGCAATAAAAAAAACCCAGCTACTTGGTTAACATCAGGGAGACCTTGATGCTGGCAACCAGGCGTAGAAGTAGATAAGCACGCCACGAAACGCACAGATAAACCCAAGAAGAAATTCAAGAAACGAAACATGGCGACGCAAGCGGCGGCGACGACTGAGATCGCGGCGGTGGGCGTGATCGGCGCGGGCCAGATGGGCTCTGGCATCGCCCAGCTCGCCGCCGCCGCCGGCTGCGGCGTCCTCCTCCTCGACTCCGACCCCGCCGCCCTCTCCCGCGCCGTCGCCTCCATCTGCTCCTCCCTCCGCCGCCTCGCGGCGAAGGGCCAGCTCTCCCTGGTGAGCGAGTTGACGTTCCATTACCTTTCCCAAATGGGAGATTTTCCAATTACGCAGCAAAAGATCAGGCTTTTCTTTGACATTTTTAGTTTCGCTTGGTCATAGGCTGCGTGTGAGGACTCCATCAAGCGGATAAAGTGCGTCTCCAGTATGCAAGAGATCAAGGACGTGGATCTTGTGATTGAGGCCATCGTTGAGTCCGAGGATATCAAGAAGAAGCTGTTCGTGGAGCTGGATGAGATCACGAAACCTTCTGCTATTCTTGCCTCTAACACTAGCTCCATCTCTGTAACCCGCCTGGCTTCAGCTACTAACCGGCCTTCTCAGGTGATCAGCAATTCGGCTTATCTCAGCGCCGGTTTTTAACTGTACTAGTTCCTTCCTGGTCTCAGTTGACCATCGTATGCTTGTCTCGAATTTCACATCATATAGTGATGCAACTGTGTCTTAGCTTATTAATTGCAATTGGGGCAGCATTTTGTGAATTTCAATGGCCCCATTGTTATGTAGGCGGCTATCTTTTGTTCTACCATGTAGGCTAAAATCATAAAATGTGTACATGATAACCAAGGGTACGAAAAAATTGCATATTCTACAACTTCAGGTCATGCCTCTGAAGACAAAAACATCAATGCGCTGAATACATCTTTCATGTGTTGTTGTGATGAATCTTAGTTCATCGGGGTAAACACCATCGGGAGGAAGGCCAGGCGGCGTTGACTTGGTGGGATAAGAGATTTGACTATACATTGAGATGATAGAACTTAGGGAAGAGACTAAATTAATTTATCTTGATTGCTTCATTGCTTAATAATAGATACATAGTAGCTCTTTTATAGGGATAGTTCGAGTTGACCTCCAAGATATAATCCGACTTCCAAGATATAATCTCTATCTCTAATGTATGGAATATATTTATAAGGTAGTAAACCCATAATAAGAAAGTAAACTCATCTAATAAGGAAACTAACTATTCTAAACTCATCTAAAAAAGAAACTAACTATTCTTATCTCTGTCCTTACTAATTTGACCACTCCACGCCCGCTGCTACAGTATGCAGGTGCCATGTGAACAGTACCATGAATAGTATTTGTGCGCGTGACAATTGTAGTGTCTCAATTCATCACTTTGAAACAGGATCCCCCACTGAATATGTACCCCTTTGTTTTGGGAGCTTCTCCCCATGATACGAACTTAAATTCAGTCTTATGACTGTGAAGAGGTTTTCGTGTTGCAGGTGATAGGCATGCACTTTTTTAACCCTCCTCCTATAATGAAGTTGATTGAAATTATACGAGGAGCTGATACATCAGAAAAGGTTTTTTCTATGGTTAAATCTTTTTCTGAAAGGTAACTGAAAGCTTCCTATTGCACCTCCTAAGCCTTGTAACATGATTATTGATGTGGAGAATTCTTGTAGACGTAGTCTAAATGCTATCTTATTTTTGCACATTTTTTATGGATACTCGCCAAGACAACTATCTGAATTGGAACCTAATTCTGTAACCAGTTGTTCAGAGCTAGTGCCACCCAGAACTAGTGTTCTCTAAACATAGATATTAGATGTACCACTTCCTATTGTTAATGGATTTGCTGAGAAGACAGCAGGCTTGCTGTACTTTGGAGTTCAGGTTAAGGTTAGGTTACAAGTTGACGAGCAGTATTTACCTGGTAAAAACTTCTGGCAGGTGTAGTAAGTATTAGGCAACCTAGTATTTTCCTTAAAAAATTGTTTCTACCTTTGAAAGACCTTACTAGACATTAGACCTGTTTCGATTGCTATTTGAACCATACTTAAGCTCCAAGGAGAATGACCGTGCTAACCACTGACCACTTAACAAATGTGCCCACACACACGGATCAATTAGTGCAGAATTGCAGATTATAATGCAACAATTTAGACAAGATAAAATGGACTTGCCAAAGCTGGTGCAGGACTGATTTGAAATGTTCAGTTATTTATTTATTATCTTTTTCCAATATTTTTTATATTGGTTCCTAAATGAGCACGAAGTGCATTATTCGTTGTTGGACATTGACAGCAACTAATGATACAACCTCAAATCAGAGTGTACCAAATTGCCAATCGCTAATGTAGGTATTACCACACTTTTTACACTTGAAATTGCCTAATGGTTTTGAACTTTGCAGGCTTGGGAAGACCGTTATATGTTCACAAGATTACCCAGGCTTCATTGTAAACCGCATCCTAATGCCAATGATTAATGAAGCATTTTGGGCACTTCACACTGGAGTAGCAACCAAAGAGGACATTGATACGGGGATGAAGCTAGGCACGAATCATCCAATGGGCCCTCTGCAGCTTGCCGACTTCATTGGTTTAGATGTCTGCCTTTCAGTACTTCGGGTACTTCAAAACGGCCTAGGAGATAACAAATACAGCCCTTGCCCTCTTCTTGTTCAATATGTTGATGCTGGCCGACTTGGAAAGAAGCGTGGGCAAGGTGTATACTCATATGGAAAGGGGTCTTCGTCCGTTAAACCGAAGTCTTCTCTGTGAACATGAATGCAGCTGTTGAGCAAATAAACCAAACTGTGTGTGTGTACTTTGTACATCGATGGAAAAACACCTTATGTAATTCACAGGTCCAAAATGAATACTTGTAGTCACTCAGCTTCGCAATAACAGCATTATGCAGGCTTTGCTATGTAGGATTTTTAAAGAAAACTATGTAGAAAAAATGGTGGCCAGGGGATCAAGCTGATATGTGAAAATTCGCACGTGAATATCATGAAATTTACATGCTTAAATACCTTGCAATCCATGCCCTGCACAGTTGCAGGCTCCTTTGCTGAGCTTCTTACACAGTATGCATTTTCAGTCATTACAGATGGCTGCATCGGACATGACCAGCTCCAGAAAATGACTCTTGTGCCGCTTGCTCAGCAATCGTGCAAAAACCAGCATAGCCGGATGGGGTTCACATCACGAGCGGGATCAGCGGAGCCCTTGATGTTGAGCGTGTGGAAACTCATGCTGCACTCTCAACGCTCGTCCTGCGGCAGCACACCTGCTCATGCCGCACGGCGAGGGCTATGCGGAAGGCGAGGTGGTGACCAGTTGGCTAGTTGCTGCTGCTGCACAACAGCAATAGTGCAGTACTGAAGTACATCGCCCCGTCCTATGGCTTATCATTCCCCCAAACAAACTAGTTGTACCGCTTCACCGCAGCCACCGTTTCAGAACAGTTTATCGTATCAGTCTTTTTAAAATAATTTATCAATATTCAATTTATTCGTATAAATATTTATATTAAAATCAACAGTCATCAATCACAGCTAAAAAAAACACACTCAATATCTTACATCATGTGAAGCGTGTTATGTGTTAATCGTTTCTTTGAGAGGAGGTACGTTGGTACGATCTACTCCAATTCAAGACGACCACAGTTTGTGGTCCATTAATGGGCCTTATATCAGGCAGCAGACCAAGGAGCCAGAGCCCATTAATGAGCACAGCAGATTAGCAAAATAAACGCGCTTCTCTTGGGTGTGACTTGTGAACCGAGGAAAGACGTCCCAATCAACACCAAAAGAGACATTGAACCTGAACAAAATATAGTTTTGACACATACATCATATTCCTCTCTGTATTCAGCTCAACGACAAACAGCAAATATCTAGCTTAGGCTTCTAGTTTATTTTTTAATATTCAATAATTTCATCTTTTTCTTTTTTTTGGCTTTTTATAGTTTTTTATGGTTTTTTCTGTATTCGTTTGTACTGTCTATGACGGGCTAACTTATTTTTTCTATTTTTAAATTTTTTAAATTTAATTACGTCCAATAAGACACCATCAGCTACAGTACAATTTCAGTCAGCTATAATACTTTTCAGCCATAAACCACTTAAAAAAAAGCCATTTTGAGCACCCCGTGATTCTGATAAGAGAATCCAGTGAGTTAACCAAGTGTCAGCTGGAGCACCATATGTCACTGTGCTATACTCCGGGTGTGATTGGGTCTTCACACGGATCAAACTTCACAATTCTTCTTGCATCAGGGAGCAACGGGTGCATAATTGGTCGGTGTCCTTTCTTGTACCAATGACTGATGATGTATGCTTCCAATTTTCTAACCTGAGGAAAGCAACATAACGTCAGAATGAACTATTTCAGAACTCTATGCAAAACGGCTATGTAAAACAAGCACAAGCAAATCATATGCTTGAAGCGTGATCTTCCAGAACCAACTAGCAAGTCATATTCTTGTTTGTTACTCTTTAAATTCTAGATGTGAATGAATAAACAATACAAGAAAGGTAGCATCCAAAACTACAACAATTGTTGAACTGGAGATCACAGCAATGGAGAACCTTGGTCTAACATCAAATGTGGGTTTTTACTTGCAACTAAACTTCTGTGAAGCATGAAACTAACGATTTAAAAGAGTACCAGCATTTGATAAACACAGTATCTCAATATGACAGCACAGCACCATGATTTCAAACATACTTTGATGAATAGAATAGTTGGCAGGTAGTAGCATAGTTGTCAAAATAATCTCCAAGGGTTCAATCATTTTATTAGTTGACTGGCATTGGACATCATGATAACGGAAAGGTTTTCCAATGGTTAGATTATTTGATAAGTATTCATTGCATTAAACATCACAGGCTTGGCTTTCCATTCATCAATATAGCATTGTAATGTAGCTAACTAGCTATTTGCACACATACAAAGTCAGGACATCCATACGAAAACAACAGAGTAGCAGTTTAGCAGATAAAAGCTTATGCTCAGTCTAGGTTGGTACTAACAGAATTATTCATTTTCCGTTCTTGTTTGGTTGTAAATATATTGCAGTTTCACAGGAGAAACGGAGAACATAAAACTTACCTTTCTGACAATGTAAGATTCATCGGCAAAATTCAATGGTTCTGTTAATACAGTAAGAAAACCATTCCTGTTTCCGTACACAACATCAGTAAAGTATCTGTCACCAACCTGGACAGGTGAAAGTTTAATAAGGTGAAGACATATTTAGAAGTAATAATAGTCGCAACCAATCGATGACAGCCATTCCTACCAGCACAAGGTTTGAGGCTGAACAACCAAAATAACTCTCTATTTCCTTAGCAGTTCCAGCAGGCTTCTTTGTATCTGCAGTCCATAGAGAAGATGAATAAACACATTACCTCCATAATCTTTTTTATGTGCAAATAATGATTAGAAGCTTCCGCCTCACACAGTCAAAATACATTCGAAAAAAGAAAGATGATATAGAAATGCGAACCATTTAAACATCTAATTGCAAGTTTGCAACACAGAACTTTAGTGGTTTGGAATCATGAGATGCATTTTGACTTTGTCGTCGATACAAGATCAGACAGTACACTTATAAGCACCCCCAATCAGATGCGAAGACCACCGATGATACGGAGGGACTCAAGGAGAAGCACACAAATGGTCAAGTGTATTCAATATGAGTGCCTAGGGTTCCTAAATGATCTCCCTTCTCTCATTACAAGAAGTCCTACTTATAGAAGGGGAGAGGAAGGCGAGTGAAGTTACAAGTTTGCCCTCGATGCCTAACTTACTCCTAGGGTTGTCTACGTCATTTGCCTCCGTGCGGGTCCTGTCACTTCCGGGACTTCGGGTCGGTTTGTAGCTGACTTTGGACTCCATCCAGGGTTGGCCTGGACCTCTGGGTTTGGCCCCGGATCTCCCCGGATCTCTTCCAGGGTTGATCTTGCGTACACTGAGGCTAAGCCATCAAGGTGTGTTGAAGATCACCGAGGTGAATCCATTGAACTAGGGGGGAGCCCCTAGTCGAGGAGATGTCGTCGAGGCGAAACGAAGCCCGGCCAAGGCAAAGCTGTCGAGGCCGAGTTGAACCACGCTAAGGCCAAGCCATCAAGGCATATTAGAGCTTGCCGAGGTGAATCCATTGGGCTAGGGGGAGCCCCTAGTTGATGAGATGCCATCGAGGCGAAGCGAAGCCCGATCGAGGCCGAGTTGAACCACGCCGAGGCCAAACCATTGAGGCGTATTGGGGTCTAGAGGAGGTTTAGACGCGCGACCCAGAGGGGGTCCAGAGGACCTTGGCGTGGACAAAGTCTAGGGTGGGTCCGGAGGCGGAGTCCAGGGCATCCCCGTGTAGGAGTCTGGAGGCAGAGTTCGGGGATCTCCACGCGGACGAAGTCTGGAGGTGCAGTCCGGGGCGTCTCCACGTGAACGGCAGTCGGGCGGGTCCAGAGCACCTCCGCGCGGACGGAGTCTAGGGCATCCCCGCACGAACGGAGTTCAGGGCGGGTATAGAGCACCTCCGCACAGACGGCACGGACCTGCCCGGCAACCTTCCATGCCTTCATCTTCGTAAGCGACGTGGCTTCTCGCTCAAAACGCCATGGACGACGCTAATTGTCGTCGATTCGAAGCCAGACAATACACTTAGAAAGTACCCCAGATCGGATGCGGAAACCGCCGAAGATGCGAAAGGGCTCAAGGATAAACACATAAATGACCAAGTGTATTCGATATGAGTGTCTAGGGTTCCAAAATGGCATCCCCTCTCCCATTACAAGAGATCCTATTTATAGAAGGGGGGAGAGAGGTGAGCGAAGTTATAAGTTTGCCCTCGGAGCCTAACTTACTCCTAGGGGTATCTACGTCATTTGCCCCGTGCGGATCCCACCACGTCCGGGACTTCAGGGTCGGTTCGTAGCTGACTTCGGACTCCGTCCAAGGCTGGCCCTGGACCACCTCTGGGTTTGATCCTGGACCTCGCACGGGGTTGGCTCCGGACCCCCTCCGGGGTTGGTCTTGCGTACCTCGCCGAGGCTGGTCTCACGGACCTCGCCGAGGCTGACTTGAAGGCTTGGCTGGGGGTAGACCTTCCAACAGGCGCGGCGCAGTTGCTCTAAGGTGATCGTGGGCCCGAGGTAGTGCAGGGACCCTCCCCAAACAGACTTCAAAAAGACACTTAAAAAAATGGAACTATTGAACTAACTGGTGCCAAACAAAGCTGAATTAACTATTGGACATGAATCAGGTGACAGATTAGCTCAATCCAGTGAATTCCCTTTTGAAAAATAAAGGCGTTTTTGCTCAAGAGTCAAGACTCCAATCTTTTCACAGAAGACGACAATAGACTCACTCCCCTTCCATTAACAAATCGATTTCCATGCAATGCCAGGCTCACTAACAAAGGAACCAAGCGCTTAGAGCATCCATAGGGTTGTAGAACTATCAAATTGTAGGTGTCTGGGGACACAGAAACATGAACCGAGTACCACTAACAGAGACTATATTTTCCCCTCAAAAGTAAGAGGACAGCACTTGCCATGCCTGATCACATGAACCCCCTCGATGGCCACCTCGATCGCCCTGGCCTCCACCCCATCCGGATCATACTCCTTCAACCCTGCGCCCACCCAGAGACAAATCAATTCCATCAGCAAGAAAACATTTCCCCCAAATTAAGGCTCTCTAAGAGCAGGCAAACCAGGCCAGACAGACCTGCGGAGTTGCTGTAGACGGCGAGGGCGCCGGCCGGGAAGGCCGCGCGGCACTGGTCGAACGCGGCGGCGAGCGGCGGCCAGAGCGCGGGCGCGTAGGGCGCGGTGAGGGTGTTGTCCTTGTCAAACACGACGCCGCGGAAGCCGGCGCGGCGGAGCTCGCCCCAGTCCAGCCACCGGATGTCCTGCACCGACACGTGCGGCAGCGCCAGGGGCGGCTCGTACGCCGCGACGGCCGCCACCGCGGCCGCGCCGGCCGGGTTGAAGCGCTGCCCCAGCGCGCGCCGCCACCACGCGGCCACGCCCATGGCCGTGCCTGCGGCGGCGGTTGGTGTGGGATCGGTGTTAGCGTGTGGGAGACGCCCAGGGAGAGATCGATAGGATATTTTCGCTCGGCTACGGCGCCTACTTGCTCTCTGGTCGCTGCGTCCGGGCCCGGATCGGCCGCAGCCTGCAGTTGGTATGCACAGTGCACACCTTGCCGCTCGTTGGATCCCAGATGAACAGTTCGGATGAAACGGTGAGAAAATAGGGGTAGTTAAGCCTTGATCTGCCGCCGTCCGTGCAGTGAACAAACGGTTTCAATCGGCTGCAGGAGGTCGCACCCCTACGGTCCGGTCGGTGCGACCGCTACGTGTGACCTTTGTCTGTATTAATTTTTGAACTGCACTATTTCGTGTAACTAATGACCTGTACGGCTGTACCAACTGCAGTGCAGCAGCACTGATTCACTGAACGAGTCATGTGTTAGGACAGTTAGGTTAGACTTCAGTCTGTGAGCCGCATGAGATGAGGCCTGAAAGTTCCATTTATCAAACTTTACCTGATTTTTTATGAGCAATATCACGTACAATGAGATGACATGATCCATATATAATTTTTTTTCCTCGTAGGATTTTAATAACGTCGACGAGAGAAAACGGAAAGAGAGAGAGAAAAAAGCTGTCTGACATGCAAAAGATTGTCTACAAGACTCTTTATTCTATTGTTTGGGAGAAAAATGGTTTTGGGGAAGTGGGGTCAACTTGTTGCCTGGCTGAAAACGGCAAATAAGGTGGATGATCAGTAGGCCTCATTCATATGAGGGTAGTACTCTCGTACTCCATCTACTACTGCAGATTCCTTGCTCGAAGGGATAATCGATCACCTCCTAGGTAGTCCCACTGATCTGAAGCTGTTCGAGGAACTCTCCTTCGGCTAGAGTTGTGGTTAGGAGACCGTCGTGACTTGTCATCATGTCGAACCCCACGAGGGTGAGTTCTGTGAACAACTAGACATGGTCATACCTATCCAACTCCTAGAGTTATGCTGATGAGGTCTCTAGAATCTGTCCATCAGGCTGCGAAGCCTTCGCGTGATTCCCTCAACGAAGTGGTCATAGCCTGACGCTCGAGTGAGCTCCAGAGTTGGGTTCTCAAGCATGTCGTTGATGTGTTGAAGCTCTCAAACCTCTTCGGACCGGTACTGGGCGTGCCCAGGAAAAGTCCTCCGGGTAGCCAATCACCTCCTCCGGGCAGTCTCGGGGTCCTCAATTTCTGAGGCTGGTTAAGGCTGGCTTAAAGGAGAGCAATTATTTCTAGAATTTCACCCATGCTCATCAGAGAATGACCTGATTCATCACTGGAGGTCTCCTTGCCATCCTCACGAGAGGTGGCAGGGTGTGATCGGTGGGGAGCATCTGGAGGCCTTCTGAGAAAGTGATCAGAATATACGGGAGGGCAATGACCTCCTGTCTAGAATCTCCACTTCCGACGGAGGAAGCCTCGCTTGAAGAATGTTCCAGCGAGAGTGCATCGCGGCCTGGAATAAACCCCACCGAGTAGGGGAATTCTAGGTTATAACTGTCTCATGTTGAAGCTGTACCCTACGAAGGTATGGGCAAACTCGTAGGGAGCCCACCCACTCTTTTTGCAGGTTCCACCACAGAGTTATGACCACCAGTTGATGATGGACTCCCGAAGTGACAAACTCCAGGGCTCGTCGAAACTGCTCGGACTATCGTCGGGGGACTCGAACACTTGGGGGTAGGCCCATTATCGTGTTGTGAGTTCTCCTCATGATCGAATTGACCCTTGCCATTGGGGGAAGTGACTCCTCCGTTCGGCATACTGTTGCGGGGAATATGGATCCCTCCTCAACCTTTCTTGCGATGTGGTCACCGAGATCCCGGGATAGATCTCCAGGGACAGTCTCACCGTCAGAAGCAAGCATTGTCTGCTCGTAGTCATAGCAGGCGTCCATGTCGAGATCTGCATAATCGGCCAAGTCGAACCAGTTCTCCTCGTTCCACTCCCCTGCCATGAGAACATCAGAAGAAAGAGAACCTGTTGACAAGAAAATTACAAGAGTCTTGGAAGAATGAATCCCCATGGACAACGCCAGCTATCGGTGTTTTAATACTGATCTTACGTATGATTTATTTGGATTCAGAGAAACTCTAGAAGACTCGATGTATGAACATACAGAGTAGAGACTCGGTCTAGCAGAATTTATTGTCAGAGAAACATGGTGGCCCGTTCACCGTGCAACGATTATTGTTAGAGAGAGATCGTGTGCAATTATTAGGAATGAGTGCACGCTCTAATCGCCTTGTCAGATTGGCGCCTACGATGTAGCGCGTCGTCATAGACAAGTCGATCGGAGATAAACTAGTCATAGGAAGACTCATAACCAAGAGGTAGTCAAAGGATAACTTATAACTACACGGTCGTAGAAGGACTTACGAATAAGTGGTCGTAGAAGGATTTACGATCATAGAGTAGTCATAGAAGAGTTTACGACTATGTGTTAATAGAAGGACTTATGACGATGGAGCAGTTATGGTAGGTCTTTTGACTAACTTATGAAACTTCTCGCTTATCAATAAGAGGTATATTCGAAAAATATAATGACGTAATAATTAGTGAATGATTATATCCTCGTCTCACGGGAAATGCAACACCATGGAAGAATGCAACATGAAACTTTATTTGCTTCTCAATTTAATGTAATACCTTGCAATGTAATTTATTAATGTGTTGATGCATATTGAATTCTTGTAAATAATCAAATGTTGTAAAATTTTTATTTCGCATATGGGGGCCAAGTTTGTATTCTTGTACTGCACTGTGTTGTAATAAATTTTGTTGGTTTGATTTTAAGAACCTGGTTTAAATTCTTGCAATTCACGCGTTATTGCTAACTTAATTTATTTCGATTTACTGTTTATTTAATTTTAATTGCACTGTTTAGAGTTGATTAAGAATTAGGGTTCTTTCAAGATGTGAGAAGATGATGGGCTTGCAGGGCAGCAACAGCACGATCTTAGAGATGGGAGCTAGGCTTGGGAGAGAGCTGAGAGACAATAAGTTCCAGACGAGGCGTGGCGATGGAATGTTCTGGCCGACTTCAGGGCCCATCTGTGGGCGCTGCTCACTCATGCCGGCATTCTGGAGCGCCCCTCTTCCTCCTCTGGAACCGACGCTGGTGCCACTGCACAAGATTCTGCTGTTTGAGCAATCAAATCATTCTGCGTATTTTGTTCTAGTTATGGAGTAAACCTTTATGCATTGTGCATGTTTGTTCGTCCCTACTGTAAGTTTGTACCCAGTGCGAATCTTGTTTCACATGGTCGTGTTGTAAGTTTGCTGAGTGCGCTATCTGTGTAAAAATAAAGCAGAGCTGTATCATTCGGCTCTGAATTGGCATGTATTTACAATATGTTCGCTCATGTAAGATGAGATTGAGCTTGTTCGTGAATCCACACTTTTTAGTTGTTGTGCTTCTCACTAGAATTCTATGTACATCGGCAGCCGGGCAGTGTTATCTAATCATCATTCTAATGTGACCCTTCTACCTAATGAAATGGTGTGGCACGCCTAGATGTATAATGGTTTACAGTGGAATGGCAGAACAGACTCTACAACTCATGCTGCAGAAATTCCATCAACCAGTTGACTCTAAATAATGCCCGTAGTGCTTATTTGGAGAGCTTACTTTATCGTACTTGACCAAGGGCCACAGGTCGTCCTTGTATCAGTTGTATGTTCAGTTAGTACGTCATGTTACTCGTAACCCACCGATTTCTGGACCAGAACAAAGACATGGTAAGAGCAAGGAGAGAAGTGATGACAATCATCAGAAATATAGTGGCAGGCCGAAGCTCTCTGTGGAAAACTAGAAATGAAAGCGGAAATGATGGATTGATTTTATAACAATCAGCTTCCAACTTCCCATGATCCCAACAACTGGTACAAATGAATGACGAATAGAAGATAGCATGCTTCTCCTATATAGGGCCATTGCTAATCAATTAGATCCACACATGATAACCGTGAAAATGTATTTATATTACAAAGACAGTAAATCAAACTAAACAAAGTACTAATCAGAACGAGCCACTTACACCATTTTGCACATATAATCCTTTTTACATACAACCGTTCACTAGATACAGACCCCATGTGGAGCATAGTACCAACGGTGACCGAATGAACTGATAGTGGGGGGAAAATGGTGTCACAAAATTGATCTAGTCTTGAGTTTTCAAAGCATACAACAATTCCTGGCAATTAAGGGGGGAAATGCAGTATATCAGAAGTGAAACAATGAGAAAAAAAAAATATGGCAGCTAAATTTATTTCAAGATTGAATCTTACCAGATCACCGTAACAAGAGGCAAATGAAGAGTGAAGCTCCGAAAGAAGTTTATCTTCCCTCAATCTTTCCAAGCCATCAAATATATGCATTTTTGCATCGCCTGTACTGGAGTCCTTCGTTGCAACACTTCTATTGTGGAGGTCCATCCTTATATATATCTCAAATTCTTCAACTTGCCGAGCCAACTGAAGAGCAATGAACTGAAAACATGCAAATCACAACCTTTGGTTATTCAACCAAGTAAACTAGAAATGTTCAAAAACTAAAAGATTAATATTGGCAAGCAATCACCTGTGCAAGATGTCGAATAGACAAGGTGGGTCGACAACTTAGATAGGGCTTTTCCAAGTTTGGTGTACTTTGTCCATCAAGAGGAACGAGAACAAGATACACGTTGAACTGCAAGACAAAAATATAGAAAATTCAGCTAACCTAGCATACGCTCCTTGTACCAGTTCAGGTTAGCTAAACCGTTTGAAGATACATATAGAAGAGGTTCACATCTGCTATGACAGAAGACCAGCAACACTATCAAAACGGCATGATCCACAAAACTTATACTTAGTCCCTCTTTGAAGTATGCCTTTTCCAAACAGCTTTCAGTTTGCAAGTAATTCCTAAATTTCTTGAGTATAACTACCAGAAAAATATGTTAAGAAAAAAAACATAAATACAAAACAGAATCCATGATCTGATTGCACATGCAGTTCTATAATACCTCCTTATCCATTTCATCAGTAGTACGGAGGTGATCCACCAACTTTGCAACGCGCCCGCCCTTTGCTACCCTGCCATTTGAACCACCAGCATTGCCATGTCGAGTTTGGCTTCGTGTACCATTTTTTCCCCATGCGAGAATCTCTCCGTGCAGTGGAGAGGTGTTGAAACTTTCTTTTCCACCTACTAATTCACTGTTCTCCTCAAAGCCATGGTCACTACTGCCAATGGTTCTAGCAGGCGATGATCGTGCTGCAGACCTCTTCCTACCTCTTTTCTGCCTTAAATCTGGAGAGTGCTCATCAGCAGAAGATGACTCTTTGCTAGCATAATTGGCATTTTCTTCTTCGCTATCCTCGTCATCGGAGCCAGTAGGGGCAATATCAGGAGTAACGGATTTACCTCTCCCCCTTGCTCGCATATTTCTCCTGTACTTCCTTCCAACCGTAGGACGCTTCTTACCAATTGCCTCTGACTGTCTTCGAAATGTTTCCTCAATGGTTGCTTGAATCTTTCATGAAAAAGCAATACTGATGTTGATGATCAAATATATTATGGAAAAGGGAAACTAAAATTTGCAAAACAAAATACAGTTCTGGTATTACCAAGCAGATAAACTCACCTTTTTATTCCGAGTCTTCTCCTCTTCACTGAAAGCAAGTTCCTGTAGTGTCAAGTATATTAGAAGCACTGCATACAAGAGCTACACGAGGCTAAATAAAACAAACAATTGAATGACGACGGGGCAACATAGACATCACCTCTTCCTCATACTTATCAATATCTGGATATAAGGCTGCAATCAGTGCATCATAATTGGGATCATCCCTCAAAGAACGTCTGCTTGCACAATGAGTGCGGCATGCTGGGCATTCATTATTTCTGCAAAATAAATGCAATATTTGCATAGTCAAATAAAGAACGTTCTATTTTATTATTTAGAAAGCAAAATTAGGCTGTGAATTCCACATTTTGAAAATCGATATTGAGACAAGATTGTAGACATATGATGCTTGCCAACATACCCTAGCCGCATAGATTTATCAATGCAATCCCTACAAAACCTGTGCAAACATTCCATAACGGTTCTTGTCTTCCGGATAATGCCTGAAATTAGAAGGATCAGACGTTTCATATGCCATATCATCATCTGACAAAAAATCACACAAGTAGAACAACAATACATCACAAACATCGAACTTGCATGTTATAGTAGCTAGCAACAAACAGTTTTTTCAACTAAATTTGCTCATAGATTTGTCTGTTGCAAATAATGCTCAGAAAAATAGAGACAAGAGACAAATTCTTACGTGGAAAACCCTTTCGGGAAAAAAAATCACGGGCACTCGAAAGCAAATCACTATAATAAGAAGAGATTACAATGGAGCGTTTTTTTCTTATAGGCTACTGGGGTACATATATATAGTGTGAGGGAAAAGAGTCCCACACAGAGAGAAAATCGAATCAAAGTCGGTTGCTACAGATTGACACCATATCTGATATAACATGCGCATGCACCTGCCATGCCACGTCTAGCGTGAGGCGATGAAGTGTACTACACGGACACAGTATGAATTCGGATCAACTTTAATAATCTCCACCTTGAGCCGAATTCCCTTCAGTAGTCGAAGAATGCGATAGACTCATCCAATAAAATTAGCATGTACATCTTAAGCGCCGAAAGTCCAAAGGATTAGTGAGTAATACCAACTAAGTCTGAGCAAAACTCAAACTTAGTAGCAGGAACTGGCTTTGTCAACATATCAGCTGGATTATCATGAGTACTTATCTTGCAGACTTTAATATTACCTTGAGTAATGACACTTCGAATGTAGTGATACCTGATATCAATATACTTTGTTCTCTCATGGAACATTTGATCTTTTATAAGGCAAATAGCACTCTGACTATCATAAAATATTGTAGTGCAAGATGTGCTTTCACAAAGCTCAGTAAATAAACCTCTTAGCCAAATGACTTCTTTGCAAGCTTCAAAAATAGCCATATACTCAGTTTCTGTAAGAGACAAGGCAACGGTAACTTGCAAACTTGCTTTTCTGCTAACGGCACACCCTCCAGCAGTAAACACATAACCAGTGAGAGATTTTCTTTTATCCAAATCTCTTGCAAAATCAGAATTCACATAACCAACGAGTCCATCTCTAGTCTTCCTAAACTGTAAACAAGCATTAGATGTACCCCGCAAATATCTAAAAATCTATTGAATTGCCTTCCAATACTCTTTTCTAGGATTAGCAATGTATCTACTAACCACACTTAATGATTGAGATCGGGGCGAGAATATACCATGGCATACATAAGCAAACCAACTGCATTCGCATATGGAACTCTAGACATGTACTCAATTTCATCATTTGATTGTGGACATAATGCTGAAGAAAGTCTGAAATGTGCAGCTAAGGGAGTACTAACAGGTTTGGCATTATACATGTTGAAACGACGAAGAACTTTATCAATATATCCCTTTTGATTTAGATATAATTTGTCAAACTGTCTGCCTCTAATGATTTCCATAACAAGAATCTTGTTTGCCGCACCGAGATCTTCCATCTCAAATTCACTATTTAATTGTGCCTTTAACTTTGAAATTTCAGCCTTTTTTTGCAGCAATCAACATATCATCAACATATAGGAGCAAGTAAATAACTGAACCATTAACAGTCTTCAAGAGATTCTATCTCATCATACATGAAGAGATTTCTTCAATTTGCAAACAAATTTCTCCTTTCCCGAAATGATGAAACATTCAGGTTGCTCCATATAAATGTCTTCTTCTAATTCCCCATGTAAGAATGCGGTTTTCACATCCAATTGTTAAAATTCATTATCATGCATGGCCACAATGCTGAGTAAAGTGCGAATAGAACTATACTTCACAATAGGGGAAAGACATATGTAAAATCAATATCTGGAATTTGGCTGTATCCTTTTGCAACTAGCCTTGCTTTATACCTAACCTCTTCGGTTGGTGAAGCTTCTTATTTCTTCTTGAAAATCCATTTACAACGAATAGACTTCTTCTCAATTGGTAACTTGACCAGTTCCCAAGTGTCATTCTTGTCAAGAGATTCTATCTCATCATACATGGCAATCATCTATCTTTCTGAATCACTAGAAGAGATAGCCTTTAAATAAGATGAATGTTCTGCAGTACATTCAAATTTTTTGCCATATTTAAACAATAAGCCACAATATTGGCTTCTTCAATCAATCTCTTAGGAGGTTGAATATTCCTCCTCTCTCTATCAATTTCAATGGAACGATGTGTTGGCAACTTAACAATAGGGGCTTCTGAAATATTTTCCTTGTCGACTTCTGGTGTAGATCCAAAATTAATGACATGCTCTACCTGCACACTTGATTGCTTCTCAACGGGAACGCCAATAGATGGCTTATCATGCAACATAGCAGATTCATCAAAAGCAACACTTCTGCTAATAACCACCTTTCTAGGTTCAAAATTCCATAATTTATATCCTTTCACACCAGTTTTATAACCAAGGAAATGCACTTAACTATTCTAGGCTCTAATTACCATTGTTAACATGAGCATAGGCAGGATAGCCAAATATTCTTAAGTTTGAATAATCTGCTGGAGAGCCAGACCATACCTCAATTAGAGTCTTCTTATCAATAGCCAAATTTGGTGACCGATTAATTAAATAACAGGCAGCGGAAGTGGCTTCAGCCCAATAACTCTTAGATAATCCAGAGTTTGATAACATGCAACGTACCTTCTCCATGATGGTTCTGTTCATGCGTTCGGCCACACCGTTTTGTTGAGAAGAGCCTGAAACGGTACAATGTCTCACAATACCCTCTGACTTGCATAAAGTTTCAAATTCTCCAGAACAGAAATCCAAACCATTGTTGGTACGTAGCTTCTTGACATGCTTGCCAGTTTGTCTTTCAATCATAATCTTTCACTCCTTGAATGTTTTGAATAAATTTGATTTGTGTTTGATGAAATATGCCTAAACTTTTCTTCAGTAATCATCAATGATGGTCAACATGTAGCTTGCATCTCTAAGTGACGGAACGCGGGATTCTCCCCACAAATCAGAATGAACATAATCTAATATGCCTTTTGTAGAGTGAGTCGCGGTACTAAATTTCACCCTTTTGCTTGCCGAAGACATAATGTTCACAAAACTTCAACTTGTCGATGCTTTGACCATCAAAAATCCTATTTTGCATAATTCCATCATTTCAGCTTCACTCATATGCCCCAGACGCATATGCCAAAGATTAGTATAGCATCAGAATCAAATGATTTATTTGAGGCAACAGTAGCATTACGTAAAATTGTAGTGCCTCGCAGATGATATAAGTTAGCAACCTTCATATCACCCTTCATCACAACAAGAGAACCTTTGGTGACTTTCAGAACTCTACCTCCACCTGAATACTTGTACCCTTTAGCATCAAGAGTACTCAACGAGATAAGATTTCTCTTCAAATTCGAAATATGACGAACTTCCGACAAGGTTTTGATAGTGCCATCAAACATCTTGATCTGGATAGAACCAATACCTGCAACCTTGCATGGTGTATTATCACCTATCAACACTGATCTACTTGGTGTGGCTTCATAGGTAACGAACCACTCGCGATTCAGGCTTATGTGGAAAGTACAGGCCGAATCAAGAATCCATTCATCACTGGTTTTGGAATCACAGGCAAATGCAACGAAAACATGTCCATCAGAACCCTCTTTGGTGGCAACAGTGGCTCTAGGTTCATCATCTTGTTGATCTTTCTTGCAATTGTTATTCCTCTTCTTATCCTGCAACTTCCAGCACTCGGGTATGTTATGACCATCCTTCTTGCAATATTTGCATGACCTCCTGTTCCTGGATTTAAATCTACCTCTATATCTGCTTTTTCTTCTGCCTTTTGAATTGCCGTTTGAACCCTTCTCGTATTGCCTGCTGCGGATAAACAAATCTTCTGCATGCGTACTTGAACTTTCACCGGGAACAATAAGTTTCATCTTTTCTTTAGCATACAGAGCTTCATAAACTTCACTGAGAGTAAGAGTATCTTGGCTATATAGAATAGTATCCCTAAAAGTAGAGTACGAACTGGGCAGAGAGCATAGCAAAATAAGATCCAAATCTTCATCATCATACTTTACCTCTATAGCTTCGAGGTCTACAACAACTTCCTTAAAAGCTGCCAGGTGGTTCAACAATGAGACACTCTTCGCTATTTTGTGAGAATAAAGCTTCTGCTTCAGATACATCTTGCTGGTCAGAATCCTTGGTCATACAAATCTGCTCCAGCTTCAGCCATAATGCGGCGGTGGATGTCTCCTTAATAATCTCCTGTAAAATATTATTTGATAGATGAAGATGAATTTGAGATAAGGCTTTATGATCTTTACGTTACTTCTCATCAGCGGACAATGTGACTGACATCTTGTTGATCCTCAAAAGTGCATCACCCAAATCAAGCTGTGATAAAACAACTTGCATCTTGACTTGCTATAGAGAAAACCTCGTGTCGCGATCCAATAACGGAAGATCATACTTCAAAGTCGCCATGCAAAAGAAACAAAAAAGTTTATTGGTACGAATTTGGGTATACCTAGCAAATTTCTCGTAATTGGGAATTCCTGGTATGCTTCACGGGTGTGCTTCATGGGTGCGCAAAGCAATTTTCGCTAAAAAAAATCCCAAATCGGTAGCCTCTCTGGACACTTTTTCCTTTCTTTTTTTCTTGCGCTTGGGGATTTGTACCACTTCTTTCTTTGCTTTTCCTTATTGGTGTTGTTGACTGCTTGCTCTGGTGGCTGCAGCGCTATGCTGTGGGCTGGTTGCATGTGGATCGAGATGAGCGATGATGACTAATTACGCTGCTGTGCGCTGACACGAAAACATCGAGGCAAGCGCTCGGCTTTTATGCGCGGCTAATCTCTGGCTGGTGAAGGGATGATGTGAGGAAGAGATGACCGACGAGACGCACTGGGATTCGACGAGTCTTGAACAAATGTGAGGACACCGAGCAGATGAAGCCAATACGTTGACTCGACGATTTTAATGGAGTAAGTTTGTGTGTTTTGGGTCTGAATCAGGATTAGGTAGTTTCATTACTTTAGTTTGTTGCCAATTTACTTTTGCTTTAGTTGTTGAGATCTTCTCTTCTTTTACTTTGGTTGTTATGATTCTCTCGGCTTTTAAGCCTTTATAATGAATCAAGGGACAGCAGCAATTAAGCACTGCATAACCCTCACAAAAGAAAGAGTCTCCACTGGTGAAGGCTAACAGTTGGTATCAGAGCTCCTGTTACCTTCTTTTGGAGATGTCTTCCTCATCTGGTCGGAGGGCTGCTACAGCGGCTGCAGCCCAGGCGGTGGTGGCTGCCGAAGAAGAGGCGCGCAGGCGCGCATCACTGCCGCCGAGGCAAGAGCGGCGCAGGCAGCAGAGGCGGCCAGGGCTGCCATGGCGGCGGCGGAGGCTGCTGCTGCCGCTGCTGCCCTCCGTATCGACGATGAAGACCGGGAGCGTCGCCCTCTGTCGCGGACCCCTCACAGGGACCACAACCGTCGAGCCTCGCCATCTCCGCACCGCCGTCGAGGTCGTTCCGGGAGACCGGTTTCGCCCATCGTCCAGCGTGTGATCAAGGAGTCCGGCGGAGGCACCCCATGGCCGATGCTCACCAAGACGAACTACAATGAGTGGAGCCTGTTGATGAAGGTGAAGTTGCAGGCCCGGCGGCTCTGGGATGCCGTCGAGTACGGCGATGCCGAGTTTCATGATGACCGGCTGGCGCTCGGTGCTCTTCTCGCCTCCGTCCCGCCGGAGATGCTGCCGTCGCTCGCAGACAAGCCGACCGTGAAGGAAGCCTGGGACTCCATCGCGGCGGCACGAATCGGAGCCGACCGTGTCCGCAAGTCCATGCTGCAGAAGCTGCGGCAAGACTGGGACCGGCTTGCTTTCCGGCCTGGCGAGGACGTAGACGACTTTGCGCTCCGTCTCGTCGGCCTGGTGCAGCAGCTGGTCCGGCACGGCGACGGCGACATCGACGAGCAGAAGGCGGTGGAGAAGTTCTTGCGCATCGTTCCCAAGAAGTACACCCAGATCGCCCTCTCGATTGAGACCCTTCTGGATCTCTCCACCCTGTCCATCGAGGAAGTGACGGGCAGGCTCAAGGCCGTCGACGACCGCGAGGAGCCTTCGACCGAGCCAGTCGTCTTGGGGGGGAAGCTGCTCTTCACCGAGGAGCAATGGCTCGCCCGCCAGAAGGAGAGGAAGAAGGGAGAAGGCTCGACCCCATCCAAGGATCGCCGTCGGCGACCGCGCAAGAAGGAAAAGACTGGCGGTGGCTGCGGTGGAAAAGAAGGAGGTGGCGGTGGAGAACGCAAGGCGGAACGCAAGGCGGCCCGCGACGACGTCTGCCTGAACTGCGGCCGCCGTGGTCATTGGGCCAGGGAGTGCAGGCAGCCCAAGCGCGGTGGAATGGCCCACATGGCCCAGGCTGAGGAGGACGAGGAGCCCGCGTTGTTTCTGGCCCAAGCGAGCCCGGGTCTGGGGCCCACCGGAGACAAAGGGGAGGGGGCAACCCTAATATCCCCTCGCCCACACTCTGCGCCGCCGCTCAACTCTTTCCCTCAGACGGCGTCCACCTTCCTCCACATCGACCAGCCGCAGGCGTGCGCTTTCCTCGGCGACGGCTCGGGCGACGACAAGCTCGAAGGATGGTACCTCGACAGCGGCGCCACACACCATATGACCGGGCGTATGGAGCACTTCGCCGATCTGGATCGAAGCGTCCAAGGCTCCGTCAAGTTTGGCGATGCGTCTGGAGTAGAGATCTGCGTCATCGGATCCGTCATCTTCGTGGCCAAGACCGGCGAGCACAAGATGCTCCATGGCGTCTACTACATCCCGGCGCTCCGCAACTCCATCATCAGTCTCGACCAGCTCGACGAGGGAGGCGCGCGAGTGGGGATAGACCGAGGGGTGCTCCGGATCTGGGATCGACGCGGGCGCCTCCTCGCCAAGGTCAGCCGCGGGCGCACCCGCCTGCACGTGCTGCACATGGAGGTGGCCCGGCCCCTCTGCCTCGCCGCTCGTCGTGACGATGAGGCCTGGCTCTGGCACGAGCGGTTCGGACACCTCCACTTCGAGGCTCTGCGGAAGCTGGGGCGCGAAGAGATGGTGCGCGGGATGCCCCGGATCGACCACGTCGAGCAGCTATGTGACACCTGCGTGGTGACCAAGCAGAAGCGGCGTCCCTTCCCTCGTCAGGCTGTGTACCGCGCACAGAAGCAGCTCGAGCTCGTCCATGGCGACTTGTGCGGTCCCGTCACGCCGGCGACTCCGGGAGGCCGGCGCTACTTCCTGCTTCTAGTGGACGACGCGTCACGGTTCATGTGGGCCGTCCTTCTCGCGACGAAGGCTGGAGCTGCGAACGCCATCAAGCATGTCCAGGCCGCTGCAGAGAAGGAGTGCGGCCACAAGCTCCGAGTGCTACGCACCGACAATGGAAAGGAGTTCACCGCAACCGAGTTTGCCGCCTACTGTGCTGATGAAGGGATCCAGCGGCACTACTCCGCGCCCTACACGCCGCAGCAGAACGGAGTGGTCGAGCGTCGGAACCAGACCGTGGTGGCGACCGCACGAGCTCTGCTCAAACAGAGGGGTATGCCGGCGACGCTCTGGGGGGAGGCAGTGATGACTGCGGTTCATCTACTCAACCGCTCGCCGACCAAGAGTCTAGCAGGGAAGACTCCGTACGAAGCCTGGCATGGGTGTACACCGGCGGTCGGACATTTCCGCACGTTCGGCTGCCTGGCATACGTCAAGGAGCTGAACCATGTCGGCAAGCTGGATGACCGGAGCACACCTGGAGTCTTCATCGGCTATGCTGAAGGTGTCAAGGGGTATCGCATCCTCGACCCAACAACCCGGCGTGTGCGCACGACGCGCGACGTCATCTTCGATGAAGGACGTGGCTGGGACTGGACCAAGGAGACCAGCGGCGACGCAACGACGGCACTGGATGACTTTGTCATCGAAGATGTGCATCTTGGAGGAGCCGGGGGAGCGGGTGGCACTGTGCCAACACCCGGTAGCACTGCGCCAACACCCGGCTCACCTGCTCCCGCGTTCTGGACGCCATCGACTCCGTCGACCTCGCCAACTCCGGACCAGGGAAGCATGCCGGGCACGCCGTCGGTCATCACTACACCGGCCGCTGCACCGACAACCACTCCAGCTCCCATTTTCTCCACTCCTCTGGAGGACGATGAGGATCGCATCGACGCTGCACATGAGGATACCCCGCTGCGCTACCGCACCATCGACGACATACTCGGTGATCAAGCGGTGCCGGGGTATGTACAGCGCAACATCGACGCCGAGCTACATCTGACTCACACCGGGGAGCCCTGCTCGTTTGTGGAGGCCGAAGGTGATGCGGCTTGGCGTGCCGCAATGCAGCAGGAGTTGGATTCCGTCAAGCACAACAATACTTGGGAGCTCGTCGATCTGCCGGCCGGCCACCGCCCAATCACCCTGAAGTGGGTGTTCAAGCTCAAGAAGAATGAGGCAGGAGAGGTGGTCAAGCACAAGGCAAGGCTTGTCGCCTGTGGCTTCGTCCAGCAGGAAGGGATTGACTACGACGATGCATTCGCGCCAGTGGCTCGTATTGAGTCCATCCGCATCCTCCTTGCTCTGGCTGCCCAGGAGGGGTGGCGCGTCCATCATATGGACGTCAAGTCGGCGTTCCTGAACGGCGACTTGAAGGAGGAGGTGTACGTCCGGCAGCCCCCCGGCTTCGCCATTGCCGGCAAGGAGGGGAAGGTGCTGCGACTGCGAAAGGCACTCTACGGCCTGCGACAAGCACCCCGAGCTTGGAACGCCAAGCTGGACAGCACGCTCAAGGAGATGGGCTTCCAGCAAAGCGCTCACGAGGCGGCAATGTATCGGCGAGGCAGCGGTCGTTCCATCTTGCTGGTGGGCGTCTACGTCGACGACCTCGTGATCACCGGCACGGAAGAAGCAGAGGTGGAGGCGTTCAAGGCTCAAATGAAGGCCACTTTCCAGATGAGTGACCTTGACCTCCTCAGCTTCTACCTCGGCATCGAGGTGCGCCAGGACAGCTCCGGCATCTCCCTTCGACAAGCTCACTACGCCAAGCACATCGTCAAGATGGGCGGCTTGGACGGGTGCAACCCCGCCCATACTCCGATGGAGGAGCGGCTAAAGCTGAGCCGCTACAGTGAGGTGGAGGAGGTCGACGCGACACAATACCGGCGCATTGTCGGCAGCTTGCGCTACCTGGTCCACACCCGGCCGGACTTGGCGTTCGCCATCGGGTATGTGAGCCGGTTTATGGAGCGGCCGACGATGGAGCACCAGCAGGCAATCAAGCAAATCCTCCGCTATGTGGCAGGCACCCCCGACTACAGTCTGCACTATGCGAGGAAACCCGGTGCAACACAATTCGTCGGCTACTGTGACAGCGACCTCGCCGGCGACATCGACACGAGCAAGAGCACGAGCGGCACGCTGTTCTTCCTCGGCAACAGTCTCGTGAGCTGGCAATCCCTCAAGCAACGGATGGTGGCATTGTCAAGCTGTGAAGCTGAATACATTGCCGCCACCTCCGCCGCAACACAAGCACTTTGATTGGCTCGACTGCTGGGCGAACTCCTCGGCAAGAAAACAGAAGCAGTCGAGCTTAAGGTAGATAGCAAATCTGCGCTAGCACTGGCCAAAAATCCCGTCTTCCACGAGAGAAGCAAGCACATCCGGACCAAGTATCACTTCATCAGAAACTGTCTGGAAGAGGGAAGTGTGAAGGCCAGCTACATCAACACCAAGGACCAACTCGCTGACATCCTTACCAAATCTCTTGGGCGTACGAAGTTCCATGAACTGCGCGATTGAGTTGGACTGGTTCACATCAGGTCAGGGACCGCACACAAGACTTAGGGGGAGAAATAATGGGGTAAGTTTGTGTGTTTTGGGTCTGAATCAGGATTAGGTAGTTTCATTACTTTAGTTTGTTGCCAGTTTACTTTTGCTTTAGTTGTTGAGATCTTCTCTTCTTTTACTTTGGTTGTTATGATTCTCTCGGCTTTTAAGCCTTTATAATGAATCAAGGGGCAGCAGCAATTAAGCACTGCATAACCCTCACAAAAGAAAGAGTCTCCACTGGTGAAGGCTAACAGATTTTTTTCTCCGATCGGTTTCAGCGGCGGCACTCGGATCCTCACGGGATTTTTTTTTTGCTCGAACCCTAATTTCCTGTGCTTTGATACCACTTGTTGCAAATAATGCATAGAAAAATAGAGACAAGAGACACGAATTTTTACATAGAAAACCCTTTCAGGAAAAAATCACATACACTCGAAAGCAAATCACTATAATAAGAAGAGATTACAATGGAGCGCTTTTTTCTTCCTATGAGCTATTAGGGTACATATATATAGTGTGAGGAAATAGAGTCCCACACGGATAGGAAACCGAATCAGAGTCGGTTGCTACAGATTGACACCACGTGTGATACAACCTGCGCATATATCTGTCATGCCACGTCTGACATGAGGCAATGAAGTGTCCTACACGGACACAATATGAATTCGGATCAACTTTAACATTGTCCAACAAATGAAAATAGTATTTAGCCTAGATTTTTAACATAACTACTATACAAAGTTTTGTATGATGAAGAGGCAATAAACCGCACCATATGGTTTATAACTGGATAGGAAATAATACCATCAGATGTAACACAGGATAACTGACCCATATAATAGTTACTAGAGAAATTAGAGATGAAAAGACTCTGGAACCAGCAGAGGTACAACCATAGTATATGAAATAATACCATGAGCATGAGAAAGCGATAACCGGTACCCATCCAACCAAACAGTAAGAGTTACATTTGGCACAATCCACCAAAAACAATGATGCATGTATGACTTTCTCCTGAGCAGACAACTAGTATCGACAATTCAATGTAGACCTATAGTTGATGATCACTAAGGAAACAGAATTGAAAAACCTAGTAATGAGGAATGTGGCTTCAATTTAGCAATGCTATGTACTACAGCAAATGAAACAAATCTAGTGCAAGCAGCCAGTTATCTAAGAACTTTAGGTTCCTAAATAGTTTCAATGTTCAGTGGGATAACTGAGAAGAACATCAAACAGTTTGAAATAAGATGCATTCACTGCTTTGATTCATTTATCTATTTGAGATGCAGCTAGTAATTCTATGTACTGACAAAAGGATGCAACAACTAATTGATGCCAAGAAATACCCTAGAAGCTTATCAAAGATACAATGATGGTGGCCAGGTCACCATTTACTAGAGGCATAAAACAATAAATAGTTGCATGACCAAAACAAGCAGGCTGTTGAATATGCTAGGTTAAATCATGTAGCGATAAAAAAGGTTCAGACATGTATACAAAGGGATACATGCATTAGCATGTTCAAGTTCAACTTTCGAGTGACAAATCTGAAGAGCAATATGATATCCAAATCTCTAAGAAAATTGACATGAGATTTGCTTACCTAAACAGATAGGGCATTGGACCTCCTTTCGTATTTCTGCTAATTTCACTAGTATAAACCTGAGCGAGAAAACAGTTCATCAAATCTTTCAACATCTCTCAACCTGAATATTGATCTTGAATTTATGTAGTACATCAAGTGCAGTTCAATATAAAGCAGTCTTGTAGAGCTTCAAAATACAGCTATAATATGAAACCACACAATGATCACATAAGAGAGACATGAGTGAAGGTCAGTATCTAAATACAAATTAACACCAGACAAGGCAACAGGATTGTTGATTGCAAACTTATACCCCAGATTTCACAACCTAAATCTGCAGAACCAGAGACTATAAATTGAGAACGGCTGAATGCTTGAGCATATTTAGCTATCTGGGAGACCTTAGACATAGCAGTAATCCTAGTAGAGGCTTGCCTACATAATCATCTGACATGGATTTAGTAAGGTAAGACACATCTGACGTGAAGAATACCAAATCTGGTCTTAAAACCAACTCCGATCTACAGTACGTGCATCTTATGAATTTCCATATAGCATGTGCATTTTCAGTCTGCCGGTTCAAGAACATGATGTGCATTTCTAACAAAGAATTATGAATATGGAACAAATAGGCCAAATCACTAGCAAAAAGAAAGCCTCTACACAATTAGAACACATAAGCCTCTATAGCAAACAGAGTTACAACACCATTATAGCAAACAGAGTTAGAACACCTAACTGAGGGTTAATCAACCAGAATCGTCTAGGCCAGGGAACCAACAATTTCAAAACAGAAACTCACAAGCTATGACAAACTACCAACATACAGCCACCGAAATAACACCAACGAAACTGCAAACTCTTCTAACGTACAGCTTAAACCACGACAAACAGAGCAGTTCAGATGCAAGTAGTGATTCCAGCATAACAATGCATCACAAACAGGTAGCTTGCGCAACTGAGACTGAGACCGGTCTGTTCCCGGCAGTCTCCGTCACGGCAGGCCATGGTGTGCAACATGACGGAAGGATGAATACTATCGAAGAGATCGTATGCTTAGCTTGCACACAGAGGATGCGCAGCATCCATGTCCGCGCGGACGTATGATCGGTGCGCTTGCATAGATGAGACCTGATCACGCGAACGAAGCAACCAAGACCGACACTGACGGCTCACCAAGCACACCGGCTCCGGCAGACACCACCTCGATGTGCCATCGCGCGGGTAGGGGTAGGAGGACGAACCGGAGCTAGTACACGGGGCATGGCACCGCGAGGAGGCCAAAAAGCCAGATCGCATAGACAGCCACAAGGGATCCACGAGTCCGGATGGCCGGGATGGGGTCGGAGAGAGCTCTGAGGAGGGAAGGAAGGCTCACTCGTCCATGTCGCCGTCGTCTCTCTGCGACGACTCGCTGTCGCCGTCCGTGCCACCGCCGTCCGCGTCCGAATCTGCCAGACCCATCAGAACACACATGCCTCTCAGCCATATTCACACGGAGACACAGAACGCGACATGCACACATCGCGAGAGCGAGATATGAGAGGTCTCGATGCCGTTGAGCTCACCGCCTTCGCGCCGTGGCTGCGGGTCAGTCACCCGCTTGGCGGCCCCTCCGCCTGGCACCGGCGGGAGTTCCCCCCCTCCTCCTCCTCCGCTGCCGCCGCCCTTTGAAGCAGCAGCCGTCCCGTTAGCCTCTACGTGGTCGCGGGGTTTGGAAGACGGCGATGGGAACCGGCGCTTCTGCGCGGGCATTCTGGTCTTCTGCCCGTAGGATCCCGGCCCTCGTTCTCCGGCGAGGCGGCGGTGGCTACCCGCGCGACGCGTTTGGGAGGGGAGGAGGGGGTGGTCGTCGGGGAGGAAGAGGAGGGCAGGGCAGTACAAGGGGAAGTGGTGGCCAGGTGGGTGCGGGAGCCTGGAAGGGAGGCGGAGAGAGACAAGAGAGGGACTTGAGATGTATGTGCTGTGCTGGGCTGTGTATATCCGCCTGCCCTTCCCCTGCGTGTGGGAGCTGGCGGTCGCGGTCCGACTCAACATGGCTCTGGGATTCGCGCGAGAGACCAGGGGCGAGGCAGCGAGCGACGCACGGGACATGCAGGGGCAGCAGGGCCGCCTCGCCTGCCGTGTTTCTGGGCTTCGCAGCTCTAACTCCGCTTGTACCAGGCTACCAGCTGCGTGGTGACAAACTAAAACCGAGGGCTGTACTTCCATGCCGCTCGATTCAGTGCGGGGTAGATCAAGGAACAAGAGTGACTGACTACGTACGTGAACACACTGGACACAGGTGTTCTTGTTTGAGACAGTGAGGAGACGTGTCAGGCTCCGAGAGATATATAGTTCATGCTGCGCAGCCGATTTCGTGCGTGTTGTCCGGCGCAGAGGCGTGCGACGTTGCCTTGCGCCCTTGCCGGCAAATGGAAGCTGCCTAAATCCATAAAGAAGGCCAGCTTGCCTTGGCGCCTCTCACCACGCGCGGCAATCTTCACTTCTTCTGTTCTCATCAGCTCCAGTCACCGCCACCCTGCCTACATATACCCCCCCCCCCCGACGGCTGCCGGTACTCTTAGCAAACCTCTCCAGCCGTAGGCGGAAATCAGTCCAGCTGATCTTCCATAACCCGTTGACATGCTTGTCTCTGTTCTTCAGCTTGTACAGCACAATTAATGGAAAGGAGAGCATCCAAGAGGGGAGCAAAACAATAGAGTTTAGCTTATATTTGTCAGAAGCCAGAATAGAGGACTTGTCAATTTTTATCGATACTGCAAGAGAAACAAACAACGTAACAACTAGCAACCACCAACAGTAGTCGGTGGAGATGTGCAAGTAATCTACGCAGTAAAATAACACGATAGAGGGGCTTCTAGTTCAGTACTCCATGCAGTAGTACCCAGCCAAGATTTCCAAAGTTGCGAAGTGAACACTTTTTATCAAAAGGGTTATGGAAATATTGACACTGCAGCCGTAAAACGTCTCTGTTATAAAACATACAGTGAAAATAGATGATTAAAAGATGACAGATGAGGATTTAACACGAAAAATCTTTGAGGAAAAAAACTATAGATGCACAAAAACAAAAATTACTATATAAGAAAATGTTTACAATGGGGCTCTTGTTTGTCCTATGGACTGCGTATATTTATAATTTAGGGATCAGAGTCCCGAACAGAGAAGAAAACTGAATCAGAGTCGGATATGCAATCGTTGCCACGTCAGACATGGCTTGACACATGTACCGCTCGGTGCCACGTCTGGTGCAATGTTTAATATGGACACAATGAAAAATTCGGATCACATTTTAACCGATTCCTTTTTCTGAAGAAGCTAGGCATGCAGAAACGTTTCCTTGTGATTTTTCACATTTGTTCAGAAGAAAGATGTAGCATGCAGTAATAGCGATATATAGGCTGGAAGAAACACGCGCCTAGGTATATAAGGACCATAGACAGCTAGAGGGTCATTTCGACAATGGAAGGTCTTGCACTCGACTCTACTCCGGACGGTGTTGAAACTCCCGAATTTTCCAGTGGTGATGGAGATCGGAGAGGTTTCAAGGGCTCAAGCCGTAGTTCACATTGCAACTCTTTCAGTTCATTAGGCTACTGTCAGGCTGGGGTGACAACTTACAAAGTTACAATGATATGCCTTTAGTTTTTTCCAGTTGCATATTGTGATTGGTACCTTGCAGTCTTTTTTTCTTGAAATAAGAACTCCGAATTTAATTCTTAGTGCATAGAGTTGCAGGGGCAAATAAGGGGTGGCTATTAACGAGAAAAGAAAAAGGTTTGAGCCTCTGAGCAAGAATCCAAACTCTAGAAACTTCTTCTAACGGTACTACAGAAGTCATGAACTGGGAACTCAAATAATATTCAACAAATCAACAATGACGAGCGAAAACATCAAGCTCTTGCATTCAGCAGCTCCCTGCCTGTCCGCAGGGAACCTGAAAGGCCAACGAAACCTCGACGGTCGACGGACAAGCAGGAGATGTGAAATCAGCGGCTAGCCGGCTACGCTATGACAGACAGCAACACAACAATAGTGGTCAATGATCGATGCTGCTCTGGCATTCGCCGCCGCTGCCATGCCGTCCCAATGGAGACACGCATCATGGCGAAAGCATGCATAGCATCATAAGCCCGACGCCTCGTACGTTCACTGTTCCTATTAGGATCCATATCCCGTGCGGCTGGTCAGCTCGCCCGACGCCAAGACCAGAGACCAAAACACGAACAATTGGAACGAAGCAACCGTCGCGCATCGCTGTAGTATGCCACCACTCCTCTGAGCTCACCGGTTCCGGCTCGGCCACGTACCTGGCCGGAGGGCGGGGTCGCGGCAGGGACAAACCGGAGCTAGCGGCTAGCGCACGAGACAGAAAGCGGCCGGAGAAGAGGTTGGATCGCCTTGACGGACACGCGACACTACCCAAGAGAGGTCGAGGAGGGTGACAGGATAGGAGAGTGAGGGAGCAGGGAAGGCTTACTCGTCCTTGTCGCCGGCGCTCAGAGACGACTCGCTGTTGCTGTCGCTTCCGTCTCCTCCTCCTCCGCCACCCTCCTCGTCGGGATCTGCGAAACGCATCAAACACAGACGAAACCTCTGAGAGATATTCACAACCCATGGCATCGAACGCGCTGCGTGTGCATCGAGAGACAGGGGGGTGTCGGTGTCGTTCGTCTCACCGCCGTCGCGCGGGTCCCGCGGCGGGGCCCTCGCCTGACGCGCAGAAGCGTCTCCGTCCTTCTCGTGTGAGCCACCGCCCCCACCGCGGCTGTCGGCGGCGTGGCGGACCGCGACGTGGCCGTCGGAGTCGTCGGAGTCGGGCGGTGGGAGAAGGCGCTTCTGGGCGGGCATTTCGTCTTCAGGCCCGGTGCCCCCGGTCTCGCGGGGAGGCGGCGGCGGCTTTCCTTTGCGAGGCGTTGGGGGAGGGGGGTGGTGGTTTCGTGGAGAGGGAGGCGAGCGTGAGGAGTTCGGTGAACTGCGGAAGGGAGGCAGAGTGAGACAGGGGAAGGAAAAGTGAGGAGGGTCAGGGATGCGTTGATGTTGCGTTTAGCGTGCGTGTCAGCGTGTGGGCGCTTGCGGTCCGACCGGATTTGCCGATCGCGCGAGGGATCACCTTGGGCAGCGGGCGAGAGGGCCAAGGAAGAAGCGAGCGGCGCACGGGACGTGCAGGCCGGCGGCACACGGCTTGCCGTCTGCACTGCCGTCTTTCTGGATGTGCGAGACTCCGAATTCGCACATCGGTTGTGAGCCGTGGCCCGTGATTAATCATGTGAGGAAGCAGTTGTCTGGTGTACGGCTGAGATCTAGTTCCGGTTTTTTTTAACAGCAAGATCTGATTCAGAATTCTGCAAGGTTGCGGCCAAAATAATAATATTAGGGGGTGCTTCAGTATTTTTCTCAATAATGATTTACACAATTTTTAAAGTATCATGCGTGACAGATAAATATTATTTATCTCTTTATTTGCTTTAACATTAGTGCTACTCTTGTTAAGAAGAAAAACTCATAATATTGTGTATGGGCCTTTAAATATCAGCTGTGTTGTGTTTTTTTTAGAGAAGCAGTTTTGTTAAGTCTATGCTTTCGACTATAGGTGGGTTATTCGGCCTGGTGGTAATGGGCGGGTATTCTAGTGGTACTAGACTAAATTGGGTTGCGGTTTACCTCAGGTGGCTACCCTAGAAAATGCCGTACCAGGTTGGATGCTTTTGTTGGTTTATTGATTATTATACAAAAGGATCCTCTAAAAAAAGTGATTATACAAAAGGGGAAATCACGAAATTTCCTGTCTTTCGTTAAGACTAGTAGTGTGTCCGTGCTAACGCTACGGTAAAAATATAAAACAAGATAAAATTTGTAAAAAATAAAACGAACAATCAGATTCATTAAGATTCACGTCTCATATATTGTATAACCAAATATTTTTGTCACATAACGACTGGTCTTTTGAGGAGGCGACAACATCATTGGACTCCCCACCGACGACTTTCTCCATCCCCACATTGTTTAAACTTGAGGCTACAAAGAAAACAAACATTTTTGTCACATAAAGAAATATGAAACACAGTAAGGAAATAGGTGTTTGTAGGCTATTTACTTACCACATCACCATGCTAGGACGTCTTTATACACAATATTTTTGGTGCTCTTCCCTGAGGTATCTACTTCTTTCTTTGGTTTGGCCAAAATTCTTGTCGTTTGTCTTGATACACCCCTTGATAGCGCGACATAAAGCTGTCCATGTGAGAAAACAGGCTCTGGAAGGTAGATGCCAACATTTGGGATGGTTTGGCCCTGCGCTTTGTTTATGGTCATTGCAAAACTCAGGCGGATCGAGAATTGTTTCCGCTTGAACTTGAAAGGAAGTGAGATATCGTCGGACGGAGCCATAGGGATTCTAGGAATGAACACCCTCTTGCCTGCATGGTGGCCACCAACTATTTCTGCATCAATTGCATTGTTTTGGAATGCTCTAACCATGAGTCTTGTTCCATTGCACAATCCGTGGTTAGGATCTAGATTGCGGAGAAGGATCACAGGGCAGTGGATTTTCACTTTGAGCTCATGTGGAGGCAGACCATTTGGAGTGATGGAGTTTAGGAAGTCAATAGGATAGTTATTTCTTGAATCGTCATCGACAGAGTCGAAGCTATGAAAAACCTTTTCCTCACCTGGAAACTTGTCAATCATCTTTGCATTTAGCTGATCTACATGTGCATTTTTGGCAGAAAGAATGGCACGTGTGCTCATATAAGCTGTTGATCTTGCATTTTCCTCAAGTGATGGAAAGATTTCCTGAATGAGTTTGTTTACTGAATCTTCGTCGTCTGTATATCCAATTACAATATCATCTGGTAGGCGTACATAATCATCTCCAATCGTCTCTTCGGTGCCATTTCCAATTCTGAGTAGGTAATCTGAAAACCATGGGTCAGATTGAGCTCTCATGTTACATGACAATCTTATCTTCCTTATATTGTCCCATAAATATGATCTCTGCAGCGTAGCATCTGTTACCTGTGCTCTTGTCCCACGTGTTACCACAGGAAGCACCTGCCTAAAATCTCCACCAAATACCACAACCTTTCCCCCAAATGGCAAAGAACAATCCATAATATCCTGTAGGGACCTATCAAGACACTGTACAGCTTGACGTTTTGTCATTGCAACCTCGTCCCAAATAAGCAAAGATGTCGTACGCAGTAACTCAGCGGTGCCACTTTGCTTTGTGAAGTTGCATGTGCTATTGTCAGCAAGCTTAATTGGGATTTTGAACCTTGAGTGTGCTGTGCGTCCTCCAGGCAATATTGACGCCGCAATACCGGAAGTTGCCGTTGCAATTGCTATTAATCCCTTTGAGCGGACTCTAGCAAGAAGTGCCTTGTATAGGAATGTCTTTCCTGTTCCTCCTGGACCATCCACGAAAAACACCTGGCTCTTCTTATTCATGACATGATGTATGATTTCATCAAATCCTGCACGCTGCTCCTTGTTAAGGGATTTATATATATCCAAATGTTCTTGGTCGACACCCACAGAAAGTTCCTCCCTAACCTCTCTCATTATGTCATTGTTAAATTCATCTGCATGATACAAAGCAAGACAATACCGGGAATATTTAATACATAGGAATAATTATAGAATAATATATTTGATACCATGTAGTTTATCAAAAAAGAATTGTAAGTTTTCATGCAATAAGATATGCATCTGTGTCCATTCGCTTGAGTTTTATTGGGTGGGGGAGGGATTACCTGTATCATGGACCTCAGGAAGATCATAATTTCTGATATCCTTCCCCATTGACTGAATTAAATCTCGAATGTCTCTAAGCACCATTTGTTCTACTACTGCAGTGTTAGGATTGTTTCTGCTGTAATCTTCAGACAATGATGCCTTGTGTTTGTCCCACAGACCACGAATATTGGTGGCCTCACAAAATACAAGAATAGTCGCAAATAACCGTCGCAGAGCATAAGGCATCTGAAAATTTGTTGCCTCACTCAAGCAGTCATCTAGCGTCTCGTCCCTTTCTATGAGTCATCTCTTCTCGCATGCTTCCCTGAAAGTAGAGTAAGTGATACCCGCTACTGTTTTTAGATCATCATAAGAGGTCGCACCTCTTACATGATTTAGAAGCACCCTCAGGAAATATCTCTCACCTTCAGCAGGGTTAGCATACACAATCCGCCCAATCTGTCCTTTTTTCTTTCTTCTTTGCCACAATTTGCTACCACCGATCCACCTGTAGTGTTCTGGAAGTTCTCTGTACAAAAAATTCCTTGCATAAGTATCCACTCGATTCAAACTGAAGTATTCTGTGAGTGTTGTCATAGTTGCAGATGGCTCATTGACAACATCTTCTAGATTTTTAGTCTCATCGACAATAACAGATTGCATGTTAGGTAGATGACACTGGAGCTGCAAGACAGCGGGATACACACCAAAAAGATGGAATCCAAAGATCCTATGTACCACTTCTGGTGGTGATATGTATCGAGCATCCCTGTACTGACGTATTTCATTGATAACTCCAGAGGGGTCGACTGAGAATGAGGCACAGTCATGGCCTTTGTACACATATTTGAACAGGTACTTAATAGCTTTGATGCTGGAGCAGGCTTCAACGTTGATGTGACAGTTATACCTCATCAATAGCCCAGGATTATACGGAACAACCCACCTATTGTCCAATTCAGCCCTTCTTATTTTCACACGTTGTCCATCATCCCTCCTTCTATACAAAGGATATGAATCACTACCTTGTTGTGTTGCTGCACAAAATTCTCGAGGATAGCGAAAGCGACACTCTCCATCTACCATACAAGCACACTTTGGATTCAAGACTCCACATGGTCCATGTAGCATATGCTTGATGACCAGATCATGCAACACAGGGTACTTGTCCTTGTCTGGTATCTCTGCAGATATGAATTTATCATATCCATCTGGGCTTGTTAACTTACTACCTGATTTCATGATCAAGAGGATGTGCTCGTGTGGAAGTCCTCTCTTTTGGAACTCAGTAACATGCACATATGCTGCAACCTCTCCAAAATATTTTTTCTTGATCAATAAATCTTTCATCGAACGTAACTTGGCTCTGTAAACCCTTGAAACAAGGTTTGGCCTATCTTGTGGTTTTTGCCCAGGTTCAAGATGCTCTGTAATCTCTTCCCAATATGGATTGCAAGTCATGGTGATGAAGTAATCTGGTTTACCAAAACGCTGTACAATAGCCATTGCATTGAGAAATCTTTGCATCATGTCACGATCACCACCAGGGAAGGTACGGGGCAGCACTATTCTCTTGCCAACTTCTGAAGCTCTTGTCTCACCAGCAGAAATTACATCAACCAAACCCTATATTCAGGTAGATAGTATAAGATGGATGGCTCATGAGTGTCAAAATTATTATGCATGAAACATTGACAAGTAATAAATTGTGAAAATACATTCACCTGATATAGCTCAGCACGTATTAGTTTCTGGTTATCAGGGTTAGAATACCAATCAAGCCTCATAGACTCAATCTTGATATACATGTCAACAGCCCATTGTTGGAAAAGCCTCCCTCCGAACAACAAGATGTTAAAAAGCCCCCTTCTAACTTGCATCAAGAAACAATAGTATTCCCTTGCTGTCACATATCTGCCAGATTGGTTCTCTTCTACCAGGCTACCTAATAAATCGCCTTGTTGTATGTCAGCATCGTTTTCAACATGATCTGTGTCAAAGGGAAAGTATTAGTATATAATACACATGCATTAGATCAAATAAGATGCCGTACAAATAGTGTTAATGTAGGTACTTGTTGTTGGATCCATAGTAGTGGTTGTTTCCCTAGCAGGCACCTCGGCATGTTGCTCTCCATGATCTACCCCCATAGGAAAACTATTTAGTATGTAAACCAACATTAAATTAAATGTGAAAAAATAGAGCTTCGGTAGGTACCTGTTGATCCCGTACAAGTGCCAGCCCCCATGCTGGACAAATTATTACAGGAAGAGGAAGGAGTACCATGAAAGGTAGAATCATCATTGTACGGCATAAACTTATTCCAGCCAGTTTCCCCCCTAGGGAAAAACAATGGATATGCCAATGGATCATAACATCCATGATAAGCTCTAATATAGCATGGGCGATCCCCTCTGGCATACACAAGCACACTCCTATCAAAATTTCTTTGTGGATCATTGCCTTCTGACCAGATTGCTGCAACCTGTGAGGCCGTTGGAGCATTGTACCTATTTTTTTATAAGAAATAAGAAATAATAATCATTTGGTTAACACAGTCATACTAAAGAATGCAGTGTATTAATAACAAAATTATATAAGTAGTAAATACATAAGCATGTTATCAGTACAAAAATAAATTGCTCACCTTCGCTGGTCAGGCGTGACATTAGTATTGAGCTCAATTACGTAGTCATCAAGATTGGGAATAGCTCCAACTCTATTGAATGTCTGTCCGTATGGGTTACCTTCTAGTATTCTTAAAACATTTCTTATAAGGTTGATATCAAGGTCAGGAGATCTTTGCACTCTGTGGGATAATGTATCATCTTCTGTATCATAAAAGTAGAGCTGCAAGTGACGAGGGCCTTTACAACCTGGCACCAGATGGTCCAGACGATGGTACATGGCACCATGCACACGGAATGTATATATACCAGTACCAGCTGCGGTGGCATATCGTCGATCCAAGCTGACTCCAAGGGTTGTAAATGAGAAATGAGAGTTGAAGTAGCGTATATGTTGTCTAAAATATTTTGCAACATTATCAACCTGACTTGTGAACAGCCTTTTCAATTCAGCAGGAACATCTGGAATATGCACCTTTATCTTTCCTTTCCTGCAACAGAACCCAGGAGGCTCATATTCAAATCGTATGGCTCCACAATACATGCAATCAGGGACTTTTCTCAAAACATGGTGTCTCTCTGGCAAGTCCTGGTAAACATAGTCATAAGGATCATCGGTGTCATTCTGGTCAACACCATTGGGATGTACACGATATGACTCGAATGCATCATCTGTGATGTAAAAAAGAATGGTTATCACTACCCATTAATTTTTTAGTCATGATAATATAATGACTCAAACTATAACTTCTAGTTACCTTCTCCAAGGAATTGCCTTGTTTCATCATCATTATGATCTGCAATGTCCAAGTTTTGTGGTGCCTCAAGATGATCTGTTGCATGATATTTTATATAACAAATCAGCAAAACTATTAAGTCAGTCATGGTTGGTTCGTAAACATTCAAATTATCGCCCAATAACCCACCTTCTTCATCACTGCCAGGGTCTGTAGGCTCGAAAAGGGACCTGTCATATTCTATATCATTAGGCAGTATACGCATACTACCCTCAGCTTGCGTAAGACTGCCTGTATTGAAGGTTAGCTCTTAGAATTAGTTAAAAAACATGTACTGGATACAAAGAGATGTTAACATATTATTCGAAAAATATTGCAAACATGTTCACCTGGGCTATGATAATTATCTGCAGATCCATTCATCTTGTTGCAACTTGATTTTATCTTTTTGTAGTCTCGTCTACTATGCAACAACCTCTCATTCTTAGATTCTTCCATATTTATGTGTAGTGCTCGATACGTCAGGAGCCTGTTCTTATAGGTATCACAAGTCGATTTCCCACGTCTCTCATAATTATCATTTCTATGTAGCCAATCCATGGTTTCATCCGGAAAAATATTTTCTTTGCCAACTATGGGTGATGCTTGGTTCAGAGTTGAACACCCTGATCCATACGTAGGTTGTTGGCCTACCGTGGGGGAAGCATCTGCGATATTTTGAAATTTAGACTCTGATATATAATATATAACATGTTAGCAAAGCAATATAGACTACTATTTACCTACAGAGGCTTGTACGTTGCTACCTATTATTCCTGGAGGATTTAAAATCATCGAGCACCGTGTAGCATATGGTGATAGGACGCAACCTAACGTGTGTAAACTCATAAATATGCAAATACTATACTTTTTATAGATGGATATTTGAGTCAGGTGCAGTCAATCAAGGATTACCAGGAGTAGTTGATTTTTGTTCAGCCTTTCGCCTTGCATAGTTTTCTCGTTGCTTTCTGTTTCTTTCTTCTCTTTGCTCGTCTGTTTCTTCAGCCCTCTTCCTTGCACGGTATTCTCGTTGTTTTCTGTTCCTCTCTTCTCTATGGTCATCTGTGATTATGTTATTTGATACATCTCCAAATACGCGTTGGCCTCCTTTTGTCCGGTCCATTAGGACAAGTTATTGAGTTGTAGTATCGGCAATGTTCACTTATTATTTCTTCTTCTTCTGTCTGTAACACAAATAGTACATATACTGTGGGTAAGTGAAAAAGCAAAAGTAGGCTAGACAGTGTAATGGTCCTTGTACTAAACAATACTGACAGCTAAACATCAAGCTAAAATTTATTGAAACTAAAAGACAGCACAAAATCTAGCAACCTTTGACATAGGGAGAGAAAAATATACATGAAACAAGAAATGGAGGATATATCTTATCTTACTTTGCCAAAATCCGATCCAATAGTTCACCACCCTCACATAGTCTGCAAAAAATAAAAGAGAAGCAAGAGTTGGTACTGGAGCATAGCAATGATTATTGAAATCATATGACCACGTGTGCCCTTTTTAGATAAAGTTTAGAAGAAAAAAGCTCCTAACTATCCAATGAGTGTGATAAATCATGATATATACTATAAGAAGTACATCTAGTTCACAGTTTGACAATATTTATAGTACATAACAATGCAAGGAAAATGTGAAATATGATGTAGTTCTGAACATAAATGATTAAGTGCCACGAAACCATGCATTCAAAATGTGATTTTGAAAGAACGGTTTATATATTCACATATTGTAAAAAAACTTGATAGAGAATGCAACTGACGAACAACAGGGAAGAATGGTTAGGATTTAAAGATGATGCGGAGTGGACATATGTAAAGGGATATGTGCAAAGGGGATGCATCCAAGGCTCCAATTACCTACATAAATAAACGGTGTTTGTATTCACGAGCAGTAGTACTGGGGGCAGTCGGGCAGACGACGGGCAGCTCACGGCGACACAGCCTCAGTGCCTCAACTGCAGTCTGTAGACCTGCTCGCCTCGCGGCCTCGCTGCTCACAGACACTTCATTCGGTTCGTTGAATGGGGAATAGGCCGGTCGCCTCGACGGGTAGCTCACGGCGACACGGCCTCAGGCGAAGGGGATTTGGGGAATAGCCTCGCCTCGTCCGCCGCTCCGCTCTGCCGCTCGGCCTCGCTAGCCCCACTCCGCCGCTCCCTCGGCCCCTCCGCTCCGCCTCCGCTCCGCCACTCCCTCGGCCCCTCCGCTCCGCCTCCACGTCGAGCCGCCCTCCGTGTCGGGCCGCCGAGGCGCCGACCGCCCCCGCCCCTCCGCCCCTCCGCTCCGCCACTCCCTCGGCCCCTCCGCTCCGCCTCTCCCTCGGCCCCTCCGCTCCGCCTCCACGTTGAGCCGCCCTCCGTGCCGGGCCGCCGAGGCGCCGACCGCCCCCGGCCTCCCCCTCCGCTGCTTCGCGCCGAGTCGCCAACTGGCGAGGCGGCGACCGCCCCCCTCCCCGGCCCCGCGCCGAGCCCCCGACCGGCGACCGCCTCCCCCTCCCTGGCTCCCCCTCCGCCGCGCCGGGCTGCCGGCTCCGCGACTCGTGACGCCGTCGCCGTGAGAGGTGAGACCAGAGACCGTGACCTACTGACCTTATCTACTGTTCAGCGTCGGCCCGTCGCATTGCGCTGTGACTTGGGCCGCCTATTTTAGTGCGTTTATTTTGCCGAAATTGATCAATATTCCTTGATTTGAGTTCATATTGCAGAAATTGAGTTCAAACAACTCAGTTGCCGATTTGAAGAAGGAATCTTCTGCAATCCTTCGCAACATAAACAAAGAGCCGTGTTCTGTCACAACATCAACATCGAACCAGTTTGATCGAGCAATATCACACCATGACAATGCCCTTAAGAAGGAGAATGTTTGTTGCCCTTCTGTGCCGAGCATTGTGCTGACAGTGGCACCCCATGGCAACTCGCCTGGCCTGTCCGAAGACTCTACTTCTACGGAGGATGCTATGTCAACATGTAATTCAATGGAAAGCCCTGATCTTAAGTGCCTTGACGATGGGGACTCCCCAATGGCATCTTGCTTGCACCATTGGGCGAATGATAAACTTCATATATCTGACAATAGGGATGTTGCAGGTTTGTTTGCTTGTGAAAATGGGTAATCCAGGTTTGGCTCTTTATTGCATGGTGTTAAATATTTGTTGATTTGTTTACTGTTGCAGTATCCAACTGGAGGAAGCATGGCCCTTCCCCAATGGAAATTGACAATATCTTTGACATTGACAACAACCATGAGGATCAGCAACTGTGTGCAACTCTTGCTTGTGACATTTACAAGCAGCATGAGGCTGAGGTGATAGATTCTTATTCATGTAACAGTTCTGCTAATATCTGCATACTCTGTACAACAAGTAATATCTCCAGTTTGTATATAAAGTATTAGCAATACCTGCAAAGTGAATGTGTATTGTTGTGTACCACAAGATGTTACTGGTCATGACTTGTGAGTGTGACCTGATTGCTACTTTACTTGCCTTAAAATTGTTTATTGGACCTTTCATGGTTTAACCACTGTTGAACTATCGTTTAACCATTGTTGAACTATCATATAAATACTTGGAATCCGTGTGTATTGCCTGTTATATATGCTTGCCAAGTGAGGTTTATTTTGACCAGGATAGGAAGAGAAAATCTGGCTAGAAATATTATTATATAGAAGTAGAACAAAAACTGGTACTCAAAATCCGGAAAACACTCATGTATATCACCAGCAAGTTCAGGTCATGAAATTACCAACCTAGGCCAATTATAATGCATAAATAACAAGGCAATAACTCCGCATCGTCTCGCCTCAACCATCTAATTTCTGATTTGCTTAAGTAGGTCGTGGAGTTCTGCAGGGATAATGTCTTTACATTCATTTGCACTGCACTTCAAAATGTCCACCAATAAATTCATCCTCAGTGAATGTGTTTCCTGTGCGTGGCAGATAATAAATTATTAATAAGATAACTTATTAATTTGCTATTTAGTCTGCAAAATATACATAGAGAATAATATGCTCACAGTGTTGATCAATGGCAATCTTATACCATCCCACGACCGCATGAAATTGTATACAAGGAAGCCTGACAGGTTGCTGGAGAAGAGCACGTGTTTAATTGTTGTAGATAAATCAAATGATTATTGATAATAAAGATGAAACATACTATAAGTTATTACCAGTCCAATGTTTTTGGAACCCATGTTGGGAATTTACGATGCCAGTAATAAATATTGTCTTTCCATGCAGGATGTGCCAAGTCCATGGCGAGTTTAAAATTATTGGCAATGTTATGTAACTTGTGTATATATGGCATGCATGGATCAGAACCCTTAAACATTCTATTTTTAGGATGAGGATCCATAATGGACACAGTTCTGGTGCCCATGTCTAGAATGTATAATGTGTAGTGCTTCGTTTGACGGTATGGCAGTAGAACCTGTAAACAAACACCGAGTCTATAAGTGACAAATGATAAAACACAAGTTTTTAAAGGAGTATACAGAACATATCTTACACTGCTGCAATGTGAAGTATCGTACTCCATGTTAGGCCAGCATTCAAGCAATTTTGCCAGTTTTTTGCAGTCTAGATTGTCACACCGCCGCGGATCTCATCCAAACTGAGATATGGTCTGTTCATTTTGCAAAATTTAGAATTAGTTATATATATATATGTATATATATATAAACAATAGATTTTTTTGGAGAACGTAAAAGCACTACTCAATAACAATATGTACTTCCTGAGCTACATACACTGTGCCAGTAGAGTTAATAATCACTTCTCCCATTTTGTAAATGATTAGTTATGTGATATTTTGTCCAGCACAGAACAAGCTGAGCAGCAAGCCAGCAAACAACGACAGTAATTCTTGTGACTTGCGAGATAACCAGCAATTTTTTAATTTCTATTTTTAATATACATACTTGCTGTTGTCTTCAATTGATTCTATGGATGTCTAATTTGTACCAAGTAGGGAATTAATCTATTGTGAGTTGAAAAAATATATTTTAGAATCATGCCATTTCTCTATTTGTTCTTATTTTGTGAGTTGATCCTTATCCTTACCCTTCCAATATCTCAGCTCTGCAGATATCTGGAGTGTGGGATGCACATTCATTGAGATGGCTACTGGTAAACCACCATGGAGCCAGCAGTATCAGGAGGTAAATTTTATCACCCCAGCACTAAAGTAGTTGAAAATTTGGTTGATTGGCTAAATAATAACTTAACCTGTAAACAATGATATATACAACAAGGGAACAATTATATCAACTTACACAGAACTGGAGGTCCATGTAGTGGAATTTGTCATCTAACCACAACAAGGCTTCGTTGCACGCAACCGTCCGAACACCCATGTTGAAGCAATCACAATCAATGGGTTTATTTGCATCTAAAATATCTCTAAGTGTTCTGAGACTTAAAGAAATTGGATATGGTCTGGTGCTTTGAACCCATTCTTTGCTACAAAAAACAAGGACCAGGAACGAATTAGTTGATCACATCTTAGTATATGCAATTAATTAGCAAAAAATACTTACTCTAAACACTCTTCATCGTCTATCGACCAGATGTATGTGCTCAACCAATACAATAGTTCCTTTCTATCAGTGAATATTTTGGCAGATGGTTGAGGACCAGCAGCAATCTCTGACAGTTGAGTGACCTCACCCGGATTATCGATCATTATGACATCATCTGGATTATCGCTGACCTCTTTATCTTGTTCATCATCCTGGTACCCTCTCGCTGTGTTTAATGTGGAGTTCCACAAGATTGCAGGGAGCTTGAACCTAAACTTACTTATATCATCCTGAAAATATGAGCAAGTGCTGATCTATTAACCGATTATTTGACAAAAAAAAGTGACTATGTTTAGAAATCTCCCTATGAATTACCTGGGTCACATGGTCAGATAGAGTAATTCCAGTCCAATACTCCATATAGTTGATCATCCATAAACCACAACTTACCCTGTGCAAAAGTGAAAAAAAAACTAACGTGAGTGATACAGATATCGTTGCAAGTCAGGCAATGGCATACACAAGTCTGATGATCTTTTACCCATCTGTTTGCATTCTCTCAGTGATCTTATCTATAATTGGCCAAGATGCCACTTTAATATCCGCCCATTTATCTCGGTACAGCTGTGTATGCTCTGCTGCAAGGTTTATTACTCTTTCCAGTCCTCTTAACTGTTGTGACCGAAACACCAAGATTTAGAAAGGAATATATTAGAATTAAAATACAATATGAAACTATATATTAATCATTAAGCCCTACCGTAGTTTTGAGATCTTGACGGTCCGATAGTTCTCGTCTGAAAGAATCCAAGACATGTATCTCACATTTTTTAGCATTCACAACCACTAGGTACCAGTGAAACTTCTCAATATTAATTGGAAGGAACACCTGCACTAACAAAGTTTTATCTCAAATTTTTCTTCTATCTTTAAATTAACAAAATTAACATCTGCATGATATTATATATATAATAATTATGGCATCGGCAAGCTTACCATATCAGCGTGTAAATACTTTTCGACCCTTGTATAATCTACGTCATCTTTATAGTTCAATGCCACCTTAGGGTCTCCGTCACGTTTTAGCAAGCTGGAAATAAATGTATTTTCTAAATAAACGTCTCCACCTTCTCTATGTTGTAGGTGTTCTTCATGCCGGATACAATGAATATAAGCACTTAGGACCTGCAAATTTTTAATTTGACAGTAAAGAATTGAACCCAGATATTAGGTATACATCAATCAATGCAAAAGACAGTCTTAAACATACTTACAGTGCCATTCACTTGCTCGCCGTCACGGAAAAGACAATCCATGTCATCTCTGTTTACCCAATTATTATCGATGTTGACGAGTACCCTTTTTCTGGTGTTGCTTTCATGTATTCAATTATATCAACATCTTCTTTTGTACACTCATAATCTACAGAGAAATTATTTTTATTATTAATTAATTCCCAAATAAGTAAAGAAGATACAATTGAAGACCACTCACCTTGAGGCATGACTTTTGCATTGTTTGACTTCTTAGGTTTATTATGTCGGGATGATGCCTTCATCTGTGTGTTCAAGACTATCGTTTTCACATCCTCGTCAGCATACTTCCTGTAGTCGTCTTGTTCTAGGTCAACTATTTGTCCAGCATCGTCTTCGATCGGCCCTTCTGCTACATCCATGTTGATCTGCAATATATAATATATCAGTGAAGAGAGAGTGAAGCAGTGAAGCAGCTTGTGAAATGAATCAGGTCCTGTGAAATATCAGGTGCAATACCTATGCCCATCTTTTTATTCACAATTCTTGAGACATTGGTATCTCCACACCTTTTAGTAATTCAGTTTGGATTATAGGTTGGTCAAGAACAATTCTCTCCTAGTTCACCTGGCTGGCCTCCTTTTATGAGGGTGAATCTTATCTTGGATTGGTCATACAGGTTTTTCCCCCTATCATGTAAATAAATCAAAGCTTGCCTTCTTTAGCCTGCTAATTCATTCAGATGCTAAGGAGCGTTGCTTTCTGTGTCAGGGATGTTTGGTCTTTCCTCTTAACATGTAAGGTCAAATACTGCAGCCTTTATGATCAAGGGTAGGTTCTACAAATTCCCTATAAGCACATTAGTAAGGGGATGTTTTACTGGTAGTATCCCAAGGATAATTCAGCAAATTCAATCAGACTGTATAGACTGTAGTACATCTCAATTCCCTGTAAGCACATTAGCTGATTTGCTTAGGCAAGCAACATGGCACTCCTTGTTTAGATAATTTTCTCTTCACACACCTGCAAATAGTTGATGCCTTATGACTGTCTTTTTTTCGTGCTTCTTCCAGGGGGGACTGCAGTACATCTGATGCTAAAATTTTGGCCTTGGTTACAACTTGTCGGCTGGGAGATTGACTCTACGGTGAAAGCTCCTCATTGGCACCTTTTTTGTTTATTGATCACATGAATTGAAGTTTGGACAACTTTACCAATTTCAATCATACAAATAGTCTATTGGCAACTTGTCACAAGAGCATTAGTGGTCTATTGTTGGTTATGCTACTTCAAGCATGCATCCATGGTTTTGGCTGCTCTTTGCGTTAGAACACCATTAGTCTATGCTTGATTGTCCAATTTCAACTATAAATGTTTTTTCAGCCTTATTTCTTGTGCTTTGTGCCATATCTTTTTTCATATAGCCATTTCTTTATATTGGCATAACTGAAAACTGTATTGTTTCATGACAGATAATTGAATTGTCAAGTGATTGTTTTGGTTTATCTGATTAAGGCTACAGAATCAGGTGGTTCACTTTCAGTGCGCATTGGCGATGCACTTTCTCCATCAGCTACAATTGAAGGAGGATTTGCTGGTGAACATTTTATCTGATGCAAAATGAATACATGTTTTACTGTCTTATTAGAACTGAATTATTTTTAAGTACATAAGTTAATTTATCTGTAGTAAATTGTAAATTCTGTGTTATTAGGTTAGTGTTAGACTATCATTACTTGGCTTTTCAATGCCTTTTTTTATAACCGGCTTTTAAGGGTTTTAGCCCGACAATATCTAGCTCATGTCTGCAGGCATTGTTGTAGATTTGTTTTGTGATGGAAAGGTCATACCTCAGCTACAAGAAGTAAATATCCTTTGCCATCCCGTTTAGTTCATTTATTATTATTCTGTATTCTATGATGGTTAAAATTTCGAGTTTGTGTTTTTCAGTATTTTTTTTGTCTCTTGCTCCTTGAACAATAGATCAGAGTCCTCCTTAGTTCTATGGTGATATGATCTCGCATGCATGGAATCGCTATAGCTCTACAGCAAATATCTTGCTGTTGATTATAAATTTGAGCTGTTATCATGTTGTATTCAATACTGCACATACTTAGTTAATTAGTTTGGTCTGGTATGTACATTTGTTGACATAAAAAAACCCCAAAATAAATAGAGTGCATGGCAATGCATAAAGTAAAGGATAGCTACTTCCTGTACCCTTAGTAAGTGTCTTTGGAACCCAAGGGTATTTTTGTCCTTTTGTCCGCCTTCTTTTCAGGCCTAATTGGTCCAAATGTATGGCATGATGCATACACCAAAATTGAAATTATATAACGGTTTTGCAGAACTTTTGAAAACTGCATCTGACATTTGTAGCTTATTCCTGGATGTTACTTTTATGGTCAAATTTTATGTCACATCTCTGCGGATTCCTTTTCTTCTTTGGCTTTGCCTTTTGGATAAATGCTAGAATTATATTGTATCAGTAGTATGGACACTGCAGAGCAAACACGATCAGCTATTTGTGTGTTTATACTTCTCCAACTCTTTGATAAAAACAGACATCTTCATTTCTAGAAAAAAAAGAGACTGGAATGAGGATTTTTTTAAGTCATTTGTCTGCATTCTCTAACTCAAAAGAATGCAAGCCTGTATGCGAGTTATGCATTCTCTAACATGGACAAACTGGAATGAGGGTTTTTTAAAAAAATTACTCATCGCACTTTCTTCTCCAGGATTCTACTAAGGAGTATGTATGCGAGACTGCCAAACAGAGTTAGAGCTATCTGAAGCTTGTCACTTCGAAAATACATCCATAAGCAATCAAATTGCAAATTCTAAAAATAACAGGAATAATGGTAAGGTCTGTATCAGTTTACTTTTGCACTCTAATGACTATAGGCTATTTTGATCTCATCAAGTATGTCCATGTTATAGGCCTTTACGACTGACAGATATGTTTCTTGCACTCCAGTCTTGAGATCTGATTACTAACATTACTGATCTATCTATTATTTGACAGCATGCATAAAGCACAATCCAAGATTTGCATGCCAATCTTCAGTTACCTGTGGACGGAGAGCAGAACTCTCTGAGGCAGGAGCTGGTGTCGAACGCCTTGACGATGAGCACGCCGCCGCCTTCATGCCGGAGCACAAATGAAAGCGCCATCGCAGTCCCGGTATAGATGTATATATCAATGAAGAAGAAAATAACAAACTATCGATGAAATGAATGGTTTTACATCAGAAAATGGAGTAAACAGATTTCTCAATCCTATGAAATGGAATCAGTATGACTATATGATGATGAATGGATGATTTCTCAATCCTTTCATACCTCTATTTCTGCATGAGTCTTGTTCTGCATCTCACCTTTTCCTTCACCTTTCATACGAGAGAGAGAGGTAGAGAAGAGATTGAGAAGTTACCATGCAGAATACATGGAGAGAGAGATAGAGAGAGATATGGGTGAGATATTCATGGGAGAGAGATTGAGAAGTTTCCTTTCTTTTCTGATAACGTGAAGGACAATAGTTGGATTACCCCTACAAGTTGGATTCCTGACTATTTCTTTGGAATCTGGATTCCGGAGAGAGCACTGTTTGAGGGAGGTAGAGTACAGTATCATATGGATCTGCAGGCAAATACTGCAGAATACGTTAATTTTTGCATTCAAGAGTACGTTAATTTTTTTGGAAAGTTACGGGTTAACAAATAAAAGAGAGATACGGGTTAACAAATGGATGCTGCAGAATACGTTAATTTTTTTGGAAAGTTTTTCCTTCCTATTTTACCACAACGGAAGGGCCTCCTGGCTAATTATGCACTACCTGTTGGCGGAATTCCCTGTTGGCCCAGGAGTGATGCTGAGCAGAGCAGGCACAATTACACACCGTCGCTATGATCAATCTATCCATATAGCTACTGCTGCTGCTGCTTGCTTGGCTGCCGTGTTTGCTCCAACTGTAGCACGCCATTTGTTCCCTTTGCAAGGCACTCTAGCCAGCACCCATCTCTTCCTTTAATGGCTTCTAGTCTGCATTGCAAGAGGACCACAGAGAGGAGAGGAATGATAGAGAAGTAAACATAGGGACATGTGGCGCCACAATCTTAACACCACGCATGCATCTCTCATATGCCTTCCTTTTCATTTTTTTTGGGTGCCTCTCCTTGTTTCCATGCCTTACCTCTTCATGTATCAAAAACAAATGGAACATGACTTGTGTACAATTTGCAATCTTTCATACACCAAAATCCCATCCAAGAAGGAAGAAACCATCAACCCAAAAGACAGAAAAATTGGGGGACACATCTCAAGTCCTCTAAACTGCTACTTCTCTACTGATCTAAGCTGCTGCTAGCAGCTTGTGCAGGATCGGGATGAGCAGCTCCGAGTCGCGCGGGATCAGGTACCCGCCGAGCTCCACGTCGGACTTCGCCCGGTGCACCGTGGCCACCGCCGGCGGGTACAGCCGCAGCGTCTCGTTCAGGATCATCCCGAGCTGCCAGTGGAATCAGAATGCGTCAGCTCACCGTGCATTAATCCGAAATGGTCTGAGAACTGTGTCTGGGGGATGAGCTTACGGTCTTTAGCTTGGAGAGCTGCTCGCGGGAGGGGACGTCGTGCACTCCGCAGACGTCGAGGACCTCCTGTCGGGCGCGCTCCTGCCACTCCGGGTGCATGGCGAGCACGACGGTGGTCCAAGTCAGGAGGTTCGACGTCATCTGCTTGCCGGCGAAGAAGAACGTCTTGCACTCCTCCACGATGTCGTTCACGGTAATGGGGATTATTGAAAACGGTATAATAAAATGATACAAAGCACAAATTATTGAAAAGCTAGTCCCTTTGTTACCTCTAAGTGAAACTTGTACTTGATACCAAAAGGTCTGGATGCAGGGAATTTCTACGGCATTGTGAAAACAAAGAATAGGACCAGTTAGTAATGAAAAATAGCAGAAAAGTGTTATTATAAATATTTGAACAGAATTACCTTTTCAGTGTACTCTTCACCAAATTAATCCAGTAAACACTGTTTCCAAATTCCATTCATTCAGCTAAGGATAGTGTAAATTGAAAACAATTTATCACTCAGCTTACAGCAAGTACAGTTTGATGAAATCAATCAAAATACAGATGAAGACAACAAATTACTTTCTCTTAGCTTTTTGATAATGACATTAGCATCAGGCATTGTCCCAATGAAAATGCCTCCAGGACGAAGCAATGCAGATACATTAGCCAGCGCTTGTCTTGCACGTGCTTCAGTTGACCATGAGTAATGTAATGCAAAATGAAATACAGAAAGAGACCTTCAAAATAGGAAGTGTAATCAACACTCAAACAATCAGCAGGAGGGAATCCCTTTGTTCATAACAACTTGTTATAATCATATACTCATTTAGCATTTGGACATTCTAGGACTTTGGATGGTATACATTACCTATTAACAGTAGATTAAAGATCATCATAGTTCCATTTTATTTGCTGGGCATGACAATGATACTTAAGTTTCAACATCTTTTTAGGGGAACATGTTTTAAATGGTAACTGATTGTACTATTGAACATTTATATATATTAGGGGAACATGTTTTAAATGGTAACTGATTGTACTATTGAACATTTATATATATAATAATATTTAGAAAAGATTCAAGAAATACAAAGTTGAATGTCAGTTGGCAAAGAATAAACACAGTTGAAGCCATCCAATAACAGCAATAGACTATGAAAAGAAAGGAAAGCTCGTGGCTTGGAATTATAAAGCTAGGTCACTTACCTGGCAGCTACAAATGTCAAATGGAGCATCCTCGTATAAATACTCATCCAAACGAGCCTACCGAATACATGAAAAGAAAAAGATTGGTCATGAACGTCATGATCCTCGATGAGCATGTGAGTAGTACCACAAATAATGGGAGTATGGGGTAAAGCATACTCTTCTTGGTGATGTGAAAGTACAAGACAGAATCATCTATCATCGAAAAAATGTATGAATATGCTGACAAGAGTTTTATGGAAGGGCCTATGCGTATAATTTGAAGTAACTACAGAAAATATGCAAGTATTTGAAACAATCTTTGGCACTATGCCTTATAATAGTTTCAGTCTGCTTGCGCATGCGGAGCATACCATCATGCTAATGTCAAATATTTTGTCTTTACCTCGTAACAATCAGCGCAAATAAGCCGTGCAGGAAACCTGAACTTCTTTATCCGCTGTTCATCCATGTCACCATTATAACGAGTCATGCAGTCTTTTATCTGAAAGTGTAAGCCCATTATTTGTCCATGCTCCAAAGTAACGCAAACACCTCAAAACATCTTTGCAGAGAAAATGATTTTACAATTGAAAGTTTTGAACCTGTTATTGCCTACTTGAAACCTAGAAGAGGTGCACTGCCAGGGGGTGGGGGGAGGGTAGGCAAAAGTGAGAATTAAGTACTGAGGATGAGGATACAAATTAAAAAAGATTAAGTGAAATATAGATTGAATATATAGCATACTCTAGCTTCAGATAAGTTCAAATTTTCGAACAATCACAATACAGGTTACATATTCAACTACACCAAAGGCATGCATACCAAAGCATCATAAAAAACTAACTCATTAACCACATTTTTTGTTATGCATTAGCTTGTATGCATATAGTGCAGATGTCTCGTGTGATAGGAAACCAACCGAGCCTTCGGCGATATCAACCCCTACATAATAGCCAACCTTAGCCTTATCCCATTTTATTAAATCACCTCCCTGCATTATGGAACATATCAGTATAGGCCAATACAACCTTGTACTGCAAAAATCACTGCTCTTCCAAATTAATACTCACAATACACCACTTACCTTGCCACAAGCCAGATCAAGAACGCAGTCCCCTGGGCGGGCATACAGCTGGACCAGAACACTCTTTATCTGCCCACGGTGAGATTCAGCGGTTAGCACGGTTGCTCACAGGTAATACGTGACACCGTATACGTCTCATTTTATCAAGGACTTTAAGAGCTGGATGGATGGATGGGCGGCAAATCGAGTGGTGTACCCAGTTGTTGAGCTTCTTGAGGTGGATGATGGGGCTGTTCTCGCGCTCCTCGAGCGTCTGGTTCGACCGCGCGCTGTAGTGGTCCGCCACCCGCCGCGCGGGTTGGTGTAAAATGGATTCATCTGTTCCACACATCAGTAATTGAACATTCCATGTGAATGAAATATTTGTGCAATTGTTGTGCATCTATGTATAATTGTTGTGAAATGCTTCTCAAAATTTTCGCATCGTCCTAACCCAAATCACCAGATTTTATTTAGGGCATACGCACAAACAGATCTGGCCACTCCTAGATCCTAAAACCACAGCCCAGACCCACGGAGGCATTGCAACAACTGAACAGATGACCAAGGGTAAAAGGATAAGCTTGCATCACCTTGTAGTAGCTGAGATCGATGGGGAGGCGCTCAGCGGCGCGGATAGCGGCGAGCGCCTTGTCGATCGCGTCGGACTTAATGTGCGCCACCACCTTGCACCGCACCGCGCCCTCGTCCCCTGGCGCCGCCACGAGAACTGCAAAATTAGCTGGGGCGCCAGTGCCGCGTAGCGGTTAGGGCTTGTGGTTGCTTGACCTTGGTCGGCGACCTTGACGGCCTGGAAGAACTCGCCGGCCTGGATGTGGCTGTAGAGCGCCGTCGAGGACTTTGACTTTATATGACGTCGTCAAGCGCCACCGGATGACGTCGAGGAGCCACCGGATGACGTCGTCAAGCGCCGCCGCGTCCATCGGCCGGGAGCAGGGCAAACCCTAGCTGCGCTTTATCCGCGTCGATCGACGGAAAGGCGACCCGGGGGGAGCGTGCAGGCGATGCAGCGACTTGGCGAGACGAGAGAGAGTGTGGCGGAGAGGGAGAGGGGGAGTTGATCGCCAAAGAAGGAGACGGCGGCGGAGCGGAGGGGTGGGGGGAGGAGGAGGCGGCGGCGGAGCAGAGGGGTGGGGGGAGGAGACGGCGGCGGAGCGCATGGGGTGGGGGGAGGAGGAGGCGGCGGCGAAGCGGAGGGGTGGGGGGAGGAGGAGGTGCTGGCGGAGCAGAGGGGTGGGGGGAGGAGAAGGCGGCGGCGGAGCGGAGGAGGCGCACGAATGTGGGAAGCAGGAGGCGGCGGAGGAGGAGGAGGGAGGGGAGGAGGCGGCGAGGAAATCAGAGGGGAGGAGCCGAGGAGCGCACGGGTTCATTGGGGGAGGCAGGAGCGAGGTAGTCGGGGTGGGTGCGTGGGCGTCGGGGTGGTTTCCGGATAACGATTGAACGATGTGCATGATCCAAATGATTTTGGCCTTAGGATTTTCAATGAGTAAGAGAAGAAGGGTTGAGGAGAGATCCAGGCCATTCATTTTATGAAGTTGGAACCCTTTGGTACACAAATCTGGGTGGACTTAGATTAGGCATGACTGTGGGGGTGGTTGAGGGGGTGGATTTAGTAAAGAAATTTTTGGTGTATTATAGAGTAGGGTAGAAAAGAGAAAAAAATCTAGGTGCCATTTTCCCCAATCTCATCGAACAAGGACTTCCACAAGGACAGTAGGGTACACAACAGCCTCTTTTCTATTCTGGGTATAATTACACTCTACATCGTATCTCATAACTTAGAGAGTATCTTACGTAACGGATGGTATGTACGTGCAGTACACAAGTATTTAAGGCTATCAAGTGGTATGAATAACCATGATCATGCTTTTAAGCTTATCACTTAGGGTAGTCAACAAACCATTGAGCTAATTGTGCTCAAATCTAAGTATTTGAAAAAAATGATTCGATATTGAACTTGTAGTACTCTAAAATGATTCAATTATAACTTCTTAGTTCCATTTAATTTATTGACACAGTTTTACATATTTTTGGATACCTTTAGTTAAACTAATAATTTGAGCAACTTGACATGCTAAGAAATCCATTTAATTTAAGATTCTTGCTTAATTGGCTTAGCTTTACTATATATGGATTGTCATGATCGAAATAACTACTTCACATAATATGGTTTAGTGTAATTCTTGTAGAGTCACTTTAGATATTTGTCATAGCTCCTTATTAAGATAAACATGAATAAAATGCAGCCACTTCATTCTATTACATACTCTTTTTTCTTCTTTGCGTCTTGATGAATCCATTATCAATGGGGAGAAGATGGTAAAAATGCTTATTTAGAGCAAAAATTGAAGATTTTGTGCAAATTCTTGCTAAATTGGAGCTTGTGTACTTTGCTATGATTTTCTTTGTCAATTTGATATTTTCTCAACATGAACAAGGTCAAATAGAATTTTTGCTCTTTTTTATATATCTAGAGTGAGATTTCTAAATTTCTTTGGTGGAGTTGAAACTTTTTATGGAAAACTTATTCTATCTAGTTGCTTTTCTCCATTTCTTACTTTCTTGGTCATTTTCTGTTTATGCAATTCCTTTTGACCAATTTGAGCATTCTTTCACAAATTGTCCTTCTATTTCTAAAATAAACTCAAATTTGCATTTTTGTGAAATTGCCAACGTGTTCATGAAGGGGGAGATCGAGTGGCCATGTGAGAAGGTTCAAAAATATTTGTGATGAACTATTATCAATGTGTATTGAGTTAAAATTCAAATTTGTGAAAGATTTAGCTTTTCAGTCTGTGGTTTCAACCTGGTGATCAAACTGGCTTTGCTTAGCAGTCAGACCAGCCGTGCATAGCGGTCAGACTAGCCGCGCATGGTGGTGAGACTGACTAATTTCTAATTTTCAGCTGAGAGTGTAGGATTGGTATGGTGAGTTAGAGAGGGGTGAATGATTCTTCAAAATCTTCCCCCAAGTATTGACAACTCTATACAACGAAAATATAAATTCATAAGCTCACCAAAGTCAAGAGCCAAAGATCGCGAACTCACAGAGGAATTTCTACCTCAACTAGTCTGACCACTAACTTGCTTGCAGTCTAACCACTGGCTGGCCTGACCGCTCGCTAAGGGAAAGTGCAGAACAACACTGCACACGAGCTAAGAAAAGAGTCAGCTCTCAAACCATCGATCCAAATTTGGTGAAACTTGGCACAAGCCCTCCCTAGGATGTTAGGAGCCTATTTTAATCATGGATCATAAAGATCGATGCCAAAGTTTTAACCTTTATATAAATTAAGAATGGTTGCACCAAAATAGGCAAAAGAGAGAAATCTTGATCTACTTTTGCTCATGAGTCCAAGATGGTCTAGATGACCTTGGATGGATTTTCACATGTCACAACAAGCTAGATCATAGTACGAACTCAAGCCACATAGCATACAAGAGCAAAACATTAAAATCACCTCTCTCTTGAGGAAAACTGCGTAAACTCAAGAACTCTCACTAGAAAGTATTTTGGATAGATAAGATCTGATTTTCAAGAGATATCTCCACCTCTTACACATACTTGGCACCAGGAAAGATTAAGAAAAGAGAAAGCCAAGTAAATAAAAAGCACAAGGATGGATTGATGGCACAACTCACTATGGCAAAGTTTGGATATTCATTTCACTTGGAGAGGAATATTTTATAACTACTCTCTTAGGATGGTAAAACTCTAAGCCTAAAACACACACAAAGGTTCCACAAAAAGGGAATCCTAATAATCTCTTCTCTCTAATGTGTCATCTATATCTCTCTCTAGAGCACGCAAGGCTTATATAGTGTAGGCTTCCACCTCACACAAATCCCTAAACAACCAGCAACTCTTAGTAGATCACACCACTTACAAGTAAAAAAACCTGATAACCCATATACAATAGGGTTTGACATTCACACACACTTGCACACTTTTCAAAGTGTGACTTCTATGGCACCAAAAGCCCGATAAGACACTCTATTATCAAAGATGTGACCTAAAACACTTAGGACAACGCCGCGATTTTGCAAACTGCCACTTCACCTAGTATTGGATAATTATCTCCATTACGGCCCGCTAATCTTCACAAAGATGTGATGTCCAATGTCTTGTCACCAAAATTGTATGCCTGCTCTAGGGCCATAACCACTTGAAACAACCGAGTCCTATGGCACACCACATCACACCATAGCCCCTGATGCCTAATCACTTATTGCCAAGATCATACGTCTGCTCTGGGAACTATCACCACCTGAAATGCACAAGTTCAATTGGCACACTACATGCATAGACTTGTCTCTTCATGATCTTTGCCTTCTCTGGTGCTTCTCCACTTGAGATGATGCTCCACCCAGACTTACGCGATACGTCATGGCCACTAAGCCTCGGTCTTGCCGCTGGCCATAACAATCACCAAGCACCTGCATATCAAAGAATAAGCAATTGATCTGAGCACAAATAACTTGTACTCGACTCTCATTAGCACAACACATGCGTAGATTTACACCATGACTCACACTTGCATGGATTTCCAATGACTAACACTTACATGGATCGCCTCCATGACTAACTCAAGCCAAGAACAACTCAACATACTCAAGTCAAACTCTCTCGGCAACAGGGGCTAGTCTGACCTTGGCCACTAAGCCGGTCAGACCGCCTAGCACAATGTCAGTTAGACTGCTCGACACACATCGGTCAGACCACCATTACAAGGCTGATCAGACCGCTCCTCACAACTAGACATAGACCCCTTTTAAAATAGCTATCGCCAACAAAAGATCAATACTATCGCTCACCAGTTAGGCTGCCACCACAGTTGATTAGACCGCAGGTTGGTGCAACAGCAAAAGTTAGAGATTAAATGGCATAAAATCAAACTCAAACTTCAATATCAAAGCATAAGCAAAGTCAAATACTCGTTACAACATAGAATAACCTCCACATGGTCTTACAGAGAGTTCTAAAATTTAGGAATTTGATCGTGGATTGGATAAACTGGTCCTAAGTCAGTGCATTCATGTTTCATGAATTATGTTTAATCTAACATGGGTCAGTTCTCAAGTTTTTTTAGGTTTGCGTGGTTTTGATGCAACTGTGTATGTTTTGAGAAAATATTGGAAATTTGGTGATCCATACGATTTTTGGATAGAATAGGTTCTTGAGACCCTCAGCAAGGTGTGCGTAAAGTTTCACCTCATTTACACATAAATTTTGAAGTTTACACCAAATTACTTTTTGTCTCGAGTTGATTTTTTTTTTGTTCTAGAATAAAAGAGCAGTCACACCGTTTCTAGACTTGAGCAGACCGGTAGTTTAACAAAACAAACCATCCACCAATCAGACCGAGCGGTGGTCAGGTTAGATATCAATTTTATATGTTTTTGCTGTTTTAGGCCATTGTTTGGATTTAGATTATCAAATCTATAAACGTAACTTTTCAGTTATTAGAGCGAAACATTTCTGGATACTTGTGAAATAATTTAAGAAGACATGTTCACCTCTCTTACATTACCGATCCTGCACCCCAAAACCCTAAATTCCACATCGCCTCTTCGCTTCTCCATATTTACTCGCCCACCCAGAAGCAACTCCACCGCAGCCGCAGGAACCCCGATGGCGAGCAGCATTGGCGGCAGCGGCAGCAGCGGCCGTGGCTCCCGGGCGCGGATGCCGGCGGGCGGGATTGAGGACGCGCAGAAGAGGATGCTGGAGCGAGGGGAGCAGCAGGCGGCGGTCGAGACGGCTAGGGCTTCGGCCTGTGCTTCGCAGTCGGGCGGTATGGCACTCTGATCCCCCCGTGCTTGCTTTGCTTGTCGCTTCGGTTCCCACTCATACATGATTGCGATGCTCTTATGGTTGCTGTTCAGATATGCGTTTTTGTTTGTGATGTTAGATTTATGCAGGGACGATCGATAAGATACGTGAATTGGAGACAAGGTTGCCACGGCACTCCGTGCAAGTCGCGGCGAGACCGGAGCGCCTGAACGCCTAGTCGACTAAGCGTCCGCCATGGCGACAGTTTGATGATAGTAGTTAGATGATAATAATAAATACAAGTAATACCTTATATGACTGAAAAATAAATAATGATTCAACATAATAGCACAAATTATCTAAATAATCATGCAACAGAGCTCAGGAGGTCCAAATCAGAATAAATTCATTGAGGGAGGGGTTCAAACCATAAAAAATCTATTGAGAGGGGTTTATTCGTAATTTGTAGGAACCCTGAGGGCTAAATCATAAAAAGACCACAACAATTCGGAATCCATTAACCCTAGCCGCTAGCATTTGCACGTCGAGCTCTGCCATTTGCTTTCTCTACTTCCTCTGCACCTCCGCCGCCTCCTCTGCTTCCCGCACCTCCGCCGTCGACGGCGGCGAGGGAGGACCTCGGCCTGTTTGTGCGACGCACGTTTGCGTGCGGGAGGCCAGAGCCGCTGTTGGCCTCGCTTGGCGCCGTCGTGCAAGACCGTGAGGCCGAGATCGAGGAGCTCTACCGCGCGCACTTCCATGACTTCATCCGCGCTGTCGACAACCTCCACTCCCTCCTCGCCGGATGAGGCAACGGCAGTGCGGGAAGAGGCGATCGACTCCAGATCTGAGCTGACGGCGGTCATATCTGCGCGGGGAGAGTCATAGGCGGCCGGAATCGGCCTGGAGGTGGCTGCCTAGCTCCTCAATGCTGGGCGACGAGCCTTAGCGTCCCCCTCCGGCTGCCAGGATGACTTGACGTCACCTAGGCGATGCCTAGACGACGCCATGACAATCATGACTAGAGAAGCTTTACATCTCTGGTGTTGAATCTCTAGTATTTGGCATGAATTTTTTGGTTGGGAAAATCTGTTTAGTAGCACTCAAAATACACCGTTTCCGGAAAATACCACTAAAAGAATCGGGCTCCAGAAATTACCACCAAAAAGTTCAATTTTCTTCAGGATCTAGCATTCTGGACAAAAATGCCACTCTCCCTCACCTTCTCTCCTCCTGCGCCGCCCCGTCCGCCTCCCCGCCCCCGCCTCCTCCTCGCCGCCGGCCTCCCCGCCTCCTCCCTCCTCACGCCGTCGCCTACCTCCGCCTCCTCCTCGCCCCCGCCTCCCCGCTCCTCTCCCCGCGGCGCCCCGCGCCGTCCACCCCCTCTTCCCCCACCTCTTCGCCGCCGGCCTCCCCGCCTCCTCCCTCCTCACGCCGCGGCGCGGTCGGCTGCGGGCCGAGGCGCAGCGATGGTGGCCGGCGTGCGGCTCGGCTGCGGGCGAGCGGAGGCAGCCGGTGTGCGGTGGCGCGGCGGCTTCAGGCGAGCGGCGAGCGGCGTGAGGAGGCGGGGAGGCCGGCGGCGAAGAGGTGGGGGAAGAGGGGGCGGACGGCACGGGGCGCCGCGGGGAGAGGAGCGGGGAGGCGGGGGCGAGGAGGAGGCGGAGGTAGGCGACGGCGTGAGGAGGGAGCGGAGGCAGCCGGTGTGCGGTGGCGCGGCGGCTTCAGGCGAGCGGCGTGAGGAGGGAGGAGGCGGGGAGGCCAGCGGCGAAGAGGTGGGGGAAGAGGGGGCGGACGGCGCGGGGCGCCGCGGGGAGAGGAGCGGGGAGGCGGGGCGAGGAGGAGGCGGAGGTAGGCGACGGCGTGAGGAGGGAGGAGGCGGGGAGGCCGGCGGCGAGGAGGAGGCGGGGGCGGGGAGGCGGACGGGGCGGCGCAGGAGGAGAGAAGGTGAGGGAGAGGGGCATTTTTGTCCAGAATGCTAGATCCCGAGGAAAATTGAACTTTTTGGTGGTAATTTCCGGAGCCCGATTCTTTTAGTGGTATTTTCCGGAAACAGTGTATTTTCAGTGCTACTGAACAGATTTTCCCTTTTTGGTTTGTTTCAGTTGCTTGGAAATGTCGTGGAGGTGATTGGGAACTAGTGTTATCCTTGCAAGTTGATGGGTAGTATTGTATGGGTTCGATGTCGCCATGAATAGGTATTGGAGCTACTTAACAATGTTGTGATGATGGGAGTAGCTGAAAACATATCACTGATTTGGAGCCATGCCTTATGGACTTAAGTAATGTAGTGCAATTAGTAAGGCATTTACTTAGCCCGTGCTGATTCTGTCTGGAAAGGTCATGTCAATTTTGTTGTGGAGCAACCAGTTGGTCATCCTAATGCATGTGGATGATGTAGGCATTGGCAATTAGCCTCTAATCGTGCTTGCTAGTGTCTCTAGTGTTTCAAGGATGAGGGCTTAATGTGCATTAGCAATATTATTAGATTTTTTGCGCTAATTTTGTTGAATGAGATAACAAAGTTGACAAATTGATCAATTGCCAGTCACCTCCATTGTTATTGCTATATACACTCTTCTCATAATCCAGTATTCCAGTAACCAGCAATGTGGTAGCACTAGTCAAGGATTTAGTCTCACTGTAGAACTTAATCAACTTATTGCTTGAGGAGACTAATATTTCACAAAGATAGGTAGTTCTCCCTGGTCAATGTACTGACACGACGTAGGCATGCTGAATGCATGGTGAGTTGTTGCTCATGCTTATTTTATGAGTGGGGATTAGAAAAATGGCAGACACTTTAGTTAAAACAAGTAGTTATGTGAATATGTGGATAGTACAATCATGTATAAATAGTTTTCAGATTATGCTTTTTATTGAGTAACAACTTGCAATTTCGCTTGTATAATATGAAATATTTATATTGCATAGTGTTGCTTGCAATCATGGCAAGAAGCATGGGTGAAATTGGAATCATAGATGGCGTAATGAGGTGTACTTGATGCATCAACACATTGTACCCTTGGCTAGATCACTTTTTTGTGTATTTCTTCAGCATATTGATTTATTGTTTGGTGATATTCTGTCCCTTTAGAAAGTTTCAAGATATTTCTTAGGAGTGTATCAACTTTTTGAGAGGATTGATTTTTAAATAAGATAAGAGTACACCTCATGATGAAACAGGGCCTGTTCTTTTCAGGTGCGGCTTATGGATTTTGGCTGAAATTTTTGAATTTTGGCTGTTTACGGTACAGATTACGGAGAGACAGATACTCACTTGTGATTTTGGCTGGTACAGATGTTAGGCTTTTCACGTGTAGATCGTTTAACTTGTAGACCCCGTCTTGAAAAAAATACTCCGTTTGAAAGTTAAGTACTGTAGCAAAAATCAAAAGCCGCCAGCTTCAGAGGAAAAGAACAGGCCCACAATCATAACAGCTTAGAAAGGCTAGTGCAGTTTCTAAGGTGTGTCATAGACTCAGTTGTCGTAGCATCGAGGCTAAACAGTGGGTAGCAAGTACCCTTTGTCTTGAGGATCGAGAGGAGCCAAGCGTGCTGTGTATATGAGAGTGAGGAGAGGGAATAGTTCGTTGTGAATGAATGAGGTCCCCTTAAAAGTGCCCATGAAGCAACATATATAGAGGAGAGTAGGATGCAATTTCCTATTTTGCCCCCTCCACCACATGACTAAGGGAGGGGCATTATGGTACATTTTGAGGTACAACTCATATGCCTGGCCTATATACATGCTCATGTTCCCTAGGGTGTACTAGTTATTCCCGACGGCCCTAGGGGTTGGGGCTCCCCTACAACAGTACTCCCTCGTTCGCAAGCTCCGAGTGCCTGAGGGGCGAGCAGACGCAATAGACTTTTGACCCGCCCCCTCAGGAGTCGGGATACTCAAGGTCTTCATATAGTGATGGTGTAGAAATGTAAGTCGCTGTTGTAGGGGAGCCCCTAGGGCCGTCGGGAATATCTAGTGCACCCTAGGGAATATGAGTATGTATATATGCCAGACATATGAGTTGTACATCAAAATGTACCATAATGCCCCCTCTTAAGCCATGTGGTGGAGGGGCAAAATAGGGAATCTACGTTGCGCGGATACTTCACAAAAGTCGTGTACCGGTTTCAGATACTGTATCGGATACAGCCCCGATACGTATTCTGCCCGTATCCCTTAATTTATGATTATTCAAGAAAAGAAAATAAATTCCGATACTTTGCTGATACGTTCGATTTGACCTAATAACATCCACCTTTGGCATACACACATAGATCACGCCCCCACGTCTGCATCTCACGAGTCATGAGTGGAAGCGGCATCCTTAGCACCGCCGCTCCCTCCAGTCGCCCGCTTCCTCCATCCAGTCGTCGGCTCCCCTTCCCACCCTGGCCTCGGCCCGCCGCCTCCACGCCTGATCTCCTTCCCTCCCCACCAAGATACCAGTGCTTGGATCCTCGACGCCCCCCCCCCCCCCCCCCCCCATTTAACACCTCCACGCTCCGGCGGCGGCCCCCGTCTTGAGCCCGACTGCGCAATCCCCTTCCCTCCAGCCTCCCCGTCTTGAGCCTGACTACCCGATTCTTAGCTAGGCTTTCACCAACTGGGCAGGGCTGGCTTCTTGCTGATCTGAATGATGGCCATCTGTACTACTACTTTAGGTTGTGGACGGGGATTAGTGTCGTCAATTTTGTTGTTATACAACATTTGCAAAGAATTATACAATCAAGAAAGTCGTCCCCAGTAAATAAGGCTTTCTACTGGATTAATAAGCTCTCCCTGTTTGCATATGCTTTGAACATCCTGTTGTACTGTACTAGTGTACTACTACTGCTAGTGCTACAAAACCGATTTTATTGATTGAGGTGTAACTGAATGTTAGCATATGCTTATTAACAGTAACACACATGAGCCATGAAATGTTAACATATGCTTCCTGCTATTAGCACACATTGGCCATGCTTCCTGCTGTTAGCACACATTGGCCATCACAGTGCCTTCATTAGCTTGTTTATTTGCTATATTTTGTCCTGGGTAAAGAACTATGTCTCTATGAGCTCATTCGATGTTTGAACTTGTCCCTGGCCACAGCCACCAAAAAACACTCATTATTTTCATTCTTTTGGTATGACCAATACTTTCCATCTTAATAATAGGATGAGAGATACATGGTAACATATAACCCAACAAAGGATAAGGTATATGTTTTGCTCAAGGACCAAGCAAAGTCGAATGACATTCTCAAAGCTGCTTTCCATGTAAGTGTTTGTTCTTCACTGCGTTGCCATAGTTAGGGGTGTTTTGGTTCCTTTATCCTATATTCTGACATGGTGTTCTGTTGTACAGGCTCATGGTTTACTTATTTTATTAATGCATCACATGCACGGAAGCAAATGAACTCCAACTGGGCAGATCACTATGGAAACCTATACTCATGAAACATGGATTTCCTGGCAGGCTGGCACACATTGCAGAATCTTGCAAAATTGTCTCTTCCTCTTAAGGAACATTCAAGAAGAAAGCAAGAGAACAGGTAAAACTCCTTTTCTTTGTGATAAATCTGCTATCTCTGGCATTCCAACTACTAGATATAAAGGTATAAGAATTCATTTACACACACACGCACACATATTATTGTATCAGTGTTTTTAGGAAAATGGCGAATCGCGGTATCGCGTATCCGTATCGGGGTATCCTGGCAACATAGTAGGGAATTGCCTCCTACTCCTCTATATATGTGGCCTCATGGGCACTTGTAAGGGGACCTCACTCATTCACAATGAACTATAACATCTCCTCACTCTCATATACATATCATGTTTGACTCCTCTTGGTCCTCAATACAAAGGTACTTGGTAGCCACCATTTAGCCTTGAATCCCTTGATGCTATGACAATAGTATTGGATAATAACAAACAATTTATTTTGCTGAAAATGCTTCTTAGTTGTTCCCTATTCAGAATGTTCTGCATTAAGAATTCAAACGGATACCTAGTTAGGAAAAGATAGGACCTACCTGATATCAGTTGCTTTGTATTTTGGGTGGGAAACAAAGTTTGTCTTCCTGAATGTAATTAGCTTAATTCTTTGCCCCCACTTCATTTCTGCATGTGCCAGACAGTGCTTAACCCCATTTGTTCTGTATAAATTAATCCATCAAGCTTGTTGAAACTAACAGCTGGGTTGGTCACATGCTTGAATTCTTGCCTCATTTTTATCCATGCACTTGTGAAACTGCGAGGAACATTTCATGCTTACCCTGGTGTTTATTTCCTCCATTGTTTTTTCCCTAACTAGCAATAACTCATTTTACCTTTAAATTAGTTTGAATACTGTCCTGAAAACAATTGTGACAGGGGCAATTAAGTCTGATTAAACCTGCACGTTGGCTTAATCGAAGGTTGAATTTATGTTGTAACAGTTCTAGATTAGTAACATCTTTTAAATGTTGGGCACTGAACCGTGGTATTGGAAATTAACCTAATGGTTTTCATTTCCACAGCTCTGACTTATATGTAAGCGGCCCGTTATTGTAAGTGAAACATCAATACGAGTACAAAGATACATAGGTTGAAGCTGTTATGCCTGTTTGACGATTCTTTCGTATATGGCTTTGATCAAACATAAACTTTTTTTGCCATATGTCATTCTACACGTTCTGATTGAGTAATGACATGATACACAAATACTTTTGAACTTTAGATCTCTTGATTCATATACCTTTGACTTCAATTTTGAATAAAGTTGCTATTTTGGGTTATCCCTGATTATTCTTAGCTGTTTGTAGTTGGATATCAATGACCTGGACTGCTTCTATGCTGGTTGTTATTATGTTTTTTTTTGTGTGTAACCACTAGCTGTATATATTTCCATACTTCAAAGGGACTGATTCTAGACTAACACAGCTATATACCCTTAGCAGTGTGTTCAAGCAACAATAACAGACCACCGGCAGTCTTCCGTCACCTATTGAAGGATCTTGTGAAGAAGGCGGAGAAAAGTTATTTAAATGAGTTTGTGATTGAGCAGTGCCACAATACCATAGTGCATTACGCAGTTGACACTTGACATGATTATTGCCTTTGAGGGTAATTGACTACCACCAAAACTCTGATGGAGAATTATATATCTCAAATTGAAGAAAATATCAAAAATCTTGTGAAGGTATAACTTTTTTGACTTGTGGGACAAAGGCACATGCAGCAATTGTCCCTCACTTGTTTATCTGTTTTTTGTTACAGCAATATGTGGACATGTTTTGGATTGGTGCCGGTGTGCTTCAGGCTTGATGTTGAAGTCCGTGTTGTATTAACATGGCCCAATGTATCGATGTTCTTAATTTACAGCATGGCATTGAATTGGTATGCTCCTTGTGAGATATAATGGCATGACTGATGATCATAAGTCTTATCTGGATTCTTTGCAGGGACTAGTGTATTTTTATTTTTGAATATTTGCATGTTATCTGGATTTCCATTATTCAGCATGTTATTGGGAACTCATTATTAATATGCTTGGCGCTGTACAATATCTTATATACCAAAATAGGGTTGATACTTGGCACTTATCCCCAAATGACAGCATGTCAAAATTGTGAAATTACCAACCTGCATTTTAACGTTGGTTGTCATGAGATTGGAGTATTAATGCCATCACAGCAATTGCTACTGAATTATTAGCGGTTGATACGTATTTATTAGTAAAGTTGCATATAGGGTCTTTGTGATCCAATATTCCGATGTCAAAGTAAATGTAGATGCCTCATATAGCAAATGATGAATGGATGTACCAGTAAAGGAGCCTACGATTTCATTTTAAAATTTTGGTGAATTCAAAGTTTGAAACCGTACTGGTTAAACTAAACTGCTTTCATGAATCATGTTTAAGAATGATGTGATGAATGGGCTTTGAAGTTCAAATGCTCCTTTCCTGTGATAAGTTACTGATAAGAAGTGGCCTTAACACATCTGTAGAGCATATGATGGGTACATACGTACGAAGAGCTATTTTGTTCATGTATCCTCGCAGTCTAGAGAACACACACTTTCTAGTTTGCTGCAAAAACAACTGCGGTGGTAGGGACTGCTTAATTTTGTTTTCTTTTGTCTGTTCAAAATCCGACCTACTTTCATTCCCGAACGGGAGAAGAAACTGGCTTGTTTTCATCTTTCACTAAGTATATTTAGCAGTATCTTCATGGACTCATAGGTGAAATAGGAGTTTTTCTCTTTTCACAATGTGGCACGTTGGTGGTAGGGGCTTTGGTTCTGTGCTCGGCAAAGCAGCCAAAGCTTGACAGAGCATGAAAATTCCGCTTTTAGTTTGTTTATATGTTAAAGCATTTTGTTGCACCATCGCTATAAATGGTCTTTTGCAAATTTGCTGTACGATCTTGCATGGATGATTACTCAAAACACATGTTATTATCATGGTGAATATCATGGTAGGTGTAAGTTTGTAACTAATAAGGCCATGTCTGTATTGTCTTCTACTTCTGGCTTCTGTTTAGAAAAGCTAAAAGTCAATACGAAATCTGGCTTCTCCACTACTCTCGCTACGGGGATAAGGCAGGGGTCACCGATGCATTACCTGTCCCATTCTTATCGCTTCTATCATGCGTATGTATCTCTCCCTCATTTTTTGTACCATTTATCCTTTCATTCTAAAAGTCACTTCTTTTAGGTACTATTATTTATTTTTAGTCAAAAACTATTAGCAAAAGATAATATGAACACCCCTAGAACATTTTCCTCCACTGTCAAATGGTAATGCCTTTCATGGATGTTATCTTGATGCATGTCAGGTATCGTGGGAGTGCCACTATGTGATAACAAGCACTATTCGTGAATGGTTACTGATTGTGAAGTTGTAACACATGAGCTTTCTTTTTTGACTCCTCTCTTCCTCATTGGTTGATTTAGGGATATTGAGTTGTAAATTGTATGCTATATTTGGTTTCTACTCAATTGTTTGGAAATGCAAGACAATCATGCCCAGAGTTCAGGTCTTCGTCATCTGACCGATTACCCATTATATGCCTGCAGAATCTCTAGAGCAGACGTATTTTGTCCAAGATTTCACAAGGGGAGATAGACACGCACCTCGTCGTCCTATGTACATTTGGGCGAGCGTTTTGGTTCACTTCTCCTATGGGTCTCCTTAGCCCTTAGTGATCACCCTGAATTCCCCTCTCGTCATATTCTCCGATTGCTTAGCCATATACTTGCTATTCTTTTTAACGAATTTCATGTCACCCTTCAATATTCTCTGATTTCTTTGGAAGGCAAGGAATGGCCAGCTATTGTTCACATGTCACAAAGGATGGTATATGTATCTTGCTCTGCAGCAAGCGTCGGCATTGCAGGCAGCTGAAGAGCAGTATTACACCCAACTCAGCTGCCTAGACTTACTTGCCTCCTATTGATCGTAACCTCAAGTTTCTTGCAGGTTGCCCTCTCCGATGGCTTGAGATGCTTCATGGATACATGGTACTGCAGGTATAGGGGTTCTCATAAATTATCCTATGTCACGGGCGATTGCTCACAGGGGTCAATCTCCTCTTCATTCTGAAATTTTAGCTTCTCTTTCTTGCAGTTCATTTCTCTGACAATGAAGCCTTAGAGCAACTAGAAGCAACAGGCGTTCATATAGGCTTTTGATTTTGGCTTTTGACTTGACTTATGAGTAGTAACAATTTGTAAAGAAGCTTGTGGAGAGAGACACTAGAGTATGACTTTGGCCAATATAAATGAAGTCGTTGCAGTGTGTACTACAATCGATTAGTAGATTCTGTCTTGAAAAGACACTTTGTTTAAAAGCTAGATACTGTAGAAAAGACGTTTAGTATAGAAAACAGTTTCTAGAAGTCAATCATAAACAGGGACAAAATATTCATGCCGCTGGAATATCAAGCCTACTCTCAGCTTGTGTGGCCAGGTTCTCTCACATCCCAACTCAATAATGTGGCAGATTGTTTAGCAAAAGGAGAATGCGTCTAAACAAAATCAGTTTAAAGTTTGAACAGCTGGTGTGCATTAACCTCGTCGTTCTATATGGTTTGAAATACCTGAAGTTGGACAAATTATCACCAGCTAAAAATATGTGCTGTGCTCTCTTGTGCTCATGAAAATGTGAAAAGTACGCATGCGCCCTCCAGCTATTACTGAATGTACAAATGATGCACCCAATGTGCATTTGGTTGACAGACACCAGTGAAAGCGTCTCTCGATAGCATTGCAGGATGACGGGAACCCAAAATTTTTGTCACCGACCGATACTACTTCCTCTAGCAAGCGTTACGCCACCAGGTGGTCTCCATGGAATATTCCCGTGTGATTTTAGAAACATGCAGGTTTCATAAATCCTCCTTTTATTTATTTATTTATTTATTTATTTATTTTGGAATATATACGTAATAAGCACATGCGATAGTTAGCCGCACGGCCCGCACCCGTCTTCATGAACAACGTACAAACACGATCAAGCCGATGTGCCGGTAATTCATTTCAATGGAACGCCATTGAATCTGTCCTCCAAATATTGATGTCGAATTAAGCTTTGCCCACTGTGACGTTGCGTGTGCCTTTCTGAATGGATCGAGCAACGCTGATGCACGCACCGCTGGGACAAATCCAGTGTCTGAATTGAAAGGTGCTTGCAACGGCTCAGAACAGGAGAGGAACAGATGGTGAGTTCTCGGCCATATACGGCGTGGGCCGTACACACACACCCCGACTGAGGTGGTGATCGGTTCGGCTGAAAGCCTCATGGCTTATGGCTGAAAACACTGTAACTGGCTGAAAAAAGCACTGTAGCTGACAGAGACTTATTTACCATAATTAAATTTAAAAAAATTAAAAATAGAAAAAACATATTAGCCCATCACGTATAATGTAAACAAATATGAGGAAAAAAAGAACCGGTAAAAAAACTCAAAAAAAGCCAAAAGTTCAGAAAAAGACAAAATTTATGAATAGTGCAAAAATAAGCTGAAGCCATATTGATCAGGGCATGAATCTGAGGCTCTCATCGAAATGTATGCGACATACGCTACCACGTGCATGAGGCGAGCACTTAGGATATACGTCGCGCTCATTTCAACTTAAACTTCTAGATTTTAGTTTATTTTCACTATTTATAAATTTCATCTTTTTTGAACTTTTAGCTTTTTTGAGATTTTTACCGGTTCTTTTTTGTATTCGTTTGCGTTATCAGTGATGAGCTAACATATTTTCCAATTTTTAATTTTTTAAATTTAATTATGTCAAATAAGTTACCTTCAGATACAGTGTAATTTTAATCAATTATAATATAATTTCAGTTATAAACCACTATTTTTTAGCCTAACCGAGCATACTCATATTCGGTAGGCCTGCCGAAATCTTCTCGTATGGGCCAACATTACACGCGGCGGCAATGGTTGTCTTTCCCTTGAACATATGGCGACAGCTCACACAACTGAACCTACCTATGTTGTCTAATTTGGCAACTTCAACGTCTTATACTAATCTAACATCGTCCCAAATGTAGAGAAGTTAAAGATTTCAGTCCTAAGGTAGAGAAATTTAACAAGAATTCTATTCATTTTTTGACAACTTACCGGCCAGTTCAAACTATTGGATGGCGTCATAGTAAAAATGCTCTAAACTAGAAGTTCTGGGATGTTGGCTTGCTACAAAATGGAATTAAAGCCGGACAATCACTTACAACCAGCTCTATCTACGAAGACAGGTACTAGTTTAGTACCATGATTAACATGGAAAGAAGACGCAAACTGCTCCCCCACCGTCGTCGAATTCCGAAATGAAGAAAATACGGCGAAACCGGCACGCCAAACCGCGTTTACGCAGCAGCAGCCAGTAGGTGGAGGCGTCAAGTGGGAGCTCAGGGCTTAACGACTTGGACCCGGCAGCACAACGAGCAGAGCCGCCTTGTCCGGATCTCCACTCCACACCACGCCACTCCGCCCGCCCCGCCGTCTATCGCAGTATCATCCGCCCAAAAAGAAAAACAAACGAGTAAGCGCCGCCGTCGCCGGCAATCCCGTCCACGCTTCCGGCCTCCACCTGGCGGCGCGCCGTTCGCGTGGGGCTCCGGGTCCACGCGCCATCCGACGACTGATGTGGAGAGGCGGCACGTAGAGGACGCACCAGTCTCTCTCACTTTTCCTTTCCTTTTTTTCGGCCAGTCTCTCTCCTTGGCTTCCCTCTCTCTCTCCTATCGTCTTTTTCCACGGCTTATATAAAGAACTAGCTGCATAACGCGCGGCGCACGCCGCGCTAGCTACCGTGTGGACCAAAGTAAGAGAAAAGATAATTCGCAGGGAGTTTCATAAAAAAAAATCGAGGACACATGCGTAATTTAGGAAAAATCAAAGGTCTTTTCTGTAAAAAAACCGAGGACTTGTAAGGACTTGTACGTAAGTAAATAAGGACATATACGTAATTTAGAAAACCACGGGACGCTATCCTGCAAAAAGTTTCGGTGAAAAAAAACTGCCAGGGACCAAAGGAAAAACTTGCAGGGACCTTTTCGCGAGAAAAAAGGACCTTTATGTAATTTTCAGAAAGTATGAGGAAAGTGCCTCGGCCGGCCGTACGCAAATTCTCTTGCCACGCGCCGGCCGGCCGAGCGCAGTGGGCGACATGGCGCGGCTCGCTGGCCAGGAAACCCCCCGGAAATGTTATGGTTATGATTTCACGACCTGGTCGACGTACGTTGCTACGCATCCGCCAGCTGTGCGGCTGAGCGGCGGGGCCTACCGGACGTGCTTATCAGGCGCGCTATTTGTGGGCGTTGCCCAGTATGAGCCCGCACATTTGTACTCCGCTCTTTAGTGCTTCTACTTCTACTTTCTGATTTTTAGCTTTTTAATTTTACTTTTCTGTTTTTAGGATTTTTTTGTATTTTTTCTTTTATATTATTTGTGATGATACAATTTTTTTAATTTTTAAAATTTAATTACGATAAAAACTACTAACAGTTATAATATAAAAAATCACTATAATATTAAATAAGTCAAAAGGTTGGACTTAAAAGGCGAAATGAGCAGCACTCGGTTTGCGTAAATACGGCCGGATTAGCGTCATGTCCAAACCAAGTGCGTGGAGCAGACGCAGTGCAGCACACCAGTCCAACTCGACCTCGGCGCCATAAATTCCTTCTTCAATAATTGCGTCTCCAAAGTGGGGTTCATCCTAGCTGCCGCTCGAAAATGCTCCATCCACACGATACAGCTTACCATGCCATGCACTCGCTAGATGTTGTGCAGGGGAAGTTGTGGGCTTGTGGCTGCCACCTTGCAGCCATCCATATTTCGATTTTACTTATTTCAAATCAAAATATTGAATATTGCTGTAAACACCTCCATTTCTAGGAGCGCTGAATATTCCCACAACTATCCAGTATTATTTATTTACGGAGTACTATACATGAATAAGCATCAGTTCAATATGTGCTTACAAACAAGAACCAAACTTTATTACAGAAATAAGACTTAACAGCCTAGTTTTGGACACAGTGACACGTGCAAGTCCAAAGTTAACTTATAATACAAAAGAAACTCTTATAGGCATACTTGAGCGTGGCTAAAACCTATAATCAATCGTCTTCAACGAAGTAGTGTTCTTTTGAAACTTCATCAACAGCTTGTTCATCACTGCCCCATTGATTTTTCTGTTTGCTGTTTAGCCAGTAATGAGTATAACCATACCCAGTAAGTCATAAGGATAAATCCTAACATATCTACTTGCAAGGACATTCAAAGGATGGGAATATACTAATTTTATTAATGGGAGTAGATGCAATTTTATTTGTAAACATTTTTAAACAAGAAAGCACAAAACAAAAACTTCTTAAGGGGGGTTTCAATACGTGATTACTTAGCTTGCTCAGATTAAAACATAATGAAATCTACTTATGCCTCATTGTTGAAATCACCCAATAAACACAACTTCATTTACCGAAAGCACGACGTATTCAAATACCATTTATTTCACTTTGGAGAGTTGCCTAGCTTTACCCACAAGATTCCTTAACCCTCATGACTGAGTTAAGAAAACCAGGTGAAAGATCGAGGAGGCCGACTAGAGGGGGGTGAATAGGAGGTTTTAAAATTTTCGTCTAATTCTAATTAGCAATTTTAAACTTGATGGATAAATAGAACAAGATAACACTACCACCACTAATCAACTAGTGAGGCTCAAACAATCACTAGCACAAGTAATCGATTAAGAGCAATAACGAATAGTAGAGAACAACCGTTGCTACTCTAACTAAGCAAGCAAACAAGTAATATGAATGAAGAGCGTTGCTTGAATGAAAATGATCACAAGAGAGCAAACCACAATTTGACACGATTACTTTTTACCGTGGTGATCGGAGACTTGCCGGTCTCCCCTAGTCCACGTTGAGGTAAGCCCGAACAAATCGGACCGGCTCCACGAATGAGCCTAAACACCTCGATCACTATTTGTAGCTCTTTCCCTCTCCGGGTAGGCGAGCTCCAAGCCTTCACAATCTTCCGGGCCTTCTCACAATCTTCTTGAGAAGATCACCGGACCTCCGCCAAGCCGTCTAGGTGCCGGCAAGCACCAAGAGAATAGACCACTGCGGCTTGATCTCACTCAAGTGCTCAATGGATCAACTAGAATGCAATGCACTTGAATTTTTGGGTCAACTACCTCAAATGAATGCACAAGTGAGTGAATGAGGTGTGAGAGGTTGCACTAGGCTCAAATGTATTCAATGGAGGTTCAACAACATGTACAAGTTCTGGTGGGGGTGTATTTATACCCTCACCAACCTCAAATAGCCGTTGCAATAAACAATCCTGAAAATTCAGGAAATCCGGAACTACCGCAGGTAAAACCGCGGTACTTCCGGACCCTCGCTGACCGGTCAGAACGGCTATGTCAGAGTCAGAAGTAACAGTTAGTCAATGAGTGCGGTACTACCGCCGTTGAAATCGCGGTACTTCCGGAAGTCCGGAAGTTCTGCTCCAAGACCCGGTACTTCCGATCTCAGCGAGTTTAAGTTTCAATCTCAGCGCTCTCTGGAAATAAAGTTTCGCACCGGTATCCGGAACTTCCGCACATACGGTAGTTCCGCAGGTCAAACCGCGGTACTTCCGTTTTCCGAGAGGCTAAGTTAAACTCCGGGCGCTCTCTGGAAATAAAGTTCCGCTCGGGTGCCCGGTACTACCGGCGATCCGGTAGTTCCGCAAGTCAACCCGCGGTACTTCCGTTTTCCGAGAGACTAAGTCTGAGTCCGGGCGCTCTCTGGAAAAAACGTTCCGCCCGGGCGCCCGGTACTACCGGACCTGCGGTAGTTCCGCCCAATGTACACCGGAACTACCGGATTTTCTGACAATGCACAGATTTGATTTGATTTTAATTTCTAAGTGCATGCATGATCCTAAATTGATCCAAGGGGCACATTTGAACATGATCAAGCAATCACCATGATCCCTCTTAATAGTACGGCGTCTATCCTATAATTCGGTCTTTCAACCTAACTCCAAGACCGGTAAAATAAAATAGATACCTAAACTATTTACCTTGTCGCCCTAGAGATCTTTGAATCTTCATGGGATATTTTGTGAGCCTCTTTCTTTGCCATTTGAACTTATCCTTTCAAACACTTAATGCACACATTAGTCTCATATTCACATAAATTCATTAATTACCAAAACAAATATTTTTAGGGGCCTAGATGCTTTCACCAGGTTGTTTCACTGTTCATCTCTTTATATAGTCTCTACCCGATAGGTTCTTATCATACAACCTTGGGTATCCGCTGGCCAACATGGAACACTTCTGCCCGATTTGTGTGGGTCTACCGTTGTTAAGTATGGTTTTACTGTTTCTATACCACACCCTTCTGTAGATATTCAATCGAGTTGAGCAACTACTAAACTTGGGTTGATAATTCAACACTTGTGATTGAGCGATTATTGTGTCCCTTACTCATCATAAGTTTCTAGTCCTTATTTTTCACCTTGAGGCAGCCATCCTGGACGACATTGTTACTCTTCTGCACAAGCCTCAACCCTAGGGTAAGGTTGTGGACTTCAACCATCTAGTGGCTTTCCATAAGTCATTCTTACCCTAGAACCATGTTAAATAATTATACTAGCCAAATGCCAAGTCACTTAGTAGTATAAAATTTTGAGTGAGCTATTCTACAATTATTTATACCATAATTAAACAATATTAAGATTGTCAAGGTGAAAATGGCATCAGATTAAATGTGGTATTTTTCAGTGGTAGGACATAATTAATTAGCATGTCAATCTAAATATTTATTTTAATTAAATAACATTTCAGAAATTACATTAATGCAAATATTGTAATTAAATAATTTAAATTTCATGGGAATCAATTTGATCAAAAATTTGTAACTTGCCTTGCTGCTCTATGAACTCAATTGTCTTGTACACTTTTGTGCCCAGTTTCGGTTCTTGTACCGTCACCTCGGAATACTCGGGAACTAACGCAAACACATAGAATAACATAAGGTCCGTACTTGAAACTAATCAAGTTAGGAAAATAAATAAAATAAAAAAGAATAAAATGCAATAAAAACCAAATGGAGTTGGTTTGAATTTTATTGGAGCTTGATTTGGTGGAACGGAGGTCAAAATGGGTTCGTGGCATCGAGAAGATCGAAATAGGGTATTTTTGAATTTTGAGGTTCGGATGAACAAGATATTATAGCAGCTACAGTGACGGGCCGGCCTAAAGTGAATAGTGCAGCCCACGTGGAAATTCAAATTAAACAGCTGAGTGGGCCTCCTGTTTTGGCCCGGTTACGCGCACGCATGCCATCTCAGCTGTCGGTCAGCGGCGAGCAAACGGCTGAAGAGCGGCCACGTCGCCCCCGGGGGGTTGTCGTCAACCTCCGACCTCCTTAGCGGCGGGAAAATAGGACATCGCCCCCCACTATGATTCGGCGTTGACGGAGACCCCCAGCGGAAAAGGACAGCATGGTTGGGCACCTTGGAGGGTGGGGAACTCATTTTTAGGCTTTGGAAGGTGGGGGCATCAGTGGTAGCGGTCGTCTGCGGGAGAGATGATTCTGAGCTTCCCGACGGTGCTAGGGTTTCTTGGTGGTTCTTTGGCGAGGTGAAAAGTGTATTTACCATCTAGGATTCACCAGAAACTTCAAAGTGGCGGCTATCTGGTCTAAGGAACTCCCAAGAGAGCTATCTACGGGAAAGGTGTTTCGGCCGGCAGAGGCCCATGGCGCCAGAGCTCTCTGGAAATGCTCATGTCCAAGTAAGTTCTTCATTGTGTTTGGGATGTAAAGGTGGTGCTGTTGGCAAAAGCAATTGAGTTTTAATCAAGGAAGGAGATTGCGTTTAGGGTTTACCGGGCTCAGGAGAGGTTGGGAGAGGAGCTGCGACGAGAGAGAGCTCGATTAGGTGGTTCTGAGGGGTGGTGTGGAGTGGCGCAGAGCTCTCAATGAATGCAACCAAGCTATAAAGACGAAGGGAGGCAGTGGAAGCAGTAGGTTAGTTTCGGCATCACCTACACGTGGAAGGAGAGAGAGCGGAGCTCTACTGAGGGAGAGGGGGCGTGCAGGTAAGGTGGCATACGGTGTCTGCAAGAGATGGCGAGGCATGATGCAGCTGGTATGGCTTGGGTGCATGCGTTGGCTGGGGGTGGCAATGAGCCGCAGCGGGAGAGGTGCGGGCCAACTGGCGCGCTGCGCGAGGGGAGAGGGTGAGGTTGGCAGAAGGCGAGCGACTGGCTAGTGGGGCCACGACGTCAGCTCGTGGCAGGCTGGTGCGAAAAGCCGAGGCGAGCTCGGTTGCAATTCGACGAGAGGAAGCAGCTGCGTGGAGCAGTGAACAGAGCATTGGTGGAGGGAGGCTGGTTGGCCAGAGGTCCCAACGGGAGAAGAAGAATGGAAGCAAAAGAGGAAAGCACAATTTCAAGAGGATTTGCCAAATTAGGGAAAGATTTGAGAATTCAAACAAAAACAAAAAAAGAATTCAAAATGGGTTTGAAATTTTGTGGTGTTTCAATTGCTACAACTTGTGTTTCTACACAACGTTTGAAATTAACTTATTTGCAACGATAAAACATCAATATTGCTATTAGTCTACACATTCTTGCCAGCTCACCTAACTTGCCCGGGCAAGGATCGAGCAAGAGCTAGAAGCAATTTTTGCGAAAAGCCTGCCATATGGCCAGCCTTTTTGTTTTGCTTGGTTTAGTCCAATTTAGTATAGAATGAATATAGAATGAAGGTATTTAGGCATAAATACTCCCAATTTTACCCATGTAAGATGACATCAACTATCATGGTCGCCACATGTTCATGGAGCCATGGACCTCATGAACTATTGGTAGTGGCCTCATCAAATTTGTTGCGAGAGATAAGAAACGTTAAAACCTGTTGTTGTTTTTTGGCAACTAATATTTAAATTCAATTATCTTTGATAGTTCGTGTCTGATCTAGATATCTAAAAAATTCTCGTAATATTAACAATGAAAGGCGTGATGTTTGCTTCAATCTTTTATAGTAAAATATTTATAGACTACAAAAAATCAGCTTGAATAGCCAAGCAAATCATTACCAAAAATGGTTTGGCTCTCGTCCGTGTAAGTCTAGCATGTAATCCTAGCTCCTATCTTCGTCGTTCCGGAAAATTCCTGGCTACACAACGTCCCTCTGTTGGACTTTTGCCAGTGACTGTACACTAATTGGACGCTCACTAATTGGATTTTATTTTCCCCCACGTGAGCCACGCTTCAGTTTCGTGGTTCAGCTCTTCTAGAATCACAACATACACGTCACGTCAGTACACATCACGTCGCAACGGTAGAACCAGAGGGGCCTCATGGAACGCGAAGGATATGCTTATTCTGTCCACGTCTGTTTTAATTGGGGGAGCACCAATGCACCATTAATTATTGTTTTCCTTTTCTCCCTTCCAGCAACTTCAATCTGGCACAGTGTATCTATCACGTACTGAGCTGACTACGTGTTTACCAGAGACTGGCAGTGACCATAGCTCTTAAAAAGTGGGTGTGTTTAGGTTATGGCTGTGACTTTTAACATATGATTTTTATATTCTAATTGTTTGGGAGAGACAGTATATAGAGGACAGTAGTCATATAAAGACATATAATTTAAAAGCTAATTACTGTAACAGAAAACCGATAAGCATGAGCCTAAGCCCATTCGAAGGCACTCAAGAGCCATGTAAAACAAATGCTCATACGTACTCCATCCGTTCAAAAATATATGATATTTTTATATTGATATGGTCTTTAAATGCAAATTTAATATTACTTTTTTATAAATGTATTCATAACATAATATAAAATTAGTATATTATGACAAATGTTGTTCATGACTTGTCTAATGACAGGATTTTCACATGACCAATTCAAATAGATTTTTACATATTAGTAGTCAAAGTTAAGAAAGTTTGATTGCACGCTTTTTAAAACATCACATATTTCTGAACGAAGAGAGTATATCATATTAGTATATAGCACTAATCAGCAAAAATATTATAAAATGTTCATCAAGATTAAAAATAAACAAACCAGATTGATCCCAAAGCTCATTCATTTCCAAGGACATTTGTACATGGTCCTAACTGCGAAAATCAAAGATGAGACAACTTACACATAAAAATTGAAACGGATCTTTTGTGTTAATACCATGTCCTAGTTGGGACCTTAGCAACATATTCCCGCTAGAAAGATGTAGGGACAGATAGACGATGGAGACGTTGCACACCGTGTGAACATTATGCGCGCTATAGCATGTAATCCAACCAAGGTGTACGTTTCAGGTACCACTACTACAGAAAGGCTAATAGTAGACGGCAAATCACAGACGGTTTTGTGAAACCGTCTGTAATGTAAACTATTACAGACGGGTTTAATTTGAAGGCCGTCTGTGGTATTTGTGGCGGGAAAAAGGAGTATCACAGACGGTTCTTACCGCTGAACCGTCTGTGATACTGGAATATCACAGACGGTTTTTATTAAAAACCGTCTGTGATAATCTGGGATTATCACAGACGATTTTTTATTAAAAACCGTCTGTGTTGTGTCGACTATCACAGCCGGTTGTTGTTAAGAACCGTCTGGGAATGTTCACAGACGGTTTTTCACAAGAACCGGCTGTGATGTCCCTTTCTCTGTCACATTCTAGATCAGAGGTTAATATATAAGTACACATTGCTTCTAATAACTTAACTACAGAACTACTGAGACAAGAGATCACAAATTAAAGGCAAATTTATTAATTTCAATTAGAGGCAAATTTATTACAAAAGTCGCACAGGTACAGAGTTTCCCAGATTGTATTCTTTTGGGCTTCGTAAGCTTCTTCTTCAACTTGGGGACTTGGAGGATCAGCCGCTAAATTCTCGAACGCCGTTAAGATTGCCCTTGTCCTTAGCACTTCCTCGTGCAGCCTGGGCAAATGATCAGCAGCATCCATAATGTCGTAGAGGATAGCATGAAAAGATTCCTCAGAATCTGCCGTTTCTGCTTGATCGGCAAGGCTATCCATCAGTCTCTGCAATGCGTGTAGAGCTTCTTCCGCATTGCGCACATTGTGGAGAAGAACTAGGGTGAGGGCCGTTTCCCTTTCTTGAGCGGCAGCGAGACGCCTCCGTCGACGGCGGAGGATCAGGTCAAGCTGACGGATGCAAGAAAGTCGGGGAAGGAGAGCAGGGCGGGTGCGGAGAAGCTGCTCCAGATGCAAATTGCTGGCCGCCTGTGTAAGGTTCCGGCCGAACAATTCGTGATGAACAGATGAGAGGAAGGAGATGATCACAAGAACAGTAGTAGAAGCCATGTTGTATTGTATATTGTATTGTACGTACGTAGAAGACCTGGATTAGGAGCGCATATTTAACCTTTAGCACAAACGGTTCGTATACCCAAACATTAATGATATAGACGCTTCGTATAACGATCGAGAGACGTTAATTAGACGATCGAAACACGAAGCGTTCTGGCATCGAAACACGCGCGAAGCAGTTCTGATATGAAACCGTTCGTCTGATATTAATATCACAGACCGTTATTAATACGAGCCGTCTGTGATAACTAAACATCACAGACGGCTCATATTAATAACCGTTTGTGATAACTAAACATCACAGACGGCTCGTATTACGAACCGTCTGTGATAACTAAACATCACAGACGGCTCGTATTAAGAACCGTCTGTGATATTTATTATCACACACGGTTTGCGTTAATAACCGTCTGTGATAATTACATACCACCAATAATTGGCGTGTGATATCACGTGTCACCAATAATTGGCGTATACCCAGGATTCGATCTCACCCGTCCATTCTCTCCACATCGAATGGCTGGCACCAGTTCCTCCCACGGCCAGGCCCTTATTAATAACTCCCCATCAACCTTTCCACCGGTACTAGTCACGCGTGAGTTCATCCACTAGCTAGCTTCCTGCATGCATCTCCCCTCCGCTGTGAGCTAGCACCTCCATCGCGGCAGGTCCGGTTCATACTAAACAACACACTCTTGCCGTAAGTGTCGTAAGTGTGTCTTGTTTAGTGTGACCGGTCGTGCCGCGAAGGGTTTGTTAGCTTGATATCCTGTAATAGATCGATCTGAATGTGTTGTTGAGTTTTTGTGCTTGCCTCTGTATTTGCATGTTCCTCGACGATGCCGACTACTGTCGAGATGTTGCCTGAAGCTAGCTTCCTGCATGCATCTCCCCTCCGCTGTGAGCTAGCACCTCCATATCGCGGCACGTTCGGTTCATACTAAACAACACACTCTTGCCGTAAGTGTCGTAAGTGTGTCTTGTTTAGTGTGGACCGTCGTGCCGCGAAGGGTTTGTTAGCTTGTTATCCTGTAATAGATCGATCTGAATGTGTTGTTGAGTTTTTGTGCTTGCCTCTGTATTTGCATGTTCCTCGACGATGCCGACTATTGTCGAGATGTGATGTCCACTCTGACAATCCTTCTTTTTCCTGCAAAATTCAAGGCAATTTTATTACAAAAGTTCAAAAAAAGACATTTCCAGATTTTTCAGCAGCCGACGTTGCCGACTTCTTCTCTGAGCGACTATCCATCTGCTTTTTCCCACTTCTTTTCTTCATCCGAGGCCTGCAGCTGTGTCTTGAGGAATGCCACATCTGAAGACCCAAGAGCTGGTCAAGAACTGGTCTTCAGATGTGGCATTCCTCAAGACACAGCAGCAAGCCTCGGATGAAGAAAAGAAGTGGGAAGAAGCAGATGGATAGTCGCTCAGCGAGGTCGGCATTTGGGTATCACAGACGGTTCTATTAACGAACCGTCTGTGATAAAACAATCACAGACGGTTATTAACACGAACCGTCTGTGATAGTATGCATCACAGACGGTTCGTGTTAAGAACCGTCTGTGATAATGTAAACTATCACAGACGGTTATTTATGTGAACCGTCTATGATAGGCAACAATCACCGACGGTTATTAAGTTGAACCGTCTGTGATATTGCTTGTATCACAAACGGTTCATATTAGTAACCGTCGGTGATAATTCACAGACGGTTATTAATACGAACCGTCTGTGATGTATAATTTTCACAGACCGTTTGTGGTTGGAACCGTCTGTGATATTCTGCGTAGTATTAATTGCTTGGCGTACTTGCTTGAAGGATGTCGACACCGATCTGTCTTCATTGCGCTTCATCGGTGGAGCAAGGCGGCCGGCTTTAGGGAGTTGGGGGTGAAAAAATATCACCGTCTTCTTAGTGATCTGATCAGAGGTTAGTATACTTAACATTCTTAGTGATCTGATCAGAGATTAGTACTCAATTACATAACATTCTTAGTGATCTGATCAGAGGTTAGTAGTAGGGGTAATAATCATTTTTGACACCCATTTGTCACTTGTGTAGCGTAGATGGACCGAAGCTGGATATATATTGAGAACCGTGTGTGTGAAGAGTACATTACTGGCGTGTCTGCTTTTAGAAGGGCGGCCGAGCTGGATATGTTGAAGAAGGGGATGAAATATATGTATTGCCCATGTATTGATTGTGATAATCTCAAGATGTTTAGCAACTCAGCGCAGATTGAAGCTCACTTGATTCGAAGGGGTTTCAGAAAAGGGTACAAATGTTGGACCAGTCACGGTGAAGAAAAAAGTACACAAGAAGGTAGTTATGACATAGTCGAGGGAGGCAACGATATACCAGATGTGGACTGTTCTTTCGATCATGAGGATAGGTCGCAGGATGACAATCTGGATCAGATGTTACGTGATGCAGAAGGGAACTATAGTGAGAGAGAGTTTGGTAAATTCGAGGGCTTGATGGAGGACTCGGAGAAACCTTTGTTCCCGGGCTGCAAGCCGCAATACACGAGGTTGTCATCAGTTCTAGAACTGCTAAAATTGAAGGCAAGCAATGGTTGGTCCGACAAGAGTTTCACGGCATTATTAGGTCTCCTAGTGGACATGCTTCCAACAGGAAATGTGTTGCCGAGAACCACCTACCAAGCCAAGAAGATTCTTTGTCCATTAGGAATGGAAGTAGAAAGAATACATGCATGTCGGAATGATTGTATCCTGTACCGTAAAGAGTATGCTAGCTTACATGTTTGTCCGGTGTGCAAAGCATCCCGATACAAGCGTAAAAATGACTCTGATGATGGGAAGGGCATCGAGGTGAAGCAAGGACCTCCTGCTAAGGTGATGTGGTATCTTCCTGTAATCCCCCGTTTGAAGCGTTTATTTGCAAACCGCAAGGATGCAAGATTGATGCGTTGGCACTACGAGCAGCGTAAGAAAGACGGAATGATAAGACATGTTGCTGATTCTGCCCAGTGGAGGAACATCGATAGGATGTTTGTAGATTTCGGTGTGGAACCGAGAAATATAAGGTTTGGGTTGAGTACAGATGGAATGAATCCTTTTGGTAACATGAGCAGCCGACATAGCACCTGGCCCGTGACTCTGTGCATGTACAACCTTCCTCCTTGGCTGTGTATGAAGCGGAAATATATTTTGATGTCACTACTTATCCAAGGGTCGAAGCAACCTGGCAACGATATTGATGTGTTCCTAGCCCCATTGGTGGAAGATCTTGCAATACTGTGGAATGAAGGGGTACATGTATGGGATGCGGACAAACGAGAGAACTTCACTCTACACGCCATGTTGTTCTGCACCATTAATGATTTTCCTGCCCTTGGTAACCTGTCAGGGTTGAGTATAAAAGGAGCCAAAGCGTGTCCGCACTGCTTAGATTATACCGAGAGTGTGTGGTTGAACAACTCGCGAAAAACTGTGTACATGCGTCACCGTAGGTTCCTTCCAAAGTATCACCCATACCGCAAGATGAAGAAACAATTTGACGGAAAAAAAGAGGATGACTCAGTACCAAGACCTTTTAGCGGGAAAGAGGTGTATGATATGGTCAAGGATATAAATGTTGTGTTTGGAAAGGGACGTAAATTGAGAAAGAACATGTGGAAAAAGAGGTCAATATTTTGGGACTTGCCTTATTGGGAGCACTTAGAAGTTCGCAATTGCATCGATGTCATGCACGTAGAGAAGAATGTATGTGACAGTTTGATTGGTCTCTTACTGAACATTCCTGATAAAACAAAGGATGGTGTTAACGCAAGGCGTGACTTGGTCGCTATGAACATCAGGACCGAGTTAGCACCGATAGAGACCGATAAAGGCCGGACGTACCTTCCCCCAGCATGTTACACTCTGTCTAAGTCCGAGAGAACTGAATTGTGCCAGTCCTTAAATGGTGTGAAAGTTCCATCCGGTCACTCCACAAGCATGAAGAAACTTGTTTCCATGGAACATTTGAAATTAATTGGCATGAAGTCTCACGACTGTCATGTGCTAATGACTCAAATGCTACCTGTTGCAATTAGAAGTATTTTGCCGAACAAGGTTCGAGTGACAATCATAAGGCTATGTTATTTCTTCAACGCAATTGCTCAGAAGGTCATTGATCCGGATGGACTAGATGCTCTGCAAACCGAGGTGGTGACAACTCTATGTCATCTAGAGATGTATTTCCCTCCATCATTTTTTGATATCATGGTCCATCTCATTGTCCACCTTGTGAAAGAGATAAAAATATGTGGCCCCGTATTTCTACGTCATATGTACCCTTTCGAGAGGTACATGGGAATTCTGAAGTCCTATGTACGCAATCGATCTCGACCGGAGGGTAGCATCATCGAAGGTTATACAACAGAAGAGGTCATTGAATTCTGCATCGGCTACATTTCTCAGGTAGAGCCGATAGGTGTACCTCTATCTCGTCACGAGGGGAGGTTAGAGGGTATAGGGACTATCGGGAGGAAAGCAATAACTCCGGATCAAAATACGTATGCTCAAGCCCATTTCATGGTTTTACAACACATGACTGAAGTGACCCCATATATTGAAGAGCACAAGGACATGCTACGTCAGGAGAATGCAGGCCGATCAGAAGTTTGGATCACGAGACAACACAACCGTCAGTTCAACGAATGGTTGAAGGCGCAATTGACTAGGAGGTCGTCAAATGAAACACTACAATGGTTGGCAAAAGGGCCAAAATTTACAATTGTGACATGGCAAGGATACGACATTAATGGCTACACATTTTATACAACAGATCAAGATAGAAAGAGCACAGTGCAGAACTCAGGTGTCCGCATAGATGCCTATGATTCGCACGGCAGTACCGCTGGCCGAAGCTCGTACTACGGGCTTGTAGAGGAGATTTGGGAGCTTGACTACGTAATTTTCAAAATTCCTCTATTTCGGTGCCGTTGGGTCCAACTCCCACGGGGTGTAAAGGTTGACAAGTACGGCGTCACTACCGTGGACCTCGAATGTGTAGGATACAAAGACGAACCATTCGTACTCGCGAGGCAAGTTGTTCAAGTATTTTATGTAACCGACCCGGCAAATAAGAAGCGCCATGTAGTTCTTCAGGGAAAAAGAAGGATTGTCGGGGTTGAGAATGTTGTGGATGAGGAAGAGTACAATCAATTTGATGATTTGCCTCCATTCGGAGACGGCATCAGGCTCGATGAAGAACAAGGCGATGAAGCAAGCTATATGCGTATCGATCATCGTGAAGGGCTTTATTTAAAATGATATAGCCAAAGTGTAATAAATGATATAGGTTATGCATGTGTTTTTCATAAATGTATGTATGTTCCATTGTAATTGTAAAATGACTAAGGAACCCATGCATTGTAATTGTAAAATGACTAAGGAACTATATGAAATAGTTATATTTATGGTTATGCTTGCGTTTTTCATAAATGTATCTATGTTCCATATTGTAATTGTAAAATGACATAGGAACCTAGCTGGCTGCGGGTATTTATAGTGAACTATCACAGGCGGTTTATCAAAAGAAACCGTCTGTGATAACACATCACAGACGGTTCTATCGACATAACCGTCTGTGATATTCATTATCACAGACGGTTCTATCTATAGAACCGTCTGTAATAATGCATATCACAGACGGTTATATTGATAGAACCGTCTGTGATAATGCATATCACAGACGGTTATATTGATAGAACCGTCTGTGATAGATCATCTTTAAATACCCGCAGCTAGGTCTGCGGAGTCCGCTCTGCCGCAGTCTCTTGTCTCCACTCTGCAGCGCCCCTGCTAGCTAGGTTTTGCTCCCTCCCTCCCGACGCCACCGCTCCCGACGCCGCCGCTCCCTCCCGAAGCCGGCGGTCCCCCCCGACGCCGGTCCCTCCCTCCCGACGCCGCCGCCGCTCCCTCCCTACGCCGCCCCCTCCCGAAGCCGGCGGTCCCCCCCGACGCCTGTCCCTCCCTCCCGACGCCGCCGCTCCCTCCCGACGCCGCTCCCTCCCGAAGCCGGCGGTCCCCCCCCCCCCCCCGACGCCGGTCCCTCCCTCCCGACGCCGCCGCTCCCTCCCTACGCCGCCCCCTCCCGAAGCCGGCGGTCCCCCCCGACGCCGGTCCCTCCCTCCCGACGCCGCCGCTCCCTCCCGACGCCGCTCCCTCCCGAAGCCGGCGGTCCCCCCCGACGCCGGTCCCTCCCTCCCGACGCCGCCGCTCCCTCCCGACGCCGCTCCCTCCCGAAGCCGGCGGTCCCCCCCGACGCCGATCCCTCCCTGTGCTTCACATGTTAACTTTATGATATATATATGCTTCACATGTTATATGCTTCACATGTGTATATATATATATATATATATATATATATATATATATATATATATATATATATATATATATATGCTTCACATGTTATATGCTTCACATGTATATATATATATGATTCACATGTATATGCTTCACATGTATATATATATATGCTTCACATGTTATATGCTTCACATGTGTATATATATATATATATATATGCTTCACATGTATATATATATATATATGATTCACATGTTATATGCTTCACATGTATATATATATATATATATATATATATATATATATATATATATATATATATATATATATATATATATATATGCTTCACATGTTATATGCTTCACATGTATATATATATATATGCTTCACATGATATATATATGCTTCACATGTATATGCTTCACATGTATGTATATATATATATATGCTTCACATGTTATATGCTTCGCAAGGTCTATTTGGAAGGCTCATAGCTCACTGCAATTAGCTAATCGTTAGAACTTTGTCAAAGGGCATAAAGCAAGTGACACACTCCAGTGTATCTTGTTCAATGAACTTGATGCACTGGTTTGTGTCACTTGATTCATAGAACTTTGACAAGCTGGGTCCATAGCTCACTTCAGTTAGTTTTTTCTTAGAAGAGAGATGGTGTCCACACAGTCTTCGTCGTCGTCATCTGGGTCTCACGCTCCCAAGACTGCGAAATCTAAACGTGGCCGAGGAGTATCGAAATGGCCAGAGGGCCGAATGACCATCACGGTGGTCTCTCCGGATGGGGTCCCTCTGGAACCGTCGAAAGCAGCGTCATCATTTCGGACTACCTGCGGAATAATTGGAAGGCAACGGGTCCCCATCACCATAGCAAGCTGGAAAGATTTGACAAAGGATCACAAAAATCAGCTATGGGAGGAACTTACAAATTCGTTCGAGTTCCCAGCAGAAGCACAGGGACTCGTGCAACGGCAAGCGCTCCTCGCGATGGGAAAAGCATGGAAGAATTTTAAGAGCACTCTTGTGACGAAGTACGTGGCCGAGGATGTCACGCCCTTCACGAAGTATCCTTTCGTGTCGCCGGAAACATGGGAGGCCTTTGTGCAGATGAAGACGACGCCCGAATTTGTACAACAAAGTGCGGCGCACAAGGATCTCCAGTCACAAAACACGCACCCTCACAGACTCGGCACTGCTGGGTACGCGGGTAAAATCCCGCAATGGAGGATGCAGGATGAGGTCGCAATCCGATCGGAGGCCTCTCCGCCATTTGCCGGGATCGCAAACGAGCGCGCTCGAAACTGGTTAAGAGCGAGGTCATCAACCACATCTTCGGGTGTCTCTTTCAAAAACCCCGCAGATGAGGAAGTGTCCCAACGCATGGTAAAATATGTTAAACAACATACTTGTTAACACCTCTTGAACTTCATGGGTTCAAAAATAACATGATTAATTGCCTCTTGCAGCAATCATTGACTACCGAATCTTCTCGTGGCTCCTTTGAAGAATATAGGGAGATAGATTTACTATCACAGGCCTTGGGAAACAAGGAGCACCCAGGTCGCACACGAGGCATGGGGGTTTATGTACCTTGGAGGCACGGATTTCCAGATTACTCCGAGACATATAGGAGTAGGAAGAGATCCAAGGCGTACCGCAGCGAACAAATAAAACAGGAGCTTCGTGCTCAACTTGAGGAACAACTATCTGCCTCACTTCAAGAGCAGACTGCCTCACTTCGAGGAGAGATAGATTCGTTGCGGGAAGAACTGAGACAAGTCCGCAACCAATCGCAACCCACTCCTAGTACTGCGGTACCCAGTCCCCCTCAACGTCGCAGTAGCTGCGCGTCCACACCAATTTCTGAACATAGCGACGACCACTTACGTATTGATGACATTCAGGTAATGTACCTCTTTAGAATGGTACATAGATCTCTCTGGTGGACGCCTTAACTCATCTTGTATCGTTATGTAGGAGCCCATGCCTTGCACCCTCACAGTCAGGCTTGTTGGCTCTATTCCCGTTGATGCTGGGCGCGGCATGGTGTATCCATTGCTACCAGGGACGCTCGTGCACGGTGTACAAGTAGACACCGGTTTCATGAAGGTCCAGGTGGACATGATTAATGATATTTTTAAGCCCGTCCCTCTTGAGAAGCCCCCAAACGAAGAGATTAAGACATACGGGGATGCCGTCCACACATTCATTCAGTGGCCCAAGAGGGACATCGTCCTCGACATGTCTGTGCCACAATCTTCACATCCAGTGGCGCAAGAGGGACGTCGCCCTGGACCTGGCACATCGGCTCCGGTGGCTTCACCTCCACCTCCAAATCCAGTAAAGTCTGTTGCATCGGCTCCTGCCGAGACGCCACCGAGAACATATCATAAGCGAGGCTCCAAGGCCTCCAAGGCTCATGTGACGAAAGTTAAGCCGCGTCCCGTGCCATGGAAGTTTGTTCTAGGAGTGTCGTTATTGCCCGATTCACAATTACGCCAGGTTGGTATGATTTGCAATAGATTGCATGCCTGGTACATGGAGAAGTCCAACATGAAGCCAAACCGGCAGAGTGCATTGACTCTGAAATATAACGACACGCATTTCCTCAACGACTTGGGCTACATCGTCGTGACATTCGATGATTTATTCTTACTATTCAATCTCGACGAACTCGACGCCTCACTTCTACGATGCTGGACACTGTAAATGTACTGCACAATGAAGTTCTACATTCACGTTATACAGATAAATGTCATTACTCTTTCTTTATGTATAGATACATGATCCAAGAAGTCCGGCGATCGCGACGACCGGTGGGTTTCCTCGACCCTCACTTGGTCTCCGAGCAATGTATCAATGCAGATGCATCCTTCGTGCAAGGTTACATAACGAGGGGATTGATTGCTCACACCGACAAGGAATACATCATGGTACCCTTCAACCAAGGGTAAGTGCTTCACTAGTTGCCACACATATGTTTCATTTGTACATTACATGCGGCATGAACTTAGGATTAATCACTATGGCGACACACATGACTAGGCATCACTGGATTTTGCTTGTGATTGTACCAAAGTGGAGCAAGGTAATATACCTTGATTCCCTCCTTAGGAGCAACCACGACTTCAGTCTTGTGCAAGAAGTACTTAACAGGTAAACTCATTTCCTCCATACATAACTCTATTGTAATATTTCTTTTGTTTGCCACGGCCGAGGATAAGTTTTTTGAATCACGTAGGGCGTTTGCCGATTATGTTGCTCAAGGAGGAAGACACGACAAATCCAGTGACACGCTACGACACAAAACGCGATTTCCGGTACCCGCTACAACACAACAATCCTATATCATACTTTGTTATAATACCTCTAGAATTGACAATACCGATGTATGTAATTCTATTTTTGCAGTGCCACCAGCAGCTACAGGGCAACGTATGTGGATTCTACGTTTGCCGCCATATGAAGGAAATCATTGCTACTAAGATCAATGATCCAGAGGTTTGTCAGGTCCTTCCAATAATTATTACTTTCTGATTATATATATGTATTTGTATTACACACACATGCTAATTAATGACTTAACATTGCTCCTAGCGACAGCGGGTGCACTTCGACGAAAGTGCATATGATCTTGACAATCTCATGGAGATTCGTGCAATCATCTCCCAATTCTTGCTAGGAGAGGTCATAAGTAGGAAGGGAGAGTTCTACGCCGGCAATGGTGATAATTAGATGTTGAAACATTGGATTCAACTGTACAAATCAAACAATTCCTTCAAATGAATTCATTTGTCAGATTTTGTGTAACGATTTTCATTCTATATATATATGTATGTGATCTGCTGTGTACGAATTTTGTTGTAATTTACTATGAGTTGCAATTAACTTATATCTGTCATTTATCTGTAATCTGCTTGCTTGCTTGCGTTCAGAGGGCATGGCTAGCATATCCTGAGGCTAGCCAAAAAATATCAAATAAAATGGATGATGCACTTGGTATCACAGACGGTTCGTTGTTAAAATCCGTCTGTGATACAATATCACAGACGGTTTCAAAGAGTGCCGTCTGTGGTGTGAATGATATCACAGACGGCCTTTACTACTGACCGTCTGTGATACACAAATATCACAGACGGTTAGTAATTAAAACCGTCTGTGATATACAAAATATCACAAACGGTTAGTAATAAAAACCGTCTGTGATATTGTATATATCACAGACGGTCTTTATTACTAACCGTCTGTGATATTCGAGTATCACAGACGGTTTTTTTATAAAAAACCGTCTGTGATAGTCTCGTATCACAGACGGTTTTTTTAAAACCGTCTGTGATACAAGACTATCACCGACGGTTTTTTTATAAAAAAACCGTCTGTGATACTCGAATATCATAGACGGTTAGTAATAAAGACCGTCTGTAATGTTGTTATCACAGACGGCTTGGGAACCGTCTGTGATAACCACAAGTATCACTGACACCTAGACACTGACGGTTCAGGAACCGTCTGTGATGACGGTTCCGAACCGTCTGTGATAGGGCTGTCTGTAGCAGTGTACTATGTGGTCACATGATCAACTAAAGTTTAATAAGAAACAAACTGTGTTATGTAAATTTGCATAAGTACTTGTAATAGCATGATGGTTCGCGTATTTGTGTGGCTGGATTTATTTTAAATTATTGTAATATCAAATCATATAACTTAAATAGTTGATAATACATTTACCTATCTTGTAGTCTATTTAGGATTTTAAGGCATCATAAATATTAGAAATGACAATAGAATCTTGAAGGAAAATATAACTTGAGAACGTAATTGTAGTGTAAGCTTTGATGAAAGAAAATCATTGAGCACAATAAATTGTTGGGGTTTCTTAGAAACGTGACCGGTCGTATTCTGTATTCATGGGCTGGAAGTTGGAACGTTTTGTATTGTATACAAGTACAACTGCATGCATACCTTTATATTTTCCTACTCGGTTCATGTTGGCATGTTGCCTGTATTTTCACGGAACGCCGACGCTTCGAGTCTTCGACTAACCTAACGCGAGCGGCGAGCCCAGAAGATCAACGCCGCGCCGTCGCGCCGATTCGCCGTCTTACCGAAGTGCCGCCCGAACGAAGCCCCGAACGTGAAGTACTGAAGTCTCCTGCGCCTGGCAGCCTGCGCCCGAACTTGATCGTCTCCTGCGCCTGCGCGCAGCGCGCTGCGCCCGTGCGCCGACATCGTGGTCGTGACTCGTGAGCCGTGAGGCCGTCGCAACCGGCAGCCCGAGAGTCCCGATCAGGCGATTCAGTGATTCACCTTGCCATCTACATCCGTCGCCCCGCCTCCCGATTGCTTATTTGCTCGTCGCCTCTTGGATCTCAGTCGCCGTCTGGTTTCTCTGAATTCTTGATTCCATCTGCATCCGTCGCATTGAGAAAGATTGAATGGCTTGGCTATGTGCTGCATTGAGAAGAATATCTTGGACGACATTGATCTCGATGTTATTATTAATGATTTTGCATCAAGAAGTGCTAGAAGAAGTTCCTTTTTATGAAAGACATTGGATATTTGTCGCTCCTATTTGAGGTAAATTAATTCTTACTAGTTACATTTGGTTTATGAACTAGTTAGTAACTAATTAGTTTATCATGTTAGAACTATTGATTTGTGTCACTTTAGACAATATAAAGTTTAAACTGCATATTTTATAAGTAAAAAAAATTTATAGTAAAGGGCCCATATAGCCGAATTCGCCCTAGGGCCCTTGAAAACGTTGAGCCGGCCCTGTGTATATGTACCTCTATTTAATCTAAGCAAAATGTAGATTATATGTGTATGACAAATTATCTTAATATTTTCTTTGCATATATGACAAATGTATATGTACCTCTTTTGCATATTTTCTTTTTATTTTTATTCCAAAATTCATTTTTTTGTAATTCATATATAGATTCATTTTCTAATTCTTCTATAACTTTTATTCCGAATTATAATTATTTAGGGATTTTACTTTGTAATTTGTATTGAAACCAAGTTGCTAATTTTATTTTATTTTTGCTCTGAAGTTTAGATATTTTGAGTTGTATTTGACATGGACTCTTTCTTTTAATATATAATTGTTTTGGGATTTTACTTTAGAATTTGTATCGAAATTAAGTTGTTTATTTTATTTTATTTTTATTCTAAATTTAGATATTTTGCATTATACTTGATATAAACTCTTTCTTTTAATCTGAACCCACCATAATGGGTGGTCTATATCTTTTTTCTTCCACCAATTAACATGAGAATTTCTAGGACTTAAAAGTTATATTGCTTTAAGAAGATAATAGAATATATTTACGAAAGAAAGACGTACAAGGACTATTGTTGTCTTCTTAAGATTATCGGATAATCTAATTTACACTGTACATATCATGAGCCCACTGTTCATACATCTAAAAAAAAGGAGAAATGTCAAACACTTGTGAGCGTAGCAGCACTGAAGCTCAACTGAAATAAACATTCAGCAGCACTGGAACTCAACTGAAATAAACATTCTCGAATATTATTCATTGTAGGATAGGATTTTATCATACATTCATATAATTATCAAACCTCGTTTATGGAATGGAGTAAATCTGGTTGAATCACCGTTCCTTTACGGTCCCGGGGGGGCGTCGGCAGGGAGCTGCCAACGACCCGAGGTCCTATCCCACTCATAAATGGACGGTAGCGGTGCGTGGTACATGATGGGAGGTACGTCCAGCAATTCATCAGGGAGGCGGCAGTGTCGCTGCCGCAAGCGTGTGATGGAAGCGGCGCGGCGGCATCACGCAATCCGCGGGCAACCGGCGCGTGCCGGTGCTTGTGCGCGGGTGGGGGCGGCAGTACTAGCTGTCGGTCAAGGCGAGCGCCTGCGCCTCGAAAGAAAAGAAACCGGCGCCCGCCCCAGTGGGCGCGGCGGGTGGGTGCCCCGCGATCCAAGCAACACGCCCGCGGAGCCGGCGGATGCCGACATTTGGGCAGCGCGCCACCGGGCCCACCGTGCGCGCGGTCCGCGCCCCACGCTCGTCGCTCCGTTAAACGCCGCCGTCAGGGGATTTTCTGCGTCTGGTTGTTTTCCAACGGATATGTGACCTCATGAGCCTAAAAGCTCAACTGGTAAGAGCAAGTATAATAAGAGACTGTTAGTAGGCTGTATGCTGAGGTGGAGGAGAGAGAAGAGAGGTGGGCTGTAAGTTTACAGACAACTGAATCACAAGAACCAAGAAACTTTGTGAGAGAAAGGGGTGGGTCATACAGCCTTCAGCTGGCTGTAAACTACTATATGAATGGACTGATAAGTAGGCTGTAAGTGTCCATACAGCCAGCTGAAGGCTGTATTATTCGCCTTGCTCTAAGTAGAACTCAAAAAGTAGCTCCATCCTATTCGCCGAATCGGCTAATGCTTCTGTTCCTGTCGTGAATGTTTCACGAGTTTTAGGTCTCTTCATTTAGATTTGGGTTTCTGACTTTCGGTTTTTTTTATTTTTAAATTTTATTTTTTTATTTTTAGGTTTTTTAGCTTTTATGTCAGTTATTTTCTTTCCTATATTTGTTTGTATTATACGTGATGAGCCAACTCTTTTTTATGTTTTAAATATTTTTAAATTTAATTAGCATAAATAAGGTACAATTAGCTACAATATAATTTCAGTCAGCTACAGTAAAAATTCAGTTATGAACCACCAAAATTCAGTCCAACTAAGCACTTATTAGTTTGACATGATAAAGACAATTAATGGAGTTTTAACATCACAATGTGCTTAAAATAGGTTACCCTTCCATAAAAAAATAGGTTAACCTTGAGAGTCAATATACAAATTCACTGAACTTCCTGTGTTTGTTTTAGCCTTTCAGCCTTTTTTTTATTTTGGCGAGGTTGAACGAGTTCCAGATTGACATGATACAAGGAAATTTATATTTGAACCTACGTTCATTTAAACCCATGTTTTGAGTTAATGTACTTGTGCACTTAAGAAAATTCTCGAAAAAATTCATAGTTGTATAACATATTGGAACATGTGTACATGCAGAATATATATGATCATGTATGGTACAAAAAATACAAAATATAAGTCCATATCTTTTGTCTTTTTACAGTGCATATATGGTCATAATTTTGCACAATTATTTGCATGTGCACAAGTTATAACATGTTCTACATCTATGAGTTTTTTTAGTGCACAAAGCAAAATCAGTTAATATGAAGTTTGGTCATAAAATGCACATTGCATGATAAGATAATGAGTGGTGCTAGCGCACGGTATACCATTAGAATCATTATTATTCTAATGGTATAGGAAGAAGAGGAATACCTCATCGTCGGCCGCACAGCCCTGTGCAGCTTCGTGCGCCTTCACCGCCGCTCTACCCTGTCCACCACCACCCATGCCCGGCAGCGACGTCACCGCCTCGCCATGCCACCCCTGACCCTTCCCCGCCGCGCCTCGCCCAACCTAATTGCCATAGCCGCCGCTGTCACCGCCCTTCTACCCCGCCCATCACCCTCGCCACCGCCCACCGTCGGGCCGCCACCTCCCCCCGACCTTTGTCTATGCCCTGGGGGAAGGGTGAATCTGTAGTGAGAAGCCGGATTTTCCTCCTCCAGGCTATCGGATCCAAGGGTGGAGGAAACTGAGGGTATGCAACGGCGAGGAGGGAGGGAGAGGGGAGAAGGAGAGGGAGCGAGCGAGTAATACAGTGCTGCTTTGAGATTCGTGCGTGACTTGGATCCAACGGCCGTTTTCTAGTTTTTTTCTCTAAGATAATACTAACATCACAAGGTGCTTAAAATAGCATAAACTTGATGAGTCCATTATACACAAATTCACTGGACTTCTGGTGTTTGCGCTTTAGTCCTTGAAATTGTATTTACTAATCCATATCAAAACAGGCTACACATTAGGCGGAACTCTTTCAAAACTCTTTTATTCAAACTATTGCCAAAAGATATTCGAATATTTAAATGTATATTTTTAAAAGGAATTGATTGTATTGCACTTGACTAATTTCTTTCACGAATCATTCGAATTTGAAACTGTTGGATCTAGACTTTGTGTGTGCCCTCTCTCCATTTCCTTGCTAGCATATAATTCCCAAACCCAACCCCCCCATCCCACTGCATGTTTCTACCTTGCTATCGGTACCAATGCATAACCAATTCATTTTCTTAAGCAAGCTCGGTATGTCATGCTACCATATGCTGACGATTACTAGTAATCCCGGTGCATGCGTTCATCTCGCCGAGGAAACCAACAAATTCGGTCCACTTCTCATAACAGCAACCCACGTTTTTTCTCACCAAAGAAAAAACCCATTAGCCGCATATTCCAATTTAAAGCGAGCGGCGAGTGGGGGGTCTGTCTACGAGCGGCGCATCTTGCGGCAATGCGGCACCACCAAATTTTCCCCACACGACGAGGTCCTCCTCCCGCGCGGTTAGCTAAAAGTTCACGATCCGTTAGTGCGGAGGCGTGCGTGGGATAGGACGAACAGCTTGGAGGTGGTGGCCGCCGCGGCCCACGTGTCTTTACGCCCAGGCCGCGTGCTGCGTGCGCCGCCGATGCCGCCCCCCCGGCGCCTGACCCCAGCCCGGGACGCACGGATCGTGATGCGTCGTCTTCCTCGCCGCGGGGCCCACCCCGCCCGCGACGTGCTCGCACTACGTGCCGCTCCCCGCCACAGGTGGGCCCCCCGAGCGGCGGCTTTGCTTCCTCCTCCCTCCCCCCTTCCCTACGCTTTTGGCCGGGACATCTGAGGATTTTTGCATCCGGGCGCTCCAATGTTCAGGATTTTGTGTACAGGCCCTGCGGAAGTATTGGTTGGCCACGCGTTTCAACTCCCACCACATGCAAAAGCTTCGCGGTCCATCATTTTGAGATGATTTACGTTCTAAGGACAGTGCATCAATTTCCAAAATTATAGTACTTCGGTTCTACACAGAAAGGTACGATAATCCATATTCTTTTGAGAAATCAGTATGAATTCGTTAACCCAAATATGCACAATTGCCAGCCACTCGAGAGAGTACACAAGCTGGTACTGAGCCCAGCCATAACATCACCGAGCCCGCTTCCAGATTTACACCAAACATTGCGTAACATCGGCCAACCTATTGCAAGAACGGGGACTATCGTAATAGGAAAGGCACCCGGTGTTTTTGTTCGAACAAGTTATTAGACGACTTCTTATGATTAAATGTCAAACATCTAGGAACTTGTTCAAACAAAAGATTGCTAGCTAGAAAAAACTTTCGAGTAGGATTTTAGAACAGAAAATTGATAAAAAGATTTTAAGGACAAAGTAAAAGTGACATCTTTAACACAAGTGTTGTGACTTCACTCGAGCTTTAACACAAGCATATGCAGTTTTTGTAGTGTATCAACTAGTAGCACATAAAACTACGTTTTCATGCAAGAAAACCAAGGTTCGTCGAGACAAAAGGACAATAACTTCAACGTATGGCAACAAAAAATATATGGAACCCTCATGCAAGTTACCATTAAAGGACTGGAACGACCGGAACGTTGTTATAATAATATATCAATTTGAACTTTGAACATTTTGAGCTTTGGTCAGTAGAAAACATGGATTCCAAGAGACATTCACACAGTCACGCGACTTATCAAGCCCAAAAAGAAATTGTATCATTATATGGACACATCAAATGTGGTATGAGTCCTTGTGTGACTGGTACCGCCCGCCGCTTATTGTCCTTCTATGAACCCGCAGTGCCGCCGTCACCTCCTGCACCTCCGCCACCCCTAAGATGCCCCCACCTCTCTCCCTCTATAGCAGGGGTCCGGGCGAGCCCTAACCCTAACCCAGTTAAACCCTAACTACCATTGAATAGCCGTCGTTGCAAAGAAGAATCGGCGTGGACAGACAATAATTAACACGACTGAGGTTGGTAGTGTGAAAGACCATGTGAAGGTCTAGAATATATTTGTGATGAACAATTGACACTTTGGTTGAGTTGAATTTGATTTTTGCAAAAAGTTTCAGAAAAATCAAATTTCATATTTCGTTGTCAAGGTTCAGGCGGGCGGACTGGCTGGTGACACGTGGTTTGACTGCCATGGAGCAAGCGATCAGACCGGCCACGGTCTTTTGAGAAAATGAAGAGCAAACACTTGTGTGATTTGAGTTTTAGATTTTTTTTTTATATTTTTGTGCCCTAAATTTGATTCTCTCAAATTCACTGGACTGAACCCAAAAACTTCATGATTCTTGATTGATTCAGGTTACTAATGCCTTGAACAAATCTAATGCAAAATTTGAAAGTATTTGGATAAGAATTGAGCAAGTTATTAAAATTTGAATTTTGATCCGAGAGGTTTTCAGGTCTGAGAACAACGAACGGTCAGGCCGCTCTAGACTTGGGTTAGACCAACCTGCTGGTCAGACCGATTATAGGCCAGCAATTAGACTGGCCCCTTCAATGGAGGTATGACCAGCCATGTGCAATAGCTGCTGATTTTGTTGGCTTTTGTCTCCAGATTTATTTTGCTTAGCTTAGTTAGTATAATCTGAACTTGATAACTATCATAGTCATTTGAATAAAGATTTTGAATGCCTTCAGAGAAAAATTTTTTAGAATCATTTATTCGCTCTGATTGTGGCATCGGTCCTACATAGGTGGTGATCGGTTCGGCTGAAAAGCTCGTGGCTTATAGCTGAAAACACTGTAGCTGGCTGAAAAAAGCACTGTAGCTGACAGAGGCTTATTTAGCATAATTAAATTTAAAAAATTTAAAAATATAAAAATATGTTAGCCCATTACATATAATACAAACAAATACGGGGAAAAAAAGAACCGGCAAAAAAACTCAACAAAAAGCCAAAAAGTTCAGAAAAAGACGAAACTTATGAATAGTGAAAAATAAGCCAGAAGCCGAAACCGAGTTGATCAGGACCATAGTATGTCCCTTCAAAAAAGGTGCTAATAGCCAGGGAGTGTTTTTCGAGCCAAGAAGACCGACAACTTCAACGCAAGACAACACAAAGTATGGGGACTTTGAAGCAAAACTCCCCCTTAACACCTCTGTACGTTGCGTAATTTGCAACTCTGTGCATGGTCGAAAAGGAAAAGCGCTCTTCTAAGGTTTCTTCTTTTTGTCTTTTGATTTTCGTACTACTCATTTTGACTTAAGCTTTTGATTTCTAACTTATTTTTTACTATTTATAAATTTTATTTTTTTTGAACTTTTAGCTTTTTGAGTTTTTTACCGATTTTTTTGTGTTTGTTTGCATTGTTCGTGATGAGCTAACATATTTTTCTATTTTTAATGTTTTAAATTTTATTACATCAAAATAAGTTATTTTCAGCTACAGTGTAATTTTAATTATAAGCTATTATTTTTAGGCCCTGTTTGTTTCCACTTAAGATTATTATAATCTAGCTTATAAATCATAAGTGGAAACAAACAGCCCAGATTATAAGGTAACTTATTATAATCTAATAGCCCAGATTATTGTAATCTAATAAGCTCAAAAAAGGAGCTTATTTCAGTTTATAGATCCACCTTTTATCTTAATGACCATAAAACTTTAGGAATATTACCCACCTTTACCATTCATCCAACCCTTAACTCCCGTGCCTCTTTCTCCCAGGGCATTGTAGTATTTAAACATTCGAATACAACAATCCATAACTCTGATAATCCAAGCTGCCAAACACCTGACAGTTTATTTCCCACCAGCTTATTATAAGCTAGCTTATATAATCCCCACCTATAAGCTAGATTATAATAATCTTAAGTGGAAACAAACAGGGTCTTAGTCCAATTGAGCACACCCTTTGATTTGTCTGTAAATCAAAATAACGGAGATGGTTTCTTGAAACCGTATTATACAAATACGGGGAAAAAATGACCGGCGACAGCCAAAACAAGTTGCCCTGATTTTAATGCCGCCTCGCTAAAGACGAGGGGCGGCGGCGAGGGGAGGACAGCCAAACCGCTCGCTGACAGCGCCGAGTTTTATTCCCTCTCGCCGCTCCACCACTCGCAGCCCTTTTCCCCTACTTGCCTTTTTTTAACCCCCGCCGTTCTATAAATGCCTCCCCCTCCCCCTCCCCCTCCTTATCCTAGACGCTACACACGCCCCCTTACCTCCCCAAAACACCCGCTTAACCAAAAGATACGCACACGCCACTTGTATACCGGCTTCACCCATGGCGCCTAGACCGGCGGAGAAGGTGCCTGTGCCGCCGGCCACCGGACTTGGTCTTGGCGTTTGTGGAGGAGTCGGAGCCGGGGGTCCGCACTACAGGGGCGTCCGCAAGCGCCCGTGGGGACGTTACGCCGCGGAGATCCGTGACCCGGCCAAGAAGAGCCGGGTGTGGCTCGGAACGTACGACACGGCCGAGGAGGCCGCGCGCGCCTACGACGTCGCCGCCCGCGAGTTCCGCGGCGCGAAGGCCAAGACAAACTTCCCGCCCCCTTCGCTGCCCCCCGTCGTTGGCGGCGGCGGCGGCAGCCCCAGCAGCAACAGCACCGTGGAGTCGAGCGGGGGAGGCAGCGGCGGCGTCCAGGTGCCTATGCTGGCCATGCCGCTGCCGCCTGCCCTCGACCTCGACCTCTTTCACCGCGCGGCGGCCGTGACGCCGGTCGCCGGCGCAGGCGTGCGCTTCCCCTTTAAGGGTTACCCCGTCGGACGCCCAGCCCCACACCTGTACTTCTACGATCAGGCAGCGGCTGCCGCGGCGGGCTATCGCATGATGAAGTTGGCGTCACCGGTAACCGTGGCGGCTGTCGCGCAGAGCGACTCCGACTCCTCGTCGGTGGTTGATCTGGCGCCCTCCCCGCCCGCGGTGACAACGAAGAAGGCTGTCACGTTCGATCTGGATTTGAACGGGCCGCCGCCGTCGGAGAACTAAGGCGGCAGGAGTTTAGCTGATGACTTCGTAGTTTCTCTTCTTTTCTCCTTCAGGAATATTTCTTTTTTTATGTTTTGGTCCTCTTTTCTTGTATTTTTGTCTAGTAGTCTTAAGAGACGGAGGAGCCTTCTGTAAATAGTTTTTCCGCCGAGGACGGAATCGATCTGAGATCCGTTCGTCTAAACAGATCAAGCCGGCGTTGTATGGACTGAACCATGGAGTATATGTATTTCATTCGATTAGTATGAGGAATTGTTCAGAAAATCTCAAAAAATCCGTGTCGATAGAGTTTGACGTTTCTATCTCATCTTTCGTTCAAAAGGCGGAGGTGCATGGTCGGCAAACATAAGTATTCATTTATCGGCGCCGCTGTGTGCCCAGTCCTCGGCGTTTTGTTGCCATCTCTGCGACATGACAATTAATGGTTTGGTAAATGACATCTCATTCTGCATGGGTGTCTTTAGACTCGGCCCTGAGGTTGATCAGGAAGTAAACGACGTATGCAGATTCTTTACACTTTCTTACCTCTAGATAGCTAGCGGAGGTGGAAGCATAGTCATCCAGATTACGTGCCTTCACGCCTTTCCAGCGGGGCGAATGGTAACAGACGTACTCCGTAATTATATGTTCACAGCAGTCAAATTGCGGCGGTATTATTTTCAAATCCTTCACACACTGACAGCCTAGAAAGACGATGGCAGACGTAGATCCGAGAAAAGGAAATGCAAATAGTACTAGTGGTACAAAATAATGGGCGTAAGAGGGGACAAGCGTGGACGTAAGAACGTCTCGCGCGGTGGGGTGGCCGGATCTTGCGCACCGTCGATGTATAATACGTACGAAGGAATCGCGACAGCGTTGTTCTACTTGTGACCTTGAGAATAACGTGTGCGTGCGCGCGACGTCTTTACGCCACGTATGCGCGGCTGCCGGCCCCCTCCTGCCGGCCGGTGATCCTCTGTGCGCGCCTTGCTCTGTGCTCCGGTTCGGGCCCCCTCGTGCGCGCACGGGTGCCCGATTCCCATTGGTTGGCGCGAGAGACGGCGTGTTTGGGTGGGCGCATGGGCGTGCGTGGTGGGAGGACCGGGCGTGGTCTCGGCCGACAGGTGTGGGCCAGGCGAGCGAGAGGGCGGGCATCCGGAGGCGGTGATTCGCGCGGCGGCAGCTTCTCCTCGCCGTGGGCCCCGCCGCGCGCCCCGCCTTCGGAAGATTGCCGCTTTCCCTCCACCCCCTTTACCACTGCTCGCTTATTTGTTTTGGTTTTCTTGGTGCACCTAATTCTTAATGCGGCGCCTGCTACGGGTACACGGCATTAGTACTCTTACCACTCGGAGCTCGAAAGGAAACGTTCGTTGGCCTCTGCACTAGCGCCACGGCTCGGTATAATACTTCTGTTACTTCAGTGTTTATCATAGCATAGAGTAACAAATGTATTGATAAAAAATTCTAGCTTAATGTATGATGTGTTGTGCATGTTTTTACAGGAAGATACATTTACTTTGGTTTTTATAAAAGCGAGATTGCAGATTCACGTACCCTAGAGAGCGTGATTGTCTTTTTTACCGAAATAGACGGCAGGTAGCCCACGCCAGAGGGCAAGATCGGGATTTCGAATGCGGCGGCCGGAGAAAAGCAGTGGTGCACGTAATGGGGACGTAGACGGGTGAGGCGGGGTGCGGTGGAGAGTGAGGGCATTGACTGAGACGTGCGTGCACGGGGGGCACCGATGGGCGTTGATGACAGGTGGGCCCAACCCTTGTGGGGACCATCTCATGCAAGTGCTCGTACCAATTGGGCGGAGTAGCGGCGGATGGTGTGGCGGAGCAGCGCGGACAGGAAAGGGCGCGTTTTCGAGCGCCCAAACGTGGTGTGGCCTATTTTGTGCCGAGCTTCCACCAGGCCACAGGGACGTAGGCGGAGACAGGAAGAGATTTTCTTTTGGGTTTCGTTTATCTGTTTCATACACAACATAAAAAAAAAGTTTAGATCAGTTTCGTCTTAGTATATTTTCTGATGAATGCACTGGTTGTACCTTGACCGTCTGTTTGGCAACTATTGAGAAGGGGAATGGGAGTTTAGGGGGAGTTCGTAGAGGACTTGGGCAAGAGCGTTGGCTTTTTAGTCCTAAACCTGCATTTAGAAATAGAGTTGAGGGTTTGTCAAGAATTAATTTCTAGCTGTTATCTAAGCATAAATCGTGACAAAAGGTTGAGATGGATTCACTTTGAATGGCCTCCTTTTTTAGTTTATAGCTTATGAATTATTGCTTATAGATTCCTTTGAATAAATAAATAAAACAACTTCTTCATCATCTTTTCGTAACCGCTTATTCGGACAATCTTTTCAAAGTTACTTATTAACATTCGATTCTTTCGCACAAACGCTCGTGCTAGCGCTAAAAGATATCAGTCGCAGCTATAAGATATAAACTACCATAGAAATGAACCCACCCAATAATCAAGCAATTCCCTTCTAATTCCTACCTCTCTCTAGGTTTAAAATGGTGACGATTAGATTCTCAAACTCCCAATCTCTATCCTAACTAAACTCCTGTTTTCATGAAACAAACAAGAGATTTTATAACTTTCACCTTCTAAATTGCCATCTCTCGCTAATTCCCTCTAACCAAATAAGCCATGAATATGGGATGAAACCACACGAAGCCCACAAAATGGACGCCCACAGAGAGATGCTACTTGTCAGGACTCAGGCCAGGCGGTTGCGGTGGGCACGTGTGTGCGTCATTGTAGGTGGGTGCTGCGGGGGGGGGGGGAATTCTATGCAGCGGTGCCGCACTACTCAGCTCGTGCGACACCGCCGCAGCTGCCGCCGTGTGTCCGATCTCCTCAGCGTAACGAGCCAGCGTCCTCCTCAGCTCTGAGCCGCAGCAAAGCATATTATTTCATATTTTAATAGAAGAGAGAGAAAAGCTATCTCTTGATCAAGAGCTAGTCTCATACACACATTTCAAGATTATGTGAGAGTGTCATGTGAGGCTATTTATGTTATGAGCTATATGCTAAAAGTTAGTACTATTGAAGAAGTTATCTTAGAGCTAGTAACTAGCTTATACTATTGGAGATGCCCTAAGATGCTCGGATTGGATGGGAGAGAGACGGAGAGAAACTACTGGTGGCCGCGCACGCAGGATCATGCAAGGGGCTGCTACCGACACGCTTTATGGGAGGCGGCATTTGATCCCTTGTTCCAGAGGGGTTTTGTGGCTTTCTTTTTGGGTATTTGAGGCTCTTTTGCATGCATCTTTGTATATCAATCCGTATCATTATAAAATGTTTATAGGAAACAATCGTTACAAGTATTTTCTTATTTTTGGATGGTAAAAAATATTTAAGTGTGTATTTACAAACACACGTACATTTCTGTTCTTTTAGTCGGTCCCTGTTTGTAAATAAGTGTACTGTGTACTCACACACAACATAAAAATGCATGCATGCCAGCACAGAAAATCTCGGTAGATGGCTACGCGTTGTCGCCGCTAGCCAATACACGGCAGATTCTCTACAGTGACGCACCCAGTGTGCCACGGTTGACGATGATGACAGCGCACCGTCTCAATCCCATGCTTCACACTCAACACACAGATCACCCCAATCGCAGAGCTCTTCACACGAAGTAGCAGAAGTAGACGGCTTTGAGCCGTTCGATCAAACTAACAGGGCAACACTACCGAATCCGACAGGTCGGATCGCTCCAACACACGTCAGGCTCCTAACACAACGATGCCTGAGCTATTAAGCGGCACAGAGAATCCTTTTGTGCCGGAGCTGGGAGTCGGCGGCGGCGCCCTTCGCGGAACTTGGCCGCGGCGGAGGGCAATGGGTCCACCAGGCAGCGACATGGCCGAGAGGCGGCTCCCACCGCGTCACGCCGCCGTGCCCGCCATGGGGAACGTGTGCTCGTTTGTTTTTCCAATGGCTCCGTTTCATTTGAAGCGGGCCGCTACGGCGAGGTTGCACGGCGTCTCTGTTTGGTGCAACTGTGCCTTCATTATCCCCGTGCTTGTCGACGGCGTGCTTTGCTTGCAGTAACTTCGTCGTAACTGAACACCCTATTGTGACATGATTCTATTGTTGACGGTGCATCTTTTGTAGAATACAGATACTATTGTTCACTACTAGTACAGTAATTTCTTTCCTGATGTAACACATGCTGTGATTAGTGTGGTCTCGCATTAGCGCGATTTGTTGTCTGAATGTCACGATAACCGTTTGTTAGATGACGAAAACCACTAGGTCGAAACAATTAACCAAGGCATCTATAGACGAAGCTTGCTTGGCTACAAAATCGGTTGGAACTTATATAGCTGACTGACCGCCTGAGTCGTCATTCTTCTCGAAAAGAAGAAGAGTTGAATCGTCAGTGTATTTTACTTCTTGGAGACTAGGTAACTAATTATTAAACTAACTGAACATGATGTACATAATTTTTTCAAGATTTACATATAATTGTTACGATTGCTTTTGCAAACACAATGGAATGATGGCGCTGCGTGTGTTCTCGTGTGAATGGGATTTGGTAGGAGTTGGGGTGATTTTCATGAGTTCTGATTGTGGAAGAGGATAGGAAGGGGAGTTAGTTGAGGTTCCGTGGTTTGGGTGGATGAAGGTTGGAGCCGAAGAGGAAGGGGAGCGGTGCGGCTAGGTGGGAGGAGGTTTGGTGTAAGATTGAGTACAACAAGTTAGAGAGAGTGAATGACCGATCAAAAAGAAAGCAAAACTCCATAAATGCAAACCTACAATGATCAGACCTCTATGCGGGAACAAGAAATTAACACGATTTCAAAACTAAGAATTTATGTAATTTTTTATTCGATATTCCAAATAACTTGAAACTTGCCATGTAACTTTGTAGGATGTTATGAACCAATTACAATCAACGATCCAGAGGATAATTGCCAAAGTTTTAGCAGTTTTTCCATTTAAAGGAAGAGCAAAAGAGGAAAGTATCAATCTACTATTACTCACAGTTCTTAATGATCCAAATGATCTTGGATGGGTCCTCACATGTTATAGGAATCTAGATCATATGATGAAATCAAGCCAAAATGCTCTCAAGATCAAAACCCCAAAATCACCGATCTCTTGAGCAAAATCGAACAATTACAAAAAGTTCATCTAGATCATGCCAAGAAGGATGAGATCTTGTTTTCAGGAGATATCATCACCTCTTACATGTCATTAGCACCAGAAAAGATTAAGAAGAGAGAAATCTAAATAAAAAACCCAAACAAATCAAAAGCAAAAGAGAGTATCTAGGCACAACTCACTTAGTCAAATTTTAGATGTTCATTTTACTTGAAGAGAACATTTGCATAGCCAATCGCTCAGGATAGCAAAGCTCTAGCCTAACACTAATATCTCGAGTCATATATCTCTTACACAAAAACTTATATAGTGCAGTCTCCTAATATCTCACTTAACACAAACACCAGTTACTCCTTAGTCAATCACACCATTTACATTATGAGAAAATCTGGTAACGCACACAAATGAATTTTAATCTTACACACACTTGCACGCTTTTCAAAGCATGACTTTCTAAAGGTTTCAATAGCCCAATAAGACATTCTATCCATAAAGACGTGACCTAAATCACTTAGATCAGTGCTGGAGTTTTGCAAACCGCCATACCACCCGGTATTAAACAATTTTCATAATTGCCACCCACGGGCCTTCACGAAGATATGATGCCCAACGCCTTGTTGCCAAGATCATATGGCTGTGCCGAGGTTGTCACCACTTGAAAAGCCCGAGCTATGAAGAATTTGTGCCCATAAATGATTTATTGGTCTTTGAATGTGTAGGTCACTTGGAGTAACCATAGTCAATGGCAGGGATCGGGGCTACGCTCATGGAGAAGTCAATGCCTAGAACTATCAAATATGCCGGGGGAGATGGCTGAACTTAAGCATGGCATGAGAAATATGAAAAATATTGAACGAAAGTTTGAGCAACATATTACACCATGTAGCTTGCTCGATCCAAGTGAGGCGCGGTCCGGTGCCATTTTGGTGCAAGCTTGCATGGAATGAAAATTTTTCACAACTTTAACAATGATTCTCTCGATCGTTAGTTAGAATAGATTTGTGACATCTTAATGAACATTCATGCCAAGTTTTGTATCGTTTGGTTCTACGGATTAAATATTTTCATGTCTTTTGGTTTTGAAATTGTGCTATTTTTTATAGTATCTATAGTGATTTTACTTCCAGTCTGACCGATATTATTCAACTGTCTGACAGGGTATTGTTCATTCGATATGACTGCCAGTCACATTGGGGTCGTTTTGCTCAATTTTCGGGTGGATTTTTTTGTGGTGATTGGTCTCTAATCTTTATAATTTCTCATAACTATTGTAGTGAAGATATATGAATACTTGAAAAAAAATTTGAATGCACTATTTATCACCTCTCTGATACCGTAGTAGTCCCACAATTATTATTCATGTTTAGAAGAGAATATATTCGTAAGCCCCTTTGCATCAAGGGAACCATGTAAGAAAAGAACTCCAAACATTTATCAGAAAATAATAGAAATTGCGTAGGAAGCAAATTCTAACCATAAAAATTGCATGACCTATTGGGGTGTATTCCGTGTTGACTTCGTTTCATATAATTTTATACGGTAGTTGTACAGCGGAGTCACTATAGATGTGCTGTCATGGGGTGAAGAACAGGGATCATGAACCAGGCCGTGAATTTAGTGGCGAAGTCATAATTTAGTTACACCTCAGACTCAGTAATAAAATAATCTAGGCTATCTGAGCTGACCATAAAAATATTAACCAGACTAGACTGAATTTATCCGGACTATACACTAGATATTTTTACACACCCCGGGTTGAAGCCTATCCTGTTCGGGGCGTGGCTCCGCCACTGCATGAATCAATATGGTCATGTTCTTTTCAGCATTTTAAAACTGTTTTCAGCTTTTCTATGGGTATTTTTTAAGATAATGTCTACTAGTTAATTGTAATATATACTTTACTGATTTCATTTATATAGATAAAACCGTACGTGAATTTCTATTACTCTGTAATCTCTCGTATAAACAGTTTAAAAGCCACAAGTCGTAGTTAAAAAGAACAAACCGGTTAACTACATACAGGACCGAGGTGAATGAACTTGCTTGCGTAGTGTGGTGGACTACGAAATCGAGCTGACAAATTGTGCTATGGGGACATGTGATTCGGCAAGCGCCAAGGGAATTCCAACCTTGCCACGGGAGAAGACGAGCATCTCCATCCGCTATCGGGCCAGTGGAGCCGACGCAGACGAGAGGGCGGCTACGTTCCAAGCGACGCAGGCCCAACCCACTGGGCGACGCGGCGCTGGCCACGGATCCGGTCAAAAACCGTCGGCCGCGTCTCTTGGCCCCTACGTTTCTCACCACGTGCGCCACGGCCCGACCTGCTCCCATCACCGCGACACGGCATCTCTGCGCCGGCCTCCCGCGCGGGACCCACCCGGCCCCGTATTGAATCGCACACAGCCCCAGGCGTACGTCGTTTCACCCGTCCCATCCGTCCTGTGCGCGACAGTGCGCGTCCAGACCTTGCCTTGACGAACGGCGCGATTCGATTCGTACTCCCCGACGGCGCCTCTCCCCCATCCCCCCTCCTAATTTTCTCCGCGCCGCGGCGCCTTTTGTTTTTTATATACTACGGCCACGACGGTGCGTGGCAGGTTGCAGGCGCCGCTCGGCACAGATTACGGCAAGGTGGCTTTAACGGTGTGGGGATGAGGGGGGAGTGGCGCGGCGCGGACGGGCTCGTGGAGCGTCGTAGGCTTGTGGTCAGATGGCATCGCAGCGCGCACGGCGCGTCACGTGAGGCGGTGCAGTGGGCCAATGGGCTACGGTTTGGGTCAGTCTGTGCCAGCAGAGCGGGTCATGTCGGGCTACGGCCAGACCCATACGGACAGCGGAAAATGTGGAGATACGGACGGTATCGTCCTCGGCCTCATCCATGCGTGCACGGTGAGTGATAAGAGGCCTCATGTACGTAAGCATGGGGCGCCATCACATTAGACGGGACCTTGCGTTTCTGCGCTTCTCCCACGCTGTTGGTGCGTTTATATGTGCTAAAAAGAAACGTTATGAATTTAGTTTACTTAGATTTATCTAAACTTTATACTGATAAATATCACATATTTTAGACTGAAGGTTAGGTTGCCCGGGGTGTAGATCCGTCTCTAGTTCTGTTGTTCAAGTGGTTTCCTAAAATTACAAAAACACACAACACCGCGAATGCCAATTCATCATCACTATATTAAAGCCAGAGGAGTTCCCGGCCTTCCACCTAGGGATGAAAACGGAACGGAAATATCCCGTACCGAACCGCATCGTTTTCTACATTTGACCCGATCGAATTCGTATTTTCGGACAAATTCGAATTCGGTTCGAAATACGGAATACCAAATTCGAAAACGGAGCGGAAACGGTTTACGCGTTTTCCGACCGTTTTCTACTTTTCTACATTTTATTCGGAATATACCGTATTGTAAATTCGGTTCGAAATACGGAATACCAAATTTTTTTTCAGATTCTAAAATGGTTGGATCAATTGTGAGTGATCTTGAGGTTGAGGCTTTGGCTAATGTTGTGGCTAAACTGAAAATTGAGGTATGTGTATGTTTATTGACTGCTTGCTCTGAAATATGCTATTGCTACATCTAATTTTAATTCACTTTGCAAACTTGTAGGAAAAGGACAAGGAGGGGGATGAGGACTCTGAGGAGGACAATGGGTAAGCAAAAGATATGGAAAGCGATCCTGACCTCATGGATGATGCTGATGAACTGTAGATGTTCTGCTAGCTGTTAATTGCTTGTTCTAGACTTGTATTGTATTTGTATTTGTGTCAGCTATTGTGTTAATACTTAAGACCAAGAGTCATGCACTTGTTAATTATTATATGCACTTGAATTTGATCATGCACTTGGTAATTGTTATGTACTTGGTCACTTGTTAATTGTTATGCACTTGGTCCTATAGGTCGGTATTCCATATTGAATTTTCGTATACCGACCGTGTTCGACATAATTCCGCTCGAATTGGTTCGTTTTCGAAATTCTCGATATTCCGTAAGTTCGCGTTCGTTTTCGTGTCCGGCTTTACCGCTTTCGCTTTCGTTTTTGTATTCAAATGTAGAAGTAGAAAACGGTTGAGGAGTTTTCCGACCGTTTCCGACCGTTTTCATCCCTACTTCCACCCATGCATGTCATATTTCTTACAAAAAGATCCATGTATTTTCCGAAATCGCGTAAAGGTCCTTGATTCCTACAGAAAGGTCCATGCCAAATTTTTCCCCGAAAACCCCCTCCACTTCACCGAAATTCGTATCCCTTTGCAGGATAGCACTCCACGGTTTTCTAAAATTACGTATGGGTCCTCGATTAGTTACGTACAGGTGCTTACAGGTCCTCGTTTTTTTTGCGAAAAAGGCCTTTGGTTTTTCCAAACTTACGCACGTGTCCTCGATTTTTTTTAAAAAAAACTTCCTGTGAATTGTTGTCTCTTTTACTTCGGTCCAGTGGCGGAACCAGGATTTGGCTACGCCCCAGGCTAAACTTTAACCACCTAAAACTAACGCCAATTTATACCCATACCACGATATAACAAAAATATATCATAATTGGCTAATTGTATTACTGATATGAAACTTGAGTTCAATACTAAACAAACAAACATAAAGCATAATACGGAGAACATGGCATGATCTCAAAGTACAAAAGATGTAACGTAAAACACAGAAAACCACATTTTAGTATATCAGCAGAAACAGAAACAATCATATCACAGTGAAATCACATTTTAATACAAAAACAGCTACTGACTGGACAATGGACATCATCACATCAGGACATTTCAATTCAACATTATTACATTAACACAATCTTGCTAAACTGCTAAAGTGCCAATCCTGACATTTCAATTCAACAGAAATATCTAGCAATTTCAATTTCCCAAATCTAGCAATATCAATTTCAACAGAAACATCAGGACATCACTGACATCAGGATTTCACATTTCAATTTCAATTCATATCTAGCAATATTGGGCTCTATGGCAAACTGTACCTCAGGATATTCCCAAATCCCAAATCGGCAAATCCCAAATCCCAAATCTGTCGGCGGTCAGCTGATGCCCGATGCAGCGCCGAGATGGGTCGGGAGGCCGGGCAGCGCCGAGACGGGTCGGGAGGCGGGGCGGCGCCGGGAGGCGGGGAGGCGCTGGATCGGCGTAGCCGCGTAGTCGTGCAGATCTGAGACGACGGAGGGCCGGAGGCGACGATGCGGAGGCGACGAGGCGGAGGGCCGGAGGCGACGAGGCGGAGGCGGGAGGCCGGTTGCGAGGCGGAGGCGACGAGCGTTTGCGGTGCGGCGGCGCAGCTGGGCGACGTGCTGCTGCTGGCGAGTGGCGAGCGAGAGCTAGGGTTAGGTTTGAGCGAGCGGCGCCGCAGCCCGCAGGCAGCGTAAAGGCCACGCGGAGACGGGGAAAAAGCGGTGGGCTGCCGCGTGAAGTATGTGGGACGCGTGGAGACGGGGGACTGGTGGGCTGCCTGGGCTGAAATATATATGGGTTACCTGGGCTGAATACTAATAATAATACCCCGGGCTGACCTGGGCTATACACTACAAATTTTTTCATACCCCGGGCTGAAGCCCACCTTGCCGGGGGCCCAAATCCGCCCCTGCTTCGGTCCATATGGTAGCTAGCACGGCGTGCTGCCGTGCTTGCGCTGCTAGTTTTACTAACATCCAGTAGTATCATGCTGTTTTCGTATGTATATCCATATATCTATTTATACCATTTTTAAATAACTACACATCGATCACATATTAAAAGTTCATGATACGTGGTTTCTATGCTGACTGTTTCTGAAAACATCTTGTGCCGGCCAGGCCGCCATAAATTCGCTCTTCTACCCGTGATGGCACAGCACAGCCAACAGCTGAAGGGCTCGTGCAGCGAGAGGGAGAAGCACTGAGGCCCTGTTTGGAATGCGGGAATTTTTCCCGATTCCTACGGGAATTGAACTGTTTCCTGCAAAATTCCTGTGAAATTCCTCTGCTCCAAACAGGCCCTGAAACAGAACCGATAGTAAAGCCGAAGCGAGCCCGACGCCGTGCCCTCCCACCCACACCACTCGACCCTTTTTATCGGCCTGGGTCCCCCATCCCCTTCATGAGCGGCGATGCGCCACACGCGTCCCACCCCACGCGCCCGTGCTGTCCCCCACCCCACGACACGCCTCCTCCCACGTGAACCTGCGCGCAATTGCTCGTCGACACGTCGCGACGCCAGCGCTCGGCTTCACCTCCGCATCCTCCCCGGTTCATGCTTCTCTGGCTGACGCGTAGGGACCATGAGGTGATGGCCCACGCGTCACTGTGGCTTCGCGTGACCACGTCGTACCACCTGTGCCTCCGCCCTCCTTTATTCCTCGCGGCGAATAGACGACACAGCAGTCCCCGTTGGAAGCGCGACAACAGGACGGAGCAGGCACGCCAAATTCACTGACATGAAAGGTCCAAACAATCGTGGCCCCACTGGACATGGAAAGGGTGCTGCACCAACCGGCGCCGCTCGCTCGCACGGCGCCAGCTCTGGGTGGAGGGGAAGTCGTGAAGACTGAAGAGAGAGGGAGTGAGTGTGGCCGTACTGTTACGTATGGCTGGCGTCATGCGGGCGCTCACATGAGAGTGAAGACGGTGGGTGAACAGCGTTAGGAGCAAGCTTGTTGCCGTTGTGATTCTATATAAACACGTGGAATTGGATCGTAAAATCATAATTTTATTAAAATTTTAAATATATATTATATAAAAATTAAATTACATTTTTAAATATGTAAGTCTATAGTAATTTTTTGAATTTAATTTTATAATTTGAGTACACTTATTTATGTTATATTGAATTATGGTTGATTTTTAAACTTATTTAATTATTTTTGATAAATTAATAATCTAAAAGTTTAATATATCAAAGATAATACTGTTTATCTTAAAACAGCATATAAATAACAGAAACAAGGTAAATTAAACTAGGATATTGATAAACATCATCCGTTGTTTTTTTCCTAACTATCATTTAGATTTATGACCGTTGCTACGAATTCCCCCTTCAAAAAAATCTCCTCTCTAGAAAAATTGGTGATTCAACGGCTCTAAATTTGGATAATTATTAGGAAGAAAATATTCGGCTAATATCTAAACACACCCATTAAACTATTATAGCTTAAATTAACAATATATAATAGAAATTTTATATGTTAATACAGTTTTTGTCGGGATCATCGCACTACCTTATCCTGAGTATTCTACGAAATCTCATAGGCTGATTTGATCGTACCAACCCACGATCCGTATCACGATCATGTTAGGAGCGGTACTTGCGTGCGCAGATGGTAGCAGCACTCGTAGTTAACAAAAAGCCGACCCCGCGACTGGTGAAGTCGCGCGGCGGCTGTGCCGTGCTCCCACTAGCCAGCCCAATCTACGGTTTATACGGCTACACCACCTCCCCATTTTACGAGGCGCGGCACTGGTGGATACCACTACCGTCGCTCACAAAAACCCAACCAACCTAGCTCCCCTGATGCGGTAGAGACACGGAGCAAATCAAACACCACACCTCGCCGCACCCAATAGACCCTACGCCTCCCCAGCTGTTCGGCGCACAGCTGATGGATCCGACGCCACGGGGAGCAGAGGGCCGCGGCGGCGGCGGCGGGGCGAGGGGAGGAGGCGAGGCGCGCTACAGGGGCGTGAGGAAGCGGCCGTGGGGGCGGTACGCGGCGGAGATCCGCGACCCGTGGAAGAAGACGCGGGTGTGGCTGGGCACCTTCGACACCCCCGTGGAAGCCGCCCTCGCCTACGACCGCGCCGCGCGCACCCTACGCGGCGCCAAGGCCAAGATCAACTTCCCCGACCACGCCCACCACCACCACCATCTCCGTGTGCCGCCCCCGCAGCAGCCTGTCCCGTTCGGCGGCATCAACCTCAACTTCCCTTCGGCCCGGCACTTCGTCTACTTCTCGCCTCCTGCCGCGCCAGCGCCCCCGCTTCCCCAAGCAGCGTCTCCGGCGGCGGCTGCCCCGCCCTCGACGGCGCTCGAGCTCGGGACGGGCCCCAGGCCGGGCGGCCTCCCGTTCGACCTCAACGAGCCTCCGTCGCTGCAGTTCGGGTCGTGATGCGATGGCAGTGTTGCACTGTGCCTGCGAGACAGTGGTGCTGAGCCTGAGAGGGTAAGGGGAGTGGACGGCACTGGTCCGGCTAGCTGTATATACCTATTTAAGGAAAGTTTGGCCATGTCTTCTTGGCCTCCCCCCCTGTGGTTTTTGTTTAAGCGTTTCTGTGTTTGGTAATGGTGGTGGTGGATGGGTGGCTGTCTGTTTTACCGGGGGACGGCCGTCCGCTATTACCGCTTGCACATGCGCTCTTTTGCGGATGATGTGCATGCGCCCATCTTCTCCATGAAATTTAACTTGGACTTGGTGCACATGGGGGTGGAAGAAGTTGCGCTGCCACAACTTACGTGAACGATGGACCGGTGGCGCCATGGCCTGGCCTCCCTAGAGATTCGCCTGCTGTTACTTTGAGATTCTACTAACATGTTAGACACATGCCAATCACCCGAGTATTTTTGTACTTTGTAACGCCCACGAGCGAATTTTTTTTTCTCTCTAAGTTACTAGCGGAACAACAGCATCTTGCGCAGAATGGGACTTGTGATGGACGAGACCATTTCTTGCTTATCTGGTTGAGAACGCGCCCACGGGTTTAATGCTTTGGCTTTGCGTCATGATTGTCTCGATACTGTTCGTCCGCTTAACGCAGTTTTGCCGTCTGCTTCGGAGTTGCACTGAGCCGAATCACGCCCTTGGAGTGACTGTAACTAGTCAACAGAGGTATTCAATGCCTTGCAGTAGCAGAAAACTCCACTCAGATATTAATTGATGAATCATAAATTCTGCAACCTTAAGAAATCGTCAGGTCAGACGATCGCTGCACGTCTGTACGCCAAATAATGCCCTTTTCCAAATTGTATATATTCAGGTGCGGTTCTCAATTCGTTTCTCGGTTTCTGATTTTACTGTTTCCAGACCAAGACGTACGGCACGGTGGCTCTGGGAATCAAAGTGATTCCGGCGTTTGTTCCAGTCGATTGTAGTTGGCATTCCAATCATGAACTAAAACTAGACCAGGCGTGCGCTGCCGCGAAAACGGTACTCGCAATCGCAACAGAAGAAACACATCAGATTGGTGACCAGGAAGACTCCGGAAAAAAAGGGCCGATTCATTCACTGCTCGCCGCCGGCGTACGACATGAGAGCGCGGAACATCATCTCCTTCGCGAACAACCGTGGCCTAGCGAGATTTGAGAAACGCCAAAGTTCGCAGCGCGCGGACCTGCCGAAAATACGTTGTACGAGAAGGCATAAACATTCCGGAAATGCTTGGTCCAGAAAGAAGAGATTGGACTGAATTGTGGTGGGCTGCGGGCTTTTATCTGGGATGACTTGGGGCCGCTTTAATGGGCTAAATTGTGCCTGATGAGACCAAGATTGTTTTGAAGCACTTCGCTTTCCTTTTTGTCCAGGGGAACTAATTTCTTCTCTCTTTTTTTTTCTTTTTTAAGGAACTACATCACGAAAGGTCACCCAATCCCAACTCACACTTGTGCTTTTTGAACGAGAATTGTAGTGTACTTACAAGCTATTTCTTCTTCTTTTGAGAGGACAATGCTTTTTATTTCTAACTATGGCGTTCTCTTTGATTCGGATACATTTATTGCATCATGTGAAAACTCATGCAGGATAGCACTCTCTGCGTTTTAATAGTACTTGGGGATCAGATTTACTAGGACAGTCTAGGACAACACTTTCTCTGCGTTTTAATATGCTTGGGGATTCCGAAACAAATAGCTAAGGAATCAAACTTCGCAAGGGCATCTCCAACAGTATGAGCTAGTTACTAGCTCTAAGACAACTTCTCCAATAGTACTAACTATAGCACATAGCTCATAACATAAATAGCCTTACATGACACTCTCACATAATCTTGGAATGTGTGTATGAGACTAGCTCTTGATCAAGAGATAACTTTTCTCTCTCTTCTATTAAAATATGAAATAATATGCTTAGAGCTAGCTCATAAGTCACTGTTGGAGATGCTCTTACCGAACGTGTGACTGCCTTACCGCTAGAGCTGTACAAAAAGTTTAAAGCTCATGAGTTAGGCCTTGTTTGTTTCCACTTAAGATTATTATAATCTAACTTATAGGTGGGAATTATATAAGCTAGCTTATAATAAGCTGCTGGGAAATAAGCTGTCAGGTGTTTGGCAGCCTGGATTATCAGAGTTATGGATTGTTGTATTCGAATGTTTAAAGACTACAATGCCCTGGGAGATAGAGGCATGGCAGTTGGGGGTTGGATGAATGGCAAAGGTGGGTAATATTCCTAAAGTTTTATGGTCATTAAGATAAAAGGTGGATCTATAAGCTGAAATAAGCTCCTTTTTTGAGCTTATTAGATTACAATAATCTGGGCTATTAGATTATAATAAGTTACCTTATAATCTGGGCTGTTTGTTTCCACTTATGATTTATAAGCTAGATTATAATAATCTTAAGTGGAAACAAGCATGGCCTTACTCAAGTTCAGCTCACTCTAGACTCGATTTAATCTTGGCTCGAACTCTAAACTAGCCGAGCTCGAGCTTGATCTCGAACTCGTAAGCTTTAATAAACTGAGCTTAAATAGCTCGTTAGGGCTCAATTTGAATTTAAATACTGATATATATTAACTTTTACCGAGCTTACTCGAGCCGAACTTGAACTTAAGTTTTTCTTAGTTGAAAAATTAGAGCACGTTAAATTGTTCTGATTGTTATTGAGCTTACTCAAACTGAGTTTGTGCCTACTCGAGCTGGCCGAGTCAAACTTGAGCTTAGGTCCAGACTCGGACCCTAATTCAGACTTGTTGAGCTTAGAAGGCTAGGCTCACTCGAGCTCAGCTCGTTTACAGCCCTACTCATGGCTGCCAGTCAGACTGGTGGCTAGAGGTTCGACCGCCCCTATCCAAAATTAGCCCGAAGCAATCCAAAAATGGTGCAACTTCTAAAATACAATTTCAAATGCAATGAAAGTTTGCATGCACCTTACTTAAAGCCTCAGGAACCTATTTCACCCATAGATAAGTTTAGATTTTTTCAGATTTGAACAAGATTGCACCAAAATAGGGTAAAATACGAAAATGGTGAATATGACTTGCTCGCAGATACAAGATGGTAAAGATAGATCTAGATGTATTTTCATATATCACAGCAAGCATAAACACTAAAGAAATCAAGCCAAAATCCCTCGGGTCACAAAATCACTCGGTGAGGCCAAAATCAAGCAAAATTGGTTTTCTTTATGAACTTGCTATCAAAGTGTCTAGAAGAGTGGAGATTGATTTCCAGAGGTTATCTCTATCTCTTATACATACTTAGCTCAACAAGATCAAGAAGTGGGAACTGAAGGGGAAAAACAACTAAGTTAAGAGCAAATCAATCAACATAAGAGGGATTCATAGGCATGAACAAAGATTGATGTATTGCTATTTAAGAATGAAGATTTTACACCTACTCCATTTGAAGGACAAGAGAGTACACTACATCACTCAACTTCTTTCAAAGCCTAACCTTATAACTCAGGAACACTTAGTCTCAATGAGAGAATGATTGGATGGTTAACTACAAGTCTCCATCTCAACTTGTTAGATAGATGGGTTATCCAGCCACATCTAACCCTTAGTAAATACTATCTACTTAACACAATGGGGGAAATCCTATAACCCCACACATAGATTTTAACTCACACATGACTCTTATGTATGTTTTTCAAAGCGTATAAGCCCAAATCCGCTCAGTCCTTAGCCTTGATCTATCTTGATCTTCCCAGCTTCTTACTGACCTAAATTGCTCTTCCAAGTACCGCTCAAGCACCATAGTTTTAATCCAAGTTAGTTTATGGTATTTTAATCAAACTACCAAAATACTTTTTCTTAAACTAGCCATCTACTTCCATTGCAAGCAATCGTTATGCTTACCATATGTAGGTACACCATTGTCTTACCACGCATCGGCAAGTCTCTTCTGTTTCGGCTCCACTAGACCACACCTTACTTGGACTGACCAAGTCACATAGTACAACCTTCCGTTGGAACTTTCATTCAATATTTTTCGCCTTTCTCATGCCATGCTTGAGCTCACCAAGCGAAGTACCACTCATGAGCTTCATCCGAGTGCCAAGTTTTTTTTATAGGAGACGATGACGTTCTTGTCTTCCCAAGTGACGTGCCACCTGTGAGTTTCATCCCGAGTGTCAAGTTTTTTCCGATGGGAGATGGCAACGTTATCGCCTCTCTAAGCGAATTGCCGCTCGTGAGCTTCATCCCGAACATCAAGTTTTTTTGATAGGAGACGACAACGTTCTCACCTCTTTATGTGAAGTGCCACTTGCGAGCTTCATCCCAAGCGCCAAATTTTTTTCCTATGGGAGATGAGATAGCGAGATACCCCTAGTAAAGAACAGCAAGCGAATTTTATTTTGATATCAAGCAAGCAACAATAGCACGAGCCTAGTAAAACAATACAAGAAACTACAATCCCTTAGCACATTTGCCGAAGAGCACCATGCGGTCGCTACATGAAGCAAAGGCGTCCTGACGCTGCGCCACGCCAATCGGTGTATGAGCCAACATCGTTCCTCATGCGAAAATGAGTCCTAAGCACCAAGCTTTTCTCGACGCAAGGTGCATGCCATTGTTCGAGCTCGATGTCCATTGCGCACCACCATCCCAGTTTAGATCAGCTCCATTGTCGCTACTGCTATGTAGGCTTGACCTAGTGGGATCCACCCACGATGGTCTTGGGCGCCACCCCAACTTCAACACTGCCACGCATCAGGTGCAATTCCAGACTAGGGATAGTAGATGTAGCCGTGGTTTCATCATATTCCCTAACCTCTAAAACACTGCCCCTTAGACTAGGTCTGCGCTGCGCCAAAGACATGGTCAGCGTCACTCCCGAGAAGATGGTTCATTGTCCCCATTGCCTCGGCAATTCTAGCGCATTAACGAAGCTTTTCGAGCACCATGAAAGCGATGGCTGAACCCTGACGTGGTTCAATTGGTCTTGATGGCTTCCTCTTAGCCAAACTTTGCTTTGCCTCGATTGTGTCTCCCTAACCCTAGACTTTTTCTAGCTCTACAGATAACAAAATGATAACTAGATCATTTCCTTCCCTTTAGGGCTGCGCCTCAGTTCATGGAGTACTTCATGCTTCATAGTCAATGCCTCAATGAGTCGACCACACAAGCATCGATGAATCAACCACCTTGTGTTCAAGTGCATTTCTCCTCACCTCGAAGGCAACCCTCGGTGAGCCGAGAACTCCTCATGAGGTTATACCTAAGGCAAGTTGAGCATACAACACTCCTATGCACACCCACCCGTGTCGCGGGTGACCCCTTCAAGAGTCGGTTAATAGGTGCTTCAATGCAATCTTCTCGCCTCCTAAGCATCACGTCAATCCCTAGTTCTTCGCACCCCAGCGCGTTTCTAGTCATCGAGTTAGTTCACCTAGCGAGGGGCAACACTCCATGATGGTCCCTCCTCCATGTAATACGACTCGACATACAGGGCATTTCTTTGGCCAAGCTCAGCTCGACCTATCGGTATCCCCTTAGTTAGGCCCGCCCGTTAGGTTGATTACTTTACATTGACAAGCATCATCACATCACCTTAGTGCGGTGTGCTTAGCCTCGAGGGCCATCTCTCGACAGAGCATAGCTTCACATCGGGCACTCCTTGTTTCATGGGTCATGCTTCCGTGAGCCGAGCATGTGGCACACTTCCAAGCTTCTAGCGCCATGCCTCGATAGGCCGAGCAGGTAATGGCTTAGCACGTATCCCCACACCTTGAAGGTCAGACATCATCAGGCTAATTTTAGGTACGATCACCGACCTTAAACATCTTGGCATGTTGGCATGCATTGATCGATCATGTCTCGAGATGTCGTTCAACTTAGCATCGCCAATCGAGTTTGCACATAGGGATACGTATGCCCCAGTCAGCTTCACGCGTCTTGAAGCTCTATCGCACCTTAGACTAGCGGTATATCCATACCCATCCCGACGAGTTCACGCAATGGCTAGATTACACAAGGACTCCGCACGTCTTGAACTGACAAATTGGGCGTTTATTTCTTGCATGTTCACATGGGTCAACCTTTCGCACCCACTGGGTTTTGCCATCCTTTGGTGGCCATGCCTAAGCGAGTCAAGCTTGGCACTCCCATATATGTCTTCGCCTCTCGAAAGCCATAGATCGAGAACTGACTTCATGAGGCACTTTTTTGGGCTAAGTCCTAACCTCATGCCTCCGTGTAACTTTGATATCTAGGCAGTCAACGCTTAACTCCATAATGGTTCATGACCCCACATCCTTCTGTGTGACGGTGAACTCCTCAATATGACCCAAAATCGGTCGAGTAGAGCAACGACCCTTTGGCGAACACAAGGGAAACCTAACTCAAAGGCGCGGGCACGACCTATCATCTAAAGTTCACATGAGAACTAAGTTATTTTAGCATGTTATTGGAATGCGTTGTAGGCTGCTAGTGGGATCGTCAACCCGAGGAAGCACGCTGACCCCTTTTGCAAGTCGATGCGTCAGCTCCGGTGGGTGATTGACGACCACTCGGATCAGCGAGGGGCTACTGTTGGGGACAGTTCCTATGCCACCTCAGGCCCACGACCACCTTAGAGCAACAACACACATTGGAGGGTCTACTCTGAACCAATCCCCAACTCAACCCTTGGCGAGGTACACAAGACCAATCTCGGAGGGGTCCGGAGCCAACTCCTGATGAGGTAAGTAGGACCAACCCCAAAAGGATACAGGGCTATGGCGGATCTAGTAAGTAATGGGGGTGTAAAACTGTGAATTTAAAAATTCAAAATACATGGTACAAGATTTCAAATGTAACACATTACAAATTTGTGAAGTACAACTAAAATACAAAATACTTTAGCAAAAAATTATAGCTTCACACGGTGTTCCTTCATTACTTGAAAGCGATTGATTACATCATTATGACTAACTTCACATGAGGCATGGCCGCATGGGGTATGGGCTGATCCACGAGGAAGATGCTTTTGGGCTGAAATTAGATAAGTGCAAATAGAATCTCTCTCACACACACAACATACACACACACACATATCTAATATACCTCTTATATATATTTGTTTTCCTTTCAAAAAAATTAGGGGTGCAGCTGCACCCCCAAATCCGCCCCTGGTTTGACCTACCTCAAGCGAGAGACACAAAACTAACCCCCTGACAAGATATGCAAGACCGACTCTGGAGGGGTCTAGGGCCAACACCGGATCGACCCTAGAGTCCCAGACATGGTGGGGGCTCGCTTGGAGCAAATGACGTGATGCCCCTAGGAGTAGGTTAGGTCCTGATGGCAAACTTATAACTTTACTTGTCTGTCTCTCTCCTCTATATACAGGATCCTTTGTAATACGAGGGAGAATATTTGTAATTTTAGACACTTATATTGAATATTCTTGGGTTATTTGTGTGCTTCTCCTTGAGCACCTTCGCACCTTTGATGGTTTTCGCAATTGATCGGAAGTGTTTTTAAGTTTACTGTGCGGTATATCAACAACACATTATTATGTTCTATAAGGGAAATTGATACGTAATTACGTACTAGTTAGAAACCTGTGCGTTGCAACGGAGTCATAAAAATAATGATACAAAACTTACTGCCTAACCAACTTTACACATCAAACATTGGAGAGCAAACGACAGAGAGAGAAGGGTGGTTAGAATACGCGAGGAGATGGGAAAAGTGGAGGGGGTGTGCGGTTGTATCCTGAGAGAGAGAGAGGAGGAGAGAGACGAGTGATCCAAATTAAATCGGATGGCTGAAAAGAGAGAAGAGAAAATAGATCAACCATTAACTCACATTTTTATAATAATAAAGATATACTGTACGTACCCACTAGACAAGGAGGTGAAACTTGGGATGTAGGTACAGAGAATCCTATCGTGGCCAGAGGGGTGCAGGCAGGCGGTCAAAGCAGACGTGATCGACGATTAGTTTAAGTAAGAGGATGTCACGTAGAGTGGGCCAGAGGGGGCACCTCCCCCGCGATCCGTGCTCCAACGTTTACGTCTCTCTGTTCTCTAATCATTATTCGTTGCAATTTGCAACTTGCGCTACTAGTACACTTTAATCACGTAGCTTAACCAGGTAAAGGCTAATGAAATTTGCAGGCTTTCACAATGGGTTCCTTTCTCTTGCCACAGTTAGGATCATGGACTCAGTTGTTTAGGCCCTTTCTGACTAGAACAAGAAAAGTTGTAACAATAACAGAAATGCAAAAGTAGAATTATGAAATGATAGGCATAAATATTAAGAAAAACCTATATAGCAAAATTCAGAAGACAAACAAATCCATAGAACAAAATAAATAAAAAGACAATGAGCGCTACATATGCATAAATAGGAAAATCACAACTACGAAAGCAATATATTAGTGAAATAAACAAAATGTCAGAGAATAGTCTAAGAAATGAAGAGATAAAATGACTCCCAGGAATGCTAAAAGCAATTAAATAAATTTGCTTGAACGTCATAGCCCGCGTAGCTCTGATCCACGCATTGTGTATTTGTGTAGCTCTCTTCAGCAAAATTGCAAGGGTTAAGTACTTTCCAGTAGTTCAAATTAAAGTTCACAACTGTTACGGTTTCTACCACTGTCAAACTGATGCTCGATTAAGCCCTCCGTCTTCTGGGTTCTGGCTGTCCATCGCAATTGTTTATGCGTGACGAGGCAGCGGGTCACTGCCACGCACGTGCGCACGTAGCACCCCTGTCCTTAAGTCCATCACAAATCCACGTCTTAATGACCTTTTGCCTTCAGCTTTTCATAATTACCAGCCTCCACGCGAACCCGATCGAGTTTACCCGGAGTAAATAATTATCATGGCCAGCCCTAGCGGAGAAGCTTGTAGTACTTGCTGCGCTCGATGAAGTAATTTTCGGACCAAGTTTTCAGTAGTCTTCCGTATTGAGTTTTTTTTTCATTCGAGTTCATTTTCAGGTGATCAGTATTCTTCCGCGAAGACTTACAGCGAGTACTTCTCCGTGGGGTAGAGGGGAAACGAGTGGGAAATTAAACTCGAAATACATACATGTATGTATATATGCAAGGCGTTGCATGCCCACTGAAAATGGGAGTGGTTCTTTTGCTGACTATCTTGGCCATCATAGCCTGGAGAATCCCTTCTTTTTTTAACTAGAGATTACACGTACGTACCTGGGCGAAGGACTGAACGTCCGATCGAGCTGATCTTCTCATTTACTTACTACCACACAAGTTTCCGAGTTGAAGTTCTTGTGTAAGCATTTATGGTCCTACGCAGAAGGTGAGCTTCAGCTCTTTTCAACTTCCAATTCGTATGATCTATTCCAATGCCATCTTTCTTTTCTGACAGCGCTAAACATGAAAATTTTTCGTGCTGGTAGCTGCCTAGCTCTACATAAAATTACGAGTTAAAGTGAAATAAACAGGCCACGTAAACTCTAGTCAAAAGGGCAGCGTGCGACATCTTTACCTACCCTAAGCAGCAAAGGCGAATCAAGTGCCCTCTCTGCATGCAACATCACCACACGAATTCTTTGGTGGAAGTAGCACGAGCAGATCCTACGAGCCCCTACTCTTTGGTCTGCGCTCGTAGAGTAGTATCCTTCTTGCCCAAAAGGCTCTAACTTTTGCAATTATTATGCAAAGTCGTACACGAGACGTCGTTTCGACCACTTCCTTAGTTCCTTACCCTTCTGGTAAGTGTTAACCGTGCAGTGGTAAAAAACAAAGGGAAAGACGACTGATGTTCATACGGATTGTACTCCGTGCATGAGTATGCCACGATTTTTTCTTGCAAGGAGGACATTAATTGATTTGTTGTGAGTACGGTGGTACTCCATTCACAAAAATGTCGTCGTGTATAGTTAAACTTTTAAAACATTGGCTATGATATATATTTAAATATTTTAAATATTTAGATTAGATACATAAAAAATATATATGTAGATTTGTCTTGAAAAGTGCTATCATAATATTATAATTTTACTTAATTTTATAAATATACTACAACAGAAATTAATGATTAAAAATGTATTTTGCAGACTGTATCGATATCCAAAACAATATTTTCTTGTGACTTAAGAAAAAAAATATATAATGGTGACCATAAATCTAGCTTTTCTATTCGGTACAGGAGTATATAATGGTTGTAGTTGAGTCCAGATCTCCGCTCGGTTGACCTACATTTAAACTAGTGCTAATGTAGAATGTAGAGCTACAAGGAACATTATTCTTGCGCTGAGTATATATATTTTTTTACTTTCACTTGCACGATGTAAACTTGTGATGAGCGCGCATTTTCTTTTACTTAACTCGAAGCTCATGTCCTACAATGCAAAACCTACCGTAATACAACTCGCAAACTAGTCGATTCTTCACTTTTATTATTAGTACTTGGTTTCCGAAAGTTGTCTTTACTAAACAAAAATGTGAAGGTGCTTCAGTACTCATGTAAAAAAACAGCTCGTACGTTAAAAACACTTCAACATTTGAAATTACCGTGCATGAAACAAAGCTGTACACATTGAGCATGTAATGAATGCTTGCACCAGTATGAAACTGTTTTAAGTGGGCACTTCCATATATAGGTGAACAACCGACGGGAGAACCTGACTCCTCAGGCCTTGGCCCTGCTTAATTGGCTGCTTCTCTCTTAGCTGTGTGCCGATGTAAACTATGAGTTTAGAGTTTAGATGTGCAGGCAATACATAGACAGATGCCACTTTAGACCAGTCACTGGCATTACCGCTGTAGCTTGCGGCTCCTTCAAACATATGCTTTTCAATAAAAAAGAGAGAGCAGAAATTGCGACTGCATATATGCCGCAAATTTGTTGCTCATAGATTCTATTCTTTTTATCTTTTAGTTTCTCTCATCAATCACTATTTATTAGACTAATAAGTCATATCCTAAAAAAATATGCACATAGTTGTAACTACACTAGTACTGCTGGGACTAGTACTGCTGGGTGATTCATTAGCCATAGTATAATTTATACCAGATGAGTATAGGTCGAAGGCTTCAAAAGAGTGATGAACATATTTGATATATAAGATATCAATCGCACAGTACATTATTGTACTTCAAATGAAGTAAAGCCAAAAGTGGGGGCTATTCATTCACGAAGATCGTGGGTGTAATTTTGTCTTTTAGAGCTGATGGTTGATGCTACGCGCCTACGCGTAAACATCAGATTTGAGTCTACATACAAATTTGGGCATCATAGCCAAGTTGAGACGGATAGCTTTTATTCAGAAAGACCAAAACCCTCTTGCTCAGGGTTCCAAACAAGCATTAAATACTCTTTGAGGATACGAAGGAAGTAAGTTTGCAAGACAAAAATCAGCTCATTCATCAATCGGCTGGGTCGGTTTGCCACGCCATGGCCATGGTACAGTCGCTCCATGGAATGGTATGGGTAAAGCTGGCCATACAAGGAGGGTATAGGGGACCCGGCCGAGCCGCTTTTACTTTCGGTGCTGCCAACTTCTGGCCGCCAACGCGAAAAACAGCATAGGGTGCCGCGAGCGACCGCAGTGACTACGCCGCTGGAGCGCCAGGCCGTCGCCTTTCGGTTTACCCTTCCGGCCCCCTGCCCAAGTTAAAAACAGCAATCAGGGAGACATGCCGAGGAAGAGGGACAGCTGCGAGAGCGCGAGCGAGCTAAGCTAGCCCTCGGCCTCGCCTCACTCTCTCTCCCTGGAGAAAAACCCAAGAAGCGATCAAAAAGAGACCGGCCGGCAGGGTAGCTAGAAGCTGCAGACACCTAGCTAGCTCTAGCCTTCCGATCGAGCTCCAAGAGCAGCACCACGAAGTCGAAGGGTTTTTACGACGCTAGATAGCGTCCGCGTGAGAGATCAGAGGGAGGGTGAGAGAGGTGGAAAGAAACACGGCGGAAATGGTGGGCTCGGGGGCGGCAGGGGGAGGAGCGGATCACGCGCGGAGCAAAGAGGCCGCGGGGATGATGGCGCTGCACGAGGCGCTGCGCAACGTCTGCCTCAGCTCGGACTGGACTTACTCCGTCTTCTGGACCATCCGTCCTCGCCCGTATGTACCCACCGGCCGCCACCAACCCCCCCTCTCCCCTCCCCTTTTTTCGCTCCTGTTTTCACCTCTCTTAATCTCTCCGCCGCTCGCCGCCGTAAACATCAAAGACATGCAGCACCAGCAAAGTTACGGTAGTGACTGATTAACGCTTATTCCTCCTGCAAGGCGGTGCCGCGGCGGCAACGGGTGCAAGGTCGGCGACGACAACGGCAGCCTGTGAGCACTTCTTGCCTTGCCATATATATGCTTGCTCTCTTAATTTGCTGCTTAATACTGGTACATGTGAGGATCGATCGGGCCGGTGCTAATCAATCAATCTGCTGGTATGCGCGTTCGTGCGTGCAGGATGCTGATGTGGGAGGACGGGTTCTGCCGGCCGCGGGTGGCGGAGTGCCTGGAGGACATCGACGGCGAGGATCCGGTGCGCAAGGCCTTCAGCAAGATGTCCATCCAGCTCTACAACTACGGAGAAGGGTGGGTACTGGGTAGGTGCAGTCGTGTGCAATTTTTCTCCGTCCGTCGTAGCGGCCCAAGTCATGTCAGGCTAGCCAGCTTGCTCCCCTAATCAGCACCGCAAAATTTCGTGCAAGCGTGTCATGTTCCCTGTTCTTCGATTAGGACTCAAGCCTGTGCGATTGATGCTAACAGTTGCTTCATTAGCAATGCAACTAGAGTTGGCTTAGCCAGTAGCCACTAGCACGACCGAGGAGAGAGGTAGGACTCGGTAGAGAGAGAGAGAGAGAGAGGGACAGAGGAAAGGGGATGGCGATGGGATGGGTGCGTGCGCTTTCATCTTTTCACTTTGTTCTGTATCTACCGAGCTAGCTTTTGAGTTTTATTAACGTGTGCTTCACTGGTACTACTGGTACGTACCACACGTAATTAACCTTGGTTTTTGATTTGGATCGTGGAGCTCTTGTTTTGACGCGGGCAGGGGCAGGGCACGCGCGGAGGAGACGGTAATTATGCCGGCGCCGTGGTGTGGGTAAGCTAAAATTAACAGCCATTTAAGTCGCGGGGGCTTTTGGCGAGGACAAAGGACGGGGGGCTGTCACGTGCGCACGTTCGTTGAAGTGGGGCGGTGCCTCGTTAGGCATAAACAATCGCGGCGCGTCACTGGGTTAATTGGGGGGTTTGTCCGCGATTAACAACAGCTGATGCTACACGCACAAGCAAATGCTACACAGTAGATAAGGGTAGCAGAACAAGTTTATGAAGTACAGCACTTTGCTTTTTTTTTGGGGGTCCTCTCTGATGAATTTGCTTGAATGCCAACAAAGTCCTTCGCTAGTTAAGTTGCAGTGTATATTTGTGTTTGCGAGCGTGTGGGTGACTGTGGCACAGTAGCAGTAAATTGCTTGTTGTTAATGTTAACTAGTAGTGTAATGGAGAGAGAGGGGAGACTGAGGGTCCGGGTGTGCGTTTTGGTCTCTTTCACTTTGTTCTAACGAGCTTTTGAGCATATGATGTGCTTAGTCGATTTGATTTGGACCGCTGCAGGCTGATGGGAAAGGTGGCATCTGATAAATGTCACAAATGGGTCTTCAAGGAACCTTCTGAATGCGAGCCCAACATCGCCAACTACTGGCAGAGCTCTTTTGATGCCGTATGTACCACCACCAACTGTGCCCCCTCTGCCTGCCCCCGTTCTTTCTCTTTCTGCAGTCTCTGCCTCCCTGCTTTGGTGGAGAGGCAGCTTAACTCACTTGTACACCACATTAATCACTTACAACAAAGCTCAGTAGCCTGCTCAAATAATCACTAGTAGTAGTCTACTACTGCCACAAACGCAGTGGTAGGTTTCAAGTTTTTACTGCACTCATGGGGGGGATTTGAAATAAAGGGATCATCAGACATACCTCTGGGGAGCTCTCAGGCTTTGCATCAAATCTGTTCCCCACAAAAGAAGAGAAGAATTGGATGCTCTGAGTAAGTTGCACCTCAGGAGAGCATCCTCTACCATCGAGAATTAACGCCACGATCACAGTCACGGCTAACCTTTATTCCTATGCACTTACCCAATTCCCTCTCGGCTTTTGCTTTTGCAGCTTCCTCCGGAATGGACCGATCAGTTTGCCTCAGGCATCCAGGCACGCAATGCCCCCGCTCGCCATTACCGTTCATCTTTTACTCAAGTCTTCCTAGCTAGCAGTAGTATTAATTAGTGTTCCTAAACTTGCGCTTAATTTGCAGACCATAGCTGTGATCCAAGCCGGCCATGGCCTCCTGCAGTTGGGCTCTTGTAAGATTGTGAGTAGTACTATATACTAACACATCTCTAACTTTTTTTTTCCTTTCTTTTGTCGTTTTGGTCAAAGACGCCGACGTGGACGTCCGAGCGTTAAGCGACGTGCTACTGTGCGCAGATACCAGAGGACCTGCACTTCGTGCTGCGGATGCGACACATGTTCGAGTCGCTGGGCTACCAGTCCGGCTTCTTCCTCTCCCAGCTCTTCTCGTCTCGGGGCACCTCGCCGTCGCCGTCCTTCCCGCTCAAGCAGCCGCCGCCCGCCCGCCCACCGCCGCAGCTCTTCAACTGGCCTGGCCAGCCGCAGCTCCCGCCCGCCGCCGCGTCGCCGCTCTTCCCGCCAGGCCCGGCCGCTTTCCACCCGTCCGCGCGGCCGATACATCCGTTCCCGGGTGGCGGCTGCAACAAGGACGAGAGCCACCTGTTCCACCTCCCGCCGGCGCACCATGCCAAGCCGCCCCACATGGACGAGCACCAGCAGCCGATGGCCCCCGGGGAGGCGCCCGACGGTGACCTGAAGTGGCCCAACGGGCTGTCATTCTTCACCGCGCTCACCGGGCGTGCAGATGACGCGAAGCTGTTGTTCGGCGGCGGAGGAGGAGGCGGTGGGGGCGCAGCAGACGACGGGAAGACAGCGCAGGACGTGCAGGCCGAAAACGGCGGCGCCGAGAACGTGGAAGAGTACCTGAGCTTGGAGAGCCACTCGAACAAGGCGAGGAGGATGGAGAACGCCCAGAGCACCAAGTTCAAGAGGAGTTTCACGTTGCCGGCCAGGATGAGCTCGTCCACGTCGGCGTCCCCGTCTGTGTCGGCCTCGACGGCGCCGGCGCCGCCGCAGCAAAGGATGGAGTACAGAGGGCCTCACGAGGGCGGCGTCTACTCGGACCTAATGGAGACGTTCTTGGAGTAGCACTCATGCATGATCAGATCAGTAGTGATCATCTCTACAACAAGTATACGGGCTTCGTGTTTTCTTGTCCCCTCTTATTTGCTTCCTTTTTCCAAGCTATGTTTAAGCTCTTTTAGCGGTCTGGTTTGGAGTTTGCTTCTGTTTAATTAGAAGATCTTGTAACCCTTTTTTGCTTCGTGGCTCGATCTAGTTGTAGCTCGTAGTGCAAAAACTTGATACATGCATGCATGCAAAGATGGGCATGAGTTTGCTTCCATGATGGCTGGCAAGTTATATGGCGCAATGATGGTGAGGTACAATGACATGCAACACCTAATAATATGGTCTTTTCCTTCCAAAAGCAGGCTTGGCCACAGCACTGTTGCCTACTTATTGCGCAGGCTACCTTTTGCACCCGTTTTTTTTTTGGTCGTACCAATTACATGCGCAGGAGAAATAAGATCGACGATGATCAAACTCAAACCAGCTATATTTCTCAAAGTCGATCGTATTTTGTGATCGATGCATGCAATGCATGCTTGAACTTCCGTTCTTTCATTTAGGCCCCGTTTGGCACGACTTCACTTCACAAGTGGAGCTGTTTTTTTTTGACTTCACAAGTAGAGTCGAGTGAAGCTACTTTTTTCAGCTCCTTGGGTGGAGCTACTTTTGTCTCAGCAGGTTTTAAGGAACTCCTTGGGTGGAGCTATTTTGTTTTACCCCGTTTGGCACAAAACAGCTCCAAACAGCTTCAAAGAGCTGGTGGTGGAGCTGTGCCAAACGGGGCCTTACTTATCTACTTGTACGTCTTTAAGCATCCTACAGACGTTAGTTATGTGTAAACCTCATCATATAGGACACGGGCAGTGGCGGATCCAGAATTTTACAGTGCCCCGGATAGAACTCTAAATGTCTAACGATTTACAAGTTTGAAATAAAATTTAAACTAGAGCAATTTCAAGCAATTTCAAAAGACTAACTTTATTGACTGCCATCATCAAATGTAGCACTGCCCCAAAAAAAGAGAAAGAAAAGCAGAAAAGGAGAAAAAATAGAATGAGAAGGGTCATTTTTATGCCTTCAACAACAATTAGACATGGAAGGCCTTATTTTAATGGTATTCACATGTTAAACAGATCCTCTATTGTCAGACTCAACATGTCTGTTTGACTAGGTGATTGCAGGGTATTTAACAGATAAAAGCTACAAGTTCTTCTCGTAGATCATTCTACCAAATTCCTGTTTCAAAAGGCTTAAAATCATGAAAAGAACAGAAGTCCAATTCTGTTTATTTATGTTTTGCCTAAACGAAAATAAAGAGAATAGCAAATAAATAACAGTGCATGCTTAGTTTTACGATGTTCAAGATTCAAGGATCAATATGTACTTGTTGCGATAGAAGTACTTCACTGCAATATAATTAACGTCACAAAACATCGATAGAAACGGCTTACTTTTGAGTCAAGATGTTCGATCGATATTCTTCAAGACAGAAAAAAAGTGTTCCACCAAAGCATCATATACCTCCTCCATTGACCTTCAGGTTAAAAAGATAGAGTTCAACTTTTATTAGCATCCCAAGCTATATAGCTCAACTACTACTAATTTACTATTGATCATATTTGAAAAGATGTGCCGTAATCAAAGCTATTCTAGATACAATCCAGTTTAAATGACTTCAACAAAAAAAAAGTGAGAGCCATGTACAGCATAGTAACACCTCATGGTGGTTTTGCCCATTTATTAAAAAGCAATAAGTTAGCATCAACTGATGCAAAAATAGCAAAGCAGCCATTTCCTTTTTTTTCCATGGCTGAAGGCTGAAGCTGCCTGTGAATGAGGTTGGGCTGCTGGCCTGCCTCATCATTCACTTTGGACTTGGCCCATTAGCATATTTCATTGTGGGCTGGGGCGCTGTGCTATGGCTTGCCACCTCGGGCTGGACTACAAAGTCTTGGATAGGGCCACTATGTTTTGAATTTTTTCAACTTATACAAAAAAATTTTGCACTACTTATTTCACTGGGCCTCGGGCTACAGCCTACCTAGCTTGAGGCTCAGATCCGCATCCGCCCCTGGACACGGGATAATATAGAGGAGATCAAAAGGGGAGTATAAAGAATTAGATTGTCTCTTATACAGTAGTCAATTGTAACATAAGTTGTCTATATACAAATATAAAAAATAATTCATTGTAGAATCTGTCTGTAGGCCTTAGTAATACACATTAACATCAAAATTTCTTTGATGATTAATTAGTTCTTGGTAAGTTAATAGTACGGGGGGAAGTACGTAGTACTATTTACTAGTGTACGTGCAGAAGCTGTATGATTATTGGCTGGTTACATAGAGGACGTACGTACATGTCATGGGGCCTTCCATGAAATGATAAGAAAGCTGGGAATGTGCAAAGAACTGGACACATAGTTTCCAAAAAGATGAGCGAAGGAAAAAAAGAGCTGGGACGCATGCTCTGCACGCGAGACAGGGAGTGATAGTGAGAGTGCGAGATACACTCGATAGCCTCGTTTGTGTATGCATGGCAGTAGTTGGCTGCGTGCAGCTTTATTTCGACGAAGAGAAGAAAAATATCGGTATGCCCAATGTACAAGGACCCACAACTGTACGTACAAAGTCATTCCATGGAATTTCTTTTGCAAATACTCCAAATGGTATAGATCAGATGTGGTTACATTTATTTTCTGTGGATCGATCAAGAACTGTTTATAAGTGGCAGAACTAGAAACTGACGATCGACATTAGGGGCAGTGCGTATGTAATCTACGGAGTACAAGGACATGATGTCTTCTCTAATACGTTGATGAACTTTCGAATTTCGAAGAAAAAATAAAATAAGTTTGGTCAGGCTTTTGATCTGGACCCAATCCGGCCTGATTGCATACTATGGCGCTAATCCAGTTAGTTCAAACCGAGCCCGGAATGCCGTGATGGGCCAAGCTGGCCATTAATCCACACGGCCCGTGGCGATTAAACAGGCACGGCGCATGCGTAGTCGCGTTGCGCACTTCCGCACCCGACCCGACCCGCCCCGCCCGCCGTTCTCACTCACTCTGCCGCTCGGGGCCCGCAAGGAAGCCAACACCGTCATCCTCCCAACCGTGCGGCCGCGAGCCGAGGTGCCCCGACCCGAAAGAGATAAGCCGCCACCGCCGCTGGCCGGAGCCAAATGGCGCTGCTCTCGCCGCCCTCCCCTCCTCTGCTCGCGCCACTTCGCCACCACTTCGCCTCTCCCCCACTCCTCGCCGTCCCGACGACGCCTAGCTCTCCCCTCTCTCTCCCCCACTACCACCACCACAGCCTCCTCCTCCCCTCCTCCGCCAACGCTTGGCCGTTCCGCCGGCACCGCTGCGGCCGCATAGCCACATCCCTCGGGCAGGACGAGCCTGGCGTGTCCGACACTGCCATCGCTCCTGAGGGAGACTCAGAACCGCCGGTCTCCTCCGATGCAGGCGCAGGCGCGGCTGAGGCTTCCGCCGAGCCGGCGGACGCCACCCCCGAGGACTTGGAGAGCATCCGCGAGGTCAAAAGGGTCCGTAGCCTCTAGCCCGCTTTTTTTCTCTTGGTTTGCATTCTTTTGGATGAGTTCGTCTTTAATTGGTGTTTGGTTTGGATGCGGTATTAGGTGTTGGAGCTTCTTCAGAAGAACAGGGACATGACCTTCGGCGAGGTAAGCGATCAGCTCTGTTGCTTAATTGCACTCGTGCATGGGCATGCAATAGAGCTGCCAGATTTTGCAATGGCTGTGCTCGCTGCTGATGGAGTTTGCATGTTCGTTGTTGCCAACGAAGACTTATGATATTTTGCTTTGTTTGCTGTTGCATAAAAGGTTAAGCTAACTATCATGATCGAGGACCCTAGAGATGTAGAAAGGAAGAGATTGCTTGGCATAGAGGATCCTGATGAAATTACCAGGGATGACTTAGCTGATGCTTTGGTTGAGGTATATCACTATTCCCCTGCGATGTGCAACTCGGAGTCATGTTAAGAGTATCTTGAAAGTGAATATTCTTTTTTTTTTTTGCCCTTTGGTGAATATTGTTGCTTGGTAACCGACATCTTCATCCATCTTTATGACAGGGCAAATATTTTGTGTGTTTTAGTCGCCACGCTATGCTCTATTTAAAATGAAACTAAAAACGCTACCTGCATACTGTACTATTTTTTATATTTGACTGATAGTGCAAAGCTGAAAGCTTTGGTACGCCCTTTCCTGGTGTCATGCAAGAAATGTTGTCTTCCTAGCAAAATATCTTGTCTGTTCCACTTGCTACCTGCTACGATACCATGAATTAGTAATTTGCAAGCAAATGCCCTGGCACCATATTTGCAATTTGATACCCTGGAGGAGTACAAGGTTATATCCCCTTCCTGTTTGTTTGTTTGTTTGTTTGTTTGTTTTAAAAGCTGGTAATTCATGCCAATTTTATATTGGACACGAATCCACAAGTAAGTTGCTTGATAAATGTTGCCATAGGTTTCTGTTCTCACCCTGAAAAATTCAATATGGCAGTATGACAACTTTCTCTACTGTGAATAACAGATTCATATGAAAATATTGAACAGATTGTCACAAAAATTCCTTATCATGTGTTCTCAACAGAAGGCCTCATGAATCATGATTCTAGTTTTATAGCTCCCACATCGAGTAATGGAACACTTACCTTCATAATGCTATTATACCATTGCGGGATTGTACACACGAATTGCATCTGGTGCTCAATGATTATGTCACATTATGACTGTAACGTCCTAGGGTCCAAACCGGTTCAGACCTAACCACATTCTGGATAGGCCACGCACACGTAGCAACCCGCTTGCATTTTCGTCCTCGTTTTGCGCAAAACGGTTAACTGGGAGTGCTACCATTGAAATTCCTAAGCTTATATGTAAGTGCTTCTCAAGGTAAGTTAGCAAGGTGGGACTAACCCAGAAATTCATGTGCACACACACATGGGCCAACATGGGCCGGGGTGTCACAACGACGCCATCTAGTTACCGATGGATAAAAGGTTATATTTTCCTTGCAAATAAATCATTCACTAATATGCCTTGCCTGCTTATAGGTTAATGAAGGACGGTTTCCAGAGAACCGAGTTGCTCTTCAGTTGCTTGCCAAGGAGATGGCAGAATGGCCCGATCTTGAGGTAACGCTGACAATTCAATTCTTCTGCTTCCTAGAAATGCTAATAATTTTTCCCCCACTACATTACCACCATGACTTTAGTTTTTTCTATCTTGAGGTAATACTGACAATTTAGTTCTTCTACTTCCTAGAAATGCTTACCACTTTTTTACACTATGTTACCACCATGACTGTAGTTTTGTCTGAGCCTTGGATGGTTTGATCCATATTTGATTATTGCCTTCAGTTTATGTAGTTTCTTCAGCTTTCATCACTTTCTTGAGTACTACCGAACAATGTTCATCTCTATGCTATTCATCCTTTGTCTTTCTGTACTAAACCTGTTTAGTAGAACTGCATTTTAATTTGATTTTCAATTTCCACTTCTTTTGCAGATAGAAGCTCCAAAAAAGAAGGGCAGGCCTGGGAAATCTGTCTATGCAAAGGCCACAGATACTGGCATTGATCCTGAGACAGCTGCCAAAAGGCTTAACATTGACTGGGATTCTGCTGCTGATATAGATGATGAAGCGGACGAAGATGATGAAGCTGAAGTGCCTTCAGCAGTTGTAAGATTTTGCCTTTGACTAATTCCAACAAAATTTGTTAAAGGTGTAAAAACAGTTGAACAATTTTCAACTAATTGCTTATTCCTTGATTTTGTTTTATCGTTCATTTCAACGATTTATACTTTGATTTCGTTCTGCAGGGATATGGTGCTCTGTATTTGTTGACGGCCTTTCCTGTCATTATTGGAATCTCAGTTGTGCTGATTCTTTTCTACAATTCTCTACAGTAGTGCAACCCTTCTCACCTTGCTTCTTGAGACAGATGCTGTCTTTTTGTAAATCTGTGTCATAAGGCTAGTCAATCAGTATCTTTTTTGTCTCATTTATTGCCAGCTTGCTCTTCTCTGTTGCAAATATGTAAAATAGTTTCTGCAATGACATGACAAGATTGTAAAGCTGTGAAATTTTATATTACAAAAAATTCTTGAAGATAGGCTTTTCCTAGGAAATGGAAAGTTGATTATTCTGCCTTTTTCTTTCCATTTCAATCCTTTTGCCAAATACTGCAATCAATGCTCAAGCGGTCGTATCAATAGATATGGGCATGCTACAAACTGCTGAACAGTTTGTAGGGTGGTTCTCTCGGTTCCATGTGTGTCTGCTAGGCTGAACTGCGGAAGCCGTGTTGGTATTCAGCCAACTTATTATTTTTTGACGTTCGTGTAAATAAGCTATTTTCTTTGGTGATAATATCTGCATCAGGAAAACTTTTTCTGAAGAACATATCTGGGTCAAGGAAGCTTTCTCTAGATACAGTAAAGCATCCAATTCGGTCTAGAGTGCTTGATGTCGTTCCATCCAACATACCAAAAACTCTTTCTTGATCTAGTCTTTATCTTTCTTTTTAAGCAATCATCGTGTTTGTCATATGTAAGTGTACCACTGACTTGCCATGCATTGACAAGTCTCCCGTTCTAGATCCATCGGATTATACTTCACTTAGACCGATTAAACCATATGGTACAGCCCATAGCTCGAATTTTCCTTCAACATTTTTCATCTTTCTCATAGCATGCTTGAGCTCAGACATCTCTCACCCGACATTCTCAATCGTTCTGTACCTCAGCTCCTCCGTGAGCGTAGCCCCGATCCTCACTGTTGACATAGTTGACTCCAAGCCTCTCTGGACATCCAAAAATAAAAAATCATTTCCAGACATAATTTCTTTATAACTTAACCCAGGCTAGTTGAAACATACATCATGCAATATATATATCACTGATCTAGGTCAAACCAATTCAACATATGACTAAAATTCCAAAAAAAAAAATCCAATTTTCACCTAAGGCAACCAGCTCTGCCAGTCAGATCGCTAATCCTGGTCGGTTGACCGGTGCTGGCTGCCAGTTAGAGCACTGACGTCAGGTGGTCTAACCGTTGGCCGGCCGATTAGACCACTAGGTTTACAATCTGTCTAGAAAAATTGTAAATTTATAAAATCGAAATTTCAACTCCTTTGAAATAGTGCGTTACAAAATTCTAGTTACACTGGATTATAGTAGATTTGATTCCAGAGTGGTGCTTAGGCAAACCAGCTCTTTAGGAAAAGACACCTGTGTACTCGTATTATTGGTGCCAGTGAAACCGTGGTGCATTGCCATTCCATTCAAAATTCACCTATGCAAACGACCAGACCAGTCCAAGAAAGTGCACATAGTACTATTAGCTAAGAAAATTCATGACAATACACCACCACCATCCGGGGCTAATCTCAGTTCTTCTCTACAATTAGTTTAGCTCTTGCGTGCCCAGCCTCTATCCTGTACTGCTCGCCCATCCCCAGATGCGCCATCAAGAACCAAACGATGGTGAGCAGCTCGCCACCGTTGCTCAGCTGCTTGGCGTGGAAGTTGCTCCGGCACTTGCTCGCGGCGTAGCAGAGCATCTCCACCCACACCACGCGGATCAGCCGCCACCGCTTGCTGGGCTGCAGCTCCAGCAACGACTTGGCCAGGCGGCACGCGTCGAACAGCACCGACTTGCTCCTGTCCCCCTTCACGTCCCTCGGCGCGATTTCCGCGTTCACCTCGAGCACCATCCTCGCCGCGGCTCGGTCGTCCGGCCGTGCCATCTCCCGCTCGAAGAAGTTCCTGGCCTCCGCGCAGGTGTCGCCGAACCGGATCTGCCCGATGCCGGCCGTCAACATGAACGGGCGCGCGACGAGAAGGAAAAGCATGTAGTTTGATACCGCCCTGCTGATGCCAACGTACTGAGCGAGCTTGGCATCGTCGTCGCCGTCGTCGGAGTAGAAGCAGAGGTCCGTGGCGATGTGCCAAAGCAGAATGCTCTCGTCGAACTCCACCTCGACGCTCCAGCCGAGCTCCTTGTAATAGCCCTTGCACTGAAGCGCCCACTGGCCCCTGTGGTTGCTGAACTTGCGGTAACTCTCGGCGTCGACGATGCTGACCGCCTTCTCTTTCAGCTCCCTGAACACCAAGATTTTCAGCTCGGGTGACACGTCAATGTACCGGATGTACAGCCAACTGTCCCAGTGCCCTTTGAGCCCGAGCAGCGTCAGGACCTTGGTGAGCAATGTTGGTTTGTCCTGCAGGCAAAAGCTGATGAGATTGTGCTGTGCCATCAGATTGGACCACTTCGCTCGGCTTTCCGGCCGGAAATACTTTATGCACTGGAAGATCAGATGGCTCAGCGAATGGCAATTGCAACCTTGCAAAGCAGCATATGTCCAGTAGGATACAAGCATCATACCAATGGCGTAAACCTCTAAGCAAAGTGCTCCTCCAAACAACAAATTGGTGATGCAGTTATCAATGCCATCGTATCGACCCTTGTCGACCACATTGTAGAGGAGGCACGCTGTTGATGTCGAGAGGAGCGTGACACAGCGGAACAGGCGGCCGTACCAAGTGTGTATCACCGCCGCCTTGGAATGCAGGGTGTCGTACATGAGCGACAGCTCGATCTCGATGATCTTGTATGCTTGCTCCGGCGTGAGCCGCAGGAACGTGGCCTGGCTCTGGGTGCGGTCCTGGAAGCTGAGGATGAGGTTGACGAAGAGGCGCTTGAAGGTCACAAAAAAGCGGCGTGCGTCGGTGATGACCGTCGCGTACGGCACGCTCTCCTCTGCGATGGCCGCGGCGGTGACCCCTGCCCGTCGCTCCGGCTCAATGACGATCTCTGTCTGGAGCCCCGCCTCGCGCGTGAAGCGGTACTCCTCCATGAACTTGGCGTAGTTGGGACCCGGGTCCGGCGTCGTGACCATGCCGCTCCGCAGGTTGTCCATGCTCGCACACTTAAGCGCCCATGTCCTCTCGCCGTACTTAAGAATGCCACTCAGGAACATGAACACGGCGGGGGCTAGGATATCGGCGCCAGGGCGCGACTTGGCGAAGACGTACACGGCGAGAGCAACCTGTCATGAAGTGTTTGAACGCAAGAAAGTTATAAGCAAGATCATGAAGTGACTAGTCTGCAGTGCACAAGATCCCAAGCTCGTACCTGGGAGAGCAGGCTGAGCAGGTGGCGCTTCCAGAGCTCGTTGTCTTCGATGGAGAAGGCCGTGATGGTGTCCTGGCCGCCAAGGTGGAGGAGAAGGAACGGCGCCCAGAAGGCTTGGATGCGGTGCATGCGGTTGAAGAGCTGTGCGTCGCCGTCGACGCCTTTGGGCACGTGCGTCTGGGAGAGGTACCCGAGCGCGTAGATGGCAATGGAGTCCGCGAGCAGGTAGGCTAGCCAGAGGAGCAGGCCGAGCAAGACGGAGACGTTGCGCTTGCGGATGCCGGCGGAGAAGAGGAGGAACACCTGCAGGGCGAGGCTGGTGAGCACAAGCACGCGGATTTCCCACTCGCTCCACACGGTCAGTAAGCTTTCCATGGAGAGAGTGGACGTGCCGTTTCCCACCATCTCCGCCTTCCACTCTGCCGGCTGCTGCTGCTTCCAAGTCATTCATTTCCTAACCCTCGTGGAAGACCTGACTTCTAGACTTCGCTGGGTCAACCTTACGCGTCACTCTTTTTTCTCAATGAAAACCACTTTTACGCGTCTGGCGTCTCGCACAGGAAAGAAGGAACCAACAAAATGCAGACGTCAATGTCGACACTTTAGTGAAGGACTGTTAGCCTGTCACCATCTTGCACACTGTGTGTACTGGTTTCGGTAAGCTCCACTCCCTTATCCTGACTCAAGCAACTACTGAAAAATCGTCCCTGAATTACCTTCTTGCAAGCCATTTCTGGTTGGAAAGGCCGAAGCGATCGATGGCCGTCGTAGTTGTCCAGTTTCTGGTTAGAAAGTTCGTGGATAGCCTCGCGGAGGAAGAGGCAGCCGCGGAGCTCCCTTTCAGCGCCCACTTCTACGACATGAGGGCCGAGTTGGAGAAGGCGGCCATTTCTTCCACCAACGCCGATGAGCTCCGCGAGTGCCTGTACGAACTCAATGATTTGCTCGCCCAGTGCCGCATGCTCACCAAACGACCGAATCCGCGGAGCTGCTTCTCCCCGTCCGGAGCGTGGCTTTCCAGCAAGGCCAAGAAGAGGGTGGTCGCCGTCAAGCGCAGAGTCCTGCAGTGCGTCCAGAGCGATTCCGACGACAACGCCGCAGCCTTGCAGCAGGACAGCACCGCCGCGGGGTTCGGCCGGTGGACTACTTCCTGGCCCGAACAGAGCAGGATCCACGGGTTCGACCAACATCTCGCGGAATTGGAATCCATGGTGTTCGGGGACTGCAGCCCCGGAAGACTTAGCGGCGTCGGCATCGTCGGCATGGGCGGCATCGGAAAGACTGTGCTCGCGCAGCTCCTGTTCAACAGCCCGCGGGCTAGGGGCCGCTTCTTCCCTAGGATATGGGTGTGCCTGACGCGCACCGCTTGTGTTGGAGTGGACGTGCGCAAGGAAGTTTTGCAGAGCATGCTCATGGCTCTTGGCCTCGAGGAGGAGGTCATCTTGTCCATGGATGGCAGTAATAGCCTGGGAGAGCTGGTGTTTGCTGTCCACGAACAGCTCAAGGAGAAGAGGTACCTCGTAGTATTCGACGACGTCTGGAACGTCGACGGCTGGTACGCCGACGTTGCAGGCCTCCAAAATGCCTTGCCGAGGGACGACCAGTGGTCGGAGCGCCTTGCGTTCGGGTTGCCCAAAGAGAGAGGAGGAGTGGTGGTCGTCACCAGCCGGCTGGAGCAGGCGGCAGAGACGATGGTGGGGAGGAACAGTTTGTACCGTGTGCGGCCATTGGCAGACAGCGAGAGCTGCTGGGCAATTTTCATGGATGCCCTGTGCAAGCAAACACGGCCGGCAGATCTCGCCACTGTTAACGGTATGAAAGAGGAGATCCTTGAGACTTGCGGTGGGCTCCCATCAGCGGCCAAAACTATGGGAGACATCTTTGCAAGAAGTCTGTCGTCGCCAGCATCAACTTCTGCTAGCCAGGAACTTAGCATGAGTGGTAGTAGCTTCCCTGGTAGCAATGGAAGTGTGAACTAGGCAACAAATCTGTATAGTAGGTGTTGGGGGAGTGGCCCCGCTGTGGTCCAATGGGTTAACCGTGCTAGAAGGCTTATTAAGCCCGTAAAATGTATAGCAAGCCTAAAAAAGATCTCATAGGAGAAAAGAAGTGTTTGCCTCTACTATTGTAAATCTCGATAGAGGTATACGTGTAAAACCTGTCATAGCTATAAATACATTCCTTAAGGCGCCATGGGAATCCACTTTTTAAGGAAAAAAGAACAGGCTGTAGTACTAGCTAAGCATACATTTTCTATCTCTCCCCATTTTAAGTTTTAGACTCCGAACAACTCCTCTGTAACCTGCCCGTAGTTCCTATCTTCACTGTTTGGTCTGTAACCACAACAGTAGGATTTCAAGAGTTCATTCAAAATGAAAGAATTGCTCTTAGCTGTTCTTACATCATATCCATCGCAAAAAGGTTGTTTGAGCACAGTAAGAATTGCTCAGATTTATCAATATTGTTTAGCCAATGTGTTTATCAATATTGTTTAGACAATATGTTTATATATGTCCTAAAGTTAAGACTAAGGGCGGAACTATAATAAAAACAACTCGGGTTCACCACTTCATCATACATATAACAACATATATAATTTTTAAGTAACATTGTACTAAATAGTAATATGTCGTGTAATTTTTGCATCAATAATTCAACATAACAGATGGCAATGTACGATTCCAAAGAAATAGTAATCAAAATGCTTACCAACATTAGTAGCATTATCTGACGTCTTTTTTTAGAAACCATTCTATAAATTTACATACAATTTAATTGAAAACTCAATTAGATAGTGATATGTTCAATAATTCAAGAATAATATAACAGAAACATATGTGCAAAAGTTTACTTGACACTATAATTTAATACTATAAGTCAAATCCAAAGCTTGGTCCAATATGAGCACTGAGCACATGGATCACAATCATAGATCATTACAATTTTGCTTCCGATTTGAAATAAAATAGGTCGGTATTTCAAAAACCCAAATTGAAATCCTAAGTCTTAACCCTACAATTCGACCAAAATAAACCAAAAATCATCACATCAAAACCCTAACTCACAAATTTAGCCTATATTATTAAAATAAATCGAAAGAATTGAGAAATTTTTTTGAGTAAAGTATATACAAATCGGGTGGATCTAAGTGTCCTTTGGCCGGCGAGGATACGAGGCAACATGAACCAGTGCCAGGAGGTGCTTCGACGAGATGGCAAGCAAGGGCAGCCGGCGGCAGCCGATTTCTCCCATTCTTCAATGACCGGTTGCTGCATGGCTAGGTGCAGCCATAGGGTGCAACACGCGTCTCCTGGTTCCTATGACCATGCGAGGTGTTGAGGACTCATACAATCTTGCCACTCATGGGCAGCGTTGGGTGCCTCGGCTTGCTACTGTCTTCCTTCTTGGGCCAAGTGTTGCCTTATGGGCCGACGTGAGTGTCTCCTTATGGGCTACTGCTGGCTACCGGGTGCACCAATTTTAAGCTGGGGGTTCACACACGAGCTGAAGGCACTGATCCCTACTAAAATAAATTTGGACCAGTGTCTGGACACCAGGTGGAGCAACTGGGCTCCGCCCTGGTTAAGACAGAGAATTGCTTCAAGCACTACAAAATTTCTATTTACAAAGAGGAGAGTCGAGTAGCAACTCTTCCACGACTACTCTTCAGTTGTAAACTTTTTTATGATCATATAGTCGTAAGCCCTTCTATGACCACATAGTCATAACTCTTTTTACGACTACATAGTGGATAAATGCTTATGTAACGTTCTGACTTGTAGTACGATCATACTCGCATGAGCGATTATGGTGTCCTCGGAAGGACCCATTTTCTTCGCACCAAACCCACTGAGTAGATTGTTCAGAAGTACAACACTGTCTTGAAGGATTGCCTTCATTGACTTTGTTTCTCTTGACTACGAGTCAAGGCTTTTACGAGATGCTTTATCTCGACCATAACCTCTGCAAAGAGGTTAAAAGTGGCCAGAGCAATACTTATAAAAAAACTAGTTATCAAGAACTAGTCAAAGATAAAAATTTTCTTACCTGCTAGTCGAACATCAAGCTTACCGACTTCAACTTGTGATGTACCTTCTTGGGAATGAAGAAGAGTATCTTCAATGTTTTCCTCCTCGGTGCAATGGTCGAAAAAATTTTAAACCTCTTGACCATGTATTTCTACCCTGTCTTTAGACACTTGAACTTCTATTGCTACAATCGTTTTCATGGTCGTAGTCTTTGCAGCTTCGGCAGCAACCTCTGTTGCTGCGGTGGTCGTCTCTTTGATCACCATCTCCATCGCATCTTTGACTGCGGGCAGAGCCACAGGGGGCTTCTCAGCAGAAACATCCTTGAGCAGTGGAGAAGTTGAGCTAAAATTGTGAAAACCTTGATCTTGAATTTATAAGAAACCTTGCTAAAGATTAGTTTCTTCGACTTCTTCTCTTCAACCACATTTGGTCAAAAGTCTTAGAATTCTTTAATTTCTTTATTTGAGTTCATATGTCTTTACAACTCAAGTGAAATTACCTTGTTGATCAAGCTTGTTTCTGGTCAAATAAAATCGAAAAAGCTTTGCTTTTGACCATCTTTCGTCTATGAACTCTCTTTCTCAAATAAGTTACTTTCACTTGAAGTTAGAGGGCTAGGTGACGAGGATATTATAATTCTTAAATTATTATGTCATTATATTCTTTGAGTATACCCCTTATCGATAAGTGAGAGGTTTGATAACATAGTCGTAAGTTCTTCTATGACCATGCAGTCGTAAGTCCTTCTACGACCACGTAGTCGTGAATTGTCCTGCGACCACCTCGTAGTTGTGGACCTTCCAGTGACCAGTCTATCTCCGAGTGGCTTGTCTACGATGATCTACTACATCGTAGGTGTGACACCCCGGCCCATGTTGGCACATATGTGTGTGTGCACATGAGGGTGTGGGTTAGTCCCACCTTACTAGCTTAACTTGAGAAGTACTTACATATAAGCATAGGAGTTCCAATGATAGCACCCCTGGTTAACCGTTTTGCGCGAAACGAGGACGAAAGTGTAAGTGGATTGCTACATGTGTGTAGCCTATCCAAAATAGGGTTAGGCCTAAGCCGATTTGGACCCTAGGGCGTTACAAATGGTATCAGAGCCGACTCTTGTGGTTACATGGGCGCGTGCGGGTCAGGGGCGCGGGCATATGGCGCATGGCGCGTGTGGGCCCAGAGTGGACACACGGCATGCCATATGTGCTGGCACTGAACGCACGGACATGTGCCAAGATGGGAGATCCTTATCATTTGCTCCAGTGTGGGTATGTTGGTCCGATAAGGACGTCAGGTCCTTTGAGGGGGGTGTATGTGACACCTAGGCTCATGTTGGCCCATATGTGTGTGTGCACATGAGGGTGTGGGTTAGTCCCACCTTACTAGCTTAACTTGAGAAGCACTTACATATAAGCTTAGGAGTTCCAATGGTAGCACCACTGGTTAACCGTTTTGCGCGAAACGAGGACGAAAGTGCAAGCGGGTTGCTACGTGTATGTGACCTATCCAAAATGGGGTTAGGTCTAAGCCGGTTTGGACCTTAGGGCGTTACAGTAGGTCTGTTTGACAAGATGAATGTGCGTTTATTCATGATAACCACGCATGATCTCTCTCTAACAACAACCACCACATGACAAACGGGCCATCATGTCTCTCTGACAATAACTCCCGTCAGACAGTTATCACCTGAAGCGTTAAGGCATCTTTTGGCACGGGACAACGGCCGTAGCTTCACCAACTATATAAAGGTTGACGTCAGAGAAGAGGAGAACAACGAAAGCAGCGCAAGACTTTCCGTATTACTTTCTTTTCGATTGTAATCAATTCTCCGAGCAATAGCCACACAGAAAGTAGGGTTGTTATTCTCCCAAGAGAAGGCCTGAATCTGTATAAAAATTCCAATGTCTCTCTTCTACGTGATCGTAGTCCAGGTCTTCAAGAGTTCCCCTGAATCTAAAAAATCATACGTAAGATCGGTATTAAAACACCAACACAGTCTGTGTTCACCATTTTTGCACAACAACAATAGCAAGCCCTTTCTTTGGATATGAACGACAGAACCGTCACCAAATTTTACCTGTCTAGTGATCTTCTCATCCAACTCCATGAATGCTTCTTTCTGGCCTGTCATGTGATTACTTGTACTATTGTCTAAGTACCACAAATCAGTTGGAGTAGCTTGGGGAAAACCATGTCTTCCAGCTACAACTATGACTTTTCCGCATGAGCCTCCATGAGCAACGTTGTTTCTTCCTCGTCTTTGGACTGTGTGAGTTTGATTTCTCCCTCCCACTTCTTACTATGACATTCAGATGCATAATGACCATAGTTGCTATAGTTGTAGTACTTGATCTTCGACTTGTCGTGTGACACCGAATCATCCTTGGAGCGTTGGATCGCTCCACGGCCACAGTCTCACCCACGCGAACGACCATGCCCACAGTTTTGGCCACTGCCTCTAGCACTGGTCGATCCCTCGCCCTCCATTTTCTTCTCTCATGCCTTCCACTCGGCTCGGGTGAGAAGAAGATGCTCCTCACTACTACCATCACCATAACCGTGATTGCGCTCCTCATAAGCTTTGAGACGTCCAATCACCTCCTCAACTGTCATTGTCTTGAAGTCAACAAATTGCTCAATCGTTGATACAATTGATGCATACTTCGGTGGAACAGCATGAAGAAACTTCTAATGACGTAGGCCTCCTCAACCTTATTGTCCAATGTATGGATCTTGTTGACGATCGTCATCAACTTTACAGCGACTCCCCCTCTTTCATTCGAAGCACCTCAAAATCACTCTTCAAGGCATGTACCTTCACCTCCCTAATGCGCTCGGCGCCTATGTGCATTGTCTTCAACGTCGTCCAGGCCTCCCGTGTTGTTTCCTTCTTAGCCAGCAGGAAAAGAGTCTCCTCTGGGATCACCTGGTAGATGACGACGTGTGCCATTTGATCCTTGCGATCGTCGACCACCTCCTCTAAGTCTACAGCTTCCCATACTCCCTGCACCTTCATATAAGCATTCACCTCCTCTAAGTCTACAGCTTCCCATACTCCCTGCACCTTCATATAAGCATTCACCTCCTCTAAGTCTACAGCTTCCCATACTCCCTGCACCTTCATATAAGCATTCATCTTGATTGCCTACCCCATGTAGTTGCTCCTCATGAGCAATAGATACTGGATAGAGATGCTGACCTTCCTTGCCGGAGCCCTGGACATCTCTGTGTCAGTCACCTTGCCGGTTGCCTTCTTGCTTGGTGATGGCATATGCTTCGGCATCAACCCATGCTTTGATACCATATGTTGAATCCTAGCACCTAGATCGCTTACACACACTGCTAGCAGTGGAAGAACAAGTTATGTGTTAAGATGAAGAACACACCGCAAATTTCTAGACTCAGTTAACTCTATTCCGGATGAAAGATAACTCTATTCCGGATGAAAGACCTTTTCAAAAGCCTCCAGATTACAACTAGAAAACTAGAGAGAAAATATCCAGCTAACAACCTGGATAACAAGCTCTTAATAAACTTCAACTAAACGCTACGCACGACGCGCCAACCGCGTCTAACCGCAGCGGACGGGTGACTGGGGCATACTCACGATTATTTCCAACAGACTTAAGTCCTGTTCATTTTTGCTTTTGGTTTATTTGAAAATAAAAAAGCTAACATCAAAACGGGATATCTCTTGAAGTGAATTCTCCAAACGGCTTCCGGAGCCCAAAACCGTGTGCCCCATTCGCGTCAGCGCCTCCACCGTCCTTTGTCGTTTCGAAAAACACCATCAGCTGCAACTCAAAAGAACACCCCCTTACTACAAACGTAATAGTGGAAGCTCACTGGATTCGACGCTGCCTTTTACTTTCCGAATTCCTCTGTGTCACAGTTCATCCACACTCCATCCTTGTCACAAGGAAAAGATTCCAGCTTGCTACATCTGAAGACCTCAAGAAAGGTCAGGTTTGGAAACATCTCATGCACCTGGGCCCATTCTGCCACGAAGTCATTCAAGAATTTCAGCCGCAATATCTCAACGTTCCACACCTGTGACATGCTCTTATCTCCAAAAGTATTTAGCATTCCTCCTGCGAAGTAGAGCCTCCGCAGTCGCAACAGCTTACTTGGACTCAACCAAATTGGCATCTTCTCTTCAGGAAAGCAACGAAGGTCTAGCTTTTCGAGATTTGGAGGAAGGGAGAGCGATGTTAATATTGCTGTTGTTGCAGAAGCTTGTTGGCCCCCTCCTTTCTTTGGCAGTAATACAGCCCATGTAATTGTCAGCACACGAAGGCCTCTGATTTTCTCAAGTTCATTTAATTCATCTTCTGTCACTACAACTTTGCTTCCAATATATATGCTCAGCTTCTTCAGTTTCTCCAGCCTGGCCAACTCCACTACCCGACAATTGTAATTGCCTGTGGAGCCACCAATGACAAACCCTTTCAGCACTTGGAGTTCAGTAAGCAAGCCGATCCCCCTTGGCATGCCCTCTAGCAGGTAGCATTCTGAGACATCAAGGTGGGTGAGCATCTGAAGAGACGTGATGCTCTCAGTCAGCCTCTCAAGGTTATGACAAGCATGAAGATCCAATATCCTGAGATTTGAGAGTCCACCAAGGGAAGCAGGAAGCTTGGTGATTCTGGAGATACCCCGCAAACAAAGATATCTCAATTGTTCGGATGACTGCAATCCATCCAAAAATTCGGTGCTGTCAACCTCGATATGGTGTCGACGCAAGTTATGCCATCGACCTAGTTGGAGCACTGCAATCTTCCTCAAATCCAAGAGGAAACTCTTCTCAAACTGGAGGTATTGCTCACTTAAATTAAATATTGTAAAAAGGTCATCTGTATTGCAATGGTTTCTGGCTGGTGTCATTTCTATTTCCTGTTGATGTTCTTCAACTAGACAAGCACGGTGAGTAGCTGAAGAGTCCCATGTTGCATTGCCTTCTGAATCAAATTCAAAAAAACGTGCTTGCCTTGCAACGGTAATCAACATACGCCGAACCCAAGGGTGCAATTTACATTGATTGACACTACAGCTGCGTTTCAGGGACACTGGTTCAATCATCTCCCTAGCAATCAGCTCGTCAAAGCAATCCTTCCCAACATCTTCCGCAGTCTGATTTCTTGTGGCTGCTACTAAACCCTCACCAATCCACCAATGGATCATGGCCCTTTTGCTGATGATGGAATTTTCTGGGAAAATAGAGAAGCACAATAAGCACAGCTTCAGCTGAAGATCAAGATTATCATAGCTGAGCTGCAAGTTAGACATGGTGGAGCTCTCAAGGATTTTCCTTTCGATCTCCAGCCTTTTCCATTGCTCTGAAACATTTGCAGAAACCAATTTAGAGGGCAAAGATGCTGATAACAGTGTAGGAACTGCTGGCTTGATCACAGGAACATGGAGAGGAAGTTTCATGCGATCTTTTAATTTGGACATTTCAGTGTTGACAATTTGAAGCTTGGAATGTATTGAATGCAGCTGGCTGTCTTCTTCTATGATGTCATCCAAATGTCGAGCTATCCCTCCAAAGTCATTGATGATCTCATTTTCCCATCTTGACACTCTTTTTAGTATATTCTCCACTTCATGGGCTTCTTTCTCAATGTTTTGAAACAGAAGTTTAATCTCTAAAAGTGAAGTATCCTCATCTAGTTTCAAAGAAAGAAACCTTGCTTTTGATAATTGCATTAGAAAGGGAGACACAACTTCCTCCAATGCTCGTTCCTGTGACATCCTGGTTTCTGAAGTCACCTGCAAGAGAAACTGACATAAAATGAAAAGGAGGAAGGCACATGGATGCGCTGGCTTCAAAAATATCTATAAGCATACATTTTGCAGATGTGAATTTGCCTTTTTAAATAGCCTGTTCTACTTCCACATGCTTTCTGTTTTTGCATCTATTTTCTTCTGCAACTTTGCTCTTAAACTTGAATTAAACTATTCCATGGTGCGTCATTATGTCTTCTTTTGGTGCATAGTATTAGGGGGTAATTCTGAGGAGACATACAAAGATGTATATGCCCGCAGTCACACTTGTCACACATAGACATAACGACACAAGTACATGGAAATTTTACCCCATTGTTGCAAAAGCAAGTAAACAATAATCTCCATAATGTTTGTGGGTGATGGCATCTTCAAAATTCAACTTTGATAACTAGTCCTGTTGACAACTAATATCCCTTGAACCACTAAGATCCTATTACCCATGGAACAAACTTGCATGCCATAGATTCCCACTGATAGTGGATTATCTATTTGTGTGATTGACTCTTCCATGTTGAAGGTAACTTTACCAGATATACTTGTAACATTCTGAGATAGGATCATGGTTCAAAATCCCGGCGGTTACCGGTAGAGACCGGTAAACAAAAAACCGGCCGGTATGAATTTTTGATGTTTCGAATTTTGGCCGGTTTTTTTCCGGTTTTCCGGTTACCGGCCGGTTTTTCCAGTTACCGGCCGGTTTTTCCGGTTACCGGTTTCAAAATATCTCAAAATTCAAATTTTGATTTTCAAATTGTGACCGGTTTTTTACCGGTTTTTCCGGTAACCGCCCGGTTACCGTTACCGGCCGCCGACCGGGATTTCTTCCGGTTCCGGTTTTTGGAACCTTGGATAGGATTCACCTACTTGTAATTTAATTTTGACAGCCATCGACTTTTACTTTTGGCAATCACAACAACCCAGGTGGAGTTTCAGTTTTGTGCAATTGACCAGCCTTAGCTAAAATAGCTGGATAACGCATTACTAATTAATATTCTTAATTTCATGTACAACTTATGATAGTACACCATAGAGTGTATACTCTGTTAGGAAGACCGGAATAAACCATGGAAGAAAGCATTCAATATTGTAGTGTTGTCCCTCTTTTAATAAAGGGGAAATCCTTATATACCACTAAAATTTAGTGCAATGTGGGATCTAACACTGAGTTTGGTTTGGTTGCAGAAAATTCAATAGGTGCCACTGAAATTTGAAACCATTTCACTAAACAACTGTTGGCCATTCAACATGCCATATTTTTCAAAAGGACCAAAATACTCAAATTAGATTTACAGTTTATAATATTTTAAAGATCTCAGGTTTTTAAAACCTAGCTGTTAAATCAATCCATTGGTAGCCCAACAGGTAAGACACTTAACACTCGATCAATCTAGCACAATGGCCAGGCATGGCCAAAAGATTTGTCACTTTGCAAGTTCCATTGCTTTTGCAAATGGCAGTAGCAATCACCTTCCAAACAAAGATAAAATCATAGTTTTATAGCAACCTGATTTTGCTTCGCCATGTGAAAAATAAAGCACAATAAAACACTCATGGCTTAATTTGAAGTCAGCCGATCTCCCAAGACAAACTCCTATCAACGAGTTGAGCAAAGTGTACCACCTCCATAAAACACGTACCAGTATAAATTTGATGCGAAAGAGGCAGTGCTGTGACATGTCTGATTAAATCGAAGGAAAGTCTGTTACTTGAGTCTTAGTTGGATTAATTACTCTGTTTGATAATTAATTGATGGTTTTTTTCAGTCCGGAACAATATGCTTCTCGAATCTCGACCATACGAATATCTAGGGTTCCGCTCGTTATCATCGGACAGAAATTTCTAGAGGGCGAGTTCTACAAAAATAGAGAGGAAGGAGGGGGGGCGTACCCAAGAACTCCAGATGGGAGAAACGGTGGACCGCAGACTCACCGAGAGACTGCAGGAGGGTTGCGGCGGCCGGTTCCTCCTTCTGTAGCGTCAATCCTTGCCGGCGGAGGCAGATATTTCTCTTCCTTCGTATGGATCAAGATCGGCTGTGGTTTATCAGTGGCATCGCGTGGCTAAAATGGAAAACCCACTCCGTCTACAGTGGCCCGTGGGCATACCTGTAGCCTGTCTGGTTCAACTAAAAATCTTACATAATTTAGATTTCTTCTAAGGCCAGTCTCAGTGGAGGTTTCATGGAGTTTCATAGGCATTAAATACGTTGACATGACGCTGACATGGCACTGTATTGATGAAGAGAGATGATAAAAGTTTCATGGGAGTAGAGAGAGTTTCATAGGGATGAAACTCTTCTGCACTGTTTCCAAAATATGGGTGTATTGGAAACTGGGATATGAAACCTCCACTGAGACTAGCCTAATTAGTAGTTAGGATTTATTATCTACATAATTTCCTTTCAATTTTATAATAAACCAATAAAAAGAGCATCGTTACTATTCACCATCTTATACTCAAGCTGCCCCTAAAATATGGAAGGCGTTGCTTAATAAAAGTTTTTTTTAATTATTTTATGGAAACATGTAGTCTGTGACCTCTCGGACATTGATAATCAACTGCGCCCATTTCCGCAACCCTAACCTTTTTTTTTTTGACATTACCTCCTCATTTCTCTATCAACCATCTTTACGTAGTAATTACCTTCACTTGTCACATTTCTTACTTATTAGCGTCACTACGTCATCAGGTTTTTTGTTTTAATACATTGTTATACCACTCAGTCCCCTTAAACGGACAAAAAAATTAAACTGAAACCTCTTCCGATCCATAGGGATTGGTTCCTTTGCATCAATGACTGAAGTTTCTATCTGTGGATTTCACATTACAAATAATGAAGAAACAGATACATACCATGTAGACGGAAACACCGAGAGAACAGAGAAAGCGGAACAGGGAAACCTCGTCCCACTTTCGCGATGGACAGACTGGATGGCCTAATCTTCTTCTCCCGTTGTCCCCCTCAGTCCTCACGCGGCTTCATCTCGTTTTCTTGCGGGCCGTCAATCGCGTTAGCTACTGACGCCGAGACGCGTTACCCCAGCTAGCAGTCGAGCAGACGCGGAGCACTTTCCTCACTAGTCAGCGGCTAGTACCAAAGAGAAATTGGGGAAGATGATAGCCTACCACAAAGTACAAGAAAAGAAAAAGGGTGTTGTTCGATAGAGCGTTGCCATCTGCAGGCCTTAGCGGCAATTTGATCAGCACAAGCTCGGCGCCTATACTATCTACTTATTGAGTTACCTGAGGTTCGTGAAAATTATTCTCTTTCATTCTGGTAACTAGCTCATTTCTGTTACCGTCAGAAATTTTGGGATCATTGTTTTCTTCTACTCAGCTCCATAGGAGTAGCCCATTTCAGCTCTCTTTTGGTGTCTCAAATTAAATCAATTGAAATCAGCACAAAAGTTCCATTCGATTTAGATGCTGAAACATAGTCGCGGAACTTGAGCAAAAAGTTTGAGAGGGCCATCTTTAAGCCATTAGAAAGAAATAAATTTTGTCATGAGAAGAGAAGGCCGAATTTCAACTACTAGATTCTTCAAGAAAACCTAATTAGTACCTAATGCATTTTGGAATCGGAGGGAAAGCCATAACCCTCCTTGGCCCCTTAGTTGCTCCTGAAACATTCCAAGTGATAATCTGCTAAAGCACTACTATGATACTACCCTTTACTATGATACTACCCTATGAAAAAAATCTAACTATCTTAATATGACCTCTGTGAAATTTTTGGAGTCTTTTCCTGGACTCAGAATCCGACTACATCTTGATGTGGTTTTATAAATCCCATAAAAAAAAATCATCTGCTAGCTTTTGGGATAATTTAAATCCTGGTAATGAAAAACCAATAAGATGCATTTTATCTAAGGCTCCGTTTGGCACAGCTCTAGCTCCGAGATCCATGCTGGATCTGTAGTTTGTTGACTAAATTAAAGTGATTTAAATATTTTTATTTAATATATAATATAAATGAAATGAGTCATGTAAATGCACTTAACATGCCTGCAACTCTAGATCCAGGATTTCCTAGAGCTACAGATGATCAGCTCTAGGAAATCTACATATTTCCTAGAGCTAGAGCTCTGCCAAACGGGGCCTAAGTTTATGGCTAATTGACTGTAGATTTTGGACTAAGGTTGATGAATCATGGATTATATTCTATCGTATTATCTTGCAAAATTTTTGTAGAAATGCTCCTGAGCTAAGACGTAGATTAGGAATCACTAGTTATCCGATGGGCCATGTAACCAATGAAGGGCATAACTGTCATGATGAGTTGCTGGTCAGTGGTCACATCCACTGCGCTTCATGGTGTCATGCTAAGCCAGATCATTAACTGTTATAGTTGACTAATTAGCACATATAACCTAACGAAACATAATAAAGGCAGAATCAAACATATTGTGGGAATCATATCATAGAAACTTCTCAAGAACCTTTTCCACATATGGCGTTGGGGCCTTGGGGGGCAATCTGTGACGGCAGACAGCACAATCTGAAGCTAATGAAGAAGCAGTTTCTTTGGAGTCCTGTTTTGCTGGCGAGGTGAGTAAATTAAGAAACTATTGCCATGTGGGCTGTTGTTTGTTTTACCTGCTTTGGTTTCATTTTCTGGTATGTTGGTTCCTTGGGTTTTCTGCTGGGCTCTCCTGGGTTGCAGAAAATGTTTCAAGGTCTAGGAACACTCAAAAACCTGTGACTGACTTGTTTTGGTCTCATTTGAACAAAATGAGGCTGCGGTGTTTCCCACCCTGTTAGTGTAAAAAAAAATCATATCATAGAAACCAAATAGCATGGCTCCTGGAACTGCTTTAGCTGGCAAGAAAAAGTCCTTTATGTTATGAGAAAATCTAATGGACGGTATACCGTCCGAGTCCATCCTGATGGCATACCATCCAACCATTGCTTAAGAGCTATACAACATGTTCAAACTGTTTGATGCGCCCCTCATCCATCCGCCCCTTGTCCATTCACTTAGCGTTGTTCTTAGAGCAACTCCAGCAGTAGCCCTCAAAACAGGGCCCCTACTTTTTATTTGAGGGCTCCCCCTACTTTTGAGGGCCCTGTTTTCTGGGCTGCACTCCAGCAGGAGCCCTCAAAACAGGGCCCCTACTTCTCAATTCCCTCTATTTCCTCACACACTATATGCATGTGTATGGGACAAAAACACAATACATAATAAAATATTTATGATTTCACAATGAGGGACAATATTTAAATATATGAATTCAAATACGAATATTCAAATTTAAATTTAAATTTATTCCGAATTTAAATTGAAAGCACAAAGTTCATCACATAACATTCAAATTTGTTTCAAATTCAAATACGAATATTCAAATTTATTCCGAATTTAAATTGAAAGCACAAATATGAATTCAAATACGAATATTCAAATTTAAATTCAAATTTGTTCCGAATTTAAATTGAAAGCACAAAGTTCATCACATAACATCCAAATTTAAATTCAAATTTGTTCCGAATTCAAATACGAATATTCAAATTTGTTCCGAATTTAAATTGAAAGCACAAAGTTCATCACATAACATTCAAATTTGTTCCGAATTCAAATACGGATATTCAAATTTAAATTCAAATTTGTTCCGAATTTAAATTGAAAGCACAAAGTTCATCACATAACATTCAAATTTAAATTCAAATTTGTTCCGAATTCAAATATGAATTCAAATACGAATATTCAAATTTAAATTCAAATTTGTTCCGAATTTAAATTGAAAGCACAAATGTTCCACAAAAAACGAGGAAAGCTGAAAAATGAGGGCTGGAGTAGGGGGCCCCTAGGAATGAGGGGTGGGAGGGTGATTTGAGGGCCTCCTCAAATTTGAGGGCTCTAGTAGGGGCTCTGCTGGAGCTCGTTTTTTGGCTCAAGCCCTCAAATTTGAGTTTTGAGGGCTCAAGTAGGGGCCCTGCTGGAGTTGCTCTTACGCTCCTTCTCTCTCCGTGTCCATCATCACCAGTGAATCACGATTAGCCAAACCCCCGCCTCTCCTCTCCCCTATAAATAGGCTTGGCCTCCTCACACCAAAACCTCCCCAATCCCCAACGCTCCCTTCTAGAACCTTCTCGAAGTTCGTTCGGTTCTCGTATGCTTTAGCTTCTCTACGATGGCGGTGGATCTGACCTCGAGGCAACTGAAGAAGGCCTACGGCGGCGAGGGCGGCACCTACTACGAGTGGTGCTCCACCGACTTGCCCATGCTCGAGCTCGCCTCCATCGGCGCTGCCAAGCTCTCGCTTGCCGTCAGCAGCCTCTCCCTTCCCAGCTACTCTGACTCCGCAAAGGTCGCCAACGTCCTCCAAGGTATACATCTTTGTTTACGAATCGTGATGGATGCTGCTAATATGCTAATTTGATCACTCTACTGTCATGGCGTGTTTCTATCATGTGATCAGAGATTTTGCTTTGTTTGATTTTTTAGGAAGCTAAGTTGACTAAGTTTCATGAGCTTTTATGTCCAATTTTCATAGTGTTTCATAAGGTTTCATAAAGTTTTTTTTATAATAGATTCATGAAGTTGAAGGTTTTTTGTAATAGATTTATGAAGTTGAACTTTAAGTTTTATGAGGTTTCATAAAGTTTAAGCAGGTTTCATAACTAAGTTTCATGAAATTTCATGATGTTTCATTACTAAGTTTCATAAAGTTTTAGGAGATTTTATGCCTAAGTTGACTAAGTTTTATACGTATTTATGTCTTAGTTTCATGAGGTTTTATAAAGTTTCAGGAGATTTCATGCCTAAGTTAACTAAGTTTTATGAATCACGTTCGAAACTCTCTGAAACCTTGTGAAACTCATGAAACTTAGATGAAACCCGATGAAACATTGCCTATACCGTTAGAATTCTTTCTAATGGTATATCGTGTGCCAGTGGCAGAACCACCGCTGGGGCAAGCCGGGGCGGAAGACCCACCCCCCGCTGGGCCAGACCGCCGGCGCCCCCGACCAAGCCGCCATCACCATGATTGGCGCCCCCAGGCCCCAGCTGATGAGCGAGCTGCGCCTGCACGTCGTGTGGGCCATGGCCACGGGCTGAGTGCCCAAGTCGGAGACGTCGAGGCAGGCAGCCTAAGGCGAGGCCTCAAGGCCCAAGCCAATTAGCCAAATGCCCACACCAGCATCCAGCTCCACGCCTCCACTGCTCTAGGCTCCAAGACAACCCTAATCTGGAATTCTGAATTCCCCATTGCGCAACACCGCAGCATCAACCATTCCCCATTCCTCTTGGACCTCTTCGGTTCTTCTTCCTCAGTTCCTCCCGTCGAGCTGTAGTGGTCGGCAACTCGGCGGGCGCTGAGGCGCAGCCCAGCGCGGCATGAGGGGGCTACTACTCACGCTACATGGTGTGGGACTGGACGGTTGGGCCACTGGGTCACGGCCGTGAGGCGTCCACCCTCTGCCCATCCACCGGCACCAGTTGTGAGCTGGTGAGGTGAGCCACTGGTGAGGTTAGATCTTGACAATTTCAATGCATTTGACATCATTAGTTATATTGACTATTGAATCACATTGTGCCTCGGTATTTTTTACACAAACGGTTCGCCCCAGGTCTTTCTAATTCCTGGTTTCGCCACTACTGTGCGCTAGCATAACTCTTATGTTATCGACCATGACCGCCTATCCCTTGATCACAAGCATGCCAAACAAATAGAATGTTTCTTTAACCAACATTTGAATGAGAACTTTTAATGTGACAGTTGCCCAAGTCTTTTAAAATGGTTTGGGTTGTATCAGGTTTAGAAGAATGTTGTGGGGAGAAACCCTAGAAATGTGGCAGGGCAGCAACTGCAAAAAATCTGTTATGATGTTCAGCTATCTGACAATACAGACAGATTCAAATGGGGTTTAGATACTAACGGGGTTTTCAGTGTCAAATCACTGTATCAATCTTTTACGATGCCTAGCGTAGCCTTTCCCTTCAGATTCATTTGGAAAATTAAAGTTCCTTTGAAGGTGAGGGTTTTTATTTGGATGGGGTGGAAAAAAGATCTTGACAAAGGACAATCTACTCAGGAGACGATGGATGGGGACAAATGTATGCTCTTTCCGTGAGGCAGAGGAAACAATTCAACATTTGTTTTTGAGTTGTCCTTTGGCAAGATATACTTGGCAGGTGGTTAGCTGTGCTCTGGGGGTGATGAATGTGCTAGAGGATTTATCCTAGTTACTCTCTGGATGGGTAGGGAATTTCCCAAAGAAAGAGAGTGTAGGACCGGTATAGCACTATAGGGTAAATAGTGCCTTCAAATTTTCCTCTAAGTATTTATCAATTTTTCACTTCAATAGCTATGAGAAACTATAAAAATCAAGAAATCCAAAATATGAAAATTCGCGGTGCTACAGTAATTTCAGCTGGTGAACAGTAAACCAACTTCGAATCCAAAAGTCCATTTAATTTTTAATCCGTAGATCTAACATATACTTGAAACTTGAGCCAAGTCAGATCATGACCTTGAAAACCTATCCCAACCAAAAATCTTGAAAGAACTTAAGATAATTGGGATCTTTTGGTTTATGAAACTCCGCTACACCAAAACTAGGCTTAAACCATAAATTGATCAAACTCTCAAACCAAGACTCCAAATCACTTAAAGTTTGGTATACACCTTTTCTCGGATGTCAGGAACCTATTCCAATCAACGATCAAGAAAATCGTTGCCCAACTTTTGACCCTTTTCTATTTGAAGGAAGAATGAACTAAAATCGAGCAAAAACAAAAACAGTGAATATGACTTGCCTGTGGGTGAATGATGGCCAAGATAGTTCTAAAAGTATTCCCACATGTCACAACAAACTAGAATACTCAAGGAATCGAGGAAAAATAACTGGTTCGAGAAATCACTCTAAGGGGCCAAATTAAGCAAAAATGGGGCAACTTCAAGAACTTGCTAAATTTGATGTCTAAATGGATGTGAATTGATTTTCAAGGTATCTCTATCACTTATATATCCTTGGCATCCAACAAGATATAGAAAGGGGGAGAGGCAAGATCAAAATCAACTAAAATAAGAGCAAATCAATCAAAACAAGAGCAGATCAACCAAAAGGGATCCATGAGAGATGAACAAAATTGATACATTGCTACTTGAGGATAAATGTTTTACAGCCACTTCACCTGGAGGATACGAGAGCACACCACGGCACTCACACTCCTCAAAACCTAACCCTAGAACACTTGGCTTCAATGAGTAAAGTTATGATGGTTAACTAGTAAGTCTTCATTCTAATCCGTTAAATATATAGGCAACCAACACCTATCTAACCTTAATAGATACTATCTACTTAATACATATATGAGAAACTTGTTAACCCCACACAACACGTGTTTTACTCACGCACTACACTTATGCACGCTTTTCAAAACACGTGAGACCGAATTCGCTAAATCCTTAGCCTTTGATCAAATTTGATCTTCTCAGCTTCTTGATCTAAACCGCTTTCTCAAGTGCCACAATTTCATCCAAGGTAGTTTTTAGTATTTTTGTCAACTTACCCAAATACCCTTTTTTTTGAACCGATCTTTATCTTTTATTGCAACCAATCGTCATGCTTGCCACGTGTAGATGCACCACTGGTTTACCACGTGTCAGTAAGTCTCTCCCGTTTCGGTTCCATCGGACCACGCCTCACTTGGACCGATCAAGTCACATGGTACAACCTGTCGCTCGAACTTCTCTTCATCATTTCCTGCCTTTCTTGTGCCATGCTTGAGTTCAGTCATCTCACCTGGTATTCTTAATCGTTCTGGGTCTCGGCTTCTCCATGAGTGTAGCTCCGATCCTTGCCGTTGACCATAGTTGACCCCAAATGATTCTGCACATCCAAAGTCAAGAAATCATTTTCAGGCACAAGTTCTTCATAACTTGACCTATATTAGCTGTAACATGCATCATGAAACACATATACACTGATCTAGGTCAAATCAGATCATCCCATGACTCAAATTCCCAAAAACCGCAATTAAGCTGAAATGAAAATACTTCTACTGGTCAGACCACCAGGGCTACAGCAAAACTACAAACTGTTTTTTTTCTTTTGCAAAATTCAAACCCCAAAACTTCCAATATGACAATGGTTCATCACAACAAAAACTTGGATCTTCTCACATGGTCATTCAGAAAGGAAACTAATTCTACTTGGATGTGCTGTTGTTTGTTGGACTCTTTGGAAAGCTAGAAATGCTTCCCGCTTTCAAGACAAAAGAGGGAATGACCCTGCTACCATCATGTTTTCCATTTCAAGCTGGCTTGATAGGTGGGCAATTCTGCAGAAAAAGGAAGAGCGAGGAACAATGCGTGAAGGGGCAGCGCGTTTCAGGAAGGTTGGCAATGGAAGCTTTTGCAAGATCCCGAGGTTGGGTGCCAACTATATGCTATCTACAAGGAGCAGCTTTGTCTTCAGATGGGAGGTGTCTTAGTAGATTTTATCCAGTAGAGGATCTGGTGTTTTGCGTTCATCTTTTGATCAAGTCTGGGGATCATGTTTTGATCAAGTCTGGGGATCATGTTTTGATCACCCTTGCTAGGTCTGAAAAGTAGAAACTGCTAGCTGTTGGTTAGAACTTTTTCTCCACCCAGTTTGTATCTTTTTCAATTTGTTGTGATGAATAATCTAAACTCTGTAAGTCTGGTTTCTTTAAATGAAATCGGGGCATATCCCTATTATCTAAAAAAGACACAAAAAGGCCCATATACATCACTTGTGTAGCACAAAAACCATCTGAAACAGTATAGTATTATACTGTGTGAACAAGGTTGATCAAGAACACCAAAATTTGTAGGTTGGTGATAAACCCTCATGGTAAGTAAGAGGGGAAGGTTAAGTTATGTCATGTATACAATTAAATCTGAACAATTGTTTTTATAATGACTAAGAAACTTGGACTATTATTTACTAAGAAATAGTTTGCATCATCTAACAATTAAAAGTTGTCTTTGGTAACAAACATAGTAAACCATTTGCAATGACTTGTGTGGCATAAGTTAGGACAGTGGTACATTATGAAAACAGGCTCTTCGCAGGTTTTATTGTTAATGAGAAAAATAGAGAAATTGATGAAAAGACATATATGTAGAATTATATGAATCATTATTTTTGTAGGCCATGTTTATATACGACATATATTAGTATTAAGTTTACATAGAATTGAGAAAAATGATCACATGTCAGAGACAAGTATTTGCATGGAAATATTATGAATATTGAATTTTCTTTATCATATGTTACACTCATCTATCTTTATTTAGTATGAACATTATTATGTAGCATTAAAGAGATAAAAACACCTTGAACCAATGCCTTTGCTTTTTCTGTAAATTTGTTCTCAATATGATATCAAAATAATACTTAACCAATTCCTGACTCTTAAGTGTGAGCCGGATCTAAAAATACTTACATAAAACTTGCATAGAAAAGAGATACCTACTTCATGAATTTTTAAAATATGTGAACAAAGATGAAGAAAAAGTCATATTAAGGGACAGCAAATTTCTGTATTAACAAAGGAATTGGAAAAACTACACAATTGATTGTTCATCAGTTAAATATGAGCCATTCTGTCTTCATACTTCAAGTGAATTTTAATTCGTAACACCTGATAATTTGGACGGTTACATGTAGGTTGTTTTATATTTTCTGAAAACAAAAGGATAGCTGGCAATTCCAAGAAAGTAGTCCATAATCGTTTGATATGATAAAAAGTATCATCGAATAGCAAGGGCATAAGTAATTACATGGACTTGTTCTCCATGCAGATTCATCAGTTGGCACCTTGACCGGACAACTAAGGTGCTGGAACTGACAAAACAGGAGAAGCAGCATAATGGTGTCCTATTGCTGCTTTTGGAAGCGAAGGCGGCCAATGGATGTGGGACATGTGCAGATGGTGAAAGGGGGGCAGTTGATTTCAATCCAAGATATGTACGAGATGCTTGTGCGTCCAGAGGTTGGATCAGTCGTCATCCAAGGCATTGGTGGCTCAGGGAAGACATGGGGTGCAAAGGCTGCATACCAGAGAGCTAGAACCTTAAATCACTTTGATGACTATATCTGGGTTTCATTGTCAAGAAATTGTAGCCTGAGACGGTGTATTGAAAAAATTGCTGCGTGCCTCTTATGTGACATCAGAGAGGACATGTCAGTACAGAGAACTAAGACCGTGATCAAGGAATATCTCACAAGGCGAAAGTTCCTATTGGTTCTTGATAATGCTTATTTCACCGAGGAAAATATCTTAGAGCACCTGGGCGTTCCTCATCCTCGACAGCAAAATATTGGTTCGAAAGTCATTGTGACCACAAGAACTCGGAGGACAGAGAGCGTCATGGTGCCAGATGTAGTTATAATGCCACAACCTCTCACTTATGAGGAGTCATACGACCTGTTGTGCAAGAAGATTGGAAAAGACATTAGTTTACAAACAGATTTAATCAGCAATTGCTATGGCATGCCATTGTTGATCATCCTACTGGCTGGGGCATTGTGCTATGTACCAAGGCAAGAGTCATTTAGTGAGTTCGTCAACAAAGTTTGTGCGGCTCTGGGATCCAAGATATCAGTGTTCAACACAATGCAGCGCCTTGTGAAAATTAGGTACCATCAGCTTCCTAATGAGTTGGCAAGGCAATGCTTCCTATACTGCTTTCTGTTCCCGGAGGATCAAGGAATTCCAGTCAAAGACTTAATCCGTTTCTGGATAATGGATGGTCTAGTTCAAGAAGCTAGAGATTTTGATGAGGCTAACTGCATTGGTAAGGAAATTCTTGATGTCCTCTTAAAGCATGATATGATATATTTGGAGGACAATGATCATGTACGCATGCATGACGTGATCAGAGAGACTTTATCAGGATTAGGAAAGGACAACAATTATAGAGAGCAACATGACTTTGATAATCCAACAATCAAATTAGAGCGTCTTGCCAAGTTAAGCAGCAGAATTTCGTTGATGAATACTGAAATGGAATATCTCCATGGAAGTCCGCAATGCTTCTTTATTTTATCATTACTTTTAAGAGGAAACTACCATATGAAAGCTGTATCAGAAGAATTCTTTTGCTATATGGGAATGCTTGAAATACTAGACCTCTCATTTACTCGAATCAAAGTGCTACCACCTTCCATCTCCTGTTTGACTAGGCTCCGAATGTTGCTACTGACTGGATGTGACCATTTGGAGGAAATTCAATACATGGGTTCATTGGCACTGCTTGAGGTCCTGAATGCATCAGGTTGTGGTTCCTTAAAGAGTATAGACTCCGAATCATTTAACAGTATGGTGTTGCTCAAGGTCCTTGACCTTTCCACAACTTCCATCAAACGCTTGCCCTCTCTTCCAGCATCAGTGGAGCTTCGCCAACTGCTGCTACAGGGTTGCCCATGTCTGGGGTCTGAGCAAACCATCAGACCGAATGCCATGCTCTCTGAATCAAAATTAATCGAGTTCCCTTATGGATTGTCAAAAACTGGCGCTGTACAGAACTTGCAGCTAGGCAGAATTGGAGATCTAGTGGATTGGATGGCCATGCGGTGGTTGCCTTGTGGACTGACTTTCCAGCTGTCTGATAGGTTTGACATGAGAGTATCATTTGATATTAATGAGAATAGTAAAACATATGTTTATGCAAGCGATGCCTGTAGTAAAACATATGTTTATGCAAGTGACGCCTGTTTTTTTCACTCCTTGAAGAAGGATTCTCCGCTATGGTTTAACTGTTTTCAAAAGTTTCAGATTGTCATCTCTGCTTTGAAGGATGACCAAAGCCCGGACACTGATGCCCAAGTAATGAAGACAGATTTCATCTTTCGGAATTCTTACTTTCGGACAAAGCACTTTACACATTCCATTGATCTCGAGAGGTTTCTGGAGATAAACGGTACTATCGGTGTTCCTTCTGATATTGATGGCATCCTACATCATGCTGAGCTGATATCATTGAAGAGAATAACGGTTACGACCCAATTTTCCGATCTGAATATTAGAAGTATGGCATCAGTACGGGAAGTTTGGATAGAGAATTGTGACCAACTGGATAGTCTTCTCTCACTAGATGAAGTTCAGGCGTTGTCTGCAATGGGCAACTTTCACAATCTATGGATCTCCAACATGGAAAACTTATCATCCTTCTGCAAAGGGGTCAAAGATGTGACTAGTTTCAGCTGTTTGAGGCACTTGCTCCTCGATTGCTGTCCAAAACTTACACACCTCTTTCCATCGATGCTACGTCTTCCAAATCTTGAAACGTTGCATATCAGGTTTTGTGACATTTTGGAGTGTGTGTTTGACAACTCGGTCTTGGGAGAGGACGCTCTTCCAAGGCTGCAGTCGCTGCAACTGTGGGAGCTTCCTGAACTGACCTGTATCTGTGGCGGAGTCTTGCCATGTCTGAAGAATCTCAAGGTGAGAAGCTGTGCAAAACTGAGGAAAATTCCTGTTGGTGTCAATGAAAATAGCCCATTTGTCACGACGATAGGGGAAACGTTGTGGTGGGACAGTTTAATCTGGGACGACGAAAGCATTAAGCGTTGGATGCTGTTCAGAAATTGGGGGCCCTTGCTACCACATCTTGCAACTGAAGGGTGAAGGTACCTCCTTTTGTTGCCAAGACCGTGGACATCTGTTTCCAGCGGAGTGTCAAATGATCACCATCCCATACGCCAATGCTGGTACATGCATTGTGTACACTTCTCTGAATTGATCAAGAGAAAGTACACTTCTATGTTGTACCTGAAGTCTGTAACAACAAGCAAATTGAGTTATCTCCTTTAAAAAAACATGAATTAGGCTGATGGTCGTGTTAATAACTGATAGACATTAGCAAGGATTTGATGCATATTTGCTCCGCATTAATAAAAGATGTTTGTATTCTAGGTGCTGGATAGGAACTGCTTTTCCTTATTTGAAGTGCAGATACTGCAACTTCTGTCTTTAAGGAGGGGGTGCAAATGAAACGGATAATTTATATTCGAGTGACCAACCAAAAATTTGCAAAGCTAAAACGAATAGGAGAAATAGGTATCAAGTATTATCCGTATCCACTTTTAACTCAAGAAAAAAATACGGAATATGATGATATGTAATATGGAGCCGTCCGATCTTCTCGACGTAGGATTGGATACTCACGTGCATCCTCTTGAATCGTAGCGATTCTCCATTGCCAATGCAAGAACGAACGCTCTTTAATTCGCGAGATCATACGCGCCGGACTTTACAACCACCAAGCGAAAACTCTATCGCGTTCTCAATTCCTAGCGGAAAAGTTGAACGATCTTAATTTACACTTAATTTACAAGAACTCTCAAATTTTTCTACTAAATTTGATTGGGATCAAAATATCAAAATCATGCACAAACTCATACTTATTATCTAGTCTCCTCCTCTCGTCACCTACTTTGTTTTCTAGTCGCTCTTCCCTCCGTGATGCGAACGACGCGTACATATATATGGCGGCCGCATCCGATGCTACCACGCACGTGTACATGGGCCGAAGTCCAATTGACTTCGGTCAGGAATTTCGAAGATAACTCCTACTCCTTTTTTTGATAAGGAAGACTTTATTAAATCCCAATTCTGTACATCGAGGTGATACACATCATTGGAACAAAAACTTCCAGCCTCTGCCTAGGAAAGGCACACAGCTTATGATTAAAACAAATCTGAACAAACTTAGTGACATTCAATCCTAAGACTAGATCGCCACCCATATGCCCGGGTAAAGATATCCTTCGCCAACTGCTCCAACTGTCGCGATGCCACCATAACCGTATCCTGTAATTCCGGTCGTTGCAGGATAGCCCACGAACGGAGTCGGTGAGAGATTGCATAAATAACCTGCAAAGGAGAATAAGAGTTGTTCTTTTCAAAAACAATATCATTCCTGTACAACCATATAGACCAACATGTTGCTGATGCCCCAAGCAGTACTAATGATTTCAAATGATTAGGTATACCATGTAACCAGCTACCAAACATATGTGCTACACTTCTTGGTTTTGTTAGTTTCAGAGTCACTTGAGAGAAACTCCAAACAGCTCGCGCAAATCGGCAATCAAAAAACAAATGCTGAATTGTCTCATCACTATGACAAAAACAACATGTCTTGCTCCCTTGCCAATTGCGCTTGAATAGATTATCTTTCGTTAGAACCACGCCCCTCCTAAGGTACCACAGAAAGATCTTCAACTTAAGCGGCGCTTTCAGTTTCCAAAGGCGTTTATTCAAGTTAGGGACAGGTGTTTGACTCATCGCTCTATAGAGGGAATTCACCGAGAACTGCCCAGTTGGGTGTAAAGACCAGTGAAATTCATCATGTCCATGAGTCAGCTGAATATTGGATAATCGAGCTAATAGGTTATTCCAATCCACCAGCTTGGGACCAATTAAATCACGTCTCCAAGCAAAAATAGGTGGAGAAGAGGATAAAGCTTCTGAAATTGTGACAAATTTTGGTCTAACAATGTTGTATAAACCAGGATATTGGTTCATCAAACTATCATCGCCTAACCATTTGTCTTCCCAAAATCTGACTTGTGAGCCATCTTTAATAATAAAAAAACCATACCGGAGAAAAATCCTTTTAACTTTCAATAGACTAGCCCAAAAATGTGAATCGCTTTGTTTACGTTCAACTTGCACTAAGGGTTTAGATCCCAGATACTTATTTCTCAACAGTTGTTGCCAAGTACCATCCGTCGTGAAAAGCTTGAAAAGCCATTTACTCAACAACGCTAAGTTCTTGAGATGTAAGTCAGCTATTCCTAAACCACCATGTTCTTTTGGCTGGCATAGAATATTCCACTTCACAAGTCGATATTTTCTCTTATGTTCATCACCTTGCCAGTAAAATCTGGATCTGAAATAATTTAATTTCTTTAAAACCCCTTTTGGAATCGCAAAAAAGGACATCATATACATGGGGAGACTGCTCAAGACGGAATTTATCAACGTCAATCGACCCCCAATTGATAGATGTTTGCTCTTCCAACTGCTCAGTTTTTTCTCAAACCGTTCCTCTACCATTCTCCTAATTAGACTCATTTACTAACAAAAGTTTGGACTCAAAGCAATTGGCACGTAGGCCGTGGAACGGTTCAGACTCGAAGCAATTGGATTTTACATGGCCGTAAACATTTGCATGGACTTCTTAAACTCCTGTCTTGTGGCCGGACGGATCTCTAATAGCTGTGCCAAAGAGGTTCTTCAATCTGATGCTCCTCTAGTGCTTTAGTCCTAGACTCCATCTCCTCCCTTGTGATTCCAAAGTCTTATGCCGTTCAAACCTGAGAATATGTAAAAAAAACTTGTATGAGGTAGAATACTATTCTCATCGATACAAGAAAATTTATTAAGAAATAAATTCACCCGATAATATTTAATGCGGCTCAATAATTCCTTCCAGTCAAATAATATTTTTAATTGAAAAGTGTAAGACATATGCGCATCCACATCAATATGTGATATATGTCCATATCCACTCCGATTACACCCACTACAAGAAAAATCTCAGCAAAGGCACTTTTGTAGGGACGCATTCTAATTTGACTATAAAATTAGGAGTTTTATAGTTGAGAGGTGCAAACAGAATATATAATTTCCGTCCGACTAATTGAATATTTATGGAGCGAATACAGAATAGAAAAATAAGTATTTGGCACAATCGATATCTGATTTTAACTTTAAAAAAATACAAAATATGAAAAAAGAAACGATATCCATCCATATGATTACACCCTACTCCCGAGGGTTGGATCGCAGGCTATACTTCAGGAAAGCATGGTTGTTCTGTTCCTTTATTCGGTGATGGTTGTTGCTACTTCTATTAGAGTATATGGTAGTTAGAGATAAAATAGGATAGAATTGATTTGTATCGAGTCCTTCCTTATCTCCTCTACCTTGTACACTATATATACTGGCCCCTGAGGCTCAATACTACAACCAAAATATTCGCAGTATCTCTCCCTCTCAATTCAATCTAACATGGTATCAGAGCGGGCGTTCTAGCGTGCCGCTCACGCTTCCACCGTCGCTGCCCCCGGGAGTGGACGCCGATCCTCCCAGGGGCAGCCAATCATCGTTTTTTTATGCATTGTTGGCCTGTTGCAATTTACTTGATAATTGTAGTAGCAGGACATGACATCACGTACCAGCATTGTGCGTAATGGAAGCCAAATTGCCGTCCGGCGCCGCCGGCGACTGCAATGCGTGCTCCTGCACCTCGCCTACGGCGACGCGTACGCTCGCGCTGGTCGTCCTCACGGCCGGCGTCTCCTTCGCCGCGCAGCTGCTGGCGCGGGGGGAGTACATCCTCCTCGCCGTCTTCGCGTCGCAGCTCCTCAGCTTCTGCGTCTTCACGTCGCTGCTCGCGCTGTGCGTGCTCCCGGAGGAGGACGGCCGCCGGCTCGCGTGGGCGCGGGGCGCGGGCCGCGGCCGGGCAGGTCCTGCTGTGTTTTTTTCTCCCGATCAGAGATTGGGTTTGCGTCACCCACCGCCGCTTGTCGACATCGTCTCGATCTGGTCGTCCACGACAACGCCGTCTCCGACTCCGTCATAGCGGCCACGTCTTCGTCGTCCTGCTCCGCGCTCACCTCGGCTTGATCACCCGATCAAGCGTACGGCTGCGACGACTTCGGATGAATCATCTTCGCGTCGCCATCAAGCTTTGGGCTGCCACTACGTCGCCTCCTCGGGCCGTAGTGTTGTCGCTCGTGGTCCACGTCCACTGGCTGCCGCGGCGTTGAGAGGCGCCCTCCTTGGCGCAGCCGCATCGCCAATGGACCCCCTGCCGCTGCTTCGACTTGGAGTTGCACCTGTGTCGCCCCGTCTGGCCTCAGCGTCGCTGCTCTTGTCGTCTTCACCGCCGTCAACATCAGCCACTCGGGATCTTCTTCGCCTACATCGAGCATTGCCGCCGTGTCTTCCTCCAGCTGTCACCGTTGCCGCTCTCGGCCGGTGGTCCAGCTGCTCGTCCTTCAGCGACCGACGTAGCCGCTCCAGGCCGTTGGTCCCTCTACGTCGCCTTCGTCCTCGTCCACCATGCCTCATCGCCAGTGTCGCCGTATCTTCCTCGACTACATTTCGTTCTTCTCCAGCAACTGCGAGCTGCACCGGCACTTCTCCTTCTACGCCGTTCTCGCGTCGCGACCGTCTTGGAGGCCTTCTCTGCTAGTCTTCTCCGATAGTGGCGCATGGTTCATGGTGGTCCCTCCCTCGCCCGCGCGGTATTGGCAACATTGTTGTGCACTTCGTCCCGATTCATCCTTGGGCCTGGCAAACCCATTGTGACGTCTCGTCCTCAACGGCTTCGACAACATCGGCTCTTCGGCGTCATCTTCCTCCACGACTGCCTCGATCGCGTCACCGTCTTCGTCTACAGCGCACTCTCTTCGCGCAACCCGGTTTAACGGCGTCATCCTGCATGTCGTGACCACTTCCTGGCACCTTCCTGCGCGCCCGCGGCTTGGCTACTTGTCATCAGCACCCGTCTTCGGCTGTATCGACCACGACTACCTCACGCACGGCTACCTCGACCACGACTTCTTCGCTTCCGTTGCTTTGGCTACATCGACTTGGGCACAAAGGGCTATCATCGTGTTGAGTCCTCTTGTCGGTTTCTTCTCCAGTCCAAGTGTCCGCGTCGCTCACGCTTAGACTGCGGGGGGATATTAGAGTATATGGTAGTTAGAGATAAAATAGGATAGAATTGATTTGTATCGAGTCCTTCCTTATCTCCTCTACCTTGTACACTATATATACCGGCCCCTGAGGCTCAATACTACAACCAAAATATTCGCAGTATCTCTCCCTCTCAATTCAATGCCACATTGTGTTTACCTCGCTCATTGCGAATAGATAGATCAGGTCATCGGAACAGAAACGTGCTGGGCCACTTGCTGGTGCATCAAGATTGACTTGTACTGAGGACCGAGCATAGCTCGGGTGATCATTAGCGTGGATTCTATCTAAGCATGTCTTACCGAAATTGCTAGGAATATCGACTCCCGAGAAAGAAGAACATACGCGTAAGTATATTCAGTGGTTAAAATATATATCCGTGCTTCGTAAGATATAGACATCTACTTTAATTAGATATGTATTAGTGGATGCACCTAGATCTATATGAGTTAGAACACGTGAGTGAGAACTGTGTGTCCGTCTAAACTGTTGTGCTCTCAACAAAAAAGATTGACTTGCACTTTTACCCTGGCACCTGGCATTAGACCTTCCCGAAGCATCAGAAGTACTCTCGTAGCTTCTCGCTTCTCGGTAAGCTTCTGCTTGATCATGAAGAGTTGGTCAGTGTCAATTCGCTCGACGTAGTACCATGAAAATTGTTGGGCATCCTATCCCAGATCTGTTCCCACACATATACAGAGACGAGTGTGATGGTGAAGAACCAAGGGAGTGTGATCCCTTGGAGGGCGTGTGGCGGCCCTTTCGCTTTCATCGAGTCGACACCTCTCGCTACCTCGATGGCCATTTCATAGACGTGTAGAAAGTCATGGGGGTCCGTATCACCTTTATATGGTTCTACCATAGGCATCTTGAAGTTCTTTAGCCAGGCGCATTGCTGTAGGCCACGGACAAAGGGAACTCCTGGTCCACTCGTCGGGGGTGCTGTGAGCACCGGCATTAGCCACTCGGCTCTCTGCCCTCTCCATGGTGAACTCCGCCACTGTCGTTGTAGGCATTTGTTGACTCCGTGCTTCCTGCATCCCACCACTGATCCACTAACTCGCCCTATAACATCCCGAGGACCGCCTCCAAAGTGCCCTTCGTCTGCCGTGTCGTGACAGTGAAGGTGCCGTGCCCGCCAAAGTCCCAGCACAGGTGTCACTGGGGTTGCCAGGGAGGGCCCTGGTTCATTGCGCGGTAGTGGCAAGGGTGTCGGGGTCACTGGAGGTGACAACGCGAGTGCTGGGGTCACTGGAGGTGATGGCGCGAGTGCCGGGGTCAATGGAGGCGACGGCACAAGTGCCGTCAAGGTTACTGGAGGTCGCGTGCGCTCCGTCCACTTGCATGCCCGTTGATAGGTGATGTTCATTGCCGGCCGCGCCGGAGTGTCGCTGTCACGGCGGCGGGGGTCCTTCGACCACTGGCCCTTGCATCCTTGCCTTAGTTGTCACTGCACCCATGCTTCTCTTCCGCTTAGTCGTTGATTTCGTTTTCTTTGGTGCCATCGTTCCTTCAGCTTGTATCTTCTATGCCGCTCCTCACAGATGACACCAACTGTTGTGGCTACAGGCCAAACAGTAGACAAGAGGCTATGGAGAGTCTACTAGGGGCTACCCAGAGCCTTGCATGCACTAGAAGTAGGGGTGAATAATGAATTGGTTATCTCCTTGTCTCTCCCACCCCTCCAGGCTATATACACGATCTTAAGGCTGAATTACAAGAATGCCCTTACTATAGCTCATTATGATAAAGATATGAAATGTCTTTTTACATATTTAATGGGCCTTTTGGTTCAGCAGACCAAACTGGCAAAGGTAGGGGCAACTTCCCTAACACTGTTTGAACGGCATGCATTCTAAGACAATCTATCTATATTTGCAATCTGAGGTAGTATCATTGTTCGTACAATGATAGCATTGCCAGATTTACCTGACATAATTTACTCTCAATGATATCAATCGGTGAATTAATCCAACAAAGTGCGAAACCGTAGCCCTCATCTACCGTGAAACCCTAGACATGGACCAGCCTAGCCCCAGTACATTGTTGCCCCGGAGCCCTGCATCGATCGGCTACTCAAATGACTGTGCAATCCACCAACCTTGCATGAGGCATCCATCCACGATCTATCTCGCGGCACGCCGGACGGCATGCAGCGCCCACGTACGTACGCGCATCCGTCCGTCCCAACCTCCGCACAAATTGACGCCGCATCGGCCCCGCGGCCTCTCCAACCCAACACCGAGCCAGCAAGCGACCGGCCAGCGCTTCATGTGCCTGGCCGGCGTCCTCCTCCCTGTCACGGGCGCGGTAGCTCGCTCGCGCGGCAGGCACGGCAAGTGGGGCGCGCGGTGGGCTCCCGGTGCTTTCCTACAAGATTGGCATTGGAATAATGGATGTGCTGGGGCTGCACATGCCGTGTCCCCCCACGGTGATTGCCCAGCCCACCCGCGTGCGCTCCGCCAAAGTTAGTTGCGGGAATTTATTTATACGCCTTCTTCGATCGTACGTGCCGGTGTTTCGTTAATTCGTGCCCTCCTTTTGGATGGAGGTTTAATTTGGATCCGACGAATTCTGGTGGTTTTTGGTGTGGTGTGGTGTGGGAGTAGTAGTAGTAGTAGTAATGATGGTCCAATGCGTAGTTAGATCATCGCGTGGCCCCGTTCGTTGTTCCGATCCGGTGCATGCGATGAGCGAGCCCGCCATGTTACGTGGTGGCATAAAGCTCCTATTTATAGTTCTACATGGCAGCCGGCCATTACTGTATTTTTTTTTTGTAGTCGTCAGAGCTTTGTATTGATGGAATGATTCGTAAAGGCCAATCGGTCCCTCGGGTGTTCCCTTCTCTCACGGATCCATGCGACGGGGTGGTTACAAGCAAAATATCACCACAAGCAATTTTCTAAACCATCTGTACTTATAGACCAGTAATACTTAAGGTTATTATAGATAATTTTGAACCGTCTATAATAACCCTTTGAACCGTCTATGATAACCCTTATCATAGATGGTTCTTAACTAGAACTGTCTGTGATAACAGTTATCACAGACAGTTCTTACTATAAATCGTCTGTGATAGTCTATTATCACAAACGGTTCTAGTTAAGAACCGTCTGTAATTACGTTCTCACGATATCATAAATAGACCTATTCAGTTCATCAACATTCTCTAATTATACTATAAAACAACACAATCAGAGAATGCAAATGAACCAAAACAGACATATTTATGATTGGCTTCATGTCTTTGGTGGCTCGTTGTTTAGGTTGTAGGTGTTGTTATTTTTTTTGCTTTGGTATGCCATGGTCGTAGGCGCGCGATCGTAAGCCATGGTCGTAAGCGCACGGTTGTAAGCCGTGATCGTATACGCCTAATCTGTTAGCAGTCATGTGCGCCATATCAGCAAATTCTGTAATAAAACATGAATTTCAATAAAGGCCGAAACCCTAACCATTCATCAATCATCACAAGAACTAATCATCATGAAAGAGAGGGGGTGGGGGATATATCACCAGTGATGAAGAAGAGACTGGCGATGGCAGCATCACTGTTGTGTCACGACGGTGACACTGTAAAAGACACTCTTACGACAAGAGTGCCTTATGTAGTGAACAGTGGCGTCACAACCGGAGATGGAGGATCTCGGGGAGATAGTTGGCCGAACCTTCTATTTTTAAGAGAAAATTTAGCGAGGAGAAGTGGATGAGAAGAGAGAAGAGGATATGAGGAGAAGAGGAGTGGGGGAAAAGTGAGAAGAGAGGAGATAAGGAGAAGAACATCCGATGCTTCTATTTTAAAGAGCAAATCCAACGAGATGAGCAAAAAATTCAAATTCGGCGAGAGCGGGCAAGTTGAAATATTTTCAAATTCGGTGAGAGCGAGCAAGTTGAAATATTATCACAGACAGTTTTACAAATAGTTCGGAATAAAAACCGTCTGTGATAAGTAGGTTATTATATATTGATTTTTCTATCGTGGTAAACTTAGACGGTCCATCTTGTAAAATTATCTATGGTAATTTTATCAATGATGTTTTATGTTAAATCTTCTATGATAAGACATCTAGCATGATTCTTTTTGTAGCAATGTAGCTTGCGATCACTCACTCTTTTGCCATGCCAAGTGCGTATGGTTGTAGCTTACGCTCATGCAGTCACGTGTTGTAACTCTGAAATGTTCGGTGGTGATTGATGCCGTAATGGGTTACTGAATTGAAGAAGTTGCTGCATTTTAGAGAGAGAGAGAAAAATATATACAGCAGTGTATCATTCATCAGAAATCATGAATGCCTGACGTACAAACACTCACTGCATGGAAAAGATTTCATGTCAGACTAGATGCGGTCAACTGAAAAGGTACATGACTACCTGAGCACTTTGATAGGCATCCAAGGTTCGATCTCATCAGTCCATTTGTCATTTTAACTGGCTATAAAACGAAACCCATAGATGGAAGATGACATAACAAGGTACAGCCGAAAACGACTGACGTACACTGACAAAATAGGCATGCTTCTGCTAGTCTGTTACATGGGCGATGAATAATTCCCCCGGGCAATCATTTTAGCTAGCTATATGAGCTTCTCTATATTCGCAGAAAGTGGCCTAATTTCGACATATCAACTTGTTACGCGATGTACATAGAAATTTCTACATGTTACGAAACATAGCCAAGGAATCAACTATGGCTGGTTTTTGGATTAGCAAACCATGAGGGGTTGATAACTCGATATGGATGTGTAGGGCCGAACACCATTACGATCGAGAGGAAGATGATGCATGGTTGCATCCAGGTCAGACCAGGTTCATGCAAGTCGGACAGAGTGATGAGAGGATGTTCATTGTTATGGATAGGTAATAGCGTACGTCAGATGGCTGCCCTTATTGTGGTAGGACAAATCAACGCATGGTGTGCCATAGGTTCATGTATCCCTGTTCGGTTAGATATTCTCAATCTAGAATGCATGCATGTCTAACAGCCGAAAACAATGGTGCTGCAGATCACCACACACATCACGCAATTAAATTTCTCGTAGTACCACAACACTTGTGCAAAGACCACGACTTTCTATTTGCTCAAACGTTCGAGATACGCTACTACAAAAAAAGGTCATCATAGATGGTTCAAAACTATTATCACTGACGGTTTTTTAAACCGCTTGTATTTATATTTCAGTGATAATCAGAGGTTATCACAAACGGTTTGTGAGCCGTCTATGATAAAAACAATACAAACGATTTATAACTAGAATCGTCTGTGAAAAAAAAACTATTACAAACGGCTCAAACCAAAAACCGTCTATGATACTCACACATCACAGACAGTTCTAGTTACCAACCGTCTGTGATTGGCGAGTATCATAGATGGTTGGTATATAGAACCGTCTATGATAGTCCTTCATAGATGGTTTATAGCAAAAACCGTTTGTGATAGTTTATTCTATACCTAATTTTTTTTTCTTTTTTTGGCTAGCCTCAAGAAATAATGTTACCTATACCCTTTGAAAACAAGCAAATACAGTGGCAAACACAACATCACATTCCATTTTTATTAAGATTAGAATCCACGATTACAGCATAATAAGATAACGAATCCAACTCTTTAACACGGCAAGAATATATAAGAAACAGAGATCCTAGCAGATAGTAGAAGCTGGATGCAGCGCACGATGTCCTTGACACTTGCCATCAAGGAAGAGAAGGGAGGGCATCGGATAGCGGCCGGATATCGCCAGCAATGGAGAGGCAGCGGTAGCGTCACCTTTGTAGCACGACGTTGAGACTGCATAAGACATCTTACGAAACTTACGACAAGAGTGTGTTGTGCAGTCAACCGTGGTGTCACAATGGAGGTGCTAGCTTACGGCAGTAGTCAGCGTCGTCGAGGAACAAGCTAGGAGTAGATGAACTAGCTAGGAGCAATAATGCACCGTGGTATCACAACAAGAGGCGGAGGAGCTAGCTCATGGTGGTAGTCGAACATCGTCAAGGGGGGATGCAGGAAGCTAGTGGATGAACTCACACGTGACTGTCGGTGAAAAGGGAAAGGGGGAGTAATTAATAAGCGCCGAGCGGTGGAAGGAACCGGTGCCTGCCATTCGATGTGAAGAGAATGGATGGGGGAGATCGAAATCCTAAGGGATACGCCATGGATCGGTGACATGTCATTATCAGAGACGGTTTATTATACGAACCGTCTGCGATAATACATATATCAGAGATGGTTTATTATACGAACGCGTCTGTGATAAGTCACATATCAAAGATGGTTTGTTATACGAATCGTCTATGATATTAATATCAGAGACGGTTTGGTATACGAACCGTCTGTGATAACGCTTAAATATGCGAGCCCTAATCCAGCTCTTCTAAACTGTTCTCTCCCTCATCTTCTTCACCAGATTTCTTAATAATAGCATCTAATATTCTTTTGATCTCCTTCCTCTCATCTATCTGTCATGAGTTGTTCGACCATAACCTTACACAGGTAGCTAACAATTTACGTCTGGAGCAGCTCCTCCGCTCATGCCCTTCTCTCCTTCCTCGATTCACTTCCATCCGTCAGTTGGACCTCATCATATGTTGTCGACGGAGGTTCCCTGTTGCCGCTCAAAAAAGGGAAACCACCCTCAGCCTCGTTCATCTTTGCAATGTGCACAAAGCGGAAGAAGCTCTTACGGTAATGGAGAGACAAATGGATAATATTGCTGATCAAGCAGAAGCGACCGATTCTGATAAAGATTATCATGGCATTCTCTTTGAGATTATGTGCCATGCTAATGATTTGCCTAGACTAGAGGAGGAAGTGGAGAGGGCAAGGACAATCTTCACAGCATTCGAGAACTCAGCGGTTGATCCTTCAACTCCAAAAGTCGAAGAAGAAGTATATGAAGCTCAGAAGACTAAGATCTAAGAATCTCTTTTTTTTGGGACTTTTGTAATACATTTGCCTTGAATTTGTCTCTCATTTCAGTAGCTTCTGTAGTTCACACGACAAAGGACAAAATATAGATGGTTGTACATAAAAACTGTCTCTGATAGTTTCATAAATGGTTCTAATTAAAAATCGTCTGTGATAATGCGTATATCATAGACAGCTTTTAAACCTAACCGCCTGTGATAGTTTCAGAGATGATTTAAGCCATGAACCGTCTGTAATAATCAAAACACAGACGGCTTCACATGAACCGTCTATAGAGATGCGTCCAATATAGCTTGTTTTGTAGTAGTGATATCATATTGCATATTGGCACTTGGTAAGATAGATAGTAGAAAGAATTGTCTGTGTGTACGAGTTCCAACCACCAGATTTGGCGCATCAGGCCAATTCATCCAACACTGTGTCATCGCCAACGCCCGTCGCCGAGACTTGTTAGCGGCGCCAACTAACACCTCCACAAGCTCCGTCGCCCCCTCCAGAAGGCCACCGTGGTGTACTGCAATAACATCAGCGCCGTCTACATCTCCACCAACCCCGTTCAGCATCAATGTACGAAACATGTCAAGATCGATCTCCATGTTGTGCACGAATGGGTTGCTTTCGGCGATGTCCGCGTCATACACATGCCGACGTCGTCTCAGTACGCGAACATTTTCACCAGGGGCTACCCTCGACTGTCTTCAACGAGTTTCGCTCTAGCCTGAACGTCCGCTGTGCTCCCGCTCCGACTGCGGGGGGTGTTAGACTATACAGATGGTCGTACACAACAAATGGTCGTAACAACCATAGTCGGTCATATGACCACGCACGGTCATACGACCACGGTGAGTGGCGTGGTCGTAAGCACCGAGTGGTCGTAACGACCATGGTCGGTCATATGACGATGGCCAATCGAGATTGTTAGGCTACACAGGTGGTCGTAAACATCAAGTGGTCGTAATGACTATGGTTGGTCATACGACCACGGCACGGGCATACAACCATGGCTGAGTGACGTGATCCTTGCCATCAAGTGGTCATAACGACCATGGTCGGTCATACAACTACGGCCAATCAAGATCCAGATATCTGCATTACAGAAGATGACTTTTCTTTTCTAGATTATTAGGATTCTTTTTTGGCATGGATTTGATTTGTTTGAAAACTGTCTTATGTCTTGTATTTTATATAAGCCATTAGCTTATAATACAATCTCAAGTGTATGAGTATTTCCGCCATCAAGCCGGACAAAGTGATGAGAGGATGTTCACTGTTATGGATAGACATCAACGTGCGTGAGATGGCTGCCCTTATTGTGGTAGGACAAAGCACCGCATGGCGTGCCATAAGATTCATGTGTCCCTGTTCGATTGGATATTCTCAATTTGGAACGCATGCATGTCCGACAGCCGAAAATAACGGTGCTGCAGATCATCACACACATCACGCAATTAAATTCCCAGCGGTGCCACAGCGCTTGTGCAAAGAACATGGCTTTCTATCTGCTCAAACGTTCGAGATATCATCTGTAGACCGAATCACGCCTCCACAGTGCATATATACCCTATTGCATATAGGCACTTGGCAAGATAGATAGTAGAAAGAATTGCCTGCGTGTGCGAGCATATATAGTTCCAACCACCAGATTTGGAGCATCAGGCCAATTCGATCACCTCGAGCCAACCATCGCAAGATGATAGCCACGCGTATCCCCTCAGCACGAGCGACGAGCGGCACGGGCTCTATCCACGCCTAACGCACGCATGTGCTCGTCGTATCATGACAAACAAGGCGATCGATCGATCGCCACCGCCCGCACGTACGGATTCCGAAATGATACGTCGGTTGGGCGCGCGCCCGCTCTCTCGCCCCGGCCTTTCGTTGATTAATCAGCGCGTAATGTGATGCGAGCCTCGGCTCAATGATTTGTCTCTATCACAACTCTTGTGATTGAGACCAGTACAACAGCAACAGCAACGAGAACACGGAGATCAACGGCGACGCCTCCATCGATACCCTGATGATGCGAGGGAACCGCGCATGAAGCAACATACATGCATGCATCTCCTCGTAGCTAGATGGACACTGGAAAGGAGGACGGATCATTGGAGTTGGACGGAGCAGGGGAGGGAATGAGCACAAGATTCCTTGCCAGCTCGAAAGAGCGCGGCAGAACGTGGGATGGGTCGGCCGGGCTCGCTCGCCATCCTTTTCTTCTCCCCCACTCAGCACAGCCAGGCGTGTGCGAGGCTATGGCTTCTTGTCGCTGCGCACTACGTACCGGCCGCACTCATAAGCACCAGGCACGGTGCGGCGAGGCAGAATTTGCAATTAGTATTTGTAAAAATAGATATATATATATATATATATATATATATATATATATATATATATATATATATATATATATATATATATATGCGGAATTGAAAAAAATAGTGTTTCTACCGCCCCATCATCGGGTAACAACGCGCTGCAGCCAACATCGGGGCCATCGGAGCCTGAACACCGAGCGGCAGGGGCCTGCCCGTTCGGTCACCGTGCGGCACCCTCCCTTCCGCCCGCCACCGGACGACGCTAGGATTTTTCATTTACCGCTTGTTCAAATTTTCAAATATAGCAAATAAGTTTCAAAAATTATAAAATTTTATATGTTACCTCCTGACACAACATATTTCATTGTGTAATTTTTTTAACAATTCTATTCGATATGAATATTGCTAAAAAATTCATACGATTATGATATTTTAAGGATTTATTACATATAGCAAACGAGCTCGAAAAATTATGAAATTATATATACAGCCTCCCGACACAGTTGACCTAATTCCTAAATTTTTTTAGGAATTTTATGTGGTATGAATTTTGTATGTTATTTTATATTAATATAATCATAATTAGCGATATGCGATACTTATTTAATTAGCGATTGAAATCGCCTGCTGCACAACCACCATGCCGCACGAACAGAGGTCACGCACTGCAAAAGATGCCTGACACATGGTGGCCGTGTGGCAGACGATTTCAATCGCTAATTAAATGAGCATCACATATCGCTAATTACGATTAAATTAACATGAAATAACACGGTAAATTCATAGCACATAAAATTCCTAAAAAAATCAATAATTATTTAACTGTGTCAGAAGACTCCACATAAAATTTTGCAATTTTTGAAGCTTGTTTGCTATATGTAATAAATTCTAAAAATATCATAATTGTATGAATTTTTGAGGAATATTCATATCGGATAAAATTGTCAAAAAATTACACAGTAAAGTACGTTGTGTCGGAAGACCGCACATAAAATTTTATAATGTTTAGAGCTCATTTGCTATATTTGAAAATTCAAATAAGCAATAAATAAAAATCCTAACTCAATAGTGATTAAGATGGGTTAATCACCTGTGGTCCCGTGGCGGGGCGGCAGGGAGGGCATCGCACAGTAGCCGGGTGGCAGGCGGGTGCCCGCCCGCCGGTGGTCAGGTAGCAGGCCCCTGTCGCCCGGTGATCGGGCTCCGATAAACAGGTGTCGGTTGCACGGCCCTATTATCCGGTGACCGAACGGCAAAAAATGCTATTTCTATCAATTTCATATATGTACAATTATTTTTTATAAATCTATTTCGTAAACACGTCAAAAGTACGAAAAGTTTGGCGAGGCGTGATACTTCCATACAGTTCCAAGCGGCCCGTGAATACAGAAGCATACTTTCCCCTTTTTGTCAGGTCTATGCGATACACCGTACACATACACGCTCCGGTGTGTGAGCCATGTACGGATATAATGGAGCATGGATCGTGTCAGATTCCACTGAAGATATACCGGTTGAGTATGTGTACTGTACACCAGGCCTCGTTTTGTCCCCACATGGATGAAACGTTAGATCAACCTGTCATTTTGGATCGATTTATTTGCAGTATACCATGCTATCATTGTAGTCCACACCCTGTACGTTAAGGTACCTCGGCCGGTCGGCTGTCTTAGGTAGGAGGGAAGGTAGTTTGGTCGGCTCGGAGAGATTTCTTCCTAGCCATGAGTGAAGTGCTGTAATTTTCACATCCTGAGGTGGTAGTAAGTTTCCTGTGGCATCTGCATCGGCATTCACTTTGCGCACTGTTCCCCCGGGCGATGCATCGCTAGCATGTTCTCTTCCGAGTGTGTTTCAACTTTCAACGGTCAGATTGAAAGCCAATGCATTTGTCAGCTTTCAGTCCAGTACTATGTATTGATTACTATAGCGACCATTTCAAAAGGTGTACTATCCATGCGAGAAATCTTTTACGAAAGTTGCTGCTGTCTCTATCCCTTTGAGAATGGCATTTGTAGTTGCGTCGTGCACTTCCAGGGGCGCAGCATCACACTTGCTGCCTGTCCGTTGGTTTTTGTTGCATTTGCTAATGCTCTGCAGAGCACACAGGGGTACAAGTATGATTCATGAACATTCCGTAGAGACGAAAGGTTTACCAGCCCACGGGCCAGAGCTGACCAATCCCAACCAACCGTTACCCGGAGAAAATTGATATTATGCCAGTCCAAAGGAGTGGCTTCGATAAAATGCCACCCTCTAGATGACAATTGTTAAAATGTCACTTAATACATGAATTACTCTATGATTTGCCCTTTTAGGGATTTTATCCATTTCTTTTTCGTTTTTTATTTTATTTTCACCAAAATTCTGTGTAAAATGACCATAATAGCCTTCTTCTGAATTCCACCTATACCATTCCATTCTCCACAGTCTCTTTGTTCTTCACAGAAGACCGAACAGGCGACACGAAGGGAGAAAGGCGCCGCCGCTCCCAGTCGTGGGCCGCCGCTGGCAAGGCCCGCCTTCGCCGCCGACCGCATGCCCGGGCCGCCGCCGCCCGCACACACGGGCATCTTCGCCGCCTCCGCCGGTAGTTGCCTCCACCCCCGCCAGTACGGGCCGCCGCCGCCACAGGCACGGGCCGCCATCGCCGCCGCGCCCGCGCGCACGGACGGGCCGCCGCCGCCAGCAAGCACGCACGGGCCCGCCGCCTGCGGCGGTGAATCCCTCCAGGCGGCGGCGGTGAAGAAGCCCGGGCGTGCGGGCGGTGGCGGAGGCGTCCCGTGCCGACGGCGGAGCGGCGGCGCCCTTTCTTTCTCCGTTCGCCCCTTCGCCTCCCTCTCGTTCGGTTTCTCTGGAACGAAGAGAAAGATCGAAAAGCAATGGAACGGCCGAACGGGTTCCATTTTGAGAGAGGGGGGTATTATGGTCATTTTACACAGAATTTTGGTGAAAACAAAATAAAAAACGAAAAAAATGGATAAAACCCCTAAAAGAGCAAATCATAGAGTAATTCATGTATTAAGTGGCATTTTAACAATGCCATCTAGAGAGTGACATTTTATCGAAATCACTATCAATTTTCTCCCCTTACCCGTTCCTCTAAATTAACACCACCCGTGCCGTTCGACGCAACAGAAAAAAAAAAGAAAAAAAAAGAAAGAGAAGATCAGCAGCCTCACAGTCACTGCAGGTGCTTGGCTCCAAAACTCCAATGCATCCACGCATGCATACATCACAAACACAGCCTTCTCCTCACCTGTGACCTGTCCCTACGTACCTTCCCCACCACCTTCCCGACGTTCCCGTTCTCCTCTCCTCTCCTCTCCGTCCCTACCGCCTTCCTCTCCCTTTCCCGGCCTCCTCCTCCCTCCCCGCTTATATATACCACCTCGCCCCCGAAACCACAACCCACCTCGTGTATCTCATAGCTCAAAGCGCCTTCCCAGAGTTAACCACGCCTCAAACTAGAGAAGCAAGCTAAGCGACCGTCCAAATCACAACCTCACGGACAAAATGTGCAACTCCAACGTCAAGTCCGCCGGCGTCGCTCAGATCGACGGCCGCCCTGTGCTGCAGCCGGCCGGCAACCGCGTGGCAGAGCCGGAAGGTGCCCGGCCCCTTAAGAAGTCCCTCCAGAAGTCGCTCTCCATGCCCACTTCGTTCGACAATGTTGCTGCAACCACTTGCACGGCCCCGCCCGAGAACACCGGCGCCAGCGATTTCGCCCACGCGGCGGCCGCGGCGCCTTCTCTTCTGCCACCTACACCTGCTAGGGCAACGAAGGCGGCTGGAGCCAAGCTGGCGGGCGCCAAGGCGGCGGCGGCGGCCATGGGCGCGGACAAGAGCAGGAAGGCCAAGAAGGCCGGCGGCGCGGTGCTGCCTGTGGTGACGTTCGCGGCGCTGGAGGCGTTCGAGCCCGCCGGGAGCATCGCGGCGGCGCAGCGTGAGCACGCCGCGCTGATGCAGGCGCAGCGCAAGATGCGGATCGCGCACTACGGCCGCACCGCGTCCTTCTCCCGGGTCGAGGGGAGGGTCAGCGTCACTGCCACAGCCACGGCGGCAGCCGAGCCCGTCGCTGCCGGAGCCGGGCCGGACGAGAAGCGGTGCAGCTTCATCACGCCCTACTCAGGTACGCACGAGACGAGCCCATAAAACGCTTCCAAATTAATTTGCTGCTGCGGTGCTAATGCGTTTCCTGTTGCCATGTGCAGACCCCCTGTACGTCGCTTACCACGACGAGGAGTGGGGAGTGCCCGTGCACGACGACGAGTGAGTTGCCGTTCTTCATTGCCAACACAAAGTGATTGATAGTACACATGCCATAGCAACAGTTCTCCTCACATTTTTCGTGGAACTGAAACGACAGGTTGCTATTCGAGATGCTTACATTGTCTGGTGTGCAAGTCGGGGCAGACTGGACTTCGATCCTGAAGAGAAGACACATCTACAGGTTCGGAACACTGCAACCAACCCCTGCTTTGCTAAGGATGCCGAAGCATCCTGATTATGCACATTCCTGAAAACATTTGTGCTGATTTTGTGTTGCCTGGTCACAAATAGGGAGGCATTCTCCGGCTTCAACGTGGATGTGGTCGCCAAATACACGGAGAAGCAGATGGCGTCGCTGAGCGCGGAGTTTGGGCTGGATTTGGGCACCATCAGAGGGGCCGTCAACAACGCCTGCCGGATTCTCGAGGTAATACCGTCATCTGCTCTCAATTGATCACAACCCCATGACATTTCTGAAGTTGTCGTTTCAATTAGGAACATATTTGTCACTTCTAATTAGGATATCTTTGACTTTTCTAACAAGCTCGGCCTCCAGATATTTTCGCCCACAAAAGTATTATAGATACATGGCTGGATCATGTGGCGAAGTAAGTTTAGACTTGGGGTGTCCAAAGACTGCATTTTTTATAGATAGTTAATAGGCCCCATTCTCAGTTTACATTTTCTGCTCTTTACTAGATTGATGAGTAGTTCGACCTGACAAGATAGTAGCACAACTTCGCAATCGAAGCTTTACCAAAAGATAAAGGGAGGTAAATGAATGAATGCCCACGAAATGAGGATCAGTTAAGTGAGAGCGAAGCCTTACAGAATCCCTGACAGCTTACACACCCTCATGGCAGACAGCTCAATCAGCAGCGGCAGCGCCCTTTAAATGCCACTACTTTGCAGAAGCAAAGCAAGTGCGTCATAAAGTCGGATACAACCAAAAAGAGAGAACCCTTCCTAATGGACATTTGAGAGCCGGAAAAGATGCTACTAGTACTTCCTGTCAACCTTTTGGCGCTGAAGCTTGCTTCACATCCTCACAAGGGGACACGGTTAATTAATCGTGCGCGAAATATTCCCCTGTTTGGTAAAGAGTGCTGCACACGACGTATCGATGTTAAGTATCCAATCTTCCAAAACGGGACTGTTAGCCAACCTACCAATCAACTACCTTTTCTAAGTGCGTAGCTGACGCCAACTAATTTATCAGACAAGTACGTACACAGACCCCAGACAGAGTATTTAACTTCATATCAGCATATATGTATCTACGACATTCTACCTACAAGTTGTTGTTATATGATGGTATACGTAGTATAATGAAGAATCTAACGATGTGTCGCATGCATGTGGAATGGATTCGGCAAGCAGGTGAGGAGAGACTTCGGGTCGTTCGGCAAGTACGTGTGGGCGTTCGTGAACAACAAGCCGCTCTCGCCGAGCTACAAATACAGCCGGAAGATCCCCGTGAAGACGTCCAAGTCGGAGTCCATCAGCAAGGACATGGTCCGGCGCGGCTTCCGGTTCGTCGGCCCCACCGTCATCCACTCCTTCATGCAGGCCGTCGGGCTCACTAACGACCACCTCGTCTCCTGCCCGCGCCACCGCATCTGCTGCTCCTCCTCCTCCGCATAATTCTGACCACCGCCGCCAATTACCAATCCCCCAAAAGAAGCAGAAAAATCCTCAAGGAAAAAAAGAGATGAGATAGCCTCAAGTAGTAGTATACAAATGGAGTGTTGATTTGCGAGTGTGTATGTGTGCTTGGTGTAGATTACTGTCCCTAATTAGTCAAGAAGCTTGCTTGTTAATTACTACCACTTGGTAGTTGTGATCGAGTACTACTACTACCACTACCACTGCTTGGTGTATAGTCATTGTTTGAGAAAGTAGCTGCGTGCATGTGGTGTGTGCTAGCTTTGCGATTGCATATGTCTTTGGTGTTTGGCTTCTCCTTTCTTTCTTCTCTCAAGAATCAAGATAGGGATGGACGACGGGGATCGATCATTAGGAAGGAAGGCCGTGTGGGCTACCTGCATGCATGTGGCTTGATTAAAGTGAGAGAGAGAGAGAGAGAGAGAGAGAGAGAGAGAGAGAAGGAAAGAGCAAGCACACTTACGCAGGCAGGCAGAGGCAGGCCATGTGGTGTCGCAGGCAAGCGCATGTGTAAGAGAGAGAAAAAGACCCGCCCTTTGGCGCATGTGGTTCTGCAGCTCTCCCTCACACACAGTCTCGCTCGTCCATCCATGCGCTGTGCGCGCAAATGGGAGGACGCGAGACGGACCCAGGCCACTGCACACCTCCTCACCTCTCCGGCCGCCTGGCTACGTCCATCCATTACCGTTACTCCTGCATGCGCTGTGTTAGGTTGCTTCCATCACGAGCTCATGGCACGTATTGTAATGCAGCATTTCCCACCCACGTTTGCAACTTGTAACATTATGCTTGTGATCGATAGCTTCGTGTACTAATGTTGACAGAAAGAGAGGAGCAAGAATGTGTACAAGGTTTTTTGTTTGGTGTGTGGTGCTTCTGCGACGTCACCCTTGGATGATCGATGTGCACCGCGCACTTGCTCTAGCTGTTTGGTCTCATGCACACATCACCGCGAGAATCTTTGCATGTGCTCCGCTTTCCTTTTGTTCGGTTCGTGCTTGCGTCGTCTGCCCCTGCAGTTACAGCCTTGTTCGTGTGGTTCTTGCAGGCATGAATGCTGCTGGTGTTGGGTGGTGGTGGTTCTGTATAATTGATGGTTTCATGACGGGAACAGCCTGTGGATGAAGGTTAGTTAAGCAGGCCCAGCTCCTTGCAACTGACAAGCCTGCCGTGATTGAGCTGGAATGCCATTGGTTTTGGTGCTTTCTCAGATTGGCATGGTGGTGCCACTGGCATGCATGCTTGATGCTTCTGCCATTTAATATGGCAACTTTTCATGACATGTAACAACGCCAGGTGATGTCATCCTTCTCTGTATTTTTGGTAGCAGGTTAAGGATCAAACAGAGGCAATGGGCAGTTGATATGGGTGCAGTCATCTCACACACACAACTGTTGAGGAACCGACGCTGGAGACCAGTCCGAGCGATTCCTCTGCTTAGAACAAGAACGAATCAATCACAGAATCACAGAATAATAGATTGAACACAGAGAGGTAGAGAGAACTCATGGTCTTTCTTTATTGCTTTAGATTGTATCGGGGTACATCATGAGGGGGGGTCTAAGTCCCTATTTATAGTCTACGGTGGGGGTGCCCAATTAGATCAGGACTCTAGATAGAGTCCAGGTTTCCTAACACTCCCCCTTGGGCACTCACCCAACATGCTCATGCCTCGTCAAAACTCCATAAAAACCCAGCGGGAAAAAATTGGAGAAAGAGTACATGATACATGTGATGCTGCGATGCACGAATTGCCTCGTTAAAAATCTTGGTCGAGAAACTTCATGGAAAACTCGTCAAGGGAAAAAGAGTACAATTCACCCAAATTCATTTGGTCTGCAAGACTTTATTTTTGGGTACTTAATCTTCATGATCAAGATTTATTAGCGGGCTTGTGAGAATTCTCCCCCTGAATTCTGCACTTCTCTAAGTCTCATCATTCCAATTCCACGCACACACCTTTCAAAGCTAGATGCGGGGAGTGACTTAGTGAATAAATCTGCGAGATTTTCACATGACTTAGTATGCAGTACTTTAATCTCGTCCATCTTTTGCAATTCATGTGCATAGAAGAACTTGGGGTTGATATGCTTTATGAGATGACTCTTCACATAGCCCGTTTGCACTTGTGCAACGCAAGCTGTATTATCTTCATATATAATTGTGGGGGTTTGCACAATGTTCATCCCACATGACTGCTGGATGTGGTGAATCATTCGGCGGAGCCAAGCGCACTCTCGTGCGGCTTCATACAGTGCTATAATTTCTGAGTGGTTCGTCGAAGTAGCTACCAGGCTTTGCTTAGACGATTTCCATGAAATTGCAGTTCCACCACACAGGAATACATAGCCTGTTTGTGACTTAGCGGTATGCGGGTCTGACAGATACCCAGCATCTGCATAGCCAATCAAGTTCAGATCTTAATCCTTTCTGTAAAACAATCTGAGGTCCTTGCTACCTTGGAGGTATCGGAAAATGTCCTTTATACCCTGCCAATGCCTTTTGGTGGGCTCTGCACTGTACCTTGCTAACAGGTTCACGGCAAATGCAATGTCCGGTCTAGTGCAGTTTGCTAAATACATGAGTGCTCCTACTGCACTCAAGTATGGGAATTCCGGTCCCAGGACTTCCTCCCCCTCTTCCCTTGGTCGGAAAGGATCTTTTTCTTGCTGTAAAGACTTACCGATCATCGGTACTTTCGAGGGAAATGCCTTCTCAAAGCCAAACCTTTCGAGCACCTTCTGGGTGTAGGTCGACTGATGTACCAAGACTCCTTCAGGGACATGCTCAAGCTGCAGGCCTAAGCAAAACTTGGTCTTGCCCAAATCTTTCATTTCAAATTCTGACTCCAAGTAGGAGCTTGTTTCTTTTATGTCTTCGGCTGTCCCGATGATATTCAGATCATCTACATACACAGAGATTATACAGAATCCATTCTGGGATCGCCGTATAAATACACAAGGACAGTCTTCATTGTTCGTGTAGCCTTTCTTGCAGAGAAAGTCGCTCAAGCGATTATACCACATTCTTCCAGATTGTTTCAGTCCATACAGTGACTTTCTGAGTTTCACACTGTACAGATTTCTATTTGCTCTGTCTTGGTTCGGGAGAGGAATTCCTTCAGGGACTTTCATGTAAATCTCCGAATCCAAGTTACCGTAAAGGTATGCAGTCACAACATCCATCAATTTCATTTCTAAATTCAAGTTCACTGCCATTGAGATCAAGTATTTAAAGGTAATTCCACTCATGACTGGGGAGTAGGTTTCTTCATAATCAACTCCAGGACGTTGAGTGAAACTTTGGGCTACCAGCCTTGCTTTGTATCTCACTACTTCATTTCTTTCATTTCTCTTTTGAACAAATACCCACTTGTGCCCAACGGGGTGTATGTGGGGAGGTGTGCGGCATACGGGCCCAAACACCTCTCTTTTATTCAGAGATAGCAATTCAGTTGCTATTGCCTTCTTCCAATCTTCCCAATCTGATCTTTTCTTACATTCAGCGAGCGATGCAGGCTCAGGATCAAGATCGATGATGGTGGCAATTTTCTTTGCGAAGTAGATATCGATATTAGCTGTTGTCCTATTCAGGGACTCTCCCGTGTGCACATAATTTATAGCTATTTCTTCATGAGTTGCTTCTTCTGAAGCTTCACCTTGCGCATCGCTTCTTTCAATTGCGGTGGCAAGTCCCTTTAGTTTTTCGGCTCCGATGTGTGCGCACACATCCATGCCGATGGGGATATTCAGATCCGGTATGCCCTTTTCGGAAGGTGTCATACTCGTGCCAGGTCTCAACTGGCTCTCCTTCTCATTCTGGGGGACTTCAGTGATCGGCTGTGATAAATCCCGCTTATCCTTTTTCGCCAAGCGTCCCCGGTTACTAAGGATTCGAGGAACCGGAGTTCTCGTCCTCATTTTTTTTCTGAGGCCTCTGGACGAGATTAGTGATACCTTCTGCTTTCTTTGGTATTTCAACCCTCTCCGGTGCAGTGCGTGCAGGCACATGCGACTTAGTCACGCTCTTCAAATCACTAAAGTGATCAGGCAGTTGATTTGCTAATGCTTGCAAATCTATTGTCTTCTAGACTTCTCTTGTCTTCTGGACTTCTTTTGTCTTTTGGACTTCTCTATTTGCTTCACTAATGCGCGGGTCATCTACATGAATTCCCGTGGCTTGCCATGTAATGTCTTCTGGACTTCTCTAGTGCGTGGGTCATCTACATGGATTCCCCAGGCTTGCCACATAATTTTCCGATATTCTTCATCAAGGGGTTGATTTCCTCCCCCTAATGTTGGGAAATCTTCGGTGCTGACCATTGCGCTAGTTGCATAGGTGAATGGATGTTGTAGGCCGAAGGTCTAAGGTTGATGAGATTCGCTGCATGCAGGACTGCGTGTCCCCAACATGTAGCTGCTAGATTTCAATTATACAAAAGGGGTTGGGCAATAAATTTAATTCTTTTAATTAAAATCTCTGCCAGACCATTCTGGGTATGGACATGCGGTACCGAATGCTCAACTGCAATTCCCATTGCCATGCAATGATCATCAAATGCCTTTGAAGCAAATTCTCCGGCGTTGTCCATTCTGATGGACTTGATGTGATGATCAGTGAACACATTTCTGATGCGAATGATCTGCGAGATCAATTTGTGCAAAGACGTGGTTTCTTGTGGACAACAAACCCACATATGACTACTTCGAAGAAGCGTCAATGAGCACCATGAAATACTTAAATGACCCTAAGATGGGCTGAATGAGACCGCAAATGTCTCCCTGGATGCGTTCCAGGAATGCAGGGACTTCATCCTTCACTTTCAGAGTGGAGGGTCTAGTTATTAGTTTCCCGGTGGCACATGCAGGGCACACAAAATCTTCATGATTCGGGAAATTCTTCACATTAATATTATGCCCGTGCGAGTTATTTATTATGTTTCTCATCATCCTAAGACCTGGGTGGCCTAATCTGTCATACCAGAGACAGAAGAGTTAAGAGCTTCTAAACACTGTTTTCAGAACAGTGTACGCTGCAGGCGCTTTAATGTTGGTATAATATAGCCCAGTGAAGGAAGTTTTTCCTAATATTCTTTTGCCATTCTCTTCGCGCTTCATAATGAGCAGGTATTTCTTACCGTACTCTTCTTCAGTCTCAACGTGGAAACCATTTGCGCGGATATTCTTAAAACTTAGGAGAGTTCTAGTCGATTCTGGGTACAATAAGGCTTCTTCAATAACCAAAGTTGTGCCCATTATGGCTCTTCCTGAACCAATTATACATCCATCACTTCTGGCGATTGCCGTAAGGCTGCCAGTGCTCTTACAAATCGACTGAAAATACATAATCTCTCTTAAGATGGTATGCGTTGTGCCGCTGCTAGCTAAGCACACTTCCTTCATAGGGCGCTACAAGCGTTCTAATATATGGTATTTTATTAATATGCATCAGAAGGCAATCAACACATAGATAAAATACTCCAATATCAGAACATATCATGCCATCATTAACTGAATAAATGAATGAATTCTTCAAATATCATCCAACCATCATGAGAAAATAACAATTCTTAAGTACCATCCATGCAAATTCTAACATATTCTTCCACACAAAATAAATGACAATTAAAGTCTAAATGCATTCTGTGCACTAGACTTCTTCTGCTATTCTCTCGGGGTGACATTCTCTTCAAAAGAAATCATGACGGTGGCTGCTTCTAGGTCGAGACGGGTGCTGCTGTCGTAATGGTCTCAAACACCATCAGCGCAGGCAGCTGCTCAGAATGCTCCCCCTCAACCGATGCAGAATGGGCTTCATGTGCCCTTTGCCATCCCGTTTTGGCTTACTAGCCTTATTCTCACGTGGAGCATCTATTTTGCCTTTCTGGGCTACGGTCTTACCCTTTCTTCCCCTTTTTCTCTATCAAGGGCTTTCGCACCTTGTTGCTCCCGTCGTTGGCTTCACGGCCAATGGAGCTCCCAGATGGCTGAGTGACTTAGTTCTTGCGGAGAACTTCGTCCTGAGCCTCCGCAACCTGCATCATATCAATCAATTCGGCATATTCCTCATAGCCATCTTGACGATAGTTGCGTGCGGATTGTGCTATATTGGGGTGGAAGGTTTTTCTCAATTTTCTGTATTGGGGTACAAATCCTGTGCAAGGCAGAGTTGTATTCCCTGACCGTCTTAAAGTCGGCAAAACCTCAGTCTGATCCACTCTCGCTCTGCTTGAGGAAGAATGGTGTACTTTAGCCTCTCAAACAGCTTCTGGAGTGCGGTCCAGAGTGCTAGCGCGCTCTTCTCCGTCATATACTCATTCTTGAGAGTGAGGCAGAGGTGGTGCCTGAGAAAATGAAGTGCCTGATCATTCTCCTCAGGTTTGGGTTTAGCGTCATTCAGTCCGCCAATCCCAATAGCAGCGCGGAGCTTCCTGGCTCCAAGTACAGTCTCGACATCGGATGCCAACATCAGGTAGTTTTGGCCATGCTGGGCCAGCTCCTCGAACTCCCAGTTCGTGATGATAGTCATTTAAATGTGTATAAGTCTACTGCTGGTATACATGCACGGAATAATTCACTGCGGGTAAATAAATGGTACAAAGATTCTCGTAATGTTCCAGCATTTTCTATAATTTTACTGCTAATTTCAGTGATTAAAAGTAATTTAAACAATTACAATTAACCAAAACAGTAAATAAATACAGAAAATACATAAAACAGTAATGGCATCAATAAATAAGCTTCAAATGCTAAAAAAAATTCAAAATTCAGATTCCCGAGGCCCTTTTATGCTAAAATATGAAATTTCAGCAAATTCTGCAATTTCTGGGGGTTTCTACGCAAATTTCCAGTTCAGAGGAAAATTCGCGCAATTTTCTGATTTACCGAGGGGTTTTCTGCAAAATTCTGGACCCGCTCGTAAATTTAAGGGCTTATTCATAATTTTCAGAACTACGATGCCTTTTCTGCAAACTTCGGGATTTATCTGCAAATTTTAGGGCTCAATGGTAATTACAAGGTTTTCAGGGGGTCTTTTCGCAAAATGCCATCGCCACCCCCGTCGGCTGGGCCTCTTTTCTTTCCGGCCGGATTTTCCTTCCCCCCTCCCACCGGCCCATCTCCGCTTGGCCTGCTTCAGCCCGCTCCCCAGCCGGCCCACCATGCGCTAGCCCAGGCGGCCCGGCCGTCCGATTCAAGGGGGGGCAGGGGTAGGGTTTCCCTACCCCTGTTCACATGAGTGGCGGCACACAGGTCTTGGCGGCGCGGGGAAAATGGCGCGGGCACGTCAGCCGAAGGTGAGGTGGCGCGGCGGAAGGCGCCCGCTTCAGGCAGTGCGGGCCGGACGGTGGGCACGTGCGGCGGCGAAGTCGAGGCGGCGCGGCTTCGGGCCGGCGCCCTCGACGGCGAGCGTCCGGGACGCGCGTGCGGGCGCGGTGAATCCAACGTGTCGGCCGGCCGGAAGGTGCGCGTGCGGGCGCAGCTACCCCGGGTGGCGGCGGTGGCAAGCCGGCTGCGAGCTGGCTTCGGGCACGGCTTCGGAGGCGGTCATGCGCGGGTTTCTGGGCCGGCAGTCGGTGCGGCGACATGCGGGGCCGATTTGGCTGCGGGCCAAGTCGTGGCAAGCGGCGGCGCACGGAAGCCGATGCGCGTGTTCGGGCGCAGGAGGCGAGGCGGCGGCCGGCGCGCGCGTTCGGGCGCAGTCAGGGGTCGGGCGCGCGGAGAGTCCGATGAGGCGGCGCAGCCACACGGGACCGAGGTCGGCGTTCGGGCGGCCCGGTGGAAGGTGGTGCGGGCACAGTGGCCACATGCAGGCGGCGCACAAGGACGGCGCGGGATGGCTGGCTGTGGCAGTGCCGGCGGGCACGGGCACCAGCGGCGGTACGGCCGCGACTTCACGAGCGGCGCCAGCTGCGGCTTCGGGCCGACGGCCAGTGGCCATCCAACGACCGGCGGCAAGCCGGCATTAGACCGGCGATGCACACGCATGCATGCGCGGCATTGGCTTGATGCGCATTCTGGCGCAGTGCTTCTCCCCTTTCTTTTCTTTTCTGTGTGATGTCGTGCATAACAAAGCAGAAGAAGCGATGCCAATTTCGTACAGTGATCATGCAGAATCAAATAAATTCATACAAAAATTTCGTTTCCAATCTACGATGCAATCAACATCTACCCCGTTTCGCAATCTACCGATCGACATTGTGCCGGCGATTTCAGATCTGCTCGCGGTAGATTAGGGCGGATTTGCATCGTTTCTAATCTACAGTGCAATCAACATCTACCCTGTTTCACAATCTACCGATCGGCATTGTGCCGGCGACTTCAAGTCTGCTCGCGGTAGATTAGGGCGGATTTGCACCGTAGAGATTCATTTTTGAACGCGAAAAGAAAATACAGATTCAAAAAGCGATCTAGAAAATTCAATCTGTGCTTCGATGATTACCTCGTTCACCGGAGCGAAGTCGTGCTGATAACGTGTTGAGGAACCGACGCTGGAGACCAGTCTGAGCGATTCCTCTGCTTAGAACAAGAATGAATCAATCACAGAATCACAGAATAATAGATTGAACACAGAGAGGTAGAGAGAACTCCTGAATAATAGATTGAACACAGAGAGGTAGAGAGAACTCCTGGTCTTTCTTTATTGCTTTAGATTGCATCGGGGTACATCATGAGGGGGGGTCTAAGTCCCTATTTATAGTCTACGGTGGAGGTGCCCAATTAGATCAGGACTCTAGATAGAGTCCAGGTTTCCTAACAACAACCACCACCAATGAGGGGAGACAGACCGAAGGATAGAGGTCGAATCGGGTTTTTACGGAGTGGCAATTGGTGGTTAAATACCCTTGAACTTCTTAGGCATTTTGGTAACCGGTGTGTAGCTCCTTGCGGGAAGCAGCCTGAAGGCCGCTCCGTGATTTGTACTGAGAGACCACTCCGCTCCTCCCCAAATCCTGATTCTCAAAAAAAGAGGAGTAGCTACTGGCTGAGCTCCAGGCCTCCAGCTGCTCCGGATGAGAATCCAGGGGTAGAGCCCTGCCAAACAGTGTCTAACTTAACAACATGCACAAATGCTCAATTTCAATCGCTTGTTATGGATGATGGATCGTATGGAATGATCGGTTCCTCAAGTTGAATCTGCCTCGGCGCTAAGCCGACCAGCAAATGGACGACGCGGAGAATTATTGGGTGGGTTCTTTTAAGCTACGGTTTATAATTTTTGGTTTAAAATTTTGAATTCTAACTGTTCGCAAGAGAAAGTATGGAGAGATTCGTATATGATTTCGGCCAATATAGATGAATTCGATACAATATCTACTACAATTAACTTATGGACCCCGTCTTAAAAAAATATATCATTTAAAAACTAGTTACTATATCCGGATGTTTAGAGCAACTCCAAGAGATTAGCCAAAAGAAGTATCTAAATTTAGTGATTTAACTATTCTCTAAAATGAATCTCACCCAAAAAAACAAGACTACTCCAACAGGCTATCTAAACTAGAAGGCGCGCGGTGGGTCGCGTACGCGCGGGAATGGGGCGCAGCATGCGGGAAGGAAACGCCGACCGCGCCAAGAGGCTGGATGGTGAGCGAGGTAGGCTATCCAAAAATAGAGAGCGAAGGAGGAGGGATGGAGAGCTGCTAAATTTGGAGAGTCATTTACAGAGTCTATTGGAGATGTTTTTTCTCCAATAATAGCCAAATTTACCTTTAGAAAATGATTTAGCTCTTCTCTTGGAGTTGCTCTTAGAGCAACTCCAAGAGATTAGCCAAAAGTAGTATCTAAATTTAGTGATTTAGCTATTCTCTAAAATGGATCTCACCCAAAAAAAAATAGACTACTCCAACAGGCTATCTAAGCTAGAGGGCGCGTCGTGGGTCACGTACGCGCAGGAATGGGGCGCAGCGTGCGGAAAGGAAACGCCGACCGCGCCAAGAGGCTGGATGGCAAGCGAGATAGGCTATCCAAAAATAGAGAGCGAAGGAGGAGGAATGGAGAACTACTAAATTTGGAGAGTCATTTACAGAGTCTATTGGAGATGTTTTTTCTCCAATAATAGCCAAATTTACCTTTAGAAAATGATTTAGCTCTACTCTTGGAGTTGCTCTTACTTCCTAAAAATCAACCAAAATTTCTACCATCGGATTGCTACGAGATTCATGCATAACCCTAACTCTAACCCCTCCGAGTCTCCGCCCCAACCACCTCCCGTATTTCACAACCTATAGCCACATTTCACTCTGCCCTCGCCGCCTCCAGCCCCCTCATCATCGCCCTCCGCACCACCCCCTCCTTGTCGCCGGCGCCACCCCCCACCACCCTCGCTACTCCTCCACCACCCGTGGCCGGCGACGTCCCTGCCACCTAGCCGCGCCACCCTACCCCATACCACCGTGCTGTCCCCGCCCAACCTAATGGCTAGTATTTTCCGCCACTGCCGCCCTCCGATACCTCCCACCGCTCTCCTACCCCACCCACCGTCACCCACCGCCGGGCCATCGCCCCAGTCTCCCTCTGTGCCCGGGGGAATGATGAACCCTAGATGTCGGGGGCGGGATATTTCTCTCGGGCTCGCCGACGAGGATGAAGAATATCGACAAACCTTGCTGAAGAAGACGCCGCTCGAGCCCTAACCTCGTGGAGAAAAAGATGAACTCACTAGAGAGGACACCGAAACACGAATCAGAAAAAGATGAACTCACTAGAGAGGACACCGAAGCACGAATCACAACGCAAATAAAAAAGATCAGAAATTTAAATAATCTTTAAATTAATTTTATTTAAATAATGAATACCAAAATCTTACTATAACATAAACCAAAAACTAAGATGAGCAACGCCAGAGCAACCCAGCCATTTACCACCTCGCACACCGTGCACCAATCCCCGCAAGATCCCACCCGCCAGATCGGAAAGGAAACGCCGATCGACGCAACGCACCACCCCCAAAAAAAATCCAAGACCTTTTCCCGACCACCAACCGACGAAGCCCACCGCACTCTCCTCCTCCTTCTGCCACCCCGCCGGCGCCTCGATCGCAAGGGAGGGAGATCCGTGCCGCGATGGGCCGCAAGCGTGCGCTCATGGTGGGCATCAACTACCCGGGCACCAAGGCCGAGCTCAAGGGCTGCCACAACGACGTCGACCGCATGCACCGCTGCCTCGTCGACCGATTCGGCTTCGACGAGGACGACATCCGCATCCTCGTAGACCGCGACCCCTCCTCGCCGCAGCCCACCGGCGCCAACATCCGCCGCGCGCTGGCGCGGCTCGTTGGGGACGCGCGCCCCGGGGACTTCCTCTTCTTCCACTACAGCGGCCACGGCACGCGGCTGCCGGCCGAGACAGGGCAGGACGACGACACCGGATACGACGAGTGCATCGTGCCCAGCGACATGAACCTTATCACAGGTGCGATCGGGGATCCAACCTTGGGAGAGACGGGTCAACGCCTACGTGATGTGGATCTGATCCAGGATTGAGTTGAACCCAGTCCAAATATTATTTGATGAGCCATTAGATCGTTTTGTTTGGTTATGATGTGAAAGTTTATGCTCAAGATTGATTAGGCATTTAGGACTCATTCATTTGTTGGTTTTGCGTTGCGGTAAGCTTAAGTGGACCTGATTTGATAAAATTTGGACTTACTATATCTTGTTGGTTGTTGGACTAGGATAATTTCGTGAACAAGTCAATTGCTGAAACTGCTGGTATAGGAAGGGAAGAACTTATTGTAAAGATGCACGTCCATACTTGGGGCTGTTTGGTTGATGGCCAATGTGAGCCAAACCAAAATTTTGGCATAGACAAAACCAGGGTAAATCCAAAGATTCGCAAAAAGAATGTTGTTTGGATCGTGACCAAGCCAAATTTTGGTACCAAAATTTTGGTGAGCGATTTCCTCACCCTTGGATTGCTTGCGTGTGGCATTAGATTTCATTGGCGTTACCAAATATTGGTGGTTGTTACCAAATTTTGGTAGCAAACCAAACAACATCCAATTTTTATTGATGTTATCAATATTTGGTATGGGTTACAAGGGTACCAAACGAAACAGCTTTCTTATGGAGTTGGTATCGTGTAAATTGTATGCACAGGTTTTATATGTAAGATGAGGGTTGCATGGCCATGGTGATAATTAATTAAGTATATGCACAAATTTTCGGTATGGAATTCAGGTGATTGTGATTCCCAAGATCTTGCTACTTAGTGAACTTTATTGTTTCAAATGGGTTTTGTTGTGGCTGTATTTAGCACTGGCAGGATCTGATCCGAGAGTAAATTTATCAGTTCCATTCAAGCCTGGACAAACATCTCTTAATTACCACAAATACCAAATGTCTTCCTGTAAAAAAATACGAAATTTCTTTATAGAAAGATGATGAAATGCTTAGGACAGATTGTAATTTGCTTCCTCAGCATTTCTGATTCATTAGCTTTTCTAGCTAATAGGCTGTCATTTTCCAGCTAGCTGATGATTCAGCTGCAAATTTGCTAGACCAAGCATTTTAGCCCTTTGCACTTTATACACCCTGAACCACTTTCCAATGTTAATCCCGTATATGGTCTGGAACTCTGGAAAAAAAAAATACTCTCAAATGAAGACTAGTCCAAACAAATTATTGTCACTTGTCGAAGTTCCTAACTTGTTGCTATCTGCAGACCAAGATTTCAGAGAACTTGTGCAAAAGGTCCCCGATGGCTGCATATTTACCATCGTCTCTGACTCATGCCACAGTGGTGGCCTGCTGGACAAGGCCAAGGAGCAGATAGGTAATAGCACCAGGCAGAATCAGACCCAGTCCCGCGAACGCAAAGAGCGATCTGATTCTGGCATCAGCTTCCGGTCTTTTCTCAAAGAGACCGTTAGGGACGTTTTTGAGTCTGAGGGAATCTGCCTCCCTCATAGTCGCCACAGTCAGAGCCAACATGGAGGTGAGGACCAGGATGAGTCATACGCAGAGTCAACTGGGAATGGCCGCACTAAAAACCGCTCGCTGCCACTCTCAACACTTATTGAGATGCTCAAGGAGAAAACTGGGAAGGATGACATTGATGTGGGCTCAATCCGGATGAATTTGTTTGATGTCTTTGGCGATGATGCCAGCCCAAAGATCAAGAAGTTCATGAAAGTCATGCTTGGGAAGTTCAATCAAGGCCAGTCAGGTGAGCATGGCGGTGTCATGGGCATGGTTGGTGCCCTAGCTCAGGAGTTCCTGAAGGCTAAGCTTGAAGGCAGTCAGGAAGATGCTTTCAAGCCAGCGATAGAACAAGAAGTTCACAGTGTTGACGAGGTGTATGCCGGGACAAAGGCATGGGCACCTAACAATGGCATTCTGATCAGTGGATGCCAAACCAACCAGACATCAGCAGATGCGACCACACCGCAGGGTGCTTCATATGGTGCGCTAAGCAATGCTATCCAGACCATTATCGCAGACAAGCACAGAAAGGTGACAAACAAGGATCTCGTGATGAAAGCACGTGAGATGCTGTCCAAGCAAGGATACACTCAGCAGCCTGGGCTTTACTGCAGTGATGAGCATGTTCATGTGGCTTTCATATGCTGAAACATGGGTTATTACAGTTATTGTTTTCTTCTTTTTGTGTTGAGCAGTGCACGAGAGATTGAGGTTTTCCCTTGTTTCCCCTGGTGTGTTACTGTTATGTACTTTGAAGGCTATACTTCATTGTTGGGCTATGTCAATACAGTCTGTGAGGAAACCCTTTATTCATAATATATATACTTGTTTCATGAGTTCTATCCAAATTGTAAACTTCCCTAATATCTTGTCGTGCCATAATCCTTGTTATTTGTTATCCCAGTAGAGTTAGTTTCACATATATCGATGCTGTTTCTAGTTGTGCTTGTCTAATTTGAGTTTTTCTTTCTGCTTTTGCTATCGTTGCCATTTTCTGTCTTATGATTCTTGTGTATGAGTTAATATATGCCTAATATAATATATCTGATGCAGGTTCGTGTTTGTGTTTCTGTTTTTGCTCGTAATACGCATTTGCCATTTCTACTTTTGGACATTTAGACTTATCTTGTATGTAGAAAAAAAAACTGTACAAGAGGAAGACCGAAGACCATGGAATGTGGAGGGACATGCTAGGTGACTTCAGATTGCAGATTGCAAAATGTTGCGCAGGGGATCAGGAGCCATGAAACCTCAGAGGAAAGCGAAATGATCACGTCTTCCACCAGCGTAACAGATTAGCGGGGGGACGCAATGAGGCAACAACGTCGTCATTTTTAACTCGTTTTCATCCCGAAAAACGTAACATTCGCCAGCGTCATGGAAACAGCAGGCAGAGAATGCACTACATATTCACAGGAAGGATCCCTTCTTTTTAAGAAGAAAACGAACTGCAAAGTAGTATGAACATCTTGTATGCAGTATGAACATGAGTACATATCCCGAATCTCTTGGCGACACAACTCAAAGCAGACAGAAAGCTCCTCCCATTTTATTAGCTAATAAGTACGCAGTACAATAGAAGAACAGGTTCTGGAAAACAGAAAGACAAGAATTGAAGCAGCAGGACCACATCGAAGCATGTACATGCAGCAAGAGCCACCAAGGACAACATGGGTGCACGCACGCTTGCTACTGATGTATACTGGATCACTGGGAGGAGACGGGAACCACGGGTCAGGGCTTGGCGGCGGCCACGACGCCGGCGGCCTGGCAGCATTCGGGGTGGTTGAAGCAGCACGCAGGCGTCGACTCCAGGGCCAAAGGCCTACCCTGCACCGTCGCCGACGCTGCCATCATCACGAGCAGGCAGACCTGCATGAGGATGAGAACTAGGAAGGCGCGGGGGTTATCGGTCGCCATCACCTCGCTCGGCTGAAAGAGAGCGTGAGAACAGTGCCCTACTTCCACGGGTTCCTTTCCTTTGGTAACACCTCCAACGAGATCGCTATATAGGCAACACGGACGCGTGGAGATCGCGTTTGGGTGGATTTTTTTGCTACGGCTTATAGTTTTATATGGTAATGTAAATATTAGTGTGAACGAATAAAATACCAATAAACTGCTTTAAAAGACTGTTTCGATAAGTTATTTCGAAATGATAATAAAAAATCTTTTTTATTTATTTGTTCAAGTGAGATCGTAAGTCATAAGTTAAAAATAGCCTAACCCCTTGTCTATGATAAATTCGTCCTAGAAAAATCAAGCTTATCTACGACTAGTTAGCCACCAGATACAATGACAAGTGGCAGGTCAAATTGTGCATTTATTGCTTTCTTTTTTAGAGGCATTTATTATTTTTATTAAATTGGATTTCATTAACTTTCCTGCTAACCAACCCGAGAATTTCAAGATTTGTGATGCCACGAACCCGTGAATTTCAAGATTTGTGATGCCACCTGTCGTAGCATGCATAGGATCACCCTCTCATGCATAAAAGTGGCATGCAACGATTATAATTATTCCATATATCAATTTACTGGTTACAGCTTGTTATTTATGCTTCCAGTATTGATTGCCAGTGTGCTTGCGTACTAAGGCTCTGTTTGGCACGACTCTATTTCACAAGTGGAGCTGTTTTTTTGCTTCAGCTCCACGAACAGCTCCATCGGTGGAGCTGGAGCTGTTTTGGTAGACTGTTTGGCAAAACAGCTCCACCTGTTTTTATCATACATGGTTGAGAGATGTCAATTCTCCAATATACCCCTGTCTATTTGGCTTATAGTAACATCAAGAGCTGTATGTTTCTACATGATTTTTCATCCGAGTAAATTTGAATTCAAAAAAAAAATTAAAATTTAAAATAACACAAAGTATTAGCAACCAATATTTAATGGCGGCGGCGCTCCCTTCACGGTCGAAGACGAGAAGACCGAACAGAGGAACGGGAACGGGAGAATAGAAGAGCCGGTGGCAGATCGCGTAAATTCACGAAAGTACAAGGGCAGTGGCATGCGGGCCTGCGGATGGAGCCGGGTGGAGCTACTTTTTTCAGCTCCATCTCGTACATATCTTTTGTCTCAGCATGTTTTAAGGGACTCCTTGGGTGGAGCTATTTTGTTTTATCCCGTTTGGCACAAAACGGCTCCAAACAGCTCCAGGAGCCGGTGGTGGAGCTGTGCCAAACGGGGCCTAAGGGTAGTCCCAGTGCAGAAACTACTTAAGTAGTTTCTATCTATGCCATGTCATATAGACACTACTTTAGACACTATTGTCTTCAATGCACCATGTCTATTTATAACCTAAGCAATTAATTAAGCATCAAAATCTCTCTCTCCTCTCCACCAATCATAATTTTTCTCCATCTATCATGAAGATACCACCATCTCTCCAATGCAAAATTTGGTAGTGTCTATTGCATTGGTTTTCTCATAGAAACTAGGTCTTGCATGAGACCCAGTTTCTTCCTCTTTTTCTTCTCTCTCTTATTTAATATAGCGTCACATCATCTAAAACTCCTACATGGCAATCTAATTAATGCCATAGACACTATCCTACGTGGAGCACTGGGACTGCCCTAACAATGGACCAGCAAGATCAAACTAGTTGTACAGGTTGCAAATGCGTGACGGGAATAAGATCTCAAATATAGCAGGCGATGACGGAGCTCAACTGACGCTGAGATATGTAATTTACCCAAGCAGGTAAGCAAGTTGCCCCAGGGTTCGATTCCGGGAGTTCGAACCTCATGTCCCTCACTTAATAAAAATAGGCACTCACACTCGAATAGTGGAAAAGTGTGTGTCTATACTATGTGAGATCTAATATCTTCATAAAAATATCAGTGTGTAAGAGACACGCATATATGCGGGTACATGTGTGGTGGTATGAGTGGAGAGTGCATTGTGTGCACGTGTCCGCCTTGTACTCTCTCTAAAAACTCAAGAGACGGTGTTGCAATGTACTAACATAACTAGCAAGGTGGTCCACATATTTGCGCGACTAGATTTGTTTTAGAATTTGTAGTATCAAATAGTATAACTTAGATGCTTGAGAGCACAGATTGCCTAGTGAGATTTTTATTTTAGATTTGTTTTTCAAACCTATAACCAGAAAATTACCTTATAAAAATAGTTAATTTCCACTGTCCAAACCCCGTTTGTGTCTTTCAATATGTTATTTTTGGTTTGCTAAATTGAATTTGTGTCCGTCTTAGCGTCATCTAGGTGCTAGTCATATCTTTGTTCCTAAAAAGCCAAACAAAAAACCCTACATCAAAATCAATCTAGAACTCCCCAAACCCTAATTTTCAATTTCGGCCAGAAGACTCCTCCAGCCGCCACAAAAAACGTCATAACTTTTGATTCCATGATCCTTTTTGAGTGAAACCGCCGCCATTAGATTCATAACTTCATTATCTATCTGCCTACAAAATTTCGCTTTATTCTAGTAAGGCAGTTAAAAGATATATATATCTTGACCCAAATTTATGGTTTAAATCTGCATGACAGTCAGCAGTTGCGATTTTTGTGCGAATTTTTAGGTCAGTTTCCAAAATTTGGCCCCAAAATAAAAATTGTACAAAAAACCGTCAAGAAACAAAGAAAAAAGAATAATAAAAAAAGAGGTATCTGATAAAAAGTTACGGCAAAATTACAGACGTGTTGTCCGGTGGACAGGAATATTCAGTTTTCATATTCGGGTCAATACTTGTGCTATTCACTCCAAATTGCATCGTATTGAATTATCTTATGTCTACCACTCCTATACTTTGTTATACACTTATTTAGCCTTCATCTATCCTTGTTTGATCTGCAACATAGGCTAAGTGTTAGATACGAACTATAATTCAATTATGTGTAATTTTTGAAATTAACAAATTATTCTCCATTGCTATATATCTAGAGCCTTCCAAACTACACCTACTACTGACCATTACAGGCCTCGATGTACCGGAAATCTCTATACTCATCACTCAAGTCAGGTTTATCACAACCAGCCACTAGTTGCACCACATGTTTGCTTTGGTAAGAATTTGGTAAGAGATTATGTGTGATTTTTGTAGACCTCCAGCACCTAGTAGTGATAGAGAACTAACATTTTTCTTGTGAGTTTTTTGTTTCCTACTAATAATAGCATAATCATACACATTGAGGCATGGTAGCAAGGATGAAGAGCAATCTTCAAAGCCTGAGGGTGCAGGGCCCCTCACTCCTCGTACAAGAATAATTGTGCAACACTTTAATTATGTGGTCAACAAAAAACTAAGGACATCTATAATGTTGGATCGGATCAACGACATCCTTACCACGATCAACACCTGTGTTGAGCACCTTGATATGGAACTTGAAGGTTTTGATGATCGTGATCACTGTCAACTCCACTATAATCGATGAGGTATGGGTAGAGTCTAGCAAGAAGTACGTGATGCTGCATTAACGAACATTAAGCTTACAATACCTCCATTTACTGGTAAATATGATCGTGATGTATATCTTGATTGAGAATTAGTAGTCGATCAAAAATTCGCATGCTTTAATTTTCCTGAGAATAAAAGAATTAGGCTTGATACTAGTGAATTCACTAATTTTGCATCATTTTGGCGAAGGGAACAATGTAGACTACCACATATACTTAGAACTTGGAATGCTTTAAAAAGAGTCATGAGAGCTAGATTTGTGCCTTCATATTTTTCATGTGACTTATTAGATAGATTGCAACATTTAAAACAAGGTAGTAAACTGTAAAGGAATACTATTATGAATTAAAAACTCGTTTGTTGCGTTGTGTCTTAGAGGAACATGCTAAAGCTACATAGAATAGATTCTTAAGTGGACTTAATCAAGAAATTTAGGATGTTCTTGTTCATAAAGAATATAATTCTTTTTCTCATTTGTTTAAATTTGCTTGTAAGATTGAAATTCAGATTAAGGAGAAATTGAAAATGCTTGATGATAAGGAACATGAGAACAAACATGTGTTTGTGTCTTTTTTGTGACTAACAATTTGTAGAAAGTTAAGAACTATATGCTGAAGAGAAAAATGAGCTGATTGAACCACTGACTACATTGCTTGAGAAAAGAATTAAGGAAAGTCATGCACCATGGCTTTATGTTGATATTGAAGACAAGAAATTGAATGTTCAACACTCAGTACTATTAGAAGCAAAAGACGAGGAGATAACCATGATTGGGGATGAAGTACTTACTACCCCATTGTCATTATAATGATTTGATACCTACAGCACCTACATCAACTGAGAAGGTAGACAAAGGTAACAAATATCGTGCTGAATTTTAATGTGAAAAGGTGAGTAATCATGAGAACTTATGTGTTCAGTTGGAAATGCCATGTTCTGAATTTTCTAAGCTTAATTTACATAATGTGGAATTGATTACTCATGAGGAAGTTCTTACTAGAATATCTCCTAATGATTTTTTGTACTATATCATATTTGATGATCCCAAAGAGCTATCTAGTGTGATTGAGAATGTTGCTAGAATTTCATGTTTCAAATTACTAGTTAGTACTTGTACCTACACATATAAATTCAATTTGATTAAAGATTATGGTGTAGATAATAAGTTTTATGTTTATCAAATATGCATTACCTATGATAATCTTGCTGAAATGAAATTGCATATTTTGGATCAACAATTTTTAGTACCACGTCATGATCACAATGAGATAAGTTTCAATAATAATCCTTACTGTTCAGAAAGATTTTATAAGCCTATTTATTCATCTTTTGATGTACAATCGTGTACAAATAATCAGAGTAGCTCAGTTGAAGGATTTAAGACACTAAAATTTTCCCCCCATATTTGAACAACTTGATCAGGTTTAGCCCTTTGATATCTTGTCTATGTCCTTAGAAAAGTCAAAGACAATTTTTTTCATGGGAGAATGATGTGAATGACAATGTTACAATGTATACATCTTATAGCTACTGTTGTACTAAATGGTTTGTGCAAAATAGCGAGAATGACACCATCATTGATTCATATATATACCATGCATATGTGTTGTTGTCTTTGTTTACTACACCTTCCGATGTTCATGATGTGCTAAACAGGAGAAGTGTGGATGACAGATACATATACCATGCATATACGATGTTATCTTTGTTTAGTATATTTTCAGATTATCAAAAGTTGATGACGGCTTTTTGTGAAGAAGGGGGGATGGTGAGGACATTCTTGGCTATGTTGTTCTATATGTTATTTGCAATCCATCTAGCTCAAAACAATATGAGTTTAATAGAAGAGCTAATGCTTTTTTGCCAAGAAGATTAACATAGATGTGAACTCATTTCTATCTATTCCTACTAATGTTACTCATGAGAATAGAATACTACCTTATGTCATTACTTTGTATATTCTCCGGTTCGACAAATGGAAGACTTTAGAACCGAGGAGAAGGAGGCCAGAGCCAAATTAATGGAGAAGAACAAGAAAGCCAAGAAGAAACCCACATAGTGGGAGAGCAAAAGAGGAGGCGTACAAGAACATAAAGCCCAAGTTTTGAATGTGGTTTCTAATCCCAATCAGAAATTTCTCAAGCCCAACCAAAATCAAACTTGGAATCAACTCAAAACTCAATTCGGAATTGGTTCGGAACAGCCCAACAGGCCTATAATAAAAAGGCCATAACTTTTATAAACGGAGTCTGATTTATGTGTTCTTATGCTTGTTGGAAAGCTTATTCCAATACCTATCTAATTGGTAAGGCCCTAGCTTTATAAACGTTTTGGTCACATTACAATCACCAAAACAATCTAACACTGATTCAGTCTGACAGAACTGACTTCAAACGTGCATAGAATTCCCATCCAGAGTCCGTTTGAGATGTGTGAGTACTTGATGGAAAATTTATCTCGTCCTCTTTCCACTAGATTTAGCCTCACCTCAAAAATTCCTTTTGTGCACAAAATCGCTGAAACAAGTCGGTGCTATTTCTAAATCTGAGCCTAAAGGTGCTGCGCCACCTTCCACTTGGGCCCAAGGGCATTGTAACTTCCTTGGGGTGCGTGTCAAACCCTTGGATGACCCATGGCTGCCCCTCTCCCTTCTTCATCTCATATATTCAGCCTCTACCCCCCTTTGAACTCTTTAGGTTTTCTTTAGATCAGTTTAAACCCTTGTGTGCAAACTCCACGTTGTCTCTTGTGTCGATTAGACCAACAGATTCATGTTATAGAACATCAACCATCTTTGTGCGACTTTTATGTCTAGCAATTTTATACTGCTCTTTATTTGAATTCTTGCTTGTTCTTCGAATGCTTGCAGGAATTGATCTTCGTGATCAAGTCAACTGTCCTTTTTGGCAAGGTTGATAATGATAAGAGTGTGGTGTAGCAATTATTGGATGGCTTGATCGTGTTTCAGTCAGATAGCCTCACCGTCAACATTATTCTCTACCAATCGAATTATCATCCACCGAAAAATTGGAACCAATCCTCATCACCTATAGGTGCGCCATATGCACTCCAACTCTTTGATCTTCTATTTATGTATGTCTGTGCTTCAATTCGTATGGATGCATCTATGTATATACACATACATTATGTTATACATGCTCGATGTCCTCTTATCTCGTATCGGTCATTCCTCTTCTTCGATGTTAGCCAACTCAACGTTGTGGCTTTCTCACTAACTACGGTGGCCTCCCATCTTAACTGATGTCGCAATGTCTATTGTAGTTGTTGTCTAATGATATGGTGAATCCTCTCACCATCACCAGGGATGCCATGCTTCTCACGAGCAATGGCACGCTCATAACTACCCAATGACCCTATATCATCCATAACCCATCTTCAATGCAAAGTTTTATCTTTTCTTCGCCAGGTCTTTCCATCATTAATAAAGGCCATTCTCCCAAACAGAAGAGGAGAACATGAGTGAAACGTTGGTGGGCATGGGGTTTACCAGAGATGGCCAAAGAGTGGTCGGCGACGGATAGAAGACGGCGGTGGAGTGCTCCGGATGGATGGGATTGAAGAAGAGGTGGGGAAGGAGAAGAGCAGAGAAGGAACACTGAGAAGAGAGAAGAGGAGATGAGGAGAAAATGAGCCAATCGAGCATTCTATTTTTAAGGAAAAATTTGGTGAGGAGAAGTGGAGAAGTGAGAAGAGAGAAGAGGAGAGATGAGGAGAGGAGGATAGAAGTAAGAAGAAGAATAGCCGAGCCTTCTATTTTAAAGAGCAAATCCAGCGAGATGAGTAAAAAATTTAAATTCAGCAAAAGCGGGTAAGTTAAAATATTATCACAGACGGTTCTTACCTAGCACCATTTGTAATAAGCAGGTCATCACAAACGGTTCTTTTTCATCACGGTAAACTTAGACTGTCCATCTTATAAAATCGTCTATGGTAACTTTATCACTGACGGTTTGTAGTGAACCATTTGTGATGAGGTGTCCAGAATGACCCTTTTTATAGTAGTGACATGAGCCATCGTGTATAGCAGTACTCATAAATCAAAATGAAAATTAATAACACATGAATACCGAGTGAAATGATAAGAAGGAGAACTACTTGAAAAAACTACAAACGGATCATGTGAGAAGGTCCATGGCCATTGAGTGATGAACAATTGGCACATTTATTGAGTTAAAAATTGATTTTTTGCAAAAGATAGCAAAATTTAGTTTTGTTGTCAAGGGCGGTTCGACTGGCACATGAGGAAACTGAAGCTCCGATGTGATCGCGCTCAAGTTAGCGATTCAACCGCCGGTACAGTGTGACCAGTTTCTAGCTGGTGACTGTTCTTTCTAGAGAACATGTTTTTGAGTTAGGCATGTGTGGTCGGACCGGTCGCTGTTGGCGGTCGGACTTGAGTTGGTTGGTGTGACCGGCATTGAAAATACGGTCACACCGGTGGGTTGATCAGATTGGCCAATGGCTAATGGTCTGACCAAGGCGGTCCGACCAGCATGGGGAGAGTGGCCAGATCGATGGTTGCTGCCAGAGAACAGTGATAGGTGTTTTTGAGAGGTTTAAGTGTGTGCACAACATGGGTATCGTTGTTTAGGTGTGTTGTGTTGCATGGTGCATTATTTTGACTAATGTGAGTCAAGTGTATGGAACTTGTACTCGAGATGGTTGCTTGAATTTTGGATGTACAGGTGGCTAGGAGAATATGGTGGTCAACGGCAATGGACCAAGACTAGGCGGAAGAGCTAAGGTCTGAGCGGTCGTGTAAATCTAGGTGAGGCTACGTGGCTCAAACAGGAAGCACAGAAAAGATAAAGATTATGGAGAGGTGAGTTGGTGCAAGTAGTGTGCCAAGTGACTTGAGGGCTAATGCAAATAGAGACGATTCAAGGGAGACCGGATGTGTGAAGACTTAATGGCTAAGTCATTGGGATCCACGAGCTACGTATCAAAGCGTGCGAAGGTGCTTTGATTTGAAGGTGAAGATGGGGTCAAGGGAAGGTGCCCAGAAGTTTCGTCAAGGGTACTTTGGGAGTTTACCAAAATACCAGGTTCTAGCCTTGGACAAAACCGCAGTGCAGGGAGGTGCGAAGGAGAAGTGGTTTAAGTCAAGGTGAGATAGTTTGGCTAAGTTGATCAATCACTAAAGTGTTGATGGGTTGAGCCTTGTAAACGCTTTGAGAAGTGTGCATGAGTGAGTAAAACCCCATGTTAGTGAAGTTGATAGGTTTCTCCAATTGCTTAATAGGTCGAGACCCACTAAGTGGTGCTGGTTGTTAAAAGGGGGGAGAGGAGGTGGTAGTGCTCAAGGATTCTAGGGTTAAGTTTTTATTCCTCCACCTTGTCTCCTTCCATGGTGAGAGAGAGAGAGTTGGAGAGGAAATAGTGTACTTTAGGAGCACCTTGTAATCTCCATACTGCTATAATAATTCCTCTTTATGTGGTAATGAAGATCAATCTTGTCTCTCAAATTGCTAGTTATTCATGTCTTAAACTTTGCTTGTATCTTGTGTTCTTGATGTGATTTCTTCTCTCCTGATGTCCCTCTTGATCTTGCTATGATCCATAATGAATAAGAGGCACTAAAAGATCCAAGTTGATTCATCGTTGCCCATCTATATCACCTCCATTGCAAGAAACAAGACTATGCCTAGTTCATGAGTGTTCTTGAGCAAGATTGTAATTTTGTGATCATCGGAGTTCTAGCCTGAATCTTTGCATTGATTACCTTGCTAAGACGTGGGCATATATATATGAAAGATCTTGTCATAGATCCCCATGAGTAAGAAGTAATTTGATATTTAGGATTTTTGGGTGTTTTTGAAGCCTAGGATCAATTTTCTTCAAATTATTGGAATCAAGTCCAAGAACCTCATATTCTTGCATTGATCTTGTTTCTAACATCCTCGCAAAGGTGTGCTCAAAGTTTCTAGTCATTTGGATCCTTCTTGTACAAGTTCTTAAGATTTAAGCTTTGACCTGAGATGTGTTTAGGTTTGGTACATGGGACTGATCAGATTGGCACTGGATCTATGGTCAGATCGGCTGTGTCACTACAGTTAGACCGAACTCAGTGGTCACACCAGCCCATGCATGGTGGTATGACCAGTATGTGATGAAGGTGTTGGTTTCTGTTGGATTAGATCTCAAGCTTGGTTTTGTTGATCATAGGTGATGCAATCTGAACATGATGACTTTCATAGTCATTTGAGTGAAGATTTTAAATATTGTTATAGGAAATGTTTCAAGAATCACTTACCCCCTCTGATTGCAGGCATCGATCCTGCAACTACCTACTCACAAACATTTTAGTTTCCTCAGAGACACACCTAAAAATATCTATTTTTGTGTTCACCGTCTAAAATGTGATGGCCATTTATAACTTTATGCAGAATGGGATGACCACTGCAATCCTACACCTCATAAATCACAACTAACTCTATTATCTCCCATGGTTATAACTAGATAGTATCCTTATTCTCCTTAGCTTTTAGGCAAACAATATTTATTGCAAATATTGGTCCCTAATAAATGAGCTAATTAAGTCTATACCCAAAAGATTTGTGAACATTTATTAATAAATATACATTTGATATATGTATAAGATAATTATAACATCACCACTATCCACATTAGTTTTCAGGAAGATATATATTGAAAATATTAATTCACAAAAATGGTCAAATCTAATATATGCGAAAAGATACCTCAATCTTTTTAATCAATATACATTTATTGCATATATCCAACATATGGTATATTGGCCTCTCCTATAAATTGTTTGCACCTCCAACAATTCTATATAAATCCACCCATCCCAATCAAAACACTCGCACCAAAACCACACAATTCTTGTGTTACCATCTAACATAGGAAGCCTTCTAAAGTAGATAGACTAGCAACAAACATGGCAAAACTCCTTGGTTTGTTCTTGGCCCTCGCCTTCATAGTGGTTGTGACGGCCAATGTGACGTCGACCGCTATAGGTACCAAGGCCAACTGCGACATTGACCTATTTGCACTTATCCTGCCATGTGTATTGTACGTGTTGCCCCCAGCAAACCCAAAGGAACCGCCGTCGAAGGCATGTTGCGACGTGTTCCAAAAGGTGGATGTGCCATGCCTATGCTCCAAGGTTGACAAGGGTATTGAGGAAATTATAAGCATGGAGAAAGTGGTGTACGTCGCCGACTATTGCAAGAGGCCATTCAAGCCTGGCTCCAAGTGCGGAAGTGAGTTTTTTTTAACAAATGCATGATGTATTTGTGGTTCTGAATTGAATCTGATATGTGTGTTTGTTTTGGGATTAATTGTTTTGTAGGCTACATAATTCCTCCTTTGAACCAGTAAATGGATGGTCGATGTTCTCTTGGTTCTAGGAGGGGAAGTGCTGGATTAGTGTGAAGGTGTGTATGTTTGCAATGTGGTGAGAGATCCAGCGATGCATGAGAAACACTGGGAAATTAATAAAGGACTTTGTCTCCTTGCTTCTTCTTCTTATTGTTTGTTGTTGCATTAGTTTGTGCACTACCAATGACCTCTGGTGGATAGACAAAGAAAGAAAGAAAGATGAAAGAATATAGTGTTATTACAATTTACCAACCTAATGTCCCTACTGTCTTTTTATGTTTTAGCCTTTTTTGTAAAACAAGTTATTGTAGTTACGAACCAAACAATGAACAATGGGGCTATGGGGAGGCAAAAAAAGGGGTTGCCCAAGCCTTATAAACTGTGGAAATGGTGTATAGAATGTATATGTATTACATAGCTTTATCTGTGAAAAATGATTCTCTCCCCCCTCATGGCACCCCGAGGCACATACTTATAGCCATAAAGAGGTTTCTTACATAAAACCCCTATCTAGGTCTATTATTGTCGGGGAAATCATGTTCTTTCCCTTGTGACGACCCCCTTGGGCCAGCCACGTGGTCACATAATTATTGGGTCTCTTGGTGCAATGGGCTGACTGGGCCAAGGTGGGGGCCATTCTCCCGCTAGTAGCCTCTCATGGTTTAAGGGCCAAGGTGGGAGCTTTGTTCCAATGATTTCTTCAACAATGCTGACACTCACTACTCATCGCCGCGGCCCTTTGCTTTTTCGACTTTGGCCTTTCTCTTCAACGGCTCCAATGAGTAGCATGAAATTGTTCTCGTCAAATGGCTAAGATAAGTAGGATGATATTGTCCTCATCATCGCCATCACCACCACAGTTGCTTCCTATTAGTCAATGTCTTCTTGCAGGATAAGTCGACGTCATTGCACTCTTTTGTGGTCTCCTCTAACATAATTCATGTTATCCTGTTAAAATTTTTATTTTTATTCAAAATTCTAGTTATTTTTTATTGCAGTTCGTATACGAATCAAATTGCTATTTTTATTTAATTTATACTGAATTTAAGTTATTTAAGTATTTTTACTTTGGAATTCGTATGGAAATCCAATTACAAATTTTCTTTTAGTTTTTATTCCAATTTCAATTATTTTTTATTCAAATTTGTATACAAATCCAATTGCTAAATTTTCTTAAAATTTTCTTATGATTCTTCTGAATTACATTTATTTAGGGATTTTACTTTGTAATTCATATCAAAATCAAAGTTTTAATATTACTTTTTATTCCAAATTTCAGTTATTTTTGTTGAAAGCCATATAAAAATCCAATTGTTAGTTTTTGTTTAATTTTTATGTAGAATTATAATTATTTAGGTGTTTTACTTAGGAAATCATATGGAAATAAACTTGCTAATTTTATTATATTTTTTATTTAAAATTTCAATTATTTATGTTTTGTACTTACACGAACTATTTTTTTGTAATCTAGACCGTTATAATCTGAACCCACTACGATCAACAATGTAGGTCTTTCATTTTTTTGTTTTGATTAACATGGGAATTTCTAGCCCTTAAAAGCGAGCATGGTGACTTCTTTTATATTTGCTTTAATAAGATAATAATATATTTCTAATCCTTGAGAGCGAACGTGGTGATTTTTTCCTTTATTTTAGTAAGATAGATAGATAGATTGCATCGCAATAGCAATTTAGAACAAAAAAGTGCGCCAATAACCAAGAACTCTAAGGCCCCGTTCCAAACAATGGTGCCTTCTGGCTTCCAGAAGCAAAAAGGCCATTTGGAACGTGTTAACTTCTTAATGCGGTTTTTTCTTTTTTTCTTTTTTCCTTTATATTATCTATAGAGATATAACAATGTTTTTATTTTTATTTCTATTTTTATTCATTTTGTTTTAATTGAATACTTCAGAGAAAAAAATTAATAGCCATTTTGGTGCCATTTTAGCTAAAAATCATGAAACTTTGAATAGGACCTAAACCCTTAGAGCAACTCCAGCAGGGCCCCTACTTGATCCCTCATCCTACTTTTGAGGGCCGAGGGGCAAAAAACTCACTCCAGCAGGGCCCCTACTTGAGCCCTCAAAAGTAGGGGGCCCTCAAATCTCCCCCTCGAGCCCTCATTCCTGGGGGGTCTGGAGGGAGCCACTACTTTTGAGGGCTCAAGTAGGGGCCCTGCTGGAGTGAGTTTTTTGCCCCTCGGCCCTCAAAAGTAGGATGAGGATGAGGGTGGGTCCTATGTGTCATCCCCTCTAAGAATGAATTTGAGGGTCCTGTTTTGAGGGCTCCTGCTGGAGTGTAGCCCAAAAAACAGAGCCCTCAAAAGTAGGGAGAACCCTCAAATAAAAAGTAGGGGCCCTGTTTTGAGGACTACTGCTGGAGTTGTTCTTATAGAACCCGGACCATCATAGGGGCGCTGTAAATAAAGCAAGCTTACGCGCATACGATATTGTAAAATATAGCAAGTGAGATTATTATCGTTAATTATTTATCTTATTAACTTTCATGCTTTCAATGAGAGGTGCCAAAATATTATTTGTTTCCTTTTATTATGTAGTAATTGACCATAATAGCCTTTGAATGGTAATTGATGACCATTTCATTCCTACCTCTTGTGAGATAGTAATAGGATAGGTGTACCATAAAAGAAGTTATTCCTTTTTAATTTTTGGTTTTCTGACCCTGGAAACTTTTACATTCAAAAGCTTCATGAGAAAGAACATGCTGAGAATTCAGTGCATACTGATACTCCCCCGAAAAATCTTCAGAATTGCTGTACACCACGCGTGTTCACAGGATCATTAGTCTCTCTAAAGAAGAAAACATGCTGCAAACTGGAATGAACGGAAGTACATAGTGTGAAGCTCTTGGCGACGCCGGAAAGCAACCTCCTTCCATTTTATTTGCTTAAGTAACTGAATACAATACGCTGAACATAACAATACAGTACATGAAACGGATAATGACTTGTATGATATTACAGAGACATTTATTAAGAGGCACGAAGTGAAAGACGCTTGCTTGCTGCTGATAGTGGATTACCGGAAGGTGATCGACGGAAGCCACGGACAGGCTGCGCTCCATGCATGGGTCAGGGCTTGGCGGCCGCGGCGCCGGTGGCCCGGCAGCATTCGGGGAAGCGGGGGCAGCATCCAGGCATCGGATACATCACATCCACAGGCCTGCCCTGTACTGTCCACGACGCTGCCATCATCGCGAGCAGGCACACCTGCACGACGAGGAAAACTACGAGGACACGGAGACGGAGGTTATCAGTCGACATCACCTCGATCACGGCAGAGGGGCGAGAATATGTACCACTCTAGTTCTTTCACGGTACACCTTTCCTCTTGTGATAGAAAGTCATATATATACACACACACACAGAAAGTCCTATGTATATACAGCATGGACGCATGGCAATCACGTTTATCTACGGCTTTAGCTGGGAATGCATTGATATCTAAATGTAAATATTAACTATCCAACTCATTTCCAAATAAGCTTTGATTCAATCCATATCCAACCCAAATCAAATTGATAACATCCATATATCCAAATACATTAAATCCACGGATGCCCAAATCCAAATGGACATTAACTATTTGGGTGTGCCTATAGTCCTATACATCATGTAACTGTTTCTATCCCCAAAAAACAGACTTTTTTACCCTTAGATCTTCATCCAATGGTCTGGATCACTCCATCCATTCTCTACATAAGCACGTTTACAACCTCCAACCCTAGCCAGACCTTTCCTCCAACCCCCGCCGTCACCGTAGGTGTCGCTGCCACCTCCTAATCCATCTACCAACGCTGCTTGCCTAGTTCTTCACCCCACCTCCACCTCCCGGCTGCTTCAACCCTTCTTCCCCATCTTTAGCGGCTCAATGCTGCCCCACACCAATTGTCAAAACCCACCGTATGTATGATGTTACTGTAACATGAGATGATATGTAGGCCACCTAGAAAAAATAGATTATTTACGAAAGAATCTTTGGATTCCTCTTTCTTATTCTTAAGCAAGCACCCAAGAGGGTTTAGGATTTGTTTAATTGCTTATACCAAGTGGTACATATATGAAATGATTCGAAAAAAAGTCATCTATATGTTTGCTTACTTCAACGGAGCCATCACATCTTGAACAATGAGATATAAATTCAAGAAATATTCTCTCAAAATGCTTAATAATCTTATTCACCAAAACACAATTGAACCATATGTTACATGGCTATCCCATCACGCTGAACCTCATCGAATTTTTGTCATATATAGCGCCTTTTTTCAAAGCATATTTATAGAAATAGCTATATATGGACGGTATTGACAAAAATAGCGCTTCTGCCACCCGGTCACCGGGCGGCAGCGCCCGGCAGTCGACGCATGGCGCCTGCCATCCGACCGTCGGATGACAGGCGTCTGCCGCTCGCCCACCAGACGACAGGTGGCCTGCCGTCCACCCACAAAACAGCAGGTGATTAAGCCGGCTTAATTACCTACCTAAATTTGTAATTTTATATTATATTTGTTTGAATTTTTAAATATAGTAAATGAGCTCAAACAATTACAAAATTTTATGCACAACCTTCTGACATAACGTACTTCATTGTGTAATTTTTTTAAAAATTTTATCTATTCTGAATGTTGCTAAAAAATTCGTATATTTTTGATATTATAGGAGTTATTACATATAACAAACGAGCTCTAAAAATTATAAAATTTTATGTGAAATCTCTCAACATAGTCAATCTTATTGTGTAATTTTTAGAAAATTTTATGTGCTCTAAATTTAGCATGCTAATTTGTGTTAATTTAATCATAATTAACGATATGCGAGGAGGGATGTTGCCCCCTTAGTGCCGCCCCTTGCCCGCTCCCTCCTTCGGACATATGTTGGCTCGACCATACCAACCTCCCTCGCCTACTCCCTCACCCGCACAATTGTTAGTCTATCCATGTTGTCCCGCCTCGTCTGTTCTCTCGTGCGTACATATGTCACTCTTACCATGTGTCCCACGTCGCCTGAGGTGCTGCGTGTCAACAACGTGTCCGTAATTTCTAGTGGCAACACACCAGGTTCTCTTTTCGCTCGGCTACAAATACGAAGCTTCATAATCACTCATTTAAACTGTGTTTCGCTTCTTGTAGGAAGAAGAACCTTCCCATCGTACAATAACATAGCATTGTAGACACTGAAGGGCCAGTTGGAGCAGGGTCACCAAAGAAAGATCTTCCCCTGAAAAAGAGAGAGGACTTTGGCCTAACTACCACTTGATGCCAAATAGGCAAGCTCAACCAGTATGGTCGAAATGTAGACACAGGGAGGACGCGGTCATGTAGGTTGTTGAAGGCCATTTTGATGGCGGGCGACGTTTTTTCCAATGCCCACATTCTGGGGTACAATTAGCCAATAGTTTATTTCCTCTTATTGCTAATAGAACTTTCATGTTAACCCTTCTTTCCAGTAGATGGCGAAATGTGACTTCGTCCACTAGATCAATCCTTCCCATGAACGCTATGTTGTGAGGTATGTGGATACATTGTGAGAGCAAATCTTAGAGATGCAAGCACGGATTGACAGTCTCAATGAGGAGAACGATGACCTCCGGCAATAGATATAGTGCAAGAGGGGCAACGAGAAGATCGTCAACATAGGAAGTTCCTATGATCCCACATACTGCTGCGTGAACCCTAACTGCATATGTGCGTGCCACTACAGCAACGACCAACTACAACCAAGGCGCCCCCACTGCAACACTACATGTGGTACCACGAGGCACCTTCTACTAATAGGTACGCACAGAGAAGCTTGTAGCACAGTATTCTCCCCTGTAGTTCATGGTTATGTTCAATCTCGTAAAGCATGTAACTAAATGATGTACGTGTCGTTATGGTTGCTACTTATCGAGTAGACTGTTTCAACACTGCATTGCGTGCATTAAGCTAAAGGGGTCAATATGCATTGAACAAATGTACATCATACAAATGAGTATAAATAAAAACATAGCAGTTTTACAGACAAATGTGGAGACGAGGAAGCAGGCGAGGGTGGACGGCATGGATATAACAACATCAGTGCAGACAAGGGAGCGCACGAGGGGGGATGACACGGACAGAGTGATAATTATGCAAAGAACGCAGCGAAAAAGGAAAGATAGCGGCAATGAACCGACATATGTGCGAAAGACAGAGGTCACGCACTGCAAAAGATGCATGTGCATCGCATATCACTAATTACAATTAAATTAACACAAATTAACATGCCAAATTTTGAGCACATAAAATTTTCAAAAAATTACACAATTAGGTTGACTGTATCGGGAGGCTTCATATAAAATTTTGTAATTTTTGGAGCTCATTTGCTATTGTAACAACTCCTACAATTATTGAAATCATACTAATTTTTTAGCAACATCTAGAATGGATAAAATTGTCAAACAAAAACATTATACAATGAAGTACGTTGTGTCGGGATGTTGTGCATAAGATTTCATAATTTTTGAGCTCATTTTATATATTTAAAAATTTGAAAATAATAAGACGTAAAATTATGAATTTAGGCAGGTAATTAAGCTAGTTAATTGGCCAGCTTAATCACCTGTCATTTTGTGGGCAGACAGCAGGCCACCTGCTGTCTCGTGGTCGGACGATAGGCTACCTGTCATCTGGTGGCCGGCTGGTAGGAACTTGCCGCCTAGCAGCCGAACGGCAGGCGCCGCGTGTCGACTGCCGGGCGCTGCCGCCTGGTGACCAAGCGACAGAAGTGCTTTCTTTGTCGATAATATCCGCATAAGACTATTTATGCAAATACGCATTGAAAAGATGCTATATATGGCAAAAATTCAACCTCATCCCCACCAACCAAACCAAACACACCTTACATTCTATACAAGACAATTTTTTTTGAAAATAGATGTACAAGACAATGAAGTGGGGAGCACCTCAGCACAAGTGCATTAGGCCGAGCCGAGCTATGACCGTGCACTGGGCCACCACAAACCGGGCTGGTCAATGCCTTGTTGTGGAGCCTGGCCGCCTGGGGAAGCTACGGGTAGGGCTGCCACTGTGTGCCCATTACCCTTATCTAAACCCATGCCACATTATTGGGTAGGGTATGGGTAAGAAATAAAATATTCATTTAGATTTAGGTGTGGAGAGGGTAATATCCACTTACCTATCTTTACCCATACCCATTTAAACATAAGATTAAGAGTGTACTTAGATTATCTATGGTCTTGGATTACACATACTTAGTTATAGCTTCCTATAAAGGCATATGAGAGTCACCTATGAACCTATGCCCGCCAATTCGCACAGAGTAGCTCCCTTACACACATAATCATTTCCAACAAATTTCAGTTGATTTCGTAAAAATTTGTGGTGTGAACGTGAGATTGAAATTTCAAATACTGAAGTTTTACGAAAACTTTCTGCAAAAGCATGTGGGCCCCACGTGCGCACCTAGCCCTGCCAATTTGCATAGAGTAACTCCCCTACAGGCAAAACCATCTCTAATAAATTTCAATCAATTTTGGGAAACTTTTATGGTGTGAATGCGAGGTTGAAATTTTAAATACCGAAGTTTTACAAAAATTTCCTTCATAAGCATCTTTGACTTGGCCCCTCATTTTGCTTCTTTACCCACTGGGTTACCCAAACCCATTGGGTACACCCTTTTTATTTGGGTACGAGTAATACTACTTCAAATGGGTATAGATAAAATTGGGTATAGGTTTGGGTTACCCATACCCTACCAAGTGGCACCCCTAGCTGCGGGGCGAGGGGTTGGCATCTGTCAGGTGCCATCTCAGGACACTGCCTCGTTTCTCTTTTGGATTTCTCATTTTCTGATTTGACCAAGAGGGCACTATGGTTGTTTATGCTTTAAACGATACATGCCGGTCTTGTATATTAACAATAGACCTAGCCCTTTCATCAGTGGCGGACCTACCAGTGAGTCAAGGGGAGCTGCGTCCACCCTACCTTTGACTAGAGAGTAGGTACCCCTTAGCCCCTAGCTTCGGTTGGAGCGCCATGCTGCTGTTTGAGCTCGGTAGCGGTGGTCGGTCGACATTCGGCAAGAAGAAGAGCAGGTAAAGAGTAAAGAAGCTTTGTAGAGTAGCGAGAGTTGGGTACATGGGTTTGGAGCCTTTAATTCATGCCCTGAATCCATGTTGGGCCAAGTGGCCAACTATGCAACACAAGCCAACAAACAGACTAGCAAAGCCCACCACCAAATACCGAAGCCCACATGTGGCAAAGCAATTAAGAAAATGAACCAGAATCAATTCGGCACTTCGGCCACAACTAGCAACTAAATTGAAGTTCCTTGCTTGGCTTCTGTGTGGGTGTGGCGTTGGCGAGTGCTGGGAGGCGACAGGCAGCTCGGAGGCGGGCGGCTGAAGTAGGCGGTGCCGCGGTGGGCCAATGGGGGCGGGGCACCGAGGCCGACCAAGCGCCCAGGCGGCACCAGATCTGGAGATGGAGAGCTCCACCACATCGGCCATGGAGGAGAGGGGATCTGCCAATCTGGAGAGCTCCGCCATAGTGAGCCATTGAGGAAGCCAGGGAGGGTTAGAGGGAGGCCTGCTGGACTGTCGCTTGCCAGAGGAACTAAGGAAGGGATCAAGGGAGGGAGGGGAGCCATTTGATTTGAGAAGACAGCTTCGACCTGCCGAGTGCCGACGATGAGGAAGGAGGAAAAACTCAAGTTACTCAACTTAAGGAAGGGAGCCAATCTGCTGAGGGACTCAAATCAAGGAGGCTAGGAGGGGATCTGCCAATCTGTTGGGTAGAGACGTGGAGTGGTCAACTGACAATTGGTCATCTACTCATCTGGCGAGGCTTGGCCTCTTGGGTGGGTGTGGGCAGCTGAGATGCTGAGTAGCTGATGGTTGTCAGCTGGCAGAGAAGTGAGAACAGAGGGTGATCACTGATAAGAGGCACCTACATCCGCTCGTAAGGTAATAAAACACAAATGTAGTTTTCCATTTGCACAATTGTGATGGATTTAGTATTTTAGTTTCATCTATTATTGTTTATCGATTCGTAGAGTTGTAAGAAATGGAGAAACGAACATTGCATAAATATTTTGCAAGTAATACAAGTTATAATCCTCATATTTATGGGTTTTAAGAGGCACACTATCCACTGAGATACAATCTTCATTGTATTTTGCATTTTTATCATATCCCTATTCTAATTATGCATGATTTTTTATTGTAAAAGATAGTTCAATTTATGTTTTGTTTACTTCTCTTTTGTTGGTCATGTCTCAACCCTCTAAAATTTGGTTCTAAATCTGCCACAGCATATCATTATTGAACAATATAGGTACTGGTAATAGGTGCAGGATTGAACACAGGTAGAAAGAAGTACATAGCCTGAAGCTATTGGCGACATCTGAAAGCAATCTCCTCCCATTTTATTCACTTAAGCAATTAAGTGCAATACGTTTAACATCTTTACTATTATAAAATAGGAGTTGGTGGTTGTCGGTCCGTTCTCCCTCCTCTCTTCTCAGCCGTTCAATTAAAGATCAACCGTCTAGATCCGTATGTAGGTAGTTCTTCTACTCCTCGTAGAAAAGGTCGGGCCTACGCGTGGACCACACTCCTCTTCTCTTCCCCCGCATCCTCCGCCTCCTACAACCACTCCACCTCCCACAACTGCTGCCTCCTTCTCTCCCCGAACCCTGATGCCACGCCTCCTCCTCCTCAGCACCGCCACCAATTCCGTCCCCATACAGCAGCGTCTGGTCGCAGTCCCCCAACTTCCCCCAGCAGCATCGCATCTCCTCGTCGCCCCCTTCCCAACGCATTTGCCTACCGCCTCCTCTCCCAATCTGCCCGCCACCGCCTCTCGACCTCCACCTCCCGCAACCGCCGCCTCCTTCTCCCCTGAACCCTTACGTCACGCCTCCTCCTCCTCGGCGCTATCGCCAATTTCTTCCCCGCGTGGCAGCGTCTGGTCGTAGTCCCCCAACTTTCCCTAGGGCGCCACCACCAATTCCATCTCCCATCACCCCTCCAACCAGTGGCACGACGCTTAGCGACAGCGGCCAGTGGATCGGAGATAATGGTGCTCGGCGACAGCGGCCAGTGGATCAGAGAGAAGGGCACTCGGCGATGGTGGCGGCTTCCTCTTACTACGCCCACCCATGTGGCTCTCCCCCGCTGCCGCTGCCCAGCGGTTGCTCGCCCGATGAGCTTCTCTAGCCCCTCCTGCTCGTCGCTCAAAGCCCGTTGTGCTGTCTAGCGATTTTGGTTTCCTAAGCTGGTCATCGAAGTCGGTGCCGTCGTCGAATAGGGCCGTGGTCGAGGGGCCATGGACGAAGTCAAGGGGGCCGTGGTCGATGTAGAAGCCGTAGTTGAAGGGGGCGTGGCTGATGTCGAAGCCGTGGTCAAAGGGGCGGTGGTCGAAGTCGAAGGGCCATGGTCAAAGTCAGGTCGTGCTCGAAGTTGAAGTGCTGTGGTCGAAGTTCAATCCATGGTCGAAGGGGACAGTGATCGAAGGGCAGTGGTGAAAGTCGAAGGGCCGTGGACGAAGTCGATCCGCGGTCAAAGTTGAAGGGCTGTGGTTGAAGTTAGGCCGTGGTCGAAGTCGAAGGGTCATAGTCGAAGTCCAAAATGTGGTCAAAGGGGCAGTGGTCAAAGTCAAAGGGCCATGGATGAAGTCGGTCCGCGGTCGAAGTCGAAGTGCCATAGTCGAAGTCGAAGGGTCGTGGTCGAAGTCCAAGCCGTGGTCGAAGGAGATAGTGGTCGAAGTCGAAGGGCCATGGATGAAGTCGGTCCGCAGTCAAAGTTAAAGGGTCGTGGTCGACGTCGGGGCCATGGTCGAAAGGGTTATGGTCGACGTCGGAGCTGTGGTCAAAGGGGTCCATGGTTGAGGGGCCGTGGCTGAAGTCGAAGATCCATGGTCGAAGTCGATGTCGTGGTTGAAGGGAGCGGTGGTCGAAGGGGAAAGTGGTCGACGTCGAAGGGCCATGGTCATCAAAGGGGACAGTGGTTGAAGTCGAAGCTGTGGTCGAAGGGGACAATGGTCGACGTCGAAGGGCCATGGTCGAAGGGGACGGTGGTCAAAGGGGGAAGTGGTCGACGTCGAAGGGCCATAATCGTCGAAGGGCCGTGGTCGAAGGGAACAGTGGTTGAGGGGGGGTAGTGGTTGAAGTTGAAGATCTGTAGTCGAAGTCGAAGCCGTAGTCGAAAGGGATCGTGGTCGAAAGGGAAAGTGATCGACGTCGAAGGCCATGATTGAAAGGAACAATGGTTGAAAGGGACGGTTGTCGAAGGGGGAGTTGCGGATGTTAGAGCATCTCCAAGAGATGCCCAATAAATTCACACTCTAAATCTCTTTTTACAGATCCTAACCACGATATAAGGTCCCAAAATAATCATTCCCTCCAACAGATACCCTAAACCAGAAAAACAGTATTGGGAGCCTAGATCATCCTCTATAAGTAGAGAGCGAGAGCCCATTTTTTGAGTGCGTTCTATTTTTGAGAGTCTATTTGGGAATCTGTTGGAGCTACTTCTTACCCTTCAACTCTAAAATTTAAATATTAAGAGCCATATAGAGTATCTCTTGGAGATGCTCTTATAAGCCACATTTTAACTGTAGGTGGTGCGAGTTTAGAGTTGTTGGAAGGGAAGGAACTTCCAGGAGTTGTAGCACTCGATGAAGCTTAGTGCCTGCGTTGCCATACGAAGCTTCGTTTTTTATTCATCTGTACCATTAGAAACTTGTAGCAATATCTTTCACCTTCTGTACATTTGTCCAACGGCTTGAGTCATCTCGGAGTCGATGTTGTGCAGAGCTTTTGGGAATTGTTTGAATAATTTCCCAGAATTTTTGCATTTGCTCACATTAAGACGTTACAAACATTTAGAAAGAACAGCACTTGTATTTTTTTTAGGGAACAATACTTGTATTGAATCACGGGGAAAAAATTCCTTACTGGTCTTATTGTATGCAAGAACATGTTTTGTTGAGTAGGAATTTTCAGTTTTGCTTTTTTCTGTTCAACGTCAGAAAAGCAATTTCTACGACTGATGTTTGAAGCTAGGCGAGTTTGAGACTTGAATCTGGGAGTCTACACGCCACATGAACTTGAAGTCATCGATAGACAACAGTACCAGGGAATTAACACATCACACATTCTATCTTCACAACTGAAACAACATCGGCACTATCCAAATAATCTTAATGCGACAAATTTGCTCCAAACGCCATGCCAGCCTTCGCATTGCAGCTTCTGACCTGGAGTTCCTACAGGAGTATTCCATGTTACCACGGCAATGATGTTATTGCTGGCGCTCCCGCCAAAGGTATAAACAACGGGCGCACATTCTGGTATAATGTGCTGTCTCGTAGCTATATTAAGTGAGTAAAATTATATATAGAGAAGAGGTGAAAAGAGATAATACATTGGTTTTTATGTAAGACACGATTTAAATTTATAAGCCAACGCAAATAGTGAGAGAGAGTGTGAGGCAACAAGTTATGATAAAATTAATATAAAATATTTAGGAAAGTAATTTACTGTTAAAGAAATTATTTCTAGCACTGTTTTAGGTGAAATGGAAACTTTATACACAATTCTAAGAGAAAGACTATTATGGGTGCCTTTGGTTGAGCTTTTAGGAGCTGTTTTTGCTTCCAAAAAGCCAAAAGCCAACCAAAGGGGTGTAAACCAGAAGCTGTTTTTTCAGAAGCAGCTACTTTTGGGTAGTACAGTTTTGAAAGCACCTTGGACCCTGCTTTTAGCTTTTGGCTTTCTGCTTTTTGAAATGGTGAAAATAGAGAGCTGTTTCACAGTTGTTTCAAGGAAAATAGAGATAGGAGGTAAGTTTTATACTTGTTTGAACCAAACAGCTTACAGCTTTTCCACAGCCCATAACCTACAGCAGCTTTTCCACAGCCCACAGCTCACAGCAGCTTTTTCAGAAGCTACAGCTCAACTAAACACACCTTATGTGTGGTTCCGTTCTAAGGGTCTGGCCAGCTAGGGAGACACCGACAGACGGTTTCGGACTTTCGGTGGTTGATCGTATCACTACGGACGTGGACAGCTGGCAACGAACAACTTGGCTAGAACTGTTCTAAAATCAGTCGCTACGAAAAGATGGGTAATCAGCAATAGCTGTCGGTATCCGTGCTGTGTCTGTCATTCATTCAAGTAATCAGCAGAGTTGTAACATATTATATTTTAGCAGGGCAATAACTAGAGAGCTAGTTTTCAATTTAAACAAGCTTTTGCTTGCTAGTTCGGTGATTGAAAATCAGCACGATAAGGACAGCCTTTCATGGTTGCAAAGAGATATAACAAATTAGGTTTATTGGAATAGTCTCATATTAGTTGTAAAAGGACAATGGACTTAAATTTAAAGTGTGGGAGTCCCTCACCTCATTAGCTAGCTTTTGATGTGAGAAGACCCTTACGATCCAACAAGTGGTATCAGAACCCGGTTCTAACATCTCTAGCCCAATAGACACTAGTGTGTGAACGCCTGATGGACTGTGACCCTGAGGGACCATCGGTGTACGGTGAAGGGATCCTGAGAGACCGTCGGTGGGCGGTGAAGGGCTGAGGGACACCAATGTGTGAAGGGGGAGATTGTTGGAATAGTCCCACATTGGTTGTGGAAGGGCAATGGACCTAACTTAAAAGTAGAGGAGTCCCTCACCTCATTGGCTAGCTTTTAGTGTGAGAAGACCCTTATGATCCAACAGGGTTTGTTTATATTAGTTTGTGGTTTTAACTTTAGCTTATAAATAGTAATAATTTATAGAAAAGTTGGTACAGAGACGTTCACATGTGATTTTAATCAATATAAATAAAGTCACTATAGTATGTTCTACAATTAACTAGTAAATCCTACCTTAAAAGATATTTCATTTGAAAACTAGATGCTATGTAAAAAATTATTTACTGTAGAAAAATAATTTTTAGAAACCAATACAAATATAGAGTATGAACACAAATATCACTGATATAGAATTAAGACTCATTGCGCAATGTTTCACCACTCCTTCAGAAACATATTCAACACACATGGTATCGAAATTGAAAGGAAACCTATAGTCCTGGTCTTACGCTGTCCTCTTCCTCTCCTAACAATAAAACTATTGTGTGTACTCATTAGAGCATTCTCCAAAAACTGCCTAACGAGGGAATATTCTTTTCTAACTTCAACATTTGTTAGGGAAGTAGCTCTACCTTAGCCGATCAGCTTATTATACCAAGAGACCTAATAATCATGAGACCATATTATTAACCCAAGAGAGTTGTCGCAAAAAAGACGATATTGCCCCATGATAATAAACCCAGATGGAAATATTTATATAACAGTCTTCTCATGGTTGTAAATATGCATCTTTAGGTGTCATAAGAAAGGGGCTCTTTTTTCATCAGATAAATCTAGGTAACATAGACTTTTATCCTCTGTCTTTACGGTTTATAAGGCTCCGGATAACCTCTTCGTAGCTTATTTATAGTTTACTTATTTACTGTTTGGTCTGTAATCATATCAGTGATTAATCTTTAGAATGAAAATCTGATCATCTCCAACCCTGCTTGAGCCTTCTGTTGCTTTGTCACCATACTTCGTAATAGTAGAAATTTCACAATGGTGCATGGTTTCTCTGGAACAAGTTCACTTAACACCAATTCCACACCATTTCTTTACAAAGTGCCACTAAACCCCACGGGACAAAAAATAAGAGCACCAGCAAATATGAACTGCTTCTAACATCAGTAGAGAGTAAACCAACCACACACTGCTAACCTCCACTCTTCAACCATTAAATCACAAATTGTAGGTCATAAATCATAACATGAATAACCTGAAAGCAAGGTAAGCAAGGACACGATTTCGCAAAAGAAAGAGAACTTTCTTTATACATCTCTGTTCCATTCCATAGACTGGTCCATACTGCGATTATTACTTACAGATTACAAGCTACTACAGTACGCAAGAACACAAAATAAATCCTAGTAACACCGGTCTGTTCTTTAGAGCAAGAAACACAAGAAAGCTGGTATGGAGCAAACAGGTGAGCAGCTTACGCTTCCCAGATGCGCCAATTTCACAGGTTCTCCATCTGGATATTGCTCTTGAGCGGCACATACTCGCCAAGGTACCCGCCGAGGTGCTCGTACAGCGCGCTCCTATCAATCTGCTGGTTGTGGAAGGCCTTGCAGGCGTAGTAGAACACGCTCTGCACGAGCAGCCCCAACAAATTCACACAGACGAGAACAGCGACCAGCACAGCGCCGACAAGCATCCGCCCGGGCAAGCTCAGGCCGAGGCTCCCCTCCTCGCCTCGCCCCTTCACGACGGCGGCACGGAACAGAGCCGCGGTAACGCCGCAGGAGGCAAAGTAGGAGACAACGAGCACGGCGGCCGTGCGGGTGCGCCCTTGAAGAAGTTGCTTGCTTTTTACCATGGCGGCGAGCCCACAGAGCGGCTCGAGCACGGAGATGACGCTGGCGAGGTGCCATAGCGCGGAGATGTAGACATGGATGGCAAGGAAGACGAAGACGACGACGACAAGGAGGAGGACGAAGGAGAGGGAGGGCGGGGAGGATGGGGAGGGGGAGGGGGAGAAGACGATGAGGAGGAGGAGGACGGTGAGGGCGAATACGAGGTGGTAGGCGAGCATGAGGAGCGAGACCCAGAGGAAGGTGCGGAGGAGGCGCGGCAGGATGGGCGGCAGCGCGGCGAGGGAGGATCCGATGGAAGCGGGCTTGGCGGCGTAGAGCGACGCGACGGTGAAGACGGCGGCGGCGGTGGAGAGGAGGGATAAGGTGAAGAGGAAGATGAGGTAGAGGAACTGGTAGGCGAAGAGCCTGAGCCACTGGGCGGAGTCGGAGGAGTAGTCGGAGTTGGTGTCCTGGAGGCGGAGGAGGATGGGGTGGGTGAAGATGGAGTGGGCGAGCACGGCGAAGGAGAGCGGGAAGACGAGGCAGGCGGTGAGCAGCGCGAAGGTGCGCGGCGCGGCGCGCGGGATCGAGGCGGAGACGCGGACGAGGTCGGCCGCGCCCAGCGCCGCGAGGTCGTGCGACGCCAGCTCCATCGGTGCGGCCGGTGGGTTGGTTTCGTGGGAATTCGGCGATTATTTTGGTCGTTTTGGGGGTTAATTCGGCTGGCTGAGGAAGGCACGGCCGGTGGGGGCGTGGTCGTCGGCCTCAAATGTGGGAAGGGAAAGGTGCCAGGTTTGAGTGGGTGGGAAGCCACCGAGGGATGCCGGCCCCGCCCCGCCCCGCCTGTCGATGTACGCGCGCGCGGCGAGGCGGTTCTGGAACTACGGATCGCCCTGGATGCCGGCGTGCGCGGTGCACGCTTTGCGATTGCGGGTCATGTGAGCTGTGGTTGCGCCAAATGCCATTGACCGCATCTCCCGCTCCCAGTATCGAAGAATCGCCGCTCCCCATCGAGAGACTGACTGTATACGGTATACTGGTGCAAGTTACAGAGCTCAAGTGGCTCGGCAGATGACAAGCAGAGAGAACAAACAATGAGCCGATGGTCTATGGATGAGTCCATTTCGACTGCGACTGATGATTTATGGTTACGACTGATGATTTTCAGTTCTAACATAAGTGTTTGTATGAATAAATTAAATATCGATAAGTTATTTTAAAAAGATGATAGAGTAACCACCATGTTTATTTGTTCGAAAGAAATTATAAATCATAAGCCAAAAAATTCTACTTGGTATGGACCAACTAAAAACACCACCTTTTCATGCTTAGCATTGCACACCCAGTTCTCTGGCATGATGCATATATGTTCCGTCGAAGAAAACCAGCAACACAAACATCGCGGTCAATAGCTTCCGAAAAGAAAATGCTTATCGTTTCTGTGTCCTCACGGTGGACACCGATATGAATTCGTTCAACAGGCTCTTGTATTGTGTCTCCGCCTGCTCAATTTCGAGCCGTAACTTCTTTTCCTGTTCGTACACGAAAATTAAGTTCGTTTTCATTAGCAAAGTGTGATTTAAGAGCAGTGCTTCAATACTTTTCTCTCTAATAAGAATAGTATTAATCTCAAAACAAACGAAGAGGTAAGTAACATCTATCAATCATTCATCATGCTTTAAAAATTATGCAAATCAATATTAAGGAAAGCATAATTTAATCAAAATACACTGTTATGTACTAATTATCGTGACTATCAAGATGAAAATTACCGTGAGCAAAAGCTCCCTCTCTACACCATCTCAAATTCCAAGCACCTAGAAATGAAACAAAAGAAAGCCCTTCAACTTTAGGCCAAAATTGCTTGGAAGTATGATGAAACGGAGGCAAGTTGTTGTCGGACTCACTCTTCCCGGAGCATCTTATTCTCTAGCTTCAAGAAGGAAATTTCCTTTAGGTCTCGTTCTACCATATATTGGCACAACTGTGGCATTCAAAGGCATTAACTTTCAATACAATAGATAAATTTACATCAGATAAAAAGCTCAGATTCTCCATAGAAAATTAATCTGGTTGCATCAATATTCCCACATGCCATCAAGTACTATTGTAGTTGGAGAACATCTCTGTTAAGACGCCATCCACGGAGGCGCTGAATGGCAATGCACTAACGTAGTAACATAGGCTAACCTGATGACTTGAGTCCACGGAACTGTTGCCTGCCAAACTATCTGTGACGCGCCTTTTAAATGAATCCGTCTGAAAAACAGTCTCATTTTTTCGTTTTCCTGTCTCTGCTAAATCAGCGCCATGTGCCACAGGAGGTGAACTTGTCTGGTCGACTTGCACGATATGCATACCTGACGGGGCTGCTCTTGTAGCAACGGTGTTTGTTCCGGCAGGTACTGAGAGAAGAGGGGGAGCAAAAGCGATTGGAATTGCATTTGAGGGATTACCAGAGGTGCTGGGTCCCGAAGGCACCACCGAACTAATCGGGGCAATTGCATTCCCCTCAGATGGTTTGGCAATGGTATCCGCTCTTGGATGCATTACACGAGGAGCAGGAGAAACGGTAGCTGTACGTGGCGCTTTATGGTATCCAATCAGGTTACTGTATAAATCCCTGAAAAACAAGTGAAACATTGCATACTGAGTGCTGAATGGAAGCTGACCCTAATACTGGTGGATTTTAGACGAAACAAAAGTGGAAGTAGCAGTTAGCAGTACTCATTTGGAGCACCAACAATCGAAGCGCAGAGTATGCAACATTTGGTGATAGCAACCACAAAATTAAAAAAAAAACTGCAACAATCGTACCGAAGAAAGGGCGTGTGGGTGGCTTTGAGGGCCAAGCATATTGCCATAGTTGGAAGAGGCGGCCAGGTTGAGGCCTTGTGGCTAGGGGTGCAAATGGAGCAGATAATTTTCATCCAACTGATTGACCGAAGGCTCGCGGAGCGAATACGAAAGAGGTAAATAGGTATCCAGTACTATTCTTATCTGACTCTAAGAATAAACATAGAATAGAATACAGGATGAGTAATATCCGTCCATATATAACTGTATATCAAGTGATATAAGGAAGTATGTTGTGATTTTACTTAGTAACAAGATAAAATATAGGCGGATTGCCATATCTAAATAGGCGAAGAATACTGAGTGCTCTTCCTTCGACATGTCGGCGACTAGTCTCTCTGTATTCACTTTTATTACACTATACTGTCCAATATCTTGTGTAGTGGTGCAAAAGAAACAGATACTTTTTGTTCGACCGATCGTGTGAAGGCTTATGGAACAAATGCAGAATGGAAAATTGGATATTTGGTATTATCCGTGTCTGACTTTGACTCCAAAAAAAAGAATAAGATACAGGATAAGCGATATACATCCGTATCCACTCTGATTGGACCCCTAGTTGTGGCTGGCTCAACCCATTGTGGCCATGCTCTTGCATCACCTCATCTTTTCCGTGCTTTCCACTTCCTTTGCCGGTAAGCCAGCCAGGTGAACTATTGCTGACTCCAATTTGCTCGATTACCGCTATTGCTTGATGTGTGCTTTGCCGGTACTTTTTAATATAATTTTTCGTATTAACTATGTCTTAAAAAAAACACACCGTTTAAAGTTAGTATAAATATAAGCCAAGTTTATGCCTAAAAAAATCTGGTCAAAGAGTAGTAGTGACTAGTGAACGTGTGAACCAGGACTTAGAAAAAAAAGTGTCGGGTGGTGTGGTTTGCTCCGGCCGTACAAATCCTTTTATTTCCCTTAACATAAATAGGCTCTTTCATAAATTTGGTGGCAAATTGGCACGGTGAATTTGTCCTACTTACATAAAAGCCCATAAAAGAATTCCTTGCTCTAAAAATACCCCATCGAAGAATCAAGCAGGGCCTTCAGCGTAGGGGTGGAAACGGATCGGATACGGTCGAATAGTCTCAAATACGAATACGAATCCATATTTTTCAAACGAATACGGATACGAATTCGAATATTCTCAAATACGGATACGAATATTCTCGAATACGAATACGGATATTTTCGAATACGGATTTTCTCGGATACGAATATCGGATAAAACGGATTCCTAGCGGTTTTACCGATTTTTCACCCGTTTTTGACCGGTTACCGGTTTTGAACCGCCTAAATTCAAATTTTGAATCACAAAATTTGTACGAATTTTTCATAGGTTCTAGAAACGGATCGAATACGAATCGAATAGTCTCGAATACAAATACGGATACGAATATTCTCGAATACGAATACGAATACTCTCAAATACGGATACGAATATTCTCGGATACGAATACGAATATTTTCGAATACGGATTTTTGCTTACCACATTTGTATTTTCTCGGATACGAATATCGGATAAAACGAATTATCCGTTACCGTTTTCCACCCCTACTTCAGCGGTGCAGCGTGCTTGACCGCGCCACCCACAAGCAGCCCGTCCTGCTGGACCCCACCCAACGCCAGCGCTTCATTGAATCACCGTCGGTTCCACGGTCCAGCAGTCCCGCCCCAATTCCAAACCGAAGCCGCCGCGCCGGCGTCGCGCCGCTCTCATCGCGGCAGACCCCGCCGTCGCCTCGTCCCTCCTCCGCTCCTACTCACTCCTCTCCCCCGCCGTCGTCCACCACCTGTTCGATCAAATGCCCCCCGCCACCTGCAACCTGGTCTCCGTCAACGTCATGCTCGCGTCCCTCTGCCGCTCCTCCGACCTCGCCTCTGTGCGCACCTTCTTTGACGACATTCCCGACAAGGACGTTGTCTCGTGGTCGACCATTCTCGCTTGTTATTTCTCACACGGTCGCCTTGCGGACGGCCTTGCCTTCTTCCGCACAATGACATTCACCACCCAACTTGCTGCGGATTATGTAATGCTCGTCACCGTCCTCACGGGCTGTGCGTCAGCTGGCTTGCTGCCGCCGTTCTGCAGGGCTGTTCACGGGTATGTTGTGCGGCGCCAAGTCCCAGCCAGTATGCACCAGGGAACGGCGCTCATTGATTGCTATGCCAAGGCTGGCCGCCTTGATTATGCTTCCCGTGTGTTCACACGGGTGCCTTCGAGGAATGTGATGCACTGGACTGCGATGATTTGTGGGTTGGCTGCACGTCTGCACAACGATGAGGCTGTCCAGCTGTTTGAGGAGCTGTGTCAGAGAGGAGTGCAACCAAACGAGATGACGTTCACAGCTGTGCTCAGCGCGTGTGAGCATGCTGGGCTGGTCGAGCAAGGGAGGGAGTTCTTCAAACTTATGGTTTACAGATATGGCCTTGAGCCAAGTATACATCACTGTGGGTGCATGGTTGATATCTATGCAAAGGCAGGGCAGTTGGAAGATGCTTATGAGGTTTATCAAGACCATGAGAGTGGAGCCAAATGTCATTATTTGGACTTCATTGTTAGCGGCATGCAAGAATTTTAACATTGCAGTGGAGGGAATGGAGAAAGTCTTGACAATGGAGATATCTTATGAAAACGGGTGATGAAGGTTAGGAGGTTGATGGAGGAACATAATGTGAGGAAGAACAGAGGGTCGGGCTCCATTAAGATGGGTGAAACCCGGGGCTTGACTGTTGCTGCAGTCAGTTAATCTTTTGCATAGTTTCACACCTTCAAAGTTTTCGGATGGAATCGAGAACACTAGCCTCTTTTGCTTAGCCTCATTGCAGAGGTATTTGGAGGATAGTTCCGCATGTTGCTTGATGAAATCCAGTTGAGGGAATCAGCGGAGTGAATACAAAATTTTCTCAAAACTCCTGCAATATTGTATTGAGGTAATCAATGCTATTTGGAAATGGTTTAATCGGGATGATGAACTTGTTGTAAATATTGCGGTATAAGCATAATTGAATATTTAATTCCAGCAATAATTAGCATATAAACAATGTATTTCCAGCATAAGAAGAATAGCATAAATTGCATATAAACATGAAATTCTATCTTGCTATTCATCTCTACATATATATTCAATGAATATAACTTCAAAGCAGCTGAAAATATCATGTAAAACAGTGCTAGCAGTAATAAAACAACTAATTCCAGCATATAACAAATTAATTGTTTCATTATTGCTCTCAAAACAGAGTTGCACAAAATCAGAGATTTTGGCCTTCTCATGCTAATATCTACAATCATCATGACTAATCTGACTATTAGAGACTAGAAATTGAGCTCACAAAAGATATCTACTGTGTCAGACTGTGATTTAACAACAAGCAACAATTACTAACTTTCGGTTTATAAGTTTACAATTGAAGAAATGACATGCAGTGTCCAAAGGACAATTATAGAATCTATCAGATATCACAGATCAACAGAAAATCTTAGTAATCTGCTCTAAACAAGACTAGATTCTCCTACTGCATCACAGAAACATCAAGGATATGTAAACTAATCTTATCAGCCGAAATGAACTAATCAACAGACTTGACAGTAGATCAATCAAATGAGCTCAATCCTAGTTCAATTAATCAGATTAATTTCAGATTTCGATATTATCATCACAGAGCCAACATTAAATCCCACAAACATTCACAGCAGCCTTCAATCACTTGATTAAAATTGCAGATCAAGATATACTGCTGTAAATGAGAAAGAACCGAATATGCTCACAGTACAGACAGTATTCGAAACTGTCCAGGAGCCGAAAGTCTGCAGGAGAAAACCAATCAGTGCGGCAAGGCACGATGAATCGCTCACCCAGAAAATATATCAACCCACTATCACGCGCGAGTAGATGATTCACGGAGATACAATACCGCTCTTCACTTCTCAGCCGAAAACCAGAGGTGAAGTCGAGGTACAGAGATGCCGCACAAGACTACGATATGCGCACTGGCCAAGCGCGCACACACACAGCAGGGAGCCGGCGTCACCTTCTCCTCTCTCGGATGGAACTCCAAGGTCCCAAGTCCCCACACCTCAAATTAGGATTTGCGCAGGAGACCAAGACCAAGCCTCAATCGGAAATGGCCGAAGCCAATACCCTCAGCACCACCAGAGATCAGAGAGGAGGAAGAAGACTCAAGAGGGCAAGAACCAAATCGGAGCAAGGAGATCGATCCCCACCATGGAGAGCCTCGGCCTTTTTAAGAAGAAGAGGCGGGGTCTGCGAGGGGTGACGCCAGCGGTCGGGCCCGAGAAGCCCGCACCAGCCGCGCCTCCAGCACTCGCCTCCATCGCCGCCTCCCTTCGCCGAAAATCCGGATCTCAGGAGGCGAATCGCAACCACCACACAGGAGAAGCTCAAGCGCCGCACACAGCGCCCCACAGAGAGGAGACAGAGTCTCCTCCACCTTATCTCTTTTGCCTGGTGACCGACAGGTGGGCCCAGCCCTAAAGTCCAACCGGTGGCATGAACTCAATTGAGAAATTCCCAAAATGCCCCTCTCATATACAAGATATTAGAAGAACGAATCGATTGGTACAGATGATTCACGCGTATACGAACACATGATCAAGAAGTGCTTTGAGAAAGCCAAATTCAGCACTGAATATCCTTGGCTTTTGGATGATTTCCTATGTACTTCTGCAGTCATAATATGTGATTTTGTGCTGATTTTCCTCCTCTTCATTGTTCGCATAGGATTGCAGATAGCTGAAAAGGATTTCTTGAGTACGTTGCTGCTTATGGCTTCATGAACTCCTTGGTTTTTTTGGCCTTTTCAGAGAGAACTGAATACAGAGTAACAATCGTGATTCAGCATCCACAAATTGGGCTGTGTGCATCTTCGATGCAGAGGCTGGGAGAGATTCTTTCTCTTCCATTATCTAAAAAAAGCATCCAGAAATGCATATGAACTCAATAATCATTTATCCCGGCTGTTTTGTAGCTAACAATGTGCAGCTCCGGCGTCTCCAAAATTCTGCAATCTTGTGTCCAGGCGATGTTGTGGATAATCTGTTCTTTTGTTCAATGGTACGGTAGATTGCAAATTCTTTGTTGTGTTACATTCAAAGATATTCCCTGTGTGCCGGTTGGAAATTCTTTTTAGCTTGATGAGCTGGGGAATTATCTTGTGCATATTTAGTTGTTGTATTTGAGTGGGGAACTGTGCTCTAACGTAAAAGGAAAAGGCTATATATGCAAAATAATTGCTGGGAATCATGAAACTGTTTTGTGTCAAAAATATCCCGCCATAGTTTCGATAGGAACAGATCACTGCAAGTAGGGGAAGGGACATACACCATTTAGTATTTATTTAGGAAAAAAATTAGGGACATACTCCACTAGGTAATTAATTTATGGGGACGCGACTGACAATTGTGAAATCTCGTTCTCAGATATTGTCACAGTGGATTTACCAATAACTATCTTTGGCTCAATCACAATAACTCGACGTACACGATGGCGTGACGGCCTAGTCTTGTTCTCGACCGGTTGATAAGAACCGACGGAAAACTTCCACGCTACGTCATACTTCAATCTTGATCTTATTAACTGTTGAAAGTTTTCAGCATCATGCATAGGATATACTAAACGAATCACTATAGTACTGACCTTGGAGATTATCAGCGCAATTTGTATGGTCTTGCTCCAACAGCTGCGCACGAGCGATGAGCCGAGCCAACTGCCAACGGAACCTGCGTCTTCAACTAGTTCCATCAGAAAACTACCGACTGACCAAACGTCCAACATCAAGGCAAAGCCAGCCGGCGGCACATTAATGCGCTGCACGATTCTTTGATTGTTAGTATAACTGGTGTCTACAATATCGTCCTTGTTATTTATAAATAGCATCTACCATAAATTATCTTTTTTATATGTATTTATAAACAGTTTCTTCATGGCACAATATATCTTGTTTCTCATGTTACAATCGACCATTACATAAGAATGATTTAATTCTCTATGTTCTCTCTTTCCTCCACTTTATCAGTTTATCTCATGATCTATATGATAAGACTTACATGGCCTAATGCACATGTTCCATCGGTACGCGTTCGGTCGACCTGCCTGTGTACTCTATATGCTTATGATCACTTATCAGTCGGTGCACCGTGCACGTCCACCGTCAGCTACGCGCAGGCACAGATGGATAATGAATGCGCGGCACATCAACCGTTAGTTGTGCACAACTCCCTCTCCTCGTCGTCCGTCGCAACGGGTAACCGCGGGTGGTCCGGTTCCCAGGCCTTCTGATTGCGGACAAGGAAAGGAAAATCGGCAGCTCCGCCCGTTCCCACCGCGCTCGCTCGGCGCGACGTACAGCTTCCTCCCATCTCGCTTTCGGGGACGCTGATATCTCAAGGATACCTCCTCCGCTCCGCTCCGCTCCGCTCTCGTCGGGACGTCCACACCGCGCGGGGAGACGTGTGAGTGCCGCAACGTCTGGCCGTAACGGCCCGGTCTTCTCGCCCGATCCGGCCCCCATTATAAGCTCCTGCAGGATTCGTTCAGCTTGTGCGCGCGCGGCCGCATACAGCAGCCACGTGCAGTTGGTTAGTTGTACGTGCGTGGGGGGGCGGCGCGCCGGCGGTTGCGAGCGATGGGGTTCCCTTCCTCCGAGGCTGCTTTGCTTGTGCTCCTCGGCCTCTGGGCCGCCGTGTCGTGCTCGCCGCTTCCTCGGCCGCCGCCGCCGGTGATGCACGAGAGGTACGCGGGCAAGTCGGAGTTCAGGACGATCAACCGGAAGCCGCTGGAGTCGTGCTTGAACCGGAGCCCGTACCTGGCGATCAATGTCAGCACCAGCGGGCCGCTCCCCGACGAGGCGTTCATCAACGTGACCGTCGGCGGCGTCCTCGCGCCCGACCGATCCGACTGGGTCGCCATGATCACGCCTTCAAACTCCATGTAAAGAAACAAGTTAATTAATCGCTAACATTGATCTGATTTGTTTTTCGCCCCTCCTGGCTTGGAAAAAAAAATGATTTGATTTGTTTTCCAGTACGCACGTAGTGTTTCCATGGTTTTGATGCATTTGTCTGTGAACTAATAATTCATGCGCAGTGTCTCCGCATGCCCTCTGAATGGCTTGAACTACATCCAGACTGGCGACCTGGCGACTCTCCCTCTTCTGTGCCACTACCCTGTCAAGGTGAGTTTTTTGCATGCACTGCTGTTTTTTTAGCTACCTATGTTTGCAATTTTTCATTGGCTTACTCATCATTGTACTACTGTAGGATTTAGTTGCCACAACACTTCATCTCATATCATGTTTTAGCTGCGTCCTTAATGGTACGACGGCTGTTGCCATATCTCAATTTGTCCTTAAAGAGTTTGTTGAGTTCACGAAAAGACAGTGCTAGCTTAGTATCGATATAACGACATAATTCGTTATGCCCAATGTAGCGTGTGCATTAGTCTCGCTTGAACATATGCCCATCCATGAAGCAAGCCTAGTTATCAATATCAGGCGAGCTAACGTCGCCTACATATGGGCACATGCACGAAGTGTGAAGTTGCATGGTCCCTGAAGACAATGTCTGGATCAAACAAAATATACATCATTTGCTTGTTCTCTAAAAATAAAACTCAGTCGAATTTTCACCCGTCGGATCGTGATCCTACTACCCAAAATAGATCTAAAATCCATAACCCTAATTAACAACCCATCGCATGATAGGAGGCGGTCGCTGCCACCAACCTCACGACTCACACGCGACACGAGCTCACGAATTGGGCCGCCGCCGCCGCCGCGGCCTCCACCTTCTCCTCTTTCCTCTCCCCCGCGCCTCGTTGTCCCACGGCGTCTCTGATTCATCTTCTTAATAGAAGGAAAATAAAGAGGGCATGCGGCGAAGCGGCCATTTGTGAAGGGGAGCTTGCAGCGAGAGGGCACTCGGCTTCAGCGATGGTGAGCTCAGCTTCGCCGGAGCTGAGGGAGAAGAAGGGGAGACGACACGAATCTAAGAGTATATCCAAAGGTGAAAAAATAGACTGATTTCGCAAAAAAAAATCTTTGAAAAACCTGTATCATGCACCGCTAGAGTAAAGACACGATCGATCTCTAGCTAGGACCGTCCCCTCAGAGTGGGCGATGACAGTGTATCAACGGCCATGGCTGGGTGGGCAAAATTGCGCCCAGAACAAGCTCAGGTCCAGCTCCTTGATACGAAGCCTGCCTCAAGTGCAGGCCCAGTTCCTGAGAAGCGACCCCAGCTACCTGGGGTGCAAGAACGCGGCGTGCCAGAAGCGAGGCGCGTCCGGCGCCTGCCAGGTCCGGACCTGCGCCGCCACCCTCACGTTCCACGTCATCAACTTCCGCACCGACGTCGAGTTCGTCCTCTTCTCCGGCGGCTTCCAGACGCCGTGCCTCCTCAAGCGGTCCGGCGCGCTCCGGTTCGCCAACCCCGCCAAGCCGCTGCACGGCCACCTCTCCAGCACCGACTCCAAGGCCACCTCGGTGAGCACCGAGCAATCCACCATGCTTTTCTGCAAATGCGACCGTAGTTTCCATGGTACTGATATTTGAGCACCGCATGGTCGTCGACTCGTCGTATCAGATGAGGCTTACATGGGTGAGCGGAGACGGGAGGCCGCAGCAAGTTCAGTATGGAGGGGGCAAGTCTGCTACTTCCGTAGCTACAACATTCACACAGAAGGATATGTGCAGTGAGTGATCATATGTTTATCACCGAGAAAGGACACTGAAAAAGCAATTTTTCCATGTTTAATCCCACGGCTCCTCAGATAATAGTGTGCGCGTGCAGGTATTGCCGTGTTGCCGAGCCCCGCCAAGGATTTCGGGTGGCATGACCCCGGATACATCCACTCGGCCGTCATGACCGGGCTCCAGCCTTCTCAGTTCTACACTTACCGTTACGGAAGGTGAAAGTTTTTCTTTCAGCTGGTACTTGTGCAGTATTGTTCTGACTAATTAAGATGCTTCACGAGCCCATGTTTGCTGGTGCCCTCTGTATGACCTGTAATTAGTATCTTAAATTTCTTGCTTGTTCAGTGATTCTGTGGGCTGGAGTGAAACAATCAAATTCAAGACCCCACCATCCGCAGGGGCAGATGAGCTATCCTTTGTGATCTATGGCGATATGGGGAAGGCTCCACTAGACCCATCGGTAGAACACTATATTCAGGTACACGAATTTTTTTTTTTTTTGGAAATGAAGGTACACGAAATGTTGCCTTGATGTAGAATTGTTTTAAGACGGATCTTCTACTTGCAGATTGTATTGTACTTTTCCATATGGTATGGCTTGATGTTAATAATGTACATGGCACGCATTTGCAGCCTGGATCGATTTCTGTGACCAAAGCTGTAGCTAAAGAGGTGCAAACCGGGAAGGTCGACTCGATCTTCCACATAGGAGACATCAGCTACGCCACGGGATTTCTGGTCGAATGGGACTTTTTTCTTCACCTCATCACGCCACTCGCATCTCAAGTTTCATACATGACCGCCATTGGTAATCACGAAAGGTTATTTCTGCATCCAGAATTTTATGCCTTCAGGGCGAACTCGAGCAATGAATGGGTTAACAATGCGACGTGCAGCATTAGTAACATGAGCTGATGATGTCTTGCTCAGGGATTACGCAGCGTCAGGATCTGTATATGTGACCCCGGACTCGGGTGGCGAATGCGGAGTCGCCTACGAGTCCTACTTCCCCATGCCTGCAGTCAGTAAGGACAAGCCGTGGTATTCGATCGAGCAAGGGAGCGTCCACTTCATTGTGATGTCGACTGAACATGAGTGGTCAGAGAAGTCAGAGCAAGTATGTAACTAACGGCACCTTTCCCATTTGTATTTCAGACTTGGCAATTTTATGCGTTGATTACATGTTGATGTTTCTCTGCAAACTTTGTTGTGTGAGTAGTACAATTGGATGGAGGAAGATTTGTCATCGGTTGACAGATCGAGAACGCCATGGGTGATCTTCATCGGGTGAGTTAAATACTCTTTATTTGTTCCGGAAATGGTTTTTTTTGTAGTGGTAAATCAAGCCAAAAAAATATTTTCCTTCTCCAAAACAAACAGGCCGACATCATAAAAACGTTGATACCTGAGGTTGGACCTAGTTCTTGGTGTGCTTTTGATACTCTGGAATGCATTATCTGATACTAGAGGTAAAGCTTGCCATTTAAATGTCCATTACAGGCATAGACCAATGTATTCATCTAGTGTCGGTTTACTGCCCAGCGTGGACCCAAATTTTGTTGCCTCTGTTGAGCCACTCTTGCTCAACTACCAGGTAAGAAATCACATTGTAGTTGAAATAACAATGAAAAAATTGACCATGTGATTACAAATTTACAATGTGACATTTTTCATTTTGGATGAATAGGTGGATTTGGTTTTCTTCGGCCACGTGCACAACTATGAGAGGACTTGTGCAGTATACCAGAGCAAGTGCAGAGGCATGCCAAAGAAAGATGGAAATGGGATTGATACCTATGATAACAGCAACTACACCGCACCAGTTCATGCCATTGTTGGAGCAGGGGGATTCGTCCTGGACGGCTTCCCTAGGATTGTAAGTAACAGCTTGTCTCTTGTGTGTTGTTCTACAAAGCAAATAGTCATAATTTTTAAGGTGTGTTTACGATGAAAGTTAGGACATAAGAGACTGTTGCAAGCTGATATACTGTTCCTTGACAATCTTGTCTTGCTGTTCAAATATCTAGCGGGAGCGCTGGAGCCTATCAAGGATTTCAGAGTTCGGCTATGCCAGGGTGCATGGCACAAGAACCGATATGCTGGTTCAGGTCAGTCTTATCTTTCCTTTTTTTTTATCTCGTTCTCTTTTCGCATGTTTAATAACTAGTAAGTCAAACTACTTTCAACCCCTGGTATGGAAGACATAGGCACCACAACGATGCAAAATCTTTGCTTGGTTAGCCATTCAAACCAGGTTATGAACTGTGGACCGTCTCAGTATGCGGGGCTGGCCCAACCACCACACTTGTCCACTTTGCAAACAAGCGCCTGAGTTTGCCACTCACCTCCTAGCCGAGTACCGCTACTCAAGAAAAATTTGGATTTCCGTAGCGCTTTCAACTGCTTGTGATTCATTGAACCCGGCATCTTAGAGAGCCGGCTGCTTAATTCGGGAATAGTGGGAATCTGTGGTGCTTAAGCCTAAAACACCCCGTAAGGCAACGGCATCGTTAGTAATGCTCATCTCTTCACGCATTTGGAAGGAGTGTAATGCCAGGGTGTTCCGTGTGATCGTGGCTGCACTGATATTCTTGGTTGTCGCAATTAAGGAGGAGGTTGTCGTTTGGGTGCTTGCGGTAGCTTCCAAGCTCGTGGGCCTCTCAATTACCCCTGTAACAACCTAGTTTCCTTTGGCTATGGTGGTCACCTCCTGGCCACCTGGCTGCCATTGCCCCCTAGGGCCCCCTCTCTCTCTTTTGTCATTATCTTTTAACTCTCTCTTTGAATTAATAGAAGACAAGCCTCTTGCCTGCTTTAAAAAAAAAGATTGGAAGTGGCTAAATACAATGAGATTCGAAAAATGTTGGAAAGCAACCATTTGGGTTTTCATAAATGGTTCAATATTTGCATAAGAAGTCTGAACAACTGAATACTGACACTGTTTTCTTCAGTTCGTAAACTCAAGCACGATGGAGGTCCGGGACCAGTTTAGAATTGTGAAGGGAGCCAGATGATCCAACAGCAGCTGCAGCTCGAGATAAAAGGAAGGAGAGGAACTAGTTTTACAAAAATTGTTATATACCGTAAATAGATGCTGAATAACAATTCACAAAACAATATACATAGCCTATACCTGTGTACACGTACGGTTACTATTACATTTTATATGAAAAAGCCTATACCTTTCATAACAAGTCTTGTTTCATATGTTGTCATTAAGTTTATTCTTTGAGATAATAAGCAACACAGATTTCTGCAGGATTCACGTACAGTCTCACTAGTTCTGATACTACAGTCAGAATTTCACTGCCACATGGAGCTCAAGATAGAAAAAAATTCTGATGCGCCTTCTGAGATACATCCACAGAAACCAAAAGGCTACCACAGGGTTGACAATATAGTCAACTACCTGAGCGGTTGAGCCTGCCTATGCCACACAGAACAACTATGCCGTGCTTGGATAAGTCACAAGTTCATACCTAATTATGGGGTAATCCAATACGGATTAGAAGAACACACACGCCCACAAAATGAAACTAGCGTATCTGCGCATTTATCTATTTTGCTGGCAAAATCTCTTAAACCATTTCATTTCCACGGGCATCTTCTGTATCTCGACTGGATGCAGGACTTCCTCAAACTGGCAGGACAGCAATTGCTATGGACATACAGGTTTGGAGCTGAAATTAAACTGCTACATAGAAATTCAGGCACTATATGTACAGGCTAATAACGCAATTCGGCTATTAATACAATCAGAAATCTTCGTCTAATTGAACAGTTTTACCTATTGCATCAATGATATCAAGCAGGTATTGTTTGCTAACTACTCGAGCGGGACCTTATAACTTTTCAGAAGGAAAAGCTTTGGCCAAGGTATTCGCACTATTCTCCTTAACACCATCCTTAATACTTCTTCAACTAAAGCTAACTTTCGTTTCATTTGATCAAATACCTACAGCAAGAAATTAGTCTAAACGTCTACTCGTATTTTTGAGATTTTTACAAGGCTCAAAAGAAAAACTTTTCATCACAAGTCTAAGGGGAGATGGAAATAGGTAAGGCGAGATAGCAATATTACTTATGGTTTACGAAATTCTTTTGTATTTAAAAATAAGACTTTGTGAAATCGTATTTTTATCATAATCAATCCTACACCTAGGGTTACAACGTACAGTCAAGCCTGCTCTGATACCACTCTGTAACGCCCCCATTTTTCATTTTTGGGAACAGGAGTGTCATTACCTTCCGTAACAGCCCATGAGTTCAGTTACGGACAAAAGAAGTATCAAGTCTGCTCATAAACATTTAAAATGAGTTAATTTGATTAAAATAAGACTTAACAGTCAATTTTAACAATTTTAAGGGCGTCCAAGCACAAAACTTAACTTCATTCAGAAGAGTCAAAGAAAACTCCACAAGAATGCCTGAGTGTGGCCATAACCCTAACACAGAAACTTGTAACATTTTTTCTTCTTCTGATCTCTGTGTTGGGGGGAATAGAGCAAGACTGAGTACAACTAATCGTACTCAACAAGTCACATGGGAAATGCTATTTAACTATATGCAAGGGTTTGCCATGGAAAAGGGTAAAGTAGTTTTTTTATTTTATGTGGATGCAGTTTTGTTTGTAAATATCAAGTCATAAACTTCTTAAGAAATTTGGGGGGTTTCCAAACTTGATTAACAGACTTCCACATTTCCAAAACAATTCCGAATCTACTTATGCTTCGCTATTGGAATCACCTATTAAACACAACTTCGTATACCAGAAGCACGGAGTTTTTGAATACCATTTACAAATAACTCTGCAGAGCTGCCCAACTTTACCCACAAGATTCCTCAACCCTCATGACTGAGTTGAGAAAAAGGTTGTTTCACTGCTCATCTCTTTATGTAGCTCTATCCGATAGACTATGGACCCTCTGTCACGGAATACGCCAGCCTGATAGAGTGGAGCCTACTGTTGTGAAAGTATGGTTTTATCGTTTCCATACCACAATCTTTGCGTCAGCTGTTCCTTATCGAAGGCTTTAGAGCAGTCAGAGGCTTATAGCGGTTAGAGGCTTTAGAGTGGTAAGAGGAGAGTGTTGTAGCAGTTGAAGAAGACTATAATGGCAGCGACTTGGGGCAACGGTTGCTGGCGCTCTGGTGGGCAGCGGTGAGTGGTGAGGTGCCCCAAACAGAAGAGGAGAACATGAGTGATACATTAGTGGGCATGGGGTTTACCAAAGATGGCCAAAGAGTGGTCAGCGACGAATAGAAGACGGCGGCGGAGTGCTCCGGATGGATGGGATTGAAGAAGAGGAAGGAGAAGAGTAGAGAAAGAAAACTGAAAAGAGAGAAGAGGAGATGAGGAGAAAAAGAGCCAATCGAGCATTCTATTTTTAAGGAAAAATTTGGTGAGGAGAAGTGAGAAAAGAGAAGAGAGACAAGGAGAGGAGGAGAGAAGTAAGAAGAAGAAGAACAGTCGAGCCTTCTATTTTAAAGAGCAAATCCAGCGAGATGAGTAAAAAATTTATATCCAGCAAGAGTGGGTAAGTTAAAATATTATCACAGACAGTTCTTACCTAGCACCATCTGTAATAAGTAGGTCATCACAAACGGTTCCTTTTCATCACGGTGAACTTAGACTGTCCATCTTATAAAATCGTCTGTGGTAACTTTACCACTGACAGTTTGTAGTGAACCATCTGTAATGAGGCGTCCAGGATGACCCTTTTTATAGTAGTGACATGAGCCATCGTATGTATAGCAGTACTCATAAATCAAAATGAAAAGTAATAACACATGGATACTAAGAGAAATGATAAGAAGGAGAACTACTTAAAAGAAACTATAAAAGGATCATGTGAGAAGGTCCATGTCCAATGAGTGATGAACAATTAGCACATTTATTGAGTTAAAATTTGATTTTTTTTTGCAAAAGATAGCAAAATTTAGTTTTGTTGTCAAGGGTGGTTCGACTGGCACATGAGGAAACCGGAGCTCCAATGTGATCACGCTCGAGTTGGCGATTCAACCGCCGGTGCAGTGTGACCAATTTCTAGCTAGTGACTGTTTTTTTCTAGAGAACATGTTTTTGAGTTAGGCACGTGCGGTCGGACCGGTAGATGTTGGCGGTTGGACCTGAGTTGGTTGGTGTGACCGGCATTGAAAATACGGTCACACCGGTGGGTTGATCAGACTGACCAATGGCTAATGGTCTGACCGAGGCGGTCCGACCAGCATGGGGAGAGTGGTCAGATCGATGGTTGCAGCCATAGAACAGTGATAAGTGTTTTTGAGAGGTTTAAGTGTGTGCACAGCATGGGTATCGTTGTTTAGGTGTGTTGTGTTGCATGGTGCATTGTTTTGATTAATGTAAGTCAAGTGTATAGAACTTGTACTCGAGATGGTTGCTTGATTTTTGGATGTACAGGTGGCTAGGAGAATATGGTGGTCAACGGCAATGGACCAAGACTAGGCGGAAGAGCTAAGGTCCGAGCGGTTGTGTAAATCTAGGTGAGGCTATATGGCTCAAGCGGGAAGCACATAAAAGATAAAGATTATGGAGAGGCAAGTTGGTGCATGTGGTGTGCCAAGTGACTTGAGGGCTGATGCAAGTAGAGACGATTCAAGGGAGACCGGATGTGTGAAGACTTAATGGCTAAGTCATTGGGTATCAAAGCGTGCGAAGGTGCTTTGATTTGAAGGTGAAGATGGGGTCAAGGGAAGGTGCCCAGAAGTTTCGTCAGGAATACTTTGGGAGTTTACCAAAATACCAGGTTCTAGCCTTGGACAAAACCGCAGTGCAGGGAGGTGCGAAGAGAAATGGTTTAAGTCAAGGTAAGATAGTTTGGCTAAGTTGATCAATCACTGAAGTGTTAATGGGTTGAGCCTTGTAAACGCTTTGAGAAGTGTGCATGAGTGAGTAAAACACATGTTAGTGGAGTTGATAAGTTTCTCCAATTGCTTAATAGGTTGAGACCCACTAAGTGGTGCTGGTTGTTAAAAGGGGAGGAGAGGAGGTGGTAGTGCTCAAGGATTCTAGGGTTAAGTTTTTATTCCTCCACCTTGCCTCCTTCCATGGTGAGAGAGAGAGAGAGTTGGAGAGGAAATAGTGTACTTTAGGAGCACCTTGTAATCTCCATACTGCTATAATAATTCCTCTTTATGTGGTAATGAAGATCAATCTTGTTTCTCAAATTGCTAGTTATTCATGTCTTAAACTTTGCTTGTATCTTGTGTTCTTGATGTGATTTGTTCTCTCTCGATGTCCCTCTTGATCTTGCTATGATCCATAATGAATAAGAGGCACTAAAAGATCCAAATTGATCAATCGTTGCCCATCTAGATCACCTTCATTGCAAAAAACAAGACTATGCCTAGTTCATGAGTGTTCTTGAGCAAGATTGTAATTTTGTGATCATGGGAGTTCTAGCCTAAATCTTTGCATTAATTACCTTGCTAAGACGTGGGCATAGATATGAAAGATCTTGTCATAGATCCCCATGAGTAAGAAGTAATTTGAGATTTAGGATTTTTGGGTGTTTTTGAAGCTTAGGATCAATTTTCTTCAAATTATTGGAATCAAGTCCAAGAACCTCATATTCCTACGTTGACCTGGTTTCTAACATCCTCGCAGAGGTGTGCTCAAAGTTTCTAGACATTGGATCCTTCTTGTACAAGTTCTTAAGATTCAAGCTTTGACCTGAGATGTGTTTAGGTCTGGTACAGGGGACTGATCAGATTGGCACTGGATCTATGGTCAGATCGGCCATGTCACTACAGTTAGACTGAACTCAGTGGTCACACCAGCCCATGCATGGTGGTATGACCAGTATGTGATGAAGGTTGCTGGTTTCTGTTGGATTAGATCTCAAGCTTGGTTTTGCTGATCATAGGTGGTGCAATCTGAACATGATGACTTTCATAGTCATTTGAGTGAAGATTTTAAATATTGTTGGAGGAAATGTTTCAAGAATCACTTACCCCCTCTGATTGTAGGCATCGATCCTGCAACAACCTACTCACAAACATTTTAGTTTCCTGAGAGACACACCTAAAAATATATGTTTTTGTGTTCAAAGTCTAAAATGTTATGGCCATTTACAACTTTATGCAAAATGGGATGACCACTGCAATCCTACACCTCATAAGTCACAACTAACTCTATTATCTCCCATGGTTATAACTAGATAGTATCCTTATTCTCCTTAGCTTTTAGGCAAACAATATTTATTGCAAATATTGGCCCCTGATAAATGAGCTAATTAAGTCTATACCCAAAAGGTATGTGAACATTTATTAATAAATATACATTTGATATATGTATACGATAATTATAACATCACCATTATCCACATTAGTTTTCAGGAAGATATATATTGAAAATATTAATTCACAAAAAAAGGTTAAATCTAATATACGCAAAAAGATACCTCAATCTTTTTAATCAATATACATTTAGTGCATATATCCAACATATGGTATATTGGCCTCTCCTATAAATTGTTTGCACCGCCAACAATTCTATATAAATCCACCCATCCCAATCAAAACACTCGCACCAAAACCACACAATTCTTGTGTTACCATCTAACATAGGAAGCCTTCTAAAGTAGATAGACTAGCAACAACCATGGCAAAACTCCTTGGTTTGTTCTTGGTCCTCGCCTTCATAGTGGTTGTGACGGCCAATGTGACGTCAACCGCTATAGGTACCAAGGCCAACTGTGACATTGACCTATTTGCACTTATCCCACCGTGTGTATTGTACGTGTTGTCCCCAGCAAACCCAAAGGAATCACCGTCGAAGGCATGCTGCGACGTGTTCCAAAAGGTGGATGTGCCATGCCTATGCTCCAAGGTCGACAAGGGTATCGAGGAAATTATAAGCATGGAGAAAGTGGTGTACGTCGCTGACTATTGCAAGAGGCCATTCAAGCCTGGCTCCAAGTGCGGAAGTGAGTTTTTTAACAAATGCATGATGTATGTGTGGTTCTAAATTGAATCTGATATGTGTGTTTGTTTTGGGATTAATTGTTTTGCAGGCTACATAATTCCTCCTTTGAACCAGTAAATGGATGGTCGATGTTCTCTTGGTTCTAGGAGGGGAAGTGCTGGATTAGTGTGAAGGTGTGTATGTTTGCAATGTGGTGAGAGATCCAGCAATGTATGAGAAATATTGGGAAATTAATAAAGGACTTTGTCTCCTTGCTTCTTCTTCTTATTGTTTGTTGTTACATTGGTTTGTGCACTACCAATGACCTCTGGTGGATAGACAAAAAAAAAGAAAGAAAGATGAAAGAAGATAGTGCTATTACAATTTACCAACCTAATGTCCCTTCTGTCTTTTTATGTTTTAGCCTTTTTTGTAAAACAAGTTGTTGTAGTTATGAACCAAACAATGAACAATGGGGCTACGGGGAGGCGACAAAGGGGTTGCCCAAGCCTTATAAATTGTGGAAATGGTGTATAGAATGTATCTGTATTACATAGCTTTATCTGTGAAGAATTATTCTCTCCCCCATCATGGCGCCCTGAGGCACATACTTATAGCCATAAAGAGGTTTCTTACATAAACACCCCTATCTAGGTCTACTATTGTAGGGGAAATCATGTCCTTTCCCTTGTGACGGCCCCCTTGGACCAGCCACATGGTCACATAATTATTGGGACTCTTGGTGCAATGGGCTGACTGGGCCAAGGTGGAGGCCATTCCCCCACCAGTAGCCTCTCATGGTTAAAGGGCCTTGATTCCTGTAGGTTGAAACCATGTCCGTTGTTCCTTGGCCCCCTCCATCCCTTTGGCCCATTGAATCGTCACCTCTTCAAATTCCCACCTAATTGCTGCCGACAACATTGGCATGTGTGAAAGCATCTAGGCCCTTACAAATAGTTTTAGTAATTAATGACATTATGTGAAAATGGGACTGACATGTTTACTAAGTATTTGAAAGGTTAGTCCTGATGATGATTGCAAGACGCATGCTAAGTGTCAACACGAAGATCAATGTGGCTCAAGATAAATGTATAGGTAGTATAGGATCCTTTTTTATTTTTGCCGATCTTAAGAGAAAGAGTGGAAGACCGGATTATAGGATAAATGCTATACTATTAAGAAAGATTATGGCTAGTAACTTGATAGCATGTTCTTGTGCCATTGGATCAATTTAGAATTATGCATGCACTTAAAATTAAAATTGATAGCCAAACTATGCACTGCCAGAAATATCAGATATACCGAAGTATAAATGGCGACACTTCCGCTTTCCAGAAGTTCCAACAAAATGAGCTGTACGTTTTTTCCCAGAGATGAACTTGGAAATCACTAAGTCATTTGAGAATCTGGCAGATTTATTCACTAAGTCATTCTCTATATCTAGCTTTGAAAGATGCGTACGAGGAATTGGAATGATGAGACTTAGAGAAGTATAGAACTCAGGGGGAGAATTTTCTCAAGCCCGTTATTAAATCTTGATCGTGAAGATCGAGTGCCCAAAGAATAAGTCCCGAAGATTGAACGGAATTGGGTGGATTGTACTCTTTTTCCCTTATGAGTCTTCCTGAAGTTTCTCGGCCAAGGTTTTAAATGAGGCAATTCGTGCAACACAGCATAACATGTATCATGTACTCTTTCTCCAAAATTTTTCACTGGATTTTTATGGAGTTTTGATGAGGCATGAACGTGTCGGATGAGTGCCCAAGGGGAATGTTAGGAAATCTGGACCTGGGCTTGAAGCCTTGGCCCATGGTGGGCACCTCACCATTAGACTATAAATAGGGAGCACTACTGGCTATTTTGTACGTGAAAATAAAAAAAGAAAGGAATAAAGAAAGACCAGGAGTTCTCTCCACCTCTATGTGTTTCAATCTACTATTTCCTGTCGTCTATGATTGATCTTATTTTGCATAAATAAAGAAATCGATTGGACTGGTCACCAACGACGATTCCTCAACAGTGACTACTAGGGTGTTTACATTATTTTCTAACTCAAAACAAACATAGAGGACTACAAGTTTACAAGTCAAGCTCGAACCTACTCCATATGTTTCGACAAAGGTTGGACCGGAGCCCACTTAGAGCAGGTACAATAAGGCTTAGTCAGCAGGCTATAGCAAATATAATATCAACCAAATCTTACGTGGCAGAAAGAGAAAGGAAGAGAGAGAAGGAAGTTGACTACTAAATTACAGCTAGCTATAGCACGTAAAAATATGCATTTCACTCTCTTACACGTGGGACCAAATAGTTATTGTAATAGCTACCTTATTGTATGAACTATTTTTTTGAAAGCTATAAATAAAATAGATAAGTGTTATAGCCACTAGTTGGCTATACTATTGTACTTGCTCTTATGAGTAAATGAGCCCCCCACCCGAAAGGCCGAAACTGAGAAAACCGTGCCGTGATGGGCCGGCTCCCCATCACAGCTAGACCGTACGAGAGGGAGGGAGACCGGAGCGGCTCGGCAAAATGCTAGGCGCACCGCATCGACTGCCCACTTCGCACTCCACGCCACGCTCCCTTCTCAGCCATCCACGTCGCGGCGCCTCCGCGCACTCGCCCGCCGATGCCACCGCTGCTCCTGCGCGGCGGCTCTCTCCTCCGTCTCTACGAGCACGGTTTTCATCCCCCCCCCCCTCGCTCTCCCCATCCTGTATGCATTTGATATTTTTTCGCTTCGGTTTGGCCCATGTGGTTTTCTTTCGTTCGGTTCTTCCGCGCACCGTGGAGCGGCAGCAGTTCAAGTTGGAGGATAATAGAAAGGGGTGGAGCCCGTCAAGGGTTTAGCTCCGATGACGAATCGAAATCCAAGCCCCTCGTTTCTTTTCGACGGTATTGCAGAATGTGCTACTGCTATGTGCGCTTGCGGTCATAGCACGGGTGGGGCTTCAGCATTTTTTTCCCTGGGGAATTGCTTCCGATTAACTCATTTGCGGATAGTATGAATTGTCCAAGAATGTGTTAAATGCGTTGGTGTTTCTGTAACTTGCTGTACATCGAGGAAATTTTGCACATTTATTATGCATCTGGATTACTCATTGTCACATGAATCACTTAACTTAGAGGAGGGTTTCAGCAGTAAGTGGTGAAACAACTTGTTTTTATAGGTGCAGGTGTGGACTTCTAAGTGCCAATTTCACTTGCAGAAAATTAGTTCTGACAAAACTAAACGTGATGAGGGAGGGGATGCGGGCTACCTATTCGCGTAGAGCTGCCTCTAAGAATAGTGAGATAAAGAAAGATGAACAATCAACCCTAGAAAAGGTTAGTATTCAATGACCTTTGTGCTGATATTATCCGTTTATCTGCCCCTTGATCGTGGTTTGATGTCTTTTTTGTTTGGACTGTAGGAAGATGTTGCTGAAAGCAAACTGGAGATAGAGCGAATTAGAAGTGACACTAATCAGCTGCAGTCCATGACAGTGAAGGAGCTCAAGGAGCTCACAAGGTTCAACCTTCCCCTAGCCTACCCTTATTGTCAGTCGGAGAAAATTGATTTGCCCCTTTAATTTAATTATTTTGTGAAATAAATTTGAAGGAGGATGGGAGTTTCAGTTTCTACGAGGGGTAACAAGAAAGATTTAGTATCGGCCCTGATGGATTCTCTGGGCGAGGAAGTAAATGGTACGGCTTACTTGCACACTTGTAGTAGTACCATTGTACTAAATCCATGCTTTCTTTTTATAAATTCTTTAAAAGTCAAAACAGAAATGATGAACTAATGCATGTACTTCCACAAAGTCATTGTTCCTATTATGGCCCCTGCACCAGTCACATAAGACAATGTTCAGGTTTGTCCCTAGAAATTCTGCTGTAGGTAGCCATAGAAATAGTGAGCCAATCCATGTAGCCATGTACGTACTTCAATATAATGTTGCAGAAACATTTTAGCTGGAGGGTGGTTTCCTTTTCACAGGTAAAGAGGGAACATCATCAGTTGAGAAGATTTGCCTGTCAGAAGTACCTTCGAAAAGAAAAGGTGGTGCTTCATTAGTAGTTGAACAAAAAATAGAAAGTTCTGAGGTTATTTCTGAAGCTCCTAGCAAGAGAAGTAGAACAAAGCAGAAGTCAATTAAGAGCACCACTCTTGAGGAGAATTCTGTGACTAATGTCAAGCTAAATAAGACATCAATCCAGAAGGAAACACTTGTTGGTACGCTCACTCTTTCACCAATTTTTACTTGATCAGTTTTTCGGTTGGAAAACTACTTCTCTCTTGGCTAACTGTGGATGATCTATCACAGTCCAAGGCGCTGTTGCTAAGGCAGGAATGGGTCTTACTGCAGACCATGATGAGCCTTGGACTGTACTTGTACACAAGAAACCACAACCTGGGTGGATTCCATACAACCCTAAGGTCATGAGGCCTCCACCTCTTAGCAAGGATACAAGGGCTCTAAAGATTCTATCATGGAATGTCAACGGTTTGAAAGCTTTACTCAAATCAAGGGGCTTCTCTGTTCATCAGTTAGCACAGAGGGAAGATTTTGATGTGCTATGCCTGCAAGAGACAAAAATGCAGGCAAGATATAAGTTTCTTTTTGTTAATGCAATTTAATCATGTAAAGATAAGACAAACATGTTTTGTTTTGGGCAACGATGGAATGTTTTATCCTCTCTGAATTGTTTTCTGTACTTCCTTCACTGCTATATTTTTTAGCCAGCAATTGCACTATTTTGAGCAGGAGAAGGATGTTGAACTCATTAAGGAAAGTCTGCTTGAAGGCTACACCAATAGCTTCTGGACATGCAGTGTATCAAAGCTTGGATATTCGGGAACTGCAATAATTTCACGAGTATGCACTACCATTCTTGCACCCTAACACCATCACCATTGCCAAATGCTTCACACATACAAATAAAACACCTATGAATTTTAATTGGTTTGTTTTTTTTAATTGCCTTTCAACCAACTGCAAGGAAACCTGAAAGGAAATGGAAAAAAGGAACAAAGTTTCCAAAATTCCCCCTTACCGCCTTACCTAGGAATAACCCATTATACCAGCTTCATTGATATTGATGTTTAATTTTTGGCCCTTTAATCCCAGTTTAGTCGAAACTTAGAAAGTAAGTGATAGAAGCACTTACACCAAAATACAAAAGAAAACAAGAAGATCCAAAGACACAAGACAGAAGAAAAGAGCATTGACGCAGTTCCATTTTGGACTAGTATAGCTGAACTTCCATAGTTTTTGTGAAATGTCTTGCCCCAAGGACCTCTCCTTGCTGAAATCTAAACCCAGCTTCACGAGAATTTACTTTAGTAAGAAAAGTATCAAATGTCTAAAATCTCTAGCTCAAAAATACCTTCACATTTGATAGTTTGCTTCTTCTTGATCCTTATATTAATACTTGGCAGTTGGCACCTGATTAATCACTGTGCCATGTTTTCAGATTTTTTTGATCAATATATTAGACAAGGAGATCCATTATATTGCGATGATGGCTTTTCTTCAGTTTAATTTTCTACTGGTCCTATTGATCACGTGTTCACATTGAGCATAGCAACATTTTTCTTCTCAAATACAGTGCTACATGACTTTGGTAAACATTTTTGTGTATTATATTTTGTTTCTATTCATCATGTGTCCTGCATTTTCTATAGGTGAAGCCACTCTCTATCAAGTATGGGCTTGGTGTACCAGACCATGATACGGAGGGGAGGATTGTGACAGTGGAGTTTGATGATTTTTACTTGCTAACTGCTTATGTACCAAATTCTGGTGATGGTCTAAGAAGATTGGTAATTCATTGTTTTTTTTCTTTTCATTCTGGTATACATTACTTGAGATTAAAATCCAAAATCCATGACCATATATTACCATGCAGACTTACAGGGTCACAGAGTGGGATCCATGCCTTGGTAACTACATGAAAGTATGCCACTTTTTTTATTCCGGTTATTATTTTATAGAGTTTTCTTATACTTTATCCATTTTCCGTCATGTTTTTTTACTGGAAGAAAACAAAATAATTCCTTTTACCTTTTTTTTTTCTTCATTTTTTACACTGTTGATTGTTTTTCTTCCTAGTCCTTATGTTTATATGACATGTTCTTCCACTGGTACCATTAGTTGTGGATATCTGTTTCTTTGCGGTTGCATGTAGGGTTGATGAGTTTTCCTTATATACATTTGCACATACCAAATCTTACTATGAAACACGAAGAGGTAAGTAACATCTATTTACTATATATATCATGTTTTGAAAATTGTGTAAATCACTATTAAGGAAACCATAGAAGCACCTCCCATAAAAGAAAAGTCCTTGTTAGAACTTTGGGGGGTACATGTCAAAATTAGAGGGTGGCCCCCTAAAATATACATCAATAATTAATTAGAACTGTGAACTTTGAAATTGTTTAACCAACACATTTTGGCATCTTTCATTGTGCATCATACACCTTTATGGGCCATTGTCAATCCCTTCGTTTACATTACCAATCAAGTTAGCATATTTGAACATCTTTCATTGTTTTGTGGGATGTGTGTTGCTAGTTACAAACTAATGCCATCTGAACCCTAGATTCCTAGTATATTTCTGTGCAACTGTCATCTTGTGCAAAACTACCCTGCCACTTGCCAGCCAGAAATGCAGACTATGTTCAAACATGATGTCACCTCTCCTGCATTTACCTGGTTTTAGCAGCAACTAGCAACCATTGTACTTCCAAGTGCCGAATGGCATGTTTCTAACAGAACCTGACAAATTTCTTATGATTATGTAGGAGTTGGAAAAATCGAAGCCTGTCATACTAACCGGTGATCTTAACTGTGCCCATCAGGAGATTGATATCCATGATCCTGCTGTAAGTAATCATTAGTTTGAATCATCTCAATATTTGAATATTGTTTCATGCAAAAGCACTGTAGTCTTATGCTTAAATGTATGTGTTGTGAGGGGCACCTAGCCCCTTGGGCCGTCAGAAGTGTCTGGTAGGTCTTAGAGTAGGCCAAATAACATACTGGAGTATGTATAAAGGAATACACCGAGATACTTTTATCTTTTGCAATTATTGAGGGGCGGGATAGGAAATTCCCATTCTGCCACATTTATGTACATAAACCCCTAAGGGGGTATGAGGCAAGGGGACTAACTTATTTTTACTCACTAGCTCTCTCTCTCACTACTGGCTCTCTCCAGCTCTCTTGGTTTCATATCCCAAGGGGGTATGGTTTATGTGGTATTGCACTGGTGTAGGTTACAAGTTCATTTCTGACCTTTGCTCGTTATGTTGTTAAACTATTAGTGGGGCTTGAACTAAACATCTCAGGGGTGAAGATAGCCGCACTAATGCTTAGTTTGTTCAAATGATTGTCAATCTGAAAACTACATAAGCAATCAATATGTAATTCAAAAGGTGATGTGTATTATGCAAAATTGCTATGCACAACATGCTAACAGTATTTTACGTTGCGTTCGTTACTTCAGTGTCCAAAAATATGCTTGTTACGTATTCATTGTCAACATCCTTATGAGAAAGTACAGTTACTGAGAAATCCTTGTTCAGATTGTGAGAAATAAATAACCTACATTGTGTTGCAATCATGCGAGTTTTTTTATTGACCTGTACACCTTGTCTAGATCATAGATGTGCCCGCTAGCATGGACCATATTGTGATAAATGATATCGTTTTCACTTTAACTTCCCTAAGTTTTCCATTTTAGATTTTCTTAATTCATGTTTAATAATATTTGCCCAGGGAAATCGTAGAAGTGCAGGCTTCACAAACGAGGAAAGGGAATCATTCGAGACTAATTTTTTGTCCAAAGGGTTTGTCGATACGTTCCGAAAACAGCATCCCAATGTTGTCGCGTATAGTTACTGGGGGTATAGGCATAATGGCCGGAAGACTAATAAAGGTACATCCGTACATGTACCCAATGATATGAGCTTTTACCTTACCATAAGAAAAAAAACTGAAAATAATTTTTTATATGTATTTATTATTTAGCATGATTACTGAACAACCACTTACACCCAACTATTTTGTTTAAATAACACATTCCGCACAGATTAGATCATCCAAATTAGGCTCTATTGTTTCGGCATAAACAGAAGGTTATGCTCAATTGCTCATGATTTTTTGTGCTATGTTGCATTTGTCTGTTAATGGATTTCGCAGGTTGGCGCCTGGATTACTTTCTTGTGTCAGAGTCCATCGCAGAAAGAGTCCATGATTCATATATTCTTCCAGACATATCTGCTAGTGATCACAGCCCACTTGGCCTCATACTGAAGCTCTAGGCCGCACCTCAGGCTGTACACAACATGCAATCTTATTTCTGGGGTTCATCTATTGTGTCGCTTGTCTGCTGGTTCCTGTTTGAGCAGATCTCTGACAGGGCGTCTGTGATTTTGTATTAGCGAAACAACAGGTACTGCTGTAATGGCTGTGGATTGGTCATTATACCGATCCAATATTGGCTGGGCAGATTTCAATATGTAGGAATCTAGGTGATGACCTACGGACAGTTATGCTGCCTTTGTTGACATGTACTAACCGACCATTCATGTGGTTGCGCTGTTCTAGCTCAGCATAAGCATTAGGGGAAAACCCTGTGTCGGCTTATGAATACTGAGACATGTCAAAATACACTGAACTATTCCTCTTATGTGTTTGTGTTGTTGAAAGTTTGTGCATAAGGCTCCGTTTGGAATGGAAGAAAATTTGTTCTCACGTTCATGTGGGAATTGAACTATTTTTATAGTATTCATGTGAAATTCCGTGTTCTAGACAGTTCCAAACGGTTTAAAAAAAAAAGCCTAATTGCAAAAATGTGCAACAACCTGAACATAGAAACTGGCTTATCTCGAAGAGTAGCAGCAGCACAGCCGATTCACCTATATTGTGTTATGGGATGTGTTGTTGCTCCCATAGCCATAGAGAACAAGAAGTCTTTTAATAGGTACCAGGTTACTACTAGATACCATATCCATCTTCGACTCATTCTCCCAGCTCTCTCTTCTGTTCAAAGATTTCCTTCCACCGCTCGCTCCCACTGCTCATGCACTCCGCACCATGCTTGCTCCAAGTCCGCGTCGTCGCTGTCGCGACTTCACACCGCCGGGCGCCAAAGGTTGGTGGTGGTGGCGCGACTCGACCACTCCCCACTCTTCACCCTCCTTTCCATCTCCCAAGAGCAAAAGCTTGCCAAATTGCTAGGTCTCCTCTTCTATTTTATGCTGATTCCCAAACTACATTTCTTGTTTCACAATTTGCGCACATGGCAACCAATCCACCTCGCGAATTCCTGCCTCAGTTCCCAAGGATTCTTTAATTGCCGATTGTTTGATTTGTATCATTCTTTCTTGTGTGTAATCCGATCACTGTTTCTTTAATTGCCGATTGTTTGACGGCGGCGCAGGGTCGTGGTGAGGACGGTGTCGAACCAAAATTGAGGAGTGAGTTGAAGATGGGTTGTTCTAAGGGACTGTTTGGTTGGTGCCTAAGTTTGCCATGCTTAAGCTTAGGCAATATGTGGCTGCCACAGAAAGTGTGGCTAACAAAATCGAAGTCACACTTGTGACAAAGTTTGGCAAGAAACTGAGTCTATGATGTGTGGGGCCGGGTGCTAAGAAAGTATGGCATGCCACAGTTACGTCAGTGAACCAAACAGCTACCTAAAAACCGTGGCACGTCTAACTTGTGGCTAGGCAACTTCTGATCATAAACCAAACAAGCCCTAAGATTGGTACCGTGGCAACGTGAAAAGATCGTGGGCAGCGCCTGAGGTGAGGACGTGGAGCTGAAGGCCTTCTCATGCCTGCCATGAAGCCACCCCCATTCCCACTCCATAAAACTCCACAAATCCCGCCCCGACCCTCTCCCTATTCCCTTCTCGTCACCAATTTCTCTCCTTTCAAGAAGGGCTCCTTTAATGTACCTAAAAATAAATATAAGCTATTCATTTTTTTATCCAATATATTATATTAGTTAGAATTTAATTATCCTACTGCCGATAATATTTGCAATAGAATCCTGAGAGAGAAAATTATAAAGAAAATACATTGCATAAGAGTAATTTTCACAAACGTCATTCAAAGATAGTTTCAAACGTTAATCTTCTTCAGGGACTCGCTGAACGCGGTTCACGAGCGCTGAGTTCATCTTCTTCAGGGACTCGCTGAACACGCGGTTCACGAGCGTTGATCTTGCAGATGTACTCCGTGTCCGGCGACTCCTCGGGGGTGTCCATGGTGAGAAGCTGCTCGTCGATGTTGTCCGCGATGAGCACGGCTGCTGCGCTGGCCTGCTGCGCTTTCCACGACTTCAACGCGAAGAAGCATTCTTGAGGGGCCATGAATAATGCCACATAATCACATTCTTTACAGCTAAAATTCTGTAAAAGATTCATTTTTTGTTCCCTGCAACAACTCGATTGCCTGTATTGAGGTGGCGGTTGCGTTAATGCTTAATCAGTTTCATCTCTTCCTTTGCGTCTCATCGCGGACAACATGGACACCCTCAGGAGTCAGGAGTCGTCGGACATGGAGTACCTATTGCTAATTTAATTTGCTTTTATTTTTTGTTGTTTACACGTTGTTCTAAGGTAAAAATATTACCCTTACCATATTTGACTTTTAAATGATTATTTTATTAAAAATAATTAAAATAAAAGTAAAAGTAAGCTTTGCTGAATGTAGAATGAATAAGCACCGGAATTTACAAAATTAAATTGAAAAATTCAAATATTCTATCGCGGACATGCAAATTCGAAAACATAATTTGTTTGTATATAAAAATATATATGTTTTTGAAATTATGGTAGAATCAGATTCTATGATTCCAATCTTACAATCCAAGTCAGTCAAGCGAAAAAACAATTCTAAGGTCCTGCTTATCTCGGCTTGAGCTTTTAGCTTCTAGCTTATTTTTTACTATTATAAATTTAGTCTTTTTCTGATTTTTTTTGAGTTTTTTGTTCTTTTTTCCGTATTCGTTTGCATTGTCTGTGATGAGCTAATATATTTTTTCTATTTTTAAATTTAATTATATCAAATAAATCACTTTTAGTTACAATATAATTTTAGTTATAAATCGGTATTTTTCAGGCTAAATAAGTGATATCTAAGTGGAATCGCCAACCGGGCGACTAGTAATTTTGGTTGTGTTCTAGCTCTGTTTTTCTGACAGACTGTAGGTTTGACCGGTCAGAAACCGAAGCCCTAGGTACGTGTCCAATCCTCTGCCGTACTTATCCAAGGTGGACCAGCCGACCTGTCTCACGCCGGTCAGAGTCAGTGAGAGTCAGAGGTACAAGCATACAATTGTACTCCTGAATCCTGATATTTCTATTCGGATAATATTAAAACTCATAAAGTTTGCATGGGCCCAGCTCTCTAAGTACATCCCTGTCCTGTCCGGCTGTCCCCAAGGTGAAGGAAGAAAGATCCCAGAGCCGGTGGTAAACAGAGAAAAATCATTTGTCCATTTAATACGTAAAAGTTGAAATATAGATAAATTATTTGTCTATTATTAATTTAAAATTTTAGGTGAACCAGTTAATACATGCAGCTCAATATGATATCGAATTCAAGATATCTTGAATTACTGACCTGGTTGACATAATTAAAAATAATAATTGTAACATGCTTCTATTCCACGTATTAGATACGAGGGAATCTACAAGTGAGGAGATATTAAATTATAAGTGAATTGTTTGTATTTTTGTTAGATTAAGTTTTAAGTGAATTAATTGATTCATGCAGCTTAACAGTAAGGATTTTACATAAAATTCAAAAAAGACTCAATTTTTACAAGAATTGAGGAATATTCCAACGTTTTAAACGGGGCTTATGGTGGTGATCGGTTCGGCTGAAAGCCTCATGGCTTATGGCTGAAAACACTGTAGCTGACTGAAAAAAACACTGTAGCTGACAGAGGCTTATTTACCATAATTAAATTTAAAAAAATTTAAAAATAGAAAAAACATATTAGCCCATCACGTATAATGTAAACAAATACGAGGAAAAAAAGAACCGGTAAAAAACTAAAAAAAGCCAAAAGTTCAAAAAAAGACGAAATTTATGAATAGTGCAAAAATAAGCTGAAACCAGAAACTGGAGCCATATTGATCGGGGCCTATGTCACAATCATCAGTTATGCAATCAAGATATTGTAAGATAATGGCCAAAAAAACTTATCCGGCGCATGCAGCGAGAAATATGTCAACCAATCCTTCAGTCGCAGTCGTCCAGCAAGTCTGAAACTTTGACGCTCTAGTCAATTCATAGGCCTCAGGTTGCAACTGTGAGGCAGTTTTGACACGAGGGTACTTCCTCTACGCACTGCTCGCTCGTATGTCTTGTTTTTGTACCGTTTTGATGTGACATGGGCAGATCTGAAATGACAATATTGAGCATATTGGAGTAAGAACGTGCCGCCTAGCTTTTTTACTTCTACCATGCTACAGTAATTTATTTTTAAATAAATAATGCATCTTTTTAAAAATAAGTCTATAAATTAATTTTAGTAGACATTGTATTGACTTCAACTATATCGGCTAAAATCGCATACAACCGTCTCTCTCTTCATAATTTCTCAAACAAAACAGTCAAAATTTAAAAAACATAATCCAAAAATCATAAATCATAACTTTAAAAAAAACACCCCTTGACTAAAAGGTCGGCCTTTATAGCTGCTTGCTATACAAACAGCCGTGCTTTATGTTCCATCCTTCTGAAATTGTTCATCAAACATGTTATTACATACATTGATCTGAATTCGTTACAAATTGATAGTCGAATCATTCACAAAAACTAAAGCGAAAAAGCATATACATTTGCTGAGTACAACTAGAAAATCAACACCTCAGAGAAAGAAGCCAGATCAGACCACTGATGGAAAGGAGGAAGTTGGCAAAGATGCTTGCGTGCACCCCTTCCAATAAAGCTCAAGATGTCAATCGATTCTAGGGACAGCGTTTACTTACCCTTCTGTGGCCCCGTTTTTTTAGCTTCTAAAAGCTACTTTTCGACTTTTCTATAATAACTAGTTTTTAAATGGAATATTTTTTTAAGATAGGATCTACTAGTTAATTGTAGTACATACTTTAATGATTTCATTTATATCGGCAAAAACCACACGTGAGTTTCTGTTACTTTGTAATTTCTCGTATAAACAGCCCAAAAGCCACAAGCCGCAGCCAAAAAGAACATGCTCTGTACTTGCCTTAAAAGAGAGGGAAGCGGCCTTTGCTTGCAGGGCAGAGCTTCCAGCAAAATTTCGCTCTGTTTGTCTCCCATTCTCGCCGCCTCCCTTCGCCTAGGGCTTCTCCGTGGCAGAGCAGTACTACTTATCTGTTGCTCCCATCACCAGCTATTACTTGCTAGTACGAGAGCAATAACCAGTAGGCAGTAATGTGGCTCTGTGATGAGAGGCATGAGAGCTAACGCGAACAAGCGGTGAAGTCGCATGTGAGCAGAGAAGATGGCAAGTGCTTCGGTGTAAGATCGACAATGCAGTGGAGTTCGGCCGTGCTAGCTCGTGTGCTCGTGCAAACGTAGCAACCTGCAAGTTGTAGCGTCAGGTCGGAAAGATGCAGCAAAGAGCAAAAATTTTACAAGCAGTGGCCAACAAGCCCAGACCAAGTGTCCAACTAATGGCCCCACCAGGTCCACTTGCTCCAAATAAGAAGTTGCTTGTGTTAACCATGTCTCAAGCCGTTGCCTGTCACTAACACAGTAGTATCACATTCGTACCTCTCAAATGTAAAGCAATAAAACAAGTGCTTGCTATATACTCCCTATCTTTTAAAATATAAAACATATAGTTTTTTAGTTTTATTTCAAAATATAATATGTGTATGCAACTTAAATGATATTTTCTCTCTGTTGTCCTCATTTATCTTTCCCACTCTTCAACATTAATGAGTAAACACTCACCCATTCGATTCTCTCTCTTATTCACTCATATCGAAAACATGACTTTCCATCAATTGCACTGGTATAACAAGGAGCCAAGTTCAGATTCTTTGATTGCCAAAGTGGATGCACCTTCTCATTAGATGGATTAGTACATTTTGAGCTATAGTCAGACGCAGTCTTGTTTGTTATCACACCAGCAATATTTTCATTCTAGTCCTACACCTCAGCAACAGTACCCTACTCTTCAGCATGATCAGATATTCAGTCTCAAGGAGCTGCCTATTTCACATGTATCTCAGATGGAGTCATAGTTAGATGGTGTGAAGTCTTTGATGATGGTGCCATAACTGCATGCATGCATAAGTTAAGCACTCTCCAACTAAATAATTAGTGATTAATAGTAATCACTAATGGGGTCATATTTTAGCCATAGCATACAGAAATCAAAAGAACACCTGGAAGTCCCAAATAATGCACGTCCAGCAACCATGGCTGAAGCATGGCGTGCTCAGTCAAATAACTGATCAATAAAGGAACATGCACGACCGCAAGCAAAACCGGCTGTAGCACTCAAACCGCCCACGTCTTGCCATGCCCATGTCCTACACATCTGTATGCATGTGCGTGCTGCATCGGCAGTTTTCAAAAAACTTAGTGAAAAGAAAATTAAAGAGAGGAGTTGCCATAACTTCCCTCCATGAACCACTGTCTCATCTTTGCTCTATAAATAGGGGGTGAAGAGTAGAGAAGAGAGGGGGGGGGGGACATTTGGCAGGAGAAGGAAACATTGGGCAAACTTTAGGAGAAAAGAAGACACACAAAACATACTTGAAAAGAAGAGAGTGAGCCAAGCCAGGGAAGAAGGTGAAGTCCTTGCTCTTTTTCTTCCTCTTCTCCTTCACCCTTCATTTCGACCATCGCAGTACAAACCAAGAGGCGTTCTCCTTATCTCCCCTTTCCCTGTTAATAGAATTCATATGTTCAGTGTGTAACCTGTTAATAGTAGTTCTGTGTGTTAATTTGTATCTATATGTGTGTTTGTGTGTGAGTTATCTAGCCTTTAACCATTCTCTTGTCTTTTCATCTCTGGTACATAGTTTTAGATTTAGTTTACCATTTTATTCCAGTTTCGGTTGAGTTAGCTTTAGCACTATAGGTATCATGGTCATTTCTCTCCACCTTCCTCTTGGTTTTATAACTTTTTATTAAATCTCCATGTGTGATAAAAATGCATCTTATAAAGAGAAACGGAGGGTCCAGGATATTACCCGTAAGGCTGTAATGTGGAATATGGTATAAATATGTAAATATCGACGTCACATATCTTTGTAAATCAAACTTCAAATTGGGCGCATGGTGATCCATGCTTCGAATGCACTAATACATGCAACAGTCATCGCCGTTGTCGTCTAAGAAGAAGATCCCGCCGTGAAGTCGACGTTGTAGACCTCGCTCATGTCCGGCTGGAAGAGACCGAAGTGCTGCTCGACGCCCTCGGGCTTCTGGTTCTCGTTGAACATGGCAAAGATGTACGTCTCCACGGCCTTCCCGGGCCGCCGCGGCGTGCCGCGCCCGACGTGCGACACCAAGTTGTTGTTGTACGCCGCCGCGTTCTCCACGCTGGCGCCGGCCCCGCCGCCGCCCGACGGCCACCCGGTCTCCGACACCACCACCTCCACCCCCTGCCCGCCGGCCTTCTCCACCGCCGCGTACACCGCGTCCAAGATGGCGTCGAACATGTTCGTGTACGCCACCCCACCGTCCGTCACGCCGACCGCGGCCGACGACGATAGCAGCGCGTAGTCGAGCGGCACCGATGACGGGTCGGCCGAGTACGCGAAGTAGGGGTACACGTTCGCGAGCAGCGGCGTGCCCCTGGACGCCAGGAAGGAGACGATCGGCCCGACCACCGGCAGCGCCGCCTCAGAGAACGCGCCCTGCGACGGCGGGTACGAGGACCCGAGCACCGACGTTGCCACGGCCGTCGTGACCGGCACGCTGAGCCCCGCGGCCCGCAGCGCGGACTCGAGGTTCTGCATGGCGGGGAGGACGCTCGCCGCGTCGTCCCCGGGGATGACCTCGTTGCCGGCGTTGATGTAGCGGAAGCGCACGGCGCTGGCGAAGGGCTGGACGTAGGACTGGACCCAGGACGCTGCGAACGAGGTGTTGGAGGCGAGGCGGGCCAGGTCCTCGTTGAGCGTGCCGAGGACGACGCCGAGGCCCGAGCCGCGGAGCGCGCCGAGGACCGTGGTGTCCGGGTGGAAAAGGCGAACGTCGGTGATGTTCTTGGCTCTGTACAGGGCGATCACCTTGTCCGGGGACGGGAGGTTGTTGCCGATCATGCCATAGTTCACACCAATGCCTTCGACTCCTGCGTACATGAACACGTTACACATGAACAGTAAGCACGAAGTTTGCAGTGTGTAAATACACAGGTACGAAATATACATGTATTTGGTTGATCGGTTCTTTTTTCCCTTTTCCTTTTCAATTTAGTTCCAGCTCGATGAAAGATTTTTTTTACCAATTGTAGGAGTCAGAATGGAAGGGGCAGACCATGAAATGGTAATTCTAATCGATCCAAAGTTACTATCCTTAATTAAGATGTGCACTCTATAACCGAACATTAGGTTGCCTCTCCTGACAGGTCGCTGATGTGTTACCAAATAATTGAAACAAAACAGTAAAGTCGGTAGATTGACAGGGAAATAAAGATGCCAAGAAATATCTGCACAGAAACTAAGCATTCATGCATGCAAATATTATCCGTGGATACCATTTGTCAAGAGGATTAGAGTAGACATCGTAACCAATAACACAATGGACGAAACAAAACAACCACCTCCAACAGCAGGCAATAAATAACCCAAACAACTGTAATAAATCTATTTTTATAATTTTTTATGTTGATTTGGTTCTAAAAAAATATTTCTCAAGTTTTCACCAAATTGATGGTTTTCACTAGACATATCCCCTTTCATATTTTTTTCCCTAATGATGCAAAATCGAAAAAAAGATAAGGAAAACATAGCCAGCAGAAGGAACCATGAACTTAACAATTTATAGGAAGCTCTTCCAATGAAGATCGGATTTCAGGAAAAAAAAAAGGAGCAAAATTGGGCGGCGTATTTGGTATAACTTGAAGATCGGTCTCCACAGATCTTCAATTCTTAGCTGGTTTTCACATGATATTTGCCCTATTTCATATATGCAAGAGCTATCATAGTGGTAATTAAAGATTTGGCCTACGTAACCCAAAAATCTTCCCCTGTTCTCATATTTGCCCAAATTGTAGGAGCAACGAACTAACATCGACACAGACTGAAGAAAATACAACATGCAGGGCAAAAACACCGAAACCGATTACTGGTGCAAAGATAAACTACATACGTTAACATCAAACAATGATTTAGCAACGCAACAATCAAGCGATGATCAGTAATAAACCAGTAACTGACTCACCTGAGATCGACGAGCATAGCATTAAGCTGCAGGCAGCAACCCACAAAGCGATCATCATCCTGCCTATGTTTAGCAGCAGCAGCAGCAGCAGCACCAGCACAAAACTATCTGAAAATATCTCCTTTTTTCTTTTCTTTCTGAATCTGAGTTCTCTCCCTCGCCGTGCGGTGCGCTATATATAGTGGCTTCGGAAAGGGAAGCAACCACCGGAGGATCACGACCCTAGGGATCCTACGTGCGAGTGGGGGTGGCGTACGTGCGTCCGCATCATACGGACACCGAACGGCACGACCAAAAACGTTTCACGTGGGTCGCGGTGTTCGGGTAATGGAGATGGACGACTGAACGAACGAAACTGGTCCATCGCACCGGACGGCGTCATGCACGATCACGAGTTCGCGCGCTACAGTACCACGTGGGCTTCCAAACCCTATACATATAATCTGGCTCCAAATTCTTCAGGTTTGGTATGGTGCTTTGAGCGAGATTTACTCCACCATGATTATCGATGATAATAAGGGCAAACATCGCGTGTTTCTCTGGAAGGAATTTCACCCTTGAACCCACTCATTGGTAAGAAATCTTTTGCTCGTAGTTACTGTAATATCTATGGAATGCATTCTTTTGTGGATAAAAATGGAAATTGATAATATTATTTGGCTCTATCGTTCTTTGATGCCTTCGGTATTACTTGTGACAATGCAGACACCTAGAGGTTTAAGAGAAGTTACACTTGGTTGGTACTTGCAGCTATTGACAAGCAGTTTTGCTGTCTGCCCAGGACATCATATATTTTTGTTCTATTTTGTTTAATTTGTTGCATTCAATTAATCTTTCTGTGCTCTTTCATATTTTCGGCAGCATATCGGCCCTAAAGCTGTAGGAAGACCAGAGTCATAAGATTAACACAGTACGTCTTGGCAATTATCGAACTGAAAACCTGTAATTTGATTCCCATTCAGCTCGAGTGCGTAACAAACCTGTTAAAAATTGGGAGGATAATAATCATTCATAACAACCATAAAGATTTTGTACAAACTGGTATACAAACATTAGAGAGACGTCTTGTATCAAACAAGATATGACTGGATCTTTTTTCATTTGAAACGCGAAATATGATCGAATTATTGAACCACCAAACATTTTCTATACATATGATAGGCGTGAAACACATTAAACTGCTTAACACGCTCAATAAGTCTTCCTCCAAACGATCAACTAAAATATCTTCATTGAACTCACTAATGTTACAGCAGCATGCATAAGAGCACATGGGGCTTAGAAGATGTCTAACCATTACGAGAAAGAAAGAAAAAAAGAGAATCTGAAAGAAAAAAAGAGAATCTGTCTAGGCTTTGGCATCTCCTTTTGGTTGACCAAGAAGAGATGGTCGATAAAGTGAGTGGCCCTGTGCCATCTCAATTCTTTCACGTGGATCATACATTGTTTCATCTCTTATAGCCTGAAGAATCGAATCAGTAGGAAATTCCCTGTGCATATATGTAAACAAATCAAGTCAGTTGATTAAGGCAACCCTGAGACTAGCAATCGGCCAAGAGAATGAAGATATCTGGGATGGTTACATAGGTCGTTGACAGAAGATAATCCAATAAAAAGTAATTGAACTAGATCACATGGGCTTTTGTTACATCATAAAAAAATCAAGGAGAGTTCTTACCTCTTGATCAAAATTTTATATAGTGTTTTCAGGATTGGGCACAGCTCAACCGGCGCAACAGATTTGTTGGCTTCTGGATGCATTACACTTAAACTATCCTGTCTCAGAAGTTCATAAAATGCATCAACTGCAGATACACCCTGAATGAAACGATAACACAGTTTAGTACATGACCAATCTTGTGGCACATTTCCACAGCTTTTGAAAGTTCACATAACAATCAAAATGAAAGTGCAAACCTGAATGGTCCCTTTGCCTGTTATGCTGTCACCCATTTCTAGAGTCAGTTCCCCTTTAGCTAACTTCTGTCCATACCAGGCATTGCGACCTTTCAACAATGTGACATAAGTGTCAGCTAATAATGGTCCAGCAAGTTTTTCAGGCTCTTCTTCCAGAAGGTGGGTGATGTAGATCATTTCAGATGTGCAAAGTGCAAAGTAAACAGACTTGCTGGTTGCACTCTCATTGGTCAGTGCCGCCACCATACCTACAAGATAGCAGGATGTTCAGTAAACTAATGGAAGAAGAGGCAACGAAAAAACATCTACAGGGTGATTGAACGCCCAGCCATGCTCACAGAAGAAAGTTCCACGTGTCATGCTTATCTCATCACTTCATATCTATTGGATCTTTCTTCTGGATAATATGGGGGCAGTTAAGATATCACTAAGTGTCTTTTTTTTCCCTGTGGCATTGTATTTCGTAGGAAGCAGTGCATGAGAAAACATTATAACAACACAAGGTACTGACTTCTGAGGACATCAATTACTTTGAGCATGTTCCAACATATGAGGGCAAGTTCTATGCCAAAGGTCACAGCAATATATGGTTTTACAGTGGCTACAGAACATTTAAAAAGAAAGGCAGTGAGACAAGTAAATAGAAGTTACCAGCACCAATGGCGTATACATTTTTCAAACCTCCCATGACTTCGTGAGTAATGAGGTCACTATTATCCCACACAATAAAATGAGGCTGTCTCAAAAATTTAGCAAGAGGTTTTCTCCATTTATCAGCTCCGCAAATACGAGCATTTGCATATTCTTTATTATAAATTTCAGAAGCGATATTAGGGCCACCAAGATAAAGAATGTTCTCCAATGGAACTCCAGCTGCATTAAAACCAATAATACATAAACCACAAACAGAAGTCAGAGATGGAAAGTGAAATACGTAAGAGCTAACTATGAAAACTCAGCACACACCGCATGGAATGGAGTTTGAACATAAAATTCTGAAATGGGCTAAATAAAAGCTGAACAAAAGCATTGAATTGTTATGTGAGAAGAAAGAGGAAACTAGTTTGTGCTACTAATCCAGGAGGAGACTGCTAAACTGAACATGTGATGGCTAAAAGGATTTCTGAGCAACAGAAGAGATGAGTCATGACCAATAACTTAATTGCAAGGTCAACAATTGGTTCTCTCTCCACATGTTGAAGAAACATAGAGAAGATTATATTAAGTCTAACCATGCCAATGAGTACAGTTTAACAGATGATTCAATCAGCAAAAAGGCATTCCTGGAAATTTAGAAAGATTCATCTCTGAAGTTCATTTTTCTCCAATTAAGCAGAAAGAATTTTTTTCATGTAAATTTTTGACACCAATACAACAGATTACATCTTGAATTCGTAATAATTTATAACTTAGTTTCCAGAAGACCGATAATAGCCATTGCAGGTACCAGATTGAGGAAGCTCATGGTTAGAGCTTCTAGTTCGGTATAATTGCGGAGAACCAACAATAGAGGACAACTTCAATTCAGTAAGGAAAGAACAAAATTGTATGATTGGGCAAAGAAAAGGAAAGGAACCTCACTTGCATTGCTAATCATCTGTGTCGGGGTAATGATCCGCGGCACGGGATCCAGGGACGCCTCTATCCCTTTGGCCAGCGAGATGATGACCGGGACAGTAATCCTCTCCTTCCAGTACCTCCCAATCTCCCCAAACACATCCCTTGTCTCCGTGGAGGGCAGCCCGTTGATGACAATGTCGGCGTCCCAGACGGCCTCCTGCAGGTTGGTGACGACCTTGAGCGGGCAGAGCGGCGTGTCGATCATGTTGAGGCAGAAGCCGTCCCTGAGTATCTCGTCGGCGTAGAGTATGCGGTCGCCGAGGCGGCCCTCAACGTACTTGAGGTAGGCGCATCGGCGGATCAGCCGGCGCAGGACGTCCTCGCGGGCGTTGATGACCTCGAAGAGGTGCTCGGCGGTGGCGCGGTCGACGGCGCGGCCCGGGCGGCGCCAGATGCGGACCTGCACCTTGTCGCGGAGGTGGCCGTAGGCGTCCTGCAGGAGCGCGCAGAAGACGCTGCCCCAGGCCCCGGCCCCGACGCCGACGATCCGGAGCGGGTCGCCGTCGGCCTTGCCCAGCTGCCGCCGCAGCTCGTCCAGCTTCTCCTCCACACCCCCATTGGCATGCCCGTTCGTCGGGTAGCCCGCCGGCGCGTGCGGTCCCTCCTCCGCTCCGCCCATGGCTTCCTCCCCTTCGACTCTTCCCTTTCCTTCTCGCCGCAAGCAAGGAGAGCAAGCCCAAGTGCGCAAGCTACTACATGGCCTACTTGGCTTGTTCTAGGATGGGCAGGGCAAAAAAACAAAAGCAAGCTGCTGTAACTAACCAGGAGAAGAAGGAAAAAAAGACGCGATTTGCGGGAGTTTGGCCGCCGAACTACGACGAGGTGACAAGCTGTCAGCCGGAGAGACCGAGGCGGGCCGCGGCTGGCTGGCTGCCGGCCCTTGGGACGGTTGCCGGTTGGTGCGCGGTTGCACGTCTCGGGTCGGGCGAGTATTAGCTTAGCTCGCGAACAAGGCGGAACAAACAGCTACCGGCGGAAAGCGAGACATGGCGGGGAAGGGAAGAGGATTTACCCGTGGTGATTGCTTATACGGTACTAGAGGTGCGGATCGGACCGGGTCATTTCGGGTCAATCCGAGGCCTAATCAGTCCGACACAGCCTAAGCACGGTTTAGATATTCCACGTGGTGGGCTAGGCTGACAAGACGCAAACGTAGGATCAAGTCGAGCCTAGAAAAACAGCCTGACGAGCGGCACAGTCTAGTCCTGCGTAGCATGTCATAACTGGACCGGCCCAATATGGCACGGAGGGCACAGTCGACATGGTGAGCATGGTAGGCACGCCATCAGCCACCTCGGCCTCGCCTCCCACGTGACCTTGAGGTTGGCCTTGGTGAAGATTAGGTTGACGTTGCCGACAAGCTACCCGTGCGAATCCATAGCTCCGAGCTCCCCTTCCGAATCCTTAGCGCTGAGCTCCCCTCCATGAGAGATCCTTATCCACTACTCTCGCACTGCTCCTCCCGCCACAGCTCCTCACCTCCTCTACTCCTCCCCGCTCTGGTCGTGGCCTGCCGCCAACCTTACATGGCCTCCGTGGCCTGCTCTATCTCCATGTCCACTACTGTCAAGGCCCAAATGGCCGCTGTGGAGCCGGCATAAGTCGATGCGGCCACCGCAACACCGCGTTGCCACCTCATCCTCCTCCAGCATGGGAAGAGCGCTGTCGGGGCACGCTTAACTAGAGGTGAGAATGAAGCAGAATCCTTAAGCTTTCTCTTGTAAAGAAACCGCATGTAGGTATGTAGCTTCTTGGACGCTATTGGACAGCTTTTGCTTCCAAGAATTTGCTGTGCGCTAGAGCCCTGAAGAGTTTGGGTATCAATTTACCTGACATTGGATAGGAGCATTTGTGATTTTAGTATAATTAATGTATCAGTTTCTATTATATTGTTAGCCAGGGAATCGGATGATGATACATTGGATATTATTCTTCATTTAACTAGTTGAATGAATTTGCTTATGATCTAGAGTGCTTCTGATATTTCTTTCCTGCCAATTCAATGCAGGTTTATTTGTTATCCCCAGTTCTCAACAATATTTGTATTTATATTTTTTAGCTTTTCATCTACTTATTCTTTTCTTTCTTTTTATTCTTTTGTTTTTAGAGGATAGAGGTATATCTTACATTCACAAAACAAAAACATAGATCCTATTTGGAATGCAGGAATTTCATATGAAATAGTTCAATTCTCACACAAATTGGGAAAAGCCCCACCTTCCAAATGAGGCCTTATATTAGGCATTTAGGCCACAATTATAAGTGATGTTACTATATGATTCCCTTGGATATGTAGTGGCTCAAAAAATACATTCTACTGATTCTTTTTTAGGTCATCCTGTTTTAGTGGAATGAACATATAAGGACAACTTCTCTATTACTCATTTTAACTAGGGAAATGCTAGCGCACGGACGTCCGATCCGAGTGCTAGCTCTGGACGCTCAGCTGCAATATTTTTCGGCCATGTTTGTAAAATTTTTTGGCCATATTGCAATATTTTTTTCCATATTTTTCTTGCAACATTTATTATTTCATGTATGCAACATCGACTTTTATATCGCATATTTTTGTTGCAAATGGTGATTAAAAATGTTGCACACATTATCTAAGAATTTTGTATCAAAGCGTACAATGCAAATACTCAAATCGTTCTTTATTTGTGTTGCATACATGGCCGACAAAATGTTGCAGACATGGATGAGAAAAATTATTGCAGATGATAATACTCACATCGTTCTTCGTTTTTTGTTGCAAACATGAACAAAAAATGTTGCAAATATAGCCGAAAAATGTTGCAGCCGAGCGTCCAAAGCTAGATGCTTGGATCGGGCGTCCGGGCCGTAGCATTACCCTTTTAACTATCATCTCGTTGTCCTGTTCACAAACTATTTTTGTCTTGGAGTCTCAGACTTTTATTTGGACATAGCTAAGTATTTAAAGCTACATGTTTCTGAAGATGACTAAAATCATATGACTTGATTTGCTCACATACATATAAATGGAAAATATCATTCATTATTTTTTAAAAAACTTTCCTTCAACATAGTGAGGCAAATCGTACAAAGGAAACTCTTCAGATCCTGCAAGAGCATGTTCAAGGATTATCTGAAGCTGTGGTGCACTTTATCCCAAGTTTCTATTCAATTATAGCAATGGATGACCAAACTGCCGAGCACATGCAAAAGGCAATCTATGAATATTGGACTAATGAGATCTTAACTATGATATGAGTCATCTATAATTTGTTGTTGACTATGCTATGTGTTCACAATGTATGTTTAGATTTTTTTTAATTTTAACTAGATTTTAACTGAGATGGGCACGAGAGAAAGAAAAATAGCGACCGTCACCACCATCGTCGTCACCGTCTATAATTATTTAGGGCTAGGCTAGGGCCAACACGGCACGATGCCAAGCCATCGGGCTTTGGGTTGTGCCTAGGCTTGGCCAGAAGTGAGGTGGGTCGGCACGGCATGGCGGGGTGGCTGAGCCGAGCCGGCACGACACGGCCCGAAGCACACCGGGCACGTGCCTTATCGGCACAGCACGACCCAAATCCCGCCTCTATATGGTATTGCACCAACTTTTTCCCCAAATCAGTCGACACACGAATTTTCAATTTTAACTCCCTTCACAACTGTAGAACAACATATTTAGGGTATCATGGTACCACATGCCGAGCTATACGAGCTCGACAGCCATCTACAGGATGATACTTATGCTTAACTTAAGTATATTTACACTAATTTAGTGCTTAAGCGCCTACTATCGCGGTCAGCTAGCTCGGCGGGTCCTCTTGCCGAGCTCGGCTAGCTCGGTAGGTACTTATCGTAATGCGAAAGCTCGATAAGTGACACATGTCACCTTCTACTACTTTTGCGGTTATAGAGGGGCTAAAATATAAAATTAGCGCATTAGGAGAACAGATTGAAAGAAATTGCTGCAGCGCCATATATGCTATCAACTCGATTTACGGGGACGGCACAGGCGCGGGGGGAGGGGAGGTGGCACCGTGGCAGGTACATGGGCCATGGGCATGGGTGGAATAGACGAGACGACAGGGTAGACCTGTTCAAGGATCTGGAGGCCACAGGGACGAGTGAGATAGAGGTGACGAGCTAAGGATTGTGACGGTGGCGCGTTGGGGATTTTGCCAGGCATCTTTGGTGTGGTGACGTGGCACCGCACCGGTGCCAGATCGGCGCTGTTTGATGGCGCATACGGCAGGGGCGGACGCACAGTTTGAGTAGTGGGGGCCTTGGCCCCCAGTCAATTTTGTTAATCACGTATACCCCCTGGATTTAATCCATATGGGCCCCCAGTCCGCAACTCAGCAGGCCCCCAGTGGCCCAGTGCGGCAGCTGGCAGGCCGGCAGGCCGGCAGTGCCTTCTCAGCTACGCGTAGCAGCATGCCCCCACTCAATTTTAGTCCTAGGTCCGCCCCTGGCATACGGCGTGTGGTGACCACGTGCAGAAAGGGATACTGTGCATCTGGTATTTTCTCCTTTTTTAGGGCAATATGTTATTTTCTCTCTTATTTTCCTTCGCATTAATAAAGAGTGACATTTTTGCCTTTCCAGAAACAGGATGCGGTGATCCACTGATGCAGCTGCCACAGCTGCTTTAGAGACGCCCGATCCGACAAAGCAGGAATTTGCACGGAATCAAGCGATCCACTGCCTGCAGACTGCGGCGACCGGAACAATGCTCATGTCTTTTTTGCAACGTTGCTGATATGCCACGGACAACACGAGACACACGACACGAAAAACTTTTCTGCTGCTGTTCCCGATCAGCAGCCGTTTCAATCTTCAAATTCACGTAACAAAGATCATAGTGGAGCTGGTACAAAATCCTACTTTTGCTGATGGAACTATTTCCCGGCCTCGGGCCTCCGATGTTCCGTCAGGGTAGTTTCTGTGTCGATCCTACTCGTTTGGTAGATCGATGGCCTGAATGTTGCTGGCCAGCTGCTGGATGGGGTGCTTTTTGATGTATCTGAACTCAACTGTTCTACTTTGTTTTCCATTTTCTTCGACGAAAGCGAAACCGGGGATGCTTTCCATGTGTTCCTAAAAAAAATGTGACCAAGGCCAAGGACAGCATTAACCGATGCAATACCAACTATGAGTAGTTGATTCGAAGTCGACATGGTGCATGACCCCGCTCCAACTCACGGGTTAAGTTTTTGACTGTGACTTTTAATTGAAATTATACTGTAACGATTGTTAACTTTTTTTAAAAAAAATAAGAAAAATAGAAAAAGGAAAAAAGTTATATTGTCACGGACAATACAAAGGAATAAGGGGAAAAAAGAAAAGCAAAAAACCAAAAAAAGATTAAAAAAGGTTAAAATTAAAAACTATCGCGTTCCAAATAGCTTTTAACATAAATAAACCTAAAGCCAAAATATACCAGAAGCTAAAACTGTTTAGAGCATGGCCATGATCCATAGAATTTGTACATGGACATGCACAATAAAACATTGCAGCAAGTGTTCCTTTACCTACCTTGTGTGCAAGACAATTTCACTGTGCATGGGTGAGAAATGGGTATGAATTATCCATATTATTTGATTATCGTATTTGATAGGATATGAATATGCTATAGATTTTTTTATTCGATTAACAATTCCTCTCCTATTCGCATTCATATTCAAATTCATATAAAAATACGGATACGAATATGGTATAGACTTTTCCCATCCAAAATGTTATTTTATCCGGACTATTCGTATTTATATTTGATGAAGCAATATACATATTTTATTGTAATATGACTAATTAGTTGGATAAGTTATTTTAATTCAATGTTAATTCGTGCTTTTAGGTGAAGTAAATAAATTACAATGATTAAGTGTGATTGTACGTGAAGAAAATATCATTAATATTATGATAATATATAAGTTAGGAGGATATTCGAATTCGACTGAATTGAGCAGATATTCATATTCGTATTTATATTTATATTTTATAAATAAATACAAATATAATAAAAGCACTATATTCATATTCGATCCATTCCTACCCTATCACCGGGAGCCGCTACTACCACCACGTCCTAAGCACAACTGATACGCAGACAGGCAGGTCAGCAGCTGATATGCATAATAATGTGACAATAAAACTTAACTACTTCATTTCACTTAATCACAGATGTTGATTTCCAATTAAGCTCAGTGAATCACATATGTGTATTTCCTGTTGAGCAGACGCGCTTGAAACAACAGCGCATATATGACTCGCACAATGGAGGATTTACGGAACACAAAAAATGCATCTCTCAGTCTCCCCAATCCCCATCACAAATGTCTTTTACGCCTTCCGTCCAGCTAGTGTTTACGTGCTACTACTTCGCTTTAAACAAAACTATGCATCACTTTGCAAAAGGTGATATTATGAAATGTTGACTACAAAGTGTCAATTCAAGATTACGAGTGTCTACGAAGTGTGTTGCTTGGCACGTGTGGAGATGGAGACACGCCAACAGTTCAAAGATAGGGAATGAAACTTGTTACAAATGTTCCTATACATCAAACCACCTCCTACGCTGCAAAAAGACAAGACCAATGCCGGTTGTTACGATCTATTTCACAATTTCTGCTTCCCTGGGAATGTCAAAAGATGTTCAGGAAACTTGCATTACGACAAGCCGAGGGTCTTCCTGTTACTTGAAGGGAGCAATGATCCTCCTTCGCCGTTTTGGTGTCTCCCTCCACATACATCTTCTCCATATCGTTTAGTGGACGGCTTGATCCATCAGGTAGACTGATGAACTTCCAGCCCCCTCCTGCACCGCGCTTTCCCTGTGCCCCAAGCTTCTCAACCATGAAGGTCCATCCTTTGTCTGTTCGCCGTCTGTTGTACTTATGGCACTTCACCACCCTGCCACCTGAAATCCAATAAAACATGAGGCAGATCAGGATCCGAATACTCATTAGTCATTATTCAATGAAAACACAAGGCAGATCCAGTAGATGAAAGGAGGTCAATGACCAGAATTTTAAATTTTAGACTGCAAACATGGCAAACTATTATCATGGGCATTACATGTCACTACTAGCAGACTGCAGGAAATACTACTTGATCTAAACAAAGACAAAGAACAGATAACCAAATATGAAAAAAGGGTGCAAAGGAAATGTAGGACCCTTACCTTCAACCTGTTGAACTCTAAGTGTTGAACAAATTCCTCGTACAACATTTGGTCTTCCTTCGTTGAAATCTCATACAGAACCTCATCAGGATCTCTTGTTGTGCCATCCCAGCCCTCAAGCATAACTTTGAAGTCAGGTTTATATGGAAGCGATGCAACATGAAATTCCCTGTCATGGGAATTGAAAAACCTGTAAGAGAAAGCAAAAGAAGGCTCAGATTTGCATATCATTCAGCAAAAAATATTTTAAGGAGAAAAAGAAAAGACACATAAATTGAACGTAACTATCCTGACACAAAAAGAAAATTTCGCGTGATCCTAGCAACGCTAAAAACATAACCTTCCAAGCTGATAGTTTGATTATCACTTCTCATGAGAGAAACACAGACAGTTTGTGAGCCAGTGACCTATATGGAGAAATAAGTGCACATTTATATCACATGCAAACAGAAATGGTACTCTTCACCAAGAATATAACAGCAATTTCCTATCATTTGTCTGATTCCACAATGGCCTCTACATGTACTGTTGAACTCATCAAGCATTTGATGCTAATGACTGTTTTCCTTGCATATATCATTAAGCCATTAACCCAAAGTTTCAAAGACTTAATGCTGGAATAACTCTATTTGTAGATTTGCAACACAAACATCTAACTTAATGCATCCTCATCACCTCAACAAGAATTCCTCACCTCATTTCATTCCATCTGACTATATATCTAATCACAAAATTCAAGATACAGAACTTCAAACTGTAACTTCCATCTAGAAACCAGCCACCTGGTTCAGTTTACTAAATCGCAAAGTTCCAACCTAAGCCTTGCCGTGCTACTAATCGAATGTCACAATACAGATCACTGGACGGGTCCATTCAGGAAGGACTTGCCTGAAGCAACAACTCAAGTGTCTTACTGAAGTTGTAATGCACAAACTAGGCCTCTTTCTATATCTTGTTGCCATCGAATTTCCTCACAACCTGGTGTTTTTACCAACATGAGTTCACCCCTGCATGTTTCAAACATTCTTCTCTTTCCTACAAGTCTTCCATTTAGAACCCTCGATTTTTTAACTCTTCCAATTGTTCCTGAACCTAAAACTGATATCTTGTTCCAATTCTTCTCTTTCCTACAGGGGTATTTTGGTCATTTCAAGTGATGGAATACACAAGGATATGAAAAAATACACTGGAAAGGTATAAAGAGGGTGTTTTGTAAAGCAAATAGATTGGAAGAGGGTATATTATCAATTTGGATGTGTAGGAGGGTATATCCTAGATTTTGAACTATGAAGAGGGTATATGATCAATTTGCTTATATCAATACAAAACTTAAGGAAGCAAACGGACTCTTCACGTACTCTGGGTAGCTGTCGAGCAGGATCTCGACGGAGTCGTCGAGCGGCTTGCCCCGCTTCCTCCGCCAGGGATTCTCTGACGTAGCCGAAGCTACGTCAGGGGTGACTTTGGCCCAAATCCGGCCGTTCATCTCAGGATGAACGGTCCAGATTATTTGTACCTTTATTTTTTAGTTTTTAATTTTTTGATTTTTTGATTTTAGTTTTTTTATTTTCATCTTTTTAATTATAAAAAGATGAAAATAAAAAACTAAAATCAAAAAAATCAAAAAATCAAAAACTAAAAAATAAAGGTACAAATAATCTGGACCGTTCATCCTGAGATGAACGGCCAGATCTGGCTAAGTCACCCCTGACGTAGCTTCGGCTACGTCAGAGAATACGCGCCGCGCTTCCTCTCCTCCTCCTCCATCCCCTTGAGCCACAGGATGGCGTGCACGCGCTGCCGCATGACGCGGAAGTCCTTGGCAAGCAGCTCCACGGTGTACGTCTCGGGGTCCTCCTTGTGCAGCCGATACATCTCCTGCTTCTCCGAGTCCTTGAGGCACGCGCCCCGGGACCCTGGCTCACGCACCTGCTTCAGCAGCGCGCACGTCTCCCGCATCCGGCCGTTCCACGAGTCCAAGAACACCTTCAACTCGCTGTTGTCGCGCTCCACCGAGCGGAGGATCTCCTCCTCCTCGTCCATGGAGCGCGCGGCTGCCAGCTCCGGGGAGACGGGCGCGGACGGGGAAGGGCAGAGCGCCCGACGGCGGTGGCCGAACCGTCGAAGTGGTCCTTTGTGATACCCGTGGACCAGGAGGAGCCCCATTCGTCCCCGCCTCCGCCGTCTCCGGGGGAGGTAGAGAGGGGGCGGAGGGAGGAGGAGACCCTAGAGACGGCGGCGGCAGTGGCGGCACCGGGAGGCGGCCGTGGATGAGGAGGGTTTTGCCGAGGGCGAACATTTTTCGGCTCCGTTCTTGGGGAAATTTAACTTTTTGCCACTCTTAACATTGCCACCTACTCAAATGCCATCCTCTACATTGCAATTAATATTTTGCCACTCTCCAGCCTCCGTGGCGCCTACGTGGCCGCCATGTCACACCCGCGCCGGCCTCCCCGCGCCGCCGCCCGGCCTCCCCGCGCCCGCGCCGCCCGGCCGCACCCGCGCCGCCGCCGGCCTCCCCGCGCCGCCGCCCGGCCTCCCCGCGCCCGCGCCTGCGCCGCCCGGCCGCGCCCGAGCCGCCGCCGGCCTCCCCGCGCCCGCGCCTGCGCCGCCGCCCGGCCGCGCCCGCGCCGCCGCCGGCCTCCCCGCGCCCGCGCCTGCGCCGCCCGGCCGCGCCCGAGCCGGGCGGCGGCTCGGGCGCGGCCGGGCGGCGCAGGCGCGGGCGGCGGCGCGGGGAGGCCGGCGGCGGCTCGGGCGCGGCCGGCGCGGGCGTGACATGGCGGCCACGTAGGCGCCACGGAGGCTGGAGAGTGGCAAAATATTAATTGCAATGTAGAGGATGGCATTTGAGTAGGTGGCAATGTTAAGAGTGGCAAAAAGTTAAATTTCCCCCGTTCTTGTGGTTGGGCTGTTGCACGGTTTCAATGGAGGTGCGTGGCGCCGCAGCAGGCCTGGACTTAGCTTACAGGCCCATTTTATTTGGCCCACAGGCCAGAGCAGAATTGCACTGCTTCTTGGAATGCTTTTCTTCTTTTCTTTTGGGTGATTGTGTTTTTTAGGTACGAAACAGATGTACACACAACTCATACTTTATTCATACCAGCACACATGTGCGTGTTCCTTAATACACTTTTGAAAATTTTGCGAAGACACTAAGGCCTTACAGAACACAAGCACGTGCTTTCCCGTTGAACACACATGTGTACCCTATTTTGATTATTTAGATAAGATACACTAGGTTCAGCCCCAGGTTCATATTCGGGTGGGCTGCGTGCACTACGGCAGCGCTAGTTGTAATTGTATGTTGTTGAGGAATAATGTCAGAGTTTATCATTTTAATAAAAATAATGTCAGAGTTCAAAGTCATCTCATGTAATTCTAGTTGTTTAGCTAATGCTACTGTCACATCATGCGATTTATAATCGGAGTTCCTTTCTAGAATTCTTTGGAGGTTGTTTTGTTTTGCTTTACAAAGAGGTTGTTTTGTTGGGCTCAATGCAATGTCAACGTCACTGCTCCCGTTGACGACATATAAGTAAGGGTTTGCTCCATTGCTGCTTGGCTATCCTAATCCAAACTGCATATAAACCATGCTTTGGTTATTGGATGCTACTGTGCCGTGCAAGTCACAACCCATGCTTCCACGCTTTTGTTATTGTCACGTCTCACTTTCCACTGTGGCTTTTGGAAGAAGGGATTGCACCTTCTGTTCGATGAGAGTGATCTTACTGAAATGGTATTACGAGGAGCCATATGGACTGTAACATGAAAGGCCTGTTTCGTTTGAATAGCGCGATTCTCGTAGATAGAAAACTTACCATCCAGTGAGAGTAGATTTTTTTTTTATCTACAAAATTTCTGTACTTCAAATGAGGCAAAACACCTTATGGTTGTCAAGTAAAATGTAACACTCCGGTTCGGTCTCTAAGCCCATAATACTATCACTATTTTATAACACTTTAATTTACATCCATTGCTACTAGATTTCGGCAGCATCTCCTTTAGTTATATTTTAACAAAATGGTAAACAACATACATTTAATAATAAACGTTAAAACAAATGTGTTATAAACAAAGGTAGACATGTCACAACTAAAACTTGGATTACTCACGCCCAAGAACGCTTGAGACCACGCAATAGAGAACGCTCAGGACCACGCGCCTGATAACTCTTGGGACCTCACGCCTAGGAACACCCGAAACCATGTGTTCGGGAGTATACTTACTTTCAAGTAGAACATTACAGAGGAAATATACATTATTATAAAAGCTTCTTAACATTTATCATTAGCTATGAGAGTTCTATTGACTAAGTTTCAGATTGGAAAGCTACTTTAGTAAGGCAATATTAAGAAAAACAGAGGTGATGTTCTAGATCATTATTATTGGATGACATGCAGATGTATTACTCCCATTTTCGATGCATGACGCATGAATGGTCACCTACAAACAACAGCAAAACAAGCGTAAATCCAAGACTCAGTAAGTACATAGCAAAATAGTAAACATTAACATACACATAATATCATCTTACACCATATTTCACTTACCATTTATTATACATTAGCTCTTTCATATACAGTAATACTTCATTCTGAATTAACTTTTCTTTCTCTCTAATGCAATGCAAATGTACATAGACGTATCTACTCTTTTCTCTAGCTTGTACCGGCCTTTTCTCTATGTGGACACTTGTCAATGTGCCACCTCTCATTCTAATGCAATGTAATGCTCATGCACATCTCTACAATTCTCTCTAACTTGTACCAATATAGCTGAGTGAACAACTATCGATGTACCACCATCTCATTATCTCTATCCAGTGGAGATATCTTTCCTTCCATCCCATAGAGGTACCTATCATAATAGGTCTTTTATGTCCACCAAAATGGATCACTTTCATGCCATAAGTATGCACTTAATGCAATGCACAAGTTTTATCATTCCTTACCATTTTCTTCATCACTTAGCCATTATCATTATCATTTAATCATCATAGAAATATGAGTAAATATAGTAATAAAGCATTATAAATATTGTATCAAGTTTAACTAGTAACAACCATCAACCTAATATCTACCATGCACTTGCATGCAATGGGACATTTTCATTTAAGTATTTATCATGTGTTGTTACCCATTATTCATCAACATCTCAACATCAAACTCCCATACCATGTGTCATCATAGTTACCCATTATCTCGTCAACATCAAATAATCATATAATCTACTATTAACATTACCCCATAATGTGTTAGCATCATCTAATTGTGTTTCCTACCATTATCATCTCCATCAACATGTCAACATCTACTAACTATATATTCTATCATTACCATTCTCATTAACATGCCATCACCCATTAATCATTATGCAGTTATCATGCAACCATAGATAATCAACTCATAACACAACGTAAAAGTTGCATCGAACCCAACTAACGATGTTCCACCACCCAATTTTACCGTTCTACCATGCACTTGCCTTTACCGAGAAGAAACACTTGACAACCAACAATCAACCATGGGGAGAAGAGCTAGGTCTTGATAAATATCACATTGCAACACCTCTATACTTATCCAGTTGTATAGAAATAGTAAAACACATGGCCCCACACTTTAATATGTCACTCTCCCATTTCCCAGACTTATTGCCTTTGCTGTCCTGGTATTCTGGAGTGCAGTACTTGCATTCTAAAAGCCTAGGAATGAAAGAAAATCTTATATTTAGAAACTATGGCCAAAAGCTTATCTTTCTCAGTTGGGCATATTTTAGTATCTATTTTTATATAAATTATTCTCCCATGCAACTAGCATATAAAAAACAGCACTCAACTCTCTTCTTTTTCTTCCATGTAAAATGGTTTCAAAATTTTCTATCTATTTTTATTCAACACCAATTGCATTTAAAGAAGACATTTTGGACATCTACACAAAAACATCTAGACAAAATTATCTATAATATTTTAGTTAACACCAAAAATTAATTCTATAATCTACTAGTGCTAAATCGCATCACAACATGACTATTGCAACTAGCAAAGAATTTCAGAACTGCGGATTTTGAAAAAACATATAAAATCTATTCATTAATAAAATAGAGTGATTGAGAACTCTATAATGACCTTAGAAAATTATCCACACTTCGCTAGTTATTATAGAGGCCTAGTTCGGCCATTTACAAAGTCTAATCTACCAAACTCCGCGGTATCACCCAACTAATCTACAGGACAACAACCTTCCAAAAGACCATAACAAGCAACCTACCCAATGGATTTGCACATTATTTAGCTTGCTGGAAAGCTTAAGAAATGTAAGGACCCAGATTTTATAATCCGGATTCCTCTGTGATTTTCTGCACTATTCCCTGGATCAGTAGATAGTGCTCACAGTTACAGTAATGAATATCAAAATACATATCATGCGGAAACGTAAATATAATAGTAGACTTACTCATGGGCCGATTAGGCCGAAATCATTAAATTGCAGCAGCGGAAGAACGAAGCACACAAGTGGGACCTTCAGGACATGCCCACAGGCAGCCAACTGGAGGTTCGCGACCTAGCCCTTGACATCTTCATCTTCTTTGCCAGCTTGTCCAATCTGGTTGCTGAGGCGAGGTGATTTGATTCCTGATTCTGAATTTTGTCGCAAAAGCGAGCGTGAGCACTCCGACCCCGTGCTCCGCGAGCCAATACACATAATGCAAATAAATAGTATGCATGGCTTAACAAAGGAGAGACTCGGGTTGGTTTATTTGCCAAAAATCGCTTTTGGTAGCATTATCATGATTTAGTTATGGTATTATTGTTGATACCTAAACTCCACACAACAATTGCCATAATTGACTTAATCCACCAAAATACCACCGTTCTCTTTCTTTCTATATTGATTACTATCTGTCCCTCGAAACAGTGAGCGACATCATTTAATTATTCCACCTATCATACAATCTCTATATGGTTTGCCGTCTAAAACTCTAAACAATGACAATCATTAATTATACAACCCACCAATCAATTTCTGCCAAATCACCAATCAGCGAGTGTCATGATCTATATAATCCACCGATCGATTGCTGCCTAGAACCCCAAACGGGTAATGTCACCCTTTATCTAATATCATTTAATAAATCCACCAATATCTTTTGTATCCTAATCCCTAACAATCCAATCCTTTTTGTTATTGATCCACAACCATAATTTGCTCTCCCAATTATCAACATTATTATCCATTATCCGTCTCTAACTACTTCACTATTGTACTTCCACCAAGACTATCATTGATCAAGTTTACGAATCGCTAGTATACATCCACCAAGAATATCATTGATCAGATCTAGGATTCTCTATTAAATATCCTCCAAATTTCCAGAAAATCAATTCATCCATCTAGAAATTGTTCAAATCCTATTAATCCCAATATTGTCAACATCTCCCAAGAATTTATATCTCATATCGGTGTTGTAATCCAACCATTACCTTCGCATTTTCTAATACTCCAAAAATTATATAATTCCTCTATCTAGTCTATAAATCCGTTTGGGTTCCACCCATTTATTTCTCCTAGACTCCACACTATCATTAACCCTCATATGATCAATCATGAATCCACCAACTTCTTTATGTGATTACCATAAACAGTCATCTTCCTTTCTTACGACTCTATTTATTCTTTCTGATATTTTATTTGTGAGAAATGTTACCAATGTTTAAAAATATAATACATAGAAATTTCCTGAGACCTAGCAGTTTTGAACAAAAGCATAATGTTCAAGAATATGCAATAATAATAGCGATCCAGATTCCATCCACCGTTACATGGCATCCGCACCATATAGCATCTTTCAGCGTTATAGCCGCTTATCTTACCACTGGGACGACACCCAGGACAATTCAAATCAGGGCTTTCCACTGCCCTCCACTTTTCCATTCCCACCCACAAAGTTTTTGAAATAGAGCTATATCTGGTTAAGTTCCCATGTCCGCCCTTGACCGTGGGCACGGCTATTCGAATAGTTTTGACTCTGCAGAGTTTGTACACTTTCACCACAAGAGACAATCAACTCGTTGCCCCACACGATTCCCTAGTCATGTGGTTGAGCAGACCATCACAGTGACTTTTCAAAGTATCTAGTCCCTTTTCTCATTCACCTTATGGGAAACTGCCCATTTGCGGTGGGTCCCATCTATGCGCGGGATGTTTTTCCCCTACAGTTACTAACGCAGCCGGGCTTCTCGTCCCCGCAACGCTTAGAACATCTGGGAAAAACTTCACCCTACACTGGTGTCCCTTCAGGCCCCCTTGCCATAGCATATCCACTTCTATCCACTACCAGTGAGATGAGTCCGGGGATTTCGATAAATTTACTTAGCCAAGTTGTATTTTACAGACTTGTGGTTGCACTGTTTTTACACAGGAGGTCATGACAAGATTCGGTCCTTAGCGGTATCTGGGCGGTCTACCACTAACCCACTTTGTGCTTCCACTGCACCACACTCACACCCTCGATCCAATCCGCCCAGATATTTAAGCAAGTTGGGGGATTTCGGGAGTATAAAATAATCATGCCAAAATATACCAGTCATTCCCACCATGACTGTCCAAAACCAATTTCTCATGATTAAAAGTGAACATGATGTTTGGGGCATTTCAGCGCCCCTGATTATCTATGCAGTACTAAGCAGGGCGTACAATTACGGACTTATTTTCGAAATGTTACTATTACAATTTTGCTAGGGCGACAAAGTTCACACACTCAAATATTTCAAAGGAGATGTAATATTAATCAAGTCAATGATGGGCATATACCTAGAATTTTAAATTAAGCATGTATTTGCATATAAATTAACAGCATGCAATTTGATAATTTAAACAAAATAATTTGCAGAAAAAGTAGGTTCAACATGATCAAAGTATTGACTCGCCTGGCACGGTTTACCGCGGTCTTGAGCTCACACAATGTTGTAACATGCGATGATCTTTAATTCCTGGTCTTCATCGATCTCCGTCTCGCTTGATCCCTTGATTCTTCAGGACTCCAATTTCTAATTACGCGACAAACGACTGAATCCAAATAAAAGCAAATAACTCAGAAAATCCAATTAAATCCGGATAAACTCAATTTAGATTCATTTTGAGTTAATGGGTGATTCGGGTGTTTTGAGGCAAGGCCGGGGACAGAGAACGATTACTCGATCTTTTATTAACAGTTTCTTTTATTTATTTTTATATTTATCAAGGAAGTTCCATGAGTTAGAATGGACTGATGAGTAGGTGCCATTTTATGTGATCCTAATTACTTGTGTTAATGGCTACGTACTTACCTTTAGAGTATCTATATGTCCGTGAGATTATTTTGGTATTTGATGCCCTAAGGTTACTAAACTTTTAACACCTGTATATTGTTATGACCTCTTAATTTGAGTTCTTTTCTGAAAACTACTGGTACTGATATCTTATCCCTCTATAGCTCGAGCTTGCCCTACATGAGTATTTAATTATACCAATGATACTTAATAGAGATCTTTAGTATATTCTTATTTGTTACTCGTCTACGATTATCGGTCTTATAATATTACATATTTCTTTGAGTTGTTTACTGTTGAGATTATTTCAATGCCCAAGGATCTAGGGTTACTATACTTTGATACCTAGGTTATGATATGATCCTTTTAATTTGTAGATGCTCTAGGAATTAATTGATATTGATATGTTATCCGCTAGCAGCTAACATAATTTATTCCTAACTCATTTATGACTGATTGCCTGCTACATATGATTATATTTCCTCATCGTTACTACTTGAACTTCATGATCGGTAGTATGCTAATGATGGTGTCTTCATTTCTAATACGGTCTACGACGAATACAAAATTTGTACTAACACATTTACTAGGGGCTATATACATGCCATCTGTGCTTTCTAACTATTCATTTATATTTGTATATATACATGCCTAGATAAGTCTTTAATTCAGAGGGATACTTTATTTCAATTACTTTTGCTGCCAACTTCTTATTTATCCTGAACTTAGACAAAATGAGATGGTATAATTCTTTAGCTTCATTAAATCTTTTTAGTCATGATATTATCATTATTATTATTTGCATTAATATCATTTCATTGAATTCATGTTAACGGTTTAATACTAAAAAGGGTTCATGGCATAAGTTTTTAATAAACCTCCTATATGAGGGTTAATGTATTAATCTCGGTTGGGATATAATTAAATTACCGAATGACAAACTTTTAATTTAATTGCATAAATTTTTCCAATACGAATTTGTAGGTGATTTCTTATTGTTACTAACATACGTAATCTTATATCAAAGTATGGACATGGATACATGTTTTCACCAATTAGTCAAAAGAGTGGAAACCTTTTGCAACTAGCTCACTTGTCCACTTGACAGAAGAGAGGGAGTCAGGGAAGGAAGCTGTCGACTAAGTACAGAGCAGAGGGGATAGCCGGTGCAAATGGACTGCGGTGGTGCCGGCGAAGGTTAGCCGGGGAGATCGAGGCGAGTAGGAAAATGGAATGCTGGGAGTGGGAGGAAGCCACTGGGGTCGGTACCACGACTGGGGCGGCGGCGAGATGAGCCAGCGGCGAGATTCGGTGGCCGGGGTGGAGGTGGAAATGGGGGCGACGGCGCCGGCGTGAGGGAGAGCAAACTGGCATGCGTACAAGTATTAGGGGAGTGTGGGAATGCCTACCGTGCTGTCATCCGGACCAGAAGGGGCTCGGGGCGGGCCGGCGGCGAGCACGGGCGGCGGCGCGGTTAGGCCCACGGCGCCGATGAGCTAGGGTGGCGGGGAAGCTCAACTGACGGGTGAGGCTGGTTGAGGGCGCCGAGAGGGTCCTCCCTCGGTGAAGAATCGAAGAGGGATCGACCGGAGAGGTGGCGGCGGTGGAAAAGGGCGGCGGCGGCCGGAATTTGGGAGAAGCCGATTCGAGGAGAAAATGAAAGGGAATGGCGCCGGGGCTATGGGGGGCTTGCGGCTCTTATAGTGGCAGAGGAGGCGGGGAGCGCGAAGGACCGGGCGGCGGAGGAAGGTCCGGGCGGCGGGGAAGAACCGGTGGTCTCAGCCCGGGCGCGGGGCTCGGCGTGCGGGCGCGGAGCTCGATGATGGCGACGCTTCGGCGCGGCGCGGGGCAGGGGTGACGCGGGTGGCGCTGCTGAGGGCAGAGGAGGGCAGCGGCGAAAGGATGGCACGGGCAGAGCTGCAGGCACGCGCGAGGAGAGGAAAAAGAAAAAGGAAAGAAAGAGCTGGCGCAGGCGCTCGGTGGGGAAGAAAAGAAGAAAGGGGGGCGCAGGGCTGGGCCCAGTGGCCAGGGAGGCGAAGGCGGGAGGGGAGCGGCGTCCGCTGACCAGAGAGGGAGCGCGGGGGAAGCGCGGGGTCCACGGCGCAGTGAAATGGGGAGAAGGGTGGAGGTGGGCCGCGCGGGAGAAAAAGCGGAGAGAGGGGTTGGGCCGGGCCAGTTGGCCGGCCTGACCCCTTTTGTTTGTTTGTTTTTTTATTTGATATTGCTATTCTTAGGGTTATTATTATGGTTATTATTACATACATGTGTATATATATAGATATCCATTTTCTTGTTCTTATTTAATTGTGTATCTACATGTGTATATTACCTTTTATGGCCATTTGTGCACATATATATCTTTATGTTGTTGCTCATTTTGCTAAGCCCTTTTTGTATACCTTTTTGCATATGATTTACTTATTTATTTTTGTTGCTCCATTATAATATTTTGTCATTCATTTTTTTACACCTTTATTTTTGCCTCTCCCTCCTTATGTTGGTTTGTAGTTTCAGTTTTAAATTCAAAATTACAATTGTCTTTTACTTCCATATTTTCTTTTATTTGCATATTCCCATGTATGGCATTACTAATATTGATTTTTTTGAACTTCTTTAGCTCTTGGGGGCTCAAACAAAATTTAAGAACACCAAGAAAATCCAAACTCAATTAGAATATTTGACAAAAAGAACTCAAGGGCTTCATATTTTCAAATTTAAAATTTCAGGATGTTACAAGAAAATATCTAAAACTCCCTAGTAAACACCCTTCCCAGACTCGGCCTCTGGAGCCCCCTGAAAAATCAATAGATTTAGACTACGCATATCAAGAAAAACACCAACAACACCTAATCTCAAACTAGGATGAACTATGAGCGGATTAGGCCCCACAATCCAAATTAAATGTATCAAAAACTCAATCCAATTGTTAAAACCGTGAGGGGATAGGTCTTGGGACGTTACTCTAGAGACACGGTGACATCGCAACCCTTTTCTTTTCTTCTCCTTCCCTTCCTTCTCTTCTCTTCCTTCCAGGGGTGAATCCACTAGGGGCTTCATTAGCCTTTAGCCTACCCTCCCCCTCCCCCCGACCTCCCACCATGGATTGGAACATGGAATCCGATGGCTCTATGGAAGAAGAATAGAAGAGATCAAGAGAAGATGGGCCTTTCTCAGGTATTTGCCCCACAATCATGAGTCCACAAGCCCAAGTAGCAACTAATCATCATATTCATCCACCCCACCATCCCACAGCCCCTACGCACTAGTAGCAAAATCGAAGGAGTGAACCAGAGGGCTGAGGCTGAGCAGTGGCTAGTGAGAGGCTCGATCCCAGTGCGACAACGGTGGCTAGGGCCCGAGAGGCAGATTTGAGCCCAGGTCGATGCCGCGCGGGGAGAACCAGGCCAATAGGGGAACCACCCACCGCGGAAGCCTGAAGCCGGCCTGCCGGGGATGGCGACCTAGGGATAGGGAGGCGGGACTATCGGGAGGCCGGGCTAGAGAAGGGAGGACAGAGCCATAGAGGATGGGAGCCATCTACCGATTCGGGGAGGGGAGAGAGGGGTCGATCGGTCGAGCTGTTGAGAGGAGGGATGGATGAAGAGCAGTTCTCAGCAGAGAAGAGAGAGAGGAGGGAAGGGAGCTGAGGAGGTGAGCCGGTGAGGGGGAATGCCGGACTGGGGACTGGGAGGATCGGAGGAGTGAATTGAATTTCATCATGAGGGAATACGGGGGACTAGGGAGGAGCCGCAGAAGTGCAGAGCAACACTGCAGCGTCTCACTAACCGATTGAGGATTGACCTTGGCCGTGAGGCGAGGGGGTATTTGTCGCGAATTGAATTTGTTATTATTTCTTGATTATTCTTGTTGTCTCATTGATGATGTTGTATTGCATATTTGCATAGACAATTAGAGTATTAGACAGTACAATCTAGATTATCAGCTGTATTTTGTAATTTATGTGGTGATGTATTTTACATTTTGTTTATAGATTTTCAATAATAGAGAAACAAACTTGGCAATTAGTGACTCTGTTAACCTCTTGCCAGTCCTAGATACAAAGGCAAATGCAGATCGCAGAGAGAGGGTAGCTTGGCACCTTGACGAGAACGCGGCGGCCCATTACATCGAGGGTGTTGCAGCGACGACTCGGTCAGGACGTGGTGGGCCAGGGTGCTCGACGCACGTCGCGAAGAGCCTGCGATTGTGAGGGCATGGCGAGGGCATGAGTGTGCGGCGACAGGTAACCCACCATGGCAACGGAGGACCTACAAGGAAGGCGGCACTGCGTGACTCAATAAGTCTTTTGAACCCACCCTCTATGTTAATCATGGCTTCGCCACTGCTTCCTTCCCTTCCTTCTCCTCCCAGCTACAGCAGCAAGCATCAGCAACAAATAGAGCCAGAAAACCCTAGAGCACCCCCTTCCATGCCCCTTTTATGCCACTGAAGTGGGTCAAACTGGCCAGGCCACGCCAACCCATTTTACTTTCTATTAAGGAATTACATGAAATATCTAAAGCAAGTTTACATGTCCAGTTGCCAATTAGTAGTATGAAAGTAGGGAGAGAAAAAACAAAATACACATAGTTAGCACATTTTGTTACGAAAGAATATTAAGCAATTTTTAAAACAAAACTTGACTATTATAAAGAATATTAAGCAATTTTTAAAACAAAGCTTGACTATTATTTTTTGACCGCATAGTTCACCATTATTTAGGGGGAGAAAGGCCTCAGATTCTTAGGAGCATTTAGCTGTTTTCTTGTGAAATTAAGGCACAAATTATATGAAATTCCTACGTTCCAAACCGGCCCCTAAGCACATGCTAGGTAGCAATACATTTCTAAAGGAATAAACACAAAAAAGGGTGTTTGGAACACAGAAATTTCGAAAGAAACAATACAACTCTTGTAGGAATAGTACAAAATTCCCATGGTCGGAAGGAGATTATATTCTAGGATAATAATTCTATCAAGTTGCTGGAATGGTGGCTGAAATCCCATCGGACCAAATGCTGCTGGTTGAAATGAATAGCAAAAGAATCTCAACAGAAAAATCATGGCGAGGGAAGAAAAGTCCCTGAACAGTTGCAGGAACAGGATTCTCCTCTTTCCATCCTATCCACTCCAATCCAATAATGTACTGTTTTTTAGACCACAACTAATTAGTCTAATAAACAGTAATTATTGAAAAAAAGATAAGCTAAAAAAAGGGTTTAAAGCCGAAAAGAACGGAACCCCCGTCACTCTCCGCTTCCCTCCCTCTATTTCCGAGGTTCTCCTCCCTCCGATAGACCCAAAAGAAAAGAAGGGAAGGCAAGCGAACAGCAACGAAAGATTGGTGAAGCGGAGACGGATCAAAAAAGTGTTGGAAAAATGGGAAAAATAAGGCTTCTTAGTGTTCTTATTGCAAGAAGCAGACGCTGTTGAGAGGTCTATCCAATTCCATACCGTCCGCCCCCCGCCACCCACCCACATAAAGATGAGATTTTGATGCGCTTCGGCAGTATGGGTATTTTGCATCTCTCTCAATTTTACTTTCTTGATTTCATCCGACTCCGTTCTCAAATATTGATGTTGTTTCTCCTATTTTGATACTGACCATTTACGCAGGAAGTTGCTGTCCTAATTGGAATCTTGTGAGGTTTTGCTATTCAGTGGTGAGAGTTGTCCATATGTTCATGCTCCTGGCCATCATGGAAATTTGGTACTTACATGATCTTTTGACTATTAAATCACTAATCAGTAATCTAGGGGTTACGTGAATTTCTTTAAATTTTGTTTTGCCTCAAATAAGATCCTGCTAAATCAGTAAGCTTTTATGGAACAAGGTCACCCAGTTCTTGAGTTGTTGAAGTGCTTTTGGCACTTTTTGTTCAACCTGCCCAGTTAACCATAGGAGGAGAATTTTCTTGGCACATTTTGTGACAATGAACGACGGAGTAGACCTTCCAATTCCAAGCCACCACCTGTTTTCACATCCTGAGATCTCCCATGGCTTTGATGAATTCTTAAAGAATACAGCTACATGTACTCACACCCACACTTGCAATCCACCGGGTCCATCGGTTGCTATGCATACACACATGTGCCTCCACACGCACACCCAAGTCATAGCTTCTGGTGAAAATAATGTGGAAGAAGAGCTGAGAAAGCCCCGGAAACCTTTGGGAAATAGAGAGGCTGTGCGCAAGTACCGGGAGAAGAAGAAAGCGCACACAGCCTTCTTGGAGGAGGAAGTCAAGAAGCTCCGCGCCACTAATCAGCAGCTCTTGAGGAGATTGCAGGGGCATTCAGCACTCGAGGCTGAGGTGGTGAGGTTAAGAAGCCTCTTGTTTGATGTCCGAGGCAAGATCGATGCAGAGATTGGTTCCTTCCCGTTCCAGAAGCAGTGCAATGTTGGTTCTGTTATTTGTACAGACCATACTCTATGGTTTAACACTAATACTGAGGTAGCAGTTCGGGAAGAGAGCTCTAGACCAACAGTTGTGGATTGCGGGATTGATGAAAGTGGCATTATTTCACAAGAACTTGATATTCCTGAAGTGGCGAATTCAATGAATGCTGTTGCCAGCTTTGTCAACTCTGCCTAATTGGCTGCTTGACTTTCTTCGAGTTCTTCGTACCCGTTTTCAGATCCATGATGGCTTGGGTTGCTGGCTTTTTGCGGGTATATTTTTTCTTTCTTATACCCTGCTTGAATAAAATGGTGGCTATGTGTAAAAGTGTGAAATTGATCTACCCTGTCAAGATCTTGCTGATCATAAGTTTTGTTACTTTGTTCTGAAGTGTTCGGTTTGTACTGTACTTGCATGATAGTATTGGAAGAAACCAATACAGTAATACTCAATATGACAGAACACGTTCTGTGTTCTGCAAAGTGCTGCAACTGTCGGAATGAGCTAAACTTGGTTATTGATGTTGTTTCTCTCTCTTAGTAATACATCACTGTTAAAATGTTTGCTGTAATCAGATGATTATGTATATTTCGGCATTGCCTTCAGTTATATGCTAATGTTCTTTACTCTTGAATTTTTTGCTCTCTGGACATAATTCTACTATCTAGGTGGTATTTGCTGTTACCATAATTTGTTTATCAGACTAGTCAAGCTCGAGACTTCTCAGAAGTTGGTTTCCTCAAGTAAAAGAACAATCTTAGCTTATTATGTTTATTCTGCAGAAGCACTCAAAGGATGTCATCAGAATGCAGTTTGTTCTACTTGGTTGTAATCTTTTGGGCTTTTGATGGGAATATGGTTCTGAAATGGTGGACAGACACTTTTTTAGTTAACTGAAAACTGCCTCTGACGAAAGCGTGCTGCAAAGCAACACTGCTGTCAAACAACTTGTTGTGTTTGTTTATTTACGTGCTTACAGCTTCAGACCGGCTAAACATTTCTGAGTGTCTAGTTTTTATTGTGCCATTATGAAATTAGGCTGGCCACAGGGCCAGTTTCTACACAGTAGATTATGGAATCTTGAGATAATATGAGATGGAGTGATGGACTAATGGTGCATTCGTTGGGTATCTATGATAAAGCCCCCTTGTTATTTTCAGATATTTTTTCCTTGTGAGAACAAATGCTCAGATTTCAGAAGTCAAATGCAGAGGTTGGGAACCATGTAGTGTTAGTACAAAAGATAATTTACATCCACTAGCCACACGCCAAGTATTTTATGTCCAGAGGGGTTATTCAAGGTGCAACCTTTGTTAGTTGTGATCAAATTTTTAAGAAGGCAAATATGCAGATGTCAGTGATTATGCTTTCAGAAAGCTGACATATGCAGGTTTGTAGCTCTGGGCATACCATTTCGATGTTGCAAAAGTTGTAACTTTGCAACAGATCATCTTGGAGTAGCTTGTGCAGGTTAAAGAGGCAGTGGATGGGTTTCATTGGACAAGGTTCTCTTCCACAAGTTCACCTCCATTGAAAAGCAACGCTAAAGTAGTTGAAGTTCCTCTCTTTGGAGATTACAGTGAGAATGCACATGTTTAAACTCTAAAGCATTGCTACTGGTCTACTAGATCGTGATTGCCACAAACTTCCCTGACGAATTCTTGAATCTCCCTGACGAATCATAGGCATGCCAAAAGGGAGTGCACATTGGATGGCCATGGCTCCTGATGGCAAAAGCACGACAAAAAATCACTGAACTTACCATGCTCGACGCATATTGTTTCACCAATTCAAGTTAAATGTATAGTATTTGGGATTTCACAGTATGCTTCAATGCGTCAAGCCTTCACTATGTTTGCCCATGTACAACTGGAAAAATGGATAGACCTTTTCCCTTTCAATAAACACATGTAGATAGCTATCAATCCAAAGTACAGTAAGATAGTTCAACAATCCTTCTCTTTTAAAAAAATATAAGCGGTCGGCATATCATGATATCAAAAAAGAACCATGAAACTCCACGATGGAGTCTATTGCGTCACGGAGTTGACAATTCTCCGACAAAATGTCTTTCTCAAAGTTTGGCACCTTATTACTAGTCACTTTTTTTATATGCCTAACGGTGATCGTGAAACTTCAACGCCATGATATGAAAAAAAAGGGCCTCGTTTGAAACACCTTACTGCCCTGGGGCTTACCTGCAGCACCGTCAGGAACATTTTTTATAAAAAAAAAACCTTCATAGAAAATGATTGAGAACAGAAGAAACAAAAACGGATGAAGAAAAGTTTTTAATAATATTCTTCTAAATTTGACCTTTTAGCCACCCGTCACCCGCAGACAAAACACTCTACCATGCCATCAAAACTTCATAGAAACCAAAAAGAAAGAAAGAAAAGTGTTGTTTTGCCATATCACCATCATTGGCATGGCCAAATATGCTATGTTTTGGCTCGACGCTAGACTTATCTTGTGGCGGCATGGAATGGTAATGTCGTTTTGCGTGGACAAAAAAGTTAAATTTAGGAATAAGTTGGGTAAGAGATTACTAATAAAAACAAATTTAAAAAAGAGTTAAATAATAAAAATTCTGATGATACACAGTATAGTTCAAAATTTACCTAGCCCAAGCCTGAACAGGGGAGGCCTGGGGAACGTGGCCACGTCACTAAAAATTCGCCAACCATGGCCCCTTGTTGTTTTGACTTCTCTCAAACAAATAAACGGGATGATTTCTCCACCACCATTTTGAAATAACTTATCGGGATAATCTTTTGAAAACCGTTTATTAACTTTTGATTCGTTCGCACGAGCATTCACACTAAGACTAAAAGTTATAAGTCACAGTCATAAACTATAGTTGAAAAGAAACACCCCATATGATCCAGTGGCGTGGGCGCGAGCGCAGGCTCGGGTGCCTTGGATTGCTTTGGGGGTAGAGATCCTCTGTCTTCACATGGGAAAGGCAGAGGCCAACAGTACTGTGCCATTCGGCATGTTCCTAACCATCCGATCAATCAAGGGATGGCTTGATTTAGACCGGCGATAAAATCTCAATATCTTGTGAGAAATTCTGATCCCATAATATCTCGCCTGAGGGAATTTGGTGCATTGAATATGGATCAAACGACCTGTGACGTGGTGCCGTTGGTGCCTTTGCCACAACGGTAAAGGATTTGCTTCCATTACTTGGGGGGCGCAGCAGTCCATGCACATGTGGAGGCGGTATGGAACTGTCGGATATACTTTGTGTGTGTTGTGTAAAATTATTTTTCCTACTTCAAATACAACCAACTCGCAGATGGTTGTCATGGATAAACTTTGACCAACCTCTACTAAAGAACCACCTGTTACCATTACTAATCACCATATTGGTTTTCTATATCTTCCCCATGAACTGAAAGTAGTATATATTTCATGGTAATACTAACGTATGTAGTCTTGCACACCCCACAATTTAAATGAGATAGAGATAAAGCCAGATCCAATATCACACTTGGGCTTCAAAGGGCATAAAGCAAATCACACTAGATCCAATGTGTGATTTGCTTCATGCTGTTTGAAGTACAAGGGTGACATGAGGAGTAGAGACAAAGTCAGATCTTATATCACACTTACGCTTCAAACGGCATGAAGCAAATCACACATTAGATTCAGTGTGTAATTTGCTTCATGCCCTTTGGAGCCTAAGCGTGATATAGGATCTGACTTTGTCTCCAACTCATTTAAATTATGGAGTGTACAAGACTATATATGTTAGTGTTATCATGAAATATATATGTACTGCTTCTAGTGAATGAGAAAGATATGAAAAATAAAAAATGGTGATTAGTAATATCACAAACGATTTTTAAAAAATTGTCTGTGATACGTAGATATCACAGATGGTTATATTTAAAAACCGTTTACAATACATACACATCATAGATGGTTATTTTTAAAAATTATTTGTGATACGTACACATCACAGACGGTTATTTTTTAAAAAATGTTTGTGTTGTTAATTATAGCAGATGGTTTGAAAACCATCTGTGATCACCACATTTTATTATTGACCCATAAATTCAGACAACTTATGAAACCGTCTGTGATGATATTTTTGAATCGTTTATGATGACCTTTCCTGCAGTAGTACAACCAGGGGCTCGCCAGCACCAGACTGGTGGGAGGTTAGGAACATAGAGTGGAGGGAGAGATTTGGGGAGGGGGGGGGGGTGGGGGGAGATTGAGAGGTTTGAGTGGAGGAAGAGGGGTAGATGGGAAACGATGCCAGTTCTAGTCAATGGTAGGAGTTAGTGCAGTGAAGCGTTCGATCTATTGCTGACACATCGAACGTTGGACACCTATCGTTATCGTAGAGAATTGGGTCAAAACAGTTTTGGTTCCGCTTAGTGGATCACAAAGTACAAATGTTTGGCCCTGTTTTTTTTTTTACTTTTTAGTCATTTTTTGGTTTTGGCTTCTTTCAGTAATTATTTAAAATCATAGCTAAAAATCATAAGTCGTAGTTAAAAAAAATCCCCTTTATCCATTCAAGTTTCATGGACCTATTAAGTTTCTTGGTCAGTTGGATACAACCGACAAATGCGCCTATTACAATGCCTTGGCCTGGTTCGAATTCATCCAAAAAAAAGAACCCACCCGAAGACATAAAAAAGACACGCTCAAAGACAAAAGAAAGGCCCGCTCACAGGCAGCGTCCGCTAAGGAATTGACGGCCCATTAAGGCACTGTGAGGCTGTTTCGAAGTTTGCAACGTGTCAATGATCTAATAGGTAGGAATTTGATCCTAGGGTTAAAATTTTGCCTGATTTCCATAAAAAAAAAAATCAGTCCAATGATAACTAGACAGTCCCTTACTCCATACTTTTTTGCTTACCCAAAATTGCCAATTTCTCATCAGTGTAAACTCTTGGCGATGTCAACCATGTGCTACAAAAGTGGATCAGGCTCAGGCCTGGCAGAAGCACACGACTCTTCGTTGGACCCAAGCCCGGCCAGCAAACACGACACCGACGTCCAGTTTCCATACAGATCATCAGCCGCCGGAGGAGCCAGCACGTGGTGGTCGTGCGGTCCCGCGGCGCGCCACGCCGCCTCGCAGTCGCACCCTCGCGCACGCCACCTCACGCGGGGCCCCGTGCGCTACAGCGAACGGCGCACTGCCCGCTCGCTCGGCAGTCGGCACTGGCGCATTTGCGGCAAAACCGCCGGACGGCTTACCTTACTATTTGAGAGCAGCAACACGGCCTCGCACTCGCTCTCCTCAGCGCCCGTTTCCCTCCCTCCTCTCCTCCCCGGAGCAAAGGTACCAGCAAACCCCAGCATTCTTGTTTCTTCGACATCCTTTTTGCTGGCTAGTGATTGTGTAGGACTGTTGCACGCGTCGAATCGATCGCCTTTGTCGTTTCCAACTGCGTGAGATTTTGGGTGTCGCGTGTGGCTGCATGTTGGATCAGTGCGGAACTGGGGTACTACGGGTGGTTTGCCAGATCCATACATGGCATTGCGTCTCCTTTTCCCCTCTCAACGAGGGGAATCGAGGCGAGGCCTTCAAGATCTTGTGGCTCGCGATTCTGATTCCTTCTTTTCATAGACCGCAATTCTGATTTCTGACAGAGTTATAAGATTCTGAGTTCTGTTACCCTTTCTTTTGCGCGAATAGAATGTGTGGTTCTGAGGTTTGGTACGTCGCAAAGACGTACGCTGTTCTTCTTTGCCCCCCCCCCCCCCCCCCCCCAATTGGGTTTGAGGAACACTGGTATTCCTTTGCAAGAAGTTAAAATCTGGTGCGAAAACTCTGAAAGAAAGAAAACGCTGCTAAAACACATCCTGTCCCACTTAGCAGCCACAGGAAAATTGTGTTGTCACATAGGATTGACAGTGGATTAACTACTCTGTTCATGTCTTGCGCTGTACCGTCGTAGCATATTCAAAGCATTGGATGATCACTATTTGGCCGAAGTAGTTGCTCCAATGAAACAAGCGTATTATAAGCAGTGTCAAGGATAAATAAAGCTGAAATTTGGTCTAGTAGGACAATTGGCCCATGAGCCATGTTGTTAGTGGCCATATCAGTGGAACCTGGGTTCCTAAAAAATAAGCCTTGTCAGTTGGCAGTCGGGATACTGCTCACTGGTGGGTGCTGAAGGTAACTGGGGTTCGGTACCAGACGAATTATTGTTGCAAAAGATCTCAGGAACAAACAACTCGACTGATAATTGGCCAAAAACTCGCTGAAAACCGCTTTGTTTATTCAGAGAATACCACGCAGTCACTGCTCACAGGCGACCATGCACAAATTGGATAGCGTAAATAAACAAGTCCTAAATCCAAATAGTGAGCTTTCCATATAGAGCCCTGGGGTTCATTCCAAAAATCGCCCAGCAACAAGCAACACCTTCAGATTTTCCGTACCTCAGTTGGGTAAGTTATTGTGAGAAATGTGAGTTGTTTTAGCTGTTGTTTCCTTCCTGTCTACCGAGAATATATGACCTTTACAATAGCCTTGAAATGTTAACCGTTTTTCTCCTGCTGTTAAAGGTCGTAGCAAATCTGAAACCTTGATAAAATGTGGAGGCCAGCAGGCATTCTAGAGTGTACGCAGCATACTGCAGAAATTACACCTAATTGAATTGCTCAAAGTTACCTTTTCTATCCCATCTTAATTGAATGGGTTACATTTCTATCTGTGACAAGTTGAATAGGGGATTATCACTGCACCAGCACTGGTACCTTCTTACACAATTCTCATGGTCTTTCTGATGCGGATTTATTCTGCGTTTATTCTTTTAAGCATGCAACCATAGCAACCCAGAGAAAAACGGATGGGAAGTTAACGATGACATTTGCAGCAAATACTCATTGATTGAGCTTCATGAAATGCATAATCTCTATGAGCAGTCTTGCCATTTGATGAGTTAAGGGTAACAGTAGCCAAGTACAGTTACTGTTACTTTCTTAGAACTATTCCGGTTACTTTTTTTGTCTTTACTATTCACCTCTTTTACAGTACTTTTTAAAATATCATTTGGCCTTAAAACTTCATTTTGTCCTTAGAACTTCATTAATAGAAACTTTCCGCTAATTCTGAGCGCTTAATTTGTCACAGAAACAAGATGTCAAATAGAGCCACACATTGGTGTTATGCCTGCCGGCGGCCAATTCGTCTTCGTGGACAAGATATAATCTGCCCCAACTGCAACGATGGCTTTGTTCAGGAAATCAGTGAGATAGGAGGCATGTTGAACACTTATGGTATCTTTGAACCAGACTTTGATGAGCGCCGGGATAGAAGATTCGGAATGATGGAGGCTATGTCTGGCCTTATGCGGCAACGGATGGCAGAAATGGGCAGAGATCGGGTGTTTGGTATCCATGGTACGCAAGGGGCGAGCACTGAACGAGGAAGGCAGCCCACTGTTGGCCCTATGCTGACATTTGGCAGCAACACGCCTGCTCATACGAGCGAGAGCACTGGAGTAAACGTCTTCTTCAGGGGAGGCCCCAGGGTTGGCGCCGAGCGTTCAAATTTCAGTGGTTTCCTTGCCTGTCCGAGTCTTGAAGCTCTGTATGAGCAGCTACTTCTGCAGAATAACCGTCAAGGACCACCGCCGGCTCCGCAGTCAGCAATCGACTCCATGCCAGTGGTGACGATAAACCGCAGGCATCTTGACGATGATCCACACTGTCCAGTATGCACAGACAAATTTGAGGTTGGCTCAGAGGCGAGGGAGATGCCGTGCAAGCACTTGTACCATACTGATTGCATCATTCCCTGGCTGGTTCAGCACAATTCTTGCCCAGTTTGCCGCCATCCGCTGCCATCACAGCGATCAGGCACACCTTCAACCCACCCTAACGAAGCCATTAGCCATGGGGTCACCGCAGCTGATCTTGGGCCCATCGCTAGAAACGATGACGGCGGAAGCCAGCAAAGGCGCAGCTCTTTCTCGTTTCTCTGGCCATTTGGCTCGTCGAGTTCCAATTCCAGTTCTTACTACCAGCATGAAGGAAGTGTGGGTGAGCCTGCAGTTTATGACGACCCCAGCAGCTAGATAACCTATTCTGAGTGGTACTATGACCACTGAGCTCCTGCCCCAAGCTACATCAATTCTTGCTTTCAACCTGCAGCGGTGGTGCGGAATTTATCGATGCCATGTGGGTGTGCCTGCTTGCCGGAGAAAACCGGAGGCTTGTTGCCTGTAACGTTCACCTTGTGTTGCATGTGAGAGTTCTAGCCCAGATGCTGGAGCTGTGTATAACTGTATGTCGACTATCGAGCAATGAACTGTTCTGTACTGCCGGGATGTTCCTGTACATTATCTCTACTACTTAAAAAGTGAGTTCGTGGTTATCGGTCTGTTCTCCCTTCTCTCTTCTCAGCCGTCCGATTAAAGATCAATCATTCAGATCCGTATGTAGGTAGTTCTAATATAAGGAGGGGGTTTGTTCGTAGTCTCACTTTTGACTCCCACGCAGCAGCGCACCTCCCCTTCTCCTACGCAACCGCCCCAGAAAAACCTCCTCTCTGCAGCATCGCCGCCCTGCCTCCTCTCTGCCGCCCACTCCCTCGGCGCCGCTGCCCCACCAAACCCCAGATCTAAACCTCCTCCTCCACCGCCTCGCCTTGCCTTTTCACGCCTGACGATCTCAAGGTGGTGAGCTTGCTTCCACTCTCCTCCATCGCCGACTTCCTCCCCGCCTCCCTCTCACTGACCCTCCCCGCTTCCCTCGTACTGCCCAGACCCTGCTCCCCCTCCTCCTCCTCATCCTCACGCCACTCACACCATCTCTTCTCCCTCTGTGCAAGTGGTCGTCCTGGTGCTGGGCGTCGTAGCCGTCTTCTTCGATCACCTCTGCAAGATCAGATGCATGCACTCGTAAGGTGCTTCTGTATTCCCCATCCTATCCTTTTGTTTTTCTCTTGCGATTTGCCCGTGTTGTTGTTTGGTGCGTCGTTCTGGACCTCGGCCGCAGGTTGGAGACAACCGCCGTCTTGGTCTCCTTCTTCAAGGACCCCAACTCGCTCAACAAGGTATTCAATTGCTCGTCTCGAGTTGCTCGCGCGGTGACATGGTGTGCACGTGAGGTGTTTGTTCATTTGCTTGTGTTACGTGTGCTAGGTTCCCTGCCCGTCGATTTATGACCCTGCGGAGAAGTAAATTCCCTGCCTGTGTACCGAGTGAGGCTATTCTGCGATACTGGCCTGTCAACTCTGTGTCATAATCTTGTTAGCACAATTTGGGTCTTCCAAAAGTACTGCAGTACTAGTGAATGTTATTACATTTAGTTTGTTCCATGCTTTTTATCTGTAAACTCCATGTTAGAAAATAGATAATGTGGAAGATAAGCCATGCCACACCAATTTGATTAGTGCATATTCTTCCATCAATTATTTAAGGCAGGGCAGAGATTTTCAAAACTGTTGACCATTCAATGAAAATATTCTAGACCAGAAAGAGTGAAGTATTTGACTTGAAATCAGTATGAACTTATTAATGGTCGCTCATGTAGTTGATTTAGGTAGGTGATCATGCTAGTTGCAACTTGGCTCATCCTATGTTATTCATCTGTTTTTTTTTTGTGTGTAAAAGTTGACTTGTTCAACTGTGTTCAAGTATATATTGACTTTTGTTCGTTTCAGAAAAAAATATTGACTTTTGTAGAGAGGTCGTTTGCAGCTTGGAAGATTCTGTTTAAGTTGTTACTATAAACTAGACATTGACATGGAGATGTATATCCATGAGTGATGTTTACCTTTCTGCAGAAGTGGCTGATCAACTTTCAGCTTGAATGTGTGTAGATTGTCGAAGATATTAAAAATCCATTGCCAATAAATTTGCCAATGGTTCTAATAAAGCCTCCTGAAGCATGCTCAGCTGCTGAAGTTTACAAGGTAATTAATTAATTGCTTTCTTAATTTGAAGTGCATGCTTTTCCTAACATGCTTCTTGCACTGCAGCGACTCCGGTTAGAACAGACTAGTCGAGTTGATCCCTTGACTTTGCTCAAGGAAATCACTCAAAACGGGATATCACAGGATGCTTGTGTAAATGATCTAGGTATGCAGTGTGATTGCAATAATTTGTTATGATGCACTAGTCCTGTATCATATCTTCAATTAATTTATTTCTTCCAGGCTATTTTGTGTAATTACATTCAGTGTTTTAAATCTCCGGCTATGACGTTTAGCGGATGACCTCTCAAACAGCTAATAGCGGAGCTAAATGAGGCTATAGCGGCTAAATTGTACATGGACTAAAATAGCTCGATCAGTTTAAAACAGCTATAGCGGGCTATAGCGACAGCTATAGCCGGAGATTTAAAACCTTGATTACATTTAGCAAAAAGCTTTTCTGTTCCTCCATTTTCTCTTTCCAGAGCCTCCAGCTTTTGAGGTATTGCCATCGTTAAAGAAGTTGAAGAAACGAATTATTGCAGCTAACCGGGGGGATTATAATGCATTTTTATCAGGAAGGTAAGGAGGGCATATTCTCTATCAAGCTGTTTGAAGAATCTGTTTGTTCAAAAGAAGTCATATTCCCAAGTGTGTGTTTCACTCTTTTGGAGAGCTTCAATTATGAAATTAGTTGTGTAGTTAGCATTGATATGGAAATTGCCAAAACAGCGTCATCAATGATTCTGTCAATTTTGGTAGCATAAATCATATTTAAGGTGTGAGATTCTGCGCTGCATATATCAATGTGCGTTTGGAACTGCGTTTTACAGCAACATTGTTTAGTTGTGACACCAAACTGGATATGTTTCATGCGGTGGAAGTACAATTGTTGGACTTGGTTCCCCAGATCCGCCTGCATTTGTGTGCGAAGAGGATGACTACAAGGATGTTTTTGTGTCAGGTATGTTGACTCTTGTATTTCACAATATGCTTCTCATTTATACACAGCCAAAAAAATGTCAAATTACCATCTGGTGCGATAAGATCACAGGAGACATCAGCTTGGCGAGAACTGCTAGTGCACTCTGTATGAGAGCAGCATCAAATTCGATTTTACAAGAGCTATGGTGTTTCAGTGTTTGTAGGGAAAACTACATGGCACCAGGTGAAGTTTCTTCAGTAGCTTGGAACGATGAAATGACATTCATTCCCAAACAATTGTAACCATTCATGATTACAGAGCAACAGTAGTGCTACTGCTAATTCACAACAGCATGGACACCCAAGGAAAAAGGAAACCGAGTTGCACAGAAAGACAAAGCAAGCTATTAGTCTACTGCTCCAAGCAACCTGTGGCTGGTCAAAAGTCAAAACCAAGGCATCGTTCATGTCTGCCCCTGACCGTCCGCCCCCACTGACTGCGAATTCCCATCTTTGCCCACTCCGTCCCCACGAGCCGACGCCGCCTCCTGCTGCTGCCGCTGCGGTGAGCCCTCCCCGGCCGGCGGCGCAGGCTTCGGGTCGAGGGCGCGCTGCTCGGCGGCCGCGGGCGGGTTGAAGGAGCCGAACTTGGGCGTCGTCTCCAGCGCCACGAAGCCGCCGCGCGCGTGCTGGAACGAGAAGGACGAGCCGTCACCGTGTCCGTCCACCTCCCCCGAAGCGGCGCAGGATACGCTGTCGAGCGAGGCGACGCACGCGCGCCGCCTCTTCGGCTCGGGCCGCTCCTCCCCGCCGTCCTCCGGGACCGCGCGCTTCTCGGGGACGGGCAACGGAGGGGGCGCCGGCGCGGGGCTCTCGGCCCGGGCCTCCGCCGCCATTCGGGCTGGACAGCAGAAAGCGCGGCGGGTGCTGGGTGGAGGGAATAAGGCAGGCAGGCAGGGTGGGCGCCGGCCGGGGTGGGGATGGGGAGGCGAATTTTCTATTCCGGCCGAGGAGGGGATGCCGAGCCACTGTGCCGCGTGCTCGCCCGCTCGCTTTGGTGGTGGACCGAATCGGTGACGGCAAACATGTCAGCGTTGTGAGACGGGACGACACCGCGCACGCTGTCCCCTCTTGCCGTTGCCGCCGAGCGGCAGCTTGCACCGTCGCCCTGCCATGCCATGCCAGCCAGAGCCCCCTCTTTTGCAGCCTTGCAGGGTCGGTCGGATCTTTGATCGAGTGCAAACCTATCTTTTTACTGTACTGCTGCTACTCGTTCAACCGTGACGGAGCACTACCGGCTTGCGTAGGAGCCTCGGCTCTTCTGAGCGCCCAGTGGCTCATTAGGAATGGCGGCGCTGGTGATCATGACCTGTTTGGGACCTCATAACAAAACAAGAATACACAATCGAATGCCCTTGTTTTTTATACAAAAAAAAGTTTCTAGGGAGCATTAGCAACGTACTCTGCAACCTTGGGATCATCCAAGGGGAAAAAAAAGATACCATTGAGTTACAATCCTGAACGCAGGCCCAATACGAGGATGCTAGCTGCACTTCTGGAGGCTGGACTCTTTCCAAGGCCCGCGCGGTTTCTTGCTGACTCAATCGGCTGATGAAGGCGCAAATGGAGGCGCATTTCCTTCTCTTCGCGTTGGAAGAAAATGTTACCTCGCCTCATGCACGTGCTTGTAATTAGCTATTCTATTCATATGCCACTCGGCTACTGCATAGATCAATTCATTGATCCCAGGCCTTACAGAACTCGCACTTACCGGCACCACTCATCGCAATGGATTCGCTGAAAGTTGCCGCCTCAGAATTCCTCTCCTTGAATTTCATTTAACTGATTGTATTCAGAAGGCTTTGTGCTTCATAGTTGCTTTCGGGCCTCTTGAAACGTAGGAATGGAAAAACGTAACAACATGAAAGACGTAAAAATATCGCAGGGATACACCTGCAAAACAGATGATTGAAAAACATAGAAAACTATAAAATGATACTTCCTTCGTTCTTTTTTACTTGATGCTTTTAACTTTTTACGATCTCTAAGATATGACTTTGCCTATTATTTTTTATAACTTTACACTAAAATATACTAATAAAATTATAATATTATGAAAGTATTTTTAACAACAAATATAATAATGTAACTTCCGTATAGCCGATCTAGATAGTTTTGTGTCTAAAAAGTTTGACGGCACGGATTCTAGAAAGTCAAGTAAAAAAGAACGGAAGGAGTATGTTTGGAACATAGAAATAGGATGAACACATTAATTTTGCTAAGAAAGCATAAAATAGATGATAGAACCTGAACTCTAATTACCTCTAATTAACATAATTAGCAGTAATTAAGAAAATAACAAAAAAGTATTGCAACACATTAATTACAAGCATGAATTACAATCTTCGGCCTTAAGCCTCAATAATGAAATAAAGACATTATTGCAACCTTTTTCAATTACAAGAATCATGCAAATATGAAAAACTACTTTTCCAAATAAATTTGCAAGGGAATAGAAACTAATATAAGTATTGCATTGCATTTCTTCCTTTATTTCCATGTATTGCCGACGTTAGCACCCCAAGCCGGCCTCACCCTAGCCGACCCTCTCTATTTTGTTTTGCAATCGGAGAGCAAACAAAATAATAATCTAAGGGAGAATAAAAAGAAAAAGGGAAAGAATCGCTGTTAGTACCCTCGGGCTTCTAGAGCCATATAGAGTGGCGTTCACTGAGGTTTCTAGACTGTCCTGGGCCGAACGGTGTCTCTCATCATAAGTGGGTCTCATCATTCGGCTTTTAGAAATCCAACGCCCACAATTTTTCCAACTTACCTCAGCCACAAAGAATCCCAAAACAGTGCACAATCCACATTTCGGACCATCAGTCCATCGACCCCCACAGGAAATCAAGAGACAAATGAGGATAAGAAGAAAGCCTCCCATCAGTGAACAACCGAGATAGAGAGAGGCAGCCGAAGCCTCCCCTAAATACTTAAGCCGTCACTTTATCTTGCCCCTACCCACTGCATTTCCAAAACCGCCAAGAGCACAAAGCCAACCGAGAGCCACCAAAACCACAGAGAGCAACCAAAACCAGCCAAGAGCCCACCACATTCAAAAACCACCACTACCAACAAGGACAACCGAGAGCACCATAGCTCTATCCATACAAAGCCAACCGAGAACACTCCTAGAGCCAAGCAAAGCCAAGAAAGCCCCAGCATTACTCTCTCAGCCGAAGGCCAGAGAGCCACCGTCCACAAAAACCAACAGCCCACCAAGTGAGGAGAGAGGAGTGTCGGAGAAGGGGAGAAAGAAAGTAGAGGAAGACGAAGGAGAGCGTGGACCACCACGAGGCGACGACCCCCACAAGGCTATGTTCCCGATAGTGATAAGGAAGCCTCGGCCACACCTTCGTCCCACATCCACAACTGTGTAAGGACCACACTAAAATTGCAACCAACGAGCTTCCCATTTCCAGTCCGACACAAATAGACCCACTTTTCTCTCCCTCCACTCTTTTCCCTCTTTCCCCTTTTCGGATCATTCTAGAGAGGCACACAAAAACGCTCATCACGCACTCCACCTTAGCTCAGCCGGTTGAGCCAGGTGGCCGAGAGGGAGGAAGAAGCCACGTAATCCAACCAGTGGCTACTACAGCAACCGACGTCACATCCTAGAGCCATGAGCGCCCTCGGGCATGGGAGACCACTCCCGTGCGTGAGACTCCATGACCAAGTCTCGATAGCATGACCACTAGAACCCCCTAAGAATCAGGTGTGGTAAAAATGATACAAGCATAACAAAAATAATAACTAAATCAAAATGCATGAATGTGGGAACGAGTAGGGAAGAAGGTAGAATCGGCGAGGATAGGAAGCCAATCCATGAGACCGCCTCAGACACAACCACCAGCCAAGAACCGAGCCTACCATAGGACTAGTAACGCCAGTCTAGAAGTGAGTAAGTCCCAAGCGTATATATTAGTTGAATTAGAGTATTGGATCGGGAGCCGGTTCCGACCAAACGCTATTGGAAGCCGATGGAGCCCGGGTGGGCAACCCGGTACACCGGTGGAAAATAGATGGGTTGAAGATTTAAGTAATGTAACTTGAAAAACGTTCTATACTTTGAACTTGACCCTGCACCAAATTAAGGAAGTGTGGAAAACCTAGTTATAATGATTTAGAGTAGCTATGGGTATAGTGGCACAAACCTCTGCAATGCTTACAAAATCATGAATTCATAGCTGTCTCTTGGATTGGAGACTACAGGGATCACTAGGGATCATTCTTCTGTCGGGTGAAAAGTAGAGTTTTCATAAATTAAAATATGCCACTTAATTTGACAAAAATATTTTCTAGAATTAGATGAGTAGAAACCATGATAACAAGAGAAGAGGCATACATTGCATTTTGCTATTATAATGATTGCTGAGTATGTTAGTACTCACCCTTGCTATTATTTTTCTTTGTTAGACCATATTCCGATCAGGGAGCACTCTAAACCTAATGAATGAATCGTAGGCACTGTTGAGATCACAGGAGAGGAGGGCGATGGTTACAAGGATCCAGGGAGATGGACCCCTATACTACGGTTGGGACGAGTGGACATCAGGCTGAGCTGAGCAGGAGAGCCATAGGGTATCTGCCTTGTATCTTTTGCTGCTTGTGTACCTGTATTAAAGACTATATCCTTCGTGGAATATGCTGTAATAAAATAATAGTTTCTACATTATTGTTCTGCTGCGTGATTCTAGCAAAGACTTATTATTCGTTGGAGTAGTTGTTCTTCTGATCAGACAATAATAATCTATTAAGTGTGATATTACTTAAGTGTGATTGTTCTCATGATAATTACATGGAGCATCGCAATAGAATACTTTTACTCAAGTCGAGCTAGAATTATGGTCACTTAGAGCTATATAGCTTGATTTGCCTCGGACTTCGCAAAGAAAAGAAAAGGTCTAGGTGGATGTTTTAATTCCTATAATATTCCTATGAAATCAATGGTACCGAAAAGTTTCTTCCAGTTTTTCTATGCCCCAATCCTCCATTCCAAAGGGTTGAATAGAATCAAATCCTTTATGAGTTGAAACCCTCCGCTTTTTTCTATAGCACAAAGCTAAATATACATGAATAGAAAAAAAATGCAGGATTGAAATATCATAATTTGTTGAATCCCACAATAAATAAAACCACACAAATTGTTCAAAAGATATGTTTGAATTTCTCACATGAAAAATACAGAATTTTGAGATTAAATGTTAATTGATTAGAGAGATAATTGAGAAAGGAAGAGGGAATGTGCGTTGGAACTCTCAAAGAAATTGGTAACATCAGATCAGACATCATGCTAGAATTCCTCTTAAATTTATAAGAATTTTTCCTATCCTATAAAATTCCTTGAAGTAATGCCACAAACCAAGCACCTCCCAGAGGAATTTTTCTTTGGATTGAATTATCCTTTTTTCTCTCTTTTAAAATTCCTTCTAATCAAATATATGCGCGATACAAGGTTGTTCATGAAGATTTAAAATTGGTAAGGTCTAAATCACTAGAGTGGTTTGTGGATTCCTCACAATGAAAGATTGTTCATTTTTCTTCTCAATAAAAGTGTTGATTCTTTTAAGCATTTCTTTTCCTTTTGCTGGTAGTAGACCACATTATCTAGCACTAGATATTTCGTTTTTATTTCATCTCTATAGACCACATTATCCGGCATGTTCGAGTAGCTTATTAGCATTTAGCATGAGACCACATGATACAGCACTAGATATTTCCCCTCCGACGCCTCACCTTTTCGTCTAGGCTCTAGAGCATTTTCTGACAGACCGTAGACAACAATACTACCTTAGTGTACAGCTCAGTGGCAATCCAATGTGCGAGAACCAAGCGTCCCTGCAAGGCTGCAACGAGCTAGCCACGTACGTGTACGGCCCAGATGCATGCCCCGATCCCGTTTGTCCGGTGCCGACGGCCCCCGCCCAAGCGCGCGCGGACGCGTATCCCGGGGAACTATTTACGCGCCACGTGGGCGCGCGACTCCTCCGCCCCCGCACACGCGTCGGTCTCGGCGCCCGGCACCTGACGCACCGGAGAAAGCCCGGAATCGACGGCGAAAAGAAAAACACCGGAAAAAACGACGCAGCGCGGGTGCCCGCACGAGGCGTTAGGGAAAAGGCAGCGCCCGGATGCGCGCCGCGCGTCCGCCACCACGGCCGCGCGGACACGCGGCGCCCGCGGGCGCGACCCCGATGTGGTGGGGGACAAGGGACGCGGCATTTCTTCGGGATTCGGCAGGACACGTGTACCGCCCTCCTGGCATTTCCGCCTCCGTGTTGACCCCTACGCGCTGCGCATTCTACTGCACGGCGACGTGCCAGTCCCAAGTTTTACCCGTCGTTGCCAACCACCGGTTTTACTCCTACCACACAGACATCTCGGCACAACGCCCGCCAGCGTGAAGTAATGAGCGATAGCACGCGGAACACGCGCCAGTTCTGTGGCGCGTCCGGCGGCGGCGGCGGCGGAAGTGGCATTTGCAATGCGAGCTATCGGGATGGCTGCGGCGGGAGCGGCATTGGGGCGCCGCGGACCAGCGGTGTGAACTCGGGGATCCTGGACGAGAAGGTGCTGTCGCTGGTGTTCCGGTCGATCAACTGGGACCCGCAGGCCGTGTGCACGGTGGCGCGCGTCAGCCGGCGGCTGCGCGCCGTCGCAGAGCGCGTGCTGTGGAGGGAGCTCTGCATCTCCCGGGCGCCGCAGATGGTGGACGCACTCACGCGCGCCGCGGGAGGCGGCGGCGGGGCCCCCCCGCCTGGGCGCATTGGCGGCGGGTGGCCGGCGCTGGCGAAGCTGCTCTTCTTCTGCTGCGGCGCGGCGGGGTCGGCCGTGCCGGGGCACTTCACGCGGGTGTCGCGGTTCTCCAAGACGTCCGGTTGGAGCTTCCTGACACGGCGTTGCAGGGGAGACCTTCTGTACGTGTCCGACCCGTGCGAGCACGCGGTTCCCGGCGGGGCCGACGACACCGGCGCCTACCGCGGAGTGTTCCGCGGGTTCATGTGGTCGCGGACGCGGGCCTGCCTGGTTGACCGCCAGGCCACGCTGGACACGCGCTTGCGCTGCCCCTACTGCGGCGCGCGCGTCTGGAGCATGGCCGCCGCGGGGCTGGTGCCCCGCAGCGCGTGGCGCAGGATGGGCTCCTACGAGGGCGGCCTCGAGTACTACGTGTGCGTCAGCGGCCACGTCCACGGCAACTGCTGGCTCGCGCACCTCACCTCCAGTGACGGCGAGCACGACGGCGACTCCGACGACGGCGCATCGGTAGGCAGCGGCGGCGGCGACGGTGACGAGGGCCACGTCGCGCTGTGAGTGTGGCAGGTCCACCCCACCATGTGTTCCAGGGATTGGCAGCAGAGCGCCGTGATGTAAGTTTACTATCAACAGTGTTGCGCAGAGCTAGTGCGGAAGAGGATGGAACGGGTGCTTCACGGCTTCTTGAGCCGCCTTGCATTGCCATGGCATGTGTGCTCTGGTTGGCTCGGTTCTGGATAATGGCACGATGTTTATCGTTCTAGCCAGCTGCGCGGTTGTATGTACAGTATCTTTTTGATGTGATTGGCCTCGTTTGAGTTCATTATTACTGTTTTGTCGGTTGCTGGACTTGTTTTACTCTCCTCTGTTTCTCTCGAGCCCGTTGTGTTTTGACCCCCTCCAGTGCTCCCGGTTGGCAACAGCATGTGTCCATCTTTCTTGACCCTGTCACCGTCACTATGCTTACAGAGTACAGTATTTTCACTTCATTCTTTCTGGTTCTGGGAGACACTTTTCCTGATATACTATTATAAAAAAAAACTAGTATAAAACTCTATTCACCCATGTAGCACTCTATTACTCCACGGTGTTAAATCTATTAAGCCCCACTCGGTTGTGCTGAAAAACTGTGATTTATAGTTAAAATTAAATTATGATTTATAGCTAAAATTAAATTATGATTTATTTAGTGTAATTGAATTTTAAAATAGTAAAAATATGTTAGTTTATTACGGACAACGTAAACAAATACGGAAAAATATAAATAGTGAAAATAAGTCAGAATTCAGAAATTGAATCTAAAATAAGCAGGTAAGCTGATCTTGCATGCGTCAGTAAGGACTAGGGAGACTGAGCATACATGCGTGACATGGGGACAAGTCAGTGTACCTAGTAGGCTATTACCCAAGCTTTGACTTGACCTCGTTTTCGTTTTACCTGAAAAGCATTTTGTGTTCATTCGCAATATGATGAAGCCACGGCCAATGCTTTTTGTAGTGCTCATTACTCAATGTAAATGTTATGAATAATTCTACAGTACGCGTAGTCTTATGATTATGAAATAAGTAACTCTTCGAGCGCCATGCTTCATCTTCTTCCCGATCACAGTGCTAGCGGAATATAGTACACGATTGTGACAGGGAGTGATATGAACAACCCAAGGATAACCCTGTTTGAGTGAATAATTCAGTTTGGTTGCATCCTTGCATTTGGAATACTTGCATTTGGAACAAACCAAAAAGGAACTGGTTAATCAATTGTGGGATAAGAATCGAACCTGTGCTCATGATGTCTGCGTGGAACCTGTACTCTTCTGCGTACACAAATGACGTGACAGAGGGGCAGAGCAGCCTGCATGCAGGTTGAAATAATCAGCGACTTGCATGTAGATTGACAATTAAAATGGCTGTTCAACAAAATCTAAGCTCAACTGCCTCGCTACTTTCGGGTTCTGATTTTGGTTTTTATTCTAATTTACTGTTTCTTAATTTCCTTTTTTTTTGCTGTTTTGCCTTTTCTGTTTTTCCGTATTCGTTTCCATTATCCGTGATGGGCTCACTTGTTTTTTATTTTAATTTTTTTTAAATTTAATTATATTAAAAAGTCGCCAACAGTTACAACACAAAATAAGCAACTATAGTGTAAAAAAGCCATAAATCGACTTATTTCAACTAAACTGAGCGAGACCGACACATCTAAAAGGTTCGTGAGTGAAATATATACATATATAGTCTTTTGAACGTAAGTGAATTATAGTCGAGGGGCCTGTTTGCATACAAAGTATTTTTGGAGTTTTTAAGATGATAGCATGGTTTCTCAAAAGTATCATAGTATCTAAAACTTAGAGGTGTTTGCCTGTTTGGATACAACAAACAATGTAGTTTTATAAATCGTAGTATTGTAAATACTATAGTATTTTTGGAGTTTTAAACATTCCACTTAGGACCTTTTTAAAAATACAACATTTTTCTCTTACGGCGTGACATGAGGCAGCTGTAAGATCGAGGAGGCCGACTAGAAGTGAGTGAATAGACGATCTAAACTTTTCTTCTAACTAACATCACTTTAATACCTATTTTATTTGTCCAAACCAAGTAAACAATGGGGAAGCTTAAATCAATTTAGTTTAACACAAACAACGCCTATATCAATTAAGTTCTCCTAAGCGCACCAACAACTAGGCTATGTCAAGCAATCAATTAAATACTATGAAAGCAAATTGCTTGAAGATAAATTGAGCATAAGAAAACAAACCACAATAGATACGGTCTCTTTTTACCGTGGTACTCAGAGACTTGTCAGTCTCCCCTAGTCCACGTTGAGGTTAGCTCAAACTAATTGGACCGGCTTCACGAATTAAGCCTTCTACCTTAAATCTACTAGTAGTAGCTCTTTCCCGTTCTGGGTAGGTGAGCTCTAACCATCACAACTTTGCTGGGTATTTTCACAACTTTCTTCGAGAAGATTACCGCGAAAGATGCCTCCAACGTCGTCTAGGAGTCGGCAAACTCTAAGAGTAACAAGTCAAGCTCCTCGCTTGACTCTCACATCTAAATGCAACACATACAATCTAGATCCCCTTTCCTTGCTCACAAAGTGCAACACATGCACTATTGAGTGGAGACCCTCACACTAGCTCAAGAGAACAGAAATGAGTCAATCAGCCTTCTGTCCAACCGGCCACAAAGGGGTATTTATACCCCATACAAGAAAACTAGCCGTTGGAGCCAAACCCCTAAAAAATCAGGGAAATCAGAAGTATCGCAAGCATTTGGCCGGTACTTCCGCTCGCCTCACCAACAGTCAGAAATCTAGTCGTTGCAGTCAAAATCAGATGTTCTGCCGTTCATTTTTTGCTACTTCCGATCATCGAAAATTCCACGCCACACATGCGAAACTACCGACCTCCTCAGGGACGAAAAGACTCCACACAGGTGCCTCTCTGGAAAAAACGTGCTGCTACACAAGCCGGCACTTCAGCTCACCGGTAGTACCGCTCATACAAAGACGATACTTCCGCTCACCGATAGTACCACTCACACAGAGCCGGTACTTCCGCTCACCGATCAGACCGCTCACACAGAGCTGTTCGGACCGCTTACACAGAGCCGGTCGAAAACTCCAATCATTGACTACTCTGGTTCATGACCACGTTGGTCTCTGATCACATTGTTTGGATCGACTACAGAGGTCTCCGACCACGTTGGTTTTGACCACTCAGGTCTCGACCACGATGATCATGTCGATTTTCGACCACGTCAATCTTCGATCACATAGATCTCCGACCACTCCGTTGATCTTCGACTACGTTATTTTAATCACGTTGTTTCGACCACGTCGATTTACGACCACACAGGTCTCGACCACGTCAGTTTACGACCACACAGGTCTCGACCACGTCAGTTTACGACCACACAGGTCTCAACCACATTAGTTTATGACCACGCAGGTCTTCAACCATGTTGGTTCGACCACGCTGGTTTATGACCACGAAGGCCTACGACCATGCTGGTTCGACCACATAGGCCTATGACCACATCGATTCTAACCACACTAGTTTCGGTCACACAGATCTCAATTATGTCGGTTTCAACTGCGTTGGTTCGACCAAGTCGGTTCAACCACACTGGTCTTTGACAACTTGGGCTCGACCACTCTGATCTTCGACCACACAGGTCTCCGACCGCCTGGGCTCGAGCACTCTAGTTCTCCACCACTTGATCTTCGACCACCAACACACGCGGTAGTTCTATGATTTCAACGTTGGTATTTTCGGTCCACGGTAGTACCGCTGGTCACATTGTGGTGTTCTGATTATCCTGAGAAATGCAGATACTTCGCTAGATTTTGCAAAACACATTTGCAAACTTTAGTATTATGCATACAAGTTCCAAATATGATTTCCAACAAATTGCAAAACACATTTGCACACTTATGAAGTCATGACACAAGAATTAAATATGAGCTTCAACAATTTACAAAACACATTTACAAATATAAGAATCATATCACAAAGAATGGAAACATGGATTTCAAGTATTTGCAAAACACATTTGCAATGCATAGTCCCATATTACAAGGATTCAACTTAAGAGTTTCAATTATTTGTAAAACACATTTACAAATACAAGTCTCATGTCAAGATGAGCTATAAGAGATGAGGTTGAGCTATCAACACATAATGAGACTTAAACTACTAGAAATGACCCCTCTTAATAGTACGGCAACATATACTAGCTACTTATATTTGAAAGTTTGATCTAAATTTAATAACTCTCGCTATCCCTCCCAAGCAATATTGCATTAAAAACTACAACAACCAAACACACCTTGTTTTTTTCTCAAAACTGCAGAAGGTTATGGTATTCATAAACTGTAGTATCTTATAGATGGAACAGTGAAAACTGTGGTTTTCAAATAATGTGGTTTGTAAATGTTATAACATCTAAACAGACCCTAAGTCTATATCAAGTGACAGACGAGGTTTACAGTACTTGCACAACAGCAATGCATACCAAGGGCAAGAGAGGCAAGTAGCATGACCACCGGGCCTGTCAGAAACTTGAACACCGTAGAGAGCGACGCGACGGCGCAGCCGCACGGAACCAACCGGGTCTGCCGCGCTATGAACGTTCCTGAATGTTAGAAGAATGTTCATATAATTCAGCCGTAGATTCATTTTGTAATACTAGTCTAGTCTTGTTGGTGAATTAAGTTGCTCTTAATTAGTGAAATCAACGCAAATGGAGCGCGTAAAAACCTGAAGAAAACAAGCTTAGCCCAATCGCTGTGGTGTAAATCAGAAACAGCGAGTCGTCAACACCTTTAGGCATCTTGATTCCAAACCTGTGAAAACAAATGTTTTTTTAACTGAATGTGAAAACAAATGTTCATGTACGCGAGATTAGTCAGACATTTGGACAGCCAAAAGCAAAAGTTCAGACAACATCAAGCGGAAACAAACAACATTGAGCGTGAAAGCAAGCACGTAAAGATCGATCGAGGCGTGAAATTAAGACTACGACGCACCTTGAAGGTGATCAGAGACCAGAGCAGGCCAAGAAAGCTCGCGTAAGTGGTCGGCATCTTGAGCAGCTTCTTCCCCGCCATCCACACGACATGCCTCACCGATGGCGATGGAGTCGGCAGCGACGACGTCTGAACCGTTTCCACGATATCCATCGCACCGCCGCCGCTCCCCGTACTCGCCATCGCTGCCTCGCCGTCTCCTACGTTGGGTGCCACGTCCGCCATCTCTACATCTTGAGCATGGTCACTGGTCAGCATCTGTGCCCGCTGTCCGGTCTCCATTTTCACCACCTCCGTTCTCCACCACCACTACAGCAGGGAATTCCGGGCTGACCCCCCCCACCCCACATTATCCACTTGTCTGAATGTTGCAACACAGTTTTGGGATACCAAATGGACCTCTCCAAATGGTAATATTAAAATGACCGATTTACCATCTTTTGTAATCAGTTTCGCTACACCACCTACTGCTCTAGCTAATTGCCCACCCCTTCTTCGTGTGATTTCTATGTTAAGTATGGCCGTGTGCCCGTGTCTAAGGACATATCGGTTGAAGTAGATTATTCTTTTCTCTAAAAAAATCTCTTTCCAAACTGTACAAGTTTCTTCCAAAATATACGGATTTCTAGATGTATATGACGATCTCTAGACAGAATGATATTATATAAATCGTATGATAAAGTACCACATAAATGGATATATAGAAAAAGAATCCAAATATACCAAATCGCTCATGTTATGATCTTCTACATCCTAGATCTCAGCGTTCCGTCGTCACCGCGCGCCAGGCCGCCAAGTACTCGTAGAAGAAGATGACGAGGTTGTACCAGACGCAGTACTGCATCACGACGATCTGCTTCAGGAGGGCCCCGGATCGCATCGACCCATACTGCCGCCGAGGAGCGGCTCCCCCCATGATGATGACGCCGGGCAGTGTGGGCATGGAGAAGACAGCCACCACCCACTGCACCCGCGGTGTAGATGCTGCAGGCAGTGGTGTCGTCGCATTGAGGCGGCGGCAGTTGGAGCAGAGCGCCCACGCCATGAGGGCTAGCAGGATGGCCGCCTTCTGCAGCGTGTCGGCGGCGACGAGGCGGGCGTTCATGGCATAGGGGTTGTTGGTGGCGAGGCGACCATGTGGAAGATGAGGACCGGAGCGGAGTGGAGCGCGACGAAGTGGTTGATGCCCGCGCACTGCTCGGCGGAGAAGGCCTTGAACCACCGCACCGACGCGTAGCCCAGCCCGGCCGTCGCGTACAGAGGCGCCATCGCCTCCAGGACATGGTACACCGCCGAGCCTGGGATCATGCTGCTCCAAATCTAACTTTAATTGCCTTCTGATCTATACGTCGTAGGATAGTTTGTTGAGTTCCTAGTCTATGTTACATATGTCTGTGGACTTACATATATTTTTGATACGCGCCGATATTTTTGCATAACTCGTAAACTCTGGAGCGGACTTACATATATGTCTGTGGAATTTGATACGCGCCGATATTTTTGCTCTGTCTATGTTACATATGTTGTTGCTTTTCTAAGTTCTAATTTCAAAACGTTAGTTAAATTTTGGACCATTGGATCTAGATCTTGTGGATCAGCTCTCTCCTCATTCCTACTATATCAAAAGGGTGTGTATAGGCATTACCTGATGTTTTCTTTCTAATTATCATCCAGTTTTGAGACCGTTGGATTAGAGATCCAACGACCCTTTTTTGGAGGGGGGAGATTATTTTTTGAGGAGGGGGAGATTTTTTTTGGAGGGGGTGGGGGAGAATTTATGGCCGTTGGATCTCTAATCCAATGGTCATAAATCTGGATAATAGTTAAGAAGAAAACATCTGGATGATGTTTATCAATACCCATATCAAAAACCATCCTCCACCTCTGCCTCTACTCCTAATCCCAGCACTGTCGCCAGCCAGGCCCTTTGGACCTCCGCCACCACCTCCTCAGCTTTCCCTACATAGAGACAACTCCATAGACAGACCTAGGATTGAAATTTAGGGCTGCTAATGAGATAATGTGAGCATAAGACAAACAAAAGAAACAATAATAGAGCTATATTTCACAATAAAAAAGCATACATAATTAGAAGAGAAACATAGTGAAAATACAAATACCACTTTAGTGACTGAACCAAATTTGCCCCTACGCGGCTGCGCCTCGGTCGCTTGCCTTTGTAGTGCACACACCTGCTACCCATCGTGAGCCGCCCGCCGCACACAGTACACCCGAGACACACTGCCGCGTGTGCTCACTGCACGTCCCACATGCTGCCGTGGCACGCCACAGCCACACTAGGGTTGCCGCTCGCATCACGTGAGTTGCGTCTCCACTAGACCAATTGTGATTTGGGGGATTGGTTTGATCCTTGGATTGTTGCCTGGTTGGATTGGGAAGGAAGAGAGAGAGATATGTGGGCTTTGGTGTACTTAGCTAGTGTGGCTAGGCGAGCACGTAAATAACATTAGGCTTGGAGTTGGTGTAGCACATGCAAGGTAATTGATGCCCAAATCTCCCAAATCTTCTTCTTCTACTACCCTAGTCTTTTTTTGTTCTATCCACAATCATAGTACCATATAGACATGGATAGCTAGAGGTGCAAGGGGTACCCAAGGTCCGGCGGGGAGCAGGGTGTGCTCCAGCACCACTTGGCCCTCCTCTTTGCGTCCGCCCTGGAAAAACTCAAAAGTCCTGGGCTGTAGAGGGGACCATTCGACGTCGTTGGAGCCGTAGACGAAGGACTTTGCTGAAAGCTCATGAGCCGGTTTTGCTGGAGCTCGCTAGAGCCGGAGGCAGAGGAGGAGCCGATTCACGAATATTCAAACACACTCAAATTTAGGAAGTATAGTCCATGCATGACAGTACGAGCGACACCGCCAAGCACATCTGATTGGCCCGTAGCTCATGTACGGACGTACAGTTGTACATTCGGTACGTGTAAAAGGCGTGGCAGGCATCGGAAATTCGGAACAACGATCGAGGTGCAGTAACCATGCAAGCTGTGATGCACGGAAATCACAAAACCACGTCCCTTTGGATGACGCAGGTGTGCAAGCACGCACGGCCGTACGAGTTCATCCAAGTCAAACCTCTCTCGTACGGTACGAAATTACGAATGCGACAGAGCTGCCAAAACATGCGATCGATCGAGCGCGCGTGCCGTCCTGTGACAAAACAGGGTATCCCACAAATCCATCCCATCGCCTTCCGTGTTACCGAAACGCGCGCTCGGCAAATAAATTCCAAGCGATTCTGAATTTTTGTGAAAGAAAATGCACAAAGACAAGGGCACAGTAGAGAGGCATTGGGCCGTGTCGGTATGGCATAGGCTCACTGTGCTTCCGATCACGTCGTGCCGTGCTGGCTTGGCTCAGTCATCCCGCTGTGCCATACCGTGCCGGTCGTCTCGTCTCTGGCTAGGCCTAGGCACGGGCCAAAACCTACCGTGCTGATGTTCATGCTGTATCAGCCCAAGCCTAACCCAAAATAACTATAGACAACGAAGGCGACGATGACGATGGCGGCCGCCATCTTCATTTCTCTTGTATCCGTCTCGTTAAAAACTATTTAAAATTGAATTGGTTACGTAAAAACATGGGCACGTAATGATGTAGATGTTTTAGAGAAAAAGTTAAATTTCCTTTATATTTTAAAGATACAATGTTATTGCCTCGTTAAAAAGCTTATGCCCTAGAGTAGGGTTCCCTGAATAAGGAAAAGAGTACAGTAACAATATGCGTACATATTAATTATAACAACATGCTTACATAGTATCTACTCATCAATATCCAGGTCGTTCATACATTCGAGGTCAGCGTACGCCTACACAATTTCAGAATCCTCTAATTGATGCTGTTGCCGATCTTTAGCTAATTTTCAGTTCTTAATGCATGTGATTGCCTCCACCATCATGGTTGCGAGGTATGATTTCCTTTCTTGATTATTCTCCCTACCATGGGATGTCAGTGGGGTATCAAGCTTGCTTTTCCTTGTCACGTCTGCTAATTTATTGATAATAGCCATCAATATTTACTAGGGGAGTTTTGCAATTTAATATGACTAACAAAGTTAATTACATATCTAATTACAAAACAGAATGATTTAAACGACAATACACTAATTTAATCAGTGCGCACTACGTTTTAATCTACTGATGGTGCTTAATTTATTCTAATCATCTTAAACAAATATTTATGGGTTTCTACAATTTTAAATACAACTAACCGAATCAGAAAATTTTAAATGATAGTGCTTAAATTTAATTGATCGTATTTAATCTCTCTCCTAACATCTCTCTCCTAACATCTCTCTCTCCTCCCCTTATTCCTTTCGGCTGAAGCACCTAGGCCACTCCTTTCTTTATTCCTTCTCTCCTTATATTCTCATCTCTTTCTGCTCTAATGCTATTCTTTTGCCTCTCCAGCCGAACACTGCTAGCCTCTCTCTTTCTCTCTCCAATGATTTTCTCTAATTTACTTTTTTTTAACTGTTCTCTAATTTACTTGCTCTGGCCGAATGCCTCTCTTTCCCTGAATCCCTCCTCTTCCTTACTTTATCTACTCTCTACTCATTCTACATCTTCTCTACTTTCCCCCAAATTTCCTCTCCGGCCACCTGCTCCCTGCGCCATCACCTGACTCGGCCTCCCTGCTCCATGGTCCAGCCTAGCTTGCTCTCCAGCACCCCCTTCTTACTTCGTCTTCTTTACTTTATCCCATGGCTTGAACTTTGATTTTAGCTTCTAATCTTTGTCAATATTTTTGGTTCAAGCTCGGGAGGGCGAGACGGCGAGGGTGAGGTAGACAGCCGTGTGGGAGCTGAGATGATGAGGGCAAGGCAGACGCCACCGTGCCATGCCACCAGATAGGCCGAATTACTAGGCCCGGCATGGCCCGTGGTTCGTGCCGGCAACCCGCCACATTGCATGCCCATGACGTATTTGGGCTATGCTAGGTCAGCCATGTCTTAGGCTGGCATGGATAAATTCGGTCCAATGCCTAGCTCTAGGCACAAGGCCACGTAAACGTTGTAAAGCGACTCTTTTCTAAAACCAAGAGTTTAAGAGGAAAGGAGATTTCCTAATTTTTTCTTCCCATCGAAATCGTTTTCAGAAAAGAGCATGTGTTAATTGAATAGAGTGCCGTCATGCATGCATGCATTAGTTTAAGAAAAGCCTCTCGCCAGCCGACCCTTACCTTACATGTGTCAACCAGTATGATAGAAATTCTTTATTCATGAGATCGAATGATTTTTTTTGCGAGGAAAAAAATATCTTGTTCATTAGAGGATACCAAGTTGGAAATTCATTCGGCTTTGTATACTTGCTGTACACTGTTATATCTTCTAATATATTTAATTAAAGAAAAATAAAAAACATTGTTATATCTTCACAGATAATATAGAAGAAAAAAAAGAAGAAAAAAGAGAAAAAATATGTTAAAAAATAAAAAAATTTAGCTTCTGCAAATCAAATGTCATTGCTGTTTAGAACGGAGCCTTAATCCCGTTTTGCTCTCTGTTTTCAACGTTTGTTATCTTGATTTGCTAGGACAGCCGCTTTTCTACCGTGGTACTTCCAACCGAAAAAAGATTGAAAAAAATTATGGGTTCCTGGTCACCTTAGGATGGTAGCAAGATAGACATACACATCAAATGATCGATAACGCCATGTTGCACTAGAAAGTACTACTTGGAGCTGACTTTCCTTTCATGACGTCTCTTTTCTTGTTTACAGGCGTGGGTATCTTCAATAGTACTATTTAACTATACTAAATAAGTAAAATCTTATATAGAGAAGAGAAGATAAGAAGACATAGTATGCTGTCTCTTATATAAGAGACGACTCATTCTACTTCTTCTATACTTTCCCCCAAATTTTCTTTCTGGCCACCTACTCCCAACGCCATCGCCTGGCTTGGCCTCCCTGCTCCATGGCCTAACCCAGCCTGCTCTCCAGCACCTCCCCCTTCTTACTTCATCTACTTTACTTTATTCCCATGGCTTGAACATTGATTTTTAGCTTCTAATCTTTGTCGATGTTTTTGGTTCAAGCTCGGGAGGGCGAGGCAACGAGGGCGAGGCAACGAGGGTGAGGCAGACGGCCGCGTGGGAGCCGAGGTGGCAAGGGCGAGGCGGACGCCACCGTGCCAGACCAGCCCAAGCATGGCACACGGCGTGCTGTGCCACCCGATAGGCTGGATTACTAGGCCTGGTATGGCCTACGGTCGACCTGCCACGTTGCATGTCTGTGTCATGTTTGGGCTGTGCCGGACCAGCCGAGTCTTGGGCTGGCACGGACAAGTTCGGTCTAATGCCCATCTCTAGGCACAAGGCCACGTAAAGTGACTCTTTCCTCAAACCTAGAGTTTAAGAGGAAAGGAGATTTCCTAATTTTTTTTCTTCCCATCGAAATCAGAAGTGTAGTGGCCTGTTTTAAGAAAAGAGCATGTGTTAATTAAATAGAGTGCCGTCATGCATGCATTAGTTTAAGAAAAGCCTCTCGCCAGCCGACCCTTACCTTACATGTGTCAACCAGTATGTTAGAAATTCTTTATTCATGAGATCGAATGATTTTTTTTTGCGAGGAAAAAATATCTTGTTCATTAGAGGATACCAAGTTAGAACTTCATTCGGCTTTGTATACCTGCTGTACTGAAAAGCCCCAAAATTTCAAAATCCAAAAATTTTCTTCTTTTTGCTGGTTTTTGAGTGAATTTTGGGAACTTTCCTTTTTTGGAAAGTCTCCCCGGTTCCGCCTTCCTTTTCTGGCCGGACGCCACCCCTCCTCTTTTGGCGTCTCGCCCCTTTCCGCCTTCTCCCTCTCCCGGCGCCCGCGCCTTTTTCTTTCTCCGCTGGCGCCCCGTCCCCTCCCCGCTTTCCCCTCGCGCGTGCGTGCGCGCTGGCGCCCGCGGCCGCACCGCATCTACACCCGCGCCGCCCACTGTTTTCCCCACGCCCGCGCCGTCTCGACCACCCTGGTCCGAAACCGCTGGCGTGCCCGCGCCACGCGTCGCCCCGTCCCTGCCCTGGACCCACTTGGCAGTCGCCGCTCCCCCTCTCTCCCGCGCGCGGACGCGCCCTCGCCCTGCCGCAGCTTCACCTGCTCCCGTGCCGTCGTGTCACCATTAACCCTATGCAGAGCCGGCGTCACCCCACTGCGAGGAGGAGACGCTTACCAGCCCCCGTCCCCTCCTGTTGACCCCGGAGCCCCGCCCGTTGCCTTCTCCCCTAAGCCTCCGCCTCCCTCCGCTCGGTATAAAAACCCCACCCCGTTGCTCCCTTACTCCCTTTGCTTCCCAAGCGCCTCCACCATTTCCATTCGCCTCCCACTACTCCCGAGCCTCCCCCAAAGCCACCGATTGGAGTCCCGCCGCCCGTAGCTCCGCCATTGCCGTCCTGTGAGCCGGCGACACCCCGGAGCCAATCTCCCTCTCCCTTCCTCAATTTCTCAATTACTTTCGCCCAGAGCTTCTCCTCGGTGTACTAATCATTTTGGTGCATTCCCCTGGTCAGGTGATCGCCCGAGGAGTCCTGACACCGAAGCTCCCCGCCGGCGAAACCACCCCTCCTGTGGCCAGCTCACCTCGCCGCTCCCCAGCTTCTACCTCCGCCACCAATGTGAGCCCCTCACTTCCTAGATCGTTAAATCGCACCCCATTTGAATGAATCGCCACCGGAGAGCTCCCGCGCCGCCACGAACCCAAGACCACCCCCTTCTGCCTCCCGTCCCCTCCATCGATCCCCTTCTCCTCCTAAGCCCCAAAATGGACTCCCCAAGCCAAACCGTACCCGGTGGTGCCCTCCTTTGCCATCGGGAGCCTTTACCGTCACCGAAGAGCAGAGGCGCCGCCATCTCCGCCTCTCTGTTGCGAGCGCGCAGCGGGAGGAAGACGACGACGACGTGGCTCCATCCCAGCCATCTCCTCCCATCCGTGCCGTCTAACCTCGTTCGTCGGATATTGCGTCTCCTCGGGCGTCCGATGATCATAAACACCGCCCCTCGCCTCCGTCGGATCTTCCCACCGTACCGCTTCGCCCCGCCTCATCCGGCCGTCCACCCGAGCCACGCGTCGCTCATCCGAGTCGCGCAGGCGCGCGTTGGCGTGGGCCGTCTCCCCGGCCTGCCCCGTCGCCCGAGCACGCGCGCTTGCGGGCCGCGCGAAGCGCGCCGTCGTGGGCCGCGCTGGCCGTTGGCCGCGCGGGCTGCACAATGCCGGGCTGCACTGTATCCTCGGGCCGGCCTTCTACTGTTCATTGAATTTCCAGTGACTTTCCCAATTTCTAAAATCCCAGAAAATCCAAATAAATCCTAGAAAATCACAGAAAATCTCAAAAATTCTCAAATTTCACCACTTTGCTCTAAATAATATCCTGAACCCATTTTTGGCCTCCACTTCCACAGATTCATCCCAGATAAATTTCTAAAATTCCCCATTTGGAGATTTATGCATTTTACTTCTTTTTAATTAGTTTATTTTTCCTCGCTTGATTAGTCTCAAGTTGGACTTAATTATTTTTATGCGTTTGCGCTAGTGTCGGAGATCCCGGAGGTTCAAGTGTAGGCTCAGGATCCAGCTGTTTCTTCGTTCGAGCTAGCTGAGATCATCCGGATTGACGGCAAGTCCCAAATCCTTTGATCATGTTGCAACCCATGTTATTTAATTATGTTATTATGTTATTTGCATTAAGCTAGTTCTGAAATGTTAGTTCGAAGTAAAATAAAATATTTAGAATGGCATGTTATGTAGATAAATCTACCACCGACAAATGCCATGTTAAACTCGTAGCCATACCTTTGTAACCCTAGAATTAATTATCTGTTAATCTAGATAACTGTAGGTTATTATTATCATGCAAAGTCTTTACACTAATAAGGTTGTGGCTGCGGGCCAATAGAATTTTGGAAAACCCGACTCTAAGGTAGGGTGGTATGGGACACCGTATCTTAGAGCGGCGAGTGCCGGCGTGCACAAGTTAGGGTAAAGGTGTTGTAAGAAACCGCTTACCCTAGGTTGGGTCGCGGGCCTGGCGAGGTTGCGGACCCCGTGAAAATATAAGGACTGAAACCCTTACGCTGAGCAAATGTCATAGTGATCGCTCAACCACAGGAGTTGACTTGTCAACACTGGTCTAGTAGCTGCTCAACTCGATTGAAACTCTACAGGTGTGGAGGAAGAGGAGGTTGGGAAGTGAGGTTAGGTAGGCCGCGCTGCGAATGCCTAACAACGGTAGAGTTCACTCGAAGCGGACGTTTGTTTTCTGGTGCCAGACCCGAGTGAATTCTACCGAGTAGAGCCTATATAAAAAATTGAGCAGTGAAACGACCTGGCTTTCTTAACTCTTTAGCGGGAGTTAAGGGATCGTGTGGGTAAAGCTGAGCAAACTCTGCAGAGTCAAATAAATGGTATTCGAATACGCCGTTCTCCCGGTTATTGGAGCTGTGTCACTTGGGTGATTCCAACAGCGAAGCTTAAGTAGTTTTGTTCAATGCTTTAACTTGATTAGTTGGTTAGTTAACTCTTCATGAAAAATCCCTGAGATCTTAAGGAGTAGTTTTGGGTCCGTTTTATCAAAATATTTGCAAATAAAACTGCATCCACTCAGAGTAATAAACCAAGTATACTCCCTTCCATTGTAAATTCGTGCATGTAGTAAGATAAAGTCCCTTTGGGGCTTGCTGAGCCGGTTGTTTGGCTCACGGCTTGCTTAATCCCCTCTTTAGAGGATCAAGACGTTGGTGAAGGTCTCCCCGTCGAGGACGCCCCTGAGGATCTCTTCTTCGACGAGGACCCGTGGCTTTAGGTCTTCGCCGCGCTCAAGCGGATCTTGGAGCTTTTGTAATGTAATTATACTTTGGGCTTGCATGCCCCGCTGGTAAAAACTGGATGTTATTCCATATGTGAAATATATGCTGGACTTTTGTTGTAAGCATGCAATGGTATACTCTTGCACGACACTCCATAACTGTTCATGCGTGAATAGTTGCGGAATGCCGTGTCCGTACGCGCCTCTGGAAACGGGGGCGTTACAAGTACACTGTGAAGTTTCAAGAAACATGTATGCTAGTACAATCTAGTGATTAATCTTATTTCGACAAATTTACTATCACCTTTTTTGGGGCATTCTTTTGGAGATATCCAGCCATTCCAGTTGCCCTCCTCTATTAGTGTGTGCATTCTATCGTCTGAGATGGGCCTCGGGCCTGTTGGGCAACGACCCGAGGTCCAGAAAAAATATCAGTGCAAAATTTTAGTAGATGTATGCAAAAACTAGTACACAGTAGTTAGGCCCGAATCTTCTTAGTGGGCCCGAAGTTATCCAATAGGCCCAGCGGCGGAGTGGCCCAAAAAAAAAGGATCAACGGAGTCGGTGGCCCGGAGCGGCATAGCGGCCCAAATGGCCCAACGGAAGCGCTCAAGCGGAGCGGCAACGCCGCAGCGGTTGTAAGGCCACATACCCTAACCCTAGCCGCCTTCGTCACTGGGCACTAGCAATTCATTGCCTCGGTGTTGCCTCTCTGCGACTCCGCCGCCCCCAGCTGGCCATCCCCCCCACCACGGCGCCGTCTCCTGCCCTTCTCTCCCCTGCGAGTCTGCAACGCTGCGTCGCCGCCCGCCCGCTGTCTCCTCTCTGCCGCGCCCCCGCTTCCTAAACTCCTCTCCGCCGCGACGCCGCCCCCATTGGCCACCGCGTCCTCTCCGCCGCGACGCTGCCACCACGCCTCCTCTTCGCCGTGACGCCGCCCCCGCCTCCTCTCCGCCAGTTCACGGTATCGTCTCATAGAAGAGCACTTATATTTAGTCATTTTTGTTCTTTACCACTAGGTCCACTACTAGAACTAAATACCGAATGATTTGAAATATACTTGAGCATAGTATAAGTGCTAAGCCTTATGCAAAGGATCATGAGAAACAGTATAAACGACATAAATCAGGGATTATTTAATCAGACAAAGTCTTGGTAAGTTATCTTCTAATTTTGATAGAAATTCAAATGCACAAGCACTTCTGATTTCTGAATGAACATGCTAAATTTTCTTGAAAAGAATAAGCAAATGCGCACTAAATGCACTAACCACCTAAACATGTTAATCTCTCTAAGTTGTTGCTTGTTGTGATGTAATGTTTTGCAAAAATGCAGGTCAAAGGGGAGCCAAACATCTCCTATATATGCTCAAGATATTACCGAGCACCAGAGCTCATATTTGGTGCCACTGAATATACCACTGCCATTGATTTGCGGTCCACAGGCTGTGTCATGGCAGAACTGCTTCTCAAACAGGTTTTATACATGCATACAGTCTATTTGCTTTTGCTCTCTTGCTTTTTTCTGATAACATTCATCGATATAGCCTCTGTTTCCTGGGGAAAGTGGAGTTGATCAGCTGGTTGAGATTATCAAGGTGAAAATTTTTATGACATCTTAAACTGTTTTCTCTTGCGACTTGTATTCTTGACAATGACATGCTCAGTCAGTGCCTTGCAGGTTTTGGGTACTCCATCAAGGGAAGAGATTAAGGTTGTGATCAAAATGGCTTGAGCTTTTGGCTTCAGCTTATTTTTGCACTATTCATAAATTTCGTCTTTTTCTGAACTTTTTGCTTTTTTTTGAGTTTTTTTACCGGTTCTTTTTTTCCTCGTATTTGTTTGTATTATACGTAATGGGCTAACATGTTTTTTCTATTTTTAAATTTTTTTAAATTTAATTATGGTAAATAAGCCTCTGTCAGCTACAGTGCTTTTTTCAGCCAGCTACAGTGTTTTCAGCCATAAGCCACGGGCTTTTCAGCCATTTTGATCACAACCTAAGTGCATGAATCCAAACTACACAGAGTTCAAGTTCCCACAAATTAAGGCTCGTCCATGGCACAAGGTAATATGCACATAATGCCTTTCATATAAAATGGATGCAGGGTGTCCTGGTTGGTACAAAATGCACAATTGTTGTTCATTTTGGTACATGCTTTTGGAACAGAGAAATCTATTGACCTATGTGCTATTAAATTGTGAAATATTTATTGAAATAAACATTAGGGCCCTCCCCTACTGTTTCACATAAAAAACATATAATTACATTAAAAAAATGAAAAATCTAATTGGAGCATTGCCATTTACAAATTCACACTTCCATTTGTGGTGTCAGGCACGCTAACAATGTCCATGCCATGTATATACTCAGGCGCAAAAATAAATGAACATACTTTCTCAGGATTCCTTTGTTACCTCAAAGTTTCTTTTTATCTAGTGGTATGTTACATTCTTTTTTTGGCTATGTTTTATCTATTTTATCGTATCGTTCAACATGGAATTTAAATTTTATTTCGATTATGTATTTCTGTTGTACTTTTGTTATACCTCAGTGTTGATAGTATTTGATATTAGTTATAGATTTATAGCCCCTTAGTTTTAGGTCCGAGGCTCTGAGAAATCCTGGTCGTCTTTGTGTGCACATGCAACTTCGGCCTTGGATTAATCTTAGACGACTCCATCACAGGCCCAACACAATATAGTACACAATGGTGACAGGAAGTGATATAAATATCCCAAGAATAACCCTGCAAAACGCAAAACACACAGTCAGATGGGGATTTGACTGAAACAAGTGAAACATAGTTTACAAGTTGACAATATTTGGCAAAGAAACAAACCCTGTGCTCATGATGTCTGCGTGGACCTTGTACTCTTCAGCGTACACGAACGAAGTCACGGCCAGGGGGAGAGCCGCCTACATGCATCCATGTGGAAATTGCGATTAGAGAAATATATTTTGAATTTTCGCTTATGCATGTTAGGCCCTATTCAATTTGGCTGTAGCTTTTAGCTAAAATAGTACAGTAACAACTAAAAATAATTAGAGAAATAATTTACTACTAAAAATTCTCTGTATTTCGTAAGATGGAAATATCTGAAATATTCTTAGAAGCAAGTACAATAATGGTCTTATAGCTAAGCTAGTCAGCATTTTTGCTGATATGGAGGAGAGAAGAGAGGAGAGAGTTGAGAGCTTGGCTCTCATGCAAGCAACAAGCTGGGCACGGGAGCCTATGCAGTGGTGGGCCTAGATAATAAATGTATGTGAGGAGGAATAGGAAAGAGAATGTGAGACATGGTACCACATAATAATAAAAAACTTTTTGTAGATAAATTATTGTATAACTTGGCTCTTAGGGCACTCTCAATGCAGAAACTATGAGGTAGTTTCTATATTTGCCAATTAATGTAGACACTACCCATGAAAACTATACTCCCAATGGATAGTTTCTACAAATAAAATTTTCATCCAATCATCTATCTTCTCTCTCCTATCATCTACCTATCACAGCTCTTTCTATCTTGGTTACCGTGTAGACATGGTTTCTTGTATAAGAAACCATTTCCTTATCTCTCATCCTTAACTCCAATAACACATCAGTATTTTACTTACTTGGCACCTTATTTAATGCCATAGAAACCACCCATTGGGACTGCCCTTATAACTTGACTTGGCTCTATTATTGGACTTGCTCGGCATGTCCAATGGTGATTTATGAGCTAGCTCTAAACATGTTATTTCATATTTTAATAGAAGAGAGAGAAAAGCTAGCTCTTGATCAAGAGCTAGTCTCATACACACATTCCAAGATTATATGAGGATGTCATGTGGGACTATTCATGTTATGAGTTATGTGCTAAAAATTAATATCATTGGAGAAGTTATCTTAGAGCTAGTAACTAGCTCATACCATTGTACATGCCCTTATGCAACTGAAATGGCGGCTCGGCACATCTCTCAAGAAAGAGAGTAATGGAAGCATATGCATGCCAAAATTTCAGTGCCTGTGTTAGCAGTAGCACTTGCACAGTTTATTTGTGTGTTTTAACTTCTATCAGAAAACAAAAGGAATTTGCTTGCGTGTGACTGAGCTTACCTGCACAACAGCAATGTGCAGAAGGGTGCCGCGCAAGCCGACGACGAGCGAGGCGAAGAGCATCACCACCGGGGCTATCAGAAACTTGAGGACCATAGAAAGTGACGCGATCGTGTAGCCGCACGGAACGAGCCGTGACTGCCGCGCCATGAACGTTCCTGGAATCCACGAGAGAATGCATGGATTTACATTAACAAATGGTGAGGTAAACACAATCGATCACTTGCAGTCTTGGAGGTCCAAATCTAAACAAATTAAGGTATACCGACCTGAAGCGAACATGCTTAGTCCAATAGCTGTGGTGTATATGGTGAACACGGAGTCGTCGATAATTTTTGGCATCTTGATTCCACATCTGCACAAAAAAAAATCCATCAGAGAGAGAGAGAGAGAGAGAGAGAGAGAGAGGAGAAATCATAAGAAAAGAGAGCACATGAGACTGTGCAAGCGCAAATATAAAACTAGTACGAGGTTTGGAATGTGAACGAAAGGGACGTACTTGAATGCGATTAGAGACCAGATGAGGCCAAGGAAGCTTGCATAGGTATTCGGAATCTGCAGAATCTTCTTCCCTGCCATCCATACGACGTGCCTCACCGACGGCGCCGGCTCCGGCGCGGGCAGTGAGGCCTCTTCAGCCTCCGCCGTAACATCTCCACCAGTATTCACCTCCTTCCCGACCGCCGTCGTCGTCTCGCCGGCTACGCCGTCTCGTGCCGTGGGCACCGCCGCCACCTCCGTGATTTCAATGTTTACGGTCACTTCGTGAGCCGCCCGCTCGGCCGCAACAATGTCATCGCCATTTGCATCTTTCGCCGCCGCCACCGGCGATGCAGGGCTGATCTTGGCGCTGCCATCCCTCACCTTCGCGGCACGCCGGGCCGCCATGTACTCGTAGAGGAAGATGACGACGTTGTACCAGACGCAGAACTGCATGACGACGATCTGCTTCATGAGGTCCGTGGTGACCGCCCCGTACATGCCGTTAAGGAGCGGAATGCCAATGATGATGGTGTTAGGCAGCGTCGCCACGGAGAAGGCGGTCACCACCCACTGCAGGGGGGTCGACGCCGTCACCGCCGCCGCTACCTTGCCTCCGCCGGTGCGGCGCGAGCGCGACCACATCGCCCACGCCATGAGGGCGAGCAGCATGGCCACCTTCTGCAGCGTGTCAGCGGCGATGAGGCGGCCGTTCATGCCGTAGGGGTCGTTGGTGGAGACCATGTGGAAGATGAGGACCGGAGCGGAGTAAAGCGCGACGAAGTGGTTGATCCCCGCGCACTGCTCGTCGGAGAAGGCCTTGAGCCACCGCACCGACGCGTAGCCCAGCAACGCCGCCGTGTACAGCGGCGCCATCGCCTCCACGACATGGTACACGGCCGAGCCCGTGATCATGGTGCCCTACGTGGCTACTACCACTATATATCAACTGATCAGGAACCGCACCGCTATAAATCGACGGCGAGACTAATTGATCTAGCTGGGATCTACCCGCTTTTGTGAAGCTGTGAGAGTTTAGGTTTAGGCTTGGACGTGTATATATAGGCCGGGGCGCGCCTGTGCCTAGTCGCGAGTTGACGCGGGTTGGATGGGTGGCGCGGGTGTGTTGTACAGAATTCATATTCAAGTGGGATTTTGGATCATGGAGAAAGATGGGGGAGAAACCGGAAAGCTACTAGCACGATGCGTGTGCGCGCGCACTGCAGTGGGATTTTGTGAATGGAAATTGGATGGTGGCGCCACTAAAGACGTATCGCAACAAAAGTGAGTTGGCTTCGTGCTGGGAATAGCAGTGTGCGGCTTACCTGTACGGCCGTACGCGCTCCCCGTCCAACCAGGAGATCCAACTGGATTCTCTCTTTGCATGCGATCGATATATACAATGCATTTACTTCCCTTGGCATGTTATCATCGCCTACAAGTCATAGGACAATGAGAAGTTGTTCTTTATATTTGCTTCTTTTTTATTGTTCTTTTTTATTTGCTTTGCGTGTGTAGAATATGTACTCCCACTTATTGATGAGATCAATTGGTTTCAGCAATAGTAGATGGTTTCATGGGAGGTATGAATTGATATCACCAAGTTGATGTTCTTTCTGCAAACCTCCCGCACCAATCAATGTGATTGATCAATGAAAAATGGGGCTAATCAGATTGGTTTGGAATTAGGTTAATGTGATCAATCCAATGAATTTTTCAAGGGTAATTTTATGAATATAATTCATGTCCCGTGTGTTATAGGTATTATTTGTTCATGTTACGCAATAGAATTAGATTTTGTGCATAACTTATTTTTGTGGGATTATGTGAATACTATGGTACATTGTGTATGTGATGAATGTATGAATTTTTTATAGCGTACGTGTTATATTGATTTATAGTCATAGGCTATATATTATTATACAATGGCACCTGACACGATTTACTACTATTGCCAAGGAATTGGACATTGGAAGAGAAATTACAAGAAGTACTTGTCAGAACTGAAAAAGAAGAAGAGAAATAAGACTTCTACTTTAGATATAAATATTATAAAAAAATCTTACTAATTCTCATATTAGTTATTGGGTATTTGATATCGGATTGGGTGCTCATATTTGCAATTCGATGCAGGGGCTAGTAAGTAGTAAGAGTTTAGTAAGAGGCGAGGTTGATTTTCGCATAGGCAATATAACAAGAGTTGCTACGTTGGCAATTGATGCTTTACCATTATCTTTACCCTCAGGATTAGTTTTGGAATTAAATATTTATTATTATATTCCTGCCTTAAGTAAAAATATTATTTCTGCTTCATGTTTGGGAGCAGAAGATTATGAGCTCAAAATAAAGAACAATTATTATTCAATTTGTTTGTGATATGCTTTATGGTCATACTCCATTGGTGAATGGATTATATGTTTTAAATCTTGAGGATGTGCATGTCTATAACATTAATGCTAAGAGGTTTTGGCCTAATGATTTGAATCCCACTTATATTTGGTATTGTCGTTTGGGTCACATAAATGAGAAGTGTATAGAGAAGCTCCATAAAGATGGTCTTCTAAACTCATTTGACTTTTAATCATTTGAAACATGCGAGTCTTGTTTACTTGGCAAAATGACTAAGGCATTTTTCACTGGTCTAGGTGAGAGGACAAATGACTTGTTGGCCCTAATACATTCAGATGTATGTAGACCAATGAGCTCAATGGCCAGATGTGATTTTCAGTACATTATTACTTTTACCGATGACTTTAGTAGATATGATTATATCTATTTAATGAAGCATAAGTCTAAATCCTTTGAAAAGTTCAAAAAATTTCATAACGAAGTACATAATCAACTTGGTACATAATTCGTATTGGATAAATATCCTATCAGAGGCTTCCAAGTTATATACGATATCCAATCATATCGGATAAGAATCTGATTATAGACTATATATTAAGAGAGGCACGGGTCTAAAGCAAGTATTCTGAGACATACCTATCGAAACCCTATTTGCCACCTCTAAAACCCCTTCCATGCGCGCTGGTGTTAGCACACCGACGCATGGTGTTCCATCCCTAGACATATGGACCTCAGTAGAGGTGCTGCTGCGACTGCGGCGCTGATCGAGATAATCATGAGGAGGAGACAGTTGGCTAGAAGACGATCGACTACTTCCACTACACCGACACATGTTGTGTTAAACCGGCCACTTTAACTCTATTTCATGTCTAGTGGTAAAAATCCATGATCTCTTACTCTCATATCTTTCTAATTTACACGGTAGAAAATTTTAATCTACGCTAATGTAGTCTACCGTATTCTAACATGAATTTAGCACTTGCCATTATGCAGTGGCGGACACAGGAATTTTAGAATGAGTGTTCGAAGTTGTAAAATATTTTTCAATACAAAACATAAAGATCTACAGTAGCAATAGTTAACATACAATTGTTCGTACTAGGGATAATATCTCAAATAATATAAAGATATTACAAAACCATGATGTTGAGTGAGTACATTTAGTACAACCAATAGAAATGTGTGTAAAAGGAGTGCAGAACTAACTTCTGGAATGTAGCTAGGCAGAGCACCTCCACATAATTTAGCTGCCTCTTCATAAGGAAAAACAGAAGCTAACACCCGCATCAAGGGTAAATAATTAAAGATAACAAGATATATATACTTCAATATGTTCAATTTGTTGCGTCTACCTTGGCTCCTTTTGAAATCAGCTCATTTACTTCTTTTTCCAATTCATTTTACTTATCCTGCAATTGATCCTGTGGAATAACTCCTTTATACTCAACAAAAGCTCTGCAAAGAACAAAAGCCACATAATTGTGTACTCAATACATTAAGACCAACAAAAATAGTAAAAACTAGCATGAGCTGAAGTGCCTACAGTGAGTAAAGAAAACCAAAATAGAAGCTGGACACAGAGAGGCAATCAATTAGTGGTACAGAGAACAATAGAATGAAGTATCCCAAAACAACTAGTCATACTCATCAGGAAAATGGTATCCTTTCCCAGGTTCCATATGAGATAGGGCAGCATTCTGCATAGAGATGTCCAATAAATGCCCTGCAGAATGAAGCCTGCAGAATTACAGGTTCTGCACAATGTGAAGCTTAAGAAATCAAGAGACATAGAAAGAAAACTAAAACGTAATGAAAAGGCGCTGATTACAGCGACCTTCTATCATGCTGAATTGCTAATTCAATATCATTTTAATATGGTATTCCTTATGGAAATACAAATTGAAGCCACTAAAATTATACACCATTTATCATACCAACAATGAATTTAACTGCGATTGTACGACTAAATGGGAAGCCTTCATTTGATCAATATAGTCTTCAACCTTAGCCATTTCAGTAAAACTGTCTCAAAATCATCAATGGTTTATATCGTGCACGCTCCATACCTGGAATTTAAATCGCGTCGTTCCGCATCAACTTCCTAATGCTCTTTTCCCTACAAATTTCATGCGAAGCTTCATGCCGACCTGAACAGCTAGCGCACGTTAAATCACTTAACGAATCGTTGCTGCCAATGGTGGATATATATAGTTCTAACAAAATATTTCTTCCATCCAATTTTATAAAACGTATTATTTAGAAGATTTTGTCCATAAATATAAAATATATAGTATATATTATATATAAAATCAGCGTGATGTTCTTTTTATAATCCTAATAAATATATAATTTTATTTGCTATTTTCTCTGTATATATATGTATTAAATATAGTGTTTAGACGGAACGAGTACTGCTAGTAGTACTAGAGCATGTGGGAATCGACGTGTTCTCGTTAGAAAAATTTTTGGCCTTTTTATTTTCCAAGTGCTTCGTGCATGCGGCTACAGCTACCGGCCGCTGTTTCTACCTCCAAGAGAAAGAAAAAAAGAATGGTCGGCCACTCGTGCGCCAATATGGCTAGCTGGATCCGAGAATCAGCCGCCGGACGCTGAGAAATCACCTCGATGGTGTAACCTTTTTACTGCCTGCCACTTAATTTGAAGCTAGCTAGCCCACTTTGAGAGGACCAAAATGGCAGTAACGATTGAGTAAGGTATATAAGGGTCTGCAAAAAAAAAAAAAAGAGTCCAAATTAAATAAGATGACGCAACTCACACCGTTCCACCATGGCCCTTCATTTTTTTCTAACTTTATTTTTGGAGGACAAAATTTGGTCCCGAAACAACCTGAGAAAGGAAGGTTTCCAGCTGCTGGTTTGATTGCTCCTGCCAACCATGTTGTCGGTGGTGATCGGTTCGGCTGAAAAGCTCATGGCTTATGGCTGAAAACACTGTAGCTGACAGAGCCTTATTTAGCATAATTAAATTTAAAAAAATTTAAAAATATAAAAAACATGTTAGCCCATTACGTATAATACAAACAAATACGGGAAAAAAAGAACCGGCAAAAAAGCTCAACAAAAAGCCAAAAGTTCAAAAAAAGACGAAACTTATGAATAGTGAAAAATAAGCCAGAAGCCGAAGCCGAGTTGATCAGGGCCGTCATGTTGAAGCGTTTGCCCGTTCCTTTGAAACGCCAATGTGTGCGGTAAGTACTAGCAGCCCGGCCCGTAGTTGGTTTAGGGGGCATAACCCTACACTACAGATTACCCCTTGCCGGAGCCCGTCAGATTACCCTACAACTGCCCAGTAAGATCACTTAGGGAGTGAAGAAAAGTGCACATCAACCTATTCATACTTTAATCATAAGTTAAATTTTTATTACAAGAGGTTACGGTTTAGTAGCCAAGTTTTACCTTATTAATCCAAGCCTAATGTTTACAATACAACACAAAAGATCTTCCAAAAAACCACATGCACGCTTGAGCGTAGTCAATATATAGAACTAGTAGTTGTCACATTCTAAGGAGTAATCAAAATCTCTCTCAAAAGGTTCATCGGTATTCTCCCAAGCTCCTTTCGATGATGATAAAGTAAGTATGAGTGCAATCGTAATCAATAAGCCATACAAGAACACCTACTTAACTACTTGCCAAGATTTTAATAGAACAAGGTATGGAGATTCTATTATTATGGGTATAAATGCATGTTTGTCTGCAAAGGTCTTTAAACTTGAAATGACAAACATTATTTTATTAGGAGAATAGGGGATTTAACAACCTTGCCTATCATCTTAAAATCATTCAAATCTTACTTATACCTTGTTGTTGAAATCACCCATTAATCATGGTCCGTTGACCGAAAGAATGGCGTATCCGAATACTATATATTATACTCTGCAGAGTTGTTCAACTTTACCCATAAGATATCTCAAGCTCACAATGTGATGTAATAGACACGCAACATGATAGCGTGTGACTGAGCTGAGGTAACAAGGTTGTTTTACTGCTCTTTCTTTCCTAGTTTCATTCGGTAGGTCTAGGCCATTCAATAAAGATCGGGTATATATCCCCTAGTAAGTACAGAAATCGTGGCCCGACTTTGAATGGGCCTATCGATGTAAAGAATGGCAAGTGGTATAAAAGCCCAGCTTCCATCTCAACCCTGTTACATGGACCATCCTAAAACTCTGGATAACAGATCCTCCTGTAGATATTTGATCAAATCGAGCAGTGTACTAGGCCAGGTTAACAAGTTAAAGTTGTGGTTGAGCGAGATATTTGTTATTTACTTGGCATAAGGATCTAGTCCTTACTTACCATAAATAAGGCTACTATTCATATACCACGTGCATCACAACACAAACCACCAAAATCGTACCAAAACCTCAATCCTCTTGTGAGATCATGTGCTTCAACTATCTAGTAGTTGCCCACCACGTAGCCTCAACCCTCAGCTTCATTTCAAAATACCAGCGCGGAGCTAAATAATTCTTATTAGTATAAGTAAATCATTTTAGTTATTTAACATAATCCCTAGCTATCTATATGGTGATTAAGTATCATTATATGTTATACCAGTTGTCAAAATGAATATGGCCTTCAAAAGTATGATTGAGCTTTTCGATGGTAGGATTAACTATCCATCATGCTATTCTAAACTATTATTTGAAGTAAATAAAATTTCATGATTAATATAAATGAAGATAAAGATATTTAGGTAATATGAGATCAATATTATCAAAAACATGTGACTTACCCTCATGCTCATAGTCTTCGACCAAGCCTACTTCTTCAAATCTTGGTCAGCTCCTTCGGTGGTCTACACAATGAATTCAGGTGCTATCACAAAGGGAAAATAATTAAATAAGTCCAAATTCAAAGGAAAGCGAGATAGGAACAAAATAAAAGTGAAATCCAGAAAAAGGTTTAATTAAAAGAGGGTTTGGATGGTTAGAATCTAAGTAGCACTTGGTTGGATCGAATGGAGTTGAAAATAGGTTAGACGGGCTCAAGATGGTCGAAATGAGTATAAATAAACTTAACGTGTTTCGAGTAAATAGTAATGTACCGGGTGAACAGTACTGGATTTGTACTATTCCTACCGGTCGAGTTTGGTAAACAGTATGGGTTTGTGTTGAGATTATTGGGTTGTATAGTGTTGGGCTATTGGTGAGCAGTGTTGGGCTAGGTTATGAATATATTTGGCTACTCAGTACGGGCTGGCCCAGTTTGGCCGGTTGGACTGAAAGTTGGCTAGGGCTGGCTTTGCCAGCCCACCTTGGCAGCCCATAGAGCACGTGACCTAGCTCGCACCAGAGGGAGCCAGAGCTCGCTCACATGGCAGCTGAGACAGGAGAAGCGACAGTGGAGCCAAATTTGGCGTCGACGATAGCGGCAAGCGATGGTGCGGTGGGCAATAATAGGATGCGAGCAACGCATTTTAGGCACATGCACAGATGGTGGCGACTTGGAGGTGGCTGGTGATGGCAGAGCTTGGCCAGAGTAGGGAAACGGCGTGATTGCATAATAGTGGCGATGTGGCCAAATTGGTAATGGCTTGAGCGTCACTAGAGCTCGAGGAGTGCAGTGGTGGTGTTGGCTTGGCTAGGGATGACCTGAGTAGGTCAAGATGGCCTAAGTAGATCGATCAATAGTGGCCATGGGCAATGGAGCTATCGCGCATGGCAACAACACGCTAGAGGTGGTGAGGCTAAGCAATAAGCTAGGGGTTAGCTTCGTGGTGATGGGACAAAGCTATGGACGCAAGCAATTGGATTAGTTTAGAGGCGGAGGTGAGAATTGAAGTTGAGCCAGCGAGGGCATGTCAAACAAACATGCACTTGTGGGGGATGTTTGCAATTTTTTGCCTTTTCTTTTGTGTAAAATGTGCAACGTATTTATTCTATAAAACTAACTGAATTACCTATGCGATTGCATGGCTAGATACAATAACACATATATTTATATTTAAAAATACAGTTGTATTTCCATAAAACTCTAATCCATACGATTGGAAATATAGTTGTATATGTTAGATTTTTTTATTATTTGTTACTTTTTAAACAAAATTTAAAAATAAACCACCCTCTAATTTATTTTTCAAAAATAACCTTTTTTGAAAACAGGTTTGGATTTGCCCGTGATGTGGCAATGTTCATTTGCCACACTATCCATGGCGTGACAAGCAAGGTTTGTTTTTGGAATAAGTTAGGGCGGGCTTATTTTAAAATAATATTGAGAAAAGGATTATTTAATAAAAAATGTTTTTGTTTCTTATGCAACTATAGCCATTGTAATATCTATATCTCATTAATCTAGACCTTTATGTAGATAATTTCTAAAAAATTAACATTTTTGTGAAAAAATTTAGCACTTAAAAACAAAGCAGGTGCCTTTAATTTCATGTGTTCATTTTTATTTATTTTGACTTTGAACTAAAGAAAGAGTGTAAAAATTGACCCACTGAGCGCATCCGTCTTCAGTTGTAGATCCAAAGGATGGCGTGCGCGGGTGCATTGCGGGATGAGGCGAAGCCGACAAAAAAGAAAGACCGGCGGCAGAGGATTGAGTCGCAGGGGTACGGAGTTATTATGCAGTCTTTGCGAGTCATACTTGTGAAATAGTAGCTGGTCGTGTTGAACCTAGATCCGGAGCTTCCTGTCGGGCTGGAAGAGAATCGACCAAAACTTCAACAGTCGCGTCGTATTCTGGCCCTGAATTCCTGATGTAATAGACTGTAGAGCTCAGTTCCGCGTTGCAGGGCCGAACAGCGAATTAAGCCTCCCAAGGTTTTGCCAGCTTGCCAAGCCCAATGCAGACCATTCCAGAAAGGCTGAGACCTCGAGTTCTTGTGCTTCCAATACAATGCCTGTTTGGCTACGTCTGTACCTTATGATTTTTGGTTGAAATTTTTGAATTTTAACTGTTTACGGTACATATTACAGAAAGAGAGACACTCACTTGCAATTTTGGCTGGTACAGATGTTGAACTTTTAACGTATACATCGTTTAATTTGTAGACCCCGTTTTGAGAAAATACTCCATTTGAAAGTTAGGTACTGTAACAAAAACTAAACGCCGTCAGCTGTTAAGGATATTAGAGATAAGGTATTAGAGATAGAATAGGACTCTTATTTGTTTCCTTATATGGCTTGTATTTCTTCCATATATCCTCTTGTACTCTCCTATATATATGGTCCTTTGGGCCTCTTCAATATACACACAATATTCATAACATAGTATCAGAGCTTAGATTAAAACCCTAACCTCATCAATCTTCCGCATCTGCTGCCCCCGGAGGATTGATCTCTCCCGGGGGCGGCCACCTTGTTGGGCTGCTCGACGACGTTATCGCCTCCTCGCCTCTAGCCGCCGTCACCTCTTCTGGCCACCGGCTGTCTCGCATGCGGCCGTCGTCAAGCCTGCCCGGCAGTCGCCGCCAGCGTCTGCGCCCGTACACGCCCAATGCTGGGCTTCCTCCCGGATCTGACCGCCGCTGCCCAGATCCGCCCGCCATCCACCGAATCGTCGCCGGGCTGTTGCAGGACCGTCGTCAGATCTGGCTCTGGTTGCCGGGCTCTTTCGTCGTCGCCGCTCACCTCTTGTCCGAAGCCGCCGCCGCATCTGGCTCTCTCCGCCGACTTCCGGTAGTCTCCGCCGCCCGAAGTTGCCTCGGCGCCGTCGCCCCGTCGCCAGTGCCTTCTCCCGGATCTCCCGCACCGGATCCGGGTTCTCCGCCACCGGATCCGTCGCTGCCAGGGGTGAGCTTCTTCACTGGCCCGTGCGATCTTCTTCGCCGGCGCGTGCGGCCTTCTTTGCGGCGTCAGGCCGCCACTTTCTCGTCGGGGCTGCCGTCTTCTTTGCCGGCACGCGCGGCCTTCTTCGCGGCGTCGGGCCGGCATCTTCCTTGCCGGGGCTGCCGCTCGGATCTGCCGCTGGGGGGGGGTCTTCCCTCGCCGGGGCTGCCGCTCGGATCTCCCGCTGGGCCGCTCTTGCTCGCCGCCGCTCTTGCCGACTCTTCCCGCCGGCTGCTCGGCTGCTCCTGATGGCTGCTTTTCATCCGGTGCGTGCGGTTTTAGGGATGGATGGTTCGGGCTCAGCCGGAGGCATGCGACGCAAGTCCCTCCAGCAAACTCCTCACGGGTGGCTGCGAGCCCCCCAAACCCAACGGCCTACTGGGCCAACCTTTCCTGGGCCAAAGCCGTCCATTATCACATGGCAAATCGGGCCTCGTTCTTTGAGTCGCTAGTATTGAGTTTTTTTTAGTCGGTCTTTGGATTATTATTTTTTAGTCTTCGTTGCGTCCATCCAAAATCCATAGTCTCTATTTTTTTTAGTTCGTTCAAGCCGTGCGAGTCCACAAATTTATTGTCAGTCATAGAAGTGTAGGAATTTTGTTTTGCATGGCAGCAGCCGCTGCTCTTTTCCTTGAGCCGCTGCAGATCGTAGAAGTCTTTATGATCCCGCCGCTTCTCTTTGAGCCGCCGCCCCGAGTTTTTAAGGCCGCCGCGCTTCTTTTGCACCGCGCCACCATTGCGCTTCTTGTGCACTGCGTCGCCGCCGTCTCGGGCTTCAATCTGCGCCGTCATGCTTCTATCTATTCCACTTCGGCTTGATTTGACAGTTTATTCGACGACTGCACGCAACGACGACTTTATCACGACTCGGACGTCGGATATTTCTTGTTTTAGTATTAACCCTTTTTCAAATGCAATGCTATTGCATACGTCTTGCATTTATGGGGGGTGTTAAGGATATTAGAGATAAGGTATTAGAGATAGAATAGGACTCTTATTTGTTTCCTTATATGGCTTGTATTTCTTCCATATATCCTCTTGTACTCTCCTATATATATGGTCCTTTGGGCCTCTTCAATATACACATAATATTCATAACAAGCTTAGGGGGAAAAAGAATACTAGTTTTTATGGGCCTGGGAGTCTCCGAAAGCTCCCTTGGAAATCAGAACGGGCTTGAACTTCTTCTGGTAACCTTGCTGCTGAAGACCACGCAGGGCGACAAATTTTCCATCCCCATCCGTATGGCGGCGACAAATTTTCCCTGCACCATCACTTTTAATAGAGGCATTACCATCCCTACACAATGGCATTGAAGTCTCCCATCATTGCCTAACTAACGCTCCCCATAACCTATTTGTTTAGAACCAGCCTTCTTAGCTTAAGCGGTTATTAATAAGCAGTCTGTTTTTGTGAAGACAGAAAAGTACTCAACTCATCCGTCCACTGCCAGAGAAGTTCAGGTACAGTCAAAAGGCGAAGTTATTGACACAGTAAAAGGCACAATAGGCGTACGTTTACACTGTTAAACAGAAACCTTCAAAAACACACCGGCTCTGATCTAATTTCAGGACAGGGAAATAAATCAGTCTCCCCCAGGTTATGATTCTGTAGGGCAACGTAACGCCGTAGTAAGTGATGCTACCAACCAACCTGAGGAACTGTCTGCAAGTAGAAGGCAAAGCAACGGAAACTGCGACAGCCGAACAATGTATCATATGGCAGTAGTAATTTGAGTGCACAGGCCTCACATCCAACATAATTTTGAGTGGTCACCCAGAGCAAGTCACGGCTTAATTCACAGCACCTGAACAACAGCAAAAGAAAACACACTCACTCAGCTGCAAGTTTCGGTAAGATAATTATATATATAGAAGATACTGATAGGCAGACGAGCAGTCGCTCTCAAGGAATGAAAATGAATAGCAAAACAAGTAGTAGTAACAGTGTGAGATAATGTTTCTTCTAGTCCTGAAGGCAGATTTAAGTGCAGAATGCTCCCTAAACAACAGATTCTTCTGATTTCTCTCTGGATCCAACCAATGGGAACAAGGCGCGAATGCACCAAACCGGAGTCCAGCTCCATGGAAAGCAACCATATACCAACTTAAATGTACTCCAGTAGTGTTTGCACCAGATCTCCTGTCGATTATGCCAACGTGCTTTTAGAGCCATAGAGATTAAGATCAGCTCAGAAAACAATTCGAAAAATCGAATCTTTTGTTCGTTGCTCCATTGCTCAGTGAAGATGCACCAATTTACTCAATGTTGTTACAAGATGAAATAAGAGCATCTGATCATCCATGGCTGAATATAATAGGCAATGCAGGCAATTTCAGATACTGTCAATGTCAAAGGACTACAGGTGGCAAAAAACCACTCATATTTTCACAGATTTTCACACGTCCAACACAAAGATCGCATCTTTCCTGTATTTATTTGCCTTCCTACCACAAATTAAAACAAGAAATGAACAGACTTTGCATCAAACTCGTAAGGATCACACATTGGGGAATTCACTAGGCTGGATTTAGAACCGACCAAATTGGGCGAGCGGTTGGATCAGATCCGCCACTCTAGGCCTGGTTATCACTCTTGCGGTCGCCGTGCGAGTCGCGCTCCTGCAGCAGCTGGCCGGCCTCCTCGTCGGCCTGCGCCGCCTTCTTCTGCGCCTCCTTGGCCTTGAGCGCCTGCAGCTTGACGTGGTTGTAATAGCCCACGCCCAGGAAGGCAATCCCGTAGCCGAACAGGTTGATCGGGGTGACCGTGTCCCGGATCACGGACCAGGAGAAGGCGATGAGCAGCCAGTCCTTGACGACGCCCGCAACGTTCATGGTGAGCGCGGACGTCTTGCCGACGAGCAAGAAGACGGCGAGGTTGAGCGCGAAGGCGCAGAGCGAGTTGGTCCCGAAGACGAAGAAGTCCGGCTGGAACGTGCCGACGGCGCGCAGCTTGGGCAACTCGACGAAGACCCAGGGCACGAAGAGGAACCCGAGGCAGCAGGGCGCGACGTAGTAGAGCGAGGTGATGGGGTTGAGCGAGATGCCCTTGGAGGAGAGGAGGATCTGGATGAGGACGAGGCGCGTGGCCTCGAATGCGACGGCGGCGAGCTGGAGCGCCACGCCGCGGACGTCGAAGCGGGACTCGCCGTACGCGGCGATGGCGACGCCGAAGGAGATGGAGAGCATGTTGAGCATGGAGGAGGACCTGAAGGTCTCCTTCTTGAAGAGCACCCCGATGGAGTAGACGGCGACAGGCATGAGCGCCTTGAGCATCTGGATGAAGGAGACGGAGAGGTAGATGTAGGCGGAGTTGGAGAACCAGAGGGAGAGGGAGTAGAGCGCGCCGATGGGGAGGACGGAGGTGGTGTAGAGCTGCGGCGTCATGGCCGGGGAGGAGGGGAGCTCAACGACGCGGATGACGCGGACGAGCGCGACGGCGAGGGAGGAGCAGAAGGCCATGTGGACCATGGTGAGGGAGATGGGGAAGGGCCAGTTGTACATCTTGGGGTCGAGGATGTACTTGTTGTAGACGATCACCGAGAAGGAGAGGAAGATCCACACCGCCACGTAGCAGTAGGAGAGCAGCACCTTGCGGAGCACCGACTCCGACATGCCCCCCTCGCCGCCGCCGCCGCCGCCGCCGCCGCCGTCCTTCGCCATGGCTGCTGCTGCTCCGGCGAGGCAGTGGATCTGGTTGGGCGCGCGCGTTTGTGTGTGTCTGGGAGGAGGGAGAGGAGGGGCAGGCGGATCTGGGTGGAGCGGAGGTGGGTGGTGGGGGATTTGGAGCGGGTGGGTGGGGGTTCCTGGCGGCGTGATGAGTGGCCTCCTGTCTCTGTTCTGGAGGGGATGGCTTGCTGGGGACGGGGGAGGATGGCCACGTGGAGAATGGCTGCCTCGGGGTTGCCGTGTTTTATAGGAGTTTGGACCGTCAAAGAGGAATATATGAACATGGGTTATGGGTTCATATAAACAACAATCTTAGTGGTGATCTTTTGGGTTTTTTTGTGACTTATGGCTGAAAAACACTGTAACTGGCTGAAAAAAATACTGTAGTTGATAAAGATTTATTTAGCATAATTAAATTTAAAATTTTTTTAAAAAATATGTTAGCCCATTACGTATAATACAAACACATACGAGAAAAAAAGAACCGCAAAAAAGTTCAACAAAAAGCCAAAAATTCAGAAAAAGACGAAATTTATGAATAGTGAAAAATAAACCGGAAACCAGAAGCTGAAGCCATTTTGATCACGGCCTAGTCGGTTCTTTTGGAGTGATGATGTTTATCTTAAATATTTGAATTCTATTTATTCATGAGAGATGATGTATAGGAAAAATAGTCATATGTGATTTGGCTAATACAGCTGAACTCAGTACATTTTTACTACAATTTTTCTATTGATCCGTCTTAAAAACACACTGTTTAAAAATTAGTTATTATAGATAGTATAAGTATAAGCCAACTTTAAGCTTAAAAGAACCCGGCCCTAAGCGGTCCATTGCTTTATAGAAATCTGTGCCCAAAAAAATTCCTTGTTTTTATCTTTTTTTAATTAGCTAATTGGAAAGCGTTACATGCAGCGCCCACACATGTTCTTTTAGAGGCTGTTTGGTTGGGTAGATCAGGGTGGAATGATTTAGGATTTGGTGCGAAGGGATAGGATAGGATGATCTAAGAGGTTGTTTGATTGGGTAGATAGGATGGTACATGGTATTGTTTGATTGGTGGGATGAGGGTGAATGAGATAAGTTAATTTTGTGTTTAGTTGGGAGGATGAGATGAATTGGAACATGGTAAAGTTACTCCTTGTGAGCTTACCCCTGAAATCATTGACATAATTTTAACATGACTTGATGTTTGTATACTTTCACTTAACTCGTACGTACTGACTTGAGTTCTACTGCCATCTCTAAGAATAAAAGGCATCTCGATCTTGCTATGCGCCGTCGAGTTAGTGCTTTTTTCTCGTCAGAATGATGGAGATTGCATTGGAGAGCTGTAAAAAGTCCCGCGTCTAATGCATTGGACATCCTTGAGAAATTCGGAAAATGTAATCAGCCAATATGAAACCCACTCAAAGAGTGAGCTAACGACACAATTGAGAATCTAACTATATAAATCATCATCGGCATACGCAGCAGCAGATGCAAAAGGATCGGCTGCAGCTTTGGCACTAGCTTCTGACCGCTCGAAGAAGCGAAACTAGCTGCCGAATTCGCAAGACTGCTGCAACGTCTAGGCAAACGCCTAGGCAAACTCCTCACTGTGAGCAGCCTTGATCTCAGCAATGTCGTCTCCCTCTCAATGTCCTGAAACCAACATAATCAAGATTTACAAGTTGCAAGCAAGATTTACTAAGAGTTGGCATTCAACATATTCTGGATTGGCTTATCATGTAGTAAGCTAAGGTGCACTAAAAATGTTTGAACAATTACACAAACGTCTTAAGCTTGGCCAAACTACAACTACATCTGGACATTAAGGGCAAAAATGCTACTACTGTATACCACTGAGAACAATATGTCATCTGCTCCTGCATTCTTGAACAAAATTTACAAATTACAAGCTCCCTGTAGCAACTATACATACTTTTCCTTTTTCTTCTGTTGAAAAGATGTCATAAGAAACTGCTTAACTTTTTGCATCTCAATTTCTAACTGTAACAAAATCATAAGAAACTGCATAACTTTTTTGCTGTTTCAGTCATATTGTTTATGGGAAAATATGTGAAAAAGCTATCCACAATAATTTGCTCAACTGAAAATGCTATCCACAATAGTATGTTCAACTGAAAAAGGCAACAACCAATTGCCATAACTTCAAATCCTGACAGTAGTATGCTATCCATTGAGTTCAGATTACTGAGTAGATACATGTAACAGGTGCATGCAAATCTTGTATAAGTGAAAATGCTATCCACAGTAGTATGCTATCCATCAAGTTGAGATTAATTAATAGATGATCAAATCCTCACAATTTGTAACATGCCTTACATAATCAATGCATGATAACAAATAAATCTGACTTCACAAGAATGTTTTAGTTCGGCGGTAACATATCCATACGCTCGCAATCCAACAATTCTTCACCACAAATTAAGACTAATAAGTAAGAACAAAGCCAACATTGAATAACAAACGTACCTTTCGTTCCCATCGAAAGTTACCTCCAAGGTGAGGGAAGGGAGGAAGAAGAAGGTCAGGGGGCGGAAGATCCGGCCAACACAAGTGTCGGTATGGCAACGAGGGAAGATTGTAGGTTTGGTCCAGTCGCCACTAGCTTCCGAATAGGATGCATCACCTTGGATTTAGTGTATATTGTCATCGGGTCCCCAGTAGGCTAGATCTGGTCACCACCGCGCCTTACCATGCATCATGACGGCAGATCAATGAACCGGTGGGGTCAAATCTGGCGCAAAGCAGAGGTACAAGGCAGAAGGCATGGAGAGGGTGAAAGGGAGATGAGCCACCTGCATGAGGCGAGCCAACGGCGGTGACAGGGGAGGCGACGTCGCCCTTTCCTATGTCAAGACCCGTGTCAAATCAGATCGATGGAAAGGAGGAAATAGGGAAGGAGAGGCGGCACCTTGCGGATCTTCAAAGCCAATGATGTAGAGAGGAGAAGCGGGTGGCAACATTGAGGGGAGAGGCACCGTCGACGCACGAGAGGATACGGAGCGGTGCCCTTTTCCACGAGAGGAGGGGAGGACCAACGTTGAGAGGGTGAGCGCACACAGTGTGAGTACACGAGGGCGTCGTGTACCACGTCATTCGGTCGTTTTTGTCGAATGGTTTGGTTTGGCATCAACGTGGAATATTCCCTCAAATGGTATCAGTGCATCCAGGACGTCTTTGTTCGAGTCATCCAACCAAACACGTGAACCAGGTTATATCTCGAACAATCCAATCCAGTAACTACCTCATACACCCATCCAAATGGCCCCTTATCCTTTCATAAGTCATCATCCTCTCTCATCTCTCTCTATCTGTCTCATTCTCTCTCTAACCCTGATCCAGATGGTAGAGCAATCGACGCGTGTGATTTGGTGGCCACTGAGCAGGTGTGGTAACTTCTTCGTCAACTTCGACGACGAAGTACGTGCTGCGGTGGTCGGCAAGGGTTCCGCTTAGGTGTGCGGTGGACCCCGGCAATGAAGTTGCAATGATTCTTCATCAATGTTGGCTAGCGAACGACACGTCGCCCCCCCCAATGACCTACAGATCTGATCTAGTGCGATGTGCATTGGAGCTGCCGAGGTCATCCATCGTCGGATCTGGTCTTCCCTGCCTTCATCAGCAGCAGATAAGGCCTTCCCTGACCTTGTCGCCACCGGATATGGCCTTCTCAACCCCGCCGCCACCATCTTCCTCCCCCCAGCATCAGTGCATGTACCACCATGTACCTTCTCTGCTTGTCGGTGCTCCACCCGTCGATATGCCAGATCTAGCCTTTTCACATGAGTTGGTGTGACCTAGATCCAATCAGGATGACGACAGTGTTCTTGAGGTGCAAGGGTGAGGGTGTCCCACCCAAATCCGTTGAGGAAGCCCGAATCTGACTGTTGTCCCCGAGGTTCTCCAACCGCGATGTCAAGGTTCACTACTTGGTTACCGCCATCGTCAAGGTGCTCCACGCTGGTGCACCACGCCATGTACTACTCCGTCCCATTCCTGTCCTTAGCTACAGTGTGCACCGATGACAAGGTTCTTCTTCAACGGTGTACACCTCCACATTGTCATCCACTCCATCAGTGACCTGGAGGTACACCTGTAGATCCACCAAGCATTAAGGTGTAAAATCTAATCCTCCCATTTATTTGTACTTCTTCCTTAGCTCTGGTGCACATCTATGTACCTCCTTCGACCCAAAAATGTGCTTCTTCCTCATCTTCGATGCATAGTGAAGATCTGCCAATGATGTATGTGTACAATAGGAGTATTGTGGTACAACGCTTCTTTTAGTGTACATCTCTCTCCTTTGTGTTTTTGTTGTTGTGCGTCGAGGAGTTTTGCATGCTCCGCCTGTCCCCCCTAGCTTGTTGATGGGACATGAAGACAGGGCCCGCTCAGATTGATGGGATTTGTCCTTCACATAGGCCACCATGAATTTCCACGAGGATTTCCTGGCCCTCTCGGTGCGGAGGCATCATAGCAACGGAGCACATATGCCACGTTTGTAGAGGACCCCCTCAACAAGTTGAAAAGTTCTCGCCCGATGCGCTAATCTCCGGAGTTCATGCGGGTCGTTCAGCTCCTCGCTCCCCTGGAGGAAGGCGATGATCAGCTGCCTCTAATCGTTGTCTTGGCCATCGTGTAGTACGCGGGAGGGCTTCGGCTGCTCCTGCAACATGGCTGTGGTGGTTAGGACTTCAAAGAAGACGTTGAATGGTGGCTCACACCCTTGGTTGGCGGCTTTTGCCAATGCGTTGGCCTCCGTGTTGCTGGCTCATGGTATCGACTTAACGATGACACCTAAAAAGTGGCACTCTCTCACCCTGACCACAGCGAGATATCTGGTGAGGTCGAGATCCTTGACTTGATAGGATTTGTTGATGTACCCCGTGAACAAGCGACAATATGTGTGCACAAGGACCCTCTGGGCTCCGAGTGCCTTCACCTTGTGAATGCCGAACAGTAGGGCCTCATACTCGACCGTGTTGTTGGTTGCTGAGAAGTCGAGCCACACTGCATTGGCATCGCCACTCTCTGTCCTTTCCACGTCCACCTTCGCTGTTGCCATAGTGGGCGTCGGCTGACTCTAACTCTCCTATATCTCACATATGGCTCTCTGCTGGTCCGCCAACTCTCGTTACAGCGTCCTGTAGAACCCCTAAAGGGCGCCTCCGTCGGTAGGGTGCTTAGGGCCCACACTCGCTAGAGAAGGCGAGCCTCTTTAGTCTTTTGTCAGTTGTCACCAAAGCTAGGAGGAGGTGGTGGAGGTCCAATAAACCTCATTGATGTCGGTAAGGCTCCGCGTAGTGTAACGACACGCTCAAGTGTCATGACTAGGCAGCAGTGAAGTATGGCACTAACAATTTAGGATCGAAGTGGATAGGGGAAGAATCTAAGATGTCCTTTAGGTCCAACAGTTAAAAAATGACTGATTTTGTTAGAGTGTTATATATATATATATATATATATATATATATATATATATATATATATATATATATATATATATATATATATATATATATATATAGGAAAATTACATAAGGCACCCACATCAAGAACCGTCCGATACACATGTATGATTGATAATTTTTTTGAGTTTGGGTATGAAAATATTTTATACCTTTGATATATTTATGGTAAGTAAGTTTTGAACTCAGTTCAAACTAGTTTGAACTACTTTTGAGTTCAACGCGACTACAGTGAGTATATACCATAAAAATATTTCAAACTAATTAAACTGAAGTTGAATTTAATTTTTTTCGGAGTTTGACATCTCAAATATACTTTTTTATAGGTATATGAAGATACCCACATCAAACGTTGCGAATCTCAAAGCAAATCAACGGGTATTGATATGGGTGCCTAGGCACCTGGGTGCATGAAACACTCGTCCTATATATATATATATGTGTATATATATATATATATATATATATATATATATATATATATATATATATATATATATATATATATATATATATATATATATATATATATAGCTTGATTTTTTAAAATGTTTGTTCATGAAAGAGTAAAAGCTTGTCACTCCACTGCACACTGAAAAGTGTGTACTTGCATCCCAATATCAGTTACTGCAAAAGTTGTTTTTTTTCCTTGTCTCGTTGCTAGAGCACTCGTACTGCAAAAGTTAGTTAGACCTTAGATATTTGTCCACAGAAAAAGCTTAAACAGAATATGGGAGATAACTCGCACTCAAAAGATGGCGACCTGCCGGTCGATTTCTTCTACTTTGTTTCCTTGTCTTGATGTAGAACACTAGTGTGCTCATAGGTTGAGTTGCTGAAGAGAGGACATTTTGCGTTTCTTAAAGCAAATCACGCGTGCCTATTGCGCGTGCTCGTTTTTCCAAAATGAATTCAACGCGGTCCGGTACATGATATGATTCGCCTATCTGCACCGCCGCTATGGTAGATCGTCATCCAGATTCCAAGTCACTTTGACACTGAGATTCCACTAGCTAGACGGTGACAGTTAAGACAAAAGGGTGAAGTTCCTAAGGAAAGCTTTCAAGGAATCGCGGGTCAGTGGCATCAACATGATAGGAGAAAAGACTTACATCCACCCACAAAGTAAGGCCTGCTTGTATTAGTTTTTGCTTAATAACTTTTATCTATAGCTAATGAATAGTAGTGACTGATAGAAGTTATTTATAGAAGTTAGAATATTTATATTAACTTATGGATTTTGCCTTTTTGTTGAGTGTGTTATATATAAAAAATCAAACGACGGTGCAACAAAAGACACTACAACATTTGGATCCCTATACGACTTACGGAATTATGTCATAATAAAATACACAGACGCTACAACATGCAAAAGCAAAAAAATGGTGGTTGATACGTATGGAATTTTGTCTTTCCACAATGCATATAGTCTCAAGTGGTGGCTTGGCTTCAACTATTTGTAATTCAGACATTTTTTCCTTAACACATGTGTGGACCTTTCCTCAAGTGGTGGCGAGGCTCTTGTTGCTTCTGTAGGCCACTCTGAACCTCTGCAGAGCCACCGCTCCAAGTGACGTGGAAGCCTGAACGCGATGTGGAGCTTGAGGCACCCATCCAGGCTAGAGCCTTGTGCATGCCCTTATAGAAGCTAGCCTATTTATATTAGCTTTGATTTCTATAAGCAAAAAACCAGAATATACCCCAAACCATTAGAAAGAACACGTTCCTTCCAAGGAAAGTGTTAACCCCCTTATTCTATTTTTAGACCATTACCAGAAACAGATGTTGTCTGCGTTGTAGTGTATCGATCCTTGGAAGTTGATTGTTTTCTTCGATCAAGGCCTTGCATGTGGTTCAACTGGTACAATGTTTTGTTGTCTCTTGGCATTGCAACGGGCTACCACCGTCAGAGACTCAGAGTCATTGCAGACGTGCCAAAGGGCCTGGACGTTTGGCACAAGTCTCCTAGTATAACGCACCAACACTACAACAAAGGTGCCGCTCGGTTATATTGAAATAAATTGGTTTATGAAATTATATTGTAGCTGGCTAAAATTACACTGTAATTACTGGTGACTTATTTGACGTAACTAAATTTAACAAAATTTAAAAATAGAAAAAAAGTTAGCCCCATCACGGACAATGTAAACGAATATGTGAAAAAAGAACTGGTAAAAAAGCTTGAAAAAGACGAAATTTATGAATAGTGAAAAATAAGTCAGAAGCCAGAATCTCAAGCCAAAATGAGTAGAGCCAAAATGGACTCGTAGAGACGCTTTTTGTTCAGATGTTTTTCTTAGTGTCTTTATATTAAAAACTATGTAGCATATAAAGACGTTTGTTGAGACTTTTTTTTTAGTGTTTTTTAGTATCTTTCACTACCAATGCGTCTCTACGATCTTTGATACGATGCACACTCAAAAACTGTCTCAAGAAACATTTTTATATGCTACATGGCTCATAATATAAAGACACTTAAAAGTGTCTAAAGAAAAACGTCTGTACGAGACTATTTTATTCTAGTATTCTAGTGCAAAACCGGAAAATAGTAGAGAAAATCTTTAAGGGGAAATTCCAACGTGAGACTGTCTTCGTTACCATCCGATCCTGTTTTGAGATTTATGAGATCACGATCAGACAGTGAAGAAGTAGTCTCTTCGTGGGAACAGTCCTGTAGAAGAGTCTTCCGACTAACTTCTTCGGAAAGTAGGGAGTATAGCACTCCAGGACAAATGGCGTCTGATCGTGAACAGGGGAGTCCAAATATTTTTCTGGCCTTGCTACCCAGCCTGACTTGAGACGTCGAAACAGCGGCCAAACTTCCTGTTCCGATTTGGAGAAAAAAGATTGCGCTAAAACTTACCGACATCTTTGCTGGATAGAGTGATCCAGGTCACATGGTTCGCATCTGCATGGCACCTATCTTGTCCCCCCGCCCCGGCGATCTGAGAGCCATCTGAGATCTAAAATCGGGCCGTGGCACCTAATTCAGACAGGAACCCTTCTTCCATCCGAAGCGTGTACCTCAACGGCACCAATAGAATTGAATTGAACGATCGATCTACCCTCTCGCACGCCGAAGCGAGCGAAGTGGACCATGCGGCAGCGACGAAGAGAGACAAAGTGTTGGGGAGGTGCCAAGTCCCTGTGGGAAAAAAAGAGACTTGTTTGGTGCGGTTGCTCGGCGAGATGGCGATGGCCAAGTCAGGCGAGACTGACCTCGACGGCTGCTCGGGCTGTAGGTAGTGCAGTGCAGTACAGCTCTAAGCTAGAAAAGATCTGAAAATGAGTAGGGGACAGAGATGGCTGGTGGAGACCAGTGACGAACCGGTGAGGTTGGCAAAGCGTGGACCTTGGCGGCGAGATCTGATCGAGTACACCTTGGCTGTGTTTTCCGGCTCTTTTGCTCGCATATTCCCACGTGAACTGCACTGCTTTGCAAGTACTCGTCTTCACACATGCATCATGACGATGAGTACTCGTCTTGACACCTGCGAATTGGCCTTTCTGGATAAAAAAACGAGCTCGGGTGTTGGTCTTCGGAAACGCTACACCTTTTCGCGTTTTCATCCGTCAGAATTACGACAGATAGCGTGCTTTTCTTTTAGTTTTGATTGATAATGTATGGTCTGTGGATAATGTGCACGATCGATTCACCGGTTGCAAACCAAGTAGAAACTCCGTATATTTTTTGCCACGTTGTTGTTATATATGGGAGCGATTCGTGTAATGACAGGGATCAAATAGGGCGCCAGTAGGTTTTCTGTAGTTGAGACAACGTTGTCTTTGATAAGATACATGTAACGTGCACCCGAGGGAAATTGATGGAGGCTGATTACCAAGATGGTGCCTTGTTAAGCCACCTACTTCGACATGGAGCTATGGCTTCCAGGAGACCCGGACAGAGTTCTTCTACGAATAAGTAAAGGCTATCTGAAGCTGTAGCACTCAAGTTTCCTTCTCATCATTGCACTCCCTTGTTTCTATTAGCCTGTTGGTTTTGCGTGAGTTTTGGTGTAAACGGCTGCTTCTAATGGTTAACTAGCTTATACCACTTCTCTGCAAACCCCCCCCCCCCCCCCTCTTATCAAGGATGGTACTCTTGATGAGGACTTATTCCTCAATTGATGAGACGGTTTACTTGAGCACTAGTCCACTGTAAAGTTCTCCCCTTTTCCGCACTACTGAATTGGAGTAACCAGTTGCAACCTTTTTCTGCCAGACAAATCACATCAGGACAGGGACAACAAGGACAAAAAAAAGGACAACATGATCAGAGATAATTGTCCGGTGCTTAGACTTCGTGTCAAAAATACTGAAAGGGACATCAGAATAGCAACAAAAACGATCCTTTCTTATGGGCTATGGCGTGTATCTAACAAATGATCATGTAACATCAGACGGGCAAGCTATTATTTGTTTTGCTAATCGGATTCGGTTCGTTGGGCTTACTACAGCGGTAGCTGTGCTTCGTGGGAGGAAACTGGGGCGCGCGGGAAGAGCAGCCTGGTAGCGCTGGGCGGTAGCGTGGGATGAACGTGGTGTGCACTGCCGGCGGCGGGAGCCGCGTGGTGGAGGAAGCCTTGGAATATCGCGCGGCGATGGCCTGCCTCGGTGCTGGGCCGCGCACGGATGTATCTCGGCCGCTCGGCGCAGCGCGGGCTGCGGTGCTGGGCATTGCGGGCTGTCTGCTATTCAAAGTTTCCACGAAGTGAGATTTGGGATATTTCGCTGCGTGCCGCGTTCTTGCCTTGGCCGACCCGCGCCGGCGTTCCGTTCATGCTGACTGGCTTCTCACGCTTCCTGCGCGCACATAGTTGGCTTGCTATGGCGGCTAGGCTGCGCTGCCTTGTGTTGCAAAACTTTCTCAGCTTTCAAATTGTAAATTCAAATCAAATTTTGATTGACAAATAAAATTGACACACCCTTTCCATCCCTCTCTCCCCTTGGACCGAATACCTGCCGCCAGCCCGCCCCCTCTCTTCTACCCTTCCCTTTCTCCCATCGCGGCCCGTGCGCGCGCAGCCCAGCAGCAGACGGCCCAACTCCCCTCCATTTGTTGCTCTCACTGACGAACGGGCCCCCAGTCCCACCTGTCAGCATGGAGGAGGGAAGCAGCGTGCTTCTTCCTCCTTTCGATTTCTCTCTCTCCTTCCCCTCCCTCCCCCGTGCGCTCTCTCTTGCTCGCCGGTGACGTTGTACGCAAGCGCCACATGAGCAAGGCGATGAGACATCAGCTCTACTACTTCAAGTGTAACGCCACCTCAACCTCATTCCATCACCGTGCTAGTTCTCGCCTCCCTCTGCTCACGCCTCGCTCGCGAATCGCGATTTCTCGCACCCAAGACGTGTGCCATGTTGCCGCATTCGCTCCTCTTCTTCTTCTTATTTAAGATTGAGCCAACCGCGTCTTCTTGCTCGTCTACTTTTTCCCCAATCTTCCCCTTCTTCTTCGCCTTGGGTGGAGGAGAATCAAGCTGTCGTCTCCAACTCCAGCCGTCGGCTTTGCCCTTTGATTACTGTTGGGGTGAGCTTCTACTACCATTACCTTACGCGTCATGGTCGCCTTGCTTTTGCTTGTTTCCCCAAAGGGAGAACACATTGCCGCCACCGTCGTCATCCACAGAGCAAGCTGGAGCATGACGCCGTCGCTGCAGTGTCCCCTCCATCCTGGTGAGCTTCGACCTTGAAGCTCATATCCATCTTATTCACCTTGGTCCCTTATTTGTAATGCTCGTCTTCTTCTTGCTTGCCATGCACCGGAGTCGCCAGAACGCGTCTTCTTCCCTGTCACCGGTCCGGAGGCACGCGCTTACCCGCCGCTGCAAACCGCTGCAACAAATCTACTCTCTTGCTCTGTTTTTCGGCGAGTCCTTCCATTCCGATTAGTGCAGGCAGTCCTTCCAGGAAATATGCACAGGCCAGTGATTAGTGCATGTGTTCATGCATCAGATTTTACATGGAGATTCCCCCCACCGTTTTTTTTTTGTTTTTGTTTTTGCGTGTGCTTCCCTCTGCACGACTCGAACATAGTTCAAAATCAGTCACATTAGCAAAGTCTGGAAGGACACCACAAACAGACCTCACTCAGACCCACATGTGGCCATGAGTCCTGACCGGCCACCAACCAGCTACTTCTTGGACCCCAAATGTAGACATGTGGTACCCGATGGCCGATGCAATGATTTGCCCTGGTTGTTTTGCTCTGGCTATACTACAAGGTACATCACTTCTCACCCAGGAAGTTCGAACTAGGACGCTGATGGTTCTGTACTGTTGCCGGATCAGACAAATTTGAGGAGCTAGCTGTTTGTCATCTACCTGAGCATGCATGTCTGAAACCCTAAACACTCCACGTCTCCACCGTTTCTACACTCCGTTCATTGTTTTTCTACTGCTCACGAACTGTGCGCTCCACTGTACATGCACCCCTTTCTCCCATTATCATTAGGACATGTACAATAATATAGACAACTACTGTCTATAATACTATATATGTTATCTATAGACAGCACTAAAGACAACATCTATAATAGCTCTTCTTTTTACATGTTTCTAAGATAACTTTTCTATGATACAATGCATGAGAAATAGCCTAATTTTTTATGCTTCCTCTTTCTATTCTATATTATCTCGTATTCTACATGGCAAGACTTTATAGATAGTAGACATCACATCATTGTATATAACCTTAGCGGCTGTTGGCTGCCCCAACGAGAGCTGACAGCGCCTCGTAATAATTCCCCAAAAGTAGCCACCATCCACATTTATGGGTTTACCACTCTCTCTGACATTGAGACGTCAAGTTTTAGACCTCTAAATAGCTTCTAGCATTTGGTTTTTAGAAGTCAGTTTTTGAACGGAGTGGTTTCTATAAATCGTTTATAGGAGTCACTGCAGGAGCCATTTTGAACATAATGGCTTCTCAATGTGAATGTACCGTACTCAATCCTTCTCGCAATCAGCCAAAAGACAAAAGCCACAACTAAAAATCAAAAACTAAAACATTTTTGAACATAGGCTTAGTCGGAGCCAGGGCCAATCGGGCATTATTTCCAGTGGAAATATCGCGAACTCTGGACATGAACGGAATAGCACGACCACATAGTGGGCGTGCCCTTGTCCATGAACGATGGGGTGGGGTGGACAAACTTGGGCTGGGTTCTTTTGCATTTCATGCTTATGACTTTTGGTTTTTGCTACAGTAACTAGCTTTCAAATGGTGTGTCTTTTAAGGTGGGGTCTACAAGTCGATTGTATTAGACACTATACCGACTTCAGCTATATCAGCCAAAATCGTACACGATTGTATTTCTTTTTATAGTCTCTGAAACAAACCAGATTTTCAAAATCTTTAAAAGAATTTGAATTTCCAATTTTGTTTGCAAATCTTGATTCTTAAGCCTAAACCCCAGATCATCACAGCCATCCTCATCCCCCATCCGTTTTTGCGCGGCTCCTGTTCATTCAATCGAAAATATCTCGCCGCCAGCTCGTTTCTTCGCCACCAAGTCCTCCGGCCTCTCCCGTGCCTTCCAGCCCCTCCCTACCTGTCAGCATCCCCGCCAGCTCGCCTTGCCGACTTCCCCTGCCATCCCGGACACCCTCCCGAAGCCTCTCGAGTCGACCCGAGAAACCGCCGCCATGACCTCTCGGTGCCAAACCGCCTCCGGACCCCTATAAAGACCCCGGACCCCCTTGAACCTCTCCTCACATCCCATGGAAGCTCCCTGACCGCCTAATCGACCTCCCGTCTTTCCCACTGCCGGCGATCCCCAAAATTCCCCACGGTGAGCCCTAATCCGAATCTCTCAAGTTACCCGGTAGCTTTCCAATTGCTCACGGCCATAGCTTCCTCATACCCCAAGAAACCTCCCCAAGCTGCCGCCTTAAGCTCCCCTGCTCCCTATTGATCCGGCCGCCATGTCCGCCGCCCGACCTTAACCCCTCACCGTGGCCGGCCTCACACAGTCTTCTCCGACGTAAACCACCGTCTCCCCGAGCCTCCCCTCACTCTAGACATGCTCAAACGCCAAAGACCCGACCCTTTTAACCCTAGAAATTAGCTACTGTCGCCAAAAACCGCCCCGCCTTTCCGAGCTCGCCGCCGGCGAACGCCGCCTCTTCCGGCCGTGCCAACCCCAAAAATGGGTTCCTGGCATCCCCATGAGTCCAACCATGGTCTTAGTTTTCGTCGCGCTTCACTGATGTGCCGCCGGTCGCCGTCGCTTTGCTCCTCTGCTCTGTTGCCGCTCGCTCGCCGGTTGGAGAAGAAGCACAGTGACGGGTGGTCACTGTTCCTCCGACCCGGTGACCCGATGCGGTCAAGCCGAACCGGCTCGCGCTAACGGATCCGGCCGACCGAGCCGCTTGCACAGTGCCGACCCGTATGAACAGTAACCCGACCCGAAAACCCAAAATACAAAAATATACTCATTTTGACCGTTTCAAGCCCACGAATCCATTTCTAAAGTCCATTTTACCATTTGAGCCTCCCAAAAATCCTAAACCTATTTTATTTGGTTTTTCTTGAATTTTATTTATTCATTTTATTTCTTTATTCCTAGCTCATTTCTTTCGAGTGTGGAATTAAATATTATTTTCTTGTTTTGCGCTAGCACACGATATTGAAGGCCAGTTAACTCAAGAAGAAGAAGCTCCGGATCAAGCTCAAGAAGTTGAAGAATATGAAATAATTGAAGTCGAAGATCCGCAAGGCAAGTCACATGTTTTTGATCATGTTGAACCTACTTTCCGTTAATTACTATTTATCAGTATGTTCATTATGCTATTTGCGCACTGTTATTTTATGTACAAATATTGGTTAGAATAACATGTTATTAGTTAAGGTCCTACCACTCGAAAAAGCCCTGTTTAAATTGATGGCCATATTCACCTTGACAAAATTTAGTAAATAATAGAAGTATTATTAAGATAATCATGTAGTCCAGGAACTCAGCATACTTTTACTATTAAGAGTCTTGTTGAGATGTGACAGAAAGCCATGAGTTGGCTGAACCCATCCTAGAATGGGAGTTGTGTTGAGAATTGATAGCAGTGTCGTGGGCACTGGGATGTGAATTTGTAGATGAAAGTTGTTTAGTAAAAAGTGAATTAAAAACCTTATGCCAAGTGAAGGACATGGTAATCGCTCAACCACAAGCGTTGACTTGTCAAACCTGGTTTAGTAGCTGCTCAAATCGATTGGATCTCTAACGGAGTACAAACAGTTGGTATGGAAACGGTAAAACCATACTGAACAACGTTAGACCCTTCCAGGACGGGTAAAGATTCCCGGGTTTGAGTTGAGGTCTAACGGGTACCGGAAAGTCGGTATGGAAACGGTAAAACCATATTGGACAACGATAAATTCCCTCAGGACGGGCAAAATATCTAGCCATATCGGTAGATAATGTCTGGCCGTGTCGGCAGGCACCCGGGTCTGTGTTGGAGTTTATCGGGTAGAGTCTACATGAAGAGATGAGCAGTGAAACGACCTTGTCTTCTTAACTCTTTGGCCGGAGTTAAGAGATCTTGTGGGTAAAGATGGGCAACTCTGCAGAGTCATTTATAAATAGTATTCGAATACACCGTACTGTGTTTAATGGGTGATTCCAATAAGCATGGCATAAGTAGATTTGGAATGGTTTTGGGATTGTGGAAGGGTGAGTTAAATCAAGTGTGAACCCCCCCAATTACCTTATGAAGTCTATGAATTAATATTTCAGGTTTAAAAGAAGAATGTTTACAAACAAAACTGCATCCACATAAAATAATGAACTGCTACACTCCATTCCATGGCAATCCCTTGCATATAGTTAAATAGTATTTCACATGTGACTTGTTGAGTACGGTTGTTTGTACTCACGCTTGCTAAAATCATAAAACAGAAAGTGCTTGTCAAGATAATGAAGGAATCTCCGAAGACGACGCAGAATTCTACGAAATAGACGACGCGGAGTGTTAGGGTTTATTCTACACTCAGGCCTGCCTGTGGAGTTCCTTTTGGTAATGTATCTTTGGGTTGTATGCCCGTTATGTAAAACTTAGCTGTTAAGCTTTACTTTTGTAATAAAGTTTGATTTTATGCTTAAGCATGCTTTGGCAATGGTACACATTCTGCTACAGTACTCGCAGCTGAACAGTCCTGGGCAGTTGCGAGGTTAACCTACGCTCCCAGAAATGGGGGTTGTTACAGAATGGTATCAGAGCTAGTTTGCTTGACTGTAGGATAAAAACCTAAGTGATACTAGGAATGTTTACAAAATTTTAATTCAAAAATATCAAAAGAGTTTACATAAAATATAAGTATTACTGCTGTCTCCTCTCTTTCCTAAATGCTATCTTATCTGTCCTAGAATTTTTATTTGGTTTGGCGTTGATTTTGAAAAAGGATTTACATCTACCCTTATCTAACCTCAAAGTATACGTTGTGTAGTTGTGTAGATTACGTTGAAATAGAAGTGACCCTTTAGTAGAAGTTTCTTTGCGTGTAACACGAGTTGTAATATATACCTCGTATGTATGGTATGTGTTCAGCTTGTAAAGATAAATAAAAACTATGTTGTTTGTTACCTCATAATTTGTTTGCAATAAATATCTGATATCTTATCTTTCTCAAAATTCTATCTTTCTCAATTCGTCTTAGCTCGTCTTGCTCAATCCCCTCTTACCTTTGATTCTAAATCCTTACTCATCTATCTGATCTTATTAAAAATCGCTGCAGAACCAACTCTAAAACCCAAGTAGTTAAGATGGCAGGAAATGAATCTCATGGCCAAGGTAGCCCTCAAGCAGAAGAAGCTAATCAGAGTGGCATAGCAGAAGCACGACAGGCCCATAACCCACAACCCAGCTTGGCTGACATTCTAGCAAGAGTGGAACAAAACCAATCCCAGGCTGAACAGAATCAAAAGACAATGATGGAGGTACTGGCCAAAGTCTTGGAACAGACAGCAACACGAGAAGCAGCAATGACAGAAGTACTGACGACAATCACATCAGGATTTACTACCAATAACGGAGGAACACCAATCACATCCAAGTGGTCAGACTTTCGGAAAACAAAACCTCCGACTTTCTCGTCCTCTCCAGACCCAATAGAAGCTGATGATTGGATCCGAGACATCGAAAGGAAATTGGAAACCGTGCAGTGTACGGATAAAGAGAAAACTTTGTATGCCTCTCATCAACTTCAAGGACCAGCTGCTGTATGGTGGATGAACTATCAAGTCATGTGTGAAAATCAAGAGATACCATGGAAGGAATTTAAAGAATCATTTCACCAAGCTCATGTTCCCACTGGAGTAGTAGAAGCAAAGCGACGAGAATTTCTCGCACTCAAGCAAAGGAAACGAACAATAATGGAATATCTTCACCAATTTAACCATCTTGCCCGCTATGCCCCAGACGATGTCAAGAATGAAACCAAGAAGATGGAACGATTTAGAGAAGGATTGCAGATATCTTTAAAGCATCACATCTCAGCAATGGACTTTAAAGATTTATCTAGTATGGTAAATAAATTAATTATGTCAGAAGAAACAAGAAATGAATTAAGGGATGTTCGAAAAAGAAAAAGAGAACAGGAAGCATTAGCATCAAAAGTATCTAGAAGGAGAATAGTATTGTCACCTCAAACCAGACAACAAAATCAACAAGTAACCACCACCTCAAGATCCCAGTACATTGCCATACCAAGATCACAGTCCACAGCAATACGGTGCTATACGTGTGGAGGAAGTCATTATCAGCGAAATTGCCCACACAAAACAAACATGTGTCATCACTGCGGACAATTAGGTCATTTTAGAGAACAATGTCCAAAGCAAGGATTGCCTTCTGAAGTGGCAAAAATGCAAGTGAGAAATCAAGCTCAACCAGTCACACCTGCACCACAGACTAAAGCATCAAAAGGCTACTTAAAAAGGAAACCAAGGGCACTTCAAGGAACAATAAGCCATATCTCAGACACAGCAGCAACAGGAAATACCAACGTCATTATGGGTATGTTCACTTGAAGCCCTCGCCAGCTTTAATTAACTTTGAAGTTATGCAATGTTTCTTTGACCTTTATTGGAGAAAGGAGTACCGTACAAAAAGTCCTAAGCTTTTCGAATCCTAAAAACGGTAGGAATTTTACCTTGGATATGCTACCCAGAACATGACAAGGAAGCAGGAACATCAGACTTCATAAAATCCCATGGCAAAAGAATACAATGGATAAAACAGCTTGGGAGTAAAGAATTGTATATGCAGCGAAAATTTCCAACCATTCCCCGAATCTCGAGGACGAGATTCTTTTTAAGGGGGGTAGGTTGAAACAAACCAGATTTTCAAAATCTTTAAAAGAATTTGAATTTCCAATTTTGTTTGCAAATCTTGATTCTTAAGCCTAAACCCCAGATCATCACAGCCATCCTCATCCCCCATCCGTTTTTGCGCGGCTCCTGTTCATTCAATCGAAAATATCTCGCCGCCAGCTCGTTTCTTCGCCACCAAGTCCTCCGGCCTCTCCCGTGCCTTCCAGCCCCTCCCTACCTGTCAGCATCCCCGCCAGCTCGCCTTGCCGACTTCCCCTACCATCCCGGACACCCTCCCGAAGCCTCTCGAGTCGACCCGAGAAACCGCCGCCATGACCTCTCGGTGCCAAACCGCCTCCGGACCCCTATAAAGACCCCGGACCCCCTTGAACCTCTCCTCACATCCCATGGAAGCTCCCTGACCGCCTAATCGACCTCCCGTCTTCCCCACTGCCGGCGATCCCCAAAATTCCCCACGGTGAGCCCTAATCCGAATCTCTCAAGTTACCCGGTAGCTTTCCAATTGCTCACGGCCATAGCTTCCTCATACCCCAAGAAACCTCCCCAAGCTGCCGCCTTAAGCTCCCCTGCTCCCTATTGATCCGGCCGCCATGTCCGCCGCCCGACCTTAACCCCTCACCGTGGCCGGCCTCACACAGTCTTCTCCGACGTAAACCACCGTCTCCCCGAGCCTCCCCTCACTCTAGACATGCTCAAACGCCAAAGACCCGACCCTTTTAACCCTAGAAATTAGCTACTGTCGCCAAAAACCGCCCCGCCTTTCCGAGCTCGCCGCCGGCGAACGCCGCCTCTTCCGGCCGTGCCAACCCCAAAAATGGGTTCCTGGCATCCCCATGAGTCCAACCATGGTCTTAGTTTTCGTCGCGCTTCACTGATGTGCCGCCGGTCGCCGTCGCTTTGCTCCTCTGCTCTGTTGCCGCTCGCTCGCCGGTTGGAGAAGAAGCACAGTGACGGGTGGTCACTGTTCCTCCGACCCGGTGACCCGATGCGGTCAAGCCGAACCGGCTCGCGCTAACGGATCCGGCCGACCGAGCCGCTTGCACAGTGCCGACCCGTATGAACAGTAACCCGACCCGAAAACCCAAAATACAAAAATATACTCATTTTGACCGTTTCAAGCCCACGAATCCATTTCTAAAGTCCATTTTACCATTTGAGCCTCCCAAAAATCCTAAACCTATTTTATTTGGTTTTTCTTGAATTTTATTTATTCATTTTATTTCTTTATTCCTAGCTCATTTCTTTCGAGTGTGGAATTAAATATTATTTTCTTGTTTTGCGCTAGCACACGATATTGAAGGCCAGTTAACTCAAGAAGAAGAAGCTCCGGATCAAGCTCAAGAAGTTGAAGAATATGAAATAATTGAAGTCGAAGATCCGCAAGGCAAGTCACATGTTTTTGATCATGTTGAACCTACTTTCCGTTAATTACTATTTATCAGTATGTTCATTATGCTATTTGCGCACTGTTATTTTATGTACAAATATTGGTTAGAATAACATGTTATTAGTTAAGGTCCTACCACTCGAAAAAGCCCTGTTTAAATTGATGGCCATATTCACCTTGACAAAATTTAGTAAATAATAGAAGTATTATTAAGATAATCATGTAGTCCAGGAACTCAGCATACTTTTACTATTAAGAGTCTTGTTGAGATGTGACAGAAAGCCATGAGTTGGCTGAACCCATCCTAGAATGGGAGTTGTGTTGAGAATTGATAGCAGTGCCGTGGGCACTGGGATGTGAATTTGTAGATGAAAGTTGTTTAGTAAAAAGTGAATTAAAAACCTTATGCCAAGTGAAGGACATGGTAATCGCTCAACCACAAGCGTTGACTTGTCAAACCTGGTTTAGTAGTTGCTCAAATCGATTGGATCTCTAACGGAGTACAAACAGTTGGTATGGAAACGGTAAAACCATACTGAACAACGTTAGACCCTTCCAGGACGGGTAAAGATTCCCGGGTTTGAGTTGAGGTCTAACGGGTACCGGAAAGTCGGTATGGAAACGGTAAAACCATATTGGACAACGATAAATTCCCTCAGGACGGGCAAAATATCTAGCCATATCGGTAGATAATGTCTGGCCGTGTCGGCAGGCACCCGGGTCTGTGTTGGAGTTTATCGGGTAGAGTCTACATGAAGAGATGAGCAGTGAAACGACCTTGTCTTCTTAACTCTTTGGCCGGAGTTAAGAGATCTTGTGGGTAAAGATGGGCAACTCTGCAGAGTCATTTATAAATAGTATTCGAATACACCGTACTGTGTTTAATGGGTGATTCCAATAAGCATGGCATAAGTAGATTTGGAATGGTTTTGGGATTGTGGAAGGGTGAGTTAAATCAAGTGTGACCCCCCCCCCCCCCAATTACCTTATGAAGTCTATGAATTAATATTTCAGGTTTAAAAGAAGAATGTTTACAAACAAAACTGCATCCACATAAAATAATGAACTGCTACACTCCATTCCATGGCAATCCCTTGCATATAGTTAAATAGTATTTCACATGTGACTTGTTGAGTACGGTTGTTTGTACTCACGCTTGCTAAAATCATAAAACAGAAAGTGCTTGTCAAGATAATGAAGGAATCTCCGAAGACGACGCAGAATTCTACGAAATAGACGACGCGGAGTGTTAGGGTTTATTCTACACTCAGGCCTGCCTGTGGAGTTCCTTTTGGTAATGTATCTTTGGGTTGTATGCCCGTTATGTAAAACTTAGCTGTTAAGCTTTACTTTTGTAATAAAGTTTGATTTTATGCTTAAGCATGCTTTGGCAATGGTACACATTCTGCTACAGTACTCGCAGCTGAACAGTCCTGGGCAGTTGCGAGGTTAACCTACGCTCCCAGAAATGGGGGTTGTTACAGTCTCTCTCACGAACAAACATAATTCAAATTCAAAAGTCATAAATCATAATAAATAAAAAAACCACCTTGGATGAGGCCGCACGGTCGCGTCCTGTTCCCATCCAGTGGTGCGAGGTAAAAATGACAAGTTTCGAGGGGAATTCCACGGGTTTCTGGGCTTCTTTGCCCCGTTTGCTAGCACGGCCAGCTCCCCGGCCGGCGCACTCGCGTCCTGTAGTGCCGACTTGCCATGATTTGAGTACACTGCATCACACCACAGTTCACAACCATATAACGGATTTGTTGACGTTTACCTGTTCTTGGGGGTTAATTATTAATACTAGGTTTATTAACTTCTTTTTTTCAACAAAGCCTAATGTTTGGAAGCGAGGACATCAATCATCATGAAGTCTCTACTCTGGAGTCTGATATAGTAATGATTAAATTCTTAAACGTACTAAACGGAATGATGGCTCAAAAGTCAAACCTCCCCTTTTGACGCCACATTGCCTCTACCTAGGCCAGTTCCATATGCTATTTAGGACCTTTTAGCCGACTAGTTCATACACTTTGTTTTCCTTTCTAAGATTATTTAGCCTCTACTTATCTGTAGGCCCTACTTAGTTAGCGAGCAAAGCAGAGCAAATGAATCTGGCATTGTTTATTAGCCTTCTCCAGATCTTTCCTCGTTGCATTCGTAGCTCATTCCCACAGCACCAGTTTATTCTACGGAAAGAAACTAAAAAGGCGTCCTTTTAATTTGTCGCTGCAGCCTCGTTCGGTCAGTGCTATCCGAGTAGGGAAACCTTAAGCAAACCACTTGCCATTGTGGATGTGGAGGCTTCGGCAACAGCAACAACAACTGTGCCCTCTTGTGCTGCATGCATGATAAAGACGCATGGGAAAAGCATCCGTTTCGTTCTTCTTCTCTGGACGGAGTCCCATCTATAATGGCCTTCGTTGTCTCCTCCCCTGAGGGACGCCTGCGCCCTGCTTGGCTTCTTGTAGGAATCTGACTAGCAGCTAGCTCTACATTGGTCAGGTCCAGCTATGTTCACCTCAAGTTGCTATACGCGTAAAGAACATGGAATGTGAGCAGCATGAAGTTTAGGTTTGGTGAAACGAAGCTCATGTGGCCAATAAGAAGAGCCAAAGAGGCCTTTGTTCTCTCTCCAATGGGCAGTGTTACGTGGAGAAACGTTGGCGCACGACACCATATGCGTAGGCCGTTTAGGGCCTGTTTGGGACTGCTCTACTCCAGTTTTTTCAGCTATGCTCCACCAACTCCACCATGGAGCAGCGCTCATGTGGCCAATAAGAAGAGCCAAAGAGGCCTTTGTTCTCTCTCCAATGGGCAGTGTTACGTGGAGAAACGTTGGCGCACGACACCATATGCGTAGGCCGTTTAGGGCCTGTTTGGGACTGCTCTACTCCAGTTTTTTCAGCTATGCTCCACCAACTCCACCATGGAGCAGCTCCACTGTGGAGTTCCTGGAGCAGGTGGTCCTGTTTGGCACGCAGCTAGCTCCAGCTCCAGGAATGTGAGGTTTCTCTGAGAAAGGTCCAATGTGCCCCTGAATGATGTTTGGTGTATGTTTTGATGTCTGCGGAGCATATGTAACTGAATTTTTTTTGTTGCCAATTGAAATATGATGTAAAATATTATAATCGCAATTAATTTATTCGAGAAAACCAAAAAACAAATATTTTGGTCAAATAATTCCATCCTTTTGTCCCATAAATTGCAACGTGCATGATAGATAATTAACAAAGTCCATCATTCGAATACAAATAATTGTCAATAGATAACTAGAGAGGGAGAATGAATCTCTATGTTTCTACTAAAGAATTTCAATTATTTTGACCTAGCCGATTGATAAGCATCAAATAGACAGGCACAAAACAGCACAATTGTTTTTACTGATTGTCCATGAAGGTACAAAACTACACACAGATTTTGTGCATGGAGCCACATAAAGAAATCTACACATAAATCATCTTTGCAAGTTCTTGTCAATCATTCTGCAAGGCAAGATGCCGCAATACAGATGGACCTATTTGTACAAATTTATGAATCAAATTGGGCAAAATTACACATAGCCAAGATTTCAGAACAAATTGTCTGCATATTTCCAATCAACTCTGCAATTTGCCTTAAATGAATGAAAATCTTGCTATACATGGGACAACTCTCCAGGACAAACCCTAGTCAATCAAAATTCCTGAAAAAATGTACATATACATCAGTTAGCATGAACCTAATTCCATCTCTCAAAAATGCAGACAAATTGATGCTAGTTCAGGACTACATGACCATGAGTTAGTTCATAACAAATTCACCTCAAGGAATCAAAGGAGCTTAACCAGATTAACAGTCAGGAATCGGTGACAAGCTACCCTAATTGCCCACCAAGACACATGAGTAGAAACATCACAGGAAGGAGATGATGAGAGAACAAGTTTACCAGATTGACAATGGGAAGTGCGAGACGAGCGAGTCGTCCTCGGCCGCGACGCAGAGCGCGGCGCACGCGAGGTCGGCACCGCGGCTGATGGCGATGCTGGTCTCCGCGTTGACCCGCGTGATCCCCTCCGACGCTGCCCTGGCGTGCTTGGTTGATACCCCCGCGGCGTCGAGCGAGTCGTGCAGCACCATCCGCGGGAGCCCGTCGCCGCCCCCGTCATCCGCGCTGGCGCAGGCACAGAAGGAGGACGAGGCTGTCCCCCCGGGTAGCTCACGTGCGGGGCGGCCGGCCCTGGGCGGCCAGCAGCCGGGGCCTGGCTGGAGAGCGGCGCACGGGGCAGCCACGGTCCTGGCTGGATGGGGGCGGCCGGCGACGCCGCCTGAGGAGGCCGCGACAGCCCGACCCTCGGCGCCGGCGAGCTTCCTCGAGTCGCGGCGGCGGCGGCACCAGCAGCTTCGTGCGCAGTTGGGGAAGACAAGACGGAGGAGATTTGGGGGCCAGAAAAGAGGTCATCCGTTAGAGGATCACTGAATCTATCACCTCCGTCCATCACCTCGTCGCAGAGCTCGCCGTCAGTGGCGGCGCAGGCTAGGGTTGGGGAAGGATGAACTCGCGGGGAGCCACTCGGTCGAGAGAACAGAAGGGTCGGACGAGAGGAGCGGCGCGGCGCGGGAGGGGGGCGGAGGAGAGGAGTGGCGCGGCGCGGGAGGGGGCGGAGGAGAGGAGCGGCGCGGCGCGGGTGGGGGCGGAGGAGAAGAGCGGCGCGGTGCGGGCGGGGGCCGGAGCAGAGGAGGCGCGGGAGGTGGGCGGAGAAGAGGGGCGGCGCGGGGCGGAGAAGAGGAGGCGCTGCGGGCGTGGGGAGGAGATGAGTCGCGGGTGGGTGGGGAGGAGAAAAAAGAATCGAATCGATATGGAATTGTGTAATGGCAGTGGTGGGTAATTACCCTCCAACTCCACGAGAAGATACAAAACGCTGGTTTCTGGAGTACCCCTTGAGGAGCTCCAGGAAAAACGTGGAGTTGGCCCTCAACTCCACCTTTTTCTTGGAGCGGAGTTTCTAGAGCTGGACCTGTTTGGCTGGGTAGTTTAGGAGCGGAGCTGCAAAAGTGGGAGCAGAGCAGTCCCAAACAGGACCTTTTATCAGGATTATGAAAATCTGCTCTGTGTATTGGTTTCCATGAAGGTAATTCGGTTAATGATACTTCCACTCAAGTGATTAATAAACTAGATTAGTGCTTATAAAGTTGATATGAGGTTTGCCATTAGCAAATTAAATGGGGTAGCACCAAAACTTTGTTTATATGAGCATGTTGTGCAAACGGCTGAAAATTCAGTGTAACGACCTATCTATCACACGATAGCTCCCCGCGTCTTTAGACTAAATGTAATCCCTAATTTCACGCTGTCAGTAGTGTTTAACCGCGTGGTTAAATTCATCGATGCATTCATTTCAAGCATAAAATTTAGACAGCAATTAAATTGATTAAAGATGACAAAGTAAATTAATATCAAATACAATATACAATGCAAATCAGTGTCATTTCATCTGTAGCCGTTACACAGTGAGTACATCAATTAAAAATTTACATCAGAGAGCATTTCATATATGATCGCAATTTATTTGAGAGCTGCTAGATTTAAATTACATCGCTTCCATTTTATACATTCATTGCATTGCACCAATTTTACAAAAAAAATAAGCAGCATTAGTTTTGTGAGAAAAATAAATTGAGCGATAGCAGAAAAGACCGAACAAAAGAAGAAAAAGGATTAAAAGCAGCTGCCGTTGGAACCCTAAATTTGATATCGAAGTGGGCATTTCACTCATCGAGATACCAGACTGTCTAGAGCCAGTAGACATGATGAGGACATCACTTCTTCGGATACACACAACACTCCTCCACTTGACATTCAAGGACCAATCACTAGAGCTCGCGCCCGACAATTGAATTTACAGGTGAGCTCGTTCCTAAGTACTTCTTTTTGTTCATTTGAGAATCGATTGCTACCTAATGATTTAATTATGATTAGGAACCATGGAGAGGACCTAGAAGTACTTGGAGATGGGCTACGAGGCGCACAAGTCCAGCAAGGGTGGTCGAATCATGTTGGAGGTCCAACTCAAGCCGACTTCGAATCCAATTCGGAGTCCAGGACCAGGCCGCACTAAAAAGGACACCCAGATCGCATCCGGACTCCGTTTTGGACGTTCCACATATGTATGGAAAGCTGAGAAGACTACCTTTCCAATGGCTCTGGTCCCATGTCAAAATTCCTTCTGAGTCAACGGGAATCATCGAAACAAGTGGGCGTTCAGAATCTATCAAGGTGCTGCGCCACCGTCTTTTGGGCCGTTCGGCTTTGTATCGTGTTGGAGCCCATTAGGGGCGCGTCCAGGGGTTTTGCACGCCCCTAACTCCTCTATATCCAGCCGCCACCCCCACCATTAGGGTTTGGGTTTTGCTTAGATTAATCTGTCTTTGAACAGTTTCGTCGTTCATCGGTTTGCGAGACCCCAACTTGTGAACTTAATATTTATTCGCAATTTCAGATTGCATCTTGTACTCTCTTGCTTGTGTTCTCGATTCGCTTGCAGGAGATAGCCTTCTTGGCGAGGTCAATCATGTTCGGCACGGTTGATAACCAACGGAGCAGTGGTGTAGTGATTGCGAGGGGTTCGATATGTTTTGGTCGGAGCCTTTGGATCATCAACGTCGAGATCTCCACAATCGACTTATCAGTACCTCTCGGAAGATCGGGCCATCGTCACATCAGTTGGTATCAGAGCAACGGTTGCCCGTGAGGTAATTCTTGTATCCCTAGTTAGTAGATTGGTTTTTATTTCCTATAGTCCAGAAAAAAATATTGCCCCACAAAAAGAATTAATTCCGCTGTCCAAACCCCGTTGTGCCTTTCAATCTGTTAGTTTTGGTTTGCTAAATTGAATTTGTGTTCATATTAGCATTGTCTAGTTGCTGGTCACATCCTTGTTCCATTAAAAATCCAAACAAAAGAAAAATTCCCCACCCCAAACCCTAATTTCCAATTTCGGCTGATTTCTCCTTTCTCTGCAGCCGCCACCAAAAACGTCATATCTTTTGTTTCCGAGATTATGTTTGAGTGAGACCACCGCCATTAGATTCAAAAATTCCTTATCCTTCTATCTGTAAAATTTCACGTCATTCCAGCAAGGCAGTTAAGAGATATGTGCGAAGAAAGTTGACCCAATTATCTGTTTTGAATCTGCAACAGTCAGCAGTTGTGATTTTTGTGCGAATTTCTGTGTCGGGATTCAGAAGTTGTCCCCAAAAGAAAATATGTAGAAAAATCCGTCAGAAAACAGAAAAAAAAGAATCAGTGAAAAAAAGGCATCTGACAAAAAGTTACGGTCAAAATACCGACGTGCTGTCCAGTGGACAGAAATCTTCAGTTTTCAGTTTTGAGTCAATCCTTGTGTTCTTCAATTCCAAGTTGCATTGGATTGAATTATCTTGTATTTACCACTCCTACACATTGCCATACATTTGATTTTAGCCTTATTCCATTCTTGGTTGATCAGCAACATAGGCTAAGTGCTAGATACGGACTATAATTCAATTCTATGCAATTCTGAAATTAACTGATTGTTCTCCATTGCTACCATATTGTGCCTTCCAAGCTACACCTACTCTTGATCAGCACAGTTTTGACCCTTGCAATCGTACCCACGCTCGACATGGTTTCACGAACCAGCCACCGGTTGTACCACCTGCTGCTTTGGTAAGAACACTTGTAAGAGCTTGGTAAGACACTTCCTTTGCGGATTTCCACTGCCTTCCTTTCTAGTTGATAGGGATAATCCTTTTGTTTTCCCTGTGTTTCCACTAACCATGGCAGGAGACGAAGGGGATGAGACACCGGTCGATTTCAACGAGTGTGTTAGTCGCGGCCAGCTACAAGCTGCGCTCAACAAACAAAATGCTTCACTCGGCGCGAGAATGGACACCATCGTCGCCGCCATTGCCAAGTTGAACACCACGGAAGGCATTGAGCGGGTGGAGCGGCGTTTGGCTGACCTCACTGGTCGGATGGACACATTGGAGGCACACCTGCCACCTGTCAATGACGGCCATCGTCGTGATGATGACACAGTGTATGATGCGGATGACAACATTGATCAGCGGGCGACACAAGATGCACGACTACGTCGGCGTCTTCAGCAAAACCGACAGGTTATGGAAGGTAATAACCAGAACCGTCATGGTAACGACGACCCTTTTGCTAAAGTCAAGTTTACCATTCCATCTTTTGCTGGTCTTTATGATGCTGATATATATCTTGATTGGGAGATGACGGTAGAGCAGAAGTTTAATTCTCACTTGGTTCCTGAACAACATAGAGTTAGACAAGCTACTAGTGAGTTTAAGGACTTTGCTATTATATGGTGGAATGATATGGGTACCATGCGCTTACAACCTGATACATGGAAGCGGTTAAAAGAAGCTATGCGTGCTAGATTTGTTCCACCTGCTTTTAAACATGAAATGCATAAGAAATTGCAGTGCTTAGACCAAGGTAATAAATCTGTCGAGGAATATTATGAAGAATTACAAATAGGCATGTTGCGTTGTAATGTTGTAGAAGATGAGGAGGATAAGATTTGTCGTTTTTACGGGGGGTTACGGCGTGAAATTCAGGACATTGTTTATTATAAAGATTTTACTACTGTCAACCAATTGTTCCAGCTTGCTATGCTTGCAGAAAAAGAATTGCAGGGTAGGCAACAAAGGACAAGGAGCAACTTTGGAGGTACATCTACATCGAGATCAACGCCTGGGCAAGCCAAGATAGCCCCACCTCCTATTTGTCGAGTTGCTGCCCCCTCTGTGAGTAGGGCGCGTTCAGCAGCACTGCCGCCACCATCACGCACACCCGAGACGAGCAAATCTACTAGTGTGCAAGCATCAGCACAGAGCTCTTCATCGGTTGCTTCCACGGGCCGTACGACGGGCATTGTGTGCCACCGTTGCAAAGGGATGAGCCACGTCATGAGAGATTGCACAAGTCAGCGGGCATACATTGCGTCAGAAGATGGTGGTTATGTAAGTGCTAGTGATGTTGAGGATGAATATGCTCTTGCAGCTAACCTTGCAGGTAATGGTGATGATCATGAGAACAAACCTGTGTTTGTGCCATTTTCTGTGACTAACAACTTGCAGGTAGTTGAGAACCATGCCAAAGAAGAGCATGAGCTGATTGAATCACTGACCCCATTGGTTGAGAATGAAGATAAGGAGATGGATGCACTTACATCATCTGAGGAGAGCCAAAAAGGTAAAGAACATGGTACTATCATCGCTCACGGTATTGATTTAGTGCCACAACAAGACATAGAGCAACCTTGTGAGTATATACCTGCTGTAGTGCAATCTTTTGATATTCCTTGTGTTGACTTAAATAAACCATGTGCTGATCTAAATTCTCATAATTTTGCACATATTAAATTAATAACACATAAAGAAGTTTTGACTAGAATTTCTCCTGCTAATTCATTGTGTTACATCATGTTGGATCTACCTATGAAATTGTCACATGCTATGGAGAAAGTTTCTGAACTTGCATGTTCGAAATTCTTATTTAGTACCTACACCCCTGGATATAAGTTTAATTTGATTGGAGATTATGGTGTGGAAAATCAATTTCTTGTATATCGAATATGCATAACTTGCGATCACATGGATGAATTGAAACTTGTTGTTTGGGACAACAATTCTTGTATGCTGAATCATGTTGAATGTGAGAGGGAAGTAAAATTTAGTACTCATTCAATGCCTATGTGTTCATCTCTTTTTGCATCATCTAGTATAGACAATCTGAATAAAGATGATGAATTATGGCAGAACATACAAAGCACTTCACTCTTACTAGATGAATTTGCTATTGTTCGATTGAGATATGATTATATAGATGAACTTTGCTTGATTCCAAAAGTTGTAGTTTTACCCATGTGTGCCACCACTACAAGTTTACAAATTCAAAGATTTGAATTGCATAAATGCTTCACTTACATTTGTAAAACAAGTTGCAATAATTACTGTGTGAGAAATTTTGAATTGCTCATTAACAAATATGATTACTCTTGGGTTAATAATACAATGAGTTTTTATGATCATTGCTGTTTTATAGTATTAATTGTGCAACAACGAAGAACGGTTAAAACGGATGACATATACATATACCATGCATACACCTTTAACATTTCAGATTTGAAGCCATACTTGGGAGAGGAAGATGAGACCGAGTTGAGGACAACTCCGCTTCAAGAGGGGGAGGATGATGAGGACATCACTTCTTCGGATACACACAACACTCCTCCACTTGACATTCAAGGACCAATCACTAGAGCTCGCGCCCGACAATTGAATTTACAGGTGAGCTCGTTCCTAAGTACTTCTTTTTGTTCATTTGAGAATCGATTGCTACCTAATGATTTAATTATGATTAGGAACCATGGAGAGGACCTAGAAGTACTTGGAGATGGGCTACGAGGCGCACAAGTCCAGCAAGGGTGACCGAATCATGTTGGAGGTCCAACTCAAGCCGACTTCGAATCCAATTCGGAGTCCAGGACCAGGCCGCACTAAAACGGACACCCAGATCGGATCCGGACTCCGTTTTGGACGTTCCACATATGTATGGAAAGCTGAGAAGACTACCTTTCCAATGGATTTGGTCCCATGTCAAAATTCCTTCTGAGTCAACGGGAATCGTCAAAACAAGTGGGCGTTCAGAATCTATCAGGGTGCTGCGCCACCGTCTTTTGGGCCGTTCGGCTTTGTATCGTGTTGGAGCCCATTAGGGGCGCGTCTAGGGGTTTTGCACGCCCCTAACTCCTCTATATCCAGCCGCCACCCCCACCATTATGGTTTGGGTTTTGCTTAGATTAATCTGTCTTTGAACAGTTTCGCCGTTCATCGGTTTGCGAGACCCCAACTTGTGAACTTAATATTTATTCGCAATTTCAGATTGCATCTTGTACTCTCTTGCTTGTGTTCTCGATTCGCTTGCAGGAGATAGCCTTCTTGGCGAGGTCAATCGTGTTCGGCACGGTTGATAACCAACGGAGCAGTGGTGTAGTGATTGCGAGGGGTTCGATCTGTTTTGGTCGGAGCCTTTGGATCATCAACGTCGAGATCTCCACAATCGACTTATCAGTACCTCTCGGAAGATCGGGCCATCGTCACATCAGTTGGTATCAGAGCAACGGTTGTCCGTGAGGTAATTCTTGTATCCCTAGTTAATAGATTGGTTTTTATTTCCTATAGTCCAGAAAAAATATTGCCCCACAAAAAGAATTAATTCCGCTGTCCAAACCAACAAATATCACATTTCACCCCATGGAACATAGTAGTAGCACTAGAGACACAGGGAAGCACAGAGAACCAAAGAGAGGATAAGGCCGAGCCAACCAAGCCTCAAAGGAGAGAGAGAACATTGAGAGCCAACTACAAACAGCTAGCATTGACCAGCAACCACACCATCGCGCTCCCGTCAACCCCAAATCCATCCCAAGCCCCACACCATCACCCAACCGAAGGAGAGCCAGGGACAAGGTAGCATGGCAAGGGGAGCAAGCCGACCAAGCTGCAAGCAATAAGGAGGAGAAGGGATCGGCCCCACAAGCCACACCATCGCAAACAAGCCAACATAGCAACCAGTGAAACCTTCCCAAACCAAGCTGACAAACTGGTAAGGTAACTGCAAACCATCCCCACTTTTGCTATTGATTCATAGGAATCACACTAGGTAAACCGAACCATGCACACATGAACCAGTCGACCATAGCCATAGCAATCAACTAAACCATCACAGAGAAAAGGGAGGAGTAGAGAAGGAAAGAAGCAGGGAGAAGGGAGTATACGTAGGTGGGAACCGCCAAGGACAGCGCACACCGTCGACTTAGCTACTCACGCTCGACAGCCATCACACTCCCCGGTGTGCAAGAGGCCTTGAGCCCCGCCGTAGCTAGCCAAGGTAGCCCACCTCCATCACCCTCACCATCTTGAGCCAGAAACCAAACTAAATCTGCTAGACCATGTGAATGGTTGTAGATTAAGATATGATGAATAATTGACATTTGGTTTGCCTTGGATTTTGCGTTTGTGAAAGACTTGGTCATTTGCTGTTGATGTCCTTGCTTTTGAGTGTTTTTGCTTAGTTATGAGTGATTACAGTCTTCAGATACTCTTACGACCACGGCATCAGACAATCTTACGACCACGGCTTGAACACGGCTATGACCACAGCAGTTATCGACCACGTTCAGCTTACGACCATGGTATGCTACGACCATGTTTAAATTACGACTATGGCATGCTACGACTACGTCTATTTTCAACCACGGTAGTACGACTTCAACCTTTCGACCATGGCAATATGACTTTGGTTTATGAACACAGTAGGTGATCGTAGCTACAATACTCTTTTATGGTCATAGCTACAGTACTCAATAGTCGTAGATTTTACTGGTCGTTAGTCGAGGGCTTTGCGGTCTATGGTCATAAGTTTTGCAGACTACGTTCATGGTCGTAGGTTGTGCAGGCTACCTTCATGGTCGTAGATCTTGTAGGCTACCTTCATGGTCGTAGGTTTTGCTGGCTACCTTTATGGTCGTAGGTTTGGCAGACTACCTTCATGGTTATAGGTTTTGCAGACTACCTTCATGGTCGTAGTCTTGGCTGTCTTGTCGATACTCGTAGACTTTACAGTTTGCTGTTCTTCCTGCGGTAGTCAAAGGCTTAGCGATCATATCGTTGGCTTCACGGTTGGTACTCGTAGACTTTCATGGTCAATACGAGTGCTTCACTCTTGAGATCATCGATGGATGGTCATTGCTTGAGGTACTCGTAGGAAGGAGGAGCCGATTCACGGCCATAGGGGGCGGATCCGGTGGCCAGAGCCGAAAAGGGAGGCGTAGGAGGAGTTGGGGCGGCGCTCGGTGGCCATGGTCAGCCGGGGCAGTAGGTCAGGGAAACAGGCCGGGATGGCGCCGAGGATAAGCAGGAGGCCGGGTTGGGGATTAGCCAATGCCAGCTGGGAGCAGATGCGCCGAGGAGATGGAGGCCGTCAGCGCCATAGACTCGGGAGCCAGGGATGACCTCGAAAAAAGCAAGGCAACAGAGAGGAAGAAGGGAATGGGGAAAGGAGGAGGCAGCCAGGAGATGGGTGGCCATGCCATTCGGCCGGATGAGAAAAAGAGGGGGAAGAGAGGGGTAAGAAGGGGAGGAAGAGAAAAAACGTGGCCGATTAAATTCATATACTGTCGTTCAAATCATTCTGTTGTGAAACTAAATACCCTGTTAATTTTAGTAGCCGTAATTAAATCGTAGAAACCCACTAATATTTATTCAGAACTTTTAGGATAAATTAATTACCATCAGTAGATTAAAACTATACACGACGATTAAATTTGTTCAAAACGATTAAAAATAGTACGTGGCAAATTAAATAGCATCTAAGTCGTAAAAATCCTCGAGTGACCAAAATAAAAACTTAGAATAGCATAGGAATGTTGTATCTATAAATTAAATCGCAGTGGACAGATTAAATTGTAGAAAGGGAATCAGGACCGGAGGGTTTTATCCGCGTGATTTTGGAACCCAGATTCTTAACCAGCACTCAGGCAAACTTACATTTGAGCATATGGTTAGGGTATTTTTGGTAAAATAAGTAATTACCTATTAAATTAGTATCATAGTGCATAAAAAGTGAAATTGTGTTTAAAATTAATAATGCCATGAGAAAGAAATTAAAGAACATAGCAGGTTCGATTGATGGAGCAGTTGAACCGTAGTACAAATATGAGGTGGGTAGAAGATCCCCAGATTTAAAAAAGGGGCAGGCTTGGATCCTCTACATAGGGTGTTATATAAGGATGTACAAATTTCATTTGTGTAATGGACCATATCATTCGTATTGACCATCGTTCCATAAGAAGGCAGGCAAAACTAGTAACTCTATTGAGGTTATTATTCACTCTACAACTGGATAAGTAGATTTATCTAGAAAGGAACTAAGTAAGGTCTCAATTGGACTTTGAGCCATAAAGGATAAGCTTAGCGCATATATTTAGCTATGCGGAGTATCAGGTGAAGGTGATATCCAACCCAACCAATGACTGTTGTTGTGGTTACAGACCAAACAATAAACTAAGGGGGCTACCGAGAAGGCCGCGTATGGGATGCCTGGAGCCTTACAAGTCATGGAGACCTTACTAGAAGTTTGTGCTATCTGAATTGTTTGAAAAGGAGAGCTCTCTCTTCCCCATGGCGCACTTAGACACATATTTATGGCCATGAGGGCATGTTACACAAACACCCCTACCCGGGTGTACATTTATAGGGATATATATATATATATATATATATATATATATATATATATATATATATATATATATATATATATATATATATATATATATATATATATATATATATATATATATATATATATATATATATATATATATGCTATTTTCCTTACTCAAGTTACATAAATGCCCTTATCTGGATCTATATTTATAGGGATACACATACCTTTTCCCTGGACCTGTAGGTTCCTACCAGGCTGACCGACTGACCTACTAGCGCCATAGGCTGATTGGGTCAAGGTGGAGGCCACTTCCCCAACAATTGTTTTATAATTGCAAGGGTACTAGGTGAGGGTAGTACACTACCTCGAGCTAGTAGCTATAAGTAAGTCGGGTGGAGGTATAACACACTGAGATAGAGGTAAAAGTTCTGTACTCTAGTTTGGGTATCGCATCTAAGGAAATGCGAAGATCCATTCGCTGCAAAAATCAATGTGATAATGGGTAAAGTGATGCAAGCTTGCGCAATGCTTAGCAAATCATGAATTCATACCTATCTCCTAGATTAGAGGCTACAAAAACCAATGGAGGTTTTTATCTATTTATACGAGTGTTTAGTAGATTTCAAAAAAATTAATAATTTGAATCTTCTTCTCAACTAACAAAACCCTATTTTTCTACATGTTATGAAAATGAAAAGAGATTATTTCAGAGATGCTAGATTGAGATCATACAATGCATGTTGCTAATAGCGCTTGCTGAGCATTCTGTACTTACCCTTACTATTATTACTTTCTTTTTGTTTAGATGATAGCCAGCTCGGATATTCACTTGGGGTGAATGAGGCTTATTCCGGGGATTTCTACTTCGAGTGGGAAGGGGATGGTTATGAGGATGAGCAGTATGAGGTGAATCCCTCATATGACTCTTGGGATGACTAAAGAGCTAGTGGCAACCCAGGCTTAAATTCCAGAGTATCTGTAAATTAAAATGTGGTATAGATATCTATAACTCTTTGTATAATTGAGGTTGAGCTAGGCGGTTTATTTTTAGTATTGTACTATTTGAGGCCTAATGGCTTTGTATGGGACTATAGCCCTATATGCTTATGTTTATGTAATAATATAAACTATATATAATTATTGTTTCGCTGTATCACTATGATAAGCTTATTATTTGTTAGAATAGTGTTTTCCTAAGCAGACGAATAGTAATCCATGGATTAGTGCTATTATCCTCGTCACACACACTTCACAATTTTACACGCTGATATCAACCAACAAGCTTACATGACCAAGTGGCACAACAGTAAACAAATATAAACTAGATCTGCACGGTGGGTTTCGACAACTGAATCAATCGATCAGTCTAGTTTCTGACAAGTAGTCACACATTAGCATATTAGAAGTCACATGCTTCAACTTTGGCTGTATGAAGAAGATAATTCAGGTGCTATCCTACAGAAGATAAATTGGCTTAGAATATAAATTCCTCGTGGGTTTGGTCAACCAAAGCACGATAGCAATGTCATCGTATCTTGGCTAATTTGAACTTTTCAAGTAATGGGAGATTGGGAGCCTATGATAAGTAAGCAATATGCATGACTATTAGCAATGATAAAAAGACCAATATACCCTCCGAACTAGGGACCAGAACTTATTACAAGTTCCCACAGTTCCACCCTCTATCAGTTAACTACGGGGTGTTTGTATTGCCTTCTGCTATGTGAGAAGCCAATATAAATGTATGGCCTTTTGAAACGATTTCTTCACTTCTTTCGCTCTGAGTATGAGGTAGAGACTACGGGAGCATCATGCATCTCACTCCTCTCGCTTCCGTCTCGTGCACCTCACTCTTCTCTCACTTTTCTCACCGCTCATCACTTCTTCTAAAATCTACTTCTTTTAGTCACTACTATTTATTTTCAGTTAAAAGCTATCAACCACAGCCAATACAAACACCCTCTTCGTGAGCTGAAGTCAATAGTAAAGTGGTACACACAACAGAGAAAAATAACACACAATTTGCCTTGGACAAAATGAAAACTTCATGGATAACTTTGCAAGACCTCAAAACTCGAAAGTATTACGTATGGTGCAGCTGTTATCTTGTGGTGAAGCTTGTACTGACAAGATTTACTTTTCTTGATTGATATGCAAACGGCACTGAAACACCAGCCATAAATTCTACCATGCACGTCAGTCACTAACAAGTCCTGAGAACTACAGATTTTGCGATAAGTATCCCAACAAATGTTTGTGGACTCTGGTTCCATCGCATCAGTGAGTCATAACTCATAAGATGTTACGAACAATAATGCCCTGTCTCTCCATTCTGTAGCTAAAATCTCATAAAGTTCTGGTTCGTTAGAAGGATATGTTGGGACTAATTGCCAGCGTGCAAGGTACACCATAGTGCCTTGCTAGTGGAGTCTGAATCCAAGCCCATGAACATAACTTTGGGTGACGCAGTACTTGCCTTTGTACAATGCATTTCATAAGGACAGTAATAGTGGCCTAGAAATGTTGAAAGGGACGTTCGTTAGATGAGTGGAATGCTATTACTTGTGTACTTATATACACATTAATATGTTTTTCAAGGCATGACTTCCACAAGGCTCCAATAGCCTGGTAAAACATTCCATCATCAAAGATATAATCTAAACCACTTAGGCCAATATCATGATTTAGCAAACCACTACTCCACCCGATATCAAATAATTTTCTCAATTGTCACCTACTGGTCTTCACGAAGATGTGATGTACAATGTCTCGTCGCCAAAATCATGTGCCTACTCCGAGGTCGTCACCACTTGAAACGACTGAGTTCTATGGAACACCACATCACACTATAGTCTGTGATATCTAATTACTTGCCGTCAAGATCATATATTTGCTTCGAGAACCGTCACTACTTGAAACACATAAGTTCAATTGGCACACAACATGCACACACTCATCTCATCACGATCCTTTTTTTTTTTGTACTTCTCCGCTTGAGATGATACTCTACCCAGACTTATGCAACACGCCACAGTCACCAAGCCGCGGCCTTGCTGATGGCCGCAACAATCATAAAAAACATATGCACATTAAAGAGCAAGCAATCGATCCGAGCATAATTAACATGCACTTGACTCTCGTAAGTAAATCAATATTTTCATGGGCACAACATGACTCACACCTGCTTGGACACCCCCATGACTATCACATTCATGGATACCGCCATGACTCACATCCAAAACAAATTCAAATCAGCACAGGGGCCGATCTGATCGGGGTAACCATGCCAATCAGACAACACAAACCACACGGTAAGACCACCATGACAAAACTGGTCTGACCGCAAGCCACTCAGATAAGGCCACCATTATAAAACTGGTCAGACCGCTCTCAATTCATTCACGCAATTCAACGTAGACCTCTCTGGAAAATAGCTACCACCAACTACAGACCGGTACTACTGCACACTGGTCAGATCATCATGCAATGGCCAGTTAGACTGTTGGCCGGTCTGACCGCCAACCAAAGGCCGGTCAGACCGCCGTCACTAAGACAGTAAAAGCCAAAGATTCAAATAGCACAAAATCAAACTCAAACAATGACAACAAAACATAAGCAAAGTTAAATACTCATCATCATCTTAGGGTTGAAAGTAAGAAACACATCTGACGTTTGATCCAACATCTCCACTAAGTGTTAACTTGCAAAATTATAATAAGGAGAAACTCCATTTCATCATGTCAGAGACAATATATATGTATCTCAAAATTAAGTTGTGTTTAGAAAACACTCAAATTCTCGTACATGAACACATAGATACCCTTGCCAAAACACAGCGTTTTTTCTCTCCCCGATCAAAAACAGAGGAAAATACAAGGTAACTAGAATACCAGTAGGTCGATCAAATCACAAAAATGACAAAGGTAAAAAAGCATAGAGCAAAATTATTCCACTCCTCGCATTCTGCAGCCCCTCCCAATCACCCGGCCCTGATGCATGCAACGTCAGTAACACAACATTTCAGAGTTTAGACACGCACGCGCCCGGCGGAACTAGGCTTAGTCCAGCCTCAGGTTAGGCTAGCTGGTTTTAAACTATCTTGGGCTTTCGTTTTTAGATTTTGATATCTAAGTTACTATTTTCTATAAGCTTTGGTTTTTAGGTCTCAAACTATAGTCCATCTAGTCCGAGGCATGATTTCACCCCATGAGAAGACGGTTAGCACTTGGAATTGCGGCATCAAACTGCACTAACTCCGTGTCCATTGGAGGATGACTTCACTCCATTTGCTTTCTTGCACTCTGCGTCGTCTGCAACGGCGGTGATCTCCTTGATGAACGCGTCATCGCCAATTACTCCGTTCCCCTTGGACGCTACGGGCAGCTCCATGGCCTCTGCCTCCTCCTTCTCCTGGGTCTCCTTGTGCTTGCCCCAGAGGACAGAGTAGAGCCCGATCACGATCAGGACGCCGCCGAGGACGCCGCCGAGGAATATCCTCTCGGCGAGGATGAAGGAGCCCATGACGGCCACAATGATCATCATCAGAGGGCTGAATGCCGACGCGAACACCGGCCCGGTCTTCTGGATCACGAGGCCTTGCACGTAGTACGCTATGCTCGACGTCACAATGCCCTGAAACACCAATGGTTCGATATATAAGCATTTGGCACAACAATAATGTGCTCACATGCGCAATGTTCGAGACGTAAAAATGGATCGGAAACTCACGGCGTATGCGGCGGCGAGGAGGTTCATGTCGAAGCCGATGGTCCAGACGGAGGGGCGGTGTTCCATGGCGAAGGTGACGACGATGGCCTGCAGGGTGCCGACGAAGCAGATGAGCGTGGTGAGGGAGAGCGGAGCCGAGTACTGCTTGAGGGTGTGCGCCTGCAGGATGAAGAGCGAGGCCCAGGCGAGGGTGGCGATGATGACGAAGAGCGAGCCCAGGAACCACTCCCTACCCGAGGGGTCGACGGCGGCGACCGGAGCGCCCTCGCCGTGGCTGTGCGGCTGCACGTGGCTCGTCCACGCCATCTGCATGAGCGGTCCCTTGTAGAGCGTCATCATCATCGCGCCGGCCACCGTCACCAGCGTCCCAGCCACCTTCGCCTGGCACCTCACCTTCTTCAGGTCCACCTTCTCCATCCTATATATTTTGTTGTTCGACACAATCAATGTCAAATGTTTGCTCCAAGTGACTCTAGTCTTCTCCAGTGCTGTTCATCTCATGTTTTTCAGAAGATATATGTACCTGAAGATTAAGGCCATCACGAAGGTCATGGCGGGAAGGATGTTGCTCATGGCGCATGCGAAAGTTGGGCCGGTGAACTTCAGACCGGCATAATAGAAGTTCTGATCAATCACAGGCCTGTAATAATAACATGCATGAGATCACAAGCATGTTAGTATTTCTGAAAAGCTGATAATTTTTTACGTACTACTGGGGTGTCCAGTAAAAGCGTTTGCAGACACCTTTTCTTGACAGAAGAATAGAATCTTCATATTGGGGTGGGGTGTCCACTTATGTCTGTTGTTTCTTAAAAAAAACTTAAGTTGGGTACACAAAATGACAGGACAAACACAATAATAAGCGAGCACTAACCCGAGCAGTGCCAGTACGAAGATTTGGAGGAAGGCCGACCACGTCATCCTGGGCCTCACCTTCCTGCATTTTTTTTTACCAAGTGATGGTATGATCGATCAGCTTCAGATGAACTATGTGAGAGAGAAATTGTACTGCTTGGATTGCCATATAGCTAGGTATAGTAGCTACCTCTCGAGGAGCAGGGCAAATGGCGCGATGGAGATGGTGGCGAAGGCGTGGCGGTAGACGACGAGCACGTAGTGGCTCATGCCGTGGTTGAGCGAGACCTTGGTGATCACGTTCATGCCGGCGTAGCCGAACTGCAGGGAGATCATGGCGATGTAAGGTTTGGCTTTCTCGAAGAAATCACCGCAGCAACCCATGGTGAATTGGTGATGACAAGTTGCTTGTTCTTGCTAGCTGCAAGCTTGGTGATTAGCAAATGGGTAGGCTATGGCTAGCTAGCTAGCTAGTAAGAGCTAGAGAACTCAAGGAGCAAGAGAAGACCTTGAGTTGAAGGAAATGTGCAGAGTTCACTGCTCTATTTATATGCTCGTGGCAGGGGCATTCTGGGAAATTCAGGTTTTCCTTTTTCCCTACCCATGCTGGATCCGCATATGTGCAGACGTAGGTAGGCCTTTACCACGAGCGTCTTCGTGGGTGGCAAGGTGGGCCCATCTGTCAGTCACGGAAGGCCAGTAGCTTCGGTCAGGTTCATCTGGTGAGATAGCCTGATTGATGGGCTCTTGAAGCAAATGAAGACCACCTGGAGAAAGAGATCTCGGTCATATTCTTTTCAGCTTCTAAAAGTTATTTTTAGTTTTTTTACAGTAACTAACTTTTAAACGGAGTATTTTTTCAATATAGGATCTACTAATTAATTGTAATACATACTTTACTGACTTCATTTATATGGACAAAAACCGCATATGAGTTTTTGTTACTCTGTAATCTTTCATACAAACAGCCCAAAAGTCACAAGACGCAGCCACAAGCCGCAGCAAAAAAGAACATGCCCCTCAACTGCTGCTTCTTTGGTTGGGGTAGCGCTGTAGCACCAAACGTCAGTGGCAAACCATCAAATTTTGGTCATATTTGACATGAAGAAGGGGAAGCTTTTAAGTACATATTGGAAGGAAGAGAAATCATCAGATCTCTCCGATGTCACAGAAAACAGTGTGCTGACCTAGCTTGATGTTCAGATATGCAAACTTCTAGCTAGCTGGCCGACATGCATGTTTGTTGCCTTGTCATTTCCATTGTGGTTGGTAATTAGGGCCGGTTAGTGGACTGTGTTGGCACTTTGGCTGGGTGGGGGGGCCATGTGTTCTGGAAACTACTATCAGTGATCAAGGTTAAATGTTAGTGACTAGTACCTTTTGTACTCTCTCTTAAAAACTAAATTGCACTGATCTTAACATAGTACGGTTAGTATGTGGTTGTCGTTGCAAACGAAGCTAGTACTGAGAGATCAACATGCTTTAAAATCCGTGCTTATACTCTTCGTGGACTGCCCCTAGCTAGGTTTGTCAAAATCTGATCGCATACATTTCTTATCTAGACATAGTATTGAAGGTTAAGTTCTCTACAAAATTGCAAGGTTGCAAATTCTATCCACTAAAAGGGGAGCAACGGATCGATTCTGGGCGAAGTTGCCGTGCCATTTTCATGTCGCTGTCGACCTACTAAAGGAGGAGCACTATATTTCAGGCGTTCTTGTGCTGAATTCGTGGACTACACTAGTGCCATGCATTATATACTCTGTAAACGCAACCGTCGCCACAAGAAATAAACGGTGGGGCGGCTGCGGAAAGCTACAACCCCAAGCAGAGACCCAGGAAGGAGACCTGAGTGCGATCTATGGCCCATATTTTAGTGTCGGATTTGATGGTAGTATGGCTAGGTGTTATCGATCCCTGCAGCCTGCATGCATCAGAGAGCTTATCTCAACTCAACTCATAGCTTATTGCTTGCTAGATAGCTACTGGGACTATTCTGCCTTTGGCTTTTGCTCTTACAAAAGATGGATGCAGTATCAGACAGAGAAATGGGAAAGGAAATTGGGGAAGAATCTGTTGCGTGTTGCTTATTACAGGAAATGAGCTGGCCTCCAAATCTAACCTCCCATTGGCTCTCTACTGGCCTTGCTATACATGCGCAGTATTGCATGAGTAGTATATGTACATTTTCAGTTGCTAGCTAAGGTTCTTGTTTGTTTAGTTTCTTCTTTCTTGTTCAAGTAGTCAGAGTTGCCGGCTGTGTGCCATGCTCATACCAATTGATGACTCCCTGTAGTTATAGGCTTATATATAGCATACATGTTTTTTTTGAACAGATTGTAGCATGCATGTTACCATGGGGATGTTCAGAATCAAAGCATGAAGCCGTGAACAGAGGTACGTCATGCATGTTCAGATGCATTGCGTTGCGCGGATTCATCCATCTAGCTCGATCGCATTAGCTTTAGCCTTTTGCTGCTTGTGCCAGCCCCTTTACATGTCTGCCCTTTTATTGTACTTATTCGGATCCTCGAGGAGAAGCTTGATTTGACTTGATGACCCTGTATATAAAACTCCAAAATCATTTGAGCTTGCCGGTATTATCCAACGTACTATGCTGCTGTATACCAGTCAAAATTTTACGTGCAACGTCCAGCGTGCTGAATTAGTTTGCCCGGATTCGGGCGTAAAAGGAGAAAGTAAGGTTGAATCTGGTGTCAAAAAGACATATCTTGAAGGTTTGAACTTTGAAGCATGCATATCAAATGACAAGAGATTACAGGAATCCTGGTTGAGATTTTCTCGTTTGGAGCTTTAGATATAGGCGAATCAGCTGCTCAAGTAATAAATAACGCGGCATCCGCGTGCGTCACGCAAGCCGACTCCAGCCTTTTGTACTCTCTCTCTCTCTCTCTCTCTCTCTCTCTCTCTCTCTCTCTCTCTCTCTCCCATGTCACAGATACCGTAGTATGGATAGGCACGCACAACGCTAGTGGCGAATGACTAGCTAGCTAGCGTTCTGATCGTATTTTAATTAGGTGCGTAGAACAATCGAATGGCAACTTAATCAGGCACTTAGCTAGCTTTTGCAGTGCTTCTTGTCTCTTTATTACGAGTGACGATCGTATACAATTCAGGAATCAAGCTATCACTTTAGTTTGGCGTTTGTTCCTATCGTCGTATCACGCGGTTATATACGTAAGCACGTATCCCATTATTGGATCCCCATCATGATCAAAAAGCTCCCCGTCTGTCTAATCGAAGGAGCAGAGAAAAGCAGCAAGCTAATTAAAGGTGCCCGTGATGCGCCATGCACTCATGCTGTCGTGCAGGTTCTGTTCCATTGATGACAAATACTCTGGAATCTCTGTGTTTTTTGGCCTGAAATTAGACCTAGACCATCTGATTAACGCGAAGGATTCTGCCGGTGTTGGCATCCGTAAAGGCTGCGAACACTTTATGCTGATGGACTTGAAGATTTATTTTTTTCTTGGAACAAGATAGACATGAGACTCTTTTTTTTCTTGAGACAAGATAGGCTTGAAATTATAGGAAACAAATCAGCCAGCCCACGTCTCATCTAGCCTGTTGTTATTCGCCAGGCAGTTGCTCATTTCTGGTACTGGAATGGGCCTTGGGCCTGTATTGCCGGTTCGTTAAAATTCCTATTTTGCCACATCTGCTGGGCCCATAATGGGCCTGGCCTGAGTCCTGAGATGCCGCCCAGAACGAGGTTTGTAGACCCAGTTACACATCGGATTATTTTTCTAAAGTCAATGTGACGATCCGCTTGACTAGAACGCCTTGAATACCAAGATCTATTCTTGGTCAGAACGATATGTATTCTTAATCCGCAAGCAAATCTTAAACAACGCAAGCATCTAGCGCCACTTGCGCTCTTGCCACCAAAGAAATCACCAATCATTTCTTCTATTTAATCCCCTCCCGACCAGATCTTCCATCAGATTAGACAACCCTCGGAAGCTTCTGAGCAGCGAAGGTTTTTACTCTGTTCCATAAACAACTCTCCACTCTTTTTTTTTATAAAAACACCCTTTTAAACTAATTTAAAAAGGGTTTTGTTTGACATGGCGCCTATGTAGCGCTTGTTTTGAGGCGTAAGTTGATTTCGAAACCATTTAGCATGATAAAAAATAGCAAATAAATATGATCCCATGTGTCAGCCTCCAAATCCTTCTTCCTCCTCCTTCCTCCCCCTCCCTTCCTCCTCTGTCCAACGAGCTGAGAATTCGCCAGCCCCGTGGACCATCAAGCCATTGCCATTGATGGAGCAGGAGGAGGGCGTAGGGCGAGGCAGAGCACGAGCTTGCACTGCCGCGGTAGTGGGCAAAGAGGGCTATGGGCAAGGCGGGGCAGCCACAGTGCGTGCACATGACGGAGCGAGCAAAAACCACCGTTATGTCACTCAAAACTTTGGTGGTTTGTGAATACAATGCATTGATCAAAAACAAAACTTGGTATCTTGTACCAGCTAAAGAGGGAAGAAATATAATTGACTGCAAATGGATTTACAAGATCAAAAGAAAAGCTGATGGATCACTTGATAGGTATAAGGCTCGTCTAGTCGCAAAAAGATTCAAGCAAAGGTATGGTATTGACTACGAGGACACATTTAGTCCTGTGGTTAAAATTGCAACTATTCGAATAGTTCTCTCTATTGCAGTAAGCAGGGGATGGTGCCTCAGGCAATTAGATGTACAGAATGTGTTTCTTCATGGCGTTCTTGAGGAGGAAGTCTATATGAAGCAACCCCCGAGATATGAAGATAAGCTGATGCCGCATCATGTGTGTAAGCTGGATAAAGCTCTTTATGATCTTAAACAAGCACCTAGGGCATGGTTTGCTAGATTAAGTCATAAACTGCAGCAACTTGGTTTTAATTCCTCTAAAGCTGATACTTCACTGTTCTTTTATAACAAGGGATCGGTCACAATATTTTTGTTAATATATGTGGATGACATTATAGTGGTTAGTTCCTCACAAGATGCAGTGACAGCCGTACTCAGAGATCTTGCAACAGATTTTGCTCTAAAAGATCTTGGTGACTTACATTATTTCCTTGGAATTGAGGTTTCAAAGACAAAGGATGGTATTCTGTTGTCTCAAGGCAAGTACACATCTGATTTGCTTAAAAAGTTAAACATGTTACACTGTAAACCGGCAGTGACTCCGTTATGTACATCAGAAAAGTTGTCATTGCAACAGGGAGAAGCTCTTGGACCAGAAGACTCCACACGGTATAGAAGTGTGGTCGGTGCACTTCAATATCTAACTCTTACTAGGCCGGATATTTCCTTTCCAGTGAACAAAGTCTGCCAATTTCTTCAGTCGCCGACAAACAAATCACTAGACAGTCTTGGCACTGGTATGAAAATCAAGAAAACTCCTTCTACACTTGTTAGTGCTTTCTCTGATGCTGACTAGGCCGATAGTGTTGATGATCAACGCTCAACAAGTGGATTTGCAATATTTCTTGGATGCAATCGAGTGCACGAAAACAAGCTACGGTATCTAGATCAAGCACAGAGGCTGAATATAAGGCACTAGCCAATGCTACAGCAGAAATAATCTGAATCCAAACTTTGTTGCAAGAGATGAAGATTTCTAGTCCACCGGCAGCTCAAATTTGGTGTGACAATATTGGCGCAACATACTTATCGGCGAACCCGGTGTTTCATGCTAGAACAAAACATATAGAAGTTGATTACCATTTTGTGAGAGAAAGAGTAGCACAAGGACTTTTGGAAGTAAGATTTATCTCAACTAATGATCAAGTTGCTGATGGATTCACAAAGGTTTTGTGTAGTCGTAAGTTAGATATGTTTAAGTACAATCTCAATTTATGTAAGTTATGATTGAGAGGGGATGTTAGATAGAATTGGCATGTATCTCCAAAGATAGAAGGATAAGCTTGGTTGCGCCTAGAATAGAAGTTGTATCCCGACTCAATCATAACTACCATGTATTCTCAAACTGTTGTAATCTCCAAGCAGTCTTTCTCCTGGCTATATTAACAAAGGTACGCGGCCTCGAGAGAGGTGAGTACGCTTCACCAAATCCCATACGGTGATCTCCTTGATCAACGCGTCATCGCCAATTACTCCGTTTCCCTTGGACGCCACGTGCAGCTCCATGGCTTCTGCCTCCTCCTTCTCCTGGGTCTCCTTGTGCTTGCCCCAGAGGACAGAGTAGAGCCCGATCACGATCAGGACGCCGCCGAGGACGCCGCCGAGGTATATCCTCTCGGCGAGGATGAAGGAGCCCATGACGGCCACAATGATCATCATCAGAGGGCTGAATGCCGACGCGAACACCGGCCCGGTCTTCTGGATCACGAGGCCTTGCACGTAGTACGCTATGCCCGACGTCACAATGCCCTGAAACACCAACGGTTCGATCTGTAAGCATTTGGCACAACAATTATGTGCTCACATGTGCAATGTTCGAGATGTAAAAATGGATCGGAAACTCACGGCGTATGCGGCGGCGAGGAGGTTCATGTCGAAGCCGATGGTCCAGACGGAGGGGCGGTGTTCCATGGCGAAGGTGACGACGATGGCCTGCAGGGTGCCGACGAAGCAGATGAGCGTGGTGAGGGAGAGCGGAGCCGAGTACTGCTTGAGGGTGTGCGTCTGCAGGATGTAGAGCGAGGCCCAGGCGAGGGTGGCGATGATGACGAAGAGCGAGCCCAGGAACCACTCCCTACCCGAGGGGTCGACGGCGGCGACCGGAAAGCCCGCGCCGTGGCTGTGCGGCTGCACGTGGCTCGTCCACGCCATCTGCACGAGCGGTCCCTTGTAGAGCGTCATCATCATCGCGCCGGCCACCGTCACCAGCGTCCCAGCCACCTTCGCCTGGCACCTCACCTTCTTCAGGTCCACCTTCTCCATCCTATATATTTTGTTGTTCGACACAATCAATGTCAAATGTTTGCTCGATCCAAGTGACTCCAGTCTTCTCCAGTGTTGTTTATCTCATGTTTTTCAGAAGATATATGTACCTGAAGATTACGGCCATCACGAAGGTCATGGCGGGAAGCATGTTGCTCATGGCGCATGCGAAAGTTGGGCCGGTGAACTTCAGACCGGCATAATAGAAGTTCTGATCAATCACAGGCCTGCAATAATAACATGCATGAGGTCACAAACATGTTAGTATTTCTGAAAAGCTGACAATTTTTTACATAGTACTGGGGTTTCCGGTAAAAGCGTTTGCAGACACCTTTTCTTGACAGAAGAATAGAATCTTCATATAGGGGTGTCCACTTATGTCTGTTGTTTCTTAAAAAAACTAAAGTTGGGTACACAAAATGACAGGACAAACACAATAATAAGCGTGCACTAACCCGAGCAGTGCCAGTACGAAGATTTGGAGGAAGGCCGACCACGTCATCCTGGGCCTCCACGTCATCCTGGGCCTCACCTTCCTGCATTTTTTTTACCAAGTGATGGTATGATCGATCCGCTTCAGATGAACTATGTGAGAGAGAAATTGTACTGCTTGGATTGCCATATAGCTAGGTAGCTACCTCTCGAGAAGCAGGGCAAATGGCGCGATGGAGATTGTGGCGAAGGCGTGGCGGTAGACGACGAGCACGTAGTGGCTCATGCCGTGGTTGAGCGAGACCTTGGTGATCACGTTCATGCCGGCGTAGCCGAACTGCAGGGAGATCATGGCGATGTAAAGTTTGGCTTTCTCGAAGAAATCCATGGTGAATTGGTGATGACAAGTTGCTTGTTCTTGCTAGCTGCAAGCTTGGTGATTAGCAAATGGGTAGGCAATGGCTAACTAGCTAGCTAGAGCTAGAGAACTCAAGGAGCAAGAGAAGACCTTGAGTAGAAGCAAATGCGCAGCGTTCACTTCTCTATTTATATGCTCGTGGCAGGGGCATTCTGGGAAATTCAAGTCTTCCTTTCCCCCCATCCACGCCGGATCCGCATATGTGCAGACGTTGGTAGGCCTTTTCCACGAGCGTCTTCGTGGGTGGCAATGTGGGCCCATCTGTCAGTCAGGGAATACCAGTAGCTTCGGTCAGGTTCATCTGGTGAGATAGCCTGAATGATGGGCTCTTGAAGCAAATGAAGACCACCTGGAGAACAAAGAGATCTCAACTGCTGCTTCTTTGGTTGGGGTAGCGCTGTAGCACCAAACGTCAGTGGCAAACCATCAAATTTTGGTCATATTTGACATGAAGAAGGGGAAGCTTTTATATTAACATATTGGAAGGCAGAGAAATCATCAGATCTCTCCTATGTCACAGAAAACAGTGTGCTGACCTAGCTTGATGCGAAGATCAGATATGCAAACTTCTTGCTAGCTGGCCGACATGCATGTTTATTGCCTTGTCACTTCCATTGTGGTTGGTAATTAGGGCCGGTTAGTGGACTGTGTTGGCACTTTGGCTGTTTGGGGGGGGGGGGGGGGGGGTCATGTGTTCAGGAAACTACCATGTGAACGCTTGAGACCCATGCTAAAAATTGACGAGCTATGGAAATACCATTTTCATGTGGCTAATTATCAGTGATCAAGGTTAAATTTTAGTGACTAGTATTTTTTGTACTCTCTCTTAAAAACTAAATTGCACTGATCTTAACATAGTATGGTTAGTATGTGGTTGTCGTTGCAAACGAAGCTAGTACTGAGAGATCATCATGCTTTAAAATCTGTGCTTTTACTCTTCGTGGAATGCCCCTAGCTAGCTTTGTCAAAATCTGGTTGCATACATTTCTTATCTAGGCATAGTATTGAGGGTTAAGTTCTCTACAGAATTGCAAGGTTGCAAATTCTATCCACTAAAAGGGGAGCAACGGATCGATTTTGGGCGAAGTTGCCGTGCCATTTTCATGTCGCTGTCGACCTACTAAAGGAGGAGCACTATATTTCAGGCGTTCTTGTGCTGAATTCGTGGACTACACTAGTGCCATGCATTGTTGGATCCCCATCATGATCAAAAAGCTCCCCGTCTGTCTAATCGAAGGAGCAGAGAAAAGCAGCAAGCTAATTAAAGGTGCCCGTGATGCGCCATGCACTCATGCTGTCGTGCAGGTTCTGTTCCATTGATGACAAATACTCTGGAATCTCTGTGTTTTTTGGCCTGAAATTAGACCTAGATCATCTGATTAACGCGAAGGATTCTGCCGGTGTTGGCATCCGTAAACAGGCAACCGATTGCAGGCTCGGCCGGTGCGCGATCGATTCTGGCATTCTGCCTCCTGCTGTCAGACACATGATGGTTGTTTACTTGCGGAGAAATTCCTTGTTCTGCAACAACGGGCTGCCTTCTACAAGAGACCCGTGGTTCTGTTTGTTTTTGCCATCTTCTTTACACCCATCTTAATTTGTTTATCAGGACAGGGTACGGTGCCCTCGGGCAAAAGAGGAAGAAGGCTGCGAAAACTTTATGCTGATGGACTTGAAACTCTTTTTTTCTTGAGACAAGATAAGCGTGAAGTTATAGGAAACAAATCAGCCCAGCCCACGTCTCATCCAGCCTGTTGTTATTCGCCAGGCAGTTGCTCATTTTTGGTACTGGAATGGGCCTTGGGCCTTCATTGCCGGTTCGTTAAAATTCCTATTTTGCCACATCCTGCTGGGCCCATAATGGGCCTGGCCTGAGTCCTGAGATGCCGCCCAGAACGAGATTTGTAGACCCAGTTACACACGGAGAGTAGCTCGACCCAGTTACACATCGGATTACTCGCAACTTTTTTATTTCCTAAAAGGAGACGCAACAAGTTCTGTGATACTAACTAAAGTCAATGTGACGATCCGCTTGACTAGAACGCCTTGAATACCAAGATCTATTCTTGATCAGAACGATGTGTATTCTTAATCCGCAAGCAAATCTTAAACAACGCAAGCATATAGCGCCACTTGCGCTCTTGCCACCAAAGTAATCACCAATCATTTCTTCTATTTAATCCCCTCCCGACCAGATCTTCCATCAGATAAGACAACCCTCGGAAACTTCTGAGCAGCGAAGGTTTTTACTCTGTTCCATAAACAACTCTCCACTCTTTTTTATAAAGAAAAAAGCCCATTTTATATCCTTAAACTCTGATCTTGATTTATGCTTTCAACTCTAAAATCGTTTACTTAAACCCTTAGCACCGTTCAAAACACCCTTTTAAACTAATTTAAAAAGGTTTTTGTTTGACATGGCGCCTATGTAGCGCTCGTTTTGAGACATAAGTTGATTTCGAAACCATTCAGCATGGTAAACAAATAACAAATAAATATGGTCCCACGTGTGAGCCTCCAAATCCTTCTTCCTCCTCCTTCCTCCCCCTCCCTTCCTCCTCTGTTCAACGAGCAGAGAATTCGCCAGCCCCGTGGGCTATCAAGCCGTTGCCATTGATGGAGCAGGAGGAGGGCATAGGGCGAGGCAGAGCACGAGCTTGCACTGCCACGGTAGTGGGCAAAGAGGGCTGTGGGCAAGGCGGGGCAGCCACAGTGCGTGCACGCGGCGGAGCGAGCAAAAACCACCGTTATGTCACTCAAAACTTTGGTGTATTGTGATCAAGGCTGTAAGAAACCGTCAGCACATGCATATCCTCCAAAAAGCTAGATACAAAAGTTACGTCGGGTTAAAACTTGTCGCCAAGTAGTTGCAGATGATGCAGTCAGAGATATTTTCTGAACATACGAATCATACAATATTGTACATGTCAACTGCTGATCATACAAATCGATAGTACTAGTCCGTCGTACGCAAGAACCCAATGCACCAGCTAACTGAGCGGAGCCGAACCACTCGCAATCTCCAACTATATGAACCAAGAATCCTGGGCCTCTTGTTCCAACTTGCAAGCACAGTGATCCAAATCACTTACGCAACTCGCAAGCCAAGACCACCTCGCCATGGAACTCTCCCTGACCTCATCCCCTCCTCTCCTCCTCATCCTCCTCCCTCTCCTACCTCTCCTCTATTTTCTCTACATGCGCCAGGACCCCAGGAAGCAGCCTCGCGCCAATGGCCTCAAGGTCTACCCCGTCCTCGGCACGATGCCGCACTTCCTCAAGAACCGGGACCGCTTCCTCGACTGGTCCACCGAAGTCATGAAGTGCAGCCCCACGCACACCATGTCCTTCAAGGCGCTCGGCCTCACCGGCGGTGCCATCACCGCCAACCCCGCCAACGTCGAGCACATACTCAAGACCAGCTTTGGCAATTACCCCAAGGGCGAGCTCGCGGTGTCCATGCTCGAGGACTTTCTTGGCCATGGCATCTTCAATTCCGACGGCGAGCAGTGGCTGTGGCAGCGCAAGGCCGCCAGCTACGAGTTCAACAAGCGCTCACTGAGGAACTTCGTGGTCGACACCGTCCGGTCCGAGGTCGTCGGTCGGCTGCTACCGCTGCTCGAGCGGGCCGGCCGCGACCGCCGGACGCTGGACGTGCAGGACGTGCTCGAGCGCTTCGCGTTCGACAACATCTGCCGCGTCGCCTTCGACGAGGACCCGGCTTGCCTCGCCGAGGAGAGCATGGCCGCGCCCCAGAGCGCGGAGTTCATGCGCGCCTTCAACGACGCGCAGAATGCCATCATGGCCCGGTTCATGTCGCCGGCCAAGTCGCTGTGGCGCGTCAAGAGGATGCTCAACATGGAGCCCGAGAGGCGGATGCGGGAGGCGCTCGGCACGATCCACGGCTACGCCGAGAGGATCGTCCGGGAGCGCAGGGAGAGAGGAGAGGCGGGGCTGGTACGCCGGGACGACTTCCTGTCGCGCTTCGCCGCGAGCGGCGAGCACAGCGACGAGAGCCTCCGCGACGTGGTCACCAACTTCCTCCTCGCCGGGCGCGACACCACGTCCTCGGCGCTGACCTGGTTCTTCTGGCTGGTGTCCGGGCGGCCCGACGTGGAGGACAAGATCGTGCGCGAGATCTGCGAGGTGCGAGCGTCGAGCGGCGCTAGCACGGCGGGCGCGACGTTCAGCTACGACGAGCTACGGGACATGCACTACCTCCACGCGGCCATCACGGAGTCGATGCGGCTGTACCCACCGGTGGCCGTCGACACGCACAGCTGCAAGCAGGAGGAGTTCCTGCCGGACGGCACGTTCGTCGGGAGCGGGTGGCTGGTGACCTACTGCGCGTACGCGATGGCGCGGGTGGAGGACATCTGGGGCAAGGATTGCGCGGAGTTCAGGCCGGAGCGGTGGCTCGACGAGGAGGGCGCGTTCCGGCCGGAGAGCCCGTTCAAGTACCCGGTCTTCCACGCCGGACCGAGGATGTGCCTCGGCAAGGAGATGGCCTACATACAGATGAAGTCCATCGTGGCGTGCGTGTTCGAGAGGTTCAGCTTCCGGTTCGTCGGCGGCGAGGGGCGGCCGGGGCTCGTGCTCTCGCTGACGCTGCGGATGAAAGGTGGCTTGCCGATGCAAGTGAAGCACAGGAGCAACTAGCTATGCTACTTAACTAGGCATCATGTCCAACACGTTAGCGCGTTGTTCTTGCTTAGTCTGAGGAATAAAGCTGCAATGGACAAGTTATCAATGCAATATTAAGCACATCACTTACTAGCAAAGTAGAAATGACACGCTTGTCTTCTTCAAATAGCCCACCCCAATTGGAGCTTATGTAAAAGTTGCATTGCATCACGTAACTGTGTTTGATTCGACGATTGGGGCTTGATCACTTCAGTTGGTAAGGGCACTTCTCATCAGTGGCCACATCGCCAGTCCCCACCGAGCTGAGCCTGCATCAACCGTCTTCTGGGCATGTCTACCTTTTTATTCGTGAGTCGTGATTTGCTGCTGAATGGCACTTCCTGAATAAAGCAGAAGATGAGACAGGCATGAAATGGCGTGGTTCAGAACGACACTCAGCAGGACAAACAAAATCTTTAACATGTGTTTCAACTCTTGCTAGATAGAGCGGGGAGACTCTTCCTCTCCCGACCCTTCCTCTCCCAGCGCCGACTCTACCCTGCCTCTGCCCTTCGCCTTGCCGCCGCTGGAGCACGCCGCCGGAGGCTTGTGCGGGTGCTAGGAAGGCGGCGGCGGGGCTCTCTCGTCTGGATCTGGACGGCGGTTTCTAGATCTGGGCGACGGTGTCGAGGCGGCAGGGCTCCAGTGGTGGTCGCCGGTGGAGGCTGTGCGGCGTGGGCGGCGGTCGGGGCCGGAGAGCGCCTTCGGGCGTGAGGGGGTGTGGGGGCGGAGTTGGCGCGCACGTGGAGCGGTGTCGAGGAGGCGCGGCGGCGGTGACGAGGTTGCCGGCCATCGGCGTGCGTCTCCGGAGTGCGGGCGTCCGAATCTGGGTGAGCGCGGGTCCGGCGGCGGTGTTGAGTCCCGGCTCGAAGAGGGGCGCTGGAGCCCGGCCTGGGTGTGGCTGGAGGCCAGGTTTCGGAGGTTGGCGGTGGTGGGGGTGGATGGCGAGAGGGAGTTGGTGGCGGCTGAGTCCGTGGCGGCCAGCAGTGCCGAGCGGGCGGAGTTTGGTGGCGGCCGGCCAGCAGTGTCGAGGGGGCGGAGGCCGGTGGCGGCTGGGCGCCACCCGTGGACGCCGAGTCCCCAGCGAGCGTGAGGGTCTCCGTCGGAGACTTTCCGCGCTGTACCTTCTCGCGTCGCCTGACCTGCTAGCCGGTGTCAGGAGTTCGGTGAGGGGTTCGGGTTTTTGGCCTCTGGAGGGCGACGTCAGTTCCGACGAAGGAGGTTTGGAGGCTTGCCGGAGCTCTTCTCCGTCGAGTCTTGAGTTTGTGCGATTTGCATTTCGAGCTGGGTGCGCGGTGGATGATTTGGTAGAGGAGGAAGATCAGCGCCGGCGGCAGAGGCCGGGGTGCGGCAGGAGGTGTGGCAGCTGGGATCCCTGACGCTACATTGCTCGAGCAGGATGGCTTGGTGCGGCGGTAAAAGAGCATTTATTGCTGGAGTTGCTAATGATAATGGCTATGGCTGGGCAATTGCTAAGGCTCTTGCTGCAGCTGGTGCGGAGATTCTTGTTGGTACATGGGTGCCTGCATTGAACATATTCGAGACAAGCTTGAGACGTGGAAAGTTTGACGAATCACGGAAGCTGCCTGATGGATCTCTTATGGAGATTACTAAAGTCTATCCACTGGATGCAGTATTTGACTCCCCGGAGGATGTTCTTGAAGATATTAAAATAAACAAAAAGTATGCTGGATCCTCAAATTGGACTGTTAAGGAAGTTGCTGAAACTGTGAAAAATGATTTTGGCAGCATTGACATCCTTGTGCACTCTCTTGCCAATGGTCCTGAGGTATCAAAGCCTTTGCTGGAGACATCAAGAAGAGGGTATCTTGCTGCAGTTTCAGCATCTAGTTACTCTTTTATCTTTGACCTACATAGTCTCTGAAAGGACAATTCCTGGCTACGGTGGTGGCATGAGTTCAGCAAAAGCAGCGCTTGAGAGCGATACAAGAGTACACACTTCTCTATGAGATCATGCATATCTATTTTGTGTGTGGGTAGTGCGCGGGGTGCTGTGGAGGTGCTGGCGAAAGCCTTGCCGGTGTTCTTACCGGTCCCGACAACGATGACGCCTTCGGGCGTCATTTTCCTTCTTAGAGGTGTTGTCTTGGCACTCCACAGCCCTCATGTTTTCTGATCTCCAGGTGAAAACCTTGCCTCGGTAAGGCGGGCGGCGTTGGCGACCCTTGTCGTCTCCTTGGAGGCGTCGCCTAGGAGGCTCTTCTTCACGCAAAGTAGACCGAAGTTTGGGTGGCGCAGTCGTTTGAGGATAGGGTCTTGGTTGAAAGCAAGGACGGAGAAGAAGTTCTGAAGCGTAGTCTTTCTAGCTTTTTTCATAGTCCTTAAGCTCTCTTTTTCGTTGTTGTATGCTCCTCAGTTATGAGGCTTTGAGCCTAAGAGCTCGTGTAAACTTTGGTTGTATTGGCTGTATATATCCCTCGTGGATATAGAGGCCGGATTTTATATCCTTTATCTAAAAAACCTAACTTGGCATGACTCGTGAGTTTCTCGTGTGCATGCTGGAGACAACCTTTGTAGCAACAAAAAGAGGATTAGAGGAAACTGGTCTCGGCCCATCGGAGTTGAGGCCCTATATTATGAGAGGCTACTGTTAGGGGAGTGCTCCTACCTTGATTCAATCGGCTCACTGCATCAAGAGACTCATTAAGCATGTAACCACGTGGTAGACCCAAGATGGTTGTTACAGGGAAAAGACATATTTGCACCTACAATTGTAAACCTTGATAGAAGCATTTATATAAACAATCTTCTCATGACTATAAATATATGCCTCCAGGTGCCATAGGAGAGAGGATTCATTTTTAATAGAAAGGGCCAGTGTTATCCTAGGCGATCGCCTAGGGTGTTTAGGCACTGCTTAGGCGTTGGGCCCAAGCTAGACGCCGTGAATCAAGTGTAGTCGGTGACCTGGGCGCTTGGCCCGCCTAGTCGATCAATGCCGGTCCCAGACAGACCTAGGCGAGCAAGGCGACACGGTGCTGGGCAGCCCCGATGCGGCACTAGGCGCTCCAAGGCAGCGACAGACGCACGGGCTTCGCGCTGAAAAGGGGTAATCCTAACTCATCTCATCTCCTCGTTACTGTGCGTTTGTGCCTTGCGTGCGCGCCGCCTCCTCCTCTTTCTCCTCCTGGATCGTTGTCCCCGTCGGCTGCCGCCTCTTGTGGGTCCTCCTCGGCTTGCCGTCCATCCCCATGGCCACCTCTGGCTCCTTCTTGGCTCCTCGTCCCCGTCGCCTCCTCAGGCTAGCTCCTCGTCGGCGTCGCACGCCCTCCAACCCTCCTTGTCAGCTCGTCTCGTCTAGTTGCCCACAGGTAACAGGGCCTCCTTTTCTCCTCCACCTCCATCTGAAATGAACGGCGCAATGGCCACAATGTCCAAATCTCCTCGTTGCTATCAAGATTTGCAGTTTTGCATCATCGCCCCTCGTACTTTCCGAGCCGAACTGACTAGTCCTAGAAACTTGATTCCCATTTCCTACCAATGGTTGGATTTTCCACCAGTGATTGATGTGTGGCATGCCATCAGGGATCAATGCTGTATCGGACTTGAATGAGATGCAGCAACTTAGGACTCTTGCCTTACTCTTTCGAATTCATGCAGCAACTGTTTGGCCGCGTAGGTGCCGCTAGGTGTCCTAGGCGCTAAGTTAACATTAGCTATGCAATAGACACAGCTTCTTTGTGTCTTATCTATAGTCCTATTATTTATTATTTAGTCTATTACCTTACCAGTGTCCGGCCGCCCGACATAGAGGACAAGATCGTGTACGGAATCCGTGCAGTGCACGCGTCGAGCGGGAACACGGACACGGCGTTTGGCTTCGACAAACTGCGCGAGATGCACTACCTGCACGCGGCCATCACGGAGTCGATGCAGCTGTACTCGCCAGTGGCCATGGACACGCACTGCTGCCAGCACGATGACCTCTTGCCCGACGGCACGTTTGTTGGCGAAGGGTGGCAGGTCACCTACAGCTCGTACACCATGGCGCGGCTGGAGGAGATATGGGGCAAGGACTGCGCGGAGTACTGGCCGGAGCGGTGGCTCAACGACGACGGCATGTTCCGGCCTGAGAGTCCGTTCAGGTACCCGATCTTCCATCCCTAACCGAGGAATAGGATGTGCCTTGGCAGGGAGATGGCCTACATACAGATGAAGTCCATCGTCGCGTGCGTGTTCGAGAGGTTCAGCTTTCGGTACGTCGGAGGCGAGCAGCGCCCAGGGCTTGTGTTCTCGGTGACCTTGCGGATGGAAGGCGGCTTGCCGATGCAAGTGAAGAAGAGGGAGAACCTAAATTGCTAGGCATGCCCCCCTTCGACACAGAATCCTTCTCGTTCCTTCCTATTTTGGTTCTAGATGTTCGGTTTCATCTGAGAGCAAAATATAGCAAAAGGGTACTAAAGAGATTGGCACAAAAGGGAACCCGGAAGGATTGTGCTGGGCATTTGGAGTATATTTATGAAATAATCTGAAGAGAGGCAAAACTCACCGGATTGTCCCAGCAAAGAACAAGGGGATCCAACTAAAGCATAACAAAGATGATGAATGTATTCAAGCATCTGTTCAAGTGTTCCTCAAAACTCTGAAGATGTAGTAAGTACCGATTCTGTCCTACCGCACTCTTGGATGATAAGGAGCATCTAGGGGACAGTATATTCAGAATGCAGTACGCAAGAAAACATGTTCTCTCACAAAATAACATAGTATTGAAGATTGTCACAACCAAAATGGATAAATTGATTGGTGTTGAGAATGTGATTCAGATATTAAATTATTAAACAAAACAACAGGAAAAAAGGATGTTCAGCCATTGTTACAGATGGACATGGGATGCAAAAAGTAAAACTTACAGTTGGAATACAGTGCGCGTCAAATTGCAGTGCAATCACAAATTCACAATCATCGTTTGTTCCCAGTGGGTGAGTTCGTCCTTGTGCAGAGAACCTTCCTTCCCTTGGCCCGTCTACGCTTCAGAACCTTTCTTCCAGCAGTAGTCCGCATCCGCCTGCGGAAACCATGTACACGGGCAAGTGACTTCCTAGATCTTGACCTCTTGGTCATGCAGAGGGCAGCCCTTCCGGCCCTAATCTGCAGACCACGAGATCTTTGCGTTGTTACTCTGTTGTAGCTGAACTCAATTCCCAAAGATGAACCTGCCATACATAATGTTGAAATATCAAAATACTGAAGTCATTGTGTTATGGCTTATGATCCGGGAGGCTGTGAAGTAAACAGATAAACAGTACTGTGTGCACTGTTCATGTGAACAGTACCCACACATACTGTAGCAAACTTATTAGGAATAGTTGTGCGCGTATATTCATATTATAATAGATATTTTAATATTTAGATAGTATAGATATGATATTATCTTTAATTGATTGGTTGCATTAGATTATATTAGTTTCCATATTGTTAGGAGATTAACATCATCTATACAAAGAAAGGAGCCGCACCATTCATAAGCAAGCAATGAATAAACAAAGTTTCTCCAAATAAGCCTTTTTATCTCATCAGGGAAGAGCCCTGCTAGCAGTTAGATGAGGGCAAATGCCCTATCCTCGGTCTTCGGACCCGTAGCCAACCACCGACCACAGCATTTGGTATCAGAGTCAACTGCTGCTCCGCCATCTATGGTAAGCAGCAGGAGTTTCGATCCCATGAAGGCCCAAGCTTCACGGTTCCACTACATACAGCTTCTGACCTTCGACGGCAAGAAAGATTCACAATCTTGGTTGAATCATTTCGAACAATTCTTAGCAGCAGACGATGGAGGAAGAGGAGTGGTTGGCATAGCACCACTTGACGGGGAATGCCGCCCTGTGGTACCGGCAGCTGGAGTGTGCACTTGAAGTGTAGATATAGCCAAGGTTTGTTAAACACGTCAACGTCTGTTTCGCTATCACCATTGCGCCGTCTCCACCTGCACGTCAAGTCTCCACCGAGCCAACTACCGTGGCTTCCGATGTCGAGTTATCCTCCGCTGAGATATGTGCCAACTTGATGGTCTGGATGAAAGAGTTCATGACCAAGATGGAGAAGAAGATGCAGCATGTTGTTGCAGTTTCTAGGTCGCCATCGCCGTTCGTTGCGACCATGTCCAAGATAGAGGAGCAGCAAGAGGTAACGTCTGCCGCTGTAATAGCGGCACTGCTATCACTGTCATCAGCGTTGGTCCTGCTACCGCCTTCATCAACGATGACTCCTCTCCAAACTTCGCTATACTTGGCTGCATCTCTGATGCCTTCGCAAAGGAGGAATGTTGCTGCTGTCTAACGATGGTCTTCTCCACGCAGTTGGCCGACACTGTGCCTTCAAAGATACGGAGTGCAACGACTGTCACGTGGGGGCCAGCAACGTCATCGCATCTCTCCCACAACTATTGCATCTCGTGGCAAGAAGGATGCTGCTGCCCTACGACGTTTGGCCTTACCGCCGGCGACTCCTGCGACATCAGCCAATGCTAGAGGGTTGGTATCCTCGTTGTTGTGCAATAGGGCTTAGCTGATTATCTTCCACGCTGCATGATATTGTTACGAGCTCTCGTCGACATAGGGTTACGAAGGACTTCGACCACAACCGCCACCTGACAGCTCGAGGATGAGCTATCTCGCCACGAGGAGTGTAATGTTATGGTCTATGATCTGGCGAGGCACCGTAGCAAACAGACAAACAGTACCGAGTGCACTGTTCACGTGAACAGTACCGAGTGCACTGTTCACGTGAACAGTACCCGCACGCATGTTCACGTAAACAGTACACATGTGCACTATAGCAGAATTATTAGGAATAGTTATGCGTGTATCTTCATATTAGGAATAATTAGATATATATCGTATTAGGAATAATTAGATATATATATTTATATTAGAAATAGATATATGCATATCTTTCTATTTGAAATAGATACATTAATATTTAGATAGTATGGATATGATATTATCTTTAATTGATTGATTGTATTAGATTGTGTTAGTTTCCATATTGTTAGGGATTAATCTCATCTATATAAAGAGAGGAACCACACCATTCATAAGCAAGTAATGAATAAACAAAGATTCTTCAAATAAGCCTCAGAACCTCTCTACCTTATCAGGTAAGAGCCATGCTGGCGGTTAGATGAGGGCGAGTGCCCTATCCTTGGTCTTCGGATCCGTACCTAACCACCGACCACAACACATTGCTAATTTGGAACCGAGACAAGGGTTTGATGCATAAATCTAGGATTTGCTAAATAGAACAAACATACTCAAAAATCAATTATTTAGCTGTCTTTGGCTATGTTTTTGTTCTCTGTGATTTATTTGATTGTACTTGGACAAGATTATACTATGTTTAATTGGTTCATTTCCCCCAAAAAAATGTTTAACTGGTTCATTCAGTCCAACATTACTATGCTGATTTTAGGACCACTAGGGGTTGCTTTAGGTGGTAGACAAATTGGTTGCGATTGAAGAGGTATCAAAGTTTGAGTCTTGAAGTTGTTCGTTCATGGTTCAATTGTGTTACCTGATTTATTTCATCACATCATTCAACGGTTCACTCTAGTGCAGCTGCTTACGAAAACTCAAGTTTTAGTTAAGCAAACAAGAAGTCGTAAAACTTGATTTTGTGAGATTTTTGCAATGTGTATATGATTCAGGCCGCAGAATTCAGATACATATATTACAATCTACAGATCACCTGGCGCTACTGGAAATTGCAGGACATGGAAGACAAAAAGAAACCTTCAGCTTTGCACGTTTTCATAATTTTGTATTCACTCAAACTGATCACTGAAATATGAACATTATCAGTTTCATGCTTGGACACTGAAATAAAAATATGGGTCTACAACTACAAGTTAACTTTGTCTCTCATTCGAACTACTTACGCAAATTCGTTGGCTCGTGGTTACGAACAAGAGTGCTCAGACTCTAGAATCGGGCATTTCTGATTTCATCGAACCTTGTACATCAACCAACAGGTCCAACAGTAATGAAATTTAAGATTTTTCAGAGAAATGCCGGAGAAATTTCAGATTTTTCAGACACCTATTTAGGGTATATTTCCCTTCCACATGCTAAACAATCATCGAAGTCCCTACGTTCTTCTGCTTCCTGTTTTAGACTAACACAACAACTGAACCAGTGAACAAACTATACAAGCTTAAAACACTATACCAACATCTCATTGCGCAGAACTAGACCCAACACCCACAGTTCCAAAGTTCAAACCCGCCCAGCTCTTGCACGTACCCTCCATCTGGCTCCCCAACCCAACGGAACTAGCAGAGCAATACCGATGAATCGAACGCAAGTAATGAGGAGAAGCTCTCTCACCTGCGAACGAGGAGGCGGAGGTGAAGGCGAGCGACGCCGAGACCGCAGCCGAGAGCGAGGCGGGGGAGGCGGAGGACGTGGAGGAGGACGAGACGAAGGAGCTCCGGAGGAACGGGGACGCGGAGGCGCCCATCGGGGCCGCCTTGCGAGGGCGGAGGCCGCCGCCGATAGCCACCGCGGAGATCCTCCCGGAGTGGAGGGAGAGGGTCAGAGGGACGCCATTGGAGAGGGCAGGGCTAGCGCCATGTCAGGGGCGTCGGAGTGCGGGGTAGCATCTCCCACTCGATGCTTTATCTTATCCACGACTGGATGCGATGTTTGGGTCTTGTCTGCCTTTCTTTCGGGCCAGATGTTGTTGGGCCGATAAAATAGTTCCCAGCCCGCAAGTCCTACCTTGTATGGGCTTCGTCATCCGAAATCCGAGTACAGTACACCCATTCGTTGTCTTCAAACCGCATCCGCCTGCGTGCCTGACTCCGACCCAACCAACCGACCACGGGATCTCGCCGTCGTCGCCATCTTCCGTCTTCCTCTCTCCTTCCGTCGACTCGACACCGACATCCCACCGGGTGTAGGAGCATGGGAGCTGCGACCCCGCCTCCTCACTCGACTGCGCCGACCCGCAGCTCTTCCACCTCATGATGCGCAGCGCCATCAACGCCTTCCCCACCGTCCACTTCTCCCGCTTCGGCAGCCCCATCCCCGGCGATCCCCCCTCGACATGGCCTGGCGCGCCCGCTCCCCCGCCTCCGCCACCCCCACCAACTACAACAACTACCGCCGCTTATTCATCGCCCGTGACCCAGTCACTTGCGCCTACGCTGTCGCATCCATCGGCGAATACTGCTCCGGCCACCACGCCCAGAAGCCCCCGCCCGCGCTCTCTCGCTCCCAGTTCGCCGCGGGCAAGTACCTTGGCATCGGCGACCGATGCAAACCCATGCCGCATTACCTGCGCAGCCTCCGATGTGCCCTCGCCAAGGCCCGCTACCTCAACCACACCCTCGGCCTCGATTTCAGCCTCTGCCTCGCCGCCTCCACGCGGTGGGCATGCCTGAGGAGGGCAAGTGCCTCACCTTCTACATCGACATCGAGCACCTCCAATCCAAGGTCGGGATCGTGGAATAGAGGCAGTTCCGGGCGGATTGGGATAGGTGGGGAGTGCAGGGCCAGCTTGGGGTCCGCCTCATCGAGGACACCAGTGCTAACCCCATCAAGCTCTCCAAGGCTAGGGAGGATATCCTGATCGTCAGGAAATTCGGGGACGTAGAGCCAGCGAATTACTGGTCCCACGTCTACGAGGACGAGGCTCTCCTCCCGCCGCCGCGGTGAGCAATACGCTGGGCGCCAAGCTTGATGCGCATTGTCGATGCGATCATCTCAAGGATGCAACCAGACTTCAACTTGGTGCATGTTGGTGGCAATCGCGAGGACCTCAGACGGAGGATCAAGGAGGGTGTCGGCGGAGGAGGGCGGCAGGTGTATGTTGCGGGTGAGGGGATGATCGACATGGTTTTTGTTAGGGAAGGTCCTATCTTTGTTGTAAATAATACGGTATAAATATGTATTTATATTTAATTTTAGCATAATTAAGAATGATTAAAACATATTTCCAGCAGAGTATAAATAACAGAAATTGCATATAAACATGTAACTCTACCATATCATTTATACAAGAGAATAACTTAAAGCATGAAACATGATCGCTGCCGAAAAGAGCATGAAAAGCATTCTCATGAGCCAGGGAATAATTAAAACTAGCATAAAGTTCAAGTTTTAAGTTGATTATTGCTCTTAGAGTAGAGTTGCACAAGACTTTGATCTTGGCCTTCTCAATACGTTGTCTAAACTCTTCACCAATTGATAAGACAACTACCATATGAATTTGCATATACTAGGACAGCAACTCCAAAATTTTGATATAACAGAAGAATCCAAGAAATTGATTATAAGACAGTACTATGTTCAACAAAAGAAGATGAACATGTAATACTACCATAGATACTCAAAGCAACAAAGGAACATATCCTCTGAGAACTAACCTAAAATCTGAAAGTAGACCACTACACAAATTATAATCACAGATCTAGATGCCACTTCTGACAAACCGAAAATATAACTCTAAGTGCAATGGAACAGAAGTAAGCACCACAGCCAGAGCCACAACCAAAGCTCAAATCTAACTAGTTGTACAAACCAATTTCAGCATTAGACAAACTTCATCACAGAGCAATAAGTCCACAGCCCACAAGCATCACATGTAGTGTCTCCCAGTACTAGAAAATTCATAGATTTGATTCATAGATTTGCAATTAACTAGTATGGCTCACAAAACAAGTAATTCGCAAAGAAAGTCGAGAATCTCACTAAGCGGATGGCACTCAAAGCCACCGAGAAGAATAGGCAAGGCACACCCAAAGGTGCTGACACAAAAAACCTAAAGCCTCGCTATGTCGTGGTGAGAGGGCGAGGTCGTCGGAGATACAATGCCTACCTTTGCCATTCGGGACACCAAATCGACAAAGCTGAGATGAAGGAGACTCCGCACAAGGACACCAGGAGCATCGGCCTAGTGTGCCTCACCGCCAAGCACCAGGGGCCGCAAATCACCATCAAGACCGACGGTTAATCACCGAAGACCAAGGACCAAAATCCAGAACCAAATTGGGAAGGAAAAGAGGAAATTGAAAAGATAGAGCTCACTTTTTTTGCAATGCATCCCATGGAGGAGGTGACCTCCTTTTATAGCTGAGAGGAGGAGGAGGGGGAGAGGAGATCGGCGCGGTGGCCACCAATGGCTGGGGCCGAAGCCCCCAGGCCACAAGTGTTGCTGGCGCTGTCGCATCTTGCCGAAGCCGTCGTCGTCCCCTAGAGATCAGATCTGCTGAGTGACACTCACATGGGAGGAGAATAGGTCTAGTCTCCTCCCCTTATCTCTTCACTCAGTCTCACGACAGGTGGGCCACATCCCTTTTTTCCTTTTCTTTTCATTTCTTTTCTCAATTGAGAAATTATTGAAATGCCCCTAAAATACAACAATCTTGAGCTGACGTAATTTAGCATGGCGTCACATACTGGGGATCCACCCCGGACGTGGTCTATGGACCAACGTCGGATGAAGTCCGGAGTCAATCTCGAATGAAATCCGTGAACCAACCCCGGATGAGGTTCGGAGTCCAACCCGACCAACCCTGGACGAGGTCTGCGGACCAATGCCAGATGAGGTTCGAAGCGCAACCCCGGGCGAGGTCTGGAATTCAACCCCGGGTAAGGTCCGTGGACCAACCCCAAGCTTCAGACGCTTCTCCCTATAAATAGGACCCCTTATAAATGAGGAGTGAATGGTCCCCTGTAACACTCACACCCATATACAATACATTTGTACGGTCGCTTGTAACACTCACACTCATATGCAATATATTCATACGGTCGCTTGTGTGTGATTCTTGTTAGATCCCTCTTTTACATCCTTGGCAGTCTGCGAATCCTACTGGAGGTGCCCCCAAGTTTATTGTCCGATCTCATACTGACGACAGTCCTGGTGGAGACACTTAAGGCAGAGTACATCAACGTACATTACCTGGGTGAGTTTGAGAAGCTCTGGGGGATGGACAACATGTGGTTCTTGGAGACGAAGAGGCTCAACAGTGGGGTTCCTGTGTTGTTTGATGGGTACATGCACTAGCTGGTTGACAGGGAGGTCTTCCTCAAGGGGAAGAAGGTCGAGGTGCTCCGCTGATGTCTTCTCCGAGATAAGATGCCGAAGAACTTGGCATGGCATGCCTTTCTCGAGTGAGTATTGCATAGATCATGTTGTCTGAATTTTGTTGTTAGGTCTGCGTCTTTATATCATTCAGTCAGTATCGCTTCCAAGGAAATTTTGGTAACCATCCATCAGTGCTGCTAAGAGCACAACTATTGTACAGATTACTTCTTAACAAGGGGCGCCAGCCATAACTAAGAGGCACCATTATTTCAAGCTATCCTAACAGTGCAGAGGGGCTAATTCATCTCAGAATCAAGGGGTCCTAGTTGGTACTAGTCTGATCCTCCGTTTTTCTGTTGAAGGTGATACCCTGATCGCTCACTGGCGGCAGGCGTTGCTTCTCTTCCTCCACTTGCTCGAGCAAAGCCTGCAGTTCAGCCTCTGACAAGCTCTCCAATCGTTTCTGGAACGAAATCAATAGTCAGTCACAGCCTCTTTCTATAGACTTAAAACATATCAGAAGCTACGAACAAGTATGTGTACAAAGTGCCAAAGGTCACCTCCATGACTTGCTTCTCGTAGTCCCTGAGCTGCTGGGCGTAGGTCATGTCCTTGTTGGCCACCCGGAACATGTACGTCGAGATCCACCCCACCGTCATCCCGAGCACGATGACCAGCTGGACGACGTTGCCGGATTGCAACGGATCGACTCCGACGAGCTGTGTTGAGTTAAGGCAAGGTTGTGAGTGAGCGCAAAACAAACAGGTTCGTCAGTGATATGTACCAAAAAAAAAAAAAAACGAGCAGCTGCCAGTGAAGAAGAGGATGGCGCTCTCGTCACCTCCAGCCCGTATTTGAGGGCGACGCCGAAGAGGGTCACGCCGAGGCCGATGAGCAGCACGTCTTTCCTCGTGTACCCGAACGGCGTCTGCACATGGAAACGCGAGCGACTGCTTAGGGTGTGGAAGGTGGTTCATTTTTCCGGATGCATCGCTTCAGCGCGTACGTACCTTCTCCTCCGTGGGTTTGGAGTCATCCGAGCTGCTGCTTAGCGCAAAACGCCCCCTCTGCCTCACCGATCTGAACAGCTCGTTCGGTTGCAGCACAATTTTGCCTTAGGAGAGCAGCAACATACAGAAGAAGAATAGGTGATTAACCATCTGATGGCTTGGTTTATGCAATCAGATAATTGGCACAATAAAGGAACATAGAACATGGAACAGTGGTAAAATACCAGAATGGCCAGCGGGCAGACAAGTCGTCCTGCCAGAGCGGAAGCCGGCGGTGGCGAGCGCGGCTGCGGTGGCCCTCCCGGCTGAGTGGGGGGAGATGGAAGCGATGGGAGCGGCCAGGGCTGCCGGCGCCATGCTTGTCGAGTGCTAGCAGTTGCCGCTCGGCCGCACACACCACGCGGCTCCTTTATCTTATCCTCGACCGGTCGACAAGAGGACAGTGCTGAGCCGCGCGTACGTACGTATACGAGCCAGTCTCATGGTCTCTACGCTCCATTCACACTTCACATCGGCTCACGCCAATCAAGCGAAATATCGCGCTCGTCTGGGTAAGAGTGGCCGTCCATTCCCCTTCCGCGCGAACCAAACAAGAGCCCGTGCGCGTCCTCATGGCCTCTTCTTCCGTCTTCTCCCCGCTCTTCCCTTCCCTCCGGCTGCCCACCTCCTGCTGCACTCGCTCTTCGGCTCCCCACGCTGTGTCGTCGCCGCTGCCATGCGGCCGGCGCCTCTCGCGGTTGCTAGCCACAGGAGGAAGCTGGTGCTGGGGGCGGCACTGAGCGCTCTGTTCTTGAAGACGCCGCTGTCCGCCGGCGCGCGCGAGGTCGAGGTCGGCACGTACGTACCTGCCGCCGGCGCGGTCCAACCCGGGCTTCGTGTTCTTCCGGGCCAACCCCAAGGACACCCCTGCCCTCCGCGCTGGTGACGATTCGGTTCTTGCTACTTTCTATCTCCATGCATTGTTCCTTTTTAGTGCTACCAATCTATCATTTAGAGAAGAACTGACCAGTATAATTCCTATGTAGTCGTGTAGTACGTAGTGTAATTTCGTTAATCCCTCTGTCTGGAGAGGTTCTTAAGTTGGTTTTGTGGCATTGGAAACGAGTTATATCTACTCAGTTCATCAGCTGAGTTCATCTTCACCAATTCTAGGCAATGTGGAACCTTACGAGTTCATTCTGCCGCCGACCTGGAAGCAAGCGCGAGTGGCCAACATCCGCCGACCTGGAAGCAAGCGCGAGTGGCCAACATACTGTCCGGGAACTACTGCCAGCCCAAGTGCGCCGAGCCATGGGTGGAGGTGAAATTCGAGGACGAGAAGCAGGGCAAAGTGCAGGTGGTGGCATCGCCGCTGATCCGCCTGACGAACAAACCGAACGCCGCGATTGAGGACATTAGCAGCCCCGAGAAGCTGATCGCCTCTCTGGGGCCTTTCGTCACCGGCAACACCTTCGACTCCGACGAGCTTATTGGTACTTCCATCGAGAAAATCGGTGACCAAACTGTAATGAAGCTTCCCTTACAATAATTGTGCAGCCACTGCAAATCTTTCTCTCAAGTTAGTAGTAGTTACTAGTTACTGAATCGTGTTGCTGAAACCTGAAGCATGTGCATTTTTTCATGTGATGCAGTACTACACCTATGTGTTGAAGACTCCACTAGCACTGACCGGTTCTCACAATCTGGCGAAGGCCACTGCCAAGGGGAGCACGGTGGTGCTCTTCGTCGCAAGCGCCAACGACAAACAGTGGCCGCCGTCAGAGAAGGTTCTGAAGACCATAGTAGACTCATTTCAAGTATGATTGCAGCAAGTGCGATTTGTGAGGTGATTAACTTCGACGGAGTATTTGGCAACCTTGGCCTTGGGTTGAGACTTGAGACTGAGTTGCTTCTCTGAAATCCGAGGTACTATTAGTCTATTTTGACAAGAGAAACTTGTTTTTGAGGCTTGGAAAATTAAGTAAACAGCTACCTATCGAGTTATTATATATAAAAAGGTTATAGTAGAACTGTTTAATGTCTATAGCTTTTCTTTTCTTTTTGCAAACGTTTAACGTCTAAAGCTTGTTGAAGAGGAGCACGGCCGCGCCGCCGACCACTCCGGCTTCCTCGAAGCGGTCGGCACCGAGATGGAGGCACCCTTGGAGCGCCTGCTTGACCGGCTCGAGAGGGCCCGCCGGTCGCGGCGCTCCTGTCCGACACCTACCTGCCGTGGGTCGTGGGCGTCGGCAACCGGAGGGGATTGCCCGTCTACTCGCTCTTCCCCATGGCCGCCGCCTTCTTCTCCGCGTACTACCACTTCGACCGCCTCCCGTCGTGGCTTGCCAGCGAGCACGCGCCGGCCTCCGGTGCCACAGCAGGTGAGGGTCCTTGCTTCCATGGCATGTTGCTTCCAAGCATACCCTGTCCTGATTAATGAATAACCCGCATTTAAATCAACTTATACATTGTTGCATCTATACAGTGCTGAATTTAGAGGTTCTAGGATCTGATTTATGATTAGTTACATTCATTATTCATACATATTGTTGTGATTACATACCAAATAGTAAAAAAGGAGACTACGAAGAGGCCACAAAAGGCTGTCCAGAGTCTTACATACTGTGAGGGACAGGGGATAGAAGGCTGTGCTACTATTTGTCTGAAAAAGAGTCTTGTCCCCTATGGCACGCTAAGATATATATTTATAGTCATGAGGAGACTTGATACATAAATAATTCTATTTGGATCTACAATTGTAGGGAAAATACCATCTTTTTCTTGCTATAATCCTTTTAGGCCAGTCATATGGCCTTATGACAATTGGGCCTCCTGGAGAAATGGGCCGACTAGGTCAAGGTGGGGGCCACTCCTCCAATAGTAGCCTCTCAAGGTTGCAGGGCCCCAATTTCCATGGGCCGAGACCATGTCCGATATTACTTGGTCCCCTCCGTGCCTTTGGCCCATTGAATCCTAGAGTACTGTGAATTCCCGCCAAAACTTGGCTCATCTCGGTCGTGTGGGTGCCTTGCGAGAGAATGTGACACATGGCGGCACTTGGTCTGGCGTTCGTGGGACACGAGCCACCAGGGCAATTATGGTGCGGCGCATGCCCCCTCGATTCTCGCACCCACTACGCGGGCATTGAATGCCCCTGCTGTGCATTGTACTTATACGTTGGGGCAACACCATTTCTGGGGCTACTTGCTTGTTTTCTCTCATTTCTTTCGGCTTCCACGGCCTCCACCACCGCTTTCATTTGTCGTCGTCGATCTTTCTTCCGCCTACCATGGTGCGTGGGACTGAGCGTCGTGGTCGCAATAGCACCTCTGCCCCGTTGAGCAACCATGGCGTTCAGGACGATCGCTGCGAGGTTGCCACCGGCAAGCGTTGGAGGGCCTCCAAGTTCAACAGTGTGTTTGTGAACACACTCGGCCTGTCTATCGTGATGGAGGAGTTGGTGTAATCACTCTTGTGTGATGGTGAGATTTCATCCAGTGAGCTTGTCCGCCTCCCCGTTGACGATGAGGTCACATCGCGGCCGCGGGAGGGTGAGACACTAATCTTTGTGGCGTATTTCGACGCCGGGCTCTGAATCCCCACCGCTTGCTTTGTGGGCAATCTTCCCCAGCTGTATGACCTGGAGCTTCAACAACTTACACCGAACGCCATCACCCGGCTTGCCGTGTTTTCATGGGTGCCGCATTCAGAGACCACCCTCCCAAGCGTTACCATCTTTGCTTCCCTGCATGACACGCGGTGCCAGCCGAAGCGGGTAGTGGATGGTAAATATTTGAGCCTGTGCAGCGTTAGCCTTCAGCTCTACACCGACACTTTGAAGGGATTCCTTGTGAACTCGACGCAGACGAAGTGGGAGTCCCACTAGATGCGGCGATGGTTCTACCACAAAATTGAGCATGACAACAACCTGTGCTTCACTAGGTGGATCATGGACTTCGTTTCATCGCACCGTGTCCTCTTCCACCTTCGCATACTCCTTCATTTTGTCGAAAAGCTTAGCCACCGTTCTTATGGGTTTCTGGGTGTTGTATTCCGTGAGCGGGCCCTTCCAAAGGCCGTGAATGGCGGCGTTGATAATGGTCGTCTCATTGATGTCCTTCACCTAACAGCGGACCTTGGCAAATCACTTAAAGTACTCTCGCAGCTTCTTCCCCAGAACCTACCTTATTGCAAAGAGTTGATCAGCATCAACCCGCTTGGCATAGTTGCCTTGCAAATTATTGTGCATGAAATTCTGGACCTACTGCCACACATAAATGGAGCTGGGTACGATTATGAAGAATTAGGACAACGCGACCCCTGTAGGGCAAGCGATAGTGTTTTTGCCTTTGTCGAATCGTCTCTCCCCGCTGCTTTGTGTTGGCAAAGAGATCACGGTCGCTCACACGAACTCACAACGTTGAGGCAAGAACAGATGAAGACACAATGTTTTTGTGTTGCCTGATTGCCACACCTTTCGGCTCTTTATTTATAGCAAAACAAGGATCTAAACTAGGCAAGCAAAACTCTGAAATGAACTCCGAAACTGAGTCTGCTCGTGAACAAAACCGACTCCTAATCAAACTCTAAACAAACTTCCGATACGAACTCTTAAATAGAACAACAACGGATTATACTTACACTTTGATGGCCGTCTCATAGACGTGCAGGAATTTGTGGAGATCCGTGTCACCCATGTAGGGTTCCACCGTGGGCATTTTGAAGTCCTTCGGCCAAGCGCTTTGCTGCAAACCTACGTTGAGAGGGGACTCAAAGTCAACCCTCCGAGGGGCGTTGCGGGCGTCGGCGGTGGCTTTGTGACTCTCCGTCCTCTCTACGGCCGCCGTCACTACTACTGCGGTGGGAGTTTGTTGACTCTGGATCTCCTGCATTTCGTGCATGGCCCTTCGTAGGCCCGTCAGTTCCCACTGCAGCGTTCTGCAAATCGTCTCCAGGGTGCCTTGGCTTGGTGTAGAGACTAGGGCGCCCTCTGTTCGTTGCGCGGTGATGGCAAGGGTGTCAGGGTCGGTGGAGGTCGTCGCGTTGACAACGGGGACAAGGGACATACATGTGTAGACATACGTGAAACAACTAAAATTTAGCATGGTTGAAGCTTGACAAATTGGTACTCAAATTGTCTAAACAGAAATAGCCAATTTCTCATCCATGTTCAATCCTATCTTTATCATTCCTCACTTAGACAACTCCACTGACATTTCTCAAGACTCCCAAGTCAGTAACATCGTATACGTGTTGTTGTCATTGTACCCTATGGTTTTCATTTTGTAATAATTGCAGGATGTAAATTGTGTTGATCTCAATCTTCTATGTGGTAGCATGCAGCATTATTCACTCATATTTTTTTCCAGCAGATAAATCTGATCAGAGACTTGAGCACTATATCTCCGGCCTGGTTTCAAGTTCAATAAGGTTATCTGATCTCAAGCCCTTAATTCACAACGAGAGAACAGTTAATTATGTCCTAGCAGCTGTCTCTAGCATCAGAAAAGCGCAATGTCTCCTCTTTACCACTATGTACGAGCTTGAGGCCAGCGTCATCGACTCACTAAGATCAATGCTCTCATGTCCAGTGTTCCCAATTGGCCCCTGCGTTCCCTTCATGGCCCTAGATGATCAGCATACCAAGTCCAAGTGTCCAACAAAGAAGTTACCAGCCCAGGAGACTACTTCACCTGGTTGGACTCTCAACCAGTGAACTCGGTGCTCTATGTCTCCCTTGGAAGCTTTCTCTCCGTGTCAACCTCTCAGCTTGATGAGATTGCGTTGGGTCTTGCAGCTAGTGAGGTCAGATTCTTGTGGATTCTTCGTGAACAATCTCCTCGGGTGCAAGAACTTGTCGGTGACACCGACACGGATAGGGGCATGATACTACCATGGTGCGAACAGTTGAAGGTTTTGTGCCATCGTTCAGTTGGGGCCTTCCTGACACATTGCGGGATGAACTCAACACTTGAAGCCGTCTTCGCTGGTGTACCTATGCTCGCCCTACCACTGTCGTTTGATCAACCAATTGATGGCAGGCTAATTGTGGAAGAATGGAAGATCGGGCTGGAGTTTAGGGATTGGACTGAAAAGGATCGCCTGATCAGAAGCGAGGAGATAGCAAGAGGTGTTAAGAGGCTCATGGCCTGTGATGAAGCTGAGGCGAAGGCAATAAGGAGACGTGCCCTAGAGTGGAAAGAGGTTTCTCGCAGAGTAGTCAACAAGGGTGGATCTTCATATCACAATCTCAGTTCATTGATGGAGATGTTATGCTCATCACGATAATTGGGACACCTGTATCTGGTATGTACCGAAATTGATCAGTAATGTTCCAAAACTGATGTTTGAAATGTATCATATGTTCCACCATTTTGTTTGTCGGAGCTCTATTTGGATAGTGCTATTTTAGCCCTTACGTGTTATACTTCACACATTCTTTTGAGAGAGAGAGAGAGAGGCTATACTTCACGCCTGAATGCACCCCCCCTCCCTCCTTTATTGAACGTTCTTCAGCTTAGAGCATCTCCGGCAGATGCTTTAAAAGTGTCTCGTGCTTTAAAATCTGAGAATATAAAGCATAGAATTAATCCAGCAGATGCTTTAAAACGGCCTTGTGCTGTAAAAGATTTTAGAGATCCTGTAAATCACAGCGTCGGTGCTTTATTTTTGGAGCACCAGGCCCGTGCTGTATCCGCGTGCTGTATCTCCTTTTCCCCCTGGCGCGAAAGCTTTTTCCCTTCCCGCGCGAGTTCCCGATCCATCGACGCATCGCTGCAGCCGGCGGCACGCGTGGCGCGGTGGTCGGCGCCCTGCCTCCGCGGCTCCGCCGAACGCGCCGCCCTTCATCCGCCCAACGCTGCTCAACGCCGTGCTCGACGCGGCCCCCTGTCCCGACCCTCATCACCGCGATTTCGACGCCCAGCCCGGCCGGCCGCCCTGCTCGACGGCCGATTCATCGTCCTGCTCCTCGCCACCACATGCCCGACACCATGGCAGCTGCAGCCCCGACAGGTGACAGCATCCATGGCGACGTAACGGCTGCCCGACTTAGCACCTCACTGCCACCACGTGCAGCTCCTCCAAAGAAGAGAAAGACGAAGCCCTCGGTGACACAGCAGCCCCCTGCACCTGTCAGGAGAAGGCCAGCAGCTTCATCCGTCCCCAGCTCGGCCCATGGTTCAACAATGGTGGACGACCATGACATGCTCGGTGAAATGCCTGAGAGGTGAAGGTTTCGGCTATACTTTTTTCCTTGTCTGAATTGTCATTTCTTTTTGTTTTTGATCATTGTGATTAAGTCATTGCCGAGTATTTTGACTGAATATACGCTTTTTGATTATAGCCCGAACTCATTCATGAACTTAATGACCGATGATGTCGGTATTGAGGACATCAACCTCACAAATGATACTCCGCTTGAGGTCACTCCCCTGGTGAAGAAGAAAAGATCAAGGTCAGGAAACTACACAACTGCGGAGGATGAGGGTTTGGTGTTGGCATGGGAAAATGTGAGCCTTGATCCGGTTACGGGAACCGATCAAGATGCACTAACCTATTGGGATCGCATTGCCGAGTACTACAACCGCACCGTCAAGTCCAGCTCTATGCGCACAACAAAATCACTCCAGCAACGTTGGTGCAGCATCCAAGAGTGTTGCAATCGTTGGGCGGGTTGCATGGATCAGGTCGCGGACAATCAGCCAAGTGGAACCACAATTCAAGACCAAGTAAGTAATATCGCTGCACAACAATTGAGTCCAGCTGCTTGTTTATCAATGATTTTTTTAATCATGATTGCACATATTGATAGGTTCCCATAGCTCAAGAGTTGTACAAGCAGAAAGACAAGAAGAAGCACAAGCCTTTTGTGATGCTACATTGCTGGCAACTCCTCAAGGATAATGAGAAGTGGCGGACAAGGAACAATGAGAAGTCTTGCAATTCATCATATACTTCCTTGGAGGAAGAAGAAGATGACGATTTAGATGATGAAGGAGGAAGCCCAACTACAAATTTAAGGCCTCCGGGAAGAAAGCAAGAGAAGAATCGACTCAAGAAACAACCTAAAGGGGCTGTGTATGTGGAGGTCATAGAGAAGATGATGGAGACAGAAAGAATTGGAGGCTGAAAAGAAGATAGACAAGGAGGAGAAATGGCTAGAGCTCAAGGCCATCGAGGAGCGAAAGGTGGCTATGTAAGAGGAAAGGTTGAGGATCAAGAAAGGGGCAGAAGAGAGGTTGCAAAAGGAGCAAGATCAGAAGATTATGTTTATGGACACAAGCAGCCTTGATCCACAACAAATGGCATATATAGAAACACTTCGATCACAAATCCTTGCATCTGTGATGAATTCAAGATTGAATAGTGATTTCAGCTTCAACGGAGGGAGTGGTGGCAGCATGTGATGTTCTATGTAATGTTAAAAAAATGCGATGCTCTCTTTTACATTTGTTGGTACTGGGCCATGTGATGCTCTATGTCCTTTTGAACCTATATTTTTGGTACTGGACCATGTTATGTTCTGGTTTAAATGCTTTATGATTAATTTGAGAAGATGGCTGGACCATGTATAAAGATTTCTGGGTCATGTGATGTACTGGACCATGTGGTTCTGAAATTTATTTCTGATTGAAATGCTTTCTGGGTTTATTCCTGAAGATTATGGTTTACACTTTAATGGAATCATTATTTGGCACTGTGGGGTTTATTCCTGAAGAGTTGAACTTGTTGATTGATTCTTGCTTCAGAGCTCATCTCCCTGTGTTATTCAAAGTTTCTCGAGCCAAGGTTCCAAGAGTTGATTTCTAAGGAATTCATTAGTTTTAGAGTTCCTGAACTTGTTGATTTAATGGAATCATTAGTTGGCATTGTGGGGTTTGAGTCTGCATACACTTGATTTCTAAGGTTTATTTGCTATTTGTTTTAGAGTTCCAATCAATTGATCAGGAGAGAGCAAAAATCGATCCATTTATTTGTTCTCTGATTCTTGTTCTCAGGAGTATTCACTGTGTATCTGCAGCTGTTTGGATGCTTCGGCTGAGTACTGATTTTAGTTTGTTTTTGGTTCCTTCAGCAGTCCACTATAAATTCGGTCAACAGTCCTTTTGGTCTACAGATTTGTGCCTGAAGACTTCTCTACTGAATGGCTGTATTCTTGCCGAGAGTCTATTTCTTGTCGTCGGTTCCCAGTCAGCATCTCCCTCTGTTCTTTTGGCCACTGAACCGTGCTGCTAGTCATTTTGCCCACTGAAATATGACTGAACACAGTCATCTGGCTAGAAAAGCGTTTCTAGCCCAGAGAGCTCCGGCGCCTGGCGAGCGCCGCCCCATTCCGGCGCCTGGCGATCGCCGCGCACGTACGGCGCGCTGCTCGACGCTGCCCCCTTCCTGCGCCTGGCTGCCGCTCGTGTCTGCTGGCCCCATCAGTCGCGCCGTGCCCGCCAGCCCCTCGTCCACTGCCCGCCATCCACATCGCGTCGTGTCTGTTGCGCGACACACTGCCCTCCTCTCCGCCGTGCTAGCTTCTGCAGCGTGGCTGACGCGCGGCGCCCTGCCTTCCTCAACGCCGTGCTTGCCAACTGCCCACTAGGTGTTCGGTTAATTGCCAACAAGATGAGCTCAGCACTAGCTCGCATGTTTTTCGAAGATTCCAGCTCCGACGATGATTGTGAGATGGTAGCTGCTGCAACGCTAGCAGACCTCGCAAGCAACAAGCGTCGGAAACATGGAGGCTCTGTGCAAGGGCGTCGGGTGGTGCATCGAGACAAGATTGCAGGCAATGAGAAGGTGATTGCTTTGTATTTTGCTCCGAATCCGGTGTTCGATGCAGCTACTTTCAGGAGGCGGTTCCGGATGTCGCAGCCCCTCTTCCTGCGCATCGCCAATGTGGTTGAAGCCCATGATTCATGGTTCAAACAGAAACGCAACGCAGCAGGAGACCTTGGACATAGTGCTGTAAAAAAGGTGACAGCAGCTTTGCGAATGCTCACTTATGGTTGTCCAGGTGATACTCTTGACGAGACATGGGACATAGGAGAGAGCACTGTAATATTGAGCTTGCGGAAATTTGTTAAAGCGGTGATTGAAATATTTGGAGAGGAATACTTGAGAGCTCCGAATGCCGAGGACACAGAGAGACTTCTCCAAGCACATGCAGCCAGAGGGTTTCCGGGAATGCTTGGATCAATTGATTGCATGCACTGGAAGTGGAAGAATTGTCCAACAGCATGGCATGGCCAATTCAAAGGTCACTGCCATGATCCAACAATCATTCTTGAAGCCGTAGCATCGCATGACCTTTGGATTTGGCATGCATTCTTTGGGATGCCAGGCTCACACAATGATATCAATGTGCTCCAGAGGTCTCCTCTTTTTAAAAGGCTAGCTGCCGGTGAAACTCCTCCAGTGAACTTTGAGATCAATGGCCATCAGTACACAATGCCATATTACCTTGCTGATGGTATATATCCTTCATGGTCCACATTTGTGAAGACAATTTCGAAACCTCAAGGTAACAAAAGAGTGCACTTTGCCAAATCCCAAGAAGCAATCAGGAAGGATGTTGAGCGCGCTTTTGGGGTCTTGCAAGCTCGCTTTGCCATTGTTCGTGGCCCTGCTCGATTCTGGGACCAAAAGACTCTATGGCAAATAATGACGGCTTGTGTCATAATGCATAACATGATTATCGAGGATGAGCGAGGTGGACAAGAAGATTTCAACTATGAATATGTGGGGAAAAAAGTGCGGGCCGAAAGGAATGAAGACCGCATCAAGAAGTTTCTTGAGGTACATCGACAAATCGAGGATCGAGACGCACATGAGCAACTTCGTGAGGATCTTATTGAACATTTGTGGCAACTCCATGGGAGATAGATGTCCACTTGTCTTCTCATGTTAATTTTAATTTTTTACTACATGTATTCTGAATTCGAATTTGAATTTGAACTTCAAATGTTGGATTTTAAAATATGGTTGGTTGTGTATGTTTAAAACATGAAAATTTGAATGTTTATGGACTGAAAATGGAGAGTGCATGCACAATCAGACAAGAGAATTGGATGGAAATCAATTATAAAGCACCAGTTTTACAGCACCTGCTGCAGCACGACACCCTGGATCTCTAAAAATGAGGTTTACAGGATCTTTATAATTAGTTTTAAAGCACCACTTTTAGAGCACCTGGTGGAGATGCTCTTACACTCTAGGTGTGGGATCTTGTGGCAAACTAACAAGTGTGTGAATCAACTTGATATACTCTAGTTGTAGGATCTTATGGCAAACTAAGAAGCGTGTGGTTTTTTTAGACTAGAAGCGTGTGAATTAACTTGAAATAACAAAATTATTATTTTTATAAAGTAGGTTGGAGAACCGCGTATCTTTCGCAGTAGAGAGGAGAAAAAAGGCATCATACAAAGTTTTGGCACAATGCAGATGCAATTCGAAATCACCCCGCAAGTTTAGAATTACTGGTGAAAATCTGATATTGATGTTTGGGACTTGGAACGATATGTTCAGGACATATGTATGATATAAGAGGTGTGGATTGCATTTTTCTTTTCTTGGCTGCAATTAGTGGTAACTCTATTCATCTATTGTCTTTGTTCCTCTTCCTTAATGAACGGGAATTTTGCTCAGTAATATCCAAACATGAATATTGTTGTAGTTATGTCAGACCCGGATTTTTCAATCCGGAATCTACTGTGTCTCACTGCACTAATCCCTGGATCAGTAGTTAGTGCACATAGGTACATTGCTGAATCATGACATACATCGCATAGTAATATTACAGAGTCTGAAATACACCACATCGGGTGAATGTTTACAAAAGGGGCCGCTTTGGCCAAATGTCGTCATTACATAACTGCAGCGGAAATAATAGCAAAAGTAAACCCAAATCCACAGGCAAGCGACCAGTAGGGTAATGTGTACAGTATATGTCACCAGGGACCCGGTAACATATAAGTACACAATGCCTAGAGTCTACTTGTCTATGTCTAACCAACGAGGCCTACGCCTTAATTATCGCCTTTGCTTCCGTCGACGTTGGCAGGGGCCTCCTCATAGGCGTAATGTCCTTGAGTTCCGGTTTCTGAATTTTATCGCAAAGCGAGTATGAGCACTCCGACCCCGTGCTCCGTGAGCCAATACACAAAATGCAAATAAATAGTATGCATGGCTTAACAAAGGAGAGGCTCGGGTTATTTTGTTTTGCAAGGAGTGCTTTTGAATACAATTAATTAAAAAGCCCTATGACTTAGCAATTTTGGAACAAATCATAATGTACCAGGAAATGCATTATTAATATCGATTCATATTCCATCCACCGTTACATGGCATCTGCACCATATAGCAATTCCTTCAGCGTTATAGCCGCTTAACTTACCACTGGGACGACACCCAGGACAATTCCAACCAGGGCAGTCCTTCGCCCTTCAAGTTTTCCCTTCTTCCAAGTTCCAATATTTTGTAAACAGAACTATATCTAGTTAAGTTCCCATGTCTGCCCTTGACCGTGGGCACGGCTATTCGAATAGTTTTAGACTCTGCAGAGTTTGCACACTTTACCCACAAGAGATAAATCCACTCGTTGCCCCACATGATTCCTTAGCCATGCGGTTGAGTAGACTATCACAGGGCCTTTACAATGCACTTTTCCTAGTAGGGTTACGTCCGCTAAGGTTTCCACTTCCTCCGGGTACGACCACCCTTCCAGAAGCCCCCTCTTGCGCCGTCACGTCGGAGGATGTGGCCATCCTCTACCCGCCCGTGGTCACACCGGCGCAACCCTTACTAAGTCGATGCAAATTAGTTAGCCCTGCCTACATTTTGCCAGCTTGTGGTCGTACTTGTTGTACATTGGGAGGTCATGACAAGATTCAGTCCTTAGTAGTATCTGGACGGTCTACCGCTAACCACTTTGTGCTTCCACTGCACCACACTCTCACACCATCGAACCAATCCGCCCAGATATTAAGCAAGTTGGGGTTTTTGGGAGCACAAAATAGTCATATCAAAATACACCAGTCATTCCCACCATGACTGCCCAACCAACTTTTCTCATGATTAAAAGTGATGCTTGGGCGCTCTCGCGCCCATGAGTATCTAAACAATACTACGCATGGCATACAATTACGGACTTATTTTCGAAAGGTTACTATTATAATTTGTGCTAGGGCGACAATGTTCACATGTTCAAATATTTCAAAGGAGGGGTAATATTAACCAAGTACACAATGGGATATAACTATAATCTTAAATTAACATGTATTTGCATATAACATAACAGCATGCAATTTGATAATTTAAACAAAAGTAATTTGCAGAAAACGTAGGTTCAACATGATCAAAGTATTGACTCGCCTGAGTCTCGGGGGTCTTGGTCTTGATTTTCAGAAGCTTCTAAACTGGCTGCCTCAACCTACTCTTCCTGAGTCTCGTATGCTATTTAATCGCGCGAAATACCCAAACAAAAGAAAGCAATCAATCACTCAAAATATCACCAGAAATTCAAATGAACTCCAAAAATTATGGTTCTGATTCCATTAGATAGATCTTGAATTTAGACAAATTTAGAAATTTGTTTCATTCAATTTGGAGCTAAAATGAAGAAGTTATGATTGGTCAAAGTTCTCTGTTTCGGTCAAATCCAAAAATTATTAAATCCTGACATGTGGGGTCCACTGTCATTTTCAGATTTATTTTAATTTCCCATTTTATTTACTTTCTGTACTAATCATGGGGTCCACATGTCAGTACGGGATCTGCACCGATGCTCCACTGACCAGTGGGGCCCAGCGGTCAGCGGCCGCTCTGGTGAGCTACCACTGACTGGTAGGGCCCACCTGTCAGGGGAAATAAAAGAAAGTTCAACCTCGGCGCGCTGCGGAGCCGGGGGCTCGAACGCGCGCGGCCGAGGGAACGGGGGAGGGGGAAAGAGTTAGCGCTGATAGCCAAGTGAGCGGGGAGGCTTTGCCTACCTCTATAGGGCAGTTTATTCCTTTGAGGTGGGTCGGCAACGGGGTCGGGCAGAGATGTTGGGGACGACGACGGCCGGCGGCGAGGGGCTGTCGGGGAGGTCCGGTGAAGAGATGAAATGCGCTCCTCGTGCTGCAGTGAAGACGATGGTGCAGTCGCCCGGGGCCGAGGAGGTCCGGAGATGGGTCGGCGGCGTGCGGCGGCGGCGACTCGGAGTGGCTCTCGGTGACGACGATGTACGGGCGTCGGGAAGCTCGGGCGAGACCGGGGATGGCTTCGCGCTGCTCCGGAGATGGTCCCGGCGCGAGGAATCAGTGGCTAATGGCTCGGGGTGGAGGTTCGGGGTTCGCCGGAGAGGGGGAAGAAACTAAGCTCGCCGGTGATTTGGGGGCTCTCGGTTCAATTACCTGCTGGAGGGCGACGAATACGACGTGGCGAGTTCAACCGGGGTCCGCGACCTTATATACGCGCTCGGAGTAGGCTGGCAACGGGCGGCTCCCGCGCGGTCGCGTCGGAGCAGGTGGCGGAGGCAGGGGTGACGCGGGAGGCTTTAATGCCAGGCGCACTGTGCGTGACGCAGCACACCCACGCCCGCGCGGTCTCCTCCACTTTTGCAGTCTCTCACGCGCGAGGGGGAACGGGGCAGAAGACCGGCGCCACGTGGCCGGGCCGATGCGACGGGGCGGGGAGAAACCGGGGGCGGTGGCGCCGAACCGTGGGCGGAGGCGGTGGATCCAGGGATGGCGTCGGCTCCGCAGGCTTTTCCACCAAGGCGACGGGACGACACAGGCAGGCGGAGCCGTCGCATGCGCGCCACGGAGGCGCGCGGTGCTGTCCCCGCGCAGAGAGAGGAGTCGGGGCGAAGGGGGAAGAAGACCCTGACAGGGCGGGCCCAACAGTCAGCGGGAGAGGGAGAGGAAAGAGCAACGGCTCAGATGAATCCGCGTGGCCCGGCAGACAGATCTGGCGGCCGAGCGAGAGCGGGAAGGAGAACGGGGGATGGCGCAGGCGAGGCGGCGTGGTGCACATCGGAACCCGCTAGGTGGCGGCCCAGAAGGAGACGTGGGCGGGAAGGGCCCGCGGTCATGGAGAGAGCGGGTGCAGGGGCGGGGCCCGCTTGCCAGGGGCACACGCGCGCGCGTCGCGCGGCTGGACCGAGCTGGGAAACGGGCCGCAGGGCCGGCGGGGCTGGGCTGGCTGGTTTCAGCCGGCCTGGCTTCATCCCACCCTTGCTATATTTTTAGTTTAACTTTGGTATGAATTCCAATGTAAATTTCTAGGTTTTATCTTAAATTCCTTCCCCCTTAATTTTTGGATCATCTTTTCAGATTCTTAATTACAACCTGAAATTTCTTCTTAATTGTATATTTTCTTTTTATTTCAATTTGTGGGAACCTTAACCAAAAATCTCAAAGAATCACCATGAAATCCAAATCAAGAATGAAATATCTTGCAAAGTATTTTCAAAAGCTCCATAATTTACAATGGCTAATTTTTCGGGATGTTACAAGTTACCAACTAAACAGTGGAATGAGAGTGTGGTAGTGAAGGAAAACAGATGTGCAATGCTTGGGTCTTCCCCATGCCCAGGATAGCTTTATATATATTCACATAGGTAGTATTTTACAGTTATATCCTTACACCTAAGTATCCCTCTCAAGGACATTTATGTCATTATACATGTCCTATTTTGGGCTTTACAACCTTCTAACAGGTCGGTTGGGCTTAGGTGGGGGCCACTCCTGCAACAGGAGCCTCTCATGGTGAAGGGCTTCACAGGCCGAAGCCATGTTGCTGAGCCATTTGGCCCCCTCCGTCCCTGCGGCCTGTGGCCTTCTGTGATTTTGGGAATAAATGGATTTGCCGGCGCAACCCAGCTTTCACGCCGAGGGTGCGGAGTCGAACTAGCTGCCGAAGCCGTCTCCGACTGTGAAGTCCTCCAACTGCGGAGCCGAAGTAGGTGGCGGAGCCGCCTAGCCAAGGCGAGATCGGGCCCGCCCCGCGGACATGTTGTCGACGTGTGGGCCAGGCCCGCCCCGCGTATGCGAGGTTGGAGCCGATGGCGGACTCATCCTGCGGAGACGAGGCCGAAGCGGACGCGGCGTGGAAGTGTTGTCCGGGGTTGCCCTGCGGATGCGAAGTCGAAATACGACCCGGCGGCTTGCGGCCCGAAGACATGTCTTAATGGCTCCGAGAATTGCGCTGACCCCTGGGATGTCAGGCGGTCGCACGACCGCAGTCGTACGCGCCTTTCCGAGGAGGCGAGACACGCGGCGGGAAGTGACTGGTGCGTTGTGCGCTGTCAGGCGGCCGTGCGTTCCTTCCTGAGAGGGTGGGACGCGTGGTAGGACGTGATTAGCGCGTCGTGCGCTGTCAGGCGGTCGGGCGACATCACGTCTCCGGTTCCTCCGGTCGCGCTTCCCGATGATGGCTGCCCCAGGTAGAAAAGAGGCGACGTCAATGTCACCTGGCATAATTTTGAGTGATTTATGTTACATTGCAGTCCAAGATAGTTACTATTGTCATCAAGCAAAATTGATACCTTTGACAAGCTATTAGCCAATTTTCCCCTGATGAATTGGTGGGCAGTTCTCTGCCCCCTCTTCGAATATAGGTTAGTCTACGCCGATAAGAGTACAAGATGACAAAATATCTGAAAGCATCGCAACGTCACCATCACGTGCACCAAATCACGAATTTAATACTTCAGCACCGAGGCGACGTCTGTTTCTTGACCCTTACCTGCAACGCACTGGACGCACTGCTTTTGCAACTTGTAATTGGAAGCCTCCGAACAGACGCAGATGGCAACATCATCGATCTACCTATTGTCTATTGTATTACTAAACTAAAAATAAAAGAAACCACTACGTTTATTTTTAAAGGTGAAATATTCCTATGTTAATCACACTATGATAAAAAAAACGTCATCATAAATCATTCACACCTATCATCATAAATAGTTATCAAACTATCTAAAATTATGTATCTGTAATAATAAGTGATTATCATAGACGATTTTCAAACCATATGTGATAATTACAACACAGACGATTTTTCAAAAAATAGTCCGTGATATATCAGGTATCACAGATAGTTCTTAAATATAGCCGTTTGTAATATGCTAATTATCACATACGGTTAATGTCAAAAACCGTTTATGATATGTCATATATCACAGAAGGTTCTCAAACATAGCCGTCTATGATATCTTACATATCACAGACTGCTAATACTAAAAACAGTCTGTGATATTCATATAGCACATACGGTTTATTACTACAAACCATTTGTGATAGCTATTTGAATATCTATATTATTTCCTGTTTTTCGGCTAACGTCAGAAAATGCTAGCCATGCTCTCTGAAAACAAGCAAACATATTGGTTGTGATCAAAATGGCTGAAAAGCCCGTGGCTTATGGCTGAAAACACTGTAGCTGGCTGAAAAAAGCACTGTAGCTGACAGAGGCTTATTTACCATAATTAAATTTAAAAAAATTTAAAAATAGAAAAAACATATTAACCCATCACGTATAATGTAAACAAATACGAGGAAAAAAAGAACCGGTAAAAAAACTCAAAAAAAAGCCAAAAGTTCAGAAAAAGACGAAATTTATGAATAGTGCAAAAATAAGCTGAAGCCAAAAGCTTAAGCCATTTTGATCACACCCAATTAAATATATAGCACAAAACAATCATTACACAGATCTCACAAAATGAATTAAACAACTAAATGAAGTACATTACACAGACCATCTGTGATGATAGTTTTGAACCATCTATGATGACCATTTTTGTAGTAGTGGATGGTGACGGTTGCATGTGTACGTGTGTTTGATATCATAACGGTTCGTATTAAGCAATAATTAGAGAAAAGTAAAAGATGATTATATAATAGAGTAATACATTAAAAAGGGTAGAATCCATTTAGAATTAGACTTGTTGATGGAGATTAAGCAGAAAAGCAGAATCAGTCCAAAGAATCGACTTATAATTATGAAAAAACATAAGGGAGTGTCTTTACAATATTCGACTATTTTTAGGATAAAAACAGTCAGATTTTGAGCCGTTAGATGGAGATTCAACGCTCTAGATCGTTTTTTAGGGAGGTCATTTTTTTTTGGAGGGGGGCTTGTATGGGTGGATCCGTTGGATAGAGATGTAACGCCCCAGATCAATCTGACTGTTTTTGTCCTAAAAAACAGTTGAATGTTGTATAGCACTACTCAAAAGTAAAACAATCGACACCGACACGCACTAGCATTTAATATATAATAAATCTACTTGTGTAAATGCACAGCTAGTTCGTCACAAAATGTCCTTGGCCGACGCCGCCCGCGCCGTTGATCGGCCGAACTGCTACGTCGTGGCGCTGCCGTACCCCGGCCGAGGCCACATCAACGCGATGCTGAGCCTGTGCCGCCTGCTCGCCGCGCGCAGCGGCGGCGGCAGCATCTTCGTCACGGTCGTCCTCACCGAGGAGTGGCTCAGCCTGCTCGGCGTGCCCGAGCTGCCCCTGCCGGAGCGCGTCCGTGTGGCCACCATCCCCAACGTCATCCCCTCAGAGCACGGCCGCGCAGCCGACTTCTCCGGCTTCATCGAGGCTGTGCACACCAAGATGGAGGCCCCCGTGGAGCGGCTCCTCGAGGAGATGCTGCCGTCGCCGGGGATGGCGGTAGTCGTGGCCGACATCTTCTTGCCGTGGGCGGTGCCGATGGCGGTGAGGAGGGGCATGAGGGCCTGCTCGTTCTGCCCCATCTCCGCCACCCACTTCGCCGCCTTCTACCATTTCGAGCGCCTCGCTGCCGCGCACCACACAACGGGTAGCACCGGCCACAGCTTGGCCGTCACAGGTCAGACACACTTTTCTCCTAGCACAAGAATTTGTTTACAGGAGACACCTTTAATATGTGTGCGTGTGTGCCAATGTGCCATCGTAATAATCTATCTCCGTCTTGATGAATTGCAGACGCGAATGATCAGCTGTGGAATCAGCATATCCCTGGCCAAACTTCCTTGACATATCGCGATCTTGAGGCGATCATCTCTCACGAGACCAATCTAGGGCGGTTCATGGCGAGAATTCGCAGTGTCAAGGCAGGTCTGCTTGTGCTCTTCACTTCATTCTACGAGCTCGAGGCGGGCGTCGTAGACTCGCTAATGTCAGAGCCCTCGTCGCCTCAAATGCACCCGATCGGCCCGTGCATCCCCTACATGACACTCCAAGAACAACCGGCAATGGGCAGGACGAAGGACGAGTACCTCACTTGGTTGGACACGAAGCCTGAAGACTCGGTGCTGTACGTGTCACTGGGCAGCTTCCTTTCGGTGTCACCCTCCCAGCTCGCCGAGCTCGCCATGGGGCTTGCTGCAAGCGATGTCAAGTTCTTGTGGGTGCTTCACGACGAAGTACGTTCGCATGTTCGACCGTTGCTAGGTGACAGCAGCAGCGGCCTACTCGTGCCGTGGTGCGATCAGCTGAAGGTGCTATGCCATCCTTCAGTTGGGGGTTTCTTGACACACTGTGGCATGAACTCTGCACTGGAGGCAGTGTTTGCCGGCGTGCCAATGCTCACTCTTCCCATAGCGTTGGATCAGCCAACAAATAGCCGTCTTATCGTCGACGTGTGGAAGATTGGGTATAGTCTCAAGGAGAAAATGCAATCTGACGGGATCATCCGAAGAGATGAGATTGCACAGGCTGTTAAGACGTTGATGAGCTCTGATGCAGCAGAGAGCAAGGCAGTGAGGAGGAGAGCGCTTTTCTGGAAAGACGCTTCTCGCAGAGCAATCGAAGAGGGTGGATCTTCGTCCGGTAATATCAACTCTTTCTTAAGCTGTGTTTTTTAGTAACTGATAAAGACCTTGTATCCTGAAACCCTTGAATATCTTTCAGGCAATTCAGATGTATAACTGCAACTTCTAGATTAAAGCTCTCATTACTCATGTTATCTTGTATATGAATACGTCATACATGCTAATCATTTAACTTCATACACAGCGCCTGAAGGCTGTGGTTGTCGTTTACTGGTTTTGATGACTATTGATCCTGAAGATTTTTGAGCAGTGTAGGATCGAAAACAGCAATCAGTGGGGGGTGAATGATTATCGCCGCTTTTTGGTACATGAAAACAAATCTCAAACCAACAGAAAAATAATGTAACTTACAAAGGTAGAATTCAACCACAAGACGCTCCGCTCGACCGCTCGCTTGACTATGCACAGGCTCGATGAAGGTTACTACCGCTCAACGTTGCTCTGCAACTAATTTATACGTAGTCGAAAGCTTCTGCCGCTCGATCTATTGCTCTGTTTTTTCTGGCAGCGAACCAACACCTTTCCACGTGGTCGTACGCTCCAGCCCAATCGCAATCATCAGCAATCTTCAACAAATCATGAACCAGATTGATTCAAAATGATCTTTATCACAAGCACTCTTAAAAGCCTTCTCGACAAAAGTCCTAAAAAACTGGTCACGTTAGCCTTTAGTCTCTCCCTGTTTTTATACGCTAACATCCCAATCGTGTCCGACTCAAACACGAACATAACACTTTATCTCTTCCAACAACTAAGGGACCCAAAAACCCTTCCGAACACGGGTTTTAATCAAACTTTACCTCTTCCAAGTTATGGACTACATCCACAACTCCTAACTCAACACGTGACGAAGCCTCTAGGACATCACCTCTTGTATCTTCATCACGCACCTTCACCTTCCGCGTCGAAGCTTCCTGGACCGCACCGCCCATAGCTTCTCGACAAATCACCACTTTTGATCTCTACGTGCTCCAGTGTGAGCCCGACACCTCGCGTGACATCCTCAACTATTTGGACCTCAGATTTCCCCATCCTAGTCCCGATCCTCCTCGTCACCGACCATGATCGACTCCACGCCCACATACACATCAAAGACCAAACAACTTTATTCCCAGCATAAGTTCTTCACAACTTGACTGACATCAGCATACACATGTATAACACAACATTGTCTATCTATAGATAAGAACCAAACCATCTACAAATACCAACCAAGTCGTCCATGACCACAATTTCCATCACTATCCAGAAATCAGTCTTAGACTACTCGATACGGCCGCTAGCTCATCAAGTACTCAAAAACCATAACTACTCGAGAAATACCATCGCTCTGCACAAAACACTCAGGAATAATGCTACCAACCATAGAACCATCGAGTTATAACTACTGAATACTGATCACTACAACTACCTAGTACCTACCTGGTACGGCAGCAACAACCACCGAGTACCAACCTGTCACTGTATCTCTGTCAACTGCTACCGAGTAACTACCTGGTACTGTAGCAACGACCACCAATCATTAACCGTCATCCACAAATCAGTCAACCACTGACCCAACACAAGTATTTGAGGTACTCGAAGATCCCAAGAATTGAAGCACTCGTACCGATAATGAAGTTTACGAGTACCGAACGTGAAGCCAACAGTAACTGATTGCAAAGCCTACCGATCGCGAGGTCTACGACTACCGACCACTAAGCCTTCGACTATAGGTCACGAAGTCCACGACTACGATCACAAGGTCTATGACCATCCATTACAAAGTCTTCGACTATCGACCAGTAAAATCTTCGACTACCAAGTACCGACCAGTAAAGTCCACGACCATCGAGTATCGACCAGTAAAGTCTACCACTATCGACTGATTACAGTAACTACAACCATAGAAAGACACTATAACTGCGACCATCAAAAAGTATTGTAACTTACCATCTTCGACCAAGTATGGTCATTCTCCCATAATCGATGTTCCGTGGTCGAAATATCATGGTCGAAGCCGGACATGGTAGAAGTCGGACGTGGTCATAAAGTTGTGGTCGACATACCTTGGTCATCAGCTGTGGTCATGGCCTGCCATGGTCGAAGCCTGTCGTGGTCATTCTACCATGGTCGAAATACCGTAGTTGACGTCTGCTGATCGGACCACCCAAATCGAAGCCGTTCGGACCACCAACTTCAGTGCGTGGTCGAAATCAGCCAGTCAGACCGCCCAATACAAAGCAATGGAATTTATGGTCGTGCATAACCTGGTTGGTGTCTGTGATGGTTTGGTTCTTGTCTCTAGATAGACAAGGGTGTGCTTCGAGTGTGTGAGTGCTGATGTCAGTCAAGTTGTGAAGAACTTGTACCAAAAAAATGTTATTTGATCTTTATGTGTGCAGGTGGGCGTGGAGACGATCATGATCGGTGATGAGGAGGATCGAGACTAGGATGGGGAAGTCTGAGGTCCAGGCGATCGTGGATGTAACACAATGTGGTTAGGCTCATGCTGGAGCACATAGAGACCAAAGGTGGTGATTTATGATGAAGCTACAGGCGGTATGGTCCAGGAGGCTTTGACATGAGCAATGATGGTGTGTGATGAAGGTACAGGAGGTGCTATCCTGGAGGTTTAGTCGCATATTGGGTTAGGAGTTGTGGATAGAGTTCGTAACTTGGAAGAGTTAGAATTTGAATAAAACCCATGTTATGAAGGGTTTCGAGTCCATTGATCTGAGAAAGAGATAGAGTTTTATGTTCGTGTTTAAGGCGGATGTGGTTTAGACATTAGCCTATGAAATCAGGGAAGGCTAAGGATTAATGTAAAGCTGGGTAGAAAGTTTTAGTGTGGTTCTAAGATGGCTTTTGTCCAGAAGGTTTTTAGAGGTGCTCACTTTGTAAATCCACTAAATTCCAGCAATAAAGATAGTCTTGAATCAATCAGGTTCTCGATGTGCATGAAGTACGCTGGTGATTGCTAGTGATTTGGATCATACGACGATGAGCAAAGCGTTCGGGCAAAGCAGTCGAACAGATCGATCGGACGAGCAAAGAGGTCGAATAGATTGGTTGATCAAGTAGTCGTACGTTGGACATCTGATCAGGCAATTGATTTGTGAGTAATCGAAAGCATCATCAATTGCCTGGATACTTTGAAAAGGCAGCAACAATCATTCGCCTCCTCTTATTGTAGTAATCGATCCTACAAATTGTTTCAACACTTCCAATTCAATCATGCTCATGAAGATTAAAGAGTAGAGTTCCAAACATCAAATTCTCTAGGGAGAGAATTTACGAAATTATAATCTGCAAATATTTCCAATTCATCATTCATACTTATGAAGAACTGTTACAGATAAAATTCAGATGACAGATATATACCCAAGGTGCACTATCACATAAGAGGCAGAACTGCCAAATCCAAATAGCCATCAGAAGTCAGATAATACTCCCGACTCCTGGCCAACTGCGCGGAAACTGTAGAAAGTTTTCAAACCTTGTTGACTCCAATACAAGCAAACATAAACAACCTAACGAATGTCAGACTCGCCTTCCATTGCACTCTAAAGCAGAAGCGAACAAATCCTAGACGAAGCAAATCTCCATTTATTTGCAGAATTCCACTGCTGGTGGGCGCAGCGCGACTCCTCCGAACTGCTCGCTGGAATACTTCTTGTATACCACCCTCAGCTTGCTCTCAGGGGCAGTCGAGTGTGAGCTCACAAGAATCTTTGCACACTCCCTGAAAAATCATCACATAAAAGGTCAATATTAGACATCACATTATCAAAGAGAGATTTCAGTAAAGCCAGTGTGGTGCTTACATTAGCTGTGACTCAGTAAAGCCACTGTGGTGCTTGAGCGTGTCAGTCCATAGAGGGCTCCTCTTCAGGGTGAGCCTAGCTGCATAGACAGCAGAAGCAGCAACCATCGAAGGCAGAGACATCACCAACCCGTATTGCACCAGCGACAATTCGGAGAAGAAGAAGACCATATGTTCCATCTGCATTCAACCAAAGAAATATAAGTACAAAATCTCTGCTTGAAAGTGCAACTTGAATCCATCGGATGGGAAACTACACAGAGACACCAGCTTGATTCTTTACCTCCTTGTCATTTTTGATATCTGAAGACGTCGCCTTCAGAAAGCGCACAATGAAGACATATGGCGTAGGAACAGTGAGATTCCACTCAAGCCTATTCAGAATTTGCTTCTCCATGGAAAGAATCTGTTCCCTACTATATGCGCTGTCTGATATCAAGATGAAATCGTTCACCTGCAAGTACGCAGCAGCTAATTAGAACTAGAAATGATCGCCGGAAAGCAAAGGGTGAGGCTTTCTGTCTCTACCTCTGGGGCCCAAATTTCCTCGTACTTGCAGGCGATCAGCATGGCTGAAACGCCGACCAGCTGCAGCTCCCTTCGTAGCATGGGCTGCAACGAGAGGTACCGGTCAATGATGTACATAGTGAGGTAGAGGGTCTCCGGCATGAGTTCAAACTTGTGATGCACTTCAATAATCCAGTCTGCAAGGATGGCCCTCATCTTGGAATTGATCTCCACCTGGGAGTCAATGTAGTCGCATGGGCGGCACTCATTCTGCAACAATCCAGGAAAGATCAATTTCAGATACAAGCAGATCAAAAGATTTACATGCACCTAAGGACAAAGGATAGGAGGAGCTGTGCAGTTACCTCAGCAATCTTGTAGAACTTGTAGATATCCTCAACGTAGTCCACGACAGCCAGCTGATTGTCGCCGTCAAGCTTATCAATGTCTTCAATCACTTCTCGAGGTTTATCAGTAATTCCACAGGCAACCTGGCATTAAATGGAGAATCAGACTAATTCCACTGGTTCATGACATGGCTAGAATGTAAATGTCTTGAGAAGTTTTTCACAGATAGCGCACCTTAGAGCGAGCTGTGAGCACAGAAGTGAGGGTGTTGATGACCTTCTTCCTCGAGCACTTGCGGACGGAGCTGGCGCTGCCCTCCGACTGCTTCTGGCTGTCGTCGGAATCAGAGCTGACCTCGATGACACGCTCAGGGGGAGGAGGGCCGGGCTTGGAAACGACCTTCCTGACCGGCTTCGGCCCAGGCCTCGCCTGCTGCACCTTGATTGCGGCGGCATTCGCCTGCGCGTTCTTTAGCAGCTGAGCACCAAAGCTTCTGGTGATGGGGCGGTTCACTGGCTCCTGCTGCTGCGGCATCCTGTTTCCAAGAACAAGTGAGTTTTCAGAGAAAGAACAGGAAACGGTGGTACTGGGGGAAGTGCTCGGTTTCTTCCGTACCCTTCGGACACGCGGACGTTCACGAGGTTGCCAATATCGCCCAGGGCTCGCCGGTTCTTCGCGTCGGGCCTGCCGGTCACGACGGCCTTCTGCTTTCCCAGAGCGGCCACACCACCTACAGGAGAAACGAGAAGAATATTCTATGAGAAATTCCTCCTCAGAAGTTGGACAAAACCACATCTAATCGGCATCAAAATTGAATCTTTTCTTCAGACGTCCAATTCGGAAGCTGGTAATCAAATAGGAACAAGACAAAGGTGCAAACTGTCCATCAAGTTGAGTTAAAGAACCCGAAACCAGAAGACCCTGAACACACAAAAATCGATTCTTAACAGTGCACCGAAGAGAACTTAGGGGGAAAACCCTATGAACAGATCGGGGACCCACATAAAAACCCAATCTTGAGCAAGAAACCGTGCGGAACAAACGAATCAAGAACTCGAATCAGACAGGCCCCACCACGCCAAAACCCATCTTCGCCCCCCCCCCCCCCCCCCAATCAAGAACCCCACAAGACGAGCCAGTAAACCAATCAAGAACCCGCCCAAGGTCCGTCCGCTCACCTCTGTTCTGCAGCTGTGGAGCGGCAGCGGCAGCGGCAGCGACAGCGGCGTTCTGGTTGCGCGTCGCCATCTCCTGCTGCTCCTCCTCCTCCTCCTCGCCGCCCTGGCCGAAGAGCCCGGAGAACACCGAGGCGAAGAACGAGTGGAGGCGCGCGGCCCGCGTCCCCTCTTCCCCGCTGGCGAGCGCAGCCACCGCGGCTCCGGCAGCAGAAATGAGAAGAAGCGCTTTTCTCTCCTTGGTTCTTGCCTTTCCTTGGTCAATCAATGGCGTGGGGAGGCGCGTGATGGGTACAGTTCTTGGAGGTGGCGGCTTTGCTGGGGAGGGAGATAATTACGACGGGTGCAGGGTGCTGTCGGGCGGAGGAGCGGCTCCAACGGTCGGGAGGGATTCGAATCGCAACGGTCGGGAAGCGGGCGATCGGACGGCTGGGATTGGTCGCGGCGAGGGGGTAGTGCCCCAGGAAACTAGCCGTTGGGGCCTGGGGGTAGACTGGTTGCTGGAAAGGGGGTGGCCATTTTTACAGCTTGCCATAAATATGAATGGAATGGGTTGTTTTATGTTTATAGACTTGCATTTAACAGGGTAAGAAGTAATTAGGACTAAGTGTTACCGAGAGAGATATTTGATAATTCTAGGTTGTTAAGCCCCGAGCATAGTGTGCTGGCGTTTGTGAGACGTGAGTTACTGTCCATTGCTCACGAGCACCCTTCCCTTGATTTCGCATACCTGTCGCTCAACAAATCTTTCATCGAGGAAAATGCATCCAGATCCACTGTATCAATTCAAGATAATAGATGTACCTCAGTTCAAGATTGTATCAGAGAAGATTGAGCTAACTTCACAAGACATGAAAATGATCTCGATGATCAATTTTGGCTCTACTCTAAACAGCTTTTAAGACTTCGGCTTCTGCCACTTAAAACACATCGGTTTTTTAATTTCAGTTTTATGCTTTTTTTTAGCTTTTTTTCTCTTGTCCTAAAAGATGTAATGATGCTTCTTAAATTTTTTGACTTCGAAAAACAAACAACCGATAAAGTACGCTTACAGCTAAAGTTAGAAATCATAACCATAACATTAGCGGGGGAGTTCCGGCGTTCTCAGCGTGGCCACGTCGCCCCGCCGCTCCCTCCGCCCGACGCGTGCCGCCGTCCTTTTGCGTACGGTCGGGAGACCCATTTCCCTTCTATTTTCCGGAAATTACGTAAAGGTTATTTTTCCTCGCGAAAAGGTCCCTGGCAGTTTTTTTCACCAAAAATTTTGCAGGATAGCGCCCCGCGGTTTTCTAAATTACGTACGGGTCCTCGTTTATTACGTACTGGCCCTCGGTTTTTTTACAAAAAAGACCTTTAACTTTCTCATTTATTACGTACAGGCCCTCGGTTTTTTACGAAAAATACCTTTGCCTTTTCCGAAAATACGCATGCGCCCTCGATTTTTTAAAAATTTTTTTACAAACTCCTCACGGATTATCGCCTCTTTTACTTCGGTACACACGGTGGCTGACGCGGCGTGGCGCCGCGCCTATGAGGCTAGTAGAAATTAGATGTCAAATTTTAAAGTTGTTTGGATCGGCACCTTTACGAAAGAGAGATGGCATTCTAGCTCACCGACTCTTGGAAAAACCCTCATTCATTTACTCCAATGAGCAAGTACTCCATAAGACGGCGGAAAGGCATGTGAATACGTGGTCCAAACGTGCGCTCACACAAGCTCGATACCCCACTGGCTTTGGATTGAAGATCCGTATCTTCAATCGACGCATGTGACTCTGTGACAGTGGACAGGCGTCTTGGAGAGAAATTCGTACACTGTATAGGGCCCTTGTATCGTCTTGTCTTGATGGATTTATGACTTTCTGTGCCTATTCTTCTCATACGGATGAAATACTTTAATCTGGCGTTGTATACCTGAGCTTTACTGGTTTTGATCATCGATACAGGTTGGTCAATTAGTCCAAGTTAGACATGACGTCGCATTTTAGTGGAGTTTATCAGAGTGTTCTCCAATGTTATATACGGCATGTTTTTAGGGAATATACGGCAAAAATTGAGCAGAATACATTAAGACTTGATAGGTGTAACATCCTAATTTCCACGTATTTTAAAACTTTTTTAAAATAAAATTAAAATTTTAGATTTTTTGAATTAATTAAAGCTTAATGGAATTTTCATAAATAAAAAAGATTTAATATGAATAAAGTAAACTTCAATTAAATCAAAACCAGTTTTATTTCGATTCCTTGCATTGCAAGAAATTTCTTGAATTTTTTAGAAATTATTTTCTATTTACTGGAGCTCAAGTTAATTTGTCCCCTTTTTTGAAATTCGGAAACCTTTTGAAATTTCAAAAATCCTCTGCGGGCTGGATTTCTTTGCTCTGGCTCATCTCCTTTCTCCTTTCAGCCTGGCTCAACTCCCACGCGCAGCCTAGTCCAGTGCAACCAGCGGCCTGCTTTGCTTGTGCTGCCACGCGTCATTGTCGCGTTTGCCCGTGGCTCTCTTCTGCTACCACTCGAACCCACTTGTCAGCTGGCCTGTTCATCGTCTTCAACCTGTTCTCCTTCTCTGACTCGTTCACGACGTAGCCGCCATGTCCGCATAGGACTTTGCCTCTCTTGTGAATAAAAGGGCTATGTGAGCCTCGTTTTTCACACCTCAAGTCGTCCCGCATCTCTCCGAGCCAAAGTCATCGCAAGGGATCACGCCAAGTTGCAAGGATTCGAGATTTGCTTGCCGCCACCGCTTCAACTCCGGCAAGTGATTACTCGAGCCTCAGTGAGCCCTCGTATTCTCCGACCACCTCTCGAGCATCCCCATGCGCCACCTTACCTCATCAGCACCTCGTCAAAGTCAAGAACCTGCCAAAGCTAGCCATAGTTGTGCGCTCGATTTGCTTCACCGTCGACCACCCCCGCTCATCCCTGAACTCCGCACCAAGGTAAAACGAGGTTACCGTCGCACCATATCTTTTTTGCACCCATCTGCGTGATCCGCTGAGCCTCCTCTGGCCAAAACTTCGTCACCCGAGCTAGCATCGCCGCTCACCTCACCGCCGACCACCGCGCCAACCTCCTCTTGTCAATCCAAGCCGCTAGATAGCTTTGCCTTGATGAGAGGAAGCTATCGGTGATTTCACCACACCGTTGCTTGCAGTCATTCGCCATCGCTGGCGTCAGACCACCGACGTCGTTGATCTAGCCACGTGGGGGCTTACATGGCAACCGAGCCGTCACCCAGCTCAGCCTCCCAGATCTGACATGAATGCCATGCAAGCCCTAGCTGCCAGCTCACCCTACCGTATTGCCCCGCCACATCACGACCATGTCACCTGCCACCTAAGAGCCACATGGATGCCGCATCAGCACACCGAGCCACGCAAGTGCCACGCAACCTGAACCCTAGATTCAAACCTGTCGACTTGGTTCACCGTGAACTGCGCCTATGACACGTGGGTCTCAGTTGTCAACCCTAGCCCATGAACTCAGTGCACCATAGACCCATGAACCGTAGCCGTCGACTTGGTCGATAGACCAAAGGCCCACCTGTTAATCTCTAACTCTTTTTCCTAAATTCTTTTTGTTGTGGTTACAGATCAAACAGTAAAGTGAGGGTATGATAGTGGAGATGACAGATAAACAATGCTTACCCCTTCTCCATGTTCAGGGCAGCCATATATATATATTAACATGGGAAGTATTTTACAAGTATGTCCTTACACTCATGTATCCCTCGCAAATTCACAAAATCACATGATTCTTGCACTACGAAGAGTGAGAGACCATGTGGTTGTGACCCCATGTGAGTGATGAGTAATTGACTCTGGTTTAGGTCAGTCGAGTTTGGTTTGTGTGGTTCGGACCATGTCGTTGCTCGGTGCAATGGACTCGGTCGGACTTGGTCATTCCTGGTCAAAGGGTTTAGGTTGCTATTCTGATGTTTTGACAGGTTTGGACTTCATCATGAGTAAGTATGATTTGTTGATGCTTATTATGCTTTGATGTATCGAGCGGTGCTATTTAATGTGTTTCTTGGTTGTGATAACCGCAGGATGTCGAAGCAGAGTCGTGGTGAGACACGAGGTGATCGGACTAGACACAGGGAGGTGTCGAGGTCAAAACGGTCGGATGTGTCAAAGACGGCGGAGATTCGATGTGGTTGCAAGTCGTGGACGACAAGGAACGCGGAAGCTTCCCGGAAGGTGCAGGAGGGGCGAAACGGGAATTTCGCAAGGCTGCACAGGTGGAGGTGGTTCCGTTCGGGTTTAGCCGGCGTAACGGGTTGGAGATCCGTTAGCAAAGGGCTATAAATAGATGTGAGGGGCTGCATGCCCAAGCATGGTTGTTGGAGGGTATTAGGGTTTACTCTAGTCAAAAGAGACTTTGGAGAGGTTGTTTGCTTTGTGTCTTTAGTGGTTGAGGGCAGCAAAGCATGTCTCCTTAGTGCTTCTCATGTTCATTCCCCCTCCCTGTGTGTTGTCTCCTTAGCAAGCACGTATGGGGAAGTAGAGAGTGTGTGAGTTGAGAACCTTCATGTAATCATTCCTCTACTTGCAATCGTGGTATGGGGACTTATATGCATTCCTTGCTTTGATGGAATGAAGAATCTGAAGTTTGTTTCGTGTTCGAGCTCCTGTCTGTTCTTCGTTCATGTTTTGTCCAATTTCTTGATTTTCTGAGTTTTGAGTTGGTTCTTGTTGGGAAGGCCCAAAATGGGTTGCTCTGTGATGGGGTTATGATTTTAGACCATTTGGTCAGCTAGAATCCCAGACACAAGTTTTTAATTTTAGATTTTGCATTTGGGCTTCCTCTGTTCTTCATTTTCCTTTCTAGGGTTTTGTAGCAAATCTTGATTCCCTGTGCAAAAAGGCATGAAACTTGGCATGTAGAATCCAGAGGCTATTAGTTAGCTATCTGCAAAATCTCATAGGCAAAGGTCTTGTGAATCAAGAGCAGTTTGAATTTTTGTGCTCTCTCTGAAGTTGTTCATGCACTTCTAGGGTTTTAGTGCAGTCCTTGATTCCCTTTGTTTGATGGCTTGAAATTTGGCTTGTAGAGTCCTTTGGCTATTGCTAACATATCTACAAAGTCTCATTTCCAAAGGATCAAGGATGGAGGAGTATTTTGAGTTTTAGTCCAGCTCTCTGTATCTTTCAGATTTTTGGACATAATCTGAAATTTGTGGTTTTGAGTTGGATTTCTTTGATCCTCTAGACTCCTTGGGCTATTACAGTCATTTCTCTACTATTTTGAGCCAAGGGGATCAAGGAGAAGCTCCAAATTGCTTTGGTGTTCAAAGTTTGGAATTTCTGCATTTCTGTTGTTCATTTTTCGAGATCTGTTGTTGTCTGAATTTAGGGGCAAGGTTTAAAGAATCAACATTAAACCCCCCCTTCTGTCGCCATTTCGGTCCATCAAAGAGAAGCTTAAGCAATAATTGGACCAAGAAATCTGAAAAAAAAATCAGCAAAAAATTACAGGCAAAAATCTGAAGAAATCGAGGGGTTGACGCGGCAGCCGCACAGCGCCGAGTCCTTGAGCTCGTCGTCACGCTCTTCACCAGCGAGTTGGGAACGCAGCGGCATCGACACCGTCGCCGCGCTCCTCCGCTTACGCCTTAGCGACCTCGATGCCCACAGCGGCGAGACTCCGGATGCGCCGCCGTGGCCTTGACTCCATAGACGCGTGCCTCCACATGGGCTCGACGTCGTCGCAGCCTTGACTGGGGTTATCAGATTTGGGCAGCCAATTTCGAAGGTGTAATCTGCCTTCGTCGAGTCGCCGATTGCCGCCGCCAATCGTTGAACTGCCGGTTGACACTTTCGAAGTCCGTAGTGAGAACAGGAGTGAAGAGAATGGGAGATGTGGAGAGGAAAGAATGGGTTTGCCCTCGCCCCATTGCTGCCAAAATTTTAGGGACGGCCCAGTAGGCCAATGGACTTACTCGCTTCCTTTACATCCCTAGCCCAATCCAACGGACGGATATGGAGGTGTTCAATTTAGCGATAGATTATGACTTCTTTAATATAGTTACTATTGATTTATTTAACATAATTAAATTTAAAAAATTTAAAAATAAAAAATAGATTAGCCCATTACAAACGATGTGAAGGAATTCGGGGAAAAAAATTAAAAAACCCAAAAATAAAAAAAATAAAAAAGACGAATTAAAGGAATAGTAAATTAAAAGCCTGAAACAGAAGATGAAAGTGTTCCCTTATTTAGATATGCATGAGGAGCTACGTGCCGGCAAGTTGCAGCAGTGGATGACGTGTGGGGCCACAGCAAGTTCCCCATAGAACCGTAGGGTGGACAAAAATGGTCGCACGCCCGCACCGCATCTGGATGGCACAAAAATTTTTACGGGAAGGCCATGAACCCCTTCTCTTGGGACTCTTCTTATATTTTGGGTGAGTTCTTTTAGGCTAATGATTTATAGTTTAAATATTTAAATTCTGACTGTTTGCGAGTGGAAGTATGTACAGAAAAATAGTCGCATGCAATTTTGACCGGTACAGCTGAACTTAATATACTTTTTACTATAATCTTCTTATTGACTCCATCTTAAATAAGTGCACTATTTAAAAACTAGTTACTGTAGACAGTACAAACATAAATCGGTTTTATAAAAAGAACCTAGCTTTTGCGTATTACCCATCAATCTCAAAGCACTCTCTTCGTCCTTCACCACTCCCTCCATTCCTCTACCCGTCCCGAATTTTTTCTATTTTAGCCCCTTTTTTGAAAAATATTCACATTTAGACCCCTGGTAGTTTTAATTCCGTTTTTGGACCCAGAGGTCGGCGCCGTGGGACACGGCGCCGAGGTAACACGTCTCGGCGCCGTGGTCCATGGCGCTGAGGTCGCAGGCCCGCTCCAGCGTGCCGGCCTGCGTGGCGCTGACGTGGCAGGCACCTCGGCGCCGTGGATCGTGGCACCGAGCTTGGCGCCAAGAGTAGTGGCGCCGAGCTCGGCGCCGTGACTGGTGGCGCTCCAGCTCGGCGCCTTCAAAATAATCCCTAGCTTTTGGAAACATTCAGAAAATTGATCAACTGTGTGAAACACAATTTTCTATTAATTTTTTGATGTTGTCGTGTTCAATTTCAATCTGAAAATTTCGGGTGCTAGTATGGTAATAATGTTTGTAACTTTTTTCCTAAGCAGGGAACTCCGATGGTCAAACACTAATTGTTAGAGAAGGGGATAATGGTGTTGCTTATTCGTGGAATTCAAAAGAGCTAAAATGGGACAAGGTAAGAACCTATGTGCGAAGTTGAGAATATAGTTTAATGTCTTGTTGTTCTTTTGCAGACATTTATGTACTTGAAAATGTGAATTTTTCATGTAATAATTTACAATTTTGAACTGAGTAGTCATGATTTCCCTGTTCTTTTCTATATACAGACTAATCCATTCGACATGTTTGAGACATTCTTTGGAGCAAGCATGGGTGGGCAACATTATGCACTCTATTAAATTGTAGTTTTGTGAAGCACCGATACGCAATACCGTCATACCGGTAGTCTCAAGTGCAGTCGATACAGCTAGGCAAACACAATAGAGTGCATAATAATAGGATTACATAGACCGTAGATAACATAAAGAAATGCAACGTGGGTGTCTAATTCTCGACTTTCATGGCTTCTCCCTAATTCAGCAGAACGTTCTGAGCACGTGGCACGTGGAACTCTGTACTTCTAATGTTCAGAACTCGACCACTAGTCCTAACATGCCTTAGGGAATATAATTTGCTGGGTCTATTACATTTTGTCTACTGGGTGTAGCGTGGTTGTTTCCCCTTTTTCTCGTGCCCTGAAGATGGCTCCGCTGCATCCTTTCGTCCTGTCACTCTTGGTCTTGAGAGCTGCCTCACGAGCTTGAAGCTCTTTCTCCTGACGCTTGATGGCTGCTTGTAACATCCTGATTTTCAGAGCCTTTTTGAAGTTTTTAAAATAAAATTCACCATTTGGATTTTTCTAAAATTAATTAAAGCTTAATTGGAATTTTTATTAATTAAAAAGATTTAATATGATTAAATGAAATATTAATATTTGCCAAAAATATTTTATTTGTGTTCCTTGTGTCACAAGGATTTTTTCTGTATTTTCTTGAATTTTTCGGAGTTTGTTTGAGCTTAATTTGAAATTTCCAAAAAAAAAAGAAAAAGAAACAGGAGACAGACTCATCTTCTCCTCGCGACCGCAGAGAGCTTCTATCCATCCCGCTGCTGTGCACAGTTTCCTTCTTTTCCATCTCTCTTCATAACTTCCAATCCGGACCTCATCTCAATGTCTTCCCAAAAGGAAAGTTGTGCTAAATCATGCAAGGGATCCATCCCAACTGGCCTCTTTCCGTTTCGTTCATCCGTTTGCCTTTTATCTCCTATTTTCTGAAACAGACTCTAAACCGAAATCCGCGAATTGGAGTCGGTTTCTACCTCTTCCAAGCCTATAAATACGACCCCTTGACTCCCCTAAACCCATCCCAAGCCGTGCCAAGTCCCCTCAAAGCTCAGAACGCCGTCGGCACCGACGTCCTTCGGTCTCGAAATTGCTCGTCGCGTCTCGAGCAATACGGTGAGTTTTTACGTGATTCTTTCGCGTCACATTGTGCCATCATATCCCATCTACCTTCTAGCCAAGTTAATTTGATTTTGGTGCAGCCAATCTCCCGAAATCGAGTTTTCCCCAATCTAGGTCAAGAGTGCTTCCCGACGTCGATTCGTCGCCTCCGGTAAGCTTTAGCCCTTGCCGTAATTTTTCTTAGACTTGTCTCGCCGCGTTTTACACCGTGCTTCCTTCCGTTTTTTCAAAAAGCCTGCACATTTTTTTTGCCTCCGAACCTCGCCATGGCCGCCAATGGCATCTCGTGTCCCCCATCTACCTGGAGATGTTTTCACCAATCCGTTCGCGTCATATTATGCCAAACCATCCCAGGTAGCTACCTCCAAGTGGTTTTAGATTTCGTTCACCAAGCACCAAGATATTAAGTTTCCCTTTTTCCTTCCCGATGTCGTTCAAACGTCGTTTGCGTCGTCTCCGGTGGGTTTCTGGCCGAGCCGATAATTTTCCTAGCTTCACCAAGCTGTGTTCTAGCCTGTGCTCACCCTACTTCTCCATATCCTGTGCCCGAGTTTTGTTCCCCTCTTCTACCCATGCCGTTGAAGCTGCCCGAGCCGTCACCATGCTCCGTTTGATGTGCCGTCGCTTCCTACGTGTGCCTTGGGTCCCTAGCAACCCATTTTGCTAGTTAGATTCACCTCCCATGCCTCCTCTCGCCAGCGCTAGCCTCCTTTCCAAAAATTTGCTCTCGGGTGAACAGTAACATCTGTGAATTTCCAGCATTTTCTAGCCCCGGCAAACTTTAGATAGCTCGTTCTCCTTCGTCCGAACTCCGATTGACCCGATTCTTTTTCCTAAATTCATCTAAAATTGAGCTTTATCGTTTGGTTCTAGTTTTGCAGTTTTTGGAGTTTATTTGGTTTTTATTTGAATTTGTTTTTGTGTTTTCTCTCGTTTTCTCTCTCGTTAGATCACGCGTTCAAAGGAGAAGCAGGATCCGAAGATCAAGAATTCCTAACTGAGCAAGGCCAAGGCAAGTCGTGTCCTTTGATCATATTGAACCCAGTTTTCGAATATATTATGTATTACTTTGTTTTAAATTATCATGCATCGCTATTTTATTATCAAACCCTTGTATTGGTAGTTATTGTCCAAATTGATTAATCCCTCCTTGATAATTTGAATACCATGAATCTATTGTCACCATAGGATGGGAAATTATTTAATGATACACTATTAGTTGTCACATGGGCTGCGCGTTTAATTTGCTTAGCCATGCTTATTACTAGTACGTTGGGTTATCATCACATGTGATCAAATAATTAATTTTGACTTAATGAGATATTGAATCGTGGTTGTAGCCACAGTTATAAAATTTGTGTGCCATGAATTGGTGTGTCACTGGTGTTGGTTATACTAAACTGGTTTTCACTCGGGCGAATGATCGTGCAGTAAAGGGGGTGCAGGTTGCACATTGGGATGTGGATGCTTCGCCTGGGTAATACTTAAGGACTTAACTTTGTGCGCCATTGATCTGAGCCTTACCGTACAACCACATGTCCAGTATGGGATGGACCTGGCTAATTAATTTGGGATGTTTCAATTTCGGTTCCGTCATTGGGATGAGTGTGGTGTGGTCGGAGCCATGGATCTACACTGGCGCAGGAGGGGGCAATTATCGACTAGGTGGTAGCCTACTCGACGGCGAAATCTTAGCGAGGCGGAACTGGGTTGAGATTGAACATTGTAAAGTCCTTGTCATGATCTCCTCGCCGCACACCTAAGGAAGTGTGTAACTCGCGTGACAATCCGGGATGATCATGTCTTGTGGGTAAAGTTGTACAACCTCTGCAGAGTGTAAAACTATTCGAATAGCCGTGTCCTCGGTCATGGACAATGCTCGGTGATTTCACACGAGGGGTAGAGTTTTCATAAAAACCTGGTTGGGTTAAGTTGGGAGGTGAATGGTTAGTTCATGGGTGTTCATTTCATGGATCTTGGTTCATGGTGGATTCCTTGGGTGAATGGTCAGTTCACTTGTGGTTGGTCTCAATTCCTTTGGTTACTTATTCATTATCATTTACAAAGCTTGCTTTTCAATCTATTTATTGTATTTACTTTAAATTATTGCTTTCTGCAAAATTAACCTTTCAGCCATCCTTGGTAAGCCTTGCATACTATATTGCATTCTTTGTTACAAACGACTTGCTGAGTACTCTATGTACTCACGGCTTCATCCATATTTGCTCAGTTGAGGAAGAAGAACCGGTCCAGCAGGAGGTACCTGGAGGAGGATACTTCGACGACTTCACGGATTAGGACTTCGCTCCCCAGTCGATTGCCTATGGGCATGTCGAATGACTACTACGCTTATTTCTGGTTTTTCGTTGCTAGCTTCTTTAAGCCTTTCAGGCTATTAATTGTAAGCTTGGCCATAAGGTCGCACTCTGATAATTATTAATAATATTTGTGTCTTTTCCTAGTAAATTGTGATATGGTCGATATTTCATCTTTGTTTATGCTGTGTGCACTAGCGTGATCCTGGACTAGTGCAGAATACACAAGAGAGTCCGAATTTGCACATTCGGGTCTCTACACTGCTTCACGCAATCTTAACTGCTCCTGCCTCCTTTGCAGCTCATCCTCCTTGCCCTTTAGACGGATTTGGTCCACCCTCACGCGGCGCTCTTGCTCAAGCCGCATCTGTTGTTCCAACTCGCGAGCCTGAGTCATCTTGACAAAGTATTGTCCTTTGTTTTCCACCTCCATTGGTCGGTTCCGTGACCATGCCGGCGGCACCCGATCCACCCATTCGCTGAACTCGCAAGGCTATGTGTGGCGTGGTAGATGTCACGGATCAAGTTAAAAAACGTTAACGAGAAATAAGGGATTTAGTTTTCGTCATTACCATGAAGTCGTCATCCAGGTCTGGACACTTGAAGAACCTACGGCCGTAGTAGGCTCGTTGTACTGGATCCGTCCAGACGCACAACATCGTCCTAAAGCCGCAATGGCACATCGGACGCTCATGCCACTCCGGCACTCCAAATGGGTCGGACCTCCTGGAAGACATTGTTGTGAAGTAGTATTGTGATGGCTTGAGGAGATGTGGTATGGAAGACATATGAGGCCTTTATGTAGGCAGGTTATCTGGTGCAGTGGGCATAGTCCATGGAGAGGACGACATGCGAATCTTTTCGCTTTTACAGGATTACAGTGTAGCAATAAATGTCCCTATGTAGGCTTTTCAGAGCTTGTAGTCTTGTAATAAATTCATTGATCGTAGCCTTTCAGAGGCCAGTAATCATAATTCCTGTAAAGGCTAAAGGCCTATGCCCCTATATGTGTACTGGCATTACTTTGTTGAAGCGACGGAAGCCTGAAAAACCTAGAAAGCTAATTGTTGCGTCATTAGTCTATCTCTCATGTTGTGTCATTGCAAACGTGTCAGCATATCAACTACTTTTATCGTGGACGTCAGAAAATTTCGGCAAGTTTGCCCTGTTTTTGGAGCCACTCTAAACACAAATATCACATGAATATAACATATACACATATATACAACAAGTAGCTCATTACAAACCCATCTCAGTCCATACGAACAAAGTACAAATAGTCCATAACGTTATAACAGTCCATACAAGTGAAACGGCTAGTCTCCGTCACTGCCTCCTAGCCTTACCCTTACCAAGTGCGTCGGTGCCTGGAGTGTAACGGCTAGGCTCGCGGCGGCGTCTGTGTGGTAGAGGCTGAGTCGAAGGAGTGTCTACGAGCTGAGACGGGCCTATCTCATCGTAAGTCTGCTCCACCTCATCCTCGTCGTCGTCCTCACCGCCCTGGGCCGAGAAAGTGTCGCTCCTCGTGGGGGACGAGCTCTGTCCTGTGGACCCTCGCCGCGTCGGGTCTGCAAGTTTTGTCGAAGGCACGTGTACGTCCCTCGCCGCGCCTGTCCTGCAACCACAACGACCAGCCGCACGGCGTAGCCGACCTGCTAGTCTCTGTCGTCCAACATTTTGTTAACCAACAAGATACGAAGATTTTGTGAGTGGCTTTGTCGAAACTTACCTCTAGGAAGCTACGCGTCCTGACGTTGCCGACTGTCCTGGAGAAACGCTCTATGTCCTGTACGGACTGCTTCAGGGTGTTGCCCTGCAAACAAGCAAAAGAATGGATATTTTGCTATATATAGTGGTATTTATGTCTATTGAAAAATAAGCAATGAGATTGAACATTACCACTCGGTCCAGGATCGGTGCCGTCTCCACCTGCGTCCCAAGGCGAGTAGACTGGTCGTACGGCGTGTCTTCGTCGTCCTCGGACTCAATGTCGGCATAGTCATCTTGAGTCCATTGTCCCTTAAGCTTGCTCCGTGTCGCACCCTGGTACCAAAATTGGTACCGCCGGAAGTACTCGTTGGTGTGCGGCTCATCGTTGTCGTCCACGTTGTCTTGAAAGTGTCCCCACTCCTCAACGTACACGTGGTGGTGCTGCTCGAAGTCTGTCACCTTCTTCTGTCACTGACGATCAAATCTAAATGTCACGTAAACCAATAGTTAAAGTTAGTAGAAACTCTGTGCAATTGGAATCCAAGGTTAGAATTGAAATTGCATAGCACTTACTTGTGCAAGGCCACAGACGTCGAGAACGGCGCTACTGTCCACAGCTGCCTCATACCAAACTGACGTGCAACTCTATGTGGCAGGTGATACTCAACAGCATAGAAACAGATTAGGGGGCACCTCATCCTGTAGAGGGCCTCGTCTATGTAGCACAGTGCGCTGAACTGAATGGCCTCCACCTGTTGCTCGGCGTACGTCTCCCACTTAACCTGCATAGCAACAATTTACTTGTAAGGTACTATACTAACAAATGAAAATCATGATACCAAATGGAATTAACTTACATTGGAGGCCGTGAGCGCATCTAGCTCGTTCGTGTACTCTAGGTAGGCCCGCTTCGTCCTGGCGTAGGGAACTGAGACCTGGTCTCAAAGATATGCAACTGTCGGACGTCGACGAAGAGGAACCTCTGCGAACCATGGACGAGGAGGCAAAACCGTGGGACAACCAACTGGTAGACGACACCACATCCACAGCTGGAGGAGGTAGATGCAACCACCTACTGACGAGTTCGCCGAAGTCCGACGACACGCAACTGTGTACCTCCGCTCCACATAAGAATGTCTCACCTTGAATGGCCTTTTACGAATCACTGAATACTCCTGCAGCCACCTTTTCAATGCTGACAAGTCCTTAAACACCATGCCCTTCTCAATTGTCATGCTTGACCCGGCCTCAGGAGCATCTAGCAACTCGTCATCCCTTCCTTCTGCATAAGCCTCATGGGAATGCCTAAGATCGCTGAATTCATGAACTGATGGATCCCGGCCAGGGCAATAATGCCTGATCAGCTCAATATCACTTTCGGTCAGCTCTCCAAAAGGGCGGTCATCATTAGAATCAACGACCCTTGTGATCTCGTAAGGCTCCAGATCATCCACAATTTGAACATCCACACTGTTGTAGTCCCTGCAGACTTCTTCAACGTTGCCAGATGGAGCAACGGGAGGAACACCCACATTATCAGGAATGTCTCCTGCATCATAAGCACGAAAATGATGGGATTGAGACAAAAGAATGGAATGACGGGAAAAGGCTAAAGTGTTGCTCGACTCTTACTGGGATGATTCTGGGTCAAAGGGATCTCCTGAGGGGCCGCCACGACATCATCAGTCGGACATTCGACTCGAACTGGTTGAGAAATCTGAACCTCGTTCGGGGCAGATAGAGCATCGGGCACCTCAGGCACTTCTTCCACATCCACCGCAAGGTCCGGTAACGGAGGGTCAAAGGGTGCCTGATCACCTAGTTCTGGTGAATAACCATGAGCGGTGGGATCAATGGACACCTTCCGCACAACAATGTCCAAACATTGGAACTCATTCCTCATAACCAATTTGACATATTTGTCCCACTGATCCTCACAACCAATTAAGATCAACCGCCTTAGAATTGTGTCTTTCGAACAGAAGTGAAGTAACCCCTCAACTGTGATGCTCTCCTCGTTTGCATGACAATGTAGCTCCTCCCGTGCCCTAGCAACCAACTCACTAAACGACGGCCGATCATTGAATATCAGAGGCACCCTTTGCATTTCAACAAATCGAACATTTCCATAATCATCACTTGTCACACTGCCTCCATGATATAGGGTGACTAGGTTGTCCATCTAGAACATACAGAAAACCAAACTTAATACCTTTAATCGAAATTAGATACTAGATAGTAACTAATAAGTACCTAGTCACTAACTAAATGCTACCTTTATTCGAACTTGATGCTAATTAACTAACTAAATTGCATAGTCAATTTTACCTAATAAGTACCTAATCACTAACTAAATGCTACCTTCCAAAGCCAAGGCCTGATCCAACTTCTGTGTCTGAAGAGATAAACATCCCTTTTGTTCGTGATTTGCTTGACTGGCTGTGGCAGACATTTCGATTTCAGGTGCAAACTAAACTAATACGTAAATGCATTTCTAGACTATTAGTCTATTACCATACCTGATCCAAATCTCTCCTGACTGCATGATCGGCAATTTTCTATTTTTTTAATTGTGATGACTTAATTCCATCTTTTATACTTATGTTTTGTAAACCAATTCTAGAGACCAGCTTTCAAAATTTAGTAGTTTCAGTACTTAGTTTGGTATGTAATCCAGAAATTTAATGCTTATGGCAATGGTAACATACACCGTGGGGTCATACCTGGAGGCGGGCTTGGAGGCAGCCGGCGGCGTGGATGGGCGGGGAGGCGGGCGGTGGGGGCTCGGCCGCCGGCGGGGACGCGGGCGGGCGGGGAGGGGAGGTGCGCGGGCGGGGAGGACGTCGAACGGGCGGCTGAGGCGGTCGAGGAGGGGAGGCGGGCGGCCGCGGCGGGGAGGCGCGCGGGCGGCCGCAGCGGGGAGGGGAGGGGAGGCGGTGGCACCACGGGGTGGCGGCGGGGAGGCGGGCAAGACAGAGGGAGAGATGCAAATGAACGAAGGCCGCGTGCTCGGTGCCGTGTCCCAGCAGAAGCCGCGTGCTCGGCGCCAAGATCCACGGCGCCGAGCTCGGCGCCGTGACTAGTGGCGCCAAGGTGCTTGCCACGTCGGCGCCACGCAGGGCGCCACGCTGTAGCGGGCCTGGGACCTCGGCGCCATGGACCACAGCGCCGAGACGTGTTAGCTCAGCGCCGTGGGTCACGGCGCCGACCCCCTGGGTCCAAAAACGGAATTAAAACTACCAGGGGTCTAAATGTGAATATTTTTCAAAAAAAAAGGCTAAAATAGAAAAAATTCGGTCTACCCGTCCGCCGTGCCTCGCCGTGCACCACCCGCCGTGCCTCCGCCAAAAGCCACGTGCCGCGCCCCGCGCCCACTAGCCGTGGTAAGGTGCGCCGCGCTGCCGTCCATCGAGCCCCGGGCGTGGTCCGCCCGTGCCTCCCAAAGAACATCTCAACTTGCATTTATAAGAACATTTCCACTTGCATTTCTGCACATCTATTTGGAATTGATCCGATTCAAACTTCACAATCTTTTGTAAGAATGAATGGAAAGTGCAGTAACACGGCTGGAAAGTGCATAATGAATGGGTGTGACGTAGATATTCGTAACTTCAACTGAGAAGTAGAATATTGCCATGAGCAAATGGGGAAAAAACATATATTGGTTGTGATTCATCTTTCTAATTTCTGTGTTACACAATGGCATGTAATTGCATTGCATCAACAAATCCTGAGGAAAATCTGGAACAGAAGAATGAATGAAACGCTTCACATTCTTTAATTTACAAAGCATCGATCTTTGGCTCCAGGAGATGTTTTCTACGTGGATTGTGCTTCAAGCAGGATGTTTGAGGCCAAATTGACATCGTAATTTGTCAGTGCAAGAGCCTGCATTGCAGAACCACGATCAAAACCCATGGAAACAAGCCGAGCGACTGAAGACTCCATTGGATTTTGGGTAGTTGTGCGCGCGCCCTGAATAAGATGCAGTACACAAAGGCAAAATTCAATTAGAGGAACAGAGGGATCATGTAAAGCAGGGAATATCTACTTGTTCAATCTTCAGAGTAATAACCAAAATATGAATGATAACCATCTAACTTCATTGAAGAGGAAAAAACCAGTCCTATTTTACTTTAGGGGTCCAATAACACCACTATGTGAAAATAAAAAACTACAGACAGAAAAAGTACAGACAAGCGATAAATTTGTTGGCTGTGGAAGACACTTATCATTATTTCGCAGGATCACTCAGATGCCTATAGGTGCCTGTTGTTAGCACTTAGCACCATGCTGTTCCTCGGAGCCAATATTTAGATCCACAAACAATGTATGCATAAAAGTTTGAAGAATTGGTATGATATCCTAATTCATTTGTTCTCTCTATAACAAGCATATGAACTACTGTCAAGGTTCAAAATGTAGAGGACATCAGTCATGGACTAACATCTTTAGTTACAAGAGAAGCAGACAAGGTGCTAACCTCTAAGTTATCAAGCTTATTTCTAATTATCAAGAAATTATAACAAACGTAGTTACATCTGTATAATCTGGATTTCCTTTAACATTATTTTATTTTGTCAAGCACTAAATACTAAATGAAACAAAAGGCCTTTTCAGTGCGCATTCCTTAAGAACTTTGGATGCTTTCTTCAATTTGTAAAAAAATCTGCTAAACTCTCAACAAAATCAATATATTGAAACATGATGCTGATATAAGGGGTCTTATAACAGATACAGTGTACAAATACTTGCCTCCATTTGATGAGCCTGTTGAGAAGGAATGTTTCCATCAGTACTTGTAATTGGCAATCCTTGATAAGAGATGTTAGATAAGGGCCATGATAACCGTGAGAAGGGTGATGTTGCAAAATCTGGGAGCTGTAATGATTCAAAGTTTCTTTTACAATTGTCTGCAGGTATTTGTAAACACCACTATAGGCACTAATCACACGTGAAATATACATATAGTAAACCTTACCAAGGAAACACAAATACCAAGACAAGAAAAATAACATTCACAAAATCTCCTAATCAACGACAAAACTTTATCATTCGTACCGAGATCACCAGTCAACTAGAAAGCTAAACATGGTTTTGAGACATTGCACACAACTATACCAATATGCCACCATCTGAACCATATGTAGAATATAGACTAGTAGAGCTAAAGTGATTGCATGTAGAAAGCATGGTAATTAATTAATACTTCAACATGACGTAAAAACATTATTCACACTTCTGCAAAGATGTTTGTAGAGTTACCTTCAACCTGCGGATGCCAAATATATTCAGACGATACAAAAGCCCAGCTAGTATACCAGAAAGTCCAGGTATAACAGAACGTCTTCCAGATGAAAAAAGAAGCTGAAGATAGAAAATTAAATACATACAGCTACAATACAGTAGAACTGTGGAAGATTCAATGATAAGTTGTCATAGGACTGACCTGGAGTCCTGCCAAATATATGAATGACTTGTCACTTAAACGAAGTCCAAATATGCAAAACTTTGTTGAGATTGGAATGTCAAAGAAGAATGGTACATAAGACGCAAATATAAGGCCATATGGTCCAGATGTCAATGGATTTAAAGAAGGATCTGCACTTCGAACACTAACATGTCAGACAAAAATCGAATGCAAACAGCTAAATTTCTGTCGCCAAGAAACAAGAAAAAGGAATGGTGTGAGTCCAAAAATCAGTCAGAAGTAAATACAAACAGACCAACTAATGAATATATTACAACAGTTAGCAAATAATAGAAAAAAAACACAACTTAATGTGGTGAAAACTAGTTGTATTATTGGTTATTTTTTCCCTCAAACTACAAGGAAATGGCTTAGACAGGTCAGAACCATGTTAAATTACTAGTCTATATTCTACTTAATGTTAAATTCCTTAATGTGGTGAAAACACGCTTTAAGCACCATGCTTGGATGGGAACAAACAGCTTATCATTGATACTGGGCACATATGAAGAGTCCACAATAACACTGTAGCCCTTGAAAATATAAGGAAATTAGCCTTCACTACCGCATAAAGAGCAACATGGTAAAGATTAATTAGAATCCAGATCTTTTGTGCACAGAAAATCATGCTGAAGGTATACTGTATTTGGCCATGAAAAATCCTTATGATCTTGGTTTTAATCTTCAAGGAGATAATTTCTAATTTAGTAATTTATATGCATCTATGGCCCTGTTCAAAAGTGATGTGGATTTTGGTTTTTGACTGATTGCGAGAAAGACTGAGGGAGTAAAGGACACTCGCATTGATAAGCTACTTCGTTCAAAGCAGCTCCTGCAGTGACTCCTATAAACGGCTTATAGAAACCACCTTAAGAAGCCGCTCATTCAAAAGCTGGCTTCTAAATGCCAAAAGCCAGAAGCTGTTTGCAACAGGACCTATATGGTAGATAAGCATTCCTCTCAAGTATCAAGTGAAACCAAAGCTGAAATAAAGCAAGACACCCATACCAGACCAATAAACTGATCAGAACGGAACACCGATCATTTAAGCAGCATTTGACAGGATGATACGTTACGAAAAGAAAAGAACGGTAAAGCATACCTTTAAGGTAACCTAAAGCAAGGATCTGAAGCAATACAGACACCGTCATGGAGAAGACTATAAAGACCTACAATGTTTAAATAACTACATGAGCACCAGGCCACCAGCAAATGAAATATAGCAAGTGCATATGCAACATGTTGAGCACAATATGTACTTACAGCATACTTGTTTGAACCTATTTGCCGCTCAAACACCCTAAAGTAGTACAGCAAGGCGGCTCCGAAGATCAGCTCAGGCGACAACGAGAAAGCAAACAACGAGGTGATAAGCTTCCATATCTGCAGCTTTTCGTAAACATTCTGCATTGAAAGTAATGGCGAACCCAATCAGCTGCCTTTTACAGCATTGCCATATGATCCCCGCAAACATCTACCCAACTGCAGCTCAATCCAACCAAATTGACACAGGCATTCAGGCAACGGGGATTCTACTACGTCTGCATCTTCAGAACAACACTTGATATACCACTACACATAATTTGTCCTACAATTCCACTTTTTGATCGCAGAACACAACAAGCAAGCGTTGCCCCCCAAAATTAAGAGTGTCTGCAGCAGGTAGGATCTAGTACAAGCACTGGGTAGCGAGTGACTTGGTCCTGACAGTAGGGCGACTTGCCTCGTAGGACAGGCCGAGGTCGAGGAAGCGGCCGCGGAAGCTGAAGGGGACGGAGAAGAGCGCGGCGGCGACGACCACGGCCCTCGACACCGGCGCATTGTCTGCGCGGCAACAGATCGAATCAGGTTGGTTGGTCCAATCGTACTAAGATTGTGAGTGGCAACAGTAGATAAACAGAGGACGGGAAAGAAGCCCAAAAAACGATTTGAGAATTCGATTCAGTTGGGTAGAGAGATCAGGGCGATAGGTGGCGTACGGAATCCCGGAAGCCCGCCGCTCATCGCCGGCGGCCGCGGGTGGCCCGGAGGAGGAGACGAGCGGCTCGGTGTCCGGTCTGGTCGGTGGATGCGTGCGTGCGACGAGGCCAGCCTGTGCGGCCACGCAGCAGCTTCCGGAAGCGTCCGAGCCGAGTCGAGTCGAGGCTTTTTTTTTTTTTTGAGACCTGTGGAACACGGCACCTGCGCTGGGAGTTGGGAATACGCGACGGGCCGTGTGAAGGTGAGAGAGGACGGCTTTGCGGTTTGTGTCTTCACACTTTGATCACCACGGAAATGCGTTCATTAGCTCAAAGATTGACGTCATAGTTTTAGACATTTTTAATAGTATATCTTAGTTGTCTCTAGTTATATTAAATAAATAAAATTTATATAGAAGAGAGAGGAGATGAGGAGAGAATATGTTATCTCTTATGTAAAAGACGATTTGAGTCTACAAACCAACATAAATAGTGAGAGCGTGTGAAACAAAAAATTATGATGAAAATAGTATAAAATAGTTAGATGAATGATTTACAGTTAGAGATATTACCTCTAGTGCTATCTTTAGATGAGGTGGAAATCTTAAAGACAATCTTAAGAGACAGACTATTATACATGTTCTTAGATGGCAATGGAGTTGCCTTTAAGGCAAAGCCACAATTTGCAAAACCACCAATTCAGGATACATCATTTCCCGTTGCAATTTGTTCGTCCCACGAGTTATTTGGCAGTCCTAGGACTCTTTGCAAATCCTAGTAGTACGCGTGATTCCAAGTACGTATAAATAGGAAAAAAACACATGATTAAAATATCATAACTTGTTAAATCTCATAAAAATAAAATCATAGAAATTGTTCAAAAGATATATTTGGATGCACCACAGGAAAAAAATATGAATTTTGAGATTATATGTTAATTGATTAGAGAGAGAATGGAGAGACAAAAAGAGAAGGTGCACTGGAATCCTCAAAATAATTGGTAGCATGAGGTTAGACCTCTTGCTAGAATTACACTAAAATTTATATGACTTTTTCTATCCTATGAAATTTCTTTGAAGCAATCCTACAAATCAAATATTCCTCATAAGAAATTTTCCTTTGGAATAAATTCCTCCATTTTTTTCCCCTCCGAAACCCATTTGTTTCAAAGAGGCCCTCAGACAATAATTGAGGTCTCATTTGAAATGAAGAAAAAACGTAGGAATTTTAAAGGATTCAATTCCTATGAAAAAATTTCCTACAAGGCCGTCTGGAACAAAAGAATGTCATCCAAAAATACAAATGAAATTCCTATGGAATGAGCTATTCCAATGGAATTTTTGGAGGAAAATAAACATGAGCTCCAACCTCATGTTTTCTTGGTTTGTGCCATGAATTTCTCGTTTTTCCTATGTAGCATCCAAAAGCCTCTTTTGAAGCTTTTACGTATTCTTAAACCCCGTAAGAATCTAGTGGGAATTACATTTAATTCCTATGCTTTTCTTGTTCCTTTTTTTTTTCATTTTCCACATTGGAAATGGGACATACCAAGAGTTGTTCGAATCCAACATTTGTTCCACCTGTTGGCAGTTGAGGACCGACAATATTGGGTGGGTTCTTTTGGGTTGTGACTTTTGTCTTTTGAATTCTGACTGTCCATAAGAGAGATTACGAAGAGAGAGACGGTCGTATGCGATTTTGGCCAGTACAGAAGAACTCGATACAATGTCTAATATAATCGACTTGTAGACTCTACATAAAAAACGTACTGTTTGTAAGCGAGTTATTATAGCAAAGTAAAAAAAACATAAGCGCTAAGCCAAATCTAAGTCAGCCGTTGTATCCTGCCACCTATGCGATCTAGGTCAAGGGATGGGTAAAACCTAGATGGCGTACGTGCAAATCTTACAGTAAACTAGAGAGCAAAGTGGAGCTTGTTGGTAGGCAAGAAAATACGTTGATTTTGGAGTAGTTGCCAAACAAAGCTCGAAACACACGTATCTATCTTCTCTATTTTCCATTAGAGTTTTTTTTTACCATGGAATGCTCCATACCCATCCATTGTGCTAAGATTTAATGGCTGAAAACACAAGATACCTTATGGTATTGTCTTATCCGTCGCAAGCCAGAGGGTGGAGGTACTAGGGATGCAAGCGGATCGAATACGGACGGATAATATCTCTATCATATTTGTTTTCATATTTTTCGGATATGGATACGAATACGAATACAAATACGAATAATATCGAATACAGATACGGAGCGAATACGAATCGAAACGAATACGGTTACGAATATTTATCGGAACATGAAAACCCCTTAAACTATACATCCAAAATTAACGAAAATGCGTAAATAGTTTATCTTGTCAAAACATCCATGAAATCTAAACAAGTATAGTCTTTTCATCCACAATGAAAATATACTCGATAGTCGATCAGTACATAGCATAACTACATAAGTAGCAACAACGTGCAATTCATGGAATACACATGATGACATGATAGCAATTTGAACAAGCATAAGAATATTTCATTCCTTCATTTCATCCATCAAGTCCTCCATCTCAGCATCTCCTAAGACTTCTTGTTACTACAAATTTTATTTGAATAAATACTCAAAGCGCGGTGGTGGCTAGGTAGGTGAGGCAGCAAGTAGGGATTGCACACAGCAGCTGTGCAGGTCGGAATGCATCACAACATAGGAGCATCATAAATTATTTTGTAATTTCTCTAAATTATTTTTAGATGTTGTATCTATTGCGAATAATTTATACTTTAGTTTTTTTGGCTATTTTAGACATTTACTTTTTTGTCAACTCTGAACGCTCGTCTCGGAAATCCTACGTCCGCTACTGCCTAGCTACCTGTGCAACGTCGGACCTCGCTCACTGAGGCTGCTAGAGGTTCATTCCAAACACATGTTGAAATTTGGCACCACCAGTCATCCAGATCCTCTCAAACCTTTTCACTGAAATTTTCCATTCCAATAATTGCGGAATTGCCTCTTCGTTCCATATGCTGTCGTCACAAAGAGTTAGGCACTCTTATCCCCAAAACCCATCCGCAAAGACTTGCAAACCTCGCGTTGCTCACTTGCAGAAATTAGGTACCCGAACACCTGATCGTCATCAGATGGGATCCTTGACTGAAATGATGGAAACATCAGCTAAAATATAACCGAATCGCGATTTATCACATTATAACATTCAGAAGAATTATAGCTACAAGTTACATATATCAACTAGGATCCGACCACAGCACGGGGCAAACCGAAAACTCTGATAAGGCTGTACATCATTCATAACCTGTTCTTGCTCCTCTAATGGACCTTGGACAGAGCAAATCTTCTGCTTCATCTTATCGATCTCAGCTACCAAAAATTCAGAAGGAAGGCAGCAGCAGGTGAGTGAATTACTCAGACGAACGCGGACTGCTGCAGCTGGACAACAATTATACAACGGGATGGCGATAGGCAATTAGGCAGGCGGCGAATATCTTCAGCTCAGGGCATCCACCGGCCAAAATCTCCGCCACGTCGATATCTCGTCTTTGGTTTGGAGCTTCCTGATTCCTCCGTAGAAACCGTCCGTCTCGTCCCCTTTCTCCCTGTGATCTTTCCTGCTCACGGTGGTCTGCCTCCATCTCGAGCCAGGCGCGTAGTGCTTGAACTCCAGGACGACCACATCTGTCAGAAAACAGAAGAACACACCAAGACATTCAGATGAGCAGACACACAAAGAAGCGCAACATGCTTCCGATGTTCAATTGGGCAGGGTCCTATTCCATGAACTGCAAATATAACTGACAAAAAATGGCCCCAAATACTAGGAAGACACTACCACATTTTAACAGCCTATGGATACGAACGGCACAAGAACCACGAAAGGGGAATATTAAGGCTGTAGCCGCAGCGTATCTCGCAATTTGCGCTTTGGGGACAACGAACCTTGATCCTCGAAAAGAAGAAAGGGGCCAAGAATCTTTGTTGTCTCCGATATGTTCCCGAATATTTCTCCTCCCTTCTTTTGTATCTTTCACCACTTTCAGTATAAGCAGATGAGATGGCCACTCTCACTATTTTTGTACGGTATCTTTGCGCTCTTTTTCCTCATGTTTTATCTCGGCCGCACGTGTTATTGCCGACAACATCTAAAGGTGAGAAAAGAAATAAAGGAAGGTAAGTGGGTCTTTACCGTCTTCATGGCAACGACAGAGATGCTCGTTCGCATTGCATGACTCCAGGTGCCCCACGACACCATACCACCAGCCTGTGATCCACAGCAGCAAGGCATCAATTACCGAGTGCTAAACCAAATGGAATTTTGCAGTGGCATGTTGTTCAAGGCTAGCTCCATTCCAATAGCCATCCAAGTCTTTTTACAGGGTTAAAATTGGCTTTGCTGAACAATTTGTGTTAGTGCGTGATGCGAAGCACGTACCGTAAGGGAAATCCTTGCTCTTCCTCCACTGGATCTCGAAGTGGTCTCCGGGACGCAGGTCCTCCACCAGGCAGCCTGAGACATGGAGATCGTGCGCCGGCGTGCTCACCGGCGGGGTGCGGATCCTGCTCCACTGCACGCCGTCCTCCTCTTTCGCCGGTTTCCGGCCGTGAGGCGGGTACCTATCAGAACCCATCATTTGCCCGTCCATCGCCCATTAAAACCGATCCCAATCACAGCAAATGAATCCATAACAACTCACACTACATTCTTATCGCCTCCATTAACATTTCTACCCTTCTTTTAAAAAAAATTAGCATTTCTCAATCATTGACTTAACGTGTCTTTATGATGCACTCCCCGAATTGTACTTCAAAGAGGATAACCAACTCCTAAACTCCATTAGCACTACATGGATTAATCAGCTTCATTCACTTGTGGTCAATTTAATCGGATCATAGCAGCGAGCTACTACCAGCAGCAACAAGTAAATTGGAGTACCTCGCGGTGAAGGTGTCAGTTCGCCTGTCATAGCGGAGGTGAGCGTCGTAGCAGGACAGCACGAATCCAACATGCCCGTCCTGCTAAAGAGATTATTCTCCCAGTATTAAACAAAGCGCCTTCTACCTAATCTAGTGACTGACTACGATTAGAAAGAACAAACTCTAATTACAACTGAGCAAAAAAAAAAAGTGGAGTATACACTGAGCATATACAAGTACTAGGAGTTAGATTGTCTACCTCGCGGTTGTACACCTGCGCGGGGGACCAGAACTCGCCGCACTCGAGCGCGCGGTACCACGCGGCCACCGTGTCGACAGGCGGCGCGGGCGCTGGCTCGGCGGCGACGGTGGTGGCGGCGGCGGGGGTGGCCGAGTCCCCCTTGAGCCAGCGGCAGCCGATCCAAGAGAAGGGCCACGCGCACGCCAGCGAGTCCACCCAGCTCCTCCGCCTGGCCTGGTGCGGCAGGGTGGTGGCGCTCCTCCTGGCGCTCAGCTCCGCCTCCCACTCCTTGCGCGCGGCGTCGCCGAGCACGCGGCCCCACTTCCGGCGGACGTGGCGCTCCCACAGGCTGTCCATGGAGCAGCGGTCCCTGAGCCCCACGCAGACGCATGCCATCGCGGCGAGCGACGCCGGGGACAGCTCCTCCAGCACGCGGTCTAGCGCCAGCTCCGGCAGGTCGAGCACCGGGAGCGCCGCCTCCGCCTCCCCCGCCAATGCGGGCGCCGGCGCATCCTCCCTCGCCGCCACCGCCTTCGCCTTGGACGGCGGCATTCTCGCCCCCTGCTCCCTCCTACCCCGCACGGTCGAGACGGAGTGCCTGAGTAGCTCCCGCGCGAGCAGCAGCGCGACGAGGCCGAGCTCCCGCACGAGCTTGCAGGCCTTGTACGAGGGAGGCGCGACAAGGAGCAGCGTGAAGGCCGGGAGGGTGGATATAAGGAGCAGCGGAAGCATCTCAAGGAGAGGAATGGAAAAAAAACGACTTTTTGCTGGTGCTGGTGGTGCCGATGCGGTGCGCGAGGTGGTGGTGGTGCAACGACAGCAGCAGCACCCAGCAAAATCCAACCTATCCCAGCTGCGTGTATCGTGTTAGGGACTCGCTAGCTAGTGTCTGAGAGGGAGAGGACGCGGGGGTGGGAGGCGAGGAGAGGATAGGCGCGGCCCCACGCGGCCCAGGAAAGCGGGGACAGTGGCGACGAGGTGGCGACGGCCGCTTTGCAGCCGAATGATGATTCCTGCCTCCTCGCGTCGCCTCGCCTCGCCTCGCGCTCGCCGCTGCCTCCTTCACTTGATGATATGGGCTGCTTGCCTCTGCCTCTGCTTTTGGGGAGCCCCACTGGAAAGCCACCCCACAGGAGCAGCACGAACCTAAGCTACTAGTCGTCTACTAGTTTAGTAGGAGTAGCGTAGTACTATGAAGAGCTGAGCATGGTGGCGACCAGCTTGGCCTTGCCCATGCTTACAGCCTTACAAGCTGCTGCTGCTGCTGCTGGATGTTTGTTTGTTGGCTCTCTCTCTGCCTTTGTTTACTCCGTGGCGTGGAGGATTTGCCTTTGGTGGAGGGGAGGTGAAATGGGGTTGGGCTAAGGTAGCAGAAGGTACTCTATGGAGAGAGGCTGGTGAACCAACAAGGGAGGGAGAGATGGTGGTGATCTTCTCTTTTCGTAGGTTTGGAGGACGACGAGACTGGTTGGTGGGTGAAGACAGCTACCTGTTGCTTACTCCTAACACACCACCCTTACCATACCACTGAACTTTCTTCTTTTTGTTGCAAGCAAGCAACAGCGCTACTAACACACCATCCTCATTTTGCTCTCGCCGAAACGATCTTCGCCTTCAACCTCACACCTTAAAAAAAACCTTGCGTGTTCGTTTCAGGAAAGGCACCGGCGAGAGTGGTTAAGCTGAGCAGCCAAACAGAACGAGTTGAGTCCAAAGGAAGCCGTGGAGAAAACAAGGCGAGGAGGGGCGAGCACATCCCAACTTCTCCCTTGGTTGTTCAACCAACAACTTGGGCGACGACAAAAGAGGGTGTATTCTAGCTAGCGCAGGCTGCACACTGCACACTGTTGTGGTCAAAAGTTGCAGCTTAACCACCTGTTTGGTGCTGAAAACCGTCCTGCTCGCTTCAACTTCAACTGCTAACTTCTAATTTTTATTTTATTATTCTTTATTTCACCTCTTTCTGATTTTTTTAGCTTTTGTTGTATTTTTTCCTTGTTCTTTCGTATTGTCTATAATGTGCTAATATTTTTTATTTTTATTTTTTAAAATTTAATTATACTAAATAAATCACTATTAGCTATAATAAAAAAAATAAGCCGCTACAATAAAAAAACCATAAGCAACCACTATTTAACTATCCTTTCCCCTTCTGGGATGGATGATGAGCAAGATTTGTGTCTGGCTGTGGTTAAACTACTCAAGGTGGTTTTTTTGTGGAAAGAAGTTAATTAATCGGCCATTAGCTAGCTCGCACAATGCGCTCTGCTGAGAGGCTTCCACTCCAGAGTTTGTTGTTGTCTTAACGAATCTCAATTTGGCCAGCCCCTTAATTTGCAAAAACTATTTCCAAAGAGAAAAAAATATAGTATCGTGTTGCTTGCTTGATCTATGCACCTAGGTCATACATGATTTGTGGATGGGTTTTTCTCGATTATGGCTTATGATTTATAGTTTTTAGTTCTAACATGAATATTTGTATGAATGAACCAAATATTGATAAGTCGTTTCAAAAATATTATTCTGATAAACTGTTTTGAAATGACGATGAAGATATCATCATATTTATTTGTTTGAAAAAGATATGTCAAAAATTGAAAAGAGCTCGTCACATGACATGTTTTTCCTCAAGCTAGCTGGTTGAAGAATGCCTAGAGAGTAGTGTTCTCCTTTTTTATTCTTTAAAAAAATATGGGATTGGTTCTTTTAAACAAGATAGTAATTAATTTTTTAAATAAAGTGTCTTTTTAGGTAGAATCTATAAGTTGATTGTAGTAGACACTGTCTTGACTTTATCTATATCGTCTAAAATCATATACGATTATTTCTCTATATTTCTTTCATAAACTGTTAAAATTTAAAATTTTAAATAAAAGTGACCAGCCACGGGTTAAAAGAACCACCTTTATACAATCAACATTGAACCGACACGAAGACGCAGGTTTTTCTTAGTGAAAGGAACGGGGAAGAAAAGGAGGATTATAGCCCCGTTCGGTTGGGCTAAAAAATAGTGTCTTATGGCTAAAATTGTACTGTAGCTGTCTGAAATTACATTATAGCTGAAGATGGCTTATTTGGTGTAATTAAATTGAAAAATTTTAAAAATAGAAAAAAAAATATATTAGCTCATCACATACAACACAGACGAATACGGGAAAAAAGAAACGGCAAAAAAGATTAAAAACCAAAAGTTCAGAAAAATAAAATTTATAAAAAATAAAAAAAATAAGTCAGAAGTTAAATGTTTAAGTCGAAATAAGCGAGCGTATCAGAACCCCTCAATACCCGGGGGAGTTCCTGGATGGCGAGCCGCGCCACGTCGCCCGCGTCGCTCAGCCGGCCGGCGCGTGGCGAGGGAATCCGCGTACGGCCGGCCGAGGCACTTTCCTCGGCTTTTTCCGAAATTGCGTATAGGTCCTTTTTTCTCGCGAAAAGGTCCCTGCAAGTTTTTTCTTTGCAAAAAATCTTTGGATTGCGCCCGGCGGGTTTCCGAAATTACGTATAGGTCCTTATTTACTTACGTACAAGTCCTTATAGGCCCTCAATTTTTTACAAAAAAACCCTTTGATTTTCCCAAAATTACACATTTGTCCTTGATTTTTTTTTATGAAACTCCCTGCGAATTTTCGTCTCTTTTAATTTTTTCCACACGGTAGCTAGCGCGGCGTACGCCGCGCTTATGCATCTAGTAAGTACTATACCATTTTTTCTTCTTCTGACTTTCTTGTACAGTTGACTGATTAGAGAAGTACCGTTGCCATGTGACGGTACTTGCACCTGACGCCTAGTGTACTCAAATTGACCAATTGATCTGAACACAAACTGAGCGAGCCTCTGCAAAACGAGAACAGCCACATGCCGATCCCAACTAATAACTACTCTGAACATCAGAGATGAATTACAACAGCATTTTTTTCCCTACGAGTCGCTGGTCTTGATGGGCTGGACAACGCCCTGATCGCATCGGCTTCGACTTCTGACTTCTGGCTTATTTTTTACTATTTATAAGTTTCATTTTTTTCTGAACTTTTGACTTTTTGTTGAGCTTTTTTGCCGGTTCTTTTTTTTCCTGTATTTGTTTGTATTATACGTAATGTGTTAACATATTTTTTTATATTTTTAATTTTTTTAAATTTAATTATGCTAAATAAACCTCTGTCAGTTACAGTGCTTTTTTCAGTTAGCTACAGTGTTTTCAGCCATAAGCCATGGAGCTTTTCAGCCGAACCGTCTCGTATTGGTCGGTGATGTGAACATGGATGTTTAGTGCATGATTCAATTAACCATGTCCGGCCTTTTCCCGCGTATGAAACGGAATGTTCTTCAGAAGAACTTTTTTTTTAAGATCAAAGAGCAGAAATGTGCCCCTCAGATTATTTAACTCCAGTCGTGGTAGAAAGTCAAAGGGAATTTACCCATACTAGAGCAGAGAGGCGGCTTTGGGTTAGCAGCCATCAAGATAGAGGCGGCTTTGGGTTAGCAGCCATCAAGATTCGAAGGCAAGGTACGTGGCTTCAAAGGAACTTCGGGCCTGTTTGGGAGAGCTCCATCATTGAAAATGTGGATCTGGAACAGCAGCTTCATCGTGAATCTGGGATCCCATCATGGAGTGTTTGGCTTGTACAGCAGTTCCAGATCCACGAAATTGAGGTTTTGGTGGGAATGGACACTTTTGGTGGGATGGGGTGTGTAACCAGTGGTATTGGTGGGTAATTACCACCCAACTCCACGGTGGAGCACCCCTTGAGGAGCTCCATGAAATCCATGAATTTAGCCCTCAGATCCAGGATTTTGGTGAATCCAGATTTCGCGAAGCTGGAGCGTTTGGGTAAAATTTCGTGGAGTAGAGCTGTTTTTCGTGAATCTGGAGCTAGTGGAGCTCTCCCAAACAGGCCCTTCGTTCGACGTGTCGTGCTAGATTTTGAAAGTTGAAAAGGCTCGAGCAACCAATGATACTTGATAAGTGAAGAGGTTTATTATCATCTCTCTACCGAAAGGACGGAGAGAACCTTCTGAAGTTCGGCAGATAAAATTTGATGTTGCTGTACTGTTCCATTATAGCTGTATTGTTCCTACTGTAGGGTGGCCCAACCCCATAGCGAAGTCTTGCAACTAGCCTAATATATAATAGACTAAATAATATAGTGATATATATATAAAAGAATGTACCAATGTACCATCACCTTTTGTAAATATTAAGGGATAGGATGAGAAATTTTCACCCTATCTCACTCATGTATTTAAGCCTCCAAGAGAAGTATGAAGGGGGCAGATTCTCTCATTCTTACTCACCAGCTCTCTCTCTCTCTAACTCTCTTAGTGCTATATCTCCCATGCAGAAGGGTACCCTGTACTTGTTACTACAGCTATGCTACAACACTTGGTGCCAACCGTAGGGACCGCGTAAGAAGCTACGCAAGGGAAGACGCTAGAGAAGGCTGCTACCAGAGTGCTCGTGCCGCGAGCACCCCAGATGTTGCCATATCCTGGGCTATTTCCAGCGGCTACCCCATTGCACCTACAGAGGTGGAGCGGCTTTTCTCATCGCCGGACACCAGGGAGTCAGCCTTCGTGTGTGATGTAGACCAGCTCCGAGCTACAGAGGTGGAGCGGCGTTTCTCGTCACCGGACACTAGAGAGTCAGCCTTAGAGACAGGCTACATCCTCTGCGTGAGATCTTCGTATACATGAGTACCTCGTGGTCGGAGACTTTATCCGACCACTCCGTAGTCGTAAGCACTTAAGACTTCATCTATGACCGTGTTGTAGTCAACTCTTCGCCAACAGATATGACCTTCTTGCGGTCGAGACTTCGTCGACGCTAGTCCCAAGCGTGGGGATGAAGCGCCCGCTCCAAAACCTTCATCCCGCCGCTGACTTCATTGACACCTATCAGAACTTTGGCAATGTCGTCCGACCCCTCAGGATCGAAGCTTCGCCGATGCTCGTCTGACCACCTCGTGGTCGTGACTTTGTTGATGCTCATCTGAGTCATGACTTCGTTGGTCCTCGATCGACTCCTCATGGTTGCATCCTCATCGACGCCTGCCTCCGCTGGACTTCACCGAGCCTCTACCGAACCCTGCACGAACATCGCCTCCACCGGACCTCGCATGGCCTTCGACTTCATCAGCCTCGGCTCCGCTGGACTTCGTGTGGCCTCTGCTGGCCTTGGTCAGACCTCACATGGCCTCCACTGGCCTGCACGCCCTCCGGCCTCCGTCGGTCTCGGCTTTGAACCTCTGACTTCATTAGCCTCAGCTCCGCTGGACTTTGTGTGGCCTCCGCTAGCCTCTGTCGGACCTTGCATGTCCTTCGCTGCCTCCATTAGACATTGTGTTGCCTTCATCGGTCTTCGCACCCTCTGGTCTCCATCAGCCTAGGGTCCGCACCTCCGACTTCATCAGTCTCGGCCCCGCTAGGTATTCTACAACCACTTTGTCATCGTGACTTCATCGTCATCAATTGCCTGACCACCTGGTGCTCGCAGCATCGTAAACCCTTCCTTAGACCATGATGTGGTCGTCAGCCTTGCCACGACCTCCACGAGGTCGTAGGCCCCTTGCACAAATATGCTATGGTTGTGTGCCTTGTTATTACCACCGCATGATCGTACGCCTTTATACAAACACGATAGGGTCATAGGCAAAAACTGACCACTTTGTCATCTAAACCCTTTCTTCGGCCATGATATGGTCGTGAGCCTTGCCATGGCCACTGCGTGATCATATGCCCTTTCTATGAACATGATCTGGTTCTGGGCCTCACCACGGCCACTTCATGATCGTAACACATCTCTCCATCATTTTCCGGCTCGTCTAAGTCCAACACCGGGATCCTCCCGTGACTCTATGAAGTATAAAGTGTCGGGAACTTAGTCGTTCCAGGCAACTCTACGGAGTATAAAAATCGCAAGGTGGTCACGCGCCCCATCGTAATATGCGGAATAAAAGTGCTGGGAACTTAGCCATCACAGACAACTCTACAGAATATAAAAAATCACACGGTGGCCTCGCACCATGACGTACTCTGCGGGGTATAAAATGCTGGGAACTTAGATACTTTATCCGACCGCCTTGTGGCCGAGAACCCATCCGACCATCTCATGGTTGTGACTTCGTCTGACCACCTAGTGGTCGTAGACGCTTCGTTCGACCGTCTCGCGGTCAAGACCCCGTCCAACCACCTCGTGGCCATAGACGCTTCGTCTGACCGCCTCGGTGTTGTGACTCTGTCCGACCGTCTTGCGGTCGAGACTCGTTTGACTGCCTCATAGTCATGACTCCGTCCGACCATCTCGCGATCAATGCCCTGTCCAACCATCTTAAGGTCGTGACTTCGTCCGACCCCCTCGTGGTCGTAGACGCTTCGTCCAACCACCTTGCGGTCGTGACTCCATCTGACCATCTCGCGGTCAAGATCCCGTCCAATTGTCTCATGGTCGTGACTTTGTCGAACCGTCTCGTGGTGGTAACTTCGTCCGACCATCTCGTGGCCGTAGATGCTTTGTCTCGCCGCCGTCTTCTTCGACCGCTAGTCCGAAGGGTGGGGGACGGGCCGCACGCATCAGAGTTTTGTCTCACCGCCGCCTTCGTCGACGCCGAGTCCAAGAGTACAGGATGGAACATGCGCATCAAAGCTTCGTGTCGCCACCACCTCCGTTGAGCATGAGTCTAAAGGGTAGGGGACGGACCGCGTGCTTCAAGGTTTCGTCTCACCACTGCTTTCGTCGACTCAAGTCCAAATGGGACGGGACAGAACACGCGTGTTAGAGTTTCATCTCGCTGTCGCCTTCATCACCCGCGAGTTCAAAGGGTGGAGAACGGGCCGCGCGCATCAGAGTTTTGTCTCGCCACCGCCTTCATCGACGCTAAGTCCGAAGGGTGCGGGACGGAATGTACACGTCAGAGCTTCGTCTCGTCGCCACCTTCGACAACCGTGAGTCCGAAGGATGGGGGATGGACCACGCGCTTCAATGTTTCGTCTCGCCGCCACCTTCATTGACCGTAAGTCCGAATGGTGGGGGATGGGCCGTGCACGTCAGGGCTTCATCTCACTGCCGTCTTCGTCTACCGCGAGTCCGAAGAGTGGGGGACGGACTATGCACAATCAGAGCTTCATCTCGCGGTCGAGACTTCGTCCGACAACCTCGTGGTCGTAAACACTTCGTCTGACTACCTCATGGTCGTTGACATTTAGTCCGATCGTTTCGCGGTAATGACGTCGTCTAACTACATCGTGGTTGTTTACGTTTTGTCCGACCACCTCGCGATCGTGACCTTGTCCGACTACCTCATGGTCGTTAACATTTTATTCGACCGCCTCACGGTCATGACCTCATCCGACCGTCTCGCTGTCATGATCTTGTCCGACCACCTTGTGGTCGTTAACGCTTTGTCTGACTGTCTCGCGGTCATTAACTCTTTGTCCGACTATCTCGCGGTCGTTGACGCTTTGTCTAACTGTTTTGTGGTCGTGACCTCGTTCGACCACTTCATAGTTGTTGACGCTTGGCAAATGAAGGAAAATAAGAAAAAACACCATTATATATTTACGAACAATATAAAAGACCAAAAACAAAAGGTAAAAAAATAAAATTAGAAGTCGACATGTTCTAAATGAGTTCTTCTAAAAAAACTCAAAAGTAAGAAGTCGAAGCCGTTTAGGGCCTGTTTGGAACAGAGGAATTTCACAGGATTTTTACAAGAAACAGTTCAATTCCCGCAGAAATCGGGAAAAATTCTCGCATTCCAAACAGAAGTATTTCCTACAAGAATATGCCCACATTTCGATGCTACAAATGCGAGGGAAGCATCACGGGCAGCGGTTCCCAATGGTGCTTGCTTTCAGGTCACTTCAGACTCATGTGACGCGACAACTATGCTATCTCGGCGGGGTGTGGACTACGATGGCGCGCATGAATGAGTGCCAGTATCACCCATCGCCCATCGCTATGCATACTTGACATTATCGTCTCCCCATAACGCACCGCCATGGGCGCCGCGCCGTGCCTACAAACGCAAGGCCACGGGCATCCCTCGTACTTGCATTAATGGCGACGGAATTAATTAAGGCCCCATGCTCGCGGTATCAATCCCTAATTAATTAGCGATCAGAGATGGACAGGCAGGGAGATAATCAAGCAAGCCAGTGTATACACGCCTGTTACCGCTGCACTAGGTGGCTTTTAAACGTGCTTAATGGTTTTTGATTAAAAATAAATAGTAGTGGCTGAAAAAAATATTTTTTTAAACGAAAGAACGGGTGGTGAAAAAAAATGAGGAAGAGATGCGTACGCGAGATAAAAACAAAAGGAGTGAGATATGTGATGCGCCCGCGACTCCCTGCCTTATCTTCAAAGCTAGAGTGAGAAAGCTAGTTTAGAAAGTCAAATATTTATATTAACTTTTAACATATTAAAACAAAAATTAGGAACAGAAATATGGCCAGGCCGCACAAAGCGTCGACGTCGAGTGATGATGCAGACGCCTACCATTAGCATTAAGAGGAGCTCCCGCTCCACTACTGACCCGGGGGGGGGGGGGGGGGGGGACCGGCCGGCCGTGCCGCGCGCACACATATTTTCTAGTTGCGAACTTGCGATGTCGAAATCGATGGATGGACTCGTGTCCAATTGTGTTGACCTTAGTTGGGATCCAGTTAGTTCGGTTTATTCCTTCCCGGCCGCTGATGTCGCCTGTTTCGCCGATGTGGCTGCCACTAGCTAAGCAAGCTGTCCAGCGAACTGAACTGTGATCGATCTGCTCCAGAGATTGTCGTTTGTGCGCTACTTTACAGTATACTGTAGTATTAGTAGTGCAGTCTGTCGTCAACATGCTTGCGGTTTCAGGCTAGAAAAAACAACCGATCAAACTTGTGGCTCGGCTTGTGTCTGGCTATTGAGCGTGTTGCGACTTGCGAGCCTGGCTCAAGCCTAGTCTGCCCAGCTACCTAGTGCATTCTATCTGGTGGTTGAAACTGTACGAGAGGAGGTTTTATGTTGTTTGGTTCCGAAACAAAATCGAAATTCAAGAAGGATTTGATTTCTTGTTTAACTTTGATTTCTTGTGAATCCTAGCCTAATTCATCATCCATCTTAACCATTCACACCGTGAATCTTCTGCCAAGCCATCCTCTCCGTCCCTCTGCACGCACGCACTATTCACCATTCGAAAATATCGCCGTCATCTAGATCTTTTCGCTGCCGCACCTTCCTATCCCTTCCCGCCACTGCCACACCACAACAAATCGATCAAAGACTGTACCACCTCACCCTTCCCACCCTAACCCCTCTTAATTGCATTGGCCGTGCGTTAGAGCAAATGGCAAAGATCGTCGTCGCCTTTGCTTTTTCCGCCTCCTCTGCTCTCTCATGGCCGACAACCCCGCGCCACAAAAATCTTGCACCCCTAAGCTCACTGTTGCTAGCACAATCCACCGTACACCCCTCATAAATGCCGTAGCCCTTACCTGGACAAAGCACCATCGCCGCCTCACTCCCTACTGCCTCGCCGCCCTCTCTGCACTCTCACTGTACCTCTCTCACAGTCGATCTGATCACTTTTGACCACCATAATGCCATGCCCGAGGCAGCTTGTACCTCCCCTCTGCTAGCCGTACCGCACCCTCCCGCACCTTCCTGACCCCTGCCACGCGCCATCACCGCCTCAGCCCTGCTCATGTGCTGAATAGCCTTCATCGCCCTATTTAAACCCCCGAGCCCCTCCATTTGAAAGCATCGGTGCCCAAGGTGAACCACACACCCCCAATTGAGCCCTCGATCGAAGCATCGCCGATAATCGTCAGAAGACCCCCAAAGTAAGCCAATATTCAACTCTTACTATTTAGTCCTTTTCATTTTGATTGCTTTTGCCTGCAGCTTCTTTATACCCTTAGTAACACTCCCGAAGTAAGCCCCCAGCTTCCTGATTCCCCTGCTGCGCTAGCGGCGCCGCCGCTCGACCATAGAAGGTCATTGTGGACAGCTCGGCTCAGCCATCCCGACTTAAACCTCCACACCCCTAACCTCCCCTATTTCTAGAGATGCTCTATCGCAAATGCTATTGTCCTCTTAACTCGCCGTTAACCCCTGTGCCATTCAAAAGTCTCGATAAGAAAAGACCTCACCGTTGACGCTTGTCTGACTTCCAGCCACTCCCGAGCCCAAAAATAGAATCCTCGTGGCCTAGCTAGAGAACGCATACAACACCATGCATGCATGTTCGCCAGTCCGGTCGAGGTTTCATTCGTTCGTTCGTTGGCCGATGGGGATGACCCGGCCCATGCCCAGGTGCAGTTAGGGACTCTGGGGCGCATCCACTTGAGGCCATGGATGAACACCTTTTTTTTGTAAAACCCTATTATATACTAGGTATATTATATATGTATATTTTTAAGTGGGCCAAATGCTTTATATCAGCAATAGTTTTCGTAGCCCAATCTCTACACCTTACTCTCACTCAGCCCATCAGCCAGCTCAAATCAAAACCCATCCGCCACTCCTCTTTCACTCGAATTGGCACATTCATCCACTCCAACCTAACCCAACAGCTCTTGAACCCTAGGCTCCCTCTCATCTCTTATTCTCTCTCGGTCTCTCCTCATTCCACAAGTTGTCGCAACGCAAGGACAAGATAGGCAACTTGATGACGGGCCGACCAAAGGATAGGGGTGGATCCACTTGAGGTCATGGGGTGTTCATCTGAACACCTAATTTTGTTTTAAAAACACATTTATATACTAGGTATATTATACATGTATATTGCTAAGTAGGCCAAATGCTTCATATCACTAATAGTTTTCGCAGCCCAATTTGTACATCTCCCTCTCACTCCTCAGTCCACCGGTCAGCTCAAATCAAAGCCCATACAATACCCCCCATTCCCTCAAATTGGCTCATTCGGCCACTCCAAGCCAACCTAGCAACTCTTGAACCTTAGGCCCCTCTCTCATCTCTCAATCTCTCTCGGTCTCTACTCGTTCCACAAGCCACCGCAACGCAAGGGCAAGGCAGGCGACGAATCCACTTGAGGTCATTGGTGTTCACTTGAACACCCAATTTTTTTAAAAAAAACCCTACAATATACTAGGTATATTATACATGTACATTGTTACGTAGGCCAAATGCTTCATATCACCAATAGTTTCCGTAGCCCAATCTCTACATCTCCTTCACTCACACTCAGCCACTAGCCAGCTCAATCAAAGTCCATCCGGCGCCCCTCATTCCCTCAAATTGACCCATTCGACCACTGCAACCCAACCCAGCAACTCTTGAACCCTAGGCCCCCTCTCTATCTCTCTCTTTCTCTCGGTCTGTCCTTGATCCACAAGCCGTCGCAATGCAAGGACAGGGCAATTGACCTAGCGGTGACGCGCAGCGCTCGGCAATGTTTGGGGAATGGCCACAGGGAAGGGAAGGAGCACGCGGCACCACGGCTGTGATGGGTGCACCGACACTTGTTGACAACTGCAAGCCAACAACGCCAATCAGCAGTAGGTCGGCAAACTGGCATTGGCAAATCTTTTTTTTTTGTTATTTTGAATCCCGAATTCCCAAATGAGTAGTCTTTTTTTTTGTGTAATTTATATCCTAGAGCTTTGAAAGATGAAGAAGAAGTGTGTAGATTTGAAAACTTTGTGGGATAGAGCTGGAAAGACACCAAAGATAACTTTCACCTTGACTTAAGCAATGCTTTACAAAAGAGAGATCAATATATTGTTAATGCTATTGATACCATTTATTTGATAAAGATCCAATTGTAGTTATTGTGGGAGGACGTTGGATGAAAAAAAATTCTTAAAGACATCACTTCTTTTTGTGTGAAGTATGGCATCAAAGTTACTAAAATAGAATGTTCCTATAAACCGGTTTTAAGATCCAAAAGATTCTTCAAAAAAAGTTAAGAATCTTCGTCGCTTCTGTTTTAAAATGTTTTTAAGTGTTATTAGGCAACTTCAAGAGCTTAATGATATTTTTTATGAGGTAAACACATAATTGCTTCTTTGCATGATGTTAATCAATCCTACTAATTCATTTAGTGCTTATAACAAGAATAACTTGGTTATGCTTGCTCAGTTTTATCCAAAGTATTTCTCAAGCATAGACTTGATGCATCTTCCCTTTCAACTTACACACTTCATTGTTGATATGCATAGAGACAAAGATTTAGTAAAATAAAAAAATCTTGCCAAGCTTTCTATTATGCTTGTTCAAAGAAAGAAGCACCTTCATTATAAAAATTGTTTACAAATTTCTCAAATTGCTGCCAATTATTTCTATAGCAACTATGTTGACAGAGTATTTTCTTCAATGAATTATGTAAAGAATAAGCTAAGAAATAGACTAGGGGAGTAATACTTAACGATTAGTTGGTTACATTTCTTGAACGAAAACTCTTTTTGCAAGTTAAGACGATGACATTATATCCCGCTTCCAAGTCATAATGGAATGTCGAGTTAATTTGTATTTTTTTCTTTTTTCTTTTGTAATTTTTTTAAATTATTTGAGATGTTTTAATATAAATAATTTATATTCTAATTTGTACTATTGTAAACCTTTATATTTTACTAAATAATATTTTTGTAACCTCAAAACATCTATCTGAAAATACGCGCTTCGCCACTGGGTGTAGTGCCCGGCACGGCAATCAGTGGATAGGGAGGAGTTACCGTCCCTTTTTTCACGTACGTGCTGTGCTGGCCCATGGGTGAGCTGTTGTGCATCAGCAAGTGCGGCGATTGGAATCGTCTATCATTGCCCAACCAAGCCATGCGGCGCAGTAGTTGCTACATGCCCTAACCGACCGACCCATCGATCGCATTGCCAGCTCCACGGCTGGACCATCGCGAGCATGGTTCATGATTGAACCGGCAATACCTTCTGACAAGTCACCTAGAATCTTGGGCAGTTCCGTAGCCAAACAAAAAGGAATCTTCAGCAGTTAAATACATATGTACTGGCTGAACAGCATGGGCTAGCAGTGCCGGTGCCGGGCTAGACGATAACGTTGCTGTGCGAGTGCGATGGACACGTTACGGAAGGCCGTGTGTGCCGACCAGCTAGGAGGAGGGACGAGGGCAGCACAGGCACAGCGTATCGGAAAGCCCGGCGCGAGGAGGCACAAGGAGCCCTCTTTTGGATTTCTAGCTGGCTTTTGATTTTTATATGATAATTAGCTTTTAAATACAATATTTTTAAGATAAAATCTATAAATCAATTATAATAGATACCATAATGATTTTATTTATATTAGCTAATATCATACGTGTCTAGCTTCATACTCTTTCATAAACAGTTAAAAGACAAAAGCCACAGTTTAAAAAACAGAGATACAAGATTACACATTGAAAGACGATAGGGAGGGGGAATATAAGGGAGGTGTTCGTGTGTGTGCGCGTCATCCGTAGGTGCGGATGTGGGGCAGGGACAGCGACGCGGAAGAGGTAGTCAGGTCGGGCGGGGGGACTAGAGTACCGGACACCGGAGGTGGGCGCTGTCGTCCTGGTTTAACGCACCCGCGCGTGCGTAGCGCTTTTCGGTACGTTTGATCTAGGACGCGATGGACATCTGACGGAGGTGGAGTGGGAGCGCCCATTTGCCCACTTGCTTCTCGGCCGCGGTGCCTGCCTGCCTGCCGCTCGCTGGCGCACGGCTCGGCGCGGTGAGCGTGCATGTGATGTGAGCAAGCAGCCGAGGAGTTGGACAGGGCAGGGACCCCGCGCGCGCGCCGAGCCGCGTCCGCTCCCGCTCCCCGGCGACGCATCGCACGTTCCGTAAAGGTGGATCGGGCCAGTTGTTGGCGCACGGCTCGGCACGGTGTGTGCGCGTTGGCACTTGGCAGCCGCCGCGGATTTTGATGGGCGAGGAACACCGGGGGGACCCCGTGCCGTACCCGGCTCGCGGCCGACCGTGACCGCATGTGCCGCCAGTGGGTTAAACAGACAAAACTATGGACTGTTGCCGCGTACAAGGAGTCAACGAGAGTGAAATCATTGTGACCTGCGAATTGAATCAATCAAGCACTGCTATAGTAGTGACACCACGGCAAGATCTGAAATGCGATATATGAATGGTACGAGTAATAAAGTTCTTCCAAACTTTATGTCATATCACACACACTAGTATAGTTATACAAACAGTACACGACTGCATGAGTTAGCTCCTGTTCAAAAGGGTTTATTTTAAGTGTTTTTTGGCTGAAAATTACTGTACCTGACGGTGACTTATTTGACGTAATTAATTTTAAAAAAAATAAAAATAGAAAAAACCTGTTAGTCCGTCACGGACAGTACAAACGAATACAGGAAAAAATAGAACTGACAAAAGCTCAAAAAAACCAAAAATCAGAAAAAAAACAAAATTGTTAAATAGTAAAAAATAAGTCAGAAATCAGAAACCCAAGTTCAAACGAGCGGTGCCTTAGAAACACTATCACCATTGTTTAAGGAAAAAACCCCCTACACGTAGCAGTTTTCTATGTGAGTAGATGCACTCACTTACACATGCACGTACACATATGACACTACACACTTGCATCCCACGTGCATTCAATGTATATGTTTGAGATCAGTGGCGAAGCCAGAAATGAAATTGAGGGTGGGCTGAACTATTTATAGGTATAAACTATGTTGACATAAAATTAGTCTTTTACTTTTATAAAATTTTAAATTCATATAAAAATTATAAATTAGATGAAGACAAACAATGAAAAATAGAGAAATAGAAAGTAGGTATCTCGATAATAGAAAGCGCCTTGAGTGCGGAGTAGCGATAAGTCACTTATGTATAAAACATATCAAAATTAGTGATATAATAGAAAATTACGAATGACAATGCAAATTTAAATTATATGAAACATACCAGAATTAAGCTAATTTGAATCATGAGACAATAGAAACAAAAGGCGGCATATTTTTCCACACTCTATCCAATGTTCTTATCATTTACACGGCAGGGGGCTCGGCAACGATGGTGCCTTCGGGCCACGTGCAGGACCACATCATCATGGAGCAGCGGCAGAGGAAGAAGATCAACCAGAGGTTCATCAAGCTCTCCACCGTCATTCCCGAACCCAAGAAGGTTCATATATATCTCACTTTCTTTCTTCTTCTTTAATTTTATGATTTACAGTACTCCTCCTCCTCTTTAATTTTATAATTTACATATATTATTTCACTTTCTTCTTTCTTTGATTGATTGGTTAGCTCTTCTTTAATTTTATGATTTTCACTTCTCCTTCTCCTCCTTCCCGTTGTCATCTTCTTTAATTTCATACTTGTTGTTAATCTTCCCATCAAGAAGAGCTAGTTTTTTTTGTATTTGTTAATCTCTTTTTTTCTCTATATTTTTACTATATATAAAATTGACACCGGGGGAGGTGAGGCTCAAGCCTCACTAAGCACCCCCGGTGGCTACGCCCCTGTTTGAGATGATATAGAGATCTTAGAGCATCTTCAACAGTATGAGCTAGTTACTAGTTCTAAGACAACTTCTCCAATAGTACTAACTTTTAGCATATAGCTCATAACATAAATAATCTCACATGACACTCTCACATAATCTTGGAATGTGTGTATGAGACTAGCTCTTGATTAAAAGATAGTTTTTCTCTCTCTTCTATTAAAATATGAAATAATATGCTTAGAGGCTTAGAGCTAGCTCATAAGTCACTATTGGAGATGCTTCTCCAATAGTGACTTATGAGCTAGCTTTAAGCATATTATTTCATATTTTAATAGAAGAGAGAGAAAAACTATCTCTTGATCAAGAGTTAGTCTCATACACACATTCCAAGATTATATGAGAGTGTCATGTGAGGCTATTTATGTTATGAGCTATGTGCTAAAAGCCAGTACTATTGGAGAAGTTGTCTTAGAGCTAGTAACTAGCTCATATTGTTGGAGATGCTCTTAGAGTCTTATAGAATATAAGCACATGCTTTTACTATTGAATACATATATATATATATATATATATATATATATATATATATATATATATATATATATAAACAGTATATAGAGTACTATTTATATAAACAGTACCACGAAAACCAGGCATCACGGGCTCGAGCCCAAATAGGTGAACTGCTCGTTGGTAGTCACACCAAATCCTCATGTCGCAGTTGATGAGTTGGACAAGTGCGTTTCAAATATTTTTTATTTAGTTCAGAACACAAGGGGATAGAAAGAAGACATGCCTGCTCAAATCAACAAGCTTTTCTTTACGGAAATGACAACGCTTTCACGAAAGAAACGAGCAGGACAGTTTAGCTGTTGCTATCCCTGATCCGCGGCATTTGCAGGATAGGCCCGTCAGGCCATATAGCCTTGTCCTCCATTAGTCCATCCCAAGGTCATATTGGGCCTGATCATTGCTAGACTGAGCTGAACCAAAAACAAACTAGTACTACATGCAACTGTAGAATATGGTCTTAAAAAGGAAGAAAAGAAGAAAGCTAAAGAAATCGAAACATGCGAACCATCTTCCAAAGCAAAACCAAACTAAAACAAGAAGAAAATACACTCCATGACAAGCAAAACCCAAAGTAAAACCACCTACGCCCCAACGTGCATGCCTCACACCATTCAAGTACGTGCATTCCACCAACCCGCAGGGTTTCAAAAAAATCCCGAGTCCTGTCCCCTACAAAACATCACAGATCATTCCAGAAACCTTGCAACATCTCAGTCCACCGACCTGGTCGAGCCGTCAACCATGCTGCGCTACGCAACGCCGCAGCCCTCCCCGCCGATGTCGCCGCTGTGCCCGCCGCTGACGCCCCGCACCCCCGGCGCGTTCTCCGAGCTGCCCCCGCCCTCGCCGTACACCCCCCGGCCCGCGATCACGCTAACCCCGCCCCCGTCCAAGAAGCGCCGCGCGGCCGAGCGCTCCCTCCGCGCCATCCGCGCCGTGCGCGCGCTGTTCCGGTCCCTCCCGATCTTCGCCCCGGCGTGCCGCTTACACGGCGTAATACCGCGGCACGGCGGCGCGTCGCGGATGCACGACGGCCACGTCAGCGGCGCGTCGCGCACGACGGGGACCCTGTTCGGGTACCGCAAGGCGCGGGCGACGCTGGCCGTGCAGGAGACGCCCGGGAGCGTGCCCATCCTGCTGCTGGAGCTCGCCATGCACACGGGCAGGTTCATGCAGGAGATGGGCGCCGAGCACATGCGCGTGGCGCTTGAGTGCGAGAAGAAGCCGCCGGGCGTCGGCGCTGGCATCGGCCGCACACGGCTGCTCGACGAGCCGCTGTGGACGGCGTACGTGAACGGGCGCAAGATCGGGTATGCCGTGCGCCGGGAGCCCACGGAGGACGATCTCACCGTCATGCAGCTGCTGCGCACCGTGTCGGTCGGCGCCGGCGTGCTGCCGACCGACGTCATGGGAGGCGACGGTGCTGAGAGGCAGGAGGCCGGTGACCTCGCGTACATGCGCGCGCACTTTGACCGCGTGGTGGGGTCCCGGGACTCCGAGTCATTCTACATGCTTAACCCTGATGGGAACAATGGGCCGGAGCTTAGCATCTTCTTTATTAGGATATGAATGAAAATTGTGATAGTTTTCCAAGTGGCACTATGCTATATATGGGCCAATGCTCTGTTTTTTTGTGCTTGTGTTTAAGCAATGGCTCAAAGATTAATTTTGCCGTTTTGACTTTTGAACGTATGTACAAGCTTAGATGTCAAGTTTAAGAAATTTATGTTTGTGGAGCTGATTCAGTCAATCAGTGATGAGCTAATATCAAAATACAGCTGAAAAGCAAAATAAATAAATATTTAAAAAAAATTCGAGCTGAACGTATGTATAAGCTTAGATGTCAAGTTTAAGAATTTTATGTGTGTGAAGCTGATTCAGTCAATCAGTTATGCGCTCATATCAAAATACAGCTGAAAAGCAATAAATAAATAAATAATTAAAAAAATTTGGGTTAGATCCGCCGAAGCGGGTAGCCTTAACCGCAATGTGCTGAGGAAAGCCCGAAGGCTGTTCCCGTCCCTGTCAGGGGAGATGCCAACCGTCTCTCCTTTCTACGAACACAACAGCTGAGCACGCGCTGAAGCTTATAAACGAGCTGGTTCCCAGGTAGACTGGCGATATGGTACTAAAACACTGAAATCAACCTTTGCAAGTCTTATGTAAGTACAAATTAGCACAAAGGCTGCCTGGGGTTAAACTGAGTATTACATGTCTGGATACCAATCCGTGTAACAGGGATGCAAATTTTCTAGTCACACAAGGCAAAACTTGGTTGGTTGAAACCGATGAATTATTCATGCCGCCAAAGCTTTTAATCACACCATTATCATTATTCCATAAATGTTGTAAAAATAAACAGTGGTTACTGCCAGTCCATTTTGTACTGTAAGAGAACCGGTACTTTCTTAGCTTCGTTAATGGAATCAATTTTGTTGTTTCTCTTCCTCGCAAAAAAAAAAGTTTTGGAGTTTCTCCAGTAACAATTTTCACCACAAGAATTAAATAGGCCCAGTTCCCCTCCTAACGACCTTACAAGTCCTTCATCCACTCGGCCCATTTTGTTCTCTTGAGGCCTAGTTTGCTTCCCACCAACTTGGGCCATATCGCAATCCTAGAAATATGATGGCCCTATGCGTCTATTTTGATTTGTACTTTTTGGTCTTTCAGACGTGAATTTTGACTTCTATTAGTTGATACTATTTATCAGATCTATCAGTCATAATCAAAAGATGTTAATTATAGTCCAAAAGAATAGAGCCATTGACAGGCTGTAACTACTACTGTGCTTAGAAAAAAGCCTCCTCAGATAAGATTTCCATCGTAAATCCACTCCTGGGCGATTTATTACTCTCTTTCTAGGCGCCTTGGGGAGCACGTCAAAAGGCTATCCACGAAGGTGAATTCCAAAGTCCTTTTTCCACTCATGGCTTTATTAGGGCCTGTTTGGGACTGCTCCGCTCCAAGTTTTCCAGCTCCGCTCCCAACTTCACTAACCAAACAGGTCTAACTCCAAAAACTCCGCTCCAAGAAAAAGGTGGAGCTAGAGGCCAACTCCACGTTTTTTATGGAGCTCCTCAAGGGGTACTCCACAAACAAAGATTTCCAAACTCCTCGTGGAGTTGGTGAAAAATTACCCACCACTGCCATTACACAGTTCCTCTCCCCCTCCCCCCACCCGAGCGCGACTCTTCTGATTTTCTCCGCCCGCCCCCCGCCCCCCACCCGCGCCGCCCCCCTTCTCCGGCCCGTCGCCCTTCCCCCCGCCGCCCCGCCGCCCCTCCCCTGCCGCCCCTCCCCCTCCCCAGATCCCCCGCCGCCCCTCCCCCCTCCCCAGATCCCCCGCCGCCCCGCCGCCCCTCCCCAGCCGCTCTCCTCCGCCCCCACCCGCGCCGCCGCTCTCCTCCGCCCCCCACCCGCGCGCCGCTCTCCTCCCCCCCCATCCGCGCGCCGCTCTCCTCTGCCCCCCACCCGCGCCGTCGCTCTCCTCCGCCCCCACCCGTTCAGTTATTCAGGAGACAGAGACTGAGAGATCGCACACTTTGTAGAATGATCATTTTCTCTTTTTTGGTTATTAGTCAGATTGTAGAATGATTATTTTCTGTTGTTCAGTTATTCAGCAAAAATTAATCTATGTAGAATGAAGTTTACTTGAAGAAACTGAAGTTTACCATGAAGTTGGTGCTAGGGATGGCAATGGGCACAAATTACCCGCGTGCCCGCGGGTAAAAACCCGCTAGGGCGAGGATATGGGTTTCAAGATGTGCCCATGGGTGTGGGTGAGGGTTTATAGTTGAACCCAATGGGTAATATCTGACGGGTACAAAAATCTCGTACCCGTGCCCGCTACACCCGCGTACCCGCTCCAAAGCCCTGACATGTGGGTCCCCCGTGCAACAGTGCAACCAAAATTAGGGCTTCGCCTTTTGCAATTTTATTCCCCTCCCGGCTCCCACCTACCGGCCTCCCTCTCCCTCACCACAGCCGCCAGTGCGCCAGTCCACAGACCTCCGCCCACCACCGAATCACCGATCCACCGCGCACCGCCCGTCCACGCGACGCCGGGGCCGCACGACGGCTCCCCCGCCCCCGCAAGACCGCATCACCGCCCATCCGTGCCAGGCGCGCCCCGCCCCCGCCCGACGGTGCCCCCTCCTGTTCACACGACGCCGGGATCCCGGGCCGCACGTCTGCGCCACAACGAGGCCGCACGACCGCGCCCCCCGCCCGTCGGCGCCACCGCTCGTCCGTGCCCCCGCCCGGCGCCCGTCTACACATCCGTGCCTCCTCCTAGCTCCGCCCGTCCACACCACCGCTCCCCCGTCCGTGTCGCTGTCGGTCTCTGCGTCGCCGCCAGTCAAAGGTATTGATTTTTCTTCCATCTCCTTCCTCCCTACTGCTGATTTGTAGAGTTATGTACTTATGTCCATTAGATCTGCAGATGTATGTATGGTCAGATGTATAATTGTTGATGCATGTTTCCTTGTTCCTACTGAGTAGTTAGCTATTTTGATGTCTGGCGGGTTGTGCCCGCGGGTATGCTGTGCCCGCGGGTGGCGGGTGCGGGTGCACATCTGTACCCGTCGAGGGTAATGGGTGCGGGCGCGGGTGTAGATTTGAGCTGGCGGGTGCGGGTTTCTAAACCCTCTACCCGCGAAAAATGTGCCCGTTGCCACCCCTAGTTGGTGCTAGACATGACAGTAAACTGGAAGGTGTTCATCAGCAGGATGATACCAAAGATGGGAATGAAAAAGAAAAGCATAGTGAGCTTTAAAGGCCATCCAAAAATTGAGCAATGCAGCTTTGAAGGTTTGTTTTTAGTTGAACTGAAAAGTTGATCACTATGTTCTCATACCAATGATATCATTGCCATCAATTGCATTGAGCTTTTACACAAAGATTGACATATATGATAAACGAAGTTCATACATTTACACCGTGTTCTGATGAGCTACTGTGAGAAGTAGATGACACTTGTTACTTACATCAGATTGCTATCGTTATCCTGTAATATTACTTGTTGATACCGAGTCCTATGATCTCTTGTTTATACATACACTGTACAGAGAAGAAATAGTTGAATCGATGTGCACCTGTTTACCTTGGATTCCTTGTTATCTAGATCTGAAGATCATTATCGTTGTGCTGACCATTGTGTTAACATTTTCATTGCTGATCATGTATTTCGTTGGTCTGGCAGACAGCAGCCAGTAGGGCAGCAGGGTTTGGCTTCTCCATCACCACAGGCACAACAAGGTGGACGTCATGGTGGTAGCAGCAGCAGTGGGAGTGGTGGATCCAGTAGGTCCCGTGCAAGGTGGTAGAGAGGAGGTAGCAACAGTAGCAGTCACTGCAAGGGCCGGCACTGTCCGCACCGTTCTTGTTGTAGCGGTGGTTGATGTTAGCTAGCACTTAGAAGAAGTTGTACTTGGAAATCAATGTACTATTATCCATTTGTTACTAGTGCATTTGTAGAACAGGCTATACATGCATAGCCACTAGTGCTTGTTATGTTTGTAATCGTATCTTGTGAAGTTTCAAGAATAAATTGTATTGGAACACTTCATTCGTAGTCATTGTGGTTTAAACTACTCTTTAGTTATCTATGGACAATTATTTGTATTCGAATGATGGACTTTGTTAATTATTTATCATGCACGTTGCAATTTATAGGACAAAAGGATGGAATTATTTGACCAAAATATTTGTTTTTTGGTTTTCTCGAATAAATTAATTGCGATTATAATATTTTACATCATATTTCAATTAGCAACAAAAAAATTCAGTTACATATGCTCCGCAGACATCAAAATATACACCAAACATCATTCAGGGGTACATTAGACCATTCTCAGGAAAACCTCACATTCCTGGAGCTGGAGCTAACTGCGTGCCAAACAGGACCACCTGCTCCAGGAACTCCACAGTGGAGCTGCTCTATGGTGGAGTTGGTGGAGCAGAGCTGAAAAAACTGGAGCGGAGCAGTCCCAAACAGGCCCTTAATCGGCTGTTGGCAGACTTAGAGATGATCAAACCAGCTGGCAATCGCTTGAGCGCCAAGGCGCCGAACGGAACGGAACCGAAGTGGATTACCCCCCCCCCCCAATCAGGTTCCTGGAAGTTGAATGCGGATGCTGCTGTTGCAAGGGGGCAAAGAAAGATGCAGTTGGTGTGGTTGTCGTGACAGCGACGAGCGCTCAGGTGGTCGAGGGAATCACCAACCCGGCTACACTCGAAGCGATAGCGGGGAATGAGGGAGTTTCTCTAGCCCTCGACTGCAACCTAGAAAAGTGCACAAATTGTGTCTGAGTGCCTGCAAGTTATCAATAATCAATTTGAGAAGCCCGAGTTTATGCGATTATAGCGTGATTCTGTGGGAGTCTATGTAACATTCGACAGTGTTTAGAGTTAAAATTAATCAAAATTTAGGATTATTAGATGGTAATTAAACGTACCAGATTCACCCCTACATCCTATAAAATACCCCTAACCTTAACCCTCCCTCTCTCCCACCCTACCCCAGCCCGACCCCGCCGCCTCCCCCACCATGCGCCGCCTCCCTCCTTGCCAACGTCACCGCCTTTGAGGCCGGCGAGCCCCGCAGCGTACCCCCTCCTCCTGCCCCGTCCTCCTCTCTCCCTGCCCCATCCTCTCTACGCTATCCTCTTCCCCGTCGCCCCACCAAACCCTAGCACCCCTGCCCCGCCATTCTTCCCCATCTCCGGTGGTTACCGCCAGGGGCGGACCCACTGGGGGGTCAGCCGGGGCTGGCGCCCCCCTACGGCCGGCCGGCCGCCCCTGGTCGCTCGGAGCTAGTGTGCATGCATGTGCAGAACTTGCGCACAATGCTGCGCAGTAAGGAAATGGCTTGGGTACAGTGTCATAGACCAATCGATGCACGCCCAACATCACTCCTCTAGAACCACACGTGGGCTGGTTGGCAGTACTAACTGTCCTGTGCATTGAAGAAAAAGTCTATGCATGCATGCATATGGTGCAATATTGCATGCTGGCATATACAGGCGTGCATATATCCATACGTTGAGGCAACCACGCCGCACAGCGCCAACACGATGCGGAGGGGCGCTGGCACCCGGCGATCACTTTGATCAATGCTATCCACGTGCACACGATTATACTACTTAGTACTACTTGATTGGATTTGGAGTTTTTGGAGATTAGAGTAATCGATTAGTGTGGCAGATCAACACAGCACGATTCCTGGCCGAGACGCTAGCTAGCGTATTGTGATCAATAAATGCTGTATATGTATCCCAGACACGAGATGGCAGGTTCATATGCCAAGACATATATACACACACACATAAACTAGTTACGTACCCGTGCGTTGCAACGGAACTCATTGAATGTATAGAGAATCGTTACACGCTTAACCGCTCGATGATGATGAGAGACAGACGCAGATCCAGCAGGGGTCAGTCCCCCCTAAATTTTGATCCTGGGTCCGCCACTGGTTACCGCCACTACCACCCACCACCTCTTAAGAGCCAGTCCGGTCCTTGCCCCCTGCCGTCGACCCTGCCCAACATCCTCCTCCTCACCCATGGCCGAGGCGGCGCCGCCGCCTTGCTGTCCCGCCACCTCCGTCTCCTACCGTCGGTCCGTAGCCGCCCCAGCTACCTTCTAAGCTCGAAGGGGCTCGGGTGAACTCTAATTTTAACAATAAACCTGAGCTCTAATCCCACAGGGCGGCAGCACACGAAGATGACGGCATCACCGGAGAGGAGGAAGATGTCGGCGGCAAAGACGGCGCACGAATCTCCACAAAGATCAAACTATTAGAAATTTACATGATTTCTCTCAAAAAAAATTGTCGAATGTTGTATGGGCGCCCGGCCGGTGTTCCTGGTAGGTAGGGCCGCCTGAGTTCCTGAATGTACGCTTGATAATTAAGCAATAAAGCCCTACCTTCCCTTAAAAAAAAAACCTACTGTGTGCTCTAATGGTTGCATGGACTCAGTGTAAGTTGCAGCTACTGCACGCACCTACGCTCGTCGATAAATACCTGGCTCCTCCACGCCATGTCATGGAAACAACAGCGAAAACTGACGCCCTACCCCCTCCCTCTTGTTGTAGAAATTTCTACGAGGAACAATGGTGGAGGAGCGCGACGAGAGAGTGCGTCGAATTGGCATGAGCGATTCCAGGGTGAGATCAGATCTCATGGGAATGAGACGAATCGGGAGTTTAAGCTGAAGGCTTACCAACAAACGTCGCTTATCGAACGTATATGCATCGAAGAAAAGAAAAGGCGACGCATGCATGCTGATTTGTAGACGATGTACATCGTGGATGCATATGCAGGTGTGAGCGATTCCTACTAGTAAGCACGGTACTTCGCCGAGAGAATCTCTACGAGGGCATCTTCAATGGTCTGAGTCAGCTAGCTATATACATGTACACATCAGCATATATTCTATGTGGAGGAAAGAGAGTATGCAAAAAAAATCGAGCCAGCTCTTCCTTAAGCACTAGTCTATAACGCCAAACGAGGCAGCCTCTATAAATTCTGTGTGTGCATGTAAGTATCAAATAGCTATCCTTATAGATAGTTCTTTAGAATGCTAGCTTTAGTGTATACTATATAGATGATGTGGAAGTCTTATAGTTAGTTGCTAGGTATAACCATTGGAGATGCCCTGAATAGCGATGATTCTGTAAATTTGTGAGAATTAAATAGACCGGTTGGTGTGCCAAGGAATCTGAGCGAGATCTCTCTCTTCATGTTTCTGGACTCCGGTCACCCTCCCATGATGATCGGTGTCTCCGTGTTTCTAAGATCGCATATAAGTCAGTTTTTTTTAAAAAAAGAATGGCATATAGTAATAGACTGTGATAATGCGCTATTATTGATTTTCTTGTGTTAATTATGAGTTGTTACAGAAGATCCAAAAGTATATACGCAATTAATGTTGGCATGCATGCATACGGCCACAGGGTAAAAGAACCCAACCTTAATATTTGTTAGCTCTAATGCATAACTAGAAATATATGTAGGGTCTAGCGCTATGAATTCTTGTATCTTAATGGTTTTTATGTGGCTTCTTGCATAGCGATGCCTTTTTTATTTGGCAAAATAGTGTGGATTTTCTAATTTGGGTGTTGATAAACATCACCCGAATGTTTACTTCCTAATTATCATCTAAATTTATGACCATTGGATTAGAGATCCAACGGCCACGAATTCCCTCTCCAAAAAATCTCTCCTCAAAAAAGGGGTCATTAGATCTATATTCTAATGATCCTAACTTTAGATGATTATTAGGAAGAAAATATCCAGACGGTGTCTCGATATAGTCTTCTAATTATCTATAGACCCCACTACACGCAACGTGGTTCTATCAGCAATTGCAACAATGTGCAAGATATATCAGGCCTGTTCTTTTTTAGATTTTGGCTCCGGCTTTTGGCTTTTCTACAGTAACTAGCTTTTAAACGGAGTGTCTTTTTAAGATGGGGTCTACTAGTTAATTGTAGTATATACTGTACCAACTTCATTTATATCGGCAAAAGCCGCACGTAAGTTTCAAGTACTCTGTAATCTCTTACAAAAACAATTAAAAACCATAAATCACAGCTAAAAATCATAAGTTGTAGCTAAAAAAGATCAGGCCCATCATCTCTTGATGGCAACTTTACTAGTGTACAGGTACAGCTCGTCCACTAGTAAGATAGCTAGCTGGCTGGTGAATCTGAATCACTAGAGACCTACCTCACGCACGTGCACAATGGCTACACCCTTAGGAGCCCCGTCCACCCTAACTTGTCCTCGCTTCATCATACCTTTCTACGAGTTCGTGATTATAACACCATATGATTAAAATATTCACTGATAATCTAACCCACCCTTAGGATAAAGATGATTGGCATCAAGCAGCCCCACCCACCCTAACTCGTCCACGCTTCATCGTACCTTCCTACGAGTTCGTGATTATAACACCATGTGGTTAAATATTCACTGATAATCTAACCCACCCATAGGTAGGCACGCACATATAGTACTTTACTTAGGCTTTTGTCCAAAAAGGTTAATCTAGAAATACTACAATTTAAACTAACAAACATTATATGCTAGTAAAACTCAACATAAATTGATAATGTGATACTAAAGGATAGAGTATTATAGCGGCGCCACCACCGTAGCCGTCCATCCCTCCCTCTATAGCTGGATCCCCATGAACCCCTCTCTAATCCTGGTGCACTCTAACCCTAACCCCGCCACCTTGCCAGAGAAAGCCCCGTCCTCGCCAGAGGAAAGTGGTCGCGTGTTAAACCTATATATCGAGCGTGCACGCACTGAATAGTTTTTGCCTATATATCAGGATGGAAAGTCTTAATTATGAATGGAAAGTCTCAATCATAAATGGAATGGAACCTGGACACCATGATGCTTGCCTTGTTTCGAAAGATTTGCAAGGGGAAGGAATGGTGAGGAGGGCGAGGGTGCATGCACGTTGGATGGCTCTGGTGGTCGGCAGATAATAGGAATAGGATGCATCGGGAATTTGAGCAGAACATGGAGCTTAGGGCACGTTCATGCACCGGCGTCCAAGTCGCCTCGGGCTGTTGCACGCCGCCTGGCCGGCCGCCCGGCCGGTGCAACTGCGAGCAAGGGATCTCCGGTGAAGATACATATTGGATGCTTGTTGTAGGGTGCGGAGTACAGCTGCTTGCAATGTTTTCTAGTTGTACACCTTTGTTTGAACAAAAAAAGAAACACCTAATTAATGATGCACCTATATTCGTTCCTTTCTTCGATAGAAGGTGGATGAATGCATAGAAGAAGGTCGATGCATGCAAAGAATGGGGGAGGAAGGCGGCGAGGCGACGGGGAAACATGGATCTGCGTCTTCTGATATCTTTTTCTTCTTTTCTTTCTCTCTCTCTGCTGATTGAAGAGGGGAAAAGGCCTACATGAAACCACCTGTTGTGCAGTAACTGCTAGGAAACAACGGAGGTCAGGACGAAATCCCCCCGTTACTGAAATCTTTCAAACTATTCATAGAGTGCAGGCCGAAATTTTCTTTTGAGAAATTTAGAAGAACGACAATAAGCGCTAGGTCATCCGCTCACTTAACGCGGCAAAAGAAGAAAAGGAGGATCAAGTGACAGCAACAAAAAATCACAATCGTGACGAATTCTGACGAAACCCCAGTACAAAGCTATTACTTGTTCGTTTTACGGCCGCGGATTGTCCACTATTAGCCAATATTACAACAAAATTTTCATCTTTGACTTAATAAAGAGTAACTCTTCTTCGGTCACCTTTTTCCACACGCCACCAACTAGTAATCTACCCTTCAAAGGAAAGGTCAGCGCTGGCATATCAGAAATCCCGCATTCAGGTGACGATCTTGATATTTCCGGAATGCTTCCATCATCCAGCAGCTTCTCGGGGTGATCATCATGCTCAAAATTTATATGTTCCAATGTGTTATCCTTCAACTCATGGTCAATGACATCAAGGGCAGGAAGAACAGCAGTTGAACTAAACGAACAAGGTATCATTCCTATTGGACAGGGGGTCCAAGACTTTGTTATAGACCATCTATTACATTTCTCTGGGGTCCTGGTGCTGAACGATCCCTCGGTGCCATTTTCTGCTAAACATGCATTATTCCGTTCCTTCAACTGCAACTTGAACATTTCCAGCCTCTCTGCTGCCTTTTCAACTGTTTCTTGTTCCTTGGGTATGATTCTGGATTCAGGGAGGGTAGAACCTTTACCCGACCTTTCCAGGGATAACACAGGAAGCTTCCTCAGTTTCTCCTTCACGTTATTATCGCTGGCCATCTCAATCAGCAGTAGTACTGCATCTATGATACATCTTTCACCTATAATGGACAAACTCAAGCACTTCTGCAGAAGTTTTGCAAGACAAAAATGAGGGATCGCATTCCTGTCTGAAGACAGTACTCCTATCTCATGGACAAGTCCAATACAGCCTGAATCCTTTAATTCTTTTATGTTTGTGACAAGCCATAGAACCAGGGAACATAAGTTTTTCATTTTTGATGGCTCAGCTGGCAGGCATGCATATGATTCACCTATAAATATAACAAAAAGTATAAGGCCAGAGACATAGCTGTGCAAATACAACTCTACAAGAGCCCTAAAATGGAAATACTAGCATCAAGTCTGGACAATGAAATAATACATGACAATTCTTCCGTTTCAAGATTGTGATTTGTGAAGCAATACATGAGATGAATTATAGGAAATAAGGTCTCAGAAAAGGGTAGAAAATTGAAAATAGAACACTCGACTATAAGAGCAGTACCTTTGTTTTTGAGACCATCCCTGGTGTCAATCATTTCAATTGCTGACTTTAGTATGCCAAGCAGCAATCTTGGTTCTTTTTCTGATAATTTTGTTATGATAGTTTTAATACCGCTATTTGATATTTGATTTTGAACATCAGATGAGTTATTTACATCCAAACTATCAGTTTGATGCACACCACTGTTTTCAGAGGATTCTGGGGCATCGAGTTGGAAATAATCCAATAGAACAGAGACAACCTCAGAGGGACATGCATGGTAATGTCGACATACATAATTTATGTTGGAAATCAGTTTGTTGGAACCTGCAATTTACAAGTAACCCAGTCAACACCGAGATATCTTGGTCATAAAGATATATTCCTTTGAAAGACGATTATAAATATCAATGATATAACTTTATCCATCTGTCATAAATACTACAAGAGAATTGCTATTAATGTCAGGATAAGATGGTAACAATCAAACTAATTCAAGAATATTCACGAACCAGATCATTAGATGGTAGCAAACAAATATGACACAGTTACTAGTATATGCAATAATTTTGTGCAGTTCAGATCAATGGAAGAGATAAGCAATAGTAGTGTTATTTGCACATCTTAAAGTATAAGCCTACAAGTTTCTTGGCATAAAGCAAAAAAAGCATATATCAATCATCTTTCTTATAATGTACAGACCAAAGCAGCACATCTTTAAGGAAATGAAATCAACATAATCAGCAATTGTACCATGCCTGAGTTTAGCACTGCATTCCATGCGATTGAAATTCAGTTGTACCATTTACTCTTTGACATATAATGATTGATTAATCATAGAATGGGGATCACATTTGTCTTTATTTCCTTGAAGTTACATTTTATAGAATGGGTATCACATTTGTCTTTATTTCCTTAAAGTTACATTTTCTTGTGAAAATGGCAGGGCATGAACTTCCTAATTCGTTGAAGCAAACTTGCAAAATGTGGCAAACAAAATCTACCTAAAACAGCAAAACTGATAAGTGATAAGAGCCTAGTACTATTGGCAACTTACTATTCATACATAAGGCCAACCAGAAAATTCTGGATACCAATCAGGAGTTGGTCAGAGCGCTAGTAATCAAGAGAACGTCATTTTTCTTATTGTTCACAGATAAATCTTAGGGCAAACCCAGGTTGAGAAAATCTATCTGACAATCCAAGTCCCAAAGAAACAGAACAAACCCAGGTGTAAGCTCAATCACAGTTATTACTATAAGCTGATGATACTCACGTTTCCTTTTGGAACCTGATTTTGCTTTTTTTGAATCTTTGCTCTTCAGAAATTGATCGATCTCATGCAATCTTGACCTTATTTCTACTTGAGCATCAGGAATAGCATTATTCTGGGAATCCCAGTAAATACACTTTAACCAATCAAATGCCTGAAAGTAATCTTAATTAGTGAAATATTGGGGCAAGAAACACTGAAAAAAACTTATAAACAACTAAAAAAATTACGTTCTTTATAACCAAAAGCCAACAGTCAATAACAAATAAAAACAACTAGCTATCAAGAGGTCTTAGAAATGCTAATCAATTCACTATACCTTAATGGCTGCCAAACGTAGCAGCCGCAGGGAGGGAAGACTGCGATGGGAACTTTCTACATGCAATAGATAATTTTATTAGGGCTCAATTACAATGGTGCGCTTCAAAGCTAGATGCAACAGACAAAAAATTCTAACCATGACGAATGTCGACCAGAACTCGTGGTAGTCCAACAGCCGCAGCAAATTCAGCTATTGAATGACCAGTTTTCTTATTTGTGTTCTCCACAAAACCATTTACAAGCCTGGAAACAAGAAAAAAGAAAGGTATAAAAGAATTGTGTATTCTGTTTGGTAAAAATTTAACTCAAGTAGCAGTTGTACATTAAGAGTCTAGGATAGATACACCCACAAAAAATGAAGCCTCATACTTAGTCAGCACATACTGTTAAAATCTTTTCCAGATCATGCAATGATACTTTCAATTTTCAATGTGATCAGTCATTCAGCTCTGCAATGTACAAAGGGCACTTTTCTGCCACTCAAATGCAGCAGAAATAAAAGAATGAATTCTCAGTAATATATGCATATTGCACCATGGTACTACTAACTACCTGTTGGCAACTTGGTGCTTATTTGAGCACCCTTTTCACCCTGGCACAGAGCTGGCCCTGGCAATGCATCACTAATATGAATAGTACCAGTCAAACAACATATGTAATATGAAGAGTACCAGTCAAACAACATATGGCAGTTTAAATCAAATCTAAAGGCTAAAGCAGAGAAACAGTAAGCAAAGACCCACAACATATTGGCACCTTAAGTTAGTTATATTATCTAGTTCAATTTACATTACCCACAGGTTGAGCTCTTAATGAATTCCTAAAAGAAAACTATATGTTCTTCTATCAAAATCTGAAATCTCCCGTTCAAGGAAATTCAGTGGACCACATGAATATCAACACAGTTTAGATACCATCAATGCACAAACACTAACTTATATTCCTAAACCGCTGTGCAGTCCTCTTTGCACAATAAGCTGCGGCTTGCATCTGAATCCACCCAATAAAAGAGGCGTTTTACCTTCAGCAACATGATAATGCCACGAACCCATTCTACTCCCTTTGCAATTTCAGAGTTTTGCCCATGTATCACACATGACTACATAAGATGAAAATTTCACCAGAAGTCTCCTCACCTCATGATTGCCATACTGTACAGCATCGCGAGCATCTCCTCCGACTCCAGCGTATCATCCTCAGCCATTCCACTCCTAGAGAAAAAAAAATCGCATACAACGCCACCCCTAGTCCCAAACTGCACAGCCACACAAAAAAAAAAAAGAAGAAGAAAAGGATGGAACTTTTCACCAAGGGAAGTACCGGAAGAAGGGATCCCGCAGCTGTATCTCAACAAAGGCGGCGGTCACGTCCACGGGGATCAGGAGAGGGCCCCTGCTCCGCCACGCCGCGATCTGAACCAACAAAACACTCAAAATTTACACCCCATTGCTACAATTTTGGAGCCTTCTCCGGTTTTCGGGAAGAGGATATTACCCTGCGAAGAGCGGCGGCGGGGAAGGGGGAGAAGAGGCCGTCGCGGACGAAGCGCCACTCGGCCCAGCTCGACCATGGCACCAGCCTCCGGTCGGTGGAGAGTCCGCCGGCGCCGCCATGGAAGACGGTCGCTTCCGCCTCCGCCTCCGCCGCCTCCATGGGAGCCAAGCCAAGCGGCAATCTAAACCCTACTAAACCCAGCAGGTCCTAGTGGGGTTGCGCCGTTTTGCATGAGGAAAGAGCATGACTCACTGCCAAGGTGGGACCAGGATGTATGTATGGTAGCGGCAGGGTGTTTTTTGCAATTTAGCCAGGGGAGTTGAGGTGCGCATCCCTCCGGCCACCCTCCGGTATATGGCCTCGCTGGTCACCTCGCCGGAGGATAGGCGGGCAGGCGGACCGGCCGGCGCCACCGCTTCCTCCTTCTGCTGCCCACATTGTCCGCTTCACCCTGTCCAACACCAACAAGTGAGTACCCTAACCCCCTGCACCCCAACCAAAATTGCAGTTTCCATTCGTGTTCATGTTATGAATTTTATATTGAGATGGTAAATTTACACTATTGGAGTGAAATAGTCACAATATGGAGTAATTTCGACCAAATTGTTGCTGCAATTTTGGGGCTAAATTCTGATAGGCTTGATCTGGAAACATGCTAGATTGGACGAAGTATGGCCAAAGGGGGTGCTCCCATGCTTATAAAGGGCTTGAGATCTAATTTTGCTTTAGCTAGACTTTATGATTGAAGGAGATGGAACTGCAAGAGATTACCTATAGTTATAGTTCTCCCAGGCCAAATACATTTTAAAACTTAAAGCTTGTTGCATAAAGTGGCATTACCTCAATTAGCCCATGTACTGTTCAAAACTGATAAATAGAAGGTAGTGATGATTCAGCCGATTAAGTATGCTGTACGTTGTAGCTCTTAGCATTAGCAAAAGTTATCTTTCGTACTGTGCAGCTGGACTGTTCTCTATTGTTTCGTTTTAATGGATATATTATAGTTCTGCAAAGAAGATCTCTACAATTTCATACTATTGTACTGCTCTGCTAACTACACCTCAGGATTTTAGCAATCCTATCATCATGGTTTTTCTCATATTTTTGTAGTTTCTGTTACACTATTGCATTTACAGGTGGTCATTAACTAGCAGTTAACTATCACCAAGCTGCCTAGAGATTTGCCAGAGCAAATTTGCAGCTTGATTTTTATGTTTTGAGGGTCTAGTTTCTTTTATTCGTGCTAATTTGATTAACTAGCCTATTAGTGTTGAGATATAAACTAGAAACTGTGAGGAAAGATCTAAGATAAACACTTAATATTACCATAGCTCATGAAAAGTTCATGCTCTCATCAGTTTACGTATGTTACTGCAGTTGCTACAGAAATATTAGCTTTTTATTGAGAGCAACATTAAAAGAGAGATGATTGCAGCGTCAATATCACTATGAGAAAATGTCTCACCTTCTATATCAGCTAAGGCACAATAACATCTCCATCGATCTCAATGTCTCTGATGTGAGCTATGAGCTATCTTGACTCGATCCTGCTCTCCTTCTTGGCATCGTTGCTTAATTTGTGGGCATTGTTTGATGTAAAGCTCCTTGAGCCCCCTGGGCAGGCCTTCTTCTGGCAAGCTTTCAATCTCAGGACAGTTGCAAATGAGTAGTGTTTCAAGTGAGGAGACTTCATACAAACTAGAAGGCAAACATTGGAGGTCATCGCTGTTAAGGGTATTTAAGTCTTTTCCTATTGTCTAGGGTTTATGTGTGTGTGTCTTGTTCTCTATATAAAGCCCTCTTAGGGCTGTGCAATATATACATCCATTCCTATCGTACATGGTATCAGAGTAAGGATTCCAAACCTAGCTCCTCCACTGCCGGATCCGTGCTGCTGCCCCCGGGAGGAGCTTATCCCGGGGGCGGCCATCCACGCCGGCCGGTCGCCACTGGCCATCGTCTCCTCCCCCCGGCGCCGCCGCGTCTTCCACTGCATCTTCGGCTGCCGCCGCCTCTTCGGGCGGCCACCTGCTTCCGCTTCTCGCCTCAGATCTAGCCGTCGCCGGGCTCTCCTTGGGCCGCCGCCGCCTCCCAGCCGCCGTGCTCGCGCCTCCGCGCCCGCAGCCCACCCCCGCCCAGATCCGGGCTCCTCTGCGCCGGATCCGCCCGCCTCCTTCGCGCCGTCGCTGGCCTGCGCCAGATCTGCGTCAATCTGGGCCGGATCTGTCGTCTTCGTCGCCGTCCGGGCCAGATCCGAGCGTCTTCCGTGCCGCCGGCCCACACTCGCGTCGGTGGCCCACTCCGCGCCCACCGCCCGTTGGATCTGGCTGCGCCGTCGCCCGAGCCGCCGCCTCCCGGTCGCCACGCCCGCGCCGCCGCCTCCCAGCCGCCCCGCCCGCGCCGCCGCCTCCCGGCCGCCGCGCCCGCTCCGCCGCCTTCGGACGCTGCCACCGCCGGACGACGGGCTGCGCCACCTCCTCCTCCCGGCCTCTACGCCGCCTCCCGGGTCCGCGCCCGCGAGAGAGACGGGAGGGCGAGTGAGGGAGCGCGCTTGCGCGTGGAGAAAGAGGGAGGGAGTGTGCGGTGTCGGGTGTGGAGAGAGAGAGAGGAGGGGATCTTTTGATGGCTGCTAGTATTAGTGTTCCTTTTAGTGAGTTTTCAGTTAGTCATGAGTCAGTCTTCGAGTCTTCCGTTGCGTCCATTCTAAGTCTATAGTATCTTTATCAGTCCGTCAAAGCCATACGCGTACACACAAATTTCTGATCAATCAGCCGACTTCTTGCTAGCCACGGTCCATCCTCTTGGATGGCGTGGTCCTCTCCTTCCTTTTCGCATAGTCGCAGCCGTCGCTCTTCTTTGAGTCACTGCAGATCGTAGAAGTCTTCATGATGCCGCCGCTTTTCTCTTTGAGCCACCGCCCCGAGTTTCTACGGCCGCCGCGCTTCTTCTGCATCGCGCCTCCGTTGCGCTTCTTGTGCACAGCGCCGCCGCCATCTCGGGCTTTGATCTGTACTACTATGCTTCTATCTTCCTCTTCGGCTTGATTGTAAAGGGTATTTGTGTCTTTTCTGTTTTAGTGTCAATCCTTCCAAATGCAATGCTATTGCATACGCTTTGCATTTGAGGGGGGGTGTGAAGGGTATTTAGGTCTTTTCCTATTATCTAGGGTTTATGTGTGTGTGTCTTGTACTCTATATAAAGCCCTCTTAGGGCTGTGCAATATATACATCCATTCCTATCTTACAATCGCAGCATGATATCTCCAAGAATTGAAGTGTGTGAGGTAAACCCACCTGCTGGAAAGTTATTGATATTAGGGCAGTCGACAATTTCAAAATGCCTAAAACGAGGAATGTATCTTAGGCCACCAGGCAGTCGGCAATTTCAAAATGCCTGAGACGAGGAAGGTATCTTAGGCCGTTTAGAAGCACACATGCTAATGGAGAGCATGACTTTAGATGGATATCTTCAATTGAAATGGGAAGCAAGCCTCCCTCCAGTGCTGTCCAAGGCACCAGCCAAGGGCACTTGTAGATGTGCAGGCTCCGAAGTGATATAAGTGGATGGAAGCACTCCTCTGGCAGCGAAACAAGCCCTTCACAATGGGCTATTGTTAGACTCTCGAGAGCTGCCAGTTTGTGTGCAAGCAAGCCTACACACAGAGATGTTAGATTCGGGCAATCATTGATGTATAGTGATGTTAGAGAAGATGGACAGGTTTCATTTTGAATGTCTGGAAGTGACTCGAGTCCTGATTCATATATCCTCAGTGTTGTCAGTGTTGATGGAAGAGGGGGTAACTTCTTCAGCTGTGGGCACTTGATGAGACCAAGTTCAGTTAATTGGGGAAACAACTGATCAGCAACTTCAAAAATACACACTCTCAGATTTGGCATGTCTTCCAATAGAAGCTCTTCTAAAGCTGGAAAGCATTTTGGTTGGCCAAATCCTGTGAACTCGCGTCTGAGTTGTGTCACCTTAGTTGCTCCTGCTATATCGAGATTTTTGAGAAAGGGAATCTGGCCTAAAGGCGGAAGCGCCGTGCTTCTGCAGTTGCATATATGAATGGTTTGCAGATTGGGAAGAAAGGTACTGTCCAGCCAGCTTGGGAACCTCACCCCTGGGAACCCTTTGATCATTAACTCCTTGAGATCGAGATGTGGTTGAAGGCCTTCTAGAACTTCTTGCTGCTCTGAAGGAGTGACTTTGCAGTCCTCATCCCATATAAGGTTTAGAGTTCGAAGATATTCTTTGGTTTTCAACTTTGCACAAATTGCATCGTCCATCAGCTACATTGTTGAGGCCACGAATGGACAGTTGTCCTTGCAGCTGATCCATGTTCCTTAACTTCATGATGTTATGTCCTAGGTGCTTCCTGACAACAAACTTTTCTTCCTGTAGGCAGATCAAACTTCCAATTCCAGGTATTCTGGACAGTAGCCTTGTGCTTGCCTCTAAGTGGCGTAGGTTAGTAAGCTTAGTAATGCCTTGGGGGCATTTCCCTTAGTGAATTGTAGTCACTCAGCTTCAATATTTGCATGTTATAGAGCTTAACAATAGATGTTGGTAGTGTTTTGATTTCAGTGCTAGTGAGATCTAGGAAGCGAAGTTGTTTCAGATTCCCTATAGATTCTGGTAATTCTTTAAGACCTTCCGTGCATATCAAGAACTCTAGAAATTGAAGCTTTATAAAGACACCATCAGGCAACTGAGTCATCTTAGACTTGTATCCATGCATAATAATTAGTGTCCTTAACTTCCTAAACCCATATAGTGGATCAAAGTGCATGCACCTGGCATCCCTGCATTGAAATGAAAGAGGACGAATCTTGATGGCATTGTCATCTCTTCTCCCGTACTCAAATTGATCGCAGTCTTCCATGGAGATAGATTTAGCAAGGTCATGCATCGCATCATGCATCACGTAGTTCTCCTTGTAGGACTGAAAGAAAAACCTGCTTAGTAGCTCATTAAAGTATGCATTTCCAGTATCTTCCGGTCTCTTCTTTCTAGATTACCTGATGAAACCAAGTGCAAGCCAAATCTTAACCAACTTCTCTCTCCTGAATATTATATAATCTTTGGGATATACAGAACAGAATGCGAAGCACTGCTTGAGATGTGGTGGTAAATGATTGTAGCTTAGCCGTAGAGCTGGCAATACGTTATTTCTGTCTGCTGGTAGCTCCCATATGTCATTTCTTAGTATATCCTTCCACTCCTCTTCATCTGCTTTGCAAAAGAGAAGGCTCCCTAATGCCTTCGTTGCAAGAGGCAATCCCTTCAGCTTCTTTACAATTTCCCTGCCTATCATCTCAAACTGTGGATATGTGCTGCAATCACCATCTCTGGATGCATGGCTCTTGAATACAGAGTACAGATCGTCTGTCATCATCTGATAGTTGCTGTAACCTGTAGGACTCTTTCCCTCCCATGATTCTGCCAACATTCTCATTTCGTGATGTTACCACTATCTTGCTTCCAAACCCTCCCAAAATTAAGGCTGCTCTATAACTGAGCCATTTATCGCGGTCTTCATTCCAGACATCATCCAAGACAAGAAAGTACCTCTTGCCCCGCAATACTCCAGAGAGTGTCTCCTGTAGCATATTCATGTTAGTGCTAGCAAAGGATTGGTCATAGGCAGCGGCCTCAAGAATTTCTTGTGTTAGTTTTCTGTCATCGAAACTTTCAGACACGCACACCCATATCCTCATTCAAAGTGTTCTTTCGCTCTGTCATCATGGTACACCATCTGCATAAGAGTGGTCTCTTACCAAGCCCCCCCCCCCCCCCCCCCCCGGCGGCAACCCTGGCAACAACTGTTGACACAAACATTGCAGGAACTATGAACTATGCCCATTGTCAGAGAGCACCATCCTCACCATTTCCTCTCTGTCTCCCTCCCTACCAAATACAGCTGAACTATCTACAGGAGAACTAGACTGTGGTCGCTCTGAGGTCTCATGCGTGTTCATTTCACCTAACACCTGGAGCCCAATGGTGTCCATTCTTTCGCAATCTTATCTAACCTCTTCAGTCTGCTGCTAATCTTATGTTTTATCCTGCACTGGTACAGATTCCTACACAAGGAGGAAGGAGAACTGACACTTGCCTTTGTGGGAAGTTTCATCTGCCTTTGCTTCAGAAAAATACCTTTGGCTAAATGTGTCAAAATTCATATAATTTGATATATCTCCCATAACATGATGCAAGATTGTATCTATTTTTATGTGCTAAAAATGTGTCAAAATTTTCATTGCCAAAATTTCAAGGATCAATTCTTTCAAATTCTTCATGGCATATAAAGGATTCTTGATGGTCACCGATGACCTCCTGCAAGGCTTACAGAAATGCAACTGTCTTGGTTCTCTGGCTATGGTTCACGCAGAGGATGGGGATGCTGTTGCTGATGCACAGCAGCGGATGATTGATCTTGGGATAACTGGTCCAGAAGGGCATGCTCTCTCAAGACCTCCAATTGTAATTCCAAGTTGAACCTTCTCTTTTACTGTTATGCTCCTTTGTCATTATATGTCCAAGTTTTTTTACAATAATTAAGTCACTGCAGTTAGATATATCATGAATTTTTGTGCTTTCCTCTCACAGGAAGGTAATGAATAGTCAGTTTTTTCTTATTATCTGCAGTTGGAAGGAGAAGCAACATCCCAAGCAATTCGCTTAGCAAAGTTCATCAATACACCGCTGTATCTTGTTCATGTGATGAGCATTGGTGCTAAAAGAGAAGGTCAACTGCCTTACCTTTTTAGTTCCAAACAAGTTCTTCATGCAAACAAACAAGTCAGACCTCTTTTACGAACATGTAGTTTCACAACATGAATAGACAGGCCCCTAGAAAGATGCATCCATTGGCTAGTTTCTACTTTGTAGTCCTAGACCAGAGTTCCACAGGTTTGGCTGCTTTCAAACAGCCTGCTGGTGCTGGGGCCAGTGAACTGGACTGTCCCATTCGATTGATCATGTCCCAAATATCGAAGTTGATTTAATTTTGGAAGCATTTCTAAAAGTTGACAAACAAAGCGTAAGTTGATGTAAACTCAAACTTTACAGGGCAGAGAGTCATCGGTGAACCTGTGGTTTCTGGGCTAGTCCTTTATGATTCTTGCCTTTGGGATCCTGACTTCGCAACTGCTTCAATGTACACAAAAACACAAACCCAATAATATATTTATGTAATTATGATTCCTTTTATCTCATATGATGCTTCTAGGTATGTGATGAGTCCTCCAATCCGGGATGCAGGGCACAGTAAAGCACTTCAAGCTGCTCTTTCATCAGGAATTGTACAGGTGATGCACTTGTGTCATCCTAATTTCCTAAAGTTGCAGATTCCTTAACATATTTCTTTTGCTTCTTTAGAGAGAATTGGAGATGAGTTGGCAAACAATAATGGCATATTATTTGCTAAAAGCAATTTGTGCATTGCCTACTTGTATAAGCATCTAAATGTTCTTTGTTTCTATGCAGCTTGTAGGAACTGATCATTGCACCTTCAACTCCACACAGAAAGCTTTCAGCTCTGATGATTTCAGAAAGATTCCCTATGGTGTAAATGGCAATCCTTAGGGCTAGTGAGTATTAGTGCTAATAGTTAAATATAAAATGTAACTGTAGGTTCTATAACGATTCCTGTTCTGTGTGAATAAAAGCTGGCTAAGACATCTCTCTTAAATACTTGAACCAGGAATTGAGGAAAGGACGCATATAATTTGGGACAGCATGGTGGTAAGTTAAGATTTTCAATGGTTTTTCTAAGGAAAATTGTCGATAGTGTTAAAAGAAATTAAGCAATCGGTAATCCATTGGTTTTATTTCCAGTATTTATGTTCTCTGGCATTCATACAATGTGTGCAGGAGACTGGCCAGATTTCTGTCACCGATTATGTAAGAGTGACAAGCACATAATGGTATTGCAGAAATTCAGTATCTAAGTCAAATGCCCCACTATTTATTTAAAGTGTATTTATACAAATCACTCAAATCTTCAGTGCCAAGGTTTTCAACATATACCCTCGGAAAGGAGCAATCCTGGAAGGATCTGATGCCAGATATCATCCTAAATCCCAAAAGGAGCTTTGTGATGGGTGCCCACACACACCATTCAAGGTCCAACACTAATGTGTATGAGGGCAGGAAAGGAAAGGTTGGTTCCTCATTGCTCACAACTATGTTTGACATAAAACTCGAATCCAATTTGTGGATGTTTCTGTTCAATTGGTGTAGGGAATGGTAGAAGTCACGATCTCAAGGGGACGAGTGGTATGGGAGGATGGCATTCTGAACATTGTTCCCGGTTCAGGAAGATACATCAGGACGCCGCCTTTCGGGTACCTCTTTGATGGCATTGAGAAGTCTGATGCTGCCTACAAAGCTTCACTTCGAGCTCCTGTACAACGTGGAAAAGCTGTTGCTTAACGACGTCCATGGTTGATCTTATTGCCCCTGACGGTAGCACCATTCCATCTGGTTCAAGAACAAATTACTCCAAGGTGAACACCGTCTGATCCATGTGTAACTTCCTTGTGTATACAAACCGCTTTATTCAAATTCAGATTCAGGGTAGGTAAAAATGTAAAATTCCCTATGCATATGATGCACCTTTCTGATTTGGAAAAGTACAAGTTTGTTTGAGTCAATTCTATTTTCACAACTAGGACATGCAACTTTGATAAGCGTGGGAAGTCTAGTATAACTTCCATACATTTCCCCCTGGAATATTTCAGCGCAATTGAGTTTCAGACATGCTGAGGATAGACAGTCATAACTCAAATTGTTTGATTAAATTCTTAAACATAATTAGCATGATGCATGCCCAATGTGAAGGGAATCGAGGATGATTATGGATAAGTATGTGAAACATGATCCATGTGGTACTGAGCTTTTCTTGGAGGAACAGAACTGTGCCAAAAGATGTTGAAATGTCTATGTATCACCCCATTGTCAGGTTGAATGGTTACTTAGCCAACCATACCCTTCCAATACCATCAACTTGATAAGATCTTCAATTATTCCGCAAGTATTTGCATCTCCATTTTTTTTCTCAAAAGTGTTACAAACTTGTCCAATAACTCATAATATGATGTCATCTACAGACTACAATACGCACTGGACATTCACTTGAACAAATACATGAAAAGATTCTGATCCAAATCTCTCACCAATAATGAACAGTGTGAATAATCTAGGGAGTAGGGAATACCTGAATTCCTATGAGACTAATACAACACTAAGATACAGTACCTAGAAATATCATATTTATGACTTGATTCAATTTATTCCCGTGGGCGGGCGAGCCAAAGGGAACTCAAAGCACGTAGCCGGGAGAAATAGTCGCTTATTGCAAGTAGAGCTCGTGCAGATTGGCGAGTGGTTAATATGCGTTGTATTTGCTGAAGAGTTTGCAGCCGCAGGTTATCAGCCTGCACATAAGACATTTGTTAAACAGAATCAAGAGTTGAAATAGGGATCTACATTTTTCTTCCCTGCATTTCCTTGCTATTCCCCCTTATATATGGTTCTTATTCTATGCTGCATTAGTTAAAGTAGAAATGTACAGTTAAAATCCACATATCTACCTTTCTTTTGGGATTTTATTATTTATTAGTAGCATTTAGATAGTACTTTCAATACAGCAAAAATCATGTTGGCATTCCATTTCAAAGTAAGGTTGGCTATGCTGCTCCCAAACATTCTCCACGATAATGATCTAAGTATATTACTTAAGCCAAATAGTCTGTGCACAAACACCTTGAATAATATCCAACAAATTAAGCACAGGAAAGAGAATAATACTATGTAATGACATGAACAACTACATGATTTGCATCAGTTACCTGCCGCTGGAAGTTTTCTAGGGTGCCAAGTTTTCCCATAGCCATTGCCATCTGTCCCATGTAGTTTGCAACGTTACCAGAAGATCCTGCAGGACCCAAGGATCCAGATACTAGAGTTTCTGCAAGGGACTGTTGTAGTGCTTCCATCCCTTGAGAAAGAGCATCTTCCGCTTGTTGGGAGGACTGTTGCAGGTTGCATATACCAGCAAGCTGCTGCTCAGTAAGAGGCTCTAATTGACCTGCAAGTATCTGCAACAGAAATGTTAGTAAAAACAGAACTAGATGGGAACATAGCAGGTATCGGTCAGAAGTTTATCATCTTGACTTCTGTACGGGCCGCGAAAAAATAACCATAACTAGATTGGCAACTTCAACAAGAAATCATATATAAAATCCAGCAAAATGGTATAATCTCCACAACTAGAAACATGGGTTTCGTGACTTATGAGCTTTTCTAACTTCCAAGTCCATCCAGTCAAAAGTGAAGAGTTTTTCAACGTATATATGGGGCCCAAGCATAACCCACCATTACTAAATAGTGTGCAGCCACAAAACATTTTAAGGGAGTAAGCAAAATTAGCCCCAACCCCTCCATTTTTGGTTGAGCTCAGGTGGGTCAATGAAAATGAAAACTCCCATTAAGTGGGAGCCTTGGAGTTTACAGGCATGACCTGAGAGGTCAAGGAATTTAATTGTGCATACAAAAGTAATACTAGATCAGTACCTTAAGAAGCTCAGATGATCGGAAGCCACCTAACCACATGAAACACCTCTCAGCAGGGGTCTTCCACATTCCTGACAGCACATGAAAAACGTCTGCTTTGGCTGCCACACCCTTGAGCCTGAAAATTTCATCGTAGTGTGCCATGATGCTATCAACAATACTCCGAAGATCATTATCGCCAGCATGTGCATTGACAGCAGCCCTCAACTCATTGATATGCTTGTTATGCTCCTCCAACCACTGTGCATACTCCATGTCAAACACCAAAGCTCCTACAAATTAGAGAGCATTAACATAAAAAAAGCATTGGCAGTATAATGGTATAAAACAGAAAATTTTAGAGCTTTGCCAATGGTAACATTGCTTGTAAACTTATAATCTTACACAAGGTGCAAAACTTCTCTAGTTATACAAGCATATGCTAGATATCATGGTAGCTAGTTTCAGTTGTTGCTTGTATCTACCTTATTTTATCTCCCACATCCTAAGGAGCACCCAAGAAAAGGGCGACTGGGAGTCACATAACAAAATACAATCCATACTACTGCTTACATTAACCTAAAACTTTTAGAAAAGAGGAAAAAGTCATGGGAGTATACTATTACCATTTCCACTCATTGAGTGAGACTGATCTCCCGATGTCGAAATAAAAATTCCCTGAAGAAAGTATGCATTGGTCAAATTTAGGTGCTGCATGTTTAACTCCAGAAGCATCTGATAAATCCTGCATGGAAATATAAAGCTTCTACCTGTTGACGAGCCCGCTGAAGCTCTTGCTCTAACTGAGTAAGTTTCAATCTGCTACTCTCAAGGTTTTGGATGTATGCCTGAGGAAAACAAAATGATGAAACAATGCCAATCAATTCTATCAAAATGGTGCAACTATAGAAGAAACGAAAAAAAAAGGTAAGGCCAACATCATAACAAAAAAAAATATGCTAATCAAATCTACTGTTGCAAGTACAATCATGAGCTGGGCACACAATTTCGTGTGGAAAACAAATAAATGGTCTACTGATAAAGCTTTAAATTCAAATAAATCTGTAATACATTGTTTAAATGAAGTAGTGTGTTACCATAGTAGGTGATGAGAGCACAACATAAATGGAATCTGATAAGAGTGAACATTTCAAGAACATACAAACTAACCTTCTTTCTTAAACGGCTTTTCCTGGCAGCTTCACGATTTTGGGCAAGACGACGAAGTGTCTGTTGGAAAAGAGACCTTTACTTTCAACAGTGGGTTATCACATGATAAAAGCATCAAATATGTAGCGATAAGAGTACCTTATGATCTGATTTGTCCTTTGATTTGTCACTAGAATCAGAAGCTGTGGGGGCAGCAATTTGTCCTTGTTCAAACTGCTAAGCAGATAACCAGTAAAGTGAAAAAATCATTGCTACAACTACTTTGGTAATTGCGTTAATGGGGAGTTAATTGAAATTCAATTGGTTACATGGTTAAGGAGGATGGATATATATCAAGCTTCCATGCGCTCAAGAAAGTTATAGGCAACTAGGTACTAACAAAAAACCATGCAATGGTAAATCTAAAGAAGAAGAAAAAAGTGTACTGCTACACACAATGGATTTATCCATTGCACCATCCTAGATGCGTATTGGAACATTAACACCTAAAAATTCATTCAAGGCATTTATACATGTATATAATATTGAGATTTCAAAAAATGAACTCATTGCAAATTCAAGCAATTCTTTGCAAAGGACTTTTGAAAGAAATTTCAAACCTCCAAAACCTGTAAGTATGAACAATTTTGTAAACATCAAGCATGTCATAAAAAAACAGACTGACAAAACAGTGAGCTCAGAATGGTAGGTACCATGTGATTCCTCTCATCAATGTCTGGATCTGTTGATGTATCAGTCCTAGGACTTGTATCAGCCATAGTTGACTCTCCCCAGTTCTCAATGTTACCAGTCCTTAAAGCTACCAGATTTGGTTGCGCTCCCTTTTGCTGTACTAGTGCCTGAGGACCAACTGTTGTTGCTGCTGCTGTAGTAGTTATATCAGTTGGAGAAATAGACTGCGATTAGGAGTGCAAGATTGCATCAATTCCCACTGCAGATGGAATATCACGAAATAAATGGGTGTTTGATCTGTCACCAGGAATTATCGGTGCATGGCCTGCATACCTTTCCGTAATTTCCAAACTGAAGGGGGTCGTTGATAATGGTATGAGTATTTGGCTTCAGATCGAACAAAGTATCTGAAGATCAGAAAATAAAGGAGAAACAGTCAAGCCACAGTCAAGTCAACAAAAGGTTTTAGCAGTTCATGTACATCCACACTCAACAGAACTACATCGTTGACATCTATGATAGGGAATTGTAACTGTACAGCCAAAACTATTTTCTCAAAACAGAAAAGTGCACATGACCCATAATTGAAGTTTCTGGACCTACAAACCATCATATGTAAGAGGTAATTTTCCAGCATATTTGATTGAGAACAGAGATACATACTTGTATTAAGATTAGCAAGAGCTTCTATTCGGAATCCAGCAGACGCAAGAGCCCCAAAGTCGGTAACTCGAGAAGGTTGCATGCTGTTCACATCTGTGTGGCTGAAAAACATTGTCCACCAAAATTAGATACAGGTCAGAAAATAATGTGCGTACTGCGCACAAGAGGCACTTTTTCATTTCTTTTGTCTAGATTATCACATACATCCTATGCCCATCACTTAATGTCTTCTCAGCAACAGTCATCGAAGAAATCTATACATTTCTTTTCCATTACAAGAATCACACACGGGCATTCAATTGCATCGTTTGCAAACTTGTGTGCGTATTTACTAACCATCAAATGGACCACTTGGTTGCATTACAGTCAAGAGCATAAATTTGATTCAGAACCATACAAAAAATTGTTTGTTCTACATGTATAGATTAAGAATTTTGAAGATCATTAGCAATCATTCAAAACATATACTAGCTCTATATGAGATTCTGCATGCCCAACCCTTAGATACCCGTCTTTTCTTTTGTTTCTTTGAAGATCTAGACCTACCACAGTGATGATTTGCAGCATCCTGGTGGAGGACATATATGTGGTCAAGTGATCAGTGGTAAGCAAGCCCCTGAGAAAGTTGACCAGGCACAAACGAATTTATCATATCATGTCAGCCAGGGATTGAGGCCGCATGGCAATTATTGCTCAATAGTCCTTACACTAGCAAAGTTACTCCACCCTCTAATCATTACGGCACATGAGCTAAAGGCCATCATACTCCACATCGATAAGAGCTAATCAGAAAAGCAGTCAACTTTTCCTCCTGGAAAAGCAGAAGCAATCAACCGCAATCCATGCGTACCATGATCAATTAACTAATCAGGGATCATATCACATCATATGCAGACAAGTGAGACAACGCAGAGCATGCAGAAATGAGCAGGTAAATGGGAGAAGAAACCGTCAAGAAATGGAGAAGGGGTGTCCAAGAAGTGGCGGCGCGGGCACGTACATGGTGTGCTGAGGAGGCCCGAAGCCCGGCATCGCCCCGCGCGCATCTTCAGCCGCCGCCGCCGCTCCTCCTGCTCGCCTACTCTCCATCCACCACCACCAACCACCATGCACCCCGGTGCTACTGTCTGTCTCCACACCTCACTTCACCTCGCACCACCAACCAGCCAACTCAAGAAGAAGCAAGGATTCTTTCTCCAAGATAGACACCACCGCCACGGCACCACCACTTATCACACCAACAGCAGCAAGCAGGCAAATCAAGAACGCGCAGAGGGGAGGTCTTGTAAAAAAAAGTTAGGATCTTTGCATGGTCTGGTACTCTGATCAGTCGAGTAGTATTCGGACAGAGTTGTGAGGACGGAGGAGTGAGGTGGTGGTGGGTTGAGGAAGCAAGCGCTCTCTTGTGTTTGGGTGAAGGGGAAGAGAAATGAGAAGTGGTAAGAGTGGGGAGTCCACCAGCACCAGCGGCAGCAGGAGAGGAGCTTAGCTTAGCAGTCCTCGAATTCCGGCCATTTTTATAATGATTTCTTGGTTTTGTGAGTCCCATTAGAGGAGGAGTCACGTTTGGACCATACCGTTCTCTAGGCGGGAGACATCCTCTGTCTACGCACCCACACCCACAGTGGGCTACTCTTTAAGTATCATCATCTCATCCCCCACTCTAATCTTCGCTGGCTACTCGTCGTGGTTGCTTACTTTAGACTTTTTTCGCCAATTAAGCGATTTTCTGGCTTATGATTTCTATCGGTACTTATTATTCTTTAGACTAATAGGTTATAGTAAAAAAATCATAAACCGTAAACTAAAAAAACATATCTTTCATGTATTTGCAATTCGATTACTAGTGAAAGAACTTTTCATGTATGTTTTACTCTAGCAGACTATAATAATTCACTCACCGGGAGAAGAAAAAAAACGCATAGCATCATCCTTGTTGAACTGATCATCTCGTGATACACTCGAATACCATGTGACAACGAAATTGAAGAACTATGTAAGAAGATTTAGGATAACGTTATGATGAACTATTGTAAGTTTTGTGGAGTGGTTAAGTGTTTTTGCAAAGGGAAAATTAGTTCTGTAGCACTGAAAGATCACCTCTTTCGGAAAATACCACTAAAAAAACGGGGTTCCGAAAATTACCACCGAAAGTTGCATTTTTCTTCGGGATTTAGCATTTTGGACAAAAATACCCCTCTCCCTCACCTTCTCTCCTCCTGCGCCGCCCCGTGCGCCTCCCTCTCGCCGCCGGCCTCCCCGCCTCTCCCTCTTCTCCCCGCTCCCCTTCCTCTCCCTCCTGCTCGCCCTCCGCCTCCCTCGCCTCTCCCCCCGCCGGCTCCCCCTCCCCCGCCGCTCCTCCCTCCGCTCCCTCCCCGCCGCCCCCTCCCTCGCCGCCTCCCCCTCCGCTCCCTCCCCGGCTCCCCCTCCCCCGCCGCTCCCTCTCCTCTCGGGCGGCGGCGCATACGCGCGTGCGGGCGCGGAGGCACGGAGGCCAAGCGGGCGCCGGTGGCGCGCGGCCGGCCCGAGGCAAGGCGGCTGCGGGCCGAGGCGGTGCTCATGGCGGCCGAGGTGGCTACGGGGAGGACCGGCGGCCGGGGTGGCGTGCATGTGGGCGTGTGGAGGCCGGAGATGCCGATGCCGGCGGCGGTGGCCGCATGCAGGGAGAGGGGGAGCCGGGGAGGGAGGCGGCGAGGGAGCGGAGGGGGAGCCGGGGAGGGAGCGGAGGGGGAGGCGGCGAGGGAGGGGGCGGCGGGGGGGGGGCGGAGGGAGGAGCGGCGGGGGAGGGGGAGCCGGCGGGGGGAGAGGCGGGGGAGGCGGAGGGCGAGCAGGAGGGAGAGGAAGGGGAGCGGGGAGAAGAGGGAGAGGCGGGGAGGCCGGCGGCGAGAGGGAGGCGCACGGGGCGGCGCAGGAGGAGAGAAGGTGAGGGAGAGGGGTATTTTTGTCCAAAATGCTAAATCCCGAAGAAAAATGCAACTTTCGGTGGTAATTTTCGGAACCCCGTTTTTTTAGTGGTATTTTCCGAAAGAGGTGATCTTTCAGTGCTACAGAACTAATTTTCCCTTTTGCAAATATCGCAGTTTGTCTGGGCTATTTTCTAAAATTTTCAAGAAAAACGGTAGTACTGCAGGTGTTAGTGCGGTCATACCGTAGGGCGGTAGTACCGCTGGACGTGTGCAGTTATACCGCAATGCGGTAGCACTGAATTTTACACGTCGGTACGTTATTTCTAGATAGGTTCATTTTGGGATTGTAAGGTGCAGTAGTACTGACATATTGCGTGCGATACTACTAGATTTCGTAGAAAACAAGATTTTAGGTTTTGAGTTATGGATTGAGTTGAGATGACCATGTGGTCATGGTATGGGTTTTGTTACTTGTATGCATATGGTTTTATTGTTTTGTCCTAGGTTTAAGATCAGTAATTTGGTTGCATACATTTTGTATTATACATTGTTTGGATTGATTGTGTCAATTGATGGCTTTGTGTATTGTGCGGTGCTACGTAACGATTTGCTTGTTGTTGTTGGTTGTACGACTTCGGAGCTACGTTATGGTGAAGCATAGGAAGACTAGAACTAGGCACATGGTGGTACTAACATCCAGAATGGTCAAGGAGACGCTGAAGATGACCGAGACTTGCGGAATGGTTGCAAGCTGGGACGACGAGTAACCAGAGTGAGAGCTACAAGTGGTGGACATGACGGGCAACAACAAGGTGGACCGAGACTAGGCTCAGAGAGGAGTCGAGGTCCTATGCGGTCAAGGAAGCCGAGTGCCGTCATGTGTGAGAAGAAACATATGGTGCACTAAGTAACTTGGGTCATTTACAAACGAGGACGATTCAGTGGGATCCGGACGTTTGAGAGACTTGGCAGCAAGTCGGAACCACGTGAAAGATGGCGAAGCGTAAACGATGCTTCGTGGCAAAGAAAACGGGAAACTTTGTGGAAAACGGTAGAGGGGTATTTTAGTAAATTGCTCAATACTAGAAAAGTGGTGGTGTAAAAAACCGCGGTGTTGGCCTAAGTGGTTTAGTCTTTGTATATGCTGAAAATATGAAGTGGATCAAGTGTTGATTCACTAATAAGTTAATAGTTGTAAACCGCTTTGAGAAACATGCGTGAAACAGTAAACCCTGGTGTTAGGTGGGATTAACGGGTTATTCTCAGTTTGGCCTTATGGGTGGATCCATTATGTTTTGGTTCAGGTTGTGAGACTATATAAGGGGAGGAGAGGCAAGTGCTAGGGTTTGAGGATGTTGGCTAAACCTTTTGGTGGCTAGCTCTTCCTTCCTCCCATATGAGATGGGTTAGAGGGAGACTTGAGAGTTTAGGGTTAGGGTTTGAGAGTTGAGTGTCTTGTATGCTCTCTATCCTCCGATGTAGTGACTGTAAAACCTACCTTATCAAGTAAGCAATACATTAATCGTTGTGCATCTCCTTGAGTCTCTCGTATTTTAATTGATGTACTCTTATTTCGATTGATTTTAATCTCTCCACTTCCCTCTTTTTGATCTTGATGTTCCAAGGATACATAAGAGATAGAGATAACCTCTGAGAATCATTCTCCATTCATCTAGGTACTTTGGTATTAAGTTCATCAAGAAATCCGGTCTTGCTTAACTTTAGCCTCTTCGAGCAATTTCATGATCCGAGGTTTTTGGCTTGATTTCTTTGGTGTTCTAACTTGTTGTGATATGTGAGAATACATTTAGACCCATCTTGGTCATCACCCACCCACGAGCAAGTTGTATTCACCGATTTTGGTTTTGGCTCAATTTCGGTACAACCTTCTTTCAAACTAAAAAAAGTCTCAAATTTGGCTATGATTTTTACGATTGTTTGTTGGAATAGATTCATAATACCCTAGAGAAGATTACTGCAAAATTTCATATCATTTGGATCTACGGATCAAAACTTCCATCAATTTTGGCTTTTAAAATCGTGCTGAAAATATTATTCACCCTGATTTTACTGTAAAAGTGGTAGTACCGTGATTACTATAACAGTAGCACTGCAGTTACTGTAGCAAGCGGTAGTACCGTAATTACAATGGTGGTAGTTCTGTTTTTGCTTGTTTTTTTTGGGTTTTTAGTGTCTCGAATCGCTAGTTTTTGTGGTGATTTTCATCCTAATCTTCATAGGCCTGTAGCTATTGAAATGAAGGATTGGTGAATATTTAGAGAAAAAATATAAGGCACCAATCACTCTCCTCTGCTGCCATCTTTGGTCCTACAAAAATAGTAGTGGGTAAGTGGAGAATGTATAAGCATACTTCTAGTGAGTAGTAATTATGCAGGTTTATTTTAAAAATTATAAATAATACTTGAATCATTTGAAGTACACACAAAAGCCAATGGAAGATTTCATATCATTTTAGTATAAATAATAGTATTGTTTTGGTTTCTCAAGCTAGGTAACATTTCCATCAATTATTGACCGCTTATTGATAGTGGTGCTAGGGAACGATGGATATACCGTTAATACATGCAAAATTTGTAGTTATTCCTTTATTATCTTGTATGCATAGAACTACAACGGCATCTAATTTAAATTAGAACAGATCCAGCATTGTGCTGCACTAGTATATTGTGTTGTTTGGTCGTCTCACGTCTCATCAGGAGTGGAACTCAAGATGAGTCATGTGACTGGCCATTTGCTGAAATCCAAGGAGATTTGGTAAGCACATGGTTGGTAAAATGATGTGCACCTTGAAGTCAGCTATGGATCGATTAACATGTGCTCTGCAATCTGTTTGCCTCCATCTCCATGCATGGCACAATCGAGCAAAGAATCAAAAGCCGTGCTGGAACACACGTACACAGCCTAGTACTAGCTAGCTAGTGCAACGTCTCGTGCATGCATGCATGCATGCATATATGAATACTACTCCAGGACATACAGTACTGTAACATGCATAACCAGTGTCGCATTGGTAAAGAGAACTGTGCTGCCGCTTATGCCACATGACAGGAACTATTATGCCAAGTGATCAGTAGCAGTGCCCAAACAAAAAGGATAGAAGAGGGTCGGTCCAACACACGTGCTGCGTTTCAAATAGACAGGGAAATACGTACCGTACGTGTACCGTGGTGGTAAAATAGTTTGGTAGGCTATAAACTTAAGGAAACTTTGGCTGTGTACTACCAAAATATCTTCAGTTTAATTATATATATATACCACTGAAACTTCTTGATTCAGTTTAATATCACTTAAATTTCACTCGCTTCCCTCTCTAACACTCCGTCCATTACCGTTACTATTGTTCTCCTTTTCCTTTTTTCACATGTGAATTAACCCCGCTAGCTCCCCATTGCGCCCCACCACGAACGCAGTCGCCGCACGACCCATCCGACCGCATCGCCGCTGCCCCCACACAGCCGCACAAGCTGACCGCAAGCTGAAACTTTCAGGGAACATCCAATTGTTGATGCCATCGATCATATATATGTCGAGCATTCTGAAAGTGTTCTGGGGCTTCAAAAATGGTCTCGCATCGCATTGCACACACTGAATATTCTCGAATTTTGATAACAAGAACAACATGGTGGTCTCGCGTTGCACACACTGCAAATTCCCAAATTTGGACCACACATACAAGTGAAAAAATGCAAAATTCAGACAATTTTCAAAATTTAAACGCCATCTTTTATCTCAGCTGACAAGGTACAAAGTTCTTTGTATTTTTTTACACTTCAAAAACATCATTTATCATTCTTACAGCTGACAAGTTAGCCATTAGGGGTTAGCCACATACAAGGTGTGCTTGTAGGATTTTGAAACAGTGGCTCATCATCTCCCAGGACACGCTGCATGCATGCTTTGCGAAGCACGTGTGGCTCAAGTTGTTCTCATGGTGCAATTGGTATCTACTGCCTCTGCAACAAATTGATGGTGGTATAACTACATGATGGGATCGTGGGAGGCGTCTCAGAGAGGAGCACCATATGCTAATAGAATGTATTTTTGACGCGATAGCGGAACGTTTGGAAGGAAAGAAACCACATAGTTTGTGATCAACAATTCCTCAGCATCATTGAGTGTTCGAGCATATAAAGGAGGTCATTGAGTTTCAGAGGCTCTGCAGTACTACTCATAAATGTTCTTTCGCCGTTTTTTTGATACAGCGTTACGTTGTTTTGTTGTCGATGGGTGGTTGTTTGCCTGGCTTTGGTCTTATAACTGACTTCTCTTTCTTTCTTAATGCATTGGTGGAGCTCTCTCCCTCCATCCTTCTATTAAAACAAAATTATTTAGCTGTAATCCAACCGGCAAGCATGGAATACATAAAAGGTTACGACTGATATTTTTTGGCTGCGACTGTGCTTTTTAAGACAACAACGAACAACTAACACATCGACGTAGACGATACACACGATTTTAAATTCGAAAAACCGTTTAAACAATTGATTTGAAAAATCGTTTTATTTATTTTGGCCCTCAAAGAAATTAAACATCTGAAAAATATGAGATAAGCTTAACGGCCTTACCGGCGGCACCTGGGCAACACAAAACTGGGACTGGGAGGGTGTGCCCCCTTGACGCGAGCGTGCGAGGTGCACGTGCGAGGGATCTCCAGCCATTTCACACCTGTAAAGCTGCACCTGTCCTTTCTTTCCTTTCATGGTACCTTGGCCCTGGGAAACTGGCCAACAGACAATAATTAGTCTCGCTGCATGCCCACCGCCTACAGTACTGTACTGTAGTGAAGCGGAGCCTCGATAGCCGTGCCGCCCGCCTCTGCTGCCGTGCCCGAGTAGATTACGCCACATCGATCCATATGGCTCCTCCCCGCACTGTCAGTGCCATCCCGTTGCTAATCTTACGCCGCTGCTGCTGCTGCCGCTGCTGCTAAAATAGTTAGTTAAGCATTCAAATCATCACTAGGGCTTTTGGTAACAACCCCCCCCCCCCCCCCGGCGGAGTGTAGTTGGTTATCAACAACGTCCTCGAAGCTGGGCAACTCAGAAAACACATCATCAAACCCTGAAAAATCCACGAACAAAACCTAATATGCAGGGTGATTGAGTCGGCTGCCTAGTGTCACTCGGACTTTCTAGGCTTAATTCTTTTTGACTTATATTTAGACTTTGATTTTTATTTTTGTAATAACTTATTGTTAAATGGTATGTTTTTTAAGGCATAGTCTACGGGTAAATTAAAGTACAAACAATACCGAGTTCAGTTGTACTGACCAAAATCACATGTGACTATTTCGCTCTGCGTACTGCCTCTTCCGAACATACTAGAATTCAAAGACTATAGCCATAAGTCTCACTCTAAAAGAACCCACCCAAATCCAGCACCAGGATTGCCTGCAGTCGTTACTACGACCAAGTTAGGGACTGCATGCAATCTTGACCATCCATCGGTAGATCCAATGGCTCAAATATGCTGCCACAACACTTCTTGCTGCAAAAATACTTGCTACAGTCCATCTACAATGCTATTGAAGTACTCAAGTGGTCCGTGTCCCTTTGATCTTTGATGTAAAGGTTGGTAGTACAACTAAGTGCACAGAAACCATTTCTGTCTTCCAGAAAAGACCCCAGAAGATCGTCTCGATCGTTAGAGGGAGACATGGAGGGAACGACACGCGACGCTGACACGATGATCGAGCTGTTCCCACGTCAAATCCATCTCATCGACTCAGATGCTACGACATCACAAGCGACTACTGCGTGCGTACTGCTCCTTGGCTGTGCTAGCCCAGTTACAATTCCAATCTTTGTGATAGGTTTTCTCACCGGGCAATCGTCAATGGATCCAACTGTTGCACAGTAACCTTGCATAGAGGCCCATCAGCCTCCCTAAAAGGGACCTATGGCCTATTTATTCTTCCCACTCATTGACCCAATCTATCCATTATTTTTTTCTCTCCAATACCCAATCTACTCGTAACTGCCTCTATTTTCTCGGAGTGCTTCGTTTAATGAATAGTAATTATTGAAAGAAATTAGACAAAAAAGTCAGTTGAAAAGCCAAAAACAACATACCATTATCCCTACGCTTTGCATACGGTACCTTAGCCAGCTAAGTTAATAGTTACTCTTGCGGGCCTTTTTTCAGTTTCCAAAAGCTGTTTTTTTAGTTTTTCTATATTAACTAGTTTAAATATAGTGTCTTTTTAAGACGGGGTTTACAAGTTGATTACAGTATATACTGTAGCGACTTTATTTATATCGACCAAAACCACACGTGAGTTTCTATTACTCCATACTCTCTCTTACGAACAACCAAAAGTCAAAAGCTATAACCATAAATCATAAATCGAAATTAAAAAGAACAGACCCTACAGCTCCCTTCAACAATAAGCTTTGTCATATTCCAATTCACACTTTGTTTGTGTACACAAGATGGCATATGTGTGTTGGGAAACTTGAGTCTAGGCTTGAAGCCTTGGCCCATGATGAGCACCTCACCACTAGGCTATATATAGAGAGTTCTATTGGCTATTTTGTACATGCATGAAAGAGAAAGCAATAAACAAAAGAACAGGAGTTCTCCCACTTATCTCTATGTTTCCAATCTACTATTTGCATTACTCTGTGATTGATCTGTCTCTTTGCATAGGAGAGGAATCGATCGCACTAGACTCGCTAGCAACGGTTCCTCAACACGTTATCAGCACGAATCGCTCTGTGGATCAAAGGTAATCATCGAAGCACTCATAGATTGAATTGCATATATCTAGATCGCTTTAAATTCCACAGATTTTGCTTTCTAGATTATTTTCTACGGTGCAAATCCGCTCTAATCTACCGTGAGCAAACTTGAAGTTGTCGGCACAATGTCGATCGATAGATTACACGAAAGAGTAGATGTTGATTGCATTGTAGATTGAAAAATAAATAAAAAAACATATGTGTCCGAACACACCGCCGGCCTCGTACGGTCACCACGCATGAGCGCCACACCGGCCCACGACTGTGCCAGATCGCCGGCCGCCATGCCGTACGCATTGCCCGAATACAAACACGCCGTCTGCATACGGCCGCACACCCGAAGCCGCCGGCCGCTTGCACACCGCCCGTATGCGGCCACGGCCGCCTCAATCATCGGCACTGCACTGCTGCTCACGCCTGTGGCCGCGCTAATGCCACTGGTTGCCACATGAAGCCACTGCGCCCGGCCAAATCCGAGCTTGGCCGCCGGCCCAAAGCCGCACGATTGCTGCCACTTGGGTCCACGGGCAAGGAAGACGCCGACGCCGCCTCTGCACATGGCTCCGCCATTGCTGGCTCCAAAGGCGTCGTCGTTCGCCTCCTCGCGGTGTGTCGCCACACTGGCCAGCCCTAGAGGCCACCACCCCGACCACTGATCCCTGAGCGCTTGGACACGCTTTGCCGCTCCCGCTCCCACATGAGTCCCGGTCGCCGCCGGCTGCACGTGCTCCGCCAGGCTCCTGCCGCCGGCCGCACGCTCTCCATTGGCTAGCGGCTATCGCCACTCCCGCATGACCGCTGCTGCTGTCCCATGGAAGTCGATGTCGCCAATACCGCTACCGCACGAAGCGCCACTGGCCCTCACACTGCCATCCCCACCACCGCACGCCGTCGATGCTGCTCCAGCATGAAACGCCGTCAGCCCGCACGTAGCTCGAGCCGTCACTGTCGGGTGGGGATGGGGTAGGGGAAACCCTACCCCACGCGTCGAATAGGCCAGGATGGACCAAAGAAAAAGAGGAAGGAGGCCAGCGTCGATAATTTTACAAAAAGGCTCTCCAAATTCTAGAAATTACGGAAGGGTCCCTAGAATATTTAGACAGGTCCCAATTTTTGCAAAAGGCCCCTTGGGAAATTAGACGATTAAGCTGAAATTTTTTTCAGAATTGAAAATTTGCGGATAAATCCTCGAAAATTGTAGAATTCACTGAAAATTCAAATTCCATCATAAAAGGGCCTCATGAATTCAAATTTTAAATTATTTTTTTTGCATTTGAAGTATGTTTAGCACTTTAATTATTTTTTTCTATGTTTTCTGCATTTATTTACTATTTGATTAATCGTAATTATTTAAATTGCTTTTAAATTAACAGTAAAATTTATAGAAAACACATAAAAAATTCTGAAACATTATGATAATCTTTCGTACCATTGTACAATTTATTTACTTGCAGTAAATTTATTTATGCACGTTTACTGGCAGTAAACTTATATATTCTCTTCATGCACATGTACATGACAGGTATCACAAACCGGGAGTTCGAGGAACTAGCCCAGCATGACCAAAATTACTTGACTTGGGCTTCTGATGTCGAGATAGTACTTGGAGCCAAGAAGCTCTGTGCTGCCATTGGGATTGGTGCACCGTAGGATGCCAAACCCACCCCTAAGGAAAATGATCAGGCACTTCACTTCCTCAGGCACCATCTCTGTCTCACTTTCAAGAATGATCACATGGCAGAGAAGAGTGTGATAGCATTGTGGACTACACTCAAGAAGTGGTTTGAGATGCTAAAGTACACCATCTTTCCTCAAGCAAAGCAAGAGCGGATCCGACTGAGATTTGCTTATTTCAAAACTGTTGGGGAGTACAATTCTGCTCTGCACAAAATTTGTACCAATCTTCAACTTTGTGGCAAGCAGATCACAGATGAGCAGAAGATTGAGAAGACCATATCCACCTCCCACCCCAATGCAGTGCAGTTTGCGTGCAACTATCGTCAAGATGGCTACAAAGAGTATGCTGAATTGATTGATATGATGCAGGTTGCAGAGGTTCATGATGAAGTTCTCCGCAAGAACTTTATCGCACAACCACCTGGGAGCTCCGCTGGCCGTGAAGCCAATGCTGGGAGCTACAAGGTACGAATGCCCATAATGAAGAGAAGGGGAAGGCAGGGCAAGGCCGCAGCCTAGAAAGGCAAGTCAGATACTCCCATGTGAGAATAAGGCAAGCATGCCAAAATGGGACGACAAGCTCTATGGTCAGCAAGACCAAACCTGCTACAAGTGTGGCAAATGGGGACACTGGTCGCAGATATGTAAAGAGCCGCAACACGTTGTCGGTGCCTTCCATGCTAAGAAGGGTGGCAAAGGGCGGCACAAAACCCACTTTACTTCTATTGAAGGGGAGAGTTCTGAGCAGCTCCCTATGCTGATGGAGGTTGACTCCATTCCGGCAGCAGCACCCCCTCTTGACGTTATAGCTGCCGTTGTCATGATTTCTCTAGAAGAGCATATCACCCCGAGAAGATAGTAGCCGAAGTCTCTGACTTCTTAGCAAATTCAGTCTAAGACACATAATACATTTAGACTTTAATTGTCATTTTTTATGTGTGGAAGGAATAAGTTGGATTTTGCATAGATGATACTCAAACAATTTATTTTTTTGTAATGATTGGATGATATTGAATAATTCATTCATTTATTCAGTTAATAGTGGCATGATATATTCTGGTATTTGAAGTATTTTATTTATGTGTTGATTGCCTTCTAGTACATATTAATAAAATATTTTATATTAGAACACGTGTGGCACCCTATGGAGGAAGTGTGCTTAGCTGACAGCAGCACAACGAATACCTTGTTGAGAGACAAATTTCTTTCAGTCGACTAGCAAGAATGCTAGCAGCCTTACAACAATCGCTGGTAGTGATGCTTGTATAATAGGTTCTGGAAGAGCCATAATTATACTCCCAGTGGGTATAACTTTGGTCATCCAAGAAGCTTTATTGTACCCAGAATAGACTAGAACTCTCCTAAGTTTCAAGGATATTTACGCCAACGGTTTTTATGTTGAGACTGAAGAGGAGTATGGTAAGAAATACCTGCTCATTACAAAGCATGAAGCAATTGGAAAAAAGGGTATTAGAAAAACTTCTTTCATTAGAAACTAGGCTATACTACACTAATATCATGGCACCCGCAGCCTACATTTCCCTCAAAACAATATTTAGAAACTCTGAACTCTTCTGTCTCTGGCATGATAGATTAGATTACCTAGGTCTTACGATGATGCAAAATATAATTAACAATTCACAGGAACATAATATTAATATAAAGAATTTCTCGATTCACGAAGATTTTGTGTGCCCCACATGTGCCACCAGAAAATTAATTACTAGACCTTCTACTCTTAAAGTAAAGGATGAAGTCCGTGCATTCTTGGAGCGCATCCAAGAAGACATTGTGGTCCCATACAGTCACTATCAGGGCCATTTAAATATTTCATGGTGCTCATCGATGCTTCCTCAAAATGGCCATGCGTATGTTTATTATCTATGAGAAACTAAATTTTCGCAAAGCTGATCTCACAGATAATTCACATTAGAAATATTTTCCCTGGTCATCATATAAAGTCCATTAGAATGGACAACGCCGGAGAATTTAATTTAAAGGTATTTGATGATTATTGCATGGCAATGAGAATTACAGTTGAGCATTCTGTACAGCATGTCCACACCCAGAATTGACCAAGTCGCATGTGCCTGCACGTCATGCACCAGAGAGAGTTGAAATATCAAAGAAAGTTGAAAGTATCTCTAATCCCGTCTAGAGGCCTCAGAATAAAAGGGAGAACTTCGGCCCCTCGAACCCTAAGTAACCTAGGACGCTTGGTGAAAAAGGATAAGAAGAATTTGACATAGTCAATCACTGAAGTTCCCCAGAATCAGAAGGGGAGCCAGTTGAGACCTGGCACCAGTATGACACCTTCAGAAAAGGGCATACCGGATCTGAACATTCCCATGAAGGGAGAAATCAGTATGGATGTGTGTGCACACATCGGAGCTAAAAAACTAAAGGGACTTACCGCCGCAACTGGAAGGAGTGGTGAGCAGGTAGAAGCATAAGAAATATCGACTCATGGTGAAATGGCTATAAACTATGTGCACACAGGGAGAATCCATGAGTAGGACAACAGCCAATGTTGATATCTATTTTGCAAAGAAAATTACCACAATCATCAATCTTGATCCAGAGCCCGCATCGCTCGCTGAATATAAGAAAAGATCATGTTGGGAAGATTGGAAAAAGGCAATACAAACTAAATTATTATCTCTAAACAAAAGAGATGTGTTTAGACCTGTAAGCCGCACGCCTCCCTATGCGCACCATGTAGGGTATAAGTGGGTATTTGTTCGAAAGAGAAATGAAAGAAATAAAGTTGTAAGATATAAAGTACGGCTTGTTGCACAAGATTTCACTCAACGTCCAGGAGTTGATTATGAAGAAACCTATTCCCCGGTCATGAGTGGTATTATCTTTAGATACTTAATTTCAATGGCAGTAAACCTGAACTTAGAAATGAAATTAATGGATGTGGTTATTGCATACCTTTATGGAAACTTAGATTCGGATATTTATATAAAGGTACCTGAAGGTATTCCTGTTCCGAACCAAGATAGAGCAAATAGAAATCTGTACAGTGTGAAACTCATGAAATCACTGTATGGATTTAAGCAATCAGGTAGGATGTGGTATAATCGCTTAAGCGACTCTCTGTGCAAGAAATGCTACACGAATAATGAAAATTGTCCTTATGTATTTATACGACGATCCCAGAATGGATTTTTGTATAATCTCATTATATGTAGATGATCTGAATATCATCGGGACCATGGAAGACATAAAGAAAGCAAGTTCTTACTTGGAGTTAGAATTTGAATGAAAGATTTGGGTAAAATCAAATATTGATTAGGCTTACAACTCGAGCATGTCCCGGAAGGAATATTAGTATATCAGTCAGCCTACGCCTGTAATATGTTAGAGAGGTTCGACTTTGAGAAGACATACCCATCGAAAGTACCAATGATCGGGATATCTTTACAGCAAGACAAGGATCCATACCAATCTAGGGAAGAGGGGGAGGAAGTCCTGGGACCGAAATTCCCATACTTAAGTGCGTAGGAGCACTTATGTATTTAGCGAATTGTACTAGACCAGATATTGCATTTGCCGTAAAACTATTATAAGACATAGTGCAGAACCTACTAAAAGGTATTGGTAGGGAATAAAGGATATCTTCTGATACCTCCAAGGATGCAAGGACCTTAGGTTATTCTACAGAAAGAATCAAGACTTGAATATAACTAGCTATGCAGATGCAGGATACCTATCGGACCCACATACCGCAAGGTTAAAAACATGCTATGTATTCATGTGTGGTGGAACTGCAATTTCATGAAAATCGTCTAAGCAAAGTCTTGTAGCGACTTCGACGAACCACACAGAAATCATAACACTGCACGAAGCCACACAAGAATGTGCTTGGCTCCGACGAATGATTAACCACATCTAGCAGTCATGTGAGTTGAATATCATGTAAGCTCTCATAATTATCTATGAAGATAATGCAGCTTGTATTGTACAAGTGCAAACGGGCTACGTGAAGAGTCATCTCACAAAGCATATCAACTCAAAGTTCTTCTATGCTCATGAATTGCAAAAGATGGACGAAATTAAGGTACTACATACTAATACATGTGAAAATCTTGCATATTTATTCACTAAGTCACTCCCAGCATCTAGTTTTGAAAAATGTGTATGAGGAATTGAAATGATGAGACTTAGATAGGTGCAAGATTCAAAGAGAGATTTTTCTCAAGCTCGTTATTAAAACTTGATCACGAAGATCGGGTACCTAAAAATTAAATCCTATAGATTAAATGAAACTGGGTGGATTGTACTCTTTTTTCCTTTGACAAGTTTCCTGAAAGTTTCTCGGCCAAGATTTTTAATGAGGCAATTCGTGCAACACAGCATAACATGTATCATGTACTCTTTCTCTAAATTTTTCCTACTATGTTTTATGGAGTTTTAATGAGGCATGAACATATCGGATGAGTGTACAAGGGAGAGTGTTGAGAAACCTGGGCCTGATCTTGAAGCTTTGGTCCATAGTGGGCACCTCACCAGTCACCACTAGGCTATATATAGGGAGTCTCATTAGCTATTTTTTGTACATGCATAAAAGAGAGAGCAATAAAGAAAAGAACATGAGTTCTCTCATCTATCTATGTGTTTTCATTCTACCATTTACATTACTCTGTAATTGATCCGTCTCTTTATATAGAAAAGGAATTGATCAGATTAGACTCGTCTGCGACGATTCATCTACAATGTGATCAGAACTCCAAAGGCATTACAAATGCAGGCAACCTCACACAGATAACGCATTTGCCTTCGCGCCGTTAGCGAATTTTACGTGCTTGATTTTGATTTCCACCGTGGACTTACCAAACCTGCCTTCACGTAGCCACATTCCAAAACGAGTAAAGCAAACAAGGCAAAGAGTCCGTTGCGTTCCCGCCATTTCCTCCCGACCCGTCCTCCCGCGACTCCGGAGGCTGCAGACCGCCCAATGAAACCGCTCCCTATACAAGTCCCCGGTCGCTTCCCCCTCCACCGCCTACGGCTCCGCATCCCCCCACCACCCTGACCTGGCCCCCCCGGCGCCGCTCCGCCCCCGCCGCCGCGCGCCATGGGCAACTGCTGCCCGGGCTCTGGGGATGCGGAGCTCGCCCCCGCCCCCGCCCCCGCCGCCTCCTCCTCCGACCCCTCCACCGGCCGCGCGGGCGCGTCCCCCTCATCCGCCCCGGCGCCCACCAAACCGCCGGCCCCCATCGGCCCCGTCCTCGGCCGGCCCATGGAGGACGTGCGGAGCATCTACACCATCGGCAAGGAGCTCGGCCGGGGGCAGTTCGGCGTGACCAGCCTCTGCACGCACAAGGCCACGGGCCAGCGGTTCGCGTGCAAGACCATCGCCAAGCGGAAGCTGTCCACCAAGGAGGACGTTGAGGACGTGCGGCGCGAGGTGCAGATCATGTACCACCTCGCCGGCCAGCCCAACATCGTCGAGCTCAAGGGCGCCTACGAGGACAAGCAGTCCGTGCACCTCGTCATGGAGCTCTGCGCCGGCGGGGAGCTCTTCGACCGGATCATCGCCAAGGGGCACTACACCGAGCGCGCCGCCGCCTCGCTGCTCCGCACCATCGTCGAGATAGTCCACACCTGCCACTCCCTCGGCGTCATCCACCGCGACCTCAAGCCCGAGAACTTCCTCCTCCTCAGCAAGGACGAGGACGCGCCGCTCAAGGCCACCGACTTCGGCCTCTCCGTCTTCTTCAAGCAAGGCACGCACGCATGCATGCATTTCTTGTCAGACAAACAGCAATGGCTGCATTGGCATTGCTTCAAATCAATCAAATCGTGGATATGAAAACAGGCATTACTATGGTTTCCTGCCTGGCGCCATTGCAGGGGAGGTGTTCAAGGACATCGTCGGCAGCGCGTACTACATCGCGCCGGAGGTCCTGAAGCGGAGCTACGGCCCCGAGGCGGACATCTGGAGCGTCGGCGTGATCCTCTACATCCTTCTTTGCGGCGTTCCTCCCTTCTGGGCCGGCAAGTCATCATCTTCATCCCTCTTGTCGCATTTAAGTTCTAAGAAACGAATTAATGACGATGACGACGAGAGGAATTTACTGTTTCAGAATCGGAGCACGGCATCTTCAATTCCATCCTGAGGGGGCAGGTCGACTTCACCAGCGACCCATGGCCGCGCATTTCGCCCGGCGCGAAGGACCTCGTCAGGAAGATGCTCAGCTCTGACCCCCAGAAGAGAATTTCTGCATACGAAGTCCTCAGTATGCCAAACTCTGAACATTTGACGCATCAGCTTGCTTTTGCAGTTTTTGTCAATGTACTCTAACACCCTGCAAAAAATGCCATTCTTTTGCTGTTCAGATCATCCTTGGATCAAAGAAGACGGAGAAGCGCCTGACACGCCGCTGGATAATGCTGTCATGAACAGGCTCAAGCAGTTCAGGGCCATGAACCAGTTCAAGAAAGCCGCGCTAAGGGTCCGTGGTTATTTTTTTTCAGACATTCTGAATTCAAGAACTAGTACAAGCTTCATCACTAACTCACCTTGTTTCTGAATGAATCCATGGCATGCAGGTCATTGCTGGATGCCTGTCGGAGGAAGAGATCAGAGGGCTCAAGGAGATGTTCAAGAGCATGGACTCTGACAACAGCGGCACGATAACCGTCGACGAGTTGCGGAAAGGGCTAGCCAAGCAGGGAACCAAGCTCACGGAGACTGAAGTGCAACAGCTAATGGAAGCCGTAAGTGTACACTTGGCTTACAATACATGTGATGTACTACATGGAACATAGCTTTTCAACTTACGCTTTGTTTGGTGAAAATTCAGGCCGATGCAGATGGAAATGGAACGATCGATTACGAGGAGTTCATCACAGCGACGATGCATATGAACAGAATGGACAGAGAAGAGCATCTCTACACTGCGTTCCAGTACTTCGACAAGGACAATAGCGGGTAACTACACATTCCTCAAACGTTGGTGCAAAATACCAGTAAGTGTATAGTGCACCGAATTCTTAGTTTTGTCATTTGTGCCGGTACCATGGCAGCTGCATTTCGAAGGAGGAGCTCGAGCAAGCCCTCAGGGAGAAAGGACTTCTCGACGGCAGAGATATAAAGGACATCATATCAGAAGTCGACGCCGACAACGTAAGTCGCAACAACCTTTTCGCCGCACAGCATGTAACGAGCGGCATACTGACGATGCATGGCCAATCGGCCGGAGTTGTTGTACAGGATGGGAGGATCAACTACAGCGAGTTCGCGGCGATGATGAGGAAAGGGAACCCCGAGCCGAACCCCAAGAAGCGACGCGATGTTGTGCTATAGGAGAGGAGCTGACAACAGCAAGCGCGCGGCTGGCCTTTACCAATCAGTTTTGGCATCGAACATTGTCACAATGTGTTGCACACTCCAGAGCAATGCTCTTTCATGGCATACTGCCAGGGGAGACACACATAGATGTCTGCAAAACATGATGAATTGGAGGGGGAGGGAGCCTCACTATGTAACTATGTGCAAACAATGGGTGTGATGCATGCTTTGTGCTAGACTGTCTATACTTGTTTGCTAACGGTTCTTCTTTGTTAGCGGCCTCTCGACGTACGGGGACGATAAACCTGTATATTTCAGATGTAAGAGAAGTGAGTAGCATACGGCGACATCAAAATGTTCAGGAAAGGAACACGCTTGGGCACTGTTTTATCTACTTTCTGAAGTTTTCCCACGCTTTGGCTCGTAGTGGGTAGTAGGAGTACATCAGTACAATACAAGCAGAGACGACTATAGCACCAGTCATTTGCAGTTTGCTCACATATAGAATATGAAGCATGATCAATGGCAAGTGCCCTGAATGAGCCAGCTCCTGTGATGCTGCTGCTGCTGCTGCTGGGCAAGCGAGACGTGAAGCATGTGGGCTTGCCCTCTGCACCATTATCGGCATGTACCAGGTGCCACAGCGGCACAGCCACACAAACGACACACAGTGCTCTTCTGCAAAAGTGCACAGCTTTCTTCAGGAATCCATTACTCTGAATTAGCCTGAATCTGTTCACGCTGGAGCAGCCAACTTGTGCGACACATTTAGCCGAGGATCCCACGGTTGCCTCGTGTAGGTAGGCGGAAGATGGTAATGACATACTCGTGTTGTTTTGAACAAATTGTTTTAAATTTGCAGATTTTTGTATGGTGCTTACTGCTTAATTATATTAGCCTGATGAGTACAAGAACTGCAGGAACAAAGCCAGCTCAGTCGTAAACGTCAAAATTGCGCGAAGCACGTGAAAGAAAATGAGGGGAAAGAAAAGACAAAAATACAAGCACCACAAAAGACTAGGACTAGATAGAGATGGACAAGCCCTGAACTACGAACGCGATGATGAATTCGACAACCTCGTGGTTGTCTGTGTCGACCAGTTCATGCCAGAAAGGAACTAGCTAATCTGGACCGCACTTGATGTATGTATCTAAGGGCCTGTTTGGTTGGTGCCTAAGCTTGCCATGCCTAAACTTAGGCAATATGTGGCTGCCACAGAAAGTGTGGCTAACAAAATCGAAGCCACACTTGTGGCAAAGTTTGGCAAGAAACTGAGTCTATGACGTGTGGGGCCGGGTGCTAAGAAAGTGTGGCATGCCACAGTTACGTCAGTGAACCAAACAGCTACCTAAAAACTGTGGCACGCCTAACTTGTGGCTAGGCAACTTCTGGTCATGAACCAAACAGGCCCTAAGTACGGTATACACCAATGAGGAAGGGATAAGATGAGCATACATACATTGACAGTGCGTGTTGCTCATGCTCGAAGTGAACTGAAGACTGCCTTATTTGCCATTGCACTGAGAAAGCATTGGCCGAAGTATCTCAAACTGCCAAACTGCTAGTAACAAAATAGATGGTGACAGGAGAAAGTAACCAGGCGTCAATGAATTGGGATTTTGGACTGCATAGTCTGGACCATATCCTCTCAAAAAAAAAACTCTGGACCATATCTGAATAGTACACCTAACGGGGAAAAATGTTATCAAGATGTACGTAGTCGGCGGTGCCATCAGTGAACACAAACCATACATAATACATCTTCTTAGCTGTCGCATGATCTGTATGAAGTTATGATTCGTTTGTGGATGCTGACCTATGCGATAGCTCTAGCCCGTATCAGCCACGGTACCTCTTCATTTGGCATGCAGCTGCAAATCTGTGTGTGTTCAAATAGCGAATGTTTTTTTAGGTTTATGATTTTTAGCTATAATTTATTAATCTAATGAATAATGATTGCTGAAAGAAGTCAAAAACCACTGAAAAGCCAAAAAGGACGGGGCTAGAATTAGCTGAATTGCCAGCACGTCTTGATGTTATAAAACACATATATTTACATTTGAAAATGTATAAAGTCCTCGTTCTTCGTCAAGCCACGCAGACTCGAGAACGAAAACCCAAAGTCTTCAGCGACTTGGCTAAAGCAACACTTTTGTCATTTAGTTAAACCCTCAGTTAACCAAAAAGAGGTGACGCGCCACATCAAAACGGGGGGCACGCCATGGCTGCAAGAAACCAACACTTGAACAGTCAAAAATCTCCCACTAGCCAAGTGATCCCTTGGAGGCTTGGAGCTAGTGTGGTAGTATAAACAAATAATTAAGTCGGATTCGGAAGCGTACGTACCATCAATCCATCAGATCGATACTAAATCAACTTATCAGGTAGTCAAGGGTTAGTCATGAGTCAGGTGAGGTCGTCGTCTCCAAAGCCTGGGGAAGTTCTGCTGCTTCTGCTCGGATCAACAAGCAAACAGGAAGCCATCACCATCGATCGATCGATCCCTCTCCAGAGATCGCCTCTCGTTGGGAAATGAACATCTCGACTGGCATATGCCAACTAACAACGAAAAAGATTAGTAGTAGTAGTACTCACCCAGTAGATCGTAAATTCCTGCGCCATGTGAGCCACATGCCTCGTTCTAGCAGAAGTCAGGCCTTATCCTGGTCACTCTGGTTTCTTCCGCAAGGATCGATGATGTTACAATAGATAGATTTAATAGAATGCAAATTTTCACAAGATGATGTTGCGTTGAATCAAGATTGTAGAGAATGTAGTTTATTCTTAAAAAAAACACTGTAGGGAATGTACATGGCAGAAATTAGGTAGTGTGAGTATAGGGAATGGTAATGAAAAGCAAGAAACGAACGCACTAATCAAGGGACATGGAGATCAAATTGATACGGTCCGATAGAGATTTGTAGGGCCCCAATCGGTTCAAGTACTCAAGAAAAATTAAGAAAACCACGATGTTCATTATGTGAGACAGATCCGCATTGGTGTCTCAGTCGGAGGGGGGACAAATCCAAAGATTACGTGGTGGCAAGTCTTCAACCTGAAGCTAGCCACAGCACAAGCTCACTCTTTATCTTTCTTTATCCACGAGCGTGTTAGTAGTGTCCATGTAATAATAGCCAATACGTGGTAAACTTACACCTCCTCGCTTGGACGTCAACAGGAGAGGGCACCGCTCGCCTAATTGTGGGTCTATTTGTAGCGTAGCATGCGTCAATACATTTGCATCGCGTGGAATCTACTTTTTCCTAGCTGTATACTTTGAATTCGAGCATATTTTATATTTACATCTCGTAATGGTCCGATATATTAAGATAACACTAGAAACAATAACATATAAACTGTAATGTCACGATAACATAAAAAAATGACATAGATATGGACGAATGAACCGACTAGTTTACATGATTTAGCATCTTCCACAACGACAAGATAGATAGACAGTATATCTTTTCAATATCTTTTATATTTTTTAATATCCTCAATAAATTCCTCAAGTATTTCTGCCTCTAAAACAACCTACAACTTGGATAGGAACGCACAACTCAACCACAGCCGTAGAATACACTTTTCTTTAATAAATAGACATGTAGCTGACAAACGAAAACTTACAATATCAATCATGACACCAATAATGTACACAAAATTGTTTAAATGTGGACGAAGTGTATTCTTTTATTGAGCTGGTTGTGTGGACCACACTTCATAAGAGCTGCAACTACTCGGGCTCATAGAGTCCCACTCCCAAGACGTGGGCCCAGCAATAGGACGTGACAGTGACACTGCTACTATTTCTTTTTCTCCTCTCACTATACGGCAATATTTTATTCCCTCTTGGCACAGGAAAATTCCTGCCCTGAAATCTCGTTGGTTGGTGCCCCGGGCGTGGGCCCGGCGTGGCAGCTGGGGTGCGCGAAGGTACGGGCCGGCGGGTAAGCCGTGGCGGGCGGTGAGAAAGGATTTCGGGGACAGTTTATTGCATAAATCGCGTCACGGTGGGTCCCCCCGCTGACGCAGCCCACCTCTGCAAGGTCGACACGTCGTAAATGCGATCGGGCCTGGGGTCAGCACCGTATGCTTGTTTCAGCTGTTTGCCCTTTCCCATTAACCTTCCTCGTGGACAGCACCCACTCCGCTACCAACTCCTAAACGCTAGGTTCACACGATCACACCCCCATATACTACGCCATCTTTGACATGCATTGGAACTTCAGAAGCTAGTTAGCTTTTGAACTTACCACTACCACATCCAATCAAGAGCTTACACTTCACTTCGCAAATCAAGAAGGTCACATTTCACTTTGCATGCGGGGGCACATGGCCACATAACCTGGGTCGATTTTACCTTTTTTCCCCTCAGAGTTTAAGTTTACAGAGCATATCATTATATAATTAAAACTAGTATACTATAACTTGTATCCAAGCAGTTTAGGTCAATGTATGAGCCAAAACTTCTACCATAGGCCTTCTCCCGTGCCCCTTGTAGCCCAGGCTAGCATACGACCCTGTCGCCCAGGCTAGTGCCCGGGCCAACAGGCAGCCAGGCAAAGGCATAGCCACGCGCGGGCGTAGCCTAGCCACCAGAGAATGTCTCTTCATGACTTCTGTTTGTTAACACCCCAGAGTTTCAGACGCCTTACCTTCCTGGCTTCATTCCCAATGCAATCTTCTTTCCTCTGTAGCGAGCAATAGGCAGATGACAATTCATCCCGGGCTTCGTTTCCCAATAATTCTATAATAGATCGTTTCCAGAACTTGAAAAGTTGAAACCAACTACCAAATATAATTTACTTCACTTTATTCCATTATTTTGTAATTCTTTTATTTGAAATTTTACTCACTAATTATTTTTGTTATCTATTTTGTTGGCAATGAGGTCAGATGTTATTTTTTATCGATGCTAACCATCTTTTGTCCTCAAATTCACCCTAGATACTCCACCAATAATAGGTTTCTTGATTTTGGTAAGTTGTCTGACAAATAGCAATGGTCATGGACCGTTGAACTTTGTCATGACGTTAGTTGATATTATAAAATTTAAAACATATTACCATCTACTATATTGTTGATGTATGAATTGATAAGTATATGTATGGAGCATGAGACCCTACATTATTTTTGTTCTAGAACAGTGTTGCAAGTGATAGTTGTAAAGTGATCAGAGCTACTGTTGCAAATACTAGCATCTTAAGTCGTAAGAAATGTATTTAGGTGGGAATTCGTAATGAAATAAAGTGTATATCTAGTTCTAGGAAAAAAACTATAGTAAAGTTTATTTCTATAAGTACAATGCGAAAAGTTCATTTCTGTGCCTTCCTCACAGAAAGGAGTTTATTTCTATGCCTAACTGACTAGATATTATTGTGTTTTTTCTTTTTGGTTTTGCTTTTCATTTGGATGGTTGTGAGTTTGTTTGACTTTTTTTTAAACAAATGATACAATATCTAGTTGTTTTTAAGAGTTGTTTTCAGCTCAACTAAGCTTATTTTTCATAAATTATTTTAACAGAAATTAATTACCAAAATAATATGATAAAAAAGATTTTAGAACATGTACAATAATGATCTAGCGCACCATACATCACTAACATGCACATATATAAGCTTAAAAGAATGTACATCAAGAACCATAAAGGTAGCTTTTAGCAATATGTCAATAAAAAAATATTGGAGTTTAGCTGCGCACTGCAACTGCTTTCGTTAAATTAGCCTTTTTGTACTTGATGTTTCTCTATTCTAATATTTTCGTTGGAGCATGTTCTGTAAACCCTACAACGTGGATACACTGTGACTGTAGAATCATAGATCTTTCTTTACACAGATAGTACTTATTTTTTATTTAAGAATAATAGTGTATTCATAAAGTGGCAACGCATTCACCTTTTTAATTGCATACCTTACAAACCGTTCTTAATCTAATCCAAACATATACACACCATTAATTCTTTTGGTGTGCAAGGTTTGAGAGATACCCAAATAAAAAGATTTCTCTGTTGCTTAAATATTGCTTGCACTTAATACAAGCTAATATTTAAAAATAATACTTAGTTTAAAAAGCGAGAATTGGCACATATGGCACTATTTAGACCCGTATTTACAAAAATATCACTATGTGCATAGTATTAGCAAAAATGATCGTTTTGCCGCACGATCACCGAGCGGCGACACCGTGGAGCAGACACGTGTCACCTTGAGCCCTGTGGACGTGCGGCAGGCAACATGCCACCAGGTCACCGTGCGGCCAAGGCCTATCGCCCATCCATCGGGCTCCACATGGCCTGTCGCCCCGTTACCAGACGGCAAGTAATTAAATCGCCAATTAGCCAGCTTAATACCTACATGAATTATATTTATTGCTTCTTCGATTTTTTTAAATATAGCAGATGAGCTTAAAAAATAGGAAATTTTACGAGTAGCTTCCTGACATAACGTAATTAGTTGTGTAATTTTTCTATAATTTTATCCGGTGTGAATGTTGCTCGACAATTCATAAGATTATGCTATTTGTAGGAGTTGTTACATATAGCAAATGGGCTTAAAAGATTACAAAATTTTATGTACAGCGATACAGTCGATCTAATTGTCTATTTTTCAGAAATTTTATGTGCTATGATTTTTCCATGTTAATTCAATCTTAATTAGCGATATGCCATGCTCATTTAATTAGTGATTGAAATTGTAGGCCGCACGGCCACCATGCAGCAGGTACTTTTGCAATGCATGGCCTCTCTCCTCTTTCGCATATATATCTGCCCCTTACTGCTATCCCCTCTTTCTTGCTACGTCCTTCGCACCTTTGTTAGTCTGTTCGTGTTGTCCCCCCTCGCCCATTCCCTCGTCCACATATATGTTGTTATGTCCGTGTCGTCCCCTCTTGCCCGCTCCCTCATCTGCACATATGTCAGTCTTACCCTACCATCCCTCCTCGCCCACGTTTTGCACGTCGACAATGAGTCCTTAATTTGTAGTGTTAGTGCACCGGGTTCCCTTTTCTCTTGGCCATGAATACAAAGCTCTCGTAGTTGCTCATCGCTCATCTCAGTCGCTCATTATCGCGCTTGTTGCTCATCGCAGAAGCTCATTCTCTCGCTCATCGCAAAAGCTCATTCTCACTCTTGTCGCATAATTAAGATTTTCTGGAGAGTAAATATCGAAGCAGTCATCATGACAGTAGCAATACTGATTGCTTCTCCCGAAAGACAAGTAATTTTTTATCGCATGTTTTCGACATTATTCCTGTAGGCATAGGCAATTAGTGTTATTCAATTCGTCGTAATTAATGTAGTTCATATTATGAGGTAAGTAGGTCATAGTAATTTAGTCGTAGTTTTGTGCTATTTTTATGTAGGTAAGGTACCCATAATTTGTTATTGTATGGTACTATGTTGCTTGTCACCATTTTTTTTACAACGCTTACTACGGATCTAGTTGTTGTGGCTTTAAGTAGCCATAGACATGGAAGACTTGGTGGTGTTCTATGGCGATGGTCTTGTACGGGAAGGACCTGATAGGTTGGACCTATCGACATACCAATACAAGCTGCTCCCGGTGGAGGGGCTCGGCGTGATAAATATTCACGAGCTTTGAAGTTTCATCCAGATGGAGTTTGCCACGGAGGTAATGGTGATAAAACTTGCAATCGAGGGGATCATCTGCACGAATGGCATGTGGGCTCGTCAAGGTGAATAGGACTGTAGCATGGAGGCAGTATATACAGATTGTCTCCCAGCCCGAGGCTGTTAGATCGAGAATGCCGGCTAGAGGGGGTGAACAGACGATCTAAGAAAATCTCTTCTCTAATTAATTATCAATTTCTATTTGGCTAAACCCAGTAAATAATGCAGAAGCTTAACTAAAAAAAGGTTTATCACAAATATCGTCTAAATTAACCGGGTTCACCTAAGTGCACCAACAAGCAAAGCTTATATCAAGGGTTACAATCCTAAGATGACAAGTAATCAATTTAATTCTACGAATATAAATTGAGCACAAGAAAATAAACTACAAATGATAGGTTGCTTTTTATTGTGGTATTCGGAGACTTGCCAGTCTCCCCTAGTCCACGTTGAGGTTAGCCAGAAAACCTGAGTTTCGTGCCTAGGGCGCCAGAAAAAGTTGTTTCGAATGGAAGACTCGCCCTTCATTTCGTGCAGAATGGCGGGATAGACATGTGATGGTTAGCTCGCATTGACTGCCACGAGTATCTATCAGAGCAGGTGCTCGAGTTGGAGTTCGACGAGGACATCGACCCAGGCTCCGATGATACCGACAATGATGTACAACAGACGGGTGGTCCACCAGGGGGAATTGTGTCATCGGAGGTACTCTATGTGTCCTCCAGACTCGATGATGCTACGGTACATTCCCTCGTACTGCCACAAGAAGAAGGATCCCAGTATAGGTTTCAAGCAGACACCCTCCTAGTTGGGCAGCGTTTCCTTAACAAGGCGGTTGTATGGAGTGCACCGGTCCAACCCTTTACACACTGAAGTGCGTAATGGAAGGCTGCTCTACAAAGGTTAGCGCTCAATGAGCAAGGATTTTTGGCTCGGTCTTCTCGGTCAAGGCGATGATCAACCACACTTGTGGGCTTAGCGAGCTCCTGCGCCATCATCGGAACATGAATTCCTCATATGTGGCAAGCATAATCAGCCACCTAGTTGCGGTGGACGTGTAAGTCTCCCCAAGATGCTCATGTCGAAAGTCATCAATGTGCTTGGCTATTCAGTTAGTTATATCAAGGTTCGACGAGGCAAGCAGAAGGTTATCATTATACTATTTATCCAAAGTTCTCCTTGTGTATAAATTCCCTAGTGCATAGCAATGTCCTTTACCTTCTTACGAATTATTGCCATCTCAATCGTACCCATAAAATTCTTCTAAAATTTATCGCACTACAACAACATACGACGATTACAAAATGTTACTGTAATTTTGAAAAAAATAAGATTATTTTTTAAAAAAATCATGTTACGACGCTCCACTTGCGCAGCACCCTGGTGCACCAGCATCAGTCGAGCAAAATTTAGAGTACATAAAATTTTCAAAAAATTAGATAATTACGTCGACTGTGTGGAGAGGCTGCATATAAAATTTTGTAATTTTTAGAGCTCGTTTGCTATATGTAACAACTCCTACAAATTTCATGATTGTACGAATTTTTAAGCAAGATTCACAGTTGATAAAATTGTCAAAAAATTATACAATGAAATAGGTTGTGTTGGAAGACTGAGCATAAAATTTGGTATTTTTTGAGCTTATTTGCTATATTTAAAAATCAAACAAATAATAAATAAAAATACTTAATTACCTGCCGTCCGGCAGTATGGGGAGCGCACGGTGGCCGGGCTCCGCTGGCCACGTGTCACATGCACGGTGCTGCAGCCTAATAACCGGGTGGAAGAAGTGACATTCTGTCATTCTCACGAGCATACAACTATTTTTTATAAATACAGATTTAAAATGTGCTATATGTGCCGAAAATTCTTAAAAAGCTATTAGTATTCGTATTTGATGTTTCTCAACCTCACGCACACAAATTCCAAGGAAGATTCTCCAAACAAAAAATTTCATACACTACGTAGATCTAAAAAAAACCCATGGACTAATTGCTGGTGGACATATCACACAGCTGATTTCCGCATTCAGTTTCGCCTGTTTCTCTAGGTCACGTGCCTAGCCCCTGCCCCCTCTCTCTCTCTCTCTCTTCCCCGCGTTTGAGCGCCCCTCCGGTCCTGCCCTTTTCCCCCACCTCCCATCCGAGTTATTACTGGCCTCCTCCACGACGCTAGCCCAGCTCCCATCCACAGCCACAATCACCGTGCTAAAAATCCCCCCTCCCCACACTGCCCTTCGCACTTGTCCTTACATGGCCAGGCCAAGACCAAGAATCCCTCGCTCTCGTTCGCCCGCTACAAACTGCTGCGTCTTCCTCCACCTCGCACTCCTCGGATCGCCGCTTTCCCAAGAAAGCCATTAGAGTGCTTATGGATCACCACAAGCAGCGCGGTCCTACTAAGGGCAATGCTCCCAGTCCCCGGAGCTGCAGCGCGGCGTCGGGCAAGCACAGCAAGGCGGGCAAGGCGGGCGGCGCCGCCGGGGGCAATAAGCCGATCAAGGTGGTGTACATCTCCAACCCCATGCGGGTCAAGACCAGCGCCGCGGGATTCCGCGCCCTCGTGCAGGAGCTCACCGGCCGCCACGCCGACCCCTCCAAGTACAGCCCCGACGACTTCGACGACGACGGCGCCGCGCCGGAGCTCAGCCCAGAGGGCGGCGCGGCCGCGTCGCCCGACTCCGGCGCCGGTCCCGTCGCCGCGGCGGGTCAGCCCGACGTCGCCGCCGCGGCCGCGTTCGGCGAGGGCGAGGAAGGCGGAAACGGGGACGAGGAGGACGACATCTTCAGGTCGCAGCTGCTGGACAACAACTACTCGGTGTTCTCGCCGCCGACGCTGCTCTACGACCACCCGCACAGCAATAAGGTGCAGTGACCCGAACCCCCGTCTGCTGCATGTTAGCCGCCGCGTGCCCCCTCCTTGCATGACATGATGATTTCGTTGTATTGCATGTGTAGTGTGCCGCTAAGATTTGTGCGTGCGTGTATGCTCCAATTAACCCGTGGCCCTCGCCCTTCCTTGATGTGCTTCATAATTCACCGCATGCTATATGGCCCCTCAAGCCTAGTGTGTATGCTATTGTGGACGCCAGCCACCTGGGGTCTCGTTGCTCTTTTTTCCCCTCTCTTCCGTGGAGAAGTTACTGCTACTGGATGTTGTCGCCTTACTGTTTGCAACCTGCAATGTTCATCGTGGCCATCGTGCATAGATATTTGGAGGTTTTTTTCCTAGGTTCTTTTTATAGTGTTTCTCTGATTTTATGGTCGCCTTTTCATGTATTGCTTTCTTTGGCATGGTCAGCTGGCAATCGCCGGATCATCAATTCACCGGTCACCACCACTTGGGGGTCTAGAGAGATGGTGTGCGCGCAACTGTACGCACACGCTGCGTAGTTCCTGTAATCATTAATACATGTTTCTAAAATGAACCATAATTCTCACCGGTTATGATCTGGCCAAGAAACAATGAGGGCAAAATAACCGAAACTATTGTAAGAATCTCAGCTTTCATTAGGAATAATGGATATTAACACATTCTTCTCTTTGTCCCTCATCAATTAATTATTGGCATGAACAAGATTAGGGCCTACTTACAAGCAACTTCTAGTGCTATATAGAGTGCTGTAGCCATCATCAGCCCGACCGGTGAGAACGAAGGCCAGTTAAATGCAACAATTAGTCGTTGTAAGAAATCCCAGCCTTTGTGTAGCTCAAGCTGATAGAATCCAAATATTGTTTTCATTAGTAATAGTAGATATGACTTATGAGCACATTCTTTGCTGTGCCCTTAATTACTTCTTGGATGATCAAGGTTGGAACCGAGTTACAAGCAAATATAAGTGCTGTCATGCTACAGTTTAATCTTTAACATCCTCTCATGATCCTAATACCACCATCCATTGCTTGCTGCCTTTACTCTTGTTCACGATTCTTCCGGTTTTATATGTTAAACATGGTTTGATGTGTTTCACTTTGATTCTTCCAGGACTATTTGCTTGATGTTAGTTACCTTAATTGTTCTGTGATTCTTCTACTTTCATTAACTTGTTTGGCGTTACTTCATGCAGGTTGCTTTGTATTCTTTGATTCTTCCACTTTGACTTCTTTGGCACTGGTTGATTCATGGTACTTTTGTTCGTTGATTATTCTACTTAGATTTGATTGATATTCGGGTTGATTTATCTTTCCTTTTGTTCTACGATTCACTTTCATTTGTTTGACATGTGTTGATGCACCCATTTCAGTATAGTCCTTCATGTCGAATATTGCATAATTTCTGGGTCTTGTAGACCACAGCGTGTAATTAGCATTACTTAGGACATTTATATATAGGTTTGACATACATATATGTACATGGTGATGGCACAAACTGATCCCCATATCATCATGGGTATTCTGCTATATTGTTTTGATCACTTCTGCCCATTGGTAGTTTTATGATTGTTCTTAGATCCTTTACAATCCTACTGCTCCTTTCCCTTTCTGAATGCGATATGTGCGCCATGCTGAAAATTGCTTTCTTTTTCAGGATGTGATATTCATGCCATGCGGACAATCGATCTTTCTCATGAAACACACTTTCTTTCGTACATCATTTATTTCTTTTCTCCAATATCTGTTGTCTAGTATCTCATTGTTCTCAAATGAATGCTGCTCTTCCGGTGTGTCCTCTTCTTAGTTCTTCCACAAATGTATATTTGTTCTTTTGAAATGGAGATCCGTGCAACCAATATAGAAATGGCATGTCTTCATAGTTCATGCGTATGGTTTGATTATAACACGAAATTGTGATTGCTATATACGTTAATTAGTGTCACTATTCTAAAAAATGGCCGCTAGCTCAAGCCGCTTAAGCACTAAACACCCCCTCTCTACATACCGCTTATATAGCACGTGCTTTGTCATTTATATCCTGAATTAATTCTATATATGTGCATGCATGAAACATACCAAAACATCAAAAGAATTTGAATTTGTTTGAATCTCGGTTTAATTTGAAAAACCTCCCAATTAGGAAACTCTTTGGCCATTTACGCCTTCCTTTCGCAGCTTTACACGTTCCCTTGTCGTTGGTGTCAACCAGAAGCCCACCACCTCCCTTGTTCCCTCTCCGCCACATGCCCTTCCCCGTTCACCGCCACCACGACCTTGTTCACTGCTGCCATCCTGCCAAAGGCCATACCCTCGCCTGTTGTGCTCTAACGTTCCCCATAAATGAGCCCTGACCATGCGCGGAGCAGTCAACATTGCCACATAAAGGGTCATCACATACGGTTCAAAACCGTCATCATAGACGGTTTTTAACCCGTCTGAATTTATGTGTCTGTGATACCAGGTGGTTGTCACAGACAGCTCTCGAACCGTCTGTGATAAGTTATAACATAGACGGTTTTAGTTAAGAAACATATGTGATAGTCTAATATCATAAACGGTTTAGTTAAGAACCGCTTGTAATAGTCTATTATCACAGACGGTTCTCGTTAAGAACCGTCTATGATTGCGTTCTTATGTCCTCATAAATAGGCCTCATTCGGTTCATCAACATTATCTAATTGCACTATAAAATAGTGTATCAAAGAATACAGATGAAACAAAGCAGGCCTATTTATGATTGGTGCCATGTCTTTGGTGGCTCGTTGTTTAGATTGTAGGTGCTGTTATTTTGTTGCTTTAGTATGCCATGGTCGTAGGCACGTGGTCGTAAGCCATGGTCGTAGGCGTGCATTTGTAAGTCGTGGTCGTCTGCGCCTAGTCTATTAGCAGCCATATGCGTCACATCAGCAAATTCTGTTAGCAAACGGAGGAAACAACATATGATGCAAACGGGACAGGTTTAGGGAGCTGAGAAATAAAATGTAAGTTCTCGGAGTAAATGGTGGGCTAGGATGCCCTGATACGCGATACAGGTACAGCGATACGAAAATTTTCAAAAACAAGGATATGTCAATACGGCAATATATATATATATATATATATATATATATATATATATATATATATAATAATAATAATAATAATATGAAAATCAAAAAGTTTAAGTGACATACCACTTGGCAGTTGGCACATACCCACTTGGACAACTCTTGATCCCGGTTGCAAGACTTCTTTTAATCCATGCTTTGACCTAGGCAAACAAAACTACAAAAGTATGACCTTATATTTCCTCTATCTCTAACATTGTACATGATAAATCTTAGCAAAAAAGCATTAGTGAACATTGAGTAACTAAATAACGGATCATGGAGAATTAGCCAAATAGGTAACATTCTTTGCAATATAACATAACATAGGTTGATAGTTGATAGAAGATAGAAATAGATTACAACTTGCAAAAGGGGAGGCACAAGGCCAAATTTGACTTATTAAACTAATCTTTGATTGCTTCAACTTGGATGCTCATTGCTATCCCTCGTCTCCACATGTGAACCCCTCAAATTCTGGCTCATCTAGTGAGAGATCAGCTGCTTCAAGAACGCCAACACCATCAAAGGATTCGAAGCCATCTCCCCCAACATCCCACATTCAGGTTGGCCCCATGGAATAATCATCAGAGTTTCTTAAAAGGAGATGCAAGTTGTTAAGCACAAACACTAAATCCTCAGCACGTTCAGGTGTAAGCCTATTTCTCCTTATGCTATGGACAAAACCATATGTACTCCAATTTCTTTCACAACAACAAAAAGAAGATGGCTGCCCAAGTAACTTCAGAGCTAATGCTTTCAACTCTGGGGTCCTAACTCCATAAATGCCCCACCATTGCTTTGGTTCAAGATGGGCAGATGAATTGACACTACTACCACCGGTACCAGTGCTCTCTATTGGAGTACTTTCACTTGCCATCTCTACCAAAATATATTACAAAATTGTAAAATAATTCAGCACAAAATGTAAAGATCTCACATTGAAATTTTATATGATAGTATTGTCAATTTGTCATATACTCATGGTACAAACGACTAAACGAGCATTCAAATTAAAAGTATGGATCAAACACGAGTGGTCATTGATCAGTTCTGGAGTCTGGACTTCTGCCAATTGCCATTACCTGAGCTGAAGCGGTGAAAATTGCCATTAGTCATTACCTACTTACCTGAGTCCTGAGCTGAAGTGGTGAGCTGCATCGGTGAAACTAAATGTCTGCGGCGGTGTGAGCCATTACCTGAGCTAGAGGTCGGCGAGCCAAACGGCGACGGCGACGACGCTGTCGGCGGGAGAGGCGGAGGATCTCCAGGCACTGCCGGCGGGAGAGGCGGAGGGAACTCTAGGCGCTGACGGTGGGAGAGGCGCGGCGGATCTCCAGGCACTGTCGACGGCGACGGCGCGGCGGATCTCCAGGCGTTGGTGATGGCGAGGGCACAGCGGATCTCCACGTGCTACCAACGGCGAGGGCGTGGCGCCCAGGAGCGCCGACGGGAGTGGCGGTGAAACTCTAGGCGCTGGTGGCGGGAGAGGCACGGCGGATCTCCAGGCTCTGGCGGCGGCGGATCTCCGCGCGCTGGCGGCGGCGAGGGCACGACGGATCTCCATGCACTGCCGGCGAGAGAGGCGACAGACCTCCAGGTGCTACCGGCGGTAGAGGCGGCGGTAGTGAGGCATTGGCGACAGTGGTGGCGGCGGCGACCGAGGACACGACACTACTCTGCTCAGTGTGCTCGCTGCTGGAGACTAGGGTTCGCCGGTTCGGGACCATGTGACTGGATGTAGGTCACACGGTTGGCTTTGGGCTGCCTCTCTGTTGGGCCTTCGGACTGTCTTCTCTATTGGGCCAAGATTTAATTGGGCCAACGTATCACTACCTTATCGTAGTGTATCAGCGTCATATCGAAGTATTTTTTTTGGCCAAAATTCATCGATACTCCATCGATACCGTATCGCCGCATATCGGAACGTATTGCCGTATCGGATACAGGTGCGACAGTTCAACGGAGTATCGGTGCTTCCTAGGTGGTGGGGGATACATCACTAGCGATGCAAGTTTAGGGAGATGACATTTATATGGCTGAAACCCTAGCCATCCAACAATTTCATAATTTCATATCCAAGCATCAAGGAAGAAAGGGGAGGGGTGGGGAATATATCACCTGTGATGAAGGAGAGGCCAGCGGCTGCAGTGTCACCGTTGTGTCATAATGGTGACACCGCACAAGACACTCTTACAACAAGAGTGCCTTATGCAGTGAACCATGGTGTCACAACAGGAGTGAAGGAGCTCGGGGAGGTAGTCGGCCGAGCCTTCTATTTTTAAGGGAAAATTTGGCGAGAAGTGAGAAGAGAGAGGAGATGAGGGGAAAAAGAGTGGACAAGTGAGAAGAGGAGATGAGGAGAAGAATAACCGAGCCTTCTATTTTAAAGAGCAAATCCAGCGAGATGAGCGGGAATTCAAATTCGGCGAGAGTGGGTAAGTTGAAATATTATCACAGACGGTTCTTGGTAAAGAACCATATGTGATAAGTAGATCATTACAGACGATTTTTGTTCCGAACCATCTGTGATATATCACAGATGGTTCAGAAAAAATTGTCTATGATAAGTAGGTCGCAACAGATAGTTCTTTCCATCGCGGTGAACTTAGATGATCCATCTTATAAAACTGTTTGTGGTAACTTTAGCACTGACGGTTTTTGTTGAACTGTCTGTGATGACCCTTTTTATAGTAGTGCAAGGCCGAGTTAGCTGCCATCACCCCATCCTCTCTCACGGCCGACACGCCGCGCCATAGTTTTGATTGCCGCAACTCGTCGATTAAGGAGACGCTGAGGTCGAGGTGCCACGGAGCCTGCTGATCTCCCCATTGCTGCTGCCGGACTCAACCAAAAGCTCCCACTACCCATGCTGGCCTCCCTACTGCTCCAATCGCCTTACTGAAGCTATAAAAGTTGTGCCATTCCTTCTGTGAACGCACATTGGTGCCTAAGTCCACTCTTTACCCTCCAGGCAACGCCTCGCCATTGCCACAGTAACCCACTGGTAAGCCCCATTTATCAATTCTTGTTAATGCCTTCGCCATTCTTCAGTTGCCTCCATTCTTAGCACCTTTGAGACCCCATGAACACCACCATGAGCTTACCTTAGCTTCTCTAGCCCCTTACCTCACTGGTGACCAACTCCTCTACCTGACCGAGCCCCTCGCCATGGACAGCCTCCCACAGAGCATTAGAGCTTGAGCCATCCTTACCGTACACATCCCCTTGCCTCGGAGATGCTTAATCCATGCTTACCCACGTTGATTAGCAACTGATTCGCCCCTGTGCCATGGTTGACCACCGTGAAGCTCACTTCGCCACCGGCCACCTACCCGAACTCCCCAAGCGCCCAAAATGGAAACCCTTTGCCATATAGAGCCTAGCCATACCCTCGATTGCTGTCAGAGACCATTGCCAGCACCACAATCGGCCGCCGCTGTCGCTATGTTCTGGCGCCGTAGCATTGAAAGGTAGACGATGACTGTTCTCAGTAGGTCGTGGGTGCATAGTAGCGGCCCAGAAAACTCAAATCAGCCAGGCCAAGTTTCGGGTCGAGCCCATCACTGTAGAACATTGTTCGCCAACATGACCAACTTCCATACAAGACCCGATTCATTACTGTTTTCAACTTGATCCGTGGTGAATAGTAAACTCGATACTGCTTAAACCTGTTACTGTTCATTGAAACCAAATAGACGTATATATACCCATTTTGACCATATCGAACCGGTTTAGACCATTTCCAACTCCGTTTCACCAACCCAAACCCAGATAAAACCCAAACCCATCTTTATTTGGTTTTTTTGAATTTTATTTCTTTTTATTTTATTTTTTCTAGCTCATATTCTTTTGAGCGCGGAGTTAATTACCTTCTTTTTATTTGTGCTAGCACACGATTTCGTTGAGCAGTCTATCCTAGAAGTATATAAAGACCCGGAAGATTTAGAGCATGTTGAAGACTTTGAACAGAGTCAAGTCACATGTTTTGGTCATGTTGACCTATATCCTTTAATTATTTAATTATCAACACTTTCATTATTCTTTATTTATGCACTGTTATTTATTTAAACCAGTTGTTTAGAATGATATGATAATTTAGCTATGTCCTATCACTAGAAAAGCCATGCCTTACTTGATGGCCATATTTACCTTGACAAGTCTTAGTAATAATAAATTACTATAAAATATACTATGGTACTAAAAACTCAAATGCTTTACACTACTAAGATAATCGGCATTTTGTGGATAGAATTATAAAATGATACTAGGGTAGTAGGGTTAAGGATGCATCGTTGAAAGCTACGAGATGGTTAGAGTCCACGACTTTACCCTAAGGAGGAAGATTGGGTTGGATTGGTGGCTATGTCGCGGTGTATTGGGTTATTGGTTTGTGGATGGGTGCCTCGGTAGTGAAAAGTAAGAACTAAAACCTAAGTAAAGAACACAATGATCGCTCAACCACAAGTTTTGACTTGTCAAATCCAGGGATCAAAATCCCGGCGGTTACCGGCCGGTTACCGTTTTTACCGGTGGAGACCGGTAACCGAAAAAACCGGCCGGTATGAATTTTTGATTTTCGAATTTTGACCGGTTTTTCCTGGTTTTTCCGGTTACCGGTTTCAAAACATCTCAAAATTCAAATATTGATTTTCAAATTGTGACCGGTTTTTTACCGGTTTTTTCGGTAACCGGCCGGTAACCGTTACCGGCCGCCGACCGGGATTTCTTTCGGTTCCGGTTTTTGGAACCTTGGTCAAATATGATCTAGTAGCTGCTTGAATCAATTGAATATCTATAAGGTGTTGGCGTTCCAAAAATGAATGGCCCGCTTATAAAGGTGTTACGAAAGCGGTAAAAACATACTTAATAATGGTAGGAGCACAGAAGTGGAGAAGCGCTTTCCACGTTAGCCAGTGGAATGCTACTATGTGTGGCCCCGGCCCTACCGAGTAGAGGCTATAAAAAGAGGAGAGCGGTGAACGGTCTTGTTTTCTTAACTCAGTCATGACGGTTTGAGAAATCTTGTGGGTAAAGCTGGGCAACTCTACAGAGTCAAAATTACAAATAGTATTTGAATACGCTATGCTTCCGATAAATGAAGCTATATTTAGTGGGTGATTCCAATAGTAAGGCATAAGTAACTTTAAAATGTTTCAATCAGGTAACTAACTTGATAAAGCCTCATTTCTCTTGAGAAGTTGATGCTTTGTTATCTTATGTTCAAAAATGTTTACACATAAAATTGCGTCCATCCCCATCTTGAAAATCCTGACAAGTAATTAAATAGTATTCCCCATGTGACTTATTGAGTACGTTTGTGCTCATGCTTGCTAAAATATCATTAGATGAAGCTTGGAAAGAAAACGAGGAACCCTTGGAGGACCTCAAGGATTCCTACGGAGTAGACGATATCTGGTTTTAAGACTTATCCTTGCTCGGCATGTCTGTGGTGTTTCTTTTGTATTGTACTATAACTTTGGGTCGTACATCCTGCTATGTAAACTTGGCTGCTAAGTTGCCCTGTGATAAAGTTTGGCTTTTATGGAATAAGCTTGTGTTGGCATGATGTACACTCGACTGCATAATCTCACAGCTGAACAGTCCTAGGCAGCTGCGGGAAAAACTTGACCAAAAATGGGGGCGTTACAGTGCACCAATTTTTTTAGGAGTTCTTCGTGTTGATTTGGTGATCAAACCAAAATTGTTTGAATTATTGTACTTAGCTCATGGTTTGCACCAGATATATCTCGTGTGTCTAAATGCAACTTGAGTTATTTTGTTATTCCCATCTGTTACTAATCTGAGCAAGACAAGACACTTGTTATTATTTCCTTATAACAATTATCGCACTTAGCTCAAGGTTTGCACCAAATATGTCTCCTATGTCTGACTGAATGCAACTTGAATTATTTTTCCCCATTTTTTACTAATCTTAGCAAGACAAGACTCTTATCATTATTTCTTTATAGCAATTATGGACATTATTGCCTTGCTTTTTCTTCAAAACGTATGCAATGTGATCAAGATCATACAAATTTTTCATAATTTACAAATACATAATCCACTTATAAGGTTGTATTAAGTGTCCACTTCTGTATGACAGTATGAGTGCTAGGCGGTAGAGTGGCCACTCACTTATCCTTTTTTGGTTATTATATATGTTGATAACTCTTGAAGCATATGTGTAAATCAAATATATGGTTTTTCAAATATTTGTTACATCTATAGGTTCTTGATTAGCATACGAGGGAATGTCTTGTTTTTATAAGTTGTGGGCAGTTGTATCATTCTCTTAAGAGAATTCCAAATTCATTTTATTGTTTGATAAATTGTGGCCTATTCTGGGTACTCTCCGTTTTATTGTTTGATCATTTTGTTGGAATATTTGGGTTGCTCTTTTCATTAATTTATGATATTTTAATCAATTTATTGTCTAAACATATGAATGTGTTAACATGTAAGAAATGTCTATAGTACTTTTACTAGAAAAACATTATAAGCTAGCTTACATATATGATTCTTCTAAGTTTACACTTGTGCAAATGCTTGTACTTCTAAGTTTACACTTGCGCAAATCACGCTCTTTTGATTATAGATCCATTATGCACATACCTTCCTTGTAGCTATGCAACTAATACTAATATGCATAAGGGTGCCAAAGTTTGACATAATTCAAATTGATCACCTGATTCTTTAGACCCTCTATTAATGAGGAGTGTGTTTTAAAAAACTCCATATATTCTTTAAAACATGTGTAGTTACTAATTGTTAGGTCTAGTTAAATCCATCATCGTAAAAAAGGGTCTAATCAAATCCATCACTTGATTTGGTAAAAATAGGAAGACTCCTTCATATATGTTGATCTTTCACTCATCTAATCTTTGTTAATTTGTCTCCTAGTCTTCAGCTTTTGGTTCATTATCTAGAATAGTCAGTTATGGGAAATTGATTTGAATGACTTTGATGATACTAGTGATCAATGTTGTACGACCGTGGTCGACGATTAGAGAGGGGAGAGGGGGTGAATGGAGCCAAAAACTTCTGCCCCAAGATATTCTAAGTTTCTTTCACTCCAGCACCTATAGAAGCTAAGAAGATCATAAACTAACACCTACACAACGGAATCACCACGAAAAACCAAAAAAACAAGCCTTGACGCCTGGAGCAATATGACCACAGGCAAATGGGCGGTATGACCGCATGTATACGAGTTATATGACTACAACCTAGAAAGCAACAACCCATGCAAAACAAAAAGCGACAACTTCCACATGGCTCCAAACGACTTGAAACGCTTAGAAACCTATTCCAATCAACAATATAATAAATCATTGCTAAAGTACCAGCCTTTTTCCTTCCGAAAGCGAGAGGCACCAAAATCGGGCAAAACCAAAAAGTCATGATTGAGAGGAGCTCGTAGGAGGAATCAAGCTAACATGGCTAAGGATGATATCCCACATGTCCTAGCCCTCCTAACCACAACAAGAACCAAACCAAGACCTCAAGAAACCCGAAACCCTAGAAATAATCCTTTCTACCACCAAAACAGAGCAACTCCAAGAACTTGCAAGAACAAGTGCCTAGAGGGATGGTATCTGACCTCCTAGAGGTATATCCATCATTTGCACATCCTTGGCACCAAGCATGATCAAAGAGAGGAGGTGAAGAGGCAAAAACCAAATCAAATCAAGAAAGCAACATCTCAAAATCAAGCACAAGCACTTAGACGAAGTTTGGGATCTATTGCTAGTAGAAGAAGAAGGTTTTATAGTCACTCCCCTATGAAGGACAAACCTATTAGGGAAACACAAAACAAAGCACTTGAACTCACATCTAGACCTATCTCTCAAGCATCTAATGGATGAGTTGGTAGGCATACCTCCCCCCTCTTCTCTCTTTTATAGTGGTGGATCCACCATCCAGTTCACAACACTAACTCTTAATGGATATGATCCAATAAACACTTGGGAAAACCCATAACCCAGCTAACACCGGGTTTTTAACACACATACCACACACCCGCTTTTCAAAGCACCTTCATCTGGAAGCTTTGTTCCCCCAACTCCACTTCGCTTGTCCTAATTTGTTTAAGCCTCGCTGCGGTTTTGCAAACCACCACCTTTCCTGGTATTGGGCAAATTACCAAAATACCCCTCTACCGACATATCGTAAATCCTTCGACTCGAAGTATCTCTTTATTCTTCGACACGTTGCTTGTGGTCTCAATGACTTGCCACCAAGTCTCTCAAGCCACCGGATCCCACTGGATCGCCCTCACTTGCAGCGGACCTAAGTCACTTGGCGCACAACTTACACCACCTTGCCTCGTAAGGTCCTTGCACCAACTTGGCCTTCCATGGTTCTTGTACATCTTGCGCCTTGCTTGATCCCAACATCTAACCCGGCATCCTTAACCAAGTCCCGGTCCTCCTCGCCGTTGATCATAGTTGACCCCAAGCTGCCTGCACACAAATAGACCAAAAAACCATTTTCGAGTACAAGTTCTTCATAACTTGACCCACATTAGTCTACAAATGCAATAAGCAATTGCAACCCATATGCATTAATCCCGAACACCTAGAACCAATTCTCAAATTTTAGCCTACTAGAACCATAACAGAGGTCATACTACACTTTCAATGATGGTCATACCACAACGGTCATACCGCCAACTAACCAGTGGTCATACTGCACAATGGTCATACCACACTTTCAATGGTGGTCATGCTGTCAACCAACCACTGGTCATATTGTACTTGACTTACCTAGAAACACCTTCTCTGGAAAATTGCAACAATCAACTAGAGGCTAGTCCAACCACACCCTGTGGTACGACGACACTTTTAGGTCATACTGTTAAGGGTATTGGTGTCATTTCCTATTATCCTAGGGTTTTATGGTTGTGTCCATGTATTCACTATATATTGCCCCTTAGGACTGTGCAATACAACACTTCTTTCACTAAATCTAACATCGTATCAGAGCCAACAGCTAGGGTTAGTGTTTCCCAACCTAGCCGCCACTTGTATTCTACTATAGCTGCCCATGGGAGGAGCGTCTCCATTCCCAAGGGCGGCCATCTCCTCGTCACCTTAGCTCCATGGCAATGGAGGCTCTCTGCTCGCCGCCGCCCTTGGGTCGCCACTGCTCTGCCCGACTTGCGCCTATCCTTGGGTGGCCATCATGTCCTCCCACCGCTGACCAGATCCTGTGGGCCCACCCTAAGGAGCCGCCTCCTCTCGCGGCCACCTCCTGGCTGGCCGCGTGCTCCTCACCATGGCCGCCACCGCGCGGGTGTCTAGATCGGCCAGATCCACATGGATCTGGGCCTGCCGACCTCTGTGGCCACCGCTGAATGCCTGGATCCAGCCATCCCCTGAGCTTGATCCACATTGGCCGTCTTCGGTTCCACGCTGTATCCAGACACAGCTGGCCTTGGATCTGAGCCGCCACTGATGTCCTTCCTTTGGACCGCCACCACCGCTCGCCTCTTTTGGTTGTTGGCCATCTTCCCTCTGTTGGATCTGTGCCTCCTCAGCCACAGCCGTCCTCTTGGCCCGCCACTTCGAAGAAGCACACTCCCGCATCGAGCCCCAGCCCGTCCAGTGTCCTGCGCCGCCGGATCCCACTACGCCTGGCCCCAGGGAGCCGGCTAGCTCTAGCTTCTCCCCCTCCAGGCTCGTCTGGGTCCCATGTGATGGCAACCAAGGCCTCTGTGCCCATGTACCCGACCCGAGATGCTATTGCTCATCTTCGCCCGGGTTGTCGGCGTGGACCCCGCACAAAGGCTCGCAGAGGAGTTCAGGGCCGTGGAGACTTGTTGGTGGAGTTCGCTGGTGTTTCCAAAGAGAGAGAGAGAGGAGAGAAGAGAAGAGGTGGAGACAAACGGGGGAATGGAAAAGGAGAGAAGCAGGAGAGACATGGTTGACGTGTGATAGTAGTAGTGGTAGGGTTTGATTGGTGTTGAGTTGCCAAAGGATGTGGCTTCTAGAATCCGCTGCTTTTTGAGTCATTTTATTTTGAGTGTTCCGTTGCATCCATAAGTCTGTAGCCTCTATCTTTTAGTTCGTTAAAACCGTGCAAATACAAAAATTTCTTTGTTAGTCAGCAGATTGTTTTTCAAGCTCTCCTTCACTTTTGCATGGCAGCAGCCGCCGTTCTTCTCTTTGAGCCGCCGTAGGTTGTAGAAGTCTTTATAATACTGTCGCTTCTCTTCGAGCCTCCGCGCTTCTCTTCCGTGCCACCATCATTTCGGGCTTCGATCTACGCCTCCATGCTTCTATCCCTCTTTGGCTTGATTTGACAACTCTCTCTATTTATGTCACCTTCATCCTTTTCATCGTGTTACCATGGTCGACTTTACTTCCGCTTACCTCTACTTTCCCAGCCCCTGCACTTTGTGCTTTATGGGTTGCTGCACAATTTCGAATGGGAGATCATTTGATACTTGACACAATTTTCTAAGAGCTGCACGCTGTGACAACATTATCACGACGCATTCTTTGGATTTTCCTATTTTAGTGTCAATCTTTCCAAATGCAATCCTATTGCATATGCCTTATATTTGAGGGGGTGATAAGGGCATTGTTGTCATTTCCTATTGTCCTAGGGTTTTATGGTTGTGTCTATGTATTCACTATATATTGCCATTTGGGTTGTGCAATACAACACTTCTGTTATAATATTTAGCACTTTAGTGATTAAATAATTCTGCGAATAGATCATGACTACAATAGCAACATGAATACTAAATATAGATAAAAGCATAAACTGTATCGTAAACATGTGCCTTTCATGAGCATGTACTAGCAAGATAAGTATTATGAACAACAAAGCATATATATTCATATTGGCAAACAAAGCAAACTATGGACTGCTAGATATTACCGAAGTGAAACGAAAGTGATGCGGAGAAGAAGATGAGATCGTTGCCAAGGAGCAGTCGATGCAGAGAACGGCGAGCGGTCGTGTGAGTCGTTTTCCAAAAACCTAATATAGATGCTCATGAAAGACACATACCACACCAACTGGACAAACTCTGAATTTTCAGAAATTTGCAACTTCAATACGCAAACTCATCAAAATCTTAATCACAGCTTGTCAAATATTCATCACCTCCACTGAGGAAACACCGGGATGACCTCCACAGTCCTTCTCATGCAGTATGTTGTTCTCAGCATCAACCGTGAGCTAAGATTTTTTGTGGAAAATATATGTAGAAACAAGAAAGGAGAAAGTTTTAAATAAAATGTTAGGAAGGCAATGCGAAATGCTTCTCAACTAATCTTAGGCATGAAACCTATTGGATGGCAAGCGAATAAACGCAAGTTGAACTGTTGAAATACAACATTCAAGTGCTTGTAATTCGATTGTATCAAACTGCTGAACGCACAATCCTTTTGCCGGTACTGAGAAAAAACAAATACAGCATTCAAATAATCAAATTGTTAAGTTAATTTTATCTTGTATGCAGTTCTGTAAATATAATGTATTGAAAGATAGCTGAGGATAAGCAATTTTTTAAAAAAAATCAAGAGTAAAAAATATTAAATTACTAAATTTGATTTTTCTCTGAAAGTACAATATGTTATTGTAATATACTAGAGCTATTTAGTTGAACCATCCATCTTTCTTGCTATCATATCATCGGCACATTTTTTGGGATCTTTTGAGTAGCTGATCACTTGCTACCTACAGCTTAGTATCGGCTATTTGGGCATGCATGATTTTAATCTACTAGTTGATTGTATCTTTAGTTTTTATGGACAGCCTCTTCTTTTTGTATGGCATTGATCAGAAATTCATCAAAAATCATTTTACTGAACCAACAATCTACTTATTCCCAAAACGCAATGCTGTCTTGCATGTTGTGTGCATTATGGTAGCAGGTAGCCTGTAGTATTGTGTTGTGTTCTTGTTTTATGGTTGTGTGGAAAGGTATAAGCGTTGTGGTCTTGTTTTGTGGTTTGTGTGGAAAGGTATAATTGCTACATGAGCTGTTTCTGATAAGGTTTTAGAAGGACAACGGGTGTTGGTTTAAGACTTTCAGTTGGCATTCGCTGGTACCTAGTAAGATTGCATTTTATTCTAAAACCCAAATTAGCCCACAAATTTGACTTATTGTTAGTGAAAACTAAATTAAAATTTTCTGAAATAGTGATGTGAAACACAATCTGCTTTTTTTTTTGTGAAAGAACAAAGGCAGCCTTGATGTGCGCTTTCTTTGGAAATCAGTAATTTACCAACTTCTAAAGCTTGGTATAAATCAGCAGTGCCTTGGCACCAGTTTACCAACTTCTAGCTAGAGCTCTCCAGGAATTCTTGAAACTGGTAGTGATTATTGGCTTGTTCTTGATGCTTTTTCCTGATCTTGACATGTGCGCGCACACAAATACACAATCCTTCCCATGCACTTATTGAAACTAAAATGCTGCTCTAGTTAACTTGTCTTTTACTCTTTTGTTATCAGCACATTGTTCAGAGCAAGAACGGGATCATTACTAACCACAACCTTTTTTCTTTTTTCATCTGTACAGTTTCCATCTGGTTAAGCGTAGAAGCAATTATGATGTGGTGAGTATATCTTTCAAACTGCCGCGCAAAACTGAAACGATAAAATGAGCTGTAGAAGGATTTGTAAGTTGCACTCAGCAGATGATTTAGGATGTGCATGCATGAGATGATGGGTTATCAATGATAAACACTAGCCAGTAGTCACTATTCTGAATCTTTGCAAAGAACATGCATGAACATATGATTAGGCCTGCTTGGTCATGCTACTTGTTTCTGCCTTGCTGGTCGTGATGGAAGTAGCAATGGCTGTTGTTTGGTTCCGCGCGTAGTGTTTGGTGGTAAGCTGATCGATTGCTTCGACTGTGGAGATCAAGTGACCAACCAAATTTGTCTGTGGTGTGAGAGTTCACTGAGAAATGAGAAACCTTTCAGACGAGCTCTTCGACGAAGTAAACCTTATTTCGTTTTTCCTTATGTGTTCCAGTCTTCGTTTGGATGCGTCTGATGGTATTCATGTTCATAACGATTAACGGAATTAAATTACGAGGGTTGAGCTGCAGCTGCAGACAATGATTGAATATTTGATCCTGTGCATAAATTTTGGCGCCCCAATTATGCAAGCAGACTCAGTTAAACGATTGAGGTCCAGCGATTAAGCACTGAAATTGATCTTGCATTTTTAATCCTTTAAGAAAGACGCCTTTTTTAAGACCGAAGAGCCTAAATGGCCCCCAATTCCTTTTTCTGCAACAAGCCAGAGTTCGCCAAGTTCAGATACAAGCCAAAGGAGCTAAAAACTCCAGAATAATGAAAGAACTTAACAGGTTTCAGAACTACAGCGACTCGCCGGGAAAACAGAGGCGCCAGCACATTTCCTGCGCGATGCTCGAGTTGCTTCATTTCAGATGGCAATAAGGCCTTCCAGTACTGCAAGAAAAAGACCTAATTTGAAAGTTAGACCCGGGCTGGATCTGCCGGTCGACAACTTCGTTTATTTCTTGTTTCCTTTAAGAAAGACACCAATTACCACATTTAGCAATGCTGTTCTCAACAACATGCATGATTCAAGTACATACTACTATATAAGATTTTACCAAAACTATGGCGAAGAAGAGATGTTGCCTAAGGGCACTCCCATTGCTCCGCGCTGTATAATGTCTATAGCTAATAAATAGCTATTTATATATGATAGAAGATGATATGGCAAAGAGTAAAACAGTGTTAAAAGAGAAAAGCAGAGTCCTACATAATACACTACTTGAGTACATAAATTAATAGAAAGGATAGAGCTAAATCATGCATTTGGGAGGATAGAAGAGTTATGTCTACTACGTTATTTGTAGGGTCCATTGCATTAAACCACCTCCTTGCCCCACACCGGCCTGTCATGCCGCCGCAGCTCTCCACACTGGGCTGTCGCCTGTTGTTGTCGCCACGCACCGCCTGCCATCGCCGAGGGCCACACCACCTCTCGGATCCACAACCGCCGTCGCCTAGCACCACCCTGCCACCCAGATCCACTTGTTGCTGGGCCCATCCACCTCCTTGCCCCACACCGGCCTGTCATGCCGCCGCAGCTCTCCACACTGGGTTGTCGCCTGTTGTTGTTGCCACGCACCGCTTGCCATCGCCGAGGGCCACACCACCTCTCGGATCCACAACCGCCGTTGCCTAGCACCACCCTGCCACCCAGATCCACTGATTGCTGGGCCCATCACACTCCGACCTAGCAGTGGCCAAAGGGGAGGGAGAGAGATGGTATATGTAGATGATCTGAATATCATCGGGATCATGAAAAACATAAAGAAAACAAATTCTTATTTGGAGTCAGAATTTAAAATGAAAGATTTGGGTAAAATTAAATATTGCTTAGGCTTGCAGCTCGATCATGTCCATAAAGGGATATTAGTACATCAGTCAACCTACGTTCATAAGGTGTTACAAAGGTTCGGCTTTGAGAAGGCATACCCATCGAAAGTACCAATGATTGAGAGATCTTTACATCAAAATAAGGATCCGTATTGACCTATAGAAGAGGGGGAGGAAGTCTTGAGACCGGAATTCCCATACTTAGTGCAGTGGGAGCACTTATGTATCTAGCAAATTGCACTAGACCGGACATTGCATCTGTCATAAATCTATTAGCAAGGCATAGTGCAGAACATACCAAAAGGTATCGGCAGGGAATAAAAGACATCTTTCGATACTTCTAAGGAAGTAAGGACCTGAGATTATTCTACAGAAAGAACCATGACTTGAATATAATTGGCGCAGGTGCAGGATACCTGTTGGACCCGCATACCGTAAGGTCACAAACAGGTTATATATTCCTGTGTGGTGGAACTGCAATTTCATGGAAATCATCTAAGTTAAGTCTTGCAGTGACTTCGACGAAGCACTCGAAAATCATAGCGCTGCACGAAGCTGCACAAGAATGTGCTTGGCTCCGACGAATGATTCATCACATCCAGCAGTCATGTAGGATGAATATTATGTAAACTCCGACAATTATCTATAAAGATAATGCAGCTTGTGTTGCACAAGTGCAGACGGCTACATGAAGAGTCATCTCACAAAATATATCAACCCCAAGTTCTTCTATACTCATGAATTACAAAAGATGGATGAATAGGCCCTGTTTGTTTCCACTTAAGATTATTATAATCTAGCTTATAAATCATAAGTGGAAACAAACAGTCCAGATGATAAGGTAACTTATTATAATCTAATAGCCCAGATTATTGTAATCTAATAAGATCAAAAAAGGAGCTTACTTCAGCTTATAGATCACCTTTTATCTTAATGACCATAAAACTTTAGGAATATTACCCACCTTTGCCATTCATCCAACCCCCAACTCCCGTGCCTCTCTCTCCCAGGACATTGTAGTCTTTAGACATTCGAATACAACAATCCATAACTCTGATAATCCAGGCTGCCAAACACCTGACAGCTTATTTCCCACCAGCTTATTATAAGCTAGCTTATATAATCCCCACCTATAAGCTGGACTATAATAATCTTAAGTGGAAACAAACAGGGCCTAAGGCACTGCATACTAAGTCATGTCAAAATCTTGCAGATTTATTCACTAAGTCACTTTCAGCATCTAGTTTTGAAAGATGCGTACGAGGAATTGGAATGATGAAACTTAGAGAAGTGCAGAATTCAGAGGGAGATTTTCCTCAAGCTCGTTATTAAAACTTGATCACAAAGATCGAGTACCCAAAGAATAAATCCTATAGATTAAATGAAATTAGGTGGATTGTACTCTTTTTCCCGACGAGTTTTCCTGAAGTTTCTCGGCCAAGGGTTTTAATGAGGTAATTCGTGCAACACAGCATAACATGTATCATGTACTCTTTCTCCAAATTTTTCCCATTTGATTTTTATGGAGTTTTGATGGGGCATGAATATATCGGATGATTACCCAAGGGGGAGTGTTGGGAAATCTGGGCCTGGGTTTAAAGTCTTGGCTCATGGTAGACATCTCACCACTAGGCTATATATAGGGAGTCATATTAACTTTTTTGTACACATGAAAAGAGAAAGTAATAAAGAAAAGAACATGAGTTCTTCCCCTCTATCTTTGTGTTTCAATATACTATTTGCATTACTCTGTGATTGATCAGTCCGTTTGCATAGGAGAGGAATCGATCAGACTGAACTCGTCATCGATGGTTCCTCAACACAAACAAATAGAAAATTGCAATAGTTATTCGGTGGGGGTCAAATGATAAGCATAGTATATTAGAAGGGTTGTTTAGTCTTGTGTTTATATAAAGTGACAAACTATAAATGTTGCTGTGCACTGTCTGTATTAGGAGCGTGGCCGGCTGGAGACGGCGCTCGATGAGCTGGTCGCACGGCCCTCTTGCCCTACCGATTCCGGAACCCCTCGTTTTTCGTCAGCGCGCGGTTTCGCCGCAATCTAGCAGTGTATAACAACACACGTTTCCTCGTGCCGACGTAGGCACACCGCGCGCATCGTAGCGGGGCTCACCTTGCAGCCTTGCGGCACACTTCTCTCGCTGCAGCGGCTGTGCGCACGTGCCGCGCCGCGCCCGTGCATCTCGTTGCAGTGGTAGCCATTGTCCCAACCGACCGACCACGCCCGGCACGCGGCTCACGGCGAGCCATTGGGCCTGTTCTTTTCGGCTGCGGTTTATGGTTTTTGGCTGAAATTTTTGAATTTTACCTGTTTACGGTATAGATTACGGAGAGATAGATACTCACTTACGATTTTAGCTGGTACAGATGTTGAGCTTTTAACGTGTAGATCGTTTAACGCATAGACCTCGTCTTGAGAAAATATTCCGTTTGAAAGTTAGGTACTGTAGCAAAAGTTAAAAGCTGTCAACTTTTGACTTAAGGAATAGGCCCGTTGTTGGGTTGGGTCGGCATGATGGCGATGGTTGACAGCGTGGGCTAGCTCGTGGCTTCGTGCTCGGTTGGTTCGTTCGATGTTTGAGCATTGTCAAAATCCAGTGTCTTTATGGACTTGAAACGGAATGGGATTTGGAAATGATGGGCCGGTGAAAATTTAGAAGTGTCAAGGTGGAAGCTATATGTGCTCAATTGGGCTCTGGAACTGAGCTTGCAAGCAGGCCTGGAACGTGTTTAGCTTGGGCCATACCGTTTAATATTGGGCCGTTGGGCAGTGCTACTGGGCAATGCGTTGGTGTTCCGGAATTCTCAATTCGATCTCCTTTCAAGGTTCCTAAGTTAGGTCGAATAATCGACTTTTCTACGGTAAGTGCTGCTCGGAATCAAGAGAGACGGAACTTTGTTTCAGAAAGGCAGGTTATGCAAAAAAAAAAAGAAGCGATAACAATAGTTAAATTGGAAAAGCACAGGCTCTCAAGTCTCGAGCCTTTTGACATCTCGCGGATGCTGTGAGCCCTGTGACTTCGAAATACTAAAATTTGCAGCCTGTGTGCGAAGTGGGTAGAAAAGTGAAGAAACAAACCCCGCGAAACCAGCAAAGTGGACCGTGACATGGACACTCAATGCCAGTGAGCCTAGTTGCCATGGAATCTTCTTTCCTCCATGCCCGTTTATCCAGCCTTTTCAAGGTAGTGGAAATGTTCCAGTATAAAAAAAACTAGAAGATAATACAAATTAAAGCCAAGGGTATCTTACACATGTAAGATGCATTTTTTTCTACATTTCAACCTAAAAAGAGAGGACAGAGCAGAGATGAAAAAAACTTCTTGAGAAGCTGAAGCCCATTCATATTGAAAGAAGCCAAAAGGAGTGCCTCCTCGGCGTCTTCTCATCCTCTCACTCATAAAAACAAGCTTTGGCAGTGCTTAAGCTACTTGAAACATAACGGTTTTTTAATTTTATTTTTTAATGGTGTTTTTTACTTTTTATTTTTCTTTACTTTTTAAATTAAATAACCAAGGAAAAATTAACGGTCATTCCCCGCTCGGTTAAGCTGAAAAGTTGTGGCTTATGGCTGAAAATGCACTGAGCGGCTACAATTTCATTGTAGTTGAAGGTGGCTTATTTGACGTAATTAAATTTAAAAAAAATTAAAAATAGAAAAAAAATATGCTAACTCATTACGGACAACGCAAACAAATACGGGAAAAAAGAACCGGGAAAAAAAGCTCAAAAAAGCCAAAAAATTAGAAAAAGATGAAATTTATAAATAGTGAAAAATAAGTCAGAAGCCAGAAGTTGAAACTAAAATGAGCGGGATCTCAATCAACGGTGTTTTCTACTTTTTTTTCTTATTTTTCTTTACTTTTTAATTAAACAACTAAGGAAAAAAATAATAGTCATTCAATTTTAATCAACAGCCAATAGCCGAAAAAGAGTTGCAGCCGGCTGGAGCAGGGCCAGCCAGGTCAATCGGACCAAAAGCGACCGAAAAGACGCAGGAGCAGACTCGAGTCAATCAACCCGCTCGCTTTCCAGCGTGCGTTGCATGGCCCAAGTACCCAACCCACAAGTCCGCTCCACTTGTGACAAGACAGCTCTCAGTTTCTCACACACGTGACACGACACGCCGAGCAACTACAAAAGCGACTGGCGAGTCGTAGCGGTAGCGGTCAAGCGGTCTAGCACCAGCCAAGCAAGCAACACATCTGCTGCTGCTGCTGCTGCCTCTCTGCGTCCAGATCCGGCCGCCGATCTCGCCCGCGGCCTCCCTCCCCCCATGGCGGCTGCGGCGGCCGGATACTTGGGCCTGGCCATCGCCGCGGCGCTCGTCCTCGCGCTGGCGGGGGCCAACTGCGAGGGCGACGCGCTTTCGGCGCTGCGGCGCAGCCTGCGGGACCCCGGCGGCGTGCTCCAGAGCTGGGACCCCACCCTCGTCAACCCCTGCACCTGGTTCCACGTCACCTGCGACCGCGAAAACCGCGTCACCCGCCTGTGAGCTCCTCCTCCTTCGCGTTCCCTCTCTCGATGTCGCCCTTTACGCGCTCGGTTTGAGTTGTGGCCGTAGTCTGTGGATGGGGAATCGGATCGCGGAGCCCGCGTCTTTGGAGGAGCAAGAGATTTCGTTGCGGTTGTGTTGATTCCTAGCTAAATTTGGTGGTGCGAGGAGAAACTAAACTAGTGCTAGATGCTTCTTTTTACTCGAGGATTTGTTACTGTGGCTTGGCTTAGAGTTAGGAACTGGATTTGATCAGCAAGTTGGTATGGAACTGATGAGTTTGGGAAGATAGTGTGTGGTTTATATTTTTTACTCAAAGGCGAGTGCGATTTAGATTATTGGTTGCGAGGAAGACTGGAAAGGGTCTTACGTGAATCAAAGCAAGAGCCTGATCAGAAAGGTCTCTCCTTTAGACCTTGTTTGGAAGATGGGCCAGGGATTTTGGGCTCTCAAACGAGGCCTTAATGATAGTGTTCTTAAGTTTTTTTGGTTATTTGGGAGGTTATGGTTGAAGTTTGACATGATCAAGTATTTGGAGTGGCTAAGAGTGAAGCTGGAACATTTAGATGGAAAAGGGTGGTAAGGTCCAAAAGGTTGGAAAACATTAGCTACTGTGCTGGAGTGATTGCTACTCTTTTAGGTCTCCATGATTTTCTATTTGGATTGCAGATGGAGCATGGTATGCTTCAACTTTGACATTTCTTCTGCCTGTCATCTGTGATTCTGTGTGCAGAGTTAGTCCAAATAACAAATCTCCAGATACAGAAATTAGTCAGAATTTCATATTTTGTTGCTGTATATATGAAAACTAAGGACATACACACAAATTTTTTTTTGGGAAAACCTATGGATGACTCTTGTATTGTTTATGAGCTTGAAATTTCACAAGAGTATCTTCATGGAATGCCCCCTCTTACAGAGATCTTGGTAATTTGAACTTATCTGGTCATCTGGTGCCTGAGCTTGGGAAATTGGAGCATTTGCAGTATCTGTAAGTTCTTGTCCATGTAGTTTGGTTCTTTTTGCTAGTTGCTCTCAATAGGAAGTTGAAACTTATATTATTTTTGTTCTACTGCTGTTGACACATACACTTCTCTATCATTTATAAATGCCGTTATGCGTCCTTTAAGTAGTTGGTGAGTCCCATGTATGTTGCAATTTGCAAACACCAATAATGGCATCTGATCATTATACTACTTTTGTCCCACCCTTGATTAATTTGTAATTTGGACTGATATGCTGCACTTGTAACCATCAAAGCATGTGTACTTCTCCACAGATGGACTATATCTCCTATTCTCCTATAAGAGATACTTTAAACTTGCATGCATGGTACTTTAAACTTGCATGCATGCAATTTGTATTACGCTATTAGCTTTGTTAGAGTTAGTAAGGGCGTTGAACTGCGATAGGCCCTTTTTAATTTTTATGTTCCAGGTGAAATTTTGCTTGGATTTCAAAATTTATATTATAACTTTCAAGTTATTTTTGAATCCGGCACTTTCGTCACTTTGTAGCCTATATGTTAAGCAGTACTACAGACTGTAGTATTATTCTGGTTGTACTGTACCACAACCTATGCTACTAAAGCTAACAGATTTCTGAAGTTCTCAACCATATTTTTTTTCTAGTATTTCTATCTAGCAGGTAGATATCATATGAACTTGAAAACCAAAAAGAAATTATAGAGGCATGGCTTTACCCATTCTGATGAGGAACAGACCTTAAGATGTTCAGGGCTAAAAGGGGCTAAATTGTGCTTTCCATTATATAACGAATGCCTGTTATTCTATGTTGAACAGTTAGGATGCCTGTTGTAGGGGTGGCCTAACTCCCTGTGATTAGGTCTTGTAATTAGCCCAATATGTAATAGGCTCAATAGTATAAAGGAATGTACCAATATACCCTCACATTTGTTAATTATCAAGGGGTAGGATGGGAATTTTTCATCCTACCTATTCATGTATATAAACTCCCAACAGGGGTATGAGAAAGGCATATCCAATCATTTCATACACAAGCGCTCTCTTTTCTGTCGTTGGCTCTCTCTAACTAGTCTCCTCATATATTGTTTGGTCAGTAATCACAACAGTTGGCGTCGTCCGTAGGGACCGCGCAAGAAGCTACGCAAGAGAAGGCACTAGAAAGCGACGGCAATCAAGCAAAAGAGAGGTATAGCGGCAGCGACCATCGAGCCCAGCACGCGGCGGTCGGTGGTACCCCATGGCAACGATCATGATGCCGGCATCGGTAAGACCGTTGACCGCGACGCCCATGCCATCCTCTCGACACCAGGGAGTCGGCCCCTGAACAACACTGGCGAATGTCAAGCCTCTCCAACAGGGATTCTACACAAAGCACGCGCTCCAAAGCCTTCGCCCCGCCACCGGCTGCATTGAAACCCACGACCATGGAGCGGTTGTGATTTCGGTGACATCTCCAACCGCGCCATGGTCAAGTCTTAGCCGACAGACACGACTACTCCATGGTCGACACTTGGGGACGGAGCACCGGCCTCCGACGTCTCCGCACGGTCTCTGCTGAGGTCTTCACACAATCTCCGCACGGAGAAGTTGCATGACCCCTGCAGGGCTTCGCAAGGTCTTCGCTGAGCTCTGCGTGGATGTCGTCTTCGATGGACTGCGCATGACCTTTGCGGGACTTCGCACGGTCTTCGTCAAGGACTTCTCACGGTCTCCGCCGGGCTCCATGCAGATGTCTCCGACGGATTGCGCACGACCTTCGCGAGACATCGCACGGTCACCGCCAAGGACTTCTTGCGGTCTCTGTCGGGCTTCGTGTGGATGTCGTCTCCACGCGGAGACTTCGCACGGTCTCCGCCGAGGTCTTCACACGATCTCTCCGCCAAGCTCCGCGCGGATGTTGTCTTCGACGATTGCGCATGACCTTCGCGAGACTTTGCACGTCTCTACCGAGGGTTTCTCGCTGTCTCCGCGAGGCTCCGTGCGGAGACTTCGCACAACCTTCGCGAGACTTTGCATGGTCTCCGCCGGGCTTCGCGCGGATGTCGTCTCTGCGCGAAGACTTCGCACGGTCTTCGCTGAGGTCTTTGCACGATATCCGCGCGGAGACTTCTCACGACCACCGCAGGGCTTCGCAAGGTCTTTGCCGAGCTCCGCGCAGATGTTGTCTCCGACGAACTTCGCCCGGTCTTCGCGGGACATCGCACCATCTTCGCGAAGCTCCACGTGGATGTCGTCTCTGACGGACTACGCACGACCTCCACAGGACTTCGCACGGTCTCCGCCAAGCTTCGTGTGGATGTTGTTTCCATGCGGGGATTTTGCACGGTCTCCGCCGAGCTCTGCGCGGATGTCGTCTCCGCACAGAGACCTCACACGGTCTCCGTCGAGCTCCACGCGGATGTCGTCTCCGCGCGGAGGCTTAGCACGGTCTCCGCGCAGAGACTTCGCACGACCTCCTCGGGACTTCGCGCGGTCTCCGCCGAGGACTTCGCCCGGTCTCAGCGGGACTTTGCATGGTCTCCGCCGAGCTCCGCACAGTTGTCGTCTCTGACCACCTTGTGGTTTGGACGCTTCGTCCGACCGCCTCGCGGTTGTAGACTTCATCCGACCTGCTCACGGTCGTAAACTCTGTCCGACCATGTCATGGGCGGACACTTGCTCCGACCGCCTCATGGTCGTGACTTCGTCCGACCACCTCGCAGGCAGGATTTTTTTCGGCGTGCGCGCAAGCTTCATCTCACCACCGACTTTGTCCACCCCGTGTCCGAAGGGTGGGGGACGGACCGCGCGCGTTAGCTTTGTCTTGCAGCTGACTTCGTCGACCCCGAGTCCGAAGGGTGCGGGACGAAACACATGCCTCAGAGTTTCGTCTTGCCGCTGCCTTCGTTGACCGCGAGTCCGAAGGCAGGGGTGGGCCGTGCGCGTCAGTTTTCTCGCCGCCGATTTCGTCGACGTTAAGTCCGATGGGTGGGGACGGCCTGCGCGCATCACAGTTCCATCTTACCGCCGACTTCGTCGACCAAGAGTTCGAAGGGTGGGGGACGGCCTGCGCGCATCACAGTTCCATCTCGCCGCTGACTTCGTCGACCAAGAGTTCGAAGGGTGCGGGATGGAACGCATGCTTTAGAGCTTCATCTCGCTGCCGCCTTCATCGACCGCGAGTCTGAAGGTGGGAGACGGGTCGTGCGCGTCAGTTTCATCTCGCCACCGACTTCGTTGACGTCAAGTCCGAAGGGTGGGGGATGGCCCGCACGCATCACAATTCCGTCTCGCCACCCACTTCATCGACGTTAAGTCCGAAGGGCAGGGGACCTTTGTCTAACCATGTCGTGGTTGTAGACTCCGTCTGACCACGTCGCGGTCGTACACTACGTCCGACCACGTCACGGTCGTACACTACGTCCGACCACACGTCGTGGTGGTACACTTCATCCCATCGGCTCGCGGTCATAGACTTCTTTCGACCACCTCGTGGTCGCCTCGCGGTTGGGACTTAGTCCGACCACCTTGTGGTCATCGACGCTTCGTCCGACCACCTCGCGGTCGAGACTTTGTCCGACCACCTCGTGGTCTTACACGTTTCTCGTGCGTGCAAGTCTTCGGCCCGTCGCCGACTTTTGTCGACGCCTAGTCCAAAGGGTGGGGACGGGCCACACGCGCCGCAGGACCACGCGCAAGGATTCGTCTCGCCGCTGACTTCGTTGGCGCCAAGTCCGAAGGGTGGGAGATGGGCTGCGCACACAAGGATTCATCTCACCGCCGCCTTCGTCGACCAGGCGCACTGTAGCTTCGTCTCGCTGCCGCCTTCGTCGATCCCAAGTCCGAAAGGTGGGGGACAAATTGCGCGCGTCGGAGATTCGTCTCGTCGTCGACGCTGAGTCCGAAGGGTGCAGGACGGACTGCACGCATCGGATATTCGTCTCGCCGCTGACTTTGTCGATACCTCGTCGGCGTACGACTACCTCGTGGTCGTACACGCCGTCCGACCACCTCGTGGTCGCAAACTCCGTCCGACCATGTCATGGTCGTAGGCTCCATCCGACCTCGTGGTCATAGACAGTCGTCAGGACTTCGTCCGATCACTCGTGCTCGGGAATTCATCGACACTTCATCCGACTGCTTCGGGGCCACAACTTCGTCGATACTTACGACCACCACGTGGTCGTACCTTCGGCGACCATGTCACGAGCGACATAGTCGTCAGGCTTTCTTCGGCTGCGTCGGAGGCACCAACCTGACAGGGCACCCAGGCTTTTGGCGTGGGACTTCGCCGCCTGTGTCTTCGAGCCACCCGAGGCTGGGGCACGACCTACGCATGCCGGCTCGGCCTCTGCTGGGAGATGCTACAACTACGTCAAGATCGATCAAACAATTCTGCTCTAGGAGATTTATAGCGTCCACACCCTCGGGGATTGGGAGCTACCAGCTGCATCAACTCGCCAATCGACACCTGTGTGCTTACTGCCGGGGGACAAGGGACGGGGCCAGCTTAGGCCAATTGTTTACGTCAGCTCGCCCATCGAGATCTCCGCGCTTGCTGTCGAGAGAGTACTGTTGCAGGGGTGGCCTAATCCCCCGTGACTGGTCTTGCAACTAGCCCAATATGTAATAGGCCCAATAGCATAGGGGGATGTCCAATAGCATAGAGGGATGTATCAGTATACCCTCACTTTTTGTAATTATCAATGGGTATGATGGGAATTTTCCATCCTAATTCCCATTCTACCCCATTCATGTGTATAAACCTCCAAGAGGGGTATGAGAAAGACAGATCCACTCATTTCATACACAAACTCTCTCTCTAGTTAGTCCCCTCATATGTTGTTTAGTCAGTAGCCACAACAATGCCATTTTTTGTTCGTCGCCATTTGCCCTCCTAAAACCTGTTTATGATATAGTGTTACACATGACTAGTATCCTAAGTTGGACAGGTATGTAGGATCCATTTTCTGTTCTCCCCATGGTGCCATTTTGTTCATGTTCGATTTCTTTAGAGTTTATGATACATTGGCCTGATTTTTTTGAAATTTTCATTTAGTTTGATATATGTTTATCAATTTATTTATTAATCTCAATGCAATGTAGTACTATTGACCAGTAGCATTGAAACAGGGAACTTTACAAAAATAACATTCAAGGAACGATCCCGTCGGAACTTGGTAATTTGAAGAACGTAATTAGCTTGGACTTGTACAATAACAACATTTCGGGGACTATACCTCCAGCACTTGGAAAGCTGAAGTCCCTAGTATTCTTGTAAGTTTATGTTCTTTGAATGCTCGCTACATATTGTAAAATAGTTGTCACATATTAGCAATTGAATGTGGATTTGAGATTTAATACTGTAGTTCTGTATACCAGCATATTTTAAGCTGCACCTACGGCTTGTTTGACCTTTCTGGTCATTAGTGAGGTTTGCCAACTTTTAAGCTATTTCCACATCATTGTATCTTGCTAACACAGCTGTGCTTTGGTAGGCGGCTCAATGGCAATCGTTTGACTGGGCCAATTCCAAGGGAGCTGGCTGGAATATCTAGTCTCAAAGTTGTGTGAGTGCAATTCAACTTCCAATGCCGAGTGTTTACTTCGCTCCACATGAATTTTGCATTTGACAATTTTTGCTCCCTTGTTCTTTCAGTGATGTTTCTAGTAATGATCTGTGTGGAACGATTCCCACGTCTGGACCATTTGAGCACATTCCTCTGAGCAAGTAAGTTTGACTGCCCTTGTAATGTATTTGTGATATGTTCGAAGATGTTCTAGATATGCTCAATTTTACACTGGAACTTCCAGAACTTATAGAAATTCAATGAATATGAAGAGGAATCCTTTAATTTGTAGGTTGAGTGTCTTAACCAATACTTTGAGAAGGTAAATTAAATCACACCTCTAATGATTTGAGCAGCCCATACAAGGATCCTAAAATCACATTTTGTTTTCTTGTCAGTGCCCGTCAGTTCAGCATAGTTAAACTGTATTTTCTTTTGTATTTTACATCCATTTGTTTTTATATGTAGTGTTTCCTCGATAAGACGATGACAAGTCAACAACCACTCAATGTTGTATGGTTGCAAACATGCCTAGGATTTTTTTTCACCCATTAGTGTTTTTGGGAGTCCCTTGCAATTTTTTTGTTGAATACTTCATTACTTGTTCCATTACTTTGGTTCACCGCTTCCTTAATAATGAAGTGGGTAATCTCCATTATCAATTCAAAATGTAGTGTTTCCTCGATAAGACGATGACAAGTCAACAACCACTCAATGTTGTATGGTTGCAAACATGCCTAGGATTTTTTCACCCATTAGTGTTTTTGGGAGTCCCTTGCAATTTTTTTGTTGAATACTTCATTATTTGTTCCATTACTTTGGTTTACTGCTTCCTTAATAATGAAGTGGGTAATCTCCATGATCAATTCAAAAGGATAGGATCTTATCATTTTGAAAGGGCATCCGGGTGCATTACTTCAGGAATTTGAGACTTCACATTGTCTATGTCTTGTTTAATTGTGTGCTACTAGGAATATTACTGGATGGAGAAGTCCACCTAGCGGTGCTGCCTTGAATTTGAGAATAGTTTATTTGACCCCTTCCAAACGCTTAATTTGCCTCCCTTGTATTTTTTTTGGTAGCAATTTCTCTTTTCAATATTCTATATTTTTTAATGGGTCAAAGGACATGGATATAATGTCAGACAAGTTTGTCTTCTTTATGCTCATATGAAAAGTGGAACAATATTACTTTTCTATACTGGAAATTATTGGAAGTACATAGTCACCATGTTGTACATGTATAGTCAGCTTGGATGTTTTCTTTTTACAGTGGTGCATTTTATTTGTATTCAATTCCAGTTTCTGCTGTGTCCTTGGTGTTCCATTTTGTTTAGCCTTGTTTTGGGTTTACGTGCCAACAAGTTGACCTATGTGCATTCTGTTCACGTGCAGCTTTGAGAAGAACCCACGCTTGGAAGGTCCAGAACTACAAGGCCTGGCTGTATATGATACCAACTGCTAGATCGCAACATGAAGAAAAGAATGCTAGAAAGTAATGGGCGTACAAGGTTACTGAAAACCAGGTGATATAGATTATGTTTGATTTGAACCTACCACTTTGTAATCCTCCCTACATAGCTCTTATTTGTGCCTTGTTCTCAGCAAGAAAGTTGTATGTTGTAGTAGAAGGCTTTGTCTGTGAAAGTAGACATGAAACTGCTTATATTATGCTGGAATGATATTGTCATCTTTGCTATTATGCGGTTTCTGCTTGCTTCCTTGTGTTATATTAACCAAACTCAAAAGATATAATTCATTGTGTATGAAGTCAGCCTTGCTAATGGTGGCAAAGGCAAACTCATGCAACAATCAATGCTCATGTTATTGTCTTACTTGACATTGTGGTCAAATACTGCAATTTTGCTTCTGATTTGCAAGGAGCTATGCCGGTATTCCAAAAATTAAAATTGAAATCCGAAGCCTTAACTCTACAATTCAATAAAAATCAATCAAAAATCATCACATTGAAATTCCAACTTACAAATTTAGCCTCTATTCTTGAAACAAATTAGAAGAATTAAGAGAAATTTAGAGTAAAATACATATTGATCAAGTGAGCATGAGCTTCCTTTGGCTGGCGAGGACGTGAGGCAACAGGAAACATGTGGCATTGCGGTGAGATGGTAAGCGAGGATGGCTGATGGCGCTGATTTCTCTCATTCTTTAGTGAATGGTCGCTGTCTGGCTAGGTACAACTATACGGCAGGCGTGGTGCACATCTCCTAACCAACAGTGCGAGACGAACAGGCGTAGAGGGTGCTGCGAGGTAACACGCTTCAGGATCGATCAGATAGACACTGTGGCCAGTTGTGGTCCTCCCTCTTGGGCCAGCTCAAGGATTAGCTTGGCCTGTTGTAGTTGTCTTATGGGATGAGAGACAATGGCGGCTCCTTGTGGACCGCTGCTAGCTACTAGGAATTTGGGCTGCTAGTGTTTCCTTTGTTTGGCCTCAAGGGACCAAGTGCACCGAATTTGGATTAGGGGTTCACACGCGAGGGTCTCGAGTCTGATTTATACTCCGCAGAGTGGGCTAGGACACATGAGGGTCTCATCTCTGATTTATACTCTGTAGAGTGGGCCAGAACGCACAGGGGTCCTGGCTCTTATTTGCACTCCGTAGAGTTGACCGGGACACGCAGGGGTCCTGGCACTGATTTATACTCCGTAGAGTTGGCTGGGACACGCGTGAGGGTCTTGGCGCTGATTTATACTCTGTATAGTTGGTGTGGAACCCGTCAACTTTGTGCTCTTATTTATATACCGTAGAGTGGCGTAGAGCCTATAGACTCCACGCTCTTATTTATACTCTATAGAGTGGCACAGAGCTCGTGGTCTCCGTGCTCCTTTTATACTTTACAGTGGCGCACAACCTGTGAACTCCGCACTCCTATTTATGCTCTGTAGGAGCCCGTGGACTCCGCGCTCTTATTTATACTTCTTAGAGTGGCGCAAAGCCCCATTTATACTCTGTAGAGTGACGCGTAGCCCAGGGGCTCCACGCCCTATTTTTGATTGCGGCATACTCGATGTGTCTGGGTCAAAAAGGAACTTTATTAGGCCTATGAATTCCATCCACGGTCCTGCTGTTGAATTCCATCCACGGTCCTGCTGTTGATCATCTTAAAGTAGAACTCGTCTGGGTTCTTGAATGTTTCCTTCTCCTTCAATTTCTGTAATCAACCACGAACAACAAGGACAATAGGCTAAGACAGTTACAATATGTATAATCCCAAAGAATGTACTAACGAACAGATGAAAATGTTCCCTTGAACTCTACTATGCCCTAAAACTTTTCTAGTGAGTATGTTTTCCTCGCTGTGGGCTTAAAACACTATACTGACAACAGTTCGAGCCTAATAATCTGCCTCGAAGCAAATGAAAATTTCCCCCCAAAACTGACAATGGTGGAGAACTTACGGCTGGGCGCGCTCCTTGTGAGCCCGCCGCGGGATCGCGTTCCGCAGCGACGACATATTTCTGCTGCTGCTGCTTTCGCTATCCTTCTTCCGATGGGGCAAGTGAATCGGGGGGAGAGCAGGTTTGAGGACTGGTTTCTTGGAATTAGCGGGGGCAGGCCATGTTAGGGTTCAGGGTTTGGGTCGTGTGATGCGGCGATGACGCGGTCCAAGTCTGCAAGCCCAGCCCGAAACGGCGAGCGCTAGTGTTCGGCTTCACGGCCCACTCGTGAATTGACGCATGGGCCGCACCGTTTTTTCCCGTTGCTGGAGCAAGTCCAACCAAACCAACCACGATCGCTTCTCCACTTGATCCTTGACCGGTGATGCTGATGACGAACAAAATCGCGGTTCGACCAATCAGACATCGAACAAGTCATCACCGCAAACAAGTTCGACCAGATAAATTTATGCACCGATATAACAGACGACGCTGTGTGTTAATATTATTCGTCGCATCGACATTCTCGATTACAAAGCATGTTTCTCACGGAGAACCCTTCTCTTGCCGCTGTTGTTGTTTGTATTTCTGCTCAAATTGGAAATCTACAACCAATTGTCAAAATTATGACTTCAGAAAACAACAGCGGTCGGTTAACAACATCTCTAACCCTGCCTATCCAATAGACACGATGCCGGAAGAGTTACAGCTTGAGAAGAGACTGGATGGCCAAAGGCTAGTCTGCTATCAGACTCCGGCTTCAGGATTTCAGAACAGCACGATCTGGCGCTTGGATTAGAGAACAAGCCACAACCCTGCAGCCTTTCGATCACTGGTGATCCCATTGGTCAGCAACTCAGCATAAATATCGATGGAGAACATCCTCATACAGCTTTCGGCTGGACCTGTTCGAAGTCAAACACCTCAAACACCAAGCGTCGTACATCAGGTTTGCCATAGACACAGTACGCAAGCCCGTGTAACGCTTGCTGGACAGCGGTCGTGGAAGGATTTCTTAGACGCCGGTTGTGTTCAAATCTGTCTTGCACTGACTCCCCGTAAATAATGTAGTGGTGCAGGTGCTTGTCCCGCAGGTATCGTCCGCAATACTTGTTCATCAGCAACCTCCGGTGTTTCTCTGCCAACCACCTGCCGGGTGCGTCCAGATGCTTCATGAGCAGCCTCTCTGCCATCACTAGATCCTGGTCTCAAAGAAGTTCATTCAGTATGATTCTTGGTCCAATGGACTGTGCCCAGATGCTGGAAACTTCATAACAGGGTACAACAAACCTGAATCTTCTGTCCAACATATTCCAGGCGCTCGAAACAAAATCTTGGATGCTCAAACTTATGCTTTGAGGGATGCAAGAAGCACAACTGTAGTGAAAAAAAGGGTATCGTGATGGTTCTGACATTGTAAGTTTATCGAAGCAAGTCTTTCAACAGTGTCTTCATATTGTATCAGATGTTTCCAAAGAAACTCACAGCGAAATCTATATCTAGACATAATTCAGTAAATTACAGAGCTTATTTGCAAACTGAGCTGTGGCAAGTAGGGCTATTAATTTTCTCTTTGAAACAAACAGTACAGCAATTTTGTCAGATGTTTCCAAAGAAACTCACAGCGAAATCTATATCTAGACATAATTCAGTAAATTACAGAGCTTATTTGCAAACTGAGCTGTAACAAGTAGGGCTATTAATTTTCTCTTTGAAACAGTACAATAATTGAAGAAGCCACCCCTCTTATAAACTAATGTATTAAAATGTTCTAGTGAATACTCATATAGAAGCCTAGGCTGATACTTTTGGCATAACTTTCACAATCTTCCCTGTTGAACCCAGAGCCCATTATATAATATCGCCAAGTCCTATCATACATTTTACAAACATCTTAAATCTATCGCATTATTCACCTGCATCTCAGACAAGATATGATAGTGTTGACCACCAGGCACCAATGTGCTCTCACCGATCCTTGAATTTCATGTTGTCTGTAATGATCTTTAGATCATTACAGGGTAAACATCGTCAAGAGGACAGCCGGGCGGCGTCGGCTTGATTAGGGTGAGGGGCAAACTATAGATGAGGGAGAGAGAACCTAGAGAGAGACTAGATTAATTCATCTTTATTGCTTGATACCAATGTTAGCATGTAGCTCCTCTTTTATAGAGTTAGAGCCTTTAACAACTCAATATAATCTCTCCTATTAATAAGGATAACCTTCCTAATAGATAAGATTCTATCTTAACAATAACTTAGTTGCTAAGGAAGTCTAATCCTTAATTAAGCTGGCCAAGGAAGGTTCCTCGTTGTTGCTACAGTACCCACGAGTACTGTTCATGCGCATTATTTTATGTATATGACAACTCCCTCCCTTCGCGACAGCTCGTCTTCAAGCTATGGTGGTTGCCATGGTTGCAATTGCCACAACTACAACAGGACATAGTCCTTGGAGGTAGACCATGGAGTGGATGACACCGTACTCATGGCACCGAGGACAATACCCACATCGTAGGAAACCAACATGGGGTAGCACGAACACCCTTCACTTTCACTCCCCGAGATGCCATGGCCATGGTGTTGGGAGGGAGGCTATGACGTTGCTATCCCCTACACGGTAGCTGCCGCGCTCCACAATGCCAATGGCACGACGTCAGTCAACAGCATGGAGAAGATGGCCGTGAGGCAGCGACCCTCTTCTTCTTTGATGGCGGTAGTGGTGGTGACCTTGGCACTTGGGGCAGTGCGGCTCCATCCATTGTTGTCATCATCTTCTTATTGTTGACCTTCATCAAGGCCAACAACTCAGCAACAAAAGCCATGATGTTGGCTCTAATACCAAATATAATGATCCTTAAATCATTACAGTGTAAACACCGTCAGGAAGACAGTCGAACGGCATTGGCTTGATTCGGATGAGGGGCGGACTATAAATGAGGGAGAGAACCTTAAGAGAGACAGAGACTAGATTAATTTATCTTCATTGCTTGATACCAATGGTAGCATGTGGCTCCTCTTTTATAGAGGTGGAGCCCCTAACAACTCAACATAATCTTTTCTATTAATAAAGATAACCTCCCTACTAGATAAAATTCTATCCTAACAATAACTTGGTTGCTAAGGAAACCTAATTTAATCCTTAATTAGGCTGGCTAAGGGACGTTCCTTGCTCTTGCTACTGTACCAGTGAGTACTATTCATGAGCGTTATTTTCTGCATGTGACATTGTCACAAAAAAGTATTTTGATTCCCAACTATGTTGATTTCAACACATAACAGTTGGTTCTACTTCTACTGTTTTTGATCCTAATGCCTTAAATAACAGTACATTACTGCAATTACTTCCACTTGATGTTCTATCTAGCATTATCAACACTTGTAGTACCTTTTATGAACCACACTAATATATTTTATTCCTGTACCATGTTGCACATAAAATCAATACCCATGATGCTGGTTTAGGTACAAATGTTAATGGAACTGTAAAGTATAGGCATATATAAAAAATTTGAGTTGCTGCACAACTAGAAAACAGGATTCAATAAGACTCAAAAGTATATAATTTACCGAAAACATGCTTTGCAGAGAGCCAAATAAACATTAGAAAGAAGATCATAAGGGGATAAAAAAGGGCCTAGTGGTGTCAAAATACCTGAAGACCAAGTCCAAGTTCTATGTTCCTTGCTTCTGTGATTTCTGGAATTCTATCATTCATAGGCAAGGGATATCCTAGGGTGTTCATGACTTTGGGTCTATTGCCAAAGTCCCAAATATTTCCTCTAAAACGATGCATGCCTGGTGGTACACATGCTCGGAAAAGCCTAGGATGAGCAAAGAGAGCATCCGGTGGTGGCTGCATGAGATGTAACAACTAACGAGATAAGAAAGAAGCAAAGAGTGAAGATCTGGGGGAACAAAATAGAAAGAACCATTACCCGGTAGGCAGCAACATCCTGCCACGAGATTTGTCTCTTTTCAAACTCCACTGAAACATAATCGACATCTTCCAGTTGGCGCCGCAGTTTTGGCTGACAGCTCTCGTCTTCAGGGTCCATCCCAAACACTTCAAAAAGAACACGATAGACTTCAGGCATCCCAAAGCACAAATATATAGCTCCAAACAGTGCCCAGAATACAGCCCTGAAACACAAACAGACATTTTACTGAAGAGTTACCGAGATATGTACGCCAATTAACAGTACAAAATTGCTGTAAGACTGTAACAAACCAAATGCTCAAAGAGAGTGCTCCACAACACGTATCATCATGAAGGCGTGGAGTCAAGATTATGTGCTCCATATTTTCACAGCGAATAGCACATAAAAGGAATACACAGCAGTACACCATAAAGGAAACGGAAGAATGACAGTATAACATCTAAAAGGCATACATCGAGACAAATCGGCCATCAATAAGGCTGCATAACATTCAGCAATGGAGACAACTCGAACGTTGACAAGGGCGCATAATATTCAAGATGTAACATTCAATCATACAGCAGCCGAAAAAACAAGCTGAGATTTTTCATTTTCATCGTTAATATTATGCTTAAACATAATATCAAGGAAATGCAGACTTACTTCGCCGGCGGTTCCCGGTCCTTCCGTATCAACTTATCCAAATCGTCGTAAGGAAACACCAAATTCTGCAGGCTGGCCGCCTTGATCCATTTTGGCAGCACCTTCTTCCCGATCAGCGCGAACACCCGCTCCCGCATCGGCCCAGGGGATTCCCTGGGGTACCTCTGCAAGAAGAACTCGCAGAACGCGAGCTCGAGCACGAACTGGCCCAGGAACCACAGCCTGGAGTGGCCATTCCGGACGTGCCGCGTGCGCGTGCGCTCGCATGAGGGGTCCAGGTGCTGGAACGCGAGGTAGAGCAGGACGTCGAAGTGCCGCGCGGGGCAGTCGTCGCCGTCGCCGAGCGTCTCCGAGGGGGCGAGCGGGTAGCCGAGCGCCTGCTTGGCCTCGAGGAGGTACTCGTCCATCCAGTTCCGGTCGGCGGCGGAGAGCGGCGCGGAGGGGAGGCAGGAGGAGAGGAGCGGGAGCGACTTGAGCGACAGCTGCGGGCTGTTGAGGAAGCGCTGGGTGAGGCGCTCGTCGTCGAGCGGCGGCTTCAGAATTAAGCGGCGCGGCGGGTGCTTCTTCTTGGGGGAGACGGCCTTCTTGCGCTCCGCGAGCTCCCGGAGGAGGCGGCTCGGGCTGTTCGCAGGCTCAGGAGGGGAGCCCGGCGGGGGAGGGGTGTGGCCGGCCGCGACAGCGAGGATGCGGACGCGGCAGCGGGCGGTGGGGAGGTGCAGGGGGAGGGGGGCGAGGGTGAGAGCTTGGAACGCCATGGCAGGTGGTGCCATGGTGGTGGTGGCTGCGAGCTCGGGTTGGGGTTAAGAGGAAGGGGAAGAAGAAGAAGAAGAAGAAGAAGAAGAGGATAAGCAGAGGACGATATAGCATCGGGATCACGGACCGTCCGTTTTTTGATTGATGGCTTAGATAGGGTGGATGAGTAAGCGGGGAGAAAAAGGATCACCCGTAATCAGCCTTCGAAATGACATGGCGAACCACAGCAGCAGGGCAGCTGCAGACTCGAAGGAAACAGTGTACCTATCTCAACCGTACATTCTCGGACGGACGGCCAGTTTGCACAAGTTCGCATCGGAAACGGATCGCGAGGAAGATCCGCGACCCAAATTCTCCACGGTTCTTACCCGTCCATCGAACAATGGGGCAGCCCAGCCCGTCTATGAATTCTAACATCCACACCCTTTACCCTTTCATCGGCCAGCGCGGGCCGTAGCTCTGATGGGCCGAGCCGTTAGCGGCTGCGGTGCTTCCCGCGCGGCGGGATGGTCCGGCTCGTCACTGGTGTGCCATTTGAGGCACTGACACGTCAATTTTGCCACCAACAGTTCGCCACCGCCACCAGCAACTTCGCCCGGCGGCCGCGGGCGGTGGTCCGGGCGCCACCAGCTCAGCTCAGCTCACCACCCACCTGCGCGCCATCCCGTCCATGGCGAACCCGAGGAGAACCATCGCGCTGCAAATCCACACCCAGACCGCGCCTCTCCCCACCGCCGCCGCCGCGGCCTCCTCCGCTTCCCTGCCGTCGTCGCTCCTCCAGTTTCTGAAGCGGCCGGCGTCATTCCCCTTCCCCCTCTCCCTCTTCGTCCTCCTAACCTGGATCTCCCTCCGCTTCCACCACCCCTCCGCCGGCCCCCCGTCGCTCGCGATCCCCAGGCCTACCTCGTTCGCTACCCCGCTGCGCTCCACCCCATTCCCATAGCCGCCGACGGACGCGGGTGGCTACTCGACCCCGTCGCCGCCGCCCGCGACGCCGGGCTCCCAGGTGACCTCCTCCTTGCCTTCACGAAACCTATGTTTCTGTTTCATTGTGCTCGATTGTGCCCCCTCTCTGTGTGGGCGCGAGGAGTGCGACCGGGCGTGATGTTGTTGGTGTGCTGCTAAAAAATGTTGGTAAAATAGAAAGGTCAGATAATGTGGCGGGGGTGGCATAGAATAAATCACATTGCGTCAGAAATTGGGGAAGTCAGGTCTGCGTGGATGCACAATTGTAATAGATACTGCTATTATACAAACCTGCAGTTCATGTTTGTTCAGTTCGAAGTTAATGGTTAAAGGAAGAACTAACTGAAGTCTGAACGTGACACTAGTGGAAGTGCAGCAAAACATGCGTCATGCCACAAGTGAAAGTGCACTTGGTTGCCGCTTTCAAACTACTAATCGTGTTAGTGTATTCTTCAGTTTACAACTTCTGTTTTGAGGGGAGCCTGCTTCCTATCCTCTCACGAAATCACATGCTGCATTATAGTTCAAGTATGGATGATCTATTGCTAACCTGCCATCAGAACCCGTTCCTATTGCATTATGCTTCTGTTTTGGATTAGTTGGATTGCTTACAGGTATGGTAGCTCAATGATAGGTTTATTTGGTGATTGTTAAATGTGGTTGCTATATCAAACCGGTAAAGGCATTTAAGTCGGTTAACTCGAAAAATACCCTCTTTCTTTGATAGCATCGTGCGTTCAATACAAGGAACATCTGAATCTCTTAATATACTGCCCACATAGCAAACCGTGTTCCCTTCAGAATGTTTTGGTGGAAGCTTTGTTCCTATTCCATTCCATTCCATTTATACTGCTCTAAATTGTTGAGAATAAACTACACATATTAGACTGATAGATGAGTGGGTTTCTTTTTTGCCAAGCAACCAATGAACAAGACCTGTATTCACAGTTATGAGTTGGATTTATCTGTTTTATTTTGTCCTCAAGTCTCCCATTTGTGGTAGTGAATATTGATATGTATCCTTTCGGCCCAAGGGAGAAAAGGAAGAAAAAGAGAACATTTGCAGTATGGATGTAGCAACCAATTGATTTTAGATAACCAAGTTGGAGAACATTTTGCTCCATGTATATTCCCCATGTTCCTTTTGTGCCTTATTTACCTCTGTTGGTACTATCCGTAGAGACCCTTCTTATGGGAAAACAAAAGGATTTTTCATGCATCCCTGCAGTTTTGCTACTATTTAGTACTGTGTTGAGCTTGAGATCTTTCTCCGAGTGTAGGATTGGTAGTCGGAATGTATTTGTTGTATACTCCTGTTATGTCCTGTAGCTTAGCTCCGTAGTCTTGTTTACAACCGTGTTTTGCTCCACTTGACTGCTTCATTTGTGTCAGAATTCTTAATTTATAGTATTATTCAGATGCTTTAGTCCTTGAATATCTCTATTGATGGTGTTCTGCCGATTTTGTAGAAGTTGAATATCTTTATCAATCTTCTTCAAATGCAGCAAAAATGAGTTATCAAATCTATTTAAGAGTCTAGAAATTATGGGACCTTTTCATTTTAGAAAGTTAAGTCTGATTTTTTTCATCTAAAAGAGAATTTCACTCACTGTTCACCCAGTAGCTGCAGAGCTCCAAGCATGTTTCCTTTTCTCTTGGTGATTGCTGTGGGACAATGTTTACAAAATAAGCAGACATCCTAAAGACAAAAATATGGACGTCACATTTTAGTGTGGATTGTGGAAGAAATACATGTACTTAATATTTATGTTGTATAAGGTTGTATGGAATTTGTACTTACAGCTTAGAGAACAGATGTGAATAGAACTGTAATACCTGGGCCGCTCAGCCCAGCCCAGCCCGGCCCATCCCACAGCAGTATATGAGAGAGCCAGAGGGAGAAGCCAAACCCGATTTTTTTTTGCTCCTTCCCGTGTGTTCTCGGTTGTTGCCACCTCTTCTCTTGCGCTATTCTTGCTGCCGCCGCTTGCCAGCCCCCGGCGCCGTCGCCGCCGCCGTCGTGCCTCGCTGTCGCCACCTCCCTGCTGCTGTTCGTCGTCGCCTTGCTTCCCCTGATCGCGCCGCCGTCCCTAGCTCGCGCGTGCCGCCGCCCGCAGCTTGCCGCCGCGCGTCGCCACTCCTGCTGCCACCTGTTGCCGCTTGCGTGTGCCGCCACCCTCTGGCCGCCGCTGTTGCCGCTCCCCTGCTCCGCCAGCTGCGCCCCGCGCAAGGGAGCAAGGGGGAGGGCCGGATTCCGGCGGGGAAGAGGAGGAGAGGGGGAGGTCGCGTCAGCCGACTGGGAGGAAGAAGAGGAGGCGCGGGGAGTAGGAGTGAGGGAGAGGAGGCTGCCGGCGCGTGAAGAAAAAGAAGAAAGAAGGACGCCGGCCGACTGGAGAAAAGAGGGAGCAAGCGCCGGCTGGAAGGAGAAAGAAAAGGGAAAGGAGGAAACGAACGAAGAAGAAAAAAGGAAAGAAGAAAGAGAAAGAGAAAGGAAAGAGAAGAGAGAAAAAATGGGAAAAGTCCGACCCGCCGCCAGATCTGCCCAATCCGTCAGATCCGGCCAAGGAAGAGTACCTCGATTCGGTCGTTCGGGGCTAGGGTAACACCTCAAAAACCCTTGTTTATTTACCAAGTCGGGTATAAGTTGATATGTCGATAATTAGAATTGATGCATGTGATCATTTAATTATCGTTTTAATATAATTGCCTGAACGACGAAATCGGTACTGCCACTGTTGATCTGGTCGATCCGTGACAGAAGAGGGAGGAGGAGAGTATAATTTGAGGTTAAACAGTATATCTGATTAAAGTGAAATTAAGCATATAGAAATTGATCGGCGAGTATAAATAATGAGATCACTAAATTTATAGACTGGTTAAACATCGGGTCAATGAGAGGTTGCCCGGTGAGACAAGATTGGGTTATGTCGAATTGGGCGTTAGAGCGATATCATTTGCTCATATTTGAATGTATTGCATGAGTGATGAATTGAAATAGTTAATGCTTGTTCAGGTGGCGGTTCGAGTCTGGTGCCGTCCACGCACCGTCCGCCAGGTTAACAGGCAAGTGCAGGGTAGAACAGTAAATTGTGGTGAATGTTTTGTCATTTGGGTTTCCATGCTATGATTTACAGTATTTATGAGATGTATATGAATTGTGCTAATCATACCTCAATGAGTATCGCTTATGATTGGACATCCATATTTGAAGCATATTGCATCATGCAAATGCATAAGAGCCAGGCTGGTGAGAAAGTCACGACTAGTCCGGAGTGCTCTTGAATAAGAGCAAGGTCGGTGAGAAAGTCAAGTGACTATTCCGGAGTGCTCTAGAGTAAGACCTACAGAGGTAGGCAATTGAGTGGTCCATCGACGGGTGGACGCTCCGCTATACCGGTATCAGCTACAGTTATAGGTGCATACAGATGCATTGCATTTACAGGAAATGAACAGATGACAGAGAGGAAACCCAAAGATTCTGGGTTACAGCTCATAAATGTGATTTGATGGTTACAGATGCATTACAGATGCGTTGCATAGCATTGCATTACAGATGCATTGCAGGAAAGTGACAGAGAAAGTGATACAGATTACAGATACAGAGTTGGTGTACAGATTACAGCTACAGAGCTGATTTACAGTTTACAGTTACAGAATTAATTTACAGTTTACAGTCATAAAGTGGATTTACAGCTTACAGTTCGTGAAATTGATTGAATTGCTAAAGTGATGTTACAGTTTTATCGTGTGCTTGTTGAGTCTTCGGACTCACCCTTGCTTTAACGTTGTTTTTATAGGAATCTGTTGAAGACGACATGCATGGGCGGGAGTAGCACAGTCGTTCACGTGCCACAGTGATTCACAGATCATCTACAGTTGATATAGTTAGTCTCGGATAGCCTTTTGGGTAATTAGTAAAGTCATATCTCTGCTGCGCTTAGTGTCAAGTGTATCGGCTTTTGTCGTCTGGTTGCTATTTAAATAAAATAATTGCTTCGCAAGACCAGCGGCAAAAGTTGAAATTGGTAGCAGTATAGAGTAGGTGGTAGCACTTTGGGCTCAGAGAGGAGCCGGGGTGTTACAAGAACATAGGTAATTCTGTTCAGGGGCGGACCCACCAAGGGGTCAGCCAGGGCTGTTGCCCCCCCGCCAGCTGGCCGTGGGTATCCTCCAACCACCCGGTCCATGGCTGCATGTACGCGCCATTATTCCATGCCTCACCTAGTACTAAACTTAGCTTTGCTAAGCTAACACACTACACAAACGCACTCATGCAGGTATACGTGTGCGCCCAGGGCCGGCCCTGAGGGGGGCGAGCGGGGCGGCCGCCCCGGGCCCCCGAAATCCAGGGGCCCCCATGTACTATGTAGAATATATATATATGCTTTGAAGATTTATCTTGGGACTTTTAGCCATGGTTAAATACTTTAATACTTATAGAAATGAAGAGTTTGCTTCGAGTATGATCATTGCCAAAGATATTGCAGCTCAAATGAATGTAGAGCCATCATTTCTACTTAAGCGGCGTGTTCTTAGGAAGAAACAGTTTGATGAAATTGATTGTGATGAAACAGTTTTGCAAGCTGACAAGGAATTTGAAGTTAATTATTTTTTCTTATGGTTAATTAAGCGGCGTGTTCTTAGGAAGAAACGTAGATTTCAAGAACTCCAAACATTTGGAAGTATATTTGGATTTTTAATGAGTTCTACAATATTAAAGTCATTGGATCGAACTGAATTAAAAGAATGTTGTACAAAATATGTAGAAACTTTCTCTCTAGATGGTTCATCTGATGTTGAGTTAAATGATCTAATTTCTGAGTTAAGTGTTATGTAATTGAGTTTATCAGATAAACCAATGTCTGCTATGGAGATCTTTGATTTTGTCAGAGAAACGGATTGTTATCCTAATATTTCTATTGCTTATTGGATTTTATTTACTACGCCTGTGACTGTGGCATCAGCTGAAAGAAGCTTTTCAAAATTGAAATTGTTGAAGAATCATTTAAGGTCAACAATGTCTCAATAGAGGTTAAACGTTTGGCAACTTTATGTATTGAGAAGAAATTATTGGATGAGATTGATATCAATACCATCATCAATGACTTCGCATCTAGAAATGTTAGAAGAAATTTTTAAGGTAATATCTATAAACTCTTTGATATGAATTTTTTTAATACATAACGCATTTTAAGTGTTTGTTGGTAAAATTAGATATATATATATATATATGTGTGTATGTAGATTTATATTTAGATATTTATACTAGGCCCCCCTATTTCTAGTTTCGCCCCGGGCCCCTAAAATCTCAGGACTGGCCCTGTGTGCGCCACATGCCACGGCGGCGTGAATGTCCCTGGGCCTGAAGCGGCCACCGGACATGGGCACCTCCCGAACTTGACCCTACACGCCTCCTCCCTCGACACGACGAACGCGTTGGCTAGCACGTTCGTCGGCATCCCGCACGGTGCCGACGTCTTGGGAGCTTCTGTTTGTTGAGGGCGGTAATGCGGCGATGTTCTCGCGGAGCTTCATCGAGCACAGGGCCTCGTCGAGCACAAAGCCAACATGCGGTGGACCGGCTTCTTTAAGAGGTGGAGGTGGCCGATGACGGGGAGGGACAGCGGGCTCAAATCCATCCAGTTCAACTTCGGCTTCCACTCTATCCAATACGCCCTTTGGCCGACGAGGCCGGTGCCTCGTTTCAGGTGGTCACCGTCTAGTTTTATCTAGACCGCGTGATGGCCACCGTCTTCTCCCGCATCGGGGCTGCCCTCCTTCCGCAAAAACGTGACGTGTATGATGGCTTCTAAGATAGCCCGCTATAGCCACAATAATATTTTCCTATCTCTCACTGGCAGTGCGGTAGGTTACTGCAGGCCGATAACTTGGCATTCAGTAAACCGGTGAGCAAGTCCCATTAACCCTCTCTAAAATTTTGATCTTGGCCCGCCACTGATTCTGTTGACATAACTCGACTAGAAATTACTTATTTAATGTCAATTTTGGTAGGTGGGGCTCTGGTCTGTTTATCATTGCACGTAGGACAGATACAGCCAGGTGGTTTCCGTGGCAACCATCGCCACCATACGTGCAATGAAACGTTCGTCATCTGGGGTGCCAAGACAAAATTCAGGGTAATGGTCTTCCCTTTCTTTTTTTCAGTTCTTGAGAATCGCATGCTTCTAGTGTTTACTGGTTGTTTTTCTGTAATCAACGGTTAGAAAATGCTGATGTAAAAGATAAAAGGATACGGAGAAGCCACAATTGCTGCTGATGAGGTGGCTATTGTTGCAAGCGCACGATCAACTGCACATGCCTTGATCAATATGGATGTGCGACCAACCTTCTTCTTGGGATGTCAGGATACACCAACAAAGCCCAACAGCTCGAATACTGACAACAAGGTCGGGAAAGATCTTTGACAGTCACATTTGCTTCTATCACCTTATGGTGAGCAATTGTCAAGGCTAACCATGAGTTGAAATCGAAGTAGCGTGAAGCCTTCAGAAATTATCTTGTTATACCATTGGTGATGATTTTTTATTGTAGATGTTTGTGTATAGTTGCGACTTGTGAGGGCACTTCCAATTGGCTATCAATTCTTTTGTTTCTCATGCCTAATTTTTTTTGTGGTAAGTGGGTTATTTTTGTTAGTTATCTCCTCTTGCATATATTCTCTAGTCCTGTGCTCCTCTCTCAGTTTGATATCAGTTTTCAGGTTGTTTGTTTCAAGATTCTCCAAAGAACTTCTTTGTTTGGAGGTGAAATGTACGTCTGCAGAGGTGCTACTTGATATATTATTTTTCCTTTATCTCTTTTGAGCGATGTTTTGTTGATGAACAATATGCTGGTAGGGTATTGACATGACCTTTTTGTAGTCACGAATTGCAAGATTATCGCGTTTCAGTGGGAGTTCGGATACGGTAAGGTACTGAAACAGGCACACGCGTGACGCATCAGCCTGTGGTATAGCATGAAGCACTGGTGTGCTTTCGAGGTGCTTGTTTGTCTGACTCGCACCTGTGCCTTCTCTTTATCGATTGTTAACCATCAGCATCATCTATTCGCAAGTTGATTCCTTTTTTGTGTCAGATTTTTAATGACACGTGTGGATCTTCCTCCACACAAATTGAAAATAACATAAGATGTTTTAAATAAAATATACTGATATTTTTATGTGTTGTGCTCCTCGATCTTTATTATTTAAATTGATTTGATGTTTTCATTGTATAATGAGTAGGGGGGCAATCAAAGCGGATATGGACGCATATCACCCATCATGTATTCTATTTCGTGTTTTTCTCGGAGTTGAAGTCGGACACAAATATTCATTTCTTTATTCCGTATTTGTTCTATAAGTCTTCGAAAAATCAGTTAGACGAAAATTATCTGCTTTTTTGCACCTCCTATATAGGATATTAGATAGTATTGTACAATCAGAGCGAACACGAAGAGACTAATCACCGAGATGTTGAAAAAAGATCTCTCAGTATTCCTCACCTGTTTAGGTATAGCAATTCATTTATATGTTATCTTGTTCTTAAATTAAGTCACAACAGACTTCCTTATATCATTTGACATATATATATATATATATATATATATATATATATATATATATATATATATATATGGACAGATATCACTTATCTTGTATTCTATTCTATATTTTTTTCTCGGAGTCGGATACGAATAGTGCCGGCTACCTATTTACCCCTTCCGTATTCGCTTTGCGAGCTTTCGATCAGACGAAAATTATCCGCTCTGTTTGCATCCCTAATAATGAGACAAATTATAGCCAAATCGAAATGTATAATAAAAAAGTCATGATTTAGTTGTTATACAAACTATAAAATCACATTTCATTCACAGGGAAAAAAAATTAAGTAAATATGGTGGCGGCTTAGTGGAGAAATAGACAAAAAAAAAGTGTTGTAATCAATCATGGATAAAAGCATAAACAATGAAATAAATAGGGAAAAGGTCAAAACAAATAAAGATATCATGCACCCCATAACCCTCACATTTGATTGGTCTGCTGCATACTCCACAACCATCATCCACACAAAACTATAAAAGAAAAATATTCTCAGACAATAGAGCTAAAAATGAAAAAAAAAAATTCTCCAAAAATAAAAGAACAAAGAAAAGCCACCACAATAAAAGAGAACAAGTGGAAGAGAATCGGATACCAAAACCAAACTCTCAAAATCACTCAGCAATAGCTCCCCACCTGGCCACCCCCAATCCTCTTCCTCCTATATAAACCGACTCGCTCGCAGCATCGCCTCCCCGACACGGAGACGCTCACACCATTAGCCATTAACGCGCAGCTCGTAACCTTGCAGTTTCTCTCGTCTTCTCGAAGCTTCCGTTGCCATGGCGGTCCAGCTCTCCGACGAGCAGATTGCCGAGTTCAAGGAGGCCTTCACCCTCTTCGACAAGGACGCCAACGGTATCCACCTCTGACCCCCCCCCCCCCCCCCCCCCAGCCTTCCCTCCTTTACATTAGCTGATCTCTCGCGGCCACGACGAGCTCCTCCTCGCTCGATCCGGCCCACCCGGCAACGGGGCTTCCCACCGATTCGGCGTGGTTTGGTCTGTTTCAAGCGTCGCTTGCTAGACGCCTAGATCTGACGCAGATGGTGTGCCTTGACGCTCAGAGCTGTGGGCTGTGGCGATTTTTTTGCGAAGTGACTTGTTGTTTTGACGTGTTTTGGTGGTAATCATTAATCAAGGCGCCCGCTTGCGGTGATAATCTGTTCTGTAGTTTGGACCCTGTTCACGCTAGAGGCGTGTCGATGTCTGCCGGGTGGAGTTATGCTTTGTGGTACGAATTATGCTTGTAGCCTAGTGGTGATTTGACCCTTCTCAGTGTTCGAGACTCCGCTCAAAACGGTTTAGACTTTTGACTTATTTTTTACTATTCAATAATTTTATTCTTTTTGTTTTTGACAGTTTTTTAAGTTTTTGTCGGTTATTTTCCCGTATTCATTTGTACTGTCCGTGATGGGCTAACCTGTTTTTTCTATTTTTAATTTTTTTTAATTTAATTACGTCAAATAAGCCACCACTAACTACAGTGCAATTTCAGCAAACTACATTGCTTTTTAGCCATAAGCTACTCAAAAAAAGCCATTTGAGCACAGCCTAAGTAGCTCCTGAAATGATTTTAGGAACCAAGTGTAGCACCTCACATGCTATTATAAAATATTACTATAGAATGTTATCGTCAAAATGAGAATAAATAAAAGCAATACTAAAAAAGGGAAAATTAAACTTTAAACGTACTTTATTAAAGAACCAATTGAAACTGAAATAAATGTTTGAAATATGGGACCAATCCACGTCTAATCAAATAAAGAATAAATGAAATAATGTAAATAATGGCAAGCCACGATGCTAAAAACTCAAGTACTTCCACCCATGCATAATACTATCACTCCACTGGCCTTTTACCTAAGAATGAAAAGAGCAAGTGTGAAATTTGGAAACCTCAGCAAGTACCCAACAATGGTCGCAACACGGTGATTAAATGACAAGTAATGCAAGCAAGTAATTGGCATAGATTAATTGCAATAAAACTAGGTTACTCGAGACACCAATACCTATCGGGGATGGAGATAACGGAAATGTGAAATCAAGGTAATTGTTACTTAGCAAGTTATGGCAATGACACTGGCGATTGCCTCCCACATACCGGTTATACGAGAATAGTTAAGCGCATCTTTGTCTTCGACTATATAACCACAGACGGGATGTAATATCCTGCGTAATGAGAGTGTACGGCCCTCGTATGTTATCAGTGGTTGGAAATCTCCCCTATATGTGGGTAACCCCGGGCCAGGTAACTGTTATTTCCTTTATTGGTGAGTTAATTGAAAGCATTGATAACAGCCAAAGATAGAGGTAACAAGAACAATAAAATTAAGGATAATTGTTATTTAGCAAGTTATAGCAATGGCGATTACTTCCACATACCTGGTTATACGAGAATAGTCAAGCACAACACTATCCTCGATTGTATAACCGCAGATGGAGGTGTAATATCCTAAGTAACGAGAGTGTACGGCCCCCCGTACGTTACTAAGTGGGTGAAAATCTTTCATATATGTGGATAACTCCATGCCAAATAACTGTTACATTGTTAATAGGTTATATGGTGTGAAATTAAGAGAACTAAGAAAAGGCTAAGATAAGGTTATGATAAGATGAAGGATTAGCTAAGGTTGAAAATGGAGAAACGTAATTCCCGATATGGGGGCAATGTGAAATGATAATATGGTGATGGAGGATTAGGAATCATTCTAAGAGTATTATAATGTAGTTCACACAAGATTATCAACCATTCAAGTTTTATTATATGATAAGTGATTGTTAGTCAGATTAACAGGTTTAATACATACGTCCTTCATGGCTCAAATACAACATCATGATACTAGAAAATTAAAACATAGCAGCCCTAATATCAAAAGAGTGCTAATAATTTAAATCTAAGTTAAAACATGTTCCTATGCTACCTCTATTAACGATTTAAGCATGAATACTAAAGCACTAATTAAAAGCATGAATTCTAAAACATTTTAACTGAGCATCCTAATGAACATAAAAGCATGTGAAATAAAATAACCTAGAACATCATAGTATGCATACAGTAATAAAAGTGTATAACCAGACAAACGTGAGCAATACAATAATAACCAGATAAGCATTAGTGATACGACAATGACCAGATAAGCTTTAATGATATGATAATATCCATGTAACTTTAGTGATATGATATTAGCCAAGTAACTTCAGTGATATAATATCGGCAAGGTAACTTTAATGATATGATATTAGCCAGGCAACTTTAATGATATGATATCAGATAGGTAACTTTAATGATACGATATTAGCTAGGTAATTTTAATGATATGATAATTAGCCAGATAACTTTAGTGATATGATAATTAGCTAGGTAACTTTAATGATATGATATCAGACAGGTAACTTTAATGATATGATATTAGCTAGATAACTTTAACGATATGATAATTATACTTAATGATAAGGTGACAAGTAAACTGGAAACACGTAATATGCGAAACGGGAAGGTCGCGGCCACGAGGTACTTGCTTTGAGCACGCTCGGTGAACACGCTACACGAAGGATCTAGAATGCACAACTGCACGAACGCTTCTTCAACAGTTGCGTGAGATCCTACACAATGGAATGGAAAGCACCCGATCAGGCACAAATGAGTTCGATAAATGAACGATAGGAGATAAACTTGATTGGAGAGGAAACGGGTTTGCCAGCCTCACGATCGTGCGAAATGCTGTTCGGCCACGCAAACAACGTTCGATCGCGCGAACCCGAGTTCGGCCGTGCGAACCCAAGTTTGGCCGTGCGAACGGCGTTCGGGCGCCGCTGCCGGTGCCGCCGCACGTCGCCTCTGTGCTGCGCCCCTGCCGCCGCCGTGTCACCCACGCACATGTTGCTTCTGGTCTACCACCGCCTCTGCACTGCACCGCCACTGCCGCCGCGCCACCGCCGCGCCACCTCTGCGCTGTGCCACCGCCACCTCCATGGTGCCTCCGCCGTCGAGCGTTGCCACTGCGCATGCCATGGCCGCCGCCGCCACACCGCTCACTCATTCGGGCCGTGCCACCTCTACGCTCGCGCCGTCGCCGCTGCATGCGCCACCGCCGCCACCCCGGACGACGGCGGCCACCGGTCTCGCACGCCAATGGCGAGGAGAGAGAGAGAAGAGAGAGAAATAGTAGATGGGTTTTGAGAGAGAGGAATAGATGGAGAGAGAGATAAAGATAGAGATGGAAAAGAGATTAGAGATAAGGATGGGAGAGATTAGAGATAATATGCCCTTTCAATTCTTGGGTGCTACACCAAGGGTAGAGGAGATCTGCACGTCAATTTTGCTAATTGGGTGCTTGTCATGTCATAATTTGTGAGCATGTAGTTGCGTGAGATGCTCCTGGTTATGTGTTGTTTGAGTTAGATAAATTGAAGTGCAGAATGTGACAGGAATTAGGTTGCGAAGTTCAGTGGATTTTGGAGGAAGGGCGTTGGATATAGCGGTTGTTGGCCAGATCAGGCAATCTAGTTGGTGATTTGCCATGCTAAAGCGCTCAGCGATGATGAACCAACAATGCTCTGATGAAGGTTGGAGTCAGGGACGTCAAGAAGATGTGTCACTGTCCAAACTCAAGGAAGGTGAAAAGTATGAGTTTAGCAAGTCGTAGTTGAGTCCGACTACCTCAATGTTTTAGAATCTTTGCATCTAGATGGACCCGTACCAGTTGAATTGAGTTCCTACATATAGCTTGCATATAGAACGCTTCATGTGGAGGCGTGACTGATAGTTCATAATGCATTGAGACTAAAATTAGAGTATGTCAAGTCACAATTAAGGGGGAGATTGTTGGAAATAATCTTGACTTCAAGTCCAACACGTAGTAGAGTCCGTCTCCGTATATAACTCAAGTTGAAGTTGTGTACAACTTGAAGTTCGAATACGTATGCAAGTAGAAAATTATTAGCCTATATATTGAGGAGGCGTGTACCTAGTTTTGTAAGCGTAAGAAAAGGCAATAGAAAAGAAAGAGGGGGAGCAAATAAAAGGATAGAGAAATTCAGAAATTCTCTTGTGTTCTCTCAGATTATTTATGATGTGTGCGTTTTCTTCTGGAATAAAGTTAACAGTAAACTATACCAATTTTAAAAGAACAGCATTCAAAGGTAGTGGGTGAATATAGTGTTGTCTTGCATACCATGCTTTATTTCATGAGCATCTGATTCCTTAGATGTCTCTGCTTCTAGTTGAGACTTGAACCAAGAAACGCCAGCTCTAAGCCCCTGCCCTCTCAATTTGATAGCAACCACATGGAGATTGGTAGGTGTCCGTGGAAGTAATATGGGTTGTTTTGTTAGTTACTCCATGGAATCAGATTCCAACATATTGCACATATGGAAAAGAGTGAAGAATAAAGTGCCTATGGAAGAGAATCTGAACCAAACCTGAGCTGGCGAACCCTATTGGCATAGAATAAAACACTTAGACCCTATTTGGTTGGGCTGAAAAACTGTAGCTTATGGCTGAAAATGCATTGTAATTGACTAAAATTTCACTATAGCTGAAAGTGACTTATTTGATGTAATTAAATTTAAAAAAATTTAAAAATAGAAAAATATGTTAGCTCATCTCGGACAACGCAAACGAATACGGAAAAAAGAACCGGCAAAAAAGCTCAAAAAAAGTAGAAAAAAGAAAAAAGAAATTTATGAATAATGAAAAATAAGCCAGAAATCAAAAGTTGAAACTGAAACGAGCGGAGCCTAGAATGGTGGACTATTCAATAATACTTGCTCAAGGATATGCTATCAGGACTTCTCAAACAGGCCAGATTTCGATTTATTTGGATATATTATGATGCCTCATAGATGGAAAAGGAATGTTTGTGGTGTAATCTCAGACAAAGATAAAAAAATGTACTAATCACGTTAATGTTCATGTTCACCAGTTCACCTATTACAGCTCATTCTTTGAGGCCATAGATGTGTTGTTGAAATAATCCCGAGTTTCTTGTGTCCAGTGAGCAAAATTGTTGAAATGTATAATATTATTAATTAGAACTGTGATAATCAGGTAATACTATTTATTTACGTTATCGTTTAGTAATTTAGACTTGAAACATGTGATCTGGTAGTTTGGATGTGATGAACTAGATCTGTGAATATCGACTTGGCCTTTTCTACTGTGGGATGGTGTTTGAAAGGGGGTCTGTTTGCATCATTGTATTGCTCAATTAGTCTTTCATCGAATTATGCTCTTAATAGAGGGTGTAGGAAAAAAATTAGTGAATTTCGTTCTATGAATGTAGTGAGATTTGTGCAGGCATTATATCTGCTAAAATTTGTGTGTAATTGTATAATTGATTGTTTGTGGGAGTAATCTGTTTTTTGAATTTTGTAAAAACTTTGTGTCATATATTGATGATTAGCAATATTTACACGTCATTTCAATGAATTAGGTTATTCTGTTGGTATAAAACGCAAATCTGTAGTTACTGATATCTTTCAACTCTCAACTTGGTGTTTGATGGAAATGGTATGTGCCATGCAGTGTGTAATTGGTAATTAATATTTTAGAGTAAATTGCATGGTAGATGACTAAACTTGTTTAGATGGTTCATTTAGGTTATCGATATCCTAATTTGCACAACTGGGTTATTAATTTGGATTAAGTGTGTCATTAGAGGTTACTGATAGGCCAACACGATTATGACGATGATGTGGCAGTGGCACCGTGACAAAGGCCAGACCGGCACCAACTAACCTTACCTGCCCATATATTTTTGCAAACAGGTCCCTCAATGTATTTATATGGATTTCCCCGAAACACCTCTTCGCTCTGCTGCTCCGCCAGCCACCAGTGTCGCCCTTCGCTCGTTGGCATCCCCGGGGAAGAAAGAGAGAGAGAAGCGACTTGTCGGCCATGGCACAGTCGCCGATGGCGAGGAAGCCCCCCGGCAAAGCCCACCGTTGTCCTCACACTGGTCCTGGCCCTCGCATCCACGGGCCTCATCTTCCTTCTGGTCCACCCCTCCCTTTCCTCACCATCCCCGCACGCACACCCCCACCATACCTGCGTGAGCTCGGCGTCGGCGGCCGGCACGGCGCCGTAGCGCTTGCACAAGAGGGTGTCGCCCGCGAGGTGTCCACCAGGCGCTTCGGCACCGCACCCAGTGTGCGCTTCGTTGGCAGCCAGATGCTGAACGAGAACCCCAGAGACTCGTCGCCGTCTGCGGGGAGCTCGTCGGTGGCCATGCATGGAAGTTTCTGTCCATCTCCGCCGACCATATATCTCTGCAATCTTCAGTAACAGTGACCACCGAGTATGAATGTAGCAGCAGTGCAACTAGCAGGAACAGCAACTAGGAGACAATATTAGATATCCTGGTGATTTGATGCATGGATGCCCCTGAAGTGAAATTGTAACCCGCAGCTTCTGATTTCCTAGTTTCCTAATTCCTTCAGTGCCCAGGATCCCTCAAATCCTTGGCTTCATGCACCACAGAAGCCAAAATTGAGAGAAGGGGATGGGAATTGGGTTGGGGAGATGGAGGGTCAAATCGAGAGAAGGCGATAGGGATCAGGATGGTTTAGAGATGAAGGATCAAATCGAGAGGAGTTAGGGATCAGGTGCCGGTTCGTGAGATGGAGATAGGGATTGGGATGTGTTTTGGATAGAGGAGGACTTGGGAATTAGAACAGAAATGTACCTCGGGGCTTGGTGCAAAATTCTCACAGGCACGTGCGTGTGTTACGCGCAGGGGAGGCCATGCTGGCAATGTTATTGGTCCATTTCACGATTCATTCTAAGGTGGTATTGATGAACCACTTAATCTGGATTAGTGATCTAGATATGTAAATAGGAAGATCAGTAACCTAAATGAACTACTCAAACAAGTTTAGTGGCCCGCAATGTAATTTACTCAATATTTCACTAGGTTTAAATTGTGTGACTAGCAATAGATTGTCGAGTTTTCTGAACCCTTGGGAGAATGGAAGGAGCAAAATTGGCGATTGAGTTTGATACGGAAATCAGAGTATCGGACTAGTGAATATGGTTTAGTATGAGAAGTTGTGGCTAAGATGCATTTTTGAGGGAAAATAATTTGGATGAGTTTTGATACTGATGACTAACATGGGTTTTAATAGAATCTGACCATCTGTCGTTGTGCTGGATGCCCTATTTTAGTTTCCAGATTTGATGCTAGATTAATGTGATGTATTGTGAAAGATGCACGGTTACTAGATATAATGAAGTGTTACGATAGCTAAGCTAATGCTAATTTATAACAGAAGACATAGGGGCAGCAAGGTAAACACCTGCTTCCTCAGTTGATATGCCATATAGCCCATGTGTAGAGTTTGGAAGGTGTTTGTTACCAGGTTCCACAAATATTTTTTTTGTTTCTGTAGAATAATACGCCGGTTTAGAAATGTTGTCCCAAGATCTGCTATGGCTTATCGGGATGTTTCATGTAGACTATTGAACCGAAGTATTGACTATGCTATTCAAGTTAATCTTCACGCCGCCTTCATTTTCCATGCAATGTTACTGTGCTTGTTTGGATAACATCTTGTATCATAGTCTTTTACCTAAATGTTCTTCTGTGATCAGTATTTGTCCATTCTTGACAAATGACAGATGATCTGTACAGCAATGGTGCTAGAATACATGTCTGTCAGGAGAAGAACGATTATATGCTCCTAAGATGGACATTTTGTCACATAAAGATGGTTTAGAACACTTATGGACCTGATTGTTCTGAATAATGGGAGAAAAAACTTCATAACCAAAGTATGTTTGGCCTTACCAGCTAACCCCACTATGTAGCTTGGGTGTGCTGTAAACATTCAAGTGCGGTTTCAGGTGTTCAGTTGGTTTTATGTTCCTTGAATCTAAATGGGTTATCCTGATCAGATGGATCCTTTTACTTGTCTAATCCTTCATATACCTTCTGATTTTCTGCATGAATCATGGTAGTTGTGGTTAATTTCATGGTAGCTATGTTTAAAAGTTGGATGCCACTGCCCACATATTCTTGCTTATTACTGTCTTACCATGATTTGGTCTAATTTCCCAGGTTGTATCACTACCAAGGAGCTTGGAACTGTAATGCGTTCCCTTGGTCAGAACCCTACAGAGTCCGAGTTGCATGACATGATCAATGAGGTGGATACCGATGGCAATGGCACCATTGATTTCCCAGAGTTTCTGAAGCTGATGGCCCGCAAGATGAAGGACACTGAATCTGAGGAGGAGCTCAAGGAGGCGTTCCGTGTTTTCGACAAGGACCAGAACGGTCTCATCTCTGGCGCCGAGCTTCGCCATGTCATGACCAACCTTGGCGAGAAGCTGACTGACGAGGAGGTTGACGAGATGATCCGCGAGGCCGACGTGGATGGCGATGGCCAGATCAACTACGATGAGTTCGTCAAGGTCATGATGGCCAAGTGAGGAAATCCCTCTGAAATAACTTCTTTCTCTGAAAAAAGAATGAAACCATCTGGCTTACAAGTTATTAACTAGTACGTCATCGCATTTCCAGTACTTACCATGCTGGTAGTGACATTTGGCTAGGTGTAGTCATTGGGGGGGGGGGGGGGGGGAGGCGCCAGATATTTCTTGTTTTCTGTTGTTGGTTACGGTCTTATCCTGCACCACTTCTTGTAGCTATAGGATTCGCTGGGGTTTGAGATTTTCCTGGGTTGGGTCTTTGTGCACTTGTGAAATTTGCACTAATTGACACCACACATTCTGTTGCTCTAGCTATTTGCTGTCACCACCAGATCACGTGAAGTTAGAATAGATGCAGAGACATCATGCGGGCCTAGGTTCGCACGTAATAATCACTTGGGGAGCCTCTCTCTGTTCGAGTCCGACGTGGTGGTCCTTGTGGAGCCTCTCGTCGAGTCGCACGTACACCTCAGGAATCAGAATGGTGCCTACACCGTCGTCACGTGAATGTGCGGTTCCCGGTCCGTTGTCTCCAGCTCCATTTAGGTAGCTAGCGTGAAGCACACTGCTTGAACCTGGACTCGCATCGAGCCATGACAAATGCAGCTGAGCCGAGCATACCTGGCGATGGTCCTGGCCTAGACGCTGGACACGATGTCGTTGTCTCAGCGATTTGTCGTTTGTCGCGCGTTGTGCTCGGTGGATGCGGTCGCGTAGATAATCGTCCGGGGATCCGTGATACGGCAATTCAAGTGGATCTGCTTGCTTTGCCAGACAACTGGTAGATGATGCTGAACGCAGCTTTTATATATTTATTTTTGTGCCCCTGTAAAGTTAAGGGCATCACAGCAAAAGCACCAAGAAAAAAGGCTCCTAGTGCTCGATATTCGGACGATAACTTAGGCCCCGTTTGGCACAGCTCCACCACCAGCTCCTTGGAGCTGTTTGGAGCTGTTTGGAGCTGTTTTGTGCCAAACGGGGTAAAGCAAAATAGCTCCACCCAAGGAGCTCCTTAAAATCTGCTGAGACAAAAAGAGCTCCACCCAAGGAGCTGAAAAAAGTAGCTTCACTTGGCTCCACTTGTGAAGCCAAAAAAAACAGCTCCACTTGTGAAGAGGAGCCCTGCCAAACAGGGCCTTATGCATATATACATATCTTTTTCTGTGCAGACGGAGGAAGAAGCGGATAGAGGAGAGGAAAGCACCCGGCAAGAAGAACGCGGCAGCGGCAGGGCCATCCGATGCGTCGGCGGGCAAGCGTTGCCAGAAATGCGCAATCCTGTAGGTTGGAAGTCACGCATCGGCATCTTATCTGGTGGGCTCGGGGCGTTTGTCCTCGAGGAGGCCCGCATCTGCATGTACGGCGAGTTATGCTTCTGGAGATGAATACAGCTGTAAGACATCAAACTATTAACTCTGATACTGAAGAGAAATAACACTGGGCCCGCTGTTGCTTTGTTGTTTGGAAGATCTCAAGTCTCGATTAACTTTTTTAGCCTACGTTTGTAACCTCGTCAGGCTAATGAGTACGCATTATCACGTTGATGTGGTGGCAGACCACCACACGGGTGGAACTGAGCCTTAGACTGGGTAAGCTATAGCCTGAGGCCCAATAATGCTGCTAGTATTATCCCCCTCTAGTGTATCTTTGCTATAGCAGTCCAGTCCGAGGCATCAAAAACTATCGGCCCAGCAGTCCAAACAACAAATCAGTCCACCAAAATAGCAGCAGCCCATCCATAGCTGGCCGCCGCCCTCGCCTGCGCCGCTGCACGCGTCGTGCGTCCGTGGTCCGCTGGCCGCCGCCCTCGCCCATCGCTCCTAACGGCGACGCCGACGCGGACAGCCGGACGCAGGCACGCAGCGACGCCGCGGTCCGCCGGCCACTGCCCTTGTGGATCTGTGCGGGCGCACGGCTGCACCTCCAGCCTCCGGGCTCCGGGTGCTCGTGGACGGTGGATCTGTGCCTATGCCTTCGCCGCTCTGCCCTCCGTCCTCCGACCTTCGCCGCTCCGGCCTCAGCGAGTGGGCGAGCAGCCGTAGTAGGCGAGGCCGCGAGGTGGGCGAGGGAGCGGGGCGAGGGAGCGGATATTTCAGCAGAGCCGCGGAGGGCCGGGAGCGCATGTGAATACGCAATTGGAAATCAGGCGTAGAGCTGAGCAGGTATGGAGCAGGAGGAGTTGTATGTCTGTATTGGACTTTGGAGAAATTATTTCAGTAGGAATTATTTTAGTATTTTTAATTATTTTTATGTTTTGAAATTGGTATAAATGATCAGGTGAAATGACATATGTTCAATGTTTTATATTTGTTTATTAGGAATTAACTGTTAAGGTTTAAGAATACAAATTAAAAAATGAAGAGGAACTAACTATTAAGGTTTAAGGATGCAAATTAAGTATTGAGCATTAAGCAAAATTTTCATATCAATAATGTATTTGTGATGTATTTTTTGTTATATCATAATATAGTTTTAGACTTGTGGTATACTAGATTGTTACTTGGTTCAAATTTAGCCTGGAGCGTACTCCAATCCTAGATCCGCCACTGGGCCACTACATCATGGGCTCTCAGCCGCTAGCCCCCCTCGTCTGCGCCCGGCCAGTACACTTGGCAGTGGTGAGCGAGCACACGTGACACACACCCATGCGCGGCACTTGCGTCGTCGGCCTGCGGCTGAGCCGGTTCCGCACCGCGGCTGATGCCCGAATTTGATGCCCGCCACGTCAATTTTCGGAGGGTGTGGGCTCCGCGCAGGACATCCCGACCGTGTGAGTCGGCAAGTTAGGCGTCGTTCGATTAGGCTGAAATAAGTTAATTTATGGTTAAAACTATACTGTAACTGGTTGAAATTACATTGTAGCTGATGGTGCCTTATTTGACGTAACTAAATTTAAAAAATTTTAATAATAAAAAGGTTAGCCCATTATGGATAACACAAACGAATACGGAAAAAATCAGAAAAAACCTCAAAACAAGCTAAAAAACCAGAAAAAAATTTAAAAATAGTAAAGAATACGTTAGAAAACAGAAGCTAAGACGAAATTAGTCGGGCTACGCTGTCCAGTTGGCCCGGTTCCCCCAGCCTATAATTTTGTGATAGTCGAAGAAGTAACTATGAAATGATCAAATGATTTGGTAAAAGGAACAAATATTTAATCCCGCAGCCTAGATGGAAGAAAGATTGGGGAATAAAAAGACGGGATACGTAAGCAGCAAACTTGAAGCTCACACCGGTTGTTTTAGGATGGAAGAGGACGGTTCATGGTTGAAGTGGTAAACAAACAAGATTACAATCTGAAATAAATCTTTTTCAAAAAAATCTGAAATAAAAAGATACAGGCACCCTGTGCCAATCAATGGCGACGCAATTAAGCAAATCACCAAACCTTCTCCGAGCAGATGCAACAATAGCATCATAGGCATTTCCTTTTCACCGTCCAGACAAGTGACTTATTTCTGATATCCCACCGGTATAACCAGACTGTAAGGAGCTACCGTCGTTGCTTATTGTTGAAACTCCAGAAATCGTCAACTGGAACTGCCTTGGAATGTCAGCATCCATGACATTCTTCTGTCGAGGGGATGGAGAAACCGGTTGCTTCTCGCTTGAAACTGCTGGCAAGCACACTTTGAGCCTGGAAACAACCTCTGTCATGGTCGGCCTGTCGATGGATGCATTTTCGAGGCAGTTCATGGCAAGGTCTATCACACTCTGCAGGGAAGTGGCGTCGTACTGATCCGACAGTCTCCTGTCCACAACATCGTGAATGCTTCCGTTTGCGATCTTTTGGCGCACCCAATTTGGTACATGAATGGTTTGCGGGTCCATGAATACTGGAGGTTGGCCGGTGATGATCTCCAATAGCACGATGCCGAAGCTGTAAACATCTGTCTTGACAGTGAGTTGGAAAGTAGCATGGTACTCGGGATCGAGGTAGCCAAGTGTTCCAGCAGCAACAGTAGATATGTGCGTGTGAGCGGCGCTAAAAGCCCGTGAAAGCCCAAAATCAGATATCTTCGCCACCAGATTCTGGTCCAGAAGGATGTTGGCAGTCTTCACATCTCTGTGAACTATTGATGGGGTGCATGACTCATGTAGATACTCCAGTCCTATAGTTCATTGAGACTCAATACTTTGTCAACACACATACAAATACTAAATAAAGACACGTAATTGAAATGTAGACCTTGTGCAGCATCAACTGCAATATGAAGTCGTTCTTCCCAATTCAAGCTATTGTCATGTCCTGCATCAAGTGTACCAAATTAACATAAGCCATTTGATATGTGCATAGTAGCATAAATACCAGTTTATGTAATTTGTACAATTTTTAAGCTAACAAAGAATGGTTATATATGTAAAGATTAAGCGTAGCATCAATTGGTTTTTTAATAAAAATCCAATTAACAAGAGAACCAAGCTATTGAAGTATCCTTTGAATATGTGCCTCTCTAGTTGCTTTGTTCCTCACTGGCTTTGTAAGATGTACATGTTTAGAATTTCTGTCTATCATGTCTTGGTTATGACTTTTAAGAATATGCAGCTATAAGAATGCAGCTATGATTGCCCCACTTGTTGGCCCAATATCTACACAGAGTAAATCAGGTGCACCAACTCAAAAGTATTGACTAGCAAAAGCAATAACAGTCTAGGCAACCAGTTGCGCCTTTAACAAGGAAATCCAGTTTGCAATGGGATATCAAACCCATACCAGTTTGATTTCAGAGTTTCATTATCTTTTTTAGTTATGACTAGGTCAGGCCAATTTCGATATTATGTCGCGCACAGTGTATTGACGAAGATTTGGAAACTAGGTGGTTCCCAAGTGGTTAATGAAAGCTGTTGGCATTCTGGGTCTATACGAAGTTGTTGGTTTCCAAGAAGTAAAATCCTGAATAGGTCAACTTCTTTTTTAATTTGAACAGATTTTAGGTTTGAATGATTCAATTTTATTGAATCAAAAGTACAAATGGCCGCTGTAAAAATTAAAATAAAAGTTAGTGGTTATAACAAAGTGTAAGTTGGATCTGTTGTACCTAAGTCAACTGTGCTTGATAGAAACGTTAAGAAAGTAAAGAGTAAAAACCTCCTCTTAAAAGCTGTTGAAGATTTCCTCTAGGCATGAAATCATAAACAAGTGCTAGGCACTTCTTGTTTTGGCAATATCCTTCCAACGCCACGAGATTCTTATGATGAACTTTGGACAAGGTTTGCACCTGCAGCATCAGATATCATTCTCAAACATCCTAGAGAAGAAGCCAATTGCATCCTAGAGTGGAAAGGGCTTTAGATGTCTTATTGCAGTTTACTTGCTATTGAAGAAACCAATGGTTTTCCCTAGTTGGTTTTGTGGTATACCTCAGGGAGAAAGTCTTTTGACTCTGTTATAGATGTCTCCACAAGCACCTTAACAGCTACTTCATCACCATTTTCCAGTATGCCATGATAAACAGTACCGAAACCTCCTTTTCCAATGATTGATTGGAAGTTGTTAGTTATGAGCTTCAGCTCTGCGTACGTGAACCGTCTGATGTCGATATGTAGGGGAGTTTCCTCTTCATACATAGCATAATCTTCATGGTCATCTCCTGACTTCCCTGCAAAGTTCCGAAGTTGTGTTTTACATGAAAGTAAAGGTTTGAAGCTGTTGTCTAATGTCTACCACCCATTGCATTGATGAAACGGGAATCTTCGAGAATAGCGTTTTGTTTTACCTTGCCAGCATAACTTCCAGACGATGCATACCACTACTAGGAGTGATACCACTGGAACTATCACTGCGATGAGCAAGATATGTGTTGTGTTCTTCTTATTTGCACAGTAACTATCTCTGACTTTTGAGCATATTGGATTGCCTTCTAGTCTAGTGTCACAATTACACAACAGATAAAAGCAAATAAAATCAGATGAAAAAATCTTAGCTACGACAGCTCTGTCAAATTATGATTATAACATGCCTCCATTTTCTAACACGACCAGCCTTACCTGCTAATAGTGCTTCTAAACAACTATACCCTCTAAAAAACTACATGGACTTACTAATAGGTTCATCGCTGCCTCTCATGTTGAAAGGTCCTTAGATGCTAAAGCATTTATAGGTACTAGATGCTAGTACGTGCAATTTGGCTTCTCGATTGGTTTTGAACTAATGCATTTACGTTATATCATGCAAAGGCTAGCTGTTGCTAAACCTTGAATTGTTGTATATTGTTGTTCTTTGATAAGCAACCTTGGGTTGAGCGTTTTTCCTTTTGGAATAGTTGTTTAGCTTGATATATCTTTTTTATAACAAGGAACCGTGCAAGAGAGGATGCCAAACCTTAAGTCAAGTAGACCAGCCTTAAACCTTTGGAGAATAGAATCAGGGATTGGTCCGTCGAGCTGGTTATTTGACAAGTTGCTGAAAAACAGTAGTTTCAATCATTCATCTAAAATTCATATATCATCAATTAAAGATTTAATCACATAGAGACATACAGAACTTGGAGTGATTGTAGTTGATAGTCTGGAATTGCGCCCGTCAAGTTGTTGTGTGACAAATCCCTATGTATGTTTTTTGTGTTTAGGGTTACAAAGATGTCCACGTAATTTCATTTAGCTCATCAATATTAATGTGCTAGGCAGCACTTACAAATTTTCCAGTGATAGCATGTTCATGAATGATATGGCTAATCCGCCTCTTAATCCGCTGGCAGACAGATTTCTGCAAAATAACTCATCTTAATCACAAGTCAGATTAATTTAGTGATGGAATTGACTCAATTGAGCTAACACATATTTTCAAGATTTTGTAATGTTCAGGTTTGGACTAAATCACCTTTGTTTTCATGATCTAACCAGCAAGACACGTGATTGGGCGTCTCTATAGCAACATATGTTTAAAAACAAGAACAGATTTGGAGCAACATTAAAACCAAATGGGAGCTTTTATGGAGTGTTAAACTACTTGGGATTGATGCAATGCACTCCAAAGGTTAAAAAGATGATGAACTGCAAGGTTTGGATTTCGGATTTCGGAATATATATAATACAAGTCCTGGTTATGTTCTTACACTCGGACGATCCTCGGATTCTGGTTAGAGTAGTTGCAAGTCAAACCTTCCCAGGAATACTCTCTTGGGGAGCACGGATCTCCGTTCCAGTTTATTCTTGGCAAATTATAGTGCTTCTTGACTTCTTTCATGTAATTGACTGCAGCATGCAGCAGCAAAAAGAGAAGGGAAACAAACATGAATGGAATAAAGGAAGCTGTATATGTTGGGCATGGGTGCTTATAAGTTATATGTGTCAAATAAGATGAAAGCAATAACCAAGGAGTTGCAAAATCATTTCATATGCATGTATTATCTTTTCATAGAACTGAATAAATTGAATTATTTCATTCCTCTACTATGTCTTGGCCATGGCTCATTGGCAATTGACCTTTCGAAGATGGCTTACTCAGGAGTTGCGTGTGCGACTGAATCAATTGGTTGATAAACCTTTTTCATTACTTTAGTTGAAGATCCTGACCATGTCAAATGAAGTTGGGAATCTTCAGGGGTCTACCCAGTCAGTCTGTTTATAATCATTTGTTTAGAAGCATGGAAGGGCGATCTAATACTCCAAACTGGAGAGCAAACATTGGAAATAAAATAAAAAAATCTTTCTGTGATTGGTAGGGTTTAATGCTATTCTTAATTCATGTGTTCTTAAATATTGGTCAGGACTACAGCAGGAAGGCATGCAGGAGACGCCTATCAGTGGAGCTGATCTACTTAAGGTGGTGGCTACGCAGGCGATGCAGGGAGCTGGAGGTGATGTTGAAGCACTTCAACGAAGGATTGCAGACCGTGCTGCAGAGGAACAGGAGACTACTGCAAGTCTGCAACTAATGAATGCTAATGGTGTCGGCTGGTGGCTGCTTTCAATACATAGCATCTTAAAGTTTTCCTGCGACTGCGAGGGAGTTTTCCTGGTTGCTGGGTAGCTTTGTTACCCCTGCGAGTCTGCGACTGCGAGGGAGTTTTCCTGGTTGCTGGGACTCGATATGTGTTGTGTACGCATGCCATTGTTTTATGTTATTTAGCTGCCAGTTGTTGTCCTGTAAGAACTGAACTTCCTTTCTTTTTTTCAGGGGGATTGGATATACCGCCAAAGTTTTTTTTAAAAAAGTAGTCTTGGCACTCAATGAAGGTCATGAATTCTACTATGAACTAACAGGGAAGCAGATGCTGCCGTGCATGGTGATCATATGAATCTGCCGCGTACATGGCAAATGTGTAAGGTGTACGAACTGATCTTACCGTCGTCGGAGGCAGTGGTGAATTTGTCCATCCGAACGAGCGAGTACGCCTCGAACGCGTTGATGATCGGCGGGAGCGTCGAGCTGGGCACCTTGCGCAGGGTAAACGTCGTGCTCGCGTTGCGCAAGAATTGGCCGCGGTGGTACGTGCTTTCAAGCCGGAGCTGTGGCGGTGAGTAGTTGGAGAACAGCAGCAGGCCGCCGCTGTAGATATCAAACGACCGGTTCGGGTTGCTGCTGTTGAGCTCAGCGAAGTGGAAGATCGGGAGAAGCTCCAGGCTCCTGGCGTCCAGGTTGTCACCGGCGCTCACGGTGATGTTGAGCCATGAGAAGGTGCTGTTTATGGTCAAGGCCTTCTGGAGGATGGCCGACGGCACCTGAAAGTCGTCCATGCCGGGGAGGCTGTTCACTTGTGTGCTGGTGGTCATGTTGAGCCAGGGGTAGGAGTACTTCTGAAAGGCCTCCCAGAAGCGATCAAAGGCATCAATCGGATATCTTGATCACCACAAGAACCATTTGACACCATGAGAGAGTCTACTACTATTATTATTATTTGAAGGATAGAGAGGATTATAGATAATGCAGTGATGGAAACTAACAAAGAAAAGAAAAACGATATCCGTCTCACCTTGTGATATAATCATCGGCTGGCCCGAGTCCGAATCTTAGCCTAGAAAAGTAACTGACTGACACAGAAGTATTCACAAATGGGTACATTGCATCTTGCAATGGCCTCAGCTCCAGCGCAGATACGAACGGAGTTCCCGACCCTAAATTTACCAGACAGACTGATACGAAGTTGTCCGGAGCAACGGTCAGCACCTCCTTCCATACCGTGTAATTTGGACCCCAATTTGTCAAGTTCACCGTCGTCCAGAAATTGACGCCGATGTGGAGTCCAAACAGAAACAGCAACCCATTCAGCGACGAGTTGAGCCTATCGTAGTTCCCATACGTAAATGTGGTTCTCAACAGGTACTTTTTACCAGGGCTTGATGGTAATGTATAACAGTTCCGTTGGCCATCAGGGAAGCTTCTTAGAGTTTTTTCTTGATCATCTGCAGCACCTTTCACGTACTCTGCCAGAATGTTATAGTTCATACCGCCTTCAACATATCCACTGTCAGATACGTAAGTCAAATTTGTAACGCTGTCGTTGTAGCCGCTACTGTTTGTCAATCCGCAATCGATGCTTAAAAACCCTGCACAAACAAATGTTTGTATAACCAACGATCCAAAACACATCACACAGAACACTGAGACCAGAATTTGGTAAACTTCATGTAATTCACTTGAAAAACAAAAATATGTATCCATGTCATGTGTTTGGAGTTTAAAATTTATGCAGAGATATAGTCTGAGTTGACTAATCTTATGGGAAGTGTTAGACTTCACTGAAATTTTTTTTTGGTAACATTAACAAACTGAATTCAACTGTTCTGGGGGGGGGGGGGGGGGAGTGAATTCAACGCACAAACTGAGAAGAGATTAAAGAAGTGAACACCAAAAGGAATGGCTAGGGCACTATTGTATTACCAGGAGGAGACTGGCCATGCACCTGAATCATCGCAACCAAGATAACCATCAAGACTAGGAGCCATGCCAGTTTTGTACTCATCGAACAATTGATCACCATAGTAGTACTCCCCTTAATCAGTTCTTTCGGTCTGCAGTCTTTACATACAAGCGTTGTAGCTATATACTACGAATGACTTATATAGCATGCAGAGCAAAACGAAACACAGGTTAGTGATTTGGATTGACTTGGCCTTGGCCCTTGATTAACTATATAGAGGAAAGAAGTTTTGTTCATCAGCTCGGAGACGGCAGCCACCGCCAGAAGAATATGTAACTAAGCTACTAGTAAAAGATATGCAACTTGCCATGGAGTTTGCACGTCAACTATCGTGCTACTTTACAATTTCTGCGATAACGTACTGCTAATCAGCGTGATGACGAAATCGGAACTCGGGAATTCATGCGTTTGAGCGATTCATGCAACCCGCTTGTTTGGTTATTGCGTGTGCTGAGAAGTATATAATGCGTCCTACGTGCATGGATGCTGATATTCCTCTGATCCTGTCCACTACGCCAAGTTAAAGAATCGTAATAGACTGTAGATAGACGACAAGAAGAAGTGCAATTTGCAAGACCAGTTCGATGCTGCTGTACCTGTTGGACTTTTTGAGGGCATTTAGGTAATTTCCTAATTCGAGAAAAGAAAAAAAAGACAGTCCCACTAATCGGTAGGACAAATGAAGAGATAAGGCTGGAGACTTGGTCTCTAGCCCCATCTCACATGCGCGCCTAGGGAGTTTGGCCTTGACCGACTCTTGGGGCGGCCAGGTCTTGCGATGACGGCGACAGCGGTGGAGGTGCCACCGGCCCGTGTGCCTTGACGTCGATCGTTGGCTACAGCCTGCCAGTCGTCTCCTCACTGCTCTATTTAAGCCGGCATTCCTCTCCTCTTTTCAGCACCGACGTCAGTGAGTTCCCCTAAAACTCGCTCTCCTCCTCCTCTCGGTTGAATCCCGGTTTGAGTCTTGGTGTTGCGGCCCCATCATGTTCTTTATCGGCGCCAGTGGCAGGATCCGGTTTGGTCTCTTTTGGCATTTCCCACATAGTTCCTTGTGCCCTATCTCTTTGAGATTTGGCATCGAGGGATTTGGGGATTTTGCCATGGAAGGCTAAATTTGGACGGCTCTGGATCGCGTTGAGGGAGAGGTGTTATTGCTTGGTGTTCCTTGGTGCTTTTGGTCAGAGCACTTTGGTTGGTTTTGTGTGGCATCTTTCCTGTACCTCAGCTTCATTCTTTGGTGTGTCCCGAAGTACAAAGATCAGCATTGTATCTCCGTCAACCTCACCTATTTGTGTGACATAGCGAGGCATTTGGTTTTCTAAGCGCTAAGTGTGTGCGTTGCCTTGTGTACATCTTGATGGCTTTGAGTGCATCGCATTCGTGAGTATCACAATGCTTTATTTTGGCTTTATATTTGCATATGTGCTATGCTAGCTGAAATCTCAATTAACTTGATTAATTCTAGCACTGGAAGATATTGCAAAGTGATTATGTGGATTTAGTTTGATAGCTCAATGATGATAACGGTTATATACTGAAATTGAATTGATAAATTGTTCCGACTTGAGTTCTAAAGTATTACTTTTGCTGTCATTCTAATCTTCAGTGTTGCAGTCAGTTACTTTCGAATGTACTTAGATATATTGAAACTTCATGTTTTGTGATCTTTGGTAATTCAGAATATATACTCCTTTTGTTAGCCTATTGGGCTTATTGCTGAGCTTGTTAATCTGTGATCTTATACACTGTGAGTTAATCAAGTTTGTTGGCTAACTGGAGTGTTGTTTGGTGATCATTTTGCATTGATTTCCTGTTGACCGAAAGTAAAAATTGTTGTCTTTACTCTGAAATCAATCTTGACAGATTAGCAATGTATTATTGAGAGCTCAAAGTTTGAATTTATATTGCCATATTCAATTAGTGAAGAGTATAGACCAAAGTAGTGAGAAGACCAAGATTACATCTTGAGCAACTCTACATCTGAGAACAGTAATCAAAACATAAATTTGAGCATTATGCTTATTTTAATAGTCCACATGTTCTATGTTTTAAGCATATTATTATGTTTATATGATTTGGAGGATTTACATGTTTATATGTTAATTTTGTTATTTAAATGCTGTTGGAATTATGTTTTAAATCAACTATATTCTGCTGGAGTTAAATCTGAATTGTTGCTAAAACCGTATTATTTAATGAGGGGACGTATGTTTCCCAGTCGCAATCAGATGTATCAATGCAATTTATTCGCCACATTTGGTCGGGCAATGGGAATGGCGTTTGGTCGCCCGTCGAATTCGGACAAACAAAGGGCCTAGCTTTTGGCAATACGATTCGTCAGCTGGGCGAAAAGAGTTCGACTTGGTCTCGAGGAACTCTTCAAAGATCACGTCGTCACGCGGTGAGGCTAGCTAACGCAGGGTTCGTACAGTTTGTTAGTGCCGCGCCAGTGTTCTTGACTTGTTTGTCCTGAAGAAATCCTAGTTTCTGATGGCATTCCTCAGCCGAAGAAACGGGATGCTGCTCCTGCTCGCGTGCTAACTTGCTAGTTAAACAACGTGGTAGAAATTTCAGTCATGACAAACGAAAATCACATCATCCTGCGCATCAGCGCACGGACAAAGTTGCCCGTTCCGACGTCGGCGAGGACGAGCCGGAGGCTGGAGCGCGGGCTGCGGCTTCCTCGCCCTGGTGCTGGCTGGCGTGGTGCGCGCGCGTTTCCCCCCGTGGACGCCCACGGGGCCGCGTTGGTGTTGGCGCCGCGGTCGTCGCATCGCGTGCCGCTCCGCTTCCGCGGTCGGTGCTTGGCGCTTGATCCCAGTACACGCGCAGGCTTTTCTGGGCCGCAACACCGGCACGTGGAGACTTTTGGACACTGTTGGACCTATGGACACCCGAATTTCCATTTTTGACCTCCAAATGAAAAAAATTCCAGATTTAAACCCCTCCTCACCGCGCGTTTACAGGAGCGCGACGCGTGTCCCGGTCGTGCGGTCTGGTACCGCACGACCGCACTGTTCATGCGGTCGTGCGGTACCAGACCGCACGACCCGCGTGGCGTCTACGCCGGCCACGCGACCGGCCTCCCGACCGCACGATCGCCGTCCGACCGCGCAATCTCCTCCCTCACCGCATGACCGAGCGCTGGCCGCGCGCTCAAAATTCGGTCGCGCGCTCGGCAATTACTGCAATTTGCGAGCCATAATCTACTGTGGCAGTTACTGCAAAAGTTGCACTCAATCATTTCTTCACCCAAACTTGTTGCACGTACGATGTACATTGGTGAGACTTGAGTGGATGCTACGCCTGTCCTGCGCCCACGAATTATGGCGAGTAATAAAGTTTGCCGACTGGTGGCGCGGGAGTTGGGGATGGAATAATGTTTCGTACCTTGGGTGCAGGAGTAGTAGAAAACGGCCATTGATTACCATTTTGATTATCCGAATTTTGGTCGTGCGGTGAGGGAGGAGATCGCGCGGTCGGGCGGCGATCGTGCGGTCGGGAGGCCGGTCGTGCGGCCGGCGCAGACGCCACGCGGGTCGTGCGGTCTGGTACCGCACGACCGCGTGAACAGTGCGGTCGTGCGGTACCAGACCGCACGACCGGGACACGTGTCACGCTCCCGTAAACATGCGGTGAGGAGGGGTCTAAATCTGGAATTTTTTTCATTTAGGGGCCAAAAATGGAAATTCGGGTGTTCATGGGTCCAACAGTGTCCAAAAATCGCACGTGGATGTGGATCCGCGCGCGCAGCAGGCCGGTGCCGCTGTTCTTGCCGATCAGTCGCCAATTCACAAGGTTCTGTTCTTTTCTTCCGAAGTTAGCGATTTTTGATTTTTGCTACAATACCTAACTTTCAAACGGAGTATTAACAGAGTCTACAAGTTAAACGATGTACACGTTAAAAGACCAACATCTGTACCATCCAAAATCGCAAGTGAGTATCTCTCTCCGTAATATATACCGTAAACAGCCAAAATTCAAAAATTTCAGCCAAAAGCCATAAGCCGCAGCCGTTGCCAAACAGGCCCCAAGTACCAGTGGGTGGGTGTAGCCGCCGGGGAGACTTGCGTTCTACCTGTGTCCATGTCTTACCCGTTCAGGCCAGCCGAGAGGAATTAGACTTTTGTTATGGCTGCTGACCAAATAGTATATTAACGGATTAGTATAACGAGTGTAAGAAATGGATTCATCAACCCCTCTGGGAACAGGCTACCTATATATACATATGGCCATAGGGTCTAATTACAATAATACCCCCTTACAGTTGAGCACTATATCAAGGGTATACATATATTTTTACATGCTTTTACTGGGCCTTTTGGCCTAACAGGCTGAATGGATTTAGGTGAGGGCTATCCCTACAACAGGAGCCTCTCATAAAAAAAACTTCATCTTGCGCAGTTGAAACCATGTTCCATAGGCCTTTTGGTCCCCTCCGTCCTTTCGGCCTGGTAAGAAGTTGGCGTAGGCATCTGGTCTTGGTGACTATGGCCAGTTCCTGTAACAGGTGACACACGTCCCCTGCGGTTGGTGCATGGTGCGTCATCTTGTCTTGTGGCGCGAGTTCCCAAGGGGAACCTGAAAGTGCTATGGCGCAGGTTCCCAAGGGGTGCCCGAAAGTGGTGTGGTGCAGGTTCCCAAGGGACATGCGGAAGAGGTGTGTGGCTTTAAAACCCGGCGCCCTTGGCGACACACCGCGCCCCACTATCGTTCTGCTTCTTCTTGTGTACGTTGTTGGTGCCGCTCGCCGCACCTTTTTCTGTGGCTACTGCCCCCGCCAGTGCCGCCTGTTCCACCGTCCTGTCGACAGCCTACCTACAAGTGCGCCAAGCACTGCTTTGGTGAATGGCTCGTGGCGATGAGCGTCCTTGTCGGCCCATCGCAGGCCCTTCGTCGTGCCACGGCGGCATGTCCGCCCGGCAGGCCCCATCAGCGACCGAGGTGGAATATGAGCTGGTTGAGCGTGATTCATCGATGGCCAACAAGCAATGAAATGCAGCGAAGAAGGTGAACAGTGTGTGCATGAATAGCTTGTGGGTGTCGCCTTTCGATTCAACATACGGGATCTCGCGGAGTACTACATGTACGGTGTGTCTCCGTTTATACGTACGTGGCATGTCCACTCTGGCCCCGCCTAGGATGACAGCCTCTGTCCTACCGTTGCCTCATTGCCGAGGCCAACCAACCCATGTAAGCACTCCACCGCAAGCAGCGTACTTACCCCAGTTATGCAGGATGTCGTCGTGACTCTGTTTCGGATTCATGATAGGAGTCACTCTCAAGGAGGCGGAGCGTGCGACGACCATTTTTCTAGGGTCATACATAGCCAAGGAGCACGTGTTTCGAGAATTAGTTATGGCAAACCTTGGGTGAGTGAACCAGATGTGTGAAGCCCTCAGTATCCCCATGTCGAAGCATGCCATGCCTAGCAGTGGTCGGACTCGCACCCATGAGGGTGATGGTGGGGGGCTCCCCTCTACACTAGAGGGGTCGTTGTCCCCTCGCGGTGCAGCGTTGCGCTTGGTGGCTCCTCTGGAGGAATCAATTAAAGCCAAGGAGGACACGCGAGTACCGACTCGGAGTTGGCCGAGTACGTGAATTCAGACCAAGTGGCGGTGGTCATGTTTTCAAAGGATTTGTACTTTGACACTGGCACCATCGCCCCCGAAGTAGGCTCCAGAGCTGGCACTACCGGTGGTGCCTCTATGAGCCCAAACATGGCGGCCGCAGGCACTGCCGGCTCCTGTCCATCGCCTCCCAGTCATGCTATAGGTACAAAGAACTCATTCTTCCCTCACGACTTCACGAGGGTTTCCCCTATTTGCTCTTTGACACTGTCCTCGACATCAGCGGGCCACCGATCTCCGGGGCACACGCAGGGCTCCTGCAACGGAAGTACTTGTGGCCTAGTTGGTGCTACCACCGTGAACGTGTCTTCGGGTCCCACTACTCTTGAGACCACCGGTTTGAAGTCCAAGCGGCTAGTTATGGTGGACTTCGTCCCTGGCTGTGGACAAAGCTGATGCAAGTCTGGAACATCGCACACTATCTTCATGCGGGTCGGAGCTCCTGGAGAGTGAACTTGAAGTGATGGAGATGAAGGTACTTGTACAACAATATTCTGATTACACGCGTCAGGGGACTACTGACCGCGGTGTGTCTTGCAGGCTCTCGCCCTCGCCTGTTCTGTGCAAGCGGTGAGGTACCGCGAATAGAGTGGTTTGCAAGGGTAGCTTACTGTTATGGAGGCAGAGGCTACTGTCGCCCGTCTGTTCGTCGAGGATGCCGTTGTGACTTGTGCGAGAAAGGATGAATGCATCCGCTTTCTTGAAGCCAAAGGCGCGAAGGCTATCGCTAACGCGCATGTCTTGGTGGAGCTAACTCATCGGCGGCCTTAGAGGAGCGTGAGGGTTTGCTGCAATAGATCACCAAGCTGGAAGAGGAAAAGGCTCGGTTGTCATCCAAGGTTTCGGCGAGGGATCATGTACTGGGCGACACCTCCTTGTCCACGTGAAGTTTGGTGGAAGCCCTGGAGGGCACTTTATCTGAGCTCACCATCGTGGCCCCTCCTCGAGCGTTTGGGCCAGATGACCTCCTGTGTAGCCTTCAGAGGATTGGGAGGCCTCCGTGCTCGCTCTGAGTGCCGCATGAGCCTATGGCAACCACTGCTGACTTGTGACAAATTAGATGGTCCTTGGGCTGCTTCATCTTCGGGGCTGCTTGCATGTGGGCGAGCTAGCCAATCCACACCTGGACTTGCCTGTGGGGTATGCAGCTATGTCTAGGGCATTACACATGATACGCTGGTCCACCTATGCCTTCCACCATCGTATATGAGACTATATTGGTGAGGCCGCGGCGAAAGTCGCTATGAGGCGTAGTTTGCAAGGCAGTGGTGACCTCGGTGCTTGGCTCGACAATGTGCCCCATCGGAATGAAGGTGGCATGTCTAGCTCTATTATTCATTGAAGATCGATCTATATAACACAGACTTTTATCATCCATCTATATGGATTTTAAGGCCTCAAACAACCTCTATGTGGTCTTCTTATAGTTCTATTATTCATTATTTAGACTTTAATCACAACACACACCAAAATAACACTGCAAACCTTAATTTTAAAGTTAAACTTTACGAAACGACCAAAATTCGCCGATTGCAATTCTCGGACGCGGTAAAAAAAAAGACGAGAGCAGGCGGCCAACCCAACAACGGCCAACGCAAGTCGCCCACGCGAGTCAGCCAACCAAACGCGTGACGAACCCGCAACCCAACGCATCGCCAACCGAAGCTTCTCAAAACGTCGACCGATTCCACCGCCCCTGCATCTTCCAACGACCCCCACCCCCGCGGCGCCTCCCTCTCCACCCCCAAAGGCCGGCCGCCGCGAACCCCTCCCCGCCCCGCCCCTCGCTGGCGACCACCGGCCACCGGCGACACCACCATGCCGCTCTCCACCCCGACTACCCGCCTCCAGCTCCTCTTCATCGCGACTCTCTCGCTCCTCCTCGCCCAAACCCTAGCCTCGTCCTCCGCCGCTGCCGAGCCTGTCGACCCCTGCGCGGTCGCCGTGTCGGACGGGGGCAGCGAGGCCGCGTCGTGCCCGGTGCGGTGCTTCCGCCCCGACCCGGTCTGCGGCGCCGACGGGGTCACGTACTGGTGCGGCTGCCCCGAGGCCGCGTGCGCCGGCGCGCGCGTGGCGCGGCGCGGGTACTGCGAGGTCGGCGCGGGATCCGCGCCCGTCTCCGGGCAGGCGCTGCTGCTCGTCCACATAGTGTGGCTCTTCGTGCTCGGCGCCGCCGTCCTCCTCGGCTTCCTCTGATGTGCGCGCCTCCGCCCCCTCCCCTTCCCGCAGTTGACCTCTCCCCATTTGTAAAACCATCCATTTCGCCATTCTTTGTTGGATTTTGGTGCGCTGTAGAGAGCTGAGGGATGGTGCTGTAACGATTTTCTCATTAATTTTAGAGTATTTGGTCGAGAGATGCTACAAAATTCTTTCTTAGATGTGTTTGATTCCGGAGCTTAGCTGTCCAGATTGAAATGTAGGTTGAGATCATGTAAACAGTTTGTAAATTTCGTGCTAACATTTGCAGTGACCAGTTCGTGGTTGTCTATAAATTTCATCTTCATGGTTTAACACTTTTGGTTTGTGTGGTTCTACACATTTGATTGATATGTGAGAGCTGCTTAATGCACTTGACCAGATTAATTCTCATCTAAATTGCTATGATGTTTTTAGTTTGTTTCCGGATTAGTGTTGCCATGGAGTCAACTGTAAAAGAAAACTTGAAATACAAGAGCAGTTACTACTTACAACTATTAAGCACTCCATATGCTCACCAGAATATGAGCATGGATGTAAATGCAGTCATGCATATTTGCGCAAACAGAGAAGAGCTCATATTCAGTTTTCACAATGTTATAAATTTAGAACTGAGGGAGTTAATGTTACAAGGCAAGTAAGAATGGAAATGTTAAATGTTAAATGTATTGCAGTATAATACGAGGACTACAAGAACCTAAACCCTAGATATATGGGAAAAGACACATATACTCTTAACACCTCCTCAAATGTAAGACATATACAATAACATTGTATTTGGAAGGGTTGACACTAAAAAAAGGAAAAATCCAAAGTCCTAGTCTTGAAGATGTCGTCATAGACTGTAGCTCTTGGAAAATTGTCATCATAGTTGAGAGCATAATTAATTATTGGATGAGTGGATTGTGATTATGAATCAATAACGGAAAGGATTGGATTATAGAAAGTCATGATACAAATGATATCGATGGATATAAAATAAAGAATACTGGATTATAATGTAGGGTTGATTAATTGACAAATAGCAGATTTGAGGTTGGATTTATAAATTCATGGTGGAATTTATGTGAAAAATTAGATAACCATGATTTGATTAATGGAGTTGCGGATGATGCAAAGGAAAGTATATATTCGGTGAATTAGATAAATAATAACACCTGTCGTTTGGAATTTTGGATAGTAGTAATGCCATGACTAAGTGATGAAAGAAGATAGTGTAGGCGTAAATAGTGAGAAGTAGAAGTTAAATTAATAAGGCCATTGGATTTTAAGTCTATGTATAGAAATAGTATTAGAGTGAATTAGTCTATTGATTGATATTGAGTGTAGGAAGACGTTAGATTATCTTTGCAAATATATGAAAATTTTTGGAGATTAGTGTTCTAGGAAAGCAATTAAGAAAGTCATTTAATGTCGCCCCAGTCTATTCCTCTCCTACTCCTTGCTCTTATCTTTATTTCAATCTCACTCTCCTTGCTAAGCCTAAAATGTTATAGAATTGATTCTTAAATCTCAATTACCGTTAAATAGGATATCCCTGAACGAACTCAAGATCTAGCACTCAGCAAATAGAGAAAAGAAATCTTGGAAAGTAGCCCAGTATGATAGAGGTCTTAGCTGTCATTAAAAGAAATTAGATTGAAGGTGACCAAAGATAAGCCAAGATATTGGAAAAAACAGGCAAAGCTATTGCAACAGTTCCCTAACAAGATATCGCCAAAAGAATCAACTTAGCATTAAGTGTGATTGAATTAAAGTTACAACTTTTCTGAAGACTCAACCACCTAAGTTCTCATCAGCAACCAAGCCACTAGGTGCAGACAATTGGTTACAAAATATCAAAAGGACAATGGATATTACCTAGTGTTTGCATAAAGAGAAAGTTATTTTTTGCTACTTACCAGCTATCAAGACCAGCAATTACTTGGTGGAATGCTATTCGGTGGATACATCCGAAGAAGAAAGATAGTACATGGGAAGAATTTGTGAAGAGATTTCATAAGGCCCATCTTTCTTCTGAAGTTATCACAAAAAACATCAAGATTTTCTTAATCTTCAACAAGGAGAGAAGTCTGTCATGGAGTATCTGCAACAATTTCGTCATCTATCCCAGTATACTTTGAAAGATATTAATAAAGAAACTAAAAAGATGGAGTATTTTATTAAAGGCCTACGACCAAGTTTCAAGCATTGTATTATAGCTACAAATTTTAATTTTTCAGACTTACAAACTTTAGTCGACCAAGTACTCTGGATGAAAGAAGAAATGTTATAATGTTCGAAACTTAACAAACAAAACGATCCTCTGATTCTAGTAGATACAACTTGTTTTCACTGCAAATAGTACGAACATTATCGTTACCAATGTCCAATGAGATTCTTACCTAAGGAAGAGGCTAGGATACAAGTAAGAAGACAGGCATCAATGTCATATTAACCAACAATGGAGGAAGAAGGGTCCCACCCTAAGAAAGCCAGAGTAGAGACTCTAAAGAATGTCATCACTACCGGTCAGCAACAAGAAATAGAATGAAAACTCTCATCATCCTATTGTGTAAGTTTAGAAATGCCAAATAGTTTGCTTGTAAACTATGGTATACTGTAAGACTATAGAAATATATGTAAGTCATCTGTAAAAAGGTATAAGGAATAAGAAATTTGTGCCATATTAAACTTAATCACAGTAAACTTGATTTTCAACATCAGACTACAAGAAAGGAACTAGTATAACAAAGGTAAAGATTTAAATGGCTATGTACAAGGAAAGGATTCTAAAAAAAAGAGCCAAGGCAGAAAATCAGTATGGCGCAGCGGAAGCATGGTGGACCCAAACTCATAGAGCACTGATATAAAATAAACCAAGAGCATCCAAAATTTTTGGAAAAAATTCATAAAGAAATTAGTGAATCAAATCAAGCAATATACAGGAAGATAGCAAGACACATCATAATCATAATCTGACATATACAAGAATGATATATAGGTATAGACAACAAAGAAGAGAGTGTGCGGAAAAATAGATGTAACAAGAAAGAATGAGTACCAACATAACTACTAGACGACAAGCACTACATGGAGCTCATCCTGAATAAAGAACAAGACTTAATAAAAAAGGAATCATAACCTGTGGTCGAAGATTGTGGTCGTAGCTAGTGGTCGTAGCATGTGGTCATAGCCTGTGGTCGAACACTACAGTTGTAGCCAGTGGCCGTAACTCGTGGTCGTAGCCCGTGGTCGTAGCCACACATAGGAACTAGAGGCTGTTGTAATTATTCTATTAAATCTGGGTACTTTTACAAGGATTGCCTCTCTCTCCATTGGTTTATGTGGGAGGCGATATACTGCTCGCACACATGCATGCATATACACATACACGTAAGTACTCAGAATCTCAGTATTGGCAATGACAGCTTCATATTAAGCGAATATTGCTACGTATGATGATGATATGATGTTTATTTGTATCATAATATGCTGAGGACCTCCAGTTCCATTGACTCTTTTGCTGATGCTGTTGTTGCTATCTATATTTGTTTTGTTTCCTTTGGAGTATACTGTGAACTGGCATTTTCAGAGTAAGGCATACATGTTAAAAGAGCTAGGATGTGAGACCCAGATTTTTCAATCCGGAATCTACTGTGTTTCACTGCACTAATCCCTGGATCAGTAGTTAGTGCACACAGGTACATTGCTGAATCATGACATACATCACATAATAATATTACAGAGTCTGAAATACACCACATCGGGTGAATGTTTACAAAAGGGCCGCCTTGGCCAAATGTCTCCATTACATAAATGCAGCGGAAATAGTAGCAAAAGTAAACCCAAAATCACAGGCAAGCGACATGTAGGGTAATGTGTACAGTGTATGTCACCGGAGAACTGGTAACATATGTGTACACAAAGCTAGGAGTTCACTTGTCTATGTCTAACCATCGTGGCCTACGCCTTAGTTATCGCCTTTGCTTCCGCCAACGTTGGTAGGGGCCTCCTCATAGGCGTAATGTTCTTGAGTTCCTGTTTCTAAATTTTGTCGCAAAAGCGAGTGTGAGCACTCCAACCCCGTGCTCGCGAGCCAACACACAGAATGCAATACTTAACATGTATGGCTTGTCAAAGGATGGCTCGGGTTTATTTTATTTTTGCGAAGAGTGTTTTTGAATACAATTACTTAAAATTCTTAAGACCTAGCAATTTTAAACTCAAGACTTATATTGGTAAAGTAAGTTGATCTTATAATTGACAAAGATTCCATCCACCGTTACATGGCATCTGTATCATATACATATTTCAGCGTTATAGCCGCTTAACTTACCACTGGGACGACACCCAGGACAATTTCAATTCAGGACCATCAGCAGTCCTACACATTTCCATTATCACCCACTAAGATTCTTGAAATATAACTATATCTAGTTAAGTTCCCATGTCTGCCCTTGACCGTGGGCACGGCTATTCGAATAGTTTTGACTCTGCAGAGTTTGTACACTTTCACCACAAGAAACGGTCAACTCGTTGCCCCACATGATGCCTTAGACATGCGGTTGAGCAGACCATCACAGTGACTTTTCAAACTATCTAGTCATTTTTGTCATCTCACCCTATGGGCCGTTCCCACTTGCGGTAGGTCCCATACGATGCACGGGATGTTTTCCACGGTTACTAGCGTTATTCGGGCTTCCCTCCCTCAACGCTAGTACGACTGGAAAATTTCACCCTTTCCTTGGTGTCCCTTTTGGCCTACTAATGCCCTTGCTATTCCACTTCTAACCCCTCCTGGTGAGATGAGTCCGGGGAGTCGATAAATCTACTTAGCCAAGATGCACTTTGCAAAACTTGTGGTTGTACTGTTTTACACGGGTTGACATGATAAGATTCAGTCCTTAAGGTTACCCGGATGGTTCTACCACATTTCACATTTTGGGCATCCACTGCACCACATACCAGCCCCCAAACCATCCATCCAGGTATTTAAGCAATTTTAGGATTTTTCAGAGGTAGAAATATTGTGTCCACTTACTACAGTCATTCCATCCATGACTGTCCCCAAAACATATCATACTTTGCAAGTGTTATTTTTGGGGCAGCTATGTACCCCCGTTTTATCTAGCAATACTAAGCACCGCAATATTTATTTGGACTGACTGATAAAAGCTATGATAATATAAACTTTGCTAAGGCGACAAGGTTCACATGTCCAAGCATTTCAACGGATCATTAATAGCAAGCATTATATTGGGTATATAACTACCATTTCTGGAAATGAACGTATTTTACCACATAAAATAACAGTATGCATGTTGATAATTTAAAGGAAATTAACTTTGCAAAACCATAGGTTCAAAATGATCAAAGTGTTAACTCGCCTGGTTCACGGGGTTCTTGATCTTGGTCTTCTGAAGCTTCTAAGCTGGCTGCCTCAACCTCTTCTTCTTGAGCCTCGTATGCTATTTAATCGTGCAAAATACCCAAATAAAGAAAATCAACCAATCACTCAAAATATCACTAGAAATTCAAATGGACTCCAAAAAATCATGGTTCTGGTTTCATTAGATTGATCTTGAATTTAGACAAATTTAGAAATTTGTTTCACTTAATTTGGAGTTAAAATGAATAAGTTATGCCCATTTGAAAATCTCAGCTCTGAAATGCCAGAAAATGTGAAATTCTGACATGTGGGTCCCACTGGAGTTTTTAATTCATTTTCATTTTATTTTATTTCCTCAAGTATTGTGTCTCTGACATGTGGGCCGGCTACTGTTCTGTGGGGTCCGCATGTCTGTGTGCCACTGACTGGTGGGGCCCAAGGGTCAGCGGGCCGCTCGGGTGCTGTAGCCGCTAATAGGTGGGGCCCACCTGTCAGCCTGGGGAAAAATAGAGAAAGCTCAACCCAGCGCTGCGGAGCCGAAGGCTCGAATGCGCGCGGCCGGGGACCGGGGGGGGGGGAGAGTGAGCGCGCTAGCCAAGTGAGCGGGGAGGCGTTGCCTACCCATAAAGGGTAGATAACCCTTTTGAGGGGTACCTGCTAGAGGGACCGGGCAGCAGTGGACGGAGGCGATGGTGGAGCTGCGGTGCCGGCGGCGAGGTACGGTCGGGGAGGTCCAGGGAAGGGGCAAAATGCGTTCCTCGTGCTTCGGGGATGCCGGTGGCGAGGTCGGCGGGGGCCGAGGGGGCACGGTGGCGGCCGGCGTCGTGCAGTGGCGGCGGTTCGGGGAGGCTCTCGGTGACGGCGAGGTACGAGCGTCGGGAGGTGCGGGTGAGACCGGGGATAGCTTCGCGACGCTCCGGAGATGGTTCAAGAGCGGGGGATCGGGCTCTGGTGCAGTGGAACGGCGGGGAGCTAGGTCGCCGGAGTTGGGAACGAAGGTGGCTCGCTGGCGATTGGGGGTGTTCGGGCTCAACTTACCGGGTCAGGAGGGGAGTACGGGGTGTGGCGAAGTAAGCGGAGGAGTGCAGTGGCTTTACAGGCGACGGGGAAGCGCGGCAACGGTCGCTCCCGTTCGGTCACTTCGGGGCAGCGGTGGCAGGCGGCGGGATTCCTGGTGCGCGTGCTCCTCCCGGGCAGCTTTTGCGCCGCGCACGCGAGAGGACGCGTCAGGCAGCGGGCTGCCGCTCCCGGCGCATGCGTGCCACGGGGAAGAAAGGGGCTGCCCCCGCGCAGAGAGGGAAGGGGACGGGGAAGGAGGAAGAAGACCCTGACAAGTAGGGCCCATCGGTCAGCGGGGGAGGGGAGGGGGAAGCGCGACGGCGCGGATGAAGCCGCGTGGCGGAGAGGCTGATCGGGTTGCGGGCGCGGTTAAGTGAGGTGGATGGGCCGGGGCGCGGGGAAGGGGCATCGCGGCCGACCACGTGGCGAGCAGGGGAAGGGGAAAGGCGGGATCGCTCGGGCGACGTGGGCTGATCCTGGCCGTCCAGGTGGCGGCCGGAGGGTGAGTTGAGTTTTTAATTTTTTTTTCTGATTTTGATTTTAGCTTTTAGGAATTGCCAGAAAATCCCAATAAGCTCAGAAAAATATGAAAATACATCCAAAATTCCAGAAAAATTCACAGAAGCTCTAGATGACATTTTGGACTTAATAAAAATATTTCCAACTAATGTTGGTATTTACTTTACTTGCTTCCATTGTTTTTCATGCCATTATTTTCAGAAATGATATTTTATGTTCCAAGTCAAATTTCTTTCTTCTATGGATCATCTTTTCAGATTCGCATTTAAAATTTTAATTCTCTATTATTTAAACATGTTTGTTTTCCTCCAACTTTTGAAACCTTCCTCAAAATTCTCAAGACAAATCCCATAACTCCAAATTCAAATAAAACACCTTTGCTAAAGAAATTCAAAAACCTCATATTTTCAAATTCAAATTTTCAGGATGTTACATAGGATGAGCATACTGAAGTGATGGCTTACCTATATCTTTTTTAATAAAAAATTAGGAGGCTACAACAATGTTTTTCGTTTCTTAAAAATCGGTCTATCATCAAATGTTTTCCTTTGTTAATATTTCATGAGCTGTCAAACGTGTGTTTCCCCTACATATCCATGTCTGTTGAATATTTTTGTTCCGTGGCAACGCACGAGTACTCAACTAGTTAATTATTAATTATCAATACTTTCATTACTACTATTTGTGCACTGCTATTTACTTAAAATAAAAAATTTAGAATAACATGACAGTTAGCTAACTCCTATCACTGAAAAAGCTATGTTTTCTTGTAGGCCATATTCACCTTGACAACCTAAATAGTAATGAACTACTATATAATTATCCATCAATAGATTAGGCATTAAAATGTTTTACACTACTAAGAGATTTGGTATTTTACCGGTAGAATTATAAAATGATACTAGGGTTAAGGACGAATCGTGGAAAGCCACTAGATTGTTGGAGTCCGCGACCTTGCCCTAGGAATGAGGCTTTGGGTTGGAATGATAGCAGTGTTGTAGCGCACTGGGGAGTTAGTTTGTGAACAGTTGCCTCATCGGTGAAAAGTAAGGACTAGAACCTTATGCTGAGCAAAGAATGTAGAAATCGCTCAACTACAAATTTTGACTTATCAAACTTGGTCTAGTGTCGGAACCCGAAGTAACGACTCCTGGATCCTCTGTGTAAATCGCACTAGTCCAGGATCAGCTAGTGCACACAGTCACAACAAAGATAAATACCAAGCACAAGTGACTGATTATATTAAATAAAAGGGTATGGCCTTATGGCCAAGTCTTACATCAATGCTCATTGGCCAAATAAATAAAGGAAATAACTGCGGAAGCAAACTGATAAATAGCGAAGCCCAAGCCTGCCCACAGGCAAACGACAGTAAGACGCGGCCTACTCGTCCAGATCTTCACCGTAGTTGACGTCTTCCTTCTCTGTGTGGAAAAAGCAACATGAGTACAAACTTGTACTCCGCAAATCACCCGGGAAAATGCAACATAATGATAAAGGCTTCAATGGAAGGCTTATAGGGTTAGTTTGCATAAAACATCATTTAAGAAATACAATAAGTAGATTGAAATTGCTGAATTTAATATAGTAAGTAAAAACATTACTTGCAGTGGAAAGTAATACCGTCAGTGTCGGCTCCGACCAAACACCAACCTATCCACGGGCATCCCACCCGGACCATCTTTTCAAAAGCTCACGTATGGATTCCATCCATCCACACGCTTTCACTGCGCACCTCTGATGAATTCCATCCATTCACCAGATTTTCCATCTCTCACGGATTCCATCCATCCGCAAGGTTTTCAATCTCTCTCATGGGTTCCATCTACCCACAAGGTTTTCAAAAACATTTTTGTAAAACAAAGTCTAATCCATGAAAAACTTTTACTCTGCATGCCCATGACCGTGGGCACGGCTATCCAGGATAGATTATACACTCTGCAGAGGTTGTACAGCTTTACCCACAAGACACGATCATCCCATATTGCCACCGGGTTACACACTTCCTTAGGTGTGCGGCGAGGAGTCGTGACAAGGCCTTTACAATGCAAAGCCTTCAACCTGGTCGAGCCAACTCTAAGGTTTCACCCCAGTAAGGAATCCACCAGACCGGGACCCCCTCTTGAGCCTAGACGAGACTTCTCATGGCTTAACCACGCTCGCCCAAGTGAGACTTCACATGGCACCAACCACGCTCACTTTCAACCTACAACTCGGCTCAGGTTGGGACTTCACAAATTATTCAGCCAGGGCTGTCCCATACCAGCCATGTGGTAGTACGATTAGGGCTTTGCAACAGTAGCTCACAGACCGGTCCTTAATTGACTCAGGCCCAACCACATACCCCCGTGCACGACAATCAACCACTGCGGCTCCAACCAACAGGGCATGCCTGCACCCACCACTCTAACCAATTGCCTAAGTCTAAACCAGTTTCATATTTGTTTTCAAAATAATTTTATAAACCTCCTTGACTCACCAAAGTCAAGAGTACATAACATTTCATGCAAAAAGGTTCATCATTTTATGCGAAAAGGTATCCCAAAACAAATATTGTAGCTAAGCAGGTCTAAGCATTTAATATGAAATCTCTCTAGCCAATACTAATGTACTAACTAGAGTTTTATTCTAGGGTGACAAGGTATTGAGGAATTCAAATTCAATAGAGGGATTAACAAGTAGGCATTAACTAAATTTAAAACTGAATTGAAATACGTTGAATAAAAATATGCATGCAATATAATTTAAAACAACATTGTTTTATTTTGAAAACTGGGATCAACATGATCAAGGAGGGTGACTTGCCTTGCCCTTCAAATTGGTTTGAATCTTCGTCGAAGAAATCTCCCGAATCGTCGAAGTCTACACGTGAAAATAACCCACCAAATTCAAATAAACTCAAATTAAATTCAAATTGACTTCAAATATTTGAATTGAGGCTATAAATGGATAGAGGAGAATTTTTGATGAATTTAGAAATTTGAATGGGCCAAATCGGAGTTAGAACGAAGGAGAACGGGCTCCGGGAAATTTGAAAAGAGAGAAAATGGAAAAAGAGGATTTTCTGGAATTGTTTTTCTACTGAAAAAAGAATTTATGACGTCAGCCTTGCGTCAGCTCGGGATTTACTTTTTGGGCCGAATTATTTTCCTATTGGAAATAGGGGGAGAGGGGCCGACATGCGGGCCCTGGTCTATGGACTGGGTCCACGGACCCGGGGAGACGCTGAGGTGGCATGGCCGCTCAGGTGGCGTTGACTAGGCCGAGGGAGGCTGAGGTGGCGCTGACGCGGCAGGGAGGGCGCTGACGCAGCGGCCACTGGGCGCTACCTGGGCTGCCACGTGGGCACGGCACGCAGGCGTGGCCGGCAGGCCGGAGAGGGCTCGGGGGTGGCACGGCTCGCCGGCGAGCGGCGGCGAGATGGCCGGCGGCGAGGGCCGGAGGAGGTAGAGAGGGGCGAGGTGAGCTCGGAGGTGGGGTGGCATTTACCGAAGGCGGCCGGGGTTGAGCCGGCAGCGAGGAGGAGCGGCGACGGCACTTGAGCGGCGAGAGCGAGGGAGCTCCGGCGGCGGAGAGGTGCGGGCGAGGGGTGGCCGGGGTGCGCGTGGACGCGGCGGAGGCGGCGGTGGGGACGGCGAGGCGCGAGGCGGCCTGAGGCTCCGGAAACTCCTCGCCGGAGTTGGGGCGGCGCTCGGGAGCTAGGGCACACGGCGCGGGGGCGGGGGAGAGCTCGGGAGAAGCAGGAGAGGGCGGAGCGGGATGGAGCGAGATGAGGAGGAGCCGGGCGAGGGCTTAAATAGCCTCGGGGAGGGGAGGGTGGCCGCGAATTGTTCGCCGGAGGGTGGCGGGGGCGGCGGCGGTTGCGGAGGGGTGAGGCCGAGTGGGGGCGTGGGGAGTGGGGGAAGCGGGCGCGCGGAGGGCGGAGGCCGTTAGGGAGAGGACGGCGCACGCGGGAGGTGGGGGAGAGGCCGGGAAGGGCGGGGCGGCCAACGGCCTGGCGGCGGCGCTCGCACGGGGAAGAAGGGGGCGGAAGGAGGAAGAAGGCAGCCCCGACAGGCGGGCCCATGCGGCAGAGAGAGAGGGAGGGGACGCGCCGACAAGTGGGGCCGGGGCGCAGAGAGAGAGCACGGGCGGACGGGCCAGAAGGGCCGGAGCGCGGGGAAGACGCATCCCGGCCGGACGCGCGTCGCGAGGGGAGGAGGGGAAGGCGGATCCGGGCGGGAGGCGTGGCCGACATCTGGCCGTCCACGTGGCGACCGGTGGGAGGGGCTGGGGTTTTATCTTTTTGGATTTTTGATTTTGGATTTTCAGAAATGCCTAGAAATTCCATTAAGCCTCAGAAAAATACCAAATGACCTCCAAAAATTCCAGAACAATTCCTAGAACCTCCTGGAGACATTTGGAACTTAATAAAATATTTCCAACTAATGTTGGTATTTAATTTTCATATTTTAAAATACTTTTTATTTTCAAAAATACATTTTTAAACTCCAGAAAAACCAGGGAACCAAATAAAAGCCAAATAACTCCAAATATTTAATTTGAAATAAGATTTTTTTTATAGAAAATCAAAATATCATTTTATTTAATAATTTTAGGTTTTTCTGAAAATGCTTTTCAAATCCAGCTTTTTCAAAACAGAAATTCAGGGCAAATCCAAATTGAACTTTAGGCACAATAATACTTATTTTAAATTAAATTTTATTTTATTCCTTTTTTATTATTTATTTAATTATTTTTATTTTAGCAAAAATTTGGGCTGTTACATCTAGTAACTACTCAAATCAATTGAATATCAACAGGAGGATATGCTTTCCAGAAAGGGAACGACCCAAGGGGGTGGTATGGGAATGGTAAAACCATACTTGACAATGGTAGGTCTACTCAAAATCAGTGGTAGCGTTCTGCATTGGCTAGTAGATACCCTACAATGTGTGGTCTATAACCTACCAAGTAGAGACTAGAAAGAGGAGAGCAGTGAAAGACCGTGTTTTCTCAACTCAGTCGCACATTACCTGTTACATGTCTGGATATTGAGAGTTTAAGAAATCTTATGGGTAAAACTGGGCAACTCTGTAGAGTATGACAAATGATATTTGAATAACCGTGCTTCTGGTAAATGAAGCTGTATTACATGGGTGATTCCAACAACAAGGCATAAGTAAAATTTGGAGGATTTTGATATGGAAATTGTGGATAACAAACCCCCTGCTGTTTACTAAGAACGATTTTATTGTTTTAAATGTAAAGTTCTTTACCAACAAATTTGCATCCACAAATATAATAATAAAAAGCCCAACACATCCCACATCTTAAAATACTGGTAATTAGTTAAATAGCATTTTCTCTTGTGGCTTGATGAGTACCTAGTGTACTCAATCTTGCTTATTTCTATCAGAATAGATACCGAAAGAAGAAGGGATGCTTCAAGATTTCGTGTTAGGGTTATGACCGCACTCAAGCATTTCTATGGGGATTTCTTTGGCTCTTCTGAATGTAAGTTAAGTTTTGAGTTTGGACGTCTGTAGTGTTACTAAAGTTGGTTGTTAGGTCTTATTTTAATTAAGTTAACCAATTTTAAGTATGTATGAGCAAGCATGATACTCTTTCTGTCCGCAACTGAACTCCTGGGCTGTTGCGGAATGTACGACGGCTCTATCAAAAATGGGGTTGTTACAGGTTGTGTGTTTTTTAGCTGAAGATGTGCTTCCATGCTGTCGTTTTGTGAGAATCACATGGCAGGTTATGCATTTTAAGGTAAAACATGATACAAGTACTTGTTCCTTTGACATGGTAAGGAATCACATCTTAACTTTTAAAGTGAACTTGACTAAATTATGGCCACCAAAATTTAAAGTTTTCATTTACATTTTTTACTTGCTACATGCATCTAGTACAAGACTCCCACTGATCCATTTTAGTTTTGCAAACTTGTTCCAATTTATAAACCATGTATGCAGATGTAAAACTAGTTTCACTCTCTTTCCTAAGTAGTTATGCATGCCCACCCGTACAGATAGTAATCTTTCAAATTTTCAAAGCACCTAATGTAAGGCCAAAATATTCACTTTCTCTAGTTGATTGTTCAAATATAGAATTTTCTTAATCTTTGTGTATGCTCAAATAGATTGTAGGGTGTAAATGGTCTAACTACTTTTCTTCCTAAATTACTAATTGTTTATGTTTTCCTAGACTCAAGGAAAAAGAACATTTTCAAGTTACCTCAAGGAGAATACGTTGCTCCAAAGAAGATTCAGAATGTCTATGGTAAATGCAAGTTCATTGCCCAATGCTTTTTATATGGTAATAGTCATTATTTTATTGATTTTATATTTGTTGTAAGCCTGTAACTATCAATTATGGCCATGTATATTCTAAAGGTGTTGATTTGGATGTAGGTGAAAGTTGAAATTCTTCTCTAGATGCCATTGTAGCAGTTGAACCAAAGGCTTTGAAGGTTGGGCTGCATTAGAAGGAATCCAGTGTAAATACTTTGACCATTTGTAAGTTCAAACTTCATTAAGTTGATTTTGGTGATAATGACAAATACAATTGTGAAACTAATATGTTTATTGATTATAATATTGCTCTTGGGAATGGAATGGCCATATGGCCTTGAGTATTTTCCCATCACAGAGCAACCAAGAGCCAGCTAATCTTGCATCTTTTCATTCACAAGCTTAGAGACTGAAGAACCAACAGAGAACTAAAAGAACACAGAGACAAACACAGAAGGGCACAAAAAGAAGAACTCCAACTCAATTCTTCTCATATTGATATTGACGAGGAGAGATGAATGATTACAAAGAGTTTAGCTCACACCCATCTCACTACATGGTTCACACACGCAGAGCACTCACTGAGAACTCTCTCCAGAGCTCACTCTCATTTCCTTACTTGCAGACTTTGCCCAGCCATCCCCTTTTAACAACCAACACACACACACACACTTAAAAGGGAATTCAAGAAGTGGCAGCCAATGCCCACTCCAAGACCTCACTACCATAAGGGGCAAGAGTCAAAGTCAACACAAGAAATGGAGGGAACCAGCCATTTCTCCCAAACTTGAGTCAATTCTTCAAATTGCCCTCAAGCACCTTCCTGGAAGCTTCCCGCAACCGGTATCTTGACCGTTTAGACCTCTGACTCCTCCCTGAGTCTAGTCCCGGTCCGCTCCGCTGCACACGACCGCACCCGGCATCCTGACCGTCTGGACCTCAGCTCCTCTCTGAGCCTAGTCCCAGTCCACCTCGCCGCTGCCCGTCGTATCCACCTGACACCGACTGAGACATCCGACTCTACCTGAGTCTAGTCCTGGTCTGTTTCGTTGCACACGACCGCAACCGACACCCAACCGTCTGGACCTCCGACTCCTCCCTGAGCCTAGTCCCGGTTCACTCGTTGTTGCCCGTCGTGTCCACCACCGGTAGCTCCAGCTCTGGTTCCTCGTCTCCTGGCTTGCAACCACCTCACCAGCCTCGATCATCTTCGGCATACCTGACCGTCTGGACCTCGACACCTCCTGTGCTTAGTCCCGGTCCTCCTCACCTCACCATGACCTAGCTCCAAAGTCCTGCAGCCACACAGACAAGCAAACTATCACATAGCACCGCACGAAACAACATAATCATCATTAGCATAAGTAAAAGGTACTCAACCCTAGAATACCCAAAACAAACTCAAACTCTCTAACACAACCGTCAATTACTTATCACAAACATGGGGATACCTCCACATGGTCTCTCAGTTTGCATGACGAAACTACTGGAATTGCCTGCAACGGCTAGTTTTCTGACCATTGCTGAGGGGGAGCAAAAGTACCGGTCATTTGCTGCGGTAATTATGGAAATCCTGATTTGTTGTCCCATACGCTAGTTTCGATGTGTGGGTTATATATACCCAGTTGTGGCCGGTTGGAGAATAACTTTTGGCACTCCATTTCACTCTCTTGAGCTAGTATGAGGTCATCCTCTCAATTGTACATGTGTTGCACCTGTGAGCAAGGAGAAAAGCTCTAGATTGCATGTGTTGCATCTAGAGGTGGATTGTGTATCCACTCGAGCTTATGAATTCATTGCACATGGTGAGAGTCAAGCAAGAGGTTTGACTTATTATTCTTAGAGTTTGCTGACTCCTATACGGCATTGGAGGCATCGTGCACGATAATCTTCTCCAAGAAGGTTGTGAGAAGACCTGACAAAGTTGTAAAAGTTAGAGCTCACCTACCTAGAGCAAAAAAAAACTACTACTAGTGGATTGAGGTGTTTCGGCTTAATTCGTGGAGCCGGTCTAATTCGTTTGGGCTAACCTCAACGTAGACTAGGGGAGACCGGCAAGTCTCCGAACACCACGATAAAATGCAACTGTGTCAATTATGGTTTGTTTTCTTGTTCTCAATCTACATTCAAGCAATTTACATTCATAGAATTATACTGATTGTTTATTATTCTAGGATTATAAACCTTGACATAGGCTTAGTTTGTTGGTGCACTTAGATGAACCCAGTTGTTTTAGGCGTTATTTGTGTCAAACCTTTTTGAGTTAAGCTTTTACATTATTTGCATGGTTTAGCTAAATAGAAATTGATAATTAATTAGAAGAAGAAATTTTAAACCACCTATTCACCCCTCTCTAGTCGGCCTCCTCGATCTAACACTATTGCATTTGTCACCTATTTAATTCAGCCCGTGGAAACAAATAGCGAGGGGATCTCATTGTCTTCACACTGATCCTTACTTGTAATATGTTTTGCAATAATATTGTACTAATATTTTTTCCAATAATGTGACCTGATGCTCACTTGTAATTGTGACTTGATCCTCATTTGTAATATGTTTTGCAATAATGTTGTACTAATATGTTTTCCGATAATGTGACCTGATGCTCACTTGTAATTGTGACCTAATGCTCACTTGTAATATGTTTTCCAATAATATTGTTCTTATCATTTGTGAATTTATTTAGTTGTAATGTTCATGCATTTGATGCTGACAGAGGTAACTTTTGCACCCTATGTTACATGTATATATTATCTTGTCGATGCTGGTTATTCAAACATGCCTGTGTATTTAGCGCTATACAAGGGGCAAAGGTACCATGTTCCTGAATTTCAGATAGGTGCTGCTCCAAGGGGTGAGAAAGAGAAATTTAATAAATTGCACTCAAGTGGTCGTAATATCATTGAGAGGTCTTTTGGTGTATAGAAGATGAAATGGAAAATTCTTCTCAAGATTCCGAGTTTCAAAATGTCTAAGCAAAAGATGATTGTTGCAGCTCATATGGGACTCCACAACTTCATACATGATTATGCTTCGATGGATAAGTATTTTCGTAGATTTGAGTGGGATCCCAATTATACACGCATAATACCACCGAGATATGCAAGATATGTCATTTCTTGTGATGCATCTGAAGCATTTTCATATGTTTGAGCGGGATCCTAATTATATGCACACAATACCATCGAGATATGCAAGATATGTCATTTCTCATGATGCATCGGATGTGTCAACATCACAATCAAGGGATAGAGCCATGCATAGGTTTCGTGATGAGCTTGCAATGGCAATTGCTCAAAGTGGATGATGGGCACATTGCTTATGATCTTTTGAGGTCTTTTGTTACCACTCATTTATCCTGAACATTTTTTTTAGTGTGCTATGGTAAATTTGGCTTCTTGTTTGGTTACATTCTAAAAGATATGGTTAAAATTGTAGACAAACGTTTAATGTAAATTTTCTAAATTACTGTGGTCTTTGCAACCTGAATGTCAATAGTTTGTTCTTTCAAATTGCACTGGAATGCAATTACCTACTGAAATTTGGAATCAAAATTTCATAATTTTTTTTGTACATGTGCTCTTAAAAAATTTGAAGAAAAAAATCATAATTTGTGTATATATGGTCTTCCATAATTTGGACAAAAGAGTGCATAAGTTGTGTACAAATACAATGGAGTAAGACACATATACAAATGAAGTATTATAACCAAGGGTATCATGGTCTATTTACCTCTAGGGACAACGCTAGATTATCAGAGAAATGGATTCTCAGATAATCAACAATAGAAACTGAAAAATGATAATCTAGAGGTCTACCAAACATACCTATTGTATGTGCATTGGATCATTAGATGGAATAGATGTAAACAAGTTATGTGCTAGGAGGGTTGGTTTACACGAGAGGATTGGCTTGAGTTAAGCTAATACAGTACTATATAACGTAGGAGTAAAACTATAAAGGCTCACCTTCTTTTTGATTTATGGCTCATCTTGAGAAGAGAAGCTCTAGATAGTGTGCGATTTCTTGAATCGGACTGGTTCATAGAGTGAACTCATGGGATTTCTCCGACTAGGGTGATAAAAAAAAAGCTCAGGCTCAACAAATTACTTGAGCTCAACCTAGATTCGATTCAAGCTCGGCTCATCTGGAAATCAAGCAAACTTAAACCTAGCTTCAAGCTCATGCGCTTCACTAAGACAAACATAAATGGTTCGAGAACTATAAGGTTAATTTTTCAGACCTCGTGCACCCTTCTAGCCTTCCCTAAATCTAGTCCACCAATACGTCTACCCACATACGAGAACTGAGCGTTGCTCAGTTGGCTCGAGCACGTGGTCGCTCTAAGCCCATATTTCAGTTTCACTCGACGCACGCTCACCTAAATAAAAAGCGGGTACATACGTGTATACGTATTAAGTGAGACAACGTATACCCATGCTCTGAAGGCTGTTTGAACCTTTAATTAATTTTCTAGCGTGTGTAGATGATGTGTGTATATATGTGCGCGCGCAGATGATATGTGTGATATATGTGAGTTATGTACGCATGCAATGTACCTCTAAGAAAATATGCCTACCCACGTCCACTGAACCTGGGTACCTTAACTCACGCACCCACCGTTCCACCAAGACCCAACAGGCCAACAGCAACAGGGGGCCAAGCCAACCCTAGCCACGACACACAATCCCAAGTCCCAACCCTTCTTCTCCAGCTACTCATCCACGCTGCCATCCTCCAGGATCCAGCTCGCGAGTCCGTGACACCGCCGCCGGTTGTGAGCTGCCACGAACGACATCTCCATTCTCCACGGCCGCATCTTCCTCTAGCCCGACGGCCAGTGAGTCCATGACGCCGCCAATCCTCCTCTTCCAGCCAAATCTGAATATTACACTATCCCTTTCACCACTCTTCTTCTTTTGTTAATTTTAATAACCTTAAAATGTGTTGATGTTTTGGGTTGTTCTTTAACAATGGCGGATTTAGGATTTTATGAATGGGTGTTCGCAAATTACATTGTGTTACATTTTTAATACATGCTTATATTGGTTTATAAATATTGAAGATAAAAGTCACATTTCTAAGTCTATTGAAAGTCACTAACACTAAAAATTTGAAATAATAAACTAATACTAACACTTTATTTGGTGGTAGCACAATTACAACTTTTTAGAGTAAAACTATTACAACTTTAGTTGACAACACAAGTGTGCACTTTGTTTTTAAATAGATATTAACTTTAACCCACTTCTCTTTTCTTATTTTCTATGTTAGCATATTAAATAGTGTTTTTCACACACATAGAAAAAGAAGTAGTACATATTTTTGTTTTTGACATATGTTGTCTCTATTTATGATTTACCTCTCTCTAAGAATAACAGTTAACATGGGTACTTTGAATATATTGCTTCCGAAAAATAAAATATAAATATTTATAAACCAAAATCAACCCTCCCAAATGATGTATATTTTGGATTGAAAGGATTATATAGATTCTTGTGACCACTAGACTTATGCCAATTGGCACCATCAAATTCTTTCGAATAAGGCATATAAAATATCTAGATATTTTTAGGAAACTATCTGGATTTAAGATCATATTTATGAGATCTCCAGAACCCTTAATTATCTACATCTTTCATGTAGATAAATCATCCAATATTCCATCCAGTAATTTTAATCTACAGATTAATATATGGTACTAGAAGATGATAAATTTACTAGATAGACGGATTACAAAATTCATAGCTTAAAATCTATTTATCTGATCAACATAAATAAATATTGTACAGAAAACTATTGAATTTCTCTATAATTATCTAGTAGATGACATTTTTAAATTACTCTCATACAATACCCAAAATTACAGGAGAACAATATAGCAGATTAGCCGATATACTAGTCTTTTCCCTAACAAATACTTTTCACTTTCTCTCTAATCCCAACTCTAATCTATAATTAAATTAACAAACATAGAGAAAATCAAATTGTTACCCAAGCGAGGAGCGAGAAAGCCACGATCTCCTCCTGCCTTTTTCCCCGATTCTTGTCCCATTGCTACTCCTCCTTTTCTTCCCTTGATTGACACTGATTTTTTCCGGCCTACTCGCTGGTCCTCACGGTTTGTACATGCATGTACCGAGATAAAACTGATAAACCTGGTAGCCGAGCGATACAGTGGCCAACACTAAATAATATGCGTGACATATGGGGCATTTAACGAGTCTGTCTAGAGTGGATCCCCAACGTTCAGCACAAGAGAGACCAAGATTTCTATCCTCCTCCCCAAATCGGCAAACCTCAGTTCCTCACAGCCCAATCCCAAACTCTCTCGTCTCTAGCTCCAACCCATCCTCTTCCTTGAACGCTTCTCCATGTCTCGTCGCGACGGCGGCGGCGGCTATTGCTTCGCCGCTTGTCTCTAATTCTCACGCAACGTCATTTAACCCTCGAAGCGAAGGGATTCTTCTCTAGGCATCGTCGTCGTCCTCCGCTCTGCCGGATTGATCTCTTCTTTCGCTGGTAAGGAAGCCCTAGCTTGCTTGGATTGTTCTAAGAGTGAGCTTTGTCCTGAGGATCTTTTCTTTTCCGTGAGCAATCTCATCCAAATCTTCCTTTCTGGGATGGATGGTCCAGTCCATGGAGTTTGTGGTGGATTTGCTTGCTGCGTTGTGGATTACCAGTAGCAGTTTATTTTTCCATATTTTTGGGGGTTCAACTGAACCCCCATGTCCCACGTTAGGTCCGCCCCTGTTCTTTAACCTGTAGTTGTTGGGTATTTTGTTCGATAATCTGTGTTTTCATTTTACGAATTGAAGAACCGTGTATTTCTTGTTGCTGGCTGCCAAGAATATTTCTTTCTTTGGGTTGTTCTTTTGTTTCTTGCATTCACTGGTTCACACAATTTCCAATGAGAATGTAGCAATTGTTCTAGACGTCTGAATAAAATCAACAATCAACATAACAATCTGTTCTAATTGTTGAAAATTCATGCATTTTAACTGCTATCGAGCTTACTCGAGCCCAGGTTACGCGTGCTTGGGTTCTTTGAACAATTTCGGGTTCGGTTGTTTCTTGCTTGTTGAGTGGATGATTATCCATTTGTTTGCTTCTGAAATCGATTGTTATTTTTTTTTACTTTCTCTTGGATTGGTTTGGTTCTTCCCATTTTGAGCTATTGTGATATGTGAGGCCACATGAAAACAGAAACTTTACATTTCCATCCCTGCAAGATGCCATGATATTGGCATGTATTTTTGCTATACTGTGTGATCTTTCATAGTTATGTGTTCACTAGGTGGAGCATCCGCGTGTTGCTGCGGATACTTTTAGGTGTACATTTTGGACTGCATATTATGTATGCTACAAATTTTTAACTCAAAATTGCAATCAACAAACTTACAATATATGGTATAAACAGAAGATAATCGAGTTTAGCGAAGACATTGACATTGTCAAGTAGACAATCTCTATGGGAAAAAATTGCGATTGATGGTACCTGCAGATTGGATCAAGAGTGGCAACCCATCTGTAGGGAATGCACTGAATCAAAAAGGAGAAGCACACACATGCAATAGATCAAGAGTACAGATATACAAATGCTTTGCCCAATGGCTGCTGCCTGCTAGTTTCATGCATCATGCATGATGAGCGACTGATGGTGTTGGTAGATCCACCAGACAACCGTAGAAGGACCGGAGCTCCAGGGGATTATGTACGTGTTCGTCAGTAGATCATGTTTAGCAACTGTCGCTTGTTGAGAGGGATAGAGTGGTTTTTGATAGGAGTAGCACTGTAGCAGTAGCTAGTAGGCGACTGCATAAGGGTTAGAGGGCCACTTATTTTCTGGGCGGTTATGGTTTAAATAATTAGATGGGACATCGTTTCATATTTTTTTTGTCACATGTGGATTAGTCACATCAGTTTTCAGTTTTGTCAAGTAAAGTTATACTGATTAACTGATAAGAGGGTTTGTAATGAATTGAGGTGACATCCGAAGGCTATTAATTTCTTGCTGATGTGGCTGAACTAGAAGGCTTGTTTTGTAGTAGCACTAATCTCAAAGCATATAAAGTGGTAAATAACATCTATCTACTATTCATCATGTTTTAAAAATTATGTAAATTACTATTGAGGAAAGCATAGAAGCACCTCTCTCAAGTGAGAGAAAGATTTGTCTTTTTTAGGTGAGCTGTGCAAATAAAAGTTAGAAAACTCACTTGCAAATGCTAAAGGTTCTTTTTTTTTGTCAAGCGAGGATGTGGAGACATGAACATTAACTATGCTTTCTTCATGCAGGAATCCAGCTGCTACAAGTTGAAATGAACCGGGCATCAAATTTCATACCTACTTCTGATCAAGATGTCCTGGATGTCAAGCCCATGAGGACCTTGGCTCCAATGTTCCCTGCGCCCTTGGGGGTCAATATGTTTAACCAGTCGACCACCCCACCATTGGTATTTGTCACTCCAGCTGGGCAGTTTCCAGCAGGTTTTGGTGCTTGGAACCATCCTGCGGCCAGGTCATTTGCCACTTTTGGTGATCAGGATGCTGGTGGAGGCAAGACTTCTGCTTTTGGTGATCAGGATGCTGGTGGAGGCCAGACTGCCGCTTTTGGTGATCGGGGTGCCGGTGGAGGTCAGACTGCTGCAAATGGGACTTCGAATATAGACATCAATGCTAGTGGGCCAATTGATGCCGCCCCTATCTCAGCTTACAAGTCAACACCTCCAAGCGTTATACCACTGGATGATGATGATGATGATGATGAGGCTTACACCGGTAACCAGACATCAGCATCTGGGCGGAAGATCAAGAGGTCATCCCGCCTCAGTGGATATAAGATGAGTGGCGGTTTGGGCAGTGACATCTCCAACAACATGAAGATCAAACGCCATAAGTCCTCTTACAGGAAGGCTGCTGCTGACAATGAGCTTGCCTTGCAGCCTCCTTCATCCAGCGATTCCAGGGGGATTGTGGAAGCAGTTCTCATGACCTTTGAAGCTCTGCGGCGTAGGCATCTACAATTGGATGAGATGCAAGAGACTAGCAAACGTGCAGATCTGAAGGCTGGTGCCATCATGATGGCTAGTAATCTCAGGGCTAACGTTGGGAAGCGGATAGGAGTTGTCCCTGGAGTTGAAATAGGGGATATTTTCTACTTCAGGATGGAGCTATGTATTATTGGGTTGCATGCGCCTAGCATGGGTGGAATTGATTATATGACTGCCAAATTTGGTGATGAAGATGATTCTGTAGCAATATGTATTGTCGCCGCAGGTGTTTATGAGAATAATGATGATGATACAGATACACTGGTCTACAGTGGTTCAGGAGGTAATAGCAGGAATAATGAGGAGAGGCATGACCAGAAGCTTGAAAGGGGTAACCTTGCTCTTGAGAGGAGCCTGTCCAGAAAGAACGTGATCCGGGTTGTACGGGGCTATAAAGATCCAGGTTGCTTGACTGGGAAGGTTTATATCTATGATGGCCTCTATAAGATTCATGAGTCCTGGAAGGAGAAAACAAAGACTGGGATCAATTGTTTCAAGTACAGGTTGCAGCGAGAGCCAGGACAGCCTGATGGAGTTGCAATCTGGAAAATGTCCCAGGGATGGGTAGAGAATCCACCAACTAGAGGCAGAGTTTTACACCCTGATCTATCATCTGGTGCTGAAAATCTCCCAGTGTGTCTTGTCAATGATGTTGACAGTGAGAAAGGACCAGGCCTTTTCACCTATATTACTCAGGTCAAATACTTGAAGCCATTCGGTTCTATGAAACCAGCAAAGGGTTGCAGATGCCTTAGTGTTTGTCTGCCTGGTGATACCAATTGCGGTTGTGCACAGCATAATGGAGGTGACTTACCTTACAGCTCATCAGGATTACTTGTATGCCGCAAGCCTATGGTGTATGAATGTGGTGAATCTTGCCAGTGTTCATTCAACTGCCGTAACAGGGTGAGCCAAAAGGGAGTTAGGATCCACTTTGAGGTCTTTAGGACTTCAAATCGAGGCTGGGGTCTTCGTTCATGGGATCCTATACGGGCTGGCTCATTTATTTGCGAGTATGTTGGTGATGTTATTGATGATGCTAAAGTTAATTTGGATGATAATGAAGATGATTATATTTTTCGGACTGTATGCCCTGGTGAGAAGACATTAAAATGGAATTATGGGCCTGAACTGATAGGGGAGCAAAGCACAAATATCTCAGCTGATACTTTTGAGCCACTGCCCATTAAGATAAGTGCAAAGAAAACGGGAAACATCTCACGTTTCATGAACCATAGTTGCACTCCTAATGTCTTCTGGCAGCCAGTTCAGTTTGACCATGGAGATGACGGTCACCCACATATCATGTTCTTTGCACTGAAGCATGTTTCTCCCATGACAGAGCTGACTTTTGATTATGGTGAGATTGGTGCTGACTCCAGTGGTGTGGGTTCTCGTAGAGCTAAGAACTGCCTCTGTGGATCCTCAAATTGTCGGGGCTCTTTTAGTTGACTATGGAAGATGTGAATTCTATTTATCAACATGCAAACCTGTCTGGTAGGTGAAAAAAACTTGAACCTGATATGCGTTTTCGGTTTTGAGCATCATGCATACTTATACTTCCTTTGCTGTTGGAAATTCCTGCTTGTTGATTATCTCCAATCCTGCGTAAGCAACGGATATTCCTGTTTTAGCCTTTTGTAGTTGTATAACTTGGTACTTCCACAGAAATTATTCTACGTCTAGGAATGCATTGCAATCATAAGTTATTCCTGTCTGTAGAAAGATCTTATTTTCAGCACCTCTGTTGAGATATCTTGCAGTGAAGTTGTCATGTGTGCGGTTACAGTTCATGTGAACAGTGCACGGTTACAGTTCATGTGAACAGTGCGCACACGTAGTACCGATTTGGTTGGATTAGCTTTCTATTTGGTTAGATTAGTTTCCTTATAGATAAGATTAGATTTGTTAGCATAATCTATTTCTATAATATTAGATAATATTAGAGATAAGTTCCTTAGAAGTCAAGCCATCCAATCTATATAAAGATGGGAGTGTATCTTATTTCATTAAGCAATAAGAAGAAAGAGTTATTCTAGTCTCCCCCTCAAGTTTTTCTCTCTAGTCCATGATCCCTCTTTTTCCTAAAGCCCCCCCCCCCCCCCCCCCCCCAGTCGTGCCGTCTCGGCCATCTTCTGCACGGTATTTACCCCGATGAACTTAGGTTCATTACAGCAGTCGTTCTTGCTAGATTACCTTGGACCGCTTATTTAATTTTACTGTTTTGGCTATCTGCCAATATATTTCCTGTCCTGCTTAGTTGATGTGAGATTCACATATCCAACTGATAATCTGTTAACAAATTTTTCGCACCATTGAGGCATTGACTTGCAATTGTTGCATTAATTCAACTACTAATGCCGGAAAGTCGTAGTATCCAAGGTTCCAAAACCCGGAACCAGGGGAAATACCGCCGGGCGGCTGGTAACCATAAAAACTGGCTGGTAACCAGAAAAAGGGTTAAATTTCAAGCGTCAAAATTTGAATTTGAAACCGGTAAACAGAAAAACCGGCTGGTTACCACCCAAAAAACCAAAGAAAAACCGCTAAAACTGATTTTTCAAATTTGAAATTGGAAATTCTTAATACATTCATGGCAAAAACCATTAAGTCAAGCACGGGAGATGTATGCATCTTTCTAATACATTCTATTAGTGTTAAACAATGTAAACATCATTAGGGAAACTAACTTTCACATTCAAAAATTGGAAATTTCTAACACATTTATAGTAAAAGCATGAAGTCAAGTACGGAAGGTGCATGCATCTTACTAATACATTCTATTAGTGTTAAACAATGTAAACATTATTAGGGAAACTAACTTTTACATTCAAAACTTTAAATTTGAATTAAATAAAAAACCACCGGTTTTTATTCTACCGGTTGCCACCGGTAGAACCGACCGGTGGTAACAGACCGGTTACCCGCAGGAATTGGAACCCTGACTAGTATCTAAGGTTCATCATGTGAAAGTATCGCCCTGCATTTGATAGTGCTTCTTGTGCATCTTGTCAAGTATGCCAGCTTGTCATTCAGCATTACGTAGATACTTTTGTGTGATACCAGAAAGGATGTACTTGGCTACTTGCCATATGTTTTAAACTAGTTCGCGTCCATTTTATGGAAACCTGTCTTGGATGATCTCTTACCAGTGATCTTACTTACGCAGATCCCTTTTGCCTTCTTGTTGGTACCTAGAAGTGAACTGCGTTAGTATGACAAAGTAGGGAGTACTTCAAATGGTTCACCTTATGACTTTGCCGTTGTGGAAGTAGTAGATTCAAGTCAAACTTTTCAGTGCCGTACAACAACCAGTCCTTTGTTCTGATTTGTGAATGTAGGTGTTGTAAGATCAGTTTTGTATATTTTATGGGGGGCATTTAGTGCTGTTAATCTCGTGTATACTTTGGTGTTTTCTCTTTTGGGTAGGGTAAGTTTAACTAAACCCTTGCGGTGAATTGTGAATTCAAGCAAGCAAGATATTCGGATCGGTGCTGATGTCTGACATAAGGTCAGTTTAAAGTTGCTGTCATGTTTGTTCCCGATTTAACTGGTTGGAATCTAGATACATGATGCAGTGGCAATTTTGGGGCAAACGTCCGAATAATTGCCGGTTTTCTGTTGGAAGGCAGAAAAATCTAGAGGCATTTTGAAATGTGAATGCTATCTTTAATCGAAACGGGGCTTTGGATTACAAAGCATCACAGAATCAGGTAGTGTTACTCTCCCCAAGAAGTCGCATCATTTCTTTCAAGGCAATTCAGGAATGAACGTCCAAATCCTAGCAACGCAACGTTACACGAACTGGCTGGCTTTACAATGCAGCTGACGTGCTTAGAAGTTAGAATAACCTTATTCATAAACAATGGTAAAAGATCATCACGAATGATATGGTCATTAACAAAATCACTGCGAAGCCTGCACCGAATATGAATCGCAAGAACTCACAAAACCTCGATTATATGGTCGGTTTAGTTCCTTGACCCTTGGTGCAAACCGAGTAAAACCTCAGCCATAACGGGATGTGACACTGCGTATCTTAATTCTTCAACTAAAGCATATGTTCTTATCTTAACTAAAGCATATGTTACACCCAACTACCCGCAACGGGGGAAATGGATCAAAACTACCGTTGGATTTTTCAAGTACAATTTACAAAAGAGCCTAGCAACAACTAAAGAATAGCTACGTTATGAAAAATTGGAAAATACAAACGAAAAAGTTGGTTCAAAGCGTCCTCGTTGTGTTGCCGACTCTACACTCGCATGTACATAAGCTCCTCGATTCTCTGACCACGCGTTGAGACCGCTGAATATGCAACTTGATGTTTACCAGCTTACCAGCAATCTGCATTTCAGGTATGGAATGGATAAACGGTTATAATGAAAACTAGTATTCCTTACGCAGAGGTCCCAAGATTTACATAAAATAGAAATGCAACTGCAAATGAAATAATTGACTGATGTTGTACCGTTGTAATGGGGATACTTATAGGGAGCCATACAGTAATGGGGATGCTCACGAAGTTGAACCGACGAAACAGCAAAAAATCAATTTCATAATGCAAGTATATAGGGATGCTAGAAGAATGTCAAGGAATTACCATTCTCCATGTAAGGTCTTCTGGCCCAAGGGGCTGAGCAGGACTTGAATATAGAAAATGCCTTGAGTACTGTAAATGCATCACGGGTAAAAATAGTCAACACGATTGGATCTCCCCAGAAACTTCACGTGAGATAAGTTTTAGAAAACGAGCAAACCTTCACAATATTAGATTGCATTTCTCTGAGCCTTTCGGCATCGATGCCTCTTAGGTACTTCACCAGCCAGCCAGGTTGCACAGCATCACTTGATGAAACAAACAATGCTATCTGCACAATAAAGTAATAAACCCGTCATTGCACAGTGCATATTTCACGCTACAGAAAAATTTTATTTTAAAATGCAGCAAATCATGCAGATGAGCAATGATGAGTCACAATGACATAGTCATCATGCTACAATAAAAGGGTTAAAGAAAATCTTGACGGTGTGTAATATCTGGAGCTTCAACAGACGGCAAGTATACGGCTCCCTACTTTTCGACTTTTAGCTTATTTACAATAACTAGCTTTCATACAGTGTGCCTTTCTAACGTGGTGTCTATAAGTCGATTATAGTAGATATTGTACCGATTTCATCTATATCGACCAAAATCACACGCGAGTATCTCTCTTTCCATACTCTCTCTTGCGAACAAGTAGAATTCAATATTTTAAACTAAGCTACAGTCTAAAAGAACACACCATAATCTTCTGAGTGCATACCCACACATGCATGCATCCACATAGCAAAGTGGCTTGACTTACATTGGAAGAATAGACATCTTCACTTTAGTTTACAGTGGATCAATATTGTCCATGCACCTCTTTAGTTTGTAGTGACCAGTATAGCCAAGGCACCTTCTTGGTTTTATCATGAGCACACGATGCAAGTACAAAGCAAGTAAACAATCTTGAGGTGTAGTGATTTTATGGGTACCATATTCACTTCCACAGAAGGTTCATAGACCTTATTGGTGCAGAAAAACAAGATTGGTATCACTATTTCTACAGCCATCAGTGTCCTCGAAGAATAGAACCCAGACCTGTCCATTGCCAACAAATATGCATATACTGTTCTATTGATAGTAACTTAGTGATACGAACATATTTGTTGGTTATTAACGGGATGCAACTAGTAAGACATCCCTCATTTTTCCGGGTGGAGCGCCAATCAGATATACCAACCTCCGCAAAACCTTACCACTTGAAGTAATAAACAATGGTAAAGGTATGTTTTACAAGAAAAAATGGGCCAACTTTACCTTCCTGTAGTCAAGTATTCCTTCAAAAGGAAGCTCTAGTTCATCACTGATTATAACTGGGATACAACCACTAACAACCGCGTCAAACAGGCGAGCAGAAGATGGGGTATCCCCAGCTGGACTCAAGCAAAAGATAGACTTGCGCATGCCGTTCTGAGCTGCTGCTTTTCCCTCAGCTCCAGCAGTCCCTTCTTCTATGACTATGTCTTCTATGTTTTTTAATTCTGTCACAAGCTTACTGCGGATCTTCCCACCCTAAACAAGGTCAACAGAATATAACATTAAAAAGCAAATAAGACAATGAGAAGTGGAAGTATCGCATGCATATATTTGATGCAGTCAAAAGCTGGAAAATGGTAGCAAGAAACTTACAGCATTTCTTTTCAGTCTTCCTCGAAAGAACAGCAATGTACTTCTTTTAGATTGAGTTTCTGATACACACTTAGAATCACAAAGATCAACATTTGGGACATACGGAAGGATGACATCCTTTTCCAGATATACTTGCCCAGGTTTATACCTGATATCAGGGGAAAAGGTGAGTTTTGTTGCTCAGCTTATGTATGCTAGCAGCTCTTTGAGGCAAAGTAAGTGGCAAACAATGAATACCATACCAGTTCCCAGTAGAATCCATATCAGGTAAAAGCCATATCGCTTTCTTCACAAATCTCCGGACCGACTTGAAAGACCATGGGTGATGAACTGGAATAACATGATCTCTGCCTTCTGAACGTTGCCAAGTAGGTTGATCAGTCACCCACTTCAACGCTTCCTAACACCAGGAAAGTAACATTGACAAGATCCGCTTGGAAGTAAATAGAGGTGAATTAATTAATTAATTGCATCTAACTGGAGAAATATTTCCTACAGTCAACTGAAACAAGAAAAAAAACATTATAGATAGTGATAGAAAATTGAGTTCAGGCAATGCCGTCTATTATTATGATTTCTGTTATGACTGGGAGCACAAGATTAATATTCTTTACTATTAAATGCCAGGCTGCCAGTATGAAGGATCAAAATTTTAGTTTCATGAAGGAATTATCCTACACAAACATTAGCTTGTCCATGTACATATCCTACAACTAACACTAGCTGAAAATTAAACCTTGAGAGATGCTCCCACACCCTATAAAGTGCCTTGCATTCTTGTTTCTCCAGCAAGAAGTAACTGATTGTTGTAAAAAATGGTACGTAGAAAATGTCCGCTTCTTCTTGCTGCTGAACCCTGATAACATTCTTCAGAAGTCTTTGTGATCCAGGAGCAATGAGATCAGCCCACAGCCAGTAGTCAATAGAATGCTGCATATGTGAATGGAAAACAATTCAAATATTCAAAACGAATGGAATAAGTTCAAAATTGAGAATGCTGCAAGATTATTAGGTGTACAAATAGTTAACAAAGCCATGTTCTAAAACTGACGGCTTAATCAGTAACATAAAAGAGATGATAAATTTGAACAATTAGCTTAAACCCATGCAAATAAGAATTAATCTTATAATCATAACTAGGCTTCTGGAATCAGAGTACAGTGCTTTAGGCCCACACTCTTCCTATCCCAGCCAATCTTTGTTCATGCTATTCCAGCTTACCATTTCATGCAACGAAATAAATATTGCCAAGAAGTAAACTCTGGTTAATTTTATTCATCCATTTCAAGATAAGTATTCCAAGATCTAAAAGAGATTGAAATGTCGATCTGCACATGATACACATCCTTATGTTTGAAACTTGTGATGTTTCACAAAATTGGCAATTTTGAATTGTTCAATCTTGACACATGCATATGAGGACCAAAAGGACCAGATCCAACATCCTCATAGCATCCAAATTACAAATGTTACCGTTGGGGGTGGCCTCAACCTTGGCCTAATCGGCCCACTGCACCAAGAGGCCTATTTAAGCACGCAACCGTGTGGCAGGCCCAAAGGGGTTGTTACAGAGGGAAAAAAGACATGTCTGCCCCTACGATTATAGATCCCGATAAGGGCGTTTATATAAGCAACCTTCTCATGATTCATTGGTTTTAGAGAAAGGACTATGTAATAGACCACACCTTATGTATACACCTTCTACATCCGATCTCCATAGTTTCTCAGGCTTTGGGTAGCCCCTCTGTGGCCTCCCCGTAGCCCTCATTGTTTACTGTTTGGTTTGTAACCACAACAGTTGGCGCTGTCCATGGAGAGTGGCATAGAAGCTGCGAGCCGAAGCAAGGCGCTCGGACACAATGGCATCAAGGAAGGCAACGGCGTCGGCCTCCAAGCGAAAGAGAAGTACAACTGTCGAGACCGTTGCAGCAAGAGGAAGGGAGCCGATCTACAAAGGCCCCCCACCCCCGTGGCAATGGCACATCGGCATGGAGGCATCCGGGGCCGCAACAAGTAACGAAGGTGGTTCTTCAGCAACTGCACCAACGACAGAGCGAGAAGCATCGCGAATGGAGGACCCGATCGCAGCGCCCGACGGAAATGTCAGAGTCCGCACCGCCCAAGCAATGGTCTCCGCTGGCATCGACATCGTCGCTGTCACCATGCAGAGAACGGAGGGCATCCTCCCCCCTCGCACGCAGGACATGGGCGGAGGCGCCCTTGAGGCGATCTGCGTGACGCTGCAGCAAGAGTTGGCAGACCTGCGGAGAGCCATGTGCGAGATGCAGGAGAGTCGGAGTTAGCCGACTCCGGTTGTGGCGGTAGCGAGGTGGCCGCAAAAGGACGGAGTCGTGAGACCAACGCGGCCTGTAGTGCCCCTCGGCTGGTGGACCCCGAGCCCTCCCTCTATGCAGGCATACAGCAGAGCGCCTGGCCGGAAGACTTCAAGATGCTCACAACGGAGCCATACAAGGGCGACACGGACCCTTGCGAGTTCTTACGTGTCTATAAGACGGCCATCGAAGCAGCAGCAGGAGACAACTCAACGAAGGCGTAGGAGTTGCCGCTCGCTCTTCAAGGAGTTGCGCTTTCCTAGTTTTTTACTATTGCCCCCGGCTCGGTGCAAGCATGGGAGCAGATCCGGGATCTCATGCACAACAACTTCCAAGGCAACTACGTGGAGCGGGTCGATGCCGATCATCTCTTCGCAGTGAGGCAGGCGCCGGGGAGAAGATGCGACAATATTTCAGACGCTTCGCAAAGGTGCGCTTTCAAGTAAAGGGCGTCAACGACATGACCATCATCAACGCTGCCATATGTGGCCTCCAAAAGGGGCCACTCGCAGAATACAACACACGGAAGCCCATAAGAATGGTGGCCAAGCCTTTCGACAAAATGGAAAAGTACGCAAGGGCAGAAGAGGACATGACGCAGCACAAGGCATAGGCCACACCGTCTGCCCCTAAAGCCAAGCCCACTCTCGTAGCCCCTATGAGGGCTCCAGCCACATGTAGCAAAGAGGGCCCCTAGCCAGATACGTCATTGGCATCGAAGGAGGCCTTGAGAACCCTGCCCCTGGAGGTTGTGGCCATGACCGGAGGGTCTGCAGGCGCAAAAAGGGTCGGGGCCGAGAGAACTGGCGCCAACAAGGACCATGGTGCGAAGTGCATGACTGAGGAGACCACCTCACTCGCGACTGCTCCACTATCACGACGCTCCACGAGAGCGTAGCCAGGGAGCATGCCCAAGACACGAGACCAGTGGTGGCACACGTATGACAACCCCTGGAGGTACCGCTCGTCTAGCCCCAACCAAGCGTATTGCGAATCCAGGGCCCCGAGGCTGGCCCCCGTCGGGTGATCAACGTCATCACGGGCAGGTCATCTCTCGAATTCCCCTCCAAGAGACCACCTCACTCGCGACTGCTCCACTATCACGACGCTCCGCAAGAGCATAGCCAGGGAGCATGCCCAAGACACGAGAGAGCCAGTGGTGGCACACATATGACAACCCCTGGAGGTACCACTCATCCAGCCCTAGCCAAGCGTATTGCGAATCCAGGCCCCGAGGCTGGTCCCCGTCGGGTGATCAACGTCATCACAGGCGGGTCATCTCTCGAATTCCCCTCCAAGAGACAGCGGAGGGCCTACGAGCGTAGGATTCATCACGTTGCCACATAACCCACACGCGTGGTCCCAGAGTGGGCCCAGGCGGACATCACCTTCAAGGCGGAGCACGCTTCAGTGGTGGACTTTCCCCATCAAGATCCCCTGGTGATCTCAACCAACATCGCAGGGTGTGATGTGAGGCGAGTCCTAGTGGATAGAGGCAACTTTGTGGACCTCCTATTCATCGACACCTTCGACCGGACGGACATCCCCGGAGCAGGCTAGAGTCGCCAGGAATACTCCTGCAAGGCTTCGGCACGCAACCGATCAGCACATTGGGCCAGATAGCGCTTGAGGTAGCCTTTCGGCAAGGAGAGCAAAGCAGGCGGGAAGTCATCAGATTCGAGGTGGTAGATCTCCAATATCCTTACAACGCCATCTTGGGAAGAGCTACCCTCAACGCCTTTGGCGCGGCTCCACACCACAACTACTTATGTATGAAACTCCCAGGCCCCAGAGGATCATCACAATGTTTGGCAACCAAGACCACACACGGCAGATTAAAGTCTCATGCGGAGTCTCCACCGAAAGGTGCATGTCGTAAGCGAAGGACCCACACCTCCCTTGATGATGCCCCCTTCCTCCGGATTGAGCCCTCTCCCGACGATGCCTCCAACCCCCCCCCCCCTCTCCCCCAAGGGTGGACGCCAAAGCAAGGCCCAACGGTGAGGTAAAGAGGGTGCCACTCAACCCGGAGGACCCATCGAAGCAAGTGTTGGTGGGAAGCGGCCTTACCCCTGAGGCCGAGCGAAGCCTATTGGAGGTGCTTCGCAAGAATGCAGATGTCTTCGCACGGTCACCCGGCGACATCACCAAAGTGGAGCACTTCACCATCGAACACAAACTGGCGGTGCGTCCCGACACAAAGCCAGTCAAACAGCGAATGACCCTTGAGAGGCAAGAGGCTGCCAACGCGGAGGTGGCCAAATTGATCGCCTCTAACGTCATTTGGGAGGTGGTCCACCCCGAGTGACTTGCTAACCCAATACTAGAGAAGACGACGAACGGCACATAGCGCATGTACGTCGACTTCACCAACCTCAACAAGGCGTGTCCCAAGGATAACTACCCTTTGCCACATGTCGATCAACTAGTAGACACCACAACGAGGCGCAAGTTGATAAACTTCCTCGACGCATACTCTGAGTATCACCAGATACGTATGGCCAAGGAAGACGAAGCTAAGACAAACTTCATAGTCCCCGACGAGATATATTGTTTTGTGAGGATACCCTTCGGGCTCAAGAACGCCGGGGCCACCTTCACCAGGTTCGTCGCCCTTGTCGTCGCGTCTCAGCTAGGCCGAAAAGTCGAAGCCTATGTTGATGACATCGTCATCAAAAGCAAGCAAGCGGACCTCCAAATTCAAATATGTGAACTCCCTTCTATATTTTACATTCTTTGAAAAAATTATACAGTCTCAATAGTCAATATAACAGGCACTTCAAAGATCTAGCAACCAAATATTTCATATATCGTCACAAGACAAATATAAGTTCCAAAATGTTCAATTTCTCTGTTCAAGCTGCAAAGTAAAATAGGCACATCATGAAATCCTCGAATTTTCATCAATCCATCCCCACAAAAATCTTCCAGCATAGGAACATCACAAGATTTAGCAATTTCACACTTCCAACACTTTTGACATTTGACCATCTCATACAAAATTATATGTGCACAGCAAAATCTGACACTCTCTATGATACCAAATTAGATACATATGAATCTCAAGAGTTCCCTCCATATAAAAATTATAGTTCTCACAAATATATAGAACTACTCTAAGAATAAGATCCAGTTTAGAAGCATGTGCACCTCACAACAGAAACTTAGTAGCATCAGATCACAAATATACCACACAAAAGAATAAGATCCAGTTTAGAAGCATGTGCACCTCGCAGTAGAAACTTCGCAGCATCAGATCACAAATATACCACACAGAGAATCTCGCCAAAATACCCATTTTTTAAGCTATTGCCAGAACTCCTACAGCGGATCAGAACCTGACAATTCTCTTGAGATCCAACACACAAGCATACAGTTCACTTCAACAACATTTACAAACATTCCCAAAGCATCAGAGAAGAGATGCATCACAAAAGAATTTATTAAATAGACTAGTAATGCTCCAACTTCCAACCAGCAAGCAATCCGCATCAATGTACTCAATATTTTTCACCCCTACGACCCAATCTAGAAACACCTAGACCTCTTAGCATCGAAATAAAACAAAACCAGAATACAAATCGATCTCACCGCACGCTCACCTGCTCGATGAGCCTGTGCACGGGGCTCCCGTTGGAGGTCAGGTTGGTCGTCTCGCGGTACGAGTCCCTGAACAACCTGAGCAGATCGTACGTGAACTTGCTCGGCATCTCGTACACGTAGACCCTGAGCGGCGCCGCGGCCGCCGGCCAGGCGCCCCCGGGGTCCCCATAGAGCCGGGCCTCCTCCTCCCTCCGGATCGCGGCGTCGAGGTCGCCGGGGGCAGTGGAGGACGCGGAGGGGCGCGGGGAGGCGAGGAAGCGGTCGAGGGAGGCGAGGAAGGAGGTGGTGGGGGAGGTAGGGCTAGGGTTAGCGAGGTTGGGGCGCGGCGAGGAGGGGGGTAGGAGGAAGTAGGAGGCGGAGAGGAGGAGGAGGAGGGCGCCGACGGCGAGGAGGCAGTGGGAGGAGGCGGGGCGCGTGCGCGCGAGGGAGGGGAACTGCTTCCCCGCCATGGCTGTAGACTGGCGAGTGGATGCAAGTTTTGTTAAGGAGAGGCTTTTATGAGGCAGAGATCATGGCGTTCGTGGTAGAAGAAGTGAAAGTTACTTTATCATATGTTCGAATCGAGCAAACAACAATGTAACTCGGAATTTACAGCAACATTTTTGTTGCAAAGATACAGCACAACGAAAGTGTATTTGCCGGTACAATTTGCACTGGGCTTATATTCCCGTTATCCCGTGGTTGTTCGGAATTTAGTTCAAATCTGTATGAAATTCCAACCAAGGCACACCTCATCCGAACAGGCCGCCTGTTTTCAGCGAAGAATGGCATCTTTGTCCAGACGATGAACTCAAGTTAAAAGTAACCACTAGTAGCAAATCATTAGTGCCAAAAAGTTCGACACAACAGAAGCGGTCTCCTTTCTAAGATACAAAAATGACAAACCTAGCTATATATGGGCACAAAATTATGGCCGTCTTCCCGCTCTGCAAGACGTAATCTGGATGACGATACATCCTAGTGGTACGTACTTGCAGGCAGGGAGCTCTTCTTTGCTGTTTATTGTGGTTTTCCCTGATCTGATGTTTCGCCATCATGGCCTTCATCGAACCCGGAGAGCATGCTGCTGAGAAAACCATAATCGACCCAGGGCTCAGGATCAGCAGGCCCATCCCAGGGCTGAAGATCAGCAGGTCCTCCGAACTGGCAGCCAGCACCATCCCAGGGCGGAAGATCAACAGGCCCTCCAAACTGGCTCCCGGTAACATCCCAGGGACGAGGATCCATAAATCCTCCGAATGCAGGATGCTCATCGAAAAAGCAAGGCATTTCTTGTTGCGACAGAGCAGAAGCCGCCGCAGCCGCGTCTCCTCCGCCCGGAGCATCGGGCGTTATTGCTTGATGCTGCTGCTGCTCTTGCGACGACCCGGCTGACGCTGCTTGCTGCTGCTGCTGAGACGAACCGGGATCCTCCTGCTGCTCCGCCACCACCTTGCCCGTCGTTATCTTGCACAACACCCAGTCGTTCAGCTGCATGTGCGATAATACAACACGGACGCGTCGGTCATGCCACATTCTTAGTGCTAAACATCAAGAGCACGCGACGAAGTTAGGAGTTAGGATGACCGACCAGCATGGAGTCCGCCGCGCCGACGGGCCTGTCGGAGTTGCTGGAGACGAACTCCAGCATCTTCCACTCCGTCTTCTGCTTCCGCGGCCTGTCTCCCGGCTTGTGCCCTTGGAAGTCGTGCACCAACTCGTGGTACGAGAGCGAGCGCTTCTGCCCGATCACCGTCCTCCCGTTCGCGCCGCCCAGGACATCGTCGATCTTGCCCATCGCCTTCCAGATCCCCGCGTCGCCCGTGTTCCGGCTCGGCCGCTTGCCCTTGGCGTACTTGCGGTTCCTCGGCGAAAACACGTACCAGCTGCCCTCCAAACTCTCACCCAATTTGCGCGCTGCGAAAGAAAAAGGTGTTAATAAACATCATCCGGATGTCTTCTTTCTAACTTTCATTCACATTTGTGACCATTAGATTAGAGATCCAATGGTTATGAATTCTCCCCCATCCCCTTCAAAAAATAATCTCCCCCCTCCAAAAAAATCAAATTTAGATGATTGTTAGGAAGAAAATATCCGGATGATACTCTGAAAAAAATCAGGGTAGATAAAGCGCAAGCACATGTGGCGGCACATTACGGTAGGCTGGGCCTCACAGCCCAGCAACGCAACGAGCAGAGCACTCGAAACTAGCCCATCTACGGTAGCACGAGGAGCCGGAGGAGGAAAAAGATAAGAGCCCAACGGCGAAAGTTTTTTTCGTCGAAAGAAAAGAGGAGACGCGTGCGAACTCACTGAGCTCCCTGGGATGCTCGACGTAGACGTCGCGGACGTGCACGGCGTCGGTCGGGGGCTCCTCGCCGCGCAGCTTGGCCTGGAGGTAGTCGACGATGAGCTCCTGGTCCGACGGGACGAATCGGACGCCGGGGGCGCCCAGGTACTGCACACTGTACGACGTCGCCGCTTCATCCGGCTGCGACGTAGATTCAGACATTATTGCCGTTAACTAACAGAGATCGACAAATAGAGATATCGCGGCCGGTGCTAACGACCGAAGCTGACTATAATCGATGCGGGGATAGGTCGGGTCGGGTTTCGGTAATATATGTACAGTACAGGAGATATTTTTCCCGCCTTTTTTTGCACGCTCTCGTGCAATTTATATCATGACAGGTTTGGTTAGAGGAAAGGAGCCTGCTCGACGACGACGTTGGTGTTTGGTTACAACTATTACATGCATATTTCTAGAAATTAAAGGCAGCTGGCATTCAGATTACCCACGTACGCACGATTAGCTAAGAGTTTTGTGGTCGTACGTACGAGCGATCGGATCCCGTCTGCGAAATCTCTTTCCATGCATGCGCCCTGCATGTTCGCTGCCACACCACATCTCGGTGAGTACGTACCATGGTCCATGGTGATATGCAGAAATATTGCCTGGCCCTACATGCCATCGACATGCAAGTACTGCGGGCGTACCATGCATGCTCGCTGCAAATCTCACCCTATGATTTCTTCTTTTTGTTAGTACACTATATATTCAGCCAAACACGCCGATCTCTTTCAACTTGTGAAACAGAAATTTTAACGAATTCAACAACGTCAGTATGCTTTGTAATTTGCAGTTTTCATTAGTGGAACGATGAACCTGCTGTATCCGGTGCGCTAATTATCATCTCGAAATTAAAATGCATGCGACCCTGGCCCAGACGTCCCAAGTTTAGCGCACGCCACGCCATTTGAACGCCGCTTCACAATGGGCATACGTTTTTAGCAACAGTACGGGTAAGCATATGGAATTCATGTTAGTATATGTTGATCGTACCATATATATTCATACCTTTACTTGTAGACCGAAGCATATACAAACTACAGTTAATATGCTTGCGGGTGAGATCGGATTCAAATTCGCTGGGATAAAAGTATTGAATATGGATTCCACCATTGGGATGAAGGTTGTGGTCTTTTCGACTGTGACCGATAGACCTGGGCGTTCGGGTTACCCGATTTTTTCGGGTCGGGTAGTTCGGGTAATTCAAAATTCGGGTAATGAAAACTGCTACCCGATATTAGCCCCAAAAAAACACTACCCGCAATTTCGGGTACCCGATAATTCGGGTTCGGGTTCGGGTATACCCGATATACCTGAATTTACAGAAAACCAGCAAACTGCATAGAATTTGCACATAATTTCAGCAGCAATTTGCATAGAATAATATATCACAGGTAGTTGTTCAAACAGAGAGAATCATATACTAATAAAGTGATAAGTTCAAGTGTTCAACCGACAACACATCACAAACACAAAGACAATTCGGGTAGTTCGGGTACCGGGGGATATTACCCGAACTACCCAAACTAATTTCGGGTAATCAGAATCGCTATCCGAATTTGGGATCGGGTACCTCGGGTTCGGGTCCGGGTAATTCGGGTACGGGTAACGGGTATTTTGCCCAGGCCTAGTGACCGATGGCTTTTAGTTTTAGCATGAACGTGTGTACGAACGAACTGAATATCAATAAGTTGCTTCGAAAAAATTGTCACGATAAGTTACTTCGAAAAGACGACGGATAAACCATTCCGTTTGTTTATTTATAAAATGTCATAAGTCATAAATCGAAAAGAACGAGATCAAGTTGGTGGGGTTTGGGCGGGGAACCCACCAAGCGGGTTTGATCCTCAGGTTGTGCGGTGGGGAGCCACCTTTTTTTTTAAAAAAAATATGAATTCCAATTTTAATCAAGTTCAGTCAAATTCAGACATCATTATAATTTATTAAATTGGGTGTCGCTCATCCCAAATTTTGCAAATAAGTATTTTTTTTCAGTTTAAATCTTGTTTAATTGTGTCTCTAGAACCTTTTTTTTTGCACCAACAAGACATTAATTAGTCTTTTTTTATATATTTTACTTCATGAAAGAAGAAGGAAAAAAAGGGAAACAACGGTTGGTGGCTTTATAGGTGCGTGCATCATGTTGTGCAACTTGGGGACGTGGAGACAAATTAACGAAGTTTGCAAGCGTGAGCACGAAGGTCATGTGGCTTGGAGAAACGTACGGGACTATGGCATGCAGCAGGGCCGCACCGCCCGCACACCCTTCCTGAGTGCACCCGGTCTTAGGTTATGAAGTGTCAGATGCTATTATTACTTAGGCTATAATAAAAAGTTATATCATGTACTTACCTAAACTTCATATTGAGAAATATCGCATAACCTGGACTGAAGTCTAGACTGTCGTGGCCTGGATCCACCCCTAGTTGTAACGTTGCATGTGCAGTATAATGGTGTTGGGCATTTAAAGGAGCTAGGAAATTTGTGCGCAACCCGGCCGCAAGAGCCGATGAAATAAACGATCATCGATGGCTACGCTGGGGTCGCCGTCGGAGGAATTATTGATGCATGATGTACGTGTGCATGCAAATGAGAACAAAGCGCTCACCAGCAAAGCAGCATGCAAAGGATGCATGCATGTATGGGTGCTATAGCTTGCGTACCAAAAAAATTTCTAGTAGCTAACTTGATTGGCCACCTTCTTTTGGCCGCCGAACGCCGATAGATCAGCAGCGCCATTTGTGCATAAAGACATGCACCCAACTGGCCAACTCTAACAACGAGATGATGTACTAGCTAGTAGTACCGTATGTTCTCCAATATTTATGCCAGTAAAAGATACTGGATCTACAAGAAGCGATTCACATTTTGCAAACACGCACTTCTGTTGATTTATCCATTTGAATTCGTTTCACGGAAGCGCTATAGTTGACAGATCGAGATCGAAGCACATGTAGTTACAGTGTGTATGTACACACACATATATATATACATACATACACACATATATATATATATATGAAGTATAAATAACAGGGGTATTATGGTGCCCAGACTCCATGATTGAAAATTTTCATCCATGATTAAGACTTTTCTTCCATGATTGATTCAACATACTAAAAGTAATCCAAAGGCATATATATATATATATTTCAACCGCTTTATTCTCTCAACTTCTCACTATTCTCTAATTTCCAGCCGATCAGAGCAATTCTCTTCTATAGCACAATTCTCTATACATTCAATGAGTTCCGTTACAACACACAGATATAACTAGGAAACTCAGAGGCGGGAAGTTTATTGCTTCCATTTTCTAAAAAAAAAGATATAACTAGCATATATGAAGACCGTGCCGCGTATTGACCAAATGGCAAACCCAATTATTAATCCTTCCATAATGTGGTTCCCTCTTTGCATGTGCTTGTTTCCACTACTTGAGATCGAGCTCCACAATTCTCAGAAACACAATCCTTGGTTCGAAGAAACCAGCGGCCAGTAGGCTACTTAGGGCTTGATTGTTAGCACCCCCCCTATATAAAAAGAGAACGTTCCTCCGTACATGTGCAAGCACACTAAGGGAAAGGAATACATGTAGACTATAGATAGTACCGAGCCAAATCAAGATCATTAGATCGTGCATGATTCCTTCCGCTCTAGTAGTTTCACAAACTCACGACGGATTCGATCGAGCTATGATGAGCTAGGTGCGTTTTTCTTTTGCATCTTCAAGACTCGAGATGATTATCTTGAAATGGAGCGTGGTTGACCTAATACAAAGTTACAGTAGCCGAGTAGCCGACACAATCGCGCAGCTAGTCTTATTTCTTGTCCGAAGGTTAATAATTAGAGTCTGAGTCCAGTTCCGAAAAATTCCTTCGTAATTTTCTCCTTTCACATTATTTCGTACCAATTAATGACTATAGTTTGTGTCCTACGCAGTTTCCTGCAATTTTCAACCTCCCCATCATCAGTGCCAAGAACACATCTCAGTGGTTACTGACAATTATCTCGTCAATCAGATGGTTACAATTTTTTGCAACTAATCACATGGTTGCTAAAATTGGTCAATGTGGCTTAATGAAAGTTGTTTTCTTCTCTCCCTAATACTTTCGAGCAGTGGCGGATCTAGGAAAAAATTTTGGAGGGGCTGAAGTACCTTCAGCTCGACCTCAACCCCTTCTACATTATACATCCATGGCTAAAAATTTAAGGGGGGCTCCAGGGGGCTCTAAGGGTCCGATAGCGGTAGGGGGGCTCGAGCCCCCCCCCCGCTCCACCGCTAGATCCGCCCCTGCTTTCGAGAAATTATAAGCGGCCTTGAGATTTTTAACATGGTGTCTCTAAGTCTCACCTGTTGGATGTATCCATACAAAGAGTTTGAGAACTTGAATCGGCCGAGATGTATAGTAGGCTACGTATATATGCCCGGCGGTAGGGGTAAAAACGGATTAGATAGTTTCCGACCGATCCGGACCAAAACGAATACGGATTATATCGGATCGGATTTTCTTCGGATAATTCTCGGATCGGATACGAATACGGATTTTTTTTATTAGATACGAATACGAATATAGTAAGCCTGTAATCTGTCGAATACGAATATGAATACGGATTATCCGGATAATACGAAACCGGATATCCGGGATTTTAGCCCAATAGCCATTACCCAGCCCATAATGCCATAAGCCCACAACCGACGGTGACGGCCCATCAGCCCAGGCATGATCCAGCCGTCCATTCCCGCTCCAGCCGTCCACTCCGCAATTGCATTTACCGGACCGATGGGCCGCACTCCGCTAGGGCAGCCGGCAAAAGCGGGTCACCGTCGATGTCGTGCCTGCGGCCATCCCTGTACAAAAAGTCCCTTCGATCCGGTAGCGGCGGAGGCATCTACGACGTCGTTGTCGTCGTCCCAGCGGCGCCTATCCCCATCTCTGGCAACCGCCGCAAATCACATATGTGCGGCGAAGCCAACTCCGTAACACGTCTCACCTCCTATCCAAGGGATACCTACACGGAAACGCATGCAAACACTTGTCAGGGAAAAACTCCCGTTGGAGACCAGCCGACGGCGAGATGGATTCAGAAGGTTACACGACTTACGGTCCCTGGCGGAGGCGGCGCTGGGTAGCACAGGGCGTTGGGCCCTCGAGATGGAGAAAGAGGAGGCAGCGCCAGGCACGGGAGCAGGCCGGTGAGGAGGTGGCAAAAGGAGATGCGAGGCGTAGCAAAGACCGAGGCAAGCGCCATCGCGTGGTGTCCAGAGCTGCAGGGCAGGTAGGCAGCGGCGGCAGGGGCTGACGTCCGTTGATCTACGGAGAGGGAGGAGGCGGAGGAGGTAGACGGAGGGGAGGGAGGAGGGAGGGGGAAGGGAGGGAGGGAGAGGTGGGGGAAGAGGGAGGAAACGGAGGCTGTGAGCCTGTGACAACGTGAGCCGATAAAGCGGACTCAACCGGGGCTTACCCTATTTGATTCGCAGCCCTCGCGTCTGCGTCTCCCCGCAAAAAAATAAAAACAAATCTTTCGAAATTCAAATTAAAATAACCATATTTCTTATTTAAACAAAAAGAATAAAAAAAGAAGAGGAGGGAAAGGATAACACAAGCAAGCAACCTACACCAAACAAAAAACTGGAGCAAGCCAGCCAGGCATTGGTTTGCCTTTTCCTATGAAGACACTGGATTTCGCCTAGCTGAATTCCGTTAGCAACTAGAACTTAGGAGTTAAGATGCTGCTATAGTTCAGTTGGATGAATGAATGGTAGAGCATCTATGCTACAGAATGGCGAGAGCACTAACGGGGACGTGATGCAGGAAATAACATAAGTCTGATGGTGATTAATATTGGATTAAGATTTGAGTGTGAGTAATGTTCAACAAACAATATGACAGATGCTAACTTGATACGTACGAATATAGTGTTACAGTCTTACAAAGCCATGTAGAAGTAATGTTGATATGGAAGCTAGGGAAACCAAACTACTAAGTTGGGAACAGAACATCGGTGCCAATCAAAATTAGGATATCAATTAAAACATTCAACGTCACTGTGATCTTGAGAAGTTTATATACTTAGATGAACTTTTAGCAATCCATGATAGTTTAATTTTGAATGTATAGTTTAAGGGGTTTTCATGTTCCGATAAATATTCGTAACCGTATTCGTTTCGATTTGTATTTGTTCCGTATCTGTATTCGATATTATTCGTATTTGTATTTAAGTTATCCGTATTCGTATCCGCATCCGAGAAAAAATATGAGAACAAATATGATTAAGACATTACCTGTCCATATTCGATCCGTTTGCATCCCTAGCTGGCGGTATGCGCGCGGTTAGAGGGATGATGCATGCAACCTATCCCTTGTCCTGTCCACTAACCCACGTACGCGTTTCCACGTCTATCTCAGGCAGCCATAGGCGCTCTCGATCGAGCAGAACGCGGCGCGCGCGCTGAGCTCATCAGTCATCGACGCGCACAAGCGAACGACCGACCCGGCCACATGTTTTCCCCCTCTCTCGATGAGGCTTCACACGTAAGAAGGACGACCCGATGATCAGCTTGGAAATAATGCGCACTACACTATGTACACAAGCGAACGAAGCTTCTCGAGAGACCAGTGAATTACGCCTCTCGATCTATCCGTACGTACAGATCGAAGAGTAGTGCTTAACATCCAGTTAAGCTCAGTACTTTTGGTGATCAATCTATCTATTAAGTTCTTGCTTCACAACGGCAATGGCAAATGTATACTCCGTGAATACCTGTATATAATGAATTTGAGTAGAATCTGGGTTGAATGGGTCACATTAACAATCACGGTCGCGTTGAGCGTATCTGTACAGTGCAGGGTCAAGTGGTCAACCGGTCAAGTAGTGGTCCGGCTAATGTTCAAGCGGTCAGCAACTTCGACTGGCTCAACGTTCACGATCGAGCAGAGACGGCAGTGTTACAGTGAAGCGAACAACGATCGGTTAATTCATACGTACTTGCATGACACCATGCAGGAGTTTTCTTTCCTTCCCTTGCATGAACGCATGCAGCCTAATTTATCACTTGGTCAATGCAAAGTGCAAACCAGATACTGCTGCGTACCTCGGACTCTGACCTGGCTTCAAAGTTCAAACACATTGACAACCTAAAAAAACTAGTACGAGTAAGAGAAATCGGGCAGTTCTACACACTGAATTTGACCATGCATACACCGATGCACGTTTGCATATGCGCGTTCATAGTTCAACACACGGATCGATACACAACTACAGCACTTCACAGCTATACTCTCTATCTAGCTTCTTTTCGTTCTGACTTTGTTTTTATCCTATTCTTTTTTGTTTATGGTTTTAGGGTTTTTTGCTTCTTCAAAAATAGAAATAAATGAGACGACTTTTTGAAGCAGATTCTCTAAATGGCCTCTCAAATCTAAAATCGTGTGCGTTGTTCGTGTCAGCGTCTCCGCCGTCCATTGTCTTCTCAAAAAATACAGACAAAAGATGTAAATTACAACCAAAAGTTATAAACCGTAGCCTAAAAGAATATGTCATTTTCTTTTATTTCTCATTGGACTTTCTTCTTTTCCGTTCTTTCTTGTTTTTTCACTTCTCTCTCGATGCACATGCACAACCGCACAGGTAACTGGCTTAGACTTCGTTCCAAATAGTTTCTGGCTTCAAAAACTAAAAGCCGTTTGTAACGCATTTGCTACTTAACGTGGCCTTTTCTTTCTCTCTCTCTCTCTCTTCCTTTTCCCCTTTTTCTTTGCATTATTTATGAAGATATAATGATATTTTTTATTTTTGTTTTTTTTTTAATTAAATATTTTTGAAAAAGTTAACGAGTGCTACAATATCATTTTAATAAAAAGTCACAACACTTTCGAACTGCCCTAAAGTACGTTGCCTTTGGACGTGGAGTGATTGAATGCATGGTGGACGGGCAAGCTATCAGTACTTCAGTAATTTCTGCACGAGTTCATTTGGCTCAAAAATCGCCGGGGAGATCGAATCTACACACATCATCAAAAGTAACACCCACCCTAGTGAACCACAGAACCTGACGCGATATCTTCTTCTCCAGCTAGCTAGCTTGTGTGTATGTATCACAGATTGATCCTTGACTAATACAACATCATCGATCAGGCTGCCACATGGAAGGTTGGGTAAAAGGTAGGAACGCCAATGTCACAACGCACCATGGTTCAACGACTTCGCCTGACGAACAGAGAAAGACTTCGCGCATTCTGCGTTCAGATGGCTGCAGACAGAACAGCGCATGCATGCATGCGTCCTGCGCCATTGAGCAATAATGAACGTCCTTTGTGACGAAAACTAATCAATCCCTTGTAATACTCGAACAAATAGCGAGATTAATCGTGTAAAATTAGCGATCAAAGCAACACGATCGACGCCTTGTTTGATTCATATATATACAGGAGATGATAAGATCGATCGATCACTGACGAAATCTAGCATGCCAAAAGAAAGTAGAATGTGGTTCTTAATCGCTGCGCCTGCGCCACGAAACATCTTAGCTGGAGTTTCCTACTTAGGGCAGTCCCAATGGGTATTTATGGTGGTTTCTATCCCTCTTAAATAAGGGTGCCACGTAGGCAAAAATGCTGACGTGTCAGTTCAATTAATAGGAAAGAGAAGGAAAACACAAGAAATCGTTTCTTGGGGGAGAAACGACGTCTTCCCTCGCCCCGATGCGTGAAGAAACGACGAAATCGCCGTTGGGAAGACACCGCTCGTTTCTTCCCTCGCAGCGCCGGTCCGCTTGCCCGCCGTGCTCGCCGAAGCCGGCCACGCTCGCCTCGCTCCCGCTCCGTAGCCCAGCCGAGCTCGCCGCGCCACTGCAGCTCGCCCCGGCCGCCGAGCTCGCCCCGCGCGCGCCTGCAGCGCCCGCTCGCGCGGGCCGCGCTGGCCGCACCCCGCCGAGCTCGCCCCGCCGCTGCAGCTCGCACCCGCTCGCCTGCCTCCAGAAGCCCCCGCTCGCGTGCTCCTGATTTGGGAAGAAGTAGGAGGGGCCGGTGGCGGCCGCTGCCGACGAGCAGGTTGCGCTCGGCCTGCAGTACCGAGGCCGTCATGTCGTGGAGCGAGCTGCGACTTTGCAAGCAAGGGGCGTGGTGTTCGAACTCTGGTTTGGGAAGAAGAAGAGAGAGAAACGGAGGGGTAAAAAAATAACTGATATTTATTACGTGAAGAAACTCCCATTGTGTGAGGTAGTTTCTACCCTTGGATCTTTGCTGATGTGGCTCTCTTGGATTTCGCACGTGGTTTCTACCATAGGGACTACCCTTAGGATAGCAGCATTAGGAGCGCTACAAAAGGCGGAATACCTTTTGCTAATCAAGTCAAGAGTCAAGAGAACTCTCATGACTCAGGAGAGGTCGATCGCGACTGGCGGGGAGGGTGGTATGATTCTTCCTCCTCGAGCGAGGAGGGTGTGGGATCACCCGCTCCCCCAGGTGCCGGTGGGCCCCGTTCGCGCCCCCACGAGGCTTGCATTTCTATTACACTTTTGGCCCTTCGCCTTTTTTTCTTCAATTTTCGGTCTTTCTCATGCGAAATTACACTTATGTTCCACCCAACTCCCTGCGGGCGTGTATTTGCTACGCTCTCCTACTGCAGCAGCAATAGTTTGGACTGCGATATGTCACTCATGAGTATTGGTACCTACAAAAATAACACCGTAACAAGATCTGCTACACTGTAAGACCGTGATAGGACATGTTGGGTAAGAACATTGCTATTGTGATCTTTGTGTGTGTACCCTGTGGGTCAGCTAATCCTACCACTGTGCGGTATCACGGCAGAAGCTACTATGCTTAGGCACCACGTACCTACGGTGGAGGTAACCTATTGTGGTTAGGTAGTGTGGCAAAGCACCCATGTCGTCTACTGCTATTGTGCTAGAAAATAGGGGTGGGCATTCGGGTTACCCGATTTTTTCGGGTCGGGTAGTTCGGGTAATTCGAAATTCGGGTAATGAAAACTGCTACCCGATATTAGCCCCAAAAAAACACTACCCGCAATTTCGGGTACCCGATAATTCGGGTTCGGGTTCGGGTATACCCGATATACCCGAATTCACAAAAAACTAGCAAACTGCACAGAATTTGCATAGAATTTCAGCAGCAATTTCGGGGTTCGGGTTCGGGTAATTCGGGTACGGGTAATAAAGTGATAAGTTCAAGTGTATTTCGGGGTAGTTCGGGTAATTCGGGTAGTTCGGGTACCGGGGGATATTACCCGAACTACCCAAACTAATTTCGGGTAATCAGAATCGCTATCCGAATTTGGGATCGGGTACCTCGGGTTCGGGTATTTCGGGTTCGGGTCCGGGTAATTCGGGTACGGGTAACGGGTAGCGGGTATTTTGCCCACCCCTACTAGAAAAGACGGCTAGAAATATAATTGTGCAGACGAGGGAGGTAGATTTGAAAAAAAAAACTTATTGGAGGGCTAAGACCCTGAAAAGTTCGTTTGCTTGCTCCGCTTGCTTGGGGGGCCACCCTACGTTTCCTGTGTGTCCCTACAACCCCCGCCCCCAAGTGGGCCCACGATTTGCGGTAGGCGCCATACAGGATTGCCGGCAAAAGGCTGGGGATGAGGGACCCACATCACCTCGCGCGGGCCCCGCCCCCCGACCCGTGTCCAGAGAGCTTTCCTTCCGTTCTCTCCTTGCGCCTCCGCCAAAGCAAAACTGCGGCTGCTGCTAGTTCCGTAGCTCGACCGGTCAGCCCGATCCGCGTGGAGATTGGGATGGGATAGTTCAGGCTTGAGAACGGTGATGTGGTCGAGAGAAAAGATGATGCAAAGCTCGCGTTTTTCTTTTGTTGAACGAATTCCTTTCTTGGAGTCGTACCGTGAGCTATCCTAAAAATGGAGTCAATCGTGCGCAGCTAGCTAAGCGCTTCTCTGTCTGTTGCGTAAGTGAACCTGCTAGCGGCTGGGAGCTGGGCTCGGTCCAATTGCTTGCATACATGGCTCCTGAAATATCTGTCTATTCTATCACATTCACGCGTGGTATGTGTAACACCCCCGTTTCCAGGGGCGCGTACGGATACGGCATTCCACAACTATTCACGCATGAACAGTTATGGAACGTCGCGCAAGAGTATACCATTGCATGTTTACAACAAAAATCCAGCATATATTTCACATAAAGATTAACATCCAGCTTTTAACAGCGGGACGTGCAAGCCCAAAGTATACTTACATTACAAAAACTCCAGAATCCGCTTGAGCGCAGCTAAGACCTAAAGCCAGAGACCCTCACCTTCGTCTTGATCCTCTAAAGAGTGGATTAAGCAAGCCGTGAGCCAAACAACCGGCTCAACAAGTCCCAAAGGGACTCTAACTTACTACATGCACGGGTTAACAAAGGAAGGGAGTATATTTGGTTTATTACCTTTGAGTGGATGCAGTTTTATCTGCAAACATTTTGATAAGACGGACCCAAAACTACTCCTTAAGATCTCCGGGGTTTTCACGAAAGTTAATTAACCAACTGAACAAGTTAAAGCATGTACAAAACTACTTAAGCTTCGCTGCTGGAATCACCCAAGTGACACAGCTCCATTAACCGGGAGCATGGCGTATTCGAATACCATTTATTTGACTCTGCAGAGTTTGCTCAGCTTTACCCACATGATTTCTTAACTTCCGCGTCCGGGTTAAGAAAGTCAGGTCGTTTCACTGCTCAACTCTTTATATAGGCTCTACCCGGTAGAATTCACTCGGGTCTAGCTCACACACACACCCACAAAAAGAGAAAACAAACGTCCGCTTCGAGTGAACTCTACCGTTGTTAGGCACCCGCAGCACGGCCTGCCTAACCTCACTGCTAAACCTCCTCCTCCTCCACACCTGTAGAGTTTCAATCGAGTTGAGCAGCTACTAGACCAGTGTTGACAAGTCAACTCCTGTGGTTGAGCGATCACTGTAACATTTGCTCAGCGTAAGGCGAAAACCGTCTTGCGGCGCACCACAACCCCCCTTACCCTAACTTCAACCCTAGGGTAAGAGATGGGCGAAGATCGTCTCACGGCTCTTCCCCAACCCTTACCCTACCTTGTGCACGACGGCACTCTCCGCTCTAAGATACGGTGTCCCACACCACTCTATCTTAGAGTCGGGTTTTTCAAACTCTATTGGCCCACAGCCACAGCCTTATTAGTACAAGACTTTGCATGATTATAATAACCTACAGTTATCTAGATTAACAGATAATTATTTCTAGGGTTACAAAGGCATGGCTACAAGTTTAACATGGCATTTGTTGGTGGTAGGTTTAACTACATAACATGTCACTCTAAACATTTTATTTTATTTTTGAACTAACATTTCGGAACTAGCTTAATGCAAATAGCATAACAACATAATTAAATAACATGGGTTGCAACATGATCAAAGGATTTGGGACTTGCCGTGAAGTTGGACGATCTCGGCTAGCTCGAACGTAGAAGCATCTTGGTCCTGCGACTGCACTTGGACTTCCGGGATCTCCGAAACTAACGCAAACACACAAAATAAAATAAGTCCAGCTTGAGACTAATCAAGCGAGGAAAAATAATCTATTTAAAAAGGAGTAAAATGCATAAATCCTCAAATTAGAATTTTAGGAATTTATCTGGGATGAATCTGGAGGAAAGGAGGTCAAAAATGGGTTCAGGACATTTTTCTGAGCAAAGTGGTGAAATTTGGGAATTTTCTGTGATTTTCTAGAATTTATTTGGATTTTCGGGAATTTAGAAATTGAGAAAATCTCTGGAAAATCGGATGAACAGTGCGGCCCGACCGCTTTACTATAGTGCGGCCCGGCTGGGAAAATCTCCCGCGCGGCCGACGGCCTGCGCGGCCTCACACGGCCCTCAGCACGCGCGCTCGCGGCGAGAGAAGCAGGCCGAGGGAGCGGCCCACTCCCGCGTGCCCACGCGGCCCGGATGGCCGACGCGCGGCTCGGGCGGACGGCCCAGATGCGAAGCGGGCGGAGCGGTGCGGATACGGCGGGGGAGATCGGACGGCATCGGGGTGGGAAGATCAGCCGAAGCGGTACGGCGAGATCGGGCGGCTGAGGTTATATGGCACAGGTGAGATGGACGGAGGAGAAAGAGCCACGTCGCGGGGAGGGGTCGTCTTCCACCTCCAGCCGCTACAGGGCTCCCGGGACAGAGGTACGGCGGCGACGGCGGTCCGGGCGCGGGAAGGGACGTTGCCGACGACAAAGGGTACCAGGAGAGAGAGAGGGGAGTGAGGGGAATCCATTTTAGGGCTTTGGGAGGTGCGGGAGGCAACTGGGGTGGCCGGAGGCAGAAGGGGAAAGAATGGGGCCACTGCAGTGGGGAAGGTCTCCGGGGCCGAAGGAATCAAATCGGCAGGAGCCACACGATCTGGGGAGCGAGGAGCTCACGATGGCAGCGGAGATGGGAGCTGGGGAGCTTCGGAGCGGTCTGGCCACGGTGAGGTGCGACGGCCGGAGAGGGAGCTTCGACGCCGGCGCAGCACAGGGCTCCACCTGGCCAGAAGGTCACACCACGGTGATTCGGGGGCAGTGAGGGTATTCTGAGCTCAAGGAATTGGGAAATGGTGGAATGGGGAGGAAGATCGGCTCACTGAGGTCACCGGCGCAGGGGAGGGCAGTGACGGAGCTCCGGGCGAGGGGATCCAATCGGCGGCTCAGGGAGGTCCCCTGGAGTGGCAGGAGTGAAAGGGAGGGGTGGGAGAGCTGAGGAAACAAGAGGAAGCAAGGGGGCAGGGGGAGTGGCTTTTATGCCCGGGCGAAGGGAGGAGCTCCTTCGGGGAGAAGGTAACGGGCGGGAGCGCCGAGTCAACCGGAATGACGGGGGCAGTTGGGGCGTCTCCTCCGCAAGATGGGTGACGCCAGCTCTGCACAGGAGTAAAGGCGACGTGACGGGAGAGGGAGGAGGTGAGCTGCGGCAGAGGGAGCGCGTTCGCGCGCGGGAGAGGGAGGAGGTGGGGGCTGACAGGCGGGACCCAGGCAGGCGCGGGGCGACGCGTGGCGCAGGGGCGCCCACGGTTTCGGACCGGGCGGTCGGAACGGCGCGGGCGCGGGGCGGATCCGAGGGAGCGCGGAGACGGGCGCAGCGCACGCGCGTGCGCGGGGCGAAGGCGGGGAGAAGCAGGGGCGCCAGCGGGAGAGAGGGAGCGGAAGGAGGCGCTGGGGTGAGGGGAAAGGCGGATCGGGGCGGCGCCAGCGCAAGCGCGAGGGAGGGAGACGTCGGGAGAAAGGAGGAGGTGGGATCGGGGAGGGCGCCAACGAAGGAGGAAGGTGCCCGGCCAAAAAGGGAAGGCGGATTTTCGGAGGACTTTCCAAAAAGGGAAAGTTTTCAGAAATTCACCCAAAAATCAGCAAAAATAAAGGAAATTTTTGGTTTTGAATTTTTGGGGTTTTTCAGTATGATACGGCCACAGATCAGGCTAATCTTGGCTCTGTCTTGAGTTGTGGTTTGTTTGAGTTTGATCGAAGCGAGCCGTGACTGTGGATGGTGACAAAAACGATTCCAAAGACCTAGTGATGTGGTGACGATCGATGAGTGATAAAATCGAAATTCTGTGTTTTGAGTTTATGAAAAAGAAGATTACAGCACAAGCTTAACCTAAGTATGAATGTACATGCACGGCCAATTAGTACGTTGCAAAATTAACAACCAAACATGGAGTACGTACTACTGCGTCTTTCGTTGTGATAGGATGGTAGTAGTGCTACTGTAGCACTGCTACACAGCACAGTGTCCATATGTATGTGCGTAGAGTGTATTAATTTGTTTGTTACTCACTATATATATATATATATATATATATATATACTCCTTAAAAAGAGGAGTTCAAGGTGATAGTGCATCCTACACTTCCACCCTCCCACTCCATCTGACAAAAAAAGTAGTCTGACGTGGGGCCACCACCCCTCTGACCGCCCGTGCGCTGCCTGCCCACAAACCCGTGCGCCTCCTCCCCCGATTTCTCCCTTGCCTCCTCCCCCGCCCTCCGCGCCGCCGCCTACTCCTCCCCCCACCCCGCGCCGCCGCCGCCTCCTCCCCCGCTCCGCCGCCGCCGCCTCCCCCGCTCCTTCGATCCGCCCTCACCTCCTCCTTCCCACCCCGCGCTGCCGCCTCCTCCTCCTCCCCCCGCTCCTCCGCTCCGCCCTTGCCTCCTCCTCCCCACCCCGCGCTGCCGCCTCCTCCTCCCCCGCTCTCCCCACGTTCTCTGCGTGACCGCGTCTCCCCACGTTCTCCGCCACTCCTCCCTCGCGTCCTCCCCCACCCCGCGCCGCCGCGCCCTCGCCTCCTCCCCCCACCCCGCGCCGCCGCCTCCTCCTCCCCCTACCCCTCCGCGCCGCCGCCGCCTCCTCCTCCCCCTACCCCTCCGCGCCGCCGCCGCCGCCGCCTCCTCCTCCCCCTACCCCTCCGCTCCGCCGCCTCCTCCTCCCCCCACCCCTCCGCTCCGCCACCGCCTCCTCCCCTCCCTCCTCCGTCGCTCCGCCCTCGCCTCCTCCTCCCCACCCTGCGCCGCCGCCGCCTCCTCCTCCCCCCATCCCACCCCTCCGCTCCGCCACCGCCTCCTCCCCGCCCTCCTCTTGCCAACCCTGCCAATGCCGCCGCCGTAGACTCTGACGCGGCGGCGTCCCGGCCTCCTCTCCTCGTTATCCAGCCGCCGCCGCCGTCGGGGTTGAAGCGGAAGTCGGAGTCGCCGGCGCCGACGCCCTCGAAGCCCCTGTTCCAGACTCCCGAGAAGGCGGCGGCGCGGAGCTTGTTCGGGTGGGTCCCTCCTGTCGGCGAGGAGCTGCCTCCACAGGTGGGCGTGACCCCGTGCAGCGTGATGACTACTCCACATGCGCATCGCGCGAAGGCCACGTCGGCGGCCTCCGATGGTGGTTCCACACAGAGCACGCCGACAAAGAGCGTGTTGAAGCCGACGTACAGCGTCGGAATGAGTAGGTCGAGGCCGCCGATGAGTGGTGGTGTCCGTGGGGCCGGGCTGGGGTTGGGGTTCTTCATGGCGCCGAGGGGGACGCCGGTGTTGTTTATGCCGGCGACGGTGGTGAATTCTGCAGAGTTGCCATATTTTGAGCTCCGAGAGGACCCCTCGTTCTGGATGGAGAACAATGTGCAGGTGCAAATTGGATCTACTGCCGATTTTGCTGCTGTTTTGTGAAATTTCTATTGTTTGGAAAATAGAAATATCATCGTATGAAAATGGGAAAAATGTAAAGCATGAGTATATAGTTTATGTATTGGTCTCAGATTACAGATTTGTGGCAATGACTGACCACTCCAGAATTTCATCTTGCACACTAAATAGTAAAGTTCAAAACTACCAACATACACTCTACTTAGCGATCTAACCTGGAGCTCAAATTCAGCAACTAGGTGCTTACCAGATGAATTAGCAATAGTTTACCCTTGATTTGTTGTTATGATAAATGGAAATTTTATCATTGTCATGTTTGTCAACATGCTATAGTGTCGTTGACCATGTTTCTTACCCCTGTATTGTTGGCCATGCCCCCAGTATGTGCATCAACATCCTACATATTTTAATATGTTGAGGTTAAAACTTATATCTTTTTCCTGTCTAATGGAATGGTGCTTCTTCTTGGAGCAGAGTCGGTGTGCTATGCAAGTACTGATATTGCTGTTATGCTACTTCGCTTAAGATTACTCGCTAGCGGTCTCTTTCCTTCCTTTGCTTTCCCTATTTCATCTGGATTGCTAACTCAATGGTAAGATTACTCGGCTTTTGACTACTATCTTATACACATTTGGATAATCTGACGGGAAATATATCTAGGTTCAAGGAGATGGGGTGATAGTAGCAACACCAACTGGCAGCACGGCATACTCTACTGCTGCAGGCGGCTCAATGGTAGGTTAATTCTTACAAGTTTCATATCCAAGGAAGCATTAGCTTAAATCGTATTCATGGTATGGTAACAAAAGCATCCACCTATGTTACATAATGCATGTTTCTTCTGTTACATATAATGGCATGTGGCGAATGGATATTTTTCATTGATGAAGCACATGCCTATATGAAAAGACGATATTTTGGTTATAATTATAAAAATAAAAACTTCTATCTTGTATTGCACCCTGTACATGTTTCAAGAAGCAATGATGAGGACATCTTGATATTATCCTTGCTTTCCATTGGCTACTGGTTAAGTGGTTCCCCGAACCTTTTTCCCAAGCTTCAATAGAATTGGCTCATTCAGTTTGTATACACAGCATTTAGCCATCTCCATTTAAGAATAATAAGAACAGTGAGTCTCCATTACCTATGAACTAAATTGCCAGTATTCCCTTAATTTGTCATCCGCAATATTTTATATTCAATCTGGTTGCTGCGCTGAAGATATATATTTTTAAAAAAGGGGTACACTGCACTGAAAATCCAATGTAGCATTTGGAAACTGAATAATGAGAAATGATGTTATCATTGTTATGGCATGTCTGATTGCTTTTTAGCTTCCTCCCCGCATGGCATGTAGCATTTTCGTTGTAGGAATCGCCCAACAAACCTGTGATACTGGAGCTTTTGTCGAGTGATTTTGGGGTTGGGAGCTTGGGGTTTTGGACTACGGTGCAGGTACGGGGAAGACGACCTTCATGCACCGACTGCTGTGCCACACACAGGCGTCAAACATGAGGGGTTATGTGCTCAACCTCGACCCCGCTGTGATGACGCTGCCGTTTGGGGCCAACATTGACATCCGTTATACAGTGCGTTACAAGGAGATGATGAAGGAGTATGGCCTTGGTCCCAATGGCGCTATCCTCACCTCGCTCAACCTGTTCTCATTCAAGAGTTCTCAGATAAGTTGTTAGCTGTTCAATTTCATTTATTTAGATAGTTTTAGGAATTCGCATCTACACTGGGATAATATCTTAATTTGTTGTTCTATTCTTAAATTTCTAACAGAAAGTGAATGCTCAGTGTTACTCACGATAATATTATGCAATTTTAATATTCTACTGAACATAAGAAGAATGGTGATCTAATGCATATATGATGGATATGTTTTAAGAAATGCCAATCTTTCCTAGCTAGATATTTTGACAAAAGCTGGGTGCCATGTCAAGTTCGATAATTCCATGTAAATTGTTGTAGAAATTGTGCTTAGTTTTAGCTTACTGTAGTGTGTAGAGAAATTTAGTTGATGTCATGTTGAATACTTTCCAAATTTTGTATGCTACATTGGTGGTATGTGGGGAAATACCTTTTTCCGCCACCCTTGTGTCATTCAGCTAATATGGCACCAAATATTTATCCTTACAGGTTATATCTGTTATTGCAAGACGAGGAGACCAGCTGGATTATGTGCTGGTGGATACCCCAGGGCAGATTGAAATCTTCACATGGTCGGCTTCAGGGAATGAGGAAATCTATATGCGGGTGTCCAGATAATCATCAGCCTATTCATGAGTATTCCTCGCTGCCATGGTTTGACGGACGCTTGCTGCCGCTGGTCTGTTGTACGCCTTGCTAAGTGGATGCATCAGTTCTTGTCCTTTTTGGCACATTTTGGCTTCCTAAAAGCTGTTTTTCTGTGGAAATCGTTGTGATGTAATGTCGTCTGCCAAGGATATCTGACATTTGGTTTCTGTTGAAGGAGCACAATTATGTTGGAAGAGGCATGCATGAAAGTCCTCTTGCCTATATCAAGTAATCCTATAGTTCGAAGCATAATGCTGTGATTCTGCTCACATGTTGGAATCACACCATTACTAACTTTATTTACTATGCAGATACATAGCTTTCTGGCTTGCAATTCTTGCCGCGAAATTTCCATTTACCTATTTTCTCCAGGAAAGTTTTAGTTCACCTGTTTTCCCTCTGTTTTACCACTTAACAGTATCAATTTGTGTTTCAAAGTGGTCTTTCTTGTGCAGATCAAACCTCTTGTAAAACCAACAAGAATGATAATCAATTTCAGAGGCTTAGATTATACCTGGCATGACTGTCTCCAAGAGTGTGGATATATTTCCCCCACACTTATGCTTTATTTTATTTTTTGTCAGGCCCAGTTGATCCTTATAATATTTCACTTTCTTGTGTACTTGGAAATAGTTGTTTTTGATGAAGTGTCTATCTCTTTCCAAACATTAGTCTTTTAAATCTCTCTCTTAGTGTTCTTTTTTTAATTTTTATGTTGCAACTATGTTTTGGAGGAAAAGCATGAAATTGGCCCCTATATTATCCCACAGAAATCCCAAGCGATGCGTAAAGATGTGCACTTTAATTAACTAAAACTTGTATCTTGTATGTATTTTTTTTATTGAAGTGGGATTGGAGGCTGTGCTTTTAATATTCATGTTGGTTCTTGCAATGCTTGCAGATAATCATAATGCTCTTCCTATCCTTTGTTTAGGGGCTCCAGTGCTGTCAGTAAGTGACCTTTTTTCTTCTAGCTTGGTTTGATACGTGTGTATATATGTATATTTATATGTATGTATATGTGTGTGTGTATTATGCCATGTCCCTCTGTTGTCTCCTACTCTTTGAACTGTTGGTAGTATGGTATATTGCATTGAAATAAGGGGCACCGCATACTAATTTTGGAGAAATGACCTACTTAAGAAGCAGTAATAAACAATAATAATCTCTAAATGACTATGTAGTAAGGTTCTTCTGAAAGCATTATTTGTTTATTTGTTCAGTGTTTGATTTCAATGGTTTATTGAAGCAGCACAAGTTGCTGGAGGAACAACTCCAGGCGTGCTGAACTTGAAAGAATGACAAGTGTTGGGCATCAGCTGAAATGTGCCGATGTGGATTATGTTCCAGTGAACGGTTTGGATCCACTAACTGAGAGAGCGGTTTGAATCCACTAACTTAGAGAGCGGTTTGAATCCACTAACTGAGAGAAACAGTCTGGTCCTAGATCTAGGCCATGAACTATTGAACAGAAGCCCAATAATTTGGTAGAAACTAGCTGAATGTCCGTACGTTGCCACGGATTTAAAAAAATAAAACATATTTGTATACACGTTCCAACAAATTTTACCACTTGTTGGTTTTAAAATATGTAGTATGATAAAATTTTAAAATCCGTAGCAACGTACGGGCATTCAGTTAGTATATATATATATATAACAAATGTTTTATGCACCATATAGATATATATATATATATATATATATATATATATATATATATATATATATATATATATATATATATATATATATATATATATTGCATGAATTGGCTGCCCTGCGGCTGCCCATGCATGATGTATGGACGCACGTCCGTATGTGTACCTGACATGACAATGGCCACGCTCCTGTAGGCTCAACCTGAGCCGATCGCACCTGAAATTACGGCTCTGTCCTCACCACCGCTGGCCTTTGCAGACCGGTGACCAACCACACAGCGGCAGTAAGCAGAATTACTATGGGTGGCTTTTTTTTTATGGCATAGCTTTTTATAGTAAATAGATTTTTAAAAAAGGATTGACTATTGCACAGTTGACCTAAAAAATTTATATTTTAGTCAATTTTGTTGTAACATTTTTTTTCATGTTTGCAATATTGTTCGCCCATGTTTGCAATATTTTTCGTCCATGTATGCAACATTTTGGTGGAAAATATTGCAGACATGCGAGAAATGTTGCATACATAAAAAAAGTTGCATACATGTGCTAAAAATATTCTAAATATGGGTGAAATATGTTGCAAACATGGAGAAAAATGTTACAGTAAAATCTCATGCATACGAACAATGTTACATACATGTGAAAAATATTGCAAAACATGAGAAAAAATGTACAATGTTTCATATGTAGACGAAAAATATTACAAATGTGAGTGAAAAATATTACAAACATAAGGAAAAAATATTGTAGGAAAATCGACTGAAATGCAAATTTTTTTAGGCGAATGTGCAATAGCAAAACTGTTTTAAAAATGTTTTCAGATGGATTCTACAAGTTGATTGTAGTATACATTGTCTTGACTTCATCTATATGAATAAAATTATATGTGGACATCTTTCTCTGTACACTCTTATATATAATCATAATTTAAAATTTTAATATAAAAATAAGTCACAATTTTAAAAAAAACTCACCAGGAGGTTGTCTCTTTGGAGTGAGCACCTCACAGTGTCGTCGTTACCGTCCTTTTACTTTTCCAGAGCTGGCTAAGTTACCGTTCTTTATGATGCCATAATTACCTAGCATAATATTAGTACTGTCATTAGAGATGCAAACAGATTGAATACAAACGGATAATATATTTACCATATTTATTTTTATATTTTTTCTCAGACGCGGATATGAATATGGATACCTCGAATACGAATACGAATACAAATAATATTGAATACAGATATGGAGCGAATACAAATCAAAATGAATACGCTCACGAATATTTATCGGAATATAAAAACCCTTAAACTATACATCCAAAATCAATGAAAACACATAAATAATTTATCTTGTCAAAACATTAATGAAGTCTAAACAAGCATAAGTATTTTATCCATAATAGTCATACCATTGTATAGATTTTAAATCTTCAAATGACAGTTAATTTTTTCTAAAGTCCTAAATAATTCTTAATGGATTTCTACCATTTACACGTGACTAATAAATTAATTAAGAATTTAAATTTGCATCAAAATGTTTTAAACGGACGTACATCAATTTAATTGGTACAAATTTTAATCTACCGACAATACTAAATTTATTTTTAATAAACATTAATATTTGCTAGTGGGCTGGTGGCAGGGGAGATGAGAGAGGCTGACTTGGGCTGGGCAATGTCGGGCTGAAATCTCGGATATCTGGATCCATATTATCCGGATAATCCGTATCTATATTCGTCGGATATCAGGCCTACTGTATTCATATTCGTTTCCAAAAAAATCTGTATTTGTTTCCGATTCGAGAATTATCCGAAGAAAATCATATCCGATACAATCCAAATTATAGCATATTTCTCTTTTTTTTTCTTAGCAACTCTAAAAGAACTGTCATTAACTTTAGCAATAAATAGATAAATATGATGATGTTTGAGACGGCACACCTAAATTGCATTATTTTTTGCTTGATTCACATGAGTGTGAGTGCCACTAGAAAATCTCCGGGAAAATTTGTTATGAACAAACGTAAATTCTCCCTTTTGAAACTAAAATGATGCACGCATGCATACGTAAAAGTTCCACGTGTATCAACAAGGCAAATTCTAAAACCTAACTAAATCTCTCTCATTCAAACAGGCCCACGGTGTTTTCTTTTTCCCTTCTGAAACCAAATAGGTGCCCTATTAAGCTTGCTGGTACCAAGGCAATTTTTTAAGAAACAGAGGGCAACCATCCCGGCTCCAGTTTTAGTAATTTTTAATAAGATGCTTACTCCATAATTAAGCGTATGCTCCCTCTAATCACAAAAAAGTAATATCCTATAACGTGTATGGTCAAACTCTATAAATTTTGATCGAAGATACTATTTAAAATGTATAGTTTAGATATATGAAAAATGGTACAAGTGAATTTATCATAAAAAAATACTTTAAATATATTATACTTTTATATTTTTTAAATATATGATAAAAGAATTTAGCTGTCAAAGCAACGACTTGTTGACTTTGCAAAATAAAAAAAACGTCGCCCTCCTGTGGCAATGGGTTAATTGAGTAGTTGACTCGCTTACGTCGCACAATCTAGATTAGTATGATTAACTTTTTTATGCACGGGAGCCGTTGGTCAACAGTTATTTTTATGCAAAGTTGATTAGTGTACACTACCACCCGAACACCACAATTTATTTATTTATTTATTAGTAGACCGACCGAGGCATGCGCAATTTCCCCTGTGATGCTGACACGCAGGGATGAGCACCTGATCGGCTCACCACGTGCGCCCTGGAATTAGCAGGGCACCCGACTATTTCCGTCGATTCCTTCCCTCCTCGTCAACCACTGAACGTGTCGACAAAATAAGACGGCAAATATATTTGCCCGGAAGAAACCGAAAAGTATGCAGAGTGGTAGAGCGAGCGAAATTGCTGCTCGTTTTTTTTTTGAGCTTTCGTCGTAGATTTGGCTATTGGTACCATTGCTCCGGTGGTTTATGATTGTGGCTAATGATTTTTTATTTTAGCATGAATGTTTGTGCGAACGAACCAAATGTCGATAAGCTGCTTGGAAAATACGGCGAAAAAATCATCCTATTTATTTATTCAAAGAAGTTATAAACCATAAACTAAAAAGAATTGACATGCAGAATCTTACGGTGGGTAGAAGTTGGCTTGTGGTGTGCATGCTTTACTTGTCATCTACAAGAACTTATATAGGGGCCACTCCAACCGAGCTCTGCGTGAAGCCAGTAGCCGATTGGAGCCCAACGACTTCGGCTTTGGCTACGCAAAAGTTGCTTATGGCCAAGCGGGTAAGGCTTCCACCGACAACTTGCACGACACAATCCCTTCCCATCTTCTTTCCGTATCCGCCCTCTTCATCCATATGCCTACCCCTGTGCTCTTCCCGGCGAGCGCGACAACGACCATAACCGCGTCGGCTTGTCACCCCCTCCCCATCGGCGCCGGGTTCACTGTGGTCTTTTCCCAAATTCGGTTGCATCTCCGGCCTGCCCATATTTGCCTCGTCGGGCTCCTCCACATTCGATGGCCACGACGTTTGGTGGTTCCGTGTAGTAGTCATCCATGGTCGGCAATGAAGCAATGCGCGAGCTCCACCGCTCACAGTGAGGTATGATCAGTTCGTGGTAACACATTTCCTTCTGTTTTAGCACTCCATTGATGGATGAGTAAAGTACGGCCGGTTAATGCTACTAGTTTTGGTTCCTTTTTGCACTCCATTCATGGTTACTGCTTCGGGTTTGGTAAGATTGCGTGTTTTCATCCACTCATTTGCACTCCATTTCCTCCGTTTTGCACTCCATCCCAGTGCACACCCTTGCCTGTGGGTTTGTTCATCGCATTTTCCTCTCCGGTGTTGGTTGTTGCTGCAGATGGACTCAGGATGCACATCGTGGAGCTTTGTGCTGAGGAGGCTGTGACCCAGAACCAGCTGTATGGTTGTTTGAATTGGGTGGGGTATGCCAACCTCGGTCGCAAATTCAAAGAGTGAATCAGCTGATCATATACTCGCAAATAGCTGAAGAAGTGGAAGAGCTCGCCGCAGCATGCCTCTGGCTTAGGCGTTGACCCAAGCTCGAATTGTTGAATGCTTCTATGTTTGCATGTGAAGGTTGGAGTGCCGACGAAGTTCACAAAGGGACACCTGCATCACTAGGACCTCCTGGAGGTCTGCTTCGGCAATAGTACCTGCACGAGTGAGTATGCATTCGTGTCAGGTGTGGACACACTGGGCTCCGACTACGAGGACGATGACATCGACCTTACCTTCCCCCTAGAGACAGTGGGCAGTGGAGGCACCTCGGGCAGTTCCCACGGGAAGAGGCCTCGGGTATCACCCACCCCGCCAAGTGACGCCCCGAGCAAAGTGTATTGATCGGGACGCCGAGCTGAAGTGCCTGATGGACATCTATGAGAGGACCCACACAACTGACACTTGGCTATCGGGCTCTTGTGCCACTTCCCCCATGCGAGACTCGGCTAGAGAGGAGTTCATGTGGCTGATCCGTATGGTTCAGGACATTGGGGCTGGTCAAGAGAGCGACAAGTACTACTATGTGACACAATTGTTCATTAAGCTAGAGTATCACACAAACTTTCTTGCCATGCAATCGAATGAGGGTTGGCTTCGCTAGCTCAGGAGGACCTAGGATAGGATGAACCATCTATGAGCTTACTGTTGGGTTCGATCGTACAACTTGCATGCATTCACATTATGTTGTCTGTGTTTCTACTTCCCGCATGAACTGCCCTCGAATTCTGCTGTCATAACAATTTGCATGCATTCGTTACATGTTGTTATCTTGGTGAGTTATGTGATGCATTCTGTGTTATGCATGTCCTGTATTCCGATTAGCTAATAAACTTGGTATTCTGTGTCTTGTTCTATAACTTGCTAATGAATACAGTTAGTTGTTCCAGTTAGCTGCCTGTGCATGATCTATTCTGAGTTAGCTATTCTGCTACTGAAAGATGGTTGTTCTAAGTTAGCTATTCTGCTACTGAAAGATGGTTGTTCTGAGCTAGCAATTTAAGTTAGCTGGTTGTGCATGTTCTATTTTGAGTTAGCTATTTTGCTACTGTAGATCTATTCTGTGCATGATCTGTAATGAGTACAGACTATTGAAAGATAGTGTTCTGTTGTTTCATGATGTGGTTGTGCAGTTATGAGTGGGAGGTGGTAGCAGGCCAGCGAGGGGGATGACGATGAGGCCGAAGCTTCCACTGGCTTAACTTTCCTAATGATGAAGTTAGCTTAGGGACAAGGGCACCCCCGAGAGTTCCAATAATGACCAGCTTGCAATGGGTTGAGTTGCAACTTGCAAATGATCAATAGTGCTAAAACATGTTCAAAATGCATCAGCCAGTGTTCGATAGGCTGCGCAATACTCTCGTGGCGAACTATGGATTGACATCTTCCATAGAAGTCACCTCAAAAGAAGCACTCGCCTTGTTTTTATGGACTTGTGGAGCACCTCAATCCCACAAACAGCAAATAAACCAATTCGAGCATTCAACTAGTACGATAAGCAAAAAATTCAATTAGGTGTTGAAGTGCATGTACAAGTTTGCAGGGGACGTTATTGCACCATATGATCCTACTTATCAAACTGTGCTTCTGAGGCTACTTCAGCAAAGATTCTATCCCCACTTCATGAACTGCATAGGGGCGATTAGTGGCATGCATGTCAAAGCCAATTCCAAACGGAGATCGTGCAAGGCATTTCAACAAACACGGGTACACAAGTAAAAAATATGCTTGCGGTATGTGACTTTGTAGATTCACTTTTATGTGCGCAGGTTGGCCAGTATCAGTGTACGACACACATGTCCTACACAAGACAATGGCGAAATACGGTGACCGATTCTCACATCAACCAGAAGGTAATATGTTCACATATTTGTCAAATTTAGCATGCATTGCACATTGACTAATCAATACGTATCTGTAATGCATGTTAACAATGCAAGCAAGTATTACCTCGTGAACTCCAGGTATCCCAATAGGCTGGGATACCTTGCTCCATATCGCCACCAAAGGTATCACCTTTCGGAGTTCAAGAATAGCTTGGAGCCTTCCGGGATGCAGGAGGTTTTCAACTTCTATCACTCGTTCCTGAGGAACGCCGTCAAGCATTCATTTGGCATGCGCAAGATGAAAAAGCGCATACTCGACAACGTTTCTAGCTACGAGGCATCCAAGCAGAAAATGATAATTGTGAGTATGATTGATGTAGACGAGGTGCCCGATCTTTCGATGAGATGGATAACTTTCGATTTTGGTGGAGGTGACCCTCACGATCCGACTACAACCGTACGACGACGCTTGCGCCTTAGCAATCGCTGAACCAACTCCGAAGTGTTATTGATCTCGCTGGAGGCGCGATCAACCTGAACACGAAGTTCAATCCCTGCGAGCAATCGAAGAACTAGCAAGAATAAGATATAGGCAATCTGACATTGCGAATATGAATGAAGCACAAATTATATTGCGAAACACAAAGGTGGGATTCCGAAGATGTCTTGACAGGTGGTCGTCCAACACAACTGAAGAACAAAAGTTTGCACAATGGCTAAACCTAAATTCAACGAAATCCAAGTCTTAGCAACGGAGGCGGCGGCTCCTTTATAGGGAGAACGACCAGGGGGCGTCCAAGGGCACGCCCTAGGGTTACAAGGCCCATGGGCCCAAGTGGAGGTGGCGCAGCACCCTTTTTGACTCGGACTCAGAAAATAACGTGGAGTAATTTGATGATTACGGCCGGCTCAGATGGAATTTGAAGATGAGGTTGGATCCGTTGGAAAATAGACTTCCTAAGCTTTCCATGAAGTACAAGAACGTCCCAATCGGAGTCCGTATGAGGAAGTTATGCCCGTTTGAACTTGGTACCAACGCAGCAGTCCGAATCTGATTCCAGAACGTGTCCAACTCGAATTCTTGTTTGGCTTGGCCCCAAAGTGACGTGGTGAACTCCATTATTCCATCCAGGCATGTCCATGACTCCACGTCCTTCTCCTTCATCCTTTCCCAGGTTCCTAAGCACAATTAAATCACTTGCATTAGGTAGCGGTCTATTCTCAGTAATATATGAACCTAGGAATGAATTCACCTGGTAATTAAGTTGACGAGCACGAGCTCGAGTGAGTGGTCCTTGCAACCCTTGCTGTGGCTGAGTTGTATCCATGGAAGGGATGTCCTCATCAGAAAATGATAATTGTGAGTATGATGGTGCTGCACAACTTTATTATTGACTACAAATTGCCTGCGAGAGATATCACAACCCACAGGGGGAGCACGTGGGGCCTTCGGGCATGGGCGGAGGCACGATGCTGCTTGTTCCATAGGGAGCATCTTCGGTACTGATGGACCTCACACGTGATTGAATAGCAACATCATTGGTGACCAACACTAGCTTCAACATTGCGAAAGGAAAATACCTGTATATGTATGATACAGGTGTACTTGTGCCGTCTACAATGTTTGTAATAAAATCGTACTCAGCTATGAATACACAGGATCGAATGCATGTATCATATCACGAATGTGTCACAAAAAATGTTCTAAAAATCAGCTCAGAACAACCCAATAAGCCATAAGCCGAACTAAGCAGGGCCAATTCTAAGCTTGAGAATTGGGGTGGTGAGGAACTGAGATAATCATACGTGTGTTAGTTTAGCGATAATCTGCAGTAGCAACTTAATTCACCGTGCCACTTCAAAAGAAGGAAATGACTATGCATTATATGCACGCAAAAACATAGGGTGAAAAATGTGGCTCCATTTTTTGAGTTTGACATACAGGAGATCAGATGGAAAGAATGGCAGCCGAAGGTATAGGCTGTGCTCATTTGAGCTGAATAAGTCTGACTTATGGCTGATTTTTTTACTGTACCTGATTTATTTTGCACTGTATCTGATGGTAGCTTATTTAGTATAATTAAAGTTAAAAAAAATTAAAAATAGTAAAAACATGTTAGCCCATCATGCATAATGCAAACAAATACGAAAAAAAGAACTGGTAAAAAAGCTAAAAAACCAAAAGTTTATAAAAATATAAAATTTATGAATAGTGAAAAATAAGTTAGAAGTTCAAATCGAAATAAGCGGTACGATAGAAGGCTGAGGAGAGAGTGCTCGTATGGAAAACAGCGGGGGTAAGAGCTTTTTTCTGCAATTTGATTAAGTTTAAGCGACCTAACTAGTGTGAGAATAAAGTTGCACGTTGATAAGGTGGTAGATAACTAGAATTAAACTGGTCTAAAAAAACTAGAATTAAACTAGAGGAAAGATAAAAAGGACAAACTTCTACAGTATTGGAGACAGAAGGCCAGTGGATAGATTACAGAGAGAGATGATGGGGAAAAAAAATAAGGCACATAAATATCACGCTATGAAGAAAGCAATGGCAGAATCGATCTGAGATATAAATAGTAAGCGAGAGAAGCACGAGAATACCAAAGATGGAAAATTCTCTGAATTTTAGCATAAAGTTATCCTCTTGCTTTAACCAAATTGGGGGTAATTTTGTGTCCAATGAGAGGTATCTTGTCTTTCACACCGTATATTCATCATTTCATCTATCGTCTATGTACACATATAAAAAAGTAGAGACACGCAGGCACTGGCAGCACAAGTGATCTCATCCTAAATAAATGAAAATCTTCATTTTTATCAGTTTTTTTTATGAGCACAGATGAATTTCTTAGGAATTTTGACCAACAAATTATGCACCTGACGTATAGGAAGAAAGTTTCAAATATGTATTAGTCATCCAAAAAATGTTTTAGTACCTGTAATACATCTGTAAATGCAGCGAACCTCTTTGAATTATTGTTACCATTCACACAACATCTGGTTTTGAGAAAATATGAGACATGAATAAATGTGCATGCAGTAAGAGAGAGAAAAGTCGAAAAAATAGGGCTCTAGAGGGAGGAAATAGGTGTCCATGCGGCCGTGGCCAATAGCATTGCTGTACCTTTCAGCTTTATAATCTCCCCCCCAAATCCCCTCCACTCTCCCAGACTCATTTCTTCGCCCACTTTCTCTGCTCCTTCCAGCCTTGCTCCCCTCAGAACTCTCCCTCCCTCTCTCCCTCCCCTGATAATTCTCCACATACTTGGGTTTCTAAGTGGTGGCGGCATCTCGCCGAGGCGAGATCCTCCCCGGTTTCCACTCCTCTGCTTCCCCCAAGTCGCCTCTGCTCCCTCCTCCAATCCACTGCCGAAGAGGATCGAGGGGGGAATTGGAGCTCAACTCAGTTCCAATTCAGCCACAGCCCGAGCTCGACTGGCCCGGGCTGCAGGATTCGGCCAGGTAGCTCCGGTTCTTGCAGAATTTTGGTTTCTTATGGGCGGTGGGCTGGTGATCTGAGGTGGGATGTGGTGGAATTCTGGGTCACCTTTTCTTTCTTTGGCCCTGTTTTGCTCTGTGGGAATTTTCCGTTCTTGGGAGCCGAGGAGTGCTGTTTACGGCTTGTGGTCTGCTTGTCCAGTGCTTTTGATCTGTGAATTATGAGGAATAATATCACTTTTTCCTCTTTTTTTTACTTAAATTCTTGCTTAAACCGAAGGGCTACCACTGCTTGGAGTTAAGCTGAACAAGTTCAGTTCAGTCCTTAATTCAGTTATAGTTTGCCTCTGCTCTACTGAATTTGGAAAAGAAGTAGTTTTCATGCAGTGGTACTACTCAGGTTCTTAGTTGGTGCACAATTAATACCTGCTTATTTTAGTAACTCATATGGGTTTGTCTTGATCAGCTTCTGGTGTTATTTATGCTTCATTAAACTGTAATACACACTGATACACATGGGTGTGCTCTATGATCGAATACTTCCTTTCTTTTTGAATAATTCAAGTAGTAGTCATTTAACAATTCCAATTTTTCTTGGCATCATCCAGGTGCCCTGTTGCTGGGAGATGTATCCAGTTAAGAGCGAGAGCGACTGCGAGATGATCCATCAGGACCAGATGGATTCGCCAGTGGCCGACGACGGTAGCAGCGGGGGGTCGCCTCTCAGGGGCGGCGGGCCGCCTCTGAAGAAAGGCCCCTGGACGTCGGCGGAGGACGCCATCCTGGTGGATTACGTCAAGAAGCACGGCGAGGGGAACTGGAACGCGGTGCAGAAGAACACCGGGCTGTTCCGGTGCGGCAAGAGCTGCCGCCTCCGGTGGGCGAACCACCTCAGGCCGAACCTGAAGAAGGGGGCCTTCACCGCCGAGGAGGAGAGGCTCATCATCCAGCTCCACTCCAAGATGGGGAACAAGTGGGCTCGGATGGCTGCTCACGTAAGTGCGATGCCGTGTTGATTCCATGATTTACATACATGATATTCCATATTAGCATGCTGTTAGTGTGCTGTTCTTGAGTCTTGAAAGATTGTTCTTGCGTCACGGTTACATGGGATTAAAAATATTTGATATGTTCTTTGAATCTTTTAACGAATGCAGTTTTCAATTTAAGATGTCTTATTTATGTAGTTAGTGATTACCCTTTTTTAAGAATTCTTTATTGTTTTTATTAAGTGAACTATTTTGTTCACTTATTGGAACTGTATTAATCTTTGTTGCCCTTCGCATTACTTTACTTACTGTTATTGCTCTGAAACATGAACTTAGATTATTTTCTTGTGCAATTCAGAAAGTTGTCATTTTTTTTTGTTTTCAAAATTGGGTCTGATGATTTTCGGGAAAAAAACCCCCTTACGTAGCTACTTACTCAAGCCCTCCTGCTATCAAAATCTTAAGTTCCTAACTTGATCCACAACTCTTAAGCTGCTAGGATTAATCCTGATCAATGATACCAAGCAATGATCATTTCACTTTAAAATAATTCGTTTCTAGTTTTATCTTCTCAAATTCTTTTTTTTTTGTCAGTGTTACTCTTGTATGGACGTAGACATGGTCATATAGAATGGTACGGAACTAGGGATACTTCATATGATAATTAAAGAATAAATATTGTGTTCATCTCTACTTTTATTACTACTGAAAGCAAGTTAGCCTTACATTTAAAAGGTTGAAAATTGTTGTGTATGTGTGCCTTAAATATGCAGCCCATTTGGACTTTGACTGATAAAAGGGGTTGGCTGTCAGTCTAGCCAGATTGTGTGTTGTCTGATATCTAAGTTGCATAATGACAATTTGTTCAAAAAAAATGCATAATGACAATTGAGAAGGTGCCATAGTTGAGATCTATTTCAGTGTGCCCAAGTAGTAATGTTTTTCTTCACTAGCTTTATAGAGTAAACATATAAGGCTAACAACCCTGGATTGAATATCATGACTCACAGTATTCAATTATTTTTACATCATAATTAGTATGTACTTGCTACAATTTGTTAGGACATAAACCCTAGAACTGATCAAAGTTTCTCTCACGATGACTTGAGTGAAAAATAGGGTATTATGTATCGAAATATTTCACATAACTTTCCTGTGTACATGAGCCTCTTTAGTAATTTTTTTTATCCTGAACACTTTGCACAATTTTTTCGATGTTGTTGTTGTTAACCTTAAGCACCTCTTCTCAGTTGCCAGGGCGTACCGATAATGAAATAAAGAATTACTGGAATACTCGAATAAAGAGATGCCAGCGAGTTGGCCTAGCAATCTATCCTGCTAGTGTATGCAATCAATCTTCAAATGAAGATCAGCAGGGCTCCAGTGATTTTAATTGTGGCGAGAATCTGTCCAATGATCTTCTGAATGGAAATGGTCTTTATCTACCAGATTTTACCTGCGACAATTTCATTGCTAATTCAGAGGCTTTATCTTATTCACCACAGCTTTCAGCTGTTTCAATAAGCAACTTGCTTGGCCAGAGCTTTGCATCAAAAAACTGTAGCTTCATGGATCAAGTAAACCAATCAGGGATGTTAAAACAATCCGACAGTGTACTCCCTGGATTGAGCGATACCATCGATGGTGTGCTCTCCTCAGTGGGTCAATTCTCAAATGACTCTGAGAAGCTCAAGCAGGCTTTGGGTTTTGACTATCTCCATGAAGCCAACTTTAGCAGCAAGATTATTGCTCCCTTTGGGGGTGCACTTACTGGCAGCCATGCCTTTTTAAATGGCAACCTCTCTGCTTCTAGGCCCACAAATGGTCCTTTGAAGATGGAGCTCCCTTCACTCCAAGATACTGAATCTGATCCAAATAGCTGGCCCAAGTATACCGTGGCTCCTGCAATGCAGCCTACCGAGTTAGTTGATCCCTACCTGCAGTCTCCAACAGCAATCCTGTCAGCGAAATCCGAGTGCGTGTCACCAAGGAACAGTGGTCTTTTGGAAGAGCTGCTTCATGAATCTCGGGCACTAAGATCTGGGAAGAACCAACAGCTGTCTGTCAGAAGTTCAAGTTCCTCTGCCGGTACGCCATGTGATACTACGGTAGTTAGCCCAGAGTTTGATCTCTGTCAGGAATATTGGGAAGAACATCCCAGTTCTTTCCTGAATGAATATGCTCCTTTCAGTGGTAATTCATTCACTGAATCCACCCCTCCTGTTAGTGCTGCATCAACTGACATGTTTCGACTCTCCAAAATTTCTCCTGGTAGGTACATTTAAATTCCTCATCCTTTCTTCACGGTGATTATTTCAGTTATTTATGACGTATTCATTTGCAGCACAAAGCCCTTCACTGGGTTCTGGATTGCAGGCGATAGGGCCTAAATACGAGCCTGGGGCTGGGGACACTTCATCTCATCCTGAAAATTTCAGGCCAGATGCCTTATTCTCTGGGAATACAGCTGATCCATCCATTTTCAACAATGCCATAGCAATGCTTCTGGGCAATGACATGAATACCGAGTGCAAACCTGATCTGGGTGATGGAATTGCGTTCAATTCTTCCTCGTGGATCAACATGCCACATGCTTGCGAAATGTCGGAATTCAAATGACTTCCTTATTGATCCTCGTGATGTTGAAGGAGATTCTTGATATCGTTCCTGCCTATTGTTTTGAGGCTAATTTCAGGGAGGACCTCATTGATTGTAATGCTGCATTGCCGACAGGTCCTTGATGGCATGCAGCAGCTACCAGATGTGCGCTTCATGCAACTAGCCCTTTTGTCCAATAAAGTTCATGGAGATAAGCCGGTTATTTATTTTTGTTGTTTTGTATTAGAGAACCCTTTTTGCCATCTCTATGGCTAGGATTCTGTTGGAAAAATTCGCCATGTTTTTTTGTTTGAACAATGTAAGATCAGTTATTGCTTCTGCGGTGTCCTATCTTGTTGAACATTTACCCTTGGTAGCAATTTGTTATTTTTGCGAGTTATTTTTTTTTATGTGCGCGTTAAAATGCACTAAACGCTATACCTGTAACATTTTTAGTCTCCTAGTTCAGGGAAAGCAGCAATCTTGTGCCTCCAGTTTTGGCTTTGGAATCTGCTTGCTTTAGCTGGTGGCTGAAGGAAAAGGCGAGGGAAGACTCCGCTATGAATGATTAGGGTCGCCATATGGTTTCATAGTTGGAATCCAACTGAAGTTATCATCCATGACATGATCAGGAAGTTGCGACATTACACAATCGCAAGCGTTGTACCTAACTTCTCTGGTATTTTTTTGTGTGTTGGATTCGTCCTTGTAGTTTCATATACCAGTTTCTTTTTTTTCTCTTTACTGCACATCTTTTGGGTATTCAGAGTTGTTGAATTCTCGTACTTATTTTTTTGTAATTTTTTTTGCGAGAAGTACCTGTTCTTTCTCTTTTGACTGATGTGCTTAAGGGCATGTTTGGGACTGCTCTGCTCCCACTTTTGCAGCTCCGCTCCTAAACTACCCAGCCAAACAGGTCCAGCTCCAGAAACTCCGCTCCAAGAAAAAGGTGGAGTTGAGGGCCAACTCCACGTTTTTCCTGGAGCTCCTCAAGGGGTACTCCAGAAACCAGTGTTTTGTATCTTCTCGTGGAGTTGGAGGGTAATTACCCACCACTGCCATTACACAATTCCATACCGATTCGATTCTTTTTTCTCCTCCGCACCCACCTGCGACTCCTCTCCTCCCCACGCCCGCAGCGCCTCCTCTTCTCCGCCCCGCGCCGCCCCTCTTCTCCGCCCCCCGTCTGCGCCTCCTCTGCTCCGGCCCCCGCCCGCGCCGCTCCTCCGCCCCCACCCGCGCCGCTCCTCTCCTCCGCCCCCTCCCGCGCCGCTCCTCTCCTCCGCCCCCACCCGCGCCGCGCCGCTCCTCTCCTCCGCCCCCTCCCGCGCCGCGCCGCTCCTCTCCTCCGCCCCCCTCCCGCGCCGCGCCGCTCCTCTCGTCCGACCCTTCTGTTCTCTCGACCGAGCGGCTCCCCGCGAGTTCGTCCTTCCCCAACCCTAGCCTGCGCCGCCACTGATTCCGGCCGCGACGGCGAGCTCTGCGACGAGGTGATGGACGGAGGTGATAGATCCAGTGATCCTCTAACGGATGACCTCTTTTCTGGCCCCCCAAATCTCCTCCGTCTTGTCTTCCCCAACTACGCACGAAGCTGTTGGTGCCGCCGCCGCGACTCGAGGAAGCTCGCCGGCGCCGAGGGTCGGGCTGTCGCGGCCTCCTCAGGCGGCGCCGTCGGCCGCCCCCATCCAGCCAGGACCGTGGCTGCCCCGTGCTCCGCTCTCCAGCCGGCCGCCCCGCACCTGGTGGCCACAGGTGGCCACCCAACTGCTGGCGCCCAAGCGAAGAAGAAACGCGCACCACCAGCGAAGACGAAAGAGGAACAGGTATTGCTCCTTCCTGTATGATCTTCATGAAGCCAGGATCCTACACAATGGTCTTCAGGCATCTGTGCTTGTTTTGATGATCCACAGAGCTGTATGCTACTTTATGACCTATGATTGCTTGATTTACAGAAGGAAAGATAGAAGGTGTTATTTTGTTGCATGATAGGATATATATGAAAACTGTATGATACCTGGATGAGTGAAACTGTATGTGCAATTTTGTAAGACATTGAAAAATAAGCATTAGGGATGGTTTGTGCATTTCTCTGTATATTAGTATCTTTGTTTTACAGTCTCACACTGCTGTTAGTATCTTTGTTTTACAGTCATCATATCTCTGTATATTACTTGCCATGGGAATGCATAACTACACGTCTAGCCTACAAATCACCATCAAGTAACTGATATTTTAGTAAAAACAATATGGAAGCAATGTGGTAATGTTATGATTTGAACTCTGTATATTACTTGCCGTGTCACATAGTGCTTGCATAATTCAATAGATAATGTGTGTATCGTCTTGAATGCTTGAACATACTGTTTCAATATCGTGGTCAGGGTGATCAAATGGAATGGACCGATGCACATGTCACAATAGCTTGTGAGGTGATGGCTGAACAAGTTAGTAGAGGCAATCGCCCAAATACTCATTTGAACTCTGTAGGTTACACCGAGGTGTCAGATAGGTTTTTACAGCTGACCGGTATCTTATTATCAAAGACTCAAATAAAGAACAAGTGGGATACATTAAAGGTTGATTGGTCCATTTGGCTAAAGTTGAAGAGGAGGCAAATAGGTACTGATTGGAACAATGCGACAAAAACAATTGACATGGAGAATGAGTGGTGGAAGAAGGCAAGAAATGTGAGTGTTGTCAAACTGTAATAATTATGTACCGATGAACTGATATATGTACTGATGTATGTGTTTTTATTTTTACAGGATATTCCAGAGTGTGGCAAGATTAGGAAAAAGCCTCTCCAAAATGAGGATTTGCTTAGGGAAATGTTTAGAAATATTACAAATGAGGAAGCAGATCATTGGAACCCTATGAGTGACAATCCTATTATCCCTAGTACTCAAGAGCAACCTTTTGATGTAGACAGTGAATATGGAGGTGGAGAGAATAATGCCCATGGAGACCCATTTGATGCCAACAATTTGGGGGATGAGGAGGTCCAGGAGGTCACTCCAAGCGCGCTTCCAAATAAAAAACCTCGTGTTGCTGCTGTTGATAGGAAAAAGGCAAAGTCAAGCACATCACTTCTTATTCATGAAGCAATTTCGAAGATATCTGATTGTTCAAGTTCCTTTATAGCAAAGAAGCAAGAAGGGGTCACAATCAGGGAAGTAATGGAGCATGTTCTAGACTGTGGTGCGGAGTATGGCTCAGATGAGCATGATATTGCCACCCAGCTGTTTGTGAAGAAGGATTTTAGGGAAATGTTCATGACCCTTCCTACTAGAGAAATTAGGTTCAATTGGTTTAGGAAGAAGCACAATGACAAATATGAAAGCTAGAATTTTTTTATTAGGTTCAATTGGCAACCTGTATGCAATTTGAACCTGTATGCTATTTGAACAATTATTTGGCAACCTGTATGCTATTTGAACCATTAATTGGATCTATGTATTGCTATTTGAACCATGATTTGTCTCTAATTGGCAACCTGTATGGCCATTTTTTTGTCTCTGTATTGCTATTTGAACCATGATTTGTCTCTAATTGGCAACCTGTATGGCCATTTTTGTCTCTGTGTGCAGAGTGACGAAACTGGTAGTGACCAAAGCGACTCTGACAATGAGAGCATGGCATTTTGGAATCTTGCAATGGGTGGTGCTAAACTTGCTGCAGCTTATGTTGAATTATACTTTGACAAAAATCCACCTAGGACATCAAATCTTAGTGGTATGGGGTGGTTGCTAGAGACATTGAACACACCGGGTGAGTGTCATTCGTAGCTTCGGATGAGCACAGAGATGTTCTACGACCTTCATGATTTATTGGTTGGAAGGTATGGTCTGAAACCATCCCTACATATGAACACTCATGAGATGTTGGCAATGTTCTTATTTACATGTGCTGGAAATGAATCTAATAAAAAAGTACAAAACCGGTTCAACCACTCGGGTGAAACTGTTCATAGGAAATTTGATGAGGTCCTCAATGCTTTGATGGAAATGGCTAAAGATTTTATTAGACCAAAGAACCCCAACTTCCGAACTATTCATAGGAGGATAAGAGATGACCGTAGAGCATATCCAAATTTCAAAGATTGCATCGGTGCTCTAGATGGCACTCATATTCGAGTTTCCTTACCACCTGATGATCAAGTAAGATATATTGGAAAGTCTGGTATATCTACTCAAAATGTTCTAGCAGTTTGTGACTTTGATATGAGGTTCACTTATGTGTCGGCGGGACAACCGGGATCTATGTATGATACTAGTGTCCTGTACAATGCAATAAGAGTGGACGAAAGCTTTTTTCCACACCCTCCAAAAGGTATTACGAATATGAACATGCACTTTATTTTTTGTTCAAATGCTTACAAATGTGATCTGATAATTTTTTTGCTCCGAAATTATAGGCAAATATTATGTTGTCGATGCGGGATATCCTAATCGTCCAGAGTACCTCTGTCCTTATAAAGGTGAGAGGTATCATATGCCGAAGTGGCATTTAGGCAACCAAACACACCCTAAGCCGCTGAGCCGCCCCGTAAAAAACTGCGATGTAGATAGCGCTGGGCCACCTGTTCTCCGGAGCATCTGGACGTGGACAGGCCCGCTTGGATCAGTGGCACCGCAAAAAAAAAAAAAAAACGCCGCATTAGAACACACTCTAAGCCACACTCGCGACTCGCGAGCGGCCGCAAGAACCCTAGCTGCCTGGCATGGCGGCCGTCGCTTCCTCCTCCACTGCCCGATTGTCGCTACCATCCCTCTACCAACGCAAACTAGCCGGCGCCTCCTCCTCCGTCGCTCTCGCCGACGCATTCGAGAGCTTCTTTGTGGGGTGCCCACGATGAGGACTACTTGTAAGAATGCAATACAATCCTCCTTCTCTTTTTGTTCCCATGCGAATGCGTGCGTGCGCGCACGGCCAATCTGGATGCCATTGAGATCCCCCTTGTTGTATTTGTGCGCTGTCGAATGCAGCTGCTAGGTGGCTAGGGCTCACGGGATCACACACTCTATCTCCTATTGTGGATCTGACTGGCTAGAGTTTCGATTCGAATTGATTCGCCTGTGCTGTGCTGTTGTAAATCAAATTGGGCAATTCCTTATTATTATTTAGGGGTTTTATAACATGTATAACATCACTAAGAGTAGTTCTTGCTGATTTCAGTAACATTGTCCACTGTTTTAAGAGTAGTTCATTGTTCATAGTTAGTTGTTCTAATAACAACATTATTCTTACTTATTACCAATTGTTCTCTGACTTGTCTACTCGATGTTGATGAATTTCAGTTGTCAATGTGTTGCGTTATCCATTTGTGGATGCTTGATGGAGTACTGTAGAAGATAGCAGCAAGGTCACCTGACAAATGGATAACACTAGTGCTTTAGACATCCTACAGAAGTGAAGTGAAACTAGTAGTAGTACTTACTGAAAATACCTTTACTGATGCACCGCTGTGTGAAAAATGTCAATGGGCAACTGATTCTTCTAGTGTTAAATGATTTTTGATAAGAGAATGTTGTCTGAAAATTAAGCTCCCTTTGTAGTATGTTAACTTTTGAAAGCATCTAGGCCCTTAAAATTAGTTTTGGTAATCAATGAATTTATGTGAATATGAGACTAACATGTTTATTAAGTAGTTAAAAAGCTTAGTCCCTAAAATAATGATGAGACACATGCTAAGGATCAACATGAAGATTAAAGTGGCTCAAAGCAAAGGTATATGTAGACTATCATCCATTTTATTTTTATCGGTCTTAGGAAAAAGGTTGGAAGACCAGATTATAGAATAAATGTCGTACTATTAAAGGGGTCATAGCGAGTAGCTTGATAGCATATTCTTATGCCATTTGGATTAATTTAGGATTATGCATTCATTGAAAACCAAAATTGATAGCCAAATATGTGCACTGTCTGGAAAAACAGAAGTAACAGAGATTCAACGGCGGAACTACTATAGAACGGTAGTATCGTAACCTCAAACGGTACTTCCGGCACTCGGAAGCTCCGAAAAATCGAGCGGAGCCTTTTTCCAGATAGCACCTTCGGAATCAATCGGTGCTCTGTTCGGACAACCGAAAGTACCGGCATGCAAACCGTGGTACTTTCACTTCTCGGAAGCTCCATCAAAACCGAGTGAAACCTTTTTTCCAGAGTGTACCCTCAGGATGATTTTGTGTCTGCAGCAAACGGAAGTACCGGAGTTTCAACGACAGAACTACTATAGAGCGGCAGTACCGTAGCCTTAAATGGTACTTCCGAAGCACGGAAGCTCTGAATAATCCAAGCGGAACCTTTTTCCGGAGAGCGTCAACTCTCGGCCTCAGATCAAACGGAAGTACCGCCCCGATATCTCGGAATTTCCGGTGAACGAAACTACCAGATTTATAACAGCGGTAGTTCTACGCCAACTTTCAACAGCTAGTTCAGAAGCTCTGAAATAGACGTTACTGTTGTGCCAGAACAGGTTCGGAAGTACCGTCCATTGCATGGCGGTACTTTCGCTCGTCCTGATTTTTTCAGAAAATTCTATGTAACGGCTAGTTTTGGTTGGTAAGGGTATAAATACCCATCCACCTGCCCAAGGACAGTAAGAAGAGACTCCATTAAACATTCTTGAGCATTCACTCCACACCTTTTTTTCTCATTGTGTATTCATTTGAGGTGGTTGAGCCAAATAAGTGCATTTCATCTCTAGATTGATCCTTTGACACTTGATTGTTGTCAAGCGAAGTTTGTGATCTTTTACGCTTAGTGTTTGCCGGCACCTGGATGACTTGGTGGGAGTTTATGTGGTGACTCTTCAAGAAGATTGTGAAGAAGCCCAACATCAACTTGTGAGTGGTTTGGTGTTCATCATTTTCGGAGTGAAGGAAGGACAACTACTAGTGGATTGTGGAGCTGAGACTTAATTTGTGGAGCCGGTCTAAGTCGCTTGGGCTTTTCTCAACGTGGACTAGGAGAAACCGGCAAGTTTCCGATCACCATGGTAAAAACATCGTGTGTTCATTGGTTATCACTTTGTCTCTTTTTCAGCTCTTGTATATTTAGTATATTGTGATTATTTACTTGTGCTAGAGTCTCTTGTAAAGATTTATACTTGTAGTGCCCTAAACTTACTAGAATTGTGTAGGTTTTAATTGCTTTAAATTTGTACCATATTAAAATTGTAGAAATCTTTTAGAAGGTGAAAAAATTTTAAACCTCCTATTCACACTCTCTCTAGTCGGTTATCCTTGATCCTACAACCTTCTGCTTTATATAATATTTATGTCAAGTAATATGTGAAAATGTGAAGTTTTGACAGAGAATATCATGTGACTGAATGTCAAATGGTATCGACAGATATGTTGTCTGATATTTATGTTTTGACAGAGAATATCATCTGCGGAAGTACAAATCTTAATTACAGTAGTGCTTCCAATAAATAGACAAGTCTTAGCTGCAATATTTATTGTTTCAGGTTCCAAATCCGCTTATAAAACTTTCAAAGAGTGTGGCTAATGCTTCTACAAATCAACAGTAACAAATACAGAAAAAAAAACTCAACCGAAGCAGCCAATGCAATGCGATGCGTAGCAGTTGCGGTGCCCACAAGCTCGGTGCGTCCGCGTGTGTTGTGGGCAGCGGCCACCGCGTTGCCCGCAAAATCAAGCAGCAGTCTATGCATGGCAGTTGCGGGCTGCCCGCTAACTGCACCACTTGCACCCGTATCATGACCTAGCCGTGTCAGTAGTCTAATCCATGAGTCATAACCTACTTGACCTTGCATATCGTACGTCTAGTACAGGCTGTACAGTAGAATCTCCTCGGATCCATCTTCCTAGGGGCATTCAACTTTTTGCCACTCTGAAGATTGGCCAATTACCTCTCTCACTTACATACGGGGCCGCCTGAGTCACTGACAACGGGCCAGGGTGGCAAATCTGTTGCCACCCTACTCATAAGAGTGGCAAATAATTAAATTATCCTCTTCCTAGCCTTAGAGCAAGTAGCTTAACGTGCTCCCAAGAGGCAACAGTTAACAAGCTACCAGTTCAAAAAAAAAAAAAAAGAGGCAACAGTTAACAAGGCCACTTTTAGCTACGCAAACGAATGAACGATGCGGCGGTACGAATTCAGAACCGGTGCCTACCACTACGTACCACTCTGAAATCAAAGCAAAGCACAGGCCACAAGAACAGAGCAATGCCTTTGCCTCCAAGCTTCAACAATGGCGGCTTATGGTACTATCCTTTCGATCTTTGTCCAGCCATTTGCAGCACTAAAAAAACATGGCTTTATTTTTTTTTCCAGTAATAAAGAAAGGGAGAAGGCCGAAAGAAGTACGCACTAATCATATGCCCGCGCGGCGACGTGCCATGGATGTGCCGGCCCAGATCGAAGATGCTCTGCCCATCACGCGATGTGCGTGCCATGAGGCACACGACCAACGCGCGCTCTGACTCCGTGTGCATGCATCTGCAACCGCGACGCACGCACGGTTCGGCGCTCTCTTCCCGCGGAGATGGAGTACAATGCCTTAGTGGCAGGGCAGGCAGTATGGCGAGCAAGATGATGCTTGCTTCGAATGATCGACCAGCCAATAGGCATGCAGGCCGGTACTAGTTTCATCCTTTTGAGGCGTATACACGCTTGGTTTGTTGTTACATACTCACACAAGTACCCGTCAGTTTCTTGAGAGAAGTAATTACTGCCTTGCAATGGCTAATGGGCTTGTAGATCTGTCAGATTTGCTAATTGTTTTTGCTAGCAGCCTAGCATGACAGTGGAGGGATCTCTGTTGTGAAGCTATGGCCTCATGTACGTTAGTTATGCGTGCATGTGGCTCAAGGCATCTCCAATGTTTATAGCCAGGGGGGGCGCTAGTGGTGTCCTATTGGTGTCCAAATAGGCCGTATTTAACTGGCCAGTCCATGGCCTGTTACTATAGGCACGGTTTATGACATGGTACGACTGCTCACGGGCCGGGCCGTCAAAGCACGAAGGCTTGAGCCGCCGCCTCGATCCACCATGCCGGCATGGCACGACACGGCTCATCAACCATGCGTAGCCCGTGGGCATGGCCCATTTGGCATAAAAGTCGACCATTGGGTACGGACACGACACAATAGGCATGACCCATTTGGCCCGTTTAGCCTATTAGCATGACAACGGTTGATTTTTTGAAAAATATAGCCATTTTGAGACCGTTGTGAGTTTAAAAATTCAAAAAAAAATCTTTTTTCTATAAATAGCCATCATACCCCCGTCATCAACCCACACTCAAACTAGCATTCTCCTCTCCTCTCTCTCTCTTGAGATTAACTCAGGCTAAATGGGTTTGATTCGAGTTGGACCTGATTTGAAACTGGTTAGGTCCTGATCGGCTCAGTTGTAGGATCAAAGATAACTAATTAGAGGGGTGAATAAGAGGTTTTAAAATTCTTTTGGCTAAGACACAAATAATGGTTACAAGCATGAGAAGGAAATTGGTTTTGCACAAATTAAAACTTAAATAATCTAAGTATCACTAAGTGCACCAACAATCTAGATCTAAGCAAGTTATAATTCTAAGTCCACATGTAAGGAAGTAATTGTTAGGAATATAAATGCGAAAAGCAAGGAGCAAGAAAGTAAAATGCAAGACGAGCACAAGAGAATTTTTTATGTGATCTTGAAGACTTGTCGATCTCCCCTAATCCATGCTGAGAGAGCTTAACTGAATCAAGCTAGCTTCATGCACAAATGAGCCTTTGTTCAACCACTAGAGCTAGCTCTTTCCTGCTTCGGGTAGGTGAGCTCCAACCTTCCTAACTCAACTGAGCCTCTTCACAATCTTCTTGAAGAGATCATCAATTCTTACACATCCAAGCCGTCTAGGAGTCAACAACCTCCAAGAGTAACAAGTTGATGATGCCTGTTTGATGGTCCTCAAGTGCCACAAAGCTCAATCAATAGATACAATGCACTTGAATACTCTCAACAACCTCAAATAATGAACTAAATGAGAAGAGGTACTTATAGCCTCCAACCCCCAGCATATCCGTTGGGGATGAAATCCCCAAAAAATCAGCAGGTGCGGTAGTGCCACCATGTATGAGATGGTAATATCAGACCCTAGAGCTCCTGTAGTACCGCCCACATGCAAATTGGTCAAATCAGCTAAAAATGGCAGTACTACATTTCACATTGCGGTAGTACTGTGCTTATGAGAGGAGAAAAATGCCCAAAAAGTGGCTCTCTGAAAAATTGCAACCGACAACAAACATGCGGTCATATCACAGGTGCGGTTATACTGAATAATACTTGTGGTCGTACGGCTGTGATAGGATCGGTGAAAAACAATGTGCTAGTACCGCTCAAGGAAATCAGGTGGGCGCTAAAAACAAGCTCTTTGTGAAAAAGCTACCGCCAACCAAAGATCGGTAGTATTGGCTGTAAAAAATTATAGCAAAGGATCATGTCTAGCCTGACAGACACCTCACAATTAAGTACAAATTACAATGGCATTAGGGCAAAAATGTGAAACCATAGGGCACCCACATGGCATGGCGGTCATTCGAGCGATGTGGATGTGGCTGGTTGTCGCAATAGTGGCAGGCGCAATTGCAGCTCGAGTGGCACAATAGTAATACAGGTAGTAGTTGCTGCCGAGGTGCACCACCTCCTTGTTGTTCCTCTCCTTGATTCTTTGCCTGTAGAGCTCATCGTTGTTGGTTCTCTCAGTGTGGAGCTCCTCCTGTAACTCTTCTCGGCGGATATATAGTTTGTTAATGTAAACTAGGTGTGGGTATTGGATACAATAGATCTACCCACTAGGTAAACTTGTAATCCACCATATGCAAGCAAGACGAGGTAAATACAAGCATTCCATGCGTGCAAGTATAGTTAGGTAACAAATCACTTACCATAAACAGAGGGCAGTGAAAGAATCGACGTCTTGGGTGCGTGTTGTCGTCATAAACCAACAGCACTGCGTCTAGGTTGTGCTTGTATTGTGGCTAAGGCTTGGGATGTATGGATAGTCATGGAGGGGATTTCTAGGAAGTGTACGACTCCTTGGTTTTGAGCGGTAGGTAGGGGCTTGGGGGTCAGGGTCCAAGGGACTGTAGATGCTCGTGTCTTCAAGGTAAGGGTCACAACGTTGAAACACAGCCTATGCCCATCGTCCCCTCCTACGCCTTGAGCTTCCAACCCTATCCGCTATGCTTCAGTTACCATAGTGCAATTCCCTGCAAAATAGAAAAGAATGTGTGAGCGTCTGTACAAAATATAAATTAAAAGCATGTGTTAGTGTCCATACAAAATTTACATTAAAAGTTATGGAAAAGAATGTGGTAACGTTATGACTAAACTTATTTTAAAACACACAAAATTTGCATTGCAGAACATTATTTCGTTAAAAGTTACATTGCAGGAAATATCAATCTTACAAATAATAAACGAGTACATAGATGTAGATGTTACAAGTCGCCACATCTACAGGGCAGCTGACGAAGTGGGCCTATTCGGGCAATTACTCATGGAGAGCCCAACTGTTTTGCATAACTTGCACTTCCGTGGTCTTGCCCATCGACCACGTTGACTGTCATTCATATCATTGCGGATGCAGTGAGACTGACATCTTTCGCACTCGGGCTACTTCAGTCCATCATTTGGCACCCACTTCACCTCCTCGACCAAAGGTCCTTGTAATGCATATCCACCCCATAGGAGTTGAACTCAATGCTTCAAGTCCTACACAAATGATAGATGTCGTAGTACTCTGAAACGTACTACACAGAGGACTGATGTCACACAGCACACAAAGCTTGTGAAGGAGCATCGACTTGTTGCACATGCAGATCGCTACTTTGCCGATAGTGCATGCATACTTGCAATCACCTTTGGCGTGGTCTATGACATACTTCTCTCTCAAACGGATCTCGAAGTTCTTTCTCACCTCATCCATGATCCGAGCAACGTGTGGATGAGCATTCCCTATTTTCTACTCCATGCACACCTGCATTACTTCTAAGAGTTATTTCCCTTTATCCAAGTTCTTCTTCGCAATCATAGCTCTGTTAACAAAGTAACCGACAGTGTGGTTCCAACAATCATCCACAATTGCAATGATTAGGAGGGAACACACACCCTTCAGCATTTGTACATCTTGGACATGTTGGTCATCATAATCCCGTATCTCGCACCATTGGAGTCATGAAGCAGGGGCCATTTCTTTAGGTCAGGGGTATGTAAGTTTATTCATTGCGTGAACTCAACCATTGCTGTGGGAACAGCCTAAGCTGTGACCGGTTCCGCTCCATGTGACTCTCTCACATGCCTAGAGGTCTCCTCGTCAAGCTCCTGCCATCTTGCGCTAAACTCGTGCCTCTGGTTCTGCATGCAGAACTTTTGAACTTATTCATCAACTCCTTGTTACAGAAACAGGTGTGAAAGTTCACCACCAGATGTCTTATGCACCAACAGGTCCTCATGTAGTTCCACTAGAAGTGTGGTTGAGTCTCTTGTTGTATGGTGTTCAACACCGATAGCAGCTCGGCATTGCGGTCCATGATAAGACAGACGTTGGGCCGATCTTCAACTACTGCTTGCTTCACATTGGCTAAAAATCATAGCCAACTATCAGTGTTCTCATTCTTCATAATTTCATAGTCCACAGGGAATAGCTGGTCATTTGCTTTAGTGATCACCACCGACAACGCTGTGCCCTTGTACTTGCCAGAGAGAAATATGTCGTCCATCGTGAGCACTGAATGACAATACTTGAATCCCTCGATTACCTGTTGAAATGCCCATAACACTCTATTAAGGATGAAACAATTGAACCCCTTCAAAGGGTGCATCCTCTCTATCTTATTTATATATGTCCTAAGATTAGCTCTGGCAATTAGATGTAGCATTCTTGGTACGAAGTTGTAAGCCTCCTCATGTGTGCCATACATTCCATGTATGACCTTCCTCTTCGCCAACCACACCTTACTATAGCTCACCAGGAAACCAACCAAGTTCACGGCATCGGCCATCAACAGCTTCGATGAATCTATGACGTCTACAACTATGAGGTAACTAGTAGTGTGCCTGTGCTAACGCTACGGTAAAATACAAAACAAGATAAAAGTTGTAAAAAATAAAACGAACAAGCAAGTCGTAGCTCGCGGTCATAAAAGCACTGTTGCAGCCAGGATTCATGGACATAAAAGAGACATGGTCATGTAATGGTCATTTACGACCACGTAGTCGAAGTTACGACCACATGAACGAACTCATGACCACATCACCCTTTTTACGACCATGCGGTCGGAAACTCGATCACGTCTAAATCTCGTGGTCATAGCTCGCTACGACCACACATGAAGTCTTTTCGACCACGCTCACTCTCTCACAACATGGTCATAACCCTTTACGACTACTCAAACCTTGGTCGAAGTGCCCACCGACTGCTCAAACCGTGGTCGAAGCACCTTTCGACTACATTCAGTTACTCACAACATGGTCGTAACCCCTTACGACCACATCTGCGAGTACTTGGCTGTACTCGTAGTTGTTTACGACCGCTCAGAACCATTTACGACCACTCTGTGCCATTTACGACCGCTTCATAGTCGTTTACGACCACTCTGTGTCGTTTACGACCATCCAAACCGTTTACAACCGCTCACCGCTGAGCTACGACCATGCGGAACAAGGCTTAAGAATTCTAAAATCAAGATCTAACCAATGGAACCAAAATCATGAATTTTAGAGTTCATTTAAATTTTTCTATAAGAGTTTGCTTATTTTTATCCGAATTTTCGTGCACGTTAAAAATAGCGTACAAGGCTTAAGAATCCTAATGGCTTAAGAACCCATCTGTTTGCATTCTCTCAGTGATCTTATCTATAATTGGCCAAGATGCCACTTTAATATCCGCCCATTTATCTCGGTACAATTGTGTATGCTCTGCTGCAAGTTTTATTACTCTTTCCAGTCCTCTTAACTGTTGTGACCGAAATACCAAGATTTAGAAAGGAATATTAAAATTAAAATACAATATGAAACTATATATTAATCATTAAGCCCTACCGTAGTTTTGAGATCTCGACGGTCCGATAGTTCTCGTTCGAAAGAATCCAAGACATGTATGTCACATTTTTTAGCATTCACAACCGCTAGGTACCAGTGAAACTTCTCAATATTAATTGGAAGGAACACCTGCACTAACAGAGTTTTATCTCAAATTTTTCTTCTATCTTTAAATTAACAAAATTAACATCTGCATGATATTATATATATAATAATTATGGCATCGACAAGTTTACCATATCAGCGTGTAAATACTTTTCGACCCTTGTATCGTTTTAGAGATATTTTATCCGGATATCCGGCAATCACAATCCGGATTGTGATTACAAGGTCCATGATATCAATAAGCCAAACTGCATGCAGAAATTCAGCGCTATTATTTGCGATAAGTTCTGGTTCTTATAAAACTGAAAGGATAAAACTGAAAGGAGGTAACTCCAAAAAAACAGAGAATGTTAAAAAATATCAAGTGGTATAAAGAGACAATCTTTTGGTATCGCAGGGAAAATGAAACTTGTGATGAAGAATGTGTTATTCAGTAGAAGTTCGATACATGGTGAATCGATGTTACACAACATAAGGAAATGAAAAAAACTCGACACTTATAACAATACCCAAGTCAATTTGAACAGTCTTTAAATGAATAGGCCTACAAAGAATAATTGGGAACCATTCCTGTTGTCAGCATTTTTTAAAAAAATCTGAAATTTTGCCAGGAACATATAAAATGATATGGAATAAGAAATAATTGGGGAATATTTTGCCAATAGAAACAACGAGTAGTATCTTGATTTGGTATATTGGAACCACTTGGGTGTACCTATTTCCATTAAGACATGTTTCGAAACAAATGCACAGTATGATCTACAGGATCAGGATAAGATTCTGAACTAATGTACAAAATGTCTCATTGTGCCTTGCAACATAAAAGGCTTGAATTCAATGTATTTTCAAAAGCTTCCGAAACAGCAGTACTTTGAAGCTCAAGCCCCATTGGAGAATATCTATGGCTAAGCATTTAAGCAATATGTAGGTCCATTTCAAAGTGAAATATGTATACAGATCATTTCGAATATTACAACCACTCTCACAAAAAAACATATATTACAACCATATAATATGTAAGGACATACAAGGACGCCATGGTGATCAGTGGTGTTGAAAAAAAATAAGGTGCTAAGTGAATTGTTGTGCACTAAATAAGTTTAAGTAAATCCATGACCAAACATTTTTCTGCTCTATGTAAGGACATACAAGGACGCCATGGTGATCAGTTTAGTGTGCTCGTGCTAACGCTACTCATACAACAGGATCACCAAATGCCCGTGCATTGCAACGGAAAACAAAGCTCTAGGTAAAAAAAATATTCAGATAATATGTAGGACTTTCCAAGCAACCACTAACCAGTACAAACCACATCATCTGCAATCAGTAAGTTATATGTGTAATCATGCTGGGGTTGCTTAGTGATGGCAGATACTCAGACTGCATGGCTGTGTTCGCAAATGAAGAGCTCTGCTGCATATTCATGTTCATCCATTGAACCAAGCTCAGATCAGGCATTATGGCGTTCTGCGTCTGATGGTCCTTTATGCATATCTCCTCACTGAGCCAAGGCATAGCCGTCTTTAAGAGATTCTCCATTTCCGAGGACTCGTCATCTGTAAGCACACAATTGGGATCAACTATTAAGCATGCATACAACCAGGTCAATAAAGCACTTCATACATCAGAGCTCGCAAACTTCTGTTGCATCTTAAATTCAGATTAGAGTTCCACATGTCCATAATCAGCTCAGTTATTAGATGGAGAAGATTATCCAGAGAGCAATTTTGGCTCCCATGTAATAATGGTTTATCTAGCTATATTGCACCTTCATAAATAGTTGTTGCTACACGGATGTCTGATGAAAAGTAGTATGGTAGATTCTCTAAAGCCCAAATATCATTTATTCTGAGGAACTCAAAACTCTGAGCTATTTATCTCTAAAGATCAAAGAGAAGTATGGTATTGATATTATATATTTCTCCTTACAAATACTGTTCATAAATAAGTATGCTGTCCCAGATCAGCAACTGTGTTCAAGGGTGAATTAACATATACAGAAGAGATAAGGTTGATGTAACCATCAAGTCTACCTAATTGTCTGGACGCTTTGCACCAAAAAACGGTGGAGGGCAAATGAAAAATGGGGCAGCGACCGGTTCAATCTCCCAAATTGAAACCCTATTCCGCCTTTCACCTGCTGCAGACTCATCCCAGCCAACCTGTTTGAACAACACCAAATCTTTATATCAGCATCAGAAAGGGGAAAACGACGTAGAAGGTGCTACAGATTAGAGAACCAATTTACTGCAATTTAGTAAAATTAGAGAACCTGTGATGATTTAGTAAAATTAACAGCAATTTAGATAGCAATTCACTGTTGTGCATCAGAATAGCATGTAAGGTGGCTAACTGATATAGTTCTGATCGCCTGTATATTTCACTGAAATCAATGCCAAGCAAATCCTCCTGGGCAGTAGAGGTCACTTCCAACATCCATGTTGCTGGGTTATATCCATCTTTTATCTTACTAATGCCTTCAATTCCCTGAACAAATCAACAAAAGGATTTCCTTTTGATGTGATTTAGCTGGTTATAAGTGTTACAACCTGCAGTACTAACAGTTTATTTTACTTTTTTTCTTACCTCAAAGTACTCAATTAGTTTTGAGGAATTATGGCCCAGCGGACCAATGTATATCTCTTCTCCTCCTCTCTTCATTAGGAAAAGCTGTAATTTATACATAGATGACAAAAAATAGTCAATATATGACTTACTCTAGTAAAGCTAAGGATAATTACACAAATAGAGCATCAAGAACTATCCACCTCATCAAATGCTTCAAATATGTCAATACTTGGCTGGTGAATGGTGCAAACAACAGTCCTACCAGTGTTAACAGTGTTCCTTACTGCCCTCATGGCCTCATCACAATTGCAGCTGCCCGAGCATAAATGGGTGGCGACAGTTGACATGCATCCATGCAATCCTATCAAACTGAAAAGGAAAAATTACGTGACCCGAACATCGAGTTCCATAGGAGGCCCGGTGGGTTTTATTGACAGCTCATAGGCAAAATAACTTCTGCATATTGATTAAGTCACATGGTAATTTTCTGTATTAATTTGTCATCATCATTAAAAAAATAGAATACTTGGTGTCTCGTGATCCCCATGATCGATACAAACTGGAACATGCGTGTATAAAGCTCGAAAGGACCCGCTGCAAAATAACAGCCCATCAAGTGCAAATACAGATATGTTCTGAATAGAAAACCCACAACAAAGAGCAGAGGCCTGCCACCAGAACTGCGGTAATTTTGCACATGGACATGAAGCATTACAAGAATAAAGTCAAAACCATCTTCCCTTGGCAATTTGGCCCAAAAGAAGCGGCATAATTTACCTGTTACCGCTTGACCCATTGGAAGCTCTTTGTTGCTTTTGCCTTTCCAGGCTTCTTCCTTTCAACCACACGTGAATCTCTTGTTAAGTATCCAGCTGTTTGGTGCAAATATGAATACATCAGCAACTTTTGAAAGACCATATACAATGAAAAATGATAGCAAGGCAACAACATTAGCTGGAATCTGCTTCTAATTTGAATGGTTGCTACAAAAGGGGAAATTTTTTATGTTTAAACAGCTTGCAACACTCAGTGTCAATCATCTTGAGGGTCATCGGGAGGCGAGTGTAAAAACGAATTGTGGTCGAAGTCATCTGCTTTTACCTGCTTTGAGATATGGACACAGTCCTGGCTCCCAATTCTGCAAGGCCCTGCTGATCCCTAGGCGGATAGCCCCGACTTGTCCCTAGACGTTATCGGTCGAATGTGGTTGGATCGAGCTCGTATGCGGTCGGCTTGCAAACAAATGGAAGAGGACCCTGATATGCAGGCCTAATATTATGATACTTCTAGATTGAGCAAGGACATGAAAAAAACATGAGAACAAAAAGAATCTTAATTTCAAGCTATTGGTGTAACTCTGACATAGGATGAACCGATGAAGTGCCGATTTAGCCATATTCATTAAATCAAAGGAACCTAGTAATGCAGTTTAAAATGTCCATGTACATAACTACCAATAAACTGTGCAAGGAACATGAAGCTATTTTGTTTGTTTCATTTCATATTTTGTCCATGTACATAACTACAAATATACACACCTCGTATCTTTGGATCTGGTATTCTTCGAAAGTCGTAACATACTGCGAATACGTGTTTGTCAGCCCCGCAAGAACAACATGAATATTGTTATTAAATTCACCATTGCTGCCACTTGTAAGCACATTTTTGACAGCATCACGCAGCCGCCTGCCAGCCATTGTTGTGAATTTTGTAGCAAAACAGGGCATGACATGATTATGGGATGTCATAACACATGTTAACAGATTAAGACATCGCATGCACTTCTAGCTTGGCAGATATCCAAGGAGTGAAGAATTGGGACTATACCTTCAGGAACACACAAGATAACCAGCTGGCCAATTCTTATCATCTGAATGGGAAGTATTGCAGGCTGCACAAGACTACACAAGTCAATACAAACAAAAAAGGTGTAAATTTAGTAAGTTGGTTTCTAGTTAGAGATCTTGGTTCATTTCTAGATAGAGATCTTGGTTCGGATTTGACATATCATGGAGCTTACTCACGTCAGGTACTCAGGTGGCCTATGGTTCACAAGTGACAACCCATTTGATCCCATCAACTCTACCACAAAAAATTGTGTTGACTGTAAATGTGTTGATATTGGCTATGATTTAAGCTCAGAAACTAAGCAACTCTAGTGGAAAAGTTCAAATTAGTTAGACATAAAAGTAAGGAATGTGCCATTCACCAATATTACAGAGAAGTATATGTTATATCTGCCTATGCAGTCCTGATTTGATGCAGAGATACATGCTCATCATTAATGGTGACCTTGGTGCCAACTATCAAGTGAAATAAGACATTTCCAGAGAAAAATACTTATAAGCATGTATATGATTATTGAAAAATGAAGTCATACCGCCCAATCATATGGTTCCTTCATTTCACCAGTGTCTAGCAATATTGGTTTTGGAGCTTGACACTCAACTTGCTCCTTCCCTGGTGGCTTTAATAAGTTCCTTACTAATTTCCAGAAAGGGTTTCCCTGATAAGAAGTGGTGGCAACCAGTTAGTACGTTATCTCAAATTGTGAAGCAAGTTTTTCATTGATATACTCAACCTTGACATCTCCTTGTTTGAAATCAAAAGCTCCAGGGCCATCTGTGGTTCCAGCAGCAGGTTTTAATAACTCTGATGCAGTGACCCTACCTCATATTTCAGCAAAGCTGAAATGGAAAGCATAAGAATCATATTATGCAACAAACAACATCCACAGCCACATATATTCTCCAAAATTTACACAAGGGCATGCTGCGTCAGTTGCTCAGCAGTCATCTGAAAACAGCCACTTTGACAAAATTACTTCATGAGAAGCAATTGCTGGATCGTTTTGCCAAATGCTAACATGTTTGGATTTTGAAGCAATAAAGTATGCACAGAGGAATGCGGCTAAGCTCCCTATCCACATAACTCATGTTTAGACTCTGTAATTCCCCTATCCAGCACCACTACACCACCAGTCCACCACAAACACAGAAACACTCACAGCCTTAGCACCAAAAGTACACAAATTTCTCCAAAATTTGCACATTCAGCCTATCTAACCCCCTAATTAATCCACTCCAAAATGGTACGCTTCGTCCCTCGCACCAAACCAAAATCCAACTATGCAAGTCCACAAATCACATAAATACCGAACCTTTCCTACCAATACCAAACAAAGGGCAAGCTTCCCCCGCGTCTCTCACCTCGAATCTATGCCGTCGGCGGAAGGCGGCGCCTTGTGGTCGCTGGCTCCGGCGGCGCCCGCGCCCTCGCCAGCGATCTGGTTCCGCCGAAGCCACTGCTGATGCTGCTGGTAGTTGTGGTGCTGCGAGGGTTGCTGCTGCCTCTGCACGTACTGCTGATGGTGCGCTTGCGCATGCGGCGGCGTCGGCTGCTGCTAGTGATGCTGCTGATGCGGTGGCGGGCCACGACCGTAGTAGTAAGGGTTCCCGCCGCGACCGTTTCTGATGTCGGGAGGGTACCGCGCCCGCAGATCCATCGCTCCGAGGAGCGCTCAAATCTTATCCGAAATCGAACAGAGTGTTGCACAGAACGAAGAGAGCTCGTGCTGGTGGACAGATCCGGCCGGATGCTAGGATTTTAAGGGAGGAGGCGGGCGGAGCAGAGGAGCGGGGGAGGAGGCGGCGGCGGAGCGGAGAAGTGGGGGGAGGAGGAGGCGGCAGCGGTGCGGAGAAGTGGGGGGAAGAGGAGGTGGCGGCGGCGTGAGGTGGGGAGGAGTAGGCGAGGGCAGAGCGGCGGATGAGGGAGGAAAGGAGGCGAGGGCGGAGGAGGGAGGGGAGGAGGCGGCACGGAGAACGGGGGGAGGAGCGGAGGCGCGGGTGGAGGAGGGAGGGGAGGAGGCGGCGCAGAGAACGGGGGGAGGAGCGGAGATCGTGGGGAGATGGGGTAGAAGGTGGGAGGAGGAGGCCCACACGTAGCGCGGGGTGGGATCTGGGTTCAATGATGTGCATGATCCGAATGATTTTAGCCTTAGGATCTTCAATGAGTAAGAGAAGAAGGCTTGAGAAGAGATCCAGACCATTCATTTGTATGAAGTTGGATTACTTTGGTACATAAATCTGGGTGGACTTAGATTAGGCATGACTGTGGGTGGTTGAGGGGGGTGGATTTAGCAAAGAAAATTTTGGTGTATTATAGAGTAGGGTAGATTGATCAGGCTAGTGATGAGTGATGAGGTCACATTCTGGTGCCTGTGTACCGGCTTCGCAAGTTCACAGGTGTGACCCTTCACCGTCGTTATCCAGAAGTTCATTGCACTGCCTTTAAATCTCTACGTACGAACCTTCTCAGGACAAGAACCATCCACACATTTCACCACATATGTGTCAAGGTTCGACCTGTAAACCCAATATGTGTGGCTTACATAGACAGCATAGCTTACAATGGCTTCCTAGTTCCTACGCCGCACTCTTGTTGTGGAAATGTTGCCCATCCACCAGAGTATCTTCGTCGAAAGAATATTCTGACCTATCTTCATATGGTAGAACTAGGGAGCCTAACGCAACAACAACCAATCTTGAGGAGATGTATTCAACATCCGTGCACACAATGATGCCAGATGCACCGCCCCTACCAGTGCCTGCACCAACCTTGTCTCCACTGCTGCTGTGTCAGCATCCTCTTTCTCATCATAATGGCTTCCATTCGACAAGCCATAAAAGTATTCATGGTAATCAATACGTGTTGCCCACCATCAAGCTGTACCTTCAGTTGGCTCGAAGTTAATGAGCCAATCTTGGCAACCTTCCATCATTCCGACCGGTACTATCTTCTGCCGCACCACTACCTTAGGCAGCACAAAGAAATTCCACTTTGCCACCACCATCCCCACCAACATTACACTCCGCACCACCACCACCACACTTCCACGCCACCACTCACGCCGGCCTCGCGCCTACTCGATGCTTCCACCTTCTACACAAATTGCACATACACCATTGGCCTCCTATATATTGTTGCACTAGGGTTGCTTGCAATCTCCATGTACTGCCCCCAAGCGATGTTACCAACCACCTTCTTCAACTCTTAAAAACACTCCTCTGAAGGTCCAACCACTATGGCTATCACCGCCTCGATGACAAAGTTCTTCCTGGTAACCTCTCTGTTAAATGCACTCCATATACACCTACTGAGCTCTAAGAGACTCATCTCTTTCAGCCCCAAAGCCTAGATTACGATCTATTTATAGTTTTGAAGGTCCACACAAACAAATGTTTCATATCCGATCTCAGGTACCTACCGCCATTGTAGACGAAATGTATTTATTTCAAATGATGCCAAATACAACTAAATATAATACAAAATAATCATGCACATATACATAACTAAGCTACCAATTATGCCTACGATCATGTGCTAATAATACAGGTGCACACATATATGCATGTACGCAGTACACAATTGTATAATCTTAAAATTATTTTCTACATTATTTATAATGGCACCACAACAATACATATATATGTGCATACGTATACACACATTTTCTAATTTGCAAAGGCAGTGACAACAATACAAATAACAGTGTGTATTTCTTCGGCTATTTACAAAGAATCGTCATTATCACCACTAATACATCATTAACATGGCTAATTACAAAATATCGTCCACACAAATTAAATGCATACGTCAACTAGACATAGTTACCAAGCACATTCTATACAACCAAACCATTGTTGCACTAATGAAACATTAATGACATATGAAGCGCATTGCTCGAAAGTGAATAGAACGTACCTCGTCTTAATGGTTTTCATCAGATCTACATTAATTCCAACCGCGAAATCTCCTAAATCGCAGCAAAACTGCCTCAAAAAACTATTGTAAACTCTCTTCTACTATCTCTTTTTTTCTTTTCCCTCGGCTCCCTCTCGCTCAGTAGGGAAGAAACTTAACTGCGCGGCTTTAGATGAGAGTATAGAGAGGAACATGAGCCATTTTATGCACGTGGTGAGGTGTTGGCGACTAACAAGGCCATGCGGGTGCACGCAAGCGTGGGGGCAACGCCAAGCCCTATTGAAGGCTACGAGAATCACTGCCGAGCGTGTCGCGTCGCGCTTGGCTGGTCGGCCACCTGGCCACCTGTTGAGCCAGGAGAACTTGCAGCTCCGTAGGGCCCGTCAGCTCCCTCGTCTGGTGTGCTTGCTACCCCTGTAGCTGTGCCGAGCTCTGGTGTCATGTAGGTGGCAGATGTCGCCTGTCATATCTATGGAGTTCAAAACCAGAGCTATTTTTAAATAGAATTCTATAAGCCAAAATTTAAAATAAAAACTTATACTTCATTTCTAAATACGCAAACAGTTCTAATTTTTAAAGACGGGACGAGGCGCGGTTGGTTGGTTCCACGTCTCATTGTGTGCTTGCGTGCGTGGTATGATCTGATGCTTCCGTTGCGTCCGAGAACTGACCGCGAAATCGTCAGTTCGTGGTAGAGTGTGTTGAGAAACCGTCGCTGGCGACCAGTCCGAACGATTTCTCTGCTTAGAACAAGAACGAATCAATCACAGAATTACAGAGAGAATAGATTGAACACAGAGAGGTAGAGAGAACTCCTGGTCTTTTTTTATTGCTTTAGATTGCATCGGGGTACATAATGAGGGGGGTCTAGGTCCCTATTTATAGTCTACGGTGGGGTGCCCAATTAGATCAGGACTCTGGATAGAGTCCAGGTTTCCTAACACTCCCCCTTGGGCACTCACCCAACATGCTCATGCCTCGTCAAAACTCCATAAAAACCCAGTGGGAAAAATTTGGAGAAAGAGTACATGATACATGTGATGCTGCGATGCACGAATTGCCTCATTAAAAACCTCGGTCGAGAAACTTCATGGAAAACTCGTCAAGGGGAAAAGAGTACAATTCACCCAAATTCATTTAGTCTGCAAGACTTTATTTTTGGGTACTTAATCTTCATGATCAAGATTTATTAACGGGCTTGAGAGAATTCTCCCCCTGAATTCTGCACTTTTCTAAGTCTCATCATTTCAATCCCTCACACGCACCCTTCAAAGCTAGATGCGAGGAGTGACTTAGTGAACAAGTCTTAGTGTGCAGTACTCTAATCTTGTCCATCTTTGCAATTCATGAGCATAGAGGAACTTGGGGTTGATATGCTTACATAGTCCGTCTGCACTTGTGCAACGCAAGCTGCATTATCTTCATGGATAATTGTGGGGGTTTGCACAACGTTCATTCCACATGACTGCTGGATGTGGTGATCCGTTCAGCGGAACCAAGTGCACTCTCGTGCGACTTCATACAGTGCTATAATTTCTGAGTGGTTCGTCAAAGTAGCTACCAGGCTTTGCTTAGACGATTTCCATGAAATTGCAGTTCCACCACACAGAAATATATAGCCTGTTTGTGACTTAGCGGTGTGCGGGTCTGACAGATACCCAGCATCTGCATAGCCAATCAAGTTCAGATCTTGATTCTTTCTGTAAAACAATCCGAGGTCCTTGCTACCTTGGAGGTATCGGAAAATGTCCTTTATGCCCTGCCAATGCCTTTTGGTGGGCTCTGCACTGTACCTTGCTAACAGGTTCACGGCAAATGCAATGTCCGGTCTAGTGCAGTTTGCTAAATACATGAGTGCTCCCTCTGCACTCAAGTATGGGAATTTCGGTCCCAGGACTTCCTCCCCCTTTTCCCTAGGTCGGGAAGGATTTTTTTCTTGCTGTAAAGACCTACCGATCATCGGTACTTTCGAGGGAAATGCCTTCTCAAAGCCAAACCTTTCAAGCACCTTCTGGGTGTAGGTCGACTGATGTACCAAGACTTCTTCAGGGACATGCTCAAGCTGCAGGCCTAAGCAAAACCTGGTCTTACCCAAATCTTTCATTTCAAATTCTGACTCCAAGTAGGAGCTTGCTTCTTTTATGTCTTCGGCTGTCCCGATGATATTCAGATCATCTACATACACAGAGATTATACAGAATCCATTCTGGGATCGCCGTATAAATACACAAGGACAGTCTTCATTGTTTGTGTAGCCTTTCTTGCCGAGAAAGTCGTTCAAGCGATTATACCACATTCTTCCAGATTGTTTCAGTCCATACAGTGACTTTCTGAGTTTCACACTGTACAGATTTCTATTTGCTCTGTCTTGGTTCGGGAGAGGGATTCCTTCAGGGACTCTCATATAAATCTCCAAATCCAAGTTACCGTAAAGGTATGCAGTCACAACATCCATCAATTTCATTTCCAAATTCAAGTTCACTGCCATTGAGATCAAGTATCTAAAGGTAATTCCACTCATGACTGGGGAGTAGGTTTCTTCATAATCAACTTCAGGATGTTGAGTGAAACCTTGGGCTACTAGCCTTGCTTTGTATCTCACTACTTCATTTCTTTCATTTCTCTTTCGAACAAATACCCACTTGTGCCCTACGGGGTGCACATGGGGAGGTGTGCGGCATACGGGCCCAAACACCTCTATTTTATTCAGAGATAGCAATTCAGTTGCTAATGCCTTCTTCCAATCTTCCAATCTGATCTTTTCTTACATTCAACGAGCGATGCAGGCTCGGGATCAAGATCGATGATTGTGGCAATATTCTTTGCGAAGTAGTTATCGATATTAGCTGTTGTCCTATTCAGGGACTCTCCCGTGTGCACATAATTTATAGCTATTTCTTCATGAGTTGCTTCTTCTGAAGCTTCACCTTGCGCATCGCTTCTTTCAATTGCGGTGGCAAGTCCCTTTAGTTTTTCGGCTCCGATGTGTGCGCACACATCCATGCCGATGGGGAGATTCGGATCCGGTATGCCCTTTTCGAAAGGTGTCATACTTGTGCCAGGTCTCAATTGGCTCCCCTTCTCATTCTGGGGGACTTCAATGATCGGCTGTGATAAATCTCTCTTATCCTTTTTCGCCAGGCGTCCCCGGTTACTAAGGATTCGAGGAACCGGAGTTCTCGTCCTCATTTTTTTTTCTGAGGCCTCTGGACGAGATTAGGGATACCTTCTGCTTTCTTTGGTATTTCAACCCTCTCCGGTGCAGTGCGTGCAGGCACATGCGACTTAGTCACGCTCTTCAAATCACTAAAGTGATCAGGCAGCTGATTTGCTAATGCTTGCAAATCTATTTTGTCTTCTGGACTTCTATTGTCTTCTAGACTTCTCTAGTGCGCGGGTCATCTGCATGGATTCCCCAGGCTTGCCACGTAATTTCCCGACATTCTTCATCAAGGGGTTGATTTCCTCCCCCTAATGTTGGGAAATTTTCGGTGGTGACACTTGCGCTAGTTGCATAGGTGAATGGATGTTGTAGGACGAAGGTCTAAGGTTGATGAGATTCGCTGCATGCAGGACTGCGTGTCCCCAACATGTAGCTGCTAGATTACAATTATGCAAGAGGGGTCGGGCAATAATTTTAATTCTCTTGATTAAGGTCTCTGCCAAAACATTCTGGGTATGGACATGCGGTACCGAGTGCTCTACTGCAATTCCCATCGCCATGCAATAATCATCAAATGCCTTCGAAGTAAATTCTCCGGCGTTGTCCATTCGAATGGATTTGATACGATGATCTGGAAACACATTTCTGATGTGAATGATCTGCGAGATCAATTTTGCAAAGGCGTGGTTTCTTGTGGACAACAAACCCACATATGACCACTTCGAAGAAGCGTCAATGAGCACCATGAAATACTTAAACGGCCCTGAGACGGGCTGAATGGGACCGCAAATGTCTCCCTGGATGCGTTCCAGGAATGCAGGGACTTCATCCTTCACTTTCAGAGTGGAGGGTCTAGTAATTAGTTTCCCGGTGGCACAAGCAGGGCACACAAAATCTTCATGATTCGGGAAATTCTTCACATTAATATTATGCCCATGCGAGTTATTTATTAAGTTTCTCATCATCCTAAGACATGGGTGGCCTAATCTGTCATTCCAGAGACAGAAGAGTTCAGAGCTTCTAAACACTATCTTCAGAACAGTGTACGCTGCAGGCGCTTTAATGTTGGTATAAGATAGCCCATTTTCTAATGAAGGAAGTTTTTCTAATTCTCTTTCATTCTCTTCGCGCTTTGTAATGAGCAGGTATTCCTTACCGTACTCTTCTTTAGTCTCACCGTGGAAACCATTTGCGCAGATATTCTTAAAACTTAGGAGAGTTCCAGTCGATTTTGGGTACAATAAGGCTTCTTCAATGACCAAAGTTGTGCCTATTGTGGCTCTTCTAGAACCGATTATATATGTATCGCTTCTGGCGATTGTCGTAAGGCTGCCAGTGCTCTTACGAATCGACTGAAAACTTAGTCTCTCTTAAGATGATACGTGTTGTGCTGCTGCTAGCTAAGCACACTTCCTTCATAGGGCGCTACACGCGTTCTAATATAGGGTATTTTATTAGCATGCATGAGAAGGCAATCAATACATAGATAAAATACTCCAATATCAGAACATATCATGCCATCATAAACTGAATAAATGAATGAATTCTTCAAATATCATCCAACCATCACGAGAAGATAACAATTCTTAAGTACCATCCATGCAAATTCTAACATATTCTTCCACACAAAATAAATGACATTTAAAGTCAAAATGCATTCAGTGCACTAGACTTCTTCTGCTATTTTCTCAGGGGTGACATTCTCTTCAAGAGAAATCATGGCGTTGGCTGCTGCTAGGTCGAGAGGGGGTGCTGCTGTTTGGATGGTCTCAACCTCCATTAGCGCGGGCAGCTGCTCGGAACTCTCCCCCTCAACCGATGCAAAGTGGGCTTCATGCTGCCCTTTGCCATCCTGTTTTGGCTTGCTAGCCTTATTCTCATGTGGAGCGTCTGATTTGCCTTTCTGGGCTGCGGCCTTACCCTTCCTTCCCCTTTTCTCTATCAAGGGCTTTCGCACCTTGTTGCTCCCGACGTTGGCTTCACGGCCAGTGGAGCTCTCAGATGGCTGAGTGACTTAGTTCTTGCGGAGAACTTCGTCCTGAGTTTCCGCAATTTGCATCATATCAATCAATTCGGTATATTCCTCATAGCCGTCTTGACGATAATTGCGTGCGGATTATACTGCATTAGGGTGGAAGGATTTTCACAATTTTCTGTATTGGGGGTACAAATCCTATGCAAGGCAGAATTGTATTCCCCGACCGTTTTAAAGTCGGCAAACCTCAGTCTGATCCACTCCTACTATACTTGAGGAAGAATGGTGTACTTTAGCCTCTCAAACCTGCTTCTTGGGTGCGGTCCAGAGTGCTAGCGCGCTATTCTCTACCATGTACTCATTCTTGAGAGTGAGACAAAAGTGGTGCCTGAGAAAATAAAGTGCCTGATCATTCTCTTTAGGCGTGGGTTAGGCGTCATTCAGTCCGCCAATCCCAATAGTCGCGCGGAGCTTCCTGGCTCCAAGCACAATCTCGACATCAGATGCCAATATCAGATAGTTTTGGCCATGCTGGGCCAGCTCCTCGAACTCCCAGTTCGTGATGCTAGTCATCTATATGTGTATAAGTCTACTGCTAGTAGACATGCACGGAATAATTCACTGCGGATAAATAAATGGTACAAAAGGTTCTCGCAATGTTTCATAATTTTCTATGCATTTTCTATAATTTTACTGCTAATTTCAGTGATTAAAAGCAATTAAAACAATTACAATTAACCAAAAACAGTAAATAAATACAGAAAATACATAAAACAGTAATGGCATAAATAAATAAGCTTCAAATGCTAAAAATAATGCAAAATTCGGATTCCCGAGGCCCTTTTATGCTAAAATATAAAATTTCAGCAAATTCTGCAATTCCAGAGGGTTTTTACGCAAATTTTCAGTTCAGAGAAAAATTCGCGCAATTTTCTGATTTAGCGAGGGTTTTCTGCAGAATTCTAGACCCGCTGGTAAATTTGAGGGCTTATGCGTAATTTTCAGAATTACGGGGCCTATTATGCAAAATTTAGGGGTTTCTCGGTAATTTCTAGCATTTCCGGGATCTTTTCGCAAAATGTCTGGCGTCGGCCCGTTCCTTTTTTTCTTTTTCTTTTATTTTTCACCCGGCCCACTGATTTTGGCCCACCCCCATGCGGTCCCCCCTTTTTTTTCACCCGAAATGGCTCATGGGCTGGGAAGCCCGTTTGGCCCACCCGGCCACTTCTTATCTGGCCGATCTAGGGTTTCCCCCTCGCCGGTCTTGCTTGGTGGCGGCGGCAACCCAAGCGGGCGGGTGGCGCGGTGCGGACGACGCGGCGGGGGGGGGGGAGTGCCGCTGCGGGCGCGGCAGGGGGCGCCAGGGAAGCCCGCGCGTCGGAGGCGGCCGACCGGGGGCCGTGCGGCGGCACGAGAGAGGCTGTGCGGGTGGCTGGGGCCGGCGGAGGCGCCGTTCAGGGCGAGCGGCCAGGTGGCGGCGGGGCCTACGCAGTTGGGGCGAGCGGCGCGTGCCGGCGCCGTGCGGGGCGCGAGCGGAGGGGCCGATGCCGGTGCCGGTGCCGTTCGGCGGCGGCGACACCGAGCGGGGCGCGGCACGGAGACCCAAGTGGGCGCGGCGGTCTGGCGAGCGTGTGCGGGCGCAAGCGGCAAGGAAGCCCAGGAGCCGGGCGGCGGGCGACAGCCAGGCGCGAGGCGGCGACGCAAGGCGGCGCTGCACGGGCGACCTAGCGGCGGCACGAGTATGGCTCCCGGCCGGCGAGGCACGGCGCGGGTAGCTGACCGGTGCTCCATGCGGGGAGGCGGCGTGCAGCCGATGACAGGCGGTGCACACGGCGGCAAGTACCAGACCGACTCGGGGCGGCGCGCATGCAGGCGGGAGGCCGATGCACCCGAGGCGGCGGCGCCATGCAGGGCGTCTGGTATGGGGGCGCTGGCTGCTGGCCGATGATACCCCATGCCCTACGGCTGGCTTCTGGCCGGCGACCGCATGCAGTGCTGATGTTTTTTTTCTTGTGTGATGTCATGCATAACAGGAAGAACAGATGCGTATATAACGATCATGCATGATCAAACAAATTAATTCAAATTTCCAATCTGCGATGCAATCGACAGCTACCCCGTTTCGCAATCTACCGATCGACATTGTGCCGGCGATTTCAGATCTGCTCGCGGTAGATTTAGGGCGGATTTGCATCGTTCTACAGTGCAATCAACATCTACCCCGTTTCGCAATCTACCGATCGGCATTGTGCCGGCGACTTCAAGTCTGCTCGCGGTAGATTAGGGCGGATTTGCACCGTAGAATTTCAATCTAGAACGCAAAAAGAAAATACAGATTCAAAAGCGATCTAGAAAATTCAATCTGTGCTTCGATGATTACCTCGTTCACCGGAGCGAAGTCGTGCTGATAACGTGTTGAGAAACCGTCGCTGGCGACCAGTCCGAACGATTTCTCTGCTTAGAACAAGAACGAATCAATCACAGAATTACAGAGAGAATAGATTGAACACAGAGAGGTAGAGAGAACTCCTGGTCTTTTTTTATTGCTTTAGATTGCATCGGGGTACATCATGAGGGGGGTCTAGGTCCCTATTTATAGTCTACGGTGGGGTGCCCAATTAGATCAGGACTCTGGATAGAGTCCAGGTTTCCTAACAGAGTGTACGGGTTGACTGTTGTGCACATGCACCCGGCTGGATCTGGATGTTTGGTCCGAGCAGCAGCTAAAGCAAGAAGCAAGCACGACGATCACGCTGTGCCGCCCCGCTCTGACACTGCCTTGGCCAGCATGGCAGCGCACCGAGAGAGTCTCACCGCTGTCCTTCGCCTCCCCACACGATCACCCTCTGCCACCTGAGCCCCACAAACCGTGTCCCCACCAGTCAGTCGCATGAAACCGTCACCCCGGCCGGGCGGCGACGCGATGCGGGACAACTGTACCAACAGAGAGACAGAGAAGCCGGACCCACCCTTTCCGCTTTCTACTGCCCCTGCCGCTTTTCATCATCTCTTCTTTCCACCCCCCCCCCCCCCCCGGTTCTCTTCCTGGCGATCGCCATCGCCGCCGCCCACCACACCGAGCCACCAAATCCGCCCCATTCACCGCGACCGCGAAGTTGCCGCCGAAAGTGGCAGTTCAAAGCCGTATGCCCGTATCTGCCCTACCTCTATCCGCTACCATTCCACCGCGCGGAGACACGGATGCATACATAGTAGCACATATTCACGCTTACGCCACTGATTTTGACCCGGCGATCCCTTCTAGCTTTCGGCTTTCCCTTTTCCTTTCCTGCCCCTGATCTCTGCATATCTATCAGCGCAGCACAGGGTTTCGGTTATTTTGTTTCTTCTGCTTCTTGGAGCTTTCCCCGATCTCGCTCGGTCCTGCCGCCTGCCAAGCTTCCTGAAGGGTATGTTCTTTCTGATGCCGTCCAAGTGTAACCGATGGGCTCGACTTCTTTCACACTGTGGGATGATTGTTCTTCTGTATATGCTTTGTTGTTTCTTTACTTCCCGATCAAAAAATGGATTTTGATCGTGTACTTCAGTGCTTTGTGGGAAAGATCTGTTTGCCCCTTGCTTGATCGACAGTAAAGTTGGTGGTGTTTTAGTTGTTTGTGCTAGGGGCTTCTTGGTCATGGTCAAGATCAGATCCCCACCCCCATATCAGGTTGGGGTTTAGCTCTTGGAATTCGAATCTGAAGCTTTTGGGATGTTAGCATCCTCACCACTGATGATCCAGTGCTCAAATTGTTAGTTGTAAGTCTGGATTTGTACGTGTTGTTGAGAAGTGCTTGCTTGTTTGTTCTAGGGACTTCTTGAACATGGTCAAGATCAGATATTTCCCATCTGATTGGGGTTCAGCTTATGCAGTTCAAATCTGAAGCTTTTGGAGTGTTAGTACCCTCATCACTAATGATCTAGTGCTCAGATTGTTAATTGCACACTGGATTTGTACTTGGGCTAGGGTACTCCTGATCTAATTTAATTAGTTTTTCCCGTGGATCTGTTTGCGAGATTAGTGTTCAGATTGTCTATTGAAATGTGACCATCTGTATTAGCTCGATTACCTTACAAGACAAAAGAAACAAAGCGAAACCTGCACCAATTTGGGTTAACTTGCAGGATAGCTTAACATGGAATTGTTAAGCTAGCCTAACAGAATTTTCCAAAATTTTCTATATGCATCAATAAATGCAAACACTGTCGCTTTATTTTACTGAACTAACTAATCTTGTTAGTATATTTTTTATGCTAGGTCTGTGTTGGAGGCTGAGAGGGTACATGCCATGGCTCTTGAGGCAAAACACGTTGCTCTATGCATCAAGAAAGTTTTGAGGACCTCCATTAGAAAAGGCTATAGATATGTCTCTGAACATCCAATCCTTTTCAGTTTGGGTGTTTTTCTCTATCTATTGTACAAATCTTCACCAGGATTATTTGCTTTCCTACTTTCTTCTTCTCCTGTAATTATATGTACTACTCTTCTTCTTGGAATCCTACTAAGTTATGGGGGCACGAACCTTCCTGAGGTTGATGAAGATAACAAGATCACTCCAGTGATTTCAGCTTTTAAGGTTGAAAATTCTTCCAGTGATATTCACTTTGAAGAAAATCAGAGATGTTCAGTGCCTGAATTTAGGAGGAATGCAGCAAACTTCAAAGAGAGGGATGCTAAACAGACAGTTTCTTTCAGAGAGAGGGCTAGTGAGCATGTTGACCTGGATGATGACGTCCCTCTTCTGAGAAGAGTTGACAAAGAAGATGAGAGATTTGATTGCCGTGACATACCTAGAACATTAACTCCGTTTCCTTCTATGGTCAATTTTCATCAAGAGGATGGGATTGGGAAGGACTTGAATTTTAATCAGGAAATAGAATCCAAAGATTCATATTTCATGAAGGATAAGGCCGATAGGCACACTAGCCTATTTGAAGGCGTCCTTCTGAGTGGTCTGAATGAGAAAGATACATCCTTTGGCATGTTTTCATCCAGACAGAATGGTAGTAAACATGGTGAAATGGAGGAAAATCTGAATCAAGAAAGAGTATTTATAGACTCAGCAGCTAGCAAAGTGAGAGAGATTTCTGAAGAGAAGCCAATAAAAGAGGTAGCTGGAACTAGCAGACCAGCTTGTGCCGTTTCTGTGCTTCAGAGGGAAAGACTTGATGAGCTTAAGATTGATACTAGCAAGGCTTTTGAGGACAACCTACTCAATTCCTGCCTTGGTTCACCATGGGCAAGAGTAGGCAGTCAGGATGGTTCGTCTGGTTTTGACTCTGATCAGGCTGAGAGTTCTTCTCCTGATGCTTCCATGACTGACATTGCTCCAGTTCTCGATGAGATTGACCCTCTCTTGGGTGCTGATTCCACTCGTCCTGATCCCATTCCTATGGATGATTCAGACACTGATTCACATGTCTTCTCACAGGATCATCAAACTGATGATGATAGTAATGATGAGGCTGACAACAATGATGCTAAAGATAATGGCGAGAAGAAGAAAGATGATGTGAAGGAAGCTGCATTTATTTGGACAGCAGACGATGAAAAGAATCTGATGGATCTTGGATATTCTGAGATGGAAAGGAACCGCAGGTTGGAGATTTTGATGGCTAGACGAAGATCCAGGAAGAACATAAGATTTGATATTGACAATAACTTGATAGATATCAATGGTAATAATGCTGGGAGGAGTGTGGATGACTTATCATGCATCCGTGTGCAAGTACCACATATTTCAGTGCCAAGGAGGAACCCGTTTGACCTTCCTAATGATCCTGAAGAAGCAGCAATTCCTGGCTCAGCTCCTTCAATCCTGCATACACAGAAGAACCCATGTGATCCCCTTGAGCAGTCCAATGATGGTGGTGTCTCTTCACATGACAATTTAAGCCCTGGAGAATCAGCAAAAACTTCTCATCGTGACATGTTCTTCAGAAGGCACGACAGCTTCAACTTTGGAGGTACAGATGCTACCCAGGAGAGAAGTTTTTCTAGATTCAAGCCGTATTTTGTCCCTGAGACAGTGGAAGGGAGCACAAGTAATTTCCAAAGGCGGTTCAGTGATAAGAGTGAGTCTAAATTGAGTTCTGTTACTGAATCTGGTATGGCTTCTTCAGTTGCTGATCAGGAGGATCACAAGGACCTCGATGAAAAGGATTTGCACGGGGAGCACGGGTCACCAGTTCTTCCAATACAGGATAGCGACCTTGCAGATGCTGGAAGTGAATGCTCAGATGGCATCAACTCTGTGGATGTTGAACTAGACCACAGTGACATTGATGACCGTGAGATTGCTCTACAGCACTTTGTCTTTGAAAGATCGCAAGAAAGAGAAACATATCTTGCCTCAACAAAAGGAAAGGGTCATGAAGAAGATTACATGCTTAAGTCAGCTGGGAACCCCATGAAGCCACTTCATCCAGTCGCTGACCTGCTTAGCTGGGAAGATGGAGATGGTAAGCAAGTTCGATCTGACCATTTTGTCTACTAACTGAATACTTACTCCACTGGTTTATTTGAACCATATCCTGTTGTGCAGGTGAAAGCAGCCTTGGTGCTAAGTCTTCTCTGGAACCTAACACAGCAGTTGAATTCTCAGAATGGGTTTCATCTCCCAGGCCAGCTGAAGAGCAGTCAAGATCAGGGGACCTTCAGGGGTATCTTGACACTGAAGTCGCATCAACTTCAAACACAATTGTTCTTGGTGCAAGCAATCCAGCTGAGAAAGATGGAAATGTTTATTTCATTTCCTATTCAAACAATGAAATGCCATTAGATAACCTGATTCATGGGTCTATGGAGTTGACATCTGAATTTGGCACAGAAACATTACCGGTAATATCTAGGGACCTACACCCTATCCCTGAGGAGAGGGTTGTTGAGAACTTCAGTATGCCAGAAAAACATGAATCGGCAATATCTACTGATTCAGCTACTGCCTTGACCGGCTTGCATGTAATTGAAGAGAACCTTGATGTTGGATCTGAAGGAAGCCCGAGCTTTGCAGCTGTTTCCTTGTGCCCTCCTCAAGCAAGTGATTCCATCCAATCTCCATCAGTTGAGCCTGCAGAGATCTCAAATCCATTTACATCCATGGCAGCTGAAGCCGACAAGGTGGATATAGTTGACATGAAGGAAGAAACAACTGCAGGATTTCTACTTGATTCTGATGATGAAGTTGATAAAATCTATCCAGAGCCTATAGAGGATAGTGGAATTGATGAAAGTTTCCTGTCAGAACTGGATGCAGTGGGAGACTTCCGTGTAGAACCCATGAGACTGGACCAGCAGGTGCCTGATCTTGGCTCCCTTACCTATAACCCTGCTGCCAATGGTGTTTCAGCAAACTCCACGATTAGCCCGCAAACTTCTGGCAACATATTCTTGACCATGTCAGATGCCAGTGCGTTAGACTCTAGGGAGCGGTCTCCATTGGCTGATGACCTAAATGGCACTGATCCTGAATTAGGTTGGTCATTTGGAGCATCTCATGATGACCCTGAGCAGATTGTCTACAATCCTCGGCGGCAAATTCTTGAGGCAAGTCCTATTGAAGCAATGGTCGCAGAGTTGAAGCCACTATGTGATGAGTTAGAAGTGCCTTCTGTCACAACACCATCAGCAGCAAACTTAGCAGTTGGATCATGTGAACTGGAGGTCGAGTCCGACACAACTGAAACTGATGCACAGATGGTGATTCTTGATGCCAAGTCTCTGGAGGATATAGAGACAGCATTTAAACAAATGAGTGATGGTGGTGTTGATGATTCCACCCCGGACACTGAAACCTCACATGTCTCAGGCGTTGATGTTAATTCAGAGGCCTTGGAGTTGGAGGGTGCCGGACAGCTGCATGTCATTGACGCAAAATCTGTCGACGACATATATGCTGCTTTCAAGGAACAGTGTGGTGTCAACAGTTCCATGGAAGAAAACACAGACGATGGATGTGAAGAGACTGCAGAATTCACAAAGCGCAAGTGTCCAGAAGGAACACATGTTGAAAGTCTGCATATTGTCAGAGATGGTAGGGAGCCTGAACCAGCGGAGACTACAAACAACATGAGTTCTATTGAGGCAAAGACCCTTGATGACATCGACACAGTGTTCAAGAAACTCTCTGATGCCAGTGCCAAGAGTACTGTACATGCGATGGAGTCCGAGAATGTGCACGAAAGAGGAGAGGAAACTGAACAACAATGAATGTTATCACAGGATTGCTAGAAAAGATCGTCATCAGAGGAAAGGAGACGTTAACCAAGTTGGGGCAGATCTTTCTTGATTGAAGGGTGAAGGAGAACTTATTGTGGGTTCTACTGATGAAGCACTCCTTTTAGCTTCAGGGATCTGCTGTTCTACATTTACTTTCCAGTGCTCAAAATATGAAGTTTTGCTGCAGATTCTTGTGAATGTATTTTTTCCTCCGTTTGAGGTTTTGGCGGTTTGGTGTTCAATTTGATTTTTTTTCCTTTTATTTCCCCCCTCCTTTGGCTGTAATTTCAAGAGCTGTATTTTTGCTCGGTTAGTGTGGTGTGGTGACAGGGAGATAGAACAATCGATTCTATCACAGGGAGATAGGACAATCGATTCTATCATGTAATGTAGATTTCTTTCACTGTTTGATGGAACTGAGATCATCTGATGTAAGAGAGCTTTTTTTTGGATCTTTCATGTAAGAGCTTGTGCCGTTGGAAATAGAGGAAGTAGATAAGGCTAAGCACATGTTTGCCTTGGATGTGTCTACTTGGACTGCTACTTTTCGTACTGTCAATAGAAGATGAGATCATTACAGATTTGTCAGATTTTACAGCACTCCATCTGATTATATTTTTCCAGCAATTCCTCTTTACCTCGTGTACAGAACTAGAACCCTGCTGAAATTAACCTGTTATCAGACAGAACACCCTACTGTCTACTGAATAATTTTGTACATGTTTAGTTTACCTTGTTCGATACTTGTGTTACAAAATTAAATACTGACGCAACCATTATCAGTTCTTCAGGCATCATCTAGACAGAACAAATTGGTCTCTCTCTGAATTAGTGGCAGTGGAGTAGTAACAGGCACGATCAGACGCGCCGGCTTCGCCAGCAGCGCAAGCGTGGCTGCGTGGGCACGCGTTACGTGGCCATGGTACTAGCGTTCCTGATACATCATGCAGGCTACATATTTGTTTGGCTATTCAAGCTAATCTAATCTGCCATGTTCGACTAAGCTGTTAACTGAAGCATAGCAACGCATGGTCGTGTGCCTGTGCACGCCGGTTGTTCTCGTTCCTAGCCGTCAGCTTAACCTGTAATCTGCATGGATTGGTCTCAGTCAGACGCGTTCTGAGCTGTGAAATAGCTGCCGCCGTCTCAGTCAAACGCCTGCTCGGCGTGGGTGCGTTTGCTTCCGTTGCGACTCATGATTTATTGTGCTGAGGACGATGAATTTACAGTGCGGAAGGGGACGCGCGAGCAGAGGGGCGGCCGGCTCCTGTACCTTGGCGAAGTACAGGAGCCGGCCGCCCTCTGCTCGCGCGTCCCCTTCCGCACTGTAGAAACTACAGTCGCCCAAGCATTCCTGCGCGTCCGATCGGCTCCCGCTCGCGATCCAGGCCATCCGTGTTCGCGTGTGCTTTGCTTGCGTTTCCACAGGGTTCTCGAGCCTCGACTCCCTCAAAATAGAGTGTCATTGTCATAGTTGTCACGGCAGACATGGCGACCAAAGCAAGTGTTCGGTGCCAAGATGCCATGGCGTCATCAGTTGGGCTACAGTGACTAAAAGACAGTAAAGGCAATAGATGCAACATAGCAAAAGTATCAGGGGATGGCTACCAAATTTTAGCTGGGTGTCGTACACCAGGGCGAATCAGCCGCTCGGCGTGCCGCAGCAGCAGGGGAGTCCGAGCGGGGCGCCGGCGAGGTCGATGCGCTGGACGCTGCGAGGTAGCCAATGGGAGAACTCGGAGGAAGGGGAAGCTTGCCATGGCGAAAGGAGGCAGAGGTAGATCTCTGCGGTTCGAGAAGTGTGGGGAAGACGATGTCAGCGGCAGCACAGCAGTACAGGGGGAGAGAACCCTAGGGCTTTTGTAACGCTCCGTCATGGGTTTTATGGGCCTGTAAGTAGGCCCAACCAAAACGAGTCCATGGCCCGACTCGAAAGAGCCATATAAACCCTCTTCTCCCACCCGCCTCCCCCCTCCACTCCTAGAGAAAACCCTAACACCGCCACTCTCCAACCCTCCCAAAGGTGGTGGCGCTGTCCTTACCCTTCTTCCTCCCTCCTCGTCTCCAGCTCGCGGTTGGCTCGGTCCTCGGAGCGCAGGAGCTGGCGTAAGTCCCCCCACCAAATTCTTGACCTTGGTTTTTTCTTGGATCTTGATTGGCTAATGGTGCGGGGGTTGATTCGAGCAGCCGAGCGGCAAAGTCGAGCTACCAAGGCACGGCGAACCTCCAGGGCGTCATCCCTTGACCTCCGCAACGCCTAGGTGATGCCAAGTCGACGCCGTAACATCCTTGGTCATTGTGTCAGTAGTTAGTTTAAGTATGTCTTAGTTAATTTATAATGTTCCAATACGTCAGTGAGGGTTACAATTGCCTAATTCCTTTTTGGTCCTTAGCCTACATTTATAGTACACCCGCTGCACCAGGCGTCGCCACCGCTGCTCCTACTTCCGTGTCTGCTTCTACCTCCTAGTTGCGCTCCTCTCCCTCGCCGCCTCCGCCGCCGTCATGTGCCTCGTGTTCAAGCCCAAGCAGCCATCGTATACGCTCGAGTCCCTCGCCGTGTCCGGCCTCGAGGCAACGCCTCCGCCCTAGGCGCGTTCTTGCCGGAGTTCGACGCGACCGTCTGCGCCAGCAACCAGCTGAACGGCAAGATCGGTATGCACTACAAGAGCGACGCGTGGCCAGCGTTCTACCAGGAGCCCAGGAACGTGACGGTGTTCATGACAGAGGCGAAGGGACCAGGATACGATTCTTGGAGCGTGCGCGCGGGCAGATGGCTGCGGCGGAGCAGCTCCAGTCAGTACCGTTCGACGTGGATGTCAAGTTGCCCATGTGGCTGCAGCTCGGCTGGGTGAAGACGGGGGACATGCCGGTGAGGGTTCGGTGCGCCATGGTGGTGAACTATGATGCAGGGACACGGATACGTCGGCACGACACGACGTCGACACGGGAATTCGCCGTTTTCCTAAAAATACCGATACGGCGACACGGCTATATATATTTAAATAATAAATAAATTATATATATGTATTATTTTCTATGTTTTCACATGCTTATTAAACTGAAATCATGTAAATTTTAATTTCCTCTCTATCACTAGAATTAGCGGCTTCTATTTTTCTAAAATGATGAAATAAGCAATCAAGCACAAATTTGCTAAATGCCTAAATATATATTGCTGGCTTACTGCAGTCTGCATCTCAACCCTAAATGCTAAAACAAAGAAGTGGGGAGATGATACCTCAGTGGCGCGGGGACGTCGGCGGCGCGCAGGGAGGACGCCAGCGACGCGCGGGAGAAAGTCGGTAGCGCGCGGGAGAAAGCCGACGGGCGGTGGTGCATGGGAGAAAACCGACAGGCGGCGGCGAGGTGCAGGAGCCGGCGGGCGGCGGCGAGGTGCAGGAGCCGGCGGGCGGCAGCGAGGTACGGGAGCAGGCGGCGGGAGAAAACCGACGGGCGGCGATGAGGTGTAGAAGCCGACAGGCGGCGGCAAGGTGCGGGAGCCGGCTGGAGCGGGCGGCGGCGAGGTGCGGGAGCGGGCGGTGGTGCGAGCTGCCGATGCGGAGAAGCGCGAGCGTGCGAGCGCGATGGAAATGAGGCGCTCGGTATCCAGGGCGGGAGGTTAGGGTTAGGGCAACACCCGTGCATGCGTTATGGGCCGGACGTGTCCTGGGCTATTTCTAGGCCGGCCGTGTCCAGGTCGTGTCCGACTCGTATATTTAGTATGTTCGACACGTGTCAAGAATTTTAATAATTAAAATTAATTCTGAAATCGGCCAATACGTCGCCGACACGTGTCCAAGACGTGTCTGTATCGTATCCGTGTCCGACACAGTGTCGAATACAGATACGACAGTTTTGAGACGTGTCCGTGCTACATAGGTGGTGAACAGGCTTGCCGCTGACGCCAAGGTGGTGGACAGGTCGTGTGGTGTGAAGGCGCAGCTCCTATTCTGGAGGAACTGAGGAAGCAAGAAGTGGTTATTGGTTGATTAGGAGTGCAGTTCTATTTTGCAGGAAACCGGGCCTTTACAGTGTCATAATGCAGCCCGGGATGAATTCAGTGTTATCCGCTTAAAAACACACGTTCGCAATGCTACTGAGCAAATTTCCCATAGATTATTCCTTCTACGATGTTTTTTTTTTTTTGGTCCTCATTTTGCGTTGGTTTGATCGAGTAATGTTGGTCATATAGAGGGCCTGTTTTTTTGGCTTTTAAAATCGGTTTTTGGCTTTTGCTACAGTATCTAACTTTCAAACGGAGTATTTTCTCAAGACGGGGTCTACAAGTTAAACGATCTACACGTTAAAAGCCCAACATCTGTACCAGCTAAAATCGCAAGTGAGTATCTGTGTCTCCGTAATCTGTACTGTAAACAGCTAAAATTCAAAAATTTCAGCCAAAAATCATAATCCGCAGTCGAAAAGAACATGCCCATATTCTGCTGCGAAATTGTGCTGCAGTCGAGGTGTTTATGAGTCGCACACCTCTTTTGCAGAAGACTGCAAGAAAATGCTGTTGGTACATTGGTACTTGTGTTACTACTTGAACAATGCTGTTGAGGAAAAAACAGCAATCAGGTGTAGATTTTCGTTATATATATGACTTCCAGTAGCAACTACATATTCTAACTTCGATCTGTCGAATATCCAAGAGTAGTTTAGTTTTGCCGAAAGAAATATTTTGGGTGTAAAGTTTGTTATGTGGTTCATGTCTAGAACAACTATAGTTTGCATTATTCCTTCATCTTTAGCCACCGACAATTTCCTATCGTCACTAAACGCTAATTTGGATGCAGTTACCCAAAGGAGAAGATCTGAAGTTTGTTTTTGAGTGGCTTATTTAAGTGATAACGTTGTGAAATCTTCATGAGCTGTTTCTTTAGTCTCAAATGTAGTTCGCTGTGAAATGTGAATGCCTCTGCCTGACACAACCAGAATGTCACATGAACTTGGATGTACTCCAATTTACTCTGGCATTTATGCTTTTGCAGGCACTTAGAACTATGAAGGCTCACACACAGTGACACAGGTCCCATTGACAAAACTGAACATTCAGTACTAATGTACTATGGCAACGGGAATGCTCCTTTCAGCGTACGTAACTCCAAATTCTGCGATTGACAAGAACATACTAAATGTTCAAAAAAACATTGACTGAACAGATCAGATGATACGTTCATGGCAACAAGATACAAACCTGAGCATTACAGAAAAATCAGAGATGTACAGTTGAAACACTGAACAATGGTATCTAAAAATTCAATTTAGATCACTTTCGAAAGTGCGTCTCAACCTATCAGTGTATAGCCAAATGAAATCAGCAATTCAGCACAAGGTATGATTCAGGGCGTGTGTTTTTTCCCTAGTGTTAATCTTTGCCTTCTGGTCAATTAATTGTTGTGAACTTGTGATCCCCCTTTTCAAAAGAAAAAAGAGATGTTGTGATCTACGGACGACTAAAGTTAGTGTCCTTCACGTCTTGGCAAGCTAATCATCCAAATTATCTCAGAGAAAATGTCAGAATCTGTTATCTACTTTTGTTTCTTCTCCGTTCAGATTTGTATACTCGTTTCTAGTTCTGAAGACATTAGTGCGGCTCCATGAACTTGAACTAATGCTCAAGCCTTTTCATTTGTCCAAAGAGCACGAAGGAAAAAAAATGTAACAACCCACATTGTTAATTAACCCTAATTAGCGAATTAGGATGTTAAGTAGGATTAATTACATAAATGATAATCTAAAAATGCGAGGGAATTTAAACTTTTCTTTGCAGACGTTTAAATGGAACTTAGCGAGTGATACACTAATATGTTGTTTTCACAATTCCATCGACGAGGGTGAATATTAAACGGTATAGATTAAAACGAGAAAGACAATTAGTTGCGCGGCTAGTAGAAGTAGTCAACTCAATTAAAGTATATATAACAGCCCGTCGTAAAACAGTAAATAGTTACAATCCGCATATGGTAAAATTAATAACATCCAGTGAACAACAATCAGGACGTATAGCAAGTCAAATAAAAATATTACAATTTGCATTACATAACTAGGACAATATGAATTACAATAAGTATACAAATTCATGTCTCAAACAAATAACCATATCAAGGATCAAATTAGTATTAGGGATTGAATTATTTGAATGGAATATCGCCCAAACCAATAACAATTGTAATTCATTAACACGGAGCAAACAGAGAACTTTATTACAATTGGAACACATTGCATACATAAATATTACATTCGGGAATTAAAGAATAAAAATTACAATATTTGGACATCAATATTAAGAGAAAGCCCTATTACAATTTAGGCCATTTCATACATGGATCAGACTGTCGTCGAGTTGCCGTTACCTCGTTATTCATTTGTGATTAAACAATCAAATTATAAGACCGAAAAAGACCGAACAAAAGAATTAAGCAAAAATTAAAGTAAAATAAAGAAAGTGTTGCCGTCAGAGCCCTAAGGATTAACTTCGGGCGGGGTAATCCGTTCACGGAGATACCTGACCGTCCGGGGGCCAGTCGGCACCTCTCACAACCATAGGCTCATCACACGGTATTATATATATACAAACCTGTTCTGAATATAGGAATCCAACCAAGGCAAAGTCCAGAATATCACAAATCATTCCAGCCCAACCCACAGCAGAGAAACACATGTCAAAGCCCTCACCATGCAAAGGCCAACCGCAGTGAACCAGATAGCACCGGGCCAGAGCAGCCACGCCCATATAGCATCGCCAGCCAACAAAACTTCTCGGGCAAGGCCAGAGCATCCAACCAAAATATCCCACCACTGCCATATACCAATAGCCAAACCAAGGAAAGAGCGCAAGAGACCGAGAGGCACGATAAGCATTCCCCAACACTCCCCAGCCAATCCCCAGACCGCAGAGAAGCCAACCACCGAGTGGAGCCGAAGGCCAGGGAGGTGAAAGCACGGCAAGCAGAGGGGGGAGCAAGGGGACGGCAACGACCGGGGGACCCAACCGCAAGCCCATCTCCATCAACCCGGGGAGGTCGCCATCCGGCGACATCCACATAGTCAAGCAGACGGCAACCACCAGCAACCCTAATCCCTTCCCACCACAAGCCATCCAGCACTTGGTGAAGGTAAACCCCAATAGCTCACAGTATTAGCTTCAATTCATCCATGGTAAATAACACCGAACTAGAGACCACAATCAATCAAGCACTAGTAGAACATCACGACAACAACACAGAGCATGCCAACCAGAGATAGAAGGAATAGAGGAGACGAAGCTTACCGAGGGCGACGGTGGCTGCAAGCTACCACCGGCCAAGCCCACCTTCCACCACTACCATGTATTCCCCGGCGCACAGGCAGCAGTTGGTCGACCGGGGTTAGCCGGAGTAACTCGCCTCCCAACCTAAGCCATCTCAAGCAACCGTGAAAACCACCCAAAAATAGCACAATAAAACAAGTAAATCGGGTTGGAATTAGAGGAAGAGATGCCAGACCCTAGCCCTAGGCCCCAGATCCGACCGCAGCATACCGGGTGACGGCATACGGCGGGGTGAGGCGTAATAGAAGAGGAAGAGGGAGAGCCGGTAGGAGGGAGTGGAGATCCGAGAGCGGGGAGTCGATTCGAGAGGGGGGGCGCAGGGAGGAGGCGCAGACGGGGAGGCGCCAATGGCGGCAAGTCGGGCGGCGCTTAGGGACTGGCGTCGGGGAGACGAACCGGGGGCAGAGGAGTGAGACCCGGGGGCAGAGGCGCCAAGCACCGGGGCGGAGGCACCGAGATGCGGGGGCAGAGGAACGGCGGCGCGGCGTCGGCGTGGAGAGAGAGGCCGAGAGAGAGAGAGAGAGCCGGCGGAGGGGGCGAGACAAGGGGAAAAGAAAGAAGGAGCCGAGGCGTCGGCCGAAGGCCAGGGAAAAAGGGGGCGGATAGCAGAGAAGAATAGGAAAAGAAAGGAAAAGGGAGAAGAAGAGGAAGAAGAAAAAGAAAAAAGAGAGAAAAATAAAAAGGTGAAAGATTAAAATGTGCATTTAGGAATATTTAGAAACATGCAGTATAACAACTTTGCGCTAGTAGACTTGTTAAAAATTAAGGAAATTAGCTACGGACATTTAGGAATTTTGTATTCGACTATTAATTGTATAAACTCGATAGAGATTCTTTTAGGACTTAAATGAAAACCTAGAAAGCCGCAAGTATATCTAGCAAGATTCGTTTAATTACTTAAACAATAGCATCTTTTCGACGCCATAGATTAAGTCAGAAGTCTAGGATAATTCTTAAGTTCTTATAATAAATGTAATGCTCTCGATGGATTAAAACTGGTACGCAGGTGTATTAAAATTTGTATATCGTCGTTTAAACCATTCTAAGGTACATTTAACTATTCAGACAATTTGATTAATAGCGTTTAAATTACAGAAATCCACCCTTGGTTACTTAAGGTCATTAGAACAAGCTAATCGGGTCCGATGATTTAAAAAAAGAAGCGAGTCGATTAAGCTCATACACATACGTATTTAATTAGAGTACTATAGTCTAAGACCATTTTGATTGCAGATTTAAATACCCAGATAAATTGATTAGGTCCATCTAAATAGTAGAAGACCATTAATCCATATTTACAATGACTAGAATAAATTAAGTGTCTTCAGTAGGTTAAAATATAGCCCGTATCGATTCAACTAAGGTATGACCAATTAAATCATTCGGAGTTGTAACTGAATACCAAATTAACCTGGATAGTAATAAATCATACTTGGAGATTTTAAAAATAAATTAAATGATGCCCGTAGGCTGGAAATGGCAAGCATACGAAGTAAAGTGTTATAATATCATTGAGACCCCTATTGCGTAATTAAATGCTTGGTTAATTTTATTAGTCGATTATAAACTGTAGTTCACTTATAAATATTCTGAATTGTTAGAATAAACTCCTAGCCATTAGAAGGTTAAAACTATTTGCAACGAATAAAATAGCACATACCGGGTTAAAATAGTATTCATCAATTTAAAAAGTACATGTAGCGATTAAAATTATACATGGCAATTAAATAGTAAAACTGTAAAAATACGCAAATAACTAAAGTAGAAATTATGAATCCCATAAGAACGTCTGAATATATTTAGTTAAGGAATTAAGTAATTGATTAATTAAGAACTATTTTCTTTTGGATTATCATCTAGCTAGTCACGCGTACTAGCATGCGAAAATGTATTTGAATAACTTTATGACCTAAAATGAATTAGAAAAGAGAATAGATATATACGCCCATATAAGGAATTAAATGGGTAAAATTGCATACGCAAAGATTGACTAGGATTAATAATAGCAGCTATCATCATACAGAATCCATATGAGTCATTATAATTGTTTATGCCTCTAGTTAATTCCATATAATCGGAAAATTGCTAGAAAACAATAAAATGTTGAACGTACCTACTATATCAACCATCTCTCGTGACTCTAGTGCGATAATGTTGAACGACGAGTAGTGTATCGAAATTAACCTCGACTACTGCGATTAGATTAAATGGAGTGACGTCTTACCTTAGGAGCACAAGCACCTCGACACATCGTATTTTATTATGTTCTTGTAAATTAAGTCGTAGCCAACGTATTTAATTGCAGGCCACAATCCAAGCTACGGGGACGACTGCACCCGATCCTACTTGAATCCGAGTATATGGTTAAAGTCCAGGCAAGCATTCCTTTGGTCAAAGCTTTTGAGTATATTCCGTAAAATAAGTATTTTGTATTAATCTAGTATCACCCTGCATGAAATAAATAAAAGATGATTTAAATCGAGAATTGGCAAGAGATAAGAGATGAATGGCAACTGATGGAGCAGTTGGCCACTAAAGTTAAGTAAGAAGGTGGGCAGAGGTTGCCAGGGTAAGTGACAAGCGGGCAGGTGTGGGACCTCTGCATAAGAATAGAATATAAGGAATTTACCAACTTCGTCCGTGTGAACAGACCGTACCAACTCGTATCAACCAACGTTCCGTTTTCACGGGCAGTCGATACTCTAGTGAGGTGTTATATTCTCCACAGGAGTGATTTTATTTATGGGATAAGCCCAAAGGAACCGGTATAAGAGCGGAGCGTAAGCACCCACAGGCGGGTTACGCATTGGCGTTATATGACGCTGGCAGGGGGCTGGGGAAAGGTCGGAGCACCCTACCAGCCAACGGTTATGTCGTTTTCAGTGGGTCTGTGTGAGGGTTTTACACCGCTCCAGGCTGCTGATTGTGTATAACCGGGTGGAGATGTAATTACTGAGCTAGAGATAATTGTACTGTACTCTGTTCTGGGCGCCGCTTCAAAGGAATTGCGGATAACCCAAGAGCCAACATGACCAGAGTGATGATGGGTAAAGTGATACAAGCTTGCGCAATGCTATTGAAAATCATGAATTCATGCCTGTCTCCGGGAAAGGAGAATTACGGAAACTTATGGGGGTTTTTGCTGTTCATGCGTATGTTCGGTAGTTTTCTAAATTAATAATATGGATTTCTTTCAAAACCAACAAACTTTATTTTCTGTAAGTCATGGAAATGACATTGAGGAAAAAAGAGTATAGAGATGAGTAAGAGATTGAGGATAGGAACTGATGTTCCTAAAAGTGCAAATGATAAGCATTCTGTGCATTTTTGTTAATAACGCTTGCTGAGTACTTCTGTACTCACCCTTGCTATTATCTCCCCCTTTGCTTAGGAGCATGACAATTCAGGGAATGGCTAAGATCAGGAGGAAGCTACCTGCATGGAATACCGTAGACTCAGATTACAATTAGGACAAGGTGGATACTCCGTATGGAAGCATTTTTTTTGGAAGTAGTTAGAATATTTTGTCTAAAGATTGTAATATTCAAGCCTTTGAGGCTTTGTAATAAATTGTAGCCTTGCGTGGCGATATTATTGTAATATTGTGTTTTGTCTCTAATTATTGCTCTGCTGCAACACTCTGATGGCTTATTATTCGTTAGAGCGATGTTCTATCGGCTAAAACGAATAATAATCCGTGGACTAGCGTTATTACCCTATGATAATAATGCGGGTCGTCACAAAAAAATCTGTACGATCAATGTGAGATCGAGATATGGACCTGGAAATATAGTCGGGAATTGTGGTGGTTATGCTGATCACAATTTGGTACGGCTCCGGCTTTACTATTTGAGGTTCGGACTTTATTAATATTCTAATTAATCAGCTTTTAGTCATATGATGTGAATTCGTCTAGTTACATTCATGTGGTATCGTATTCAAATACGTGAATCATATTCAAATAGACTCCCGAGAAATTTGTAAAGCAATGTTAGAAATTTGTGTACAAACAGAAATGAGTAAGACAGAAATAGATTTCAAGTGTAAAAACCAGGGATGGCATTGATTTTTTTTTGTCTCTAATCCCGTTTTCTAGAGTTTGGCATGGATTTTCTAGAGTTCTAGAGTTATATATATATATATGTATATATATATATATATATATATATATATATATATATATATATATATATATTACTATTTAGACGCGGTTGTGGCGCAGTAGGGCCCATGAAGTTGTCCGTTCGTGCTTCGTGCTCCACAAGCGTGCAGATGGATTGGAGGGGACCGTAGAAACCTGTACTTGCCGGCCGCTACATCCCACCGCACGCAGCTAGCCTACTGGTCAGTAGTGACAAGACGCACAAACCATACGTGATGGATGGCCACCCATACATGTGTAGTTTTCGCGTAGCCGCGGGCGCCCCCTGTACGTAGCGGCTCGTACGTCTACTACAGACTACAAGCCAATTGGAACTGCAAGGAGTGCGTGTGCTTATCGGCAAAGGAATAGTACACAACACCGGAAAAGAGTTGGTAAATCGCGTCCAAATAGTAATTTGGAGTGTAGAAAAACTCATGCTTCATTGCTTCAAATTGATCGATCATTATAGAGTGATTAGAAACTCTGGAGCTTTTGGGCTTATTCTTTTTTGTTTCAATTTATGGTTTTTTGCTACGGTTTATGACTTTTATAGTTGTTCGTAAGAGAAATTATGGAGTAACAGAAACTCACATGCAGTTTTGGCCGATATAAATGAAGTCGTTATAATGTGTACTATAATAAATGTGTATTACAATCAACTTATATGCCCCACCTTAAAAAGACACTCCGTTTGAAAATTAATTATTATAGAAAAACAAAAAAACAGCTTTTAGAAATAGAAAAGAAAATGCCCTTTTTATGGTGAGCTTTAGTTTCTGGTTTCTAACTTTTAATTAACTATTCCTTTATTTTGTCTTTTTCTTGTTTTTAGCTTTTTTTTGCTTTTTTGCCAATTCTTTTCTCCGTATTTCTTCACATTGTCCGTGATGGGCTAACATGTTTTTTATTTTCAAAAAATTTTAAATTTAATTGCATCAAATAAGCTACCATTAGTTACAATAAAAAAATCAGCTACAATAAAAAACCATAATCTACTGTCAAACCAAGCGCCATCTAAACGGGAAGAAGAGTTCAAGTTGGTGTTTTGTTCCTTTCTCCCTGCTTTCTGTGCCACTAGTAGCTTATTGTACTAGCAGCCATTTTTTCATTCTTCAATTTGAAATTTTTTAAAATAATCTTTTTATTTAAAAAATACAAAATTATATCTATATTTTAATTTTTTTTTTACAAAAATAATCTCCTGCCACCTAACCATTGGCGCGACTAGATCCTTTCGCTCAGCGGTCGAGCGGCATGCAGGACAGTCGCTTAATGGTTAGAGGCTTCGACCACTCACTAATCTTCGGCTACGTTGTTCATTTCGACCAATCGCTGATCTTCGATCATGATGTTTTGACCACGCTAATTCGACCTTATTATTCTATTCGACCACTCACTAATCTTCGACTGCATTGTATTGACCACGTTGTTTCGATCATGTTGCTTCAACTACGTCGGTTCGCCTGCCTGTCACTTGGCCGTTGAACGACAGGGCCCAACCATCGGTTGGACGACTAGAGGTTATTTCTATAAAAAAAATAAAAACATGTATATTTTTATATTTTTGAACAAAAAAATAGATTATTTTAAAGAAAACTTCGTCAATTTCTGGATTGGATGGTGCGCTGAGCCTAACTCACCGCCTGATAAACAGAATATTTGATGAGTCAGCGCCCACATGTACACATCTCCGAACAAATCCACATGTACGTCTCCAATATCTGCTTAACGCACAGGATCAGCGAGAGCTAACCAGCTTCTGGCCCTAGCTATCTGTGCAAAACATTTTCCATCCAAAACACATTTCTAGTACTATATGATAATTGCTCCATTAAGATACATGTAACAGCTGAGTCAGCATGTTCATCCATCACTTCAAAAGCTTGTGATGCTAAAAAGACAAATTAAGCTATCATTGTATATGAGTGTATAAGAGATTCATGCCTTAATAGTAGAGGGATCACCTCACACCAACCTTCAGCTAGGCTTAATAAGATGCGACGACTCAAGACGTGCAATTTAAAACTTTTACTCGCTCTTCAACAGTAACAAGATCATTTGCTTTCAACAAGAACGGTAAAAGAAATTGTTGGAGTGATCTAGCAGTGAGCTAAAAACTATAGTAACCCCCAAGAAGCATGTGCAAATACAAACCTTTCACTTTCGTACTATCTAAATGCGGAGATTTAACCGACCTCATACAGGGAGGACCAGATAAAAAAATGAGTAGAGGCATCTATATATAAGAAAATAACAAAATGTATTAGTAAATATCGTTTCAAATATTTATATATAGTCATTGATGGGCTGAGTGGAGGCATAAGTAGTTAAATATTTGATTGCTCTACAGAAAACTGAAATTTCAGTGGGAGCTGGCCCCCACTCGGCCTTCTTTGGATTCATTCCTGACCTAAAAAAATAAGAAAAATACAAGACTTGCTAGCACTTACCAGTGCTTCTAAGGCCCTATTCGTATCGGTTTCTGCTTGAAGAAACCAGATATTAATATGAACATCTGGCATTTCAAAACTGCTACTCCTCTCCTCTTGCTTTCGTCTCGCTCTAAAGATAAGGAGGTCACGTGCGCATCACGTACTCCATTCCTCTCGCTGTCGCCTCACACACGTATCTTTCACTTACTTTTTTACACCACTCATCCCTCCTTCTAAAAGTCTACTATTCATTTTTAGACAAAAGTTATCAGTCGTAGCCAAAAGCCACCAGCAAAAGCCAATACAAACGCCCACTAATTCCCAATTGAAAGCAACAGGCTACCGATATATTTTCTTCCGTTCTTGTTTGAACGAAAGCTACAAAGAGATGTGTCCGCATGACATGAGTAAGATGAGTGAGGTTTGTGATGCACCTATTATCCGTAGAGCGAGACGGTAGCGAGAAGATTATAGAAGCCGCTTCAAAAAACCATACATTTATATTAACTTTTAATTTCTCTGAACAGAAACCAATTCGGCCTTAAGAAATTCACAGAGACGCCATCCTCCTGAGATTCCAAGAGGCTAAGGCTGTGTTTGGTTGTCTGAATCTTCTTCGTCCTGGCTGGGTGGATCCGTATAATCTGAGAAAGAGCCTGTTTGGTTGCCTGTATGAGTGGATGCAGCCTGCATGAGCGGATGCAAAAATACGCCCCATCCTGGATGGGTGGATACGCTCAAAATGAGCTTCACTGGCCATCCTGGATGGGTTGATGCAGTGTATCTTATGCGGTCCCACGTGTCAGCCTCTCAGGTTTGGTAGACTGCATCCGCTCATACAGGCAACCAAACAGCATCTCAGTTTTTTTGCATCCGCTCATGCAACCTCACCAAACATCTTCTTTTTCTGAAATACGATTCCACTCAGCCTGCATCCACTCAGTCAGGATATACGATACAACCTCCATCCACAAACCAAACACACACTAACAAATCCAGGGAGAGAAGCGAAGACAGAGGCTTCGATCGGGCACCAACCAATGAGCCAGGGGGTTTGGCCAAGTGGGGCCACCTCCGCAGCAGCGAAGCGATGCGCACACTCAGACCAAGACATGCATGCTTGTGCTGTGTGCGTTAGGCGCGGGGTCGTTTTCGGCAATAATGCAGGCGGGAGGGACGATCAATCATTCTCGGCGCCTCTGCGGCTTCGCAGGGGTACTCTCCTCCGGCTGAGATTAGTTCGCCAGGATTAGGGATCTCAATTAGTTTCAGATTATTCTGTTTTATCTGATACCAATATTTAAATTATTTAATTTGTATTTGATATATTAAAACTTAAAGAATATTAATCATATATTTATTATATATTTTATTCAATACTGCGTCTGAACTATTCGATTCGTATTCGATATATTACACGTCTAATCAGGCTAGGTGTATAGCGGATAGGGATACGAACACGAGTGTAGATTTTGGTATCTTAGGAAGAAGATGTTTTTTTTGTTTTACTTGCTTTTGTGATACGGGGTTTGAATTAAAATTACGATAGAGATCTCTGTTATGCTAACTTGAAATTGGAGTATGAAATCTTTGTGGTTGTAATATTGTTGTTAGACTATTTGATACAAGGATCGGCTGATACTAGACCATGTCACGTACCCGAATCAAGGGTGGATGAACCACAATGACAATGGCATGAGTTGGACGCTAGCCAGATATACGTTGATCGATTTACCATGTGAATTGAAACCACGGGGCCATTAGACCAGTTATTTTTAGTCGACTCCGATTACTTTAATCCGTCGTTGAGAAAAGTTGCATCTAGCACCCTACTACGACCTTTTTCGTTTCATATGGAATGCATCTCCTTGTTTAATTACTACTTACGTGCTGGCCACTCTTGACTGAACCGTTTCTCCCGTTATCAAATTTGCGTGAGAGAAACAATTACGGTATATTTTTGCGTTTGCTAATTACGACTTGCTCGTACGCAACGTCGCGCGCGTTGCAGGCTAATTTACGGTACCTAACTTTTAAATATGGTATTTTATTAAAGCAGGGTCTACAAGTTAATTATAGTACATGCTAAAAGCCCAACATCTGTATAAACCAAACTCATAAGCGAGTATCTCTCTCCATAATCTTTGTCACAAATAACTCAAATTCAAAAATTTCAACAAAAAATCATAAACCGCAGCCGCCCCAAACATACTTTACATCACATCGAGTTATAGATTGCACGGTAGCTAAAGTAGAGGCAGCAAGGTAAGAAGAGGGACCACTCGTCGGTTGCGCGTACTAACAGAGCATCTAAAACCGGTGCATCAAGTGACACAAAAGCCATTCTTGTTGGCCGTACGGCAACCTGTTGTTCTAATTGTCCTTTGCGGCATGGCATCTAGCAATAACAGCCGTTCCTTTCTGACGACTAGTAGTAACAACTGTCAGTCTGTAAATGCAACAATCTTACTGCACCATCTGATCAGGTGTGCCGTAGTTCCCACCCCGACGCTGAGAGGACCCTGTACATGAAACGTCTCAGCTGGTATGCTGGTATTACCGTTGCATTTTATGAGCTGATGTGTCATGTTTTTTACCATTGATAGATCAACATATGCTCCTACGAGCTACGGTCCAAATCTAGTGGGCGGGTGGAGATTTGGTCCCCGGAAAGCGAGGCTCCGAAACATGTGGTTCAGTGCATCACCTCATCAGGGGAGCTGAGAACCGGAAGCCACCAGAATTCTAAATAAACAGAAAACGTCAAGCTCCTCTCCTCTCTTTCAGGTGCAGGGCGGAGCCACACGCCGGACAGGGTAGATTTCAGTCTGGAGTGTAAAAAAATATTTAGTGTATAGCCTGGGTAAATTCAGTCTAGTCTGAGTAATATTTTCGTGATCCAGCTTATATAGCCTACATTATTCCACCATTAAACCCCAAATCCTAGCTCCGCCACTGTTCGTACGTCCATATGCGGCCTGCCCGCCTTTCACCACGAGGTCGAGTACGTACGTGCACCTGGTGCAATGGGTGGTGCGCGCGCTGGGTGGGGTGGTTCGCTTGCTCTGCCATTCTCGTGGCTCTCGCGGCAGCTTGTGCCGACCTGTAAACAAACCGCTATAACACGCTCGTCAATTCTGTGGTATACGTGCTTGCTTGATGGTATGGTAGAAACTATAAAAACATCCACGCATCGTCAGAAGACCGAACGAGTGCACCTACCACGAATTTTTCAGGCGTTTCTTGTCGATTATCATTACGGCCATTCCGGTCGATTTGACCTTGGTTGTCGTTGAGGTGGTTTTGCTGGCTCTTATCCGTGGGGATGGCAACAAGGGATCTTTATCGCTCCTATTTCGCAAATCGTGGTCCGCAACAAAGTAGTCATCTCCCGTAAGTACTTCTTTTTCTTGCCCCCCCATGACTCTCGAATCCTTTTTTTGTCTCTATCTCTTTTGAAGGTCTAGAATCTTTTCTTGTTCTCAAATCTCTCTCTCTCTCTCTCTCAGGTCTAGAATCTTTTCTTGTTCTCAAAGTTTAACAAGGACTAATATAGGGAGCGATCAACATAGCTGCCATAAGCTGGCTGCGGCTTATTTGTCACTATTCATAAGTTTCGTCTTTTTCTGAATTTTTGATTTTTTTTTAGCTTTTTTGCCGGTTCTTTTTTTTCCCGTATTTGTTTGTATTATACGTAATAGGCTAACATATTTTTTTATTTTTAAATTTTTTAAATTTAATTATGCTAAATAAGTCTCTGTCAGCTACAGTGCTTTTTTCAGCCAGCTACAGTGTTTTCAGCCATAAGCCACAAGCTTTTCAGCCGAACCGATCGCCCCCATAAGTTCAGAAACACAAAGGAAAAGACAAGTAGTGCATGTCTTCCTACGCATTGTATCAGAAGGATCAAGTGGTGCGTACATATACTTGAACAGAATATCAGTAGCCCGCATTATTCTAAGCTATTTGACACATGGGTAATTAGGAACGGTCAAATAGCTTTTGTCTTGTCTAGAGTGTAAGTAGAAATTTTACCACTGTAATTCTCTTGTCTAGATTCAGGGTGCTCATTTGGGGTTTTGAAACTCAAGCTTCTAGCTTTTTTTAGTATTGTAGCAGCTTTTTTTATTGTAACTGCTAATAATTTTTTAGTGTAATTAATTTTTTTTCAAAATAAAAAATATTATATTATCACAAATAATGCAAAAGAATAAAGAAAAAATACAAAAAAAACCAAAGACCAAAAAATAGAAAAAAATCAAAAAGTTAGAAGCTAAAAACTTAAGTCTAAATAAGCACAACCTGAAGAGCCAACAAGGGTTAAAGAGTTAGCAAAAAAACAAGTTGCATAAAACGAACGGAAATTGGCCACGCGCGCGCGTGGGTGAGACCGCGCGGGATTCTCTGACGTAGACTTTGCTTCAGATCCGGCCCTTCATCTTCCAACAAATGGCTCAGATTGATCTAGCTTTTTCTGATATTTTTTACTTCTAATTTTTAGTTTTTTTCTTTAATCTTTTTCTAGCTTTTTTCTTATATTTCTTTATATTATCTATGTTGAAATAACTTATTTTTTTAAAAATAAAAAATAGATTATTTTAACACAGATAATATAAAGAAATATAAAAAAAGAAAAAAGCTAGAAAAAGATTAAAGTAAAAAAACTAAAAATTAGAAGTAAAAAAATCAGAAAAAGTTAGATCAATCTGGGCGTTTGTTGGAAGATAGAGGGCTGATCTGATACGTCTGCGCCGGGGTGAGACCCGGTCACCGGGGTCCACTCAGCTCTATCCCCGTAACGCCGTTACGGAGCCCCGCGACGCCGTCGCGGAGGACGACGACGACTTGACGTTGCGGCCGGCCGGCCGTTATACCTCCCCTGACCCGAACCGAGATAATATTTCATTTATTAAAGCCGCGTCGAGTGGTGAGCGGCGCACTTCTCCTTGCACTAAAGAAGCCGTCCCCGAAGCCCAACTCAAGCAAAAATTCCCCAAGCATCATCACCCCCCCCCCCCCCCCCTCCCCTTAAAACCTCCCCTCGCGCGAATTCGCTGCCCGTGTCGCCCAAATTGAAGCTACCGGATGCTCGGATGCGGTGGAGCAGCTGCGGTGCGCTCGACTTGTTGAGAAATTGGACGGTCTTGGAGCTCAGAACCGCCGAGTTCAGCTGGTCCTGGAGTGGTTTCCAACCCAGGTGTGGTTGCTGGTTCGCCAGAGTTGGATCCGGTTGGATTCCGGCGAAAGATTGGATTTTTAGAGAGGTCAGTTCAGCTCGGAGCATTATTTTGTCCTGCCAAGTTGTCCATAGCTTTGTTCGTGGTAACCTTCGGGCACAGTCTTCTTGGGTTAGTTTCATTTATCTGCTGCGGTCTTTAGTCCTTGTTAAATATCTGTTGATTGATTAATGTCGTCTCGAAGCAATGTTTAGAGGGATTTTGTTTTAGGTGTGGCCAACCCCGTGGCGGAGCCTTAAAACTAGTCTAATATGAAATAGCTCTAATAGTGTTGAGGAATGTATCAATATATCCTCATTTTTTATAATTACTAAGTGGTAAAATGAAAATTTACCATCCTACCCTCCTATTCATTCATGTATATAAACCTCAAGAGGGGTACATAAGCACTCTTTCTGGGTCTCTAGTTAGTCCCCTCATATGTTGTTTGGTCAATAGCCACCTCGTGGTCATAGATGCTTCGTCCGACCAATTCATGGTCAGGACTTCGTTCGGCGTGCATGTCAATTTTGTCTCGCCGCCGACTTCGTTGACCCTGAGTCCGAAGGGCAGGGGATGGACCGCGCGCGTCAGCTTTGTTTGGGCGCCGACTTCGTCGACCCTGAGTTCGAAGGGTGTGAGACGGATCGCGTGCGTCAGCTTTGTCTTGTCACCGCCTTCATCGACGTCAAGTCCGAAGGGCGGGGAACCTTTGTCCGACCACGTCGTGGTCGGATACTTACTCCGACCGCCTCATGGTTGTGACTTTGTCCAACCACATCGTGGTCGTAGACGCTTCTTCCGACCAATTCGCGGTCATGACTTCGTCCGTCACACGCAGCAGCTTCATCTCGCCCCCAACTTCGTCGACCCCGAGTCCGAAGGGCGGGGGACGGACCGCGCGCATCAGCTTTGTCTTGCTACCGACTTCATCGACCCCAAGGCCGAAGGGTGCAGGACAGATCGCGTGCGTCAGCTTCGGCTCGTCATCGCCTTCATCGATCCCGAGTCGACGGGCCGTGCGCGTAAGTTTGCGAGGGACCTTCGTTCGACCGCCTCATGGTCGTAGACACTTCGTCCGACCTTCTCGCGGTTAGGACTTCGTCCGGCGCACGCGTCAGCTTCGTCTTGCCGCCAACTTTGTCCAACCCAACGTCGAAGGGTGGGGGACGGGCCGCATGCGTCGGTTTCGTCTCGCCGCTAACTTTGTCGACGTCAAGTCCGAAGGGGCGGGGACATTCGTACGACCACGTCGTGGTCGGACACTTACTCCGACCATGTGGTCGTGACTTAGTCCGACATCGTGGTCGTAGACACTTCGTCCGACCAATTCGCGGTTGAGACTTCGTTCGACCACTACGCGGTCGTAGACACCTCGTTTGACCACCTCATGGTTGACGTTTTGTCCGATCGCCCCGCGGTCGTGACCTTGTTTGACCGCTCCGAGGTCATGACTTTGCTCGACTACCTTGTGGTCGTAAACGCTTCGTCTGACCACCTTGTGGTTGTAGACACTCGCGCGCGGAAGTCTTCGGCCCACCGCCAACTTCGTCGACTAGTCTGAAGGTTGGGGACGGGCCACGCGCGCGTCAGTTTCGTCTCGCCGTTGACTTAATTGACGTCAAGTCTTAAGGGTGGGGGACGGCCTGTGCGCGTGTCAGTTCCGTCTCGTCGCCGACTTCGTCGACCCCGAGTCCAAAAGTGTTGGACGGAACGCATGCCTCAGAGCTTTGTCTCGCCGTCGCCTTCGTCGACCCCAAGTCTGAAGGGTAGGGGACGGACCGCACGTGCACGAGTCGTCGTCTCGCTGCTGACTTCGTCGACTCTAAGTCCGAAAGCTGTGTGGGAAGGAGTGCGTCTCCGCTGCCAACTTCGAGACTTTGTCCGACCGCCTCGTGGTCATAGACACTTCGTCCGACTGTCTCGTAGTCATAGACATAGTCGTTTCGACTTCGTCCGACCACTCGTGCTCGGGAATTCATCGACACTTCCTCCAATCGCTTCGGGGCCATGATTTCGTCCATACCTACGACCACCGCGTGGTCGCACCTTCGGCGACTATGTCACGAGCGACATCATCTTTAGGCCTTCTCCGATTGCGTTGGAGTCACCAACCCGACAGGGCACCCGACCTTTTGGCGTGGGACTTCGCCGCCCGCGTCTACGAGCCGTCTGAGGCTAGGGCACGACCTACGCGCGCTGGCTCGGCTTTTGCCGGGAGATGCCACAACCGTGTTAAGGTCGGTCAAACAATCCTGCTCCGGGAGGTTTACAACGTCCACACCCCCGAAGATTGGGAGCTACTAGCTACATCAGCTCGTCCATCGGCACCTGCGTACTTACTGCTGGGGGAGGGGGGCAGCTTAGGCCAATTGTTCACGTCAGCTCGCCCATCGGGACATCCGCGCTTGCTGTCGAGGGAGTGTTGTTGTAGGTGTGGCCTAACCCCATGTGGCGAGGCCTTGCAACTGACCCAATATGCAATAAGCCCAATAGTGTAGAGGAATGTACTAATATATCATCACCTTTTGTAATTATTAAGGGGTAGGATGAGAAATTTCTCATCCTACCCCCATTCGTGTATATAAACTCCGAAGAGGGGTATGAAAAAACGGGGATCCACTCATTTCATACACGAGCACTCTCTCTCCTATTGTTGGCTCTCGCTAGCTAGTTTCCTCATATACTGTTTGATCAATAGCTACAACAGTTGCATTTTAAAGATAAATTTTGAAGCATTTGATATGTTACTTTGTTGAGTTCAGCACGTTTGCCCCATCAAATTTGTGTGATGCATGTTGCTTTGTTCATTTCAGCTCCTTTCCCCCGTCAAATTTATGTTCTTACTGTTGCTGTTGTGTTTGTTTCAGAAAATTACTTCAATTTGACGGGCTGTTGTGTTGACTGGACGAGTCATTTGAAGACCCAAAGACCTCCGCTAGTTCACAGCAATTTCTTAGCAATTCTGGGGTCATTGATCTGTTGGGGAGAAAAAAGGTGCGACTTTTGAGTTGGACAATGCATCCCGAGGCTCGAACCCATGCAGACCCGGTTCTGGAGTTCGACCAGTTCGACTGCTTGCCGGATTCACTTGTCCTGCTGATCCTGAACAAGCTGGAGGATGTGCGTTCGCTTGGCCGCTGCTTTGCCGTGTCGAAGCGGTTCAATGAGCTCGTTCCCCTCGTCCATGATGTGTATGTCAAGATTGACCGTGTTGTGCCTGTGGATGGTGACTCCGACGATGCTCTCAACCTGTCCTCGTCGAAGCCCCGGAATGTCTTCTCGCAGTTCTTTAAACTGATTCTGTTCACAATCATCAAGCCATTCCATAATATGCGCAACCCAAATGGCGCAGGGCGTCCACTGTTCTCACAACTCGCCCAGCATTCACCTGTGCAGGTGCTAAGGAACTTCGCTGATATCCGGAATCTTCGGGTGGAGCTCCCCTCAGGGGATGTTGGGACTGAGGAGGGGGTTCTGCTGAAGTGGCGGGCTGAGTATGGCAGTACGCTTCAGAACTGTATGATTCTGGGTGGAACCCTGGTTGATCGCAAGCCTATTGGCGCAGAGCGTGAGCCATCGTCGGAGGACAACGGAAGCATGCCAGAATCTTTCTACACCAACGGTGGGCTGAAACTCCGTGTCGTGTGGACTATCAGCTCTTTGATCGCTGCATCGACGAGGCATTATCTTCTCCGGTCAATTATCAAGGACCATCCAACATTGAGAAGCTTGGTTTTGGCAGACGCCGACGGGCAAGGGACACTGTGCATGGGGATGGAACAGCTAAAGGAGTTCAGGGAAAACCAGTTGTCAGCGTCAGCATGTTCCAACCGGACTCAGGTCCCAGCGTGCAACATGAAGCTGAAGTATGCTCCATACCTCGAGCTTCCTGGTGGCTTGGCTCTGCAAGGTGCAACCTTGGTTGTTATCAAGCCCTCCACCGATGGAAGCGGCGGCGGTCACAGCAGTCGGAAGGAAACGGAAGCTTTTGTTTCAGGCGCGTTCGATGGTCCGTTCAGATTTGCTGTGAAGGCACTCATGAAGAGACGCACCTATCTTTTGGAGATGAATGGTTTCTAGATACTGCCCTCTACTGCTGTTCATAAGTATGTTGATTTTCAGTGCCTCTAATGCGTCGTTTAGCTTCTCATGCGTTGTTTAGCTGCTTTCTGCTCAAACAAATGCGGCTTTCGAATCATGCGCGCTGATACGCCCTAGAGGCAATTATGAAGATGATTGTATCACTTCTATGTTTATAATCTTTTGAATAATATATTATTTTATCCTTTAAATATATGTCTTTCGTATTGATCAAGAAGTATATGACTTATTCTTGGAACTTTTTATTCATATTTCGATGTTATTCTAAATTATCCCTGATCTTATATCATTATATGAGACAATTATGATTTTAGATCACCACATGTATTATATGAGACAATTATGATTTATAGATCACCACATGTATTGATTGATGATCATGTATCACGGATCATGATATGGGATATCAAATCGATAATATGGACACATGTTAAAGAACTTGATGTTAGATTGACCCACCATGAAACATAATTGTTATATTCTGAAATGTCATCAGTTGGTTTTATACATAGTATTTGTAAAATCTTTAGACCTGAAATCGCCATTGTTTCTTACATATATAGCCGAGGATGTACTTGCTGCTCTTCATCACTAGCCGCAGTTTGTTATTGGTGCTCTCCGTGCTCTTCTTCTGCAAACCACTGCCAACATCACATCATTCCTCGTATATCAAACAGCCACCACCTCCACCCACCAAGAAACACACGCAGACGACAAACAAACATTCATAACGGGAGGAAAAGTTTAGGATTTCTACCGTCTTCCTGACAGGAGCCATTGGATCGGCCGGGCAAACTCCCCTCCGGCGACGGCGGCGGGAATGGAAACCTAAACGTCTGCGAGGGTATTGTAAACCGAGACAACAGGAGAGCAGAGCATATAATAGGGAGAGGCCGGTGAGCCAGGAGGTGTTGTTGGGCTGCTACTTTTTTTAATGATGTTGGGCTGCTACTGTTTCGTTCCTCGCCCTAGAGCCTAGTTGTAGTGCTTAATGGGCCAGATTTAAATTCTCAGCCCACTTGGCAAAAAGATCTGAAAAGAACTTGCAGCTCCGTGTCATACTACTGTAACACGGAAATTTTATAGAAAACAAGAAGGTTTGTTTAGAATTCCCTTGAATTCCTACAGTTCCAGATGCGACCATTCAATGATGGTTAAGGTACGGACCATTTGATGATTTGGGCAGGACAGGAGCAAAAGCCCAAAAGTATGTGCACCGCCAACTTGTCGCTCAATGCAAAACTTGCGAGGAAATGGGCGTCTGGTTCTGATTCCTCCGCTTTAATATCTGTGCCTGATCATTGGAGTTGCATTGGGCAAAAGTTGTGGCGAGTGGACTCGAGATATTCCATTGGTCAGTAGGATATTTGTTTGTTTTTGTGTGTGTGTGGAGTAATTGCTATCTGCCAAGCACCAAAAGAAAAGGAAAAGGGAGTTTGAAGCCTATCTTTTGCCTCTAGGATTCATGGTTCACATAATGGGTTCAAGATATAATGCTTATATCTGAAGACTGCGAAAATAAAAAAGGTAGAGAACTCGAAATGCATTTCGAACCTCACTCAAAGGTGAATGCGACAGGAAAGCTACAAACAAGTGGGGAAAGGGAAACAAAATGGAGAATTCTCTTTTCTAACTAGCTATACTCTTTAGTATACAAACTACAAACAATTGGGTATTGAATATTGATAACGATGAACTGAACTGAAAAGTTCTAGCTACCAAAACGGGAGACACAACTCCCCTACGAAGTCTTCACAACATGAACTGCCTTCTACTCATAAATCACAATCTACCCGCTAATTTTGTATCGGATTGGACTTGCTACTCGGCGTCTGCTTCTTCAGGCTCGCAGCCACCTCGACGTCAGCCTCCTTGCTTCCTGCTGCTGCCGTGCCGTCCGCGGATTCCCTAGTTCCACCCGAAACAAACCGGAATTGTGCGTCGCGCCGTCTGGGCTTAAGCGTGGCTCGACGCGCTTGCTGAAGCGGCGCGCCGGCGCGCACCGAACGATCCAAGACAGACAAGGGTGGGCGGCAAAATTGGCCGAATTTTTTGTATTTTAGCCCTTTTTTTGAAAAATATTCACATTTAGACTCCTGGTAGTTTTAAATCCGTTTTTGGACCCAGAGCTCGGCGCCGTGGGTCACGGCGCCGAGGTAACACGTCTCGGCGCCGTGGTCCACGGCGCCGAGGTGCGAGCCCCGCGCCAGCGTAGCGGCCGGCGTGGCGCCTACGTGGCAGCCGCCTCAGCGCCGTGGTCCGTGGCGCCGAGCTCGGCGCCGTGGATCTTGGCGCCGAGCTCGCGGCATTTACCCAGTCGGCCGGGCCGAGCATTCATTTCGCGTAGCGTCGGCCTCCCCGCCGCCTCCCCGGCCGCCACCGCCTCCCCGGCTCCCGCCGCCTCCCCGGCCCGGCCGCCTCCCCGCCGCCTTCCCGGCCGCCTCTCCGCCGCCTCACGGGCCCCCGCCGCCTCCCCGGCCCACGCCGCCTCCACGGCCGCCAGCGCCTCCCCGCCCGCCAGCGCCTCCCCGGCCCACGCCGCCTCCACGGCCGCCAGCCCCTCCCCGCCCGCCAGCGCCTCCCCGGCCCCCGCAAGCCTTCAAGGTGAATCTCTAGTATATTTAGGGTCTTGCGGATTATGATTCGTGGTTTTTATGCTCTAATTCTTAGGAATCGAGTTTACAATTTGGGGTTTTTTTTGTGTGTATTGAATTGATTGCATAGAAATATGGTTGTTGCTGTAGGTCCAAACATGCCTGTGAAATGGAAAATTATGCTGTACTATATATGTTGGTGTAGATGTGAAAATTGAGTGGAAAATATAAGGTTTGTGTAAACGTGGAAATCACCAAATTTGTATTGGTGTATTGGTAGCACACCTCACCAAATCTGGAGCCTAGGATTACATGTCTAGTTTGCTCCAAAAAGGTGACTGATTTATTGGGGCTGTAGCAAGCTTGCTAATTTGGGGATTCCAAGAGTGGCATGATGCTTTCTGTGGATGAATTGCAGCAATAGTGAGATATGGATGATTTGGGGATTTTTTTCTACATATGTTACACACTGTCGCTTAATGTTTTAGACTTTTGGTGTGATTAATACAATATCTAGATAAATATTGGTGGTTCTGTTTGACTAAAAAAAAGACAATGTAGGCTGCATATTATAACTGAAAATCTCATGTGACTATATCTGGATCCTATTAGATATATAGATGTTTGAATGGGAAAGGGTTCATTTAGATATTTTATTGCTTAAACAAGTATGCATGTGATTTATCCAAAATTTCGCTTAAAGGTATTAAGTTTGGTTTTGTGTATGAACTAGATGGACAACCTAGTGACCCTATATCATGGAGGCAGTGTGACAAGTGATGATTATGGAAATGTTCAATTTGTTGAAATGCAAAGGGTGCCTCTGATATTCGGTGATCGGCCGTCGTTTAGTGAGTTGGTTGCTAGGGCTCGGGACAAGCTACATTGTCATGCAAACGAGGAGAGCATCACAGTTGAGGGGTTACTTCACTTCGGTTCGAAAGACCTAGTTCTCAGGCGGTTGATCTTAATTGGTTCAGAGGATGAGTGGGACAAATATGTCAAATTGGTTATGAGGAATGAGTTAAAATGTTTGGACGTTGTTGTGCGGAAGGTGTCCATTGATCCCACCCCTCACGGTTATTCACCAGAACTAGGTGATCAGGCACCCTTTGACCCTCCGTTATTTATCCCACAGACTTCGAGCAGCACCACCACGTGTACGTTGAGGAGTGGGGACACTCCCAGGACCACGTGGACGACAACAACGAGCCGCACAGCAACGAGCAGTTCCGGCTGTACCAAGTTTGATACCAGCGTGCGACGCGGTCCAAGCTTAAGGGCCAATGGACTCAAGATGACTACGCCGACATTGCGTCCTCCGACGACGATGACACGCCCTACGACCAGTCGACTCGCCTTGGGACGCAGGTGGAGATAGCACCAGTCCTGGACCGTGTGGTAATGTTCAATCTCATTGCTTATTTTCCAATAGACCTAAATACCCCTACATGCAGCAAATTATCCATTCTTTTGCGTGTTTGCAGGGCAAAACCCTGAAGCAGTCCGTACAGGACATAGAGCGTATGTCCAGGACAGTCGGCGACGACGTCAGGATGCGTACCTTCCTAGAGGTAAGCTTCGACAAAGCCACTCACAAAATTAGTACCTAATATCTTCGTGTCTTGTTGGTTAACAAAATGTTGGATGCCAGAGGCTCGCAGGTCGGCTACGTCGTGCGGCTGGTCGTTGTGGTTGCAGCACAGGCGCGGCGAGGGACGTAGACGTGCCTTCGACACGACTTGCAGACCCGACGCGGCGAGGGTCGTACACGGGACAGAGCTCGTCCCCCACAAGGAGCGACACTTTCCCGTCCCAGGGCGGCGAGGACGAGGACGACGACGAAGTGGAGCAGACTTACGATGAGATAGGCCCGTCTCAGCTCGTAGACGCTCCTTCGACTCAGCCTACACAGCCCGTACGACGCAGACGCCGCCGCGAGCCTAGCCGTTACACTCCAGGCACCGACGCCCTTGGTAAGGGTAAGGGTAAGGCTAGGAGGCAGTGATACTTATGTGTAGGCTTGTGGTTGGGCTTAAAAGTCGTTGTATATATTTTGTAATGAGCTAGGAGGCACTTGGTAAGTGGTTGGACTGAGATGTGTTTGTAATGAGCTAGTTGTTATATATATGTGTTTATGTTATATATATCTGCAAAAAAAATAACAAGACATAAAACTATATCCTCAACTTCGCAGATTATACCATGTGATTTGAGATACCAACATAATCACTTATGGGCTAATGGGGTTCTTACCTAGCCCCATTTTAGCTCTTTTGAATTCCATGAATAAGCAACACCATTATCCACTTCTCTAACAATTAGTGTTTGACCATCGGATTTCACTGCTTAGGAAAAAAGTTACAAACATCATTACCATACTAGCACCCGAAATTTCCAGATTGAACACAACATCATCAAAAAATGTAGAAGAAAATTGTGTTTCACACAGTTCATCAATTTTCTGAATGTTTCCAAAGCTACGGATTATTTTGAAGGCGCCGAGCTGAAGCGCCACCGGTCACGACGGCAATTCTGAATTTTCACAGCTCGGCGCCACCAGTCACGGCGCCGAGCTAGGCGCCACCAGCCACGGCGCCGAGCTCCTGCCACGTCGGCGCCACGCGGGCCGGCACGCTGGAGCGGGCCTCGCACCTCGGCGCCGTGGTCCACGGCGCCGAGCTCAGGGTCCAAAAACGGAATTAAAACTACTAGGGGTCTAAATGTGAATATTTTTCAAAAAAAAAGGTTAAAATAGAAAAATTTCGGCAAAATTGGCGTCTAGCTTTGAGCAATTGGGTGAAAATAGCCTGCTTCCGAACGGCAAATTTGGCAAGACGTGCGTGCCCCTCTCGCGCTCGCGAGAAATGCGTCTTTTTTTCCCCTTCATTTCCAGCCGGATTCGACGCGAAGCTTACTCCCGTAGCTAATCGGGCAGATCTCCGAGTAGCTTTTGCAACTAGCCAGATGAGGGATAAGCATCGAAAGCAAGTAGTAGCGGTAGCTTGAAGAAGGTTGTCTGTTTTTCTAGGCTGTGGTTTATGATTTATAGCTGTAACTTATGTTTTTGGCATTAGTATGAGTATCTGTGTGAATAAATTGAAAGCCGGTTCTAAAAGTTTATTTCAATAAACCGCTTCGAAATAATAAAGAAAAAATTATTGTATTTATTTATTTATTTAAAAAAATATAAATTATAAACTGATACGAGCAGGTTTTATGTTTGGTTAGCGACAAGCTTCCATGCTTTGGCATCTGCAAATGCGTTCAATTCAGGTTGCACGTTCATGCACGCTAGGTAGTGCGGGTCAGATCTGGTAACTAAACGAGTAAACATCAAGTCCCACGTGTTACAATTGGGATTTTTACCTTTCAAACTACCGTAATGAGACAAGTGCAACCTGTCGCAATTGAAGTGTTGCGTTTGCAATCGCTGGAAATCACTATCTTTTCCTTCACCAACAGGTGCAAGGCATTTGGAACCTCATTGTCCCCCAACTACAACATCACACCAAACTGTCACGAAAAAGTGACGAAACGCCAGTTTTTGATATGTTTGACGGCTTTGCAATAGTACTTATAAAAATAGTCGTATGTGGTATTGATAAAAATATCGATTTTGTCGTTCGTGTCTGGGTGGTAACATGGGGGGCTGACGCATAGGCCCCTACCATCCCACTACTGAACGGTAGGCTATCTGCCGCCCTATCACCGGACAACCGGCGGCCTGCAGCTCCAGCTGGCCAACCTACCGCCCCACCTCAGCCCCATCACTACCTGCTGTCCCATGGCTAGACGGCAGGTGATTAAGCCGGCTAAATCACCTGTCCTATTTTTATATTATTTGTTTGAAATTTTTTTAATATAGTAAATGGGCTTAAAAAATTGTGAAATTTTATATGCAATCCCTTGACACAATTGTGCAATTTTGGTAATTTTATCTGCTGTGAATGTTGCTCAAAAATTTATACGATTTTAATATTTGTAAAAGTTGTTACATATAGCAAATAAGCTCTAAAAATTATTATGACTGTGTCGAGTCTTCACATAAAATTTTGTAATTTTTGGAGCTCACTTGCTATATGTAACAATTCCTACAAATATCGAAATCGTACGATTTTTTAAGCAATATTCACAGCAGATAAAATTATAAAAATTACACAATCAAGTACGTTGTGTCGAGAGACTGCATGCAAAATTTCGTAATTTTTTTGAGCCATTTGCTATATTCAAAAATTCAAACAAACAATATACAAAAAAATAGGGGAAAAGATTAAGCCGGCTTAATCACCTGCCATCTAACCATGAGATGATAGGCAGTGCTGGGCTAAGGTGGGGCAGGTTGGCCAGCCGGGGCAGCAGGCCGTCTGTTGTCCAATGACACGGCGGCACTGGTGGGATGGCAGGGACCTACGTGTCAACTTCCTTTGCGTTGCCGCCCAGCTACGAGAGGCAAAAATGATATTTTTATCAATACAACAAACATACAACTATTTTTGTATTTTGTAAATACTATTACAAACAGTGGTAAATATATTAAAAACTCACGAAACACTGTATGTATGTGACTGGAGAATATATCAGCTCTGCTCAATCTTTTTCCAAGCCATTCACAGCAAACTACTGGCCCTGCTCGGTTGGGCTGAAAAGCTGTGGCTTATGGTTGAAAATGCACTGTAGCTGGCTGAAATTTTACTGTAGCTGAAGGTGGCTTATTTGGCGTAACTAAATTTTAAAAAAATTAAAAATAGAAAACATATGTTAGCTCATCTCAAACAATGCAAACGAGTACAGGAAAAAAGAATTGGCAAAAAAGCTCAAAAAAAGAAGAAATCAGAAAAAGACAAAATTTATAAATAGTGAAAAATAAGGCTGAAGCTGAAACGAGTGGGGACTAAGTGAGGCTTTCGTGCAACAAGCCAACAACCACACAACCCTTGTATTTTTACTTTTGGAACAAGGTCTGCAGTTTAGTAGAGCAAAAAGTATGTCCAGATGAAAGGGCATGTTTTTTTTTTTTGCTTCGGCTTATGACTTATAACTGCAGCTTATAGTTTTTACACTTTTTATAAGAGAGAATACGGAGTAACAGAAACTAGCATGCGGCTTTAACCGATATAAATGAAGTCTCTATAATGTGTATTTCAATCAACTTGTAGATCTCATCTTAAAAAGATGTTTCTTTAAAAACTAATTACTATAAAAAACACTAAAAAATAACTTTTAAAAACTGAAAAAAAAGGCCCGAAAACAAATGCATATTGCTCTCCAAAGTCCAATCACCATTCACCACTGGAGTTCAAGGTCTTAAGACACTTTCTTCCATCAAAAACTTTCAGGCCTAAAACTACAGTCGTGGAATGTTAATGTGCCCACCATCTGTACACTCGAGCCAAACTATATCTATCGGAAGCCTGTCTGTAAAGTACAAATATGATACAATCATATCGGATGTATAGATGATCTAATTTTAGACTAACTCCCAAATAACTATACCCACTGGTTAAGAAGTTTTAACAAAGTCGGCAGTTAGTACAATAACAAATATTCCCCCAGAAATCTTTTACCATCTGGGTCATTATTCTCCAATCTCCAGTAGAGGCTTCAGTTCGAGCCGTAGTTAAGCATGGAACTTCAAATTTACATGAACATTACTACTACAGTACTACTCCTTTCAGTTCCTAAGGGAAATGCAAGTTGCTCAACAAATAAAAACTGAAACTGAAATGTTCAGTGGCACAGGCATACTGAAATTTATTTCCCCAATCATCCCGACCGGTACATTGTTGTGGTTGGCTTGGCCCTGCAGCCTCATTGCATCAGTAAGGCAGATCAGTAGGAAACAAGTGCACTATAATTGAATCTTTCCAGCAGGAGCTACCTAAAAATTGATGTAGAGTAGCATGATCATTATGCCATAGCATAGTCCTTGCCAAAGCAGAAGAGAATTGAACAGCCAGTTTCAGGTCTGAAGATAACGATGGAATAAATTGAACCGTGAACGCTCTGAGCAAAAGTCTACTTGTGCACAAAGGATAAAAACCTGTACTTTGTAAACACCAACAGCACACATCCGCAAACACTACGGAAAAATTGAAGTATTTGGTTTGCACATCAAAAGTCAATTCAGCTCTTAATAGAATTGTCACTTGTCAAGTGTTATATCCTTACATCATATAATGTTGGTCAGGATCAGAAATTGCATGCAAACCAAACAACTGGTGTTATTGCACGAGTAAGCTCACATTTAAGACAATGACCAAATGAGCAAGGGCGAAAGACAAAAACTTTATTCTAAGATCAACTAAGCATGCCATCCGATAACACCAAGAACACCACAAACAGACTGAACAAAATGTTTCGAGCCTCACCTCAGTCCTTATTACCAACCAACCGACTTATCATATACAGGCTTCTTGGCCTATGTCCAACAAGAAGCAAACGAAGCTTGGGCGATGCATGGCGCAAGCAAGCGTGCATCCACCTACTTACCCTCTCCTCTACCCATTTACTTACCCTCTCCATCCCTTCCCTCACCGACGGCATCCGCAGCAACGGCTATGAACCATTTCTTCTCATCCGGAACTGCCGACGTGGCCGGTGCATCGGACTTTTGCGAACCAGTCAGCCTCGCGAGCAACACGAAGGACATTCCACCAAGCACGTTGTTCATGCACCGGAGAGCAACAACGGCCACCTTGAACACCGGCGGTGGCGCAGACTTGGCGAGAAGGTACTCGATCCCGTTCAGCGTCTGGTACCGCAGGTTGCTGCTGACGCCCATGTGGAGCGCCCAGGTGGCGGCGTTGAGCAGCGTGGGCGGCGGCTTGTTCGGCGTCTCGAACGCCGGGTCCATGCGCTTCCGCAGCGCGATGAGCCCGTTCGAGATCGCGGTGCCCGCGAGCCCGGCCGCAAACCCCACCGCGGTGAAAGTGGCGCCCTTGGACACGAGGGTCGCGACGCGGGAGCCGAATGAGTACGCGCCGGGCTCGAACATGTGGCTGGGGAGGGCAGAGGTGACGGAGGACGCGGCGGCGGAGACGCCGGCGGTGGGGGCGAGGAGGTACATGAGGACGAAGTTGAGGATGGATCCGACGACGAGGGTAGAGAAGACGAAGTCGAGCTCGTTGAGGCCAAAGTTGGGGCGGGAGGCCATGTCGCCGAGCACGCAGGCGCTGACGCCGACGAGCTCCTCCATGAGGACCTTGAACGGGAACTGGGGGTCCGCAGCGACGCGCGCCGCCCACCCAGCGAAGAAGAGGCCGAGGATGCCGCCGCCGCGGCCGTCACCCCCGGAGTCCGCGGCGTCGCCAGATCCGCCGCCGCCACCATAGGAGCGCGGGGGAGGGGGCAGCTTACCTCCGGGCCCGGACGGGGAGGGGGATCGGAGGTGGAGGAGGGAGAACGAGGAGGCGGCGGAGAGCGGGGAGAAGCAGATGTTAGCGGTGGGGCCAGAGCGGAGCGGGGAGAGGCGGGGGGAGGAGTCGAGGTGGGTGGCCGGGAGGAACTTTGCAGCGGCGAAGGCCGTGGAGGCCATGGATATCGGAAGGGGATGGGGTCGGCCGCGCTGGTGAAACGGCGGCGGCGGCGGCAGGGTGGTGGCGAGATGGGCTCGGATGGGGAAGGGCTTTGGGGGTTGGTGTAGTGCAGTAGTGGGTGGCAACTGGCAACCTTGTATATGCGCCGGACTCCAGCTCTGACAACCAAAGTCGAGAACGACGGGTGATTTTGACAAATTCTCAGCCGTCAGTTGTGCTCTGTCAACTTAGTTATAGTATTTTTGCTACATTAACTACCACGTTAGTATCCCGATTAATCTCGGTCTTTATTTTAGTGTAGCCCTATAACTTCGCTTCACATACGCGCCGCTGCTGCGACAGTGCGACCACCTACGGCTGCAGCGCAGCCGCTCGTGGAAAAAAAAAATTGATGTTTGATAGCTGCGTACAGTGAAAAATATGAAATTGTAGTGCCTAAAATATTATGATTGCTAATCTGATTTGTTTCCTTCTGATGAAAATGGAAGAATCTTCAATTTCTCCAGCGATTTTCTGTTTCTAATTTTGCTTCAAACGCCAGTTGTCTAGTTGGAATGGTTTTTCTTCTCTTTTTTTTTTCCTCTTGCGAGGATAGTTGGAATGATTAACGGTATCGCAATTTTGTTCTGTAATGGCTAGTGCTGTCAAGCACTCAAGCAGAAATTGTTGGGACATAAGCCACATCATGTTTTGCCTTTCTCCTTTTTAAAGCCGATTTTCTTTCAATTGACAAGGATTCTCTTGCATCCTCTTCCGAGTTCAGACTATTCACTAGAAATTAGAAGGCTAATACTATAGCACTATAATTGCTACAGTGTTATGCAACAGAAACAGAAAAGAGCATGTACTCTGTAGAAGCTTAAATCCTGAATTTGTTATCCTTGCATGGCAGCTGGTACACATGATAGCATCATAACTGTAACTCTGTAAGGTGTGAGGATCATATGTTCTTCTCACCCTTGCATGGAGAAGAAATTGTGGTACGAAACAAAGGATGGCTTGCATAAGTGCATATTCACAATCATACCAGCATCAAGAGACACTCATAGCCATATCTTGGCTGTGTTCCACAAAACGTTCTTTACAAATTCAACACTTGTACTTGGGAGTTTGCAAATTACGGTTTGTCATCGTTAGTGACAACAAACAACATCATCCCAAGCAACCCCGGCCTCATGTCTATATGCACTGGTTTGGTCTAGATTTCATAGCAGAACACACACCATAAAGGACAATATTCATCACATCAATTGTAGGTAAATTATAGTGGTGAACTCTGTGCTTATCTCAAAAGAACACCTCCTCTGTGGTGACTGCAACACCAACTCACCCAGGAGGCCAGTTCATCTGACGTCCCCCGAGAAGATGAACATGGAGGTGATATACCGACTGACCTACATAGTGAAACAAAGAAAGTTCAGTCTAACACTGATTATCCCAAGAAGATAGGTCTCAATGGAAACAAGCGTCGATGCTCACATCCACTGGGCCCATCATTGATGACAACCCTGAAGCCATCAGCAAGTTCCTCCTGTTTTGCTATGATCTTAGAAGCATAAAGAAGATGGCCCATAACCTCAACGTGTCTCTCTTCTGCCTGTGAACAAGCATGCCGTGTCCCGTGGTGGTATCATTTAGCAAAAAATGAGTTGAAACTAATTTGACAGATACATGTACAAAGTTGTTATGCCACTAATATTTGCAGCAAATAACAGGTGCCAACAGCCTTAAATCCCAAAATAAGTCTTAAACAGGTGTGAGGTTGGTTTGTTTCCACTGTCCCAGTACCAATATTGAGACACCTTAGTTTAGATAGTTCTATGAGGTACAGGGTAAACTCGTGAAAGCAAATTGTTTAAAGCATTAAGCCCATCTACCAGCTACAGCTTACAGATAGTTTTGTTGATACCAAAATGTAAATGGTTGGTTTTGTTGATACCAAAATGTACATGGTTGGATGAAGTCGAATTCAAATAATTTTGACTCTGGTGAAAATTTTCAATTACGTGAGTTGGTAGTCTGGAAGGTTTACTGCTGGGACAAGACGGATTTGTGCTCACAGTTTACTTAAAAGGTGCCTATTATATTATAAAATTTGATAATTAGCGAACCATGATTCTTAGAATTTCTTGTACCACAATAAGGGCATGTCCAATGGTGATTTATGAGCTAGCTCTAAACATATTATTTCATATTTTAATAGAAGAGAGAGAAAAGCTAGCTCTTGATCAAGAGCTAGTCTCATACACACATTCCAAGATTATATGAGGATGTCATGTGGGACTATTCATGTTATGAGCTACGTGCTAAAAGTTAATATCATTGGAGAAGTTATCTTAGAGCTAGTAACTAGCTCATACCATTGTACATGCCTTAACACTCAAGATACATTTACATGGTGGATGAGTGGCCAACCTATGTATACAGACAGACCTGCAATGCCCGACCCCTTAGCAAGTTTGCATATGTTTCAATGAGCATGCTACAGAACAGAAGTTAATGAAAAGCAACAAGATGCAAGAATGTTTTTCTCATAACAAAATGAAAAATAAAACGAAGCTGCAAGATCTGAGAAGCTTAAAATATATTGGTACGCTTACGATACAAAATCAAATTGTTTATTTTTATTACCCATTAGTTACAAAATCATCACTTTCCTGCAATACTATCACAAGTAATCACCTTTCGTCCTCTATGTAAAAAAGTAATCATCTATTATCTGAAGCATCAGGAAAATTAATTTATTTTCAAGCATTTACCAGTCCAACATGATAATCATTGGAGTGTACTAGGGCACATAGCTTACTTTGAATTTCTCATGTGACGAGTTTGCAAGATGAAATTGGCTTAAATACAATCCATTAGGATGTACAAAAGATAAGGATATAAGTACCTTTGAGAGCCTAGACAGTCCATCTTTAACCTTAGGAATGATTACAATATGTATTGGAGCTTGGGGTGATATGTCTCTGAATGCAAGGGCCTGCAGCGATGAAGATCCAAATGTGACATAATAACAGCTCATTTGAATGCTTAATCATGTCCAAGCAAACAACAATAAATGAGTTAGTATATAGCAGTGATCCCTAACTGATGTGCCGACACCAAAACTAGTTACGATGAGGACCAAGTCAGAAAATAGTATTGCACATTGGAGAGAGGATATTTTTTAGAAACACAGGCAATGGAGAGAGTATAATTAACCACCGATATCAATATTAGCTGTGACTGTGAACAAAGAACATAGCGATGGCATAAAAAAAGTGTTTCACATGAAACAAACAGATCATGAATAAAAAGGTGATGTTTACTCCTACTTTAAAATATATGTTATAGTTTTCTTTTCTTTTTTGAAAAAGAAGACTTGTGTAGAGTTAACAATAACCAAATCTGCAAATGGCATCATTAATTTTAAATGCTAAAAAAAGTGCGATATTCATATCCTTGATAAATAAGAAAATTATCCCAATAGCACAGACAAGATTTAACCTTTTCATCCTCATAAACCACCTGAGATGGGATCTCCTTCCGAATAATTTTGTCAAAACTGCAAAGAAGCAGAGAACTAGGTGTTTTGAATGGAAGCCAGCTGTGGAGACATGCATTTATGACGGGGGTAAAACAGTAAACGTAACAAGAACAATCGAGGCTAACCCTTCTCAGAGAAAAAAAAAAGATGAAGTTTAAAATTTAGCAAACATTGACTAGTATTTGGCAGATCATAGAAATGTAACACCATGCAAAGAGCTTGTGCACACTATGTGTCTCTCATTATATACTTCTATCTTGCAGGCTCCCCAAAACTTGACTGGCTATGCTACACAGAGGTTATCACAGAAAGAATTTCTGTCGAAGTTTCCGTGGCCATGGGTTTCATATTCATCAGTGTATCCAAATGGACAACCCCATGCTATCAGGCCAAGACTAAAATGCATGTGCATAGCAATCACTTGATTTGCAGGAACTCAACTACAACTCTACACGAGCTGTCATAATTTGCACTATTGCGATCAAATGTGCAAGCAATCTAACACTGATGCTATCGGGCAAAACTTACAAGCAGTTGGGCTATAACAAATGAGCTCCTGTTGAGTTGTTCGCTATATCTGGTATTCTGGTGGTTGCAGAGATGGACAAGTGACCTACTAGTACTACTCCCGCTATGTCACCATCTGAACAAGCTCAATACGGCGCTTTGCATTCCGAACATTTTACCCCGACCTCACCCCGATCTTCAGATGTTTCTTCCCAGGATGTTGCTGTCTACATGAATCCACGCTCGATGGATTCTGTACAAATTTTACAGCTCTGGAGTCCAAACTGAACACTAGAATCTACTACGATTCAAAATCCAAGCTCTTCCATGCGCTTACTAGAACAAATTTCTCGCGAAACTACTCAAGCGAACAAGATATCAATTTGATGGGACGTAGAATTGGGGAAGAGTTAAGAGGGGCTGACACGGTGGCGCCGCCGGTGGGGTCGGCGGCGAGGGCGGCTTCCTTCTCGCTGGCCATGGGAGAAGTGCGGGAGAGGTGAGACGCGAGAACTGCGAGGCGGCCGCCGCCGCCCGCCGTCGGCGCCGGCTCTCTGCCGCTGCTCCGGCTCATCCCCACCGGCTACCTTGCCCTCGCTGGCGCTGCTGCCTCCCTCGCTTCCACTCGCACCTCCGCTTTTGGACTACTTTTAGGTTCTGATTTCGTCTCTAAAAACGAAAAAATTGGATTTTTGCCATTCGAAACATTGGTCTTCGCAATTTTGTCATCCCAAACATTGATTTCGCAAATATGCTAGTCAAAACATGTGCTTCTTGATTTCTTTGCCATTTCTGACTTTTTTGTCCCTAGAGCAAACTCCTCATTGATGGCAAATCATTGGTTTTGCCACATTGCTCTATAGGGGCAGAAAAGTCAGAAATGGCAAATCAAGAAGCACATATTTTGACTGGTATATTCGCGAAACCAATGTTTGGGATGACAAAACTGTGAAGCTCAATATTTCGGATAGCAAAAATCCAATTTTCTCCTCTAAAAACAGACCTGGGCATATGCCAAAAGAATTCTTAAGCTGCGAGACTATGGTAAGATATATTTCGTGTTTATTTGGTTTTACTAATTTTGTATTACTTAATTGTGTAATTGTTCTTGCTTTAAGTTTGCGCGAATCGACATTCTTTCGTGACTGTCCTAGGGTTTATCGCTAATTGACGCAGCCGGTGAGTTAGCGGCTCACTTATCTCAACACGACGTATGTACGAGGACGGTCTAGCAATAAGATCATTCATTGGCCGTGCAAAGATTGGTTGCGTTGCTGGTCTTCCCATTTTAATCTATTAAGCCCCGCTCGATTAAACTGAAAAGTTGTAGCTTATAGCTGAAATTGCACTGTAGCGACTGAAATTTTACTGTAACTGAAGGTGGCTTATTTGACGTAATTAAATTTAAAAAAATAAAAATAGAAAAAAAATACTAGCTCATCACGGACAACGCGAACGAATATAGGAAAAAAAGAACCGACAAAAAAGCTCGAAAAAAGCTAAAAGTTTAGAAAAAACGAAATTTATAAATAGTGAAAAATAAGTCTAGAACCAGAAGTTGGAGCCGAAATGAGCGGGGCCCAGGGCCTGTTTGGCTGCGGCTTTTGGCTGAAATTTTTGAATTTTGGTTGTTTACGGTACATATTACAGAGAGATACTCACTTACGATTTTAGCTGGTATAGATGTTGGGCTTTTAACGTATACATTATTTAATTTGTAGATCCCGTTTTAAGAAAATATTTCGTTTAAAAGTTAAGTAATGTAAGTCGCCAGAGGAAAATAACAGGCCCCAAATCGGCACTGGAAAACAAAATCATCGCTAACCCAAACGTCAGCGCGCACATCTGACTCGTCACTCGTCCCGTACGCACGCGCCCGTACGCGCACTACCATCCGCGCCAGTTTCGCAGTCCACGCTGGCCCGCCGCCGCCGCGTTTCCCCATGACAGTGTTGGCTTGCCGCTGCCGTGCTCCCGATCCGTCGCGCCCGCACGTGCACGCCGTCGCCGACAAGTACGGAGCACCGCCGACGATGCCCGTCAATCCGTCGCCACCGAACCCTCAACCCAATCTGTTGGCATCGCTCGCCAAGCAATGTCGCACCACGCCCGTATGCTGCACGTCGCGGCCCAAAGTCGCACCGCGCGCCGTCGCCCACTATCGCCCGCCACGAACGCCAGTACACACCGTCTCCGTCGCCTTTGACCACTGCGCCGTCGCCGGGCCAACAGCCGCGAACGCCGCCGCCTTCCGCACCTCAGCGGGCCGCCACTCACGCTACCGCACACGCATGTGCGGCTCAAGGGAGACACTGTCAGCAAATAATCTTAACTTAGTATTTGCTTTGAGTTAGTTAAGCCGTGAGAATCGGTCTGCGTGAATTGAGTCGTGCGCGGTGATGTGCGTCGTGCACTACATGTGTCCAGCAGTTAGCGAGTTGTTTAAATTTCCTAATATCTCTCGGTTAGTTGAGTCAAAATAGCGTGGGAAGCGGTCTGGGCTGTTGCTCACCGCTGCATGCATGTGCATGCTTGTTGCTTTGTATAAGTAGTTGAGTTCAATCTAAAGAAAAAGATGAGCGAGCAGTGAACAAAGAAGGCAACGTCTTCCAGTGTCTATCTCTCTCCACTCTTTATGCGTTGTGTGATCTTGTGATTTTTTTCCTGGGCTAACAATTGGTATCAGAGTTTGTGTTTGTGTACACCTTCATCCATGTCGTCTTCGAGCTCGTCGAGAAACGTCACCGCCGATGGGGGCGTTCAGAAGATCGGCGATGGGAGCGTGCCGAAGGCGTCGGCGCGCGAGGGCAGCATCTCCCTCCCGTATCCCATGCTCACGAGGAGCAACTACACGACTTGGGCCGTGAAGATGAAGGTGTTCATGCGCGCTCAGGGCGTGTGGAACGCAATCGTGGATGAGGAGGTGAACGAGAGACAAATGGCGCTCGCGGCAATCTTCCTCGCGATGCCGGAAGATGTGTTGCTGCTCCTAGCTGAGAAGGAGACTGCAAAGGAGGCCTGGAACACCCTGCAGGTGATGCATCTCGGTGCCGATCGCGTCAAGGAGGCGCGTGTACAAAACCTCAAAAGCGAGTTTGAGAACTTACTCATGAGGGACACCGAACAGATTGATGACTTCGCGATTAGGTTGACGACAATTGTCAGCAAAATACGAGGACTAGGCGAAAAGATGGAAGAGGCCTACATCGTGCGGAAGTTTTTTCGTGCCGTGCTGAAGAAATTCTCTCCCGTCGTCACCACAATTGAGCAATTTGGTGACATAAAAAATATGTCGATCGAAGAGCTAATCGAGCGCTTGAAGACACAGGAAGAGGGAGAACGTCGCTACGGCAACAACGACGAAGATGAGGAGCACTTGCTCCTGACGTACGCGGAGTGGGAGGCCTGATCGTCAAAACGTGAAGGTGAAGGCTCCTCAGGTGGTTCTGGTGGCGGCGGTGGCCGTCGATACTGACGAGTTGACAAGGCAAAAGTAAGGTGTTTTAATTGTAACGATTATGGACACTTTGCTTCAGAATACCAGAAGCCCAACAAGAGGGAGAAAGCGCAGGCATATCTCATCAAGGCGGATGCCGACGAAGAACCAGCGCTGCTCTAAGCAATAAGATTAAGGGGGTGAAGTTTATCTTAGCTTTTTAGTAGCATGTTTATTTGCTGTAAGCAAGTCAAGATTAAGGGGAGATTGTTAGCAAATAATCTTGACTTAATATTTGCTTTGAGTTAGTTAAGCCGTGAGAATCGGTCTGCGTGAATTGAGTCGTGCGCGGTGATGTGCGTCGTGCACTACATGTGTCCAACAGTTAGCGAGTTGTTTAAGTTTCCTAATATCTCTTGGTTAGTTGAGTCAGAATAGTGTGGGAAGCGGTCTGGGCTATTGCTCACCGTTGCATACATGTGCATGCTTGTTGCTTTGTATAAGTAGTTGAGTCCAATCTAAAGAAAAAGATGAGCGAGCAGTGAACAAAGAAGGCAACGTCTTCCAGTGTCTATCTCTCTCCACTCTTTATGCATTGTGTGATCTTGTGATTTTTTCCTGGGCTAACAGACACAACTGTTTGCATGTTTAGTACTTTAGCATACATATTTTTTAAAATTTGTCCTTGGACGTTTTTTTTGTAATTCTAGCTTCCTTCCCAAACTCGACAGGCACAGCAGACGATGTGTCGCATGACGAGCTACTAGAACTCGGCAGGATGACGCAGGCGAGATAGGTGAGTATGACGCGCGGAGTTGACGGGCCTACTGGCCCCTTGGTCGGTAGCTCCTGCCAAGCTGCCCTGGCTCGATAGGTGTTGTTAGGCTACCACAGCTCGATAGGTAGCTCCAGTTGCACTGTTGCCTTGAGTTACAAATCATCAGTTAGGTGGGCTAGCTTTGATCATCGGTAGCGGTCCGCTGTAGCGGATAGCGGAAATAGCGGCTGTTATGCTTCATTTTGTAATTATTTAGGTTTTTGAACAATTATATGATATGTTAATTATATAGTTAGAGTTTTTAGCTAACTAAAGTTAGTTTTTGATAGAAAGAATTGAAAACAAGGTATTTAATATGGTCAAAAACAGTAAAAAATTTCAATATGGCCTTTAACCAAAGAATTTCATTTGAAAATCTATAAAAGATAACTTGATCTTAGGGTCATTTGAGTTCAAATATTTGGTACTTGAATTCTATCTTAAAATTTTAGATACTTTTGCATTTTATATTCTATTTCAAGAAACGAGAATATCTTTCTAGTGTTCACAAAATCAATTTATACATTGAATTCATTTTAAAAAAATTGAAGCTTCAAAATTACTTTTATTAATGCTAATAAATCAAGCAAAATTTTTAAATTTTTCAAAAAAAAAATAATGTAATTATATTTTTAGATTTTAGATCGGACATGTCATGAAAGTGTTGTTAATTTGCAACTGTTCAATTGCACTTTGCTTGACATTATTGTTATAAATTTGTTTTTCTATTCATATTGTATTCAAAGTAACATAGAAAATAATAGAATTAGCATCTTTTTTATAGTACCGCGATGTAGCATAGCCTCCATGATAGCTTTCGCTATTCGATATAGCTTTTTTTTGCTGCATCATCGTGATATCGTGATAATCGCAATTTAAATAATTGATTATGAGGGGTTATTGTCTACCCGGAATGGCAGCAGCCGACTTACCAGGGCATTGAATATTGGTATTAACCTAACACTCTTATCTCTTAGTCCAACCATTAATATGTAGTTTAATGACATAGATGCATATTCTCTTGTAGAGAAGGCGAAGGTAAACACTACCCGAAGAGTGAATACTTGATTGAGAGAGATCTGTTAGCACAGTGGCATTCCATGGAATGCTAAAAGCCACGAAAGCCAATTGTGATCCTGCAGGCACAATATGGCCAGATCCAATTGCGATTTTATGACAAAAAAATTGCAGCAGAGAATAATCCTATCATGTATCGTATTGTCTCTCAATTAAGACTACGTAACTAGGCAAACACTAAGGTATGCAGAGAATGCAATAGTCTCATTATTACCCTTAACTATGATTATATATCACTTACCTACACGAGTTGTACTATTGATTTACATATAGTTCATGTAGAACTTGGTTATACTCATGTAGAGCAAGTCCTTATCTTTTGCTTTAGGCTGAAAACTTCTGCATTAGATTAATGTCTTTTCCTAGAAAATAGGGCAAATAGCTTAAATGATAGATCTTACTTGATGTATAGGATTTCCTCTGTTGCCATCTTCGGTCTTACATAAGTGCAATACAACTTACATATGCGATTACTTTTTTCTTCATTCCTTTTTTCCAGTAGTTTTTTGGAAGAATTTTTTAACGGAGCATGTGTATGTCTTGGTATTCACCCAAGGGACAGTGTTGAATAACCGATACCCCTTAGAGGGGGCACACCGGCCCTTTGGGCCCCATCAATTTTGATTTCAGTCTCCAAGAAGAGATGTGGGTGTATACCTAAAAGATTCTTAGTCTATAAATATTAGGAAGAGGCTATTGTAATTTATATAGAAGATTATTGGAATAAAAAATTGTCGGATTCCTTTATTGGAATAAAGAAGATCGTCAGATTCCTTTCTCTATATCTTGTGTCTATTTATTCTTCTACTTTTGTATTATCTAATTGTATGATTGTTTTTGTTTTTAGTTGTGTTGATCGATTGTGTGAATCACTTGACGACACGAGTTATTTAACAGAAGCCATGGAAAAGCCTGAAACCAAGAGACCAAATACTGATGTTTCACCGGCAGATACTGCTGCAGCAACTACTACTTGAAACCGCATGATGCGATGCAGTAGCGTCCAGGGTAAGCAAGTTTCACTAACAAGTAAACGGGCTCCGAAAGATAATGATGATGAGATGATGATGTAGATAGGCAGTAGCAAAAAATGCAATCATATATATGAAATTGATTTTAGCAAAATTGGTCACGAAAAGGGTAGATATTTTGACAAACAGATCGTTAAGTCAAACTCAGAAAACTTCATCAGGAACCTGAATCTTATCTTACAACCAATCCACCTAAGTCAAAGTACTTTGGCTAAAGGTAAATTGCATACTGCTCACAGTTACATCTTCCATGGAAGAGCAGGCGAAGTCACCATGTATAAGAAAGCTCTGATGAGAACTTAAATGTGTACCGCAGATTTACATACTAGGCTAGTAGTAAGGCCTCGGAAGATAGCAGTGCTAACATGACACATACTAGGCTCCTGCCAATCTACACAGTGCAAATCATTGAGCTAGGATAAGCCAAAGAGAACTCCCAAGCTAGCAAATGATTCTAGACCAAAGAGGCAAAACTCACAAGCAACAGCACTTTAAAATCTACGAAATAAACTATTCTGGACATGATCAGAAAGCCGCCGAGCTTGTTCTTCTGAGTTGATACTTGGGTTCTGGTAGAGGCACAGAGCAAAGTAATTTATCCAACTCCTGACGATAACGCAGAAAAGGGCAAACAAGTCAATGCTATGCATGGAGAATTCACCAGAAAGTGCATCACTAATTTCATCAGAGTACAAGAATGCAAAAATTTACAGTATGAACTGTATGGTGCTGAAAAACATTTGCTTCATAGCAGGATTAGAGAAGAAATAAGAATAAAAAATTGTTTGCAAATAGCTAAATTAATCCCTGATGCCACAACCTTAGCAACAGCGACGGAGTACCATTGTATCATTTTTGGCCACACAAGAGATGGATTGAAAGCGTGCAATACCAGAAAATGAAATTTAAATGAAGTACTTCTAGAAGCATGCTTCAATCTGCTCCCTGCTAATCTTATTACAATATGTAGGATGAATTATTTAATTAATAACTGACCATCTAGGGTTGGTGGGATCAAATAAAACACTCCAAAATACGGCCAACTCAAAAAAGATCTCTTCAAGGTAAACCGAGGATTTAAATTTGAGCTATCAATCTAGGATAGGAGTGTAGGACCAAACAACAAAGCTTAGCAAAATTAAGTAGGTAACACTATCAAGCAATTCAGTAAATGAACAATTAGTTCTATAAACTATAAAGCACCAAGTGGCCATCAGGAAGAAGCAACTAACAGAAATCAATTCCACTTGCATATCACTCATTAACAGTAGCATATAAAGATAAGAACAGTCATAGTGTTACTAATACATCTGACAGCTGAAATCTGAACCCATAAAATAGTGCAGAAATCGTACCTATGCACTTCAAAAAAAAATAGAAATATTTAATACATGAAACATCTCCAAATTACACTAAAAACTAAAATGTCCAGAAAAATGATGATGGCAATATCACTCTTAGTAGATAGGTTAGCGATAAGGAGAGAAACTCTTATAGCCTTGTAACACTTCTTTGTTTGAGGAGCTAACCATTTTGGAGTCAATGGGATGCAATGCTAACATCACGTACTGTGTTAGCACGGCAAAACTATTTTACAGCTAGCATTGTTGAAGTGCAACAGCTAAGAAGTTACTATTAGTCTATTAACCAACAATATCTAGGCAATTGTAGGACTTTCGTCATCCAGAAAATCTGCAGCAGATAGTTCCTACACACAAACACAAATAATGATGTCCTCTCTATTGTAACTTATAACTCAAGCAAGCTACTGCCATAATGCCATTAGAACTAGACTGAAGAATTTTAGTGCTAACCTTTCTACTGCAGACCAGTAAATCAAAATGTTCTGTTTCTGTCTCCTAGATTTTTTTTATCACATAATTCATCCTAGCATAACACAGCCTCATTTAGTTAGTATGCATAATAAATATTCACCAGAAAAGCAGTTTCCTCCTTCCAAGAACAAATAAGAATTAGAATCTCCCTTGGCTATTTGCATTTACTCCAATATATGTTTGAAGGGACAAACCTAATAATTAGATCAACCAACAGGGTGAATGGTACGTGGTTCACTAGATTTTAGTTCCTATGCCCACCCAAAAAATCACTTGACTCCAATAGTGGAAGCAAATAATTAAGATTATACAACTATGATAATCATAAACTAGAAGGGGATTAGCAGTGTTTGATAAATACAGGTCTTCGAAGTAGCTTAACAGTATGAACTAAAAACCAGACACCAGTGGCCAGTATGAGTAATCGCATTTATTCCCTGCTACTTATTCGATAATCTGACTCTACTTCAAAAGCAGAAAGTGAAGACAAGGGGTGGGGGGGGACTAATCGTTAATGTACCAAGCAAGCACAGATATAAAACAACACTTACTAGGAATAAAGTGTGACATTCCAATAAAATAGTATTGAAAAAAGAAAGTACCTTTTGCCTCTTTAGCCTCTCATTCTCCTCTTCTAAACGTGATACCTTGTTTTCGAGTTCATTTGTGTAGGCCTATTGCAAATACAATGTAAGTAATACTCAAATTAAAGAGGAACTCAAAAAAGTAAGCAAGTCATCATGCTATAACATGTTCAGCTCACAGATCACAAGAAAACTAAATTCAAACAAATAGCAGTGATAAACCTTCATGAATCTTGAGCTGTTGCGAGTGCATTGCTGACAAAAAAAATTATAAAAAAAGGAAGGCATCAAACATATATCGCAACCTGCTTCCTAGCCCTTGAACGGGCAGCCGACTCCCTATTCTTGATCATCCTCTTCTGCCTTCTCTCTATCAACTTATCTGCCACATCTCCTGGTATACCACGCTTCCTCCCAGGTGTCTGAGAATCAGAAAGTGCACCGATCATTGGTGAAGTAATCTGGCCATCAGAGTAGGCTGACTCCAGAATAGCACCAGGCCCAACATTCAGTGGCTGAGGGACTAACCGACTGGGCATATAAGCACCTGGCATACTTTGCTGCCCATGCTGATGAGGCTCGATAGCTGCAATCTGCTGCTGATACTGCTCTAACCACTGTGCCCCAGATGTCAAATCGGCAGTCCCAGCTGCTGTAGCACCTCTCCCAACCAGATCCACATTGCCTACATCATTCAAGTCCTTCAGATATCCTTCGGTGACAATCCCTGCTTTGACCAAGAAATCCTCGAGTGTCATCTCTCCAAGTGTCGGCTGCCTCTCCCGCCTTCGGCGACCACCCTCCTCGATATTTCTCTTTGGTGCATCATGGATGCCCTTCCACACCTCATCCACAGTCTTCTTGCAGAGCTCAGGAGGCATTGTGATGCTCCCGTGGCGCAAGAGGCCTGAACTTGGCTCGTACTGGCTGGTAGTTGCACCATCAGGGTCCACGCCATCAGGAAAGACAGTCCTAAGCAGCTCGTCAAGGTTCATGCTATGCAAGGGCTCTCCCAAATGGTTCTGCACCTCATCAAGGGTAAGGCTATACAAAGATCCTTGCCTTGCCAGACTCTGCATCTGCCCGCGTTGTGCTGTGCCGGCATCGCCGTCCCCTCCAGATCGTGATGCCATTGTCTGACTCCCCATGAACCAGCAATCCTACCTGTATTCGATTTCAATCAGGAGGGAACCTCAGGAACAATGCTAAATGGTCTCCGTTTCAGTGCCACTCAGTTCAAGTAACACAAATCTCACATCCACAGATTGCCGAACTCCAGCCTGCGGATCCATAATACAGGAACAGCCGATCAGGGAAGTGCCAGTGAACCCAACAGAAATAAAAAAAGACAACATCTTTACGCCATAACAAAGATACCCAACTGTGCCCTTAGATGGTTTCCTTAAGAAGTAACACAAAAAAATGCTAAAAGCCTAAACTAGGACTAAGATTTCTCACATAATGGCCTGAAAGCGCCCAAGAACAATCCACCGCGCCATGTTACCCGAACCCATAAAGCTAGAAAGTTTCGTATATTTAATAAAGAGGGTGAATTCATAGGTTTTCGCAGATACCTGACCTCCGGGTCGCCATGGCGGCATGGCCCAAGAAACGCACGAAAACCCTCGAGTATACGACTCAAATCGGCACCAAATTACACGAAACAACTGCGCTATTTAAAATTACCCGGTGCTATATCGCGCGGCAGCACTTATCGGAGGCTTGCCGCCGCCAAGCATCCGCCATTGGGGGTGGTGGAGGAGGAGGAGGAGGCGGCCATGGGGTTGGAGTATAAGGTGTTCCAGGGAGAAACTACAGGCTCGAAGCTGCCGAGAGGGTTAAAAGAACTAAGGAGATGGGCCCACCAGCAGAATACGGCTGTCATAATGTTCATCGTAATGATATAGGGTTTCGCTAAAAACATGTGACTAATATTTCCGAAGAAAAATCTGCTAAATTTTGTTGCTTCGGATTACACCTTAAGATTTATACTCCGGTTATGGATTTGGAGTGAGCGGCGATGGGCGACAACGGTGAGGCGTGATGAGGATGACGCAGCAAGGGCAAAGGGCAACAAGGGCTGTATCATCCATGGTTGTGTTCATTTTGGGCCGTTTGTTTTTAAGTGTAAGTGCTTGTACGAACAAATTGAATATTAACAAACTGATAAGCCACTTTAAAAAGATTATCCGGATAAACTGTTTCGAAACATCGACGGAGAAATCATCTCGTTTGTTTATTCATCGAAAGCCATAAACTGAAAAGAACAGGACTTATGATGTTATGATAAACATGTGGTGGCGGCAAACAACATACATTGAACAATAACATTAGAATAAATTGTGCTTTAAGCAACACTCGTTGACCAGTGTAAGAATACACAATTCACAAAATAAAATTTAGATCACCCGCCCCCGAGAACTCTTGGGACCATACGCTCGAGAATATCTAGGACAACACGCTTGAGAACACCCGGGACTATGCATCCAGGAGCATTCTTAATGTGCAAGTAGAACATTACTAAGAAAATATACATTATCATAAAAGCTACATAATATTTATCATCAGTTACGAGGGTTCTATTTGATCAAGTCTCAGATTGACAAACTAATTTACTATAGCAACCGTAAGGGGAGTAAATGTGATGCTCAAAATCATTATTATTGGATATGGTACATAAGTGCTACTTCCATCCCCTGCATGTCACCATCACTATCGCCTAAAACATCAACAAAATAAAGATGAATCCAAATCTCAACAAGTATATAGTAAAACAATGATATCAACACAGAAATTCAGTAAATTTCATATATGTGAACTATAAATCATAATATCTATAACTGTATTACTGTCTCCTTTCTTTTTCTTTTATGCAATACAATACGATGCGTCTGTAATTGTACCTTATACTGGTATAATGGAGTATTCACCTATCGATGAACCACTCTTGCTCCGTCCTCTTTTATACGTGATCTCAACCTCTACTCTCGTGGAGTGCCTACCAAAATAGATCTTTATCTGTCACTCCTATGGGATGCCTATCCGAGGTAGATCCGCTGTATGAGTGCAATCTATTATGCAACATTCTACCAATATTAACATTCAATCATAAAAATCGCTCATCATGGTATAATCAACATGTAATCAGGGTATCATATCATAAAAATGCTGTAAAAATACGGCATGGAAGAACAACTATCAAGCATCCATCACAATTCATTATTCTATTATGTACTTACATGTTTAACCTTATGGATGATGTGTTGACGGCCCTGATCATAAACCTTCACCTAGATGACCAATACTTCATTTCAAAATATGCCCCAACAATATAAACATACAAACAAAATGACATCGCACTTACATGCAAACTCGGCACAAACAACCTCCTTCCACCAAATGCATTCCTGCTGTCCCGGCGCTTAAATGACTATACCTTTCAATCTTGAAATCCAACCATAGCGAACAATACAAGTTTTGAAATCTATACAAACTTACTCACGTAATTCTAGTTTATCACCATTTAAAGATTACATCATCTAAACCCCTGATTTCAACCCCAAAGGTCGTGCTGTTCTGTACCAGGTAACCGCCTTCTCAGAAATATGTCTTCCAAACTATTCTACTAAATTCGACATTCTAGTACTATATGGAAAGCTAAGAAAATTAGCTACAAGTTTCTAGTACACCAAGTTCTTACATCGATCCCTTAACATTCCTAAAACCTTAATAAAAGACACTGCACGAGGAATCCACCTCCTCACTTTGTTCTAGTCACTCAAAACACACCCACTTTGCTAATCCCCACTTTACCTTCTACACAAAATGATAAACCAACATGGAAAAAGGATTCGAGACGTTACCTTAGCGATGAACAACTAGATCGGGGCACCTTGTTCCTCTTTTTGATTGGATTTGGAGTCGGTGCAGCTTCTCTCCTCTACCCTTCTACTTCTCCTTCCTCCTCCTTTTCCCTTATTCATTCTTCTCTCTCGCAGCCGACTCCCTCTTTTTTTCTTTCCACCCCTTTCTTCTTTCCATCCTTTGGTCTGTTCCTGTCTTTCCTCCTTCTCTTGGCCAATGAGCTCGACGTGGCAGGAGGCAAAGGCAACGCATGGCAGGCAACGGCTAGGGACGTGTGGCTGGTGAGGGGCGCGGTGCGGGCGAAGCAATTGGCGGCAATGGCTTGGCTAGAGGAGGCAGCAGTGTAGCGCAAAAGAGCAGCGATGATAGCCAAGATGGTGACATGCAGAGGGAGGTGTGACGGCAGTCAGTACGACAATGGTGGCTAGCTACAGGTAAGGCTGTAAAAAAAGCTTGAAGCTCGCGACCTATTTGAGTTCAGGTCGTTCTAGGCTCGATTCGAGCTCAGCTCAAACTTTAAATGGGCCAAACTCAAGCTTGATCTCGAGCTCGCGAGCTTCACCGAACCGAGCTCGAATAGTTCGCAACTCTCGATTCGAGCTTAAATAGTGATACATATTAACTCTTACCGAGCTTACTCGAGCTAAACTCGAGCTCGAGTTTTTCTTATTGTTAAAAATTAGTATATGTTTGAATTATTTTGATTGTTATTGAGTTTACTAGAGCCGAGCTCGAACTCAAAATTTTCTTATTATTGAAAAATAGTGCATAATAAATTAGTTTAATTGTTATCGAGCTTCAACGAGCTGAGCTTGAGTCTACTCGAGCTTAGGCTAAGCCGAGCTTGAGCCTACTCGAGCTTAGGCTAAGCCAAGCTCGAGCCCAGGTCCAAGCTATGACCCCAACTCGAGCTCAGCTCGAGTTTGGTTTGAGCTTCTACCGAGCTCGAGCCTAGAAGGCCAAGCTCGCTCGAGCTCAGCTCGTTTACAACCCTACCTACAGGGACGCACGTGTGCAGCACAAGTAAGGGCATGGGGAGGCGACATCGGCAACAGAGGGAAGGAAGTAGCTATGGAGAGGATAAGACTGCTTCCTCCCCTTCCTAGCTTAGCCTTATTAGGTCGACGTGGGCTAGGTCGACATGACCTTGGGTCGGGCCGGCTTGGCCTTGGGCTTGGCCTAGCCACCCCTCTTTTTCTAAATATTACATTATATCCACCTTAATAGAATTCGACCCTGAATTCTAATGCTCGACATTCTACATAAAAAATGAAATGAAAAATTGAACAAAAGACAATTCTATCTCGTAACCGGAGAGAACGACTCTGGGTATTTCTTACGCATGCGAGATTCCTATTTCCAAGTCGCTTCTCACTCGGACTGATACGACCAAAGCACTTTGATATACTTTAACATTTTGTGCCTAAACACTCTCTCTAATTCCTCTAGAATTTGCACTAGACGAGCCTCAAATGTGAGGTCTTGCTTAATGGTCAATGGTTCTAGCGAAACCTCATGCTCCAGATCACTTAAGTACTTTCTCAACATAGAAACGTGGAACGCGTCATACACTATTTGCACAGACTCAGGAAGGTCCAAGCGATATGCCAACTTTCTAATTCATGTCAGAATCAGAAATTGTTCAATATACCTCGGGCTAAGCTTCCCTTTAGTGCCAAATCATACGATGTCTTTAGTGGAAGTTACTCTCAAGAACACCTGGTCACCCACCTCAAATTCTAATTCTCGCTCTCTTACATCCGCATAGCTTTTATGCCACTCTGAGTTGCTAGCAGATATTTCCTGATTTTCACCACTCGTTCCACTGTTCGCTGGACCCAGTTTGGACCTACAATTGCCTTTTTGCCTATGATATCCTAACAAAGTGGCGATCTACATTTTTGCCCATACAAAATCTCGAATGGCACTACCCTAACATTGGAGTGATAGCTGTTGTTATAGACAAACTTCGCGAGTTCCCAATAATCCTCCCAGCTACCTTTACAAGACAGAACATAGGATCTCAATATGTCCTCTAGTGTTTGAATAGTGCATTTGAATTGACCATCCATCTATGGGTGAAAAGGCGGTTCTAAACCGAAGTTACGTGCCAAAAGCACTCTGCAGACTCTCCCAAAATTTGAATACAAAATTGGCATATCTATCTAAGACGATTGACTTAGGCACATCGTGCAACCTTACTATCTCATTCATATAAATGGTTGCCAAATCACTTGCTGTGTTCATCGTACAAATAGGGATAAAATACGCGGACTTACCGAATCAATCCACTGCTACCCAAACCGTATCTTTACCTCGCCGGGTATAAGGTAAGCCGACTATGAAATCCATGATAATATCATCCCATAGTCACTAAGAAACACCTAAATGCTACAATAGACCAGCAGGACGCTTATGCTCAGCCTTCATTTACTGGTAAACTCTACAAGATACCACATAATGAGCGACATCCACCTTCATTCTCTTTCACCAGAAACTCTTTTTTAAATCCCGATATATCTTGGTCTCGTCAGGATGTACCATGTACGAGGTACAATGAGTCTCTCTCAAGCTGTCATTCTTGACTTAAGCTTTTTGTAGTATGCAAAGGCAGCACTTAAATCGCAATATACCTAACTCATCAAGGATGAATTCCCCCTTTTTACTTTATCAATACACTTCCTCACTTGATGAAGCAACTGGTTATACTTTTGTGATTTTCTCACTCATTCTAGCATTATTGATTTCAGCAACAGATTTGTCTCAACTTGTGTTACACCAGCATAATAATAAAAAATCATCATCCAATCAAAATCAGCAATAAAATAATTTAGATAGAGAGTGTCAGCCTTACGACCAAGAGCACTAGCAATCAGATTCCTCTTGCGCGGTCGTACCAATGAGCCGGCGTATCGTAGAGCACGTGAATTCCTATGAGTTTTGGGATCCTTTTTCACCGGACTTCCTAACATTTTTGTAGTGCTAGAAGTGTTTTTCTAAAGCTTAGGGCCTATTTTTTTTAGCTGCGGCTTGTAGCTTTTAGTTGTGACTTATGACTTTTGGACTGTTTGTACGAGAGATTACAGAGTAACAGAAACTCACGTACAGTTTTTGCCAATATAAATGAAATCGGTAAAACATGTACTACAATTAACTAGTAGATCTTATCTTAAAAAGATACTATAGAAAAGCCGAAACGCAAAACTGAAAAATCAGGACCTTAGTTTGTGGCGTCCCGAGAGACTTGTCCACTCTATGGGATTTCTTAAACCATACGAAATCAAACCAAGCACCAGTTCACATATTTTAATCTGCCTTTTAAGATGCATGTTTAGAAAGCTGCGAGCTTTAACCTTTGTAAGCATCCTTTCGTTGTTACTAGTCTGTTAACTAAACGGTTTCTAGGTTTTCTGACTTAAAAAAGTTAGAAGTTACTTAGAATATGAAATATGACGTCTTTTAATTTTAATTTTGGTTTTGCTTTTTTATTCTTTTATTGTCTATAGAGATATAACGATGTTTTTCTTTTTTATTTTTCTTTAATTAAAAAATTCAGAAAAAAAATTAATAACAGTTAAACTTTAATTTTAGTTAAAAGTCATAGCTGTTTAGAGCAGACCTAAAAGGTGCAATACTCTGATCAAAATTTACGCGAAGACGAGGCAAGAAATATGGATCCACGCAGAGTATCGCACGACCTTATGTCCATCCAAATCTTATATTTGCAGGCGAGTTCTCAATAAGATATACGGACGGCAGCTAACATATGTACCGGTTTGTTTATTACTCCAGCTAGGATATCGGCCGGTTCAAACTGATGAACAGTAGTAGCCTGGAACTTTCTTATGAGGCACTGTAGACTTGGCAAGCCGGCAAGTGAGCTGTGAGCATTATATTTTTGCTTTCGCTTTTCAATTAGCAAATACAATAAAGCGAGGCGATAGAGTGACAGCGATATACTACTGGTACATTCAACAAAGAAAAAATTATAAAAAAAAGGAAAAAGAAAACGCAACACAATACAATACAGCGCGGTGATGGAATGATGGCGATCATCTAAGCAAGAACTCCAATTGTAAGGCAGCGCTTAGTACTTGACTTATACGGCCACTCTTGGCCTTTGCAGGCGCCTTCCTTTTGTATGATTCCTTAAAGAAATCTCGCCGCGTGTAACTTTTCTCATTGAAAAAACCTACTGGCCGATGCTAATCTCCTCTTGAAGCTGAACTTTTCTTTTGCAACAAAGAAATGAAATCAAGGCCGGCCAGCTCCTGCCGACTGATTAGAATGTGCCGTCACGCCTAACGATCGATGCTGCCGTGCTTTTTCTTCACAGCAACCCAATGGCCATGACTAAAACCAAGTAGGAAAGGTGGTGAACTGGTGATGAGAGGGCAATATCATTTGGATTAGTGGACGCCTGCCTCCTTATCTGAGCCATCATCGTGTCTCCTGTCTGCTAAGATGGGACACTAAGGACATGATTGTCCGGGCTTTGCCAAACCAACAACCGAGCGCAACCGCTTATCTTTACATCCGCCTCCTGAATTGCACTGCCAGCAACTAGTGTTCATTGCTGAGATTGGACGAAAAAAGAGGTAGTAGTGTGTGTATCATCTGCTCCACCAGTGATGATTCTCTGTCACGACGGTGACAGGCCAGCTAGAACTATTTTCGAAGGGTTTGGATTTTTACGTAGTACAGGCATGTTATAAGATCGTAGTATCTGCGTTTCCATCCGATGAAACGCTAGCGTATGCGAATTGCAAGGTGACAGGTGAGGTTGCTTTGATGGCAATGGGACATGAGCGCCTGGCTCTCCTAGTCCCAGACTAAAATCGCCGATCTCTTGTGCTCTGTAGGCAGCAGAATGATTTGCCTCGATGTCACTCGCGGTTGCACTTCCGCCGTTGGAGCTTCGGGCGGAAGTGAAGGTTGATGGCTCGGTCGCCGCCGAGAGCCCAACAGCGACCGCGCATTTCCCAGGCCCCGACGGCGACGGACGGATGGATGGCTACACTGGCCCGGAACAGAAGCGTGATCTGCATCCGGCTCTCGCCTATGTGTCGGTCCTGGACCGGACGCTGGTACGCTGCAGGCTGCAGCGTTAGTCCAAGCGGAGGCCTTTTCTGCAATGGGGTGCGCCTGCGCGGTGCGCTCACGCAGGCCAGATTGAGCTAACTAACTCTCTTGGGCTTTCGGCACATCCGCACATGTGGTTGCAGCGGGCGCCGAAGGACCCAAAGCCACCACTGTTTATATAAATAACGTTATAACTCTTTTTTTAAAAAATTTGATCCTTGCACGCTCATTTTTTATAAATCTAATATTCTCCTTAGACCTACCTACTAGCTAGGAGAGTTCGACTGATGCCTGGCAAGCTACAGTCTGAGCTATCCTAGCTTGGTAGCAGATGTTGCCCAACACCCTCTCTGCGGCAGCATTTTAATATCAATGATTAGTGCTATTTAAAGCTCACAATTAGCACTAATTAAATATAATTAGTACTATTTAAATATGATTATTGTTACTTAAATATGATTAATGCTAATTAAAGCACACACTAATCGGTTGACGACCTGTCGAGCTTGGTAGGTTCAAGGACAGAACTAGATTTGTAAGAACGGGTATCCAAAGGCTAAATTTGAAGAAAAAAATTACTATAGTGTTAATTGTGTCAACAGTCTAAGGTACTGAGCAAGTTTTCAGAGAGATGTCTAGAGTTTGCTGTTGACAGTAGGTAGCCCACAAATCCCTAAAATTTACAATATGCCCAGCGGCGTGAGTACAACTACATAATACCATGAATAACCTAGTATGCTCATTGTAGGGTACCTGACTTAAATCTAGCGTCCCTAAAGTAAATTCCGCAACTGTATAGAATTTTAGTTGCTCATAGAATAGTATATTATACAAATTCATGGATTTTATTCAAACTTAAAAGTTTTTACAATACCAAAGGGAACTATAACGATCGAAAAAAATTACAAAAGACCTCTGGCCGCTAATTTACAACAAAACGAAAGGGAAATTTAAAAACCAGTGGAAAAGACGGGATAATATTCCCCATCGAAAGAATTGTAGAATTCGTCTTCGTAGGAAGTGTCGTCTTCCTCATATCCCATCCCTAGGTGATTAAAGTAAGAGTGAGTATAAAGTACTCAACAAGCCGAGTACAAAGATTTATAACAGCACACATGGAATTTAAATGAATCAAGGGATCTAGGCTACATTACTACCAAATAATTATTAAATGAGCAAAAAGTAAGCTTTTATATTTTGTAAAATAGTTTTTAAAAGTTGAATTTAGTAAATTGCCTATAATATGGAAATAATCTCATAATCTCAAAAAACTACTTATGTCATGGTTTCTAGTATTGCACATGAATACAACTTTATTAACCAGAAGCAGCGGCGGATCCAGGAATTTAGGAATGAGTATTCGAAGTTACCTTTTGCGTCGAGGTGGAAGCAACCTTTTGCGTCTTTCTAGCTCTCTCCCATAAAGATTTTAAATTTGCAGATTTCTTCATTTTTCAAAGCTCAAAGATCTACAAAATCAAACATATAGATATACCAACAAACAACATATTGAATCCCTCATATGTGCTATATCTGTATGACTGTATGTGCTATACCAAATGTGTGGGATACTTCAAGATAATTGGATGAATTATCATAAATCATGACTACTAAAATGAACTAACAAAAGATAGACTATGTGAAGTTGTGAATCGGTGATGATTGATGAATGATGAACACACTGACAATGAACATTTCCAGTCAGACATCAACAGACAAATGGCGGCACATGTCATCCACATGAAAAATTCTCAGATTTAGGGAGCACAGAAGTGTGTGTTCTTATGTCTAAGTCAATTTACTACAATTCTCTTAACTACAGACAAATTGGCCAATTCACAATTGCATAACCAATGGCACTATCTCTGTTACTCCAGTGGCACACCAAGTCACCAAGATTCACAATTTAGGGAGCACATCAACAGACAAATGTACACTCATACTCATATACACCAAGACCAAGTTACCAACCATTCACAGATTCACTGATCCACAGTCTACACAGATGACAGCCGACAGGATAAAGGAGCTCATCAGCTAAGAAACTAAGGAAGCACCTCGACGACCTCGTGCAGATAATCCCTGCGTGCAGATTCAGTAGGCACGGATATGGAGCAGAGCAGATCCGCGAGAAATCACCATGGATTCGAGTAAGAAATGAGGAATATCCAACACTTCACACTTGAGCAGCTGGAATATCCAAAGAAAAAAAGCAAACAAAGCACCATCACTCCATCAGTTTCAGACATCAGTGACCTCTAGGCAAACATCCCCAACAAAAAATTAAACCAACCTGTCAACCTGCACTGCGGCCGGGCGGAGTGACGGAGGTCGGAGGGAGATGAGCTGACGAGACGAGGGAGAGCTGGAGAGGGACTGCGCTGTGGCGGTGTGGCCGCTGTCGATTGCCGGACCCGGACTGAGCCTGAGGCCCTGAGGAAGGAGCGGCAGGCCACTGAGGAGCGGGCAGGTGGCCTGCCGCCAGCCGCCCAGCGCGCCAGTCACCGGCGCCCGGGCGTCGGTCATCACCTTAGCAGAAAAGAGGCTAGTATCCATGCCTTTTGGCGAGTTGCGACTGCTGTGTCAGATCTTTGTCTTCAATGCATTCTTTTTCTCAGTATATGCTAGGGGACACAGGAAAAATTGTTAAAGAGTGACACCGAATTTCGACAACCGGTCAAAAGTAAAGCCCGAGAGACACCACACGATACGAAACCAACAAATGACGAATAAATGAGTTTTTTTTAAAACAAAATGATGAACAAATCCAACCAAATTTGAAGATTGGGCCGGACCGAATCAGTAATGTTGGTTTATTTTTCACTGTTTAGCACTGTATCTAACTTATTTTGTATTATAATTACTGATATTTTTTAGTGTAATTAAAATTTAAAAATAAAAAACAGATTAATCTATCACGAATAATGCAAAGTAATAAAAACAAAAAACCGAAAAAGCTAAAAAAATAAAATTAGAAAAATTAAAAGCCAAAGACCTAAGGGAGATACCGAAATGAGGTGGGCCGCGGTTGAGTCCGGGAAGCTATCGAATCGAATGGACGAATCCACTGCTGGCTTGAGCTGGGTCTTGAGCCCCACACGCCAGTCGAAGCATCCATCGGAGGAAGGGTCCATGCAGATGCGGATGCCACACCGCCAGTCCACCACAGCCTCGCGTCGCATTCGTGCGGTTCCAAACCTCCCTCGTCTCCGCCGATCCGCGCACGCAGATCAGCAGCCCGGAGCGCAGCGGAGCGAGCTCTAAGCGCGGAGGCGTAGTCGCCATCTCGGTGAGTGCTCCGACCCCCCCCCCCCCCCGGTCGCCATGTCGGTCTGAGCGGCGGATCTGATCGGTTCGATCGTTCGGCCGGCGACTGGTTGGTGTCGGTTTTTCTTTTCTGACGCGTGCCTGGCCGATTCCATGGAGCTGGAAGCTTTTGCTACCGCGTGGTGTAGCGTCGCTTCGAGCTAGTGTTTGGCGAACCTGTTCGTGCCTTTCGCTTTCCGCTATAGATGCTCGCGAATCCGATTCGTTCTCGCGCCTTGCGCGCGCCGTCTAGTGGATCGGCGAGCCGCGAGGTTGAGATCTCGTGGATCTCGTAGCTAGGGCCTCGGGGCCTTCCATTTCTGCTGAATTCAGTGGGCTGTGCTCCAATTGCTTGGGCACAAGTGCGTGGAGAGCTGTGTGGATCGAAGCGGGTCTGTGTAGATCGGTGCGGCTGGCTAAAACTTGCCTTGTCCTTTTCTTTTTGAGCATAGGGAGAGATGGGGCTCACGTTCACGAAGCTGTTCAGCCGCCTCTTCGCCAAGAAGGAGATGAGGATTCTCATGGTCGGGCTCGATGCCGCCGGTAAGACCACCATCCTATACAAGCTCAAGCTCGGCGAGATCGTCACCACCATCCCAACCATCGGTAAGCGTTCTGTTCATCCTGTGCTTCCTTTTTGCGTGCTGTCTTAACTATACGAAGATACTGTAGAGCACATATATTTACAGAAAATGCATTCCGAATCATATGAAGTGAGTACTGCTACTGTAATGTAGACCTGTACGGTACAGTCGACCTGCTACCATATTTAGTAGTGTGAATGGCAAAACTGAGCTTATTCGTATTACAAGTTGCGTAGCAACCTCAAGACGTTAGTTAGACCTTGGATCTTACTTTGGTTAGAATTTAGTCAAGCGAATACTACTGGTTGGATCTCATTTTTGTTAAGAGTATAGTCAACCATCTGAGCTTAGTTTGAACCACTGCGGTGGCATTTCCAAGAGTAGATGGTAACATTTTTTCCCCAACATGATCATAGTTCTACAGGGACCATACACATTGGGACTCACATTTACTGTCAACTGTGCTCATGAAAGCGATCTATATACAGTCATGCGATTTTTTTAATGACTGAGCCATATAAAAAACAAGCGAACTCTATGCTGAATTTGTCTGCCTGCTCCATTCAATCTATATCCTAAAAAGAACCCACCAATATTAGGAGAGTTACGTGACAAACTTTGTGGTTTCTGGATGAAATATCATTTGTGTTCATTCATTTTTAGGATTATGCTATTAGTAAAGCGCCACAGTACATTTTAATTTTTTTATATCTCTACTTTACTGTATGGTTTCAATGTTTCATTATGTGCTTTCATTAATAAAACTGGCGTATTCCGGAAATGTGCAGGATTTAACGTTGAAACTGTCGAATACAAGAATATTAGCTTCACCGTTTGGGATGTTGGTGGCCAAGACAAGGTAAGAAAGTCTACTTATAACAACTTACCATCTCAGTTGGATAAATCACGTCGACAGCATAAACTTGAGCATTGGACTTATTCTTTTATTGTTTTCTATGCCTAAACAGATCAGACCCCTGTGGAGGCACTACTTCCAGAATACGCAGGGACTCATTTTTGTTGTGGACAGCAATGATAGGGAGCGTGTTGTTGAGGCCAGAGATGAGCTCCACAGGATGCTGAATGAGGTAATGTACTAGTGTTGTTGTAGTTCTTCCAAAGTGTTTCTGTTTTCCAATATCCAATCTATATATTGTAATATGAAGTTGACTCAAGTATTCAACAATGTTGCAATCATAAATTGGGAGAATATAAGCTGGCTTACCAAACAAAATTTTGAGAGTTCCATGAGCAGCTTAGGAGACAAACATAAAGATGCTAAGATAGTTCAAATGTTAAGCAGCATTTTTTTCTTTTAGTTCAGTCCTGTGTATTATTAAGAACTTACTGGTAGAAATTTTAGCTCCTGTTTCCATTCTTTATCAACTAGTTCCTGATTAACAGACGATCTTTCTGTGATATAGGATGAGCTGCGTGATGCTGTTCTGCTTGTATTTGCAAACAAACAAGATCTTCCTAATGCCATGAATGCTGCTGAAATCACTGACAAGCTTGGTCTGCATTCCTTGCGCCAGCGGCACTGGTAAGGAACTCTGTGCACGTAGTTCAAAAGCTCTTTACCTTTCTAGCTTGGGCGAAGTTTCCCTGTTGTTCTGCAACTTTTTGGGGTGTCTATATTGGCCATATTGATAATTGGAAACTTTTGTATAGTGAGATTGCAAGTATATACAGTGTGCCTACAAATCAAGGTGCAGAAGCATTATTGTTTCAGGAATCATTTCTATAGGATGTGTGGCATTTATCTGTAATGTTTTATAGTCTTGTGGTTGGGGGTCATGAATGTTGCATAAGCATAATCAAATCCACTTTATAGTTCAGCTATCAAATGTGTCTTGAGCTGAGTTTTCTGTATCCATTCAGCAAGTGCTACATTACTTATCCCGTCTAAAATAATTGTCGGTATCAATGTTTGCCTTTTGGCATTTATATGATGTGCAAGCTGTTGCTAAAATAAATTATGTCCTGGGGGTGCAGGTACATTCAGAGCACTTGTGCTACATCTGGTGAAGGGTTGTACGAGGGGCTTGATTGGCTTTCCAACAACATTGCCAACAAGGTATGTTAGCCACATTGGCCATTCCTTCATTGGATGTCTTGTTGTGCTTTGTTGAAGACCTATCTAAACTCTCACACTTGTTCAAATTCTATGCTCCTTAGAGGTTAAAATAAGGTAACAAACATGCAGACTAGCCCACCACTCCACCTGCTACTTATTGTAGCTGGTGAATGCAGTTGGGACTTTGGTGTTTATATTAGGCATATAACGAAGCTGAACAATCTCTCACAAGCGCCGCCTCTATGTTCTATGCTACCTTACTTGAGAAGATTGCATAGCATTGCTCTCTGAATACTTGGCCTCATACTGTAAGTGTCTGCAATTGACGACGTATCCATTTCATATGTTTGCACAGGCTTGAAGCGTTTCAGCAGGGCTTTAAGGAACCTATGTGCTTGATGCCTGATCAACTTACACATGTTATGATATATATAATCTACAACAGATAGTGTGGATGCTTGTGAAGAAAAAAGCTCTCCTTGGAGGGGGGCTAGTATCAGATTGTTTTTTGGTGGGTATTATCAGTGTCTGTTTGGTTTCACAAGGTTTACTGTGTTGACCATATATACCTGTCTGTTTTTGAGATGTAAAATTGGCCTGCTTTGCCATAGCTTATCGTTGCCAATTTGCTAACTTATGAGTTATGATGCGAGTTTTTTTTATAAAAAAAATTATGGCTATGATATAGTGCCACTGTGCCAGTTTGGATAATTGGATCTGTTTTTTTCTTTCTCAACTTTCGGTTTTGAATGTCGGTATCGTAATACCTCACCAATATGTATGGCAACCCAGTCACGGACCCGCGGTGATGAGGGCATGTAGTTCAGACTCCATGTCCACTAGGAATTGTTGTTGCATGGCTACGACATTGCTGCACACCTACATGTGGGCATCTATTTCACTAGTTGTATCGCACGTTCAGAACATGAGGTGCGCAGTGTAGTCGAATAAAAGTCGGTATTGTATCGACGATCTCTTTTGCCGGTCTGGTGTTTTTCTACAGCGCGAGGCTAACTGAATGGAAAATTGGGGATAACTGCAAAAATATTTGAACGCTGTCCTTGTACAGAATGAACCGAAGAGACACGGCACAGTAAACCATAAACAACCATATAGGCTTCGAGACACCGGGCCTGTTCTTTACCTCAACCTCTCAACCTGACGGCTTTTGATTTTTGTCATAGTACCTAACTTTTAAATGGAGTATTTTCTTAAGACGGGGTCTACAAGTTAAACAATCTACACGTAAAAAGTCCAACATTTGTACCAGTTAAAATCATAAATGGATATCTGTCTCTCCGTAATCTGTACCGTAAACAGTCAAAATTTAAAAATTTCAGCTAAAATCCAAAAGCCGCAGCCGAAAAGAACAAGCCGACGAGCAGCTTTCTTCTTTATGAAGGTGAAAGCCTCGAGCAGCTTCTTCTCTAGGAAGGTGAAGGCACTCACACGAACAAAAACTAACGGTACAAAATCAAAATCGAATTAGAGCATCACTTTGTGCAGCGCGTGCTATAATAAATTCCAGCTTTCCAGCTGCTTGTATCAAGATACAACTCGACTTGCAGTAGGCAAAGAAAAAGGTTGGTTCACTTTTGTTTGACAGAACAAGACGCGCCAAAGTAATCCAAAATTCTCACCTCCTCAACTTCTAAAAGGCAACTAATAATGAATTTGTTATTCAACCAAATAATGAATTTGTTACATCACGTCTTGAGGTGTACATGAGATACAGCACGGCAGGGTATTTGATCAGCCGAACTCCCAATGCTCCCCAATCAATCTAAATGGTGTCAATGTGATGCCGTTGCAGCAGAGATCCAAGTGTGGTACAGTCCATGGGTTTTTGGCCTGGAAAGCTCACAATCAATAAAACTAAAAGTCATACCACTCTTACAATAATACAAGCCATGCTCTGAATTAAAGCAACAACATAGCAAAAATCTATGAGACACAATTAAAAATTCCTTGAAAGGCAAGGGGAGAGATCTACTTACAAATAAATATTTTGGTGATCAATTTCATTAAACAAATTGTTGTAGAAGCAGAGTCCATCTGGACTGACATCCCTGCAGAGGAGGCCTGAGAAAAATTTGGTTTTAGTTTAGTTTTTCATGTTCAAATTAAATACATATGTTTGCTAATACTTGAAAGGGGTAGTCAAAAGAAGACCTTTGCTTTCTGCACTTAGAAGATGTTCCTTCGCTAAAGCTGGTGCAACAATCCCCAGTGTAAATGCAGCATTGGTGGGGCTTATTCCCTTCTGAAGAGCATCTGGCTTTTGTGCAAGTGATAAGATTCTTGCAAATGCCTATGTTTATCGGAAAAAAAATCAGTGTGTGCTACTGCTAAAGACAATAGTACTAGCCTACTAGGCAACTGTCGAGAACTGCAGAGAAACAGTGGGTGGATACTAACACAAAAAAAAAAGAACCAAAATGTAACTCCGGGTGAAACCAGAACAGTCATTCATTTCACCCTTTTGATTAAAACAATATGATTTGGATAGGAATCAGATTTGGCAGGTCCTGAGAAAAAATCTAGGCACACTTTTAGTATGGCTGCAAGCTTACTCTTGTTATGTGGTGTGGCGCTATTCAATATGCATTTAAGATGGCATCTAGACTTGCCATGGCTTACCTCATCATCACTATGCGTTTTGGTCTGGATCACCTTCACTCCACTATCAAATTTCCTGAGCATTGGGCTGCTCATTACAAATCAACATCTATAAGCAAAACATCAAAACCATAATTAATGGCTGGCGAAAAACCAGCTGAAAAGACATTTAGATTACTCATGTTCTTTACAATCGTTTTGGATTTATATATTCATACAATTAATGACTTCGGCAATTATCACTAGCATGATATACTTACACATCAAATTTCTCCCAAAGGGAACATGCTTGCAAAAGATCCTCCCGTGAGATTAACTGTACAAACAAATAAACAAATTAATTTCAGAACACAAGTAACAAGGGAATTCCATATAGATATTCAAATGCAAAAGCACAGACCTGGTCCCCTAGCACGGTTGAAGAGACAGTAGACATGAACTAGTGCTATCATACCACCTGCTTTCTCGAGTGGTATTCTTACAAAGTCAGCCAGCTGGCGATGAACATAGCAGGATGAAAGAAGCCTTAGTAAGTCTAATTCTTAGCATTATGCAGCTTAAGGGGAAAAGTCAGAAGATGAAAAAAGTCTTTCAAAATGGGAGGAAACTTTGAAGGCATGAACAATTTCTGGGTTCTTGGCAATTGAATATGCAAGAAAGAGTGTGGATGCATCTGTAGTTTGTTGATGTATATATAAAAATCCTTCAAAGGGTTTCCAAATTTGATCTAACTCATGTCTAAGCAGCATGAAGCAACTGAAGCATGAAAATGACCAGTAAATACTATTCAATAGAATTAGAGGTTCCCAGTGGATGGAGAAGGAAATAGCTAACTCATGTCTAAGCAGCATGAAACAACTGAAGCACAAAAATGACCAGTAAGTAATATTCAATAGAATTAGATGTTCCCAGTGGATGGAGAAGGAAATAACTGTTTCCGTCAAACATAAACAATTTATCCTGAAAATTACTACGGTGCATACATCCTATGGTGATTAAGTCCCCATTTAAACATTTGGTCTAACTGGCATTTGATTTTACAAAACTCATGCATTTATTATTGACATCCCAATTTAGCTACACAGAAGTGTGATCTTCCGCCATGAATGCAGGAAAACCATGAACAAGCACGCATTACCTGTCGTGACAGTTGCTGGTGGTACAAATCACCAGCGGTTTCTTTTGTCACAGGGGACACAATGCCAACACTCAATAGCCAATCCTGCATGTCTTGCTTAGACCCCATCTCTTCATCATTGGAATTCGATTGAGCAGATGAGTTCGTCAATAGCTTTTGCCTCATTTCTCCGCTAACTCCATCATTTCCTTGGCTTTGCTCTGGATAGAAAGGATGCCGACGAAATAACGAAGAATTCAGTTGCGGTTTAGAGCATGGTAATCCAATCTCAGATGATTGTACTCCATTATAAGCACTAAATGAAGACATAATCTCAAGCAGTAAAAAGCAAAGAGGAACGAACCATGAGGGCCTTGAGATCCTGGAAGGCATCTTGCAAGTTCTGCCCCGCGCTCTCTCACGCCTCCTGCTCCATTCGCAACATCCCTGACACCCCAACCACGAGCATCCTGATCGCAAGATCCTCCTCCGTCGGGGGGCCCTCCGGCACCAAGGCGCCGCTCGCCGGAGCAGCCACGGGGCCCACCCCCAGTCTCGAGGCTCGAGCAGCCTCCCGTAGAGCACATCAACGTCCGCCTTGCAGGTGACGACGACGGCGACGACCTCCGATCGAGAGGGGGGCAGGGAGATTTGCAGGCGGATGCGCGGGTGGTGCGAGGACGAGGGGTACACCCTGAAGAAAAAGGAAAATTTATTTATTTGCCACCCTCACGACTCGGGTGGCAACAGATTTGTCATCCGAGCCCATTATCAGTGACTCAGGTAGCCCCATATGTAAGTGACAGAGTTTTGGTGTCAATCTTAAGGGTGGCAAAAAATTGAATCTCCCGAAGAAAAAAAGTATCACAATAATTAAAAAGTCTTGCAATCGGGTGGTGCTCATTTGGGGTTTTTTTTCTTATGGCTGAATAGCACTGTAGCTGACTGAAAAAACACTGTAGCGGACAGAGACTTATTTAGCATAATTAAATTTAAAAAATTAAAAAAATATGTTAGTCCATTACATATAATACAAACAAATACGGGAAAAAAGAACCGGCAAAAAAGCTCAACAAAAAGCCAAAAGTTCAGAAAAAAGACGAAATTTATGAATAGTGAAAAATAAGTCTGAAGCTAAAAGTTGAAGCCAAAACGATCATAGTATTAACTTTTAACCTAATTTGTTTGCCTTCCTAATATGCTCTTAAAAGGGTGTTTAAAGGGCTTACTATTTTCTTCTTGCGCATGCCTCCATCCCCATCTATTTTTTCCTTCTCTCCCATGTCTCCCTCTCTCTCCCTTATGCAGCAGCGACGTGGTTAGCCGGTGGTGGCACGGGGCCTAGCCTTCATGCTTTGTTCCTCTTTGCATGGGGCCTGCGGTGGTGGTAAGACAAGAGATGGCAGATCTAAAGTTTTAGATGGAGGCTCAGATGAGAGCCCTCCAAGGTGATATGAATGGCTTAAGGAGCGAGATGGGTGAAATCAAAGAGCTTTTGTGTTCCCTGGTGAAGTTGGCAGCAAGGAATACTGATCCCAGGGTTAATGATTTGGAGGCACGGCAAGAAGCAGAGGTGGAAGAAGAAATGAGAAGGGGAGTTCGTGCGCTGGCTGATACAGGTCTGAACAGCCCAGGAACCCCAACCTCGTCCTAGCAAGAAGACATCAATGCAAGCAATTCTCCCATAGGGTACTCGGTGGCACCGCAATTTAGAGGAAATACTCAGGTATCTTACCCTAGATCTCCAACTCTAAATCTATTCGAAGGTTTTGAAAGAAAGGAAATCAAGAAGCAGATGTATGTGCACGTGATGGGCAATAGGGAGCATCATTTCAATATGCTCCTTTGGGATAGAGCTGGATTTGAGACAACTCGTTCTCTTGTCACCCACAAGGTATGCCTTGGAGATCATGTAAACGAACGTAGCTGCTCGTGCAATAAACCAAAGTTGTTTATACAATCCATGCTCTCATGTCCTCGCTCCATACGGGACTGTGGGCATGGATCCTTTGAGCTTCATGTCCGAATACTTCTTCAAGGAAATAGTGATGCAAGTGTGGTATGGTCAGTTTAGGGGGTTCAGAGTTGTGTGCAACTTCGTCACCTTGAATATTGCAGGGAGGATCTAGATTCCGGATGTTGGCATGTTGAAGGGTGGGAAGGGTCAGCGGTAAAGCCGTCGTATTATAAATGATATGGACGAAACGCAAGCCAGAGCGTAGGGTAGACGCTGCGGTCAAGAGTGCCACACAGCTAAATGATGCAAGGCACCTGCTGATGAGTAGGCACACCGACATGGTTTCCATTAGCAGTTGTTGGAGCGTATACGTTAGGAGACGAAGACTCATCTCGAGGTGTGTACGTATAGAGAGCGCAAAAAAATAGGGAAATGACGGCCAAGGTCAAAGAGACCGCCGAGGAGTTCAATGCTGAGCTTGCAATGAAGGGAAATGTCCTTGATCCACACAGTAGGTCAGACCGTTCCACACTAGTCCCCTGAAAATCGAATTTATTTCCATTCCAAAAAGGCGCGCATGTATCATAGGAGTATTTTGGTTTGTTGTATCGTGTGTAATGCTCTTTCTTATGCATGTAACCAAACCCTGCACGTCATGTTATTCCCAGCTTTATTATAAAGTCTATTTTAATTCGCAAAAGCACATCTCGTATTTCGTATTTAATTCTTCACGACCAAGGCACCCAACAATATGAAAAAAATAAGTTCTCATCCATGTACGAATTCCTAGTGTATCACAATATCACTTATCTTCGTACTTACCAATCATTGCTATCTCAATTGTCTTACAAAAAAATTTCACAAAAATTGCACTGCAACATCATACGACAATTGCAAAATGTTATTGCGAATCTACCAGATTTTGTAACATTCATAATCTATAAAATCACAAATGGATCAACAAATATTATCTCCCATTTTTTCAAAAAAAATAATACAACTAATAGACAAATTTTGATAAATGTTACCTACCTATAACAATTGTCATTTACCCCATACACGGTCTGGGAGGCCAGTTACGCAAAAACAGATTGAGTTGCAGTCGCCGAACAGTCGGACGACTGGACTTCCAGTCGCCCGATTGGAGCCTATCGCCCAACGGCCTGTCGACTACAAGCATGTCGCGTGGCCGTTGGACGGTCGAGCGACTTGAGGCCATTTTTACAAAAAAAATTTCAACGATTATTATTTTAAATAAAAAAATATATTATTAAAAAATTCCCACGACGCCTCCTCAAACTTGAAAATAACTTTTACACGCAAAACTTTGCCGTTAAAATTTTGTACCTGCCAAACCCGTCGGCTTCCAGCCATTAATCCCCAACGCCTTTTTTTCCGCTTCGCCTTTCCTTCTACCATTTCGCTCTCTCTAGACTCGCCGTCGCCGCCATTCCCATTCGCTTCCTCCACCCCTCCAGTAAACCCTAGCCGCCGAAACTCCAATCCCCCACCAGCGCCCGAATCGTAGGCCCCCGCGGCCCCAATCGAGCCAGGGCTCGACGATTTCAGGCCGAGTCGTTGAGGCTCTCTGTTTTCGCCGATTTTTTGTGTAAATTTTGCGATTTTTTCGAGGGATTTTTTTCTTCATACGGTGGGGATGGGGAGCCGGAGGGAGGAGGAGAGGAACGAAAAGATCATCCGCGGGCTCATGAAGCTGCCGCCCAATCGCAAGTGCATCAATTGTAACAGTGTGGTAATCTCCTCCGCCTTCTTGTTTTGTTGTTAAGCTGATTGGTGCATTTGTCCTGTTTTGCTTCGTGGATCGTTGAACGGGAGGCTGCAGAATTGGTCTATTGGATTGGGATGTTCCGCGATTAGCTCAGATTTACGAAATTCATTGCCTCTGGTGCGATTTTTTTTGGTTCGTTCATGTGTTTAAGCTGCTGCTGTTGGTTGGAAGATGATAAGGATTGCTCGTTTATTTCTGATCTCTGAGAATAGTGAATTCGTTGCTATTACTTGTGATCAATATTCAATAGGAAAAATTGTTGATCGGTTACTTTGGTTTGTGAATCTCATAATTTTGTTGCCATTAAGTAATCTAAGATTGCTGGATTGATCTGTTAATAGAAAGTTCTTTGATTTATTGAGAGCTCCTTACCGATTTCGGTACTTTTGTCTGCAGTTGCTGCTTGTATTTGATAATGAAGTTACTTAGTTGGCTGAATGGCTGAACTTTTAGTATTTTGCATGTCAGTAAGCACGACTTGTGTTGCTCTTATGTGGTTTGAGGCAGTAGAGTTGCTTACTTAATTGAAAAGTCACTCAATTGATTAACTGTTGTCGAATCCTACCTTTGCAATGGTGTATAAAATATAATCAGCGCCACTCTTCTTTTAGTTACCCTTCCAAGTGATGCTAGATGTTATTCTCTTGACATTACTTGAATTACACAAGTAATATTTGTTTTGTTGCAGGGGCCACAATATGTATGTACCAATTTCTGGACCTTCATATGTTTGTCATGCAGTGGAATACAGTGAGTGTCTGGTCCCTTGTGGATTTTTAGCCGCTTCCCTTCTTTTTACATAATAATTCATGTGTAGGTCTATTCAGAATTCACTTATGCAAGATGATGTGATGTGGTATTTGATGCTTCTAAAGAAACAAGGCAGTGGCTGTGATTTGTTGCCCACAAATAGTTAACAATCTAAGATCACAGTGTATTCCTCGTCTAATCTTACTCCACATGGAATTTTCCATTTCATCATTCTAGAACTACAGGGCATGTTTGGTTGAGGAATAGATTAATCCTAGCATGGGTTGGCCCATCATGAGGTCATTCCATGATTATTATGGGATGATCACATTCCTCATTTGTCTGTTAGCATTGTAGATATGAGGAATGAGGTGGTGATGGATCAACTCATTCCATTTTTTAAAACCAAACAAAAAGATGAGGAATGGGTTGATGCTAGGGCCAACCCATTCCTCAAACCAAACACCCCAGTAGTCTCTGGATATTTATACTCGCAGATAACTGCATTGGCACATACAGTGTTTAACCTTGGGGAGATACACAGTCTCCTTGGGGGAATACACAATCAACTTCTGCTGTATTGTTAGGCTATGTTTGATTACTACACTTTGTTGTCCTATTGTTGATAGTATCTTTTGTGTGTGTGTTTTATAACAGCCGGGAGTTCACTCACCGTGTTAAGTCGGTGTCAATGGCTAAATTCACTTCCCAAGAAGTGCAGGCTCTTGAACAGGGTGGTAACCAGGTAAATGCACCCATAACTATTCTATTTTGTTCCCTCTAGAGTGACCTGTTCAACTTTATGACTTACAGTGGAGTTAATGAGTGCAGCGAGCACGTGATATCTACCTAAAAGATTGGGATTGGCAACGAATGAGATTGCCTGACAATAGGTGAGTTTGGTTTCGTTCTCAAGTTTTTATTTGCACTTCCTGCTTCTATGAAGGCTGCTACATTTGTTTATGCCACTATGTTTTTTGTTTCAGCAATCCAGATAGGATAAGGGAATTTATCAGAGCTGTTTATAAGGACAAGAAATATGCTGGTGGGAAGTCCACTAACAAAACAGCCACCGATAGTGAGGTAATGAGTTAATAATTCTAATGAGTGCTGATATGGATATCTAAGTATTGTATTGCCCTTCACCTAACCCTTGAACCTTTCTAATGCTTGGTATTCATGCTGCAAACTTTTCATTATTTACCACGTTTCTGTGTTAACTATAGATTTCCAAATTTTCAACAGAGTGTAAAGAGCAATGAAAGTGAGATGAGAAGACCTAGCTCCTACCATTCATACTCCCAAAGCCCGCCTTATGATTTTCAATATGAAGATAGACGATATGGTAAGCAAGTTGACACGATTGCTCGAAGGCCTTCGGATAGGGCACTCTTTGATGGGAAACTCGGCAGCTTACTGTACAGTCCAGGTCGTTTCCGGGACCAAATGCATGAAGACCGATTTGCTAATGAGGGTGCCGGGTCAAGGTTTTCCGACTTTTCAGCCTCAAGCACTGGCGACTTAAGAAATGATGTGCTTTCTCCTAGCTCTCAGGATACAGGGTACAGCAGTTCTTCTGTCCACCATTCAAGAAATGTATCAACTGAAAATTCTCAATCCCATAGGCATCCGAATGCATCTTCACAAATAGATTTTAATGGAGCTCAACATTCACAGGTTATTGATCCTTCCGTTAGCATATTTCCTTTCTAGTAAAATTGCCCATTGATTTGTGCAACTCTTGAAGTAGAGTGGTTTAGTAATAAAACGTACCTTCTTTCTACGTGCAGAGAACAACTTCTTCTGGAAGTTTTGGATCATTTGATGGTAGCTCAGTGTCTAGTAAGTCAATTGATTCAGGTGCCCTACCTGATGCACCTACAGAAAGGCCAGTGCATTCTGCTGTAAACCGCCTGACTGGGGCATCTTCTGTAGCTCATTTGACACAACCATTTGCCTCGCAGAGCAGTACAAATTCATCTGTCAGCGAAACTGTTCCCACCCGGGAATTTGTGCAACATGGTGGGGCTCACACTGCAGCTGTGCCTTTGCCTGTTTCAGCACAACCACAACCAATGGCTTTCACAACTCAAGACCTGTTTGATCAATCAACAATGCAACAGCCTGTCACTTCTGCTGCATCAATAGATTTGTTTGCTGGCTTTAATCAACAAACCCCATCAGTTTCTCATAAAACAGTTGATTTTGGCAGCCATTCTGATGTTACCAAAGAAACTGTGCATAATGTTGTGGTTCAGAAGACTGTCACACCATCATCTGTTTCAGCGGAAGCACTCGCCGCATCTCATCCTGTGCACCAAGATCTCTTCAGTCTGTCAATTTCGCAGGAACCAGTGGCTTCCTCTTCCCCTCCGTCAATGGATCTGTTTGCTGGCTTTGACCAACAACTGCCACCTACGTCTAGTGTTCAGCATATTACACCAGCAGCTCCATTACCTGCTAATGAAGGATGGGCGTTCTTTGACACACCTCAACATGGTTCTTCGACTTCCGTTTCAAATGTGCAAGCTCAGGTGCTCACTGCATTCCCTCCAAGTGATGGTATTGCTAAAGGAATTGATCAATCAACATTGCCAGCTTCGCCATCAAATGCCATTATGTCACAAAGATATCCATCTGTGTTGGGTCAGTGGAGTTTAAATTCTGAAGATGTGAAGATCCCTGTCTCCAAGGAAAACTCCCAGGTATTTCACCATTTGATATATGGAACTGTGAGGTTTGTTATAGCTTTATATGTTTAATAAGTTAAATATGGGTTCTTTTCCTTGGTTGTTTTTCAGTCCTGGAATGCCTTTGGTGAATCTACTGGGAGCATGCCCAATAATTTGTTCACATTCAACACTATGTCTCAAGTAGCACCTCATCAATTCACCATACCCAGTGTTCCATATGTTGGATCCAGAACTCCACAGGTTGCTAACTTGTCTTTTAATCGCTCAAAAGATATATTTCTCAAATAAGGCTAGACTGAACATTTTGAATCATTTTTTAGGATTTGGCTACGGGCGAGCCTGAAATGTCAAGTCCTGGGGATATGTTCCCTGGCTTCAATATTTCACCCAGTGACATAGCCGGGCCGTCATTTCCTCTACCACTTCAACCCCAACTGGTATGTTTTATCCATGATTGTAGGTTCTTTCCTCTGCTAGCTTCCTTATCAGTTTGACATTAGTTCCATATGGTTGGAAGCAAACATGCATGGATGCATACAATCATGTGTTTGACATATGATTTGTATTTTATTTTCTCTTTTAGTTTCCTTAATTTACTGTAGTATTATCTAGCTTATCAGATGATTTTTCAAAAAAATAAGAAAACATTTTATTAAGGTGATTCCAGACCGTATAGTTTTGAAATTTGACTGTATGTATGCTGAGTCGTCCAAAGCATCCAAAATGCCTGCACCACGTTATTGTGCTTCTGCATGCATGTCTTTTAGTTGATTTGCATGTTATTTTATCTTATTAAAATTTGTATTTATCTATATGATTTGCGTGTTATTTTTTCTTAATAAAATTTGTATTTATCTGTAATGACTATGTTCATTTCTTTCTATAATTTATTGGTGTAGGCAAGAATGGTGATGTTGTATTTGCTTTATTTGCCTTTCATGGGGCTACTGGATAACTGGAGCCAGTTTACAAGTGTCTAAGAAGTATCAATTTATCTCTTAACTGCTCTTTTGAATTTGGTTTCAGGGCGGCATGGTGTCTCAGCCTGGAAAATTAACAAATCCATTTGACATGGCATTTGAATCTGACGTTGAAGCCAACGATATGGTGTGTATTGCTATTTTGTGGGTTGCTCTTGTATCCATTATAACATGGGCTACTAATTTGTTCCTTTTGTTTGTGATCATACTGCAAGATGTGGTTTAGAATAAGTGATTACTAGCCCACGTAAGATCCTAGGACTATTGAGATATCCATTTACATTCTTCTGTTCTTGACATGCTAACTGGAATGCAGTTGTTTCCATGCTGCCAAAATCCTCTGTTTCTGTTGCGTCCTTAACCCTTCACGAATTCTTTTTTATTCCTCTTTTCAGTTCATGGATTTGACCTCACTACAAGCAACATTGCCAGATCCTCATGTTCCCACGGAATACACTGGGAACTTAACAGAGTCGTGGATTTCTCAGAATTCTACTGTGCCATATATTCCTTCTGCATCTCAAGGTATCTGCCTCTTGACACCAGATTGATCCTCAATTCCTCATGCACAAGCACACGAACGCATAAATTCTCATTGTCAATACATTATCTGATTCTCTTGTTATTTCAGGAGGGTTGTCATACGTGACAGGACATGTACAAGACTCCCACATGTTGTAAGCTCCTTCAAAACCTGCCGTTATAGATTGTAACAGACATTAGTTTCTAATGACCCCCTGACCCTGTATCAGGAACTCAACACGTCAAGGACCAAGAAATCCATTTGAATGAGAACTGCTGGTGAAGAATGTGTGTTGCTGATGGTGGTGGATAGATGAGAACGGCAATTTGCACTGGTCGGAACTAAAAGGACAATCGGGTGTACTATATGCGTCGAAGTATATTTGTGTGGAGTCTGCACACTGCAGTAAATATGTATCTTGGATTTCACTGCCCACTCCGCTCTCCGGTATACCAGACAGGAATGTGCAGAATTCTAGATAGGTACGCTGGAGATTTTTTTTGCCGGAAGCAAGTTGCGTCCTTTTTTGACCAAACCCACCAAATCATTTCCCCGTTGTTTGGGTCCATGTTTTTAAAATCCAATTGTTAATTAAAAAAGGTCATCGACTCATTTCCATCTAATGACTGGTTCGTTCCTATTCTTTGGTCCATTATGAACTTGTGGTAAAAATACGTTCATCAAATGACCGAATTGCTGTCAGGAATAGGTATTGCTTTGTTTGGTGAGTTGGAACTGGGTGTTCTTTTAATGATGGAGACATTTGTGTATGTTAATCGGATGACCGAATTGTTGTCAGATCTAGTGTTCAGGAATAAGTATCGCGTTTGCATGGTACGTTGACGCAGGGCTTTCGCATTTGTGTTTCAATTTCATCTTGTACAGAACAGCAGGCATTCCAAAGCTAACATTTCGTTGCATTTGCCGCACATAATGATTCCACACGCTAGGGAGTAAATCGTTGCTGTATCCATGGGATCAGTACAGCATGGCTCTATAGCATTGCATCTCAGCGGTGGATCATGGCTAAATTTTCGGTAAGGCGGAGCGCAACCGTCGACTAAAGAGTATTATCCAAAAACAAAAGAATCTATACACAAACTATATCGCAGTCATTCGTATTGATAAGAGTATATGGCACTAGATGGAATTAACAACAACGATCCTTATGCAAACTTGTGGAGATAAAGGTAGGCCGGAAAAAACCGGTGCTTGTGTTCCAAACTATGCTAAATACCTCTTTAAATCTATTTCTATAAAAGCAAACAAGCAACAAATGACTATACATTCCAATATTCCATTTAGTTTTGGCAATTGAAGAGTAAAAACTAAAGATTTATCACTTGACACTTGGGAGTTTTCCCCCATTATTATTGCTGCCTTGCTCTTGCTTTCTCATTTTGGCGAGCCGATGTTGTTGCCTTGCTGTTTGCCACACGTCCAGTTCAGTCGGCCTGTTCTTTTCCTCCGAAGCTAGCGGCTTTTGGCTTTTGCTACAGTACCTAACTTTCAAACGGAGTATTTTCTCAAGACAGGGTCTACAAGTTAAACGATCTACATGTCAAAAGCCCAACATCTGTACCAGTCAAAATCGCAAATGAGTATCTATTTCTCCGTAATCTGTACCGTAAACAACTAAAATTCAAAAATTTCAGCTAAAAGTCATAAGCCGCAGCCGTTGCCAAACAGGCCCCACATCCTTGTCCCCTAGCCACCATGCCCTTGACCGCCATATGCATGGCCGGCCTCCACTCCTAAGCGCATGCCGCTGCGCACCCGTCCCTAGTCATCGTGCCCTTAGCTTCCGCGTGCATGGTCGACCTCTGCTCGGCTGCTGCCTACTCCTAGCTACAAGCTGCCGTGGATGGATGCCCTCGCAACTGGCCACGTGTCAGGAACCGTGGGTGTGAATCCGAAATCGAGAACGGGAAATCGACAAAAGTGTATACAAAAAGAAAAACTATGAGCAACTAAGAACTAGGCTACGGAATGATGGCTAGGGTTTATATTTCATCTCATAGATTGCTTCCAACAATAGGGTTACAAGCCTTTTATACAAGCTGCAGAGTTTAACAACTTAAACAGACAAATGACGGTGAGTAGTAGTGACAAAACATAGTTTAGGACACTTAATGCTACTCATTTGAACAACAACCGTTGGATGGGGATCAAACACTTGCCTATCGTAACTCTTGGCAGCTTAAGTGAAGTCGACGATGACATCAATTACTCTAACCTCCGTTCGATCAGCATTCGAACCGTCTGAACCTTTCCGCTTCAGCTTCTCGTTTGGACCTTCTGAACCCTTCACGTCTTCACTACCTCTTTCGAACTGGATGAAACTCACAGCTTGACACCATGGCGGCGCCCGCGCCCTTCGGCCCTAGCACTTCACCTCGTCAATCCTCTCCCACCATTGCCCGTCAATCAAGCCTATGGTTAGGGCATTGCTCCCGACTCCTTGACTTGAACAGGACTATGATACGGACATATGGCCGAGTAGGACTCGATCTCATGGCTAAGTCCCCTTGGACCATTAGCTGCTAATGGGTTGTGTCACGGACCTTGCCGTGGGGCGGTGGCAGAAGAATATTGGAAGTATTGTGTCCGACCGGAGGATGAGCTCCGGCGGCCACTGACCTAGCCATATGGGACGGTCTACCCCTGTTGCATCTGCGTAAAGTTCGATTAGCGCCCTCTCTCAATCAATTATGAAACAACTTTGTCTTGATTCTTAGTAATGTATATTATTGATTCGGCATCCAAGCCAAAAATGTAAAATACAAGGTGGCTAGCGCCTAGCAGTAGATGCTACCTGCAAACTTTAACAAAGCTCCTGAAACTAGAGCACAATAGTCAACAAATAGTCAATGGAGCACAAAACGATCGTAAGGGAGATTTAATTTTTTGCCACTCTTAAGATTGACCAATTCACTCTGTCACTTACATATGGGGTCACTTGAGTCACTGATAATAAGCCAGAGTAGTAAATCTGTTGCCACTGAACTTATAAGAGTGACAAATGATTAAATTTTCCACCCAAAACTAGCAGGCCCGGTCGGACAGAGACAGCCTTCGTCTCTCCGTGCCCCCGAAATCCCAAGCTAAAAACCCTACCCAAAATCTCTCCCCACCAACCTCCGCCGCCTCCGTCCCCAGGGAAAAAAACCGGCGCCACCATGCGCCCCTACCACCCTCCCCGCCCCAACCACAGCCAACCCCACCGCCCGCGGCCCGGCGACCCGGGAGCGCCTCCCCTCCCCGCCGTCCCCATGCACCCGCAGCTGAACCCCGCTACCTTCCCGCCGCTCGTCCCCAACCTCGCCGCCGCCGCCAACCCCATGGTCGCGGCAGCGGCGGCCAACCCCTTCATCGCGCTGCAGCTCTTTGGCCAGGCGCAGCAGCTCCAGAACCTCGGCTTCCTCGCCGCCGCCGCGCTCCAGCAGCAGCAGCAGCCGCCACCGCCGCCGTTCTTTCCCGGGGGCTTCCCGCCGAACCCCAATCAGTTCGGGGCCTTCCCCGGCCCTCACGGCGGTTTCAGTGGCGGAGGGGCGTTTCGGCCAGGTGGTGTTGGGGTGGGTGGGCCGCGACCGCCCCGGCCGATGATGGGCGCTGCGGGGAAGGGTTGCAACAGCGGCGGCGGCGGTGTCGGGCCTGGTGCACCGAGGCCGGCGCTGAACGTTGGGGCGAAGGATCTGAATAGCAGTGGTGGAAGCGGCGGTGAGGTGAGTGAATCATTTGGTGCTGTTTATTGGAATCGATTAATTACTTATGAGCTTAGAGCAGGCTTTTAGCCTTTAGGATCGTTAGTTCACGCAGCCACGCAGGCGGTTATTGGAATATCCTTAATTATTTTTTTCAAGGAAATAGCCGTAATTCTTGTTTGGCGCATTTTGCCTCTGGTTGCATAAGCTTTCATGTCTTTAGAATGATGTTCTTTAATGGATATTACCAGGTCCAGTTAAGATCAGCACATTCAGCGATCAGCACAATGTATGGGGTTATTCTAATGATCATGTATGGCAATGCTCAATTTGTTGTGTACCCAAGCGTGATGTTTCAGTACACAAACAACTCTTAACCGCATTCAAATAGTTCATGTCTAACCTGTCACACTTTACCGAATTATTTCTGCCTGCTCCTTGTTTCCAATAACTGCCCCTATGAGCACAACTGGACTCCATTCTCAATGCTCCTGTTCTTTCATGCAATGTTCGTTGAAACATTTGCGTGATATTCTAATGCAATTCTTATCACATTTTTTAACTTTTCACAGATGTGTGCGAAATAATTTGTTGATCCTTTTGGAATGTATAGTTATGAACACATCTGTTATTATTACTGCTGTTAGGAATTGGTTAGATAATTGCCACATCATCACTAGAATCACATGCCTAGAACTGATTTTACAACTATTTTTCTCATTAATTACATGTACTGGTTCCTGTTCTTGTACAGCATAGCCTTTGCAATTTAGTTGCCGTTTCTCTTAATTTATGACAGGTAAACCATGCTAAAAACAAATCAGATGGCATCTCTTATTTTGCCTCTGAAAATGGTGAGAGGAACAACACAACAGATCGGAAAACCCGATTCAACCCTGGAAGAGATGGTAGGGATGGCAGGCAATTTGGTCCATCTGGTGGAAGGGGGAAAGGAAGACCTTTTAATCAAGGTCGTGGAAGAGGTAGTATGATTTATGGCATACAGTCAAGCATACAAGCTGTACTTTGCATAATCTAAAAAAAAATTGAACTTTTTATCACCTCTTGGTTTTGAACATGTATACTCTTTACTCTTGCCAAGTGATGACTACCTTTTCTATATCCTCACCAAGAGTTGAGAACTTGAGATACTAATACTATGTTTTGTGGAGAAGCTGTGTTCATCACAATGAACAGGAGTGTCCAGCCATATAAATGCATTATAACTCATGGCTACAATACATTCTTTTTCCACTAAAATGTAAAAGTAGTATGCTTGTTCACTTCAGTTTGAACTCTTAATTTGTGATTTGTTTGACAAGATTTACAGGTACTTAAGCTTCATTTTAATTGCTGAATAATCACAAAGTGTGAACAAAAAAATATATGTGGATATGCTGCAGCCTGCAGCTCACATTTTACCTATTTTCCTTTTATTGCCACAGTTGTTCCATAACTCTGTGTCATTGAATGATGCAAATGTTTTGATCGCTTTAGCTACATGATAGAACAGCATTCCTTTGATACCTACAAGATAATCAGTATTTCTAGCTAACTACCGTGAGTTACTGTACCATTTTGTCAGGAAGCAACAATTGGAGAGAAGTAAAATCCAACTTCAGAAGCAGTGACAGTCCAGCATCTGGAGCACATCGCAGTGGCGGTCCAGCATCTGGAGCACATCGCAGTGGCGGTCCAGCATCTGGAGGACGTCGAAAGTATGTAATACTGAATGGTGATTTCTTTATATAAATATGATTGCTATTAAGAAAGAGTCTTATTATGTGCCTTTGATATCTGCACCTAACAACCTAGTTGTTGTGGCTTCCCATATTTTAGTGCTAACAGCTAACTAGCTGGTGTTAACAATCTCCAATGTGCAACTACTATGCTTATATTTCTGTTTAATCACCAGACCTTTTTATTCCTATATTCTAAATTGTCAATGCATGTTCATAGTCATCTGGCACTATTAATCTTTGTGTGTTGGTCTAGCCAAAAATAAGCCCATTGACAAAAGTAACAAGGCCAAACAAGCTGTCCTAAACTTCTTGGCGGTTCTATATTAAGTTGTTATTGGTGGTTGTCGGATTCATGTCTTCAAAGAATATCTCCTTGGGTAACCGATTTTGTAGTGTCATGCAAATTTGATTCAAATGTATGCTTGCAGACGCCCTCCTATCTTTTATGATGCAAATGAAGTCAAACAGTGGCTAGAAGCACGCAAGAAAAACTACCCTACAACTGCCAACATTAACAAGGTCAATGTTTATACTTACGCCTTTTATTAGGCCTGGGAAACTTCATGTCAGCATGGAAGGAACATTTACTTACCGCTTACCTCATAATGCAGAAGTTGTCTCAGAGTCAATTAGATGGCCAAAAGAAGGACGAAGAGGCCCAAATGCACCGTCGGGTAAGCCAATCTAGTAGTATTATTTATCATGTACCTTCTTTAGGTTTTAAAGGAAGCAGGAATTGATCTCTTTAAATGGTTCTCTAAGCAGAAGCTTTGCCCACAGTATTCAAGTGGTGGGCATATGTGCTTAGATGATGCAGTTCTATTATTCCCATATGTAAACTTACATTGGTCTTTGGTCTTATATGTGATTATTTAATTTGGTGCAGGAACTCAAGGAAGTTTTAGCAAAGCAGAAAGAATTGGGTTTTGAACTCCCTGAACTACCACCTGGCTATCTATCTGAAACTGAGGATCAAGTCAATGAAGGGAAAAGTAAACGGAAAACTCAACACAGGGATTGTCATTTTGGAAACCGTACAGACAAAATACATAAGTATGACCGTAGAGATTTTCAGTCTAAAAGACCCAGGGTACAGAACCATACTCGTCATGATGATGGTGCAATGCTCAAGAGCAGGGAACCAACCCTCTTAAAGAAGCTTCTTAGTTCTGATATCAAGAGGGACAGGCATAGACTTCTGCACACATTCAAATTCATGGTCTTGAACAATTTCTTCAGGGACTGGCCTGATAAGCCCTTGGAGTTTCCTAGTGTTAAGGTGAACCAGATTGAACTTGAAAGTAATATTGCTGCAGAAGACTTAGATGACATGCAGAATGCTGAGACGACCAAAGGCAGCGTTGATTTTAAGGAAAATGGTGATAAAAAAGAGACTAGCTCAAGTGATGGAGAAAGTGGAAGTAGTGACGACAATGAAGATGATGGAGACGACGATGAGGGTGCTAGTTCTGAAAGAAGTGACAAGGATCGGAATGAGGATGCCGATGCAGAGCAATGTAATGCGTCTGAAGAAGATTTCTCAGCCTGAAAATTTTGACTAATTCAAGTATCCAACAGTCCCAACTGTGTTTTTGGTGTATAGTCGAGTTCACATTGAATATTTTTGTAGCTTCCATTCACATTTTCTAATTCGCATGAGTTTTTGAGTTTTTTGTTCGAACAAAAGCACATATAATACTGTTTTATCCTGAGAATATACTATATGCTGCTTTGACATGAGCGTGTCTTCTTTCAAAATCACCAAAGTTACCTGACTCGCCGTACTGCGCACACCGGAGCTATGAAGCCTGATTGTGACTGTAGCTATGTAGCATAGTAAAGTTTGTTTTTAACCTGACCTGGAGTAAAGGTCAGTGGCATTGCGTAAAGCAGCCAGCGTCCGATGTAACGTGAGTATTTCTTTCCGGAAAGGCTGCAGCGATCTTTTCCTTTCTGCTCTGAATGCAGTGCATGCGTGCTACACATGAACAGATGAACAAAATTTTTATTTTCTTCTCTGAATACAATGCTACTATATTAACATTGCCCGTGATGGACATCTTGCGTTACGGCATGACAAGCATTTTTGCTTTTACGTTTTCAGTGTTTTTAACTACGACTGATATTTTTTTGTTGCGATTGATAAATTTAATAAATAACACGGGAGATTCAATTTTTTGCCACCCTTAAAATTGACACCGAAACTCTGTCACTTACATGTGGGGCCACCTGAGTCACTGACAATGGGCCCGGGTGGCAAATCTGTTGCCACCCGAGTCGTAAGGGTGGCAAATAAATAAATTTTCCGATCAATGCCGCCGAGGAGAGCTTGATCTCCGGAACAGCTACCGATGGACCGGATTTCTTCTGATTCGCCCAACTGGTTTTTGGAGCACACTAAGGCTCGTTCAATCCGACTTTTAGCGGCTTTCGGTTATTGTCTTTAGTTAAAATTGTACTGTATAGGTTATTAATTTTCTTGAGTTATTTAATTAAAGGAAAATAAAAAACACAATCATATCTTTATATATAATGCAAAAGAAAAAAAATCCAAAAAAAATGAAAAAAGTGAAATTAAGAAACTATGGCTTTCATACCCGGAATGAACGGGGCAAAAGGCTCGAACAGGGCACGCTCCCTGGCAGCCTGTCTGTACGGACCGCCGGCATTGATGCGGCATTCAAGGTCGATGCACGCGCACACATGGCATCGGCATCGGTTGGTTGTCCTCTCAATCATCGCCGTTCGACTTGTCCAAGAAGCGCGCGGTCGATAGCGAGTGTTCGTTTCGATTCGATTCCCAAGTTGCTTTGCTGCAGTGAGATGGGCTGCGCCTGCGCTACAGAGTAGTACAGAACTACAGTGCAGCCGCATTCATCAGTGCTCAGGAGTAGCCGGTCCTAACCGCGAACTGGTACTGGCTAGCAGCCGGTGAGATCGGTCTGGGATTGATCAGGATGGACCCCGGACACAACCGGACGGTTTTGCCGTTGGATTTGACCGATCTAAACCTAATCCAACCAACGACACCTCACAGGTCTTAAATCTTGGGTGGAAAGTTGGGGCTGTTTTATCCATTTAACCGTAACTCGCTCCGCGAGTGCGTGCAGTGTGCACCTGCGCACTAGCAAAGCCAGCAAGAAATCCAGAACTGCATTGTATTCAATAATAATGGTCCCGATCCGTCCTTTTTTTTAAAAAAAAATAATGGTCGATCGGGCGTCGCATGATACGACACGTGTAATCACCACAATCTGCAAGTCTGCATGCAAAGTGCAGAAACTTACGAGAATTGCATCCTACTTTAAACTGGTTTTTCTGGATGCTTGATTTCCAAAAACTATCCAGTTGGATGTACGTACAATTGCATTAGCCCATATAATTAACTAAGAAACGGCCACCCGATCGAAAATAGCACTACACTACTACAACTAGCTAGCACCAATTGTTCAAAAGGATCACCAAAGCTAGCTAATTAGCTAAAGACGTACTAAAACGCCACAGACGCAGCTCGATCGGGTACAGTTAAGTACACCACCGGCCACAACACTGGCCGTACACTGCTATTGCCCCTACTGACATGTTTGATATGGTTATGCCTTATGATTTTCGGTTAATTTTTTTAAATTTAAGTTGTTTGTGTTAGAAATTATAAAGAGAGATACTCGTTTATGATTTTAGATGGTAAAAATGTTAGGTTTTTAACGTATACTATAATTAACTTGTCAATTCTATTTTAAAAAATATTTTATTTAAAAGTTACGTACGTCAAAGCCATGTATAAGCACACACGCAAAACCTTGCCTCCACAGTACCACCACCACCGACTATATAATCCGCATCAACGAGCAGTCAAGAACATAAGCTAGCCAAGAAAGCTTAATTAGCACCACCACCGCTGCCCGCAGGTATACAGCTCCTTCCCATGGCAATGCTGCGGCGGTCTGCGGTGTTCGCGGTGGCGGCGGTGCCGGTGGCCATGGCGCTCGCGGTGGGGATGGCGGCAGCGCAGGCGCCGGCGGATGCCCCAGCGCCGGCTGCCGGGATCAGCCCAGAGTGCATGAATGCGGTGCTCAACATGTCGGACTGCCTGTCGTACGTGCAGAGCGGGAGCACGGCGCGGCGGCCCGACAAGCCGTGCTGCCCGGAGCTGGGGGGGCTGCTGGAGTCCACCCCCGTCTGCCTCTGCCAGCTGCTGGCCGGCGGCGCTGAGTCCTACGGCGTCAGCGTCGACTACAAGCGCGCGCTCGCGCTGCCCGGAATCTGCCGCCTCAGCACGCCGCCCGTCAGCGCATGCGCAGGTACGCACAGGCGCCTTGCTCCATACATACACACACACACACACACACACACACACACACACACACACACACACACACACACACACACACACACACACACACACACACACACATATATATATATATATATATATATATATGCGTTTCATTCTAGTGCGCGTGTAACTTTACTGTTCATGGACGAAAAGCTAGCCCGCGTTCAGGGGCTCTTTTTGCCGGGGTTTCTGTCTATACATTTTGTTTCTTATTGCGTTAATACCGTGGATCTTGTAGGTTAACCGAAGGTTTACAATGTGCTCAAGGGCTTAATAAAGCTGGTAAAAATACCCCTTCCGTATATAAGATGAATAATTTTTCTTCGCCACCATAGCAAACGTGTCCAATCATCAGTATTATGTGTTCGGTTCTGGCTCTAAAGAGAAGAAAAAATTAGGCAACTTACAAATAGCAAAACCGTAAAACTAAACCTAATAGTTGAATAAAAAATATAAAACGAAGGAGTGTATAACCGTTTCGCTCATCTTCTGTATTACTCCTATTTTGCTGATTCCACCTAATGTTTTTCTTCTTCCGTTCTCTAAGGAAAAGTGATTTTTTTTCCCACTGAAGTGGCGGCAAGAGAACTGTTGCCATTTCCTTAAGAGCATAGAGAATTGACAGTTTGGATTTACAAGGCGAGTTTGCCGGTTGAGACTGAGACCGTCCTCCACATCTGTCTACACAGAAAAGGGGATTTCTTCTGAAAACGGAAGTTCCTTCTCCTTTGCTCATATCAATATGTAGCTTTAGTACCAGTGTGATTACCCAATTATCAAAGAAAAGTAACCAAATACCCTGCCCAAATATCATTCTGCTAACCTAATGGTGTGATTTACCTTTGAAATTTCATTGAATTATGGTTATCTGGTAAATTTGGGTTAACACACACAATTTTTTTTTTGTTTTGCAGCTTTTGGAGTCCCTGTGCCTATGGGGCCTTCTGCAGCGCCAATGACAGGCCTCTTTCCATCCGCTACTGGACCACAATTGCCCGGTAAGTCATTACGACTCTGCTTGCCTTGGTTCTTCAGTCCTTTTACTAGTACTCCAGCTTTTACTTGTTATGATTACTTTGCACACATCATTTACACATAGAAAGTTTTGTACAATTAAGCATCGGTGCCTTAGGTGTCCAGACTCCAGACTACAGAATTGTCAGATAGGTCTCAGACAAGTGTTTATACTAGTAAAAGGAGATAAAATGAACCGGTCTTCTACAAATTTTAGCTGCAAAATCTCTTGATGCTTCTGCCGATGCTACTACGGGGAATAGACGATAGTTCCACTAAATGCCCATTAGTGCTCTTACTTTGTGTGCTGTTGATGCTAACAGATGTTCTGCAGTGGTCTCATTGTTAGGTGTTCTCAGTTGCCACGTTCGCGCATCAATTTACTAACAAACTTTGCTTCTGCCGTTCGTGCCTTCTGTAGAGAACCCGCCGTTCGCCTCACCGCCGAAGTCGGCTAACCACGCTCCCGGCCGCTTCGCCGCCGGCGGTCTCATCGCCCTCACGGCGCTACCGCTCGCGGTCACGGCCGCCTGGATGTTCTAGATCACGAGAGTTTTGGAGTTGACTTGTCTCGGGGTTTAGTCCGACGATTCTTGTTCATTCTTGCCACACACATGGCTGTGTATTATCATCATACGTACAACTCCATGCATGAGATTTGCGGGTCTGTTTCTTCTAAATTCTAATAATTCCTTGGCGTCATTTGTTGGATCTTGTGACGTTATGTACGTACCATTGCCTTCGTATCTTCCGTCCGTCCATGTAACACTAAAAATTTCTACCTGGCCTCACAAGCCACGGCACATGTAAATGTTGCGAATAGCTTTGGGAGGGAGATTGGTTGGTACTGGAGATGAGTCGTGGAGAGGCGTGTGCGGAAGAAGCATTGAATTCGGCGGTCGGCGAGGCGTTGTGGCAGAAGGACACGCCGGCCCCGATCGATCTTAAGCGCTGTCGATTCATGGATGCTAAGGTTCCCTCTATTCAGCTCATCAACTGTTTAATTACTTGGTTGCTCTCCCACCCCATGATCCATCCCATTCCCATCTGAATTTGGCTGCAATGGCTTCTCCGATCCTCCTCCCATCATGTAGGGACAGCCGGACAGGGCAACGATTCAAACAGATTATTGATGCGCAGTTCCGGTTCAAACTCCATGCCAAATTCGGTTGCAGTTTCATTTGCATGCATCTACTTGTCGGTAACGTAGCAGACATGAACGGTGGAAGAAAGAGACGCCGGCTCCAAGTGTCCAAGTCACGGGTTGAGTAGACCAATGCACGCTGAAACGGACGGGGCTTGGGAGAGCGGTGGGAATATTCTTTTCACCTTCTAAAAATTATTTTTCAGTTTTAAGCTGTAAGCTGTAAATCAACTCGATAATTATAAATTGTAAATCAAATCCGTAACTGTAAACTGTAATTCAATTCTACGACTGTGAACTGTAATCAAATTCGTAACTGTAAACTGTAAATCAATTCCATATCTGTAAATTGTAAATCAACTCTACGATTGTGGGCAATAAATTAAATCTGTAACTATAAACTGTAAACTCATAACTCTCTGTAACTATATCACTTTCTTTGTCACTTTCATGCAATGTAGTGCCATGCACTGCATCTGTAATGCATCTGTAACTACAGCTTATATCGGTATAGCGGAGGGTACACGCGTCGATGTCACCCTCTTCCTCCAACCCGTGGAAGTGCCTACCTCTGTAGGTCTTATTCAAAAGCACTCCAGACTAGTCATATGACTTTCTCACCGACCTGGCTTTTGTGCATTTTGCATGATGCAATATTCTTCAAATGTGAAAATCTAATCATAAGCGGTACTCATGAAGGTATGATTAACACATAATCATATGTATCATCTCATAAATATTGTAAATCATGGTATGAAATACACGAATAACAATCATTCACCACAGTTCACTGTTCTACTATGCACTTGCTTGTTAACCTAGCGGACGGTGCGTGGACGACACCAATCTCGAACCACCACCTAAACAAGCATTAACTATTTCAATTTATTGCTAATGCAATACATTCATATATGAGCAAATGACATCGCTCTAACGTCCAACCCAACATAATCAAACCTTGTCCCACCGAGCAACTTCTCATTGTCCCGATGCTTAACCAGTCTGTAAAATTAGCGATTTCATCGTTTATACTCGCGGATCGAATTCTATATGCTCAATCTCTCTTCAATCGATTACACTATTTAACCTCAATTTATTCTCTCCCTTTCTCTCTCCTACCACAGATCAACCAGATCAACAATGGCAACACCGATTTTACCGTTCAAGTATTCATATTAATAAACGATATCTTAATAGCCATACGAATCAATTCTAACAATCGGCATAATAACTTATGCAAGATTTAGTGAATAAGCAGGGAGAAAGGTTTTCAAGACGTTACCTAGAGCGGGGCACTTCCTGTCGCTTCTTGGCCGGATCTGACAAATCTGGCAGTGAGTTAAATTTTCCTTTTTCTTGTCCTCCTCTTTTCCTTCCTCTCTTCTCTTTCTCGCTCTCTCTCTCCCTTTTTCCTTCCAGCGCCGGCGCTCGCTTTCTTTTCTTCTTTTCTTCCTCTTCTTTTTTCCTCAAGTCAATCAGCTACCCTCCCTCCACCTTACTCCCATTCCCGACTGCCTCCTCTTCTTCCTCTTTCTTCTCTTCCTCCCCTTCCTCTCCTTCTTAGCCGGTCGTCTCCTCCCTGCCCTCTCCTCGACTGGCTAGCTCCTCGCCCATCACAGCCATCTCCCGGCTCTCCCCTTGCCTCCTTGCGCGGCGAACGACCGGGCGGAGCAGGGGAGCAGCAGTGAGTTGCGAGGCGAAGGGAGGCGAGGCACGTCTGTGGGGTGGAGCGACAACGGCAGAGGACGAGGAAGGCGAGACACGGCTGGAGAGCGACGACGGTGGTTTGGCCAGAGGGCGGAGGCGCTAGTCGGTGGGTGTCGGCAGCGCATGTGTGGGCGACGAGTGGCACTGGACGATGGCAAGGTGCAACAGCGTCGGAGGCTTGGCGACGGAAGCGCCGGCGTCAGCAGCAGGGGGCAGCAAGGTGCGGTGGCGCTGACATGAGCAAGCACATGGGTTTGGCAACGGCTCGCACGAGCAGGAGCGATAGCAAGGTGAGCACAAGGGAGAAGCCAAAATGGCTTTTACCTCCTCCATCTGGCTTCCTTCTCTCTTATAGAGCTACGAGATGAGCCAAGCTAGGCCGAGCTGACCTAGGTGTCACAGAGGCGAACCAAATTCCTCCAAGCACAAACGATCAAGCTGATCGCTAAACCGACTTGATTTCAACATTGCCCTGTATAGGTGAAGACTTGCTGCCACGCTTTGATCGATTACATACCAATTGCCATCAGAGCCACGAGTCTTTTGATCAATTACGCCAGTAGCGTCACATAATTCTCCTTAAATTAGTACATAGGAGAAACAACATCTTGTGCATTTCAAAACGTTCGTTCTGTCTCGGTAAAAGGAAAGACCTACAACATAGGATTAGTTGTGCTGCTGCCAATACGGACCAATGAATATTGGGTGGTATATATAATATCAAATAATATATAACCAAACCATTTCGTTGGAAAGTATACCTAAATTGCTATACAAATTAATCATTACCTTTCTTCCTCCCAAAACATTTTTGCTGAGACGTATAACAACCGCTCCAAGGGCCTGTTTGAATGAGGAGGATCCGGCTGGGATTTACCCCTCATTCAAAAAGGGCCTTAGAGAGTGATTCTTGTGAGTGCTTAATGCATAAACCTTTTTTTGTAGTACTGGCATTGATATGACTTCATACACGTTATTATGATATTTTCGGAGAGCTCACATTTCGTGATGTGCCTGCGAGATGGAATTAAGAACATCCTGATCAGTCTTATGTATGAGTGCTGGACTGCAATACATATATTTAAGACATTTCGTTTGTTTAAGCGCTTAAATTACTTAAGCCCGACTCTTGAGGTAGTTGCAGGTTTCTTATGAGAAAATGTAACAGAAACTTCTGTAGTTAGACAACTAATTATTTTTGTAATTGTTAGCAAACCAACAAAAAAAAAAGAATATTGGCTACGCACACCTATTTAGTTACTACTCCCTCCATTTTGCTATATGTATCCACAACCTACCTAATGCATGGACTAAGGAAGCACTAAATATAAGAGATACTTAATGAGAAATAACCATATATACCTATATTAAATGACATATCACAATCATTTAACCTCTTTTAAAGTATTTAAGAGTAGCGAGAGAAATTTACTATAACTACACTCTAGATTCCCTCAATAAACAAATATATTAAAACGGATGCCCCTGATGCCATGGACAAATATGGCAAAACGGAGGGAGTATACTACAAAAAGGCATATGAGAGATTTAGAGAACGACCACCGTGTGTGAGCAAGAAATGGAGTACCCTTATTCTTGTCGGTTGGTAAGAGCTCCTCAGCACCAATTCTCATGTCAGCATTAGATGAGCGCCTCTTTGTCTTTCTATTTAGTACCTCAACCTCGACAATGAAGATTCCACAGACAGGACGATGATCCGAAAATCTGGACTCCCCACGGTAGTAGGATAGTTGCACAATACCATCTCCACGCCACAATATTCTATCACACCTGAGCAAGTTCAACTACTTCAGAGGGATGCAATGCAATAAGTCAAGCAAAGGATGGCTCACAAGCAACATTTTTATAGTACAGTCACGCGAAGAAAATTTTCGCAAAATCATTTGCACCACAGAGTCACAAAACTGAAGATGGAGCATTGCAAGTTTGATCTGTACACTTTAATAAGTTAGCTTATAATATATCAGAACTACATTATGCAGCGTTTATTTTATCTATTTTTAGAGAGCTAGTATGTTCCCTTGTTTCCTCTGTGGAAAGCCAAATAGTCTTGCCTCCTACTCTCGTAGTAAACAGCAATGGAAGTATTACATTACATGCTAAGTTTGTACCTATAGCACAGCGATGGAAGTATTACATTACATGCTAAGTTTGTACCTATAGCGACTAGTGTGATGGAATATTAATACAATTACACTTTCCCAATCAGAGCTTCTTTGTAACACAAAACTAATTTGAAAATCGTGCATACCATGCTGGTGTTCTCCTCTTTTTCTTTGATGTTGCAGTCTCGCCAGCATAAGCATCTGAGTTAGAGGAGTACTTGTATGTGGGAGCAAAATATATCTTCCCCTCGTTCCACCCCTTAAACACTCGCCCAGCATCCTGTTCAATTTTAAGCTGAAGAACAAAATATATACAAAACATTAGGGAAGGAGAAACTTGCAGCAGAGGAAAACTATAGTTTGAACGAAAATAGGGGAAGTCTTCAAAAGATTTTGACACCTTTTCTGATTTCCTTTGTTTTTAATGCTTGTTAGCACAGAGCAGGACCATCTTTTGACAAAAGTTTAGCAAATTGCTTTTCACCTTCTTTAACGAATAGTTTTCAATTTGATTTATAACTGAATAGATTCCTGTAATGAGAAGTTACCTGATCCTTTTCAAAAAGGGCATCCCAGTTATTTTCCATCAAAAGCTTTTTTGTATCTGCATAGCTCAGTGCAATACGGTAGTTCAAATCCCCAAACCATATCACCTTACTGAAACCAACATTGCATTAATTACAAAATACCCACTTGACAAGAAACAAATATTTACAAGCATATGTGGCACCGCATTCTTACTCATGCTCAAGAATTTTCTCCGGGATTTTTCGCCCAGCTCTCCTGCAAATCCTCGAAAATAGTGTGAGCCTCAGTATCTCTAGAACATCGGAGTTTCTCCTAAATTCATCACCTTCTTTCTGACCTGAAGCCAAATGGCTGCAGATGAAACAAAAGTTTGTCTGGTGCAGTGTCATGCTGACTGATATACATCCCTGCAGTAGAAGAAGTGTGTATTCAGGAAAAACACAAATGCTTACAGGATTACTTCAATCTGATTTGGTCCTGACCTTGTTTCCAAGACAGCCCAGAATTCCTCGCCCTATGCAAGACGTTCTTAGATGGCCGATGTGCTGAACTAGTTCTTTCTTCACCCAGACAGTAACAAAAATACCAACCATTTGTTTGCATGCTATGAGATTATATTTTAGTTGATCCCTTGCAGTGGGAGCAGAAGTGGATTCATTGAGCACAGAGCCACAAGAATCCCTTGAGCTCTCTTTCTCTTCCTCTTCTGAGGAATCGGTCTCATCAGCATATGCTTTTGGACGTCTAAAGCAAGCATCCCTGCAGGATGACTTGGTCATTTCTAAAGGGCAGTTGCAGGCCTTAAGCTGTTTTCTCTGGAGTGGCATGAAAGATTTACTAATGGCTTTCAGAAAAGACTTCTGGAAGATTGTGGAACCACTTGCTGTTTTTGTTAGGTCAGAGAATGAGGCATAAAGGCTTGAAGAAGCTCGAGAGGAAGTAGAATCAACGGAGGGAGATGGCTGATGCTGAAAGACACTGGTATAAGTGTCAGCTGGCCTGTTTAGTGCTTGGTTTATAAGAACAAGCCATCTTGCAGCTGGTTCGTTGTCTTCTATCACAAGCACATTACCAGCGTTGAGAGGAACAATTTCCTGAAAGCTGTTCAAAGATTAAATGAACAGAATTGATGGCATGAAGACTTGTGTTAACTGTTAAAGGAAAAAATCCACAAGATACCCTTGAAACTTGAAAGTACACTATGATTCATTCTGATGAATATAAATCCCAAACAAGTCAATGGCAGTCTACTACCACAGAGCAATCAAGGAACTTCCTTCTTTTATCTTTTTTACAGCTATGTACTGAATTCTTTAATATGAGAAACAATATTCAATAGTTAAACATTAGGTGTAGAAAATTAGAAAACACTGGCACTGTAATTAGTAATATTGGCAGGGAATATTTCCATATCTATGAAAAAATATCAGTGAAAGACCTACCCCAAAACATAAATATCTGAATGATCATCTGGGGGGAGAAAATCATCCGGGTTCAGCTCAGCAGTAGGTGCTTTTCCTCCAACATTCCAGGTAGAGACAAATATTCTGTATAAAGAAAGCACAGGGTAGAGAATTTGGTCTGGTTGGCATAAAAAGGATGGGAAAATGATTGGATAATAAATTTCAACTGTTGTACCTGATGGGCTCAGTTGTTGTATTATTAGAAGATTGGGCCAGGAAATGGCTGAGACGTATGCTCTTAACTTCTGGTTTCCATTAGTTCAAAGCGACATAAGAAACCGATTAGAACCACTAACAATTTAATTGGACCAGCTTCATCCATAAAATTGGACAAAAATACAGGATTTACTGGATATTAAAGTACCTGAAAGTGTTCTCAAGGGAGAAGAGGATGATGCCTTTGAAGAACTTGGCCCAAGCTTACCTGCTGTAACATAGGAGTATATGACACAGTTAGTTGCTGCTATGATCTCAAGAGTCAATGCTATGATCTCAAGAGGCAAGACAAACTAAAGATTTTTAGAAAACTGGTTAATGGCAGAAGCTACTTTAATTAGTTCAGAATAAACGTGCAACTCATTTCATGAATGTGGTGGAGCTTCACAGTAATCTATAGGTAAACTAAGACTGCATTTGACCCGTACAAAAAAACTAAGATTGCATTTGATGTGTGCTTCCTAAATTTCAAATGATGCCCTTTTAAAAAAAAATGGGCGATAGTTAATGCTCTAAGTGGATGTTTGAATCGCCAGTTTTGTTAATCAATTTTGTCAAAAAAAAGTGTTTTTGGGTAAATTTTACAACTATATATTTTAAGTGGTTATTCGGTTGGGAAAATATTTAGTGAAGCATTGCTTGGCTAAAGTTGGTTTTTAGTTATTCTACTGTTTGCATTTTAAGTTTTGCAGAAAAAACAGGTAGGAATCGTTTTTCGTAAAACTCATAATTTTTTAGTTTTGGAAATAGTGGATTTTTTATCCTGGTTTTTCCTGTTTTAACCGAACAATGTTTTAGACTGTTATGTGGTTAGGCACTAAAACTAGTTTAGTTAAATCTAGTTTTGCTAAAAGCCTGAAACATAAGATCGCAACAACCCCTAAAGGTATTTTCATATGCCATGGGAATAAAGGGCAACCTTTCAACTAGCACCCCTAATGGTATATGCATACTTTTTCCAAAAAAGAAAAATGGTAGATACATATTTTGGAAAGGAAGAATATGAACCAACCGGCATTGCAGCTTGGACTGTCTGTCCTCTCTGCAACTTTCTTTTCCTTTGTCCCAAAAAGTTTTGGGCCACAACCCTAGGATACAAATCTAGTTTTCTGAATGCAAGTATTTCATTTCTACGAAATCCAATTGCGGAAATGCAATCAACATGTCACCTTCATTTTTTCCTCACCGGTGAAGGCCATTAATTGTTGGACCTAGTACAAGGCTTTTCTTTTTCAGTTTCAAGGCTGAACACAAGAGCCGAATGTAATAAAGAATCTGCGAGTAGTTCATCATAGTGTTTAGAAACATGGCACTAAATGGACAAATCAGGTATTAACAAAGCAGTAAATAAGTGATGAAAGCGTAATACAAGAGACAATCGTTACGTTCCTCACAAAACAAAACATAAAAAGGTATAAAAAAAGCAAATTTTGAACCATAACAGGTTGCAGTCAGGAAAACTGAGATTATACTCTGAAAACCAAAAAATTATGTCAAGTAAGAACAAGAAATAAGCGATTCAAAACGAACCAACGCGCTAGAGGAAGAGACACAAGAACACACCAATCTTCGCAACTAAAAATCTTCCAACGAATGCCATCAAAATTCCATCAAGATGCGATTTTGAACCCCCTAATCCTCCTCTCCAGGACCACACACATCACAAATGCACAATGCCACGGCAAATATACCCACCTCAGACTCCAAGAACCTCCCAATCCTGCCGCTCCCAGGATCCCAAAACCCCCAGCCAAGAAGCCAGCCACCAACCCCCACCACTCCTGCCTGCAGCCAGCCCTCCCTACCAGCCAAGAAAACCAAACCCACGAGCCGACGCCGCGCGGCGACCCCTCAAATCCGGCAAGGGGTCGGAGGAGCCCGAGGAACGCACGGCCATTGGGCCCCCCTCCCCCCCGAGGACTCGTTCTTTAAACCAAGGGAGGAGACAACTGCAGCGGAACGAGATAATAGTTTAAGGAAGAAGTGCTTCGATCCGCATCCGCATGTGTCGCGTTCCTTTTCGGAGCGACGGCGGGTGGAGTTGACCGGGGAGCGAGTTAGAGGGGCGCACGTGCGGCCGGGGAAGGAGAGATTGGATTCATTCCGAGCAGGGAAAGAAAAACAAAAGAGGAGGTGGGGAGAAAGTGGGGGAGGGGTAGGACGGACACTGTTGTGTCAGCAACGGAATTTTCCGATTGGATTTGGACGCGTTTGTTCGTTTGGATATGGGGGAGCTGTGTGTGGGGCATCGTGTTCTTGTGCTTCCCTTTCGCCACAGGCCCGACGCCAGATGCCAATTTGTTGATTCGTTTGTTGTTCTTACTTGCTGGGTTGTTCCGCGATGCGACACACGAGGACGCGGGCGCATCGCACCACACCCCCACGATCGCCATTTTTGCCGCTTGAAAGTGTAGCTTGCCTCGTCAAGACGTGACTCACCGAATATTTTTAAGTGGAGAATATAGAATCATGACCTGACAGAATAAATTAAACCGTGTTTTCGCTCATACGGTGGGGATAACCTTAACATTTCTAAGCCAGGTCAAGCATTATAGGTTTTGAAGAGGAGCGACTGATAGAACGGCGAATCCACGATAAAAATAGAGGTGGTCCTCATATATCTAAGGTAACATTGAACAACCATAGCAATTTATACATTTAACTGTGTTTCGCAATCCAAATTCATACTCATTCCATCTAAAAATGTCAGATGTATTTTTGAATGGTTTTGTCTATAGATATACGACGTGTTTCATAATCCGATGAAAAACAAATGTCGACAAGGGTTAAATAATCCATAATAAATAGCTTGCTATCTACAATAAATGGAAAAACATGACTTAGCCAAATAGCCTACATATAACCCCCCCTCCCGGCGTTAGGGAGAATATGTTTAGATCATATTGGGCATTGACCACCCCCGGTCAAAGATGTCTATGACTAGATACGTGGGCCCAAACCTCCGACCGGAGAACAAGTCTACCATAATTGACTACGTGCAGTAGATAAAGAAACCATAGGTCCTTGTCTCACTAACATAACCACACATCTTCTTCCTCTATCTCTGACAGTAACCATTCTACAACTTCTCCACGCGTGCGGATGGCTAAAATCGACGAGATGCCTCTTCACAAGTGCCAACTGCCACCCTTTCAACGTTGTTTAAGGAGAGTATCTTAGAACAGAGACAAGCAGATTACAAGACATTATTCACTTGTAATCTTAAACACCCCAATGTAATTGAATATAATAACACAAGAGTAGGATTGTTATTCTCTCTAAAGAAGGCATGAACCTGTCTAAAATCGTTGTCTCTTCTATATGATCCCATGTGTTGTGTCGGGACACTCAGTGATTTACAAGATATGCCCCATGTTCACACAACTGTCTAGGAAACCAGCTGCACACAGACATAAAATCAAATATACTTTGAGTGGTTTTAACATAATAGAGTCCAACATACAACAGAAAGTAGGGCCTCAGGGCCAAAATTTACAAGTCTTAATGCCTCCAACTGACTTACAATAGTCTAGGATACATGAAAAGCTCTTAGCTACACTTACATGCAAGTTCGAGCGTAGGAACAACCTAAAACTCGTAATTCTCACTATTCCAATCCTCATAATATACTTCATCAGAAGGACCCACATCACCAAGATCAAGTCACATGGAAAAGCTATTAACTATATGCATATAGGAATTCAAAGGGAAAAGTTAGGGTGTAATCTATGACCTACTACTTACCTTCTTCATATTTTTAAAGGTGACTCGTTTTAAGATTTAAAGAGGAAGTAAAGCATTTGATAAATGTTGTAATTGAGTGATGATAGCAACAAGAGCGAGGCTGAGGTGGCCTAGTGTCGGTGATGGTGCCACGGAAGCCTTCTTCTCTAGCGACGACGGCATGCTTTCGGTGATGGCGTGTGTGAATAGAGGGGAGCACGAGTATCAGTGGTCAAGACAAAAGCTCCACACAAAGCTCCACCTGAGGTTTCTTCTTCGTTCTTCCTCTAGCCTTCAGAGTTCTTATTCCTTTGCTACCCTACTGGTGTTGCACCCCTAGCTACCCACAAATCCACCGCCGGTGCTAATAGGGTCCCAAGGATCCAGCAATTGGAGCTATGCTTGAGCCCCAGCTAGCACAAACAGTGGCTCCACCACTACTTTGATATGATCACCCTTCAAACATCTAAAAATGTCCCAAAGCCTTTTTTGTTTAATATTCATCTTTCTCCCGTTCCTCAACTTCCTACCCCCATTGCCAATTCCTCACCTCACCTCCCTTCCCCCACCCTGCCCTACTCACTTCTCTCGCGTCTATGGGAGGAGACATTTATCAATGCAAGCTAAAAAGCCCATTGCCAATTTCAGGTAACTAGGTAAGGATGGTTGTCACTTTCCCTTGGATGCCAATGATGAACTGCCCAATGATCATCTCTTGGCCATCACCCTTTCACTCCCTCATGGCCTCCCTCCTCGCATGTAAGCTGCCACCTAGCCACCACTTTACCATCACCTGATCGCTGTCGACGTCAACCATGATAGTTAAGACCATTTTCCTTGTATTCAGCCAGATCTACTAATGTCGCTGCTCAATGAGTTCCTTGTTGCCTGCTACCATCACCACCTGTCGTTGTCCCCCTAAGATCAACGATATTGTGTCATTGCCACCTCTGCTTGCCACCCTTATCCGATCCCATTGCTGGCTATGCCACCCATGCTTATCAAAATCGGTTTTAGGTCCTGTTCTTTTTGGCTTCTGAAAGCGGCTTTTGGCTTTTGCTACAGTACCTAACTTTTAAACGGAGTATATTCTCAAGATGAGGTCTACAAGTTAATTGTAGTACACGTTAAAAACCCAACATCTGTATCAACCAAAATCACAAGCGAGTATCTCTCTCAGTAATCTCTGTCGCAAACAGTTAAAATTCAAAAATTTTAGCCAAAATCCATAAGTCTAGTCATATCAAACAGGCCCTTAAAATTTTATCGGGGAAGGGGGTCCAATAGGACCAGTTCCACCAATTTTTGGTAGTTTTCGGACCAAAATTTTCAAATGAAAATTAAATTTCAAATGAAAATAAGCCAAAATCGATATAAATCGGTGTAAAATAAAATATTTGAGACTGGTTTGTAGTCTAACCGGAGGTGACTAGTAGAACCGATTTCGACCGTTTTTCATAACCATGATGCCACATTTGCCAGTAGTCATTGACCATAGCTCTAAGGTTGGGGCTAGGAAAACCTCTAACTCATATGATTTGATGGTAGGAATAGTTCTATATAACTTACATTAAAATAATGTATGTACTATAGCCATTCTCATGAAGAAAACAAAATGAATTTGAGACAAGTCTTGGCCCATACCATGAGAGGCCGAGCACGAGCAACAAGTAGGGATGGCAACAGGGCTAAAGGGTTCAGAGGGAGGCCCCCACTAGGTTGCCCTGGCCCTGTTCCTGTTAGGCTAAACAGGGATATCACCCCCCACCCCACAGGAACCCGACCCCCATTGGGGATTAAAAAGGATAACTTATTTTTTAAAAAATAATAATGTTATTTTATTTATTACTTTATAATTATTTAGGTAAAAATAAAATATAGCTTCAATATATATATATTATCATATAGATTCAAGTTTTAGTCCAAATGTATAAGAAAATAATATAATCTTTCATATTAAAAAACTATAATCTATAATAAAAATATATATTTATTTTTACCAAGTCCAGGCAGGAGAGGGCAACCCCATCCAAACCACGCTAGCTTAGTGGGGTCTGCCCCATTCCCCCATGGGGAGATCGGCCCTACCTCCGATAGGGAAATTCCCTGTGTGCCCACCTCATGGGAAAAATTGCTACCCCTTGCAGCAGGTTGTTGGGGGGGGGGGAGAGTTTTTTTAAATAATCTAATTTTTATTCAAAAATATAAAATTACACATGTGTTTTAATTTTTTACAAAAGTAACCACCTGTAGCCCAACAGTTGGTCGACTAGACCTTGTCGTCCAACGGCTGAGTGACACGATACTAATACCCCAATCGTACGGCGACAGGGTCCAATAGCCCAACGGTTGGGCTACAGGTTCCAATAGCCTAACGGTTGGGCTATAGGCTGTTGTCGCCCAACGGTTGGGCTGCTGTACTACTTTTAGATTTTTTAAAAATTCAAGTATGTAGTAGAATTTTTTAAATAATATGTTTTTTATTTAAAAATATAAAATTATATCTATATTTTTATTTATTTTTTTACAAAAAGCAACCCCTGTAATCGAATCGTTGGGTGATTTGACCATGTCGGCCAATGGCCGAGTGGCACGCAGACTGAATGACATCGTAATTTTTAGTTGTACTAACATATACAATAAAACCGTGACTGAGAGTTGTCACCCTTTGCGTTTTGCAGAATCAATCAAATTCGATACATATGCAGGTGTTAATTCGTATACTATTCCAAGATGGCCACACTAAATTGCCCTCCCAACCGATCTGAGGTTGAACAACGCTACTCATAGTGTTGTTACACTACAAATTAGTGTTATATGATAGTTAGAAATATTTTAAATGGTTAATTACTTTTGTAAAAAATAAAATATATGGGTATAATTTTGTATTTCCAAATAAAAAATAGGTCATTTTAAAAATTCTACTTGATACTTGAATATTTTTTAAAAATAAACTAAATATCCTTCAGTCGCTCTACGGTTAGCAGTCCAATAGCCCAACCGCTAGGCGACAGCAACCTATAGCCTAACCGTTGGGCTATTAGATCCTGTTGTCCAACTGTTGGGCTATAGGGGTTATTTATGTAAAAAAATATAGATATAATTTTGTATTTCTGAGTAAAAAATTATTAAAAAATTCCGGGAAAAAAAAATCCGGCCGCAGGTTGTTGAAAAAAAAATGCAGTAGCCGCCGACCGCGGTAGGCCGAGCACGAGCAGCCCAGTAGCGAAACAGCCCACGCTTGGAGGAAACAAAGCCCCAGCCCGAAGCTGGCACTCCTCGCGGCGCACGGACCGGATTCCAGCCCAACCGGCCCCATGCGACCATGCCCCCCAGCTGACCCAAGCCACCCGCGATCAGTCGGCCACTCGGCCGGGCCACCCTCTCGTCGCGGTGCAAATCATGCGACGCGTCACGCGTTGGGCACGCGCTGGGCAACTCACCGGCACGGCGCTGTGGTAGTGTCACGACTCACCACCAGCCCACCTTGGGCTCCCAGAAAACGCACCGCATGCACCACCAGCTCAAACCGCAGGACGCCGCCTCCCTCCCGCGCCCCCTCCTCGAAGCCCACATCGTCTCGCTGATCCGCCAATGCCCCGACCTCCTCGCGCTCCGCGGCGCCCACGCGCACCTCCTCAGGCTTCGCCTCCCGCGCCTCACCTCCGCCTTCGCGCTCTCCAAGCTCCTCGCCTCCTGCGCCAGCGGCAAAACCGCCGCCGCCTCCTACGCACGCAACCTGTTCGACCAAATCCCCCAACCGACCTCCTTCTGCTACAACTCCCTCGTCCGCGCGCTCCACAGCCCAACGAACCCCAGCGCGGACCCCTTCCTGGTCTACCGCCGCATGCTGCGCGCGGGGTCACCGCCCCCCAATAGTTTCACGCTCGCGTTCGCGCTCAAGGCGTGCGCCGCCGTGCCGGCTCTCGGCGAGGGCCGGCAGCTGCACTCACAGGCCTTCCGCCGGGGGCTCGAGCCGAGCCCATACGTGCAGACCGGCTTGCTTAACCTCTATGCCAAGTGCGAGGAGGTTGCGCTCGCCAGGACCGTGTTTGATGGCATGGTTGGGGACAAGAATTTGGTCGCTTGGAGTGCCATGATCGGCGGATACTCAAGGGTGGGGATGGTTAACGAGGCGTTGGGGCTTTTTAGGGAGATGCAGGCGGAAGGGGTGAACCCGGATGAGGTCACTATGGTTAGCGTCATCTCGGCATGCGCCAAGGCAGGGGCACTTGATTTAGGGAGGTGGGTGCATGCTTTTATAGATAGGAAGGAGATCATGGTCGATCTTGAGCTGAGTACCGCGTTAATTGATATGTATGCAAAGTGCGGGTTGATAGAGCGGGCAAGAGCTGTGTTTGATGCAATGGTGGAGAGGGATACAAAGGCATGGAGTGCAATGATAGTTGGATTGGCGATACATGGGCTCGTAGAGGATGCATTGGGACTATTCTCAAGAATGGTAGAGCTTAAGGTAAAAACGTTGCACTGATGTGTTTATCGGTAGTGGTTGGTTATGTTGGTCTGTTCTTCTTTGTTTCTCGAATGAAGGAGAGACATGAGTTGTTTGTTCTTGGTCGAAAAATAAGTTGGTTATGTTGATTTGGTGATAACCTGCTCATATGCATTGACTTGCACAGAGGGACGTGTAAAACCCATTATATATGATCAGCAAAAGAAACTAACTTATACATCGGTATATTTTCTGATGATTCATCGTTTTTGTTTAGCGTCTGCTTTGTACCGTGCTACTGTAAAATTTGGCTCCTGAATGCATTTAGGGTGTGTTTGGTTGCTGGGATAGAGTGGGATGGGATGGGATGGGGATGGGATGGGATGGGATGAGATGGTTCCACAAAAAAAGTGGAACCACATGGTCCAGCATCTAAGAAGAATATTCTCTAAATTTGCACAGGCTCATCCCACTTTGGACCATTCCATCCCACCCCATCCCTCAAACCAAACACATGGATATGCTTGGTCAAAAGAACCATCCCATTCCATCCCACCCCATCCCAGCAACCAAACACACCCTTAACTACTTCCATACAAGATATGTTCTGTGAAATTGTTACATAAATCTTTGTTCGGGTTAGCGATGTTTTCTACATTGTCCTCTATGTATTAACTCACATGTTTAACTTAGTTTTCTAAGAAATTGGTAGAACGCACAGTCTTTACAAAGGTACCGTAACCATTCTAATATCTCTCATCTAAATTCTTGTGTATTGCACATATTTCAGGTGAGGCCTAACAACGTCACCTTTATTGGTGTGTTGTCAGCCTGTGCTCACAGTGGGTTAGTGGATGATGGACAACAATATTGGTCTACTATGCAAGAGTTGGGAATTAAACCTTCAATGGAAAACTATGGTTGCATGGTTGACCTCCTATGTCGATCTGGCCTCTTGGATGAAGCTTACTCATTTGTTACTGGCATGCCTATCTCACCAAATTCAGTAATTTGGAGGACTCTTCTTGTGGCGAGTAAAAGCTCAAACAGAATTGATATAGTGGAATCAGCGTCAAAGGAGCTCCTTGAGTTAGAACCTCAAAATCCGGAGAACTATGTTTTGCTCTCCAATTTGTATGCATCGAACTCCCAGTGGGATAGAGTGAGCTATATGAGGAAAAAGATGAAGGACAGCAATGTTACTGTTGTTGCTGGTTGTAGTTCGATTGAAATAAATGGCTACCTGCACAAGTTTGTGGTGAGTGATGATTCACACCCTGAAATCAAGGAGATAAGACTGGTACTGAGGGATATAGCTGACCGGGTGCTGCGCACTGGTCACAAGCCTTGGACTGCTGCTGTGCTACATGATGTTGGTGAAGAGGAAAAAGAAGTTGCACTTTGTGAGCATAGTGAGAGGTTAGCCATTGCATATGGATTGTTGAAGACAAAAGCACCTCATGTCATTCGGGTGGTAAAGAATTTGAGATTCTGTCCGGATTGCCATGAAGTGGCAAAAATAATAAGCAAGTCATACAACCGAGAAATCATTGTCAGGGACCGTGTTCGTTTCCATAGATTTATTGGAGGAAGTTGTTCTTGCAACGACTTTTGGTGATTACTTAACGGATTGAATCGTTTATATATGATTGTCCAAAGGCTGGGAGATGTGATGCCTTACGAAAGAATGTTTTTACACGTGTTAAAACAAAAACCATCGGGATGAATACTCTGGGGTGGGAGCTTAGACTGGGAGCTAGGGAAGCCACCCATTTGGGTTTGATCCCCTGGGGTGGCAGGGTGGAGAACCACCTATGTAAAAGAAGTGTTAAACAAAAATCTTTGGGAGTCCAAAGCTATTGAGCATACTTTCATATCCAGATAAAAGTACTCCTGGTGCGGACTGGAGCCTCATATTTCGCTACGACCACTCAAGGTATTGAACTATATTTTACATCATTGAGGTATTCTTTTAACCATAATTTCATGTTGTCCGCTGCCGTTCATTCTTCGTAGTGCTGCTACCTAACCAGAAAACCAGATATTTCTGACAGAGTGGATGTTAGAGCCTCCTATTCTGACAGAGTGGGTGTTTTATCCAACAGAACCTAGAAAAGGAAAGGTGGCTGCTTTTCTGGCATAGTTTGTTTAAATGTATCCATCATAGTTTGTTGTTCATACATTAATAACAAAGATCGGTTGCATTGTTTATTACACAATTTATTCATGTTGGACAATTTTAAACTCTCAATTGGATGCATCATGAATAGGCATTCAATGTTTGATTAGTGTTTAGTTATTCCCTTATGCCAAGTTGACTTCATGATGGACAGTTTTCATCCTGCAGTACGTAACAATAGCATGACAGTACTACACCCTCCAGATGGTCCACATGGTGCTCCCAGACGGCAAAATGGTCATTCAGAATTTCAGGTTCCAAAAGCCCAAACCGTGGAAGAGCATGCTTATTATCCAAGGTCAGGAATCAGGATACCAGAACATGCCATGGTTGATGGCTGCTCGTGCAGCAAGACAGAAATTTATGGCCGTTGGAGATTTTGTCAATAGAGGCCAACTGGACGTAACAGTAAAATTTTTGCTTTTTAGCCCAAAATTTAAAAGTTTTTTACATATAGACCCCTGGAGAAAAGTTTTGCAAAAATGGACCCTTCTCTCGGCGCCAAAGCATATGGCGCTCAGGGTACATGGCACGGCGCCATATGCTTTGGCGCCGTGAATCGACACGTCGGAGCCAGGGTGGCATAGCACGACGCCAAGGCCTACGGCGCCGTGATATGCACCTACGGCGCTAAAGGCCGTGGCGCCGTGTTCTGACTTAGCCAGTCAAACGTGGTCGCCGTGCCTTGCTGCAAGTCCACCTATCGCGGCGCCAAACATGCGAGCGCCGTATGTAGCTATCACGGCGCCATACCCTTTGGCGTCGAGCTGTGTATATACGGCGCTAGACTGTTTGGCGCCAATAAAGGCGCCAAACACCCTGGCGCCGTATATACACAGCTCGACGCCAAAGGGTATGACGCCGTGTAAGCTACACCTGACAAAAAACAGCAAAACAACAAACTTTTTTGTAAAACATATGCACATACAGACATACACATACATTCACACATGAAACATCTGAAAACCTAAATAACAACATCGTATAACTATCAATAAGTCTCAAAATACCACATAACTATACAAAAGTCTCAAAATATGACATAAGTCTGAAAATATCACATGTCTATAAAAAAAGTCTCAAAACATCACTGCCTCTTGGCCTTCCCCTTGCCCTTGGTTAGAGCATCACTCCCTGGAGTATACGTGCTCGGGGGACGAGCCGAACGACGAGGCTGCTGCGAAGCCTGAGTAGACGGTGCGTTAGGTATCTGCGACATCCCAATCTCGTCGTGGGTAGATGCCTCCTCGTCCTCGTGCTCCTCCTCGACGTCGTCACCCTGCTCCTCCTCGACGTCGTCGTCGTCGTCATCGCCCTGACTAAAAGTCGGAGTGCGTGACGAGCTCCTCGTGGACTGGCGCCTGCCGACGTGTGATGACGACGCTGCATCGGCTGAGCGCTGGGAGGCCGGTGGTACGATCACGTCTGAGCGTGCGCGGCAACCACACTGACCTGCCGCCCGACTGAGGCGACGTCGAAGTCTCTGCAAGTAATGATATGTCATAATTGCATACATGCTGAATCGATATAACCTAACGAATTATCTTCGTACCTGCAGGAAGTCCCTCAGGGGGTGGCTCTCGCTGTCCAGGTGGCCGAGAACCTCGTCGATCTCACGCACCGAGGTTTGGAGAGAAGTCCCCTAAAGAAATAAGTAAACATAAGTGCGAGATAAACGTATGGAACCAAAGTATTGCAAATATCATGCTTTTCGTACCACTCGATCGAGAATCGGAGCGGCCTCGACCACTGTGCCCTCCCTCGCACGCCTGTCGTACGCAGTGTCCTCGTCCTCGGACGAAGCGAGGTCCGCGTAGTCGACATCGGTCCACTGCTGCCTCAGCCTGTAGCGCGTGGCAGTGTGGTACCAGGACAAGTAACACCGGAAGCTGGCGTTACTGTGAGGGGTACTGTCCGGCTCGCAGTTGTCCTCCATCTTCCTCCACCACTGCACGTACTGTCGGTGGTGATCAGCGAAGTCTGTCACCTTTCGTTGGCGGACCCTGTCGAACCTGTACATATAGCAGATGTCAACAGTAGTTGTTAGTACGAACCAAAATAATTTTAAATTGTTACTTACTTGTGCAACTCAACAGAAGTCGACATCCCCTCTGGGGGGAAGAACTACACGAGGCCGAACTGCCGCGCAACTCTGTGGGGGAGGTGAATCTCCACGGCATAGAAGCAGATCAGCGGACACCTCATCCTCCAAATATGGGAGTCCCTGCGGCACATGGTGCTGAGCGGTAGCGCTAGAACCTGTGGCTCGGAGTAAGGCTCCCAGGACACCTAGTAAGCGAACACACGATTAGCCATGTACAAAAACCAAGAACTGTAGAATAAATAAATGCAGTACCAATTTCTTACCATCGTGGGAGACAAAGTGTCAAACTCGTTGCTGAAATCCACGTACGCCCGCTGAAATCATCCTATTTGGTATATGAAACCTTGAAAACCTAAAACCGAACACAACCATGTATAAATAATAATCAAACCCTAAAACCTATCCAAATACACAGTACTTCTCTTACATTACGCAAATCCATTGCAAACGTAACCTAAAATCGCTCATAATTGAACTAATTTCATCTAGGGATTCAAATCTTGCTCTACGAAATGTACCTCAAATAATCCATATCTATTGCAAAAATCAAGGAAGCGGAGAGAGTTTACCTTGCTTGCCCGATTTGGAAGCAAAATTGCGAGATTAATCGGTGGATTTGAGAGGATTTAGAGGGGGAATAGAGGGCGGTGGCGGCGGTTTACTGTTAGAACAGAGGAGCAGTGAGGGGGAGCTGGGGGCCGGGGGACGCGCTCGGGCTTAAGTCCCGACGTACGGCGCCACGGCCTTTAGCGCCGTAGATGCATATCACGACGCCGTAGGCTTTGGCGCCGTGCTATGTCACCCTGGCTCCGACGTGTCAATTCACGGCGCCAAAGCATATGGCGCCGTGCCATGTACCCTGGGCGTCATATGCTTTGGCGCCGAGAGAAGGGTCCATTTTTGCAAAACTTTTCTCCAGGGGTCCATATGTAAAAAACTTTCAAATTTTGGGCTAAAAAGAAAAAAAATTCGACGTAACATGAGTAGACGCGAACGGAAGGTCACGTGACGAGACGGAATGTGTCTCAATGTAACTAGGGAAAAACGCTTGTACACCACCAGATAGTTTCGATAATCATTATAATATGGGTTACAATTCTCGTTTTCGATAATCATTATAATATGGGTTACAACTCTCGTAGTTTCTTTGCATGATGTGCTTGCAGCTTCACTTTTTTTTTTTTTTTCTGATTTGCACATTCAGACTAATCTTCAGACTAGCCAGTTCTAAAGAAAACTAACCAAACTGAACGGTACTGCTACAATGTAAATGATGCTCAAACAGAACAAAATACACACGTACGCCGTGCCCATTACACAGATAAATGAGGAAATACAGTAAACAATATATATATATGTAGTTCGACCGACAATTTTCAAAACCCGGTTTTGTGATGTTCGATTACAAGTGGGAGCAAACAGTGTAATAAAGAATGCGATACCGACCAAACCACGAGTTTAAAGATCGAAATAAGGCATCAACAATGTAGGCGTCGCTGATACTCAGAAGCAGCTGAGTTATCAGGAGGCCTCTGCGACTTAAGCAAGTTGGTTCTGACCCCAAAAAGAGAACATCCCCTTGTACCTTGCAGCCACAAATTGGCGTGACAGCATGCTTAAAGGCTGCTCCTTGCAGCAGCTGGTGCTGCGTTTGATCTGTTCCATGGTCTTGAGTACAGGAACGGCCTCTGCCAGTGAAGCACTCTCAGCTGGCACCGACGGAGATACCTTACAATATTGAGGAACACTAGAGGCAGTTATGCTACTGCTGCTGCTGCTGCTGCCATATTCCTTGGGATATTGAGGAACACTAGTGTCAGTTCTGCTGCTGCTGCTCCTGCCACCATTGGTACTGCGGTAAGAAGGTTTCCTGTCTCTTTTGCTGCTGCTGCTGCTGCTACTGTGGCGAGAATGCTTCTTGTCCTTTTTGCTGCCACTGCTGCTGCTGCTCTTGGAGGACTTGTATTTGTAGTGGCCCTTCCTTGAACTTCTCTGGTGCGCCCTCACAGTGTGTGACTCAGAGGTAACAGGAGGATCATATACATCAGGATCCCATGAAACATTCAACCTTGTGATGATTCCCAGCTTCGCACGGCTTCCTTTCATTGCAGAAACTAACATTGCAGTGTCCTGCATATAAAGATGATGTGCATATGTTATTAAAAAACAGTTTGGTCCATCCATTTAGAACATAAAACATTTCACATAATCAAATAAAATAATCGGAGAACAACAGGCCCATGAGGTCCTATACTCATTGCAGATTTCAAATAAACAAGACTTCAATCAGGAAGCCAACTGCACTGAACTGAAGTACAAGTAGCAACGTGGTAGAAGAAGCCAGAGACAAATGTCAAAATTAAGCCTCTAACGCTTAAAAAAACTCTTTTATCTAAAAACAGAGTTGCATAGCTATTGGCCTATTGATAATTTGGTATCAAGATAGCATTAACTAGAACAAACACATTGACAAGCAAGATATGCTGAACAAGAACCCATACTTCGACTGCAATCAAATACTTACGTTAGTTGAAGAATTTCCGTCATCTGATTTGCCAATAGATGATTCAGATGCATTACCACTAGGGAAGGCTGGTGAAGTGACCACTTCAGTGTCAATATCCACTAAATCATTAGTTGAACCTGATTCCAGAGAAAGAAGTGAATCGCCATTTTCATCAGAGTCTTCACCTGGATCTATCCCTTCATCAACAATGTCGTGGCCATAGACATGCATGACTTCATTGTCGTGGCCATAGACATGCATCACTTCAGCAAGAGCCGTTCCAATCTCCTCAACAGTCAAATCATCTTTCCCACCAGCTATGCCAGCTTCAAAATTTTCATCTTCGGAGCAAACACAAGAGTTGTGCTCGAAACCTGATTTTTCGTAGGTGCTGTGGCAGAGACATAAGCTGCTGCTTACACCTTCGGCACTGGAGTCTACCAAAGGTCCGCCCATCCACAAGCTTAATCTCAAATTCAGTAGAGAATTTTCTGCTGAGAAGGACAAAGCATAAGTTGCAAGTATGTTTTTTATGCAGTTAAAAGGGCTGCATAAGGACTAAGTTTTTATGCAGTTAAAAGGGCTGCATAAGGACCACAACCTAAATTACTGGATACAAGACCATAGCACAAAAATAGTCAAATAGGTGCACATCGATGTGCATGTGTGTATACTGCTTTTATCTCAAGTTCATTTAGCTTGAGGCAATAGTTCTAGTAGAATAGGCAGATTAAGGACCTATTAGATTTCTCTTTTATTTTGACAAAGCAATTAAGCACAAACAGATGTTAAAAGCCTAAAAGAACACATATAAGCATGCACTAGAACGTGTGCCATGTTGGGAATCAAGAGTATAAGACGGTACATATTCTAAAGAATAATAAAATTCAATCGAATCATACTTCCATGATTAAAATCTAACCAATTCCATGGCATATGCAATTCTACCCAAATGATACAATGGCACCGGTTTAGTACCTCTTTCCTCGTAGCAACAGCAATGACCACCACCAACACACCGGGTCGCTTCCGATCGGACCGGTGGATCGAGCGCAGACACCAAACCGCCGGGACCAGGAAAGCCTGAGATCGAGCACCGATCCCTCACAACCAGACAAGCCTCAGATCGAGCACAACCGGATCGAATCCGAGACCGCGAACTACGCGAGGCAACAAGGATCGAAGGGCGTGGGCGACGAGGGGAAGGCAATCGTCAGAGACAATTACAACTACTACAAATACTACTGCTACTAAAACGATGGAAGGACGAGAGCTTGAGGCGGTGGGAGCAGGGGAAGGAAGAGTCCCCGGAGGAGATGGCAGCGGCCGCGCGGAGGCTGGCGAACGCGGCGAGCACCGCAGGCATCGTATCCTCGCCGGGGCGCCGCAACGCTACGATTCTCTCTCGAGATCCAACTCGGCGGGTTCCGAAGACCACCACGAGCAGGAACCACGGGATCGGAGGAGACGACGGCAAGGTCAGGCCTTGCGCGCGGATCGGATCAGAGCCTTTTGAATCTGCTTGGTTTGGAGGAAGGATTTGGGAATTGGCTCAGGCCGACGCTGAGATGTGCGGATTGGCTATTGGTGCGTCGGGCGGAAGGCCGGGGCGGGTGGCTCTTATATTGTGTTCCCTGACAAGTGGGGCCGAGTTTCTCTCGGTCCCAGTACGCGGTGAGATGGTATACTGGGACTCGGATACGGGCAAGTGAGGGTGTATTTATAAGTGAAGGCGGATGACAGGTGGGGTAGATGCGCGTGGGCCTCGGTTTGCAGTGAGAGAGCGATGCCCGGGTCAAAGGCGCGGCGGGAGGGTGCGGCACGAAAGGCGTGCCACGTCGGCCGGGGGAATTCAGACGGGAGGAGGGAGGCGGTTTTCGTATTTCGATTTTGGGCCAGGCAAACAGGTGATGAACTGCGGGTAGGATAGACACGGCTATGCTTCGCCTCGGATCTTTTCCTGCCCTTTTCTTTTGTGGCTAAAGCTCAAACGAGCGTAGCTAGACTACATTAGAAGCATCTCTTTTTGCCGATTTTTGACAGTACGCTTAATATAGATTCTTTTTAGACATGCTTATACCACCCAGCATTTTGTGTTTCTGTATGGCCATGCATGAAGCAACATAAGTATAATTTTATTTTCTATTGGCAGAATAGCGTGTCAAAGGGCCAAAATAGATAAGAGTCCATTTATCAATCATGACGCGGATAGTAGCGTACAGATAAACGAGTTGCACAGATGATACAAACATTTGGGTAATAGAGACAGGAAGTCATATGGGATCTGTCGGCCTCCTGCTACAGAATTGTTGACCGCCCACAGGTTCGTAAAGTGCAAGCACCAAGACCAGATAATTCTGCTATGAAATAGTTGGCATCCTTCTAATATATAGCTGGCAGCTGGACGGTACACACAAGATTCTTTCGGGGATTGGGAAAGATCAGTGGTGCTTCCAATCATTGTGCCTGGCAATGAAGAAGGCCACGGCAACAGCCAATACATCAGGTGCACGGATGCACTGAAGAAGTTTTGCTTTGCTATTCAAATCTGCAGTGCACTAGCACATTTCCCCTGAGATGAATAAGTTAGCACTTGCTGCATTGCAGGTCTTTCTGTGCGCAAAATAGAATAAAAAAATCTGTTATGGTATCATGAAAGCAAACATCTTCTGTGGCCCCGTCGGTCGGTACGTGCCAACCCCAACAAATCGGGGTACGACTAAAACATGTTGAGAATGAATTGAGTGCAAGTTCTAATAAATTTTTACACCACAAGAGAAAGCACAATATACGATCAACCTTCTTAAGAATTAGTAAAAGCTATTTGTTGGTACCTCAAGGCAAACAATGGTCTTACTTCACTTTCTTCCTCTTTGCTTGTTCATTGACAATTGGGCTTGTATGACTACTATTCTGCAGTGGATGATATTTTGCTCGTCTCAATGCTTCCTCGTAGTTATTCAACTTCTGCTTCTCCTTGTTCTGACAAGAGCAACAAAAGCACAATTATCATAAGGCTAGCCTTGTCAATCTCTCTCAATTTTAGTCAAATACAAGATCACATACATAAACATTCTTATAAGTTGCTATTTGTTGCTTACAAACTTTCAGCTCCATGTTTACATCACTAAGACGAGAATCAACAGGAACTGTGCACTGCTGAACCAACTGATTCTGACACCCACGGACAACTTGTGGTTGCCATACGTTTATTGCCACAGAAGCTCTCCTGTGGACATTTCAGACAACAAGGAATTAGGCAATCAGCATATACTGAGGAGAAATGCACAAACTCATGAGTAAGGAAAAAATCAAGGACAGGATATCGTCTTATACTGAAGTCTAAATCTTCTGTTTCCCTGGCCGGGAAAGATTGGAGGGGGTTTTTTCGAGGAGAGAAATGATAATGGTGTATTTTATACAACTTAACTGTTCGTTAACCCATGCAAGAACACTGTTTTAACTCTGTCCCAGCCCTTTAAGCCATCAATGCGTATATACGAGCCAGATTCCCTCCATAATCATTGTCCATTATCCTAATGAGGTGATTCACAAGGTCTGTGTTTTTGTCCTTTATGGGAGTCAGGACCCATAGGACTGCAGTGCCAGCCAATGGCAACAGACCTGAAGAGAATTAGATTGCAACCTACATTGTCTGATATGATTTGTTGGACTGAAGAACTATCTGATTCTTGTGCTCTACCCACTAGCTTTTAGATATCCTTTACATTTGCAGTCAGAGTGCCGTTTGAGCCGCTTTGCTTTCCTGTTCTTGTACACTGACAACAGAACTGAATGTTGCCAGATGGGCTACAATTGTTTTGTGTACTGTTTGAATGTTTCCTTAATAAAATGTAAACAGGGGCCTTTTCCTGAGTATCCAACCAAAAGGGGGGCATCTATGTTTGATGGCTAGTTCCATGTTCCAAAGGCCATAGATCATTGATAATTTGATATGCCTATAACAGTTCAAAAGGCAGCGAGAGCAGCTGTTTTTTGTTGAACATGTGAGCCAGCCAAGAGAACAATCTCAGTCCAGATCTTGCATAAATAAGAAGCTCAACTAATCATTGAAGCGGTTGTTTTGAGCAACATTTTTTGCCAACTAAATGACCATGCAGCAAGACTTAGCTGCTGGCGGGTGCAAGAGATTGTTTCCATAATGAGTGACATATAAGTGGCCTTTAAATTGGAAGGATATGACCAACAGCAAGAGATCATTGACATGACTTAAATCAGAGTTTTCCTACTACAGTTGAAAAGGCAGCAGGAGCAGTTTCTCTACCTAGCTCATGCATAGACAAGCAGCTCAATAGATCATGGAAGCAACTGCCTTGAGCAATATTTTCTGCTCCCATAGTGCCAACTAGAATTAGCTAGTTAGTTATGAGCAATTCAGCACCCAATGTATTTGTTACATTCCAGAGCTCTTTAGCTCCTATGATTTCTTACAGGTCAGGTGAATTGCTGTTTCTACTCTCTGCATCACACTACAAATTATAGCATCGAGAACACATACCATGATATCACACAGGAAAGAAAAAACCACAATTGGGGAAGCAGAGGATAATTTTTTTAATAATATAGTGACAAAATTGCAGATTGCAAAAGAGAAGGATAAAATGTTGGAAAATACGGACCTAACCCTCTCGAGGTTGTCCAGGTCCTGCGCGGCGGCCTTCATCCTCTCCGCCTCCGCCCGCATCGACTCCTCCAGCTCCGCCAGCCGCCTCCGGCACGCCAGCACCCGCCCCTCCGCCTCGAACACCGCTCGCCGCCTCGCCTCCGCCATCCGCACCTTGTGCCTCTCGAACCTGCGGCAGAGCACAAGTCATGAACACACACAAACACACAAAGAAGAACAAATTAACTGAGCAAAAAGGGACGGAAATTACTTGGTTTTGTAGATGGATTTTGGGTGGAGCTGCTGATGAGAGGAGGAGGGGGGTTGGGGTTGTGATTGGGAGGGGAAGTCGCGGGAGAGGAGTGCCGACCAGAGGGCGGGGTGGAGGGAGAGGCGGCGGAGGCGGCGGGAGGCGATGGCGAGGCAGCAGAGGTCGCGGAACCCCAGCGCGGACGACGCGGCGCCGAGCTCCAGGACGCGCGCCCACAGCTCGTCGGGGAGATCAGACGCCGACATGTTGGATTTGGTTGGCGTGGGGACCGCTGCGACACCGAGGCGGCCGTGCAGGTGTGATTCAAAGCTGGCTATGCCGTCGCGCAGTTGTGCTTCTCCCCGGCCCCGGGGGAGTTTTTTTTTTGCTATTATGGTACCCTCTAAGTTGGGCTTTGACGAAACGGTATCTACGTCGTGGGCTTCTCTAAAATAGTACTCTTGTACTTAAGACTTCTCTCAAATAGTATTCTTCAGGGATTTTAACTCAAATAATTTGATTTTCGAATTTGTACTCCCCCAATTGACTGAACTGCCCCTGCTCATTTTGTTTAACCCTAATCACTTTTATTTTCTTCTTTTCACATCGTTTGGGTTTCATTGGCGACGGCGGCACGCCGACTGGCCGATCGGAATACTCGGCGCGGCGCCGTCAACGCCAGGCGAGAGCGCGGCAAGGATCGCACGGGAGTGCGCGCACCCCAGGCCACGGACGATCGCACGCCAGCCAGGGACGGTCGCACGTCGGCAGGGGCAACCGGACCACGTACGCGGCAGGTGTGATCGGCATCTTTGTACGCGGCAGGTATTGAGCATTAAGGATGATCCACGTACGCGGCAGGATCAATCTTTGTCATGTTTTTTCATGTCATGTTTGAGTTAAAATCAAATTATTTTAGAGAGTACTATTTTACAAAATCAATCTTTGTCATGTTTGATCCACGTACGCGGCAAGATCAATTTTACAAAATGAGCAGGGGCAGTTCAGTCAATGGGGGAGTACAAATTCGAAAATCAAATTATTTGAGTTAAAATCCCTGAGAATACTATTTGAGAGAAGTCTTAAGTACAAGAGTACTATTTTAGAGAAGCGCACGACGTAGATACCGTTTCGTCGAAGCCTAATTTAGAAGGTACCATAATAGCAAAAAAACTCGCCCCGGGGTGGTTCTCTACGTCGGCGCCTCGGCGGACCAGAGAAATCAGCAAGGCCCGCGACCAAATCGGTCCCTGCCGCTGGGCCCGCCTATGAACGTTTGGACTTTCGACGGTCGTCTCGTTACAAAATTGCGAGCTGCATATGCTGCTGAGATCTCTTATGATTGCAAAAACTGCATCACACATTGCCAACGCGCGCAATCTTATGCAGCTCCCCCAGCAGCTCTCGATCTTAGGCTCAGCAAAGGCTAATAAGCAAATCAGAGCCCAAATAAGAGATGAGATCATCAAAGGCCGAAAAGAGAATTGTGCAGACAATGTTTAGTAATAAGATCATATTACAAGTCTGTTTTTGTTCCCGGCCCTAGACTACTAGAAGAAAGATCCTAAGCGAACTGCATCTAGTTCGGCTATTTCACCATGGATGTGTAGTCAGGTACCGAGCCAGATGGATCATTTTGCACAGGTTTTCCTACTGTGCGCAATTCCAAACTTCCATGACCAGTGCCTTTGCAGAGAGGTTTCAGGTTTTGCTTGCTGCAATCTACCAGGGACTAGGGATGGCAACGAGGGACATCGCGCCCCGTCCTCATATCCCGGGGCCCTGCCCTCCGTGGGGATTGAAAAATAATGTTTGTACATATTTTAAAAATATTAAAGTAGCTTTATTGGTTACTTTATAAGTGTTTTATGTATACCTTTCCACGAAAATATAACTTCAAAACATAAATCACAATATATAAATGCATATTTTATCCAAATATATGAAAAAAGAATACGCATTCCATGTTGAAATCTACATTATACAAATAAAACAGTACATTTTTTAATGGGGTTCCCACGCCCCCATGGGTGGTCTTCGCCCCCGCACCGTCAGCTAACGGGTCCTGTCCCCGCGACCTGTGGGGGAGTTTTGCACGGATTATTCCCTGGAAATTGACTTCCCTCTTCGAAGTTTGTTGTGCCGTCGAAGCCCGTCAGGTTTGGAAATGGTAACCTTCTTCCTCTTGTGGCAGAAGTCAGTTATTTCTTCCTCATTCTTCGAACCGAGTCATATATCGGGCGGAATAAAATGCTAGAGATATATCTCTCTCCAAAGCTGGGGAAAATAACCTGAAAATTCATGTGACTAGTTAACTATCTGAGTGGGTTATGACTTACAAGGACGCCATGTTGCAAAGGAACAAGTTTCACTAATAAACCAAAGTCATGGCATAATGCCAGCATCTTTAAACAGATGAAAATAACATGCACTCACCGCAATCAGCTTTCCAGCATTTTCAGGTCTTTTGGCAACATTAATAGCAGCAACTGCTGCAGCACCTGACGAAATGCCAACCTGTAAAACAACCCACGTAACAAATCATGGATCTCACATCGGAGAATTTGAAGTAGATGCTACCCGCCAAATTAATAACTCAAAAGTAATTCATTTAGTTGTGCAGTTGCTCACCAGCAAGCCCTCTTTTAGTGCAAGTTCCCTTGCAACATCGACTGCCTCTGTGGTGGTAACCTGCAAGCTCGACAATCAAAATCAACTCAGCATTCTGTAAACAAAAATCTGTAAACATAAACAGAGTACTAAGTTGGCATTCCAGACCTTCACAACCTCGTCAAGCAGCTGAACATCTAATATGCTTGGAATATAACCTGTTGTTTATTGATATGAACCAAACGGGTGTCAATACCAAGGAAAATATATTCGGCAAGCTAATTTCCCGAATATTTTAAATTCCTGAATCATGATGGGCTATTGCATTTACCTGGGTTGTCACCAGAGATCACACTAGTCTCAGCAGGCTCTACCCCGATGACCTATAACGACAGGACAAGACAAGATATAAATGATTGAATTCAACTTGAAAATAAATAATTATAATAACACAGTCAAACAATTTCAGGTATATGAACATATTAGGCCAGATGCTAGTTCAGATAAATCACAGACATCTCAATATCAACCTTGTGGAAATCACTGTATTTCTGGAAAATATGATAGTCCAACAAACAACTTTAGAATGAAACAATAGGATAGAAGGTGTTATATTCCACCGCTGCTGATTGATTCGCTGCCGATGAGATACATGATACAGTGGAAAACCAAGAGGAATTGGGATAGGAAAGGAAGAACAAGACAGGGAAAGAGGGACGAACTCTGTTATGCAAGCTACTTTTTAGACATTATACAGTAGCAGGGGTTTATACCCTGTCTCACCCACACAGCGTTCTACCACCCAACACCACACGCTTACATGGCCAAGCCGAACCCAACATACTCATGGTTGTCACGGCGCTCCAGCCAGTCATGGCAACCCCATGGCGCCAGGACGTCTAGGTGCCCGCCTAGACGGAGATTAGACAATGATGTATATTGGCCAAATCAGCACATATAACAAAGAAAATAGAAAGAACAGATGACGGATGGGCTACTACTCACTCAGCCCACAACCTCACTACAGCCCAAAGGCCCATCTAGGTCATCCCCTCATCCTCCTGTGCACTAATCATACCACCAAGACGCCAGACCAAAGAGGCGAGTGGCAGAGCAGAGCAGCGGCCAGCGGAGCAGAGGAAAGAGCAGGGGGGAGGGAGAAAGAGTGGCAGAGCAGAGTAGCGGCCAGTAGAGTAGAGGAAAGAGCAGGGGAGAGGGAGAAACAGAGAAGAAAGGAGAGGGGGAGAAGAGTAACTGTGAGGTGAAGGCGGAAGGCAGGAAAACGACGATGTGCTCCAGGCAGCAGTGGATGCGAGCTGGAGAGGGTCAACGACGGGCGGCAGCAGCTGCTCGGATTCTCCCAGGCCTGAGCCATCTCTCCCCCCCTCTCTCAAGTAACCCAAAGGCCAGATCTGAGCCCCTCTCTCTCCCAGACTGCTGCCAGTTGAGGCGAGCAGCCCTGTCGTCCACTACTGGCCGACTGAACGACATGTCGTCGACTAGGCGACGCCGTGACAACCAGGGGAATACTAATTAAAGAAGCCTTCCTAATCCTTTCACGCACCCAACTTTGCTCTTCCATGCCTCCGCTTCACTTTGTCAGCATGTACTCGCCCCAACGCCTCCAGCACCGCCATGACACTGCCGCCCGCTTGAGATCCAGCTTACCCCCAAGCTAGTGTTTGAGGAAACCTTGCATGCAACACATCATAATCCTCCCAGGTGGCCACCGTAGCAGGCAGAGAAGTCCATGTAATAAGCACCTGCAGAAGAGCTGAATTTCCTTTTTTAACAAATCTTCTGTCGAGGATTTCCTCAGGTTGCACATCCGTAAGACTGATATCCACAGGAGCAGGTAATGATGCGAAAACAGGAGTATGATCAGGAACTTGAGGCTTCAACTGAGACACATGAAACACTGGATGAATCAAACATCAGGCAATTCCAACCAATACGCTGCACTGCCAATTCTCTCCAGGATTCTGTAGGGACCATAATACTTGTAAGACAGCTTTGGATATAGTCTGTTCACCACCTATGATTGAGCATAAGGCTGCAATTTCAAGAACACTTTCTCACCAACTTGAAACTCTCGAGGAGATCTGCTTCTATCTGCATACTGCTTGATACGTAATTGAGCTTTAGCTAGCTGCTGTTACAAAAACTCAGAATAAGCTTCTCTTTCTGTCAACATGTCCACCACACTCTGATTACTTGCAGAAGACAGATCAGGTAGAAGACCATAATGTGGTTCAGTCCCATAGAGAGCCTTGTATGGAGTACAGCCCAGGGTGGTGTGATAGCTTGTGTTGTACCAATATTCAGCTAAAGGGGGCCAACTGTGCCATTTGGTTGGAGTTTCTTGTACTGCACATCTTAAGTACATTCCTAAGCACTGAATAACTCTTGCTCTGACCATCCGATTGTGGATGATAAATTGTGCTCATTTGTAACTTGGTACCAATTAACTTAAGGAATAAGACTAATTTACCCCCCCCCCCCCCCAGCGGAACTCTTACACTGGTCTAAGTTTCAACCTTGAACCACAAAACTGGATGTCTTACAACTCTCAACTCCTAAAACTAGTTAAAATAACCCCGACGCTAGTTTCATAAGTGGTTTTTGCTCTGTTGGCCGCCATGTCACATTTTTTTGCCATGTGGACACACTAATCATCAAGGCCCCACATGGCAACCTCCATCCCTCTATCTCCATTTTCCCTCCCTCTCTCCATTTCTTCTCTCCCCACTTGCTTTCCCCATTTTTCTTCCTCTGGCTGAATGCATCTACTACTGCGCTGTAGTTTCAGCACCGACTCCTCCCTACGCTCAATATCGGCCTCTTGTGCCGCTCCTGTCTCCAGTGCCGCCCTGCCTCCCCTGCTCTCTGGCGTCGCCCTCTACGCCTCTAGCTTGGCCACCGGCTCAGCCCCCTACGCCAGCCAACTCCCTGCTCCCAGTCGGTTCTTACACCCTACCGGCCAGCTCGGCTTCCGACCACCTCCAGCTTGGCCCCAACCTCCAATGCCACCCTGTTGCTCCACTCGGCTAGCCCCCTGTGCCACTCCGTCGGCCCCTACGCCTACCGGCTGCTCGGCCACCGCCGGCTCGGTCTCGGCCTCCGCCAGTTCCCCAGCACTCACCGCCCCCTTTTCCTCGGAATGGCTTCAATCTACTCAGTTCCTACCCATTTTTATGATTGATGTGATTTTTTGGCTTTGCTCCGCTACGATCGCCACCCCCCTTTTTCCCCGGAAGGGCACACCGGTGGCCATCCGCAAGCCGCTGCCGTGAGCCGGCGACGTTTGACCATTGCAGCCCTATTCAACCGAGGTGAGAGTCGGCTCCCCTTCTACGTACTGTCGGCACTACTATACTCGACTGTGGAGGCTTGGTGTTGTGCTGTGCTTGTGTTGTGCTATGATGGAAAAAATGGATGAGAAGGAGATGAGAGGATGGTATGTGGGTCCACAAATATTTTTTTGGTTTTAGTGCTAAGTGGTTGCCATATCATCGAAAATGTGCTTATGTGTCAAAACCAATTAACACGTAGACGCCACGTCAGAAACCACCATGGTTTGGGTCCAAAGGGGTAAAGTAGATGGTTCTGGTAGTTGAGGGATGTTGGACACCTGGTTTCGTAGTTAGAGGTTGAAACTTAGACTAACACTATAGTTCAGGGGATAAAGTAGACTTATTCCTTAACTTAAAATAGTTCCTTCCAGAATGCACTTGTAAAAAGTGTATCTATGTCAGATGTAATTGTTCTTGGAATGCCATGTAATTTGACCACATTATTCAGAAAGACCTTGGCTACTTGAACAGCAGTAAATGAACAAGAGCAAAGAAATGTGCATACTTGGTGAATCGATCAACTACCACTAGGATAGCATTGTAACCTTCTGATCTCGGTAGGCCTTCAATAAAGTCCACTGTAACATCTTGCATGCCCCTTCTGGTACAGGCAAAGGGCACAATAGACCAGGTAATTTGCAGTTTTCATGTTTTGCCTGCTGGCACACCCCACATTGTCTCACAAAGTTTTCAACATCTTGTTTCATTCCTGCCCAACTGAACAGTTTCTTAATTCTTTGGTATGTAGCCTGTATGCCTGAATGGCCCCCAATGGGTGAAGTGTGAAAGGCCCGAATGAGCTTTGTTTGCAGGCCAGCATTAGATCCAATCCAAATTCTTTCTTGGTGTCTATTGTCTAATCAGTCCTTCCACCAAAGCACACCCTTGTTCATTTGTACCAGAAATTGCCAGTTAAGCCAACAGTCGTCTTGCCTCTGAATCCACTTCATGAGTTTAAAACCTCCTGTATCCACACTGGCTGAGCTATAGAAATAGCTTGAACACTATATAAATGTCCCACTCTGGAGAGAGCATCAGCTACTTTATTATCTTCTCCCTTTTGGTATTGAAACTTGTATTGTAAGGCAATCGGTGTTGTCATAGCTTTCTTCTGCGATTCTGATGTCAAAACTTGATCTTCAAGGTGACACAGGCTCTTATGATTAGTCTTGATCACAAATGGTCCTTGTTATGGTTACAAACCAAACAGAGAGAGTATGGTAGTGGAGAGTTAGGTGAGTAATGGCTTAGGGCCTTCTCCCCATGGCCTGTGTTGTTTATATATATATATACATGGGGAGTGCTTTTACAATTATACCCTTACATCCGAATATACCCTACAAGGGTACTTATGTCATTACACATGTCTCATTCTAGATCTTATAGCCTTCTAACAGGTCTACTGGGCTTAGGTGGGGGCCACCCCTACAACAGGAGCCTCTCATAGTGAAGGGCTTCACGGGCCGAAGCCATGCCGCTGAGCCCCTTGGCCCCCTCCGTCCCATCGGCCTGTGACCCTCGATGGACTAGATACACTTTGCTTCGTGCTGATGGTGGCGAGAGCCGGCTTGTCTTCCGTTCCCGGAGCTGCGCGGCCTCGAGGTCGAGGATATCCGGCAAGCCGAAGGCCTCGACGGGGCCGAAGTCAGGGTGTGACATACCTCGCGTCTCGGACGTTCGCGGGCGCGAAGTAAAGCTTGGGTGGCTGCCCCGGGAGGTGGCTGCGTGACCTGATAGTGCGCTTTAATGATGCCCGGAATCGCGCCGGCCCTTGTCAGGGGCAGGCTGTCGCGGCCGCTCTATCTGCTCCATGCTGGGTGGGTGGGGGCACGCGGCAGGCTGTGATTGGAGCGTCGTGGGATGTCAGTAGTCATACGACCACGGCCGTTCGCCTCTTCCCCAGGGAAAGTGGCCACGCGGCAGGAATGCATCGGCGCATTACGCGCTGCTCGCCCACCTACCGCGGCTGTCGGCGGTTGCGCTGCCCGATCGTGGGTAGCCGAACCGCTGTAATTCTGCCGCTTGATCTTCTTGCAGGAGAGTCGGGGGACTTTATAAGTCATCACCGTGGGCATGCAAACGCTCCCCTTGGCTGCCTGCTGCTTGTGCTTGCGCGTTCCTTTCCGTTTTCTTGCGCACCCCGCTGCTGCTTCCGCATCCACTCCTGCTCGTCGTCGTAGCGGGGAGTGAGGAATGGCTGCACGCGACGAGCGCCCCGCTGACAGTGGCGCCGCCCTCGACAATCCTGCGCGCCGCCTTAGCGAGAGCGCGTCGTCGAGCCAGCACTGCCTGACGCCACCACCGGCGGAGTATCGTCTGGTTCTGCGCGACAAAAGGCAAACCAACCATCGTTGGGATGCCATGAAGAAGTCAAAGGGCCGCTGCTCCCGTGTGCTGGGGCGGAGTCGCGTCACAGAGGAGACCCTCCAAACCCTTCTCTGGGAGAAGCTGGAGGACCGTGCCGGGGCTCGTTTGCCTGGGCCTGACGAGATGGAGCCGAACCCGGGGGAATCGGAGGCAATCGTCTTCGTGGCGTTCTTTGATGCCGGGCTCCGAATCCCGTTGACACTCTTTGTTCGCGAAGTGCTACGAGCCTATGGGTTGGAGCTGGCGCAGCTGACTCCGACCGCGATCGTCCGGTTGGCCAACTTCACTTGGGCGATGCGGACGGAAGGTACCCGTCCCAGCGCCGATTTGTTCGCCATCCTGCACGACGCGCGGTGCCAGCCAAGGAAAATGGAAGCGGAAGCATACTCGAACTTCGGCAGCGTGGACTTCGTGTTGAGGACGGACTGCGCGCACTTGTTCCCCGCGTTGGCTACGCGGGGAAAGTGGGAGTCTGGCTGGACACGGCGGTGGTTCTACCACCTTGTGACGAGCACGAGCGGTCTTCGAAGCCGGGGGGAGCCGATATCATTCAACCGCTGTCCGGATGTGAGGCCCCGGTCCGGCGACGAACAACAGGCGCGAAGACTTGCTAGCATCGCCCTCCGGTTCAACATGCGTGACCTCGCCGAGGAGTTCACCATGTACGGGATATCTCCGCTTTCTTGTAACTGGAAGTACGAGCGGCGGGGGCCCGACCGGAAGGACGGCATCCACCCGGGGGTATCTTCGCTCCATAAGCCCTCCGCGCCCTGTAAGTATCACTGCCATAGGCCACACACCGCCTTGGTGGTCGCAAACCCTTACGTATGACATTCCGCTCTCGCGTGCAGTGCGCCGGTTAGAAGATGCGGAGCGCGCGGTGGTTGCGGTTCTTGGGCCGTACACGGCGGAGGAGCACAAGGCCCGCGAGTCCGCAACTTCCTTGGCAAAGCAAGAGCGGATTAACCGGGTATGCGAGGTTCTGGGAATTCCCGTTCCGGAACGCCCGGTGCCTATGGAACCGCCGAGCCGTGGGAGGCGAGCTGCCTGGTTTTTACTACCACGTCATCCACGTAGGCCTCCACGTTCCTCCCTAGCTGAACGGCTAGGGCCAGCGCGACAAGGCGGGTGAAGGTTGCGCCTGTGTTCTTCAAGCCGAAGGGCATCCTGACAAAGCAAAAGGTCCCAACCGGCGTAATGAAGCTGGTTTTATCCTCGTCGTCCTTGGCCATGTAGACCTGATGGTAGCCGGAGTAGGCGTCCAAGAAGCTCATGAGCTCGCATCCGGCGGTGGCGTCGACCAGTTGATCTATGCGCGGCAGAGGGTAATCGTCCTTCGGGCATGCCTTGTTGAGGGCGGTAAAGTCAATGCACATGCGCCAGGCGCCGCTGGCCTTTTTGACCAACACCGGATTGGCGAGCCAGTCCGGATGTTGGACCTCGCGGATAACCCCCGCCTGAAGGAGCTTCGCCACCTCCACCTTGGCCGCTTGCTGCCGGTCCATGGACATACGGCGAAGTTTCTGCTTGACTGGCTTGGCGTCAGGGCGGATCGCCAGGTTATGTTCGATGAGGGCGCGGTCCACACCTTTGATATCCTCCGGGGACCATGCGAAGACATCTATGTTGGCCCGAAGAACTCGGAGCAGGTCTTGCTCTACGTCCGGAGGGAGGCCCTCGCCTATAGATATGAGCTGCCCCTCCGCCTGGAGTGGCACTCTCTTCACTCCGCCCTCCGGGTAGGGCTTAGGTGTCCATCCTGGGGCGGATGGCGTGTCCGCCTGGTACTTGTCGGCGAGGACGTGCACCTTACGGTGCAGGCTTCCAGCTCCGATTTCGATGCTCCTAGCCATATCCTGATCGCCGAAGACGGTGATGACGCCCCGCCGGCCCGGGAGCTTCATGCATAGGAAGGCGTAGTGTGGGACCGCCTCGAAGGAGTTGATGGCAGGCCGGCCTAGTATGGCATTATATGGATACGGGACGTCCACGACGTCGAAGACGATATCTTCAGTCCTAGCGTTGTCGGCCTGGCACAAGGAGACTTGGAGGCGTACCTGACCCAAAGCCTTTAGTGGCTGCCCTCCGAGGCCCTGGAGGGGGGCTTCCGAAGCTTTTAGTAGGCTCCGAGGTACTCCCATGCGATCAAGGGCCTCCGCGAACAAGATGTTTGCGGAGCTCCCTCCGTCAATGAGGATACGCCTGACGTCGCAACCTGCGATGTCGGCCTGGATGACCAAGGGATCTTGGTGGGGGAATTCCACGCCCTGGGCATCGGCTGATGTGAAGGTGATGCTGCGATGGGACGTCCCCAGAGGTAGTTGTGCTGGGGAAGTGCTCGACGAAGAGCCTCTAGTGATGACGTTAACACCACGGCACTGGGTCTCTCCGGGGGGCCCAGCGCGCGAGGGACTGCCTTGCGTACACTGTACGTGGGCTATTGCGAGGGTCAGTGTCTCCGAGGCCCGCACGTGAGCCATCGCTTGCCGCAACGCCGCGATTTTGGTGCATGTCCGCGTGAAATGGCCCCCGTAGCCATGCACTTCGCACCATCTGCCGTATTCTAGGATTTCCTGCCCCGCACGCGGCTTCTCATCGCGGCTTCCTTCACGTCCCCCTCCGGCGCACGGGGTTAAAGCGGTTTCCCGGGGAACGCCTTGCGCAGCGAGGACGTGGCGAGCCTTTTGGGGTCTTCGCCGGTTACGCCGGGGCTTGCGCCTATCGTTTGGCAAGTTTTGGTGCACCCCATCGTCGACGCGCTCACGAGTGTCACCCGCGGACGCTTGCTTCTGTTTTATCCTCGGGTTGTCTCTTATGCTTCTCCTTTGCGACAACTCCTCCGCTTGCCCGGCATCGGAGCTGTCGCCGCTGCGCCTCCGCGCGTCCTCCTCGGCCCGGGCGTACGCTTCCATTTTGTCGAAGAGCTTTGCCACCGACTTGAGTGGCTTCCGCACGTTATATTCAGCGAGCGGTCCCGGGCGGAGACCTTGTATCGCTGCATTGATGATGGTTGCCTCGTTAACGTTCCTGACTTGGCAGCGTACCTTGGCGAAGCATTTGAAGTAAGTCCGGAGCCCCTCCTCGGGTTTTTGCTTGACTGCAAAGAGCTGGTCCGCATCGACATGCTCGACGTAGTTTCCCTAGAAGTTGTTGTAGAGTCGATCGCGGATCTGTTCCCACGCGTAGATGGACTGTGGTTCGATGGTGGAGAACCAGGACAGCGCCACCCCTTGTAACACGAGGGGGGGTCTTTTGCCTTCGTGGTGTCGTCTCCGCCAGCGGCTTCGATAGCGGTCTCATACACGCGCACGAACTCTCGCGGGTCGGAGTCACCCTTGTACGCCTCGATGACGCTCGGGAACTTGAAGTCCTCGGGCCATACCGCCTGCTGCAGGCCTGCGGAGAGCGGGGACTCCGGGTCTACGCGCCGTAATGGGACGCGACTAGACGTAGGGGCGTCGCGGCTATCCGCCCTCTCCGGAGCGGGCTCGGACGCAACCACCGGCGGGGCGCGCTGGCTCTGAGCCTCTTGTATGCCTCGCACGGCCCCGCGGAGGTCTGACAGCTCCCGCTGGAACGCGTTGAGGGCCGCCCGCAGGGCGGTCTCCACCGTGGACGTGGTTGGAGCCATCGGTACGCTCGGCGGCGCGGCCGGAACGGCGGCAACCGCGACCTGCGCGCCCAGGCTGCCCGCAGCGCTGTCATGGGGGACCGCTCACCACTCCTGCGTCGGGTGGGAAAGTGGATGCGCCTGCGTTGCCACCGCCGGGGTTGGTCGTCGGGGCGGTGGTGACGGGGTTGGGCGTCGCGTCGTGAACGCCGGTGCTCACAGTCGTCACGCTTGCACCGTCACCCGTACCTGCATCTGCTAAAGCTGAAGCCCTGGTATTGATGCGAGATTTTGCCGCTTCCGCCTTCTTCTTCGCCGCCGATGGTGAAACTTTCTTTGATGCCATCCTCCTTCGGATCTGGAAGCTTGCTCTTGTCCTCCCCACGGACGGCGCCAACTGTTGTGGTTACAGACCAAACAGAGAGAGAGTATGGTAGTAGAGAGTTAGGTGAGTAATGGCTTAAGGCCTTCTCCCCATGGCCTGTGCTGTATATATATATCCACATGGGGAGTGCTTTTACAATTATACCCTTACATCCGAATATACCCTACAAGGGTACTTATGTCATTACACATGTCCCATTCCGGGCCTTATAGCCTTCTAACAGGCCTACTGGGCTTAGGTGGGGGCCACCCCTACAACAGTCCTCTTTGCAGATAAGATCTCCACTTTTCAATAGCCATCATGAATTCATGATAGCTAAAAATTCCTTCTCATAACTAGATAATTTATGGTTATTAATGCTTAAAGCCTTACTATAGTAAGCCACAGGATGACCATTTTGACTTAATACCGCTCCTATTCCTGTATCACAAGCATCAGTCTCAACGGAAAATGGTTGTTGGAAATCTGGTAAGGCTAACAGTGGGTCTGACTCATAGCTCCTTTAAGTTTTTCAGATGCTTCCTGAGCTTCTGCTGTCCACTGAAAACTCTTCTTCTGCAAAAGGACAGTGAGGGGTTTGGCTAGTATGCTATCATGCTTAATAAACTTTCTATAATATCCAATCAGTCCTAGAAAGCGTCTTGACTCAAACATTTGTAGGAACAGGCCACTGCACCATGGCCTGTGTCTTGGCAAAATCTGTAGCAACTCCTTGATCAGAAATAATATGCCCCAAACATTCTAGTTGAGTAAAAGTGCACTTACTCCTTCTAGCCACCAATTGATGCTGTTTCAGTATTTCCAGCACAAGCTCCAAATGTTTCACATGTTCTGACATGTTTTTGTTGTATATCAACATATCATCCATGAATACCAATACAAATTTCCTTATGTAAGATGCAAAAACAGACTTCATCAAGCACTGAAACGTCGCTGGAGCATTTGTTAGACCAAATGGCATAAACCTGAATTGAAACTGACCATGGTGTGTTTTAAAAGCTGTTTTCTGTTCATCCTCCTCAACCATTCGAATTTGATGGATATCCAGACTTCAAGTCTAGCTTTGAAAACAGGCTTGCACGAGCTAACTCATCCACAATTGGCATTGGAAACTTTTCACTGCAATTGAGCTCAACTTCCTGTAGTCTCTACAGAATCTCCAACTCCCATCTTTCTTCTTTCCTAATAAGACAGGTGAGGCAAATGGGCTCATACTAGGAGTATGTGCCAGCTTCAATCATCTCACTCACTTGCTGTTCAATTTCATCCTTCTGCATTGTACCTGTAAGGTCTAGAGTTAACAGAAGCAGCATCTGGCAACAAGGTGATAGCATGATCATCAAACACCCTGTGGGGGGAGTTTCTTTGGATCCTGAAACACGTCAGAGTACTTGTCTAACACTGGCTGTATCTCAGGTGGTACTGTTCCATCCGAATCACTGGAAGTCTTTTCAAGCACAGCTGCAGCCCAAATCCCATTGCCTTTGTGCCATTTCATCACTTGCTCTACTGTGATTTCTTGTAGCTCTGCTGGTTCCACCAGTGACCTCACTCCTTGTAACCGAATTGTCCTCCCCTTGAATTCAAACTCCATCCATCTATCAGCCCAATGGCATTTCATAACTCTCCATTGCTCTAGCCAATCCATGCCTAAAATAGCATCATATCCTCCTAACTCCAGCACTTTCATGTCATGCTGAAATGTGTGCCCTTGTACCCACCAACTCACATTTGGCACCACACTTTCACACAGTAAGATGTCTCCAGTGCCAACACTTTGTTATCTCTCTTTTCCTAAAATAGCTAAATAGTAAAGCCTGTATTTTCTTCAAGTAAATTGCACGAATTTTAAAGAAGTTCGGCTATTGGCAGAGTGGTGAGTGATAAGTTATTGCAAACAAAGGCTTCAAACTTCTTTAGAAATTGTGTCTTTCACTTTTGGGGAGAGCATTCAAGCACTTCCCAAAGTTAAATCATGGAGTAAATGCGACCATCCAATAACTAGGTGAATAATAATGATAGAGGAGTAAAATCTAATGCAATAGCATTGAATAAGATACAAAAAAATGATTACAATGACACAATATAAGATAATCATTTTCTCTTAAAAAACAACTTAACCAAGGCAAGAGTAGAAACCTTAATATCTTTGTTCATTCTTTTCATAAGATACAAAAAATGATTACGATGACACAATACAAGATAATCATTTTCTCTTAAAAAACAACTTAACCAAGGCAAGAGTAAAAACCTTAATATCTTTGTTCATTCTTTTCAAGTATCGCCCGGTGCCAGTAATAGTACCCCCTGTCCCAATGCTTGCAACAAGTATGTCAACAGTACCCAATGTGTCTTCCCATATTTCTGGGCCTGTGGTTTGAAAGTGGATCTGTAATTACCCAAGTGGATTCTCAATAGAATTTTACAGAAAAAAATGGCAAATGAATTTCATATGTGCTGCATTGCAGATATAAGATGAGTAAATGGTAATGGCTAGAAGTCTCAACCTCACTATTAGCTGAATTGTTGAACTGCTGAAACATGTAAGCATTTGGTGTCTTTGAAACTATTTCCTCAGCTTTATCAAAAGCTCCTTTTAGTCCTTTGGTAGGATCAGTTAACACAATTTCCGTTCCAAATGCACGTAGAAGAATGTGTCTCTCGACATCTATTGATGAAGGCATAGTTGCTATCAGCTTGTATCCTCTAGCTGCAGCCACAGAAGCAAGGCCTATACCAGTATTCCCAGTAGTTGGTTCTACCAAAATGGTCTGCATAGGTAGAAAGTAGAATTAGAATCTTCTTGATGATAATAAATAAATAATGCAACGATTATAGGGAAAATCTAACCTTACAACAACAACAACAACAAAGCCTTAGGAAAAATCTAACCTTATTTGGAGAAATTAATCCTTTCTCTTCAGCATCATTTATCATGCTTAATCCAATCCTGAAAAACATATTGAATGAGAGGTGGCACAAGCAATATTGCATTACTAACATGAAAGCATACTGCAATAACAATTGTATACCTATCTTTGACGCTTCGGCAAGGTCCCATGTACTCAAGCTTTGCAGCGATATTAGCAACACAACCTTCAACAACTTTATTAAGATATACCATTGGGGTTTTCCCAATTAGCTGATTAACAAGATAGACAATGTTTTATCAGAATTGGAATTAGTCATGGTCAAGACGACAAAAATGATATTTAGCCAGATATGCCCCATGCCATCATTAGTTGAGTTTAGAGAAAGTAGAAAATGGCCGATTTTTACCATGGAATTCAGTCGTATCTTCTTCGATTTTTTTAACCCACATGTTCAGTGAGAACACCAGAGGTTTACAGTTCAATCAAGTAGAAAAGGTTATCTAACGATATCATTAAATCCCCAAATCCCACCCCTACTTCGCCTGGAGTGCAAATGCGCAATACGAATTCTTAACGGCCTGAACCAACTTCCCTGTGCGGTTTATAGACGCCTCCCGTATCACTCTACGAAGCACACAAAAAAAAATAGGGAAGGATGGGAAGCGGCCATGCACCTGGGTGACGTCCAGCGCAATGTTCACGGCGTCAGCATCGTCCACGTACTCCTCCGGGATCTCGACGGCGGCGGGGGCCGCGGCCTTCGGAGAGGAGGCCGCGGTGAGGGGCCGACGTGCCGAGACGACACGCGGGGAGGTGAGGAAGCGGGGCGCTCTTGGGGCATTAGCGTAGGTGGATGCGGTGGAAATGGCGGCAGTGGCTGTGGCCGGGACGAGGAGTGAGCAGCTGGGCGGCGACGCCATCGCCATGGCCGCAGCTGTCCGCGTGGGGGTTTTAGGGAGGGGAAAGAGAAGCTATTTTCCAGATAAGGGACATGGGGATGGGTTATCGGTCTCGAGTTCTAGGGGCTGTTTGGTTGCCACCTGAGGACAATTCGCCTAGCCGGGGACGAGCCGGAGGCTAGCCGCCGTAGCCGACGGATTTGGGAGCTCGGAGCGATGGTTTCGGAGGATCTGTTGGAACTAACCTTAAACTCATGGTACCTGTAATAAGTGTGTTTGAGAGGTGCAGTTGAAGACGTGACCAAAACTACAGTTGTGACTATGGTCTAAGTATCCGTAGTCAAAGAGTCCGTCATAGCGTTCATAGTCGAAGAGTCAGTCGTAGCGTTCGTGGTCGAAGTAGTCGTAGCAGCCATAGTTGTAAGTTACTGTAGTACTCGTAAGAGTACTGTAGCAATCGTTACAAGTGTTGTAGCAGTCATAAATGTGTGAGTAGTCATAAGGTTGTGAGTGGTTGTAGCGCTGTGGTCGTGGCGGCTAAGTGAGTGATTGTAGCGCCGTAAGCTTGGTCTCAGCGAGCGAGTTTTTTGGGTAGTGCTCGATGTGCGCAAGTCATGGAGTCGTGGTGCGCGATGTACGCAAGTTGTGAAGTCGTGATCGGTAGACCAAATCACAGAGTGCCTATTTATATCCTTGTAACCAGTCTGTGAGGAGAAGCGCTGAATAATAGAGAAAAAGAAAAGCGACGCAAGTCGAGATCGCATCGTCTTCCCATGTAGTGTGTGTCCACAAGCGAATCGAATGTGTGATTCCTGGGTTGAATTCTAACAATTGGTATCAGAGCTTATGTACGAGAAGCTGCTTGGCGATGACTCGCTGGTTGGTGTGATGGTGAGCACAGCGGCACGCGTCGGGTGGAGGTGCATAGGTGCTGGCGACCGATTGGCTACAGAACCGAGCGCTCAGAAGCACGGCAGCAAACGTCCGCGCAGCCATGGTGAGGCTATTGTAGGGTGTCAGAATCGCACGTGACATGCACACCGGCAGCAGCGACATGATCGCCATGGTTTGGCGATGACGAGCAGCACAAGTAGGCTGCAAGGCATGAGCGGCATCGGAGGCGAATGGTGTGCTTCCACCATCAACAGCACCATGGTGTAAGGCATCGTAGACACGGCGATGTCTAAAGCGGTGGCAACATCGTCGAACTGTGTGTGTGAGAGAATGTGCACGTCGAAGGTATGTTACATACGTGCGCATATCTGTGCTGTTTATTTGGTTGTGCACGTAGGTGTGTTATATACGTGCGCATATTTGTATCATGGTCGTGCACGTAGATGAGTCAATGCATGATGCATATGTGTGTGAGTTCTTGTAGTTGTGTCTAGGTTTTCATGTGTGTGTGCTCTGATGAGAGTCTCTGTCGTCATCAAGATGTGTCACCGGCGAAAGACAATTGGAGTTGAGGAAAGGTCAAGTCATTGGCGAGGTGTGTCACCGACGGTGAAGATGTGAAAGACGCTGGCAAGTTGTGTCGTTAGCAACATAGTCAGTAAGAAGAAGGCAAAACTCCTTAGAGATGCGTTAGGAGATCGGACTTTGTCTTGTGAAGTTTAGCAAGTCAAGATTAAAGGGAGATTGTTGGAATTAATCTTGACTCATATTACTTGTGTTGAGTGTATTTGAGGAGCTGCAATCGAAGGCATGGTCGAAACTGCAATCGTGACTATGGTCGAAGTGCCCATGATTGAAGTGGTTGTGATCGAAGTGACCATGGTCAAAGAGTCAGTCATAGCGCCCGTGGTCTAAGTAGTCCTAGCGACCATAGTTGTAAGTTACAGTAGTACTCGTAAGAGCAATGTAGCAGTCGTAAGTGTGTGAGTGGTCGTAAGGTAGTGAGTGGTCATAGCGTTGTGGTCATGGCAGTTGTGTGAGTGGTTGTAGCGTCGTGGGTTTAGTCTCAGCGAGCGAGTCTTTCGGGTATTGCTCAATGTGCACAAGTCGTAGAGTCATGGTGCGCGATGTGCACAAGTCATGCAGTCATGGCTGGTAGAACCGGATCACATAGTGCCTATTTATATCCTTGTAATCAGTCTGTAAGGAGAAGCGATGAATAATAGAGAAAAGAGAAGTGACGCAAGTCGAGTTCGTGTTAGAAAAAATACTCTATTGTTCATCGTCTTCCCGTGTAGTGTGCATCCACGGGCGAATCGTGTGTGATTCCTAGGTTGACTTCTAACAATTCATCTCCAAGCAACTTCTCCTCGCACCTCGCTTTGATATCATCGCGTCGGAAAAAGTACTCTATTGTTCATCGTCTTCCCATGTAGTGTGCGTCCACGGGCGAATCGAGTGTGTGATTCCTGGGTTGAGTTTCAGCAATTCATCTCTAGGCAGCTTCTCCTCGCACCTCGCTCTGATTCCTGGGTTGAGTTTGAACACTGTGAATAGGTTGTTTCGAAGGGCTAGTGGATTCATCTGGGCTATGGGGATCGGTCTTCCATTCCCTTCTTCATTCTCATCTTTCCTCCTTTTTTTCTCTGCTGCGCATGGACTTGTCATTGAGGATGGATATATGTGGATAATGTTGGGTAGTAGGTCTACGTGTCATTTATGGAATGGATTGTCCAACAATAAAAGCCTAATTTTGGAGTTTAATATCCATAAATCATAAGAGTATCCTATTTAATATAGGTAATGATGTCATTCATACATTTGATCCGAACATCTACCGGCACATCTGGCATTCATCTTTCATCTAACACACCCGCCGCACACCACAATGATCTACCTTGATCACTAAACAGAAGCAAGCTCTCATCCTTATCCAACCACGCTTGTGCTATCCACTCTATCCCTCTATCTCTATCTCTCTAGTCGTCACACATATCATCTAACTCCAACGAGCTACAATGAGCACCTCACTCGGGTACTCAACCCACTGTGGCGACAGCCGGGGGTGGGGACATAGAGGTCTCTTGAGCTCAAGGGCAAACGATGGTGGAGCTCTATGCACTAGGGCGACAAGGCCTTCGAGCTCCATGGAGAATGGAGGGGCATGACAATACTTGTCGAGTTCCATGCATGGCGAGGTCCCTCCAATATTAGACAAGTTCGTGGTGGCGTGGGATGCTCTTGCCCGCTAGATCTAGGCTCCCCATCGACGAGGCATTGGGGCGACGACCTCCTCCTCCTACTTCGAGCTCGGCTCCTTGTTCCTACTTACATCATCGCTACTTCCTTCCTCTTCGACGGGTAGTTGCATATATTTTGGAAATTGTTGTGGCTACGTTGTGTTGTGCCTTCCCAAAAATATTGCGTTGTGCTATACCCTTTGACTTCTTGGATCAGAGGGGGAGGAAGGCACTATCCGCGGCGACTGCGGCGATGGCAACAACCACCATGGTCTCAACTCTCAAGGCTTTGCCCCCTACAAGAAATCCATGGCTAGCGACCTTCCACGCCCTCACAACGCCTTGGAACCAGTGGTAGGTTTGGTTGGGCGATTGGGTTGCGGGGTTTGATGAAGGATTTTAGAGGTGGCAGGCAAGGGGAGGTATGGGATGTGGAGGTTGGCAGGTATGGGAGGAAGACGAGAAGGTGTTGGCGAATATCGCAAGGTTTTCATGTGTGTGTGTTTTGACGGAGTAAAGTTTTCGTATTCGCCTTTTTCACCCTCGTCAAGACTCAAACACACATGTTATTTTTAGCTGTGGCTGATGGGTGTGCCCGATGATTTTTGCTCTTAGAGTGAGCGTTTGTACGAACGAACTGAATACCAATAAGCTAATAAGCCACTTGAAAAGGCTGCATCGATAAATTGCTTCAAAAAGACAGTAGAGAAGCCATCTCATTTGTTTGTTCGGGAAACCATAAATCATAAGGCAAAAAGAATAGAGTTTGATCAATTTCAAGTGCGTCATGCTATTAAAAGCAGGAAAAAATTGAAATGTCATAAGCGCAGCATGAAATAAATTGTACTACTAGCATATACTTAAATATTTTTTACCACCCCAGCTTTTTTAGGAGGGCAAAATAGTCCAAATGAGTACAAGATACAAAGGGTACAACACCGGTGGAAGGCTAGAAATGCCGCATGGAGTACAACAGCGACCCAAAGGGACGGCTAGTGAGGAAAAGAGCAAGAAAAATAGAAAAAAGAGGAAGACTTGGGCTGAAGTGAACTCCAGGCTCACGAGTGATCTAAAAATGTGTTGTCATGCTCACGAGTACGAACTCCTGCTCCGAGGTGGAAATACCTGCTAGAAACGTCACATGAAGTACAAGTAGTGGTGGCTAAATAGTCCGTGCCTACCTGGTCGGCTCGTAGCTCGTTATTGTAGGCACGACCCACAGCACGAGTGGCGTTGGGCTGGGCTGGCATGATACAATGGGGCAGGCTGTGCCTGGGCCGCCATCCTGGCCCAGCGTGTCGGCACGGCATGCACAGTGGCAAACTAGGCACAGGGCAAGTCACGACCCATTTGGCAAACAAAAGTGGTCGTTAGGCATATTTAGCCTAGGCCTGAGCACGGTGGCACGATCCATTTGGCCTGTTTAGCACAGTTAACCATCGATTTTTTTTTGAAAATTATAGCCATTTTGTGGCCATTTGTGAGCTTAGAAATACAAAAAAATTCTCAATTTTTTCTATAAATAGACAGCATACCCCCCTCATTCAGCCACACTCTCATCAGCAATCTCTTCTTTAATTATCCTATGAAATTTTGATACATCTTTTGAAAATTTAGCAAAATTCAAAATAATTTTGTCAAAAATCCAAAAATTTGAAATCTAGCCTACTGTCAAGAAAAGAGGCAACAATGCTAATTTTCATGTACATATATTGTTCTTATTTTTTATTGCGATATAAAATAGGTAATAGTGTAATTTTATTTTTTTTTAGTTTTTCACATTTCTCCATGAAAATTTTTGACAGTTTTCTTCCAAGTGAATATGTAATTGATCTAGCAAAATTTTCGTCCTTTGGGAATGAAACGTCTCCGCCTCCACCTCCACTTCAAATGACAAAGCAAACTCTGACTGTACCATCATCAGGCTCAACCAATGCATCTGCATCTAACCCTGGGCACGAAAAACCGAAAACCGAGTACCGAACCGAATTTACCGAGAACCGAACCGAAAGTACCGAAACCGAAAATTTCGGTTCCAGGTTCGGTTCCAGGTTCTCAGGAACCGAATTTACCGAGGAAATTCGGTTCGGTGCCTCGGTTTACCGAAATACCGAAAAACCGAATTTACATGTTGTATTTGAGTAGTGAGTACTAAGTAATATGTAATATTATTGATGGGTCTATTGTGGACAGCTATATTATGTATTTGTGGCTTTTTCTCTGTATGATTTGGCACTTATTCTATATGAAATCATGTTACATTTATGTCAAAATTGGCTATTGAACTTGATGTTACATGCTGCTGTACCCTGTTCGGTAAATTCGGTAAATACCGGAACCGAACCGAAAGAACCGATACCGAATTTCTTCGGTACCGAGTCTTTTCAGGAACCGAACGGTACCGAGATTCTCAGGAACCGAATTTGTATGGGTACCGAGGAACCAAACCGATCAGTTCGGTAGTACCGAACGCCCAGGGTGATCTGCATCAGCAAGCACCAAAGCAAAGAGGTCTAGACCCAGCACATCAAATGTGTATGCAAATTTTGATGAGATAATGAAGCAAGACGCTTCTGGAGATCATGTAAGAGTTGATGTTTGCAAAATATGCCATCATAAATTGTCAGAAAAGTCTTCAGGTGGAATCAGATACTTGCACAGACATACCCAAAGATATAAAGAAAAGCAACACATAGTCATGAGGCAGACGCAGATGCAATACAACCCAAATGGTATGATACATAACTGGGATTATAATCTTGACGTGGCTCGAGAATCTTTAGCCCGTTTAATTGCCACACAAGATTTTTCCTTTAAACTTTGGTGTGTCATATGCATTCGAAAAATACACTAGAACTATTTATGATTCTAAATTTACTCACGTTTCTAGACAGACAACTAGATATTTAGTTAAATACTACAATAATGGTTATAATAAAATAAAAAACTCTTTGGAACCTATACATTTTCAGTGGCCATGACCTCAGACATATGGAGTGGTCAGTCTAGAGAAGATTATCTTAATGTAGTCCCTTATTATACAAATGATGACTGGATATTAAAAAAGAGAATCATATGTTTCAAACTAATTGACGCAACACATATGGGTGAGAATATAGCAGAATGTAATATCAAAGTCGTGGAAGATTTTGGTCTTACAAATATTTTTTTTTTGCAATTACCCTGGATAATGCTACAGTAAACTCTAGGGCAATAGATAGTCTCACTACCTTATTAGGTACATATGCCAAATCCTTCTTGCTACATCAGTGACGCACCTATCATGTTATTAATCTTATAGTTAAATATGGTTTGAAGAGGTTGATTTCATATTTTCAAACTTTTCGCGATGCAATTTCTTTTGTAAATAATTCTAACCAACAAATTGCAATATATAAGATCTACTGTATTGCGATGTGTGTATGTCCACGAAAGTTCATTGTGGACATGTTGGTAAGGTGGAACTTAACTTATTTCATGCCACAAAATCTTTTACCCAATAAGCCCATGTTTTCTGTTTTTATCCACACGAACTATCATAGCCATACCAATAACACACTACTAACTGAGCAACATTGGTATGTTCCTGAAAAGTTACTAGTATTTCTGGAACTTTTTTATGAATTCACTGTTGCTTTATCTGAAGTGTACTATCCAGCATCTCTTGTAATTATGCATTATATTCTTGCGATTGTCGGTCACTTGAAAGCAAATGAAAATGACACAGTGTTACAAGATATTGTGTGTGCTATGAAAACTAAATATTTAAAATATTATAAAGGGATTCTGTACTTACACACATTTTCATTTATTCGAGATCCAAGAGATAAAATTGTATGATTCACTAATGTTCAATTATAGGTGAGGCTATGGCGATATATTATTCTAACTATTTTACAGTTATTAATTCACAATTGTTTGAAGAGCACCCACCACAGGTAAGAAGACAATTATGTGGGGCAAAATATTTGGTGCACCAGGATTCTCCGGAAGATCAAACTCTACATCGTCAAGTATTGCAACAATTCATACTAGTACAAGCTAACATATCCAATGCTATCCATATTAGCAGGGATGTGTTAATCGTTCTCGTCTCGATAGTGTTTTCCTAATCTGCTTTTAATCTTTCTAGAAGAATATTAGAGGAGAGAAGAACAAGACTCACGAGTAAGATAGTGGAAATACTTCTCACAGTGAAAGACTAGGAATAAGCTGATGCACGAGCTTAACACCGTGTGATGAATACAGAGTTCGAACACGTGTTCAACAATCTCTATCTAGATGGTGGCGAAGGTAGTCAAGACAATGATGACACCGACGATTCTTAGAATATCCATGTATACGTTGTACTTTTTATGATTTTTTTACCTGTAATGCTAAGCTGTAGGCCGTACTCTTTTTTCTTTGCCAAGATTTTCTCAAGTTGAGGCAACTATTTTAACATTAATAAAGCTCATTATTATATTTCTACAGTTTGTTGTGTCTTTTTCTATATTTTTCACAATTTATTGTGCCTTTTTCTACAATTTCAAGAATTCAATCTTTTTTGAATTCAACATATTTTTTTGGAATATTACTTTTTAAAAATTTGCGGCCCAAACGGGTTAGCTGTGCCTCCTAATCCATCGGGCCAAATGAGTGTGTGCTGGCTCGGCACGGCACGAACCCCCTCTGGGCCTACCTGGGCCGTCGCCTCGGCCCACGAGATGGCATGTCATAGTTCGTTCAGGCTGACAGGCTAAACGGGCCGTGTTGGGCCACCTATTTGGCCACGACTAAGTACAACAGCGACCCGAAGCGGCAGATAGCAAGGAAAAGTGCAAGAAAAAACAGAAAAAGCGGGAAACTTAAGGCCATACTCAATGTGGCTTATAAATCGTTGCTTCTGGATTTTTTCAGTGTAGCGACTGAAAATACACTGTATGGACTGTTAGTTTTTTCTAAGTAATTAACTTTTAAAAAATTAAAAAATATCATCACGAACAATACAAAAGAATAAGATAAAAAAGAAAAACAAAAAAAAATCAAAAACCCAAAAAAATTAAGAAGTCAGAAAGCAGAGCCGTAAAAGAATCCCATGCTCACAAGTCAGCGACAGTAGTACAGTGTAGTTGTGCTCACGAGTCACGAACTCCTGCTTCGAGGCCACTCTTTTCTGGATTTCTGAAAGCACAATCCAATCACAGCAATTCCCTTAGTGTGTTCAAATTTATACAAGAATCACAGGTTCAAATCCGTATAGATACTCATTTTCACAGCTGTACTGAATAATAGTGGATAGGCACCATTATGCAAAATCTCACATATGAGCCCGAACTCCACGTCTTACGCTCAGGGGCGTCACACAACGTTCGTATAAATGGCACTAAAACTACCTTTTCAAATATAGCCTCTAGATATTTGTTTTTATAAATTTAGCTCTTACTTAAGCAGGACCGTTCCTATTATCTTGGAGGCCTTAGGGCATGATAGAAAATAAAACCCTTCATTTTAATATAAATATGTAACGATACATTTTATATTAGTTATAAAAGGTAAAGTTCAATACAGTAACCATTAGACAGTACGTCACAAAATACAAAATACTTATTGGCAATATTAGACTTAGTACATTATAAAATACAAAGTACTCATTGTCAACAAAATGCTTGTCTACATACTAACATACATGGGCTAGGGGCCCCAAATTTTTGTGGGCCCTAGGCGGTCGCCCGTGCTGCCTAGGCCCAGGGTCGGCCCTGTACTTAAGCTCGGTAGGATATCAGCCGGCTGTGCAGGTAAGTAGCGTATACTTATTAATGATAATCATATTTAATTAATATTAATTATAAAAATAATGGCTATTAATGCTCATTAAAAAAGGTAGGTGCACTGCCATTGTGCAAACAGCTCGCGTCACACTCGCACACCACCGGGCGGACCGCTACGCTACAGAGGGGATTGGGACTCTGGGAGAGGTGGTTTCGCGCGCACGGGCGGACGTCCTGCGCGCACCAATCACTGTACTTGCGAGTGCGGTAGGTGGCTCAGTCAGTTGTTTAAACTTTCCACCAGTACTACCGTTCCCCTTTCCTATGGTCGGACCAGCGGCGGTTCGGTGGTTCGCAGTACGATCGCGGTATCAAATGTATCGTCGTTTGGAGCGGCGGGCGGCAGCGGAGCAGACGCAGCCAGGCCAATCAGCAACTTCCGGCGTCTTCACTCCATACAGTTCGCCGGATCTCACCGGCCACGGTACGCCGCATATGATCGCCTTCTTCACCAGAGGCAGAAGCATCACAGACCAGTACAGCACAGCAGTGCTGCACTGCTGCCGCACACTGTACTACAGTAGTACAGTGTAGTTGGAAAATAGAAGGCTGACCAGAACAAAATCAAACAGTACATGTGACCCTGATCAATTCTGCTTCGGCTTCTGGCTTATTTTTCACTATTTATAAGTTTCGTCTTTTTCTGAACTTTTGGCTTTTTGTTGAGCTTTTTTGCCGGTTCTTTTTTCCCGTATTTGTTTGTATTATACGTAATGGGTTAACATATTTTTTATATTTTTAATTTTTTTTAAATTTAATTATGCTAAATAAGCCTCTGTCAGCTACAGTGCTTTTTTCAGCCAGCTACAGTGTTTTCAGCCATAAGTCATGAGCTTTTCAGCCGAACCTAAAGGCCAGAAAGTAAAAGTATGATTTAGAGTTAACGTAAAACCTGACAACTGACAAATAGCAAAATTATATAAGGTGCCGCTTCTTTGGGCTGAAATAAGCTAGTTTATAACTGAAATTGTATTGTACCTAGTTAAAATTGTATTATAGCTGATAGTGTCTTATTTGACGTAACTAAATTTAAAAATTTTAAAAATAGAAAAAACAGGTTAGCCCATCATGGACAATGCAAATAAATACGGGGAAAAAAGAACCGGCAAAAAAGCTCAAAATAAGCCAGAAAGCCAGAAGAGAGGAAATTTAGGAATAGTAAAAAAAATAAGCCAGAAGCTCAAGCCGAAATGAGCAGGGCCTAACTAGACGTGCTAGTTGCAGCCACACTTGAGCTTTACATGCCAGAAAGTTCCCACGCCGGGAAAAAATAGTTGGAAATGTCATTGGGTGGTATAATTCAACAATCGAAACTGAGTCGATATTCAATTACGAGTTGTTCTGGGTAGTGGCGGACCTAGAACTAAATTCAAGATATAATAGGGTAGTTTGTATAGATCAAAAGTATTACCCAAAAGTACAGGAATTTATACGCAAACAATATTTCAATCACGGTAATAAGATAGAACATAGAAGAATACCTTAATAATGAAGTTTATACAACAATTTGCCACAAAGTTATTGAACGTAATAGTTTGAACAAAAGTGAGACATAGATGAAGCAATATGTCAAAGGTAGATAGATAAGTAGTACCATGATTAGTTGAGACATTGTTTGAGGTCCTACGCTAACAAGATAGCGGCGGCCCTTTTGGCACATATGGCACTGTTTGAACCCGTATTTACAAAAATGGCAATATGCACACAGTATTAGCAAAAATGATCTTTTTGCCGCTCGGTAGCTAGGCGGGGCCACCGGGTTCCAGGTGATTAGCACTCCCTAATTACCCGGTTAGGCATGCTCTAATGGCCTGTTGCCCGGGCACCAGGCGGTAAGCCTTCACACTGTGCTGCAGAGCCTTTCCTTTGCTTTATTTAATACGCATGTGAACGAATGGAGTGGTCTATAGGGCATTTGGCTTATATAAAAATTCAGTGCTCATACAGACATGACAAGGGAACAAACCACCGAAAGGGAGGTTTACATCACATCTGTCTCCTCGCACGCAGCTCACTCCCACCATTATCGGTGCTTCGCTGTGCTCTCGCTCACGCTATAAATTGCGAGCTCTCTCGCAGTCTCTCTTTCACAATCTCTCTCGTAGTTGCTCTCTGAGTTTCGCAATTCTTTGTAGCCGATCCTACTACCCGAATCCAAACTGGCTGCAACGGAACTCGCTTATGCTCCATTCAAAGAAAAAAGAATGGAATAGGACGAGGCGGTGAGCTTTTGGCAGATCATCTAGAATCTGGTCGGACTAATGCGCACAATACAAGAGGCCAAAGGTACGTATGTGCACGCAGAATTCGACATGTTGAATACTACATAGCACATTGCATGCCACATGGAATCATCTGAGTAATGTTTACAGTTTGTATGTTTTCCTCTGTAACATCGATGATTTCGAAAATGCAGACAATCGAGGCTAGGTTAACATGGTACGAACTAGCAGCCACTACAGCAAGAGTGAACGACGGCATAGATGGACAGGGAGCAGCTAGATTTCGTAATGGAGCAGCGTTTGTATGACGTTCAGACTTATGACGAGTACCTACAGTTTTACGTACCCTCGTCGCGTGGCAAAATCACTATTCCTCTACCAGATCTCCTGGAGCAGGTCACGCACAAAGATAGTCTACTACGCTTGGTCGATCACCACAGCTTCGCGGCACCATGACACTGTAAAACAGATGCAAATTTCTGATTGTTTCATTTATAAAATTCATTCTAGTCGTTATTGAATCTATTTTGTATGTCACTTCAGTTGGAGCGGGCGCAGCGCATCGCAAGCGTATCTAAAAACACCATGAGTAGCCCAGTCACACCACTGGCCTTACACAAGATTTTCAAGTACATCCTGTCGCATGCCAACAAAATAATAGACAACTTGAGCTGCGGCTGATCGACGAACCACACCACACGCATCGGCCACCCAGTGGGGGCACCATGCTCACCCGCCAGGTCATCGCAACCTAGCGAGTCCGGCCAACCATCGTGACCTATCGAGTCTGGCCAGCGTCATAGTACCAACCATCGATCATCTGCGGGCCAAAATCGACGAGGAGGTAACTTACATTTTATTTTTCTATTGTGCCTTACGTTCCGCTAACATCATGGCGTTCTCCCACCGCAGGTCCATCGTCGAGATGCATCACTTCCACTCTCCGTACACCCTACATAGACTACCGCACCTCATCAGTCATCTTCGTTGCACATCCCGGAGGTACAAGATTCACATTCTAAATCCTGGATATTTATTGTGATTAATATCATTCCATCTTACAGCCTTCAATTCAATGTGGGGGGTCACGGCCAGTCCATCGATGACAACACGGACCTCCTAATTGCTTCCAAGGGCGGGTACACAACGCCACAGTTTGCAGCGTACGCAAGGCAGAGCTCATCGTTCACACCATATGCAGGGTTTAGAGACTTCGATGGGCAAAGCTCCTCCTACGTCGTTGCCACATCGCACGGTGAAGGCCAGGGCTCTTCCGCACATCCGGGGGGGATTCCTAGAGTCCCTTATTCATGACTTCATCTATGGTGGTCCCCAATTTGGCATGTCTCAGCAGGAACATATTGACGCTTACCACCAGACACTATATGGTGTACCTCAGTCTGCTGTACCACCATCGACCACTCAACAAATGGAAAAATCTTCATACCTCCTTCAAACCGACACGCAAGCTCCAAACCAGCTGACATATCCCACGAGACATGCTCAACAACGGAAGACAAGGCCATGCACACGGAGGCAGACGCGACGAGAAGATAGCAGTGGCTCAGATGAGTAAGCCATATTGCATCCTGTGCGATGCGTTTTTTGTACTATTATATGTACTCCTTGCGTAATTAAATGAAAATTATACCATCAAGTCCACTGCTATAATTTTTTCATCTCATTTCCTATATTCATAAATTCTTACAAATCATTTACCTAAATGATTTTTTGAGTAAAATTCATAACGGTAAAAAATTTTGAGCAAATTACACAACGAACTACGCTACGTCGGGAAGCTCCACAAAAAAATTTCATATTTTTTGTGCTCATTTGCTATATCTACAAAATTCTACGAGCATTGCATGTTAAATTTTCTAATCATAAATTAAACTAATTAATTACGGTGCTAATCACCTGGAGCCCCGCCACTGGGCAACAGGCCACCTCAAGCCCGTTGGCCAGGTAGCAGGTTACCTGTCGCACGGTGGGCGGGTGGCAGGTGAGATGTGTCAGCTGCACGACGTCGCCGTCTGGTGATTGGGCGGCAAAAATGTCATTTTTGCTAATACTACACGTATACTACTATTTTTGTAAATACAGATTGAAATAATGTCATATATGCTAAAAAATTCTAAGATTGCCATGTTGACCATGCTACCTATTTAATCTAGGAAAAGCCTTCAATGAATTCGCACGTACTATGCAACCGGTTGCCTAGGATTTGAAATTTCTAGTGAGCATATATGAAAACTCAAAGGTCAAAATTGCATTTGTCATTAACTTAATTTCATATATAAATCTGATTATGTATCAACAAATAGATAACAATGCACTCATGCACATATAGATATGAATTAATCTTGCATTATCTAAATGCGTGCAACTATTCCCATTTTCCAAAGCAATGCTTTAATAAATTATCCTACTGTCTAGTGATAACAATTCATCATTAATGAACATCAGACTAAGGCCCTGCTCTTCTCAACTTTTAAAAGTTGTTTTTCGGTTTTTCTACAGTAACTAACTTTTAAACGGAGTATCTTTTCAAGATAGAATCTACTAGTTAATTGTAGTACATACGTTGCTGACTTCATTTATATCGACAAAAACTGTACGTGAGTTTCTGTTACTCTGTAATCTTTCACACAAACAGTTCAAAAATCATAAGGCACAACCAAAAACCACAAACCGCAGCAAAAAAAAAAGACCCTAAGTAAACACCACAACTAGTACTCATCAATCTATGGAAAATAGATTCAACGACTGATCAGCTAGCACTCAATCACGACCCGCTAGGGGGAGCTCGGGCCGCCATGGTTTGTCCGTAGGGGAAGGTTCGCCCCGGGTTCCGGGTGTTGGATGGTGTCTTCCTGATAGTCAGGGATGATCACATCAATCGTCCCATGGCGCGCGAAGACTGGACTGGAGGAGGCCGGAGAGAGAGTTTAGTTTAGTAATCATACCAGCCATATACCCCGCGGCTTTCCGGCCCCCGCGTGAGGCCACGTCGCCCCGAATCCTCCCCCGGCCGGCGCGTGTCGGCGCGTTTTGCGTACGGCCGGGGGAGGCATTTTCCTTGACTTTTTTGGAAATTACGTAAAGGTCCTTTTTTCTCGCAAAAAAGTCCCTGCAAGTTTTTTTTACAAAAAAAATTTTTGGATGGCGCCCCGCGGGTTTCCAGAATTACGTATAGGTCCTTATTTACTTACGTGCGGGTCCTTACAGGTCCTCGGTTTTTTACAAAAAAGACCTTTGATTTTTCCAAAATTACGCATGTGTCCTTAATTTTTTTATGAAGCCCCTGCGAATTATCGTCTCTTTTACTTTGGTCCACACGGTAGCTAGCGCGGGGTGCGCCGCGCTTATACGGCTAGTAATATCTAAGGTCAGGGATGATCGATCATCCGTAGCCATCCAGACCACTTCAAAGTGGGGTACAAGTCATACACCTTTGTCGGTCTTGTTTCAAAAAATAGTATAAAGCGTGCAGCATTAGACTTTAAAGTCATTTTTCCCTCTAATTAATCTTCTCTTCCTCGTCATTAATTACGTATAATAGCCGACAGCATACTATTCTCTCTCTTATTCTAAAAACACGCGGACATTGTGTTTACCATTCTCTTGGTTTTACAATTTTTTTACTCCTCCTTTGCGATCACACGTACCATTGTCTCTTATTCTAACAACACATGGACACTTTCCCTTTCTCCTTTTGGTTTCACTATTTGTTAATCCTTCATTGCGATCGACATACGCCTGATAAAAGGACACGGATGGAGTAATCTGTAGGCAAATAGGATAAGGAGCGAGCGAGCGAGCGAATGGCGGCACCTCCCGAGCTCCGTGTCCTCGAGACCACCCTCGTCGCGCCCTCGCCCTCAGGCCCCGCCCCGCCGGAGTCCTCCCTCCCGCTCACCTTCTTCGACGTCTTCTGGGTCAACTCCCCGCCCGTCGAGCGTCTCTTCGTCTACCGTCTCAGTTCCAGCTCCGGCTCCAGCTCCAGCAGCGTCCTCTCCAACCTCAAGGCCTCTTTGTCCCAAGCTGTCCGCGCCTTCTACCCGCTCGCCGGCCGCCTCCGCCTCACCCCCGGCACGCCCAACCGCTACGAGCTCTACTACCAGCCTGGCGACGCCGTCACCTTCACCGTCGCAGAGTACGACCATGTTGACGTCGACGACTTGGCCACGGATGACCCCAGGGAGATTGCCAAGATCGCCCCGCTTGTGCCGCCGCTACCGGAGGGCGGCGCGGTGCTCGCCCTGCAGGCCACCGTGCTGCACCGCGGCCTCGCCCTTGGCGTCACCGTGCACCACGCCGCCTGCGACGGCATAGTCTCCACGCACTTCCTCCACACCTGGGCCTGGGCAGCGACAGCCTGCGCCGGCGCCGATGCGCCGCCACCCCCTGTCATCGACAGGACTCTCATGCCTGACCCAAGGGGCCTTTACGATGTCTTCTACCAAGCCGTGCCCACAACTGACGAGATGGAGTTCACCAAGATGTCCGACGATCACCGCCTCGCCACGTTCACACTGTCCAAGGGGGACATGCAGCGCGTCAAGGACGTAGTCGCGGGGGAGGCGGCGCGGCGTGGCGCGGCGCCGCCCCGGTGCTCCTCGCTGGTTGCCACCTTGGGTTTCATCTGGTCATGCTACCAGCGAGCCAAAGACGAGGCAACAAGCAGCGGCGACCCGACCTACCTGCTCTTCCCCGTCGACTACCGCTCGCGGATGAAGCCTCCTCTCCCCGACAAGTACCTCGGCAACTGCGTTGGCCCTGCCATGCACGCGGCGCCCAAGGACGAGCTCGCGGCGGGCGGCGCGGGCGGCCTCTTCACCGCGTGCGCTGCGGTCGCTGCGGCGATCGAGGAAGCGGTGGGCGACACCGGGTCATGTGGCATGGACGTGTGGATGGAGCGGCTCAAAGAGGCTGGCGCGACTGGATCAGTGCTGAGCGTGGCCGGGTCGCCGAGGTTCCGAGTGTACGAGGTGGACTTTGGGTTCGGGCGGCCGGCGAAGGTGGACATCGTGTCTGTGGCGAAGACCGGCGCGTTGGCGTTGGCGGAGAGCCGGAGCGGCGGCGGCGTGGGCATGGAGGTGGGCGTCTCTCTGCCGGCGGGTGGCATGGAGAGGTTCCAAAAGAGCTTCGGCGATGCCATTGCGTGGCTGGCTGCAGCGTAGGTGAAGTAACGAAGTGGCAGTTAACGTAGCCCCTCTGGACGACGCGCGCATGGGATTGAGAAAAGTAATACGCTTGTTCTTTTAGTTTATGGGTTTTTAGCTATTTATAAGATAAAATACGAAATAATAAAAACCTGTGTACAATTTTGATCGATATAAATAAAGTCGTTACAGTGAGTATTATAATTACTTGTAGATTCCGCTTTGAAAAAAATAATCTATTTGTAAGCTAATTATTGTAAACAAAAAAAATCAAAAAGTAGTTTTTAGAACTAAATAGTAGGCGGCAAGGCAACTGCGCCTGAGACAATCAGATGTGGAACATGGGAGAATTGCATATAGATTAAAACAGAATTACACTTACACCGAAGTATAATTTTAATCTGAAAATGGAATTTGGAAGACAGCAGAAATCCGAAATTGAGTAATGACAGAGATGCCTTATTTCCTACGAACAGATGCTCCATCAGAGCTGCTGCAGCTAAAATGAACAACAAAGGAGACATCCTGCAAGTTCTCGACCAGCTTATGATCTACCAACATGCTGCAGTACTACTGTGAGATGATATATGCCAAACAAGTGCAACGGCATCTACCGCATAGAGGCTAACGGGAAATACCTCCCATCCAAGCAGCTCTGAGCAAGCACAATTGATCCTTGGGAAACTAATTTAGGATTCCACAAACCCGGAAGACGCAAAATTAAAAGTTTTCCATGTGGTCTCACAGTATCTGGTCCATATTTAGCAACACTAAGTTTATAAATAAAGGAAAATTCAAGTAACCATAACCTTTGGGACAAAGCAAATCCAATTTGTTCATAGATCAATGAATAGCTGCTTGATTGCCATTGAAGAATTCATGAAGGAGCACAAACTACATAATCATGGAGGACCAAAAGTATACCATGATAGCTCATTATGTTGCACAAGTCTGGCTCGTGATCAGAAGTATCAGTTTTCCGTGAACAGAAGCCCAACTTAGAATTCGATGTCTCATCTCACAATGTGAAAGACTACATACAACAAACTTCGAACTAAAAGCAGTACTGGTATTGACGTGAAACCCAATATATTAGAGCTTAAAAGGATTGTGGAGGCAGCCGCAGCCGCAGTTCTCTGTCAGAAAAATGCAAAGAAATACTCGCATGGGAGCTTTATCTCAAAGGACCAAACCATAATAAACAAGCAGTAGAACATTCAACAAAAACCAATCTAAAAGATTTTAACTGCAATGTTTTGGGTTGAATCTTGATTTGAACACCCACAGCATCAGTAATGCTATTCAAGGCCAGAAGCACTTCAACAGTTCAACTTGATACTTCAGCTAGAGCTGAAAACATACAATATTATCAAGGTAGAACAAAAATGAACTCAAAATGATTTCCCATGAACACTTGTATCACTTTTACTAGAAGATTACACTGTAAAATGTCTCTTCAGTTCTTTTCATAGAGTGCAGAAGTCCAGGAAGTGTTGTGCACCAGCAGTTTATTCGTAGAAATGAAAGCCAGATAAAAATAAACCATGCGCAAACATGAAAATGGTCATCGATAATCTGGGGGATTTGCAGAGAAAGAAATGCAAGGATTTTTCAACAGCAAGAAAAAACGGCCGCCACCATCATCAGCGAAGTCCAAGAAACAAACAAGCTTTGGGGGCAAGCTGGAGTAAAACACATCCATAGGCTAGTCCATAACTAGTTCCATTTTTTGTTGTGCAGTTTTTGCCTTTTCTTCTCTTTGTACATTGTATTTTCTAACTTCTTAATGCAACGAAGGCAGCTCTCCTGCTTTTCGTTCAAAAAAAATCAAAATGGATTGTTGAAATTCGGCTTTCTGCTTCCTGATGGAAGTAGAGGCTGGAGAGGGTATTGTTTCCTCCTAAATAAACAAAGGAAATAGATGGACCGTCCCATAAGATGCACTGTATGCCGATAACAAGAAAACGACAACTAAAAAATTGTGCAGTTACAACTTACGACTTCGAAGTATCATAGTCCATAAAAAGTAAGCCTTTAGTTATGTCCCTAAGGTCTGTTACCCTATTTATGAAACTGGAGCGACTTAAAGTATGTTGAGGTTGGGAAGTGACATCCAATGACACAAGGGCCAAACAAACGAGCGAGGAAAATATGATAGGAAAACATACAAAGAAGTAAAACCATGAAAGGGTATATAAAACTCAAAAGGTAGGTGCTCTCACCGAAAGGAAACCAGAACATGAGAAAAATACAAGGAATTTACATCAAAACACACGAAAGATGGATTATGGTGAATAAAAAATAATATAGCTAATGTTAGTCTAACATGAGGCAATGGACTGACATGGTAAAAGAGGTGCACTATGGTACAGAATCGTTTTTCAGAGAAAGAAATAATAACGTAAAATTAGCTGGATAAAAGAAGAGAGAAATAACCAAGGTTATTAAAACGGTAAAGCAAGGCGAGATGACCCACCCCCTCACACTTTTTAAGTGGTAAGGCGCGAGGCGAGGTGACGCCTTACACACATCGTAAGGTGAAGAAAACAGAGCTTTGGAGGTCTAAATTAGAAGAAATTCAAAGAGGGAGAAGGACTTAATTGCAAGTTTATAGAAGTCTGAAGGCTAAATTGCAAAAATGCTAACTTTCTCTTCAAAGAGGGAGGACTTAATTGCAATTTCATAGAAGTCTGAGGACTAAATTGCAAAATTGTTGACTTCTCTATGTTAAAATGCTGCCGGTCCTGTTAACCCTAGCCGCCGCAGCAGATCGAATCATCAAGCCCGGCTTCTCTCTCATTCCCTTTCTTCTCCCCCACAGGCGCCGGCGAGGGCCGGGCCATACCTCACCGGCAGCCACTCCACCGCTCCACCTCTCCCCTGCTGCTTCACCAACCAGCTACCATCTCTCCCCTGCTACTCCCTTTGCATCACCTTCCCCTATCGCGCCACCACGGCGATAGGGGGGAAGAGGGGGGAGGGAGTGGGGAGAGGACGGGGGGAGGGAGAGGAGGGGGGTGTACCTTGCTGCTAGGCGACGGGGATGGACTGAAGAGGACACCGAGCCGAGACGCCGATGGGCGATGGGGATGACGCCAAGACCGGAGCGGGCAGCGACGAGATGGAGGCGCCGCCGACACAAACGATGGGGATGATGCTGAGACGGGAGCGGCCAGTGGCAAGATGGACACATTGCCGCCTAGCATTCCAGGTGTGTTCACCCTTCTCTCTCTGCTTCAGCCGCCACTCGCTCGGGTCTGATCTGGTTTAGGCGCTCAGCCGCTCGAGTCCTGATGTAGTCGCGGGCGTTGGCTCCTCCGATCGCCTTGGAGATGCACGGCAAGGCGACGCCTTGCCCCCCTCCGACTGCCTTATCGCTTAGGCGATGCCTGAGCGACGCCTTAATAACTATGGGAATAACCCCAAAAATATGTTTTTTTATTTAAGGTGGGATGGTAAAATATGAAATATGATTAGTACGTCCTAGTTACAAGGATTGAAACACTATAACTGGTCAATATGACACAAGCATGTCACAGAAGAAAGAATAGAGATCATTTGGGCACAGAAATTGCAGAACTTCACTGTCATAATCATAATCAAGATATATGGATCAGCTTATCACATAACAAAAGAAAACTAACTGTTCATTGCAGCGCATATGCTAACAATTGAAACATTAACTATTTACGCACGAGAAAGAAAAACAGCACTGTTCTTGTTGTGCAGTTTTTGCCTTTTCTTTTCTCTTTGTACCCTGTATTTTCTAACTTCTTAATGCAACGAAGGCAGCTCTCCTGCTTTTCGTTCAAAAAAAAAATCAAAATGGATTGTTGAACTTCGGCTTTCTGCTTCCTGATGGAAGTAGAGGCTGGAGAGGGTATTGTTTCCTCCTTAATAAACAAAGGAAATGGATGGACCGTCCCATAAGATGCACTGTATGCCGATAACAGGAAAACGACAACTAAAAAATTGTGCAGTTACAACTTACGACTTAGAAGTATCATAGTCCATAAAAAGTAAGCCTTTAGTTATGTCCCTAAGGTCTGTTACCCTATTTATGAAACTGGAGCGACTTAAAGTATGTTGAGGTTGGGAAGTGACAACCAATGACACAAGGGCCAAACAAACGAGCGAGGAAAATATGATAGGAAAGCATACAAAGAAGTAAAACCATGAAAGGGTATATAAAACTCAAAAGGTAGGTGCTCTCACCGAAAGGAAACCAGAACATGAGAAAAATACAAGAAATTTACATCAAAACACACAAAAGATGGATTATGGTGAATAAAAAAAAATACAGCTAATGTTAGTCTAACATGAGGCAATGGACTGACATGGTAAAAGAGGTGCACTACGGTATAGAATCGTTTTTCAGAGAAAGAAATAATAACGTAAAATTAGCTTGATAAAAGAAGAGAGAAATAACCCAAAAAATGTTTTTTTATATTTAAGGTGGGATGGTAAAATATGAAATATGATTAGTACGACCTAGTTACAAGGATTGAAACATTATAACTGGTCAATATGACACAAGCATGTCACAGAAGAAAGAACAGAGATCATTTCGGCACAGAAATTGCAGAACTTCACTGTCATAATCATAATCAAGATATATGGATCAGCTTATCACATAACAAAAGAAAACTAACTGTTCATTGCAGCGCATATGCTAACAATTGAAACATTAACTACTTACGCACGAGAAAGAAAAACAGCACTATCAGTGCCCTTCTGGAAAACAACTGCATTCTACTTATGTACACTCTCAACAGTTATATGTGAATTCATCGAAAGTTCAACCATGGATATCTGAACTTGTAATCATATGGATATTTATTTTAAAGCTTTGTTTTAAGGGAAAGATGTTTATTTTAAGTTTCAGTTAGGTAATTGATTTTTTCAGTGTCCACTCAAACAATAAAATAGCCGGAGCCACTCTATTGCTTGACCCGCATAAAGTTCAATCGAATTTCAAAGCATCCATCTTAAAATTTAACAAAGTATACCGGACTCAGTTAGGCAATTGATTTTTTCAGTGTCCACTGAAACAATAAAATAGCCAGAGCCACCCTATTGCTTGACCCGCATAAAGTTCAATCGAATTTCAAAGCATCCATCTTAAAATTTAATAAAGTATGCTGGACTGCCAAACTACGAAGCAGAGAATCACATATCACAGTATTTCATGGCACTCGCAGTAGAAAAAGTCCAGAACCTACAAGAACTTCGCAATCTCTATTTTTAACCCATACTTCACCTCAATACCAATGAAAGAGCAGTTGCCATCGATGCCATCAAGAAGCTAAAACTTTGCCCAAACACACTCAACAGCAAAACATTTCATAAATGACAAAAAAAACACTATGAACTACTGTCACTACGATTATTTATCCAGAATATCATGAAAAAACAGCTAATGAACAAGTAACGATATATATTTATGTCCAACCATCCCCTCTGCATGATAACACAGACTCTATCATATGATATAACGATTTCTATAATCCCTTTATTTCCTCTCCCTATACTTGTTACCAAGGGCGCAATTTATATTTTAGCTAGTACTTATTACTAGGAAGGAACAGCAGGGAACTAGTAACCATCTGATCATTCTCCCATCTACTTCTTGATCCGGCGCACCTTCTTTGCGCCCCAGACCTCCATGCGGCCCTTGGGGCAGCCGCAAGGCGCGCGGAAGATGAGCACAGTGCGGCCGTTGGGCGGCGCCATCTTGCGGAGCTCGGCCTCGAGCTCCCGGTGCGCGTCGCCGAGCTCCACGGGGCGCGCCCCCGCGGCCGCAAGTAGCGCCGATCGCGCCGCGGGCGCGGGGCGGCCGCGCACGCACTCCTCTGTCTCGAGCTGGATGTCGAACTCGACAGCCTTCTTGAGCCCCCTGCAGCACGGCTTCCCGCACTTGCGCGCGTGGTGGCCTACGAGCTCCCACGCGAGCACCGCCGCCGCCACGGCCACCGCGGCGCCCGCGAAGGCGGCCGCCGAGAGGCAGGACGCGGCCGGGTGGAGCAGAGCGCCCATCTCGAGCAGCAGCAGCTTCACGTACGGGATCACGAGGAACCCCAGCGCGGCGAGGACGGCGAGGAGCACGAGCACGTCGACCGCAGCCATCGGCGAGTGGTCGCATAAGGCGGTGAGGAGCCTGGGCGGCGACGAGGCGCGCTTGGATCGGGAGCACGCGGAGGAGTCCGCGGCCCTGCGGTGGTGCTCGAACGCGCGGAGGAACTCGATGAGGCTGCGGCACTCGGCCATGGCTCGCGGCGTCCGTCGGGAACGGTGCGGCCGGCGGGTAATTCACCTCTTTGTGGAGGTGCGAGTTTTGGAGGGGGGCTTCCGCCGTGTGGTGGGGGCGTCGGGATCTATGGGAAACTGCCGGGGATTTGTCGATCGGATCGGTGGGGTTGGGGGACTGACCGGATCGGTGCGTCTGCGCCCCCTCGTCTCTGGACGGGTTGGCTCGGTCGGCCCCTCGTCTCGTCGCGTGCGTGACGCACTGGATCTGGACGGGGCGGGCGGGCGGGCGGGCGGTGTGGAGGGAAGGCGGAGATCACGTCCGAGTGACGACGTGCGGAGGCAGGCGCGCGGCAATAACTGAACGGGAGACACGTTTTCGTTTCGTCTGATCGGTTTCTTAACCGCGTTCCTTTCTAACGTTTTTAGATTTGGGTTCGTCTACAACGTGTCAGCCTTTGTCCAGTCTCAGTGGAGGTTTCATGTCCCAGTTTTCAACACACCTATATTTTAGAAACAGTGCAGAAAAGTTTCATCTCTATAAAACTCTATGTACTCACATAAAACTTTTATCATCTCTCTCTTCATCAATACAGTGTCATGTCAGCATATTTAATGTCTATGAAACTCCATAAAACCCCACTGAGACTGGCATTTTAACATATTTTTCTTTTATATTATATGTAGAGATATAAGCGTATTTTTTTCCTATTTTCATTTAATTCACAATTGCTACCGTGTCTTTCCAAACAAAGCCAAAACAAAAACCGCAGCGTCATGCTCGCCTCTCTCTCCCCCTCTATCGCTATGTTTTTTCTAGGTCAAAGTTCTTGTGCGTATCGATTTGCAGAAAAGAATTAATTGTAGCGCACGCCTCTGCTTCGGGCTTTCGCCATTGAGTGCGGTTAGCTACTTTCGGTTCTCTCTCTCTCTCTCTGCCTGGTGTCGCCCTTCTCCATCTCGCCATGAAACCTTTTCTTGTCGCTCCGGTGCGTCCTGGTTGGAACCTCCCGTCAGACAAGCAAACGGCTGCGTCGGCCAGATTGCGATGCGTTGCTAACTAGCCGTAAACAAGGGCGCTATCTTGGTGACACTCCACGGTCATGTGGCTCCTCGATCGAAAATGAGGAAATGAAAGATACCAAACCCAGCTTTCTGCCCACTATACGGAAGAATTTTGGTCCATTTGGTCAAATAACAACGTCATGGTGCTGGAAGATAACTTCAATGGCCTCATGATAATGGCATGTGGAAGCATGGTCAAGCAAGCGAAGGACATTATCAAATCCATGACCACATTCCATCTCAAACCGAGAGTTTTCCTCGATTTCACATGGGATGGGGGCTGCCTTTGATTCAGTGATCAACCGAATTAATTATTTGCATCCGCATCCTTGACCGTACTTGCGCGTTAACGACAACTCCGTGGCTGAAAATTTGGACCCCTTTGGATGGTCACAGACGAACGCTCCATCAGCAAACAACCATCTCAGGCTGGTATAATAATATTCCCTGTTCTTCATCGATCGCACGAATTGAGATCAGTACAGCACCAGTCTTTCGGCTCGCATGTGGTGGTGTTGGTTCTGTAATGGTCCTTTGTCCCGTACACCTGTAGCACATGCATGAAGAATGGCTCCAAATGGAATTGAAGGACATGGCTAACTTATCATTTCTTGTGTATTCTTGGTCGGGTTCTGTGTTGGATTTCGTGGTGAAACCGAGCCCTACAGAAAGAGTCAGAAAGGGTTAAAAGATTAGCAGTTGCCATCGAGATTGATAGTGAAGTAGAAGAATCCTACACGGGTTATCTCCTGCGCGACTAAAAGCTGAAGCTTCCCTTTCACAAAAGTAAGCCATGGTTGACACGTTACACTGACGCATTACAACTCTAAAAGCGACCGTGAACACACCACTGTAAAAAGGTTTTTCTTTTTAACGCACCACTGTAAAAGAGATGGTGAACGAGGAAGGAATTGAAGCGACTGAAACGAAGTTTAGGGTCTATTCTTTCCAGCTGCGACTTATAGTTTTTGGCTAAATTTTTTGAATTTTTGCTGTTTACGGTACAGATTACGAAGAGACAGATACTCACTTGCGATTTTGGCTAGTACAGATGTTGGACTTTTAACGTGTAGATCGTTTAACTTGTAGACACCGTCTTGAGAAAATACTCCGTTTGAAAGTTATGTATTATAACAGAAGCCAAAAGCCAATTTCAAAAGCCCAAAAGAACAGACCCTTAATCAGCTTGATACAAAACATTTTCATCTCTATAGGTGAACAGTGGTAAAGAATAGACTGCTAACTGCTCCATTTCGGACCACACAAGCATTGGTTGCTGGCTATTCTTTATGGGCACCCCAGGATGAGAATAAGGAGGATTTTCTGATGGAATTTGCACAATCTGCAATGCTCAGTCTGAACCTCTCTTGGTGGGAAGGGACTTCAACATTTTAAGATTTTGTTTTGAAAAAAAAATTACTACCAGTAGGAATATTTGTTCAACTCGGTTATAAACACATGAGACGAGAGAAATCAAAATGTCTGGGGGCTTATACACGAGAGAAATCTAATAAATGATGATCCAACACTGGAAAAGTTGGATAGAATTTTGGTGAATAAGAGCTGGGAATTGTTATTTCCTTTTGCCAACAGTCCAAAAACTACCCAGGGTACATGTCTGACCACAATCTTTCAATTATTTTGGTTCCTACTAGCTTTCATATTTGAGTTGCATTGGTTGCAACATCCTGACTTTATGGGGGAAAAAATAGGAAATTATGGACGGAACCAATTAGGGGGAGAAATTCTGTATATGTAATAGCTATGAAACTTAAAAAGGTAAAAAAAATGTACTTTAAAGGTTGGGGATTAACAATGTGGGGGAAGTACAAAAAAGAAGAAAGCTCTAAATGAGGAGCTGATGGCCCTGGAGATTGAGGAGGAATTTGGTATTCTTTCCTCTATCGCGATGGACAAAAGAGCTCAAATTCAGAAAGAATTGATGGATATCTATTCTGAGGAAGAATTGTACTGGTTTGAGAGGTCAAATGAGAAGTGGTTGTTACAAGGAGACTGTAATATTCCCTGAGTATTTTCATAGAGTTGCTAATGGTAGAAAAAGGAAAAACACTATTTTCTTTTTAAAAATGAGGAAGAAATAATAGAAGGAGATGATAACTTGTTACAACATGCTACTGCTTACTATAAAACTTGTTTGGGCCTGCTGAGGGGCATCTTGTTCATCTTGATGACAGCTTGTGGTCTCAAGATGAAAAAATGAATGAAGAAGGTAATGAATGGATTTGTAGGCGTTTTGAGGAAGAAGAAGTTAAAAGAGCTGTTTTTGAGATGGAAAATAACAAAGCCCATGGTCCTGATTGCATACCAATTGAATTTTATCAAAAAAGCTGGAGTATAATCAACTATAACTTAATGAACTTATTTCATGATTTCTATGAGGGGAATCTTGATATAAATAGACTGAATTATGCTATAATCACACTTCTTCCTAGAAAAAGAGGCTGAAAAAATACAACACTTCAGGATTATTTGTCTTTTAAATGTGTGTTTCAAAATAATCACAAAGGTTTTGACCTTGAGGTTGGAAAACTTCATGCATTTTTTTATCAGTCTTTGTCAAAATGCTTTTATCAAACAAAGAAACATTATGGATGGGGTTTTAGTTCTTCATGAAATAATTCATGAGACAAAAAATAGAAATAAAAAAGGCATAGTGTTGAAGTTAGATTTTGAAAAAGCATATGATAAGGTGAATTGAGATTTCCTGTTTAAATGTCTTTGACATGAGAGGATTTTGTCCTAGATGGTGTGGATGGATTAGGAGTGTTGTACAAAAAGGCACGCTAAGTATGAAAGCTAATAACCAAATTGACCCTTATTTTCAAAGCTACATAGGAGTGAGACAGAGTGATCCTCTGTCTCCTTTTCTTTTTAATTTAGCTGCTGATAGTTCGGCTAAAATGATTCACACTGCCCAAAGTAATGGTCTGAACAAAGGCTTGGTGCCACATTTAGTCCAAAATGGAATTGATGTCCTGCAATATGCACATGACACAATCCTGTTAATGGATGATGATATTAACAATGCTGTTGACATGAAGTTACTACTTTATTCTTATGAAGCCATGTCTGGGTTAAAAATATATCTCCAAAAGAGTGAAGTGCTTGTGGTCAAAGGGGTAATAAGGATGCTATTCACTATGCTAATATGTTTAATTGTCAAATTGGAGAGTGGCCTTTGATATATTTGGGTGTACCTGTGAGTTGTTCTAGGCTGCATGTAATAAATTGGGCTAAATTGGAGGAAAGACTTATGAGAAGGCTCGATGGGTGGAAAGGAGGATCTCTGTCCTTGAGGGACATAAATGTGCTTCTTGATTCTAGTCTTAGTAGCATTCCCATCTATCACATGTCAATGTATCTCCTTCCCAAAACTGTAATTTACAGAATGGATAAAACTAGTATAACTTTCTTTTGTCAAGGGGGAAGTGTAAAAAGAAATATCATTTAGTGAAATGGGACTTAATTTGTCGACCAAAACAGAAAGGAGGTTTGGGAATTCAAAATTTATATAAGCTGGATATAAGTTTGTTTGCAAATGGTGGTGGAAGCTTGATAGCGAAAATGGTTTGTGGCAAGAGGTGGTGAAAAGAATCTTGGTGATCAATGCATTTCTCACCTCACTCACAAACAAACTGATTTTCCGTGTTGGGCTGACTTGACTAAGGTTAAAGACATTTATCTTAGAGGGAGGAAAATGGTGGTGGCTAATGGGAAAAGGACTGATTTCTGGGAGGACTGTTGGTGTGACACTTTACCTTCTAGGGTTAAATACCCTGAGCTTTACTCGATTGCTAATAATCAACACTTGACAGTGAACCAGGCTGCTGCAACTGTTTGGTCCTGTTACACTCTGATACCCTCTTCTTATGCGTAACAACTTCTGGATCGGGTCAAAGTTTGCGAGATATAGCATGAATGTTCACGGTATTAAGAACGAAAAAAATGAATCTCGTAAAAGAACCAAAATAACGACGTTGAAACAACCACGACGAGAGAAAAGATTTGGCGAAACCGATCGCAAATTCTTTAAACACAACCACAAAAGAGTTCAAAGGATTATCGCTCACTCACAACCTTCTCAAATCTTTTAGGACACTCACATCCTTACTCTATATAAGAATCTAGTGCTAAACAATATCCTAGCCTTCCTCTCATGCGCTCTCTGCTTTAGATGAGTGTGCTTGATTGCTGTATTGCTTGGTCCTTGGTTCCTCTCATTCGATCGTCTGGTCACCGGCGGAGAAGACACTTCTGGGTAATGTAAAAAGTGGTGTGCTGCTGGAGCGGTCAAATAGAGAATTAGTTGGTAGAGTTGTCTTGGTATTGGTTTTAAGTTCTGTTTGGAACAAAGTTTGTAGATCGAGGTTTAAATTTGGACTCTGTAGTAGTGCCTAAAATTGTTTCGTCCTCTTACGTGTATCCTACTGGTTCGCTTGGTGCACTGGTGGGGGAGGAATGAAGGATGTGGATGCTGTAGCTGCTTGAACATCTAAAACTTTGCCCATGTTCCGTTTCTTTGTTAAGCAATGGAATCCGGGTAAAAGCCCGTTTGGAAAAATTTCAGACCACGCAGAAACACACATCGATCAGCCCAAGCCACAACTGCTCCGACCCTCTCCTCATTACCAACTACATGTTCCATCCAACAAGAAAACATGCTTAGCAGAAGGAACAAACAGAAGAGGTACATCTTAACCATCATGATAGTCCCTCTGTGTCACCTTAATTTGTATGGTGAAATCAAACTGAAAACCCGTCCTGATCCGCCTCACCTACCAATGTAGTAACCAATCCGTGTCCATGCATGGATGACCGCAGGAGCACAGTACAGGGGCCTCCATTTCTATGATCCTATTCATGGGCATATGAGCTCACATGCGTGGACAAATGGGGCTCTAATCTCATCCAAACAAGTCCAAAGGAATTACGTATCTTGCTTGACTTAACTTGCAGGTTTGTTTGACACTTGCGAAAGCCCTTTCTTGGCACGCCAGGAAAATACAAACAATTAATTCCATGCTCAACAGAATATAAGCTAAAAAAGACAATAAAAATAAAATAAAAAATTGGGAATGATTTAAACAGGTTCAAAACGGTTAAAATGGATATATATATATATATATATATATATATATATATATATATATATATATATATATATATATATATGTTTATTGAGTTTTGTGTGAACAATAATGGGCGGTAACTATTCATCGCGGGTCAGTTGGAACAGTAACGGGTTTCAGATTGTACAGTGTCGGGTCAGGTTATTGTTTGTTAACAGATAGGGTTGTAACCGAAATGGGTCGGGTGAACAGTAGTCAACAGTATTGGGCCTTGGCCCAACAGGTTTCAGAGTGTTGGGTCACCATTGTGTGGCCCACGATTGGTTACTATACATCATCTTCAACCTCTGATCGGTTACTATAGCAGCCGAACAGGAAAAATTTTGGCGAGCAATTGCGATGTGTGCAATGGCTTCCGAGGGAACCTAAGGGCATGGATGGGTTCAGGGGATCAAGAGGAACCTATTTTTGGGCTTGGTGAGCTTTAGGGATCATCGTAGATGGCCGGCGGCGGTAGGGGATTCTCGGGGCAATACCATGGTGTAGGAGCTATAGGGGGTTAAAATAGCGAGAGCATGGTGGTTTGAGCATCCTCAGGGTAAGGGAAAGCTATTGGTAGTGTTGGCTCGGGTTCTAGGGTATTGTGGCTAGCTGTCCATGGTGGCGTGGTTCGACCGAGTGGTGAAGATGGTCGTTGGTGGGGTTAGGGGTTAGAGGGGCTATGTTTGGCTTCAATTGTGGTTGTGGGGTCACCTAGATTCTATAGACCAAAGCAATTGAAGAATGGTAGTAGAATTAAGCGGAATTGAAATGTGAGCCCACCGTGCTTTTTATAGGGACGACAGCGATCTTTCGGCCAGTGAAGAGTGTGAGGTGGTTGGGCTATGCAGTCATCAACGTAGATCATTATAGGGGCCCATGGCCTTTTATAGCCTCTCCAAGACGATGTAGAGCAGTGGCATTGCCGTTTGGGTTTTGGTGAGTGGCATGGATGGGAAGGTGTGGGAGGGTTCAAGGACAGTCGGTGGTGGTGTGGTACGGCGGTCTCCTCGGGCGATGTTTTGCAATAGTCTTAAGCGGCGGTTGTGTCAGGTCGACCATGAGAGCTGTGAGAACAAAGAGGGCAAAGCAAGCAACAAAAGGCGAGGTGGCTACGACACGTGGCCAGGCAGGATGGACAGCAATTAAGAAGGTGGTAGGGGTGTATGAGGGGCTGGCAAGGCAGATTGTGGCAATAAATTCATACGGCGTAGTGTGTCGGCCGTGAGAGGAAATAGGGCGATGGCGGCGTCCTCGGTCGTGGCTGCCTTGGCGTGGCAGTCAAAACTCAATTAAGGGGAATGCCAGAGCTCGACAGTTGAGGGTACAGTCCAGAACTGGGTGGCAGTGGCGACTGGAGTCATGGAGACAGTGAATAGGGTGCTGGCGGTTGTCGCGAGAGGAACAAGGGTGAAGGCGGTGAGTTGAGGGCACCAATAGCTGGAGAAGGCGTGAAGCCAGAAAGGGAAAGGCGTAAAAGCGGGAGATTGGCCAAATTAGGAAAGTTTTCAAATGAAACCAAAATTCAATCAAAATTAAATTCAGTTTGAATTTTCGATGCATTTCAAAAGCCACTGAAAAACAAAAGGTATAAGGTATAATTGTTGCGGACTTCTCTGCTATCGCATGGGGTGACTTGGTCCTGGACAAGGACCAAGTCGTCGCCGGATCGTGCCTGCGCGGATCGAGATGAGGGCGAGACGAGGGGCAAAAGGAAACGATTGGGCACGGCCGCACTGGTAAGTGGCCAACAAGTGACGAGAATTCTTCACAGCTCCACTACATTGGCTTTGTAACGCCCCCATTTCTGGAGACGGTACGGAACATCGTAACTGTACAGGATGTACAGTTATGACGTTCTAGGTTACATGTGATCATCACAACAGTACCAGCTTACATAAACGTACCAACTTTATTACATTATTATATTGTTGTTAATGTACACAGCGGGCGCGCAAGCCCATACACCACCATATACACACAAAAGGATCAACGGCCTGAGCGCGGCTAAATCCTAAGCCCAATCTTCCTCAAAGTAGATTGGTTCTTCAGGAGCGTCTTCTTCAGCTGCGTTCTCCTGCCAGTACTGGCCTTCTGTAGATTTTGTTTAGCAAGTCATGAGTACCACTGTACCCAGCAAGTCACAGGGGTAAACCCTGGTTTACTATATGCATGGTATTCCAAGGATGGGAGTATATTGGTTGTATTACAGTGGGTGGATGCAGTTTTATTTGTAAGCAAGTAAAACTTGAAGATGTTTGCTCCTTAAGATCATGGGTTTTGATTAACAGAATCAGTTCACCAGTTATCACATTAAATCATCTCCAATCCTACTTATACCTCGTTATTGGAATCACCCAATTAACACAGCTTCATTAACCGGAAGCACGGCGTATTCGAATACCATTTGTTACACTCTGCAGAGTTGCTCAACTTTACCCACACGATCCCTTAACTCCCGCGACAGAGTTAAGAAAGCCAGGTCGGTTCACTGCTCCATTCTTTATATAGACTCTACCCGATAGCATCACTCAGTCACGGCTACAATTGTGCACATACTCTTCTCTAGCCGCTTGTGAGTGAATACTATCGTTGTTAGGTACCTGCAGCATACCTAACTCCCCGTCTACCTGTCATCACAGCCTGTAGAGTTTCAATTGAATGGAGCAGCTACTAGACCAGTGTTGACAAGTCAACTCCTGTGGCCTGAGCGTTGACTATGTCTTTTACTTGGCACAAGGTTCTCGTCCTTACATTTTTCACCTGAGGCATCCAACCACGTCTCCCTCTGTGCCCACTGGCACTACCACCACCCATCCATACCAGCCTCTCACTCGGGTAAGGTCGTGGGCGTAGATCACCGCGTGATTTCCCACAGCACACCCTTCCCAGTCTCAATTCCCTAAGGTAAAGTCGTGGGCGTAGATCACCGCGTGATTTCCCACAGCACCTCTTTACCTTAGTATCAGTTTGCAAATCCTACCAGCCTGCGGCCAACACCTTAGTAGTACAAAGTTGTTGTATGAAGCGATCATGGTTACTTTGATATCATATATTATTTCTTACTAAGGTTGTCAAGCTGAATATGGCCATCAAGGTAAACAGGGCTATTTATCAGTGGTAGGATTATCTAGATAGCATGCCATTCTAAATCTTTGTTTTAAGCAATTATCAGTTCGCAACTATCAATAATGAAAATACATTAAATAAATAATGTAATTTAATGGGATTCAATATGATCAAAAACATGTGATTTGCCTTGCTGGTCTGTAATCTCTACTACGTCGTAGATCTGAGCAGTCGGCTCCGACTCCGGAACTGGGACTTCGGCTACGTCGGATGCTAGCGTAAACACATAAAATCATAACATAAGTTCCAACTCAAAATGTGTCCAAATCAAAGTAATCAATTCAAAAAGGGCCAATTAGCATAAAATCTCAACCAAATACTTCAGAAGTGCGAGGATGGACATTTTTCTAGAAAAGGTATTTTTTAAATCGATGAAATTTTTATTCTTGATATTTGGAGTTAGCAAAAGAGGGAAATTCAAATTTAGCAAATTTGAATTTGGAAGAACAGAGACCATATTTGAACTCAGGGTATTTTTCTGGTCAAGATGGTGTATTTTTGTATTTTTGGGAATTTTCTAGATTTTTCTACTATTTTTGGGGATTTTTCTGAATCTTTAATCGCTGTGCACAGTAATGGGCTCGGCTCGATGAACAGTGTGGCCCGGCCTGTGCGCGCAACGCGGCGGCGGATGGTTTCCCGCGCGGCTTGGCCGGCCCGTTGGCCCAGCTCTGCCTTCAGCCGAGCAGGCCGGAGCCCAGGCGCGCGCGCGGGCGAAGCCCAGCGCTGGCGCGAGCGCGCTTCCGCTGATGGGCGACGCGTGGGCGGCACAGACGGCGCGGATGGGGGCGGGGCGACGCGTCCGGGCGCTCGGATGGAGCGAAGGCGCGAAGAGAACGGCCAGGATTTAAAGGGGAGGCCGACGCTCGGATGAAGCTGGATCGACGGCCGAGTGTCATCGTCTTCCTCCCGCGTTCCCGACTCGGCGGGAAAACAGAGCGCGCTCTCCGGAGCGGGGAGGCGAAGGCAGCGATGCTCCCGGAGAACGGCCGTAGCCAAAAGGTGCGCCTACGAGAGCGGTCTCCATTTGTGGGCTTTTGGGAGGAGTGCGGTGAACAGGGGCGGTCGCCGGTTGCCGTGAAGAAAGAGGGGTGCACGGTGGTGCTAGACGATTCCGACAGCCCTTCCTTGCGATTGGCTGCTGATTAACCATCTACGGAACCCCAGGGACCCGTTGGCAGTGGCGGTACAGCTCGGGGGAGGCTGGAGTTGCTTAGCCACGGTGACGGCCTTGTGGTCGGCGGCGAGCTCTGTGGCCCGGCCACTGGGCAAATGCTCTTGCCCCAGCGAGACTTCCATTGTGTCCAGGGGTTAGATACACACCTGCCAGTGTGAGGAATTGGATTTTTATCGGCTAAACATCCCGATTGCGGTTAGGGCTTACCGAGCTCAGGGGCGCGGTTTGCCGGCGGTGGAGGCAGCGAGAGTGCAATCGGTGTAGTGGGGAGGGGAAGGGGGCTGTCTGAAGGCGATCTACAGTGGCGTTGGGTCTTTATACGACGTGTACAGCGGCTCCCCGAAGAGGCGGTTCGGCGCAAGGTCTCCCGCGAGGAAAGAGAAGAGGAGGGGTGAGCTGGGGCTGTGCCGAGCGGAGGAGGGCAAGGTGGCGAGGTGAGTCTGCAGTGCTTGAGTGCTTCCTTGACCTCAGAGGGAGAGAAGCAACGGGAAGGCTTGCGCTGGCAACGGCGAGGACAGCGGGTTGCCCGGGAGCTCTACGCGCGGAGAGAAGGGCAGGGGCGGGGTCTTTGGCGCGTGGGACCGGCTTCCTCGCGGGCTTGAGCTGGAGAGGCGGTTGCCTTTGTTGCGCTGGCGGGGAACGGCGACGTGGGCGTCGGCAGCTTCGGGAAGGAGGAGATGAGCGGCACGCGCACAGACGGCGCTGACCAAGAGCGAAGGCGGAAGGGAGGAAGAAGGAAAACGGGTTTTGCTACTTTCTTGCCAAATTGGGTAAGAAACCAATTCAATTGAATTTCCAAAAATTAAAAAAAAGGGCTCAAAATTTGGGGTGTTTCAGGCTCGACCGCTGGAGTAATATTCCAAGTCTTGACATAAGATAATAGAGATGTTCACTTGAATTGTCCCCCGGGGAACACTACTGCGCATTACGGTTTCATCGCTACGAAGCATACTTTTTGTTTTATGTTTTTTTTTATAAAGGCTGTGCACTGGGCTGGGCCGCATGGGAAGAATGAGGATCGAATGTGCCTCTCATTTTACTTTCCTTTGTTCTGTTTTTTATTAAGTCATTTCGCTACGGAGTGCTCGGCGATACAGAACGGTTTGGGCGTGCTTGCGTTGAACTTATAGGATCAGGCAGATAATTAAGAAGTGCTAAATAACCTAATCGATCGAAACATCTCCTTCCTGCCGTGATGTGTGGTTAGCTTCAACGTTCAAATCCACGCACAGTCCAGCTCGGCCTCACTCACTCTTAACCTTTCAGACATCCTTGTCTTCTGGCAGGAGAAACCCGTGCATCTTCTTTTTCGGTTTGTTCTAATCATATATGGACGGGACATCGAGGAGGCGTGAGTGAGGCTAAAACTGGGGAACGGCTCAGGTGCAGGGGCCCCTGCACTTAGCGCCGTGCAGGGGTGGCCAGCTCCTGACACGTGTCCCCCAAAAAATCAAAAAAATTTCGAAAAATTCAAAAAAATACTTAAAAAATTCTGAAAAATTCTAAAAAAGTATTTTTGTGTATGAAAAGTATTTTTGTGAGTACTTAAGTTTATTTTTGATTTTTTACTTTTATTAAAAAATATTTTTTTAAGTACTTAAAAATACTTTATAATAAAAAGTATTTTACAAAAAGTACTTTTTAGAATTTTTCGAATTTTTTAAGTATTTTTTTTGAATTTTTCGGAATTTTTTTGATTTTTTGGGGGACACGTGTCAGGAGCTGGGCACCCCTGCACGGCGCTAAGTGCAGGGGCCCCTGCACCTGAGCCGTTCCCCTAAAACTGACAGCGAAGTACATGGATCCTTTTCGCGTAGCTAAGCTAGCCGCGTCCTAAAAAGGACAGCCTTGTTTTTTCTTCGTGGGTCAGCAGAGCTCAGAAAGCTGTGGGCCGGATGGACCGGCTCGTTGAAGCCGGGGTTGCAAACCTGCAACGCCGAGCTGGCGAAGCGCGACGCCTCCGTCACGGCGGCCGGGACCGGGAGGCAGCGTCTCCCTGACGCGCAGGCTCTGCGACCTTACCGACCCGTGACGTCGTGCGTCGGGGAGAGGGAGGAGGGCACGAGGAGATCGACCGCATGCATGGCAACGAAACCAGCAAATCGGGCGCGTTGAAGAACAAGTAGCGTTTTTAGTGTTTTTCTTTGGCCTTTTTCACTTGATAGATTGTAGGAGATGACGCGAATCACGATTTTGACAACTTTGATCTAAGTTATTTTTTCCCCCTGATGAGTCATATCTAATTGATTGGCCGAATTATTACTCGGTTACTGCTTCCTCGTGTAGACAGTGGACCCTTTGGATTTTTCCTCTGTTAGATTCGGAGCCCCTTGAATCAAATCGCATACCACGGTTTTGGTACAAATCGAAATCGCGGACCATGGTTTTGGTGCGCCTCCACAGGCGAAAGTGAAGTAAACGACGTATTTCCTTGTCTTGTCACAGCGATCTTTGTCTTAGTCCGTACATGATAATTTTGATGGCAAGATGTGGAGACCTCAACCAATCGATCTATTGTTATTAGCCGTCCAATGTTTCATTTAGTGTTATGTTATGCACCCAACTTCTATTTGTCCATAGGACTTAAAAACGTATTTGTCTGTAGGACTTAAACGATGCTCCATGTATCCTTGGCGTACCTTCAAGGAAGCTGGATTTTATGAAGTCGAGCTAGGAAGACAACAGAAGATGAAAGAAGATTTAAATATTGTACTACTGGAAGTCTACTCATGTCATGTATTGTGATCTCTCCTGCTCCAATCGAAGAACAGGGGCGAACCTTGGTGACATTTCCGTCGAAGTCCGGGAACAGTGTCTCGCCACCCGATGACAACTGGTTTCTGTATGCTTCCTTTGTGATCGGCAGCCACTCACTGCACCCCAATGATCCGTGCACCCATTCTAGTTTTTAATAATTGGGGAATGATAGATTGCCAATGACTTGGACGTACAGAGCTTCATCTACTCCCAAAGAACTCAACACACTCCATGCATGTTAGTTAGTAGTGGTAGATTCAGAAAAAGCAAACACTCTTCTGAAGAGAGGACCATGTCCATTAACTCTACTCACGCAGGGAAACCAAATCCTCTTGCATCAGATTCATCACAGTTGCTTTTGCCTGCTAATTAGCACTTTGTGCACTGCAAACTGAATGGTCCATAAAAAGTTTCAGGAATGCATATTTCACCAACCTCTGATCGATAGGAGGGCAGAGGATCTCATCAAAACATATTCAAAGCCTAGCAAGCAGTACCACATCCATGCCTTTCGGATTATCTCCATCGAAAGCAGTGGCGGAGCCAACTATTTGGCTTGGTTTGGCAGCCGCCATACCTAAATCATATAAAAAAACGAATACATGTAGTATTTGTTCCAAGAATCTTCATTTAGTGAGGTATTTTAAGTACCAATGCTTTGGATTTCTGTTATATTTGCTCATTAAAAGTAATATATATATATATATATTTAGATAATGTTCTGGTGCGTCTTTGCATAGTTGATAGTTATATTATATATGTTTGACCAATTGACCTTGCAAACCCGCCACACCTGAAAATTATTCCTGCCTCCGCCACTGATCGAAAGGAACGTAACCAGCGTCCCAGATTCAGTCCTTCCCCCTTCTCCCTAAAACTGATTTACCCCCACATCAATCCATCACTTTCGCACTTGCCGCTCTCGTCGCTACTGCTCGTCGTTCAGCTTAGCCAGCGGCTTGTGCCATGCCGATCGCTACGCTCGTGAGTGCACAGTTGAAAGGGTACATGCTTGGCTAGTTCCTGCTGCCCATCGTACAGTGATCCGTAACTGTCCTGGAATTCGAGAACACGCTGCTACATGCATCATCTCGACGCGTGCTTTCTACCTCACAGCAAATTAAAGTAGCGGGCATCTTAGTTTCTGCATTGTTAACGCTCCAGTCGGTGCACGCAACGGGACAAGACTCCGAGTTCTTCCGCAGGAGAATGCGATGTGTCTAGAAATGATCATAACAGAACAAAAATCACTACATTAGATAGCAACATTGTCAACACGGGCGATACGAGCTGATACATCAGCAACTGGTGCACGATTGCCCTTTCAAAAAGAAGAAGAAGAAGACGGATCAACGATCACGACAATATGGACCAACGCACGGGATGCAGAGCACAGACGGACATTGAGATCTGCTATTGCCATTGAGTAGTACACAGCATGTACAGATGGATAGACAGGTAGAGACTTCAAAAGTTCCTTTCTTTTAATCGAGAGGTGGTAGCTGTATAGCAAGCTCGTTCACTCGATCCGACAGAGGGGTAAAAGAGACCTAATTAATCTGCTACACTCGACTCCGACAATACGTATCTCCACCCATTCAAGTACTAGACCAATACTAGTCACTACGTGCAACTTCATGCTCTCCCGGGGCTCTTAGGATCATGTCGGTTGTTGGCGCCGGACCCAGGGTAGTCGTTGACCTCGATGACCATCCTCGCCGCCGCTTCGCCGACGTTTGCCTCTTTAGCTGCTACAACATCCTGTATGAATCACAACCGCGTCACAAATCAAGCTGCATATATATGGACCAACGCACAGACGGACATTGAGATCTGCTATAAGTGGAAGTTTTTACCATTTTGAAAGGTACCGGTAACTTATCACCAAATTACATATCATTATCAATATATCAGTACCTTCTGGTATTTTTTAGGGACAGTAAAAACTCTCATATCGAAGTACACTAACAACTTGCGAGTATAACTGAGAATGCTTGTGCAAGAACGAGGTGGACTTTTCTTATTTTTTTTTGGGGGGGGGGGGGGGGGTATGCATGTGAACTGCGCTATGACCGGCCGCGCGGGTTAGGTACCTGTACATGTGACCGGAGTGGCCCAGCAAGCCAGCAGCTTTCTGGATCTGTTCTTTCCGAGCATCCAGACTATTTTGGGTGGCAGCGACTCGCATGACATGTTCTTAGGTAGGGCGGCCCGTTCATATTGCTTTCTAAAAATTGTTTTTATATTAAATAGTTTTTCTACTGTTTTTAGTTTTCAAACGGGTGTCTAGTTGATTATAGTAAACACTACAACAACTCTATTTATATCGATCAAAATTACACACGAGTTTCCTTCCATGTACGACTCTCTATAAGTTATTGCTATTTATAAACTAAAACTAAAAGTCATCAGCAAAAGTTAATATAAACGGATCTATAGGCTACTAGAAATTAAACTTGTCAACCGAGTATAGTTTATGCCGCGTTCAGTGACCTGAGCGAGTCAGCCGGGCGCAGTTCAGTAGCCTGTATGGCTGTTTGTGATGAGTGATATGGAGGGCAACTACAGGAGAGACTGAAAAACCTGTTGAGTGCGCATAGTTAAATGTTTTTTTTTTGGTTTCATGTGAGTGCCGTTCACGGGAACGGCAGTGCATAGCACATTGTATGCGCTAGCTTTGAGCCATTGAGAATTTGACATCACCACGAACCGGCAAGTGGCTGTTGCTTTAGAGCCAGAGTGATGGCTCCAGCCATTGGCAAGCTAGGTAGGAGTGATTTGACATCTATTACGGCGTCAACAAACCAAATAGTTAACAAAAAGGAACAGCTAGAAACATCGAGAAAACAGGCGAGAGAGAGAGAGAGAGAGAGAGAGAGAGAGAGAGACATTTTACCTGAACAGGCGCATCCAGAGCAGAGGCTGAGGTTTGGTGGTTCCTCAAGGACACGCTTCCTACATACAAGAACAATGAGAAATACAAGCATGGAACGTACATACCATAATACCAAGAAAGAAGAAGAATTCAAAGGCCATGGGTTAATAATCACTTACTCGACAGAGGCACAGAGGAGACCAGGGGAAGAAGAAGGCAAGACAATACTAGGAGAGCAAGAAGAGGCTTCCTCTTAGAGTTGTATTCCATCACCATGACCACCAGAAACCACAACAACAAAAAGGAAACACTACTATGCTTTCGCCTCTCTTCTATCCAGCGATTTGAGTGGTTCTCTCGCTCGCTGGCTACCACACAACTAGCAGCTATACTGCTCCTCTTGGTGCCAATCTGGTGGTGGGTGCGGTGGGGATTTTATACGGCGAGGACGAGCCTCTGTTTCTCTCTCTCTGTCCAAAAGTCAACTTACGTCTTCACACACCTTGTTCTGCTTTGCTCAGAGGGAAGGATCGATGGATGTGTTGGTATGTTCATATCGGTTTCGTTTATAATGGTTCCTATTTCTGGTTTCTATTTTTAGAATCTAATATAAATATCTTAATTTTTATAATCACCACTTTTCACTTTCATATATTGTAACGTACTTTATATTATATTATATCATAGTTACATAAGTTGGATAGCGGTCTAAATATTATAGTACATTTTGTTGCACCGTCTTTTTTACATAATACACTATTATTTATCAGCTACTTCTATCAACCATTTCTATCAGTTACTATTATTCATCAGCCGCAGTCAAAAAATCATTATTAAAAACTAACATGAACATATCCTTATTGCGTGCATCTCGTCCTTCGCCTTTTGCTCTCTTGATTTTTTTCCCTTTGTGTACTATCTCGGAGTTCAGTGACACTGACCTATAAAGGGCGAGTTGTCACACGCTTAGATATTGTGTGTGGACGTGTTCGACCCCGTGCGAGCTCTGCGTGTGAGCACACCGCACGGAGTCTCACGTAACATCTTCACCCCTATGATAGTGCAATGATCAATGCCGCAATGAGGGCATTCGAGAGCTCAGATGCGGTGCCAGGTAGAGAATCAATGGCTCTAGCTTTACTCTTGGCTGCCCACTACGGTTATCGACTTCCTGAGCTGAGCTAGAAGTGACCGAAGTAAAAGGACCTCAATGCTAGAACATAGGACGTAAACGAGCCGAGCTCCAACGAATTCGTCTATCTAGGTTTGAGCTGGGCACAAATTCGAGCTGAGTCTAAATTAGGGTTAGAATTTAGATCTTGACTCAAAGTCAGCTCAATTCAAAGTTTGGGTAGACTTGAGCTCGCCCCAAATAAATTTGTAACAAGTGATATGCATATTTTACATGTAGCCTACACAAAACTCAAGTAGGTTTGAACTCGGCTTGAAGATAAGTTGGGTTAAGCAATGGAATTTGGGTGGCTTTATGCCATGTTCCAACAAGATTCTGCTTCTAGTTTTTAGCTTTTTAATTTCGTCTTTTTGGCTTTTTGGTTTTTTTTTTGCCTTTTCTCCCTTGTTCCTTTGTATTATCCGTGATAATATAAATTTTTTTATTTTTAATTTAATTATATAGAAAAAGGATAACAACAGCTAAAGTATATTTTTAACTACTACAGTGTAAAAAAAAAATCAAAAGCCTGGACTTATAAATCCTTTAGAGCACTACCTTAGGCCTTGGATAAAAATAAATTTTTGATGAGGAAAAAGGCAAGCGGCTTGGTTTGCTAGTAAGGGACATACGAATCTTATTACTCGTCTACTCGAGCCATACCAAACTACTCCAGCTCGAGAGATCATGAATTTGTATCGTACACCGGTCATTCCTGGATCCGTATTTGAATTTGTATCCTTTACTAGTTATTCCTAGGTCAAGTGACATTGACTGTTCCTTCTAGTGCACAGGCTGCCAATCCATAGGAATGCGACAACTGAGGAGGAGATACACAGATGAGACCTTGAGACATTCAGGCAACTACTGCTAGGAGTTCGTATTTATCTGCTTACTTTCATGGTAGAATCGGTTGCTTGACGGATTACCTGACGTTTGCGCAACATATCAAACAGAAGCTCCGCTTGAAGCGAGAGAACATGAACGCATAATCTGAACTGTTCGATCTTATAATGAAGAATTTTCATCTATTCAACCTTCAGAAGCTAACCCTGCCAGCGTTCTATGGGATTTTCTCGTGGAATGCTTACTGCCTGTTCTGAGTTTTGTTGGTAAGTTTAAATCTTAGCAACTTTATAATCAGACGGGTAGGATAAGATAGCTTCGTGCACTGGGAAGTGGGAACCAGTTGTGAAGCAGCACGTGGCTTAGTTACGTGCGTTGCATGATTTGCGCAAGTATGCGGCCTTCATGGTGGATCACGGCAAAAAAGAAATGAAACGGGAGGAACATGGAAACAGGGTATTTATCCACTGCGGATATTTTTTGCTCGGGCATGCACGTACTTAATCGACCCCCTTTTTTTAAAAAAAATAGCTAAATATCCGTCGTTAGAATCATATTATATATTCTAAAATCACTAAAACGACCAAAACAAACAAGATGTATCGTGGCACGCATCAACACTTTCCAGTCACCTATTGACCCAACCACTGTACCCATTCATGGGCCGCTCCAACCGGTTGTAGCTTACGGCTTCGGGCTCTAGTAAACCAGCAGCCGGTTGGAGTGGGCCGACTTCTCATGAGGGGCAATAAAAGCCCAAAACTGGGTGTTTAACCACGCCACTTCGCACATGCCTTCCACCTAGCTTCTTTCCTCACTCAGCGGCGGCGTTGCGTTTGTCATCCACCCACTTGCCCTCGCCTCCCCCGTACGCCATCGGCTCCTCCCGATGTGGTGAACGGCATGTCGGCCACATCCCGCGTCGGGGTGGTCGGGCCTGTGGATGTTGGAGCCGCCAGCAAGTTTCCTTCCCCGTCTGCACCGCGTTCGTTGTGGTCTTCTCCCAGATCCGGCGCCATCCTCGGCCTCCCCGTGCATCCCTCATGCGGCTCATTTAGATCCCGCGGCCACCACCTCCGGTAGCTCCTTCCTTCACCCCTTCGTCCTCGGCGCACCATTGCATTCCTTAGGTCGAGGTCATGCCCGTGCTCCCTTGTTCTCTTCACGTCCATCTCCTCCCGGGGTCCCTTAGGTTCTGTTTTGCCTGTTGGCCACTGTAGGATCGAGAAAGCCAACTAGAGGGGGTGGATAGGTGGTCTAAAAATTCTCTTACAATTATCATCAATTAAATACCTTTTCTTTTGTTTAAACCAAGTATACAACGTAGAAGCTTAAATCAAATTGGTTTAGCATAAATAAAGTCTAATTCACTTATGTTCACCTACGTGCACCAACACTCTTAGAGCTATGTAAAGGTTTGTAATCCTAGGATGGCAAACAATCAATTTAATTCTATGAATATAAATTAAGTACAAGAAAAGAAACCACAATTGACACAGTCTCTTTTTACCGTGGTGTTTGGAAACTTGCCAGTTTCCCCTAATCCACGTTGAGATTAGGAGATATCACTTAAAGGAAAAATATGATATCACTTGTAAAGACAGAGATAAAACTCATGTAGAGGTAATCAAAAGTCTACCACTCTTTGGAAGGTATGCCATTTTATGAAAAAAAGAGTCAAAATGAACATGTTTTGATTTAAATCAAATGTTAAAACATAAAGTTGTATGGGTACTAGTGATGATAGGTCCAAGACAAATATACCTTAAGAGCAAGTACAATAATGCTGACTAGGTCGCCTCTAGCGAAATCCACGTCAACACAATCCTAAGTGGAAGAGAGAGAAAAGAGGAGAGAGAGGCAAGTTGCCCCTCATACAAGAGGTGACCTCTAGCACATCATACGAGGAGAGAGAGGCAAGCTGCCCCTCATGCAAGAGGTGACCCCTAATATATTTATGCAAGTATTAAATATTTGAGTGCTTTAGTAGAGGTAACCTCTACTCAACTTATTGTATTAGCTACCTCTACCATGAGCCACGTGTACTCTTTTTGCTTATTTGGCTAGTCCTAGAGGTGGCAGCCACCTCTTCTATTAAACTTGCTCTAATAGACATTTCTCTTGAAATTCTCAATTGCATTATAAGACTTTATCACCATGGCTTGTTGAATATAAATATACTTATTCATTCATATTTTGGTTCAGACACTAAACAATATGAAGATAACATGCCAACAGATGACAAGTATTATGATGGTGAAGATCACATGTTCTAGGTCGAGCCTACACTCAAACGTGGCCTGTGGTGTGGCTGCCTTTTGTCTACAATATAAGTAATGGAAGCCTTAAAACTTTGTAATTTACAGCTATGTCGTATTTTATGCAAGACTCCAATTATAGTATTGTAATCGTAAGCAGGCTGTTTATCAATCTGTGTGTAACTAAAATCCTAGACAATTACATACATATAGAGATTTTTGATAAATCCGGGTGTCTCCGCAAGCAAAGACGAATACAAGGGACTTGTTACAGGGCGACGATGGACTAGAGACAAGGGTGGGGTTAGAGGGGAGGTTAGCGTGGGAGAGGGTGTGCGAGGATCAGTAGGGGGAGGATGGGCATGGCGATGTGCCTAGGACAAAGGAGCAGCGGCCAGCGGGAGCGAGATGTTGGTTATAGGATTGGGGCATGACCGCATGAGGGCGAGGGGATAGCGAGATCAGCATCAGGACGTTGATGACCCGATCTCATGTGTCGGCGCTCTGACTTCCAACTCTTCAAGTGGAGTTGGAGGCAGACGCACTACCACCACTACCGACTGCAATATTTAAGATAGTAAAGATTTGATCAGAAACTCTGACATTCACTTAAAGAAAGAAATTATGCACCACGGCACCCTCCACCAACAAAGCAGCAGTCAGGTTACTCCGAACCGACCTCTCCAACTTCGAACCATGTGGTTGGAAAGGAATATACTTCTCCCCATCAAGCAGTCAATCGAGCAACAGAACCAAGGTAAGATCGAAAGAAAGAAAGAATTTATGCTGCAGAGTTCACACGAGATTCCTTCAAGCTGTTGCATCGTCGTCGGCGAGAGAGAAACAATTACGTACCACTGGTAGTACGAACGTTCTTGTCTGGATTCTGTTAGGAGTTGAGAGCTGCCGAGCGCCAAATTCGGTCAGACTCGGCGAAAGCACGGGGCCGAGAGAGGCCTTATTCTTTTCAGCTTTTAAAAGTTACTTTTTTTACTTTTCTACAGTAATTAGCTTTTAAATAAAATATCTTTTTAGATAGAGCCTACTAGTTAATTGTAGTACATACTTTACTGACTTCATTTATATCGGCAAAAATCGCACATGGATTTCTGTTACTTTGTAGTCTCTCATACAAACAACCCAAAAATCACATGCCGCAATTAAGCTATAAGCTCCAGCCAAAAAGACCAGTTCCAGAGTGACGTCGAGTGGCCGACGCTTCCGAGACCGCGCGGACCGCCAGAATTTTTTGTATTTTAGCCCTTTTTTTGAAAAATATTCACATTTAGACCCCTGGTAGTTTTAATTCCGTTTTTGGACCCAGAGCTCGGCGCCGTGGGTCACGGCGCCGAGATAACACGTCTCGGCGCCGTGGACCACGGCGCCGAGGTGCGAGCCCCGCGCCAGCGTAGCGGCCGTCGTGGCGCCGACGTGGCAGGCAGCTCGGCGCCGTGACTCGTGGCGCCGACCTCGGCGCCGTGACTCGTGGCGCCGACCTCGGCGCCGTGACTCGTGGCGCCGAGCATGTGGTTTCTGAAACAGCACCGAGCACGCGGGCTTCGTTCATTCGCATCCTCCTCCCTCTGTCCCCGCCGCTGTTTAGGGTTTGCACCGATCAGCCTTTTTTTTCGCAAAATGAATTATTAGTTGTATTTTTCATTTGGATTATTTAATGATAGTAATATTATGTAATATAGTTAGTTATTTATTTATAGAGAGCAAAAAATACGACGTATGTTTTGAAAATTCGTTATGTATTGCAGATGATACATGTAGGAAAATTCGTGTAGATTTTTTTAAAAACATTATGGTACGTTGGTAATGGTTTTTGAAAAATAAAATTATGCAGGCCGTGACGAACGAGTTTTGTGTGAAGTTCTGCGGGCCGTGAGATGCTGCGGGCAAGACAGAGGGGAGGCGACATGTGGCATACAAGCAACTCTCCTCTTCCTTTTGTTCAGTTGTTACTACACACTTGGGGAAATAATTACTGGGATGATTCTGGGTCAATCCCATCCTCTCTGTTTGTGGATTGATGAACGAGTTATGTGTGAAGTAACGATTAGTGTATTTGTGATTTTTGTACAATGCTGACCGTGAAAAATATGTTGAACTGGCAATAACATTTTTTGATCATGTTATGTTGTTGTATTGGAAGGATTTTTTTGAATTATTTTGTATGACAACTGTGATAGGAACAATTGGACGAAAGGAGGGGAAGTGATAATAAGACACGTGGGAATCATTGCATGCGAAAAGCCCAGATAATAAGCTTATGAAGTTGGGACGAACATGGCGCGTACAATTTTATTACATGCTAGCATGATATCCGACTAATCTACCCAACTGCTCGTACGACCTCTCGTGTGGACCGAGTCTATTACATCTTGTCTACTGGGTGTAGCGTGGTTGTTTCCCCTTTCTGTCGCGCCCTGAAGATGGCTCCGCTGCATCCTTCTTCCTGTCACTCTTGGTCTTGAGAGCCGCCTCACGAGCTTGAAGCTCTTCCTCCTGACGCTTGATGGCTGCTTCACGCAGACTTAACTTCTCCTTCCTCCTTTGCAGCTCATCCTCCTTGCCCTGCAGACGGATTTGGTCCACCCTCACGCGGCGCTCTTGCTCAAGCCGCATCTGTCGTTCCACCTCGCGAGCCTGAGTCATCTTGACACAGTATTGTCCTTTGTTTTCCACCTCCACTACCCGGTTATTTGGCCATGCCGGCGGCACTCGATCCACCCATTCCATGAACCTGCAAGCCTATGTGTGGCATGGTAGATGTCATGGATCAAGTTGAAAAACGATAACGGAAAAGAAATGGTTTAGTTATGGTCGTTACCACGAAGTCGTCATCCAGGTCAGGACACTTGAAGAACCTACGGCCGTATTTGGCTCGTTGTACTCGATCAGTCCAAACTCCCAACATCGTCCTAAAGCCACAATGGCACTTCGGGCGCTCATGCCACTCCGGCACTCCAAATGGGTCGGACTTCCAGGAAGACATTGTTGTGTGGTAGTATTGTGATGTCTTGAGGAGGAGATGTGGTATGGAAGACATATGAGGCCTTCATATAGGCAGGTTATCGGTGCAGTGGGCATAGTCCATGGAGAGGATCTTTTCGCTCTTCCTGGATTCAAGTGTAGCAATAAATGGTCCTATGTAGGCTTTTCAGAGACTATAGTCTCGTAATAAATTCATAGTTCGTAGCCTTTTCAAAGACCTACACCCCTATATGTGTACAGGCCTACAGGCCTACTCCTGTAAAGGCTAAAGACCTGCGCCCCTATATGTGTACAGGCCTACAGACCTCCGCGAACAGCTGCAACGCGAGAGGGGCAACGAGGAGGTCGTGAATATAGGAAGCTCTTATGATCCCACATGTTGCTGCGCGAACCCGAGCTGCATATGTGCATGCCACTACCACGACGGCCAGCCACGTCCGAGGCGGCCCCCTCAGCAATTCTCCATGTGGGTGCCACGAGGCTCGTTTGGCATTTAGGTAACGAGGGTTATGGCATTCAACAAGTTGTAGTGCTGGAGGTTCTGCTCGTGTGTGTTGGTAATATTTTATGCTATCGTGTCAAGCTATTTAGGTAATGTTTTATGCTATGTTGTCGTCAAGCTATGTTGTTAATGTTTTATGCTATGTTGTTTTGTTCGTTGGTGTGTTGGTTGGTTGGTTGTATGCCGTCGTAATAAAAAAACTTAGAGCAACCCTTTTATACTGCAAACCATCTGTGAACATCAAACCATCAAGCACTTGAAAAACCTCACAAAAATTACAAAAGCACAATGAATATAACATAAACACATGTATACAACAACTAGCTCATTACAAACACATCTCAGTCCAAACACTGCCTCCATGATATAGGGTCACTAGGTTGTCCATCTAGTTCATACAGAACAAACAATGTATAGAATTAGGTAGTTGGTCAGAAGAGGCATACAGAACTAGAGACTCCCTTCGAAATATTTTATATCTACTGGTTCCTGCATACATGCAGCCCATGAGGCACTGCACTCGCGGCAATAGTAAAATTACCACCTACATTCCGTTCACAAGTCCGCAACAATAGTCATACACACATACCGGAAAGCACTGCTACATAACATGACATAACAAGTAGAGTACCAACCTAAAAAAGATACCATTTCCTTGTTCTACTGAAGCATACGTACAGATTATAGCTTCATTGGTATGATTCCTACAATACTAGCACTACAATGGCTGTTAAATCCATCGACCTTGATTCCGAATGAGATTGACCACAAGATGTATGAACATGCCATTCCCATATGCCAATGAGTTGCCAAAATTTCCTACTGTTTGCCCCAAATAGAGTATCAAATATACAGCAGTAAACTAACAATGTAATGCAATGTAAACTAACAATGTAATGCAGTAAACCAACCTAAACAGATACCATTTCCAAAAATTTAAAAGAAAAAACTACCAAAATGGAAATGTTGCTACCTTCCGGCGGGCTTGGAGGCGGCCGGCGGGGAGGCGGGCTTGGATGGGGCCGGCGGGGAGGCGGCCGCGGCGGGGAGGCGGCCGGCGGCGTCGATGGGGCGGGCGGACGGCCGCGGCGGGGAGGTGGCCTGCGGCGTCGATGGGGCGGGCGGGGAGGCGGGCTTCGAGACGCTCGGTCTTGGAGGGGAGGCGGCAGTGGGGGGGGGGGGACGCGGGCGGGCGGGCGGGGAGGCGCCCGGTCTTGGAGGGGAGGCGGCCGGCGGCGTGGATGGGGCGGGCGGGGAGGCGCCCGATCTTCGAGGGGAGGCGGCCGGCGGCGTGGATGGGGCGGCTGGGAAGGCGCCCGGTCTTGGAGGGGAGGCGGCGTCGGGGGGGACGCGGGCGGCGGCGGCGGCGGGGAGGCAGAGATGGAGAAATGAACGCGAATGAACGAAAGAGACAGAGGGAGAAAAGAGAAGGCCGGGCGCGGTGGCCACTGCTCGGCGCCAAGATCCATGGCGCCGAGCTCGGCGCCGTGACTGGTGGCGCCGAGGTCCTGCCACGTCGGCGCCACGTTGGCCGCCACGCTGGTGCGGGCCTGGCATCTCGGCGCCGTGGACCACGGCGCCGAGATGTGTTACCTCGGCGCCGTAGACCATGGCGCCGAGCTCTGGGTCCAAAAACGGAATTAAAACTACCAGGGGTCTAAATGTGAATATTTTTTGAAAAAAGGGCTAAAATAGAAAAAATTCGGGCGGACCGCACGTTCTCTTGCCCGTCGTCGATGCTCGGTCACCCCAGAAATCCTCGCGAGCAGTTTTCTGATTGGCCCCTGCGGCGAAAGCTATCTGAAAGCAGAACAAAGTTAAGGATTCTTTTCGCGTCGCGGTTCGTGACCTCACTTCGTTTCCAGAAGGGGCATGGTCCCTTGCGTTCCTGAAAGAACCTGTTCGCCTACACTGACGTCGCACTAGTGCATATATGGAGAATACACTGTATCAACTGAAAGTACACTGTAACGACTGTTAGCTTTTTATGAGTTAATAAATTAAAAAATAAAAAGTTATATCATCACGGACAATATAAAGTAATAAGGAGAAAAAAGATAAAAAAGTCCTAAATATCAAAAAAGACAAAATTAAAAAGTTAGAAGTAGAAGCTGTTTAGAGTGGGATCTTAGGCCGTAAGCCCAATAGGCTTGTAAAAGGGTTTGCACCCTTTAAAGTTCACCACAGCCCGAGAAATCCGATCTACAAAATTGGGCCGTGCAGTCGGCATGCAAGATTGTAAGCCTGGATGGATAGGCGAATCCTAGCCGTGCGAGCGTCGAGATATTTCTTCTGCGGGCATGCACCAAGTCCACTGTCTGCCGCACCGTGCTATCCGGCTGAACCCGACGGTCGGCTGCGCATCCCATCCCCAAGTCTGGCAGGAGGCGCAAAACCCTCTCAGCTCCTCCGTCGCCGTCGGTCGGCGCCATGGGCGGCACATCCAAGCTGATCTCATCCCTCCTGCTCACCTCCTACCCGCTCCGCCCCTCCGCCGCTGCCTTCGCGCGCTTCCTCTCCCCGCCCGCCGCGGCATCCCGCCGCCAACTCCTGCTCTCCTCCCCCTCTCCCCTCCGCACCCTCTGCAACTCCGCCGCCGCCGCGGCCTCATCCCTTCCGCGCAGCTCCACCTCCGCCTCCGCAGCCCCCCCGCCACACGCTCCTTTCCCCGAGTGGTCCCGCCTCATCGACCGCCTCGCGGCCGCCGGCTATGCCGCCCGCGCCCCCTACCCCGCCGATGAGCTCGCCCTCGCCTCCGGCTGCGATCTGTCGGCCGAGGCCGAGGCCGCTGTGTCATCCTGCCTCGCCTTCGCGCGCGACCGGCCCGACCTGCTCAGGTGAAGTGAATCACTTGACCATCTGACCGACTGCGTTTTGGCGTTGCTGATTAATCGGTTGTGACTGCAGGTCGCTGCCGAGGAAGGATGTGGAGCTTGTGGTGGCCAACGCGGCGCCGGCTCTGTTCAAGGACGCGGAGGCATCAGTGCAGCGGCTGCGGCAGTACCTTGCTGGGGAAGACATCAATGTGAGTTCTTGCTCTTTCGTAAGTTGGTTGCATTGCTTACTGGGTGGTTGGGTACTTGGGTGTTGTAGAGTTTACTTCCATCTGGTCATCAGTCAACTAGATTATGATCTTGGTGATGTCAAGTTACTGCCTAAGTATGATCTATCGGATATATAGTGTTTGTTGGTTTGCACTAGCCTATGTTGCCAGTGAGGCACTGAGACGTAGAATCAGGAAGAACTAAACATGCCATTTGGTTCAAGGGCAATCCCCGCCAATAACCACCCCAAAAAAGTTTTGCTAATATTCTCATTTATTTTCTGCTGCACCTTTATTACACTTCTTGTTGTTCTTCGGATGGGCGAATGTACTTTAACACTGGTAGAAATGCCATATTTACTTCATTTCCAACTTAAAGAGGGTTTCAATTCTACAACCACTGAGTCCATTACTATATATTCATTGAGATAAGAAAGTATTGGCAAACACACTGAAGATGCGAAATTTTTTGCCAGGTAATTCAATCAGAGAGAGCTGAAACCGTTGATATTGTTCGGTACTTGTTAAGTTACGCATACAGTTCTTCAGACAGCTATTCAGTAGATAAGGAACTTACTGATTCAGCTGTGAGAAATATCTTGGCTAAGTTAGTAAGTTCTAGTGGACTTTCCCAAACCTCCACTTTTGTGGAATCAACAGCCGGGCAAAATTCTTTGAGTCAGCATGGGCATTTCTCTAGGCCTCCAGGACAAAGTATTGAAATGAAGCGAGGTGACTGGATTTGCACAAGGTATGTTAGCTCTGGCTTTCTCATTTGTTGATTGAACAGTTGTATGCTACTTATTGTCTTAGGGTGGGTTCTTTTGGACTTATAGGTTGGTTTTCTATAGTAACTAGCTTTCAAACGAAATGTCTTTTCAAATTGGGTCTACAAATCATTGTAGTAGGTATTATCCTAACTTCATCTATATCGGCCAAAATCGCACGTGGGTATCTCTTTTTCCGTATTATCTCTTGCGAACAGTTAGAATTAAAAATTTTAAGCCAAAAGTCACAGCCCAAAAGAACCCACTCTAATGCGTCAATCTACCAATTCTATATTTAATCTTACTAGATGTGTTATAGCTAAAAATGTATTCAGATGTAGCAAAGTACCTTGCACAAAAGTGATGTTTCATTTGCACCCTGCCATTGTTATTACGCAAGCTTTTAACTTTTGAGTTGTTTTACCCTTATGTGCAGGTTTTCATCTACAATCTTAATCAACATTTAACTAAACATGATCAGCTATTGTGTTATTCTCATAATTTTGTTCAAAGAGCCACTTTAACCACAAATTATTTTTCTTGCTTGGATGCATTTGAGGTTGTTTGCTGCTGTATTTTTAACCAATAATGAATTGTTTTACCCTCATGCATTTTCCCGCAATGTTGAATGTAAATGTGCTTTGCAACCTGCAGATGTAGCTTCATGAACTTTGCAAGAAATGTGAGGTGCCTTGAGTGCAATGAGCATCGACCAAAGAAGATGTTCACTGGTGGAGAGTGGGAATGCCCTCAGTAAGACTCAACATGCTCACTTCTAAGATTTGTGATTTGAAATTCATTTATACTTTGAGATAGCTGACTTTATTTTGTCCTTTTTATAAGGTGTGAATTCTATAATTATGGGAGGAACATGTCGTGCTTACGATGTGATTGCAAAAGACCAGGAACAATCCCACCAAATCCTGCATCTCCTAGTACTGGTTTAGGTGATGTGGCTCAACTTCTTAATGTAAGCAACGTTGGTAAATCTGAAATTGAGAGAAAACTTGCTGAAAATGATGAGAAGGCAGAAAGGTGGTTGAGCAAAGTATCTCAACTCGATGATTCTGCTGATTTAAGTAGTCTAGCAGCCGATGAGGATTTTCCTGAGATCATGCCTATGCGGAAGGGGGTTAATAAATTTGTGGTTAGCACACGCAAGACACCATTGGAGAGAAGATTGGCAAATGCACAATACAGCAATAACAATAGCCCTCAAGCTTCATCATCTGACTCCATGATCAGTCAGACTTTGGACAGGATACTTGGGCGTTCATCATCTTCAGCCCCAAACGGTCAATCTGGTAATGGAGGTGTAAATGCTGGGGCCCCCAAGAAATTAACAGACCATCTTGGTGACATCGATCCTGTTCCTTTTGTGCCACTATCTGCAGATCTGTTTGCTAAGCCACAGAATACAAATAATAATGGACAGACAGACAAGGATGCCCAAATAAATACAGAAGCTGGTTCTGCCTCAACTGAGGGGAGAGATGGCAAGAAATCATTAGATACTGCTGAGAAATGGTCCAAGAAAGTTGCAGAGCTTGACAATGCGAAGGACCTTTCAAGTGCAATTTCTGATGAAGACTTTCCTGAGATTATGCCAATGAGGAAAGGCGAGAATCGATTTGTTATTAGTAAGAAGAAAGACCGCTCACTGATGTCACCGCAGTACAAAAGGCGCAGTGTGCTTGAGCAGGCTGACGATTCCAATTTTGCCCCTTTTGTTCCGTTCCCTCCTGGCTACTTTGCCAAGAAAGATAAGCCAGTGGAGATTGCTCCAGATACTGGAATAGTGTCAGGAGGTTCTCCATTAGCTGAGAAGCTGCCAGAAACAAATGCTTCTTCCAGAAATTTAGGAAATAACCAGAACACCTCACAGGTGATGGGCAGTCAGGAAAACAGCAACATGAATAATAAGAGCTGGAACAGAAATTACTCTCAGCAAAACTTGAGTACAGGTGGTTATGCTTATGGTGAAAGCAGCAACTATCAGCATCTGCCACCATCTCATGAGGTGAGTGGTCAGTCTAGTGGTACTTCGAATACCAGCACTTGGAATACAAACTGCTCTCAGGGGAGCTTTAACGAGAGCGGATGTGGATCTACGGACAATGGGAGCAACTATTCTGCACAACCGCCTGATACATCAGGTTATAGCAACAATAACAATTCCCGTAGCAGTGGCAACAATAACGGCAACACTGCTTGGAGCAGCAACAGCAATTATAACAATGGTGCTTGGAGCGGCACCAATACCTATAACAACAGTACTTGGAGCAGCAGCAGCCGCTATGGTAACAATACTCGGAGTAGCAACGGCAGCTACGACAACAATGTTGCTTGGAGCAACAACAGCAACAGTAATCGGAGTGGTTCATATTCAGATAAGAGCAGTGCCAGTAGCGGTAGTGCTTCCGCCAACCCTCATCAAGCAGCAGGCTACTCAAGTTATGGAGAAAGCTCAAACAGCGGTTATGCTGGGAAGAGTTTGGAAGGATCTGCTGTGAAGGATCCCGATCCTTTGGACATGTCTGAGGAAGCTAAGGCTGAGAGGTGGTTTAGGAGGGCATCACAGATAAAGGACATCTCCGAGCTTGCCAACATCCCTGACGAAGACTTCCCTGAGATAATGCCGATGAGGAAGGGGGTGAACAGATTCGTAGTGAGCAAGAGGAAGACACCACTGGAGAGGAGATTAACGTCGTCTCAGTACAGAAGGAACCTACCAATCGTAAGTTCTGAACCGGACAAAGATGCTAGCTGAAAACAGTCATGAGTCATTATACTGCAACAGTGAGAGTCTACAACAGAGTATTCTTCACTCCATAATAAGCCAGCACCCGGAAATTCACATCGTGAAAATAGCCAAATACCCAAGGACAGTTTTCTGCATTTGTAAAATTTTGTTCTCAACCACAAAGGGGTTTGCTGGATTTCATTTGTTACATGTAGTATGTGTTGTACTTGAAAGTTGAAACATTCCACACTGAAACCAGGCATGACATTATCAAAGCTTATGGACTTGTCTGAGGTTTCATATATAATGCATTTTTTAAAAAGAAATGGCTCGTCGGATTCAAACACAATATACGGGAGATTTATGTCCTTCATTCCTATCGAGATGGGAAAATACCTTAGAGACGTGGTGATTGTATGGCTAACTAATTTATTTAATAGTATTTTTAGGTTGAACAAGATATCTAGTAAGTGACGGAGAAGCACATGAGTATCAATTTTTAAAAATAAAGAAGACATTCAAAGTTGTATTAATTATAAAGGAATTAAGTCTATGAGTCACACGATGAAGCTTTGGGAGCGAATGATTGAGTACCGTTTAAGAAGAGTGATCAGCGGATGAAAAACTAATTTGGTTTTATATCCGCGAAGTTAACCATGAAGACTATTTTCTTGACACGACAGTTGATGGAGAGGTATATGAAGCAAAAGAAAGATCTTCACTTGGTGTTTATTGACTTGGAGAAAGTTTATGACAAAGTATTAAGAAAGGTCATATGTTGAGCGCTCCAAAGAACAGTCCCAACAAAGTATGTTACCCTAATCAAGAATATATATAAAGATATTATGACTAACATCAGATCATAAAGTAGCGATACTAATGACTTTTTATTAAGATAGAATTACACCAAGGATCAGCGATGAACCATACATTTTTGCTCTAGTGATGGACGAGATCACGCGGGATATACAAGGAGATATCCTCTGGTATATATTTTTCGCTGATGTTGTAGTGCTAGTTAATGAGAGTAGTATGTGTCGATAGGAAACTGGAGTTGCGGGGGAAGACTTTAGAATCTAAGTGTTTTAGACTTAGTATGAGATCTGCGATGCTATATGGAGCGGAATGTTAGGCGACTAAAAGACAACATTTACAGAAGATGAGTGTAGCGGATAGGATGTTGCGGTGGATCTGTGACCACACAAGGCAAGATCGAATCCATAATGATGATATACATGATAGGATATGGTAGCATCAATTGAAGAGAAACTTGTACAATATCGGTTGAGATGGTTTGGACATTTCCAACGGAGACCTTCTGAAGCATCGATACTTAGTAGAATTTTAAGACGTATCGAAAGCATAAGAAGAGGTAGAGGCCAACCAGGACTAACGTGAGAGGAATCAGTTAAAAGAGGCTTTATGGATTAGAATGTATCTAAAAAGTTGGCTTTAGATTGGAGCACATAGAAGTTAGCGATCCACGTACCGAAATTATGACATAAGAAAATGTTTATGAACAGTGTTTTATGCTCTCGGTTCAGATAGCAGGATATAAATCTTATGGTTTTAGTCTTATAGCTTTTATTAAAATGCTCTTGTTTGTTTAACCTTGAGAAATTTTAATTTCTAATCTATCTCAATTTATTTGGGATAAAATACCTTATTGTTGTTGCATAGATTTACGTCATTTCGTTTGTAAAATTCAAAATATGCTTCGGAGTTCAGACCTCTAAGTTTACTGCACACGTTATATTTTTTCCTTAAATTGAGTTGGCCCTTTCTGTCGTTCACTGGTTTTTACAGGAGACGGCATCGAATTTACCACAAAAACCAAAACGCGAGAAAGGAGAAAAACCTCAAAAGAGAGAGAGAGAGAGAGAGAGAGAGAAAGAAATAAAGAAAGAAAAAAAAAGAAGCCGATCGAGTAATACTGGGACTTGACCTGTGACCCGACGAGTGAGGCCCATTAGGCCCAAAATCCACGTCCGGCCCACTTGCGAGGTCATCAAAACCCTACCCCAGCGGCAACACATCCTCCCCACTCCCCGCCGCCGCCGCCTCTTCGCTTCAAGGTAACCCTCCTTCTCTCCCTCTCGCTCTGCTGATCTGTCGTGTCCTGGTAGATTAATCCGTGCGGCCGTTGTTCCTCCTCCTACTGCGCGATCATTTCACCAGTTCGTCCGTTTGTTTTGTGAGTTCTTGTTGGTTTTGATCTGAGGTGAAGCAATTTTGTTTCTTGAATCGTAGGTGGGGTAACTCACCTTAGCTAGTTCGTTGGTTTTGCCTTTCTCTACGGTAGAGATGTGTTCATCCAAGCCCAAAAGGCTAGCTTACCATACGAGGAGTACATCCTTTGTTATTCTGTGATATGGATGTATCCATGGCCTTAAGCGCAAGAAAATCTTCTAGGAGACGTGACTGTCTGTCTGCTGTACATGATCTCTTGCACAAGAACTCCGGCACCATATGTAGCTGTAGCTGTGTGGTGGCCTAACCATTACTGTGCAAGATGGACATGGGTACACAGTTTGCAGCAGTGACTTCTTTGTGTTTCTGATGCCAGTAGTTGCCCTGTAAATTGTAATCACCCAATTTTGGGCTTCAGGTGGTTAGTGTTCCAGTGTATCAAGTGATGACAATCTGTTATTTTTTTTGTTATTTTAGCCTTTTATGTTCATTTGAATCAGAGCACAAGTACTGAGGCACTATAACCGTTTTGGTTGTATAGTAGCCTATTATTTTGGTGTGCAAGAGACACGGGAGCCCGCTTTGCAGCAGAGATGTAACTCAACTTTCTGCTGCCAGTAGTTGCCCTATAATCACCCAATTTTGGGCTTCAGGTGGTTAGTGTTCCAGTGTATCAAGTGATGACAATCTGTTATTTTAGCCTTTTATGTTCATTTGAATCAGAGCACAGGTACTGAGGCACTATAGCCGTTTTGGTTGCATAGTAGCCTATTATTTTGGTGTGCAAGAGACACGGGAGCCCGCTTTGCAGCAGAGATGTAACTCAACTTTCTGCTGCCAGTAGTTGCCCGATATCACACATTTTAGTGCTGACCTAGGATAATGATTCAGCGTAACCTGTGAGTTGTGACTGCAACTAGTCAGCTTTGTTTTGGTCATCTACTCGTTCCAACAATTCTAGCACAGGTACCCAGGTGCTATGGCCTTTGTGATTGGATAGCAGCTTAACCTATAACGTGTGAAATAGAACTGGGTATCCGCTTTGCAACGCAAACTATTTTGTGTTTCTGCTGCCTGTAAAGGCCCTATATTTGCGTTTCAAGTTAGCTACTCTATTGTCTTGATTCCTTTTATGTGCTCATATTGTCGAATGTGCTTCGGTGTTTTCACATCCTTGTCTTAAGTCTTTAAGAGTTGCTCAAGTTTATTCTGTTGTCTTTTTCTTGTGGAATTCAGGCAGAAGTTTGTGAAAGCTTTGTAAGGCCGCCAAGATGGTTCTGAAGTAAGTTAATCTCTGTGCTTTGCTGCAATGTATTGTTGATAGATTTTGTTAATTAACCGCCTCTATTTTGTACTTAGTTGATATTAATGATACCGTAAGTACAATTTCACCATGATTGTGCTCAAAGTTCCAAGTGTTGTTTCCTTGGTTTTGCAGGACTGAACTTTGCCGTTTTAGTGGCCAGAAGATATATCCAGGGAAGGGTATCAGGTTCATTCGTGCTGATTCACAGGTGACCTTCTTAATGTGTTGAAGGTCATTAATATGAGTAAGCTTAGAAATTTACTCTAATAAATTCAGATATTTTCTCCTGCAGGTTTTCCTTTTTGCCAACTCAAAATGCAAGCGCTACTTCCACAACCGCCTGAAGCCTGCAAAGCTTACCTGGACAGCTATGTACAGGAAGCAGCACAAGAAGGTATGACATTTTGATTGCCAAATTCTTCATTCATGCATGTAGCATTCTCCAATCTCCACGCATGCAATCACTGGATTATCCTATTTTGTACTTCCGAAATATTGTTCACATGTTTGTTGAGTTGAGATGGCGAGCATGAGCTCAGTTATTGCGGTGCTTCAAGTACAATAACTAAGTTCCATAGGTTGCATAATCAGCATTTTAAGATACCTCTGGCATTTATTGTACGGCAATTTCCCCCCCATGTTTTTATATGGCACTAGCATACATTTGTATATAATGGCCAAGTTGAGATCAAACCATCTGTTTGCTAGTGCGTGGAGATGTGTTGTTTGGTTCTTTATAAATTATATGGGGTGCTTCGTGCATACAATGACTCTGCTAGCATGCTTGTATCTATTTGTGCATCTATGCATCTAAATATCTACTGTCATATTCAGCCCTCTTGTAATCTTGAGCCCCATGCTATACAGTTGGCTGAGTTAGCTGCAGCAACCGACTAGTATTTTATTCAGGTTTACATTATTCATTCATTTCTGTCATGTTTTGTTGTAATATTTCGTACTAGGCTGTTTCTCAATGTGTCAATGCAGGACATACATGCTGAAGCTGTCAAGAAGAGGCGTCGCACCGCCAAGAAGCCATACTCACGGTCAATTGTTGGTGCCACTCTGGAAGTTATTCAAAAGAAGAGGAGTGAGAAGCCTGAAGTCCGTGATGCTGCTAGAGAGGCGGCTCTTCGGTACATTTCCCACCTTTCTATAGAGCTGTACCTGTTTGTATCAGCATTGCTTTTGCTTATAAATTACTGTTATTTTTTCAACCTGGAATTATCTATGGTATAGCTGTTGCACAGATTTGTGAAATCTTCTAATAGCTGTTGCTTCTTCCATATTGGCTGATATTATTGTTTCCTTCTCAACCATTTTCGTTGAATGATTCTGAATTTGATTCAAACTAAGAACCGTCTTTGACATGTATACATTTGCAGTGAGATCAAAGAGCGCATAAAGAAAACGAAGGATGAGAAAAAGGCAAAGAAGGCGGAGGTGGCGAAATCTCAGAAGACACAAACCAAGGGTGCTGCACACAAGGGTTCTAAAGGCCCAAAGATCGGCGGCGGTGGTGGGAAGCGCTGAAAGTTTAATTGCATCATAGAGATAGAGTTGTTCTGCTGGCTAGCCTTGTTTCCGATCTTGTCATAGACCTTTGTCAAGTTAGCCTGCCGTCTTGAATTTGCACCTTTTCTGTAATGTTTCGGAATATTTCGCGAGTTGATCTATAATGGTACTTATGTTTGTTGTTTTCAATTCGTAAGTTTTCTCATGACGAAAATCCAGAACCGAAGGGAAACCCGATCGGTTACTGGAAAACTAGGGAAAAAATCAGATGAAATTCTTGAATCAAAATTTGAATTTGGGTGGTTTGAAAATCAGTAACCATTCCGGTAACTGTAAAACTGCTAAAAAAATTAGAAAAACTGTTAAAAAATGGCAAAACCGGAAAACCAAGTTATGAGTATAATAATTAGTGTATATTTAGTTTATATAATAAATAAGTTAGAAAAAAGTCTAAATCAAACTAAAAAATGTATTATATAGCCATAAATTTTATATCAAAATTTTTTTTGATTGGTTTTTAATTCTGGCATCCATCGGTTTTTCGGTTACCGGTGATTACCGATTGGTATTCACGTCACCGATTGGTATCCACTGGTTTTTCTGTCCCGGTCATGATTGGTCCAAAGGGATGGATTGCCCAAATGTAGGCAAACGCAACCTCGTTATGTTTATGAGAAGCAAATTAATTTGCCACAACATGCTCGCCAAGCGCCGCTTCGACGACGCCCGCGCACTGCTCGACGAAATGCGCCGCGCGTCGCTCGCGTCCCCGGCCGCCGTGCTCCTCCTCGTCCGGCGCCACTGCGCGGCGCGCAACGTCGCGGGCGCCGTCGCCGCGTGCTCCCGAGCTTTGGTTTCCGGCCTGGCATCGCCATGCTCCACGGCCTCCTGAGCGCGCTTTGCCGGTACAACAACGTGCAGAACGCGGAGCACCTGCTGTTGTCCAGCGAGGAGTTCCCCTTTCGAGACCAAGAGCTTCAACATTGTGCTCAATGGGTGGTGCAACATGGTCTGCAGCATGAGGGAAGCCAAGAGGTTTTGGAATGCAATGGAGGTTAATTAAGGGTAATGAGAGGGACGTTGTATCATATGGGAGCATGATTTCGTTCTTCTCGAAAGCCGGGAGCTTGGACACAGTCATGAAGCTTTTTAACCGCACGAAAGAGGCTGGCATTGTGCCAGACCGGAAAGCGTACAATGCAGTTGTGTATGCACTCGCCAACGGACGGTGCGTGGATAAGGCAAAGGCACTTGTCCAGAGTATGGAGAAGGGGGTTTACAGCTCCCTTATTAGTCCTTTTTGCAAGGCTCATCAGGTTCAGGAGGCAAATGAAATGTTTGATGAGATGTTAGGGGAGGGGCTATTGCCATCAGTGAGGACATTCCATGCATTGTTTGATGTGGCTAGGAGCTCCGTTGTGGTGTTTGATCTGTTGGATAAGATGAAGGCACTGCGCTGTGAGCCAGAGATGGACGCATTACGTTGATCAGGAACTTCTGCCGCTGGAGGCATCTTGACAGTGTGGAGAAACTGTGGAGCACAATGCCTGCGAATGGGCTAAGCCCTGATCGGAGTGCATACACTGTGTTGATATATGGATTGTTCTTGAATGGGAGGCTAGAGGAGGCAGCAAAGTATTATGAAGAGATGAAAGCCAAAGGCTTTTCACCAGAGCAGGAGACTGAATCAATGATTTACGCGTGGCTCAGGCAGAGCTTGCCAAACAGTCAACTTCTGTTGGTTCAAGGAGTGGTTCGGTGTCTCTCAGACTAAGTCCTAGAAAGCGATAAAATTGAGGTTGCCCTTAAAAGTGATATATGAAAAAAAAAATGCAGCATGAGAAGAGGTGTTTTTTTTGTTCTTCCTGAAAAACTGCTAGAAATTCTGAGGAGAGTTTTTTTTGTTATTCAGAAACAAGAGGCTGATTATTGTATGCTTGGCCCATTTATCTATATTCTCACTAGATTGGTAGGTCGGAGATAGGAATTAGCAGATGCAACCTATGTTTAACCTGTTTAAACTTAGGTAGGCATCACTTGCTGTATTCCTTTTTTAGATTGTACTGATTACATGTTCAATTATTGGCGCACAAAGTATAATCAGTTTAGTTTCCACCATATTCATACTTCCTCTCATTTCATATGGTTTGAAACTCAATATTGTTGCTTATGTAGTTATGTTCAATATTAGCATGTTTCAATTTCAGCAATTCCATTGTATAGAGTCTACTGGCATATTCTCATATAACCATTTAGTGACCACTGATCTCATTGCTGAATCTACAGTTGTGTGCCAATTTATGTTATACTGTTCTTGATGAATTGCCACCATGCTTGTCAGGGAGTCATTGCAACCTTTCTGATGAGTCATTGCAACCTTTCTGATAGTATTACTTTAGTGCATGTGCATACGAAGAACCTGATTACAACAGCCATTGGATTTGAAGCTGGGACGGGTTGCCGCCAGCCTGCTAGCAATCAATGCATTAGTTTATTCTGAGGTGAGAGCTTACCTGAACTTCAGATAAATCTAATTTGTTGGTTGCCTTTTTCTCTGCTTTCTAGTGGCTTCGGTCATACTAATGATAATATGGCATGAGTCAAAACGGCTTATCCTTGCATGATCTGAAGACCTTTCAATAATATTCTATAGGATATCCCATGCTAATTGCAACTTGCAAGTGGCTTGTTTTGTCACAGTTCACTACATATATCTTCTCCCACCCCTGAACTCTCTGATATGCACTCCAGAAGATGGCGTTATCTTGCCACCAGATGCAAGTTGCTATGAATTTTGTCGATGAGACAATGACAGATACAGGTTCATTTCTGGGGGGGAAAAGAGCTCACTTTCTGTGTGCAGCTTGCAGTCACGCTTGTCATACTTATGTTCAGTGTCATTTTCATGGTATCTAGCTGCAAGTGTCGCTAACCCGAGTCATGACACGACTAACATAGCGCATGGCCACGTCTCACCTTAACCGATTAGTTGCATGGTGGCACTGTGTTCAGCTATACACTGAAGGTTACCATTACATCAATATCTGAAATCACCGTACCACAATTCAGATAAAGACAAAAAATTTTGTAAAAAAATGAAGGAGAGGAAAAGAAATTATTACTGAGAAAATCGTCAAACATACATTTTAGACTGATCAAGGATAACCGTAAGTTCAAGAGTCTGGACTTGAAATTATGAGATGTTCTTGCAGATTACCAAATGCATAGATCCAACAAAAGAATATGTACTACAAGACAACCGCCACAGTTGCAGAATCATGCTTGCCAAATTTCTAATCTTTTTTCTTTCTGGTATTATCTAGTCACTCCTATTCCCCCCTTATTTACAACATCACTTTCTTTCTCCTCAGAATGGTGGCAAGATTGTCTGCCACATCTTCGTCTGCGGTGAGCTGATCGACTGCAAGTAGCTGCTGTCCTGCCCAGGCGCTGCCGGATTCACCATCTGTCCCAGGTTCATGTAAGACGCCTCCAGCTCATCCAGATTCATGTCCATGAACCAGTCGTTGTCCTCCTTCACCGTCACGATGCCGTTCATTGCCTGTCCCTGCGCCATGTCCCTGAAGTCGTGTTGCAGGCCGGAGACGTTGTCGATCTCCGAGTCGTGCGTCTGGAAGCTGTCGGACATGGTGTCGGCCAGCGCATCCATGACCTCCCCGTTCTGCTGGTGGTGCGGCGCTGCCACTGCCATGTCCCGCTCCACCTTCATCTTCTCCCAGTTCTTCTTCTTGTTGTACAGCCGACACAGCACCCACTCATCCAACTGCAAGCAGCAGCAAAAAAACAGCATCAGTATCAACGCAGATTACGCGGTGCGCGCAGTGGGCCGTCCGTCAGAATGCTCGCCTACCTTCTGGGATCCCTTCTTGCCGGGGGCACGGTCGGCTTCGGCGACGCGGTACTCGTGCATGATCCAATCGGTCTTGACGCCCCTCGGCGCCTTGCCGGAGTAGAAGACGAGCGCCTTCTTGATGGCCACCGTCCTGCCGCTCCCCTTGGGCGCAACCGGCTTGTCGGCGCCCGTCGCCTTCCAGTACCCCCTGCCGGCGGCGCGGTTGGGGCGCGAGCCGTTCGGGTACTTGCGGTCGCGCGGCGTGAAGAAGTACCACTCCTTGCTCCCGAACAGCGCCTTCTCTGCAGAAACACGACGCGGCGCGGCCAAGTTAACACATTTGGTTCTCCATAGATTGAATACATGAACAGACAGAACCAAGAACAGTTCAACAAAAGAAAACAGAGGCATGTGAAGCTAGAAGCAGGGGAGGCAGGGCACGCACCAGGCAGATCCCACGGGTCGAACTTGTACAGATCGACCTCAGCGATGATGGGCACCGGCACCGGCTGCCGCGCCACCCTCCGGCAGAGGTAGTGCACCACCAGCTCCTCGTCCGTCGGGTGGAACCGGAACCCCGGCGGCAGGTTCAGCTCCGCCTCCGCGTCCCTCCTCCCGCTCCCCGCCGCCGCCGCCGCCACCATTGCCATCCTCCCCAAAGAAACCTTCCCAACGGACGGACGCACAGATCGACGGACGCCCGGGAGCTCTCGACCACCTTCCAGAGAACCTCTCGCTCGTGCCCGGTTCGAAAGGCGGCTCCCGAGATACCTCGACCTCGAGCTTTTGTTGATTTGTTTCCTTGGCGACCAAGTCGGGTGGGCACGTATATATGGGCTCCGCGGGACATGGGCCGCGTCCGGGCCCACGTCAGCTGGCTTCGGATGAGGACGGGCGAGGCTACGTCGAAGGTTCGCGCGTAGAAAAGATTTTTGACCTGCTAGGCAGGCTTATGCATGCGTCCGGCTACTTTTAGGCTGTAACTTAGTCTTTTATTTATGATTTTTAAATTTTATTTGTTTATGAGAGAAAGTATAAAAAAAAATATATGTAATTTTGATTAATATAGTCGAACTCGGTATTGCGTGTACCACAATATATCTGTAGACTCCATCTTAAAAAGATATATTATTTATAAATTAGATACTATAAGTAACAGAAGGCAAAACTAAAACTAAAGTGAAAAAGAACCCACTACATAAGAGTCAAAAGACTAGCGAGCGTAAGAGATTTTCCGTGCGGAAAATATAGTCCCGCGATCTCGGCGAATGGCGATGCGTCGATGTGTGACTGCGTTCAGGTCGCCGTGACAACTCTTATGTTTTTGACTGTTTTGCATGGCGTACGATTGGCTCGACCATTGGTGCTTGCACGTATGGATTGAGCTTGTTTTGCTTCTGTGACAGTCCTGTAGGAAGGCCCTGCGTTGTGGTCAGGCATGTGGGATTTTTGCAGATACCAGTTTTAATGGACAGATTCATATTTGGTGATAGATACAGACATACAGTGCTTTGGATTTTTCTTATGTAGAAACTTTGGCGAAGGAACAAGGGTCTACTGAAGAAAAAGGAAAGCGATTGCGTTGACACTTGGGATCACGCTCGAATCGATGCCTCAAAGGTGTTAATGCCAGTGTTTTAATTCCTACCTAAACGTGATATTTTCCTGCCTAAAACGTGATATTAAGCATGTGTTCCCCGATGTACAGTTCTAAATATGAGTAATGCAAGCCGCGTGTTTTCTTCAACAATCCATAGGATGCATGGTGTGCCATTGAACCGTTTCCACATGGATGTACTAGCTTCTATGTCGATCGACAAAAGGATATTCTTGGAATGTTATTTAGGAATTCAGAGGAATTCAGAAGGGGATAATTTCCAAGCTTGGACCATTCACACTGAAGTACCAGTATTTCCATTTACTTTACAGAGCTAGCAGAGAGTAGGTGCGTCTCCTCTTTATCTGCAAAAACCTTTTTCCCCCATTCTGCTCGTGCCTGCCCTGGATGCTATCTACATGCATTGAACCAGCCGCAACGGTGGCGGACAAATCCTCTGGTGGTTGGTAGGCCATAGTAGATGGATAGCACCTCGTCAAAAGCCGATGTTTTCATTCCTCCAGTGGTTGATTATATTATGAAATTGCAAGCGAAAAGGGCGGACGATCGACATCTCTGAGGAAAAAAAATGGCGTGAGAAACGGATTGGACCGTATGCTTGTCTGTTTCCTAGGGAAAAAAATAGCACTAGTCTTTGGTTGGAGTTTTCCTTGATTAACAACAGGCTGTTATGGTATCCCACACCTGGCGAACAATCACTGTAAAATTTTCTTGATGAACCAGTGTGAAAAAAGGTTGCAATTGATCTTCTGATGCACACTTTTGCATGCATCATTAGGCATATCCCAGCGCAAGATTGTTCAGGTAGCTAGGAATCTTAGACCCCGTTTGGATTTCCGGGGATTTTTCGTCCTCCGCTCATAAAATTCCTATGAAATTCTAATGATCCAAATAGGCATAGGGCAGAAAGAACAAAGGGTAGTTGGGGATAACTTGATTACGTTGTTAAACTGGTTAACTAGTGGGAAAAGTGACGTTAAGTTATGACGTTGCCGCACGGCGGTCGACGAGATAAGCAGAGAGGTCAGACTCGAGAGGGGCGTATCCAGGGAAGATATCCATGGGACGACGAGTGACGCAAGCGCCGACGCAAACACCGGTGGGTTTCTTCCCCAATTCTTCCTTGCGCGCGACGGCGCCACCACGGACGGCCATGCATATGGGGGCCTTGACCGGACCAATCCCCGCTGTGACCCGACCAACCTAGCTGGCTACTAACCGTACGTGCAAGCGCCACCAAGTCATACCGTCACGTGCGCCTGCGATGCATTGCGGCAGCTTACGTGACCACTATAGAGCGTTTTTATTAAAATAAAGAATAAATAATAAAAATTATAAAAAATTAAAAATTTAAGAGTACCTTATTAGTGAACCAACGAAAACTGAAATAAATGTTTCAAACATAGAACCAGTCCACTTCTAATTAAATGAAGAATAAACAAGCTAACACAAATAGTGGCAAGCTATGGTGCTGAAAACTCGAGTGCTCCCACCTATGCATATTGCTATCACTCCACTAACCTTTTACCTGAGAATAGAAAGAGCAAACGTGAGATTCGAAAATATCAGTAAGTACCTAACGATAATCGCAAGTAAGGTATGTAAAGAACAAGTAATGTAAGCAAGTAATTAATACAGGTTAAGTGCAATAAAACTAGGTTACTGGAAACACTGATATGGATCAGAGATAGAGATCACAGGAACGATGAGATTAAAGATAATTATTATTTAGCAAGTTATGGCAATGGCACCGACAATCACTTTACACATACCCGATTATACGAGAATAGTTAGGCACGTCACGGTCCTCGATTGTATAACCGCCAACGAGGTGTAATATTCTGAGTAACAAAAGTGTACGATTCCCTGTACGTTATTAGGTGGATGATAAACTCTCCTATATGTGGGTAATTTCAGTGTAGGTAATCGTTATATTATTAACACATTAAATGGTAAGAGACTTAGGTAACTAATAGAAGGCTAGGATATGATTACGATAAATGGAATGCTCTGCTAAGATCGGGAACACTAAGCATAATTCTGATATGAGGCGATGTGGAATGATATTATGGTGGTAATGATCTAGGAATTATTCTCAAAGAGATATTATAACATAGATCACATAAGGGTTGTCAATCATCTAAGTTTTATTATGTGATAAATGGTTATTAGTCAGATTAACATGTATCATATATACATCAGTCACAACTCACAAGCAAAATCATACGAATAATGGATCATGATAACAGGGAAACATAAACATAGCAGCCTTAATTTTAAAAGATTACCAGTGGTTTAACCCTAAATTAAAACATGTTTATACGCTACACTCACCAATGATTTAAACATGAATTCTATAATATTAATTAAAATCATGAATCCTAGGACACCATTAACTGAGCATTTCCAATAACCTAAAAGCATGTGAAATCAGATAACCTAGAACATCATAGTATAAATACTATATTAACAATTTATAACCAGGCAAGCATTAACAATATGGTAATTGTACTTAATGGCAAGTAATCAGGGAACATGTAGTATGCAGAACGGAAAAAAGGTTACGACCGCGAGGCACTTGCCTTGAGCACGTTCGGCGGGCTTGCTGCACAAAGGATTTGGAATATGCAACTGCCCGAACATTCCCTCAAAAGCCGCATGTGAACTTACACAATGGAACAGAAGTGAATCAGATATGGCTCAGTTAAAATTGACGAGAGACAACAGAAGATTCGCTTGATCAAAAGGAAATGGGTTCGCTAGCCCTCCTTGAAGTGCGAACCGTTGTTCAGCTGAGCGTACCACGTTCCACAGTACCCGCTAATGGATCCGTGCACGAACCGTAATTCGGCTGTACCCGACATGTGTGACAGCCGGTCACCGCTGCCGACCTCCCCCGTCACTAGCCAACGCCGCCGGTCGTGCGGCCACTCGACCCGCGTTGCGCTCAAATGCTGCTCGGCCATGACCCGCACCGTCCGCCCTGGCCACGTCGCCACCCGGCCGTGTCGCGTCTGGTCTGCACACGTCTAGCCTGCGCGCCCGGCGCCATCGCCGGCTGTAGACGAGAGAGAGAGATTGGAATAGGTAGATGGGAGAGAGAGGTAGGAAGAGAAAACCTGATTGGGAAATATCTGCGCATGGAGGAAAGAAAACATGTCCCTTTTATTGGCCCTCAATCTCAGATTAAGAAGGCTAATTAGGGTTTTAGTGGTTTTTGAAATATTATAGCCCTTTCCAATTTCTGGGCGCTACACTGGTCTCGTTGGTCAGATCTTTATCAGAGCAACAAACATAAAGGAGGCTGCTGTCGATCGAGTGCTCCTATTTTGTTCCGCAGTGCGCGCATGAGGGGCATGAACGCCTTGATATCGTGTGCCGCGAGTTAACGCCCGGTGCATGCATGAACGCGCGCGCCTCGATCGTTAATCAAGTGATTTAACAACGAGAGTCTAGATGGTTTGTACTGCTGCTACCACAATAAAAAGGTGTGTTTAATTGGTCGATCGATGTCCTGACTTGCTTACTGGAAACGCTCTCGATAACTTGCTTACCGAGAAGTGGAGCATGCGACAGCAAGGTTATCACTAAGGATTCGTCGATCAAACTACAGGGAAATCCATCAAAGAGCCCGTCAAGCCCGGTGGAAATCGGCATCTGCAGGCCTCCCTCTCGCTCGTACGACTACAAGTAAAACGCCGCATTTTTTACGCATGCGCCTTCAGACGGAACGGCCGACCACGTCCCTTGAAGCTGGGCGCCGGTTGACGCAGCCAAGTTTCTGCGGTAAATCCCAACCGCAACCAGTCGACGAGCCTGCTATTCGGAAACCTTTTTTTTTTGATAAGCTATTCGGAAACCTGGGCCTGAGGGCTTGGTTCATGATGAGTATTTTATCACTTAATTTATAAATAAAAGATTCTAATCATTGTAACTTTGAAGGACCATGGTTTAGGTTAATGTTGTAATGAATTATTACAATGTTTGTAGAGTGGTTAATTGGTTTTACAAAGATCGTATTTTGTCTGGACTAGTTTTGGGCAGAATTTGGGAATTTTGGGATTTGAGTCATGGATATAGTTAGTTTGTCATGAGTCATTTGATTAAGGTTGCACGATGCATACTTTAGCTAATGTAGGTCAAGTTATGAAAAAAAACTTGTGTCTGAAAACGATTTTTTTGTCTTTAGATGTGTAGAGTCGCTTGGAGTCAACTATGATCAACTACGGTGGTCGGAGCTAGGCTGATGAAGGAGTTGAGGGCCAAAATGATCAAAAATGCGGGGTGAGACGGTGAGCTTAAGCATGGCATGAGAAAAGTGGGAATGTTGAAGGCGAGTTCGAACAACGAGATGGCGCCAGGTGGCTTGCACAGGCCAAGTGAGCCGTGGTTCGGTGGAACCAAGGTGGGAGAGACTTGGCAATGTGTAGCAAGCTAGTAGTAAGGTATAGTGAAGAACCTACCAAAAGGTATTGGTAAGAAATAAAAGATATCTTCCGATATCTCCAAAGAAGCAAAGATCTTAGACTATTCTACAGAAAGAAGCAAAATCTGAATATAACTGGCTATGCAGATGCAAGGTACTTATCAGACCTGCATACAGTTAAGTCACAAATAGGCTATGTATTCCTATGTGGTTGAATCACAATTTCATAAAAATCATCTAAGCAAAGTCTTGTATTGACTTCGACGAATCAGTCAGTCATAGCACTGTATGAAGCTGTACGAGAATGTGTTTGGCCTTGACGAATGATTCACCACATCCAGCAGTCATGTGGATTGAATATCATGCGACCTCCCACAATTATCTATGAAGATAATGCAGTTTGTGTTTCACAAGTGTAAATGAGTTACGTGAAGAGTCATCTTACAAAGTATATCAACCCGAAGTTCTTCTATGCCTATGGGTTATAAAAGATGATGAAATTAAGATACTGTATACTAAGTCATGTAAAAATCTTGTAGATTTATTCGCCAAGTTACTTTCAGTATCTAACTTTGAAGGGTGTATACGTGGAATTGGAATCATGAGATTTAGAGAAGTGCAGAACTCAGGAGGAGATTCCTCTCGAACTCACTATTAAAACTTAAATCATGAAGATCAAGTATCCAAAGAATAAATCATGTAGATTAAATAAAATTGGGTGGATCGTACTCTTTTTCCCTTGATGAGTTTTTCAAAAGTTTCTCGATTAAGGTTTTTAATAAGGTAATTCGTGCAACACAACATAACATGTATTATATACTCTTTCTTTAAATTTTTTCACTGGGTTTTTATATAGTTTTAATGAGGCATGGAAGTATCGGATGAGTGTCTAAGGGGAGTGTTGAAAAACTTAGGCCTAGGTCTAAGACTTTAGCCCATGATAGACACCTCACTACTTAGTCTATAAATCGGGATCCAAATAATTATAACTTGTATCTTTTGGAGAAGAAATTAATAAAGAAAGAAGAAAAACTTTCCTATCTATCTATGTTTAATCTATTATTTTCTTATATTATCTCTTAATTAACCTACTTCTATCTAGAAGGAATCGTCCAGATTAGACGATTCCTCAACACCTACTGGTACTACTAGCCACGCCCGTCCAGGATCTCGTGAGCCGTACGTTTAGCACGTTGAGCACAATGGCTGCACTGTACACGCGCACGCCGGCTATGCGCGCGGCGCGGCTAACTATGCTTCGTGCAGCCTGTTGAATAGTAGAGTATCACCACAGCCCTCCCGAGCATATGCATGACCGGCTAGTTCGCGGCCGGCCTCTCAACAAGAGGCGCATCGATCGGACGGGCTAACTAACCACTCGATCCATCATAAGGCTACCAGCTAGCTATCAATTCTGCCAACACTTTGTGATCACTTCCTTCAAAAAAAAACACTTTGTGATCACTTAATTATTCGGTCCTTTCGTGCTGTGCATCGCGCTCGATCGGTGATTATCACGTGCCTTGGAGGCCTGGGCACTTGTGCAGCATGGTACAATCGCAAAAAGAAGGGGAAAAAAGCATGGCACAGTCGCAGACTGGGAGGGAGATACGATGCGTTCGCGCACGCCACAAGGCTCCAACCTAGTGGTACCACGGGGCTCACAAGTGAATAATAAATGGCACTATCTACAGCTTTAAGATTCATTGGTGAACAGTTATGAAGGGCCTCCAGCCACTCTGAAAACATGTCCATAATGGCTAGATCGATCGACGGTTCGACACATAGACGTGAGGTGACAAACACAAGGACTCCCTTTGTCAAGATATGGGTGACCACTGGCCAGTGCTAGATGGGCAGGTGTTAGCACCATCTGTACCATCGTGTGCGATACGAAGGCTCAGTTCAGTGAACTAGCCGCAATCCGCTTTTTTCGAGTACTTTCACGTGAAAACGCACGTCTTCGCTGGTTGCAGTTATGTCAGTGAGGCCACCTAGCGACCAAGCAAGGACGTGCATGAAATCAAATCAGGAAGAGAAAAGGACTTGTGTTGTTGACCTGTGACCCAAACGAGTTATGATTTTGTTTAAACACATTTTTTTTGGGACACTTGTTTTAACACATTTGGAACTCGTGTACTCTATGGCCAGCTATGTACTTACCTTTAAGGGAAAAAAAACTTACCTTTCGTTACCATGTGTTGATTTTTATGCACTAAAACTTAAAAGCTTAAGACGTATAGACCTATTCTTTTTCAGCTTTTATCTTTTCTATAGTAACTAGTTTTTAAACGAAATATCTTTTTAAGATAGAGTTTACTAGTTAATTGTAGTACATATTGTACCGACTTCATTTATATCGGCAAAAGCCGTACGTGAGTTTCAGTTACTCTGTAATCTCTCACATGAACAACCAAAAGTCACAAATAGTAGCAAAAAAAGAACAGACGCATAAACTACTATGTTTTGGAACCATAAACAAGTTCTATGCACTACTATGTGTTGGAAGGAGAGTTTAAATAGTATGTATTTAAACAAGTTCTGTGCACTGATGGAAAGATAAAAAGTATGGTGATCGGTTCGGCTTAAAAGCTCATGGCTGAAAACACTGTAGCTGACTGAAAAAAGTATTGTAGCTGACAGATGCTTATTTAGCATAATTAAATTTAAAAAAATATAAAAACATAAAAAATATGTTAGCCTATTACGTATAATACAAACAAATACGGGAAAAAAGAACCGGCAAAAAAGTTCAACAAAAAGCCAAAAGTTCAGAATAAGACGAAATTTATAAATAGTGAAAAATAAACCAGAAGCCGAAGCCGAACTGAAATTTTGGAGTTAGAGAAAGCTCAAGAGAGTACCAAAACGCTGGGTGGAACATTTTTAAGCTAGATATTAGGTCCCAAAGGCAAACGTTATGAAAAGAAATGTGGGGGCGATCTATATATCAGGACACGTGGAGTATCAGTCGGGAAACTTGCAGACAACTGTGTGACACTTAGGAGGCCCATCAGTATTCAGTAGATAAAAGAACAGGAAATTCTAGCAAGAAATTTTGCGGATAAGAAAGACAAAAACTTCTGTATATTATTGATACCCATCTAGTTTATTTAACCACGCGGTCTGTAAAGATGATAATTTTAACATAAGAAAAGTAGAATGACAGAAGAAAAGATGATGATTTCCAGTTACAGAAAGATCTTTTTTTCTCGTCGAGTTGGCAACTTGGTATCCAGTTCCAACATCCAACAAACTAGTCCTATTTGACGTTTGCCGCATCGCACGGAGGGGGCGCGCGCGCCGGCGCCGCCGGGTGCGTCCGCCCGAGGAGGAGGAGGAGGAGGAGCGCGCTGGGAGGCTGGCGCACTGTTATCTGGAGCCCGAACCGGCAACCTCTCCCGTGGCCGACGATGTCGTATTAGTTCGAGCGCACAACAGAATTTGCCATCTCTCCCGATGCAATTGATTACAGAGAACGCTGCCAATTTCATCCATTCCACCAACCGTAAAAGACGAGTTCTTCGTGTGCCACGGACAGACCGAATGAAGCACGCAGCATAGCATCCGACATTATTACTTTTGTAATCTTCGTTACATAGCGTTATCGGTGTTCCAATTCCAGTGCGATTGAGCACTAACTTGCTGTGTTACGCGTCTACCCGGGCTCCTGTGGTCCTACCCGCTAAGTTTGGCCTGTAGGTCCAGATCTCCAGATGGGGTCAACCCCGAGCTGCTGCAAGGATCTGGAAGGTGACCCAACAAGATTGCTTAGATTAATAGCGTTTCGCGTATAAAAAGGACTTGGCGATTTGTGATAAGCAGTGTGATTGCATTGCCTTACCTGAAGATCTATATCAATATAGCCCAGAATGACTGGCCGGGGTTCGGCATCTAGAGGAACCATCGAAAGGTGTCCTTTTTACGGCTGCGCCTTGGAGCCTGACAAGTTCGTGCAGCACAGTGTTAACCATCCGCTGTGGCTTGTCCTCAGCTTCAGCTCTACAGAATAAGCAAGGCATCCGTATTTATCTGAACTCGAAAGGAAAACAGTTAGAATCAGGACAATGGCACCGACCTTATCCGTATCTCTTCTAGTCCTAGTTCTTGTAAATAAACATGAATGGCTCCAAGGATGCGGTCAATGTCAACTTCCTCGAATGTACACTGAAGAACCTGAAAGATGAGCATCTGCTGTGATAAAGTAATGTTCACAATGAAGAGATTCTCGTCATAAGAACTGATCACAAACCTTGGTCAACTTAATTAAACATTTGACAACTAGATCTGAATTTTTTTGATTTTTTTCAGCAAGGGGCTCTGCTGATGTAGTTGAGGGCCATTTTGCAGGGTCTAAGGGCCTAAGTAAATTAATCAGCACAACAAACGAGGATGTTCTCTCCGCATTCTCCTGCTCAGAATGGGATCGTTACTGAGAGGCATGCAACAAAATAAAGTAGCTTGAAAAGAAATTTACATACCAGGATTTCAAGCATTAGAGCCTTAAGTAGTCGATTGCTATCAGCCTATCATCCATAAGTAGAACCCTCCTCTCATCTAGAAGCCAAAATATTAGCTCAGTGGTAACGTTTTCTAGAGTACCCTCCTTCACAGCATGAGCAAGACGTTTGATCTGGAAAGTCTGTGACATAGCCGAGTTATTTTATTAAAAAAATCTATATATCACTTAACCAAAGAATGAACAAACACAATCAGATTAGCATACCTGCATGAGAGCATTTATAGCGTATTCAAAGTCCCGGAAAGGCTGGAACTGAATGTCCTTGTAACCTGAACTAACTCATCATCAGAGTGAGCAAAGTGACAAAATGTTAAACCATATGGCTAGATTTAGGATATTTTGGTGATGAATAATTGACAATGGTTAATTTGTGATAATGAATACTTGGTAATTTTGTTTAGCGTTGTTATGCGAGTTGTGTCGCGTATGTGCGGATTGATGTTGGTCAAGTTTGGATAAATTTGTGCTGGAAGAATGTTCTTTGGTCTTTGCATGTGCAAGTTGGGCGTGGAAACGGTTATGGTCGGTGACGAGGAAGACCGGGACTAGAAGGGGAAAATCTGAGATCCAGGCGGTCGAAGATGTCACGAGGTGGTCGGGCTTATACTGGAGTACATGGAGATCAAAGGTGGATGGTGCGTGGAGAAGCTACGGGAGGTGCGGTCTTGAAGGCTTCGACACGTGATGAATTGAAAAGTTGGAAGTGTAAAAATCCGTGTTAGGAAAGATTTTGGGTCCCTTGAAAAGTAGTGGGCCGTAAGTCTAATTGAATTGGTAAATGGGCTGGTTGATATTTTGTATTGGGCCTTAGAGTTAGTTTAGGTTTTGGTGATGACGAGGGACTCGGATACCAAGTGGCGGCGGTGGCTGCATGTGTGGCGTAGGGAAAATTTTAGGGCGTTCGGCTGAGACATTGATTAGAGAAAAAAAAAATGTTGTATACGGTGATGCCTGGCCAAGCGTTTGGAGAAAATGCTGATTGATTGGTTGTGTGATGGATTTCTGTCTTGTCTGGTGAGTGCATGCATCGGTTTTTTTCCTTTTAATCTTGTGACTACACGCATAGAGTAGATTGGTGAGAGTTTGACTTTCATATTCTGGTGATCTGCTTTTTGATGCAACGTGATGCGATCTTTTGCATAGCTTTTGAGTAGATGAATACAGAGTGTTGGATACATGCATTAGTGTTTGAGACCTTGCTGGCCAAGAGTATTGAGGCAGACGTGACTTCCGATTATAGAAGAGGTAATTAGACCATGGTTTATTGGGTGATTAGGTGAGGTATTAATTGGCTAGAGAGAACTTGTCTGTTCTCTATCATTCCACTTGTGTATGCGTCGTGTCTATTCTTGTTGCGTCGGTTCTGGTTCGGTTTAATCTAGTTATTTCTTTTGGTTTCGTGTCTATTTTTGTTGCGTCGGTTCTGCTTCGATTTAATCTACAATATCACGAGTTTAGTTGCTACAGTATCAGAAGAAGAAAATTGCTATTTCTATCTTGTCTCGTTTTGTTTTTGTTTTTCTGGTTTTTGTTGTGTGACATGTTGAAAAATCAGAAGACAGTAAATTTAAGAAAATAGTTTTGCTGCGCACTGCAATCATTCACCCCCTCTGATTGTCATCGACGATCCTACACAAAAAACTTATTCTAATAACAAATGACAGTTCCTACATGGAAGAATAACAAATGACAGTTTACCATAACAGACAAGCATGACACCAATCCGTCAGCTTCCTTCATGAGATCATCAAGAACGGTTTCGGCATATAACTTCCGTTCCTTTGACAGACTGCATAAACAAAAGGCTTATCTCAGATGGTCAGATCGATGTTGTGCTTAAATCATTAGATGAATGTATAGATATAGAGAAGAATACAGTGAACACAGAGATCAACAAATGCGATGAGAACACCCTCGTCCACATTTTGCAAAAATCTGGAGAAGCAATCGGTCTACAAACAAACCTGCATAAAACCCATGTGGCATCAATAAGATGTGAAGACATTGACTTCCAAGCTGTGCTCCACGACCTACCGGCCATACATGCATCCTTTCCCTTAGACTACCTAGGATTACCGCTTGCACTACGTAAACTTCATCGCTTGGACTTCCAAAGGCTCAAGACAAAGTGGCGGGTCATTTGGCGAGTTGGTGCGGTAAATTGCTTACACTCGTGGGGAGAAAAACCTTGAAAAAATCCGTCCTAAATGCATAATCTACTTACCTTCTCATGGCCATTAGACCCCCGAAGGGGGTGCTTCAGACCCTAAACAGACTGACGAGATAATTTCTTTGGGCTGGCTCGGACCATCTCATAGGCGGCAAGTGCAAGGTCAATTGGGACAGAATGTGTAGGCCTACAAACCTTGGGTGTCTCGGTCTCCTACACCTCTAATGATTCGCAAAAGCTTTGTGAATTAGATGACTATGACATGAGTGGAGAGCTGCATACAAGCCTTGGAAAGGAATGGAAACACCATGTAACGACCAAGATTGCCTCCACTTTGCGGCAGCCACTTCTATAACAATTGGTGATGGGAAAACGGTAACCTTCTGGATCTCACCATGGGCACAAGTAAGGCAACTGTGTGACATTGTACTGAATATTTTTGTGGCCTCCAGGAGGAAGAATCGTACTCTGCATGCGGCTTTACTACACAACAAATGACTACAAGACCTCAGCGGCCCGATGGGGGCTAAGAGTACAATACATATGAGAGTTGATCTCCATCTAGGTGCACATCTCCTTTATGCACCTTCAGGAAGTGGTGGACGGTAGAATTTTATGGAAGTTGACCCCTGATAGAAACTATATCGCGGCCTCAGCATATAAAGAATAGTTCTTTGGAGCCACAAAAACATACATGAACCCCCTAGTGTGGAGGGCTTGGGCTCCCCAAAAGTGCAAATTCTTTGCCTAGCTAGCGCTTCAAAATAGGTTGTGGACAACAGACCGCCTCTCCTTGAGAGGATGGCCATACCAATCCTTCTGCCCCCTTTGCAGGCACACACTAGAATCCACCCTCAACCTTTTCGTCGAATGCTGCTACACAACGAGAATTTGAGCCCTCGTCGCCCAGAGGACCGCTTGTGACTCCCTTGAACCGGCAAATTGGCACACTTTCGCCTCCATCCACCAGTGGTGGGAATCCGTCATCCTCAGACCGGGTGTCCCACGAAAAGCACTTGCCACGCTCATGTTGCTTGTCACTTGGCAAATCTGGAAAGAATGAAATTCCCATATTTTCTGTTCGATTGGGACCTCACCCATGTCCTTGATCACCTTGATTAAGGAAAAGGCCGGAACCTAGATATTAGCGGGGGTAAAAAGGCTAGCAGAGTTTTCTCCTCCTCTGTAATATACTTTTTTTTCAAACCCCGGGTGTGGGCTGGTCTCGGCCGCCTACACAAGTCCACTCTTTTCCTAATTTCTGTAATTATGTCTCTCTCTTTTTAATGAAAGACAGTGCTCCTATCCAGTTCAAAAAAAAAGAGATAAATATAGTAGAACTAGAACTAAAACCATGTAAACTTCAATTAGAAAAAGGAAGAGCTAAGGAAGGAAGCTATGTTGCATATTGTATTGCCATACCATTAAGGGTGCCTTTGGTTGAGCTTCTGGGAGCTGCTTTTGCTTCCAAAAAGCTAAAAGCCAACCAAAGGGGTGGAAACCAGGAGCTGTTTTTTCAGAAGCAGTTACTTTTGGGTAGTACAGTTTTGAAAGCACCTTGAACCCTGCTTTTGGCTTTCTGCTTTTTGAAATGGTGAAAATAGAGAGCTGTTTCACAGTTGTTTCAAGGAAAATAGAGATAGGAGGTAAGTTTTATACTTGTTTGAACCAAACAGCTTACAACTTTTCTACAACCCACAACCTACAGCAGCTTTTTCACAGCCCACAGCTCACAGCAGCTTTTTCAAAAGCCACAGCTCAACCAAACACACCCTAAGTTGCTTGTCAAAGCTTCCGTTACACATGTACTAGAAGCAGAGCAATCTACACACATCATCCAAACCAAATTTGAGATCCTTCGTGAGGCATTACTTCCCTTTCTATACCGTAGCAATAGCCTTCGAGTTTTACTATATTAGGATGCTTGATGTCCATAAGATGTTCAGTCTTGATGAAGATATAATAATTCTCTAATTATTACATCATTATATTATCCGAGTATATCCCTTATCAATAAGGGAGAGATTCCACAAGATAGTCGCAAGTCATATTGCGATTACTCCTTAGTCGTAAGTTCTACTGCGACTACTCTTTAATCGTAAATCTTTCTATGATCATATAGTTGTAAGTCTTACTGCGACTACTCTTTGGTCATAAATCTTACTGTGGCTACTCCTTTGTCGTAAATCTTTCTACGACCACATAGTCATAAGTTCTACTGCGATTACTCCTTACTCGTAAGTCTTTTTATGACCACATAGTCATAAGTCTTACTGCAACTACTCCTTAGTTGTAAGTCTTTCTACGATCACATAGTCGTAAGTTTTACTGTGACTATTCCTTGATCGTAAGTCTTTCTACGATCATATAGTCGTAAGATATCCTATGAACACCTCGTGGTCGTGGGTCTTTCTGCAACCAACATTTTCCCAACTAGCTTATTTATGACGACCTATTTCATCGTGAGGTCATATGTGCAAATGAAAAGTAGTGGCTGATAGAAACGGCTTATAGAAACTAAGATGTTCGTATTGGTTTCTACTTCTAAAAACAGAAGCCAATATAAATAGACCCTTAATGTGATATGGTGCCGTGGAGATCAATGTCCAGCCCACACGCCCAACATCAAGTGAGTCTCCATGCTCCGAGTGAGGCGTGGGACTCTTGGACTCTCGGTCCCGCGGTAGCATGGAAATCGATCCCACCGATAGCAGCGTGTTGTTGTGAGGCGATGGCCTCGAGCGTACAAGTCCAGGCTGTGGTGGTGTACAAAGACAATAGTCTGAGTTCTTTTAGACTTATAGCTTATACTATAGTAACTAGTTTTCAAATGGTGTATCTTTTCAAGATAGTGTCTACAAGTCAATTATAGTAGGCACTGTACCGAATTTATCTATATCAGTCAAAATCACGCACGAGTGTCTCTCTCTTACGAACAGACAGAATTCAAAATTTTAGACCAAAACTATAAGCCACAACCAAAAATAACCCCAAAGAAAGGGCAAAAGGTTAAGAGTGCGTGAGGAAGATGAGGGCAGTAGTAGGGCATACTGAATTGGCTCAGGTCACACGAGTTGGAAGGATTGTTCTGCTATCAAAACCCAAGCATTTCCTTGGGCTGTTTATATTAGCCGCAGTTGGTGACTTTGTTGTGGTTGATGGTTTTGCAGGAAATACATAGTCGTGACTGAAAAAGGTGGTTTTAGAAGAAGTGGACGAGCGGTGGGGAAAATAAGGAAAAGATACTTATACAAAACAGAGAAGTGGGGTGTGTGATACGCCTATGACCCCCCGCTTTATCCCTAAAGCGAGAGAAGTGAAAAGACTGTTTCGAAAAGTCAAGTATTTATATTGATTTCTGATTTTTTTTTCAATCTAAAACCAATATAATCAGGGCCCCAATCTGCATAGGATCATCATCCGCTTGAGTTCCTAATGCATATTCGCTGGCTGACACAGATTAATATATAATGTTTGACCACCTCCGGTGGATGGGCTAAAGACATTATTAGCTCCGATTTTTTCGGTTTTTCAATTGGATTTTGGTTTTGATTTCTATTAGCTAATATTATTTATCAGATCTATCAATCACAGAAAAAAAAAATCGTTAACCACAGTTCAAAATAACGGTGCCATTAGTTGGCTGGCTGGGAGACTGGAGCATATGCTCCTAAAATATTGCCAAAACTAATCTGGCTAGATAGAAGTGGTAGTAATGGATGGGATCGCGTGGAATGCTGTCATACAGCCTAAGTTCGTCATATCATACATTTATACTAGCTGCATAAGCGCGGCGCACGCCGCGCTAGCTACCGTGTGGACCAAAATAAAAGAGACGATAATTCGCAGGGAGTTTCATAAAAAAAAATCAAGGACACATGCGTAATTTCGGGAAAATCAAAGGGTTTTTTTGTAAAAAACCGAGGACCTGTAAGGACTTGTACGTAAGTAAATAAGGACCTATACGTAATTTTGGAAACTCGCGGGGCGCTATCCAAAAAAATTTTTAAAAAAAAAGCTTGCAGGGACCTTTTTGCGAGGAAAAAGGACCTTTACGTAATTTTCGGAAAATACAGGGAATTTGCCTCCCCGGCCGTACCAAAAACCGGCGGGCACGTGGCGGGAGGAGCGCATGGGCGGGGTGACGTGGATGGCCTCTCGCGCGACTATTCCTATGTACTAACGTGGTAATGTGCTATATTCTTTCCTTTTCCTGTCCGAGAATAATGTAGGCTGTTGTGTTGACGTGCTCCAAACGTAAAATCAGTCCCCTTTCGTTGCTTTTGCTGCTTCGTTATCGGCTAAGGCATTAGCAGTCCACAAGCCGGTCGGCTTTTCGCAGTCACTACAATATCTAACTTTTAAACGGAGTATTTTTTCAAAATGGGGTCTACAAGTTAAACGTAGTACACGTCAAAAGCCCAACATCTGTACCAGCCAAAATCGCAAGTGAGTATGATCTCTCCGTAATCTGTACCGTAAACAGCCAAAATTCAAAAATTTCAGTCAAAAGCCATAAACTGCAGCCAAAAAGAACAGACCCTTAAGGTGGTTTCAGAAAACCGCTTCACGTCCAGTCAGCATGGCGATGACCAGCACATGATTTTGTGATCACTGATCAGGATTCCAAAAATCAGTTGGTAACCGTCGATAACAAAAAATCCTGGTGACAACTAGAATAAAAAAACCAGCTAAAAATCTTGATGATTATAAATGCACTTCTTAGGTTTGTTTAGACTTTCTTTATACTAGATTATCTATTATATAAATTAAATATACATAAATATGCTAATCCCGATATTTTATGCTATGTTTTATCTAACTTATCCTTGTTTTTAGTAAGTTTTCTGGTTTTTAAGTTGGGTTTTCAGTTTTTTCTGGTGACCACTCCGGTTACCGATTTCAAATCGTCGAAATTCAAAAATTTCATCAGAATTTATGTTGGGATTTCCACTTACCATTACCGGTCGAGAAAACCCTCGGTTCCGAGTTTTGGAACCTTGTCTATGATTACCTCGAGGGCGAGAGCATATATTCCAGGACAATTACAGAATGCAACATTTCCCCCAAAAAAGACTCAAGAAACTCGAACGAAGCATTATTGCGCAGGACCGGCAGTTAATCATTACGGGCCCTAAGTTAAGACATCGCAGATATTAATTTAAAAAATCACATCAAAGCTCAAATAGGGTACTCCCAGTCACACATCAATTATAAGATTTCACAACCGACAATTGCAGTTAATTTAAAACGCTCAATTCTATTGCTGTACAACACAGGAAAACTCAACAATGGACGGGAAAATGTATCAAAACACTAATCAGGCCCTCAAGAGGCCAGCTACAAGCAAAGCATCTGGCTAGCTTCTCTAAAACTGCACCAAAAAACTCTGCAAGAATGGGTTGACCAGGAACGGGGGTTACAAAATGTCGGCCCCGCATCATGTAGTGCCACTGACATACCTATCTACAAATAGCATGACTATGCCGCAAATTTACAGTGAATTACAATGGTTGGTATTTCTCATAGTACTGTTACTGTATTTAGAGTGGTTCCATAGACCCACTCTTTAGCCTCTCCATTCGTGCTTGCAGGCCAGACAATGCTCTCTCATCCACGGGTGGAATATTACTTTGTGCTTGGGGTTCACCATCCAATCGTGTTGACCCAAGGAGCATATTGCCATTCATACTTGCCAACGGCCGAATCTGGGCTCCATCGAAATTGCCTCCTACAGTTGCAGCTTGAATGCTTTTCATCCTTTCCCTAAGGGCATCCAACGTCCCTGCTGGCATAGAAATGACAATTCCAAAGGTCAGATGACAAAATATCAATGTTGATACCCATAATACAGTAAGACAGGCAGGTGCAAAGAGGTAGCGCGGGAGGGAGACCTGAGGATTGGTATCTATCGGTCTGTTGGTCAGTAGATTGTAACCTAGAATAAGAGTCTCCTAGGCCTCTGAAAGGGTGTGTGTCACCACTGGCATAATCTTCATTAGTATCTGTTTTGCTATTTAATGATTTTGTGTGAACAGGAGAAGGTGCAAATTTTGGAGAGGGTATGGATGCTATTGGAGGTGGTGTCGATAATGGAAGACTAGAGGGTGTTCTTCCAGCTGCGGCATTCTTCTCCACCTGCATGCACCAAAAATATAATTTCTTGTATCAGTTCAAAATTATCGAAACAAGCTAAAAACCCACCAGGAGTGAGATTACGAACCTGAGCAAGCCCATCTCTGATGTAGGTTCTAAAAGCTTCACTTGCATTCTGAAGCTGAGCAAATATATCAACCTGCGAAAAGCATATTCTTGAAGCAGGCACTAAAATAGAAAAGACGGTTTGGAATATGACCAACTTCGAAGGGAAATATACGTGACAAATGATCAACTGAAACAAATTAACAGCTTAAACCTAGCCTTTCAGATTTAATTTTCCAAAGAATTAAAATGTATGCAAACTCAACATCAATTACAATTCTGGACACAAAGGCATACACCCAGTTATTCAACATACTTTCCAAAAACAACACCTAGGTTCATGAAGCTTTTAGAATTCACTTGACCAGCCAGGCCAAAGATGGTCAGTAAGTATCAAACTTGACAAGGAGTTATACCTTAGGGTACAGCTGGGTTATCCGGTACAGTTCATAAAGACCAATTGTACATGTTTGCTTGTCACCAATTTTCTTGAATACTGCAGCAAGCTCTTGCTGATCATACCCAAAAGAAAAGTCAAATAGTGTGTTAAATTACTGTGTGAAGTTAAATGTAGCCATTTCACAAACGTGAGGTGTTAAAAAGAACAAGTGATTGTACCTTCAATTGCGCGTCAGCTGAATGAGTGGATGGATTTGGACTGTTCGATGCAGCATCACCCCAGTGAGTTTGGCCCATAGGTCCAGAAGGCGTCAACATTCTAGCAGCTGCAAGGGTCTAGGATGACCCAATAGTATTGTTTAGAAAATAAGGGTGTGCATAAAAGCTTTTGATGGAACAGTAAAAATGTGTGATATTGCAAGTTTTACCTGAAGATTAAGATCAATGTATGCCAGAATGATTGGCTGAGGTTCAGCATCTATAGGAACCATTGAAAGATGACCTTTTATTGCTGTACCTCGAAGCTTTACAAGTTCATGCAACACAGTTTTGACCATTCTTAGTGGCTTGTCATCAGCTCCAGCCCTATAGAATATGCAAAGCATCAATATGTATCTAAAATCCAAAAAGAAATCAATTAAACAGCTAAATATTCAACTCCACGTCTCCATGATAAAAGCACGAACCTTCTCCGTATCTCTTCCATTCCTAGTTCTTGTAAATAAACATGAATGCTTTGAAGAATGCGATCAAGGTCAACTTCATATATTGTACTCTGAAGAACCTGAAAGATGGCATACGCCATCAGAAGTAATGTCCCGCAGAGATTCACGACAATTGATGACAAATAATCACATACCTTCGTCAACTTAATTAAACATTTAACAACTAAATCTGAAAACTTCTGATTTTTTACAGCAAGGGACTCTGATGGAGTAGGGGATGGCCATCTTGAAGGGTCTAATGGCCTCAGTAAATTAATTAGTACAACGAACGAGGATGTTCTCTCGGCATTATCCTGCTCAAAATAAGATCATTATACAAAAAGCAGGTAGCAAGCAAAATCGAGCATGAATAGAAATATACAGACCAGGATCTTAAGCATTAAGACATTGAGAGCCTTAAGTAGTTGACTGCCATCATCCATAAGAGGAACTCTTTCATCTAAAAGCCAAAGTAGTAGCTCTGCAATAAGGTTATCTAGGGTACCCTCCTTCACAGCATGAGCAAGACGCTTGATCTGGAAAGTCTGTAAAATAACCAAGAATCTATAAACAACATTTAACCAAATAAAAAACAAAATAAGGGTGAACACAAACTTATCAACAAACCTGCATGAGAGTATTTAAAACATATTTGCAGGACCTTGAGGAAGCCCCAGATAGGCTGAAATTAAAGGTTTTTGGAACCTGAAAGATTCGTCAACATCAGAGTTAGCAAACATCAAAGGTGACTTTGAGAAAACAATGAAGGCTTACCATAACAGACAAGCATGAAACTAATCTGTCAGCTTCCTTGATGAGATCGTCAAGCACGGAGCTTTCAGGATCTACTGCCTGAGTTAGCTCATGGCATATGGCTTTCATTCCTTCAACAGACTGCATACACTAAAACATCTCAGACTAATGTTTGCGCTACAATAGTTAATGTACAAATATGGTGAAGCAAGTAGGTTGTTACAGCAAGATACCACAATATAGCATTGAAAAAAATAAACACAGTGCATCAAGGGGAGGCAAAGATGTGGTATAACTATGGGAAGTGAGCAAAAGCACGACCTGCTCAGGCAAACCTAAAGCAACAATATCAAGAGCTTCACGCCAGTCTGCAGGACCAGTTGTTGCTGCTGCCATCTGCCTAGGTACCACATGCCTATCCATATGGGCATCAGCGTACCCAAAGTTTTCCCTATTGATAGACAAGCATACACAAGTAGAGTTATGCTATGAAATACAGAAAGAATGACGAACAGAGAAATAAGATAACTGGAGCACCTTGAGATCATTGATCCTGCCATTGAACGGGAAACCACTTCCCCACTTTGTTCTGCTACATCGGACCTATATCCAAAAAATGAAAGAAAATGAATAACTAAAAACACAATGTCATCACAAAAGAAGCAAGAAGTTAAACAGTTATGTTTTCGCTAAAAATTTTCAATCTTGCACTTTTCAGTACTCAAAAAGTAGGGAGAGGAAATGCTAAAGAATATATTACACATCACAGGAAAACAAATGGCATGATTCAAAAACAAGGAACTAACCCGTTCTCTCTAACTGAACGCCTCAAAGCTGCTCGAGCATCGCCAGGCCTTCCTTCTCTCCTCTTGTCCATTTCCCGAGCCTGACATTATACCATCAAACAACATGATTATGCATCCCTTGACTGTATCAGGTGATTGTGTAATTTTACACTAAAAAATACTAGAAAGGTCTTGTGGGGGGATAGTAACCTTCCATTTAAACCTATCATCGAGCATACTTCTTTGAGCATCTGAAAGTTTTCCAACATATCGCCATACATCATCCCCTGTTTCACTTGTGCAAATCAGAGAGTATACAAAGAGGCTCCTGCAAATCAATATCACAACATTTTGCAAAGACAAAACTACAGCTAATATGTGCAATGTGAACAGGCAGTGATTTGACACTTGTGCAAATATGCAAGCATGCATGTTCAACAGATAAAATACAATTCTCAGGAGTAATGGCACAGGAGCTTGCGTTTCACTTCCATCATTCATTAGTAAAAAAGAGAACATCTAATTTTGCGATAGGGTTAAGGATTTGAATATATTGCAAATATTGGCCGGATAAGTACCCAAAAAAGCTAGAATATAGCATGAAATATCTTCTACTTTACAAAAGGGGAAAGGAAGTACCGAGGTTCTTATAAGCAGTGGCAAGTGTATTAAGAGCAGCTTTCCTGATTTCACCATCACGCTCTGCTGTTAATGCCGCAACAGATGGCAAATTTTTCAACAACCCACTAACCTGCAAGAAAGCATGACCTACAAGTAAGCAAGACCACTACCAACTGCCACAAAGGGGGAAAAGATAGTGTCCAGACCTCAGTCCCATGATGATCCATGAAATATCCAATAATATCAACACACTCTATCCTGGTTCGATTATTCTTGGAGCGAAGTCCCTCCAAAATATAGGGAAGCAGTTTTGAAAGAGAATAGATGTTGACCATTTGCTTTATCAGCTCCCCCATTTTCTCCCTGACCTTTTCAATGTTGTGACCAGACTGCAATACAACAGTTGCTTAGACATGAAAGGAAGTAGTTAAAAACTGCAATCACACATTGCAAAACCATATAAGAAAAAATAAGTTACAAAGCAAAATGTAATGCAGAAAATATCTCCAGCCCGTGTTTCTAATGTGAAGATACAATACTAAAACTAATCAATTTTTTGTACAGCATAACTTTCAATGATACCTTCTCCATAAGGCAAGGAAGGAAGATTGCAGCTTCTGCTTCTGTTAGCATGTAAGACTGATCTTTCAGAACATCAAAGAGCTCAGGAAGAAAGTCAAGCACCTAAAAGTCAAAATAACACAAAATACACAGAAATCAAAAGTTATAGTTCTACAACAAAGGAAAATAAGGTTTATACGAATTCTTAACTAGCACAATAACCATTTACCTTCAACAAACATGTTGTGTTAGATTCACAAAAGCGCAAGACAAACCACCTTAATAGTATATCAAGAAGCTCGATAACTTCTTTCCCACTTGAAGGCAATGCCTGTACAATTGGATAGAAACACAACAAAACACTCGTATGAGCTAGGTTGCACAGTAAGTTGCACGGAGATAACTTCCAAGATTGTCATCAATTCCCAACCTTCTGTAGCAACTCAATACCATCTATTTGCCTCTTAAAGTCTGAGTTCCATAATCGCAAGCTTACATCTTCTCGGAAATGCTTAAATAAATCAACCTGCAGATGAAATTTTATTTGAAAGAAATCAAATGAGTTGTTAACGTGATGTTAAATACCACAATAGGCAAAATGAACTGTCCAGTGCGCACAGGTGGGAACAAAAGAAACTTGCAGGAAACATCAGATCAACATGTCTAAGAGACATATAAAACATATTGAAACAGTGGGTCCTTCTACACTGCATTACAGCAGATATTTACTACAAAAACTAATATCAGCAGGACCATGTGCATATTTCTGGATAGTCTGAATATAGGGTAAGATGCTTGAGATAAAATAAACTGATTCCATGATTGAATCTAAAATAGCATTAGTGAGAACAGATTCTACGATAAAGTCCAAGCCAACATTAGTCAGATATAATAGGGCATGTTGCTCCCCAGTCAACAACAATCAGTATACCAGCTTTCGACACCAGCGCATCTGCTAGGCTCTGCTTCTTATTAACCTGCTATACAACTGTACAGAATAGCATCTGCTACTGTTTGCATTGGATAAAGTTGCATGCAACTGTTGTGTATACAGACTTCTGATTGAAATTGAAACAGCATCACCGAAATGTAACAAAGAGGGTTTTGCTTGCCATACAACAGTTGGTATTACCAGCTTCTGCTCACCATTATCCCTAACAGTGTATCAGGTAGGTGTATGGTTTTGCTTATTACACAGATTAAGTTGTAACTAACAAATGCAACAAGCTTAAAACAGTTCTCTTTCTACAACACAAACCTTCAGTTCATCAATCTGCTCGCGGCGTGGCTCTTCAAACTTGAATTTACGTACCAAAACACGTCTCTCCCGCTCCTCCTGAACAATTAAATAAAAATATAAGAATTCAATGCACGACCTTGGGAGGCTGCAGGGCTTGATGATTGCATACCTTGTTTGAGTCCTTAATGTTGAATAATGCCTGAGATTGTAATGAGTCTTGAGCAGAAATCATAGTAACGGACGCCCTTGCTGGAACTCCTCTCTGATAATGAAAAATAACAGTCAGAAAAAGGGAATCATTTTCCACAATGACACAGACAACAAAGCCACGCACTTGAGATACAGTTTTGCCAACATTAGACCCACGATCATTCGGACCATGTTTGCCGTTCTTCAAACCTCCTTTGGATGCTAAGCTCATGCTTGTTGTCACCATCTTCACAGGATCAGAAATTCCTATTTAAATGATGCAGTAATACCGAATCAGTACAGACATACCAACAAGAGTTGAGAAAAACAACTAGTGTAAAACAAGATTCAGTAAGACACCTTCGTGTACAGTGGATAGTTTCAACCGTTCTGCTACAATGGCGAAAGTAGGTGATGGCAAATCCTTCAAGTTCTTTGCAACCTACAACAAACAATGTATTCGGTCACAGCGAAAATGTTTCGAAAAAAATGGACGAGTAAAAAAAATATAGGATTAAACCATACCACTTCTTGGCCACAAATTTTGAGAATTTCATTCATAAAGGATTCAGCAGATTTGCGGACTTCAGAAGATTTATCCTTTTGAATAGAAGGATATAGCCATCATTAGAATTCAAATGAGCCATAATATGGCTATAAATAAATGAATACCAATCAAATAATTCAATTATTTGACTAATACCATCAAAGAAGATGCAGACGGCTTAAATAAAGGCAAAGCTTCAGATGGATCACTCGTTTTTGAAACATGCTTAGACAACCAATCAAAAAGATCTTTTCGCCCTTCTGAACCAGTTTTCTGATCACCCAAAGTCACTGTAATATATGGAACCATCTTATCAAGTTGAGCAGCAGCAACCCATGAATCTAGAGCAGTCAATGTGCACTCTCGCATGTGCTTCTTATTGTCACCGAGACACTTTAGCACATCTGCCAAAATACCCTTCATAACATAAAGTTGCCAGTTATTATAGGTGCAAAAGAACAATAGTAAGAAAATATAAACACAAAAGTAGAGTTGATTCCAAACCTTGCTTGATTTTTCAACAGAAGGACCCATAGCAGATGCAAGACCACCAATCGTCGACAAGGTCGCCATCACTAAATTTTTGTTGCTGTCATAAAGACGGCCTCTTAGCGCTGTGAACAGGTCCACTGCAGTTCCAACATGACCAAGATAATAGGGTATAACTTCGATGAATATAACCCAACAAAACACATTTAACAGTTGTTTGAGAAAACAATGAACCTGTGCCTGTCGGCTGAATGCGTTTATGGGCCTCCTCCACAATTTTGTTGACTGCATCTATGGACTCCAGCCGTACCTGTCATTTCACATAAGCACCATATCAAAATAAAATGCAGGCAAACTTACAAAATCAACCAAAGAGGTTAAAGAGAAACCAAATAACTGTCTAGTACCTTCCAATCTGGACTCCCCAAATTTTTCAGTAAAGTAGGTGTTATCTTAGCACTTATGTCTTCCCTAGGCAGCCCATCAGATGAGGCAGCAGATGTAGAAGATGCAGTATCCAAAGCTCTTACTGTTCTCTTCGGAGGAGCAGCAGCACCCTGTTAATTGAACCAAATTGGTGTTAATGAAAGTTTTTAAAAAATACGAAATGAACACATCCTCAAAACAATGACTGAGACACGGCAAACCTCAAATGGATTCTTTTCATATTCAGCATCCAGAGCACTAAGAAGGGCCGGTTTGACATCAGTTAAGAAGCCTTTGATATCTGCAGGAAGGTTTATTTCAAAAACATATAAATTATAATCAGTACATTCATCAAGCCATACTTAAATTAAGAAATGAGTAAACAACCTGGTCCTACAAACTTATGCAACATCCCAATCAGTTTGATAGTTGCATTTCTTGTTGCAGCAGCACTAGATTGCAGACCAATGTCTTTGCAAAAATCAATCATATCCTGGAACGATAAAGAAGAATAAGAACAAGAATGCAGTGACTTTATAAGTATAATGAAAACATACAAAGCAAAGTGCACCTTTAGCTTTAAATTGGAGATCCCGAAGTCTTCCACAGCAGAGACCATCCAAAGAATACCCTCACTAAGAACCTTTGGATTCTTGTGCTCTTTCAATATTTTGTATAGCTACAAGAAATGATAGGCATAATTATGGTGGTAGTTGAACATCAGACCACAGGCAAGTCATACGTAAACTAGTGTTTGTTGTAATATTAAATATCGTACCACAGAGATCTTCACTGTCCATTTAACTAAATGTTACTTTTAGAAGCATTAAATAAAATTGAAAAAATTCTACAGTTCATGCACTAAGATTCATACGTGATAACCTTGCACCAAAGGAGGGTCATGCTGAAAGAGTGAATATGCATAACAGGACATAAAAAACTGCAGTGATGGCATTATTGTTATGTTATCTCATACCCTTTCAAACACAAATCCCGGACCTACTGCCTCACAAAAGGCGGTGAGACATTTCATTGCATGGGCCCGAGTTTTTATATCAGCGACCCTTTCACTTATGCCTGAGACAAAATAGCAATTTTGCAATAATCAGCATTATATAAGACATAAGAAATAATAGGGTATGAAGAGGTACGATGTATGATCGATACAAGAAGACTACATGTAATCTCAGATGATGTACCATATATGCTATGCAGACAAACCCAGAAATCTCCAAGATAAAATGCAAAGATGAATAGAATAAAATTCTGGACATAAACAAGATTCTGAGATGAAACTAAATTAGATTTGACGAAAAATGTTTTGACAATTATTGGTTTAAAAACTAACATATGATGAAATTTGTCCAAGGTCAACATAAAAATTATTTCAGAGATTTTCCTTATTGTAAACTTTGCTCAAAAACATTTTGCACCAGTGCAAACTAACTATTTATACCTTTGTTGGGATAGGGTGGAAGTAGGCAGTTAAAAAGGGTTTCACCTTTTCTTTAGACAAGAGCAGGTTAAATTATAGGCAGTGTTTGGGGGAGCCTTCTCAGGACTATCAGAGAAGCCTAGGCCCATTTCTAGTGAGAAACCAAAGCCCCTCTCCAGCTTCTCAGAGAAGCTCAACCTTCACAAACAGGGACTAAAGCTCAGAAGCAAGTACATAGTCTATGCTAACTTATAAACCCAATAACCAAAAGTACAACTGGAAAAAAAAAACTCACATGCAACAAGCAAATCGAACTTGGTAGGCACAAAATTGACCGAGCTTAAAATAATAATAAAGCTCAAACTCCTCATCAAGCCAAGCTTGAGATCGACTTGACTAGCCTAGTATGTTTATGAATACACTGCACTATACTCAGCACCCAAGTCTCATGACATAATGCTTGTTGTTAAATAACGATGCAGTGTCACCAAGCTTAGTATAAGCCAAATTTGAGCTTGTGTCGTTGACATGTTGCCAGGTCTAATTGAGACATGCTAACGCTCATTTCAAGGGTGAACCACCACCAAAGTAAACGTACAAACTGAAGGAGCTCGTACCAAGGAGGCATAGAACAACACATCGCTTTGGAAATTTGTTTACAGTTGAGGCAATGTAGGTAATGACCTCTATAACTTGCTGTTGAACCTGTTTCATTTAAAATATACAGGACATTACTTCCATAAGGAAGGAAAAGGAAGAATTTTCCACTCGACACAAAATTATTAGTAATTACCTGCACATTCTTTTCACTCCATCCAGGCACAGCACATAACAATCGAACCAAGAGTTCAGCAGATTTGTCAAGTTCTGTAAGATTTTCCACGTCCTGCTTTAGCAAGCCAATAGCTGCCAAATAGTATAATGTTAGGGTCTGACTGTAGACCATTGAAGCCTTAAGGTTTAGAAGAAATTATTAGAACCACCTTAATCCCCAGTCGAGGCATAGCATATAAAGGAATGGAACAGAAATGATAATAAGATCAAACACTGTTACAACAATATTTGCTTGTTTAAGTATAGCATAGATGTAAAAGACACAACTCAAAGCTTATTCTTCCAACCCAAGCAAAATAAAGAATAAAACAGGCAGAACATGATCTTTGGTAACCTTCAAGGCGCTCTTTCCAGACAGTGCTCTTTAACTGGGAAATTGTCTCTGTTTTTACAACAGAATTTAACCTCTCTTCTATTTCTTCCAAACTCATCTGTGCTGGCTGCAAGAAATCAAATAAATAAATATGTAAGTTTGCATCTACGTTCCTCGTTTAATGATTTTTCAGTTATTACTTTGTAAGAAAGAACATCTCATAATTGTCACATCAGTAGGGCATTACACAAACATTTACAGCTAAATATATGTGGTTTTAGTATCCTTATGGTAAATTCAAATACTAGAGTCTGTACATTATACTTCAAGTGTAGACTATTTACAAATTTTCCAGAAAAATTGGTGAGACAATTGACAAAGATATGTGAATATGTACACTAGACTAGCAACTAAAACATATTCCAGATTGCAGAAACATGCAAATCATGAAGGGCTTTGCTTGTAAGAAGGAAACAGATTCAATTTAGATAAGCAAATCACCTCAACATCTTCAATCTCAGGAGCAGCAGAGATCTTTGACTGTGGTCCACCATCTGTCTTTTTTGCGGCGGTAGATTTTGCTGGTAAAGGTTTCTTAGTAGCGGCCTTAAAATAAGAGGAAAAACCTCAGATATAAACATGGTAGCCAAATTCAAAGATTAGAAACTCAGACATGGTATGCACATCCAAGAGCAGGAAAAAAACAAGACTAACCACTGCCTGGACAGGCTTCTTTCCACTAAGCATGCTTGCAGCAGATCTCCTCATCGATAAGCTATCTGTAACCTACACAAACAGAGTAATCATAATTGGTTTGTCAATTGCTATATCAAGGTACACTGATACAGGCATTTTAAGCGTTGGTCACTTCCAATCCTTATGCTCTGTGTGGTACAGTGGTGGCTTTTCAAAGCACTTTTATTTTTTTCTATTTTTGGATGTAATAACAACCTGAAAGAATCTTTTTTTGAGCCATAACAGCGGAATATTACTGAAATTGGTAAATTATTGTAGCAAAGTAGATTCCATAGCACAGTATACCACAACAACCTCAGATTGAGCCTTAGAAGAGAAGCTCTACAGACTACAGGCTGTAATGTGTTGTAAACTTGTAGAATCTCCACTCCTGCAAATAATTTGAGTTGGTGGTGATGGTGGGACTATCTTGAGGATCTTTTGTGGATGGATCTGTGTGTACATATGCATGCGCCTTGGACGATATTCTGTGAAGCATGGGATCATCTACGCATGTGTATGCATGGGAATAGTGGAGTGATTCGTCTTGCTTCTAGGGTGGGAGTTTTTATGAAATTTCTAAATTTAAGGTTAATTATCTGTGGATTTCGTACGGTTGCTATAGTATGTTGATTACTTGATTTAGTATGGGCAACCAACTCATGGATGTAGGGAAACTCAGGTTATTTTGCTTTTGAGAGTTTAGAATTTATGGTATCAATTATTTGAGATCTGTTGCAACGCACAGGCACTTGGCTAGATAATAATAAAATCAAAAGATAGACAAGGTACCTCTCGAGCAGATGTGACAACTCCTGAATTTGAGGTAGGCACTGAAATGGTATAGTTTGTATAGAAATCAGTACAAAACAGAGGCATATGGATCACATGTTAAAAGATAGAAAAACTATTAAAGTAATAGCAGCTCTAACCTGTCCCTGAACTTAAAACAGTATCACTGGTGGAACCAATCATATCTGACAGTTTCTTTTTCCTCACATCATCTAATTTCTCCAGGGATCGTTCCAAGGGTTTCATACCAACCATCTATACAGACAGCAAAAGTACCAAAAATCCCATACACAGTAAGTAAAATTTACGGATAGAAAGATGTCAAGAGAAAAACATGCACACAAGAAACAAACCTTAGCTATGGCAGTCAAAACGGAAAATGAAGCATCCCGCACTTCTGGGGTGCCATCATTCAAGCACTAACAATAGAAAACAAAGATAAGTGCAGATACATAACAGTAAACACAACAAGAAGAAACCCCAGGCAGTAAACTGAAAAACGGGTATTCACCTCCATGCAGATAGGCACATAATCCTTGTGCAACTTTAGGACAGTTGCCTTATTGCTTGTTTCAATGCAAAATGTAACCCAGTTCAACGTTAAGGATCGAACAAGAGGGACCTTGTTTTTTACAGCCACCCGAACATCTGCAATAACACGAAAAACCATTTCTTATTCACATTTTGAGCCAAATATAAAGATTGAGTTCAGGATTTTCAAACACAAAAAGACGTTACTTTAAAAGTTAAAACATTTTCATTTTTACTTTTTCAGCTGTTTACTTTAAAAGTTAAAACATTTTCATTTTTACTTTTTCAGCTGTCTCCATTACTTTTAAACAAAGTAAGCTGCCAATTACATACTGGCCTACTGCAGAATAAACAAGCCTGTCACAATTTTCGGACCACAGGTTAACCATCACAATATTTTTAAGAATGTGACAGATACTGAAATAAAAAATACAACGCCTACCCAAAAAAACACTAACCTTCGATCACATCAAGAAGAGTAATACAGCCAGATTTATGTATTGCTTGAAGCGTTTGACTCAGTGCTTCTGTCATAGTCGGCTTTTTCTCTTTCAGTTTTTCCTGTTTAACACAATAAGGACAAACCCGGGGGGGGGGGGGGGGGGGGGTTAGCTATACTTGATCGGCATTTTAAGTTAATGAAGCATAAGAATCGCATCAATCAATAGGAAGGGTAACAAACATCCTCAGGTGCCATGCCAGAGGTTATTTTATATAAGAAGATTACGGTTAACCAAGTAAACTTTTCAATTAAAACGCAAGGTAGTGGGTGTTGCATTATTAACTGAAAGTCAGAAACATAGATGAATACAATCCATTGAAAAAGAATAATTTCAAAAAATAACTATTATATTACACAGTTAAATCACCAAGTATGTCTTTTACACTAAAATAAGGTTTGAATATCGCATAAACAAGTAAATCACTATATCATCCCACACATAGATTTCTTCCAAATGTGTGTACGTTATTACTATCATAAAGCACCAACTCTACACAAACTGGTACATACCCAAGGTTATCACGGTGCCTTGGTACCGCATGGACACCTAGGCGCGACATTTAGGGAATAGATTATATATTGTAAAAAATAAATATCTATATAAATAAAAACAACTGGTAAGATTCAAGACACCTCATTCGTTTTAAAGGCAAGAAAATCCCACAATAATCCTAAAAAATCCACGAAATTATCACATTAATCGAGAAAAAAGAGAAGCAACTCCACCACTTATTTTGGTGAGATAAGATTATAACGGCACAGATTAATCATACATGTATATTAGAGTTGTATAGTAAATACAATTGTAATTTAATTATGGGTAGTAAAATTGTATACCAAAGGCAACTATATTATAATATCTAACCGCGCAATTGCGCAGGTAAATCATGGTTGCCGGTGAGCACTACCCACGGGATTGGGAGGTCAGTGCCACCGATGATGACCCCAATGAGTTAGATGTTCCGGCAAGTCAGGTTGGCTCCCAGTGGCACATATTTGACGCCCCAACAACAGCAGTACTCTAACAGGCGGGGCCAATGGAGAGCAAGCCGTGGAGCCCATGTCTGGCGGGAGGTAGTACGAGAGAACATGGCCGTGCCAAGGGATCACGAGAGTAGTACTGGGGATGCAAGTGAGTAGCTGCTCTGGCAGAGGTCGATCCCCCGACTGCCATGTTGTCCCCACCTCTTGACGCCTGTCCATACCTGGCGTGCTTATGACAAAGCCGACAGCTGGCCGCCCTTAGTCACCTCTTCACGAATTACAGGGAATACTAGGCGCCGTCTCCATCATTGCCACGGCTGGCCAGCCATTGCCGCCGCTGTCGTCGTTCTCAACTAGTTTTCTTGATAGAATCCAACACACCAAGACATTGGACACCAAGGCTGCTCCCCTTGTGCTGTCGAGCACGGCACTGTCTAGACTGGTGAGGCAACGTAGATCTTACATCCTGATTTATCAGTAACTACACATTTATTCTGATTTAATCCTTGATCTATTTTGCTTTTAGAGTTTGTTGGCATGTTTGGTAGTCTAACTAATTTATTATTCGGTTTCCCACCAACTGGTTGTTTAGTAAGTTTTGAGCCATAGGTTGATAACAATAGGCTTCATTAATTTTAGTAATTTTGCAGCATGATTTGCAAGCTGCAACTTCAGAGCGAGTACGAACAAGTTCATTCAAGATAAACTGGCACACATGGCTATAAGTAACTGGCGCATGTTGTTCATCTGTTAAGAAGCTAAGCCAAGGAAGCACAGAAGAACAAAAAGAAAAACTTTCTTTGTTAGGTTAGATCCGTGATCAATTTTTTCATTATTAGTGTTAATCATCTTTAGTTCATACTTGGTACTCTTATTAGTTTCATCTTTCTAAAATTGTATACCTGGCATGTTTCTATTGTTTCTAAAACTGTAATGTTGCATCAATTAATTCTATGACGGTAACACTAATACTTGGTAAAATCTAAACAAGTAGATTAGTCATGACAGAAAACTTCAATACAACTAAAAGCTTTGTGCACTATGCCTCCAATAATGCTAAGTAAACTATGGCAATATGCTATTTAGAATTTTAGACGACTTAGAATTAATAAGGAGCTTGCTTATGAATTTCAATTAAGTTTTTTTTATCAGAACATGTGTCTTTAAATCACATCTTCGCAAAAAGATACAAAGGAGATGCAACATGTGCAGTTATTTGATTTTTAGCTACAAGAATTTTTCTACTATTGATCTTTCACATTTCAGGAAGTACTCAAAGTTTACTAGAGGTTATATTGTTCCGCACAACAAAGCCATATTAACACTAGCCCGTGCAATTGCACAAGTAATTCCGCTAGTTTACTATAATAACAAGAGTACAATTTATATTTAACATATTTAGGCCATACATTTCAGCCACAGAAGATCCCCATTGATCTTATTTTTCATATAGAACCTTGTATTTCCCTCCTAAATCACACTTAAGAGAGAAAAGTGGATGAAGCAGAACATTAGCCCACTGTTCCACAACACCACTTTTCTAAAAAAAATAAACTACTAAATAAAAATACTATTCTGACTACTCCAACTTTGCTCTCTCCCTTACTGTGCTATCCCAAGCTCTTTCCCTAGTCCCTTCCATAGGCTCAGCCAGTCAGCGACAGCAACCCTACGGTTCATGACCCCCTCTCCCTCTCCCCGCTATTTAAATGAATCCCACCTGTGAGAGTGTTTTTTTCTCCCAGCCCCTTCCCAGAGCCTAGTCACCCTGGACGACACCTGGAGTTTCCAAGCGGGCGCCAAACTACCACAAGCGAGGCGATAAGCCTTGGCATCCATCCGCCACGCACCAGATGCCTAGTCTGTGACTAGGTGATGCCTAGGCGACACCATGACAAGTGACAACTATGATTACACCAACACCAAGGACCTTGAGCATGATAAAGACAATTCACAGTTCAAGTGGATCACGTATCCACATGCAAGTTTGAAAACACTCATCGGTCCTGTGGCTAAAGTGAAGGGCAAAGGAAAACTCTTACAAAAACACATAAAACTATCTACAGTGTAAAGCAGGTCAGACATCTTATGCTATAAGTTAGAAGATATCACAAGCAACGAAATGATTTAGCTAGAAATTTATGGTTATTCAAAATAAAAAGGTAATTCTACTTACAAGTAAAACAGGAAGCAGAATCCGTGAATTTCCAGAAAAATGAGTTCTTAAACCTTTAGCTAAATTCCCTATAGCTTGAGTGGCTTCCACTGCAACAGCCAAATTAACATCTGTAACAAGCTGCAAAAGCCAAAAAGCACAGAAAAGCAAGTGAATCAGAATTTACAATGTACAAAAATGATTAGAAACAAACTAGCAACACTAGATGGGCAAGAAAATAGAAGTATGAGAAAATAAATAAAAGGCTACTTATATTACAAAATGATCCCACAATAAGTCAAAAGACTTCTAAAACAACATAATACAATCTCCCGAAGAATGCTTCCTGTGGCGGTTAATAATATGCTACAGGAGGGGGAAAAGATAATTTTCTTCTAAAATATAAGGAAACAGGAAAAGATAAAGACGACTAGATGAGTCACAGTTCACAGCAAACTTTTTTTTTGTGTTCCTCCCGTGAGAAAGGAAAGCAAAACATAGTTGCCATCAAGAAAGCAACTTTGAAACGAAATCAGATACCGTGTCATGCTAACCAAGAACAAGTAAAATTTGTGTGCAAAATGGCTGCAAATTTGGATGTATGAAAATATCATAAAGACTTTAAGCTAAGATTAACCTTTTTAAGTGTACGACAAACTTCATGAAAATCACCGGGAGCAATTTTTTTCGTTGAAGCAAGCTTAGTTAGTTCCGCCACAGCATCCCTTCTTTCGGACCATTTAGTTGCTTTCTGGTATCACATAAAACACAATGACATCAAAATTGAGACAACAATAACAATCTTTTGCTATGATGGTGTAACAACAGTGTGTGTATGCAAGTCAGATCACATACCACGCCATCCCAAAATCCAGACTTTTCAAGTGGAGTTAAAATATCTACAGGATCAACAAGATCATATTCGTCGATCTCCACAGGGGCTGGAAGTACAATTGCATCAGTACTCTCATGGTAAATGTAAAAGGCAGCAAGCTTGTCAATAGAAATGAATGACAATAAAATCGATCCTCAAAATAACAGACCATCTGGCACTGCCTCTTCAGAAGTGGTAGCGCCTATTGTCTCTGGCACAGCTTCCTCCTCAAGCTCCTTTTCTTGTTCGGATCTAGTAAACAATGTTTAAATCATATCCACTTTTAATATATGATCAGCCAAGTAAAAGAAATGTAAACATATGGTACATGCCACGGCATGAGCATGGTAAAACAAAACAATCTCCAAGTGGATTGTCCCTTAGAGCACAAAAATGTATTCAACAAGCCAAAACATCAACATATTTCTTGGGGCCCAAAACTAACATTTTTTGCAGTACCCCTAGAGAACACTCAGAAGAAGGTTTTAAGTAAGTTGTGGATGTACCACATGATTAGCCCCGGGTTGAACCATCCTATGATAGTCCATTTCACATCAGTAGCATTCCTAGACTAGCATATTGCAAATATGTAGTTGATTTCTCTACACTTACAATCATTATTACTAGAAAGAAAGCTAACAAAACAAACAGCACTTAGGTGCAACCAAACAGTAAATCATAGCAGATTCTATATTTTGTTTGGTCTATGCAGCAAGCATGAGAAATACTTTGGCTGTTTGGCCAATAATCAAGCATTTCATCTGATCAATCCATTCTTAAATATAAGTCCTATTGGTAAAAGAGTAGCAAATTTTTCAGCTTTGGCCACTACTATATACAAAAGAATCTAGATTGGCCACATGTAAATGACATCAATGTGCTCGTTTTCAACAGTTATCTCATAATATTGTAGTTAAGTTTTTTACCAATACATCATGATAAACAAAAAGTGGTCAATTAGTATCTTAAAGGCCATAAAAAATGACAACTTATGCTTGAGAATGGAGTAGCTTTTGAAGTTTCCATGCTCATAACTAGAACACATGCACAAATAGCATCATAATCAATCCTGACATCTTGTTTAACTTAAGTTGGTTCGATGGATTTCACTTGTCAATTATACGCCTAACAAACTATTCATATAATTATCTATAGCATTGCTTTAACATTCGTGGTTGGATGGCGGAATATTCAATAGCTTATTCTGCAAGTTCCTAATCCAAGGATTTAGTTTGCAAGCCAAATACCCATATATTTAAAAGTATCTAGTTTACGTAAAAAGATGGCAGTATAATCTCATACAATAAGATTATGAGATGCTTACATAATATTTGTTGTTATGTAGAACGGTAGAAGGCAAATCAAGAACGGGTTATTAACAAATAGCTTGCAATATGGCCCTCTACTCTAACAAAACAATCAGACGAACTCAAAACATAAAAGCACTACAAAACATATTCTATGGCATTTTATCATAGTTCATGTAGAATCATAATACAGCCTGGACCTAGAATTTAGATATCAATTTGTCAAGGTTAGGTCAGAAATTTCACGTAAAGCAAACAATATCAGACAGAGATGTTCTTTAAAAAAAAGAATATCACCTTATCTTGCGAGTTGGCTTAGCAATTCCTGAGACGTTTGCTAGCTCTGCTTCTAACTCTTTTTTCTACAAACAAAAAGAAGCATGGTTAAAATATTCACTCATAATATGCATGATCAATATAGGTATTGCACTGGTACGAATAATCCCACCATTGTATCTCTCATCTTCTCGAATAAAATTGCTTTTACAGGCTCTTTGCCAATCCACCGACAAAGCTCAAGTGTCAAACCCTTGGAAGAAGCCCGAACATTCTGGTCTGGATGATCAAAAAGCTCAGGAAGCATCTTTAGAATTTTTTTGGGCGGTACTACCTTAGCTCCAAATTCACTAGTAAGAAAAAAATGATGTTAGAGGAGTTCAATAAAAATTTGTCACAACAGGGAACCAAAATATAAGATAGGAGCTTACCTAAGTGCTTGAAACATCACGTCAACAGCAGGTACAACAGCTTTAGCCACTTTGTTTTTTACAGCCTTCTCCATAGATTCCTAGTAGCACAGCCATATGAAGTATGTTTGAGCATGTTAGCATTCTATAAATATTAATTACTAGAAGGAACATGTGGTAATAGAAAGAGATGAGAAATCTTTTAGATAGGTTGAGAAAGCAACTGAAGAAGAAAATCTTAAACAAAGGCTACTCATCAATGCCTTGCAGCAAGATATTATCATATCACCAGAATAAATCCTTCTCTTAGAAATATTGAGATTAAACAACAAGATCCTCAAAATGCTGAGGCAATCAAGCAGGTATTGGCAAAGAAATGATAACAGAGATATCATTATGAAGCTTCTATGTATCAATGAGTGGGAGCTAGTTTTACTATGTATATGCTGACATCAATAGTACTATAAGGTAACTTTTATCTTAAAATGCCTACATCCCAACGATGTTACTAACATGTAATTGCATGAATGCATATATGCCATCTCCATCCAAATGCTTCTCCAGTTAGATCAGTGTACCTCTAGACCACCACCACAGTAATCATAATGCATCTCAGTTGAACAAAAAACTCCGGTTTCATAGTACTTGGGTGGGCAGGCTTGCTTACAAATGGTGATAACAAAATACTCTAAGTATGAATATGGATGGGACTGAGAACAAATGTAAATAGTTATCACCATCAATCAAACTAACAAGTGCTTCCCAGCAATGCAAGCTCAGGAAGCACATTCCAGGGATGCTTGTAATAATTAACAGAAAAAATCCCTATTAACAAATGAAAGAAAGAATAGAATAACTAAACTATTTGCGCATTTGTGCAGTCTACTATGCATCTATACCACAATCAAAGTAGAAGACTGAAAGGCAAAGGAGGGAAATTAGGAATTGCTGTTTCAGACATCCATTCATGGCTTCATGCAGCACACCATCATTATGTGCTCAATCCATACGATTTATCATAATGCATAGCCAAAATAATCACCAATTGCAGTTCAACTTACAAGGAAGACCTCGGCCGCCTCCAGCTCCACCCAAAGGAGGAATGCAGCTTGAGCCTTCTCAACAGTCTTAGGCCGGCCAGTGAGGCACTTTGCAACGATTGCATCGCACACCTCCTTCGCGTACCTGGGACAGACCAACTCCGCAAATCATTCGAAAAAACAATCAGAAGCACAACAGCAAATGACGTAGCATCATGTAGACACGCACCTCGCTGCATCAGCATCAGCCGCTCGCTGGAAAGCGAGCAGTGCATCCAACGCCTTCTCCTGCACCGGCGCGTTCGAATCCGCCACCGTCTTCTTAAACAATGGCCCTAACCACCACCGCAAAAAAAAAACACCGCCCCTCAGATCTAACATCAAAAAGTCCCGCAGAAATCTCGAAATGAAACCGCACGAATCAAACATAACGCAGATCCGAGCGCGAACTGGGGCGGATCGGAAGGTGGTGGGAGCGTATCTCACCGAACTCGCGGAAGCGGGCGTCCTTGGGGTCGGTGATGGAGTCGCAGAGGGCGGCGAGGTCGATGTTGGCGTCGTTCCGCACCTTCCAGTTCTTATGCTGCAGCCGCTCGTCCCACGGCAGCTTCTTCGCCTCCTTGAGGAGCTTCTCGTCCTCCGTCGACATGGCCGGCCGCCACCGTCTCCTCCGCTCGACGAAACGCTACAACCCAGCGACCTCCACTGCAACCACCGCCCCGGATCGATGCGGCGGCCTAGGGTTTCAAATCGGGACGGGGGCGTTCGTGGGGAGTTTGGATCGGAGGGCGAGGAGAGAGAGGATGAGGGGGAAGGCGAAATAAAAAGGAAAATTGATTTTTCGAAGGTGGGAAATGGAAGTGAAATAGAGAGGAGGGGAGTTCGGAGTTGCGTCAGGTCAGGAGCGGAGCGTACCGTTCGGTTTCGCACGGGGATTGGGGTCGCCGGCTACGCGTACGGGAAGGTGCGCTCATACAGTCACTTTCGGGTGGGCCTTACTATGGGGTCCTCTCGCCGGTGAAAGGGTTATTCGCTGGTTTGGTAGTGAGCGCCCATTTGCGAGGGGAGGGGGTGGGACGGTGTCGGTCCGGTCGGGGGTTTTCGAAAGATTTTGAATTTCTGGGGAAAACGGATGACGGACATAGATGCCACGTGTACGGATGAGATCTCGTGTGTATACAGCTGAACGGTTGATAGTGTGAGCTGTAAATGGAGTTTCATACAGCTGAAGCCTGAAGGGTTTGATAGTTTCTCCAGCGTTCGCCATACATGGACACGTTTGGAATACGGGAAATTTTTTCAATTCTTGCAGAATATGATATGTCCCTTATGAAATTATTACCTTCCAAACCAGACCCTTAGCGAATGTATATATACATTGTGCTAAGAGATATGTCTATAGTTGGAATTCAATCGTACATCTGAAGTTCACACGTACCTTGTATATGCAATTATTCTATATAGAGAGAGAGAGTGTGTGTGTACAGATTTCTCTCTGTTGACCTCAATGGAGGGTCTCTGATTCAAAACATATGGGTATATAATGCATATTTTTTAAACAAATTCATAACATATACATGGGTGCACATACGAATGCTTCTCCAGCAGATAACAAAATACACTGAATGTACAACTAAAAAAATATTGATATATAGTACAGATTTTTGGAACAAATTCGTAACATATACATGGTACACATAGGGTGTGTTTGGTTCGTGGATGGATGTTGTATCGTATATCCTAACTGAGTGGATGCAGGCTGAGTGGAATCGTATTTCAGAAAAAAGAAGATGTTTGGTGAGGTTGCATGAGCGGATGCAAAAAAACTGAGATGCTGTTTGGTTGCCTGTATGAGCAGATGCAGTCTACCAAACCTGAGAGGCTGACACGTGGGACCGCATAAGATACACTGCATCAACCCATCCAGGATGGCCAGTGAAGCTCATTTTGAGCGTATCCACCCATCCAGGATGAGGGCGTATTTTTGCATCCGCTCATGCAGGCTGCATCCACTCATACAGGCAACCAAACAGGCTCTTTCTCAGATTATACGGATCCACCCATCTAGAACGAAGGAGATTCAGGCAACCAAACACACCCATAAGAATGCTTCTCCAGCAGACAACAAAATACACTGAATGTACAAGTCGACTGCCAGCATAAAACTAGCCTTTTTGCATATATGGCTGATCAAAGTTGCACAGGGAGGACGGCATATCCAAGGATATATCTGAGCTTATTGGAACATGGATACATAAGTAAGCACATTATCATAAGAACTTCACAGCAGCAAGATTTTCCTCTACATTTCTACTTGCATATTGGAATATTAGATCATCATTGAAAAGGACTATTATCATTGAAAGGGTCACCACTCCACTTTGTTGTTTCTAGGCAAGGAGAATGTTTCAACTGAGCAGAACGGGGACAAAGATAGTCAAGAACAACAGAACAAGGGCACAATGACATCTATTGAAGAACCTTTCTTGGCCGGCGTCAATGACACACCGAACATTGTTTATCAGGTTAACGACGATGCCAATATGGCTTTGGCACGGGCCATCTGGACACCAAGGGAACATGTCAGCTGCTAGCCCACACCGATGCATCAGGGCCACTGTCCTCATCGCATCATACCCACAACCATTAGAGACATAGCCTTCGAGCATCGCATTCCAGCACGTCAAGTCTATGTGCTGCATATGCGCAAATGCGTGCTCCGCAACACCAATGCACCCATGCTTGGAATACATGAGCAACAATAAGCTCCCAACAAACGCATTGCCATCTAGCCCAACTTTCACGGTAACACCATGGAGTGAGAGGCCGAGGAGCTTGACATGGGGCATGGATTGACATGCGGTACTAAGCGTGCTAGCGAGGGCAAACTCATTCGGGCAAAAACCACTCCTCGTCATGGAAACAAACAACCCGAAGCCCAATTCATGTGCTTCACTGCGTATTGAGGCAGACACCATGGTAGTCCAAGAAACGAGGTTCCTATGTGGCATTTCATTGAACACGTCCATAGTGTGCCCAAGAAGGCCACACCTAGAGGAGGGCGGCGGTGGTGGAGGGAGGCATCGCCTTCGCCCAAACCCTAAAGAGGGCGGTAACGGTGTAGTGCTAAGGGAGGCTGAGGAGGGAGCCGTGGGGGAGGCAGTGTTGTCGCCCAAACCCTAAAGAGGGCGGTGCTGGTGTAGGTGCGAGGGGGTGGTGTGGTGATGGAGGCCGAGGGGGCAGCATCGGGGGAGGCTGGGGAGGGAGCCGTGGGAGGCTGGGGAGGGCGGCTCTAGAGAGGGAGGCGAGAGGGAGAGGGAGACGCAGGTAGACCTAGATATTGAGCTGGCTCAGCTCGGCTCGGTCTGGCTTGGTAGGATAACGAGCTGGCTCGTTATAACTAACGAGCTAAAAAGCTAGCTCGGCTTGGCTCGACGACAAGCTCGAGCTAGCTCGTTTGGCTCGTGAGCCAGGGCCAAAAAATGTCTCCATCATATATTCATCCATGGAAGCATGGCTCGTTTGGGTACAATAGAGTACAAATTAACATATGCATGGCTCGTTTGGGTACAATAGAGTACAAATTTACACATTAACATATGCAATAGAGTACAAATTAGGTCCATTGAAGCAGCATATGCATATCTAAATTCCTGGAAGCATGGCTCGTTTGGCTCGTGAGCGGCTCGCGAGCTGGCTCGTTATAGCTAACGAGCTAAAATCTTGGCTCGATTCGGCTCGGCTCGTTAGGAGCCGAGCCGAGCCAGCCACGAGCCGAGCGAGCTAACGAGCTTCGAGTTTTTCGTCCAGGCCTAGACGCAGGAGGGAGGGGGAGGCAAGAGGGAGATGGAGGGGAGAGTGACTGGATGAGGGAGAGAGGGGAATGGTTGAGGAGTCTATTCACGAAAAAATCATTGCTACGAGGGGCTTTCTAAAAGATAGATTAAGCGAGTTGAGAGGCTCCCATCTTGCTCGATCCGAGCCGCACGGGCCGAATCAGACGGCTCTAGTGAGCTTTAGCACTAGATATGCTCCCTATACATACATACATACATACATACATACATACATACATACATACATACATACATACATACATACATACATACATACATACATACATACATACGTATGTATGTATGTATGTATATGTGTGCATGATGTTTAGCATCCACTTAAGGCCAACTCCGATCTCATCATCTCTTTTTAGTTTCTCTATCTTATCTCTGGTATAGCTCCTCTCCACTCGATTCTACTCCCCTCTCTCTTACGGGTGAACACAACCAACGATGTTGCCAGGAGGCGATGACTTCTAAAGTTAGGTGGGTTCTTTTGAGCTGTGGCTTTGGTTTTTGGTTTATGATCTTTGAATTCTAACTGTTCGTGTGAGATAGTACGTAAAAAAATAGTCGCATACGATTTTGGCCGATATAGTTGAATCTCTCAATACAGTGTTTACAATTTACTTATAGACATTATCTTGAAAATACATCATTTAAAAACTAGTTACTATATCACAAAGTGATAAGTTAAAGCTAAAACCAAAAAACACGGTCATTGACTCCTCACGCTCACATGTAGGAAAGCCCAACCAAAGGAGAAGGTAGAGACACGTCCAAAGCAACTCCCGATTGCATCAAGGCGTCCAGAGCAACTCCCGATTGTGGGCATGTTCTTTTCCTCCGAAGCTAGCGGCTTTTGGCTTTTGCTACAGTACCTAACTTTCAAACGGAGTATTTTCTCAAGACAGAGTCTACAAGTTAAACGATCTACATGTCAAAAGCCCAACATCTGTACCAGCAAAAATCGCAAATTAGTATCTATTTCTCCGTAATTTGTACCGTAAACAGCTAAAATTCAAAAATTTCAGCCAAAAACCATAAGTCGCAGCTGTTGCCAAATAGGCCCTGTGCATCACAGGCTCACAGCTTCCTGGTAGCAACACGGGCATGGATCCTCCTTTGTGTCTCGACGTCAATGGCACCTCCTGCTAGACCCATCTTTTTTTTTCAGTTATTCTCTTGGAGTACATTCCTTACTTGGAGTCGATTACCTCAACTCCTCCGTTGTGGAGTGGAGTCGACTCCACATCGGCTTAAAAAAGTACATTGGAGATACTTTAAACTCATTTGTTGCATATGCATAAAATGGGTGGTAAATTAACCCGTTCACTTAGATGAGCACAAACAGTAACATAAAAGCAACGAAGCATATAAAAATTGCAAACTCTTTTTCTAAGAACTAGCAGCAGCCTGTATAGATCACGACGTTCATATTCCGATCACCAGTAGTAACTCTGTTTTCAAATCGCCGGCCCTCGCATGTTCCGCAGCAACTTTATCCGGGTGGTCCTGTCAGTTCCATTGGACAACAGAAGTTGGGATTCTAAGCAGGCACTCACGTCAGTTAATAGCTTGAAGGTAAAGACAACCATATTGATATTGATATTGCTGGGTACGGTGATCCTCGTGGTTACCAACCAGCACCACATGCAAAGATTTTACATCGCTCGATCTGCCAGAGTGGTGTTGGCTTTTTAAGCCGCAAATAAGGCTTCATGATAAGAACGTTTAGCACTCTGTACTTTAGTGTTCATAGATAAACAGAACTTGCATCTGTAGTTACAAATTAGACGACAATATGTAATGCGTTTATGTGTTTCAAACTGTAAGCTTCTGAAATCTGAACCACGGTTTGGCTGTAGAAAGTGTAGAGACACAAACACATGAACACATGATAGAGTAACTACTGCTGACCTTCTGAACTTTCGGTTTTCGCGTACGTGTTTGAAAGTCCACATCAACAGTTTCAGGCGTCGTTGTCTTGCCAAGTTCGTTCGTATATCGTTGCTAGCTTTTGGTCTCTCTGGTCTCATCGAAAACTATACGGTACCGAACTTAATTATCACCACAGGTGGCTTAGACTCTATAACGTAACCTAGAACGTGCGCTGTAGGAAAGAAAGCAAGAAAGCAAAGTTCAAAGTGCTAGCCCCTCACGCTCTGGATCGGATGTAACTTGTTTGCACTTTGCACTGCCCCCCCACCCCCCCACCCCCTAAAGATGGCCACTCGTGGTACGTAGGAAGGAGAGGAGAAATTCTTGACATCCAACAACGCGCGAGATCCATGAGGTTTCACCGTGACTTTTGCGACTCAACTCTGTAACATCTCAGCAAAGAAGTAATCCTTAACCTTTTCCCCCTAGTACACACGAACTGGGGTTACTGAGCTCCGGCCCATTTGATCTCTGCAGTGGTTGGCTTGTGCAGTGGTTGTTGGATACCATAATTTGCTCTTTTCGTGGCTCCCGTAAAGCCTCTTGACTTTGCTTCAAGCAGTAGCTAGCCAGGAACACCAAGCCGATCGATCGGCCACCTTTATTCATTTTATTGCACTGTCGCTTTCGGAGCTTATCCCACTGGTAGAGCTGGGTCGGAAAAGACTCGCGCTGAGCTGAATCGCTCAACCGCTAGCTGTATGATTGTACACGAAGATATAAAAAAAAAACCCGACCTGCGGGGGAAGAAACCCTCGGTCATCATGCTTAAGAAGAAGGTCTTCTCACGCAGACCGAGAAAACCCCCGAACCCCTGCTCCACCCTTACACAGCGGCACCAACGTCTGACCTTTGTGAGACGACTAGCGGATCCTTTGGATCAACACCCTGGCGGGTCCTTAGACCTGTGCTTTGGTGTGGTAGCAGGCGAGGGGATTTTTTCCCCAAGCCTGAAATTCACTCCCACTGGAAGTCGAACCCAAGATCTGAAGGGTGCTACTGAGACGCTCTAACCACTAGGCTAGAGGCCCTTTCGCGTACACGAAGAAATACAGACCGATCCATCGCGACTACGATGCAGATGCTGTCCCCTGCCTGCGGCATAGATAGGGTAGTTGAGCGGTATATTCTTCCGGCCATACGAGATAGGAAGGACGAGTCTCCAGGTCGGCAAAACGCTGCTCGTTTTAATGGTTGATAAGTGTGCTTAGTACGGGAAAGCAATAGATGTACACATGATTAGCCGTTGGAGCATCAACGCTGTAGAAAGGGAGGTTTTCTGGGTAGGGCTTGAGGTGATCTGCTACATGCCCGGTGTCCGTTTTTGCGGAGGGCTGGTACAATTATCCGCAATGTGGACCTACGGTAATAATGCGATGGTCAATTTTGCAGGTAAAAGGTATTTGGGACATAATATTTTTTGCCCGGTTAGCAACGCCGGAATTTGTTGGAAATGTCATAGGAAATTATCTGTTTCTTATATAATGCATGCGAAATATGCATCGCAAACAAGCCTGCATAGGAAATAGTGAATTCCTATAAGGGCCCGTTTGAATCCTTTACTTGAATTGGGATAGTAGAATTAGGACCCCGATTCAATTTCAAGTGAAAATGGAATTGAGCTACAATTCAAACTTTTTTGTTTGATTGCCGGAAATTGTTGCATGAAATGAACTCACGTGCCAAATCCAAATCTTGTTTGGTTGACAAATACTCAAATATTTAGACGGTGGTCGAAGAAGGTGGAGGAGAAGTTGTTGACGGAGACCGAGGTCGTCGGGACTCACTGACAGCAGGCAAGGCCTCGCGTGCGCATCGTGATCATAGATCGGGCAGCAACAGTCGATGGGAGCTCGGCGGCGGTGATCGTCGGGGGCTCGTCACTGTCGACGACAACCGTAGCGGTCCAGGGGAGCTCGCCGGCGATGGCGACATCCGGTGCCTAAGAAGAGGAAGGAGATGGAGGAGAGCATTGAGGGGCAGTGTTTGAGCTTTTGTGAGATGCGTACACAGTTTCTAATTCCAATCAATTTACGCAGGATGAGATCTGAATTGTTGGGGGTTTGTTTTATTTGTCCTTCAATTCATCTAGAAATGGCACAGAATTCTAATTCCAATTTCAAAAGACAACCAAACAGTAGAATTGAAAATATCCTATTCCAATTCCCTAATTCTAGCCCCAATTCCGAGAACCAAACAGGATAAGAAACATCGATAATTCTAATGTTCTAAACATGCATGTTGTATTCTTGTAACACCCTGCTCATCCTCTGGACCTGGAATACTACCATCATTATATAATTTTTATCATTTTCAACCACAACTCGTAGTTTTAAGCAACGATTTCTTTATTTATTTTGTAGAGACTAGATAAGTACCGTACCATTCCAACTCTAGCATACCAGTAGACTCTAAAACATATTAACAAAATTTGATACGTGAGGTGCTACTCGTATGTGAAATTATTCATGTGCTACTCCCTCCCGTGCATGACGTCCTCAACGAGCACATAAAAAAACAAAGTAAGATGAGTTCGGAGACTCAGCAAACACATAATAGATCGACATACACTACCACAAACACAGGCAACAATAACACCATGTCCTTCTTACATGTTTCAACATTAACATAAACACGAACATTCTCCACATGTCTCGATATCACATCTCAATCACTCTTGCAATGCAATGAAATTCTCATGATCAAGTCTCATTCTCCTTTGCAGCTTATACCGGTAAAGCGAAGAGTACACTCGTCGATGTCACCCTTTACCTCCATCATGTGGAGGTTCCTACCGAAATAGAACTATCTCTCCATCTTGTGGAAGTGCCTACCGAAGTAGGTCTTTCTCAAGAGCACGCTGGATTAGTTAATAGCTTTACTCATAGCTATTTACTTTCTCACTGTCCTAGCTTGTAATGCATATGTCATATTACGAATGTTGTGCTCCAATATTTTATCATGTTCCACAATTATCATCACCAACCATGCAGCATAAAATACTGTAAGCATCATATATTTCACAACAATTACCATTGCCTGGTTATTCTCAAGGACGATATGTGGATGGCTCCCCACCAGAACCTCCACCTATACAAGCGTCAACCCAACTCAGTATAATATAGCGACAAATGCACTTATACACACATCACCGATTCTATGCGCAACACTCAACACTGGCATAAAACACGTAAGGATGAGGATTCGATGTGCACGTCGCTAAAACTCCTTTTTTCTCCTCTTTTATTTTCTTTCTTCCTTCATTTCCTTTTCTTCCTTCTCTTTTTTTCCTACCCCGGTCGGCCTCATCTCTTCTCTCTCTGTCTGGGGCTGGCCGAATGGCTTTGCTTCTTCTCCCCAATTCAGATTTGGGGTGCCCACTTCCAGCGCCATCGACCATCAGTCGCCTCCTCCCCTCATCTTACTCCCCTATGTCTCCCTCTCTCTTAGGTGTTTTCCCCAGGCCGCAAGGGGCATCTCGGGCTCGCCACCCCGAGCTCAATCACCAACAGCCGGCTCACCGTCGATGTCCCCTCCGTCGCTCCCATGGTTCAGACCTCCTGGCCATCGGCCAGCTCCTACGGTCGCAGCCACTAGCCGCCGGTGCCTAGTGCTGACTACGCCGGTCTAGGCCCTTCGGTGCCGCCACCCATGGGCTCGGGCTTGTTGGTCGACCGTCGGCCACTGCACCTAGGCGTTGTCGCCTAGCTCCGGCCCCTCCGGCCGAATGCCTCCACACCGACCTCCGGCCACTATGCCTCCGGCCAACACCCGACCTACACCTGCCGCCTCCCCTCGAGTCTCCCTCGGGCTCGTTGGCCATGGCTCGTAGCCGGTCGAGAGCCTAGTGCCTTGCCCCCCTTTGGCCCTCTCTCAGGTGTGCCGCCCCCATATGGCTACAACCCGTCTCTACCAGTCATCTCTTCTTCCTCCCGCCTAGGACGATTGTATTCTTCATCTCCCTTTACCTACGCATTTTGTTCTAGATTCTACTTTTGGTTTCCTCTATGCATGCATGGCTGGGAAAGCCTATGGTGTCGCCACGATGGGACCTGGAGGGGGAACATGCGTCGGGGTGCATGTAACTCCGACCAAAGGTGCATAGTGATTCTACGGGCTCACCGCCAATGGCATGATAGCCAAGCCGGCTATGGTACTCTTGATCGTGCTAAGCGGTAAGGTGAAGAGAATGGCCTGCTAGATGTCGGCCTGAGGATTGGCAAGGATCGTGGACGGCGACGGTGATGGCCGTGTTGTGGTTCAGTTGAGCCCCTTCTCTTGCTGTCGCGGTGACCACGTCCTTGCTCCTCTCCTTCGGCTTCCCCTACTTCCCAAGCTCCTCTCCTTCGGCTCTCCCTTACATTCTCTGTGGCGGCTTTGGTCTTTGGTGGTGCTTGTCTTTGGGTCTTTGCTCTTGGTTGAGGGAAAGAAAGGTGTAGGGATGAGAAATGGGAAAACTTGTGAAGCTCGGTTTGCTCTCTTGGCTTTGCTTTTGCCTTGGTTGTGAGCTCTTGGTTAGAGAGGTGTGATGGAGGCAATACAAGGGTACTATGCACGTTGGTGGTCTTTGGCTTAAGAAGGGGCTTCGGTTGGTTTCTCCCTCTACTGTCCTGTGCATTGCCAATTGTGCCCCTCCCTTTTTCTTTACTCCTCTCTCTCATGTGGCTATTTTGCGTCAAGGACATTTTGGTCCAAAGGGGCTCTGCACTATTTGAGGTTTTTCTACTTCGGTAGGTAAGTCGGTAAAAGTAGGTGTTGGCTAAACCTTTCTACCGAGTGATAAAGCCCACAAATGCGAGAGGCGCCGACTGGCCCCGGACCGAAAGGTCTCATAGGAAAAATCTTTTATTTTCTTTTATTCTCCCTTGGATTGTTTCTATTCCCTATTTTTTTTATCTCTTTTGCATCTATTAGTATCACAATTCTACTCGGACACGATCCTGTTACACTACTAGTTGGTGCCACGTTGTCTGAAAAGTGAAATGAGATCATATCCCAATGAATTACTCAATTAGCCAATATCCAGAGAAACTGATGTTAATTGGATCTGAAAAATGATATCTAAATGAACTGATGTCTATTTATCTTAGTGGGCATTGGTATCGGCTTTTGGTTGAAACTGAATATTAGTGGCTGTAAAAAGTGGCTATTAGAAGAAGAGGGACAGCGGCGAAAAAAATGAGAGAGATACGTGCATGTGATAGGAGTGAGAGGAGTGAAGTGCGTAATACACTTGTGACCCTGCCTTATCTCTGAAGCGAAACGATAATGAGAGAAGTGAAAAAACCATTTTGAAAAATTAGATGTTCGTATTGAATTTGAATTTTTACCTAAAAGTTAATATCAATAGGACCTTACTAATAGCCACCTTTTGCTTACCCTCTTCAATCTTACCACCAAACAAGGCATAAATCCTCTCGTGAACACGTGGTTTGGGTATGACACATTCAATCCAAGCCGCACAAATTTGCCCCACATGACAATTAGTTCTCTTGATCGTTTACGTCCACTGTCTCCCGTGAACCCGCTGTCGCCGTTTAATCAATTGTGTAACGGTGTTGAAATGATGATGCCTTCTCCAAGCTACCAACTTCGTAGCAATATAACTTCACACGATGTAGTACTTGTTAGGACTTAGGAGACGGTTTTATGGGTTCGCAAGTCGCAACGATCAGTACTGAAGTCTCACAAATCACAACAATGTTTTTTTCGTCCAAAAAAAAAAACCTTGTTGGAAGTCGCCTGCTGTTTAGCTATTTCTCACAGATTGATGCAAGACGAAAATAACGCGTTTTTATGGACCATTTAGAAGGAATTTGCATAGAGTATATATCTGGAAGCATCCGAAATATTCACAGGAGAAGCCCAGCCAAAAGAAAAGGACACGGCATATTCTGAAGATTGCTTGAGCAAACATATATTGCACAACAAATAGAAACGAAGTCAACTTAGCCCTGCTTCAATCGGCTTTAGTTTTTGGTTTTTAGCTGTGGTTGTTGGAGTTTTTTCTGAATCATTCAATTAAAAAATTAAAACATAAAATACACCGTTATATCTTCACGGACAATACAAAAAATAATGAGAAAAAAGCCAAAAACAAAAAAAAAAACCAAAATGAAGAAGCTAACGCGTACCAAATGGCTTCCAGCTTCTTCTGGCTTTTAGAAGTCAGAAACCAAAAGCTAAAGCCGGTTAGAGCAGCCCCTTAACCGGGCACTCTCAACTGATGCATCATGCAGAATAAGATATATCATCTACACCAGTCATATGCCAATCCAAATTCAGTTCCGTGCAATAAAATCCTTGTGTGTGAGTCAATGGGATGGTACAAGGTGGGGGCGGTTTTCGCTTACCCTGGCTCTAGTCGGGTCGAGGCAAGGCGGGATTGACTAGTTAATGGTGCTCCATTGGGTTGGAGCAGTTTTTAGTTTCATGCATTTTAAAAGTAAGAAATATATTATTTACTAAACTTAATTGGCATGTTATCATAAAACCATTAATATTTAAAGACCAACTTATAACAATGGTAACAAATGTCTTAGAAATAGCAAATACTAGTTAATACTGTATTATAGTTTCATGTATTTTAAAAAGTAAGAATCATATTGTTTACCAAACTTGATTGACATATTATATCATAAATAATTGATATTCAAAGACCAACTTATAACAATGGTAACATATATCTTTGAAATAACAATTATTATAACAACAGTAACAAATGTCTTTGAAATAACAATTATTAGTTAATAATGTATTATCATAGCTTGTAGAATATATCAATCTATACAAAAATAAATAATACTTATGTGATCGGGGCAGGGCAGCCTCTAACCTGCAGCCACCTACCCTAGTGCAGGGCGGCAGAGCGGATCATGGCCGGGTCAGTGCAGAGCGCCTCAGGTTTGTGTGTGGCAGGGCGGAGATCTACAACTCTACCTGGATATGATTTTGTCCTAGTGTTGGTTGTCCTCCTCCTAGGGAAGCATTGATCAGAAGCGAATGTTCCGTTCGATCTTCCATGGGAAGCGCCATCTACCTTTCCCTGCCATGGTTGCGATGTTTGCCGTTGCAGTTTGCGAACCGATTTGGCGTACTCATGGTTGCAGAAGCATGGGGGCAATCTAGTGTACTCTGCTGATGTTCTTAAGGTTATGCCTTTCTGAAGATCTTAGCTCCACTGGTCCTCAAGATGGTAGGCCATCTTCTCACTCGTTTGTATTGCCTCTATATACTGTATCTGTATGATTGTGCAGTGCTTTAACTAATTCCGCAAATGCATAAGAGGAAGCTTCTTCACGGATGAAAGTCATGAAACTTAATTAAAACATAGAGAGCGATATACCTGGTCAATGCATGTAGTGGACTTTCTGCAGCTGCGGCGCTATGGTCTGATGAGTAACTGGCAAAATGTACCACCAAGCTGGACCAATTCTCATGATCCATGCGACCAGCACACACCATGGGAGGGCATCACATGCAGTGATGGACGTGTTATAGAGCTGTAAGTAGTCAACACAGCAGAAATTCCCTCGCTCGCTCTTGTCTCTTACGAACTGTTTGTCTTCAGGCAATAATCAGGCATCTGTCATCCATGAATATTGCTGGAACACTTAACGATGACATAGGCAACCTAGCAGAATTGACATCCTTGTAAGTGCATATTTTGTTGTCTGCAATTCCCATCTAGATGCCACTTTAGCTAAATTCAATACATAGATTACGGGCCTGTTCTTTTCCTCCGAAGCTGGTGGCTTTTGGCTTTTGCTACATTACCTAACTTTCAAACGGAGTATTTTCTCAAGACGGGGTCTACAAGTTAAACGATGTATACATTAAAAGCCCAACATCTGTACTCTCCAAAAATCGCAAGTGAGTATCTCTCTCCGTAATATGTACCGTAAACAGCTAAAATTCAAAAATTTCAACCAAAAACCATAAGCTACAGCCGTTGCCAAACAAGTCCTACGGTGGTTCAAATTAAACATGAGAGCCAGGTGCTTAGAAATCATTCCTCCTGTATTTGTTCAATCATTAGAAGTTTCATGTGTTGCTATCAGTATTCAGTACCTTTAAATTATAATATCTGATACTGCAACTTAGCTCATTGGAGGTATCAATGATCTAAACGCTTCCTGGATAATTGACCCATAAAAGAAATTGAACATTCATCTAACATGCTGCTCATTTCATTTCCCTTAGACTTCCATTTTTCATCCTTCGCCGGAAAAGGAAAAATTGCTCTCTTGCCCCAAAGTTTAATGGCGTTTGTTCATTTGCCCCATGATGTCTCACTGATATGCGGGTCCAGGGCCCACATGTCAGTGAGACATCATGGGGTAAATGAGCAAACGTCATTAAACTTTGGGGCATATGAGCAAATCCCCCGCCGGAAAAGCAGGTTCTGTCACACTGTCTACAATAATAAAAAAGTGATGAAGGTAGGAAAAAAAGGGTGCATCTAAAAAGCATAATACCTAATAAAAGCAACCGCAGGGATCTGTCCTACAAAAAAGAACTTGGTGGTTTGTTAACTCCTCACATTGGGAAGCTGGTGCATCTAAAAGATCTATAAGTAACAAGTTTTCGACTCAGACTGCATTTATTCTGTTAAGAATATATATAAATCTAAAAGGTCTGTAAGTAACACGTTTTTGACTCAGACTGCATTTATTCTGTTAAGAGTATACGTACATATCTTATATTAAGGCCCTGATCAATATGGGTTCAGCTTCTAGCTTCAGCTTATTTTTGCACTATTCATAAATTTCGTCTTTTTCTGAACTTTTGGCTTTTTTGAGTTTTTTTACCGGTTCTTTTTTTCCTCGTATTTGTTTACATTATACGTGATGGGCTAATATGTTTTTTCTATTTTTAAATTTTTTTAAATTTAATTATGGTAAATAAGCCTCTGTTAGCTACAGTGCTTTTTTCAGCCAGCTACAATGTTTTCAGCCATAAGCCATAAGACTTTCAGCCGAACCGATCACCACCTAACTCTTTGTATATGGTGTTTTCTACTTATTTGTCTTGTTTGTACATGACTATGTATTGGCCACTTGGCCCATGGAATATAATTGAGTTCCATTCGAACATATTCATCAAATTTGAAGGTGATTTGATTATAATCCCTTTTATACTTCGTAGAATTTTAACCGGTTGCAGCTTCATTGGAAGAATTCCTCCACGACTGGGGTACTTAACAGAGTTTCTTGTATTGTAATAATCCCCACATTAGAGTTTAATACTTTGTTTATGTATTCTGTAGGACCAGTATAGCAATAGAAGGGGAGAGTGGGTGGTGCCTTTAAATTTTCCTCTAAATATTCGACGATTCTTCAATCCAATAGCTATGAGAAGCAACGAAGATAAAGAACCTAGAAATCCGAAAAATCACGCAGCTACAGTGATTTCAGATCATAAATAGTAAAAACAATACTATTTCAAATCCAAAAATTTATGAAACTTTTGATCTCTAGATCCAAAAGACTTGAAACTTAAAACAAATCTAGATCATGACCTTAATAACCTATCCCGATAAAAAATCTTGAAAGAACTTAATAGAGCTGAGATCTTTTAGTTCATCAAGCTCTGCTGCATCAAAACTTAAAAATAACCTAAATCTCAAACGAAAGCTCTAAATCACTTGAAATTTGATATGCACTTTCTCTAGAATGTCAGGAACATATTCCAATCAATGATTAAAAAATCATTATCAAAATTATAATCTTTTTCGTTTGAAGGAAGCTTGCATCAAAATTAGATAAAAGAAAAAACAGTGATGACTTGCTCGTGGGTGGACGATGGTCAGGATAGTTCTAGATATGTTCCCATATGTCACAGGAAGTAATAACACTAAATAAATCATGGCAAAAACAGCTAGATCAAGAAATCACTCGAAGAGACAAAAAAGTAAAAACTTGGTTTCTTCATGATCTTGCTAACCAAGTGTCTAGATGGATGGAGGTTGATTTTGAGAGGTCATCTCTATTTTTACACATCCTTGACATAGCAAGATCAAGAAGGGAAGAGAAAAAATGAACCAAATTAAGAGTAAATCAATCAATAAAAGATGAATCCATAGGAGATGAACAAATATTGATACATTGCCACTTGAGGATGGTTTTACAACTATTCTACTTGGAGGACAAGAGACCACACTACAGCACTCAACTTCTCTCAAACCTTAACTTTAGAACTATGAACTCTTGGTCTCAAGAGATAATGGTTAGATAGTTAACTACAAGTCTCCATTCCAACCCGTTAAATATATAGATTAGCCAGCCACATCTAACTCCTAGTGGATAATATCTACTTAGCACATTGGAGGAACTCGATAACCCCTCCACAGGTTTTAACTCATACACTACACTTATGCAAGTTTTTCAAAGCGCATAAATCCGAATCAGCTAAATTCTTAGCCTTGATCTATCTTGATCTTCTCAATTTCTTCTTGGCCTAAACTATTCTCCTAAGCGCCATGCTTTTCATCCAAGGTAGTTTTCGGTATTTTGGCTAGCTTACCAAAATGCCATTTCTTTATCCGGTCTTCATCATTCATTGTAAACAATCGTCATACTTGCCACGCGTAGGTATACCACTGGCTTGCCACATGTCGGCACATCTCTCTCGTTTTGGTTCCATCAGACCACGCCTCATTTAGACCGACTAAGCCATATGGTGTAACCCTTTGTTCAAACTCCTCTTGGACATTTTTCCACCTTTCTCATGCTATGTTTGAGCTCACCATCTCACCCAGCATTCTTGATCGTTTTGAGTCTCGGCTCCTTCATGAGTGTAGCCTCGCTGCTTGCCGTTAGCCATAGTTAGCTCAAAACAACCCTACATATTTAAAGATAAAGAAATCATTTTCGGACACAAATTTCTTCACAACTTGGCTCACATTACCAGTAACATATCTCATGCAATCTATAACCACTGACCTAGGTCACCAAATCATCCCATAACTCAAATTTCCTAAAATTATCCATTTCTGCAAGCTGTCTAGAAAAACCAGCAAATCGGTAAATTTGCAAATTTGCACTCCTCCAAAATGACAATGATTCATTACAACAAAATCATAGATTTCTCACATAGTCCTTCGTATTCTGTACATATATTTATAAGTTCTAAAAGGAATGCCTGTTGTGTTGCAGGCTTAAGATCGGATAAGAGTTGTGTTGCAGGCTTGCGATGTCTCTTGACTCTCTAGAAGACAAGTAGTCGAGGAGTGCCTGTGCGGCTGTGCATGTGCTAGTTGGTCTCTCTCTTGGCTCTCAGCCTGGTTGGTTCGATGGGTAAAAGAAAAAGGCTAAACTTGGTTAGGCTGGCAGCTGGGAGTTGGGCTTTACATTCTTTGCAATTTTTACTAGCAATTTCATGAGGGAGCCATACATGCATAATATATGCTGATTAGTGGGATACTTAGTGAATAATAGAGAAAAAATTCCTTGGGGACCAGGGCCGGCCCCTGCCAGCCCCCCATTCTCTCTGTCCCTGCTAAAATCGTTTTTTTAAAAAAAAAGGAAAAAGTAAACGGTATATATTTTTTCCTCTAAAATGCTGGGCCAGTACTCAACTCTAATTAAAATTCGTGTTTAAGCTAGATAGACATACACGACTTATGCCTTGCCGTATTGGCACCAAGTGCTTTAGGTTTGAATTGTCTACGTTAATTCTTGCATCACTTAAATTCCAAACACACACAGAGAAATGTGTCTTCTCTGCCAACGGAAGCATCTGCTTGCCGGCCATTTTGGCTCCATGCAGGAGCATCTTTTCCTGTGCATCCTCCTCTTCTTTGATACGTCCTTTGCGTTGCCTGGACTGCATTTGCTACATGATACACCGAATTTTATCTGCCCTTTCAATTTGTAAAGCTTTCAGCAATGCCGACAACGAGAGAGATGTTGGCCATATACATCCAAAAGTTCGTTTTCCTGACCCAATTTTCAATCAATGGCTAACAGCATGGTCTGGCTCTGCCGAATGGGTTTAGTAGGAGCATTGCATACTTTATGTTACCGTCGGTTGCATAATTTATGTTACAGGTCACACCGAACCATTGTGGAGTTTACTTTTGAGGATCCCATGGAGAATAGAATCCTCTCCAAAATTCTGTCATTATAATAACTCAAAGCTTTTAGTGTCCTTGAGAAGCCTGCATAATTTTTTTGAAACAAGAGAAACCTACATGATAAGATGTCAAATTCACATTCTATTGACTTTTGGAGAATGAAAAATTGAATCATGACCAACCATGGATGACTTCACGGGTGCCTCCAAAGGGGCTCGAATCGTACTGAGCATAATCCATCAATCCCTCTCCTGATGCCATGTCCACATCAGCAGCGCTAGCAGCCTGGCAGGTACTTCGACTTACCCTGGAAATTCCTGTTCACAGCTCCAATGGCCTGGGTCCGACCTGCACGAGGGAAAACAGAACCGTTAAGCTCGGCAGATGAGCAGCACATCCAGTGGCTGACACGTGGGTCCAGCACACAAAAATCCAACGCATGGCCGTACCAAACATATTTGTTTAACTGATAACACAATGATATGGAGAGAAAACTTACAAAACCAAGAACATCCAAGCCAACAAGTTATGACTGGATCCAAACTCAGGCGGAGGCAACGCACAAGGTATCGCGCAGACAAGGCCCCACAAGAACAGCAAAGAGGCAACTGCCCCCAATACCCAAGAGAAATACATAAACGTTCTCTTGAACCATTTCATCTTATGACCAGTTCAACCGAGCTCTTCGTAGACTTGTGGCCTGTTCTTTACGTCACAAGCCGGCGGCTTTTGGCTTTTGCTACATTACTTAACTTTTAAACGGAGTATTTTCTCAAGACGGAGTCTACAAGTTAAACGATCTACACGTTAAAAGCCCAACATTTGTACCAGTCAAAATCGCAAATGAGTATCTGTCTCTCCGTAATCTGTACCGTAAACAGTCAAAATTCAAAAATTTCAACCAAAAGTCATAAGCCGCAGCCGAAAAGAATAGGCCTAAGCCTTAAGGCCTCCCGCTACCTTGCATGCATGCATTGATCTCTAATACATATCCGTTGCTTGGACCTGGTAAGCAGCCCGATAGGCAATACCTGATAAGAAATTCCCTTGAATCTAGCTATATAAGATTGTTTTGTTTGAGTGGCTATTTTCTTTGCCTGATTACCAACCTCGGGAAGGAGGGGGGCGCCATTTGGTAGCTGCTAGCTCCTGCAACACCTTGTTCATTGCATAGACTTCTCCCGGAAGAAGAACCACCAAATTTGGCTGTCGTTTGGTGCGATTTTGATCTCTGTGGAGGTGGACACGGCGCGAAACGGTGGCGATGCAGCGGCTGCTACTTCTGTTCATACTCTTGGTAGGCCTCCGGTCAAGCTCCGGCCAGACGAACTCCCAAGATGGTAAGCCTTGATCTTTATGCTTTTCATTAGGTTACAGGAAGAAAGTTGACCTCTTTTTAGGATGAGTTACTCACAGAGTGACCGTTGACCTGAACAAGGTGAACAAGATTAGCTCTGCCAGGAGTATAAGATGACAAGAATTTATTCATGATCGTGATGTTTAGTTGCTACAGAAAAGATTTCCCTATACCATCAATATTATGTTTTGTTAAAATGGTGGATCGCAATACGCAAGCAAGTGCCCAAGATTCACAGGAAAGAGCTTGACTCTCACGTGTTCCTCTTCTTTTGGACGATACACATGGTCCTCTTCTTTTGGACGATATGGAAAGAACACAACGTCCGGATGTTCAACAAAATCAAGACGACCGCTAAAGGGATCTTGGATATCCTAAAACGAGAACTTTCTTGGTGGCGCGTGGGGCGTGCGAAATTGCCGCTAAACACGATGACAAGCGGGTTATAACCCTTGCTCCCCCACAGTTTTCGCTGCATAGTCCTAACCCCTTGTTTTTCCCTCGCTACTTTTTCGTTTTTCCTCTTCCCCCTCTCTGTCAATCATTTTCTTTTTCCATCTTTTTATGTTTCCAAAAACACTAGATCCTTAGTGTATGTATTTTCTCTCTCTTTAATAAAATGACATGCAAACCCTGTGCATGTTCCCTAGAAAAATAGTATGTTTTGTTTTTTAATTTGGTTGTCTTCAACCTTCTGTGATCACTTCAATTCATTAACACAAGTAAACTGTTCGTCAAGGAGACCTGTTGTCACCGATGCTATTCCTATTGGTCACGAAAGTGTTGAACTCTCTTTTCCACAAAGCCAGTTCTTTGCAAATCCTCATCCCCCTTGCAATCCCAGGCCTTCAACAACATATATCCCTTTACGACAACGATCTCATTTGTTTCATTGCCCCATCTCTACAAGACCTTCGGGTGTTCAAATACGTCTTTAGTGTTTTCGGGGAGGCTTCTGGCCTTCGTGCCAACCTTCACAAAAAGCTCAGTCACACCCATCGGTTGTGCCCAGATGGATTTAAATGTCATGCAACAAGAGTTGCCTTGTGAACTATCCTATTTCCCGGTAAAATACCTTGGCCTGCCTCTGTCCTTGTCTAAACTAACCAGGTCGCAGTTGCATCCATTGCTCGACAAATTCCTTACAAGGCTCCCAAGTTGGAAAGGCAAAATGCTATCTTTGGTCGGCCACCTCATCTTGGTTAAACATGTCCTATCTGTCACACCTCTTTACCACATTCCGGCATGGGTTGTTAGGGCAGTTGATAAGCGTCGTCGAGCTTTCCTCTAGAAGGGAGTAGACACAGTTCATGGTGGCAATTGTTTGGTCACATGGAACACGGTCTGCCGGCCAATCCCTCTAGGGGGTTTAGGTGTCCTCGACCTCAGACTAATGGGGTATGCATTGAGAACGCGTTGGTTATGGTGGCAGAAAGTTGACCCCTCTCACACTTGGACTAACCTTCAGTCACCTCATGAACCGGTTATTCAGGTAATGTTCCTAGCTGCAATGGAAACAAGAGTGGGTAACGGGCATAACACATTCTTTTGGACAGACAAGTGGTTAGAGGGGACCTCTATCCAATCTCGGTGGCCTTCTCTCTGGAATATCATCAAACCAAAAGCCAGAAAATCTCTCACGGTTGCCCAGGCAGTCATCCACAATGCGTGGATCGCCGACATTCAGGGCGCCTTAACTGCCTAGATCCTAGTAGACTTCTTTCAACTTTGGGCCTATCTGCGCACTATCACCTTACAACCGGAGAATGCTGACAAGGTCATCTGGAGATTTCATTCTTAATACTCAACCAAACCAGCATATACTGCGATCTTCACTGGCGGAACCGGTTTTCCTGGCTATAACTAGATTTGAAAGAATTCTGTGCCATTGAAATGTAAACTCTTCATGTGTCTAGCCTCAAACAATCATTGTTGGACGTCTGATCGTCTCGCACGCCGTGGGCTGTCGGTCAGTTCAATATGTGTCTTATGCAAACAACACCAGGAAACCATCGAACATCTTTTAGCGAGTTGTCAATAGGTGAAACAAGTTTGGACACAACTCTTGATCCATCTCAACTTCTAGGTGCTGCCCGCCTCCCCAAATGCTAAATTCATAGATGATTGGAATCCATAGATGATTGGACGGCTTGGCAAAAGAGTCTTCCAAAAATCTGCAGAAAAGGATTTGATTCGTTAGTCCTTCTCTTCTCGTGGATGATCTGGAAGGAACGAAACGCTCGAATCTTTGATGCCTCGGAAAGGGACATCACCTCTGTGCTGACTACAATCCTTGATGAAGCAACTTGTTGGCGCCGAGCAGGTGTTGGGTCACAGTTTTTGCCCACAGAGCTTCCTGCTAGTCATTTTAGGGTGCCTTTGGTTGAGCTTTTGGGAGCTGCTTTTGCTTCCAAAAAGCCAAAAGCCAACCAAAGGGGTGGAAACCCGAAGCTGCTTTTTCAGAAGCAGCTACTTTTGGGTAGTATAGTTTTGAAAGCACCTTGGACTCTGCTTTTGGCTTTTGGCTTTCTGCTTTTTGAAATGGTGAAAATAGAGAGCTGTTTCACAGTTGTTTCAAGGAAAATAGAGATAGGAGGTAAGTTTTATACTTGTTTGAACCAAACAGCTTACAGCTTTTCCACAGCCCACAACCTACAGCAGCTTTTCCACAGCCCACAACCTACAGCAGCTTTTCCACAGCCCACAACCTACAGCAGCTTTTCCACAGCCCACAGCTCACAGCAGCTTTTTCAGAAGCCACAGCTCAACCAAACACACCCTTAGCTTGCACTTCTGCAGCGCGTTGATGCGGCTCCCGTCTTGCTGCCCCCGGTCAGAAGTGTTTCTGGCCAGCCCCTCTCCTTTTCCTTTCTGTTTTTCTTTCTGTTGTAAGCTCTCGTTTCTCTGGTCTGTAAGTATTCCGCACTCATGTATTACCTTCAATCCTTCTTAATACAAAGGCGTGCAATCCTTTTGCGCGTTCCCGAAAAAAAACTGTAATGAATCAAATCCACAGTAGGTCAAATAGATCAAATTTAGAAAGCAATGCTAATGTACAGAAAAAAAAAAGGTTCCCATGATAAAAGGTGAAACTGGAACAGGGTTTCTTTCCTGCTGGTACAATTGAGATTTCAAAGAAGAAACCCTCCTTTCTAGGATCGAGCTTTTTCTTTGAATTCTTTACAATGATAGTTCCATATATCTCTCATATGAATACGATTAGTGGGTAATATGATCCAAGACAGGAGTGCGATCATGACACAAAAGTGCTCAACTAATGTTAGCTTAATAAATTCTGCAGTTACGGCACTTCAGGCATTGATGAATAATTGGCAGAATGAACCGCAAAGCTGGACAGGATCGACCGATCCCTGCACATCCTGGGAAGGGATTTCATGTTCTAATGGGAGGGTGACAGAAGTGTGAGTGCTCAACTTATCATCTTAGACCCCTTTTATTAATAAAAACTCTGCTGAATCCTGGTATTTGCAGGAGATTGCCAAGCATGAACCTGCAAGGTACATTAAGCAACGCCATAGACCAAAACTCTGCTTTGACATACCTGTAAGTCCTTGTTTCTTCAGTTTTGACAGAATTTCCTTTAGCCAACAATAAAACTTTAGTGCTTTCTCAACAGAACCACGTTGTAACACGTTTTATGGTACTGATCTAAAATAAACTACATGCAGGGATCTGTCTAACAATCCAAGTCTTGGAGGTCCACTTACTCCAAACATTGGAAATCTGAAGCAGCTCACAACTCTGTAAGAACAGCTTATCACTATATGATAACATTACTTTTTTTGTTTGGTCTGTGGAAAGGACCAATAAAAAGATCATGCGAGAAACTGATGTATTGGTTTTCTCAGGATTTTGCTTGGATGCAGATTCACTGGTAATATTCCTCAAGAGATAGGCAACTTAAGACAGCTCACATTCCTGTAAGAAATCAATCAAATGTGCACAGGAATCTTCAATGGACATTACTCTCTTCATGAGGTGATTTAACTCAATTAACTAGTTACTCTCATGCAGAGCCCTAAACTCAAATCAGTTCACTGGCAGAATCCCCCCAACGCTTGGCTTTCTCTCAAATCTCATTTGGTTGGACTTGTCAGCCAATCAGCTGTCAGGACAAATCCCAGTCTCAACAAGTTCAAACCCAGGGTTGGATAGACTAGTCAACGCAAAACATTTGTAAGTTCCCAAATGTTGTACCAGTTCTAGAATAAAAAGAATCATGATACACGGCTGCTTAAATGTGCTAATTCCATATTGGCTGATCCATCCATCCAAATCAACAGCCATTTTAGCGAGAACCAGTTGACAGGCCCAATAGCCGGAAGCCTTTTCGGTGTCAACATGAGCCTTATACATGTGTAAGCTGTGTATTCTTCATTTGCACTTGCTAATTTCCTCTGTCCATTCATATCATCTCACTGCTTTCGGTAATCATTGTCAGGATATTTGACAACAACCAATTTACTGGACCAATCCCGGAATCTCTTGGACTTGTGAAAACACTTAAAATTATGTACATACCTTATAAACAAATTTTCATATGTCTTGCACTCCCTTTTGCAAAATTTCTTGACTCTTTTTGCCCATTGTACTTGTTTCAGCCGACTAGATCAGAACCAATTCAGTGGTCCCGTTCCTAATAGTATCGGCAACCTGCCTAACCTGATGGAACTGTAAGTAATTATCATTAAGGAATACCGACTAATATTTCCTATTCCTTGCAAATTACAATACAAATATTTCTTTCGTTGTTGCAGGAGCTTAGCAAGCAACCGACTGAACGGGGCAGTGCCAGACCTCACTAATGCAACTGTTCTCAATTATGTGTAAGACAGAAAATATATCAACATTAATGTCTAATGATTCTTTTGTGGTGTTAAGAAAAAAAGTCTTTCTCTGAACAGGGACCTAAGCAACAATAACTTCGCAAGCTCACCAGCACCACCATGGTTTTCAACGTTGACATCCCTGAACACCTTGTTAGTTCTGAGGATTAACAAGTGAATATTAAATGGATTTAGTCAGTTACATTTTAACTAATGCTGTTACTCTGGTTTGATTTACAGGTTTATGGATGATGATGGTCTTACTGGGACAGTCCCTAGCGCTCTTTTCAGTTTCCCAAAAATGCAGCAAGTGTAATTTCCTCATGGCTCGTGCTACAACTTTCTCTAGTAGCATATCTAGCTATGCAAGTCTTGCTTCAGTAAAATTTGTATGCCTTCTGATGTTGTAACTTGTAATGCAGATCACTAGCTAAGAATGCATTCCGTGGGAGACTTAGTATCAGTGGCAACATCAGCTCACTGCTACGCGTTGTTAATCTGACAAACAATCAAATCGTTGAGGCTACAGTTGACCCGAGCTACACCAGCAGCCTCATGTAAGCATCATCTCATATGACTTGTATACTTGTACAACTGAGTGGAATGCATTCTCACTCATTTTTTTATATTCTTTTCCAGATTAGCAGGGAATCCTGTATGCTTAGACAATATCAGTTTCTGCACGCTCAAGCAAAAGCAGCAAGTGCCATACTCTACTAGCCTAGGCCCATGTGGTGCCTTTTCATGCCCCACTGGTCAGTCAGCGAATCCAGTGCCTTCACAGAACTGCGCTTGCACCACCCCCTTCCAGGGTGTGATGATCTTCCGAGCACCCGCCTTCTCTGACGTGACAAACCCCACAACATTCCAACCTTTGGAGTCGACGCTTGTGACGAACCTTAGCCTAGCTCCAGGATCAGTTGCCCTTTCCAATGTTGAGTTCAGTCCAGGAGCTCCTCTAACATTCACAGTGAAATTTTTTCCAGTCAGTGGAATGAGCTTCAGTCGCTCAGATGTTATAAGAATAAGTTCGGCTTTGGTCAACCAAATTTACAAAGCTCCAGAGACATTTGGACCATATAGCTTCCTAGCAAGCATATACTTTGCAAGTACGTACACTGCATAGGTTTGTACTCTCTTTTGTTTGATTTTGATCTTCAAATCTTACATAACATATTCATTTCAGGCCCAAGCGGTAAGAAGTCCTCAATGGGCATAGGTGCAATAATTGGAATATCGGTTGCTGGTTTCGTCCTTATTGTTGTCCTTGTTCTGGTAGCAATATATGCTCTACGGCAGAAGAAAATAGCCAAGGAGGCAGTTGAGCGAACTACTAATCCGTTTGGTAATGTGTTATTTCGTCATCGAAAGTTCATCTAAAGGAAGATGTGTTTCATGCATACACATATATCCAATTCGAACTAAAATCAAGCCTAGGAAATTACCATAAACATTTTAAAATTGTCACGATATGTTTGCTAATTTGATCTTATTAATGCTTTGGTACCACAGCATCATGGGGAGCAGGTGGTAAAGATAACGGAGGCGTGCCACAACTGAAAGGAGCAAGATACTTTGCATTTGAGGAACTGAAAAAATGCACTAACAATTTCTCAGAAACCCACGAGATAGGATCTGGAGGATATGGGAAGGTAACTTAATTCCGTGCTCACATATTCACAGACAGAACCAAGGGTTTACAGAAGCATCCTATTTACTTTGTTAGGTTTACAAAGGAATGCTCGCAAATGGGCAAATGGCAGCAATAAAACGCGCACAACAAGGATCCATGCAAGGTGCAGCTGAGTTCAAGAATGAGATTGAACTACTGTCCAGGGTTCATCACAAGAACCTAGTGAGCCTAGTAGGTTTCTGCTATGAACAAGGGGAGCAGATGTTGGTTTATGAGTATATTCCTAATGGGACATTAAGGGAGAACCTGATGGGTATACTCTTCATTATCACTACCACCACATTTTTACCTAATTACCACATGCTTCTAAACAAGGACATAGTGTCTAACCATAACTTAACTGCAGGTAAAGGAGGGATGCACTTGGATTGGATGAAGCGCCTCAGGATCGCAGTCGGATCTGCTAAAGGTCTAGCATACCTTCATGAACTTGCTAATCCACCAATAATCCACAGAGATATCAAATCCACCAATATTCTTTTGGATGAGAGTCTAAATGCAAAGGTGGCTGATTTTGGTCTATCCAAGCTAGTATCTGACACACAAAAGGGCCATGTTTCTACCCAAGTGAAGGGAACACTGGTAAGTACTTCTGGGAATTATAAGTGCATAATTTCTATTAGGGAAAAGAAGATTTCTTGCTGACTCCTCTTCTATGTTGAATTACCAGGGTTATTTGGATCCTGAGTACTACATGACTCAACAGCTCTCTGAGAAGAGTGATGTCTATAGCTTCGGAGTTGTCATGCTAGAACTGCTAACTTCCAGGCAGCCCATACAGAAAGGCAGGTACATTGTGCGCGACATCAGGACTGCAGTAGACCAGTATGATCAAGAGTACTATGGCTTGAAGGGCCTAATTGATCCGGCAATCCAGGGTTCAGCAAAATTAGTTGGCTTCAGGAGATTCGTGCAGTTGGCTATGGAATGTGTAGAAGAGTCTGGTGTTGACCGCCCGACAATGAATGATGTGGTGAAGGAACTTGAGATCATTATACAGAATGAAGGGACGCAGTTGTCAAATTCATCATCTTTATCAGCTGAACAGTTTGGGAATGCAGTAGGTAGAGATCCTTACGGGGAACATTTGCCTATGAAAGATGACAGCAGCAGCAGTGCCTTCGACTACAATAGTGTATATTCAAACTCGGCTGTTGAACCAAAGTAGATCGTGCATAGTCCAAGTGAAAAGGACACGAGACATGTATTGTACAATATTCATTTTTCCTGTCTGTTGATAAAACCAAGGTCTGAATATTTTATAAGCATACATTTGCAAATTGCTTGCTTAAGACGAAACAGCAGAGGATGATCTGTCTATAATATCATTAATGACTTCCCCCTTTCTATTGATAACCTAAAACTAGAATAAATAGTATGTGCTAAACAAAGATCTTTTGTCCATCTCCAGTACACAGTTCCAAGAAACATTCTTCGGTGATCTGAGTTGTTCCCAATTTCTAATTTAAGTAGTTAACAGATGCAGTCTCATTAACTTTTCTCTAAACAATCCTGCATCAAGACGATGCCATTTCACAACATAAATTTAAAGATACTTTTTGAACGAAGTAATGGCCTCTGGTTGGCCGGTGGTATTAATGAATAAATAACTATGAAGTCTAAGCTCCTATTGAAGAGAGGCCGTAAAGTTTTTGGCGTTGGCAGGTAATATGTGGATACGGTATAGGATTAGCGAGGGAAAATATTTAGTTGACGTTTTCTTTTTCTTTTTTTTGATGAAGACATTGAGAAGATGCATTGCCACCGTGTACATGGTGTTATGAATAGTGCTTGTATTCATATAAGGCCAATGGGCCGGTATATATATACACAAAGTACAGGTGGTAAATATGCAAAGAACCCCTCATAACAATGGGGAATAACAAACTATACATATATCTCTAACACCCCCCTCAAACTCATGGTGGATCAACAACACTGAGTTTGGAGAGGTAGAAGCTATGCTGTGCTCGAGTCTGGGCCTTCGTGAAGAAATCTGCTATCTGAAGCTCCGAAGGCACATACTGAAGAGTAATCACCTGATCATGCACACAAGACCTCGTGAAAGAAGCATCAACACCAATATGCTTGGTGAGCTCATGCTTCACAGGATCACGCGCAATACTGATAGCACCTGTACTGTCTGACAAGAGAGAAGTCGGTGTAGTAACAGAAACACCAAAATCCTCAAGTAACCACCGTAGCCAAGTAATCTCTGCTGTCAAGAGAGCCATAGCTCGCAACTCAGCCTCTGCACTCGAACGGGACACTGCAGTCAGTTTCTTCGTCTTCCAGGCAATAAGAGAACCACCAAGAAAAACACAGTAAGCGGAGATGGACCAGCGATCAGAAGGATCGCTGGCCCAAGTAGCATCCGAATAGGCCTGAAGCTGTAACGAGCTGGAACATGGAAAGAAGAGACGGCGAGAGATAGTCCCGCGAAGGTATCGCAGAACTCGGAGAAGGTGGCTGTAGTGGACCTGAGTGGGAGCTGAAACAAACTGACTCAGAATATGAACTGGATAAGTGATATCCGGACTAGTAACAGCAAGGTAGACAAGACTCCCAACAAGATGACGATAGCGAGTCGGATCAGAAAGAGGCTCGCCATCAGAGAGTCGGAGGTGAACATTGAGCTCCATGAGAGTCTCAACAGTACGCTGATCAGTGAGAGAGGCGCGATCAAGAAGATCCTGAATATATTTCTTTTGGGACATAAAGAAACCATCTCCCAAGATCCGACATAAGGAACTGCTCACTAAGAAAGTAACGAAGAGGACCAAGATCCGACATAAGGAACTGCTCACTAAGACGAGCCTTGACAAAGGCAATGTACGCAGAATCATCTCCCGTAATGATCATATCATCAACATACAGAAGAAGAAGAGTCCGACCACGAGACGAAGTGTGGACAAAGAGCGCAGGATCATGATCACTAGCTGAAAAGCCAGCAGCAGTGACCACAGAGGAGAAGCGCTCAAACCAAGCACGAGGGGCTTGCTTAAGGCCATAGAGAGAGCGACGAAGGCGACAGACCATGCCCTCAGGAACAGAATACCCAGGTGGCGGATGCATGTAGACCTCCTCACGCAACTCACCATTAAGAAAGACATTCTTGACATCAAGCTGAGAAACAAACCAGTGGCGAACAGACGCCACTGAAAGAAGAGTGCGAATAGTGGTCATGTGGGCCACAGGAGCAAAAGTTTCGTCATAGTCAACACCATGCTTTTGCTGGAAGCCACGAGCAACAAGACGCGCCTTATAGCGCTCAAGAGAGCCATCAGAACGAGTCTTAATCTTATAGACCCACTTACACGTGATGGGATGGGAATGAGATGGAAAAGGAACAAGATCCCAAGTACCAGTACGCTCGAGAGCAGCAATCTCCTCGGCCATGGCAAGCTGCCACTCAGGGTGAGTAACAGCATCCTGGTAGGAGACAGGCTCACGAGTAGCTGCGCCAGCAAGAGCAAAACGGGCAGGAAGCCGAATCGACTGGCGATCGCGGAGAGCGTAGCGAGGAGAAGATGACCCATCAGGGGAAGATGAAGCATCAGAAGAAGATGGAACATCAGGAGAAGATGGCTCATCTGGAAGATCCTCAATAAGGGGAAAAGGTACTGTAGTGGGAGGAGCCTGGGGAGTCGTAGGAGACGACACAGACGGCGACAACGGCGGAGAGGCCACAGGGGGAATATGTGGAGACTCAGTAGGACAGGTGGACGATGGCAAAACAGATATAGGTGTATCTGGAAAGGTCAAGAAAGACAGAGACTCCACAGACGAAGCCGAAGTAGAGGCAGGACGTGGGTAGAATGGACGAGACTCGTCGAAAGTCACATCCCGAGAAACCCGTATCCGACGACCAATAGGATCCCAGCACCGATAGCCCTTGTGCTCGGCACTGTATCCCAGAAAGACACACTCAACAGACTGAGCGGTCAGTTTGGTACGTTCTCGAGGGGCGAGGAGAACGTAGCAAACGCAGCCAAACAGATGAAGGGCAGAGTAGTCAGGAAGACGACCACAGAGACGCTCAACAGGGATCCCACCCTGAAGAGCAGAAGAGGGCTGGATGTTTACGAGATAGGTGGCAGTGGAAACAGCCTCGGCCCAAAAGTGAGGTGGAATAGAGGCGGCGATCATCAGAGCACGAGCAGTCTCAAGGAGGTGACGATGCTTGCGCTCAGCGACACCATTCTGAGCATGAGCACCAGGACAAGAGAACTGAGCGAGAGTGCCTTGCTCAGCAAGGAAGCCGCGCAGGTGACGAGAGAGGTACTCGCCAGCAGAATCAGCACGAAAGACACGAATAGGAGTGGAGAACTGTGTGTGAATCATAGTGGCAAATTGTTTATAGATAGACAAGGCCTCACTACGAGAAGACATGAAATATATCCAAGTATGGCGAGAAAAATCATCTATAAAAATGATATAATATCGATGACCCCCTTTCGAAACGAAGGGAGCCGAACCCCAAACATCTGAATGAACAAGATCAAAAGGGCGCTGAGACACAGACTCACTATGAGGATAAGGAAGCTGGATCTGTTTACCTAACTTACAGCCCTGACAATCTAAAGACACGTCTCCTGAGACAGACCCCAGAAGACCACGACGAACTAAAGACGACAGACGGGATCCACACAGATGGCCAAGACGGTGATGCCACTGCTGGAAAGAGCCGGTAGACGAAGTGGCAGAAGCGGAGAGACTGGCGGCGGCGGTGGCAGCGGAAGAAAGGTGAAGCCAGTCAAGCTCCCAGAGACGCTGTGAGTCACGACGCCGAGGGCCAGAACCAACCAGAGCTCCCGTGTGGCAGTCCTGAACACAACAAGAGTCAGAGTCGAGAATGACCCGATAACCAAGGTCAGTAATCTGCCCAGCAGAAAGAAGCTGCAAGGTAAGGCGAGGAACATGAGCAACAGAAGGAACATGAAAAGATGAGTTGCTAAGAGATCCTCGACCAGAGACAAAGAGATGTACCATCAGCAGTAAGAACACTGACAGGAGAATCAAGAGGTGTAATAGAAGACAGAGTGGAAGGATCAGGAGTCATGTGAAAAGATGCTCCAGAATCAAGAATCCACGGGGAGGTACCTGACTGTGTAGGAGGTGGTCTCTCAGTGCCCGAAGAGTCAGTAGCAGAACCTGTCGAGGGAGAACCTGAAGTGGCAAGTAGGCGTCGAAGTCTGGCTATCTCCTGCTCGGTGAGAGAAGCTGCTGAAGAAGTCGAGGCAGACGTCGTCGTAGAAGCACTAGTGCCAGTAGAAGAACGGCGTGAAAGATGCCGCTTCTTCTTGTAGCACTGGGACTCAGTGTGGCCATCCTTGTCGCAGTAGGAACAGTGAGGACGGCCACCTCCAGACGGAGGACGGCCACCACCACCTGTGGTAGCCGCTGGAGGAGGCAGTGTAGCAGGCGGACGAGCGGCGAGCACAGAGGGGAGTGGCATCAGACCAGCACCACTCAGACGAGTCTCCTCCGCGTGTATCTCGGTGAGAGCCTCCAGGAGAGTGACACGAGGGTGGCGTGCAAGGAGCTGGGCACGCCTTTGCTCGAACTCAGGACGAAGGCGAGTAAGGAACTCGTAAACCCGCTGAAACTCCAGGTCAGCACGGACATCCAGGCAGCACGGACAGGTACGACAGCCAGAAGTGCGAAGTGAGTCCAACTGACGCCAGATAGCAGAAATCTGAGCGTAAAAAGTGTCAAGAGTAGCATCACCCTGCTGAAGAGAGTGCTCCTGGCGGACCACGGACAGGTACAGGGCATTACCAGAGGGCTCGTAGCGCTGACGAAGATGAGTCCACATCTGGAAAGCCGAAGGGAGTCCCACAACCTCAGAAGAAAACTGAGGCTGGACACTGACGATGAAGACAGCAGCAGCCCGAGCGTCGTCATCGTACCACTGAGTGTAGACGGTCAGACGATCCTTGTAGGAATCCAGAGCCTCCTGGTAGGCAGAGGCAGCTTTATCATCAGCTTCATCATCAGCAGCAGCCTTATCGGCTGTCTGAGGCAATGCAACAGGCGTAGGCTCCATCGGAGGAATAGGGCAAGGCGGGCAGGTGACATTGCCAGAGAGGACGCCCCAGAGACGAAGACCACGCATGTGAGACACAAAGTCGGTGTAATTAACACCATCAAAGATCACCGGGCAGCGAGGGAGGGAAACGGTGCCCATTGGTAGGCGGCGCTGGACGGCGCGGCGACCAAGGCAACGAAGTCTAACAGGCGGCGCTGGACGGCGCGGCGGTTAGGACGACGTTTTTTTTACAAACCCTAAAACTTAACGGGCCTCCAGCCCGTTAACACACGCACACACGCGAGAGAGCGAGCGGCGGCGCAAGAGGGAGGAAGCGACGGCGGCGACGGCGCGGGAGCGGCCGGCGGCGTCGGGGAGCGGCCAGCGGCAGCCGCGCAAGGGAGCGGCGGCGCGGGAGCGGCCGGCGTCGGGCGCGAAGCGGCGGCGCGGGAGCAGCCGGTGGCGTCGGGGAGCGGCCGGCGGCAGCCGCGCGAGGGAACGGCGGCGCGGGCGTCGGACGCGGAGCGACGGCACAGGAGCGGCCGGCGTCGGGCGCGGAGCGGCCGGCGGCGGGGACAGAGGGAGCGCCCGCGCGAGGGAGCGGAGCGACGGCTGCGGCGGCGAGCCGGCGAAAATTCCGGCGGTAGATCCAATCTGGTGGAGACAGGCACGGCCCTAGGTATGACAAACCCTAGGCTCTGATACCATGTTATGAATAGTGCTTGTATTCATATGAGGCCAATGGGCCGGAATATATATACACAAAGTACAGGTGGTAAATATGCAAAGAACCCCTCATAACAATGGGGAATAACAAACTATACATATATCTCTAACACATGGAAACCAATTTCTTCTGATTGCATTACCACTTTACCAGTAGAAAAGATAATTCAGAACCACTACTATTTCTCTATCACAGTGCATGTTCACTGCACCTTTTGTTGTTGTTGTTGGAAACAGCAGTGGAGAAATCTAGTCCCTACTTAAAATGTCCCACTTGCGTCCGTTTGAGCAAATGGCATAATTCAAAGGCACGCATGCTACAAAATTAATAATACGGAAATTTTACGTCTAATTGAAGTTAAAGTAAGAGCAGGGGCAAAACAAGAAAGTACCTTGAACAAAGAGTGGAAGAAAAAAGCAATAACTTCATCATTATCAGAGCTTCCAAAGCATCGACATTGTTATTTCAGTCCACACCAACATATGCTGTACCAACGAAAAGGAATACTATCACCTACTTAGCAAAGAGTTATAGTATAAAATAACAAGAATAATTTCATCACAACAGCATTCTGTTACAGACTGTAAACATGCACAGGCAGCCATATTTCAACCAAGACCTCAAGATGATAGGCTATGCATTACATTTGCAATGGCCATGGGGGCAAAAAACAGGCCATGCATAGGCATGGGCAAATCTTCAAGCCTCAACCGATCATCTATGCAATGTTCAGGGCGGCGACATAGATCCGTCTTGGTGACGGCAGCCGAACGTTATTTTGGTTGGACAATTGGATCGGATGGCAATTAACATGATATGGTAGGGGATAGGTCAGAAAGGCTTAAGATCGCCCTCCTCGCGGTAGCTCTGATCTAGAGACCAACCGGTTTAGAATTTGACTGCTTTATTGCTTAATGATAATAGGTACAATGCTGACTCTTTATAGGGATGGCTAAACTTGACCTCTAAGAAATATATCTCTATATTAAATAAACTAATCTCTCATAATAGCAAACTTATTTCTTATACATAGAAATAACCTAGAAGGAAATAAGCCTAAATAGTAAAGAAACTAATTATTATATTCCTAATTCGCGATATACTGGCGAACCACCCAAATCCGTACGTGGTACAGTACTGTAGGTAATGTTCACGCGTTGCTATAGTACTCGCACGGTACTGTTCATATTTGCTATAGTGCCCCGCGGTACTGTTCACTTGCCTGTTGTGTGTACGCTGAGATCCTAAGCCATAACATTACACCCCTCGTAGCGAGACAGCTCGTCCTCGAGCTATCAGGTGGTGGCCATAGTTGAACCCTTCGTAACCCCATGTTGACGAGAGGGCACGATGATGACGTCGTGTCGCATGGAAGAAAATCATCAAAGCTCCAATTGACAGCAACCCCTGGGCGTGATTTGATGACATAGGAGACGTTGAGGGTATGGGCACTTAGCGCGAGGTAGCAATATCATCCTTCTTGCCTCGGGATGCAGCGGTTGTGGAAGAGATGCGACGACGTTGCTGACCCCTACATGGCAACCGTTGTGCTCCACATTTGTGGAGGCACGGTGTTGGCCGACCACGTGGAGATGACTACCACTGGACAACAACAATCTTTCTCTTTGGCTAAGGCACCAAAGGTGAAACCTGAAGAGGAGTCGTTGTTGGTGACGTGGCCAGTGCCAATGTCGACGTCGGGGAAGGTGGTGGTAGCGCAACCATTGCAATGGCACGTGGCACCTCTTTCTACACCTTTAGCTTGTCCACCATCTCCATAGTCTTCTCGAATAAGGCCATTAGCTCCTTGTTGCTAGCCTTCAATTATTCCAGGATAGATAGTACGGCATCGGAAGCCATGTTGAGTGGCTCTAATACCAAATGATATGGTAGGGGATAGGCCAGGAAGGTTTAAGATTGCCCTCCTTGCGGTAGCTCTGATCTGAAGACCAACTGGTTTAAAACTTTATTGGTTTATTACTCAATGATAATAGGTACAATATTATCCCTTTTATAGGGATGGCTAAACTTGACCTCTAAGAAATATATCTCTATATTAAATAAACTAATCCCTAATAATAGCAAACTTATCTCTAATACATAGAAATATTCTAGAAGGAAATTGTAGAACCCCACATATCGATGTGAGATACTACTATGGAATGTCATCGCCAAAGTAAAGAATCATAATAAAAGTAATAATAAAAAAATCACAAGAAAATTAAAACTTTAAAAATACTTTAATAGAGAACTAACAGAAGCTAAAATAACTATTTAAAATATAGGACCGGTCTACTTCTAACCAAATAAAGAATAAGTAAAACAATCATAGTGGCAAGCCACGGTGCTGAAAACTCGAGTGCTCCCACCCATGCATGATGCTATCACTCCACTGGCCTTTTACCTGAGACTGAAAAGAGCAAGCGTGAGATTTGAAAATCTCAGCAAGTACCCAACAACGGTCGCAATACACAAGTAAAGACAAGTAATACAACCACATGAAATAAGGCAAGCATGACAAGTAAGCAATGGACATGAGGCAACCAATGAACAATTGATATCGGAAATACTGTGATGAATGGAAGACGGATATTATGAGAACTGTGTATTAAAGATATTTGTTATGTGACAAGTTATAGCAAGGGTGCCGGCGACCTCATCCCACATACCCGGTTATATGAGAATAGCCAGGCACAACCTTGTCCTCGGCTGTATAACTGCAGACGGGGTGTAATATCCTGTGTAACGAGAATATAAGGTCCCCTGTACGTTACCAGGTTAGGTGGAAATGACCCCTATATGTGGGTAGTCCCAGCGTGATAACCCTTAGTTCGTTATTTAGCGAATTATCTATGATATAATTAGAGAGTTGTGATTCAGTTAAGGTATAGTTATGAGGGTAACGATTTAGTACAATGAGATCGGAGAGATGAGATTAGTGATAAGGTAATTGATACATCATGGACAGATTAAATAGTATGAACTTAAGGAAACTAAGAGATGGCAAAAATAAGGCTACAATAAAGTTATGAGAAGTGAAAAGATGTGCTAGAGTTGAAAATGGAAAGACATAGTTTCTGATATAAGGGCGATGTGGAATAATGATAAGGTGATGGTGATATAAGGATTAACCTAAAGACGTATTATAATATAGCTCACACAAGGTTATCAACACATCAAGTTTTATTATGTGATAAGTGATTACTAGTCTGATTAACAGATTTAATACATACATCATTCATGGCTCAAATACAACATCAAACAATTATTGGAACATAATATCCAGTTGCTTGCCTTTGGCATCATCTGAGAGGTGGCCCACCCCGACTAGCTCACCAACCCAGTGCTCGTCAAGAAAGCCAATGGGAAGCAACGCATATTCATCGACTTCACTACCCAGTACTGTTGTGGGGGTGTCCAGTCCCTTGGGCCGTTAGGATTAGGGCCTTAGAGCATGTCCAATAGCATAGTGTGGCCTATCTAAAGGAATATACCGATATACCCTTACCCTTTGCAATTATTGAGGGGGTAGTATAGGGAATTTCCATCCTACCCATTCATATATATATAAACTCCTAAGGGGGTATGAGGCAACCATATCCGCTCATTTTCTACTCACTAGCTCTCTCACACACGTGCGATGGTCTCCAGCTCTAGCAAGTCCATATCCTCAAGGGAGGAAGGGTACCAAGTACCCACTATTGTGGCTCATGCCACAACAAATATAGTTTTCTACATGTGTAATAGTGCACTTAAGGATTACCAGATGCTACTCCATAACTAGGTAGTTATAAAGATAGCTTTCTAATATATTATGAAACATATGGAGGAAAGTGGCTGGTCAGATATGGGATTTGCCCCTCCTACATGACAGGAGAGATATCCCTGAGCCCCTCAATGTGATCGGATGAAGAAAGTTCATGGCTATACCACGAGTGGTTGAAGAGTTGACCACATGAAGTTATCCATCACTAGATCAGAAAAAATTGAATAGTCCATATATGGCCATACCCCTGCCGTGCACGCTGGTGTTAGCACACTGGTGTACGGTGTTCCATCTCTGGACACGTGAAATTCGGTAGAGGTGCTACTACAACTACGCGCTGATCAAGATAATCCGAGGAGAAGACACAATCGAGACGTTGGACAATTGACTACTTCCATTATATCAACGCATGCTACATTGAACTGGGCTGCTTTAACTTTTCTTCTATTGCACTATGCGTCTAGCGGTAACGATATATGATCTATTACTTGTATGACTTCCCAATTTACGCAGTATAAAATTTTATTTTGCGCTAGTGTAGTTTAGCTTGTATCCCAATAGGTACATCGTACAGGAGTTTAGGATTGCCATAGACCCTGACACCAACAACCACGACTACTACTACCTACAGGGCATCATCCACCCAGCCATCCATGACGCCGCCAAGACCGTCGGGTTCAGGAGGTTCGTGCTGCTAGCCATGGAGTCCATGGAGGAGTCGGCGTCGAGGCGGCCCATGATGAGCTCGGTGCTGAAGGAGATCGAGACGATGTTGCACAACGAGGGCTGAGCTCATTCGGCTTGTCTACCACGGAGTTCGAGCATGCAAGGGGCGGCGTGGTGCACCCGTACGACAGGCCAGTGGTTGCGGCTGGCTCGAACAGCAATGGCAGCATAGCTGAAGAAGCCTCCCACCCTAAAACTAAACATTAAGAGTCGTATAAGGAATATGTAACGCCCTAGGGTCCAAACCGACTTAGGCCTAATCCCAATCTGGATAGACCACGCACACGTAGCAACCCGCTTGCACTTTCATCCTCGCTTCGCACAAAACGGTTAACCGAAGGTCGCTACCATTGGAAGCCCTAAGTTTATATAATAGTGCTTCTCAAGTTAAACTAGTAAGGTGGGACTAACCCACACCCTTATGTGCACACACATATAGGCCATCATGGGCCTAATTCTATAGAGGCCGAGGTGTCACATACACCCCCTCAAAGGACCCGACGTCTTCGTCGGCCTAACATACCCACATTGTGGCAAATGATCAGGATCTCCCCTTTTGGCATATGTCCGTGCGTTCGGTGCCAGCACATATGCCATGCCGTGTGTCCACTCTGGGCCCACACGCGCCATGCGCCATATGCGCGCGCCCCTGTCCCGCACGCGCTCATGTAATCGCGAGAATTGGCTCTGATACCATTTGTAACGTCCTATGGTCCAAATCGGCTTAGGCCTAACCCCAATTTGGATAGGCCACGCACACGTAGCAGTCCGCTTGAACTTTCGTCCTCGCTTCGCGTAAAACGGTTAACCGGAAGTTGCTATCATTAGAAGCTCTAGGCTTATATGTTAGTACTTCTCAAGCTAAACTAGTAAGGTGATGACTAACCCACACCCTCATATGTGCATACACATATAGATTATCATGGGCCTAATTCTACAGGATCTGAGGTGTCACAGAAGTACTTGGTTCCTTTCTTTTACCTCTTCCTAAGTAACTACAGACTTTTGATTACGACTTATTAATCTAATGAATAATAATTACTAAAAAAAAGTCAAAAGTCGTCAATAAGTCAAAAAGAACACGACCTTATTGTGCACAACCTTTTTCCCTCGAGATTGCAATTTTCCGTACTCTTTTTTGTTGTGTATCATCCTTACTTCTCTTGTGCACATTTTTTCCCCTCATCATGGATTGTAATTTCCAACAAATTCCAGACTATAGCTTCTATTGGCGTGTGCTTAACTTAGCCAAAGAAGATCGCACAAACGAAGCAGTTGAGTTCGAATTTCGAAACAATTGGTGAATTAGGGCAGGGGTTTTATAAGCTGCGAGCCGGCGAGGAAGGGGGGAAATGCGGGGGGACCTGGGTCGCGCGGGCGCGGACGCGGACGGCCACGCTTGCGCTGCTGCAGGTTTGGGCTCTCCTCTCCTCAATTCCTTCCTCCCCTCCAGCTCCAGCACTCCGCTGTCTTCCCCTGCTTCCCTCCGTTCGTGCCGTTTGGAATTGGATCTGCGTGCGTGCGTGCGTGCGGCCGTGCGGTGCGCGGGCCATGTGGGCTGGGCCTCCGGGGCTCCCGGCTGGTAGCGCGAGGGCGTTTGGGCAGCGCAAACCAGGCCGCGCAGGCCATAATCATCTCGTTTTCGCGCCCACGGCCACATCCACGTGGCGACCAGCACGGCCGAACCCAAACCAAGGCTAGCTACTGCCACGCACGATGGACGAGCGACTGAGCGAACGCCGCAGCCGGTGGAGGCAGCCAGATCGGCGGTGCCGAGGCGAGCGGACGCGCGGGCATCGCGGTCGTTGGAGGAAACCAACCGCGCCCGTACCCCCGCCGCGGACGCGCGCGCACCACTCCTTCCCATGGCTCCTCGACCCATATAAGCCTCGCCTCCTCCTCCTGCCTCCCCTCACCACTAGCCACTCCTCTCCCGGCTCTCTGCCCGTCCGTCTCCATTGACCACCGCATACCTCACCGATCGACCGTGGTTGTTGCGTCCATCGATCTACCCAGCCAGCCGGAGAGGTCGGGCTAGCATAGGAGGAGATCAGCCTCCGCCGCGAGCGAGGTATCGTCCGATGACAACGATGCGCGCCTCTGCCGCGCTGCTCGTGCTGGCGGCGCTCCTCGCCGTGGCGCGCGCCGAGGACCCGTACCACTTCTTCGAGTGGAAGGTGACGTACGGGACCAGGTCCCCGATGGGCGTGGCCCAGAAGGTCATCCTCATCAACGACATGTTCCCCGGGCCAACCATCAACTGCAGCTCCAACAACAACATCGTCATCAACGTCTTCAACCAGCTCGACCAGCCGCTCCTCTTCACCTGGTACGATCCGATCGATCATTATATTCTGCGTTGAGTTGTTTGCATCACTCGATTTGGTGGCGGCATGTCGATCGATGGATCAATGTGAAATGCGACGCATGCAGGCACGGGATCCAGCAGAGGAAGAACGCGTGGCAGGACGGCATGCTGGGCACCATGTGCCCGATCCAGCCGGGCACCAACTTCACGTACCACTGGCAGCCCAAGGACCAGATCGGCAGCTTCTTCTACTTCCCCAGCATCGGCATGCAGCGCGCGGCGGGAGGCTACGGGCTCATCACCGTGCACAGCCGCCTGCTCATCCCCGTGCCCTTCGACGAGCCGGCCGGCGACTACCCCGTCCTCGTCGGCGACTGGTACACCAAGGACCACACCGTCCTGGCGCGCAACCTCGACGCCGGCAAGAGCATCGGCCGCCCCGCAGGCCTCCTCATCAACGGAAAGAACGAGAAGGACGCCGCCAACCCGCCCATGTACACCATGGAGGCCGGCAAGGTCTACCGCTACCGCGTCTGCAACGTCGGCATCAAGACGTCCGTCAACGTCCGCATCCAGAGCCACATCCTCAAGCTCGTCGAGATGGAGGGCTCCCACACCGTGCAGAACACCTACGACTCGCTCGACGTCCACGTCGGCCAGTGCCTCTCCTTCCTCGTCGCCGCCGACCAGAAGCCCGGGGACTACTTCCTCGTCGCATCCACCCGCTTCATGAAGGAGGCCAGCGCCATCACCGCCGTCATCCGCTACAACGGCTCCAACACCCCGCCGTCGCCCAAGGTGCCGGAGGGCCCCAGCGGCTGGGCCTGGTCCGTCAACCAGTGGAGGTCCTTCCGCTGGAACCTGACGGCCAGCGCCGCCAGGCCCAACCCACAGGGCTCCTACCACTACGGCCAGATCAACATCACCCGCACCATCAAGCTCTCCACCAGCCGAGCCAAGGTCGACGGCAAGGTCCGGTACGCCCTCAACGGCGTGTCGCACGTCGACGCCGAGACGCCCCTCAAGCTTGCCGAGTACTTCAACGCCACCACCGGGGTGTTCCAGTACAACATCATCGGCGACGTGCCCCCCGCCGCGGGTAACCCCGTCAAGCTCTCCCCCAACGTCATCACCGCCGAGTTCCGCACATTCATCGAAGTCGTCTTCGAGAACCCCGAGAAGAGCATCGACACCTTCCACCTCAACGGCTACGCCTTCTTCGCCGCCGGGTACCTAACTACCTAAACCTTTGGTTCGATTGGTAGAAATACGTACACCATTGCAATAATGGCAAGCTTAATTAATTCTCACCCATATATGCATGTGTGCGTGCAGCATGGGACCTGGGACATGGACGCCGAAGAGCAGGATGACGTACAACCTCCTCGACACGGTGAGCCGGCACACGATCCAGGTGTACCCGAGGTCATGGACGGCGATCATGCTGACGTTCGACAACGCCGGCATGTGGAACCTGAGGTCCAACATGTGGGAGAAGTACTACCTGGGCGAGCAGCTCTACGTGAGCGTCATCTCACCGGCGAGATCACTCCGGGATGAGTACAACATGCCCGAGAACGGCCTCCGCTGCGGCAAAGTCGTCGGCCTGCCGCTGCCGCCGTCCTACCTCCCGGCATAAATGCATCCATCCAAAGATCGACGCATGACGTTGTACACACAACAAGAAGAGCAGCAGTCTTTTCGTCTTCCTTTTTACTACGTCCCCCGTTTATTCTTCTTGTCAGGTTTAATTTCTCTTTCGAGGAATAAAAGGGGGCTCAAGATGACTTCACGTGGGCACTACCTATTGTTGGAACGAGGATAAAATGAAGAAGAAAGATTGGGTGGGCAGATGTGGATGCACGCAAGCTGAAGACGCCCTCTCGAATCATTGTAATAGGAGTTAAATTCTATCAGATCATCTATCCAATAAGTCCTCCAGGCAAATTGGTTATTGTGTCTATAATATATGTACATGAGTATCTCCTGATTTTTATTCGATGTTTTCTCGTTCGATTTTATTTTTGGGTTCAGTTTACCTTTGTAAGTTGGTGTTTGAATAGATATGGTAATTAATCATCACAGCATGAGCTCCAAACTTCCATTTGATTTAAAGAAGACTTGTGTGGTAGTTAGCATATGCCAGTTTACAGCAACCTGTTGAATTGGATAGAGATTTGCCATTTCTTGATTTCAAATGAGTGATTGGAGTTGTGCCGCTCTGTTTAGTAAAATTAAAGCATACGCTTGGATGACATCCAATACAATGTTATGGTTTGTGTGCATGGACGGCTAGATTGAATGCTGTCAATCTTGACAAATGGGCAGAAGTTCAGAACACGAAATTGCAGCAGCTCGCGACAGGATATACTCTAAAATATCAGTAAGAAAATGTTGCTCGTATCCTTCTTCCTTCAAGAAGCTTCAATTGCCCATTTCTACTTCATACATATTCTGAATCATGGGCCCTTTTTCTGATGAAACTGAACTTATTCTACTTCTTGTTTTCTTTGGCGAGTTGAGATGTCTACAATGGAGATAACTTTGGAACTTTCTTAATTAGCTTCTTGATCATTTAGTAACGTTTTTTTTTCACGCTAGGATCTTTTCATTGTCATTCACAAAAAGTTCCTGCTGTTTGTGTACTTGGAAACATCTCGCTTCAATTGCTGAAGGCCGAAGACCTCATCACTCGGTTGGACAGCGCACAAGAAAGGCGAGTTCTTTCTCCAGCCGAAGGGGATTTTAGAAGGTTGCTAAAATTAGATTTTTAGCCCTCTCCTCCCTGAAGCGAGCTATCATTCGTCGGCAACGGTAGCGCCTTTTATGGCTTAACGAAGGTGATGCCAACACTGCTTTTTTCCACTCTTTCGCCCGCCATTGGAGTCAGCGAAACAAAACTGCCTCCCCTTCACGTAACGACATCCTACACCAGTCCCAGGAAGATATGGAGTCTCTACTCCATCGGCACTTCTCAGCCCTGTTCCAGTCGAATGATCAACTGGCTACATCGATCAATTTAGACGAAGTGGACTTGAATGAAGAAGATCTTCGCAGTCTCGACCAACCTTTTTCGGAGGAGGAAGTCCTCCAAGCGATCAATGCTATCCCACCTGAGAAGGCCCTGGTTCCGATGGTTTCACTACACTTTTCTATAGAAAGGCGTGGCCTACCATCAGGGAAGACATCTTAGCCGGAGTCCATGCCTTCTTCTCCATAGACCGTCGTGGTTTTCATCAGCTCAACTCAGCATTAATCGTCAGATTGCTGAAGAAAGAAGGAGCTTCCCACCCTTCGGAATTCAGACCAATAAGCTTAATCCACAACTTCTCCAAGCTTCTTACCAAACTTTTGGCTTTCAGATTGCAACCTCACGTGAAGCTCTTGATCGATCATAACCAGAGCACGTTCATTAGGGACCGGGTGATTCAGGATAATTTTAATTGTGAATGTCTATACAACATTCGACTATTTTTAAGGACAAAAACAGTCAGATTGATCTGGGACATTAGATCTTCATCTAACGGATTCACTCATACAAGCCCCCCTCCAAAAAAAATAACCCCATTCAAAAAAAATGATTTAGGGCGTTGGATCTCCATCTAACGGCTCAAAATCTGACTGTTTTTATCTTCAAAAATAGTCGAATGTTGTATAGACACTCCCATTTTAATTTCGTGCACGACGTCGTCAAGACCTCAAGGCAAAAGACACAAAAGAAAATCCTTCTCAAGCTCGACATCGTCAATGCCTTCGACAGTCTAGCCTGGTCCTTCCTACTCAAAGTTTTGCATAAGTAGGGTTTCGGCGTCTGTTGGACCGATTGGGTTTCTTCCCTTCTATCCACGGCTTCCACCTAAGTGCTTCTCAATGGTATTCCGAGCCCTAAAATTCTCTACGGGAGAGGACTCCGCCAGGGAGGCCCTATGTCACCTTTGCTCTCCGTGCTTATCATGGACGTGCTAAATCAGCTTCTCATCTCAGCTCTTCGGCTTCAGATCCTATCATCGGCCCCTGTCTTGCTGAGACAATGTTCTCTGTATGCCGATGATGTTATGCTTTTTATCTCTCCGGCACCGCAGGACGTCTTAGTCACCAGAGAACTGTTGCGGCTCTTCGGAATTGCTACAGGTCTGCACCCGAACATGAGCAAGTCTACCATAATTCCTATGTGCTACACGGAGGAGGAAATCTCTCCTGCCAGGGAAGTTTTCGGATGCCTTACCACAACCTTCCCTGTCAAATACTTGGGTATGCCTCTTTTCTTTGGAATGGAGACAAGCTGACAAGAGGTGGAGCTTGTCTTGTGAACTGGCACCAAGTCTATCGTCCTTTTGAGCTTGGCGGACTGGGCATTGCAGAAACCTCAAGCTGGCAGGCATTGCCTTCCGCACGAGATGGGAATGGCTTGCGCGCACCGACCCCAATCGGATTTGGAGGGAAGTTTGTGTCAAGGAGGATGATGCAATTCAGAATTTCTTCTATGCGTACACTTTCTGCAAGCTAGGGAATGGAACCTCTGCTCTATTCTAGGCTGATAGGTGGCTCCAAGGGCAAGGGTTACGTGAGCTCTTTTCAACTTCATGGGCATCGACCAAGAACTCTCGCAAAAGGCAAACCTGCGTCAAGGACACGATTCTCAAATTCCACTTTCGTGGAATGTCTATTAAGTAGATCTTTAGTACGTCGTGTATAAATTCTCTGTAGTATCGCAATATCACTTACCTTCTTACTTATAAATTATTGCTATTTCAATCGTCCTTACAAAATTCTTCAGAAAGTTATCGCACTGCAACAACATACAAGATCATAAAATATTATTATGAATCTAACAGATTTCAAACTATTGAAAATTTATGAAATCACAAACGGCGCAACCCACTTTGTCTACCCTTTTATTTCAAAAAATAATAATCTATAAACAAGATTTGCTGAATGTATTACCTATAAAAATTATCATTTATTCCTCCACAATTATTTTCATGGGATTATTATTATTATTTTAAATCATCCAACTAGTACATGACCTATTAAGGTGTTGCTCCACCGTCGAGTGACGTGAACTAATCGCTTAATAGTTGGGCGATTAGAACTAGTCGCTCCACTGGTGGACGAGTTAGATACTTGACACATAACTGTTGGGCGATAGCCTAAGTCACTTAACGGTAAAGCGACAGAGAATTATTAGTGTAAAATAAAAAACAGAGTTATATTATTATAATTTAGAATAAAAAAGATTATTTTAAAAAATTTGAAAAGAAGAGAGAGCACAATGTTCGATGATGTCTGGTCCGCTCGATGGCTACAAGCCGAGGGAGGGAGAGAGGCTGTTCGGCCCACGTGAGCTCAGGATTTTTTTTCCTGACGTAATACCGGTGGACGCCTGGCAGGTGGGCAGAAAACGATTTGGTTAGCGAGGGAGTGAGAGTGCTCGGCCCATGAAAAAGGCCTAAGATAGCCCAAGTAAAACCGAATCCGGCCCATAATCAGACAAAGGCAAAAGGACCAGCTTTCAGGACAGGAGACACCTTAAGAGCAACTCCTGCAGGGCCCCCTCATCCTACTTTTGAGGGCCGAGGGGCAAAAAACTCACTCCAGCAGGGCCCCTATTTGAGCCCTCAAAAGTAGATGGCTCTCAAATCTCCCCCTCGAGCCCTCATTCCTGGGGGTCTGGAGGGAGCTCCTACTTTTAAGGGCTCAAGTAGGGGCCCTGCTGGAGTGAGTTTTTTGCCCCTCGGCCCTCAAAAGTAATATGAGGATGAGGGTGGATCCTATGTGTCATCCCCTCTAAAAATGAATTTGAGGGTCCTGTTTTGAGAGCTCCTGCTGGAGTGTAGCCCAAAAAACAGAGCCCTCAAATAAAAAGTAGGGGCTCTATTTTGAGGGCTACTGCTGGAGTTGCTCTAAGGTGTTGGTTTCCCGGTCAACAGGGTCCAACGCGAAGGTAGTGACAAATCCAAGCTGCTATGGCAAACCGACAGGACATGAAGAACTGCGATCCTAGCAGAAACAGCACAACGATCTGGAATCTGGTTGGATTTGGATTCCAAGAAAGTGACGGCCGCTTAGAAGCAGCAAACTAGCAGAAGTATCTTGACTACGAGTACCAATAGACAACGCTTCGCTGTGCCGTTCGTCGCCTCGCCTCGCCTGCAGAATGTTCAAGGATTGTGGGTGGCAGAGCGGATCCTCTGCCAGATACGCCGCGCTCGGGCGTCAGGTATTCGACGACCTTGCATAGCTCTTGACTTGTTTTTTTTAATCCACATGGAACCATCAGATGAAAAATACATTCAGAAGAAGAAGAAAAGGTTACCAACTACAGGATCTCAGCCTGATTGCGACCCTCTGCAGCTTATAGATGTAGACTGGATTATGTAAGGTTACTTTGGAAAACAATACTCGTATGTAAGGTTACGACCCAAACAGTACGAACAGCTGCATGTGCATTTCCCCTCGTATGTCGTTCGATCAGAAATCGACGCTCAAGATCACGCTTTGTTTTGGCAAGAGGCTGCCAACTTCATAAGAAATGCTCATCTCTCGCATTCAAAATTGTCACCGTCGGATCGGCATTTCCTACGCCAGTGTAAACCCCCGTGTGTACGCAGCCACGGTTAGACTAGTCTGAGCACGTAGTAATTACATCACAAATTGAGCTATCTTTCCCTTTCAAAATACCTTCTTTGCAGGCACGTGATGAAAGGCACTAGCGATATTCTGTCCATTGCTCAACAGTCAACACCATCACGTACTAGCAAATCAAACACGATAAATCAATAATCCTACAGGAAGTACAATAAAGATTCAGCGGAGATCATTTACCACCGAAAATAAGAGCTAATTCGTCACCAAATATAAGAGCCTTCATATCAAACAAACGGAGCTAACGAATCACCACAGAACACACAAACACAGTAGATTAGACGAGGCTGCAGAGTTACACAGCTCTTGGTAAGCTTCTGGTCATACAAACGAGCTTTCTTTCTGAGTATCAGGTTCTTGTGCTTCAGCATTGTTACAAAAGACTTATACCGAGTTACTGACCTACACGTTTGCATAGGAGAAGACCATGAAAAAGGTCGCAAAAGAGTCCACTCTCTTGATCATTACTCCAAGAGAATGAAAGAAGAAAAGAAGCGATGCTAGATTAATGTTCAGAGCGAAGGTTGTCATTTGTGAACGGACAACTCGTGGAGATGAGCGATGTCAGCATGGGAAGGATGGTTCATGCCGCACATCTTCTCCAAAGGATCTTTGCAGCACCTCTGGAGTTCCAGGTACCTATCCAGGTTGAAGTTCTGCATCTTGATCAACTTCTTCTGCCGAGACTGGAACAGCCTCTCCATGAAGTCTCGGTACGTCGGGTCTCTTGATGTGATGAGGAAGTAGGCGTACCCAACAACCAGGCCTGTCGTAGTTGTGAAGAATGTGATGGGTTCCATGACATCCCACGAGAACTCCCAGAAGGTGAGCCTGAAGAAGAGCCCGACCTGTGTGATCAGGAAACCAAGCCCAGACCAGAGGATTCGCCGGACTTGCTTGTGTGCAAGCTTGTTGATACCTTCCAACTGTGTCTGGATCTGCTTGAGCTCTTCCTTTCTTGGATCATCCTCAGGTGTAAGTGCAAGGGGCATAGCTTTTCTTACAAGATCCACAATCTATATGGAACAAAAAATAAGAATCAATCTCTGCCAATGTTAAGTACCAGCTGATGTTACACTATGCTATAGCCTTCAAGTAAGACAACAAGAAACTACTTTTCGAAATCTCAACCTGTATTGATAAAGACTCAATGCAAAATTCTAAAATAATAACAACAAAATTTTATTACAACATAATGCACAAGTGATGCACGGACAAACATTTCAAACACACAAAATATGGAACCCAGTGGAAATTAAACATGTTTTAGAATAATATTACAAGTTCTTCTGTGTAAAAACATTGTAAAATAATGCAATGCTATTATGATATTACTTAAACAAATATGTAAGATGCACATTGTGAAAAGACCAACTTTTAAGCAAATCACATTTCTTCATCACCGGCTAAAGGATTTTGCTAGCAAACAACAAACTTTATGCATGGTGGATTGGTAGTTGAATATGCAAAACGACAGATGAATGGTCTAGGCACCCTGCACCAGAAGTCACTCATCTCTAAGATGGAAACAAGGCAAAAGAAGTGTAGGTGTCCATTAGGTACTTTATCAGCACACTTAATAGGAAGGATTCCTTCCCATGGAAGAAACGGGGATGGCTTTTGCACTGGTGCGGCCGGCGTGCGCACCCGGGAGGGGCACGTAGTGAGCCACCAGTCACCACCACTTGGTGCCTGCCGCGTCCTGATTCCAGAGGATGGCTTTTTCCTAAGAATTGTCACCGACAAGTGGATTGCTTCTGGTCTGAGGTCTAAACAGTAGGGCCACGGGCGCACTCCTCCGGTCCTCGCCCACATTGCTAGGTCAGTTCCAACCAGCAATGGAACAGTGTACATCAAAGTGGACGATGAATTCAAGTGTGTGATTATATTTCACTCGACCATTGGCACGTGCAATTTGGGTGAGTGAATCCACGGACCATTGGTGGGATGTGGATCTCCTTAAGGCCGAAAAAAAGTGTCAAAACCTGGAACAGGAGATGCAAAGTTGGACCACCGTTTGGTTAATTGACTTGTACTTGCCGCCTTGCCGGAATTTTACCGAATAGCTGGTCACAATCGGAACAAGGGATGCACTTAGAGACGTTAGGCGCCTTTGACCTGATCCGTGCGGACCATGCTTATCTCCCAATTGAGGGGTACGCAGCTATATTATTCTTCCCTTGCTAAGTGAGTCATGCTTTGCTACGTATATAAAAATATATTATTAGTATTTTGAGTTGGTATTACTGAGATCGACCTGTCAGACCTATGTCGGCTCCGCTCCACGCTCAACCATGTCGTGCCTCCATGCCCTTGCGTCTGTCTTGCAGCTGGTAGAGTTCTGTTTTTTGGAGAATTTTTAGGACGGTAGAATTCTTTTTAGTAGATTGCTTTTTTGAGATTTTCTAAAGGAGGTGTAAAGAGAAGTTAAAAAAGGGGCGGATGAGCCACCGTCACCGACTGTAGAGATGCACCGAACATATTCTTCGATGCCTTTCTTGGTTTCATCGAAAACGCGTTCCTACGATTTTCGGTGCCGGCCCGCATGGAACCGGCAAACCAAAGGAGAATCACCGTGAATGGCATGAATATGGGAGAACAAATGGCGGACGAATGGGTCGAACACCAACTTAGATTCGTAAAGCCCCCGTGAATCACCGAGAGGAACTGAGCCGCGAGCGCAACAAACCAAAGCAGAAGAGAAAATTTTGGGACTAAGAGAGAGGAGGGGGGGGGGGGGGGGGGGAGCAAAGAGGAGCGGTAATGCGGGGTGGGTGAGCAGCGAGCTGACCTTGTCGGGCTGGAGATAGACCTTGTCGCGGAAGAGGAGCACGACGCCGGCCTCGTCGAGCGCGCCCGCGAGCGCGGCGGCCTCGGCGCGCGTGCGGGCGGCGCCGGCCTCCTCGCACGCGCGCAGCAGGTCCGCGTACGGGATCACCTCGCCGTCCCCCAGCCGCCGCTTCAGCGCCTCCACGTTCGCGAGCCGCATCAGCCGCCTCGCCTCCTCCGCCGTCACCTCCGCCTCCCCTTCCTTCCCCACGGCGGCCGCCTCCGCCGCCGCCGGCAGCGACGCATAGCGGAAACTCTGGAGGGCGCCGCACGGCGGGGCCCACCGGCGGGCGGAGGCGCGCCCGGCCGGCGAGGCGGAGGCCGCGGTGGCGGCGCGGAGGAGGGAGCGGGAGAAGCGCCACATTGACATCGGTCGCGCGCGCACGCGTGCTGGTGGGACTGTGGGAGGGAGGGAGATAAAGGGGAGGCGGTCAAAGCGGAGGTGGGAAGGAGCGGGAAGTATGGAGGAGAAGGGATGGGGAAGAAGCCGCGGAGAGGTCGCGTTCGCGGGGGGGCTCGGTTTATTTTTGGAGGTGTGGGGTTTTCTTGGCGTTAGCCATGGGGCATTGGCACGTTCCGTGTTTCTGGGTAGCTTCCAGTCTCTCTCTCTCTCTCTCTCTCTCGAGACCGTTTCTCCCTGTGCACGGAGGGGAAGGGTGAAGTAATTACTGTGCTGTTGATGTTTGGAAGCTGATTGGGTTATTACACGGCGTCAAAACGAAGCAAACACTACGCGTACTTGTAATTAGTAATTACTCCCTCTTTTTTCTTCTCTTTTTGTAACATGTGCGCCGTAGCTGTATGTATTTGACATAAAGAATAAAAAAAGATATAAAGAAAATAGGTTTGAGCGGATAGGGTTTAACTGATGCTTGGTTTGGCTGAATAGAGTTGAAAATAGGTTAGAGGAGCTCAGGTTGGTCGACATGGGTATATAAGTATTAACAGGCTTTCTGTGAATAGTAACAGGTCTGAACAGTACTGGGCTTGGGTTTAAAATAGCATTTATGCTGGCTAGGATCTCATTGAAGTCTATTTAGGCTAATCAAAGTTGAGAATGGGCTTTACATGGTCAAAACAGTCAACACGGGTATATATGTATTTATTGGGTTTTAGTGAATAGTAACGGGTTAGTACTGTTCATTGCGGATCAGGTAGGGGAATAGTAACAAGTTGTGAAGTTTTATATTGTTCACAACGGGTCAGGTAGGGTCAGTAGTGGATCTGAAATAGTAATCTGGTTTGGATCAGAATAGTGTCAGGTCAGTTTGAAATGTGCTGGCTACAGTAATGGGCTCAGCTCTAATCAATTTCTGGCTATGGGGTTGCACTAGCCTAGCCTATGGCTACGTAGTGTCGTCTTCTCCTTTCGGGCGCTACTATATACCAAGCAGGGCAAAATGGCGATGAGGCAAATTTAGCACCGACGATGATCGCTGACAACAACTGAGGGCATGGTTGGGCTCTACTGCACGTCAAGGTTCCATTTTAGGGCTTTGCTTTGCTCGAGAGTCAGTGATGGAACCAGCTATGTGAAAAGCTCCTCGGAGTTCTCCCATGGCACAATAGGTCTAGGAAGGCCTTTCGACGAGGTCGCTAGGGTTTTGAGCATCTCGGGGTGATTTGGAGGCTAATGATAGTAGCTAGCTAGGCTCGTGCAGCTCGAGGTGGGCTGTCCATGGCGAGGGTGCTTGGTTTGGCAGTGGCATATGGCGCCGACGACCGAGAAGCCAAGGGAGGGCAAGGCAAGGATGGCTTTAGGTTTGCATTGGTCTAAAAGTGCTATAGTTGCCGTGAATTGAAAAGTGGTGGGCTATGGTAGAAATTTTACCTTCAGAGCTCAATGGCGCAAGGGCGAGCGACAATGGCGAGGTGAGACCGGAAGTTGAAGAAAAATGCAGCGGAAGGCAATTGAAGCTAATTGAGGCTACGCTACATGTCGATTGGGTTTTATGGGGTGGCTAAGGCAGTGGGAATAGCGAGCAGCTCATTGTGGTGGTGGCGCGTGGCCGGTGGGAGAGGACGTGAGAGGCTTCGACGGTGGTCGACAGCCGTAGGGGTGAGGTTGGCGAGCGGCATGGCACCTCGGTTTTGGAGCTTCCTCGATTGGCGAATGGTAGCGGTCAAAGTTTATAGGTGTGATTGTGGACAGGGAGAGCAGGGAATGGTGGTGGTGGCGAAATGGGGTGAGGTGGCCTTGGCGCATGGCCAGACTAAAGCGACGGCCAATTAATGGCGATGTTAGGGGTTTGTCAGAGGGTTGTCAAGACGGTACGATTTTGACGGGAGGTGGCAGCAGCAACCGAACAATGGTGGCGGCAAACTAGAGGAGGCCAGGTGGAGAGGAGGAACAAGGGAGATGGTGGATTCGGGAAAGGCGCCAAGGGCCAGGGAAGGCGTAAAGCTGAAAAATGGTAAGTGCATTTGGCTGAAAATTTCTAAATTGGGCAAGAAATCGAAATTTGCCTGAAATTCATGAAAGATCAAAATTTGAAAATTTTCGTTCTGTTTCATATACTTTTTCTAAGTGCGAAAAATAATGAATTTTTGATCTACAAGGAACAATGTTTGATCTGTATAAAGTTAAAGAGGCAGTAAATCCTTTGCTTCTAATCTGTTTTTCCGTTTTCACTACGCTTCCTCCTTTTGGACAAGGTTTTCATCATTCCCTTGAATATCTTCCAGAACCAGAATACGTTCATCACTGCCAGCGCCGGCGGCACCGTCAGTATGCTGTAGAATCCTAGGGCGAAGATGGACTTCACCTGGGAAAAGGTAGGAGGGAAAGCCTTAGAAAACAAAGATTGTAAGTAAAGAGTAGTGGTAAATAGCGAGGAGGATGAAAATTAGTCACAATTTTGTCGTGAATGGAGCAAACAGGCTTCATCTCATAGAACTGGTTATACAATGCTGCAAAATGTGAAATCCTAATTTTATGGCATAACAAAAACTTTTCATAATGTTGCATTGGTGTTGGTGTATGTACTAATCTTAGTGGAACAAACAAATTGGTTCTGATGTTTTTCTGTGGCATATCATTAATAAACAGTTCTGAACAGGCATTTCTATAATTGCAAACTTTTTCAGTGTTATAAATCAAAACGCCTGAATCTGAAGCCTAAAACAGCTCCTCAGATTTCAGTCAGAATCTCATCATTTTCTTTGAAAAGGTTGCACAATGCCTGCAAATGTCTTATTAGAATATTGAGGAACCACCTTCAATCTTTACTGACCATAGAAATCTAAGTGTCAAGTTTTACGCACAGAAGTACATGGATTTTCAATTGATTCCCTGCCAACTTGGTAATGTCATACATACCTGATCAAAATGGAAGTACATATGAGTGAAGAAATATATGAACAAGATTATACGAGCAACCTGTAAGCCAACAAAAGATGTGTTAATCACATTTTCACTAGAGCAAAAGAGACATTGAAATAAAATTTTTATTAGTTTGTGGAATCAAGTCATCATTAACTAAAACTGTCAAGGCTTCAAATTAATTCAGAAGGATGGCATGAATGGCTACTCCACCAGCACAATGGCATTTCCAGTTGTTTTGTGATGAAGAAAAGTGTATCAAGCACCTCTTTTCCGCCAAAAAGGAAAAAACAAAATAATATTTAAAGGAATATATCTTTGAGCATCTGAGTCTAATCAAAACCCAAAAGTGAAAACCCATAGTTGACAGGGCTACTGTTGTCATCTATATGCCATGTATAGATGACAGAAATAGTAATTACAGCTGACACTGAACCAAACTAGAATTTTCCAATTCACCGGATGAAGATCTGCATTTCACTTATAACATGAAAGGTTCTAACTTTTAGAGACAAGTTTCATGAATTATTTATAACATTATGACTGTATATAGAAGGCTGAAGAATCATGAGAGCAGCGACTATACCAGCCATCCGACAAACAGAGCCAATCCATTGTATAAGTAAAGGTTACAAGTCTTCTGACCAGAAACATCCAAATACCTGCACCCAATCACTGTAATTTTATAATAACGCATGATAACCTCAATTCTTAACGAACAGGATTAACCACATGGAACATTACCATCTAAGGTTCACAAAGGGAGTGGTTGCTTCAGTGAAGAGGACCATAAGTATGTACATGTGCGCTTTGCCACTCAACAAAGCAAGACAAATTGCATACATGGATAGTCCATGATGCAAGAGCTGAAACATCAATGTTACAAAAACAAATCCTGATAAGGAAGAAACCAAGACAGATGAATTTTGTTGACAGTGTGTGCTCTAATAGTGTAATGCTTACATATTCCTTTCCACCTAAGGAGGGGAAATACCACAATATCATCACCAAATCTGTCAAAAAGTAACCAATCGAGACCTGTGCAGTAGTACAGGAAATTAATGTAGTTCTATAAATATCTACACAGCTGTAGTTGCCTTGTTATTTGCTTGGTATGTGTATGATAAGGGGATGACACAAAAAAGGAACAATATAGTAAAGAGATCAATTTTTTTTACATTTTCCTGCTCATTTTTGTTCTAAAAGACATGCAGAATTTATGAGATACAAATTAACTCTCTCCATACAGAGCAGTAAACGAAGTTGAAATGCACAGCTTACCCCAAACATGGCATCAGATAACCATGATTTTCTATCAATTATTATGGTATTATGGACATCTTCATTGAAGAGGTCAGATATCACCACCAAGTAAAAAGAAACGGCAGCAACAACCAATGCATGGAATGTAGAGAAACCCCTATCAATATGTGTGCCATGTAATTAGAGTAAATAAAATAAACAGCCAAAGATAAATAAAATTAGCTAAAAAGCAAAAGTTGTGTCCAAGTATATCTTACCTATTATTCCACTCAACCTTTTGCATTGGACTTAACCTATCGTAGTACTTGAAGCACCAAGAGCTAACCTTTCGAGTTATTTCATATACCTATAAGGACAAAATGGTGAGTGCTTGTAGCGAGATACAGTGTGTTACAATATATATCTGTTTCAATAGCTGAGAGCAATGTTCTTCTTTAAGCTGAGAACTTTGGAATTAGATCAACATTTTCAATTTAGAGATAGTAGTTGACAGAAATGAGAGCCAAAAGTGGCCAACATTGAATATATAATGTGTAACCTAGGTGATACCCCATGTTTACTAAATTTATTTTCACCCCTTCGATTTGAAGGAAGGATGGTGTACTTTATGCAAAGAGGGGTCTGCCTAATTTTAGCGCTCTGTCCTTTGAAAAAATCAGCACCATGTCATCTTGAGAACAAAGTGCAAAATTTATGGCCTTAGTGGTACTTCATCTTTGATGACTGCGTGAAGTTTATCTGCTTCCTAGAACTTACATCGAGCTGGCTGTTTGTAAACCACAAGACATAGGAAATTGTTCATCTTGGTTAAATAACCCCCCCCCCCCCCCCCCCCCCCCAAAACAAAAAAAAAAGACTTTTTCTGCGCACCAACATAGAAGATGATAAAAAAAACGAAAACCAGAGCAAACTACAGGATACCGCAATGCGAAACCATACTTTTTCACTGAACAAATGACTTACATGAGAAATCCAACATGAGAGTGCAATTTCACAAAAAGGAGAGCTTTCGCCAAGAGAAATTCGAGTGCAATTTTGACTGATATAGATGAAATCGTTACAGTGTCTACTACAATTAACTTGTAGATATCGACTTAAAAAATACTCTTACAAAAATCAAAAGCTGAAGCTGAAAAGAAAGGGTAGCTGTCTTTTCAGCACAGTTGAATTTCACATGCATGTATTGCTCCTGTCACTACCAGACCCACATTGTAAAGAGACACCAATGTTTCTGTCTCTGACCAGCGCTGATATATCCTACATTAACTTTACCAGCAACAAAGATGCTAATATTATCTCCTCCTCCTAACAAGTTGGATGATTTGGAATGTCGACAACCCCAGATAACACAGAAGGAATAGCCATAACTAATATCTCAACTAACTAAGCTCGAGTAACCATGAACAGGGCATCAAATTGACATAAGTGCAAAGGAAAGAAGATGAACTAAGCAAAAAGAGGGGCTATGTGAGGAAAGCTTACAACACCGCACACGACGACGCCGGCAAGAACCGAAGCCGGCCACAGAATCTGCTCCTCGGGCCCGAAATTCTCGTCCATCCTTCTATCCGCTCCAATCAATCAACAAAGAGGGAGAAGTGAAACAAGAAACTCCGAGATTAGTCTCCAATTGGCCTCCCAAGAACCTGCACTCCCAATCCATGCGTAGGAAGAGGAAACATACCTCGTTTTTTACTCTCTTTTCTTGCAAAGATTAATGGCAATTCATAAAAAAAAATTTGTGATGAGCATGGAGGATTGGTACCTGGATGAGATTGGGATGGGACTTGGCCGCGGTGGCGTCGTCGCTTGGTTCTATATGCTCTCGTTCATTGTGGGGTTTCTTTCTGCTTCCGCCTTTCCGAGTTTTAAAAGGGGATACCGCACTAGGCGGTGAGGCGAGGCGGAGGTCCTCGCGCTCCTCGGGGAACCCCGAGACTTGCGTGGACGGTGTCATGTGATGTGACCGCCAGCAGATTGATCTGTCGGGCTACACCCGGAGTCCTTCGAGCGCCGTTCCAAACTATTTTAGTTTGGATTTATTCATCATATACCCTCCTCATATATGGAAATTCAAGATTTGCCCTCCTGGCTCACGTGTCAGTGACTTATGATAACCCCACATGTCATTGAGGTGGGAGGGTAAATCCTGAAATCCCCAATTCAAGAGAGGGTATATGATGAAGATCCCCATTTAGTTTTTCTCTTTTCTACTTATTTAAATAAAAACTATTTGAAATGTATTGATTTTTAATTATAATTTATTTTAGTTTTTGCCTTTTCTTTTTTCTCTCATATCCATTTCATTGTTCGTGACGATATAACGGTTTTTATACTTTTTCATTTTTCATGTTTAGAAAAACTAACGGTTACTACTAGGGATGCAAACAAATCGAATACGGACGGATAATATCTCTACCATATTTGTTTTCATTTTTTTTCTCGGATGCGGATATGAATACGGATACCTCGAATACGAATACAAATACAAATAATATCGAATACAGATACAGAGCGAATACGAATCGAAACGAATACAGTCACGAATATTTATCGGAACATGAAAACCCCTTAAACTATACATCCAAAATCAATGAAAACACATAAATAGTTTATCTTGTCAAAACATTCATGAAATCTAAACAAGCATAAGTATTTTTATCCACAATAGTTATACCATTGTACAGATTTTAAATTTTTAAGTGGCAGTTAATTTTTCTAAAGTCCTAAATAATTCTTAATGGATTTCTACCATTTGCATGTAACTAATAAATTAATTAAGTATTTAAATTTGCATCAAAATGATTTAAACATGAGTACATCAATTTAATGGTACAAATTTTAATCTACCGACAATACTAAATTTATTTTTTAATAAACATAAATATTTGCTAGTGGTGTTTGTAATTTAATATGACTAGAGAACCTAATGTCTAATAGTAATGGAGGCTTATGGCTTGGTTGTGCTAGTGGGCTAGTGGCAAGGGAGATGAGAAAGGCTGGCTTGGGCTGGGCAATGTTGGGCTGAAATATCGGATATCCATTTTCGTATTATCCGGATAACCCGTATTCGCCGGATATCAGGCCTACTGTATTCGTATCCGTTTCCGACAAAAAAATCCGTATTTGTTTCCAATCCGAGAATTATCCGAAGAAAATCCGATCCGACACAATCCGTATTCGTTTTCATCCGAATCGGTCGGAAACTATCCGATCTGTTTTCACCCCTAATTACTACAATACAATTTTAACTAAAAATCAAAAGCTACAGTCAGAAGCTTAAGTTAAAAGCTAGTTGGAGTACCAACTTATTCAAGGAGAGTCTATTTTGTGAGACTTTCTCTCTCTTTCGTCGTTGGCTCGTTTTTGTGAGACTTTCTCTCTCTTTCGGATAGGAAGGTTTAGAGATAATCTTAAGAGACAGAGTATTATATATGCTCTTAGGGGCAAGATTGTAACTGTTAGGGGAGTGACCCCCACCTTGGCTCAACCGACCCCATTGCACCAGGAGATCCAATAATCGTAAGTAGGGATGCAAACGGATCGAATACGGACGGATAATGTCTCTACCATATTTGTTTTCATATTTTTTTTTCTCGGATACGGACACGAATACGGATACGAATACAAATACGAATAATATCAAATACAGATATGGAGCGAATACGAATCGAAACGAATACGGTCACGAATATTTATCGGAACATTAAAACCCCTTAAACTATACATCCAAAATCAATGAAAACACATAAATAGTTTATCTTGTCAAAACATTCATGAAATCTAAACAAGCATAAGTATTTTTATCCACAATAGTCATACCGTTGTACAGATTTTAAATCTTCAAGTGGCAGTTAATTTTTTCTAAAGTCCTAAATAATTCTTAATGGATTTCTACCATTTACATGTGACTAATAAATTAATTAAGTATTTAAATTTGCATCAAAATGATTTAATATGACTAATCGGTATAAATTTTAATCCACCGACAATATTAAATTTATTTTTTAATAAATATAAATATTTGCTAGTGGTGTTTGTAATTTAATATGACTAAAGAACCTAATGCCTAATGGTAATGGAGGCTTATGGCTTGGTTGGGCTAGTGGCAGGGGAGATGAGACAGGCTGACTTGGGCTGGGCAATGTTGGGCTGAAATCCCGGATATCCATTTTCGTATTATCCGGATAATCCGTATCCGTATCTGTATTCGTCGGATATCAGGCCTACTGTATTTGTATCCGTATCCGACAAAAAATCCGTATTCGTATCCGATCCGAGAATTATCCGAAGAAAATCCGATCCGATACAATCTGTATCCATTTTTATCCAGATCGGTCGGAAACTATCCGATCCATTTTCACCCCTAATCGTAAGGCCACATGACTAACCCAAGAGGACTATAGTAAGGGAAAAATGGTATTGTTCCTATAATTGTAGAACCAGATGGAAGCATTTATGTAACAATTTTCTTCATGGCTATAAACATATGCCTTAGGGCGCCATCGGGGACAGGCTCTCTGAAAAACTTCTATCCTCTATCTTCACGGTTTGTAAGGCTTTAGATAGCCCCTTGTGGCCTCCTTGTAGTCCCATTATTTACTGTTTGGTCTGTAACTACAACAGTTGGCGCCCTCCATAGAGAATGGGTGTAAAAGTGATGAAACGCAATTGCACCAAAAAAAGGTGACCACATCAACCACTAAACAAAAGAGGAGCACCGCCACCAAGACCACCACAGCTAGGGCAAGGGAGCTGGCCCACAAAGGTCCCTCACCCCCATGTCCATGACACAGTGGAGACATGATGCTCTGACCCGTGATAGGTAACGAGGGTGTCTCTTCAGCAGCCACACCAACGACGGAGCAGGAAGCATTGCCTACGGAGGACCCAATCATAGCGAGCAACTGAAACGTCGAAGCTCGTGTCACTCAAGCTGTGGTCTCCGTTGGCATGAACACTGTTACTATCACCATGCAGGGAACGAGGGCCGTCCTCCCTCCAACACTGAGCACAGGCAGAGGCTCCCTTGAAGTAGTTCTCAGAACGTTGCAACAGGAATTGGCGGAAGTATGCAAAGCCATATGAGAGATACAGGAGAGCTGGAGTCAACCAACGCCCTCCCTGATAGCGACAAAGGCAATCGGAGAAGGGACGGAAAGCAATGAGACCAACACCGAGGCCCGCGATGCCTCTCGAAGGGTGGACCCCGAGTCCCCCTTAGGGACTGGCCAGAAGGCTTCCCTTAGGGAAAGCACCAACGCGTCGCTTATACATCAGATGTTGCCTTAAAGATCCTCCGGCACGAGGGAGTGCGGGGATACTTCCATAGCGAGGTCTGTCAACACCTCCTGCAAGGATTGTATGGCCTTCCATGCTGCCACTGCAGACTAGTCGAGGAGGCGATGGCCATCTGTCAGCTCCGCCTACAAGCAACCTTTCTCCTTGAGAGTGGCGACTTGTTGCAGGAAGTTCTGTCGCTCCTCCACAGCATGCCGATTCGCTTCGACGATAGCGGCCTCTACAGTGGCGATAGCCTTCACGCCCTTCGACTCAAGGAAGCGGATAAGAGCCTCGCACTCACCAGCAAGGACCGTAGCCTCCTCCTCAGCATGGCAGGCGATAGCGAGCACTGCATGAGCATCCTCCACGGTCTTTCAAAGTGCAGAGGCTCTCAATGACTCCCGAAGCATTGCCACCCAAGTGCGCCCGCGCTATAGCAACCGTCTACACAACAAAATAGCGTATGGATAAGAGCAACAAAGGAGTGATAGAGTGAGAGGTAATGGTAGATGAGAAACATGCATACTCTCACTTCATTAGCCTCCGGGACTCCAAAAAGGAACTTCGTCCCGCACAATTGGAGGTCCCTTCGGTTGAGGGCTAGATCCATGCACTCTACGACACCACATAGAGCACGAAGCGCTTCTGGTCGGGTGATGAAGTCCCCTAGAGAAAGCCATCGTGACTCTAGCCTCACTGCCTCCACTGTACAGAGTCGTGAAGCTTCCTCACTACCGGGGCCTCCATCGTCTTAGTTCGTGATGCATCCTCTATGCCAAGAGCAGCTTCAAGCCCATGAGTAAGCTCTTGCCCGACATATTATGACTGCGACGCCGAATAAGGGGGTGCTAATGAGGGTGATAATGTAAAGGAGCATAGCAGGGGCAACCACGCGAAGTCCCAGAAATAAAATGAGGAACTCAAACATGAAACGCGTCGGGCGAAGTCGGACATCAATGTGCTCTCCTCGCCTCACGTGAGGTCTTCTCTAGGGGGCGTCATTGTGGCAATGGCCGCATAGGCTGGCCTGGTTAGAGGCATGCCACCCTCAGAGCTGGAATCATCATCCAGCACACCCGTGGTGATCGAAAACCCGATCAAAGGGGCCGGGGTGGGCAACTCCAACCGCGCACACTTCATCGAACGACAGGGGCGATGCTGAAGACGATGGTTGCACCGAGGATAGCAAGCCATCATCGCAAGTAGCAAAGGGTCCGCAATGCACCCTACATCTGCTCCATGCTCAGGTGCCCCGACCCGTCTGGGGCCCAACTCTCGCCCAGGCACAAGGTATGGTCTGCGTCATCGGTCGCTTTGCCCTTCTTCGCATCAGAATCAATAACGATGGTGACACCACGATTACCTTCATCATCACTGTCAATACCATCGTTTCCATCGCCATCACCATTGCTATTGTCGCGGTCCTTGTTGTCACCAGTATTGTCACCCGCATCATCCCCATCCTCTACACCGAACTCGCCGAGGCCGCTGCATTCCTCCACACTGGAGTTATGCTCTGCGGGGGCAGGAGGGACCGAAGAAAGGGGCACGGTTGCAATGGCCGACACCAAAGCCCCGTGAGCATCCGTGTCTTCACAGCCTCCCCCATCTTCATCGTCCTGATTACCAGTTCCATGGGAATGGCCTTCACTCGTAGCGGGGATGGGACGCTCAGGCACAGTGAGGACCAAGGCTTCGCACACATGATTGATGCGCAGACCGTCCAATGTGGCTGATGTGTGAAGGCTATGCTCTTTCAGAATATAGGGTCCCAGGAATATAGCAACTGCACGCTCCACCTCTGCCAACAGAACAATTGCAAGACCCCGGACTTAGCAGGTGAAAAAACCACCACCATCGAAAAATGCAGTAAAGGGGGGAACTTACCCTGACCCGTTAGCTTCGCCAACATTGTGAGTGAAAGCCAGACCTCATCGTTCTAAGCAAAGCCGACCCGCAGGTCCCATCGTTGGGCTAGCGGAACCACGCAGAGCATACAGAACCCCTTCGCGTAGTCACACATATTGAGTTGGAGCGTGACAGCTAGGAGCCTTAGGTCGCGGGTCTTGTCATCCCGATTGAGCTTCACTTGAGTTGACAGAACAAAGTTCATTATCCGCCTGGTGAAGCGCAGGCTACTGTCGTGTTTGATCTCATGGTAGAACCACCGCTGCAGCCAGTGGGACTCCCACTTCGTCCACGTCGAGTTCATAGGGAAACCCTTTGAAACACCAGCACAGAGCTGAAGGCTAATGCTACACAGGTTCAAATATTGACCATCCTCTAGCCGCTTTGGCTAGCATCGTGCGTCATGGAGGGATGTGAAGATGACAACACTTGGGATGATGCCCTTCGAACGCGCTGCCCATGAAAACACAATGAGATGAGCAATGGCATTTAGTGTAAGCTACTGGAGCTCTATCTTGTACAGCCAAAGGAGATCGCCCATAAAATGAGCGCCGGGGATACGTAGCCCGGCATCGAAGTATGCCATGAAGGCCAGCGCCTCGCCCTCCCGCGGCCACAGCACAAGCTCATCATCAACAGGGAGGTAGACGAGCTCGCGAGATGAGATATTACTACCACGCATGAGTGACCACACCAACTCCTCCATCGCAATGGACGGGCTAAGTGTGTTCATGAACACACCGTTGAACCCGGATGTCTTCTAACGCTTGTTGGCGGTGACCTCACAGCGATCATCTTGAATGCCACAACTACTCGACAGGACGGAGGCACTGTTGTGGACACGATGCTCAATCCCACACACCATGGTAGGTGGAAGAAGATCAGTGGCACGAAGACGAACAGGGAAAGCTCGACAAACAAACAAAAGCAGCGGTGGTGAAGATTGTAGAATATGAAAGTAACTTGAGATAGAGCAAGCAAACAACCCCAAAAAATGGTGTCGCCCCGGCGTATAAGTACAACGCACGGTAGGGGCATTCAATGCCCGCGTAGTGGGCACGAGAGTTAAGGGGGCACATGCCACGTCGTAATTGGTGTGGTGGCCCATGTCCCATGAATGACAGATCACACGCTGCCACGTGTCGCCTGTTCTCCGAAGCCGTGTGCAGGACCAACCTGAGCCAAGTTTTGGTGGGAACTCCCAGTATACTACGATTCAATGGGCCGAAGGGGAGGGACCAAGTAACATTAGACATGGTTTCGGTCCACAGAAATTGGGGACCTTCAACCATGAGAAGTTGCTGCTAGGAGAGTGGCTCTCACCTTGGGCCAGCTGGCTTATTGCACCAGGAGGCTCAATAATCGTAAGGCCACAGGACTAGCCCAAGAGAACTGTAGCAAGGGAAACGACGGTATTGTCCATACAATTGTAGACACAGGTAGATATATTTATGTAACAAGTCTTCTCATGCCTATAAATATATGCCTTCGGGAGTCATGAGGGTAGGTTCTCTTTTTAGACAAATCTAGGTAGTATAAAATTATATCACCTGTCTCCCATATTTGTAAGGCTCCGGGTAGCCGCCTTGTTGTCTTTCCATAGTACTCTTGTTTACGATTTGGTCTGCAACCACAATAATAACTTTGTAATTCTCTAAAAGATATATAACCTGATCCGGTCAAAAAGAAGGAAGCGCTGGTTCCACTGAGCGATATTTGTGAATTCAGTGTAATCACGTGATTGTCTTCCTTGTGTGTTCCACCATTTAGTTTTCCTAGTGAAACATCGTTTTTTGTGGCGAACGATTTTGTCAAGTATGGTCCTTTGGCTGCGGCGCAGTGCACGTCCTCCGCGGCAGACCGCCGCAAGCGCCCCTGTTAGTTTGTGCCGTTGTCCTGGTGCATACAGTGATTAGAAAATTACCAATTGCGTGATTAAGGATTACAGAATGAAAAAGACCGAGAACCGATTCGATCTACATGCAAGCTACTAGTTAGGTACGTAATGAATTAGTCCGCTTGATCTTGTTACCCATACATATAAAAACCCGCCATTTTTTGCATCACGATTGTATTCAAAGTAGTATTGTCTATACATGATCCTTTTGTTAAATAAAATAATGGATGCCATAACTCTATTAGTCCATTCCACATGTACACGTACGTTCCTTTTTGGATCATCCACTCACCGGCCTGGATTAGTTTGCTGGAGGAAGGCGTCATGGTGTGTTGTTGGATGCCATTTAAACGAGCGGGGTAATATGAAAAGATCCTTACGGTCGTTAAGATATTTCTATTCTTTGTTTGTCGCAAGGAGATTTAAGGCCAAATGTCTAAACTATCATATATATATATATATATATATATATATATATATATATATATATATATATATATATATATATATATATATATATATATATATATCAATAGTTAGATTTGATGTTTATTACCACCTTTTGTTACCAAAAGAATGTACCATAAAAATTCTCTAAAACAAGAGGTTGCTCACAGGATCCTACTCAACCTCTGTCCCTAATGGCCGATGGACGCTAGTGCTACAGGATACCCAGGTCCAGACAGCGATAGGGGTGCTCTGGCTCTGGCTGCCCCCCGTTCGGTCGACCCCTGCATGGCAATGAGCTAGCCCTAATGTGGAATGGCCCGCTGGCGAAAAATCTAGGTAGAATGATATGCATATCAGCATTAGGGCATCTGTAATGTATGAAAAGAGGAGGTCTTAAGCCACCTTAAGGTCAACCTTATACATTACAAGGGTGACCTTAAGCAGACCCTAAGCAAAAAAACCTTAAGGCTGGTCCTCAAGCTAAAGACCTGGCCATAAGCATTAAAATACAATTTTTCTTTATCTGCCATGTGGGACCGTCTTAAGGCCCTTTGAGTTATATACACTATGAAGTTGGTCTTAAGGTTTAGATGGGATCCATCTTAAGACCCTTTGAGTTATATACACTACAGATGCCCTTATGTCGTCGACATCCTATGGCAACTAAACAACTATACAAGGGCAAAATGATCATTTCCAATCTATCAACAGGCTTCGGACATGTAAGTTTTTTTTCTTTCTCGTATGCAATTATACAAAAGTTGGCATCGGCCAGCAACGCAGAAAAGCAATGGCAAAAATTATAATAGACTGGAAAAAAATACCTTGGAAGCAAAAAAAATATTCCAAAGAGTATTTGATAATCGATACTCCCAATAGTTCCTAAAACAATCAGTCTGATTCCTTCCTCGCAAAAAGAAATCTTGGCTACGAATGAATTTATTATTACACTGGTGTACCCGGTTCTAGTTCGTGCTGTAGCACTTGTTGGACTATACACGCTTAATGAATCAGGCACACAGTAGAACACGGCTGTCAAGGACTCATGGTTGCATCTGCCTTCTGTTTCATTATATCCGCCAATCTCTTTGTTCTCTAACCGGTTTCCACGTAATAATATAAGCTACCTGCACTGATCGTGAAGTTTTCTTTCCTCGTTAAGCGCGATCGCGACGTCGTATTCCAACCACGTTGTTTTCTCTCTCGCGCACGGCACAACGACATCACGCCTCCGAACTATACGCGCTTCAATGGATGAGGCACACAGTGGAAACAGGCAGAACAAAAAATATGTCGCGCGCGAGTTTACAGGAAACGGCGTGAGCCTAAGTAGGGCTGAAAACGGTCGGAAACAATTGGTAGGAGGTCAAATCACTTTTAGTTTCACATTATTTTCTCGAAAACGAAATCGATACGATATTGTCGGAAACGAAAACGACATCGATATTCCGGTAAATTCGGAAACGAAACTATTAGATCAAAAGTGCATCGATAACGATCGAAAATCATGAAAGCGATATCTAAAATACAATAAACACATCACACACCAATCTGCACAGCATGACAATAGCTGTATATATTGACCTAGGTCACATGAAAAATAATATTGTAGTAATGATCCATGGCACAAGAGGCAAGACACATATATTATATAGCAATAAAAAGACACGACACAAAGCCACAAGCCCACAACCACAAGTGACATCATGGTCTTAATACAAAAAAATACTTAGTTAGGTCTCACAAGCACACAAAGCTGACAAGCACATGACATAGGCGTAGTCACAAACTCACAAACTAGAAAGTACTAGTACACTAGTAACTAAAATACAGATGTACATGTTGTCTCGAACACGTAGGATCTATCCGCGAAGAAAACGGAGTTCTGGAGGTCTAAATCAGAAGAAATCTCATTGGGGAAGAACTGGACTGTAATTTCTGAAAACCTGGAGGACTAAATCGCAAAATCTCCGATCCCCAATCCCACAAAAAACCCTAGCGGCCGCCTGGAAAGCCCGAGCCCGGTTCAACTCTTCCCTAACCTCCGTTTGCTTCCTCCCCAGCTCCTTCCTCCCCAGCTCCTCCTTCTCCACTCTCGGCGCCGGCGAGACCGGGCCAAACTCGCCGGCGGCCACCCTTCATCTTCCTTCCCTCCGCAGCACCCGCGCGCCCTGCTCTCCCTTCTTCTCCACAATTGGCCGCCCCTCTGCTCTCCCTCCATCGCGCCTCCTCCTTTGCGCCGCCGCATCCTCCTCTTTCGGCCGCCCCCACCTTCTCCAGATCTACCGCCGCCTTCTCCATCCACCGGCGCGCCTTCCTTCACTGCTTCCCCTTCGGCGCGCCATCTCCCACAAAGCGCCGCCGTACCTCTCCTCCATCAGTGCCGCCGCACTCCATTACTCCGGCAACCCGCCGCTCCACCGCATCTCTCTGCTGCTTCTCACCACCTACTACTCTCCTCCCTCCTCTACCACTTCTCCACCCGCGCCACCTACTCCAGTGCGTCGTCGCACCTCACCTCCACCGCGCCGTCCTCTTCCGCCAACTCCACCGCCGATCTCCTCCTTCTCATCCGGTCGCCGCTCCAGATCCCGCGCCCACGCCGTCCGCATCCAGCGCGCCACCCACTCACCACTGCTCCTCACCGCCTACTCCCGTGCGTCGCCCGCCGACCGCACCTTCACCACCGCACCGACACCAACGGCGTCCACATCGCCGACCTCCATCAGCGCCGCCATCCCGACGCAATCCCGAATGGGGACTGGGGAGACCGGAGACTAATGGGCCTGGGCCGGGGTGCTCACGGTAATTATCGACGGTAATTACTGGTTAAATACGGTATTTTTCGAAAACGATCGGAAGAGAGCTAAATCGTTTTCGTTTTCATTTTTAGATGTTTTTACCGTTCTCGTTTCCGTTTTATCGGTTACCGTCACCGTTTCCGTTTAGGGGAAAAAATCGATAATTTCTCGAAAACGATTTTCGGTAACCGAGAATTACCGTTTTCGTTTTCAGCCCTAAGCCTACGGCATCTGTCGTCCGACGGCCTGCAGCCCGCGGCGAGCGGATTGACGGCCTGTTTGTCTACGGCTGCGGCTTATAGTTTTTAGTTGAAAATTTTGAATTTTAGCTGTTTACGGTACAGATTACTGAGAGACAGATATTCACTTGTGATTTTGACTGGTACAGATGTTAGGCTTTTAACGTGTAGATCGTTTAACTTGTAGACCCCGTCTTAAGAAAATACTCCGTTTAAAAGTTAGGTATTGTAGCAAAAGTCAAAAACCGTCAGATTCGGAGAAAAAAACAGGCCTGTGAGCTTCCAAGCGAAAGAACAAGAGAGGAGCGCTTTGTTGCTAAAGCCTATACGTTTTCTTGCTACTTTCTATACGTAAATTCTTGACTGAGTTTTAGTTCAGAGTTTAACCTATCTTTCTAGAGTCAGGGTGAACTTATTCACCTTAGGTCTTTGATGGGATGGAATCAACTACCCTGTGTTAAGTGTATAGCTAACTTCACTTCACACCTAAAAAATCCCGATTGGAAAGAGACACTTGACACGCTATAGTGACAGGCGACCTATATCTTCTTTTTTTATTTCTTTGATTGCCAAGGGCATCTCCAATGGTTATAGCTAGCAACTAACTATAAAACTTCCACATCATTTATATAGTACACACTAAAGCTAGCATTCTAAAAACTATCTATAAGGATAGCTATTTGATACTTACATGCACACACAGAATTTATAGAGGCTGCCTCGTTTGGCGTTATAGACTAGTGCTTAAGTAAGAGTTGGCTCGATTTTTTTGCATACTCTCTTTCCTCCACATAGGATATATGCTGATGTGTACATGCATATAGCTAGCTGACTCAGACCATTGGAGATGCCCTTATAACTACAACCACGGATTGAGCGAAAGCCGCAGCTTGTCGTGCGCTTCGACGGCGGCACGGTCTAAAGCATGGCCTAGCGGAAGCCGATCACGCAATAGCGCGCCGGACCACGGTTCGGACGGAAGTGCGACCTGTTCTAAACAGTTTTTTTGGGTTTCTAGTTTTTTATACTAAAAACCGTTTGATACGTGTTAATTTCTTAACATTTTTTTCTTTTCCTCCTTTTCCCTATCTTTTTTCTCTTTTTCCTCTGTATTGTTTGCAAAGATATAGCAGTGTTTTTATTTTTTTTCCTTATTTTTGTTTTTAATTGAATGATTTAAAAAAACTAATATCCATGCAGTGACATTTCAACCAAAATCTATATATAAAAACACAAATTGAACGGAGCTTAAAAGTGAATGGCTGTGAGACACCTTCTGGTGGTGATCAATTGGGCTTAAAAGCTCATGGCTGAAAACACTGTAACTGGCTAAAAAAACACTGTAGCTGACAGAGGCTTATTTAGCATAATTAAATTTAAAAAATTTAAAAATATAAAAAAATATGTTAGCCCAATATGTATAATACAAACGAATACGGGAAAAAAAGAACCGGCAAAAAAACTCAACAAAAAGCCAAAAGTTCAGAAAAAAACGAAATTTATGAATAGTAAAAAATAAGCCAGAAGCTCAAGCCGAACCGATCAGGGCCAGGCGGGCCTTTTGTGTCTCCCAAAGAGCACGGCTATTGAGATTTATGTTGGGTTCATTTGAGCTTAAACTTTAGCTTCTATCTTTTAGATTCTAACCTTTTAATTTCGTCTTTTTTTATGTTTTTAGTTTTTTAGGGGGGTTTTCATATTTTCTTTTTTCACTTATTTCTTTGCATTGTTTGTAATGATATAATCTTTTTTCTATTTTTAATTTTTTAAATTTAAGTATGTTAAAAAAGGTACCATCAGTTATAATAAAAAAACATATGTACATACATACATATGTGTTGCCTGCGTCCAATTGCAAAAACAAAGTTTTCTTGTTTTATGGGAAAGCAAAACAAAGATTGAAGAGGTATAGTAGTTACTAGTTAGAGGTCTGTGATCTCCTAACCTATCAACAGAACACGCTCACTGTAAAAGCGGGCAAATCTATGACAAACAAACAATACGCAATCCTTGATCTCCGCAAAAAAAGAAAAGAAAAGAAAAGAAAATCCCCTGGCAGCACACTACTCAGATAGTTAATTTCAGCAAGTTAAAATGTATCGACTTTATGTCTTTGAAAAGGGAGTGTTTTAGTTGAACAGAATCAAAAAGAGCAAAAAAGAAAAGAAAAGGAAAAGGCTACACTCTACTAGGTCTTATAAAACCAACTACTGCAGCACACACTTGAGCTTGCGAGAAAAACTTCATCATGTCTCAACATAGCTACAATTACTGCAAGAAAAACATAGCTGTGTGTGTGTGTGCGCGCACGTGCGCTTGCGAGCAAGGTGTCCCCAAAATGGCAAAACAAAACTTCATCATGTCTCAACTTAAAGATACATTGGGATTACTTAACCAATTCACTGTGTTTAGGATGATTATCAAACCTAGTATTCTTGGCAAACAAACCAGTACGTTCAGAAAAATTCAGAACTTCAAAGAAAATTTCAGGTTCAGACATTAAGTTCAGATAATTTAAGGACCTGATAAAATTTCAGGTTAAGAAAAAATGAGACAAAGCAATAAAATATGGGAGTGACTATTGCACAGGTGACTGAAATTTTTTTATCTTTCAGTCACCTGAAGTTGCACTCTGAATCACTTAAAGTTGCAGGTGTTTTTTTGGAGGGGGCTGCAATTTCAGTTGATTGAGAGTGCAATTTCAGGTCACCTGAAGTTGCACTCTAAATCACCTAATGTTGCAGCTGTTTTTTTGGAGGGGGGCTGCAATTTCAGTTGATTGAGAGTGCAACTTCAGGTGACTGAAAGATAAAAAAATTTCAGTCGCTTGTGCAATAGCAAAATTGATAAAATATTAGCTACCAAAACAATAGGATTTGTGAACTAAAAAAATGAAAAAAAAATTCTGGTCACCAAAGAGTGAGTAGATTATGAAAGTTTAGTGGATCAGCAATTTTCTTAAAGTTGAAACTCAAGATTTTGAAAAAACAAATCTCCTGAAAAAAGAGAAGGCTAGAACAAGTACCACATTCCTCAGATCGAAAGGTGAATTTAACTTTCCACAAAAGATCTCAAATTGACAATAGATTTTAGGTGATACTGAAGCGCAAGTAGAGACATCTCAACAAAAAAAAAAAAAAAGAGCACATAGAGAAGGTAACCAACCAACCAACAAAGTGGAGTGCAAGGGAATTGAGCTGAAAACAACAAAAAATAGAGTCAAGATACTCATCAGTAGCTGCCCTTACAATAGGAACTATTTGCCCCTTACGACAGGAAGCTACATTTGCCACAGCACTAATCAACAAGTAACAACACTAATCAATAACCAACCAACAAACTGCAAGGGAATTAAGCTGACAAAAGTAGTCAACTCCTGACTCATATGGACAGCTGCAGGCCAACCTTGTTCTGTTCACGAATCAATTGGTAATAGTGATCAATCCCTGCCAGTGTGCTCAGTTTTGACTAGCTACCACCTAGAGGCATAATTAAGCCACTACAAGCGATGCAGTCAGGAGTTATGGAGGCACGAGTTAGCTATGGAGAGAGAAAATAAATCACAAGCAAAATGCTACAAGCAAAACCGCAAATCAACCGAATCTAATGAACTACACTACATAGCCAAAACGGGCCCACTGGATTTCTGGTTTGAAACTACGATACTAACCAGTTGAAATCGTCATATCTATGCCATCCGGAACAAATCACCATGAACAAGCCAAAACAAATCAACACGAGAAGGACACAAGGAGCAAACCTACCGCTCTACATCTTAAAGTGCTCGATACACACAGATCTGATGCGCGCGGGGGATAGAGAAAAGGAATTCATGATTTCAAACCTTCGTCGCTGGGAATGGGATGCTCCTTTGGTTAACCGCCAGCGAGCGAATGTCAGCAAAAAGGGGGCTAGTTTTCTCTCCGCCGTGCCTAGGCTCCGCCCCCTCACTGGTTTCTCCATCCGCCACGCCCACGCCCGAGGTGAAGCTCCCTCTCCTATCTCTCTCTCGCTCTCTGTTGGTGCCTGTCCACAGCACACTGGCGGCTTGTACCCAAAAGGGATGCAAAAAAAATTCAAAAAAAGAAATGTACACTATACCTGAAAAGATAACGAAAACTGGACTTGTTATCCACACGAATCCGTAAGGAAAGATCAGATACTCACCAATCTTAACGAGATCTAACGCTTTTAGATTTAGATGATTTTAGCAAAAAAAAAACATCCCAGGTGATGTTTAACAAATTCGAAACTAATATGACCAGTCACAACTCCGAAGTCCCCGGGCAGCCGGTCGAAAACCGTACGTCGTCGCAAGTGATCCCCCCTGTTTTCTGCCGTTTGACCTCTTCCTCCCCACGTTACGTTCGGAGTGTCGAACTACGTAGGCCTCGGGCGGCCTTGTTGCCGTCTTCCCAGAAACAGAGCTACAGGGACACGCGCAATAGATCGTGGGAAAGGGAAGGCGAGTGATCAGTGAGGCCGTGCCATGCGCCAGGATGGCCTCCACCATACCGCCCGTGCTCGCCGACGATGTGCCGATCAACGTGACGGCGCAGATCCGCAACGCGACGCGCCCCAAGGCCTCCAGCACGGTGGTTTGCTACTCCCCCATGATGATTACCACCAACGGCATCTGGCAGGGCGTCAACCCGCTCGAGTTCTCCCTCCCGCTCTTCATCCTCCAGGTGGCCGTCATCGTCGTCACCACCCGCTTCCTCGTCCTCCTCCTCAAGCCATTCCGCCAGCCCCGTGTCATCGCTGAGATCCTCGTAAGCGACCATCTATGCACTCCTCACGTATCACCTATGCACTTAAGTACCCGCATTGCGAGCTGTGACCACGCGCGCATGTATGTGTAAGTAGGCCGGCGTGGTGCTCGGGCCGTCGGTGATGGGGCAGTGGGGCATCTGGGCGACCATGGTGTTCCCGCAGCGCAGCCTGCTCACGCTGGAGACGGTGGCGCACCTCGGCCTTCTCTACTTCCTCTTCTTGGTCGGCCTGGAGATGGACCTCGACGTGATCCGGCGGTCGGGGAAGAAGGCGCTGTTCGTCGCCGTGGCGGGCATGGCGCTGCCCTTCTGCATCGGCATCGCCACGTCCTTCATATTCCGGCACCAGGTGTCCCGGAACGTGCACCAGGCCTCCTTCCTGCTCTTCCTCGGCGTCGCGCTCTCTGTCACGGCGTTCCCGGTGCTGGCCCGCATCCTCGCCGAGATCAAGCTGCTCAACACGGAGCTCGGACGCATCGCCATGTCGGCCGCCATCGTCAACGATATGTGCGCGTGGATCCTGCTCGCGCTCGCCATCGCCATCTCGGAGGTGAACAGCACGGCGCTGTCGTCCCTGTGGGTGCTCCTCTCCGGGGTGGTCTTCGTGCTCTTCTGCTTCTACGTCGTGCGCCCCGGGATGTGGTGGCTCATCCACCGCATCCCAGAGGGCGAGGGCGTCAGCGACATGCAAGTCTCCCTCATCCTCACCGGCGTTATGCTCGCCGGCGTGTGCACCGACGCCATCGGCATCCACTCCGTCTTCGGCGCCTTCGTCTACGGGCTGGTCATCCCGAGCGGCCCGCTCGGCGTGGTGCTCATCGAGAAGCTCGAGGACTTCGTCACCGGGCTGCTCCTCCCGCTCTTCTTCGCCATCAGCGGACTGCGCACCAACGTCGCCAAGATACGTGACCCCATCACCGTCGGCCTGCTCGTGCTCGTGTTCATCATGGCGAGCTTTGCCAAGATCATGGGCACCATCATCATCGCCGCGCTGTACACTATGCCGTTCCGTGAGGGCATCGCGCTCGGATTCCTCATGAACACCAGGGGACTGGTTGAAATGATCGTGCTCAACATTGGAAGAGACAAGGAGGTACTACAACGTACATTAATCGCCCCTTCGATCAGCCATTGATTAAGCATGCACGGATATGTAATGGCCGCTAATGCATGGACTGTAGGTGTTGGATGACGAGTCGTTCGCGGTGATGGTGCTGGTGTCGGTGGCGATGACGACGCTGGTGACGCCGGTGGTGACGGGCGTGCACCGGCCGTCGCGGCGTCTCGTTGGGTACAAGCGGCGGAACCTGCAGCGCATCAGGCACGACAGCGAGCTCCGCATGCTGGCATGCGTGCACACCACCCGCAACGTGCCGTCCGTGCTCTCGCTGCTCGAGCTCTCGAACCCGACCAAGCGCTCCCCGATCTTCATCTACGCGCTCCACCTCGTAGAGCTCACCGGCCGTGCCTCCAACATGCTTGCAGCCGCTGCTGCCTCAGCCACGAAGCAGGGCCGGAGCAGCTCATCCTCCTTCCTGCCTGCCGTCACGGAGCACATCTTCAATGCCTTCGAGAACTACGAGAGGCATACTGGTCAGTGCACATGCACACTACATGAACTCTATGCGTACCAAACATTTCATAAGCTGACACAGAGCATGGTGCTTGTATGACGCAGGAGGCGTCTCCATCCAGACGCTCGCGGCGGTGTCGCCGTACCAATCCATGCACGAGGACGTGTCCGTGCTCGCCGAGGACAAGCACGTCTCGCTCATCGTGCTCCCCTTCCACAAGCAGCAGACGGTGGACGGCGGCATGGAGCCGATCAACGCGTCCATCCGCGGCTTCAACGAGAGCCTCCTGGCCACTTCCCCGTGCTCCGTCGGCATCCTCGTCGACCGCGGCCTCAGCGCCGCCGCGGCGCGCATGGCCACCGAGCACCACGTGGCACTATTCTTCTTGGGCGGGCCTGACGACCGCGAGGCGCTCGCCTACGCGTGGAGGATGGTCGAACACCCCGGTGTTACCCTCACCGTCGTACGGTTCCTCCCGCCCGACTACCGGGCGCGGTCCGTCTACAACACCACCTACCGGTCGGCCGCGTCGGACATGGACTCGCGGGAGATCACCATCAACACGGAAGGCAAGAGCGAGCAGCAGATGGACGAGGAGTACCTTGGCGAGTTCCGGGCGCGCAACCACGGCAACGACGCCATCACGTACACCGACAAGGTGGTGGCCAACAGCGAGGAGACGGTGGCCGCCATCCGGAGCATGGCCAACAGCCTGCATGAGCTGTACATCGTCGGGAGGCGCCCCAGCGAGGCCGGGTCGCCGATGACGGCGGCGCTGGAGGACTGGATGGAGTGCCCGGAGTTGGGGCCCATCGGTGACATGCTCGTGTCGTCGGACTTCTCGATGACGGTGTCGGTCCTAGTGGTGCAGCAGTACGTGGTGGCCGGGGCGCCCGGGCCCGCGGCCGCCGCCGCAGCCGCCGCGAACAGCGACCCAGTGCGCCAGTACGTGAGCAACGCCAACCAGCGGTCGTCGGCGGCGTCCGGGGCGCACCGGATGAGCGTGGCATCATCGACGGCCAATAGCAAATGGTCTAGTGGCACCGTAGGCTTCTGAGGTGCGTTTTCTGTAGTGTAAAGTGTTCTTTCGGATTAATTCTGTCTAGTGCAGGGTACCCTGTATTGGGTTTGTTTGTAGCTGCTTGTTACTCTGTCATGGAACTTGAAGGGAGAGGTTATTGCCTTTTTTATCAGCTAGCTGCTTGCCAGTTTCCAAGTGATCAAGCTTTGAACCAAATAAATCAGTCATATACTCAAATTCTTGTAGGCTAGAGACCATCTCTAGATCAGATTTGGTGTCGAGGAACAATGGTATTTTTCATAGTTATTTCCCAGCTATGAAGCTGTATTTGTTCATAACTTTGTATTTGCACACTCTTTTGTGTATACTGTATAGGAGTATTTGGCCATGTCTTTGTCACTGTTGGGTCCGCCCATGCAATTTACTGCTAGACTCATGGGTTTTTCAAGCCCCACACTGTCCTTAAAAACAAAACTTGTTACCTATTTCAAGCTGCAATGTTATGCACAATAATGATACTACAGTACTGGTTCAAGCATAAGCTCATGATTTACTCAAAATGTCACGCCCACGCAACTCTCCATGTTCTAAAAGTCTCGAATGAGGAGGAACTCGTTCTTAAAGGTTTGCTATTTCTAAGTTGTCAGCTTTTTTTTAAAAAAAAAACTCTCAATCGATTTTTTTTTGCCTTCAGATTAGTTGGATGTGTGTATGTCTTATTCTATTGTGATCCAATGGTTAAAAACTTTAACTTAACCATTGGGTGCAAAATCGGATAAATACACATCTCGAAGCTAATCTAAAAGTCAAGAAAATTGACCAAACACAAAAGAACCTTACAGATAGCAAAACCATTTCCTTTCTTTCGTTCTTTTTTGAGAGGGGATGAAGAAGAGCTAATTGGGTAATGGAAGAAACGAGGCCAGTCCTCTCAGATGGCCTTACTCTTTTGCCGGCCCAGTTCATCATGTTGGCCCATCTATTACCTGGTCTTTGAGAACATGCTGTGCACTCAGGATTCTTAGGTCCCCGTTTGTTTCATACAAAATTATTGTGAATTTTAACATTTTGTGTATTCGAACCAAACTTCACCGGATTTAGTGACAAATACCCCCTCTGTCACCAGAAATACGTCATCGTAAGGTTCATTCGGTCAACTTTTTAAAGATTTGACTATAAATATATGAAAATAATGTCATTAAATCTGTCTTGTAAAATACACTCATAATAGTTTGTATTATTTTCAGTAGTGCATAAAAAACATCTTGCATTGAAGATTGTGGGGGAAAAACATCTAGAGTATTACTGAAGTCTCTAATTGCTTCGTTTGGAGATGTAATTTAGCTCGATTGGTACTTATTTTTCTTGATGGAAGCAACTAGAGAATGGTATACCGTTGCAACAGTATAACAATATGTTTTATCAAGTTTCAGGAAGTTCTATAAAAATATTTGAAAAGCTTTCAGGTTTCAATGAGTTTTGCATATTTCTAGAAATTTCTAGAAGATCTAAGAAAAGTTTCAAGACCAAATTTCAATAAATTTTAGTTTTTTAGAAGTCAAGTTTCATCCAAAGAGTTTTAAGAAGTTTTAACAAATTTCAAGAAGTTTCAATAGGTTCTAGTAAGTTTCAATCTAAAAGTTTCAAAAAGTTTCAAGAAGTTTTAACAAGTTTCAACAGATTTCATTAAATTTCAACCCAAAACTTCAAAAAATTTCAGCATGTTTCAACAGATTCAACATAACTTTCAAAGATTTAGACGAGTTTCATAAGAGTTTCTTACAAGTTTAGTAGGAATCACATAAATTTCAGGGGGAAATCATCAACACCAAATAATTTCTGAGGATGGTGAATAAGAAGATCGGCATCGGTCTGGCCAAGGTCACCAGCAACATTGCACTGAAGCTCGACGTGCTCATCGTCAATGTCACCAACCAAAACGACAAGCCGGCCAAGGAGCATGACATCCATAAGATCCTTTACCTCACCTTTGAATCTCGCGCTTATGATGTCGCTGGTGTAGCGGGGTGCTCCCACATGCTCCCCCATACCCGCACCTACATCGTGGCGCTCAAATCGTTCGTGCTCGTGCACCATCTCTTGGCCGACGGTGACCCCTCCTTCCACCGAGAGCTCCTTCACGCCGCACGCCATAGCACTTACCTCCTCAACCTCTCCAACTTCCGCAACAAGGACCACTCCACTTTCGTCCACACCTACGTGTTGTACCTCGACCAACGACTTGAGTTCTTCCATCAAAAAAACGGCGGGCTCAATGATGCTAGTGTGGAAGAAGAAAATGCCCTCTCTATGGGCAAATGAGAGGAGGTGGGAGGAGTGGACGTATGGTGAGCAGGAGATGGCTTATCCAAATGGGTTGGCTTCAGGTGAGAGGATGTAGAAGAGGAGGTGGGAGGAGTGGATGTGTGGCGGGAAGGAGATAGCTTATTTATATTTGATTGAAATGTTCTGCTCTATACCGTTAGAATGGTATAGGGTTATATAGTTTTTCTATGGATCCCCACAAAAGATTAGGCCGCTAGTAAATGTATCATGCTCATGCATTCCGATGAAGAGTGGGAAAGCCAAGGCCAAAAGATCGATTGCGCCAAGAAAATTACAGAGCAACAAGCAGTCAAACACTAGTACCTGTCCTCAGCAGCTAGCTATCCATCACTATTCACAAAAAGGCCAAAAGACGGCTTGCGTACGTCCTCCCATCCATCTATCCGGCGGCACTAGTACAAAAGCTCTCTTGGATCACCAACTCCACGCCATGCATCCGCGCTCGCATGCACGATTTGCTATCTCTCACATGGTTTGTTCCGCAATCCGCATGGATCCCACAGGCGACCCTGTGCTTTTCCAACGTCTCGGCTGTCTCCTCAAGCCGATCGATCGACCGATCGCCGGGCCCTGGAGCCAGCACTAGCTTGTGACGGGCAGCGCACCACCGAGGCCAATGGCCAGCCGGTGCCTTGGGATCACGGGAATACCAGCACAGCGCACTGCACAGTGATCCACGCAGCACTCAACGCAGCGCAAGCGAAGCCCCTAGCGACACGGATGGGAGATCGATCGACGACGACGACGAGGCGATCAATGTGCGCGCGCGCGGTGGGGCATGCGACGCGAGGGGCCGGGCCGGGGGCGATGTGTCGGAGAGCGACGGTGTCGGGGCGGAGACTGTGCTGTTGGGGACATGTTGCCTGGTTCTCAGGGGCAATTAAAGAAAGATTGGGCGTGGCATTTGATTAGGCCACTGGGACATGCAGACACTATGATGGCTGCTTAGTTGTGATCGTGAAATTAGGTTGCGCACATTAGGGCATTTACAATATTCTATCTCTTAAAATTATTTCTAAGGATTTTATCTAACATAAAGACAGTACTAGAAATAATTTCTAACAGAAAATTATTTCTCTAGCTATTTTATACTATTTTTATCATAACTTTCTGTCTCACACTCTCTCACTATTTGTGTTGGTTTATAGACTAAGTCGTTTTTCATAAGAGATAACATATTATCTCTCTTCACATCCTCTTTCTTTCACATATAATTTTACCTATTTAATATAACTAAGAGATAACTAAGATGTTATTATTGGAGATACCTTTAATCCCCTTGTCTCCTATTTGCCTCCATGCTTCCAGCGAGATTGGTTAATTTGAGAGTGACTTCCTGTTGTTTGGACCATCATTATTGTGTCTTAAGCATGGACCCGTGTACATGCTGGCTGCCTGGGACGGCGTCTATCGGGTGCAGGAATCGGAATTACTTGCATTTGCCATGTTTGCGATTGCGAACTTACCAGGTTATAATTCATTGGAGTTTATTTATGGGAGCTATGATTTTACTACTACTTTTCAAGATCTATCAACAGATGCATGCAAATGTATTGAGCCCAAAGCTTAGTGAGGTGATGTGTGCACTGAGTCATGCATCCAAAAAAGGTGTTAGCTTGGAAACTACAAACATCTTTATAAAATCTAAAGATTAAAAGGGGGTGGGGGTTGTCACTGATGAACTTCTCGAGCAAAGGGTCTGCCGGTGTCGATCATGGCGAGCAAGGGCTAATTTTCTAATGTATTTCTTAATTACGGCAGCCTTTTAATCATTGTCTTTGTCCTTGAAAAAACAACTGAATTAGTGGGTAAGTGTGCCTACTTAAATCAGACTAAACAACTACTCCTATTAGAACAAACATTTGTTTTCAAATACAAAATTGCTGAGGTTTGGCAAGACCTTTGTTAAGGCAAAACTGGAGTCCACAGATCATTAAAAAGAGAAAAAAATGTAATTAGAAGTTCTCAATACTAGTAGTAATTTACTAGCACTGCTTGTAGCTTGGATTCCCAACCTTCCTTGGCACTGGCAGCAAACCTCGATTTGAAATGAATGATGGTTCAGTTGATTGGATTCTTCCAACATACCCTACATCCTTCGGCCGGCCCTCAGAAATTGATAAATTTATTGATTAGGCCGAGAATTATGGACAAAATCATTGTGCCATGGGCACCGGTCTCCGTCAGTACTGTTGCCAATCTTAATCGTGGAGCATCTCCTACCAACAGAGGAGGCCTGATCGCGCACCCGTTTGATGGATGGCTCATCAACACCTACTGCTGCAAAACTCTGATGCACCACCGATCGAGAATGATACACAGGTCAACAAGGGACAGGAAAAAGAGAACAAGTGTTCTTGAATTCTACTAGTCCAGTGTTCACATTATATTGATATTCCTCTCTTTTCTTTATCATTTGAACTTTTTTAGGGTACTATAGAAATTTCACAGAAAACAGTTGAATTCCCACATAAATCTAAAAAATTCCCGCATTCTAAATAGAGGCTTAAGAGGAGGCACGAGAGCGCTGAGGCCTGAGGGGTGTTTGGTTGCTAGCCACACTTTGCCAACAAAAATTGCCACACTTGCCTAAGTTGAGGTGCTCAAATTCTTTGCCACACCTTAGCAAGTCTAAGGGAATCTTGCCACACTTTTTTGAGTCATTGACGCGTGAGACCTAGTTTGCTGGGAGGGAATCTTGCCACAACTGTGGCTGCAACCAAACAGCTTCCAAAGTTGGTCAAACTTGCCTAACCTTAGGCGTGGTAAACTGTGGCTGGCAACCAAACACCCCCTAGATACACGCTCTTGATATACAAACTCTTCAATCATAGAAGAAATGTTGTTTTGAGGTACGTATAGCTAAACTTTTTAAATTTTGACTATCGATGTCTTTTTTTAATATTTATATTGAATATTTATCTCGATAAGAATTTTTATAATAGTATAATTTATTTAGTTTTATAAATATATCATAATCGAAATTGTATTTGGGATTGTTCAAAACGATATTTTCTGTGACCGGAGGAAGCTTGATATTGGTATCAAAACCGCCTGCAATGCCACGTGTACAGGAGGATAGTCTATATTATCGATTGAAAATTAAAATTACGTTAATCTTGTTTCAATTCGGCACGATCCATTGACTAAAAACTCAATTTCTGAGTTCTCAAACAAATACTACTAGTCTACCGAGTCCCGGAACCAATCCCTCAACTCCATGTGTTGCACTTAACATGTTTTGCGTACGTAAGTTCGCCTTGTTTATACCTGCATCTTGATTACTCTAATGACAAGAATATCCAATGATTGGTTAAATTATAAACACATGATTGGTTAAATTATAAACACACACAAGTACTTCTAGTCGCTCTCCGACATAGTTTAGTTTTAACACCAATTAAGGCAACCAATCAATAACGTACAGATGGCTCTTAACTTAGTCTTCGACTTTGGTGGTTCTTTGGCTTAATAGCTTTTGTCTCTAATATGAGCGTTTGTCAAGGTTTTTCAAACCAACCGATAATCAATCGAAAATCAGGAATATCGGACCGTAAAAAGATTTTGTTTATGCATAGTTTTTGTCAAATATAAAGGAAATTCGTAACCATTTATACGTGTCGTGTGCATAACCTGGTGATAAGGTCTCTAGCCTCTGGAGCAATAGATATTTGGTTCGAACCCTAGAAATTGCATTTTTTTCATCCTTTTCATTTGAACTTCAAAAAAATAAATTTTGATTTCAAATTTCATCCAAATTTGGCTATTTTTTCAAAAAATAAAAAATATTGCTAGTTTCGGGCCGGTGAAATTTTAACACCAATTTTGGCGCTTGTGTGAACGACCCGAATACTGATAAGCCATATTTTCATCCTTTTCATTTGAACTTCAAAAAATTCAAATTTTGATTTGAAAATTTTGGCGACAATTTTTCAAACATTGAAAATATCGTTAATTTCAGACCCCCGTAAAATTTTAATACCGATTTTAAAAACCCTTGCGGTTGTATTAACAATCCGAATGCCGATAAACCGCTTTGAAAAATCTGTCCCAAGAAATCACTTTAAAACGGCAGTGAAAAAACTATTCTATTTATTTATTTAAAAAATTGTAAGGTATAAACCAAAAAGAAAGGAGTCTTTACTTTTTATGAGCAGCCCGGCTAGCCGTAAGCTAGCAGCTTCTGCAACCAAAAATAATGTTGGGTGCTATAACTCGCCGTTAACCAGTCCATTCATCATGACTAGCTAAGCTAGTTAATCACTAACGATAACACCACCATGCTTTGTTAATCGCACTAATTCATTCCCTACGTTAATTAACCCAATAATCACCGTGTTGTTAATGTTATTACGCTAATAGAGGAATAGAATTCCTACTCTGCAATAAACTTTAGCCGACCATACAAGCGACTAGTACAACTCGCTGTCTGATCGAGCGGCCCCGGAGCACCAGCTTCTTCATCCTGCCGCGTGTCAAATCCGGGCCCAGCATCAGTACTTCTGTGGCGCAGCACACGGATAACAATGAATAATTAGCGTCCTAATCGGACCGGTGATGCGTCAACATTTGGTGCGAAGGGCATGCATGGACATCTGTTATTTATAAAATCGTTCATATCGTCTATAGTAATAAAAATAACTCTTATAATAGTTATCTTTTTCCATATATCTCTACGGACAGCTTCTTCATAACATAATATATCTTATTTTTATATTACAGTCGACTATTACATAAGAAACAATCTAATTCTCTATGGTCACTCTCTTTCCTCAATACCATCTTGTGTCCTATATAGTAAGATTTACAGACAGCTGATGAAAGCCTATTATACATAGCCTAATAGCATTATATCACCCTAGCCAAGATAAACTGAAAAATAATAAGAGAACGACTCCGATTGATCTAATCTACCACATCCACATGTAGCATGCACAAAACGTTTGGCTTGTTTCTCTGGAATCTGGATACGATCGATCGATCGAACGGAAAAATTAGTAGTGCTCCACTAAAAAAACCTCTCGATGCATGTATCATCATTCTTAATTTCTTATGCCCTGAAACGTGCATGCACGCACCCGTTGCTCCTGCTTTTAGTTAAAGAGAGAAAACGGTGATCGAAAGCAAAGCAACATTATGGAGGGAAGGAGAGGGGCCGTTAAGCAGCACCCCATGTCACGCCTGCCCCACGCACGTCAGAGCAACATGCCTTGTTTACTCGCCTTTGCCTTTGCAGGTCTACAGTCTCTTCGGTCCATGGCACGCCGCAAGACGTGTATATATATACACCGCCTGCCTCTACTTCCCTTGTCAAAACCAACAAGACCTAGCTTAGCTCAGCTAGCCTGCCTGACTTGCTACTCAGCAACCACCTGATCGCTCTCCGATTCCTTCGGTCTTGATTGATCGATCGATACACATGGCGAAGGTTCATCCTAACGTGGTGCCCACGCCGGGCGCGGCAGCTGGGCCGGCCAGCGACGGCGGCGGGCGGGGGGAGGATGAGGCGACGACGCTGACGGTGTGGCGCAAGTCGCTGCTGTTCAACTGCAAGGGGTTCACGGTGTTCGACGCCGAGGGCAACCTCGCCTACCGCGTCGACAGCTACGCGTCCGAGTCCGGGGACGAGGTCGTCCTCATGGACCCCGCCGGCCGCCCCGCCTTCACCGTCCGCCGCAAGAGGCTCAGTCTGCAGGGCGAGCAGTGGCTCGTGTTCGCGGGCGAGGAGGCTCGGCGGCCCGTGTACGCCGTCAGGCGGGGCGGGCGCGGCAAATCGATGGCGCACGTGGCGCCGTGCGCGGCAGCGGGGGCGGGCGCCGGGGCGCCGTCGTACGTGGTGGAGGGGTCGTACGCGCGGCGGTGCTGCGTGGTGTACGACGGCGAGAGGCGGGCGGTGGCGGAGGTCCGGCCCAAGGAGGCGGTCGGCACGGACGTGTTCCGGCTGGTGGTGCAGCCCGGGGTGGGCGTGTCGCTCGCCATGGCCGTCGTGGTGGCGCTCGACCAGATGTTCGGGAGGCCGTCTCTCCTGAGGAGCTGGTCATCGTAGATGATGATTACTTTATTTAGTTCAAACTAGTCTATTTAAATTTTTTTTGCCCCTTGATTGAGGTTATGAACTGTGATGGCGAAGTCGATCGATGTGTGTGAGCATGAGAGCAAATCCTGTTCATGGTTGCCCCCAAATGCACATGTGGGATGTGGCCAATTGATGTTTTTTTGGTACATGGAAGTGACGCAGTCCCGACTCCTCCTGTGTGCCAGTGTGTGGTTTCGACGGCAAATCATGAATTTGTAAAGACGGATGGAAGTGTAAATATCTGGAGGAGGAATCGATACACTAGACAAAAATTTCTGCATACGATTCTTGGCTTCTCGAGATAACAAACCAAAAGCCATTTGAACACATCGACTTCTAATTTTATTTTTTTCTTTTTTTTTCTTATCCTTTGCATTATCTGTGACGATATAACATATTTTATAATCGGGAAAATTTGTTCATTAGCACTGAAAGATGACCACTTTCGGAAAATACCACTAAAAAATCGGGGTTCCGAAAATTACCACCGAAAAATGCATTTTTCTTCGGGATTTAGCACTTTGGACAAAATTACCCCTCTCCCTCCCCTCCCTCACCTTCCTCTCCCTCCTGCGCCGCCCCGTTTGCCTCCCTCTTCCCCCACAGCTTCGCCGCCGGCCTCCCCGCCTCTCCCTCCTCACGCCGCTCGCCTCCTCCCTCTCCGCGCGCCCCATCCCCGCCGCCGTTGCCTACCTCCGCCCCCACCTCCCTGCGCCTCCTCCTCCTTTCCCCGCTCCCCCGCGTCTGGCCGAACCCCGCGTGGTATGGTGCGGCGGCGCCGGCGTGGAGGGAGGAAGGAAAGTAGGGAAGCACGAGCTGGAGGAAGATACTAGGATTCTCACCGTGCAGCAGGCCGGGCCGGAGGTGTGCCGAGGTGGGCCGACGGCGGGGACCAAGGGTGGCGCGAGGTGGTCCGTGGCGCCGGCGGCCTGGGGCGGAAGGCAGCTCCGGGCGGAGGTTGGGAGAGCTTCGGGCCGTCGAGGTGATGCTCTCCGCGCAAGGAATCGAGGGGAGATCGCCTGAGGAAGAGGTGGCGCTGGCGGCGGCGGGGTTCGGCCGGATGCGGGGGAGCGGGGAAAGGAGGAGGAGGCGCAGGGAGGTGGGGGCGGAGGTAGGCAACGGCGGCGGGGATGGGGCGCGCGGAGAGGGAGGAGGCGAGCGGCGTGAGGAGGGAGAGGCGGGGAGGCCGGCGGCGAAGCGGTGGGGGAAGAGGGAGGCAGACGGGGCGGCGCAGGAGGGAGAGGAAGGGGAGGGAGGGGAGGGAGAGGGGTAATTTTGTCCAAAGTGCTAAATCCCGAAGAAAAATGCATTTTTCGGTGGTAATTTTCGGAACCCCGATTTTTTAGTGGTATTTTCCGAAAGTGGTCATCTTTCAGTGCTACTGAACAATTTTTCCCTTTATAATTTTTTCCTTATTTGTTTTAAAAAAGCCAACAGTCGTTACAGAGCAATTTCAGTCAAAAAGCCAAAAACAGTCAGAAGCTTACACTGTGATCATTTTGGCTTCAGCTTTTAGCTTCCGGTTTATTTTTCACTATTCATAAATTTCGTCTTTTTCTGAACTTTTGGCTTTTTGTTGAGCTTTTTTGCCGGTTCCTTTTTCCCGTATTTGTTTGTATTATACGTAATGGGCTAACATATTTTTTAATTTTTTTAAATTTAATTATGCTAAATAAGCCTCTGTCAGCTACATTGTTTTTTCAGCTAGCTACAATGCTTTTCAGCCATAAGCCACAAAAAAAGCCCAAATGATCACCGACTAAAAGTCAGTTGGAACCAGTGGCGGATTTAGGATTCCAACGATAAAGGTGCGAACATGATAGTTCAAAGTGCATAGCACAAAAAGTCCAATTGTTCAAATATAATAAATTATATATATTGTTTGAACTATAACCAAAATCACAAATATTTTACCACATGTAGATGCAAATGTTAAGTATTTAGCCTATGTGGATGCAAATATTAAGTATTTAGTACACATGTGTATATATACATAATGTATATCATATATTTGTTTTTTCTTAAAAATTTTGGAGATGCATCTGCACCCTATGCATGTACCTAGAACTGCCCCTGGTTGGAACACCACCTTTGATTGACGAGAGAGAGGAGAGAGCCTTTGCGTCTTCTTCTACTCTGGTGCTAAATGGAAACATGGAGTCACACTTGCAGAAACAATTTTGTTTGCTTTTGCCATGTGGACTGGCAAGACCACGACCGGTTGCTAGCTAGCGCTTGGGACCATGCATGCCATCCTGGAGAAACGTACACACCTGGGATCTTTAATTCAGTTAGGACTTCGGACCGAGAAAAGGCTGGTGCTCAGCTACTTTCCATGTTATCCTAACGACCACTTCAGCAGTCGTTACGACTATATATAGAGTCATTATGATCATTTCTAGTTTACTTAGACCACGCTACGATCACTTTGTGACTTTAGCTAATGACAACCACGTTCACGCTACGTTGCACTCCTTCGATAACGTAGTAGGATCAATCACTATAGTCGTAACTCGATTATGACCACGTTGTAGACTCGATCGCCATAGTCGTAAAGTTTACGACCACGTTGAAGACCTGATCGCCGTGGTCGTAACTCATTTACGACCACGTCTTCTGCTCCACGACCGTGGTCATAACTCGTTTACGACCACATCTTCAACTCCTGCGGATACCTCCGCTCGATAGCCGTGGTCGTAACTTGTTTACGACCACGTCTGCGAATATATCGAACTCGATAATTTTTCCGGAGCCAAAACCGCTCCGTCTTCTCTTCTTTATTTCTCTCTCCTCTCGTTCGATCACACTAATTGCTTTGTTCACACCGATCGCTTCGACTCCACCTCTCTCGTTACATTGCTCTGCTTTTATACCCAACTTTACAACTATGACACGGAGACAACTACAACTCCCAGACTGACTTAAAAAACTAACTCAAACTCGTACTCATATATGGTAACGATGGACTCATACTCGTACATGGAATACGACTCACAAAACGAAAATAAGATTACTAACTCTAACAATCACCTCCTTAATCTTATTTCTCCATCTTAATCATACCGATCTTCTCTCTTGCTTCCACTTCTTCCTTCTACCTACACTTCTGTGTGCCGTATCTTCTAATCCTTGCACAATCTGATGCTTGCCACGTCTCGCACCTGGACTGATCCCGTCCTTCCTTGTACGCTTGCCTAAGCTAAAGCACTTGCTCCCATAGCCGCCTTAGCTTCATTTTTACCTGAGCCTCCCGCTCCTCTCTATTGGACCAAGTTTGTCCACTTTTCGGCATACGTCTCAGCTGAGGCTACACTGCCCCTAACTTCTGTCTCCATCGCTTCCTACGTTCCCTCTACAAAACCACAAAAGACTTCACCAACCTGTATTCGAAGTCTTACCAATCTGTATTTGAAGTCTTCCTCTTAGACCTTGTGTACCTTTTTCACATGCCTCCCGTATGCATGATTTCGTTGGAGTGACACTCGTATCGCCTCCACCAACTGAATGCACTCTGGAGCCGCTACTCCTTTCATGCGCATATGTATGTGCGTGGTCACCCAAACTGCCGCCTGTATGCGCCCATCCGTGCCTCTCTTCACACAAACCTGTTTACAAGTTTTCAAAAAAAATCTTGTACAACCGATTTGGAGATCTCTTCACTTTCATCAACAGATCTGTGTTCTTGTCGTATACACGCAAGACCTCATCTTGCAGTACCATCTGCACCCTCTTTGTTACCTGCCCGAGACTAAGTATGTTATTGCATAGACTTGGTATGAAGTAAATCCCTGTCAATAACTTCTTATCTCCGTTCTTACATTGCGATATCATCGTCCTTTGCCTCTTATCTCCACTACGGAGCCATCACCAAACCTGACCTTGCTCCAAACCTTCTCGTCGAGCTTATGAAACATAGAGCGATCTCCTGTCATGTGGTTGCTTGCTCTATTGTCCATGTACCACTGATCTGTGTGATCGTGGCTACCTTCTTTCGTACGTAGTTTTGAAACTACGTTCTCCTCATTCAGTATCACCATGAACGGCGTCTTTAATCTAATGATGTTTAGCGGGTTCTATAGAGGCCCACTCATTACAGCTGCGAGTACTATTCGACACTGTTGGCCACTATAGGAGGTTTATTCCATACTGTACCTGCTGTTAGCTTTTCAGTATAGTTAAATTTTAAAAAATGAAAAAGAAAAAATGTTACATCATCCTAGATAAATACAAGGGAATAAAAATTATAAAAAATCTAGATAAATACAAAGGAATAAAAAAGTATAAAAAATCTAAAAATAAAAAATTAGAAAAAAGGAAATCAAAACATTAAAAGTTAGAAGCTGAGTTCAGCGGAGCCTAAATCCTAACTCACCTTTTAACCCAAACCAAAAAGAGCCTTGGTCTGGTACTACGAGTTTTGGAGAGAGAGAGAGAGAGAGAGAGAGAGAGAGAGAATGGTGGTCAGTGTGCGTGGCAAGCGACAACGGAAGAAAGCGAATGCGTCCAACCTTTGACAGTTCGGCCGTACCGAACGCGGCTGTCTCGCAGGTTTTAGGGGGCTTTTGGTTGGAGGTCACACCTTGCCACACTTTAACTTAGGCATACCATACCTCCTTTGGCTACTGTTTGGTTGATAAATAGACTAAGGCGTGCCATCCTGCCACCACAAAAACTGCACAGTGAAAGTGTGGCGGGGAAAATCCCCGCCACACTGCCCTCGCGCGCGCCAGAAGCCCCTCTCGCCACCCTCTCTCTCCACTGCGCGCGGTAGAAAAGCCCCTCTCGCCACCCTCTCTCTCCACTGCGCGCGGCAGAAAAGCCCCTCTCGCCACCCTCTCTCTCCACTTCACACGCCAGAAAAATCACCTTCCCGCTCGATTCCTCCGCCGCCGCCGCTCCCACCGACGCCTCCAAGCCGGCCGCGGCGCTCTCCCAGCGGCGCGCTCCCCTCCCGGCCGCGGCGCCGCTCCCTTCCCGGCCGCGGCGCTCTCCCAGCGGCGCGCTCCCCTCCTGGCCGCGGCGCTCTCCCAGCGGTGCGATCCCCTCCCGGCCGCGGCGCCGCTCCCCTCCCGGCCGCGGCGCTCTCCCAGCGGCGCTCTCGTTATTATTTGTTCTGTTGCCAATAGAATAGAGCTTGCCTGTTTGTTTATCAATGTACTAGTATATCGTTTTATTCTCTTGTCTATTACCTTGTCTGAAGTGATAAGGATCCTTTGATTCTCTCAAAAGTCAAAGTAAAGCAATATATATAGATATGTCTATTTGTTCATATCATGAATTTTTAAGCTTGATGGTATTTAAATCAATATGAACATGCTAACATAGTTTGCATGAAACTTTCTATTTGCCTATTTGGAAATCTTACCCTCATGAGTGGCTAAAGTAATGTGATCTTTACTGGCAGGAATAATTGTTCGTAATACTCTTGTAACCTACGACCGTCACAATGAAAAGATTGGCTTTTGGAAAACTAACTGTGCGGAGGTATGGGAGAGGCTCCATATTAGTGGAGCTCCTTCACCAGCACCTTCAAGTAATCCAGGTTCAGAAGGAGACATGTCACCTTCAAGTTATTTTGCTGACTTTATCGGCCTTTTTAGTACTATATATGTCTGGAGAAAGAAATTTAGAGGTCAAGCTGCATATAGGCCTGTGGATTCAGTGCTGAGGATATTCGGCTTCTTCAGTGATTTGGTATTTTGGTGTGTTGCTGTCTGCACGTTTTATTGCTATGATACAAGGCGTGGTGTTCTGGTTGAGGATATTCTTGGTCATCTCTCTAGGCACAACTTCTTTTGCTACTGTTTATTAGTGTTTAGATTGTTCATACTGTTGGTATCGTTGTTACTCCAATAATGATTTTTACATTAGTGTGTTTAACCTACATGTGGAGTAATCTAAGCACTTGCCACAATTTTTTGCCACACTTTTGTGGCAGTGAACCAAACAATAGCCACAAAGTTTTTGCCACACCTTAGTTATCAACCAAACACCTTTTTTGCCACAAATTTGGCTAGCCACAAGTGTGGCAAATTCTTAAGTTGAGGCATGACAAATTGTGGCCTCCAACCAAACACACCCTTAGCATACCAGCCCGGACACCGTGGACTCTTTTCTAGATCCCTGCGATGCGACGCGACGCGTCGGTCAATAGTATGTGCGTGTGTAGAGATGGCAATGGGTACCCGATACCCGAATACCCGACGTGTTTTACCCGATAAAGAGACGGGTATGAAAAATTTTATGTACCCATGGGTACGTTATTGGGCGAAATCCTCTACCCGCCGGGTAGGCGGGTGCGGGTGTGGGTATATACTACCCATACCCGCCTACCCGCGGGTAATGAATACCCGCATTAGACAACTAGTCATCCCACTCAAATGTTAATTTTATTATCTATTTGTTGTTGATTGTTTATTTATTTGTCATATGTTGATATGGTCATGTCAAGTATGTTTATGTGATGTACTAATTTTGATCATTAGACGCTTTTGTGCTTGGCATGTATGATTAATGAATGTCTAAATTGATGATATTCTTATGTGTTGAACCGGGTATGCTTGCGGGTACAGGTTGTCCGTCGGGTAGTAATACCTGCGCGGGTATGGGTATGGGTAAATTTTCCTACCCGCGTGCGGATACGGGTAACCCGACGGGTAAATTTACACCTAGCGGATATAGATATGGAATGGCAATACCCGATGGATATTTACTCGTTGCCATCTCTATGCGAGTGCGACTCCATTGCTTTCCACGGTGCACGGAGAGGAGTGGGGATTGAGCGCTGGAGGCTGAAGCATTTTAGCAAGAAAACCGGATGTTCCCGTCGGAAACAAAACAAAAACAGCGGGGAAACGTTGGAATATCTCGAAAGAATATCCAACCCAGGGACGACGGACCCAGACCTGTTCTTTTTTCTTTTGACTTTTATTTCTCTAAAATTCAAAATAAATAAAATATGTATCGTTCATATCAATATCTTCACAATCTATTCATCTATTGTTATATTAAAAAATAAAAACAAAAATTATTAGTTATGGACAAAAACTATTCATTGCAGCAGTGTAAAAAGGAGGGCTGAAGCCACTCGTGACCGCACCAAGGTGGAAAATTTCGCGTTCTGCTACAGGTTCGCACGCGTCAGCCGTCGGATGGCTCGATTCGTTGGCTCGAGCGCCGATCGGGCCGTCCAGTTGTAACGCGAGCACCCTAATATTCGCGCCCCTACGTCGCCAACGCTGCCTTATATCGCGTCGCGGCTGCCTTCTATACTCCGCCCTCGAAAAATTTCTGCTTGTTCGGTAAAAGCACAGGAAAAACAAGGTGAGATTAGCCTCTCTGATCTGATAGCACTACTACAAAAAGCCTAATAGTAGACGCCAAATCACAGACGGTTTTGTGAAACTGTCTGTGATTTACACTATTACAGACGGTTTTAATTTGGAGGCCGTCTGTGGTATTTGTGGCGGGAAAAATGAGTATCACAGACGGTTCTTAACGCTGAACCGTCTGTGATACTAGAATATCACAGACGGTTTTATAATAAAAACCGTCTGTGATATTCCAGATTATCACAGACGGTTTTTATTATAAAACCGTCTGTGATACTAGAATATCACAGACGGTTTTATAATAAAAACCGTCTGTGATAATCTGGAATATCACAGACGGTTTTTATTATAAAACCGTCTGTGATATTCTAGTATCACAGACGGTTTTATAATAAAAACCGTCTGTGATACATTTCCCGCCTTGCAATCCCTCAAAATTTCATATTTTCCCGCTTAAGTCCGAGTATGGTTCAGTTTTGAGACACCTTCAGTAAAACGGGCATAACTTTTGCATACGGTGTCCGTTTTCGACGTTCTTGTACTCGTTGGACCTAAACCTGCGTCGCAAGTTTTTGGTTTCTGTTTTTGCCCTTTTTCTTGGTTTTATTTTCGGAATTTGGATTTTTCTTCAACTGGAAAGTTGTAGATCTCGTCGAAACCTTTCAAATGAGTATATATAAACTATATAAACTTTTGCTATTTTTTCTTTTCAGACTAGTTGTTTATATTGCATCGGTATATAAAATTTGTGCTCCAATTCACAGACGGTTCTATATATAGAACCGTCTGTGATATTCATTCATCACAGACGGTTCTATATATAGAACCGTCTGTGATAATCTGACCGCTGGGCCTATCGATCCTCAGCCCCACGAATCGTAGCTCCGCCTTTCCGTTCCCGCGCCAAAAATTTCGAATTCCCGCTTCTCCCTCCCTCTCCCTTCCCTATAAATATACCCAAAATCCAGCCTCTTTACTGGTCTCCTCCTCCTTGCTGTCCTCCTCCTTGCTGTCCTCCTCCTTGCTGTCCTCTTCCTTGTTGTTCTCCTCCTCCTTGCTGTCCTCCTCCTTGCAGACGACGCAGAAGCATCTAGCTCGTGCCAACCGGGCAGACGCTCAATCAACGCCGACGATGGTGGTCATCAAAGACATTCAGCTCATGCGTTGCATCAGGGGCGAGAAGGCATAGATGATCTTTGCTTGTTGTGTAACCTGCTCGTTGTTCTTGTTGTGTAACCTGCTCGTTGTTCTTGTTATGTAACCTGCTCGTTGTTCTTGTTGTTCTTGTTGTATAACCTGCTCGTTGTTCTTGTTGTGTAACCTGCTCGTTGTTCTTGTTGTGTAACCTGCTCGTTGTTCTTGTTGTGTAACCTGCTCGTTGTTCTTGGTGCTGGTCGGATTTATGCTCAAGGGTATGCTGTTTGAATTTGATTTATTTTGGAAATATAGTCTCTATTTGTAACTAATGCACTTATTGTTTGTTTGGGTATTTCATTGGGGCATGGATGCCCATACGTACAAGTTTTGGTCCAATAGTGAAATAGGTCGAGCTTCAACATGCGATAAAGCAGCCAATAATAATTCTGATGTCCATAAGATTTGAAATATGTGTGGCTGAGTATAACCGGATCCTAGAGTGCCATATAGTCTTCCAGCTATTGACCAGCATGGAGCCTGGAAGAACTCTGGATATCGTCATTAATTACTAATATTCATTAATATGTCATTAATACGGGCATCTCTTGTGGCACTACTACAGAGATCCACATTACAGACGGTTCAGAAACGTCATCACAGACGGTTTTCTGAACCGTCTGAAATTATGGGTCAGTGATAATCCAAGTTATCACAGACGGTTTTTGAACCGTCTGTGATTATGCGATATCACAGACGGTTTTTCAGTAAAAACCGTCTGTGATTATCCGATATCACAGACGATTTTGTACTAAAAACCGTCTGTGATTATCCGATATCACAGACGGTTTTTTCTAAAAACCGTCTGTGATATCGGATAATCACAGACGGTTTTTAGTACAAAATCGTCTGTGATATCGGATAATCACAGACGGTTTTTAATGAAAAACCGTCTGTGATATCGCATAATCACAGACGGTTTTTACTGAAAAACCGTCTGTGATACTCCCCCCCCAGCAGAATATATTTCTGTTTATAGCTAGCCTCAGGAAATGCTAGCCATGCCCTCTGAAACAAGCAGATAATCACAGACATAAACATATACAACTCACACATCTCATTTCATTTCAGATACATTTCACATCTCAATTCATTTCACAGATATAAAACATCCAATTGACAACGCACTTCATTTCACAAACATAAAGCATCCATTTCGCAAATCAATTCATTGAGTTGAAATAAAATATCCATTAACAAATACACAATTATAAAAGATCTACACTGTATTTGCACTTAGAATTACAATAAAAAATCATTCTGGGCAGTGGAACTCTCCATCTGATCTTACGACTTTTGACCACAAAAACCAAATGAGCTCTCCTCGAATTTTTGCAAAATCCGGCTGTGTCAATGCAGATGTAGAGATGGACGCAGCCTGTCGATAGGAATATCAACGCGCGCATATATAAAACTGACATGTATGAAATAAATGTGGGAAGATTGACAAACCTTAGAATTAGTGATCTTGGTGGAATCGAGGAGTAGTCTCATATGGTGGCACATGTAGTATCCACATGTGTTGCCCGGCTCCTGCTGGTGGCACTGCAAAAAATATAATGTGTTAAATCAAGTGGCATTACTACTATGTGTTGTATATGATTAATTAATGTGTAGCTAGCGAATACCCGAAACTTGCGATCATGTTTCAAGGCCTTGGCCCCTGTCGTCGAGTCACGTGTTTGTTGAACGTATGTGGCGAACGACCTTCGTTATTCGAAAAAGTTAGATTAGTTATTCGGAAGGAAAGAAAGAGTACAATGTACAATGTACGTACCTATCGAGTATTCGGGCGATAGCTGTGTACTTGGATTTGTTCTTACTTAGAGAATCAAGGTATATAGCCTTGTTCCATTTTGGTATAATTACAATTAAAATCCAATGGAACTGCTCATTGTATGGCATAAGAACAAATTCCTTATCTTGGTGAGCCAGCAGTGATTTTGTAATATAGTCCTCGACGAAGGATGCATTCTCGATGATGGTATCAATGGCGACCAAGCGTGGGTCTAGGAAACCAATTTGTGATTTCGATGATCCAGCTTTGATCAGCATGAATCTATATATAACATAGGAAAGCAACAAATTGTGACATATATCGGTATTACGTGAACAGAGACTGTGATTGTGCAGACTTACAGCGTCCAGCATCGAACGAGTGAGGCGTCGAGAGCGTTGAGCGTGAAAAGGTCAAATATATCGTCAAAGGTCACCCCGAAGACACATTCCTGAACTTCGTGCAAGAAATGTTCCGGCTTGAATTTGACAGTTATACCTGAGCGCCGTTCTGCCGCTGGCTTATTGGACTCTTCCATATACCAAAGGTGGAATCTTTGGCAACCAAGTCCTAGTTTTTGGAGCTCTTCCTGGACTACCATCGGCTGACCTAGCACGAATTTGTGGGCCAATGGCATGGACGGGAAATCGTCACCATCCTTCGTCTTTGATTTGCCCTGGCCACTGTCTCGAGTGTGGGTCGACTTTATGCTAGTCGACTGTAATGGTATAGACGGTGCAAGTTGGTCTGGCGAGAATAGCACCCGTGGAGATAGCACCGGTGCAGGTAGCTGTGGTTCGCACTGCCCGTGTGGAGATGGCACCAGTGCAAGTTGCTGTGGTTCGCACTGCACTTCTGGTCCTGCCACCGGTGAAGAAGCCTCCAGGGAGATGTCGGTTTTGGGCCACTGGATGAATGTTCCAATGGCCTGTCCTAGATTCACGATCTCGTCGTTGGGGGGCTTCGGTAGCGGGACCACCTCAAAATTGGCATACACACCATCCACATTAACTTTTGCGAAGCCTGACGCTAAAGCTTGACCGTGCACCATGGCCCCGATACCAGACGAATATGCCTGGCCCCAAGCAGCGTACAAGGGAATGGAGCCATATCTCACTTGGAGCCTGCATGTCGTAGGCTCCTACATAACGATACAAAATTAGCTACTCGAATAGGCCTACCAATGGAGCAAGCATTCGAGAGGTAATAATTATTACCAGGATGTCGTCCACAGGAAATTTGGACTGGGTTTGCGTCGGATTGGACGCGCAGCTACTCGGATGGTTGTGCGGGCTAGCTAGCACAGGAGCGGCGGTGGCGGCCTGCTGACTTTCTGTCTGTTTCCGCACCTCATCTCTGATTATATCAGCCATCGAACCCAGTATCTCCTCTTTAAGAGATGCCTTGAGCTCTTCTCGTAGCTGTGCGTCACGCTCGGCTTTGTTTCTCTTCCTACGCCGATACATGTCGGAGTCATCTTGGAAACCATGTTTCCAAGGAACGTAAAGCCCAAGGCCTCTCGTACGGCCCGGGTGCTCCTTGTTTCCCAGGGCCACGGAGAGCATATCATTCTCCCTTGTTCCCTGGAATGATCCCAGGGTAGATTGAAAACTCAGCTCTTCCTGCAAGAGCACGACATGTCATTTCAATTCATACGAAGTTGTGGAGTAATTACAAGCTACGTAGTTTGATCGATATCTTACCAGGCGCTCGGTCACTTGCTGGTCTGAAGGGTTTCGAAAGGTGATGTCCTCTGATGTCGTTGTAGATGACCTTGCTCTAATCCAATTTCGAGCGCGGTCGTCCGGGATATTGGAAAACGGCGGGGCGATGTCCTGTGCAGCTGCCAGCTCATCCTCCTTCATCCACTGCGCGATTTTACCCGCATACCCAGCTGTGCCAAGTCTGTGAGGGTGTGTATTTTTTGCCTGGAGGGCCTTGTGCGCCACACTTGTACTTTTGAAATCTTCGGTCGTTTTCATCGCCTTGAACTCTTCCCATTGTGGTTCCAGGAATGGGTATGTATGAACAGGCGTTTCGTCCGTTTCCACGTATTTCTTGACAAGCGTGCTCTTGAAGTTCTTCCATGCTTTGCACGCCGCTTTGTAGGTTTGTTGTTGCACAGCGTCCAGGTGTTCTTCTGGAACTCGAACGATGCCAAAATTTCGGTCCACAGCTCACGTTTCCGAGTGTCAGGCACGTTCTTCCACGAATTGTATGTGATCTCAATTCGTTCTCGTGCAACTACTCCGACCATGGTTCGGAATGCGTTTACTGCTTTTCGAGGAAGGATAGGGACCCCAGATGCATTCACCGCTGTGATGATCTGTCGGCCCTCAGGCTTCTTTGATAGCCCTCTTCCTTGGCGTCTTGATGTTGGAGCGGACGCCTCCGGCGATGATGTTGAAGAATGCGCGGGTGACATGTTGCTCATTTTGTGGGTCTATTAAGATAAGATGAGAAAGTAATCATATTGAATTGCAAGACAAGAGAGGAGTAGAGGAGAGGGGGAGAAGGGAGGGGGTGATATGGACATAGAGAGGGGGTGATGTGCCTATCTTACCAATGTATCAAGTCCCTCTTTTTCCCGCAAAATTCAAGTCAATTTTATTACAAAAGTGCAAAAAAAGACATTCCAGATTCTTCGGTGAGCAGCCGACATAGCCGACTTTTCGGTGAGCGACTATGCATCTGCTTCTTCCCACTCCTTCTCTTCATCTCTGGTCTCCGGATCACGTATGCCAGTAGCGATGATTCATCTAACTGAATCATCGCTACTGGCGTACGTGATCCAGAGATCAGAGATGAAGAGAAGGAGTGGGAAGAAGCAGATGGATAGTCGCTCACCGAAGAAGTCGGCTATATCGGCTGCTCACCGAAGAATCTGGGAATTTGTTTTTTTTGAACTTCTGTACTAAAATTTCCTTGAATTTTGTAATACTATTACTACAAGGTCTCTAAACAAAGTGCCTATCCTAGCACCTACTTTAGTTTCTAAAACTATAAACCAAATAGCAAAGTCCTCAAACAAAGGTCTATGAAGCAAATGACACAAACTAGTGTATCCGGTTCATTGAACGGGAACACTATAGTATGTCACTTGCTTCATTTGCTGTTTTTTGTCTAGATACATGGAGCATTTGGGTGGAAAGATCAACTGTTTCGTCAGGCGCATGACTGCCAATTCGAAGCATAGCATAGCATCCGAGGCACATCCGAGGCCTGCTGCTGTGTCTTGAGGAATGTCAAGAGCTGGTATTCAGATGGGTTATGAGAATAAGATTCATAATTTATAGTTTGAGGAATGCCACATCTGAAGACCAGCTCTTGGGATTCCTCAAGACACAACTGCAGGTCTTAGATGTGCCTCGGATGCTACGCTATGCTTCAAATTGGCAGTCATGAGCCTGACGACACAATGTATTTCTTTCCACCCAAATGGTCAATGTATCTTTTGCAATAATCGCAAGATTTCTTTATCCAGATACACTAGAAAGAGATCAGGAGTGGAGTAGAGGGAAGGGGGAGAAGGGAGGAGAGGAGTAGAGGGAAGGGGGACCCAAATGATTTCAAACTATATACTATGTACTATATACTATATACTAACACAACAAGCAATATGTACCAATGTAAACTAAGCAACTGCAGTAAACAATGTACCAATGTAGTATGTACCAAATAGCAAACTAATTAAGCTACTGCAGTAAACAATGTAACAATGTAATATGTACCAAATAGCAAACTAATTAAGCTACTGCAGTAAACAATGTACCAATGTAATATGTACCAAGCATCAACCCTAAACACTAACAGTAAGCATAAAGCATCAACCCTAAATATGTACTAAGCAACTAACCATAACAGTATGAAGCATCAAGCATCAACCCTAAACACTAACAGTAAGCATGAAGCATCAACCCTAAATATGTACTAAGCAACTAACCATAACAGTATGAAGCATCAAGCATCAACCCTAAACACTAACAGTAAGCACGAAGCTCGGGGAGGGATTTGATGACCTTACGGTTTTGGTGACCTTAGGGACGCAGGAGGAGGAGGAGGCGGCGGCGACGGAGGAGGAGGAGGAGGAGGCGGCGACGACGACGGAGGAGGAGGCGACGGGCTCGGGGAGGCGACGGAGGAGGAGGAGGCGGCGACGCAGGAGGAGGCGGCGGCGACGGAGGAGGAGGAGGCGACGGGCTCGGGGAGGCGGCGACGGAGGAGGCTGCGGCGACGTCTTCGTCCGGGGAGGCGGCCGGCGAGGGCTGGGGGAGGCGGCCGGCGAGGGCTCGGGGAGGCGGCGGCGACGACGGGTTCGGGATTTAGATCTAATCGAATAACTGCAGCGCACACGGAAAACCCTAGCGAGAGGGCATATGTAGGAAGATTAGCACAGACGGTTCTAAATTTAGAACCGTCTGTGATAACATATCACAGACGTTTTTGAGTTAAAAACCGTCTGTGATAGTTTACTATCACAGACGGTTCTAAACTTAGAACCGTCTGTGATATGTTATCACAGACGGTTCTAAATTTAGAACCGTCTGTGATAAGCCTTTGCCGGCTGTTGCAATTAAGACCACCAATAACTACACAGCTGCATTCATATCAACTACCAAACAGCTGCATTCATATACAACACCAACCAGCTGCATTCACACAGTGTATTTCTTGATACATTTTGTCATTCTCAAATACATCACACATTTTCACATATACATCTCAAAATTGACTACATCACACATTTTCACATATACATCTCAAAATTGACTACATCACACATTTCCACATATACATCTCAAAATTGACTACATCACACATTTCCACATATACATCTCAAAATTGACTACATCCCACATTTTCACATATACATCTCAAAATTGACTACATCACACATTTTCACATATACATCTCAAAATTGACTACATCACACATTTTCACATATACATCTCAAAATTGACTACATCACACATTTTCACATATACATCTCAAAATTGACTACATCACACATTTTCACATATACATTCTTATTGTACTTGCTTATTTCCTTTAAAAATTAGCCCTTCATCATGATCAATGCGTACGTAACTAGTTTCGTCACGTTGTTCATCGTCGACCCTTATGCCATTTCCAAAAGGAGGTAACTCGTCAAATTGATTGTATTCCTCCTCGTCCACTACATTCTCCACTCCAACAATTCTCCTTTTTCCATGAAGAACTACATGGCGTTTCTTATTTGCCGGGTCGGTTACATAGAAAACTTGAACAACTTGATTGGCGAGTACGAATGGTTCATCTTTGTACCCGACACGTTGGAGGTCCACGGTCGTGACACCGTACTTGTCAACCTTCACCTGTGGGAGATGCACCCAACGGCAGCGAAATAAGGGGATCTTGAAAACCACATAGTCGAGCTCCCAAATCTCTTCTATGAAGCCATAGTACGAGTTTCTCGACCCATCGGTACTGAATGCATCTATGCGGACACCGCTGTTCTGGTTAGTGCTCTTGACATCCTGAGACTGCGTATAGAATGTGTACCCATTTATGTCATATCCTTGCCATGTCACAACTGTAAATGTCGGCCCTTTTGCCAACCATGTCAGCGTCTCACTCGGCGAGCTCCTAGCGATTTGCTCCTTCAACCATTGGTTGAACCGACGGTTGTGTTGCCTCATGATCCAAACATCCGGCCGCTCCGGATTCTGTTGCCGAAGCACACCCTTGTGCTGGTCCACATAAGGCGCCACTTCAGTCATGTGTTGCAACACCGTGAAATGAGCTTGAGTATACATGTCCATATCTGGAGTGATTGCTTTCCGTCCGATAGTTCCGAGACCCTTCAGCCTCCCCTCATGACGAGATTGAGGGACACCTATCGGCTGAATCTGAGCCATATAATCGACACAAAACTCAATGACCTCTTCGCTTGCATAACCTTCGACGATGTTGCCCTCCGGCCGAGAACGATTCCGTACGTAGGACTTGAGAATTCCCATGAACCTCTCAAATGGGTACATGCTACGTAGGAATACGGGCTCGCACATTTTTATCTCCCACACAACGTGAACAATGAGATGGACCATGATATCGAAAAACGAAGGAGGGAAATACATTTCAAGGTGACAAAGAGTCATCACCACCTCGTCCTGCAGAGCATCTAGTCCTTCGGGATCGATGACCTTCTGAACAATTGTGTTAAAGAAATAACATAGCCTCATGATTGTCTCTCGGACTTTGATCGGCAAAATATTTCTAATTGCAATAGGGAGCATCTGTGTCATCAGCACATGACAATCATGAGACTTCATGCCATTTAACTTCAAATCTTGCATCGAAACAAGTTTCTTCACGTTGCCCGAGTAACCAGACGGAACTTTGACACCATGCAAGCACTGGCACAGTTCTGTTTTCTCAGCCTTGGACAGAGTGTAACACGCAGGGGGAAGGTACGTTCGTGCATTATCAGTGCATGTCGGTGCTAACTCAGGCCTGATGTGCATATCAGCCAAGTCAAGCCGTGCGTTGACGCCGTCCTTTGTTTTATCACGGATGTTCAGTAAGAGACCAATCAAGCTGTCGCACACATTCTTTTCTACGTGCATGACGTCGACGCAGTGCCGCACATCTAGGTACTCCCAATAAGGTAAGTCCCAAAATATTGATCTCTTCTTCCAGGTGTTCTTCTCATGAGCCCTCAATTTACGTCCCTTTCCGAGGACAACATCTAAATCCTTAACCATATCATAAACCTCGCGTCCCCTTAAATGCTTTGGAGTTGAACCGTCTTCCTTCTCTCCGTCAAATTGTTTCTTCATCTTGCGGTATGGGTGAGCCCTCCGAAGGAACCGGCGGTGACGCATGTAGACGGTTTTGCGTGAGTGTCTCAGCCACACACTCTCGGTACCATCTAAACAGTGAGTACAAGCTTTGGTACCTTTTATACTATGGCCCGATAGGTTACCAAGGGCAGGATAATCATTTATGGTGCAGAACAATAAGGAGCGCAGAGTGAAGTTCTCTCGTTTGTATGCATCCCATACCTGTACCCCTTCGTTCCACAGTACTTTTAGATCTTCCACCAACGGTGCTAGGAACACATCGATATCATTCCCAGGTTGTTTTGGCCCTTGGATAAGTATCGACAGCAAAATGTACTTTCGCTTCATACACAACCAAGGAGGAAGGTTATAGATGCAGAGAGTCACGGGCCATGTGCTATGTCGGCTGCTCATGCTACTGAATGGATTCATTCCATCTGTACTCAGTCCAAACCTTATATTCCTTGGTTCTGCACCGAACTCTGCAAAACTCCTATCGATGTTTCTCCACTGTGCGGAATCAGCAAGGTGTCTTAGCATTCCATCATTCTTGCGCTCCTCCGAGTGCCAACGCAGCAGTTTTGCCTCCTTTGGATTTGCATAAAACCTTTTCAAACGGGGAATTATAGGAAAATACCATGCCACCTTAGCAGGAGGTCCTTTCTTCGCCTCTGTTCCCTCGCCATCATCTGATTGATTGTTACGTTTGTATCGGGATGTGTTGCACACCGGACATACATGCATGTTTGCATACTCTTTACGGTAGAGGATACAGTCGTTCGGGCATGCATGTATTCTTTCTACTTCCATTCCCAACGGACAAAGAACCTTCTTGGCTTTATACGTGGTTTTAGGCAACTCATTTCCCTCCGGAAGCATGTCCGCTAAAAGACCTAGCAGCGCCGTGAAACACTTGTCGGACCAACCGTTGCTTGCCTTCAATTTCAACAGTTCAAGCACGCCCGACAACCTTGTGTACTTGCAGCCCGTGTACAAAGGTTTCTCTGAGTCCTCCATCAAGCCACGGAATTTAACATACTCTCTCTCATCATAGTTCTCTTCTACATCGCGAAGCATCTGATCCAGATTATCATCGTGCAACCTATCCGAATCCGAGCCACAATCGACATCAGCCGGCGGCATGTCATTCACTTCACCTGCGATGTCATCCGGGGGCATATCATTCACTTCACCGGCGATGTCATCCGGCGGCATATGATCATTCACTTCGCCATGACTGGTCCAACACGTATAATCCTTTTTGAAACCCCTCCGAATCAAGTGCGCTTCAATTTGCCCTCGGTTCTTAAACATCTTCAAATTCTCGCAGTCAGTGCATGGACAACACATATATTCCACCCCTTATTCAACATATCCTCCTCGGCGGCTCTTATAAAAGCAGAAACACCATTAATGTACTCTTCACTCACACGGCTCACGGCATACATCCAACTTCGGTCCTACGTTACGTACATATATAACAACTTAGTATTAAAATCTAGAATAACTAATTATAACTACATATATACCGGCCACATTTATTATATTGAGACTTAATTTCCTAGCTCAATTCATATTACAAACACAATAGCTATTATATAACCAACAATTTTGCAAATTAATTAACCATCTTCAATAACCACTCATGGATTACTTACACCTAAATTGTAATGCAATTAAAAATAAATAAATTTTATTACTAACCATATCTACAGCAACCACAGGAAAGTCTGAATCTTAATTCAAAGCTCAATCTCTGCCTCTTCCCACCAAATTAACTGGCCTGAAATCGCTCTAGCTTCCTCCCGAGTGAAAAAGTGCGCAGCAGTGGCTAGATCTGGATCGAAATGAAGACGATGCGGTCTGAGCAGCGCAATAAATGCCGTAGTCATTATCACAGACGGTTTTTAACTAAAAACCGTCTGTGATAAGCTTCATACCAGAACGCTTCACGCGTGTTTCGATGCCAGAACGCTTCGTGTTTCGATCGTCTAATTAACGTCTCTCGATCATTATACGAAGCGTCTATATCATTCATGTTTGGGTATACGAACCGTTTGTGCTAAAGGTTAAATATGCGCTCCTAATCCAGGTCTCTAGCTAGCTTCTACGTACGTACAATACAATATACAATTAATACAACATGGCTTCTACTACTGTTCTTGTGATCATCTCCTTCCTCTCATCTGTTCATCACGAATTGTTCGGCCGGAACCTTACACAGGCGGCCAGCAATTTGCATCTGGAGCAGCTTCTCCGCACCCGCCCTGCTCTCCTTCCCCGACTTTCTTGCATCCGTCAGCTTGACCTGATCCTCCGCCGTCGACGGAGGCGTCTCGCTGCCGCTCAAGAAAGGGAAACAGCCCTCACCCTGGTTCTTCTCCACAATGTGCGCAATGCGGAAGAAGCTCTACACGCATTGCAGAGACTGATGGATAGCCTTGCCAATCAAGCAGAAACGGCAGATTCTGAGGAATCTTTTCATGCTATCCTGTACGACATTATGGATGCTGCTGATCATTTGCCCAGGCTGCACGAGGAAGTGCTGAGGACAAGGGCAATCTTAACGGCGTTCGAGAATTTAGCGGCTGATCCTCCAAGTCCCCAAGTGGAAGAAGAAGCTTACGAAGCCCAAAAGAATACAATCTGGGAAACTCTTTACCTGTGCGACTTTTGTAATAAATTTGCCTCTAATTGAAATTAATAAATTTGCCTTTAATTTGTGACCTCTTGTCTCAGTAGTTCTGTAGTTAAGTTATTAGAAGCAATGTGTACTTATATATTAACCTCTGATCTAGAATATGACAGACAAAGGGACATCACAGCCGGTTCTTGTGAAAAACCGTCTGTGAACATTCCCAGACGGTTCTTAACAACAACCGGCTGTGATAGTCGACACAACACAGACGGTTTTTAATAAAAAACCGTCTGTGATAATCCCAGATTATCACAGACGGTTTTTAATAAAAACCGTCTGTGATATTCCAGTATCACAGACGGTTCAGAAGTAAGAACCGTCTGTGATACTCCTTTTTCCCGCCACAAATACCACAGACGGCCTTCAAATTAAAACCGTCTGTAATAGTTTACATTACAGACGGTTTCACAAAACCGTCTGTGATTTGCCGTCTACTATTAGCCTTTCTGTAGTAGTGTGGGCTACTTTGTGCTTGTTGGTTAGGTGGCATACTTTGCTGTTAAACTTTTTTGGTTGTGTGGGTAACCATGGCCTTTAGAGCAAGTCTTATAATACAGCATTCAGCTGGCTGTATGAATACTTACAGCTCACTTTTCAGCCTACTTATATAGTAGTTACAGCCAGCTGAAGACTGTATGACATACCCCTTTCTCTCACAAAGTTTCTTGATTCTTGTGCTTCAGCTGGCTATAAGCTTACAACCCACCTCTCTTCTCTCTCCTCCACCTCAGTATACAGCCAGCTTACAACCTCTTATAATACTTGCTCTTATGCAAAGCAATCCAGAAAATCTACTTTCTCAACTTGCGTTATTTTGTCTCACTTATCTGCCTCTTTAACATTGTAATTTGTTGTATGATGACCATCAAGTCTTCACATTGTTTACCATCAAAATAGTTGAATAATATATTCTTTCTTTCTATAGCGCTAAGCTTGTGGATCTTGCTCTTGCCTCCGGGAAGATTTATGAAGGAGAGGGGTTCAATTACATCAAAAAATCTTTTGACAAAGGTACTCTGCACCTTATTGGTTTGTTGAGTGATGGAGGCGTCCACTCCCGGCTTGATCAAGTGCAGGTTTGCTAAGCTTTCTTTGATTTACCTTGCTACTACGTCATGAATGATTAGGCCTCATATTGCTGTCTTGTGATGATTTAATCTGTCCAATTTAAAACTGTTCTTTTTTGTTTCACTCTATTTTCAGTTGCTTCTGAAAGGGGCCAGTGAGAGGGGAGCAAAAAGAATTCGTGTTCATATTCTTACTGATGGACGTGATGTTTTGGATGGAAGTAGTGTTGGTTTCATAGAGACACTAGAGAACGATCTTTCTCAGCTTCGCGAGAAGGGTGTTGATGCACGGATTGCTTCAGGTGGTGGAAGGATGTATGTTACCATGGACCGTTACGAGGTAAACTCCACTCATTTCAGTCAACCATCAACTTCTATTGTTTAGCAGTGTAGCTTACAGTTTCGAGCTATTTCTGTATTGAAAAATGTATGTTTTCCTGCTCAAGTGAGAGTCATCTTATTCAATACTTTGCAGAATGACTGGGATGTGATCAAACGTGGGTGGGATGCCCAGGTGCTTGGAGAAGCACCCCACAAATTCCAAAGTGCAGTTGAAGCAGTGAAAACACTAAGAGCAGAGCCCAAGGCCAATGATCAGTATTTGTCCCCATTTGTGATAGTTGATGAGAGTGGAAAATCGGTTGGACCTATTGTAGATGGTGACGCAGTTGTGACTTTCAATTTCCGAGCTGATCGCATGGTTATGCTTGCGAAAGCACTGGAGTATGCAGATTTTGACAAATTTGATCGTGATCGTGTTCGTGTACCAAAAATCCGGTATGCTGGGATGCTTCAATATGATGGTGAGTTGAAGCTGCCAAGCCATTACCTTGTTTCCCCACCAGAGATAGAGAGGACATCTGGTGAATACTTGGTAAAAAATGGCATCCGCACCTTTGCTTGCAGGCAAGTACCTGACTTTCCATTATCTTTCTTTCAATGTTTAAGCACTTGGTTTTTCACATTCATCTCTGTACTCAAAACACTGGTCAGTGACTGGTCTTGGACATATGGCACATTTACTTCAACCGATCTTGTATCAAGTTTTAGCATATTCTAAAATTCAATTTTAACATGAAAACAAATACAGGTCAGGTACTAGGTAAAATTTGCAAGCACCAGTCAGGTGCTTATACCTGCCCGAAAGATCTTATTGCTAGTTATATTTATTGCCTTGTGCTGCATTTTTATCACTCAATCATGGCTCAATCTCCTAAGTAGGAAAAGACATTTGTCCCGATTGTGCATGAGAGAGACATTACTTTGACATCTCTGCGGAGGCCACTTGGTGTTTTTTGTTACTTTCAGGCACCTATTGTATGTTTATTCCTGGTGTTTGATTTGACATTTTTTAAGGTTAGCTTAGCTACAAAAGAGGTGGTTCAAATTCTCTATACTAAATTTGGCCACAAAGTATATTTGCTTCACTTGTGGTGTGATAAAATGACTGCGTTGTTGTATGCATGGTTGAGTGAAGTACGTCGTCATTTATTAGAGCTTGTATAATGCCATTTCAGTTTGGAATTGTTTGATTTCTGTTTTGTGTTCTGTGCTTGCAACACAATGTTCCACCTTTCGGCATATTTGTGTTTATGTTGTAACTCGTTGACTTGTACATGACAGCGAGACTGTGAAGTTTGGCCATGTCACTTTTTTCTGGAATGGAAACCGTTCAGGATATTTTGATGAAACCAAGGAAGAGTATGTAGAAATTCCTAGTGACATTGGTATCACTTTCAATGTTAAACCCAATATGAAGGCGCTTGAAATTGCTGAGAAAGCCAGAGATGCTATCTTTAGTGGAAAGTTTGACCAGGTAAACAATTCTGAAATTTATTGTAGATGACTTTTGTCTTTTTGCCCATAAAATTGCTTAGCATTTTATTCTTGTAGGTACGTGTCAACCTCCCAAATAGTGATATGGTGGGTCACACTGGTGATATTGAGGCCACAGTTGTTGCTTGCAAGGCTGCGGATGAAGCCGTTAAGGTGAGGACAAACAAGACAAACTAACTTATGTCCTGTCACAGTGTTTTGTTTCCATTATCTGTATATTCTGGAAGCTGAACAGTTACATGATGGGAAATAGCACATGCTACTATAGTTTGAATGGAAATTTCCCTGAAAATCCCGTTTTCCTGTGCTTTGCATTTTCATGTTTACCTTGGTTGCCAGAGTATATTTTATACGCCTTTACCTATTCTAATCACCAGTTCCCCTTTGGAACAGATTATTTTGGATGCAGTGGAGCAAGTTGGCGGCATCTATCTTGTCACTGCCGATCATGGAAACGCAGAGGACATGGTGAAAAGAAACAAATCTGGCCAGCCAATGCTGGACAAGAGTGGTGACGTCCAGATTCTTACCTCGCATACGCTTCAACCAGTAAGTGCAGTGCCGAATGCTAGGTTTTGATATCCTATTATTCTCCCTGTGAAACCAACTTAAGTGTTCAGGTTGGTTGCTTGGTTTTTAATGCCTCTGTTAAACCTGCAGGTTCCGGTTGCTATTGGAGGCCCTGGTCTTCACCCTGGCGTGAAATTCCGGTCTGATATTCAGACCCCTGGGCTCGCCAATGTCGCCGCCACCGTAATGAACCTCCACGGCTTTGAAGCTCCTGCTGACTACGAGACAACCCTCATTGAAGTTGTTGACAACTAAATAGTCTGAAGCCAAAATTGCGGTAGCCAATTTTGTTGCTATAGTTTTGAGATGGATCAAGGATGATCATGGCATTGAATAATTTATTAGCAAGCACGCCGCTTAAACTCATGAACACTGAGAAGAGTGGATTTGACTCCCAGTTAGTTGCTCTATTTATATGTAACTTGACGTTGCCGCCTGGGCTGGCTTGACAGCCTGATAGCCATTTCTATTTTCTACTCCTGATAGCCATTTCTACTCAGTATTTCCCCGCTCGTTTGGGAAACGGGGAGGAGAGAGAAAAGTTGGAAGAGAGAGGTTAAACATTATTAATGAAACTCACGCGATATCATTTAAATCATTTTGTTCAGGATTAAATACCGTATTAATTTGGCTAGTCATATTTACACCGTAGAAACCTATAAATAATTGTTCAAGATTATTGGAATAAATTTGGTATCGTCAGTAAAACTTCACCCGTATTGATTAAAATTCATGTACTATCATGTAGACCGCTCCATGATATATGTGATTACACGGATCATTTTGTTAGTTGCATCTAAACTGTAGAAATCCACTTATGATTATTCTGGATCATTGAACAAATTAATTGCGGTCACACGATTTAACATGTGCACGCCGATTAAACTTGAATGTGTACGGATTAGATTTACGTACCAGCATCTAGATGTTTCAATGTGGGTTTCGATACCCAGATATTTTGGCTAAATCCATTTAAATTATAGGAAACCATGATTAATTATTTATGATGATTAAAATAAATTAATTGTTGGTAGATTAAAACGTGGTGCATACTCTTCTTTTCGTCGTGCACTGTGAAGAAGGGGAGCGGTATCTCTGAGCCGCTGCTACTATGAAGACCTGCATGAATGGCGGCAATAAGATTTTTGGGTAGCGCATATCTGCACGACCACCTGTTTCGTTACTTCATCTACGTTTTGTACTGTATCGAATTTGTGTTGCTTCCTATTCTTCATCATACCTAACTGTAAGTCGTTCGTATGACCGATCAACTTTGTTTAAATTCTGTTTTGAATATATTTAGAATTACAACGTGTTGCCTACCGTTAATACTGATTTATGCATCACTAGTTATTTGTGATATTTATCTTCTAATAAAATCTAAAATTAAAATATTACGCACATTTCCAATAGGTGCAAGACCCCACAATGATGAGAGCGAGCAGGAAGTGGCTGTATACATGTCTTATCTAGCTAGCTCAATTATTGCCTGTCTTTGCATGTAGGAGTAAATAAGTAGTGATCAATAAATTGGTTCAATGCACGTTGCGCCAATGAGGGAGCAGCATACAGGTGGTGAGTTCTTTCCAGCACATAACTTAGGGCATCTCCAATGGTTATAGCTAGCAACTAACAATAAGGCCCCGTTTAGCACAGCTCAGCTTCACTAGTGAAGCTGTTTTTTTGGTTTCAGCTTCACGAACAGCTTCACCAACAGCTTCATGCATGTCTGAAAGAGGGCAATTGTCCAAGATGCCCCTGTCTACCTGACTTGTTCTAACATTTGGAGTTGTATGTTTGTATATGGTCATATGAATTAAAAATAATATATTTGAATGAGTATGAATTAAAAAATTAAAATAAAAAAATTAAAATCATTAGAGAAGTGCGAACGGTAGAGAAGTGCGAACGGGAGGAGAGGAAACAGGCGTGGGGACCCAGTGGCAAAGTGCTGTAATTTCTGTCAACTACAAGGGCAGTGGGTTCCTAGAACTGCGAGCCTGAGGGAGAGAGCTGTGAAAAGCTACTATTTTCAGCTTCACCCCACCCCATTCCCTTGTGAGAGCATGATTTAAGGAGCTTCATCCATGAAGCTGTTTGCAAAAAGGGTGTTTGGCAAAAAACAGCTCACAACAGCTCATGAAGCTGTTGGTGAAGCTGTGCCAAACAGGGCCTAAGACTTCCACATCATCTATATAGTACACACTAAAGCTAGCATTCTAAAGAAGTATCTATAAGGATAGCTATTTGATGCTTACATGCACACACAGAATTTATAGAGGCTGCCTCGTTTGGCGTTATAGACTAGTGCTTAGAGCAAGGCTAATAATACAGCCTTCAGCTGACTGTATGGACACTTACAACCCACTTATCAGCTCATTCATATAGTAGTTTACAGCCAGCTGAAGGCTGTATGACCCACCCCTTTCTCTCACAAAGTTTCTTGGTTCTTGTGCTTCAGCTGGCTGTAAACTTATAGCCCACCTCTCCTCTCTCTCCTCCTCTCTCTCCTCCACTTCAGCATACAGCCTACTAACAGCCTCTTATTATACTTGCTCTTAAGGAAGAGCTGGCTCGATTTTTTTTGCATACTCTCTTTCCTCCACATAGGATATATGCTGATGTGTACATGCATATAGCTAGCTGACTCAGACCATTGGAGATGCCCTTATATCTTATGACTTCTCTCAAATAAATAAAAGGAATTTTTTCTTCGCCGTCATTTCGAAGCGGCTTATCGGAACGACCTGTTTTAAACATCTTATAGTATTAGGTTCGTTCACACAAGCGCTTATGTTAAGCTAAAAATCATATGCCACATCTATAAACCATAAGCCACAGCCAAAGCTGTCACTCATGTTAGGGGGAAAAACCCATAGAGACAGCGATGCCACGCATGATCGATTGGGGACTTGGGAGATCCACGTGTGGAGGTCGGCGAGATCCTAGGTGTTGGGATGTGCTATCCTCGCTGCAGTGCAGGCCCACAATGCTGAGCACAAGACATGCGTAAGAGCATAGGCCCGTGGGCACAATTCAGATCAGTCGTCAGCCTAGGCCCAACCTAATTTGTGGGTGCATCAGCTCACCAAGTTCCTTAGGGCCTATTCGTATTGACTTTCATTGATGGCTTTTGACTGTGATTGATGAATAGTAGTGGCTAATAGAAGTGGCTGATAGAAGCTGTGGCATTCATATTGGCTTACTGTCTTTGGTTTTTGCTAAGTGTATTATGTAAGAAAGACAACGCAATGAAATGAATTACAACATTTGGACAGCTATGCGATTTACAGATTTATGATATAATAAAATACAAAGCGTATTAAAACATGTGCAAAGTAGTGGCTGATGAAAATAGTAATGGCTGATAGAAACACCTTACAGAAGCTGGGACGTTTGCGTTGACTTTAACTTCTTTAAGTAGAAATTAGAAGTTAAAACCAATACGAACAAACCCAACCTCTTCCACCCGCCCATTAAACCGGCTAGTCTGAATCAAATCCCAGAAACTCCACAACAAACTAGTCCAAACTCTGATGTATGTATATCTGATGAAATTTGTACTTTGGCCTTTGTTTAAACGACTCAGGTACCATACCGGTCAGACTACCCACTGGTTGGTTGATTGATCACTGTTTATCCCACATTCAGCATGGGAACTAGCAGGGTCGACATGTTGTTCACTAAGTTACTCATCTGTTTCGTGTGGCTTTTACTTTTCTTCTCGACTGCCGGTCGATCGATCGATCTCCAAGCCAACCAAACTGGTCACATATAGGATTTGAATGTGCTAATTCGTGATTTATGCTCGTACTTATTATAGTAACTATTTTTTAAACGGTGTGTTTTTTCAAGGTAAGATCAATAGGAAGATTGTAATAAAAATATACTGAGTTCAGATGTACGGACCAAAATCACATATAACTATTTTTCTATATATACTATCTCTCACGAACAGTCAGAATTTAAATATTTAAACTATAAATCACACGCTATCCGTAAAAAAAAACCCTAACCATACATGTGGTACGTGTTGCATGGAAAGCGAGCGAGCCCATCGATGGAATGGACAAGAGGTTTGATTGGATGTTCAACTAGGACCAGCTGGAGCGTGTGCGCGTGTAGTACCGGGCAGCCATGTGTGCCAACGTGCGCGCTGCAACTGCGTGCTGCACTGCTGCTGCGGAGGCCGACCATGAAAACTTGCTGTTCGCCGGCCGCATGCGCCTGGTGTCGATCGCCAACCATGCATCGATGGGAGCTCCTCCGTCTCTGTCATGCACGGCTGTAAAACTAGATCGTGCTGCTGGGAATGATGTTGCAGACTTGGGATCTTCCATGCATGGACCGGAGAGAGAAGATCCTTGCCGCGCTTCGCTTCTCGTGCGTAATATTCTACCACACATGTGATCTCGACATCAAGTGCAAATTAAGAAACGCTGCCTTCTGTTTTTATGTTAGACGCTGAATCTCGTGGTGTCTGACAATAAGCTGTAATGGGTACTTGGATAGTTCCTTATTGGCTTATTTGAGTTAGAGAAATACTGGCCTGCTTATTTACACGACTAGATTTATTTTAAAATTTAAAATATTAAATAATATAACTTAGATATTTTAAAACATATTTATGTATATTGCAGACTATTTAGATTTTTAAAACATCGTAAATATTGAAATTGACGATAGAAGCTTGAAGCAAAGCACAACTTAAGGCCCTGATCAACTCGGTTTCGGCTTCTGGCTTCTAGCTTATTTTTTACTATTCATAAGTTTCGTCTTTTTCTGAACTTTTGGCTTTTTGTTGAGCTTTTTTGCCGGTTCTTTTTTTCCCGTATTTGTTTGTATTATACGTAATGGGCTAACATATTTTTTATATTTTTAAATTTTTTAAATTTAATTATGCTAAATAAGCCTCTATCAGTTACAGTGCTTTTTTCAGCCAGCTACAGTGTTTTCAGCCATAAGCCATGAGCTTTTCAGCCGAACCGATCACCACCTAAGAAACATAATCGAAGTATGAGTTTCGATGGAAGAAAATCATTAAGTATAATGAGTTGTTGGGGTTCTTAGAAACGTAATTATTTTCCAACATGTATGGATTATGTAGTTGTACGTCTCTATTCTTACTCCATTAGTTACTTTTTTTTCCAAAAATATATGCATACACATGTACTTCTATTTAATCTCAAGTAATACGTCGATTATATGTGCAGTACATTATCTTGCGGATTGAAATCAAATTGCTATTTTTATTTTTATTTTTTATTCCGAATTTCAGATATTCTTTTAGAATTAGTACACAAATATAATTGCTAATGTTTGTTTAATTTTATTTAGAAAACCAAATTGCCTATTTTATTTTATATTCTGAATTTCAATTATTTCTGAACTGTACTTGACATGGACTCTTTCTTTTTATGTAGACAGTTATAATCTGAACACACTATGATCAACGGTGTAGATTTTTCCCTTTTTTCCTTCGATTAATATGAGAATTTCTAGCCTTTAAGAACAAACATAATGTCTTCTTTTTTCTATCGCTTTAATAATATGATAGATAGACGGTGGCATCCTAAAAAGTCCTCAAATTTTACCTTTTATATTTGAGTTAGAGAAGCGATTGATGGCATCCTGGAAATTATTCTTCTAGCCATTGTGTTGTTTGTGCTAAGCTTTTGGGAACCAAACTTGCGAGTTGGGGCCTTCTAGATAACTAGATTGCATCGCTGCACATAGGGACCATTAACACTTTATTTCCACTGAAATACTTCTTAGCTTCAAGAACGGATCCCTTGGCATTTGGCAAGTAGATGCTCTCCTGCAGCTAATTGGACCTAAATGGGCCAATATAGAAAAAATACTTATAGGCCCAAGTAGTTGCTGGGCTGGGTTCGGAAGTTGGAGAGCCTAGCAGACGGGAAAGATGCAGACCATGCTTTGTTCGGTTGGCAAGCTTCATCCGTGGTAAGAGCTACCCGTTCAGGTTAGGTCTTTAGATTGGTCTTAAGTACCTCACATCACACACTAATGTGTTCAATAAAAAAAATACGTGTGCGCGCTTCAGGAGATACTGGATAAATCCATGGTTTATCTGGCGTCCTTCGCTTAAGTCGAACCATATATTTTAGTACACGTGTGTGCGATGTGTGATGTGAGTGTGGTATGTGTGTGATATATAACTAGCCTCATAGGCGCGGCGCCACGCCGCGCCAGCCACCGTGTGTACCGAAGTAAAAGAGGCGATAATCCGTGAGGAGTTTGTAAAAAAAATTTAAAAAAAAATCGAGGGCACATGTGTATTTTCGAAAAAGTCGAAGGTCTTTTTCGTAAAAAATCGAGGGCCTGTACGTAATAAATAAGAAAGTCAAAGGTCTTTTTTGTAAAAAACCGAGGGCCTGTACGTAATAAACGAGGACCTGTACGTAATAAACAAGGACCCCCGTACGTAATTTTGAAAACCGCAGGGCGCTATTCTGCAAAAATTTCGGTGAAAAAACTGCCAGGGACCTTTTCGCGAGGAAAAAGGACATTTACGTAATTTCTGAAAAATATGAGGAAATTGCCTCGGCCGGCCGTACCGAAATTCCCCCGCCACGCGCCGGCCGGCCGCGCGGGCGGGGGCGACGTGGACCGCGCTAGCGGCGCGGAAACCTTCCGCTCATGTATAGGGTGGGATGTGTGTGTGGTATGTGTGAGGTCGCATACTCAGTTGCAATTAAAAAGAAGCAGACGGGAAAGGTACGACGTAACCGACAAACGGACGACCAGAAACTCAACTTACTTTAACAGAGCAAACAGAAGCTTTAACTGGCCCGGTTGCATTCGTAACACTTCCATAGCAAATTAGCAAATACTTATTCATAGGATGCACATATAAAGTGTCAATAGTAAGAACCATTTTCACGCGATCGTAGCTCCTTGACACCTTAAAGTTTGTGTTCCCGACATGTCAATGAGACATAATGACGTCATTTTACTACAAACAACCAAGTATGCAACTACATAAATCTAAGTTTTACTCTTTTTGTACTTCACCCGTTGCTTAACCATCATAGAGGGTATGCACGACCAATTTGAAAGAGTGTAGTGTCTTGATTAATGAATCAAATGTTATATATAGGTATCTTCCTTCTATATGTGAACCACCGGTTTGTAGAAACAATACTCAGAAGATAAAGAAGAAAGAGACCTGAAATGATACGCGTGATCCGTGATACGTAACAACCATAGGAGACCGACCATGACCTACAATGGTCGACACAACATGGTCGATGGTCGTATGCAGATAGCTAACACTCCCTCGTAGTCAGAACGGCAAAAGCTCAGATGTTCAGACTGGATCGAAACACGGTGAGACAGACGTGGGCAGACCTTTAGTGAAGATATCCGCGTACTGCGATGATGTTGGGACATAAAGAATACGCACGCCACTGAGAGCAACATGCTCACGAATGAAGTGCAGGTCAATCTCTACATGTTTAGTACGCTGATGCTGAACCGGGTTGGTGGAGAGGTAGATCGCGCTGACATTATCATAGTAGACTAGGATGGCGTGGCGAAGTGGACTGTGTAGCTCCATGAACAATTAGCGCAACCAGCAGGCTTCAACGACGCCTTTTTTGCAACAATGCGGTACTCGTCCTTCGCATTTGAATGGGAGACAGTGTGCTACCGCTTTGATGACCAAGAGACAAGGTTGTCCCCCGAGGAGAATACTGTAGCCTGAGTTGGACTTGCGTGTGTCAGGACAGCCCGCCCAATCAGCATCAGAGTATACAACTAGTTCGATAGATGAAGTGTGGTAAAGGAACAGACCATGCTCAAGAGTCCCTCGAAGATACCGCAGGATGCGTTTCACCAAAGCAAGGTGTGGCTCACATGGATCATGCATGTAAACGCACACCTATTGCACAACGTAGGAAATATCAGGGTGAGTAATAGTCAAGTATTGCAAAGCACAAGTAAGACTGCGGTAGTGAGTCGGATCATCAACTGGAGCGCCGTTGTCAGAGAGTTTAGAGTGCGTGTCAACAGGTGCGTTGTAGGGCTTGCAGGCGGACATCCCCGGCGCGCTCTAGGATGTCTAAGATATACTGGCACTGAGAAAGAAAGAGAGCTTCCTGGCGGTGGACTGACATTCTAAAAAATGGTGAAGTTGACCGGGATCTTTCATGGGAAATTCTTACTGAAGAGCTGAGATCATTTGGTGAAGAAGACCATTAGAGGAGGTAGTCAAGACTATGTCATCCATATAGAGCAGTAAGTACACCGTGTCAGCACCCTGGGGGAACACAAAGAGTGATGTGTTCGACTTGGCCTCCACAAAGCCAAGGGATAGGAGATGTGAGGTGAAGTGACTGTACCATGCGTGAGGAGTTTGCTTCAAGCCGTAGAGAGATTTGTTGAACCAACAAACATGGTTGGGTTAAGTAGAGTCAACAAATCCAAAGGGCTGCACATAGCAGATAGTCTCAAATAGAGTGCCATACAGAACGACGGTGATCTCTTCGAGGAGAAGATGCGAATGAGTCTCCATGAACGTAGGAAACGATCGTTGCATCTTGTGGATTGGCACCATATGAGAGAACTTCTCGTTGAGGCCTCAAAAGACAGACAACACGAGTGTCCGGTCGAAGATAGGTTCGCCGAGGTCCCCAAGACCATCTGCCATACTCTTGAATTTGTGGCAAAAATCAGAGATTGATAAATCACCTTGAATGAAGTTGCGGAATTCTTCCTCTATATACAAAGCACGGGTCTCCTTATTGCCAAGGAACTGGTGCTTGAGGTTCGCCCACACGATGCGGGCAGTAGTGGTGGGGGACATGATGATCTCTAAGAGGTCTGCAGCAATAGTGTCGTAAAGCCATGACAAGACTACACAGTCCATGCGTGCCCAATCCACCTGATCGAGAAGGGGCATCGTCGGAAAGGACGTGGGCTATCAAAGCGTACTTGTTGAGCGTGACAAGGACGTGGCCACTTTTTGTAGTTAGCGAAGGTGAAGTCGAGGGTGACTGAGATGAGGGCCTTGATGTTGAGAACGCCAACAGCTTGGGTGTGAAGAGCGACGATGGCGTAGTCTGGTTGGTTGGCGACGCCATGGGCGAGGTCGACATCTAGGACTTGCTAGCGTAGCGATGCAGTGAGCACCTCCTAGCACGCGATCGACGGTAGCCGCGGTGATGGCCTAAACTCGACGGTCCTCAGCAGCAGCAGCGTCGATCTGAGCCGCGTGGGTGGCCAGAGCAGTCTACTCGGCTTGAGCCACCTAGTCGGTAGAGAGGTCGGTGGAGCCAGTCATAGGAGAGAGAGGGGTGGATCGGCCGAAAGAAGAAGGCCGACGGCTAGGGTTTGTGGAAACGTGCGGTCACAAGAGCAATCACGTTTGATACCATGAAAATATGTAGTGTTTTGGAGAAATCTCGCAATAATTTGATTAATGAATCAATTGTTACATATACAGGTCTCTTCCTTCTATATTAAACCACCAGTTTATAGAAACGGTATCCAGAAGATAAGGAAGGAAGATATATATATATATATATATATATATATATATATATATATATATATATATATATATATATATATATATATATATATATATATATATATATATATATATATATATATGCTCTTTTCTACTCCCGGGTGTAATTACACCCTATGTCGTATCTTACAACGTAGAGAGTATCTCGCGTAACGAGGGGTATGTACATGTAGTATACAAGTATTTAAGATCATATAGGTGGTATGAACAATTTTTCAGAGGTGGTATGTACATTTTTTCCAACATACTCCTTTTTATGTACGTATATAAAGGTATTTACAAAATACGCTAAAAACTATGGACTCCCATGCAATTTTTTTGTGTGGTTCACATTAGAATATCTTATAATTAGTATACGAGTATACCTAAAGTGATAAATGAGTATTTCAAGTTTGTTTAGGTGGTATATTAGAGGTAGGTGTAATTACACCTGAGAGTAAAAAGTATTTTTCATATATATATATATAACTCTTAATTTATTAATTAAATTAGTATGTGATTTCTCTAAAACACTAGACGCTTTCATAATTGATTAGCGTAGTTATTCTTACCCACATACCGGGTAACTAGTGTAAAGCTGAACCTCTAACATTGAGTTGCCACACCGCTTGGACTAGGCAAACATTTCGCGACGATCATAATCAATTACATTGTCGTCATGTCATATACATTACCAGTTTCCACGTCGCAGGTGTCCCTTGAACGGCTCAAGTGCCAAATTAGAAGTGACTAGCTAGTACTGAATTAGCTACACACTCTGAATGCAGACTAACCCAACCACTGGATTCTTCTTGTGGAAGAGTAAATGCCACGTCCTTTCCTTCCTCTCGTAATCTCCTTTGTGCTATGTGGTACATACTCTAGACCTGATCAACTCGGCTTCGACTTCTGGCTTCTGGTTTATTTTTCACTATTTATAAGTTTCATCTTTTTCTGAACTTTTGGCTTTTTATTGAGCTTTTTTGCCGGTTCTTTTTTTCCGTATTTGTTTGTATTATACGTAATAGGCTAACATATTTTTTTATTTTTAAATTTTTTTAAATTTAATTATGATAAATAAGTCTCTGTTAGCTACAGTGCTTTTTTCAATCAGCTACAGTGTTTTCAGCCATAAGCCACAAGCTTTTCAGCCGAACCGGTCAACACCCTAACTTAACTACTCGTCAAACAGGCACGTCGTATCAGAAATTAAGCGGGCACGTGCAATGCATTAGCACGGTGTTAGCTGCGCGTGAGAGTTAGGCCTTGTTTGGCACAGCTCTAGCTCCGAGATCTATGCTGGATCTGTAGTTTGTTGACTAAATTAAAGTGATTTAAATATTTTTATTTAATATATAATATAAATGAAATGAGTCATGTAAATGCACTTAACATGCTTGCAACTCTAGATCCAGGATTTCCTAGAGCTACAGATGACCAGCTCTAAGAAATCTACAGATTTTCTAGAGCTAGAGCTCTGCTAAACGGGGCTTAGTTGCGCCTGAATTCAGAACTCGGTAGAAAGAAACCAAACCTGCAGATGTGATGACCACCTGTGAGCCTGTGACTCCGATCTTTCCCATGTCATATGAAGAAGATCCCAACTTTTTTTCAGGGGGAGACGTGCTGATTCGCGAACTACCTGTCCGTCTTCGCGAAGGCTGTATCGCGCTTAATTCTCCTCGCCTGACTGGAAGGGAGACGATGCATGTATCATCATTGCGCTTAATTCTCCTCGCCTGACTGGAAGGGAGACGATGCATGTATCATCGTACCCTTCATACTCCCCGCGGAGTTCCCGGCCGCCGAGCCCCTCCACGTCGCCCCCAGCGCTCCCTCGGCCGGCGCGTAGCGGCAAAATTCGCGTACGGTCGGGAAGCAGTTTTGCGAAAAAGTCCCTGCGTTTTTCCGAAATTACGTAAAGGTCCTTGGTTCTCGCGAAAAGGTCCCTGCCAGTTTTTTTAGCCCCTCCACTTTGCAGGATAGCCCCGCGGTTTTCAAAATTACGTATGGGTCCTCCGAAATTACGTAAAGGTCCTTGGTTCTCGCAAAAAGGTCCCTGCCAGTTTTTTTAGCCCCTCCACTTTGCAGGATAGCCCCCCGCGGTTTTCAAAATTACGTATGGGTCCTAGTTTACTTACGTACAGGTCCTCGCTTTTTTACGAAAAAAACCTTTGACTTTTCCGAAAATACACATGCACCCTCGGTTTTTTTACGAAAAAGACCTTTGCCTTTTCCGAAAATACACACACGCCCTCGTTTTTTTTTAAAAAAACCCTCGCGAATTATCGCCTCTCTTACTTCGGTACACACGGTGGCTGGCGCTAGGGGTGAAATCGGGTCGGATACGGTCGGATCTCGCCTTTCCCATATCCTAACCCACATTTTCTAATCGGATTCGGGTCGAATACAGATAGTATCGAATACGGATACAAACACGGATAATGTTGGGCACAAATATGGAACAAATACGTACCAAGACGGATACGGACACTATCGGTCACGAATATTTATTCGGATATCAAGTCGATGCAACAACCATTTTATACCACATAGACAATAGCAATGCAACCATTCCATACATCCATAATGCAACAATACATCGGTACTAAAGTCGTAGCATCACTGGCCAACATGCAGATAACCAAGTGAACGGCGACTCAACAAAAAATCCAAGAAAACCAGAAATAATCGATGCTACGAACTAGAGGAGGATTGAAAGGCATACAAGAATCAATGGAGAAGGGAGGCTTTCGAGGACCAAGGAATTGTGAAAGGGGAAAGTGTGTATCTATACAGATCTGAGGAGAGATCAACAAAACAATCCGATGGTTTCCAGGGAAAAAAGATTTTTAGCGTCTTGCTCCAGCGCATCAGCAATGGCTTGACAAGGTAATTAATTTATGCTTAACAGAGATAATTAAGCAAAAAAGGATAATAGGAGAGATAATCTCTAAGGTTAATCATGGCCATTGGCACAAGAACACAAAACTGTCGGGGAGTCCCGAGACAGGAGCACATGCAGCGAAACGGATAAGACAATAACTTGTCAGAGAGCAAGCAAGAGAATTCATCAAAAATACTTAAGCGGGTAATCCGGGTAATACCCGAATAGTTAAGCGGGTAATATCCGAATTTTATACCGGATAATCCGTATCCGTCGGATACCGACCTCCCAAACCCGATACCGTATCCGCCAAAAAATACCCGTATTCGGATCCGATACCCTTATAAGTTTCCGGGTACCCGAATTTACGACCCGAATTTGACCCGCTTTAATACGGGCGGGCGGGTGGGAAATACCCGGCCCGTTTTCACCCCTAGCTGGCGCGGCATGACGCCGCGCCTATGAGACTAGTCTAAAGCTATTACGACCGGAAGCTTTCGCGCGAGGAGAGGGCGGCCACGTCGCCCCTGCGCGCGCTCGCGCCGGCGCGTGGCCGCCGAATCTTTGTACGGTCGGGAGACCGGTTTTCCCTGCATTTTCCCAAAATTACGTAAAGGTCCTTGATCCTCGCGAAAAGGTCCCTGCTAGTTTTTTAAAACACCTTTTTTTGAAAACACCCCTCCACTTTGCAGGATAGCACCCCACGGTTTTCTAAATTACATACGGGTCCTCGTTTAGTTACGTACAGGCCCTTGAATTTTTACGAAAAAACCCTTTAGCTTTTTCGAAAATACACATGTGCCCTCGATTTTTTTTAAAAAAACTCCTCACGAATTACCGCCTCTTTTATTTCGGTACACACGGTGGCTGACGCGGCGTGTCGCCGCGCCTATGAGACTAGTATATGACTATTGCCAACCCAGGTGAATGCATGCTACGAAGTCAGCAGTTGGTTCAGTACACTGCATTAGGAAATTTGTCTGAACATTTCATTAGTAGATGTAGATGGCGTCACTAGGGCAAATCAGCGTGCCAAGGGGCACGCGTCGTCGCCGCCCCCTCCAAACAGCCGCGGTGAAACGTTCCTTTCCGGGCGCTTTCGTGCGCCGACGGCGACGTCGTTGGACGCTAGCTTGCCTCGATCGTCCAGTCATCCATTTCAAGAAAATCGTCGTTAGCCTCCGTTAGAAGAGAGATTGTTGCATGACACACTAGCTTGCCGATGTTGTCGGATGATATATACTTATATAGTGACATGCATACATATTCTACCGTATTTTCCTCGTATTATGCATGTACTCGGAAAAAAGGAGGCAGGAACGGATGAAAATTAAGCATCTTTGCCTTTTTTTAAGCCAAAAAAGGATAAGTATTTCTGTCAATTATCTCCATGACACGTCAAGGGGAATCTGACTTGCTCCCAAGGTTTTCATTACTGATGGCTCCGTCCTTGGAATAAAAATAATAATTGTGATGGCTGCGTCACTGGGGACAGAGACGCCTACTATTATCTCACACGTAATACAGCGATTAGTCGATTACATTGAAAGCAGCAGAAGAAAACTTGGGCTTTTGCTAGACGAAGGGTGGGTTCTTCCTCTTATGATTTATAGATATAGTTTATGATTTTTGATTTTAACGTGAGTATTTATGTGAATAAATAGAATAATAATAAATAGATAAATCATTTTTAAAAGACTGTCATAACAAATCGTTTCAAAATAATGATAAAAAATTATCCTATTTATTTAATTAAAAGAAATCATATAATACTACTTATGTGAACATGATCACACAGCCTCTCTTCTTTTTGCCGAAAAGCCCTCAGGGCCCACGAAAGGAAAAGAAAGGATGGCGGCACCGCGGCCGGGAAGCATCCTGCGAAATTTCACGCTTTTAGTTACGTGCCTGACCTTAAGAAGATTCGAGAGGGGATTTCTATCTTGAAGTGTCTTCCATTATCTGGAATTGACTGGTTTTCACTTTTACCGGATTTCCATGGCCGCAGTCTAAAAAAATGGTTGAAACCGGTGACGACTTTAGCATAAGAGAACAATCACAACAACGAGTTTGACGACGTCTATATCCATGGAAGCTGAATCACCGCTGCTCTATGCAGACAAGGAGTTTATTTTTATGATTAGAATTACAAAAGGTCGATAATATATATTTATACTCTAGCTATATATTCGTTTTAGACATCTAGTTCGTAGCACGTTGGCTTCACCCCAGTACCCCTAGCCCACAGTACTTCATAACCCCATGCACACTACGTTTCCTTTCGCTTTTCTAGATACATCCTCTTTCTTTATATATGTGAGCCATACACAATAAATTTCTAACTTAGTAAATACATCACCTTGATAAAACGCCATCTCCATCTTGACGAGCACATCACTTTAAAGAATAAAAGGAAAACGAGTTGAGTACATATACTCAATCCTTCTAGCATGATTCTAAAATGTGCAAATATATTTTACAACTTATCGCGAATGATGCTTTAACTTTTGTTTGCATGTTACTACATTTTGCAAATGTGTTTTGCAAAAGTATTGAAGTACATGAATCTGTCTTTGTTGGAAACTGTAAGGCCGTATGAGCCCGATGGTCAGACTGACTCTGTGTGAGCGGTCGGACCAGCTAACGGTATAACCGCTCTGAGTGTGGCGGTATGGCTGGGGTGGTTTGACCGGCTCATGGCAAGCGGTCACACCTTCACGCTATAACTGGCCTTGCAGTGCAGTACTACCGGCCATTTGTTGCCAGTAATTATTTTCTAGAGAGCTCTTGTTTTTGGCTTGTAGTTGTGCGGTACGACCGACCTATGCGGTGGTACGACTAGCGAGTACGGTAGTACCGGACCTTGTGTGAGTTGTAGTACCATCAGTGACTCAACTAAATTAAGTCTACCTACAGCAGTGTTTCCTAGCAATATGTAAATATTTTCAACCATCCTTCTACCCTTCATCATAGTCAGTGCACCATTATAAATTTTTCTTTTATATCTTTATCATCTTTATAAATAAGGCCACTATCATGTAAGACGCCTAAAGAAATTAGATTCTCTTTTACCATGGTATGTGCCTAACATCACGCTTTGTTCTAACAGAACCATCATACATTTTAATTTTAACATCACCTATCCCAACAATACTATAGCATGTATCATCACCAAAGTAAACGGAACCAAAATTACTTGTATGAGGTGAACTAGTCACCGTTAGGTGTGATGTGGTATGAACACCCTTGAATGAAGAATCCATGCATCTGCCAACCAGTTATTTGAAACCGAGAGAACATTTGCATCGCTGCTGTCCAAGTCATCTTTTCGAGCCACATCATAGTCTTCTCATCATATTTTCTATTATTATGTTCTTTCAATTTTAGACAATCAGTTTGATAATGCCCTATCTCCTTGCACTTGTAACACTTGATATTCTTTCTACTCCTTGACTTTGATATAGATTTACACCTTCCAGACTTCTCTTTTTCTTGCTTCCTTCCACGCTCGCCCTTTGTGTACAAACTATCGCCATAAAACTCTCATCTATGTTCTGCCTTCATTGATTATGGCCAATAAAGCCACAGTGATGTCATCAATCTTGATAGTTTGCACTTGTAACACTTGATATTCTTTCTACTCCTTGACTTCGATATAGATTTACACCTTCCAGACTTCTCTTTTTCTTGCTTCCTTCCACGCTCGCCCTTTGTGTACAAACTATCGCCATAAAAACTCTCATCTATGTTCTGCCTTCATTGATTATGGCCAATAAAGCCACAGTGATGTCATCAATCTTGATAGTGTCTTTCTCATACGTCAAGGTGGTGACCAAGTGTTCATATGAAAGTGAAAGTATCTAAACCTCTAAAAATAGTTTTGGTAATTAATGACATCATGTGAATATGGAACTAATGTGTTTATTGAGTGTTTGAAAGTTTTTAGTTCCTAATGACGAACATGACAACCTGAAAATGCATGCTTAGGGTCAACATGAGGATCAATATGGTTCAAGACAAAGGTACAAGTAGTGTATGATCTCTTTTTGATTTTACGGGTCCTAGGAGGAAAGTTGGAAGACCGGATTATAGGTTAAATGCCGTACTATTAAGAGGGATCATGGCTAGTAACTTGACACATGTTCTTGTGCCATTTAGATCAATTTAGGATCATGTATGTACTTAAAACTAAAATTGTTAGCCAACTATGTATTGAAAGAAAAATTGGTAGTACCGGTGTGTATTTAGTGGTACTACCGCTTAGCGGTATGACCGGGGTGATAGTGCGGAACTGCTAGAACCCAAAAGTATCGACATTAAGTTGGCGGTACATTTTTTCCATAGAGCACTCTTTGAAATACTTAGTCTCTCTGGAAATCAGTAGTACAAAATTTTGAACGGCAGAACTATCACATAACGGTATGACCGCACCCTTGAGCGGTACTACCAAAATTCAGAAGTTCTGAAAAATTGGACAGTACATTTTTTTCTAGAGAGGACCAACTTTTGGCCTCGAAGCAAACAGAAGTACTGCTTCAAAATTTTAGAACAACCAAAAATCGGAACCACCGTGATTACAACAGTGGTAGTACCGTGCCGAATTTCAATGGTTAATTCTGACGCTCTAATATAACCATTACTGTTGCTACAGTATAGGTGCAGTAGTTCTGCAATTTGTACAACGGTACCACCATTTGCCCTGATTTTTCAGGATTGTTTTATGCAACAGCTAGATTTGGTTGGTGGGGGTATAAATACTTCCCCACCTGCCAAAGATAGGGTTAGACACTTCATTGCAACATCCTTGAGCATAGAACATTCACTCCACACCTTATTTACTCTTGTTACATTCATTTGAGGTAGTTGAACCAAAATCAAGTACATTCATCTTAGATTGATTCTTTGGCACTTGATTACCATCAAGCGAAGTTTTGGTTTATTACTCTTGATGTTTGCCGACACCTAGACGGCTTGGCGGGAGATTGTGAAGTGACATCTTCCAAAAGATTGTAAAGAGGCCCGACGCCAACTTGTGAGTGCTTCGGTGCTCACCATCTCTGGAGTGGAGGAAGAGCAACCACTAGTGGATTGAGGAGTGAGACTTAATACGTGGAGCCGGTCCAAGATGCTTAGGCTTTCCTCAACGTGGACTAGTGAACACCAGCAAGTCTTCGATACCATGGTAAAACTTCTTTCAAGTTATCTTGTGGTTATTTCTTTGTATCTACATTTCATATTTATATTTCTAGCTTTGTGATTGCTAAGATTATCTTATTTACTTGCACTAGAGATATACTTATAGAGACTATTGTTTGTGGTGCCTTAACTATACTAGAATTGTGTAGATTTAAATTGCATTGAAATCTTGTCTAGCTATAATTTGTGGTAGTTAGTTTTAGAAGGCAAGAATTTTTGGAACTTGCTATTCACCCCCTTCTAGTTGATTATCCTTGATCCTACAAAAGGTAGCAATGAACATAGCAGAATTATCGCCTTATCTTCATCCTCAATCTTCACCTCCAAATGCCCTAGATTGGTGATCACCTGATTGAAGGCCTTGACATCCTGTGCAAGATTAGAACCCTCCTGCATCTTAAGCCTGTACAGCTTCTGCTTTAAATACAACTTGTTCATGAGTGATTTGGACATAAACCTGAGTTTGCAACTTGTCCTAGATTTTATTTGGCGAGGTCATATCTATTACGTGATACATGACCTAATCCAAAAACAGAACCGTATGATTGCGGCTTCCTACTCCTTCAACTCATCCCAATCAACATCCTCCATGCTCTTCGGCTTTGCTTCACGTGGCCCCTTAGAACATCCATGCTGTGCCAATAGATTCTTCACCCTCGTCTGCCACAATCCGAAATTCCCTATTCCGTCAAACTTCACCACTTCGAACCGAGCACCCAGTGCTACCATATCAACAGAGCTCTGATACCAATTGTTGAAATCGGTGGCAGCCCTAGCATGAGAGAACAATCACAACAAGCACAAAACACACAAGAGACACGAAGATTTATTGACAATGTTCGACAATGCCTACGTTTTTTTCACATCACTAAGAGCCAAATCGTGACTACTCTATATTAGGAGTTTCTTTTCATAATTAGAGTTACAAAAGGTTGACGGTATATATTTATATCCTGGTTGCATGTTTGACCGAGACACCTAGCCCGTACTGTAAACAGTGAACCCTCTAACCCATAATATTTCGTAACCACATACACACTGCGTTTTCTTTCTTCCGCTTTTCTGAATAGAACGTCTTTCTTTGCATATACGAGCCATTCACAGTAAAAATCATGGCCTACTTCGGATCCATGTATGTTGTCGACTAGTGTAGATACAGGAATAGGACAAGTTATAAAAAAGAGCGTCCAATCAGGATATGCGACACTTACAATGAGCTTGAAGGAAATTCGTATGAAGCTAGCACAAACATTTTTTACCCACCATGATCTCAGTTATCCAAGACTTTCTCAAATGGTTTTAACAGTGCCAAATGATGTAGTACTAGTTCGTTGTAAATACGCTCGGCTCAAGCATACCTACCTATACAAAGCTGGGGGAGTGCCGCGCCGGAGAGCCGCGCCACGTCCGCCCCGTCCGCCCCCTGCGCTCGGTCGCCCGCCGCGTGTCGCCCAGATTTCTGTACGGTCAGGGGAGGCATTTACCCTGTATTTTTTGGGAATTACGTAAAGGTCCTTTTTCCTTGCGAACAGGTCCCTGCCAAATTTTTTTACCTCTCCACTTTGCAGGATAGCGCCCCGCGTTTTCCTAAATCACGTATAGGTCCTCGTTTATTTACGTACAGACCCGTTTATTTGCGTACAGGTCCTCGATTTTTTCCTATACAAAGCTGGGGGAGTGCCGCGCCACGTCCGCCCCCTGCGCTCGGTCGCCCGCCGCGTGTCGCCCAGATTTCTGTACAGTCGGGGGAGGCATTTACCCTGTATTTTTTGGGAATTACGTAAAGGTCCTTTTTCCTTGCGAACAGGTCCCTGCCAAATTTTTTTACCTCTCCACTTTGCAGGATAGCGCCCCGCGTTTTCCTAAATCACGTATAGGTCCTCGTTTATTTACGTACAGACCCGTTTATTTGCGTACAGGTCCTCGATTTTTCACGAAAACTCCTTTAACTTTTTCGAAAATACACATTTGCCCTCGATTTTTTTTTATAAAACTCCTCACGAATTATCGCCTCTTTTACTTCGGTACATACAGTGACTGGCGCGGCGTGTCGCCGCGCCTACGAGGCTAGTACTAAAGTATGCTAAATCTAGTGCAAAGCGTGCTGTTGCCTTATGGCGCATCGTTTTAGTTTCTTCCGATAGCAAGCTCATTTCATCGGATGGATTCACATGCGGGCTCCATCCCATCCTTGCTTCGAGAATGCTGCATAGATGGAAATCCCTACTTTTGCATAGAAACCCCTCACATTTTCTATTATTCTATAGAATATTTTTTTCTCATCTAATTAAAGAGATTTATATAGTCATACCTTTTTCAAACCGTACTTTCAACTTGTAATTCATTTTTTGTATTATACATGATGAGACCAACAAAATAAGACTAACTTGTAATTCATTTTTTGTATTATACATGATGAGACCAACAAAATAAGACTAATATTAGATATGTTTAAAGCTAGATAGAAGTGTTGCTTTTTTGGGTGGTAATATGTTTAAAATGTAGATGGTGACTTAGGGTGGTAAATTCCTAACTTAACATGCTAATTTTTTCAAGTTATAAATGATAACTTAGGGTGCAAAAAATATAACTTTTGAACTATTTTTGCGCACTTACAAAAATGATGGTAAATTATTAAACTAGGGTGGTAAATTGTTAAATCTACATATGATAATTTATGGCACTAATGATGGTAAATTTGAACTTTTTTTTACACATACTCACAAAGTGATGGTAAATTCTAAAATTAATATGGTAACTTATTAAAGCTTACAATGATAACTTAAGGTGCAAAGGAGTGTAAACGAATTCTTGAAATTAGGGTGATAATTTGTTAAAGCTGACAATGGTGACTTATGGTGCAACTAATAATAAATTTTGAACCTTTTTAAAATTCACAAAATTGATGATGACAATTTTCAAAACTCAGGGTGGTAATTTAAAAAAAATATAGATGAAAACATAGGGTGCAACTAATGGTACTTTTGAACTTATTTCAAATTCACAAAAATGGTGATATTTCGAGTTTTATGGAGGTAATTTGTTAAAAAAGGTTTGCATTTTTAACAAAATCACCACCTAAAGTTCTATAAATTAGCATATGCTATTTTGACAAATTACCATCTTAAATTCAAAAAAATCACCATGTATGAATCTGCAAAAAAGTTCAAAACTTACTATCAGTTGGACCTTAGGTACCGTCTATAATTTTTGCTAATTATCATCCCATTCTTTAATCATTATCATGTTGACAATGGTGTGCATGGGGCCACATATTTGTGCCCACGAGAAGAGAGGGCAAGGGTGTGTGATCTTAGCATCATCCAAAGGAGGTGAGGGTTCTGCAGCGAAACAGAGATACCTCATGTATATGGACAAGGGGGTTCCATCATGTCTACGTGTCCCTCAACTTTCAGCTAGTTCGATGAGACAAATGCTTTCAAAATTTTGGTGAAAAATTAGTTGATCTCTGCGAACTAGTGTCTCTTTGCAAAAACTGTACCACCTATTTTTTGGTGAAGAAATCCATTTTTCTTACGTCCCCGACCATCTATACACACGAGTATAACTAGCTAAAAAAATATTTTTTGGTGAAGAAATCCATTTTTCTTAAATCTATTTTTTTGGTGAAGAAATATTGTTTACGACTAAAATTATACTGTAACCAATAGTGACTTATTTGATATAATTAAATTTTAAAAATCTAGAAATCGGAAGCTTACAACGGAACGAGTGGTCAGTGGATCGAGGAAGTCGGTTAAGGATCACTGTTCAAATCTTAATCATCGATCGAAGAGCAAATAAGGCTCATGCATGGCGCATAAGTGCTTCTCCTGCTTAGTGGATCTATCACTGCATCAATTTTCCACCGCACATATTTACCAGTCGTCCCACGAGGGGTACCAATTGCCATCGTCTGCCTCCGTCGTTGCCACCTTGATTTGCTACGCGAACAGTTGTCACCATCATCGCCTCCTCCCAGCTCCATCCATCGGCCTGGCCGTCGGTAACCATAAGCGACCGGCCCATCCGAACCAAATCACCAATCCCACACACCAGCACGCCTCGCCTCGGAGCCGCCAGATCCCATCCCTCCCCCGCCATCTGAACTCCGGCTTACCTTAATCACGTTCCTAATTCGCCGCGCTTTGGGCTTAATCGCGAGCGGCGCGGGCCCTGAAGAGGGGGGTTCTGTTCGGAGGATTTTTTTTCTCCCGAGGGCCTTGCCCCCCTCCTCGATTCCGTGGTGAGTTCTCGCTCTAATCTCCGCTTCGTTTGCAGTTTTGTTGGGACCGGGGGAGGCGTGGCGCTTGGGGAATGGAGGTCGTCGTGGTTGCTCCCGCTCCCGCGCGCATTGGGTGATTTGCGGATTTTTCCCCCCGCCCCTGATGTAATGGTGATTTTTGGTTTTTATTCTTTCGATACTGGGATTTGGAGATCGGTTGCGTCTGAATTTTCCGCGGGGTGGTTTTTGTGCGGATTTGGTAGTGAAACAATTGAGAGTTGGATGCTTACGCAGCTTTGGGGAATGGGATCCCCCTAGCCGTGCGAATCCGGCACTAGCGAACACCGAATTAGTGTCGTCGTTTTCAGCGATCGAACTGTTTGGAATCTAGTTAGGTTTTCCCAACTCGATTCCATTGTCTTCTCCTCACGCGTCAATTGCCGTGTACTTTTGCGCAGATTACAAGTTAGTTAGTACTGGAGCTTGGTGGCTTGTTTGGCTAATTTTCTCCTCCGGTTGGGCTATGTTTGGACAATCAACATCAAAAGCAGTCCTTGATTTTTTCCCCCTGCTGTTGCGTCTATATTTTGCCTTCTAAATCATTCTTAATGCCAGAACTGTGTCGGTCCTGGTCCTGAGTGCTGCAAGGCAAGAAGGGGGAGGCTCAAGTCTTAAGTGAGTCTGGGCCAAGCCATGATGGAGAGGTCGCTGCTGGAGGCTCTGGCCACGGCGGCGCAGGGAGGCGCCACGGGGACGTCGGTGCTGGACATGATCAAGTACGCCCTGCTGCCCATCGCCAAGGTGTTCACGGTCTGCTTCATGGGGTTCCTCATGGCCTCCAAGTACATCAACATCCTCCAGCCCAACGGCCGCAAGCTTCTCAACGGGGTGAGCCTTGTTTATTCTCTAGTAATAAAAGCTTAGCTAACGAGATTTACCATTCACACTGAGAGCATGAAGAATGGTAGTTGGATGTTGTCCAGAGTGGGAAGATGCAGGGTACTTGATTGTGCTCACGTGCATTCTTGCTGTATCGGATTACGCTTACAGTTTGATCGTTTGGTGCAGCTTGTGTTCTCGCTTTTACTTCCTTGCCTTATATTTTCTCAACTGGGTAGTGCAATCACAATCGAGAAGATGCTGCAATGGTAAGGATAGCTTCTGAATGGATATCTTACTTCAGTTGTCCAATTATTTAGTAACTTAATGTTGTGTTATGTTTTGTTGATTGTGCTGTATATCTCTCAATTTTCTTTGTGTGCTATTGGCGAGATGCTGTTTCCCAGCTTTTTTTCCCGTGCATGCACCTCTTTAATCCAGACCCACTGTTCTTACTATTATTGGATTACTTAAAATATCATCAAATGGTTTACTACTGTTGATCTCTCTGGCTGGGTCCATTTTAAGGCACCTCCAAGTTCCCGCAAAAATACAAAAAGGATACCCTACCAAAAATGAAGGAAATGAATGTTGGTGGATTAAGTGATTCAAGTTGAATCTTAAGGTTTAAAAATGGAATTGAGCCCAGAGTTCCAGGACTAATTAAATACTTCATTTTTTAATTTGCTGAAATATTGCAATCACCAGAGAAATTATTCCAATGCATTCATTCACATGGAGTAATTTTAGTTACCATATTGTTTGTTACTGGCAATATTCATCTTGTTAGAATTGGTTGAGCTTGGTCGTCAAGACCATTCAATCCTGTTTTTAACTGTTTGCCGATGATGACATAATGCCTTTTTGCTTTGTCAATAATTGTGCTGTGCTTGTGTTCTGCTTTTCCTGTTTTAAAAATTTTCTCACAGGGGTAGTACTTCTGTGTTCGTAGGTGGTATATTCCAGTAAATATTGTTGTAGGTGCTGTGTCTGGTTCTTTGATTGGTTTTGTTGTGGCGTCTATCATTCGACCTCCTTATCCGTACTTCAAATTCACCGTTATCCACATTGGAATAGGTACTTGCTTTTTCTTTCTTGAAAACAGTTGCCTTTTCATTTATCATTCTTCTATCTGATATTGATCTGATCCCTTATTTTCAACACAGGGAATATTGGAAATATACCTCTGGTTCTCATCGCAGCATTATGTCGGGATCCATCCAATCCTTTTGGTGACACTGACAAATGCAACCAAGATGGAAATGCATATATCTCATTTGGTCAATGGGTATGTATCTTTTCGTTTCCAAAGTTGCTCACGTTCATGTTTTACTTAGAAGTCAGAATAACTAGTGTGCAATACAAAGATAATAGTTTGGTATTAGATTAGGAATTATGAATATTTCTTGTGATCATTTGCTCAATGAATCCTTTACATGAGACAGGTCGGTGCGATTATTGTTTACACATATGTGTTCAAGATGCTTGCTCCACCACCAGGAGAGACATTTGATGGTGACGAGGAGAAACTTCCAGTTAAGGCATCTGGAGAGAATGTGGTGCCTGAACTAGGCAAATATCGGACAAGCACTCGCACCAGTACTGTACCTGAGGACGAGCCTTTGTTATCTGCCGACGGTGATCAGAGAGGTGCTACTTCTCTTGGATCAAAGGTAAGAAATGTTAGCAGGAAATAGGAATTCAGCGTACGTACTTCTTTTTATATCAATTTGATGCACTTACTTTCCAGTGGGAAATAAATAATCATGTTGTATTGATGCAGATAATGAGCCATGTTAGATGTGTCTTTAAATTCCTAAAAGACAAGCAGCTTCTTCAGCCACCAATTGTTGCCTCCGTATGTATTGATGTGCTATAGTATTCTACTTGCAATAAATACAAAATATTTATGCATTCTGTGCATTGACATGTTTTTTACACTATGTAACAGGTTTTTGCGATTGCCATTGGTGTTGTGCCATTCTTGAAGAAATTGATCCTCACGGATGATGCACCTCTTTTCTTTTTTACAGACAGCTGTCTCATTCTTGGGTATCTTCATGTCTTCCTTGGTTTTATTTTGCAAAATACAGGCCTCTTGCCAATAAAATTACAAAAGTAAGACTAGGCATGATGATTTATAGTGTCTAATTCTGTCACACATTTTCAGGGAAGCTATGATCCCATGCATTTTGCTTGCTGTGGGAGGCAATCTTGTTGATGGTAAGCATCTAGTTCCTTTGAAGCTGTTTGAAAATTGTGTGTTATCACCCAACATTGCCATTTTATGGTGTTGGGATGCATTTCTCCAGATATCATCTTAACCCATGTTTATTGCATCAGGTCCTGGTGAAGGAAGTAAGAGGCTTGGCATGCGAACTACCATTGCTATTATTTTTGCACGGTTGGTCTTGGTTCCTCTTGCAGGGGTTGGCATCACCTTGTTAGTTGATAAACTCGGTTTCATCCCCAAAGGTGACAAAATGTTCAAGTTCGTCCTGCTATTGCAGCATTCTATGCCCACATCAGTGCTGTCAGGTATGAGAAACGAATAAGGGCCGCTACTTATCACTTCTCATCATGTAATCATGTTTAAAGATTCCTCTAATAATTTTCTTTGTTAGTTGATATCTGTAAGCCAGTGGGTGCGGGGCACCATGTGCTGCATGTTAGCAAACCGCATTATGGAATCTGATAGTACGATCATTTTGTTTGCAGGTGCTGTTGCGAACCTGAGAGGGTGTGGAAAAGAATCCGCTGCGATCTTGTTCTGGGTGCACATTTTTGCTGTGTTCTCCATGGCAGGATGGATTATTTTCTATTTGAGCTTGCTCTTCTAAGTACGTCGCTCCCTTGTATTGCAGTTTTTTTTTTTTTGGCGCTCACGTTTGCAGCGGGGCAGATTGGCTGCAATTTCTTGATACTCAAAACTACTCTTATTTGATTTGCAGATACTGTGCTGCACAGGAATGGAAAAAAAATATTGAAGAAGATAGAATAGCCCTAAATCATGGTGACAGCACGAGTTTATCGGTACAGATATAGTTCCTCGTGCCCGTTTGCATAAGCGCCACTGCTGTGTTAATTTTGGTCTCGTCTCGCTGCTGCAAGCAGTGAGCAATGAGAAGACGAGGGCTGCAGCTAGTGTCCTGCCCATATCATCAGGTCACTCGGAACCTTTTAGATCGGGTTCGATGCGTTTCTTATCAACGCCCCAATTTCCATTGTTTTTCAAATAATGTAGTACTCCACGATCGTCATTCAATGGTCTACTCGGTTCAAAGTGTACTTTGTGTGTTGTATCTTTGTGATGTCCCAGTGCAGAGTACTTAGTTCAGATGTTATATATAGGTTATGTTCCTTTTGGCGTTTAAGCGAATTTTTTCCTTAACGGTTGTTATTTATCTTTACTGTTATAAAAGAATGAGTTGCTGGTTGTAGGTCCATTCTCCTTCAACTACTATATTTTTCTTAACTTTTTACCATTCTCTACTTTTCAATCGATCAGAGTTATCATGATTCTCTATACATTCAATAAATTTCGTTGCAACGTACGAGTATGTAACCAGTTAGATTAATAAGTTGCAGTTTAAAAGAATATGTCCATAATTGTATAGAAACAATCTCATGCATGACGCATGCGCACAAGCATATGCTGATGTGTGCATGTCCCATTGAATCTGTTTTTTTTTTTGCGCTATGATTGATATCTTTTAGCTGTGATTTTTGAGACGATAGTAGATGGTGGAGATATCAACGTGAACAGCGTACACATTTTATATTTGAGCAGTTGTTTAAATAATTTGGTTTAAGAAACTGTCTCGTTTTTAACTTTCGGATGAGTCAAAAGTCAAAATCGGAGCATCATCTCATTTAACGTGCGCAGCCCATCATGTCGACTGCCCACCCATTCATGGGGATCTGATCATCACAGGCAAAGATTTTGCAAGCTCATGCCAGCGGTTTCAAGGATTCCATGTCGCCAAACTTGCAGAAGATCTCCAATAATTCGTTGGTGTTGAAGTGCCATCTGATCTCATGTGCTTATAAATCCGGGACCCGACAGATCTGAAGTTCTGAACCAACAATTTCCGTTGATCTTTTGAATCTCTGTCAGCAGTTGCATATCTACGGTGAACATTCACCGGATAAACATGTGGAATCTAAGGGCATAACTAGCTCCACACCTGTAGGAATTCCAGAAATGGTCTTCCCGTGGGTGAAATGCCAAATCTAGCTCCCAGCGCACTCCCACTCTGTGCAAAGCCACCTAGCGCACCTCCCTACCACGCTAGCTAGCTGGCGCGTTTCCCCACTGCGCCACCTTGGCCTAGCGCACCGCCCGCCCATGCTAGGCCTAGCGGCCCTGTTGCACGAGGCGCCCCTCCCGCTAGCTGACCGGCTGGCCCCCTCCCTCCCCGCGCGCATCGCAGAATTTTGGACATTGTTGGACTCCTGTGCACATAAAATTTCCGTTTTGACCCCCAAATGAAAATAATTCCGCTTTTGGACCCCTGTTGAGCGCAGGATCACCGGACACCGCCACGTGCCCCGGTCGTGCGGTCTGGTACCGCACGACCGCACTGTTCACCGGTCGTGCGGTACCAGACCGCACGACCTCCGCGCCGACCGCACGTCCCGCCCGCTTGACCGCACGACCGCGCGTCTGCAGCCCCGAGCACGCGACCGCCGCTCCGAGCGCGCGTCTGCCTCCTGAGCGCGCGACCGATGTGCCGACCGCGCGTTTGCAATTCCCGACCGCGCATATATATTAACTGTTTACTGTTTTAATTTAGGTGTATATATATTTATGCATATGTAAAGTTATTATTTAAAAAAAATTATGTGTATATATGAAATGATGTGTGGAAAAATATGAATTTGAAGTGGAGTCCACTGTACTGATTGTGTAATTTTTTGTGCAATTTTGAAAATTAAAAATATTGTTTGGTAGAGTACGAACGAAATTTGTGTGAAGTAACGATTAGTGTATTTGTGATTTTCATATATTGCTGACCGTGAAAAATGTGTTCAAGTGACAATAACAAATTTCGATCATGGTATGTTGTTTTATTGGAAGCAATTTAATGAAAAAAATTTTGAGCACAAATGTGATATGAACAATTGGACGAAATGAAGGAAAGTGATATTGAACACGTGGGAATGAGTGCAGGAACTGTAATGATTATAAGTTTTGTTAATTTTGTAGTTGTGAATCAGAAAAAAATCTGATAAAATTGTAAAACAAGTTTATGTTGATTATATGTTGTAGATGCAAAAAAAAATTGGTAATTTTTTTAGGAACGATTGTGCGTAGAACGATCGATATATAAAGTGGTAAGTGACTTTTAGGGTTTGGTATGTTTTTAGGGTTTGCAATCCGCGTGATTTTTGTATGTCTTGTCAATTTTGTAGTTATAAACTGCGTAAAAATCAGATAAAGTTGTAATAACAGTTTATGTTCATTGTAAGTTGTAGATGCATAAAAAATTAACCCAAATTTTTTAGGCACGATTGACCATAGAACAGTCGATACATAAAGTGGTAAGTGATGTGACCAGTGGCATGTGGCATGTGTGGAAATCTGTATTTCTAATGTTCAGAACTCTACCACTAGTCCTAACATGCCTTAGGGAATATAACTTGCTGGGTGTATTACATTTTGTCTACTGGGTGTAGCGTGGTTGTTTCCCCTTATTCTCGCGCTGTGAAGATGGCTTTGCTGCATCATTCTTTCTGTCACTCTTGGTCTTGAGAGCTGCCTCAAGAGCTTGAAGCTCTTCCTCCTGACGCTTGATGGCTGCTTCACGCAGACTTAACTGCTCCCGCCTCCTTTGCAGCTCATCCTCCTTGCCCTTCAGACGGATTTGGTCCACCCTCACGCGACGCTCTTGCTCAAGCCGCATCTGTCGTTCCACCTCGCGAGCCTGAGTCATCTTGACAAAGTATTGTCCTTTGTTTTCCACCTGCATTGGGCGGTTCTGTGGCCATGCCGCCGGCACCCGATCCACACATTCGATGAACTTGCAAGGCTATGTGTGGCGTGGTAGATGTCATGGATCAAGTTGAAAAACGATAACGAGAAATAAAGGATTTAGTTGTCGTCGTTACCACGAAGTCGTCATCCAGGTCTGGACACTTGAAGAACCTACGGCCATAGTTGGCTCGTTGTATTGGATCCGTCCAGACGCACAACATCGTCCTAAAGCCGCAATGGCACTTCGGGCGCTCATGCCACTCCGGCACTCCAAATGGGTCGGACCTCCAGGAAGACATTGTTGTGTAGTAGTATTGTGATGGCTTGAGAATGAGATGTGGTATGGAAGACATAGGAGACCTTTATGTAGGCAGGTTATCTGGTGCAGTGGGCATAGTCCATGGAGAGGAGGACATGGGAATCTTTTGAGCATAGTCAGGTTTCCAGTGTAGCAATAAATGTCCCTATGAAGGCTTTTGAGCCTGTAGTCTCGTAATAAATTCAGAGCTTTTGAGCATTCAATGTATGTGGTACAACGTAGCCTTTTCAGTCGTTTGCAGGAAATAGTACGTTCCACGAAATAAGTGATACAACATTGCCTTCTCAGATGCCAGTAATCATAACTGGGCAAAGCTGCCCGGTTTTGTCATGTCACTGCGCAAGGCTGCCCGGTTTTGTAATGTCACTGCGCAAAGCTGGCCACTTGTGTCATGTCATTGCGCAAAGCTGGCCCGTTTAGTCATGTCACTGCGCAAAGCTGTCCTCTCCTTTTCATGTCACGGAGCACAACTGTCCTCTTTATTAATGGCACTGCCCAAAGCTGGCATCTATTGTAATCTCACTGAGAAAAGCTGCCCCGTTTCGTCATGTCACTGCGCAAAGCTGCCATCTTTTATCATCTCACTGAGCAAAGCTGGCCCATTTCGTCATGTCCCTCGTTTGGTATAAATAGCACGGTTGGGGTCCCAGCACTTCGTAGACAAAGAACCGTGTAAATCGAACAAAGAAGTACCCTCTCTTTCGTGCTGGAACAAACCATGTCGGAAGCTGAGGGGCCAGTCAATTTTGGGTCACCGAAGGAAGACCTTCCCTTCGAAAGGAGGGAGATCTTTGGTCCACAATACCGCTTGATACCAAGCCGGCGTGCTTAACCAGTGTGGCCGAAATGCAGACACAATGAGTACGCGGTCGTGCAGGCCCTGGATGGCCCGTTTGATGGCGGACGCCGTTTCTTCCGATGCCCACGCTCCGGGGTACAAATTACTAATAGTATATTTTTTGTTATTAGTTATGGACCCTCCATGTTTACCGTCGTGTCCCGCAGATGGCGATATGCGACTTCTCCCGCTGGATCGACCCTCCTCATGAACGGTATATTTGTCGTTATGTGGATACATTATGGGATCGAGTATTGGAGTTACAGGACCGAATCGAGACTCTCAATGAGGCGAACAACGACCTCCGCCAACAGATACGACGCGAGAGGGGTAACAAGGAGGTCGTGAACATAGGAAGCTCTTATGATCCCACAAGTTGCTGCGCGAACCCGAGCTGCATATGTGCGTGCCACTACCAGGACGGCGAGCCACGTCCGAGGCGACCCCCTCAGCAATTCTCCATGTGGGTGCCACGAGGCTCGTTTGGCATGTAGGTAAAAAGGTGTATGGTTGTGTTGTGTTTTAGTTGTTGTGTTCGTTGGTGTGTTGATGGCTGTAGTACTTGCTATATGTTATGTACGGGCAATGTATGTGTTGTTTCGTGTTGTCATGTCACTGAGCAAAGCTGGCATCTTTTGTCTTTTCACTGAGCAAAGCTGGCCTCTTTGGTCATATCACTGAGCAAAGCTGGCATCTTTTGTCTTCTCACTGAGCAAAGCTGGCCCCGTTTTATCTGCTCACTGCCTCTTTATGTGCGTGTTTGGTTTGTGTTGTCTGTGGTCTTTGTGCGTGAGGCTGCCCCCCCACACAGCCTATAAAACGGAGTCATCCCTCACATACTCCCTTGCCATGTTATCAGTCACCTCCTGAGTTAGTTGTTCCCAATCTGTGTAGTTTTCTTTCGTGCTCACTCCCCCAGACTAGGCAATGAGTCAGCTCAGCACGTCTTCATGGGCACCCACGGTGATGTGCCCAAATTGCAACACGGTGGTAAGATGTAGGACATCACAGACGGCCGCGAATCCTGGGCGATACTACTACAAGTGCCCCTATCACTCGGTGAGTCAGATTGTTTCGGGTTCATGCAAATCGTGGTGGTATGTTTAAAAATCTTCTTGTCATGGAATCGCAGGAAGCTCCTCGTGGTTGCCGATTCTGGGTGTGGGAGGATGAAATAGGCAATAGGACAGACAATGTTTGCCATGAGAGAGTTGTCGTGGGGGGTTGCGACCCCGTCGGGATGCGGCATCGTTTCGACAGACTAGAGTGGAAGATAAATTTAATGTTGTGTGCTATTTTGTTTCTTGTGTTTATTGTTATCCTCAAGTTGTAGTGCTGGAGATTCTCCTCGTGTATGTTGGTAATGTTTTATGCTATGTTGTCGTCAAGCTATTTTCTTTCTTGTTTTTCTTGTGTTTGTTGTTATCGTGTCTTCTCCCGCTGGAGAGGTAATGAATGTATGTGTAATGGGTGCTATTAGTTACAACATGCGTGCATACTTATTGTTATCGTGTAGTTGGGTGGCACGAGGCTCGTTTGGCATATAGGCAACGAGGTGTACGGTTGTGTTGTGTTCGTTGGTGTGTTGGTGGTTGTACTACTTGCTACATTTCATGTACGTGCAATGTATGTGTTGTTTCGTGTTGTCATTGCCTGATGCCTTCTTATTATGTTGTCCCGTGTTGTCATCTCTCTGTTGGTTGTATGCCCTAGTAAATCAAAGAACTAAGAGCAACCCTTTTTATACAGGAAACCATCTTTGAACATCAAACCATCAAGCACTTCAAGAACATCACATGTGTGTTGTGAGGTATAGTGCCCACATGCGTAACACGGCAAACCATGCGATGTCACAATAGCACAAATACAAAAATTCATTCATCATAGTCAATTCATCGCCGCCTCGGACGGCGTATATGATCCTCTGAGAAGGTGAACCTACTAGGGGAGCACGGTGCATCGCGAAGATCGTAGTGCGAGGGTTGTGCCCGAGGCGGTGGTGGGTACAACTCTGTGGAGGGTTGCGACGGCTGGCCAAGAATAGAGCTCAGAAATTCAGAGGAGGGGTCTACATCCTGCTTAGATGGTACAGCTGAATTAGGCAATGGAAAGTACAAAAACTGTTCATAATGAGTAGTAATATCGCAACGCATTTACCTGGGTACTCTGAAAAGCGGATGACCCACCGTAAATGTCATGTCCTTGTTGCTCAGAGTAAACCTGTATTTTTTTGCCAGTGCGATTAGATGTCTTTGAAATAGACATGTTTAGCTTAGTACGTTACTGCATACCGGGGTATGTGGCTGTCGAAATGACGATGTCGACGGGTAGTCGCGCATGTAGTCCAGCGATGTTAAGCCTTGATACGTCTGCCCAAACCACATGTCTCGGTCATCTAAGTTGGTCTGCACGGTAGGGGTGTACGAGGGCATCGCCCCCTCTAATTGGTCCGGCGAGTCAGGATCGCCCTCTGGCGTAGGCCCCCGTCGGCCTGGAGAGCGCGGTCGCTCGTCCGTCGCCCTCCGTGATGACGATGCCCGTAGCAACGTGCTATCCCGTCGCAATTGCTGCAAGACGAACATGTGGTTAGACATAAATGGTAAATGAGTGCATGAACAAATAGTTGGCAATTGTGCAACCGCCGGGCCGAAGCGCGTGGAGGCCGAGCGAGCGTAGCTGGGCCGACTCTCGGACGCCCCCTCTGGTTGGTCCGGCGGTTCAGGATCGCCCTCTGGAGTGGGCCCCCGTCGGCCTGGAGAGCGCGGTCGCTCGTCCGTCGCCCTCCGTGATGACGATGCCCGTAGCAACGTGCTATCCTGTCGCAATTGCTGCAAGATGAACATGTGGTTAGACATAAATGGTAATTGAGTGCATGAACAAATAGTTGGCAATTGTCGAACCGCCGGTCCGAAGCGCGTGGAGGCCGAGCGAGCGTAGCTGGGCCGAATCTCGGACTGGGATGCACGCGACGACGATGGCCGTGCTGATGGTGGTGCTGACGGCGGCGCGGAGGGGGGTGGTCCCTGGCCACGTCCCCTGCTGATTACGTCATCTCGTCCGCCACACCTCAAGGACCGTATTGCAGCCCTTGCCTCATCCCAGATGCTGTGCATCGAACTGACCCACCGCTCAGTCTTATTTGACTTCGTACGGCGTATAGACTCAGCAGCCTCGTCCTCGATACGATGCATGCGGTCCACCTGCAGTGAAACAAACTGTCAGTTAAAACGTAATCATGCACTGTTTAATGACATATTAATCTCGTACCGCCTGGTCGATCCGTGCCGCTAGATGACGGTCTGGACCTGCCTGTAGAGCGGCCTCGTGAACGACCTCAAGCGGAGGATGTGGCGGCTCCGCAGTAAGCCTAGTGCGGGTGCGTGGAGCGTACCACTCAAGGTATGTCCTATACGTCGCGGGGTCGTCCGGCCGTGTCTCGTCCACAACCATCGTATCCGCCTGGTCACGCCACTGGTCTGTCCATCGTCGCTGTGTGGCTCTCCAGTCTTCTGTCGCTCGCCCTCTCCTCGATTGCCTGCAAGTTCATTGAGACATTACACAATTAGAAGGGGCACAGTATACTTCATTAATTAAATTTATGGAGTAATGACATACCGGTGGGTGCTGTCTGCAAGAGGGCGTCCTGGCAGGGGGGACATGCTGGTACAGTCCGAACTGCCTCATGACTCGGTGTGGGTTTATGGCTCGACGCAATGCGAGAACACCAAGTGGCAGGTCGTCAACCAGTAGCTATGATCCTGTCCGCACTGTGATGACAACGAGTGGGGGTCGTGTCCATAATGAACTGTGGAGTCCATGGCCACCAGAGTCTGTGGTCGTCGGGCAGAATCTCGAACCTGTTCTGGAAATCTGTGTACGTACGTCTCGGTCTGTCCCAGGCCCACCTCAACGGGGTCGTCGCCACCATCGAGGCCGTAGAACTGCGGGCTGAGGTCATAAGGGTGCACAACACGAGCAAACTCAGGCCTGCCAACGGAGAAGTGTTCCCATGACCACAGCTGAAGGAGAAGGTAGCAGACGGCTAGGACCGGCTCGCTGGACGCGCTACGCTGCGAGGCGTCACACAAGCCTCGGTATGTGGCGCTAAGAACTGCTGATCCCCAGCTATACTGTGGCACCTGACCAGGCCAGCCATCCGCCAAGGACTCCGCTAGGTGTATGTAGTTAGGCTGCACGGAGTCTCCAGTGGTGCTAGGGAACAAGATCCACCCGAACAGATATAGCAGGTACGCAAAGAAGTGCGTCCGTACCTCGTTCTGATGTGCGTCTACAGGATAGGTCATGTACCGACGAAGCCATCCATGTGGCACACCAGCTGCGTTGTCTGCGATCGGATGACCGAACCGGTGACCCAGACGGACCCTCCAATCTGCTGCCTTTGGGGGTGGCACTACAGCAGCACCACGGACGAGTAGACCTGTAAGCATCGTCACGTCCTGCAGAGTCACCGTCATCTCCCCCCACCGGAAGTGGAAGGTGTGAGTCTCCGGCCTCCATCGATCAACGAGGGCGGACAGCAGCGGCGCATCGTACTGGAATGCATGCGGTAGATCCAACATGCGGGCAATGGCCAGCAGCCAGGTGTCCCGCAGTAGTGGGATGTACCGCTGGTCGAGACGCCAGTTCTCTCGGGGGGGCCTAAGTACGAAGCAAGGAGGCCCTCGTGCGTCTCCCGATGACCACGCATGGCATCGGTGGTGCTCATCCCAACGAGGGTCTAGCAACTCGAACGCCATGTCCTGCCAAAGAAGGATAACAAATGAGTCTACATTTATAACAAAATGTGCAACAAATGACAACATAATTAACAACAAATGTAACGACAGGGAAACGTACCAAAACATACATACATAAAATGTGCACACGAATATGACCCACACGGCAAGGAAACCTATGGAATGTACAAAAACATACATAACATGGTAATATGCACGACACAGATATATGGAGCCAACAATGCAGCGTACACCCCCTGAATAATGCATGGTACATCGCAACGCACAGAACACATGGAAGCAACAATGGGTACAACAAAAAATTGTGGTTGGTACTACGGAGCGTTGCTTGATGCCGGCCTGTTTGGGCACAGACTGAGGGAGTGGCCAAACGTCTTGCATAGCCTACACTTCGGGCGCCGAACACAATCCCCTCACTGGCTGTCATCCATGTCATTGCGGATGCGACGGCTTTGTCGTCTTCCACGACCGACATGCTTCAGTGCATCGTTGGGCACCCACTTTATCTCCCCTGGCCATAAATCCCTGTAGTGCATGTCTACCCCGTAGGAATGGAACTCTGCACTCCAGGTTGCATACAAGTGCTGCATGTCGTAGTACTTGGAGATGTACTGTGTCAACGCCTGGTTCCATACAGCGTAGGCCGCGTACACATGGGAGCATGGCTTGTGGAGAAGCTGGGGCTTGTTGCAGGTGCAAGATGCTTCATCACCAATCGTGCATACCTACTTGCGCTCCTCTCTAATGTGACCCATGACATACTTCTGCCTTAGGCGGACCTCAAACTTCCTCCTTAAGCCATCACTGGGCTGAGCAATGTGGGATTGACCCTTCTCCATCTTCCTGTCCATGAAGCCCTGCATGACCTCAGAGTATTGCTTGTTTTCGTCAAAGTGCTTCTGCGCCATCATGGCTCTATTCACAAAGTAACAGATGGTACGTTTTCAAGTCTCGGCCACGATTGCCGCGATCGGCAGGGATCTGACCCCCTTCAAGACACCATTGTAAACCTCGGACATGTTGGTTGTCATGATCCCATACCTTGCCCCACCGGTGTCGTGCAACAAAGACCATATTTCCAAGTCAGGTGCATTGGACTGAACCCATTGTGAGAATACCCCGACTCTTGTGGAGCCCTCCTCCACGGCCCCTGCTTCTGTATGCACATGCTTCGTAGCCTCCTGATCGAGCTGCCTCCACAAGGTGTCGAACTTCCGCTTTCTGGTTCTGCATGCATAGCTTCTTGAACATCTTCATTAGGTCCTTGCTACGGAACCTTTTGTGGAAGTTCGCTGCAATATGCCTCATGCACCAGCGGTTCTTCACATCAGTCCACTGGAAGGGGGGCTGCGTCCCATTCTGCAACGTTCGCAACGCAGACAGCAAGCCTGCATTGCGGTCGGAGATAAGGCACACTTCAGGGCGTTCTTGCACTACGGCATGCTTCAAATTGCAAAGGAACCAAAGCTAGCTATTTGTATTCTCGTTCTCCAAAATTGCAAATGCCACTGGGAGTAACTGGTCATTTGCATCGGCTGCAACTGCGGTGAGAATAGTACCTTGTACTTGCCGGATAGGAATGTCCCATCTACGGTTAGCACTGGACGGCACCACCTGAACCCTTGTATCGCCTGATGGAATGCCCAGAACACTCTGTCAAGAATGAAACAGTTCGGGCCCTCCGTAGGATGGACCCTCTCCTGCTTGTTTATGTAAGTGTCTGGGTTTGATTGTGAAATTTGATGCAGCATTCTTGGGACCAGGTCGTACGCCTCCTCGTACGTCCCAAACATACGGTGCAGCACCTTTCGCTTCGCCCGCCATACCTTCTTGTAGCTCACTTCGTAGCTCGCCGTGTTCGCTACTTCTGTTATTAGAACCTTCGGGGTAATTGACCAACTCCGCAACATAGGATGATGTCATGTTGCGGTGTCTATGTACTGGCCCCGCAAGCTCGCAACTGTGATCTTGCAGCACCGTTATCCGGAACTCCTTGCCAACGCCCTTGTACCGTTGTGCACGGACTTTGCCACCACATGACCCGTCCACACACTTCACGATGTACGTGTCCGGCTTTGACTTGTGGACCCGATACGTCCGGCTTATATTGACGGCATGTCTAGCAATAGCCTGCTGGACAGCACTCTTATTACGGAAGCACTGCCCCAAAAAGAGTGCGCCCTCGCTGAACCCCCATTCTCCCTCCTCCGCCTGTGGCAGAACTAGGGCTGCCGCTGCGTTGTCGTCCAGTCTGGACGACACGTACGCACCGTCCGTGGTCACAACACGACCTACCACCCTTCCAGTTGCACCTTCGCCATCCTCGTCCTCTCCAGAACTGCCTGTTTCCACCTCCTCACTGCCCTCTTCTTCCACCTGGTCCCCAAGATACTCATGACAGTCAATACGGGCGGCCCACCACCTCTCGTCCACACCTTCGTTGGGCTGGAAATTCTCCGTACGCCTCCTGTCGTCTTCATCACCCACTTCCTCGCCCACATGTTCTCCCGCAGAAGCGTCTTCATGACCGCCGGAGATGAACCCAGCCACTGCATCTCCACCAGCGGCGTCAGAACCAACCATGGCTGATGATTCTTCCCTCTCCACAAACTCGACATACACCATTGGCCTGCCATATATCGCAGCATCAGGGTTGCACACGACCTCCATGTAGTTTGCCCATGACGCGTCATTGGTCACCTTCAGAAGTTGTCATATGCTCTCCCTTCCATCATCCACCATTGAGGCATAGACTGCCTCGATCTGTAACTTCTTCCTTGCGGTGTGTCGATCGAACGTTGAACGGACATACCTCCGTAGCTCAGACAAACTCATGGCGCTCAGACCGGGTGCCCGGATCACGGTCCGCTCGCAATTTGACAGGTTCGCCCCATACGGCCCATCACGTACGAGATCACTCCCATAAAACACGAACAATTGTTGAATGCCAGCCATTGCGTACCTAACATAAGTGCATAATCAACAATTTTAATACACAGCATGTAACAATCGTATCATCTAATTAACAGTTTCGATTATTATATGTTTTGTATTTCTAAATCTACGATTTATTTGTAACTATTTTACTTTCAAATTGTACCATACATCAAATTAAATATTCATATCATTTTTATTTCCATCAAATGACCTTCATACTACGGTCGGTCATTCACTAAGCATACTAATTATACAAATTGTCTCTAATCTAACTACTACAAATTTTCCATCAAATGACCTTCATACTACGGTCATTCACTAAGCATACTAATTATACAAATTGTCTCTAATCTAACTACTACAAATTTACCACCTACAAATGCTCCAACATAAATTATATTTTAATTCTAACTCTACTATAACTTTAACTTAATATAGTCTCCAACATAACTTTAACTCTACTATAACTTTAACTTAATTCTAACTCTGCTATTATATTTTAATTCTAATCTACCAAATTTATTTCTAATCTACCAAATTTATTTTTTTAAAATGCTATGCAGAAACTATTAGACATGCTTTTTTTGTATGGAGAATGTCAGATTGGTGAGTCAACTCGAAAAGGTTACACAAGTCAAAGAGTTCCACTCTCAAGTCAAGGTGCGTCGCTTCTTCATCATCACGCTTCCGAACCTTTTGCTTGTAGGTGGTGATCGGTTCGGCTGAAAAGCTCATGGCTTATAGCTGAAAACACTGTAGCTGGCTAAAAAAAGCACTGTAGCTGACAGAGGCTTATTTAGCATAATTAAATCTAAAAAAATTAAAAATATAAAAAATATGTTAACCCATTACGTATAATACAAACAAATGCAGGAAAAAAGAACCGGCAAAAAAGCTCAACAAAAAGTCAAAAGTTCAGAAAAAGATAAAACTTATGAATAGTGAAAAATAAGCCTGAAGCCAGAAGCCGAAGCCGAGTTGATCAGGGCCGTAATCTGGGGTGCCGAGTAGGTCTGGTGGGTTTGAATTGTAGGATATTTTTTGGGACATAGTTTATAATATTTTATTATGATTTATTAGTTAAATAAATAGTGATTATTGAAAAAAGTTGAAACTAAAATCCGAGTGAAAAGAACATGCATCATTTTCAGGACTTCGTTTTCTGCTCGTTAAAGCCGCCCATCAAACCTGTAGTGATGAGTCTTTTGCAGAGACCTGACGCCGCGAGTCTGAAATCTTAAAAATCCAATGGGTTTGGAGAGCCTTGGACCACACCGTCTCTGGAATGAATTACTCCTACCGTTGTTTTTTTATACAAATGGCTACGCATTTTGAGACTCAAATTTTACAAAATTTGATCAACAATCAGTCCAACAGTACGTATGTTATATGACACAAATGTGGTACTGTTGAATCTATGTTTGAAAACGCTTTCTTATAATTGTGATTTTGTAGCTACGAATAAAATGCTGTAAAAAGATTTAACAGTTAAAGTTCAATTTTAGAGAGCGCATCAAATCGAAGCGTGTGCTATAAAAAATCAACTGAGGGAGTACTGCATTACCACTCTAAAAGTACGGACTTCGGTATCGTGTATCCAACCGACGGAGGCAGGCCCAAGTAGACCGTGGCGGCTGCTGCTGCACCGGATTGGATTGCCAGAGGTCTCAAGGATGCCGTCCGACCCATCCCCGAATAAACACGGCCATTGTCTGTCGAGGCGACGAGGATGAGAGGCGTGGTCGGTCGGTACCCGGGCGGGAAGGTCGGAAGCTGCTGGCGCGGCAGTTATGGCATGGCATGCCATTGGTCGGCGTCTGGCGGCCGGCTGGGAACGACGAAAGAATCGATCGGCATGGTGGGCGGTGTGATTTCTTCAACGGTGGAGCGTTCTCCCAGCCGACAACTGTGCCGATCACAGGTTCACCGATTCTTCCTCACAGCAGAGAAGCATGGTCTTTTACTTCCTGCATCCTAATCAAATTGTCACGGGCAAGTAACTTACTAGAATTAGACAAGAGGCAAAGAAAGATATGAATTCTATGAGGCACAATTATCTGCCAGATTGCAGGAGTATAAATTGGGACCAAACCCCTGAAACTGATCACACTATACGAAGACTGAGAGGAGTAAACTCCATTAGAAGAGAACTGCCACACAAAACAGTCCTCCCTAAGCTGAAGGGATTGGGCAATCTGAAGCACCTCTAGCCACTGAAGCATAAGTCTCTCACTTAGACATCAGGTGCATGTTATATTAAGTATTAACCCCATCCGAGAGATTAGCACCAGTAGCAGTTTTTTCATCATGTAAAGATCCCAGTATTGAATAGCAAGACTAGGAGGACGAAACCATAAATCCTCCCCAAATTTCACCTTGGCCCCATTACCTAGTACCATAATAGCGGAAACAACACATTTCCAGAATCAAGAAGCATTTTCCATGGGACAGGAGAATAGAAAAATGCTTCTATTGCCACCGTCTTTCAACTATGCTTTTCCCTCTCCTAGTGCCACAACTTTAGAATTGATTCCATAACCAGAGGAAAGCAACAAAGTAAAAATAAAACCAGTCCCCATTATTATCATCTCGGAATAACTTTGCAGCAAGGTAAAGGACGCCTATGAAATGAGGAATCTCACATCATTTTCCCTGGTCTGCATCACCATCCTGGCATCCTGCTACCTTCTCACGTTTCCTCTTCAGACCGATGACAAAAATATCAGTCGAACTCTGCATAATCTCCGCACGCGGCCTAGGCCGCAAATCGTCGCTGCTGAAGCCACAGTGGTTTTCCATCGCATGGGTTGATCCCAACAGCAAGTATTGCACCAAGGTTGATGCGTCAGGAAACTCTGATGCAAATTGGGGCACCAGGTTCTCGCTCTCCGTTGATGAGCATGATGTGGTCTGGCAGCGCATGGAACTGACAGTTGAAGTCTACAGGAGAGAGCCCATCTTCCTAAGGGAGCATCTCCAGGGAGCTGCAGTTGTCCAGATGAGGGAGTACCTTGACAAATTCGCACATGGTGAGGAGCATTCTGGATTTATTGAGGAAACCGCAAGTTTCCAGCTTAGGAGGAAGAAGTCTGACAAGTCTCATGGATTTGTTGATATCTCCATCCGAATCTGCAAGGAAGCAGACAATTATTGTCAGATTTCAGGTAAACAGAAATTTTACTTTTTCAATAATAAAATAATCCGATTTGGCATGCGGTGTGCTGATCAGAATAACACTTGTAGGTAAAATAGATCATTCTGCAGAACTTTTGCATGCAAACACCAGAATGTTTGTCGAATACTTGGTGTAGGAAATTCAATATTGTCAAAAGAGAGAACTACTTATTATCATAGGTTTGTATGAATGAGTAGTGGTAGCATGTTATAGGACTCATGATCTGATTCTTATTATCAAAAGGGTATATTTACTCAATAGAGCAAGTGATATAAGGAGCTTCAAAACTATTCACCTCATTGATTCCGCATACAGTAGGATTCAACTTGTAGCTTCTTTTGTCGATTTGCAGGATCACATGAAGGATTAAAGTACCATGATCAGGTCGGAATCACATTAGCCATAGAAGATGGTCCAGTTTATAATTACCCACCACTGCCTTCCAGCCATTTCAGGGGCTATAGCCAAGATGATGATCACTACAGCAACTCCATGCCGGTGACCCCTGTCACTCGCCCAGATCCATCACCATCAGGAAGTAGCTACAGCTACCAATCCCCAATGACACTGCCACCTCCAACTTCAAATCCCAGTTTCGTTCCACCACCACAGTATCCAGGTAGGGGGCAAGTGCCACAGAGTTACATAAGTCTGCCACCAAGAAGGTTAGCAGGTCAGAACATTGCACCTAACTTTGGAATGGGGCTTGGAGCTGGAGCACTGACTGCTGGAACTATGATATTTGGTGAATACCTCTTGTCAGGTGGTTTCAGTGCTGGTCTTACAACCCTAACTGTATCCAATGATGCATTGTTCTAATTCGTGAGAAACTGTATTGTCAATGCGAGCCTGTAACAATTGTTGTAACAACATATGAATAGTTATGAGCATACTATTGGATACAATGGAGCCATGTTACTCAAATGGCTGCATTCTCTCATCCAACTTATCAATGCATGCAACATTTCATAGATCATGTCAGCCTCAGGGTGTCCCCTACCCCACTGACAAAAGCATGCATCACTGTTCCATTCCCACCGTTCTCTCCCCCCACCTCGACCCAGCTGCAGCCCGGTGCAGCCTTCTGCACTCCTCGCCATCTCATCTCCCATCTGACCTCCTCAAAGTTGCCCTCCCAACCATATGTGTTTGCTAGCAGCACCCATTCACCGCTCCAGACTCCTCTGTCATCATCAGCATCCTGGCTGCCTCTTGCGCTCTCTCTTTATGACCACGCGTATGGCATGCTGCAAGGTATGTCCTCCATGCACCAGCCCCCACATCCCTCGCCTCTTCTACTACATTTCTTGCCTCATCCAGCATCCCTGCTCGCCCAAGCATGTCGGTCACACATGCATAGTGCTCCAGCCGAACCTAAGGCACGCCTCTGAAGTTTTGAAGTCTGATGGCTCGTTCCGCCTCCAGCCAGTTCCGCCGCGGTCGGTTGGTTTGGGGGCGTCGCAACTTTGCAACCGCGAGTGAAGCCTTTTCGGCAGACCTACCCACCGGCCGACACGCCAGATAGGGCCCAAACCGATTAGATTTGACTGATCTGAATAAATTATCATATCGTGTCGTGTTATGTCAGTTTATATGTCTATTTTTCGACCTAGGCACCATATAAAGAGAGCTCGATTCATGCCGGATGGTCTGGCCTGGCGGGCCTATGCCTCCGTCCGTAGGCCGTAGCTGCATTAGGGCATCCATAGTGTATATAACCCAAGGGGACTTAAGGTGGGTCTCATTTAAACCTTAAGGCCGACTCCATAGTGTATATAACCCAAGGGGTCTTAAGACGGTCTCACTCGACAGATAAAGAAAAATTGTATTTTAATGCTTGTGGCCAGGTCTTTAGCTTGAGGACCAACCTTAAGCCTTTTTTTGCTTATAACCTGCTTAAGATCACCCCCTGTAATGTATAAGGTTGACCTTAAGATGGCTTAAGACTCTCTATTTTCATACAATACAGATGCCCTTACGTACACGCCGCTCTACTTCGTTTTTGCCGTTCACCGCGGGCCAGCGCGTGGCTTACCATTACATGCGCCGACAACGCGTCCTGCAGCCCACTCATCGATCGGGCCTAGTGCTACCGCGGCGCCCCGCTCAAGGCCGGAGAGAACGTGGCGGGCCCAAGTGAACAGAGTGGAGTGCTCTCCTCACGGTCTCGCCCAGACGCGCACACCAACCACCGAGGGCAAAACACGTATGCCGCGCCCACCAGGCCACCAAACGCCGAGGAAGATTAGATGGCATCGGTCGATTTGGGTTGCGTTTGGTTGAGTGGATCAGGTGGATGGAACATGATAATTTAGAATTTGGTGGGATAGGATAGTATAGACTTTTATTTGGTTAGTGGGATAAGGGTGGATAGGATTGATCAATTTTATGTTTGGTTAGATGAACAAAATTATATACGAAGAATTGGGATACCCTAATAAACTTACCAGTTTTTCTTGTTTTCTTTCTCTTTCACTTTTTCTTTCTTCCTTATCTTCTACCGTCGGTCCTTTTCTTCTCTCTCTCCATTCTTCATTCGATTCCCTACATGGCTGCCGCACCCTCTCCCTCTCACCCCGTGGATCAGGCGCCAACGCCTCCCACTGCGTGGTTCTGGTGGCAGAAGTCCTCACCGTCCCCACCAACGTGTGGATCTGGTAGCACTGGCTACGTCTCTCCTACCGCGTAGTTCTGGTGTCAACCTCGACCTCGACGGAGCCCCTTCCCCTCGCCTGCCGAAGCTCCCCTCCCCAGTGACCCCCTGCTAGCGGCGACCGCGACCTCAACCTCGGCGACCAGCCCAACCTCGGCTCCCCTCCCCAATGACACCCTGCTCGTGGCGACCGCGACCTCGACCTCGGCAGCCGGCCCAACCTCGGCTCCCCTCCCTGGTGACCCCCTACTCGCGGTGACCTCGACCTCGGCGGTGAGCCTGACCTCAGCTCCCCTCCCTGGTGACCCCCTGCTTACGGCGACCTCGACCTCGGCTCTCCTTGGTGGCAACCTCAACCTCACCCGCCGGAGATCCTTCCTTTCTCACGCTCTTCCCTTGCGTGTCACCGGTGCTGCTTCCCCTCGCCACCACCGAAGCTTCATGCTTCGTTGGCGCTGCGTCGCCTCGCTGAGTGGTGACCGAATCCAAGCAACAAACTCACGTGCGCTCATGTGACACATGAACCCGAACTGAGACAGCGTCGTTCGTTTGTTTTTGCTGGATGAGGTCGTCCCGGATCTACGATGAATATTCCTATAGGTGGGATGAGTTAGTTCTGTTGAAAATATAAGCACATGTAGGTTTAATTTATTCCATAAATTAATCATGACATCATGCACGCACAATAACAGAACCATCACAGGCATAAAAGATCTAGACATGTAAACCAGGAAACTGTACATGAACAGATCTAATACGGAGAACATTACTGGTACGTACCGATGGTTCTGTTCTAATCGGTTTGCCGATGTAGACGCCGCAGGCACGGTGAGGATGACATGAAGTCGATGACGATTCGCCGAAGCCGAACGACGAGGAAGACGAGCCAGAGCAGTCGCGCAGAGCGCTTCCCAAAAACCTTATTCGCCCTCTCCCGGTGCAGGACTTCGAAGGCGACGGTTCCGGAGACCTGCTCTCCCGAACGACAGTGCACGCCGGCGGACGGGACGGAGTAGACTACGTGGGACGGCGCAGCACAATGGATGGAGAAGGCAAAACCCTAGATTGATTTTCGCATATTCTGTATGAAGGCGGCGGCTCCGTATTTATAGAAGACCAGGACGCGTGATCAAGACGCCTGCACGTTCTCCATAACTCGTAACCGAACCGGATTAGCAACCGTAACCGATCCGGATTCACCGCCACTCAAAACAGCAAAATAAAACTGCAAAAGGAAGCCGCGTCTGCGCAAGCACCTGGAGCGGATTTTGGCGGACCATTCACGCAGGTGCCGTGCGCCCGCGCCGCCCGCCCGCCCAGCCCGGCCCGGCGAGGCGAGGCGAGCGAGCGCGCGCGTGTTATCCTCTAGTTCTCTCCCACACATGCCTCAAGTGGCTAGGACTGCACCATCCCTTTTAAGGTGGTCTTCCTCTCCTAGAACTAGCAATATGGTACTAAAGGTCACATGCATGCCTCCTTTGCATGAGTGGACCTTTGAGATTTAATAGGAATTATTCTTATTATATGGGCTTGGCCCACATATAATCCAACAAGTTCCACCTCGTCCCACTCGTTCCGCCAACCAAACACAAGCACCATCCCTCATCTCTGGACAATCCCATCCCGTTCAAGCAACCAAACGCCCCCTTGGTCACTGCAGCGTGCCCGGATGGTGTCGAGTTCTCTGACAAGGAACCTCCTGAGTCCTGGCGCGTTCCCGTAGCTTGTGAGGACTGAGTATTTTCCTCTGTGTCCAAACTTCGAAGAAAGGATGCTGATTATTACATAGCTATACCATCTTTGTGTTGGAGAAAACTGCACAAACGACAAAATCAGGTATGAAGAGGGAGGACCTTGAGTAGGGTGCTTAGAAATTGTAATATAGACACGGATGATGCCGAAACTTGGTGCCACGCTTTTAGGGCATCTTCAATGGTCTGAGTCAGCTAACTATATGTATATACACATCAGCATATATCCTATGTGGAGGAAAGAGAGTATGCAAAAAAACCGAGCCAGCTCTTCCTTATAGATAGTTCTGCCACGTAAGATTTGGTTGATATTATTTTTCTCGTTAAGCACTAGTCTATAACGCAAAACGAGACAGCCTCTATAAATGATAGTCCTTTTCTGTGTGTGCATGTAAGCATCAAATAGCTATCCTTATAGATAGTTCTTTAGAATGCTAGCTTTTAGCGTGTACTATATAAATGATGTGGAAGTCTTCTAGTTAGTTGTTAGCTAGAACCATTAGAGATGCCCTTAGACGAGAGAGATTGGAGAGACCACGTGCATATATGCCAAAACCGGCTCCAAGCTAGTCCTAGTTGTCCAAACCTCTAAAAAGTTGTTGGTTTGGGGGAAAACGTCACAGGAGAGTATGCATACAAAACCTGACAGCTCTACGCACATCAAGCAATATGAGTAGGGGTGGAAACGGATCAGATACGATCGAATAGTCTCAAATACGAATACGAATCCATATTTTTCAAACGAATACGGATACGAATTCGAATATTCTCAAATACGGATACGAATATTCTCGAATACGAATACGGATATTTTCGAATACGGATTTTCTCGGATACGAATATCGGATAAAACGGATTCCTAGCGGTTTTTCCGATTTTTCACCCGTTTTTGACCGGTTACCGGTTTTAAACCGCCTAAATTCAAATTTTGAATCACAAAATTTGTACGAATTTTTCATAGGTTCTAGAAACGGATCGAATACGAATCGAATAGTCTCGAATACGAATACGGATACGAATATTCTCGAATACGAATGCGAATACGAATACTCTCAAATACGGATACGAATATTCTCGGATACGAATACGAATATTTTCGAATACGGATTTTTGCTTACCACATTTGTGTTTTCTCGGATACGAATATCGGATAAAACGAATTATCCGTTACCGTTTTCCACCCCTAAATATGAGTACGACACCATGGTCGGCGGTCGCATCTCTGCATGTAATAAAAATGTCTGTTGCAATTAAGAATGTTGGAACCATTGTACTCTGCAGCAAGCATTAGGTTGCAACAAGCGTTACACCATAATTTGCCCCCAGACGCGGGCGCGCGGCAGAATTTCTGGTGAGGGAGATTAATTGAAGTGCAGTGCATGCTACTGCAATTTCGTCCAAAAGTAGCATCACATCGGCCTCTCAAAAGTATTTCAACTCATGCCAGCCGGGTCAAATTACATGTCTTTTTTCTTTCTTGTTTTCTTCACACGCCTCTCTCTCTCTCTCTCGTGTGAGCCCTTGCTAGTGGGGTTCGGTTTTGTAACCATCGATTACCTATCGAGCACGCACTTCAGCATCTCTCCATGTCCATGCCCTGGTTGGTGTCGGGCACACATACCGAGGAACAGGTCAAGCGCTACTCCACGCATGATAGGTGGACGCTGGGTGAGGACCGGTTGGTTAATTGGATTTGGATGGCTAGCAGCGCCGTGGAGCGCGCAGTTTGTCTGAGTTTGAATCCTATGCATTTCATCCGAATAAAGTAGAAATAAGATATATATGTACGCGTTTAGTGTTAAAACGTGTATACGTGTCTTGTGAGATTTTAGCCTTCGTAAAAAATACTAGCGTGTGTAGAGAGTGTGTACGCATGTGTGCATGTATAATATGGATAGGATGTGAGGTTAGTGTGTGTATTTCCTATACCCTTTTTAAAAAAAGTTGGATAGTGGGTGCTAGCGCAACATCTCTTAGGGTGTCTTTGATTGAGCTTTTGGGAGCTGTTTTTGCTTCTAAAAAGCCAAAAGTCAACCAAAGGGGTGAAAACCAGAAGCTGTTTTTTCAGAAGCAGCTACTTTTGGGTAGTACAGTTTTGAAAGCACCTTGGACCCTGCTTTTGGCTTTTGGCTTTCTGCTTTTTGAAATGGTGAAAATAGAGAGCTGTTTCACAGTTGTTTCAAGGAAAATAGAGATAGGAGGTAAGTTTTATACTTGTTTGAACCAAACAGCTTACAGCTTTTCCACAGCTCACAACCTACAGCAGCTTTTCCACAGCTCAACCAAACACACCCTTAGAGTTTTTGACATATTTGGCCATAATTGGAGGCGTATTTATAGTAATAATGCTCGTCGCGTGCCAATAACAAAAATAGTGCTTTTGCCGTCTAGCCACTGTACGGCAGAGCCTGATGTGCCAACGCGTAAGAGGAATGCACAGCCACTGTGCGGCCAAGGCCTGCCGCATGGCCACCATGCGGTAGAGCCCGGTGCCACACAGTGGCCGTGCGGCAGGGGATTAGCCTTTGCATTAGCGTCGTTATTGGGATAATTGGGAACTGGACGATCGCTACGTCCGGAGTTCTATGACTGAGATTTCTAGAGTCCCTCGTTCAGAACTTCATCTCTGACAACCCCAAGTTTGGTATGTCTTAACAGGAGGACGTTGACGCTTACCGGACCCAAGTTGCTCTAATTTAGCATACTAGTGCGTCGCCGGCCACTCAACAGACCGAACGGTCTCTGTACCTCCTCTGATCCGACATACACGCTTCGGACCGGCTATCGTATTTCATGGGACATGCTCAACGAAAGGCAAGGCCGTGCCAATGGATGTAGACACGGCGAGGAGACAGTAGCGGATCAGATGAATGAGCCATATCGCATCCCGTGTTGCGCGCTTTTTGTACTGCTATACAATTTTAGACAATACAAAATTCTGCAAAAATTACATAATCAAGTTTACTATGTAAGGATCCTTTAAATAAAATTTCATAATTTTTGTGCTCATTTCCTACATTAAAAAATTCTTACAAATAGTTTACTTAAATTACTTTTCAAGTAAAATTCAGAATGGATAAAATTACAAATAAATTACACAATGTAGCACGCTACATCGGAAAGTTCTAAAAAATTTCATAAGTTTTTGAGCTCATTTACTATATTTAAAATTTTCTATATATAGTACGGATAAATAAATTCCCTAATTATGTTATTAAAGTAATTAATTATGTTATTAAAGTAATTAATGCAAATGCTAATCACCTTCCGCACGACCACCATGCGGCTGGCCCTGGTTTGCACGGTGGCCATGTATTTCTCTGATGCATTAGCATCTCGGGCCCGCCGCACGATGGGCAAATGACAAAAATGCTATTTTTTGTTATTACCGTGCGACGGATGCTATTACTACATATACGTCTCAAAAAATCAAATCCGCCAAAAACTCCTTCTCTTGCGATGGTACACGTACGTACGGGAGTTGAGTTGAATTGGAATGGAATGGAATGGAATTGTTGTGAGCCAATACACTGTACACCAATCTCCATGAAGCATGGTACAAGTTGGCGTGATCGGTCAAGCTTGGCGAGGCAAACAGCAGCACCCAGTCGACTCGTGAGTCGTGACCCCTCGCATGCCGACGCCACCATCATTCTTCCTTCACATACTCTCGCACTTCCTTCACACACACTTGACGTTCTACTCCTCCCCTCCTCGATCACCTTCCTCCCCTCCTCGATCACCTGCTTGTCTCAAACCAATCCACAAACACTCGACTCCATCACAGTTCAGATTTGAAATCAGTCGTCTTTCCCCCACACTCCCTGACCCCTGTGTTTTGCGTTGACAAAAAAAAAAAACTGCAAAATGGACAGAACATAGGTAAAGTAAATTTCAGCTGTGCATGGCATTGCGAATTTGCAATGAGCAGCAACACGGCATGCTTTCGTTTGGGTGAGTGTTTATTGATGGAGATTTCTACCGGAGGCTCCAGCACTTAATACTTTCCGCACAAATTATAAATTGCTATGTTAGTACAGTACGATGGTGTCTGTTTGTGAAGGAAAAAACAACAAGGGAAATGGAACAGAAGAAATCTGACTAAAACAAACAGGGATAGTGGTGGGAGTTGAATTGGACTTTTCCGTGCCAACCCGAGGCCCGGTCAGCCCAGGCACTGCACGTCCTGACACATGGTGGCCCGGGCTGGCATGGTACAAATGAGGCCGGGCCGGGCCTAGAAAACTAGCACGTTGGGCAGCCGGCATATCGTGTTGTGCTTAGGTCAGCCCGGCACGACGGTAGTACATGTGAACTGGTACTAGCTATATTTGCTTTAGTAGTTGTTAGTTGTTGTTTATACTGGATTGTATTAATATTGTTGATGAGTAGAAGATAAATTTGGCTTGTAATTCTCAAGCAAAAAATGGAATGCTAAAGTTTGCATTTTTTTTTGTTCAAGGCCAACCTGAAGTTATATGATCTGATTTTGCTGTTCTTTTTTGCAGCAGTGTGTAGCATAGTTAGAAAACATTGGCATCAGCAATTGCTACACCATTCAGCACTAGGCCACTGAACATCGGAAGTTTTGTCTAAAGTAGCTTAAGTACTAGTTAGGGACTTAAGAGGTTTGGGCAAAAGTTTGGTTATGAACACCTGCAAGCATTATTTTAAATAGCTCGATATAGCCCCGTTGTAGCTCCGATATAGCGATCAAGGGGTAGTAGCCGCTATGCAACAATTGTCTGTAACCTTTTGTACAGTTACAGTGTTGCAATGGCCTGCTACAACCCGCTGTGGCCGCTATATTGTATGGTGTGTAGTGGTACAAATACATTTTAGGTTTTCATATGATTTATTGATTGCATACTTGTGCCATTTGTCACTTTAAATCATTACTCAAAAACTTGAGATATGCACAAACAAATAATCCGAATACAAGATAAGTTATTTACTTCAAAATTGATTTATTTAACTGTGTATTTCTACAAATATAACTGAGCATGTTGCGCCCGCTATATCACCGATATCTACTATCCACTATAAAAATACTTAACCGCTACATTCCCGCTACACGTTATTTAAAACAATACCTGCAAGTTCAAACTAAATAGCATGAGAAGAATGAAGATGACGGCCACTGCCACCATCATCACCGCTACTTTTGCTGTCTATAGTTACGCAAAGCTAGATGAGGACCAACACGGTACGGTGCTGTGCCCATCGTGCTTTAGCAAACCTATCCAATGGATCGTGCTGAGCCATCATGGCACAGGTCTGGTGTAGGCACAACCTGTTTAGGCACGGCCTGTTTAGGCCCGCTAAGTAAATGGGCCATGCCGTGACGGCCCACAGGCCGCGGTCTGAGCCTAGGCATGGCCCACAACCTTGCCATGTCGGCACAGGCACGGTTAGGGCTTAACGGGCTGTGCCGGCACGGTCGGCTTGTTAAGCTAAGAAAAAGAGAAAATTTCAAAAAATTGTAGGAAATTAAGGAAAAATATAGAAAATTACAAAAAAATTAAAAAAATATAGAAAATTGTAGACATTGTTAATCATCAAGATAATTATTTTCAATGACATAATAAGCTTTATTAACTTGTCAAATTACATGGGATGGCTACCTCATTAAAAACTTTACTAAGTAAAAAAAATCAACTTGAGGAAAACTTGGTAAAGAAAAAAGTGTACAGTCTATAAAGCTCACTAGTGACTACATCTGAAGAAAAATATTGAAAATCCTATTCATTGCTATCTAGATATAAATTCTCAAAAGATTTTTCTAAGTCTCTATTCTCTGCAGTATGTTGGAGTCTTGATTTAGCTTGTTCCTAGTCTTTGACAGTCAGAAGGATTTTGACCATCTCGTTCAAGAGACTTGTTCATCGCTCCTCGATTATTCTTCCAGATAGATTAAAGGCTGACTCCGAGGAGACTGTAGAGACAGGAACAGTCAACACATCCCGCGCTAATATGGATAGCACTGGATATGTTACTTTCTGGGTTTGCCACCATGAGAGTATGTTCAACTTTTGCTCGAAGCTGACGCTATCACTGTTGAGATATCTTGATAGGTCTCCAGTGCTTTGTCGTCTTCCTCCTCCTAACTGATATGTACCTATACCTGCACGAGAATTTCTAGAGGAAAAACTAAAAATCTTGCCCTATATTGCATAGTTCCCCTAGAGGTGCTAGGGGCTACCGGGGGGTCTTTTCAAATGCATGGACCCTAACTTATTTTCGTATTTCTCATATACCTCATATAATTTATCCTTAATTACTCTATAATATGTACAATAATCTAAACCGGTATCATCACTTAAAAGTTGTAATACATTTATAAATCCTTGAAGTTTGGCTCTATGATCCAAAATAACAGTGAATGCATACAAAATAGGAATTTCCATCCAATATTTTAAAAACTTAGTTTTCATGACAACTACAACATCCCATAGTACATGATCATTTTCAAAAGTCTTTAGGTGAGTGGCAATTTTAAGAATGTTATGAATAATTAGAGAAGGTTGGATAGTATACTCCAGAAAGTCAAAGTGTAGCTTTATAAAAAAAGTAGTAAAAAAGAAAATATTTTTTCACCAACAACCCAATCATCCTCAGTAAGTTGAGAGTCTCTAACTTAGGTTTTACTGGAAGAGCTACGAGATTGATGACCTTGGGTGTGAAGGAAAATAGATAAAGTGCTCTTATATGCAATATATATTTAAGCATAAGGTAAGTATAATTCCATCTAACAAGCATATTTAAGCAAACTTTTCTAGGATGGACGTTCATTACCACGCAAAAGCTCTTATATGCGGCTATTCGTTGGTTAGGACAATTAATATATGAAATTGCATCCCTAAAAAATCAATACAACCATTTAATCTTTTTAAACTAGATTTAACAATAAGATTAATAATATGACAAGCACAACATTGATGCAGTAAGAAAGATTGTGCATAAGTATTAAACAAAGGAGTAAGAATTTTCATATCTTTAGTGTTTGCAGCTGCATTATCTAACGTTATATAAAAACTCTTATCCATGAGACCAAAATTTTCTACAACTTCAATAATACATTCTGCAATATTTTTAGCAGCATGCGAAACATTAATTAATTTAAATCATATAATTCTTTTTTCCATTACCTAGTCATCATTAAAATAATGAGCAACAACACTAATATAATCCTCCCTAGCCCTACACTCCGTATGTCTGATGTCAAAGAAATAGAAATGTATAGATATGAAACATTTCTTTCATTTTTTACGGCAATCGTTATAATATTTAATTAAATCTCTAGTTGTGGTTTGTTTGGATACAACACTAAATCAAGGGTTATGAGTAGTCCTAATATATGTTTGAAAAATATTAGATTCACCAAAATTTAAAGATAAATCTTGAGAAGCAATTAATCTACAAAGAGATTCCCAGACTACCTCTGGATTGTACTCCCAAGTACGTACCGAGCCGTCGGGTTATATTGCAGTTGCGTTTGGCGCATTTGTATTCCTTGCCTTCTTTTGCAACTTGCAGCATGCCGTTGCAGGTGACTCGTCTCACCTGAAGATTTTTCGGACAATGCATTATCACAAATTTTACAAACAACATACCTCATTGAATTTCCCTCATCGTTAGTCTTGAACTTCTTGTCAAAATCGTTTCAAACTCCTGATGTAGTAGCTCTTGTTATTTTTGCAACCGTGCCATGGGTTATGGATGCACTTGTTGAGCCAGTAGAAGATGGATCGATTGGACCCTGCGCCACCGGGGTCGTCGCTTCTTTTAGCTCTCCAGTTGTGGATGTGGACCTTCCGCGGATGGATATCATTCATGAAAGGATTGCATATCCTTTGCCGAGAGGTCGAATTCGGAGAGTTGAAAATCGTAGTTCTCGATTCAATCAACTGCAAATTGAAATAGTAAAGAATAATTAATTTACTATTGAATCAACAAATAATAGCAAAAAATTAAAATAAGACAACACTATTACCTCTTTTGCAGCTCTCAGAAAATTCTTTGAAGATTTTAGAATTTTCTAAATTTCGCACGAATTTTGTCAAATTTGTGCATACACTACTGGATTTTTCACAGCTAAATAGAGAGAAGAGAGTCAAGTTTGAGGTGTGAAGAATGGAGACGAGATGCCCTCTATTTATGGAAACATTTTCAAATTTTTTTCTTCAATTTTTTGCTATTTTTTTTTTAAAAAATTACACCCAACAATCAAAAAATGGCTATGTTCGACGGGCCGGACCGTGCTATGCCGGTATGACCCATTTACGCCCGTTACCAACTGAGTCGGGCCGTATATGTCAACAGGGCCCACGACCATAAATAAGCAACCGGGCCGTATCAACATGGTCCACAAATTAACCGGGTGCTGTATTTGGGTTGAACCAGGAGTTACCGAGCCACCGGCTGGCACGACAAAGCTCAGCCCACTGACCATCTCTAGAGGTGGGAATTGGGCCGTGCCGTGCCGGCACGGCCCAGGCCCACCGTGCTTTGGGCCGCTTCGTGCCGTGCCGATTCGGCCCAGTCATCCCGTCGTGCCGTGCCGTGCCGGCCCGCCTCGTCTTCGGCCAGGCCCAAGCACGGCCCAAAGCCCACCGTGCCGGTGTTCGTGCCGTGCCAGCCCAAGCCCAGCCCAAAGTAACTATACACGACAAAAGCGACAACAGCAATGGTAGCGGTAGCCGCTATCTTACTTTCTCTTGTATCCGCCTTATTAAAAACCTACTTAAAATTCAATTCTATTGTCTCATGCCATTTCACCTTCGAACTTGGTCATCTAGTCTAATGGAATGCATATCTTGGTGCAAATTAGACTATGGCGTACGTGGACATCGCCCGACAATCTAGCATAGGCCTACCCAACTAGTCAAATAGAAAAGCTCAAGGAGAGTCACGAGTACAATTTACTATAGTTAAGAAATCAATTTTAAATAGTTTCTGGCCAACCGTGCTCTTCGTGCCGTGCCGGCCCGAGCACGGCCCGATCTGTCGTGCCGTGCCGTGCCGCCCACCGTGCCGGATTTTGAAGCCCAGCCCGGCCCACCGTTCGTGCCGTGCCGGCACGGCCCGCCACGTGTCGGGCCGGGCCGTGCTTGGGCCGGGCCGTGCCGGCCGTGCTTCGGGCTGGCCCAAAGAAGCCCGGCCCAAGTCCCACCTCTAACCATCTCTATGCTTTAGGCTGTGGCTGAACCTCGCTGGAGACGGGTCAGACCAGCATGGCATCGGCACAGGCCGACACGACCGGGCACGGCCCTTCTGCCAGGTCTAACCAGGGAGCAGGAGTATTTACTGCTCATGCAGAGAGCTGTGACATTCCATTCTCGCCTGGCTGTAACACCACCTGCACGCTCTTTTTCCTGTCCTCTCTCCCCAACCTTCCGGGAAATTTAACTTTTTGCCATCCTTAACATTGCCACATATCCAAATGCCATCCTCTTCAATGCAATTAATATTTTGCCACTCTTGAGCCTACGTGGCGCCCACGCGAGCGCGAAAGCCGCCACGCTGGCCCGAGCTGGCGCTGCGCCCGCGCCTCCGGCGGCGCGCCGCCGCCCGCGCCTCCCCGCTCGCCGGCGCCCGCGCCTCCGCCTCCGGCCCCGCGCCGCCGCCCGCGCCTCCCCGCTCGCCCGCGCCCACGCCTCCGCCTCCGGCCCCGCGCCGCCGCCCGCGACTCCCCGCTCGCCGACGCCTCCGCCTCCGTCCCCGCGGGGAGTGAGAACACCGGCGGCTCGGGCGGTGGGAGCCCGATTCCTCGACGGTGAAGCATCTACGGGCATCCCGGAGCTCACCTGGGGCGTCGGTCGAGGCCGAGATGGAGCAGGGCGGGCCGGCGGCGAGAGGGAGCTTGGCGGCGAGGATGAAGACGGCGGCGGCTCGCTGGGGAGGGCGGCGGGGTCCGGCGAGGTGGGGGATGTGCTCGGGGTGCCCTGGAGATGCCCCACGGGCGGCGGCGCGGGGCCGGAGGCGGAGGCGCGGGCGCCGGCGAGCGGGGAGGCGCGGGCGGCGGCGCGGGGCCGGAGGCGGAGGCGTGGGCGCGGGCGAGCGGGGAGGCGCGGGCGGCGGCGCGCCGCCGGAGGCGCGGGCGCAGCGCCAGCTCGGGCCAGCGTGGCGGCTTTCGCGCTCGCGTGGGCGCCACGTAGGCTCGAGAGTGGCAAAATATTAATTGCATTGAAGAGGATGGCATTTGGATATGTGGCAATGTTAAAGGTGGCAAAAAGTTAAATTTCCCCAACCTTCCACCTCACTTGGATACTGGAGCAGAATAATAGACCCACGCCTGCTGAAGCACGGACAAACACGCAGACAGACAGCAGGGTAGTCGCAATTAGTCCAAGAGCCAATAGCCTCGCCCAAATCATCGATATGCGATAATAGCCGCGGTAAGAGAGAGCTAAACATTTTAAACTTTCCAATCCAAAAATATCTTCTTTCGCTCGTTTCTCTGTTGCAAAAACCAAAAAGATTTTCTTCTTTCTACTCTCTCCTCTTCCCTTGCTGTTCTTGCTGCAGGCTTGTTCCAATCACGATTAAAGCTTGCCATTTCTGATCCTACCGTACGTACACAACCGAGCGGGGGAACTGGAAGGCGCCATATTTTCCTCCTCCTTTCCATCCAGGCTGCAGCCGCTAATCTCGGAATCGGGATCTGCCAGAGAGATTTCCTTCCATTTTACTGCGCCAAGAACACAACTTTCTCAATTCCCTTCTTTTGGCCCCTTCCAAGATGCCATCTTTGTGCCTCCTGTAGCGGGAGCGGTCGGCCGGAGTTATGGAGTGGGACAAGACCAAGACCTCCTCTGCCGCGGCCGGCGAGTCGGCGGACGAGAGGGGCGGAGGGGAAGGGCTGGGGTACGTCAAGGTGATGACGGACGAGCAGATGGAGGTGCTCCGGAAGCAGATCTCCATCTACGCCACCATCTGCGAGCAGCTCGTCGAGATGCACCGTGCCCTCACCGCGCACCAGGACTCCATTGCAGGTCGGTACACTTGTAGCAATTTCATACTTCTCTTCTCTTCTCTTCTCTTCTCTTCTCTTCTCTTCTCTTCTCTTTGGTTGTTCTTGGGGGTTCGAAGGACGTAGACGGTAGACCCACGGAATTCAGAGGACGTGATCAATCGGGTATTTGGATGTGAAAAATTGGGAGATTGGAGAGTAGCATTCTTTTCGTGTTTTGCTTTGGCACATGCACTGTGAGGCGTTCCGCCTACTCTTTCTGCAGAAAGAAAAAAGGTTATCTTTTCATGGCATAATAAATTTTTTAAGGAAGCGCCTTTGTTTCTTTATGAGTAGACTTAAATTCAGATGTTATGGGCAATTGTCAGATCTGTAGGAAACCTATGTTGTAATATGACTGGGATCTGTTTAACTCTTATGAAAACTACTACAGGATTTACCGCACTGCTGGTTGCAGGACCTTATTGGCCTATTCCCTGCATTTGTTATTACTGTATTGCTCGTGAATTAAACTGAAAAAACCATAAAAACACAAGAAAGTGCCAGCTCATCAATTTGATGCTTTGTTGACAATAGGTCTGGTCCACGCTAAACATCGGAAATCCTTCATTTATTGTTTTGAGTTAATGTACTTATGTTCGATTTATATACAAGTCGTATTTCATGGCTAATGCATGGATTTGTTATTTATACTAAGCTGTAAAATTTTTCTGTTTGATCAGTAACCATTGGCAGTTTATATGTTTAATTACTTTCTTAGCTGCTTTATATTATGATCCAGAGAGCAGCTCAAACAACAAAATAAATTAAATAGAACTAATAATAAATAGCTGGTGACACAGGATTGTCATGTGGGACCAATTGCCATTTTGTGCCATGTGCCCATGTGCACACCGATTATTCCGCAATCTTCTGCTGTTCTGCAGGATCTAAGCTTGACATGCATGAATCTCGTAACATGTTGCTTGTCTTTCTACTGGGTCAAACACTAATTCTTATAATGCAATTCTAATCATGGTATCACCAACGTACCATCGCATATCACTCACATACAATTGCCATACTTGTCCATGTTTTAGTGGAACAACAGTTTATATCATCTAACTAGATTTCTTCTTCACAACTTAGGCCCTGTTTGGAATGCGGGAATTTTTCCCGATTCCTGCGGGAATTGAACTGTTTCCTGCAAAATTCCTGTGAAATTCCTCTGTTCCAAACAGGCCCTTAAGCATATATATTTTTTCCAGTTGGCAATATTCATGAAGTCATTGATATATAATTCTGCCGATTCATCCTAGTTACCCAATGGCCTTACACGCGTTTTTCTAACACCCTAGGAATTTATATTTTTTCATTAATTCAGTTATTCTAATGCCGATAGAGGATTGTACTTATGAGACACACCCCCTCATTTAGATAAGACTCCTGAAACACAGTTTGCTGAATTAGTCCTCTGCCCATTCTCAATTTTATTTTATTTTCTTGATCTATTCTACTGTATACATTGTTGATAGAACAGATACTTCTTTTTCTGGTCAACTGAGGTTCGCTTTCTTCTTCAGGAATGACGCTTGGTAATCTGTACTGTGATCCGTTAATGGTAGCTGGAGGTCACAAGATCACAACAGCAAGGCAGCGATGGACACCAACTGCGATGCAGCTGCAGATCCTTGAGAACATCTTTGATCAAGGCAATGGAACACCAAGCAAGCAAAAGATAAAAGAGATAACAGCGGGGCTCTCACGGCATGGCCAGATCTCAGAGACAAATGTCTACAACTGGTTCCAAAATAGACGTGCACGGTCGAAGCGAAAGCAGGCTGCTTCTTTACCAAATAATGCTGAATCTGAAGCTGAGGCAGATGAGGAGTCCCCAACTGACAGGAAGCCGAAATCAGATAGACCACTCCACCAGAACATGGCTGTGAGAGATCACAATTCTGAAAGGATCTCAGAGATGCATCGCTTTGACATGGATCATGAGCAAATTCATGGTATGGTGTATGGATCCAATGACAATAGCTCGAGATCGTCAGGCAGTTTGGGCCAGATGTCCTTCTACGAGAACATTATATCAAATCCAAGTATTTTCGTTGCAACAAATGCCATTTACTTCATTAGGCAATATAAAATTGCAAAGAAGTTACTGAAGTTGATATTGTTTGATTTGTGCAGGACTTGATCAATTCTTGGGGAAGGTGGAGAGCCCCCGGGGCTTCTCCCATCTCCGACCTAGCGGAAGCTTTGACATGTTTGGATGACATGGCAATTCTGATTGGTCTGAATTACGAGCACTCGGCTGGTTGAGTTTGATAACATACCCTTGAGCCCCTGTAAAAAGTGAAGGTCAGCATGCGTTCATTTTGCTGACATGAACTGAGAAGTTTGCCTTAGTCTCTACGTGTTGGCTGCCTTAGTCTCTACGTGTTGGCTATCACCTAGCTAGCTTTAGTGAAATTTGTTTTCTTGTTGAAATAGTTGTAAGAAGCTAATATATATAGTCTATATACTATCAAGTATTCCTATGTAGTTTCCACTGTTTGCAATTTTAGTCTGAAACGGTTTTCTGCAGCAGCTGCTGCTTGTTGAACCGTCATAAGTGTCTCACCGAAAAGAAGTGTGAAACCATGTCGTGCTGTTCTTGCAACTAACTTTTACTGTCTATTGAATCAAGGTTGTGAGGATTGATTACCTAGCAAAAGGTGAATCAGATTGTTTAACCTGAGTTCTCGAGCAGTGCACTGACAAGGGAATTTACTGTGATACCCTGGCCCATATTGGTCCATGTGTGCGTATACATGAATTTCTGGGTTAATTTCACCTTGCTAGCTTACCTTGAGAAGCACTTACATATAAGCCTAGGAGTTCCAATGGTAGTACTCCCGGTTAACCGTTTTGCGCGAAACGAGGATGAAAGTGCAAGTGGATTGCTACGTGTGCGTGGCCTATCCAGAATGTAGTTAGTTTTAAGCCAGTTTAGACCCTAGTGTGTTACATTTACACACTGCGTTCGGCTGCACTTTCTCTGAGTTTGCTATGCCATCTCACTCCAAAATTATTGCTAAAAACTTTGTCCTAAATTACCAAAGGCCTATGTAACTCGTGGCAAACGATCAATTTCCTCAATGAATAGAGTGGGCCTGTGAGGCGCGCTGGCTCGCTCGCCGACACCAGACACCGAAACACGCCGCGGCCGCGCCGACCTTTCCCACGCTCCCGTCTCGTTTCGCCTCCTGCGGCCTTCGCTCGCCGCCACACATCTCTCACGCCACCCGCCCGCGCAAACCGACGAGGCCCTCGCCTGCGTGCCTACGAATTCGCCAACAAGTCGGCTACAACCAGGTGCGCACACTTGCTCAAGGTGGATCGTTTACTGGTTCGTGCAATCAACCATCAGTCATGAGATGACACCGCCCGGGGCATGCCCTCAAGGCGTTCGACCAAATGCCACAAGGCGATTAACGAGGAGCTTCCAACTGTAACTGAAAAGATCACGTTAGCATTCCTCGTTTGCATTCGTCGACAACGTCTGTCACTACTACATACATCCTACAGTAGTTCACAGCACCACCCTGGTCTCAATAATGATGATGATGAGTTCACAACAACACCCACTCTCATGTACAGAGCACAGAACAAGAAATCAGTCACTTCGAAGGCCAGAGCAGAATTCTACAAAGCATTACTTGCATGTCTACAGCCATTTACAACACGAAAAACGTTAGCCGGCAATGCTACCGAGGGGTCACAATGCCGGAAGGGATCCCGCTGTTCGTGTGGCCGCTGCCGGAAGTATGGGACGAGACGAAGAGAGCCCCCGTGGTCGCCGAGGCGGCCGACATGGATTTGGTCAGTGCGCCCGAGGAGCCCGTCTCCGTGGTTACGGACAGGAGATCCTCTCCTTCGGGCAGCGCGCTCCGGATGGCCTCGAGCTCTCTGACGATGTCGGCCATGGAAGGCCTCGCGTCGGTCTCGTCCCGGCAGCACTTCATCGCCAGCCAGAGGAACCTCGTGACGCATTCCGGAGGGTAGGAGGACATTAGGCTGTCGACGATTCCAGAAATGTCTCCTGATTGGTAAGCCGTGTTTACCTACAGTAAGAGCAAATCATATAGTTTCCTTTTCCACTGAATTGCCGATAATCTTACTGAATGGTCAAAAGAAAAAGGTTTCAACAACTCGATAATATACTATGCACTCTGTTAAACAGATAATTAAATCAAAAAATTAAGTAAGGATTAGGGTAAGGATTAGAGTGGAAGCCTTTGTACCTCTCTAACAATGTTTTTGCCATGCTGGATTGGCTTCATCCCAGTCAATAGTTCAAGAAAGACAACACCAAGGCTATACACATCGCTTTTGTCTGTCAGTTTATGAGTTAGGAAGTATTCTGGATCGAGATAGCCCTGCCAAAAGGAAAAAGGATAGATTTGGTCATCTAAACTGGCACGCTACAAGCTAATGAGCTCAAAAGTTTCCTGTTGTCTGACATGAAACAGCAAAACAGAGATCATGACGAGTGCAGCGCTGCTACTTTGCTAGGTGTAATGGCACTTACTGGGGTACCCTTAACAACAGTGGAGATATGAGCTGGCAATGTTCCTTCAACATCCGGGACCGGAGCAAGCCTTGAAAGACCAAAGTCAGCCACCTTTGCTACAAACTTAGAGTCCAACAGGATGTTGCTCGCCTTAACATCACGGTGAAATATAGGAGGATTTGCCTCGGTGTGTAGATAGAGGATTCCCTTTGCAGCACCCAGTGCAATATGCAACCTCTGACCAAAGTTCAGAGGTCTTTTAGACTTGGCTGTGAAATTGTTAAACTAGATTAGGTGCTTGACATCCAACACAAGAATTATGCACTTTCGAATTTGCCAATGCTAAAACAAAAGCACGACATATACAAACATGGATTACTGATAAAAACACACTACATAAAATTCTGCGAGATTGGCTGGTATCATGATTGATCTTAAGAGCCTGTTCCTGTTTGGATTGGCCCTAAATGTACAAAAATCCATGATGGGTGTGTGTTGGGGGGGGGGGGGGGGGGGGGCTACGAACATTTGAACCTGCCACTTACCAGATAGATGATCACGTAGGGTGCCATTTGGCATGAACTCGTACACCAGCATCTGCGAAACACAATTCTCTATGAGCAAGTTACTGCAGATACTCTTTTGTATATATGATAAACTCGCAGATTTGAAGTGACTGCAGAGCCCCTAACCCTGAGCATGTTTATCACCACATTACCAAGACATTTGTCTAATTCTTACATGATGTGTAGGGGGTTGTGGGACGATTTCAACAATATACTTTATTATACATAAATGATATCGAAAGGGGAGGTTGAGAAATGTACCTGTTCATCTTCTTCATCACAATAACCAACCAGAGAAACCAAATTACGATGATGCAATCTTGACAACAACTCTATTTCTGTGCAAAACTCCTTTGAACCCTGCAGAGAACCTTCATGTGCCCGTTTGATTGCAACAGCTGTTCCATCGGCTAGAGTTCCTTGGTAGACTTTTCCATAACCTCCTTGACCAACTTGAGCTGAATCATTAAAATCATTTGTTGCTGCAGCCATTTCTTCAAATGGGAAGCATCTCACACCATCAACCTTGACAGAAAACCTCGACAGTACTGCAAAATGATATACATCTTTAGATGTTGTGGCTTGAATTTACTGTCTACTAGAAGACTAAAACTTTAGTTTCTATAGAGTTCAAACACTTTAGATGTTTCCTTTAAAACTCCTAATCTAATCCATTCGGACGAGGTCATGGAAGCAATAAATGATGACTGCTCAGTTCCAACTTCCAATATTACAGAAGAATTGTAAAAGAAATAGCTTCCTACTCCCTCCAGTCACAAAAGAAAGGCGTTTCAAGTGACGTGCAGTCAAACATTATAAACTTTGATTATTAATATCTTTTTGAATATTTAGAATGGACACATGAAAAAGATATGTGTAGATTTGTCTCGAAAAATACTTTCATAATATTATAATTTTTGTAGGTTTTATAAATATACAACAATACAAATGAGTAATTAAAGTTATATTTTGAAGACCGTGTCAATGTCCAAAACTGACTACATTTTGTGACTAGAGGGAGTATTAAAAGAAATATGCTCCTATATATAACTGCTTGCCAAATAAAGCAGCAACGCATCTCTAAGTTGTCAGATAGCAAGGTTTTGTCCGTGTAGCACATGGAAAGCTATATTCATTAAAAAAATGTAATGACTTACATGACCGCCTCGTAACTGTTCTACTTTTTGAACGTCTTCTCATTATAAAAATTGTAGAAACCACAGACACTGCAATAGCAGCAGTAATTGCTCCTGCCAAAATTCCAGCTAGTGCGCTCTTCTTTAAACCTGATGACACCACAGTTGGAAATTCTGCAAAAAAAGAAGAAGAAGAAGAAGAAGAAGAAGGACAAAACAATAAACTAGTGAATCATCAACTTGTACAGAGTATTTGCGTAGATCAGTATGAAACATGCAGTGGTGAATTGTAAACTAAGAAGAAAAATATTCTCAATTCCTTGTTAAGTTACTATGCCTTCGGAATCATCACAGTAATTTTTCATTGTTGTGGAGGGGTCCTTTCACCACTTAGGACTTTAGAATTCGGGTTCCACATGAATCCTAGGGAACTTATATTAGGGTATGGATCCTCGCTCTCCACTCACTCACTCATGACCTCCTGAGCCCGTCGTGAGGGGTTGAGGTATTCTGGGGATCCGAATAAGGGTAGTCACCTACCCACTTTCAAAATTTCATGATATGACAATTACCTTCGAAAAGATCGCCATAAAAACTCATGGCATATAGGTTGGAAGAAGGCAAATAAATAACCAATATTTATTATGTTGCATGAAATAATTATCTATTGCTGAACATACTTACATAAAAAACTCGTATCAACTCCATAGAGCATATAAAATTAAAATAAAATTAAAACTTCATGAAATTTCTGATTCTACTAGCATATGAAACAGTCACAAAAACTCTGTTGATATGATGATATCCCATTGTCTGTCTTGGCAAAAGAATTACACATATGCTGGTGAGTGGTGACACATTTCAACTAAGAGTTTAATATGTTAGAATTATGAATGGCATCCTTTGGTGCAAAGTAAATTCTACATACCGTCTGCATATGAACCAAGTGTGAAATTGAGAAGCTCGTATGGACCAAAAATATCTGATAGAGTAATCTCCCATCCAGCAAGTAGATGTCTGAGCCACACAACCTCAGTCATATTGAATAAACTAGTATTACTTGGGAATAACTTCAAATGCATATTCAGCCTTGGACCAGGCTCCCATATGTAGTGTTCAATGTATAGCTGATCAATAAGCAGGTCCAATAGAGAGGCTAAGTCGATCTCAAACGCTTCTTTATAGGGACGGAAGTCTGAGATCCCTGGACTCTTCAGCCGAAATCCAACTCCCAGAGGCACAGCACAGAAACAAGGTATAGGGGACGATGGATTGTATTCATAGTTTTTATCCATCGGGCAAGGAACACACTTTAAACTAACTTGTGGTCCCTGTCCAAATGGTGCTTCGTTTACAGATGTGGGTTGACAAAGACCAGCTGCTCGAGCTGCATTAGACTTCGCACATACGGGGTTTCCATAAAGCCTGCAAAAAATGATAATGATGGTAATGATTATTTGTCACAGCAGAAAGATAGATTTGGTTGAAAAGTTAGGGTGATTTATTTTATTTTTGTTTGCATTCTTTGATCTTCAATAACTTCAACATCCGTTATACAGGTCTGCACTAGCTGTAACTTGATAGCTGGTGCCATGGTTCAAAATCCCGGCGGTTACCGGCCGGTAACCGCCGGTTACCGGTTTTACCGGTAGAGACCGGTAACTAAAAAACCGGCCGGTATGATTTTTTTGATTTTTCGAATTTTGGCCGGTTTTTTTCCGGTTTTCCGGTTACCGGCCGGTTTTCCGGTTACCGGCCGGTTTTTCCGGTTACCGGTTTCAAAATATCTCAAAATTCAAATTTTGATTTTCAAATTGTGACCGGTTTTTTACCGGTTTTTCCGGTAACCGGCCGGTAACCGCCCGGTTACCGTTACCGGCCGCCGACTGGGATTTTTTCCGGTTCCGGTTTTTAGAACCTTGGCTGGTGCTACTAGTCACCAAATTGTTCAGATGTTCAGCAATGAAATTTCCATATTCCCAACAAACTATACAGCTGAACATGGGCTACGTATGAGTGTGCAGGAGGTGCAAACTGATAAAGAGATTTTTTGTGGCAAAGCAACATACAGAACGATGACAGCTTTTGGAGGTTCAAATGCAGCCGGAATACTGTCAAGGGAGTTATTTTGAAAGTCCCTGCATTATTTCAAAAAAATACATGACATATGCATATATCAAATAGACTGCAGAAAGTACATATGCAAATATTATCATACAGAACAAGGCTTCTATTTCCCGTAAAAGTGATGTTACTCCAAATAGCCGATGGAACAACACCTTCTAGGCGATTCCCTTCAATTGACCTGTAAAACAACATTTTCATATACCTCAAACAAAATAAGTAACATAATAGTGCTTGCTAACATACTTTTACTTGAAAAGTAAGAAACTTTTGGCGAACCAATTTTCTCACAACACTTTTGGCGAACCAATTTTCTTACAACACTTTTGGCGAACCAATTTTCTTACTTACACTAGTTCTTTTAGAGAAAAAAATGTTAATCTATAGTTCAACAGGGAAAGCATTCATCTTCAATGGTAGGATAGGCTAGCACTATATAAAAGCATATTTATCAGGGATTGGAGCAATATTTGTAAGTCAAATGTTACTTACAAGAACTGAAGATTAGGCAGCCCTGAGAAATTTGGCGAAATAGTTCCATTAAGAAAATTATGCGACAGATCACTGCCAGAAACTAGAAGTTAGTTTGGTGCTTTAAAAATAATATGAAAGATTATCAAAAGCAACATACATCGTAGTGATATTTGAAGCAAGCCTGTTAGTTGGTATAGACCCTGTCAGTTGGTTCCAGCTAAGATCCCTGAAATTGCACGCCAGAATTAGTAAAGAAACGCAGAATAATGTCCTGGATTTCATAAACCAAATGGGTGATATTCTCATTGAAAGATAAGTACTGAAGGGCATTTTAAAAACATGTGCTGTATAAAACAACTGTGCCAAAACAGCTGCTGCAAACAAAGAATAAAATGATAATAATTGATAGTAGGATGTCAAAAATAGTAAAACTGAAAACGAAAATGCAGCATTTAGTTTGATCTGAACTTACAAATAGCCAAGTTCAGGTATGCCACTTAGATCAGGAACAGCTCCTTGCAAACTGCAGTTCCTAAGACTCCTGATAACATGAAAAATGATTATCAACTGAACACATATCTTGATTTGAGTTTTAAGCATGATGGTGATTGGATGCTGCTCTTATTAAATGAAGTTAATAGACTAGATTAACTAAATTATTATTTATCAATGAAAATTTCTTCACAGATGAGGGCCTGTTTGGATAGGGGGTGTTTTTTTTTTCCGAATCCTTAGGAATTAAATCCCAAAAATTCCCCCCAAAAAACGCCTCATCCAAACACCCCAACAGGGGAAAAGAACCTATAGGAACGTTGAGATTCTAAAGAACAGGCTGAGTGCATCCTGACCGGGCTGCTATATAATCTTATAAACAAGAGGATTCCAGAGTAACATGAATTGTCCCTTGAATGCCAACTATATCAACTCTCAAGCTTGACTTTTTTGGTTGTGAGGGGTTTTTACTCATATGTCATATCTGAGGTCTCAACACATGCATTTTGAACAAAGTATGTTTTCATTAACCAATTATATTATGTATCACGCTGATCTTCTGTAATACCTGGGCCGTATAAGCCCGGCCCGGCCCATTTTGTGCCACGTATATGAGAGTGAGAGAGAGCCAGAGGGAGAAGCCAAACGAGATTTTTCTCTCCCCCAGACTCACCTGTGCTGCTGCTGCTCCCCATCGCGCTGCTCGCCAGCCCAGCGCAGTCGCCGCCGCCGCCGCCCGTCAGCCCCGCCGCGGCCGCCGTCGCTCGCGCACGCGCCGTGTGCCGCTGCCGCTCGTGCGTCGCCGCTGCTTGGGCGTGCCGTCCCCACCCCGCTCGCGCGCACCATCGTCTCCGCCGATGCCGCCGTCGCGCCTCGCTGCCGCCGTTCGTCGCCTTGCTTCCCCTGACCGCGCGCCGCGCAAGGGAGAAGGGGAGGACCAGGCGCCGGCGGGGGAAAAGAGGAGAAAGGGGGAGGCCGCGTCGGCCATCTGGGAGAAGGAGAGAGGGAGGGCGCGGCTGTGTGAGGAAGGAGGCGCCGGAGTGAGGGAGTGAGGGGGAAGTTGCCGCCGAGTGAAAAAGGAAGGGGGAGGCGTCGGTGTGGGAAGAAAAAGAGAGAGAGGGAGGGGCCGGCTGAAGAAGAAAGAAAGAAAGGGAGTGCAGCCGGCCGACTGGAAAGAGGAAGAGGAAAAGAAAAGAGAGAGAAGGAAAAAAAAAAAGAGAGAGAAAGGAAATAGGAGAGAAAAAAAGAGGAAATCTGATTCGGCATCGGATTCGCCAGAACCAGCCAGGGAACGACAGTCCATACTCGGATTCAGTCGTCGGGCTTGGGGTAACAGTTCGAAAACCCTCTCCCATTTATTTATCGAAACAGGCATAAGTGAATTTGTGGATTATTAGAATTGGTTCAGGTAGCCAGTAGAATATTGTTTATTAATATGGTTACCTGGGCGGAGAAATCGAGGTTGCCACTGGTGATCTAGTCGATCCGTGGCGATAGAGGAAAGAGAATAAATATGTAAAATGCTATATACGAGTTTAATTGACCATATCGCTAAACATCGGGACAACAGGGAGATGTCCGATGATAGAGTTTGGTTGTGCTAAGTTGACATGTAAGTGCGATGTTATGTACTCGTATGTATTGCATGAGTGATGATTGAGATGATTAATGCTTGTTCAGGTGGCGGTTCGAGTTTGGTGCCGTCCACGCACCGTCCGCCAGGTTAACAGGCAAGTGCATGGTAGAACAGTAAAATATGGCGAATGTTTGTTATTCGTGTTCCATGCCATGATTTACAGTATTTATGAGAGGATGTATGTGATTATGTGCTAATCATACCTTGACGAGTAATGTTTATGATTAGACATTCACATTTGAGGCATATTGCATCATGCAATTGCATAAGAGCCAGGTCGGTGAGAAAGTCTTACGACTAGTCCGGAGTGCTCTTGAATAAGACCTACAGAGGTAGGCACTCCACGGGAGTGGAGGTTGTGACCTCGTATGAAAGAGGACGAGGCGAGTGGTCCATCGACGGGTGGACACTCCGCTATACCGGTATAAGCTACAGTTACAGAGCATACAGATGCATTGCATGATATTGCATTGCATTACAGTGACAGAAAGTGATACAGTTACAGTTTACAGACAGTTGTGCATTACAGTTTACAGTTACAGTTGATTTACAGTTTACAGTTACAGTTGTGATTTACAGTTTACAGTTACAGTTGTGATTTACAGTCATAGTTGTGATTTACAGTTTACAGTTACAGTTGTGATTTACAGTTTACAGTTACAGTTGTGATTTACAGTTTACAGTTACAGTTGCGCTTTACAGTTTACAGTTACAGTTGTGCTTTACAGTTTACAGACATAGGGTTGAATTACAGTTTACAGACATAGAATTGATTTACAGTATACAGTTACAGACTTAACTTACAGTTTACAGTCATAAAGTGGAATTACAGCTTACAGTTCATGAAGTTGATTGAAATGACTAAAGTGATGTTACTGTTTTTATCGTGTGCTTGCTGAGTCTCCGGACTCACCCTTGCTTTGTCGTTGTTTTTAGGGGAAGGATGACGACATGCATGGAATGGGATAGCACTTTTGGCACTGTACAGATGAAATAACAGTTTAGAAGTATATTGAGCTTGTATGGTGAATCTAGGGTTTAGTTTGCTAGCAATGGAACCCTAAACTTGTTTATGTTATGGTTGTGCAATATAAAGTAGTTGGCTTTGCAATTATCTGAAATTTAGCTGTCATTTGCCTCCTGTGGGTATTAAAACAAAATAGAGGTGCTGCTAAAAGTTGAATAGCAACACTTTTGAATTGGTAAGTGGATGGTGGTAGCATCTTGGGCCCTGTGGAGGGCCGGGGTGTTACAGTTGGTATCAGAGCGGGCGTTAGGTCCGTGGTAAAGAAATTTGATTTAGGCCTAATAATAAAAGTTGACACACTTGGCTGCACAGTAGGATTGGGCTTTGGGATTTGCATTGCATATGTGTTTTCCCTAATTGTGATGTTGATTTGTGATGTTACAGTTGATGATTGTGTGATTGCTTCTCTGTTGTGAGCAGAGATGCCGAGAGGTAGAGGTCGTGGTCGCGGTGCGCGCCGAGGCCGTGGAGGCCGTGGTCGTGGCCGTGCCCAAGCAGAGCCATCGCTAGAGGTTCAGCAGGAGGCACCCGACGTGGAAGTTGGGTCTGCTGAGCAATCTGTAGTTGAGGATCAGGCAATGTCTTCAGCCTTGTTGCGGGAGTTCGTAGAGGAAGTTCGTGCGTTACGACGACAAGCGCCTGCAGCTGCTGCGGCCGTACCTGCTGCTGTCCCGACTGCCGATCCAGTCGCATCGGAGCCAAGAATGGGCCTTCGCGAATGGATGGCATTGCGGTTGGACACCTTTGATGGGACGGGTACGCCAGTTCAAGCTGCAGACTGGTTGCGCTATATGGGAAGACAGTTTGAAGCTTTAGAGATGACTTCACAGCTTAGAGCTCGCTTTGTGGCCTTTCAGTTGAAAGGTCAGGCGGACATCTGGTGGGAGGGAGTCCTTTCAGCCAGGACCCCTGCCGATGGTCCAGCCACCTGGGAGGTTTTCGTCGAGCAGTTTAAGGCGAAGTACTACCCCGAGTCTTTTGTGGAGAGTATGGAGGTTGCCTTGTCGACCCTTGTGCAAGGAAAGATGACAGTAGCTGAGTACGAGGCGCGATTCAATGACTTGATTCGCTTCGTACCGTCGATCGCAAAAAGTGACCTTGAGAAGGCCAAGAGGTTCCGCCGAGGGCTCAGTTCTGAGTATCGGCATGTTATGGGTGCTACTGCGCCACGTGACTTTAGGTCTGTGGTTGAGCAGGCTAGAGGGATGGAGATGGAGATGCACTTTACAAAAGGGTCGCAACCCTCTGGTGGTCAGAGTGCTTCTGGTGGTGACCAGAAGAGGAGTTACAGTGAGAAGGGTGGGTCATCTCAGCGGCCCGCTCCTAAGAAGTCCAAGTGGAGTCGACGTTCTTCACAGCCGTCCAAGTCTAAATCATTGACATCGTCGTCTCCTGCACCACCAGCTTTGCGTCCTGTCCCTGGGCAGGGAATGATTTGCTTTAAGTGTGGTGGTGAACACCGAGCTGCTGAGTGTACCTGGACAGGGGAGTGTCGACACTGTGGTCGGATGGGCCACATGGAGAAGGTCTGTCGACAGAATCCCTCCAGTATTATCAAGTGGGAGCCAGTGTCTGCATCGAATGTTTCATCCCGGGGGTCAGTCCAGGTGTTGGCAGCTGCTCCTACACAGCAGCCTTCCTGGGCGCCGCCTGCCGGATATTACTGGCCTCCTACTCCAGTTACACCGCTTCAGTATGCTGCACAGTCTCCCTTTCCGATGCCGTCACAGCAGAGTGTTGGGGGTCTTGCCGCCCCAGTGCCGCCAGGAGTCTACACATTGCCTGCCACTGAGTCTGCGAGTCGACCGGACGTGGTGACAGGTACTTTGTTAGTGGATTCACACAGTGCTTTTGTTCTTTTTGACTCCGGTGCCACGTATTCCTTTGTTTCCTGTGAGTTTGCTAGAAAGGCAAAATTGAGTATGCAACAGATTTCACAGTCGGTTAAAGTCAATTCTGCAGGGGGTATTATTATTAGCTCTATGGTTTGTCCCGGATGCATGGTTTCCATAGATGGCGAGGATTTTGTGGCTAACCTTATGGTTATACCGATAGAGAATTTTGATGTTATCCTCGGTATGGATTGGTTACATCGCTACCGGGCAGTGATTTCCTGTTTTTGGAGGACAATCACTTTGCAAGCTCCTTCAGGGGAGGAGATAATTTTTCAGGGGAATGCACCTCCAGGTTCTCTTTTTGTGTTGGCCAGCCTGTTCTCTGGCCGACGAATGTTTAAATGTGGGTTACTTTTATCACTGGTGGAAAAACCAAGTGCGCCTTTGCGCGTTGAGGATATTCCAGTGGTATGTGAGTACCCCGACATATTTCCTGAAGAACTTCCGGGAATGCCACCCGCAAGAGATGTTGAGTTTAGGATTGAACTTGTTCCTGGCACTCGACCTATCTCTATGTCCCCGTACCGTTTAGCGCGACCACTCCAAGAAGAGTTGAAGAAGCAATTGGATGGGTTGTTGTCCAAGGGGTTGATCCGTCGCAGTGTATCACCTTGGGGAGCCCCCGTCCTATTCACTGAGAAGAAAGATGGGAGTTGGCGCATGTGTATAGATTATCGTGCTCTTAATCGGGTGACCATCAAGAATAAATACCCGTTGCCTCGCATCGAGGACTTGTTTGATCAATTGAAGGGAGCCAAGGTGTGTTTCTAAAATTGATCTACAATCTGGGTATAATCAGATTCGAGTGCGGGAGCAAGATATTGAAAAGACAGCTTTCTCCACGAGGTATGGGCACTATGAGTATAAAGTTATGTCCTTTGGACTAACAAATGCGCCTGCTATCTTTATGGAGACAATGAACAGCATGCTACACAAGTATTTGGATAACTTTGTAGTTGTGTTCATTGATGATATCTTGATTTATTCCAAGACGGAGGAAGAGCATGAGCAGCATTTGAGGCTTGTGCTTGAGACTCTGAGGGAAAATCAATTCTTTGCCAAGTTAAAGAAATGTGAGTTCTGGATTTCTGAAGTGGGCTTCCTAGGACATGTGATTAACCAGGAGGGCATTTCAGTAGATCCAGCCAAGATTTCTACAGTAGTAGACTGGAAGAGACCGTCCAATGTTAAGGAGGTGAGAAGTTTTCTTGGCTTAGCTGGTTATTACAGGCGTTTTGTGAAAGATTTCTCCATCATTGCTAAGCCAATGTCTCAACTCACGCGGAAAGGCGTGAAATTCCAGTGGACCGGTGAATGTGAGCGCAGTTTCAATGTTTTGAAAGAAAAGTTGGTAACTGCTCCTGTTCTCACTCTTCCTGAGCCAGGGAAGCGTTTCACGGTCTACTCGGATGCATCGCGAGTAGGTTTGGGTTGCGTGCTCATGCAAGACAACAAGGTGATCGCGTATGCCTCGCGACAATTAAAGAAACATGAGCAGAATTACCCTACTCACGATTTAGAGCTGGCCGCAGTGGTTTTTGCTCTAAAGATTTGGAGGCATTATTTGTATGGAGAATCCTGTGATATTTTCACTGACCATAAGAGCCTCAAGTATATTTTCACGCAGAAAGAATTGAATTTGAGGCAAAGAAGGTGGTTAGAACTGATCAAGGATTATGATCTCACTCTCCAGTACCATCCGGGCAAAGCAACCGTGGTTGCTGATGCCCTTAGTCGCAGGACGACACCCTCCACTACAGGTTGTCTCGTTGCTGACTTTGAGCGGATGGGAATTTTCTATTGTTATGCCGGTACAGCACAGGTAGAGACACAGTTGTTACTGGAATCGGCAATTCCAGAACGGGTGAAAGAAGCGCAACAGCACGATAGATTGCTTCAAAAAGTGAGGAAGCGCCTTGATGAAGGAAAATCGGGGGACTTCAGCCTTGATGAGTCGAGCGCAATACGGTTTAGGGGCCGTCTTTGCGTGCCACAAAAGGCTCAGGTCAAGGATGATATTTTGAGAGAGGCTCATCGTACCCCGTATACGATACATCCTGGCGAGAACAAGATGTATCGGGATTTGAAAAAGAGTTTTTGGTGGAAGAGAATGAAAGTGGATGTCGCACAGTATGTGGCGTCTTGTGGGATTTGCCAGCAAGTGAAGGCTGAGCATAAGCGTCCTGCAGGATTAATGCAGCCTTTAGATGTTCCACAGTGGCCATGGGATGATGTTACCATGGACTTTGTAATCGGCTTGCCTCGTAGCCAGCGAGGTAAGGATGCGATTTGGGTAGTGGTGGACAGATTCAGTAAGTCCGCGCACTTCATCCCTATTCGCACGACGAATTCGGCGAGTGATTTGGCACCTGTTTATGTGCGTGAGATAGTGAGACTGCATGGTGTGCCCAAAACGATAGTTTCGGACAGAGATGCTAAGTTTGTCTCCAAGTTTTGGGAGAGCTTGCAAAGCGCTTTGGGCACAAAACTTCAGTTTAGTACTGCTTTCCACCCACAGACAGATGGGCAATCCGAACGCACCATTCAAACATTAGAGGACATGTTGAGGTCCTGTGTTCTGTCGTGGAAAGGTAGCTGGGAAGATCACTTGGCACTCGCGGAGTTTGCCTACAACAACAGCTACCACTCCAGTGTTCGGGCTGCGCCATTTGAGGTCCTGTATGGGCGGAAATGTAGATCACCACTTTGTTGGGATGCCATAGGCGAAAAGGCAGTCCTAGGTCCAGATTGGGTCCAACAGACAGTGGAACGAGTGGCGGAAATTAGACAGAATTTGTTAGCTGCCCAGAGTAGGCAGAAAAGCTATGCGGATGTTAGAAGGCGAGACTTAGAGTTTGAAGTGGGGGATCATGTGCTTTTGAGAGTGTCTCCCACCAAAGGGATTGTGAGATTTGGGATCAAAGGGAAGCTTAGCCCGCGGTATATTGGGCCGTTTCCGATTCAGGCACGAATTGGAAAGTCGGCATATCGTTTGGGTCTTCCCGAGTCGATGCGAGGAGTGCATAATGTGTTTCATGTGTCTATGTTGAGAAAGTACTTAAGGGATCCGGAACATGAGATTGTTCTAGAACCATTGCCCCTTAAGCAAGACCTCACCTTCGAGTCCCGTCCAGTTCGGATTCTGGAGGAATCGGAGAGTGTTGAGGAACAGAACGTTAAAGTATGTTAAAGTCCTATGGTCGCATCAGACTGAGCGAGAAGCGACGTGGGAATTGGAGTCTCGCATGCGCGAGAAATACCCAGAGTTGTTCTCTGCGGGTACGAGTTACAGTTAATTTATGTTTGACTTAATTGTTTGTTTTTCATACAGGTTATCGAGTAGCAGAATTCGGGGTCGAATTCTGTTAAGGGGGGTAGAATGTAATACCTGGGCCGTATAAGCCCGGCCCGGCCCATTTTGTGCCACGTATATGAGAGTGAGAGAGAGCCAGAGGGAGAAGCCAAACGAGATTTTTCTCTCCCCCAGACTCACCTGTGCTGCTGCTGCTCCCCATCGCGCTGCTCGCCAGCCCAGCGCAGTCGCCGCCGCCGCCGCCCGTCAGCCCCGCCGCGGCCGCCGTCGCTCGCGCACGCGCCGTGTGCCGCTGCCGCTCGTGCGTCGCCGCTGCTTGGGCGTGCCGTCCCCACCCCGCTCGCGCGCACCATCGTCTCCGCCGGTGCCGCCGTCGCGCCTCGCTGCCGCCGTTCGTCGCCTTGCTTCCCCTGACCGCGCGCCGCGCAAGGGAGAAGGGGAGGACCAGGCGCCGGCGGGGGAAAAGAGGAGAAAGGGGGAGGCCGCGTCGGCCATCTGGGAGAAGGAGAGAGGGAGGGCGCGGCTGTGTGAGGAAGGAGGCGCCGGAGTGAGGGAGTGAGGGGGAAGTTGCCGCCGAGTGAAAAAGGAAGGGGGAGGCGTCGGTGTGGGAAGAAAAAGAGAGAGAGGGAGGGGCCGGCTGAAGAAGAAAGAAAGAAAGGGAGTGCAGCCGGCCGACTGGAAAGAGGAAGAGGAAAAGAAAAGAGAGAGAAGGAAAAAAAAAAAGAGAGAGAAAGGAAATAGGAGAGAAAAAAAGAGGAAATCTGATTCGGCATCGGATTCGCCAGAACCAGCCAGGGAACGACAGTCCATACTCGGATTCAGTCGTCGGGCTTGGGGTAACAGTTCGAAAACCCTCTCCCATTTATTTATCGAAACAGGCATAAGTGAATTTGTGGATTATTAGAATTGGTTCAGGTAGCCAGTAGAATATTGTTTATTAATATGGTTACCTGGGCGGAGAAATCGAGGTTGCCACTGGTGATCTAGTCGATCCGTGGCGATAGAGGAAAGAGAATAAATATGTAAAATGCTATATACGAGTTTAATTGACCATATCGCTAAACATCGGGACAACAGGGAGATGTCCGATGATAGAGTTTGGTTGTGCTAAGTTGACATGTAAGTGCGATGTTATGTACTCGTATGTATTGCATGAGTGATGATTGAGATGATTAATGCTTGTTCAGGTGGCGGTTCGAGTTTGGTGCCGTCCACGCACCGTCCGCCAGGTTAACAGGCAAGTGCATGGTAGAACAGTAAAATATGGCGAATGTTTGTTATTCGTGTTCCATGCCATGATTTACAGTATTTATGAGAGGATGTATGTGATTATGTGCTAATCATACCTTGACGAGTAATGTTTATGATTAGACATTCACATTTGAGGCATATTGCATCATGCAATTGCATAAGAGCCAGGTCGGTGAGAAAGTCTTACGACTAGTCCGGAGTGCTCTTGAATAAGACCTACAGAGGTAGGCACTCCACGGGAGTGGAGGTTGTGACCTCGTATGAAAGAGGACGAGGCGAGTGGTCCATCGACGGGTGGACACTCCGCTATACCGGTATAAGCTACAGTTACAGAGCATACAGATGCATTGCATGATATTGCATTGCATTACAGTGACAGAAAGTGATACAGTTACAGTTTACAGACAGTTGTGCATTACAGTTTACAGTTACAGTTGATTTACAGTTTACAGTTACAGTTGTGATTTACAGTTTACAGTTACAGTTGTGATTTACAGTCATAGTTGTGATTTACAGTTTACAGTTACAGTTGTGATTTACAGTTTACAGTTACAGTTGTGATTTACAGTTTACAGTTACAGTTGCGCTTTACAGTTTACAGTTACAGTTGTGCTTTACAGTTTACAGACATAGGGTTGAATTACAGTTTACAGACATAGAATTGATTTACAGTATACAGTTACAGACTTAACTTACAGTTTACAGTCATAAAGTGGAATTACAGCTTACAGTTCATGAAGTTGATTGAAATGACTAAAGTGATGTTACTGTTTTTATCGTGTGCTTGCTGAGTCTCCGGACTCACCCTTGCTTTGTCGTTGTTTTTAGGGGAAGGATGACGACATGCATGGAATGGGATAGCACTTTTGGCACTGTACAGATGAAATAACAGTTTAGAAGTATATTGAGCTTGTATGGTGAATCTAGGGTTTAGTTTGCTAGCAATGGAACCCTAAACTTGTTTATGTTATGGTTGTGCAATATAAAGTAGTTGGCTTTGCAATTATCTGAAATTTAGCTGTCATTTGCCTCCTGTGGGTATTAAAACAAAATAGAGGTGCTGCTAAAAGTTGAATAGCAACACTTTTGAATTGGTAAGTGGATGGTGGTAGCATCTTGGGCCCTGTGGAGGGCCGGGGTGTTACATCTTCTCCACTCAAACTTGTGATAGTCACTTTACTTCTCAAAATGATTTTGTATGCTATGCAGCCCCGTGCATCTAACTCAAATACTAAGAAGAAAAGGACAATATGAAGGAAAACGGGTACACTCACAGCTTTAAAAGTGTTGGTATGTTGTTGTATGCAGCAGGGATGGAACTTCCACTGAAGTTATTATTATCAGCCTGACTAGAAGTAGAAAGATATAGATAAAAGAAATTAATGTTGTTAGCTAACAAAAGTACCAAAATTATCTAAAAGAAGAGAGAAAAATTATCAAAGTGAGAGACGGGTGCTTTGTTTAGTAAACACAAGAAAGGTGAAATCACATTTGATTTACGTGACATTTAATATGACAATCAACAGCATAGTTATATTAGAAAGTATACGCGAGAAATTTGCAGTATTAATCTTCAAAAAACGTGCAAAACTAAACTAATCATCACTTAACTTCAAGCAACCAGAAACTGATAGATATTCTCTGAAAGAAACCAGAAGGCATTCTGATGCGCTGTAACTTCCTATGTCAAGGAAGCCTCATTAGGGTACATAAAATTGTACTTACAGTATTTTCAAACTAGTCGTCTCTGCTAGTTTCGGGGGAAGAGGTCCAGATAAATTATTGTTGTCCACAAGGCTGCACAGTTTACAGAATAAGACCAATTTAATCACAACTCATGCTGCAACTTGCAAAACAGAAAAAAAAAAAGTCGGAACACAAGCAGAGGTCCACTTACAGATGGAGGAGTTGAGGCAATCTGGACAACTCGGATGGGATTAACCCACTTAATGAATTATTGTTCATGTGACTAAAGGTAAAAGGAGAGTCAAGATTACACAAAGCTGAAAATAAGAAGCAACATAGGGATGGAAGTAAGAAAATATAAAGATACTTGATACTTACAGATGCCTCATGCTTGTTAAGTTAGCAAACGATTTAGGTATGGGGCCAGATATTTGGTTTTGGTCGATTTGTAATCTGTTTAAGTTCTGTAGATAGCCAATCTCATCTGGTAAAGAACCAGAGAGCTGATTTCCATTCAAAGTTCTGCAAAAATTGAGGCAGTAACAGTTAACATTATTTTGCATACAAGCATGTGAATGTTATTCTGAATTTTAATCATATATAAAGAAATGGTACATATCATCTATGAAGATTGAAGAAAAATACGAGACATTGACACATGTTTAATGATTTTAACAAAGGCGAATGGACAAGAGTAAGAAGTAAGAACAGTAATATGCACAACAAATATCGCCACAAGAGGAAAAAAATTCTAAGATGTGCTACATTAATTAAGATGGGGTAAAAAGCAGATTGACTGCATGGCAACTTACACAACTATACAGTATATGTACAAAACTGCCTAGGCACCTAGGTGCCTTATGTGCATATGTATTTGCAATTTCACTGAAAATAAGCATGGGACATTTTCATAAGGATCCTCTATGTCCGAAGCTTAGTTGTTTTAGCTCATTTACTGCAGCTTTTAGGTAAAGATTGGGCGGTTGGATCACTTCCCTGTGTAAAAATAACATTAGAAAATATCCTAAACACAAATACCAACAGCAGCGAATATGCTCCTTATCACCATGCCATCAACTGATGTATCATGTAAGTCTAGGAGATTGATTTTCCCCCATGCTAAATTAGATAAACAGTCCTTTATTTTGATTGGTGGACAAAATGGATAAAAAATGATATAAAATGGTGTGCCATTTTTGGACCATGCGGGGCTTAGAGTCTTAAACATATGTGGCTTTGCAAGATAAACAGTAAGACGCTGTGGGTTCATGTGCACACTGAAAAGAGAGTACATAAGTTCTGTTAGATAAGAAGAACTTACATAAGCCTTAGTGTTGTGATATTGCCTATCTCTTTCGGGATGTTGCCAGTCAAATTGTTCCACATAAAATCCCTTCCAATACAATAAAATATAGCAGTTAGCTAACATGTATTGGATACATAATGGGACAGCTTGAAAATCATAAATGCAGAATAAAGAACTAACAATGAACAGTTAAAATGGGACAAGATCTAGTCTTTTGTGTCTGGTTATGTGACTTGTGATATTTTTGTAAGTTTGTTGTGACTTGTGAGTCAGAAATCCACGCCTTGCTCAAAAAACACTTAACCATGTGAAACATGAAGTGGAGCCCATGAGGTACAATATTTAAGAAACACTTGAAAGCGTTCAATTCAGTTGACAATTTCAACTGCCCATCAAATTAGTACTTACAGTGTTTTCAGCTGGGATAGAAGACCGACCTCTGGTGCCAAAGTTCCAGAAAGATTCATCTTAAATAACTGCCTACATGGGGCAAAAGTATGTATTATTAAGAGGAAATGAACATGCTATCCAATCATTATGTTACACATTATACAGAAATGACAGATAAATAAATGACAAACAGGTTTTAGGATGCAAAATAGTCTCAATCAACAAAAGCATTAGAGAATGACCCTTATTTTTTTTACCAGGAATTGCAAACTTATGCTGCAACGGTAACTAAGAGGATCTATGTATTGCTAATGCTAAAAACAATGGTAATATGGAGGAAACTTATACCAAAGCCATGGATATATCCTTCAATAGAAACAGTGGAAATGTGCATGATTTGTAGCTAACAAAGCAAATTGATATTTCGGTCATAAGTTAACTTGGGAGCTGCTTTTATGGCTGTTGCTATTGTTTGTGAGCAGTCGTTTGTTACAAGGTTAATTGCTTCAGCAGGGGCTCACTGAGCAAGTGCACACAAAAGAACACATCGTAGTTAACCAAAAAAAAGGATGAAAAAGGAAAGTGCGGATATAATAAACAAGGACAACGTGTTAATCATACAATTCTGTTACATGAAGATATGCATCACTGGGTATCTTGTCGCAGAAGACTCCTGTCCAACGTGATGTGCAAGGATCTCCACTGTTCCAATTCTTAAGGTTATTCATAGGATCAATTAAACTGCCTTTGATAGCCCTGAGAGCATTTGCTGCATGTAAGAGGGACAAGATTCAATTCACAGCAACGGTTTAAAATATTTAATGGGGTATCTGAGGACTGCAGGATAATATTAACATTTGAAACATGTAACATCTCAACAGGCAGGGTGGAAATGATAGCATAAAACCACATTTGACTACTCTTACTTCATATATCACAGCTATACTTGAGATTCTTTCAATAGAAGAGTTACCTGGGAGTAATCCCTTAAAAATTATCATTGGCCACTCTACTTCTCTAACAAAAAATCTCAATGAAAACCATTATCTGGTTATACCTACTAACTAATAGAATGTGATGTTTATTATTGACAAATCATATTTATGATTAAGTGCAGTCTGTGAACTGATTTGATTAGTTCATGAGAATAACTGATTACTGGTGATACAACAACTGGTGGCATATACATCACATAAGTGAACCCTTATGAAAAATGAGCTCTTCAACATACTTTCAAGACGTCCAAATACACGAACAAAAACTCTTGACTAAATCAACACAAATAGGACATGCATAAGTGAACGGCACTTCAGTGCTCCTGAAATCATGGCATTTTCATCAAGAAACTGGTAGCGAACAATCAGGAACAAAGGGGTAGCATGGTAGCAAAGCATCTCTGAATTCTTTTATGGGAAGAGCAATTCCCAGCTACCTGACTCAAAAGAAAGCAAACATATGAAGTAGATGACATGGCAACTAGAGGTAGTTACCTTCAGTAGGGTGAGTGCTTTGTCCCCTTGCAACATCCACATGGCAAATGCACAAAGCAACCAGGATTACTGCATACGGGAAACCTCCAAAGTTGGCCATTGTCTGTACAAGATAATCAGCAGCAACTTGTCATCCCTGCACGATCCAGCACAATCGCTAACAGTCTGAGATCATAAGCAAGCAAAGAAACCGATGCTTAGGAGCATTATAATGATTGATGAGTCCAAATGGAGGCGATTATCCCTTCTGCACAGGACTGCCAGGTATATCTAAGGTGTGAAAGCATGTCAGTTGCCTGGATTCTTGACAACCCGTCTGACCTAACTCTGCTATGTTCAAACGAACAACCCGTGAGAAAATATGGCCCAGAGCGATCGAAATAAACCCGCTTCTTTTGACTAGAGAAAAGTAAGCGAGCTTACATGTTACTTAAAGTACACGACAGGTGATAACAACAACACATTAACACAGAGTACGCGAGACCATCGTGATCAGCAATTAGGACTTGTCAACTAAATTGCCAGATACGCGTACTGTACACAAGGCAACTTAGCTAGTAAAGGCTTTACATGTCAATACCGGGTAAATTTTGTACGGGTAACAACATGAGGTTTCTGCATAAATACTAGCACAACGCAAGCATCTCTATCTTTTTTTTTAAAAAAAAACAAAACTTTGATGATTGGAAGGTGCGCGTAAGTGGAAGAGGAACAGAAGCGAAAACATCAGCAAACCAAGAAAACCGTAAATAACCTGAAGCGAGATTCTATCCAAAGAAAAGAAAACAAGCGAACTGAACTCACCACCAGAGTTCTCGAGCATAATCGCACACAGAGGGCGAAGAAAGAATCAAAAAGGGAACCCAAGAAAAACCCAACCGAAGAAACTGACTTCCAAACTAGACGGCCGAGAATTCCGCTCCTAAGTAGCAATCCAACCCAGCTCGATCGATCGGACAGCCGGGGAGAGCAGCGGAAGACGAACACCCGACCTGAGATCGGCTCAAGAACTCGAGAGCAGGCGAGCAAATGCGAACGCGTTCGCTTCCCTCCCCTTCGCCACAGTGACCAACCGCAAAAAAACTTATACTAGACTACCAGCACCTCTATTTTTTCCGGCTCGTCGTTGTGCAACTGTCGTATTCGCTATCCCAAGTGGCTCTTCTCGCCCGCCCCTTGGGGGTTGCGTCCTTGGCACGTACAGTCAGCGGCGCATCAGCGAGGCGATCGAGTGGGTGGGTTGTTGGAGCTTTGAACAGGGGAGCGGAACTGCGGAAAGAGGAAGAATGCGGTCGGCTGCTACGAGAATCCGGGTTTTAGCTAAGGAGGCCGCTAATTGTCGGCTTTACATTCTAACTTGTGGCTTTTAATTTACTATTTTTTATTTTATCTTTTTCTGATTTTTGACTTTTTTTTGTGTTTTCTTTTTTTTTTCATATTCCTATGTATTGTCCGTGATGGGCTAACCTGTTTTTTATTTTTAAAATTTTTTAAATTTAATTATATCAAATATACCACTCTCAGTTACAGTGAAAAATAAACCAACTACAATAAAAAAAAGCCGTAAGACATCGCTAAACTGAACACCACTTAACGTTTTTAGTGGTATAGAGTTTACTAATTTTTATCGAGTTTCGTATCCTCTCTCCCCCTCTTCTTTTGCCGCTCCCTCTTCCGGCCTTCTTTCCTAATGCCGGTTGTAGCTCTACGCCCCTTATTCATCTACCCCTCCTCCCATACTGGCAGCAACCTCGCCATGCTATTCCCGCCGTTCTCGCCCATCCAACCTAATATTTAGTGCTCCGCCGTCTCGTCGAGCCTTTGTTCGTCGTCGCCCATCGTCGGATCACCACCTCCCTATACATCCAGGAGGAGTTATGAACCCATCGCCTGTGGCCCCACCACTCATCTTATTGAAGCTTGAGAAGAGAGGGAAGAGAAAACTAGAGCGCCTCTCCCTCCCCGCGCGCATCGCTGTGAGCGAGAGAGATCATGGTAAGGAGTTGTATTTTTGTTTTTAGTAGAACAATGTATCGTTCTTTAGTTTTTCGCTTTATTAATGGCGCTTTCACTTTTTGTGGAGTATTTTTGATTGGTCTACTGGTTTATTTGCGCGCCATATTCTATTGCATTGGAAGTGGAACGAGGTCCACAAGAAACATCTTATTTGTGAGTAGGTCCGGGCCGCCTTTAGGTAGGAACAAACAAGAGAGGATAAGGACCGGACAAGGAGAAGGCATTCGTGAACTGTTCATACATATGACCCTGTAGGACCTAATAGGTAACAGAGGGGGTGAATGGTGCCTACAAAATCTCCCCAAGTATTCCCTTAACCCTTTTTCTCCAGTAGCTACTGAGCTATGAAGACAAGGGTTGAAAGCTCACAGAAAACCCGAGAAAACAAACCGAACAGAGCAAACAAAACCGAGGTGGTCGGAATCTGACAGTGTGGTCTAATCTTACCACGTGGTCAATACTCGACACCGAGGTCGTAAATTGCCCTAGTCGGCAGCCACCGAGACTAGAACCAATAGTAGTCGTAAATCAATAGGTGATCGAACGACTACCGTGATCACAAGGCTCTCTGGTCGTCAACCACAAAGATCAAAACCGACGTAGTCGTAAGCTAACAAGTGGTCGAACGACTACCGTGGTTGTAAAGCACTCAGAAGAACAGAGGAAAAGCGGGAAGGCGCACGACCATAAGATCTAGATTCCGAATAACTTTTTGATTCACGGATCTACTAGTCATGAGACTTCAAACACAACAAGAACATGACCTCAGAGGATTGTTCTAAACTTTAATTGAAAACTTATCAAGACAATAGAGATCTTCCTGGGAAATCAAGAAAAACACTCAAAACTGAGACTTAGAGAGAAGGAAGGTAGTCATGCCATTAAAATGGCGAAAGGGTCTCTAGCCCAATGGTTAGAGGCTTGAGTAGCACCCCCCAGGTCTTGGGTTCGACTCCCAGTGGGAGCGAATTTCAGGCTTGGGGAAAAAAATCCCCTCGCCTGCTACCACACCAAAGCACAGGTCTTAGGTCCCGCCAAGGCGTTGATCCAAAGGATCCGCCGGTAGTCTCACAAGGTCAGGCGATGGTGCCGCTGTGTAAGGGTGGAGCAGGGGTTCGGGGGTTTTCTCGGTCTGCGTGAGAAGACCTTCTTAAGCAATGCTCGGGGGGATTCTTCCCCCCCCCCCCCCCCCCCGCAGGTCGAGTTTTTTTTATGCCATTAAAATGGGAATAGATGGGCCAAGGTAGCTTTGAGTATGATTTCCCAACTCCAGACAGGTCAGATAATCACAGAACAACTGAAAAGCAAAGTCTCAGATCAAATAATGAACGAGCGAACTAAAGAACAGAGAGGAAATAATCATACCAAACAAAACCAGCTCAACTCCACACATACAAGCAAACATAAACATAGATCAAGAGATAATATATTGCTCAAGAAGTTGATTCTACAGCCACTCCTTCCAGAAGGACCAGGAGCACAAGCGCTCCATCACCGAAAACAAGAACACATGCAAGAACAAAGAAAACCCTAGAGACTCGAATTAGACTGGTGCTCTCCATCCCTATTTATAGCCTCTAGATACCGGGGGGAAACCCGTTAACCCCTGCCTACCACTGGGTTTTTCACACATGCTTTACCCGCTAACACAAGAAGACAGTAATGCTTTGACAGAGACAGCTTTAACAGAAAGCCTTCTTTTGCAGATCCCGAGCATTTCTCCAAAATGCCCCTCTACACCTTCCTGGAAGCTTCCTGTTTCCTTGCTATCCAAACCTTGCAGCCACCTCGCAAGCCTAGCCATCCTTAGCATCTTCCCAACTGTTCTGGATCTTAACACCTCTCTGTGTCTAGTCCCGGTTCTTCCATACCTCTCCATGACTTAGCTCCAAAGTCCTGCAGCCATCACAAACAAGCAACACATCACATAGCACCGCACTATAAACAAGATTCAACAATCAGCATATTCCAGTGAACATTCATAGCAAAACAATTGGTCGTAAACCACTTCCCAGCTGCCTACGACCACACAGCAAGTCGTTACGACCACAATGCAGGTTGCTACGACCATGAAGGTAGACGATACAACCATCGCTAGCAGCTACAACTTTAACGCACATGGTCGCTATGACTTACGACCACTCAGACAGAGCCCTACGACCATCGCTCACAACCAGTGGAGTCTACGATCATCGACCACGGCCAGTAGAATCTACGACTATCGACCACGGCCAGTCGAAGCTATAACTCGACTGTCGACAACATGGTCTTAAAATCAATTGCAATAACGTGGTCGTAAAATCAACTACAACAACGTGGTCGTAAAATCAACTGCGACAACGTGATCATAAAATCGATTACGACAACATGGTCGTAAATGCCATGACCACGATGCTGTCGACAACGTGGTTGTAAGAGCTGCTGCTGAACAAGTCGTAAAGGCTTAAAACCTTCCAAAAAGAGCACACGCCTCAAAAACCCAACTCAATCTCTCTAAGACAAGTGTCAATTACTCATCACAAATATGGAGTCACCTCCACATAGTCTCTCAGACCCTATAGCAACGTTTTTTCGATTTTAGCCCCTGACACTTTTTTGTTGCAACAATGAACCCCTCCTCAAACTCAGAAGATGTGGTAGGCAACACGTGTCACCTGTTGCGACCCTAGCTTGACAGGTCGGGTGGCGGCGGCAGCAAGCGAGCCATAGTAGGCTGGCTCCTACCGAGCCGCCCATGCACAGGTGCCTCCTGCCAAGCCGGCGGTTCGCGGTAGGCACTGTAGTGCACTTTCGCACTGAGTAACAACTGTTCATCCATTAATTAGCGCTAATGTAATTAATTAGTCCTAATAGTAATTAATTAGTGCTAATTAAAGCATTAAAATAATAATATTTATTTAGTGTTAATTGTATTTAATTAGTGCTAATTAAGCGTGCATAGTAATTTATTGCACTCACAATTAATTAATACTAATCGTATTTAATTAGTGCTACTTTAAATTAAAAGTCTTCACTGGATAAATTTTTGGATTTACTTTTCTTGCTATCGTCTTGCTCTTGAGATAAAGCAGGGGATCATGGGTGTATCACACACTCACTTCTCTTGCTCCCATTACACGCATGTATCTCTCCCTCACTTTTTTCACTACTCGCCCTCCTTCTAAAAAACACTAGTTTCAGCTATCACTGTTTATTTCAGCCATCTCATTTTTACCACCGCTTGCCTCTCCTTCTAAAAGACACTAGTTTTAGCTATCACTATTTATTTTAGCCAAATCTCATAATCCACAATCTATATAAGCCATTGGTACTCTGTTGATTGATGACGATGTCATTGGTGCTTTGTACCAATGAGTATCTATCGAGACCCGAATATGCAAATTCGGACTCTCCGTGCATTCTGCACTAGTCCAGGATCACGCTAGTGCACACAGTGAAAATATAGATAAAATATTGACCACGTCACGATTAACTAAGAAAAGATTCAATTATTATTAATTATCAAAGTTGCGACTTTATGGCCAAGTTTACACTTTGATAACTTGAAGGGCTTAAGAACTAGCAATAGAAACACAACAAAGACGAAGTGGTCATTCAACATACCCACAGGCAATCAATTGGGAAACGAGACCCTAATCTGAGAAGTCATCGAAGTATTCTCCTCCATGTACCTCCGATTCATATGGTTGTTCTTCTTCAACTGAGCAAATATGGAAATAGTCGTGAGCATATAGAATACTGAATAAGTCGTTTGTAAAAAAGGAAAAAGTTGCATATAATTTTGTTCGGTACATCTAAACTCGGGACTACACCGTTTAAAAGTTAGTTACTAGAGCAGAAAGAGATAAGCCAAAGTCAAAGCCGAAACGAACCTAACCAATATTATAGCCGAATTTTTTTCTGTTGAGTTTATTCTCGAAATTAAAAGCAGTCAGACAGATTCAGATTTCCAATCTGACCGGAGCCTTACTTTCGACCTCTTGTAAATTAATAAAGTCACCTTCGATGTGTTAGCTGTCCAGGCTAGATGCGGCTTTATACCCAGATGCCGAGGAGTCTACAGCGGACGTGACACGGACAACGAATCCGAGGCGAAGATGAAGAACATGCACTTCGAGGCGGCCACAAAGGCAAAGTTCTGGATAGGGATGATGAATAGTGCATGGGCAGCCAAATAGACGACACGTGGCACTAGGCAATTCCAACGGCCGATGCGGGTGGTGACCCGGATCACCGACACATGGATGACACGATTGGGCTAGTAGGTCGGGCCGAAGAGATGGTCTTTGGTCCAATAGGCTTTTTAGGGAAATTATAGGGATTTTCTAATTTTAGGAATTATCATAAATTCAATTGAGCTCTAGAAAATAGTAAATAAATCCAAAAAAATTCTTGAAAATTCAGAAGAGGGTCTCCACTTGTCTTGGCGCGCTGCTTGTCACAAAGCATTGGTGATTTCTCCGCTACGCTTTCTTAATTTTTTTCACTGTATTGTCTGGAAAAATATGAAATATTTCTCACATGAAAATCAGTTTCAGTTTATAACCTTGTAGGTCCAAACCAACAAAGATGCCAAAATGATCTATATTCCGAAGCCACAAGAATACACTGACATGTTTATATTAATTTCTGCTTTCGACTTCTATTTGGAGAAATCAGAGGTCAATATGAACATTCAGATTTCCAGGCTTCTCAATTTCTCTCGCTATAGGCTGTGGCTTATGCCTTTTGACTGAAACAAATAGTGATGACTGAAACTAGTGTCTTTTAGAAGGAAGGACGAGCGGTGGAAAAAGTGAGGAGAAATACGTGCATGTGACGGGAGCGAGAGGAGTGGGGTACGTGATGCATCCGTAACCCCCTACTTTATTCTCATAACAAGACGGCAGCAAGAGGAGTAAATCGTGAATTTTATCCCACGAAAGACTTTTAATTTTAATTAGCACTAATTAAATACAATTAGTATTAATTAATTGCAAGTAAATAAATTATTATGCACGTTTAATTAGCACTACATGATTAATACTAATTAAATATGATTAGTGCTATTTAAACACTATTAATTCAGTACTTTAATTAGCACAAATTAATTACGTTTAGCGCTAATTAAATAGATAAACAGTTGATGCACAGCGGCAAACAGTGCTGCCGCGAGCGGCTCGGCAGGAGCCGTCCTTTTTATTTTTGTAAAAAAAGACTAAAATTGAAAAATTATACTGGTGTTATATGTGTGAACAGTTCGGCATTCGCCGTGGTTCAACCGTAGACGACTGCTGCCCACCGTAGAAGGCCTCGTACGTGTCGATGTTTTCTTCTGAATTGTAGGGACCACATGTTCCAATCTGTAGATTTTTCATGGGAAAAGGCAGGTGTGCCTGGCTACTTGCTTCTCCTGTTCATACAGTGATGAGAATGGGATGGTTGGTAGTTCTGGTAATGCTTTGGATTTTTGTTTTAATTGTGGTGTTGACCTCCATCTACACAGGGTTGTTTGATTTTGATATGATGTGGTTGTGACTGAGGTGACTGCTACAACAAAAGTTGTACGCCAAGGGATTGTGTCTAATTAGTGAAAAAAAATCAACGATCTATATCAATATTGTAAGTGCTCCATAAGTGGTCGAGAAAGTGATGCTTTGATTTCTTGCCCGAAGTTATCATGGGTGTTTTTTGAGATTAGTGAGGCAAAAATATGTTGGGTTTTTTTTGTAAGTTTGAATCCTATGCGTCCTAGTTTATTTAGAAGCTCTTAACGAAGTTCATTATGAAATACAGCCATTTGACATACATAATCATATGTGTCGTTTTCGATGTTTTGATATGGTGTTTCTGTTTCATACTAGAAGTATATTGTAGTTTTGTTTTTTTTGTTCTTGCCTTGCGTGTGAATCTCTCCACGCATGCTTCAAGGGATACACGTACGTATGGAAGAAAATTCTCCGAGGGCCTTGAAAGGTGAGGCTTAGGTCCCCTACATTTCGCTACATGTTTCTACACTAATCTCAAAGAAAGACTAATTTTTCCCTTCCTCTCTCCACACCTCCCTTCCTCTCTCCATCTTCCTATGGTACATACGTGCAGACCACTTCAGCAGTTCAGCTCTCTACTTCGTAGTCTTCAGGCTGAACGCTCCAGCTCTGAATTTTTCTAACATATAGGTGAGTTCTTTTAGACTATAACTTTGGTCTTTGATTTTCGAATTCTAACTATTTACAAAAGACGGTATAAAAAAGGAAAAAGTTGCATATAATTTTGTCCGATACATATAAATTCGGAACAGTGTCTACTACAATCGACTTGTAAACCTTACTTTAAAAAGATATATCGTTTGAAAACTAATCGACTTGTAGACCTTACTTTAAAAAGATATATTGTTTGAAAGTTAGTTACTAGAGCAGAAAGTGATAAGCTAAAGTCAAAGCCGAAACGAACCTAACCAATATTATAGCCGAATTTTTTTTCTGTTGAGTTTATTCTCGAAATTAAAAGCAGTCAGACAGATTCAGATTTCCAATCTGACCGGATCCCGTTGGGAAGAATCCGTATCGGCGACTTGCTTTTTACTAGTTCAGCGCCGTTGATCAGTCCAAGGCAATCATACTTTTGACATCGTGAGGCTGTATTTTTCCTCGTGTACTTGAAGAATTCAAGAACCTTTTCTGTTTCTATCCATGGGAAGCCGGGAACAGTGTGACGGTACAGTGACGTACCTGTGATTGCTCGATCTCACCAGTGTTTCAGAAACGATATCACTGAGGCTCGTTTGGAACGGCGCTGATACGTTGGAATTTCACTAGAATTCTACCATTTTGTGCGAAATTTCTATATTTGCAGGCACCTGAGCTCAGACCTCAAATATGTTGTTCTGGTAGCCACTGGATATGCTCTAGTAGTCGCAGGATGACAAATGCTACGGAGATATTATGGTATGTTCTTTTTTAGGCCAAATTATATTTCTTTTTTAAATAAGCTAGTAGTTAGTAGACAATTTTTCATGCCACGGATTTGAAAACAATGGCCGAGGAAAAAAGATAAGTTAATTCTTGGTAAAGTAGTCTAAGTAATGATTTGTGTGATAAGTTAATTCTTGGTAAAGTAGTCTAAGTAACGATTTGTGTGTGGAAGATGCATGCGTGTGTACTTTTCAGCCGCTTCTGGATGGTCCAGGTTTGGTTAACGTATCTCAACTGCCACATAGCTTCTAAAACCCATTTGTTCTTGCTGAAGCTGGGGATTCCATTTTCTCTTGCTAAGATTCGTAGCACGGTTGCTTCTCTGATTGGTACGTACAACCAACACGCCCTTAATAATAAATCTTAGTAAAATAAAACCTATTGGATAACCATAAGCCGGGTTGCTTACTTGCTTTAGATCTGTCGAACTGCACGCGCGTTGACTGCAGATGGCAGCTTCACACTGACGGCAGTGAAGTACGGGCTTGTCGTCCAGAAAACAGATAAATCCTATCGTAAACGGTGCTGATGATGATTTTACTGGCTGATTAGTATACGATAAACACGAGCATATCAATGGCATAAAAAAAAAAGAAGAGTAGAAATTGAAGGTAGGAAACAGAGGAAGATTGTGGCTCACTCACTTAAGCTTTCACGACACCGGTGGATCTCGATGTCGACGTTCTCTACAATTTTATGCGTTATCTGATAGAGCAGTGCGCCGCTGATAGCTTAGCTCGATGGAATCATGCAAATGCGACGTCGGTTCACACACAACAACACATTTGAAGAAGGGTCATGCCATATTGCCGCTTTCAAGTAAAGAACTGTAGCTTCAATGAAGAGGGAACAAGCAAGCTTTGGGTACTTAAAAGTAAACGGCAAACCAAGTGCTAGTTTACACAGGTAGAGGATCTGTACATCTGATCTGACATTGACATCTGATATTCAGATATCCTCCAAGGAATTGCAGATGAACGGGGTTTGGTGTGGAGCAAACATTAACATTGCAATAGCATATTTTTCGCTTGGGGAACTGTTACATCGAAGTGTACTAGATCATTTGAACGAGATATTTGCAAAAACCATTGCCACTCTTGACGACAAGAATCGCAGAAACATTGATCAAAGAATCACTCCAACTGTTGTGGAGAATATATTGGTCAGCATTCCAGCAGACATTTTTCTCGCCAGTATGAAGCTACCGGCACTGAAATTTGGGGGTGGGGGGATTACAAGAACATGCCCTTTGCCTTGGGGATCATCTTCAAATCCCAAGTTCTTGTATAAATATACTACTGCAAACTACAAAATAAAAAGCATAAATATTACTTACCATGTATCTTGTGAAAAAATTGATTTTTCATGATATGAACCAGACAAGAACTGAATTACCATTCCCCTTACTTGAACGTAGTAAACAATGTGCTGTGCAGGAGTTCCTTAGTCTGGGTTAGAATCCCTGAAACAAAAGATTTCATGCAAGTCGTGCGGCAACCCGCAACCGAAATGATATACGGCCGCGAGGCATACAGGCGGTGGAGGTGGAACAACGGCGAGGGGGGGGGGGGGGGGGGGGGGGATTACAAGAACGGCGAGACGTTTGATACTTTGATTACGATTGTGCGGCTCATATTGAATATGGAAACGGAGTGCGGAACTTTTTCACGAAGGACCCTTATAGTATTAGGTGTACCATTTACACCCCGTGCAGATTTGGATCGCAAATATCCTTCGCAATAGTCGGCCGTTCATCAACGTTTTGTGGCTCAGATTGAGGAGAAATTCATGTGACTTGGGCGGACGTTTTCACATAGGCCCCTTGTATTATTCTCTATTATCTATTTATGCCCTCTCAGAAATAGATGGCGCATAAAATGAGTGATCTGAACCTTTCGATCCACGTTAGCTAGGCAGCTTTGATTGAGGAGCTAAGGGCAGTCCCAATGGAAGAAACTGACACGATTTCCATAGCACAAGAAATCATCTATAGAAACTATCTTCCACAGTGGAGGTGTCTTCGAGTAATAATTATTTTCTCTTTCTATCTCCCAACTCTATCTTCTTCCTCCAATGAGAGTGTGCCACGAGCCCCCTAGAAACTGGTGGTTTCTTCCCAATGGCGATTTCATAGTTTCTTGGTGCATTGGGTGGAGTGAAGACCTGATTTCTTCATGAGGAAACCGTTTCTAGGATTTGTGCTCTCTTTCATCATTAATTACGTTGCCATGTCAGCATTTTGCCTACGTGGCAAGTCATTTAATGAGGATAGAAACCATCATCAATACACCATTGGGACTGCCCTAATGCGTATTGGAAATGCTTATTTGGCAAGGAGCCCTTTGAATTAAGAAAAACTAAGAAACGATATACCGTTCCCTCCAAAACGACGGTATAGCAAAAGCCCATCCAATCACATCATATGCTCATGCATCCTAAAACGTGATAGACCCGAGTAACCTGATCCCCATTCGTCTGCTGCACTCCAGTCCTCTTGCTCTCCTTGCTTAGGTCTTCGCCATGCGGCAGCCAGCGTGCTGTTGCAGCGGCTAGGGCCCAGCGTGTGGGCCGCCGACCGCCATAAGCCCCTCCTCCTCGGAGCCCTTTCCTCCCTCCCTAGTGACTGGCGTGGGCATGATGACGAGGGCTGGCTTGTGGCCATTGCAAGACATATGCGAATGCAGAAAATAGATGATACAGGAGAGTTTCACCGCCCCAGCGACCTCCATCCTTGTCGTTGATCGCCCAATTTCTCCACCCTGATGCCCCATTCTCAAAGCTGATACAGAGAAAATTTGGATTTTGTGGATGTGTGTCCTATACTCTATTAGTGCTCAGATTAATGTAGTTAAGAAGTTTCATTCATAGTTACTACATTGATTACAGCCACTTTTTTTGCTCGATGTACTTGCTAAAACTTACATGAAACTATATTTCCGCTGATACTTTATAGAGGAATTTATGTTGATACTTCATATGTATATATAGACATGTATGTGAACATACGTAAGCCTACAATGGTACCATAGCTTCAATGTCGGTATATATGTGATACATTACATTTAGTTTCAAAATGTAGCATGCTTCTAAACCATGGTTAGATGTCCTATTCTACACTACACAAATGATGGGGCCATGTTCTTCTCTAGATTATATCTTCATATTCATGGAATTAACATTGTTTTATAAAATTAATTTTGTGTATTTTGTTATGATGCTTAACATTCTCGTTAAGAACTGTCTCAATATATTATTTTGTAAAATGTTCAAGCCTCACGAGGTTTCATGAGGTCTTAACTTGTTTCATGAGGTTTCATGACTTCATTAAGTTTTAGGAGATTTCATGACTAAATTTCATGATGTTTCATTACTAAGTTTAATGGTGTTTCATAAGGTTTTAAGACTGACTTTTATGAAGTTTTTGTAACAGCTCCATAAAGTTGAATTCTAAGTTTCATGAGGTTTTATAAAGTTCCATGAGATTTCATTGCTATGTTTCATGAGGTTTCACGACTAAGTCTCAATAATTTATTTTATAAAATGCTCAAGTTTATGATGTCTCATCTTATTTTATGATATTTCACAACTAGATTTTTATGAAGATTACTGATGTTTCATGTCTATGTTTCAAGATGTTTCATGACTAAGTTTCATGAGGTTTCAAGGCTAACTTGAAGTTTCATGAAGTATTTTGTAGTGAATTCATATAGTTAAATTTTTTTTGTGTAATAGATTCGTGAAGTTGAAGGACAGATTTCATAATATTTCATAAAGTTTCAAGAGACTTTATGACTAAGTTTATGAGGTTTATAACTAAGTTTCATGATGTTTTATTAAATTTCAAGAGGTTTTATGTCTAAGTTGACTAAGTTTAATAAGGTTTTATGTCTAAGTTTTATGGTGTTTCATAAAATTTTTTGTAATAGATTTATGAAGTTGAAAGTTTTTTTTGTAGCAGATTCATGAAGTTGAACTCCATGTTTTATGAGGTTTCATAAAGTTTCAAGAGGTTACATGACTAAGTTTCATGAGGTTTTATGACTAAGTGTCATAGTGTTTCATTAAGTTTCATAAAAATTCAGGAGGTTTCATGCCTAAATTGACTAAGTTTCATATGGTTTTATGTCCAAGTGTCACGGTGTTTCATGAGGTTTCATAAAGTTTTATCTATAGTGGATTCATGAAGTTGAAAGTTTTTTGTAGCAGATTTATGAAGTTGAACTCTAAGTTTTATGAGGTTTCATAAAGTTTTAGGAGGTTTTATGAAGTTTCATGGTGTTTTATTAAGTTTTATAAAATTTTAGGATAATTCATGCCTAACATGACTAAGTGTTATAAGGTTTTATGTCTAAGTTTTATGGTGTTTCATATGGTTTCATAAAGTTTCTGGAGGTTTCATGTCTAAGTTGGCTAAGTTTCATGAGGTTCCATGACTAAGTTCTATGACATTTTCAAGAGGTTCCATGATTAGGTTTTATGATATTTTCATGTGATTTTATGACTAAGTTTCATGAGGTCCTATGATCCAAGTCTCATGATTAAGGTTCACGAAATTTCATGAAGTCTCAAGTTCTATAAAATTTTCATGAATTTGCTATGTCCAATCTCATAATTATGGTTCATGAATCTTCTCGATCCATTTCTCCATTGTCTGCATCCTTATCCCTCTAATCATTACTCATGGTCAATAAAGCTTATGCAAAGACATCCTTCAATTCATTATCTTGTGCAATATTAATCTTATCTAAGGTCATATTGATACATTCGACCATGGGTGGAATGGACTGCACATACACCAAACTTAACACCCTCTTGAAACTTTTGAAATTTGTTGAAAGTCATAAGAAGCTTTCTTGAAACCCTGAACCTAAAACCTACCTGACACTTACTTGAAACTTCTAAAACTTGATGAAACCCAGATAAAACTTGCTTGAAACTATTGAAAGTTGCTTGATACCTACAACTAGAAACCTAATACCTGTTAAGACCTAAATTTCCTATTTTATAGGAAACAATCTTAATGGCATATCTAGCTATGTTCATTTCATGTGGCTCATTTGCACAATGACACTTTAAGCTCCTAAAAGCAATGGCTACTTCGTGAAAAGCCTAAAATGATGTGTGCATGAAACTCATAGGGTATAGTTGATACCTACACAAAACTCTTGAAATAAACAACTATGAAAAGGAACTCTTGAAATGCATATCAGAAAAACTCATGACATATAATTCCTTCATGCACCATATCCCAAAAACTATATTGAATCTGATTTTTTATTACAAATTTGGTAGGAATGTTGAAACATCATGTTCTGATGGCATTGCATAAATAAACTTGAAACATAAGTTAACTCCAATAGCCAAACTGATTTGTCAATTCATCGAACATCTTGCATGCAATAATTCTGACAATGTCTCCATAGGCAAAAAAAACTTGCTTGAGGTGTAGTTAATCAATAAGCTACAAGAGGTCAACAGACAGCAGTCATGGGGAAGATCGGCAATGATTCATCTACAGTGCATGGATAGGGCTGATGATACGAGGATGGTGCATGCACAAGAGGTATATAGCAAGGTTTCCACACATGCGCACAGAGACAAACGACAATGTTTCGCATGCAAAGAGAAGAGCAACAATGAACGAGGGGAAGGGCGTGTGTGGAGGATTCCAGTAAAAACAACAAGCGCACTGCCAGCGGCAAGGTTTGGAGGAAGGCGATGACGAATCCTTTGTACACAATGGTGAAGCATGAGTTGAGCTGGTGTGCATCCTCCTGTGAGTACGACAAAGGAAGATGGTGAGGAGCTGGCCTGTGTGCTCACGTCAAAAGATGACAGGGGAGGTCGGCGGCTAAGTTTCATGCTGATGATGATCCACTAGTTAGATGCTATACCATCGAAAACATGCTTAGATGGCATAGCGTGGCGTAGCCACATCCTTTGAATGAACGTCAATGCTAGCCTCAGGGCCTCTTCCATTCACGTCGCTGAGCAGGGCTCTGTGGCCATGCCGTCGGTGCTCCTCACCCACTGGCCACAGCTCCTAGAGCTCCAGTCATCGTGGAGCCGCTCAACCAGATGGCCGCCATTCCCCCTGTGGTAGGAGTGGCTCCCACCTAAGCCCAGCTGGCCTGCTAAAGAGTTGTAAAGCCTAAAAAGGGATGTGTATAATGACATAGATACCCCTATGGAGAGCACACGAATGTAAGGGTAGAATTGTAAAATACATTTCATAGAAATATATATACAAGCCCTGGACGTAGGGAAGGGGCAAGTCATCTCCACTCCACTACTCTCCTCATATACTGTTTGGTTAGTAGCCACAACAGCCCCCGATCTCCACAAAAACTATGACTCTGACGCACCCGCCACCGACTCCATCTTCCACATCGTCAGCTTCTTCGTCCTCAACCTCGTACCTCAGCCTCCCCAAGGCACATCATTGTTTTTCTTGACGTAGTGTTCGGTTCATGGTTTCACATGCTGACGGCTGCCTCGTCGCCGAGGCCCTTGTGGACCTACTACATTCCTGATGTGTATATGCACCAATCCGAATGACTAAAAGAACACTCTTCTCATCAGGTTCCCTTTTGGTTAGTATTTTACGGTCACATTCTTCTTCATTGTGGACACAATTCTGTTGCATTAAGGGCCCCAATGGGGGGGGAAGATCTTACTGTTGTAAATAATGCATTGTAAAATTGAGACGAGATATACAAATTTTTACGTGAAAAATTCTTACGGGAGAAAACTACGGGCACACGAAGGCAAATTACTATAATGAGAAGATGTTTACAATGGAGCTCTTGCACTTCTTATGAGCTATTGGGGTACATATATAGGGCGAGTGAAATGAGTTCCACGCAAAGAGGAAACCAATCAGAGTTAGTTGTTATATGTTGACACCATGTCTGATACAATCCGCGCATGGCCTTGGCACCTGTCATGCCATGTCTAGCATAGGGCGATGCAAAGTTCTACATGGACACGGTACGAATTCGGATCAATTTCAACAATCTCCACCTTAAACCGAATTCCTTCTAGTACTCAAAATATGTGATAAACTCCTCCAATGAAATCAGCATATATACTTTGTATGCCGAAAGTCCAAAGGACTAGTGAGTAATACCAACTAAGTTTGAGCAAAGCTCACACTTAGTGGCAGAAACTGACTTTGTCAATATATCTAGGGATGAAAACGGAACGGAAATATCCCGTACCGAACCGCATCGTTTTCTACATTTGACCCGATCGAATTCGTATTTTCGGACAAATTCGAATTCGGTTCGAAATACGGAATACCAAATTCGAAAACGGAGCGGAAATAGTTTACTCGTTTTCCGACCGTTTTCTACTTTTCTACATTTTATTCGGAATATACCGTATTGTAAATTCGGTTCGAAATACGGAATACCAATTTTTTTTTTTCAGATTCTAAAATGGTTGGATCAATTGTGAGTGATCTTGAGGTTGAGGCTTTGGCTAATGTTGTGGCTAAACTGAAAATTGAGGTATGTGTATGTTTATTGACTGCTTGCTCTGAAATATGCTATTGCTACATCTAATTTTAATTTACTTTGCAAACTTGTAGGAAAAGGACAAGGAGGGGGATGAGGACTCTGAGGAGGACAATGGGGAAGCAAAAGATATGGAAAGCGATCCTGACCTCATGGATGATGCTGATGAACTGTAGATGTTCTGCTAGCTGTTAATTGCTTGTTCTAGACTTGTATTGTATTTGTATTTGTATTTGTGTCGGCTATTGTGTTAATACTTAAGACCAAGGGTCATGCACTTGTTAATTATTATATGCACTTGAACTTGATCATGCACTTAGTAATTGTTATGTACTTGGTCACTTGTTAATTGTTATGCACTTGGTCCTATAGGTCGGTATTCCGTATTGAATTTTCGTATACCGACCGTGTTCGACATAATTCCGCTCGAATTGGTTCGTTTTCGAAATTCTCGATATTCCGTAAGTTCGCGTTCGTTTTCGTGTCCGGCTTTACCGCTTTCGCTTTCGTTTTCGTATTCAAATGTAGAAGTAGAAAACGGTTGAGGAGTTTTTGGACCGTTTCCGACCGTTTTCATCCCTAAATATATCAACTAGATTATCATGAGTACTTATCTTGCTGACTTTAATGTCACCTTGAGTAATGACACCTCGAATGTAGTGATATCTGATATCAATGTGCTTTGTTCTCTCACCATTTGATCTTTTGTAAGGCAAATAGCACTTTGACTATCATAAAATATGTGATATTCAAGATGTACTTTCACAAAGCTCAGTAAATAAATCTCTTAGCCAAACGGCTTCTTTACATGCTTTAGAAATAGCCATATACTTAGCTTCTGTAGTAGACAAGGTAATGATGTCTTGCAAACTTACTTATCAGCTAACGCACACCCTCCAATAATAAACACATAATCAGTGAGAAATCTTCTTTTATCTAAATCTCCAGTAAAATCAGAATCCACATAACCAACGAGTCCATCTCTAGTCTTCACAAACTATAAACAAGCATTAGACATGCCTCACAAATATCTGAAAAATCCATTGAACTACTTTCCTAAACTCTTTTTCAGGATTAACCATGTATCTACTAACCACACTTAATGACTGAGATAAATCAGGGCAAGAACATACCATGGCATACATAAACGAACCAACTACACACGCATATGGAACGCTAGACATGTACTAAACTTCATCATTTGATTGTGGACATGACGCTAAAAAAAGTACAAAATGCGCAACTAAAGGAGTACCCATCGGTTTGACCTTATGCATGTTGAAATCAATATTTGAAATTTCGTCGTATCCTTTAACAACTAACATTGTTTTGTACCTAACATCTTTGATTGGTAAAACACCTTCTTTCTTTTTAAAGATCTATTTGTAGCTAACATGATTCTTCTCAATTGGCAACTTGACCAGCTCCTAAATACTATTCTTATCAAGAGATTCCATCTCATCATACATGGTAGTCATCCACCTCGACACATACAGTGCGTACCTAGAGTGGTGCGTTCCACGCACCCGCAGTAGGCTTACTTGGCCTGCCCCACACCTCCTGCAGAGGTCGCGCACGATGATGCCATACGGGCAGGGCCGGACCGTCATCGAGCAGCACGTCAGGACGAGGCAGTACGTTTACCTGCAATACGTTTTAACTCATTATTTGTTTACCTACATTACATTTTAACTTATTGTTTGTTTACCTGCAGTACGAGTGCATGCATCGTATCGAGGACGAGGCTATTCAGATGATCCAGCGTGGGCAGGGTGGCTCCCGGGTGCTTTCTTCGGTGCGTACCATCCTAAGTGAGGCCAGGTCTGCGATCAGGTCCATGAGCTGTAATCGGCACAGGGATGATGTGCATGCACGACGCCTCCATAGAGAACAGCGGGCAGCCCCGTCAGCAGCGCCGTTAGCACCGCCTTCAGCACCGCTGTCAGCACCACCGTCAGCACGTCCGTAGCAGTCCCGCGGTCATCCGTCGCTGTCCGACGGTCGTCCGTCGCTGTTCGACGGTCGTCCTAGCTACGCTCCCTTGTCCTCCCAGCGCTTCGGACCACCGGTACGACATTTGCCAACATTTTGTTCGTCCAATCGATTGCCAGTTATTTGTAACCACACGATTTTCCTGCAACACTTGCGACAAGATAGCACGTTGCTACAGCCGTCGTCATCCCGGAGGGCGGCGGACGAGCGAACATTCTCTGCAGATAGTGACCCTGACTCGCAGCAGCAACCGATGATGATGTTGGACACATTCGTGCATGGCGGTCAGTCCACCCGAGCGGACATGCAGGGGCGGGACGAGTGGTTTGGGCAAACGTACCAAGGTTACACGGCGCAGGAGTACATGGGTGATTTTGCATCGTCATCGTCATTCGGACAAGGCTAGCAAGTTCACGGTGGCCCATCAGCGTTTCAGACTTCCCAGGTAAAAGCCTTATGACATTACTACTCATTATGAATATTTTTTGTATTTTCCATTGCCTAATTCAGCTGTACCATCTAAGCAGGACGTAGACCCCTCTTCCGAATGGCTGAGCTCTATTTTTGGCCAGCCGTCGCAGCTCTCCACAGAGTTGTACCCACCACCGCCTCGGACGCAGCCCTCGCACTACGATCTTCGAGATGCACCGCGCTCCCCTAGTAGGTTCACCTTCTCAGAGGATCAGATACGCCGTCCGAGGCGGCGACGACGTGATGATGAATGAATTTTTGTAATTGTGCTGTTGTGACGCCGCATGGTTTCATGTGTTTCGCATGGCTTATGAAATTATTTGATCTACAATTAAGGCTTCATTGCAATATGACAAGTATGCACGCATGTGGGCACTGTACCTCACAACACGCATTACATTGACATAGATTAACTCTTCAGCGGGAGAAGACACGATAACAACAAACACAAGGTACAACATAGCATAAAACATTATCAACATACACGAGGAGAACCTCCAGCACTACAACTTGAGGATAACAATAAACACAAGAAAGAAAATAGCACACAACATTAAATTTATCTTCCACTCCAGTTTGTTGAAACGATGCCGCATCCCGACGGGGTCGCAACCCCCCACGACAACTCTCTCATGGTGAACAATGTTTGTCCTACTGCCCATTTCATCCTCCCACACCCAAAATCGGCAACCACCAAGGGCTTCCTACGATTCCATGAGAAGAAGATTTTTAAACATACCATCACGATTTGAATGAACCCGAAACAATCTTACTCACTGAGTGATAGGGGCACTTGTAGTAGTGCCGCCCAGGATTCGCGGCCGTCTGTGAGGTCTTACGTCGAACAACCGTGTTGCATTTTGGGCAAATCACCGTGGGTGCCGATGAAGAGGTGCTGAGGTGACTCATTGCCTAGTCCGGGGGAGTGAGCACGAAAGAAAACTACACAGATTGAAACAACTAATTAAGGGGGTGAGTGATAACAAGGCAAGGGAGTAGGCGAGGAATGGCTTCCTTTTATAGGCTGTGTGGAGGGGGGCAGCCTCACGCACAAAGACCACAGAATAAGAAGGCATCAGGCAATGACAACACGAAACAACACATACATTGCACGTACATGAAATGTAGCAAGTAGTACAACCATCAACACACCAACGAACACAACAAGTAAAATACAACACAACCATACACCTCGTTGCCTATATGCCAAACGAGCCTCGTGGCACCCAACTGGAGAATTGCTGAGGGGGCCGTCTCGGACGTGGCTGGCCGTCGTGGTAGTGGCACGCACATATGCAACTAGGGTTCGCGCAGCAATATGTGGGATCATACGAGCTTGCTATGTTCACGACCTCCTCGTTGCCCCTCTCGCGTTGCATATGTTGGCGGAGGTCATTGTTCTCAGTGAGAGTCTCGATTCGGTCCTCCAACTCCAATATTCGATCCCATAATGTATCCACATAACGTACAATATACCGTTCATGAAGAGGGTCGATCCAGCGGGAGAAGTCGCATTTCGCCATTTGCGGGAAATAACGGTAAACATGGAGGGTCCATAAGCAATAACAAAAATTGTACTATTAGTAATTTGTACCCCGGAGCGTGGGCATCGGAAGAAACGTTGCCCGCCATCGAACGGGCCATCCAGGACTTGCACGACCGCGTAATCATTATGTCTGCATTTCGGCTACGCCGGTTGAGCACGCCGGTTTGGTATCAAGCGGTACTGTGGACCGAAGATCTCCCTCTTTTCGAATGGAAGGTCTTCCTTCGGTGACCCAAATCTGAATGGCCCCTCGGGTTCCGACATGGTATGTTTCACCACGAAAGACAAGGTACTTCTTTGTTCGATTTACAGGGTTCTCTGCGTACAATGTCATGGGACCCCAACCATGCTATTTATACCAAACGAGAGAGATTATTGCAGTGACCAAAAATGAAAAAGACGACAGCTTTCCGCAGTGAGATGACAAAAGATGCCAGCTTTACGCAGTGCTATGACAAAACAGGGCAGCTTTGCTCAGTGACATGACCAAAGAGGCCAGCTTTGCGCAGTGACATGACAAAACGGGGTAGCTTTGCTCAGTGATATGACCAAAGATGCCAGCTTTGCGGAGTGAAATGACAAGCGCGGTCAGCTTTGCGCAGTGACATGACAGCACAGGGTCAGCTTTGCTCAGAGAGATGACAACACGTGGCAGCTTTGCTCAGAGAGATGACAACACAGGGCAGCTTTGCTCAGTCAAATGGCATGACGACTCAACCTTTACGCAGTGATACGGCAGAACGCCCAGCTTTACTCGTTCGAGTAGAGAGAAAATGGACCCTGCACTCCATTTCGCAGGCCACACTGCACTCGTTGCAGTAGAGACAAAAGATGCCAGCTTTGTGCAGTGACATGACAAAACGTGGCAGCTTTGCTCAGTGGGATGACAAAACGTGCCAGCTTTGCGCAGTGACATGACATAACGGGGCAGCTTTGCTTAGTGAGATGACATAAGATGCAGCTCTGCGCAGTGACATGACAAAACGGGGCAGTTTTGCTCAGTGACATGACCAAAGAGGCCAGCTTTGCGCAGTGACATGACAAAACGGGGCAGCTTTGCTCAGTGAGATGACATAAGATGCAGCTTTGCGCAGTGACATGACAAAACAGGGCAGCTTTGCTCAGTGAGATGACAAAAGATGCAGCTTTGCTCAGTGAGATGACCACGCGGACAAGCTTTACACGTACGATTAGAGACAAAACGAACCCTATAAATTGGTGTGCATTCCATTTCGCAGCGAACATTGCACATCCAAACCCCATACTACACTGCGCTTCCCTCACCCCACCGGAATGGACAAAAAAAATCAGAAGAAGCAATGTGACAAGATGGTGAAGGAATGGGAGAAGACCCGTGACCTAGCACGGTCAGCTGCCGCCCGTGATGAGAAAATAAGGGCTATACAAGCCCGGGTAGAACAAGCCCACCGTGCTACGAGGTCAGCTCCCCGCAATGAGCGGCCGCGTAGCAACAACCCCATCCCGGACGTCCCCACCGAGAGTTCGCCGCAACTCTCACCTGAGGGGGAGATACCCCCCTTTGTTGGTGCGGGGACACGTGCAAGTTCTTCAAATCCAAGGAACGTATCAGCCTAGGTATGCGTTACTGGGGTTGCGCAAACTACTGCAGTGACTACCCCAACCGCCGTTTTGACACCGCAACCTATCGGCAGCCGGTAACAACCACATGCACCATTTTCCCCTACCTTTTCTCCTTCACAGCAAGCACTAACAATCTCTCCCCTGTATTTATAGTCTCCGGAGCCCTTGTGTTGCTATCGCAAATGGATCGATCTTGAGATCCACTCTGCGGACCAATGGACCCTCGACTTCGATGAGTGGAATGTCACACGGGACAAGGAGTTGCTGGAGGAGGAGTGCCGCAAGAACGAGCACACCCTGCGTATACAACGCGAGACGCAAGCTCATCTCGAAGCGTGCACACGTATGGAGCGTGGAGCGGGAGGCTCGCGAGAGGGAGCGCGAGAGAAAGAGGGAAATGGCGGCTAAGGCAAAGAGGCCGCGGAGGAGTTCAACGCCGAGCGGGCAAGGAAGGGAAAGTGGCCCCGGTCCACACAGTAGGTCGTACGAGCAGTTGGGTGGGTTAGTCGCATATCATGTTATATGTTATGCATGTAATAAAAAAGTACGCGGCATGTTAAGCCCAACTGTATTATGAAGTTTATTTCTATTCAGCTAAGCTTATTATCTCGTTTTTTCGCATTCAATGATTCCCACGTGTTCAATATCACTTTCCTTCCTTTCGTCCAATTGTTTCTATCACAGTTATCACAGTTGTGCTCAAAAAAGTTTTCATTAAATTTCTTCCAATAAAACAACATAACATGATCGAAAAATGTTATTGCCAGTTCAACATATTTTTCACGGTCAGCAATGTACGAAAATCACAAATACACTAATCGTTATCGTACTCTACCAACCAAAATTCTTAATTTTCATAAATGTAAATAAAATTACACTACCAGCAAACTCCACTCCACATCAAATACATATTTTTTCAAACAACATTAACAACGTACCAAAATATTTCAAAAAATATAAATCTACAAAAAATATAATTCCTACACGTACCATCCGCAATACATAACCAATTTTGAAAAAAAAACTTCATATTTTTTTCATCTCCTATTCTATATTATAAATTTGCTGCACACTCTACAAAATTATATTACTTGTGTATACATAATATTTATGTAACTATGTAATCAAAACAAAAATTACAACTTATATTTTGCGCAAAACCCTAACCCTAATCTCGGCAAACCCTAAACCTGTAGCTAACTCGAGTGGTGCACCCGTGCACCGCATCATTTGCATGGCAGCCGAGTGGTGCGCTCGGTGGGCGCATGATACGCCTAATGGTGCGGTCTCAAACCGCACCATTTGCCCGTGATGTGACGCAGCCGAGTGGTGCGGTCGGGGACCGCATCACTCGGTGTCGTGCGCTCCTTGACCGCACCATTGCCACGTGTCAGCTCCCGATTAAATGGTGCGGTCGACTGGAGGCTAGGTTTGGAATTTCGTTTCCGGATGGGCTATTTCGGAAATTTCAGATAGCAACAGTGTCAAAAGCGTCTAAAATTCGAATTTGTGTGTACGACAGCTGCTGTTCACGGATGCCTTCTCGTCGATCTCGAATTCTCTCTCTGCTGCGAGCTGTAGCTTCCACGTCGCGCACGGAACGAGGCGACCAAAACGATGCGCTGCGTTTCACTTCGGCTTTTGGTTGCGTGCGGTCCTAGAGCGAAGCCACGGTGTGCTACGCTTCGCTTGGTATGTCGCCCACGAGACAGACCAATGAAAACGCTGTTGCGTTGACTTTTATGGCGTGGCCGCTGGCTCCGACTCGGAGACGAAAAGTGATGCGCCTCGGATTCGGTGACGCGCGGGGATGGGACGAATTGACGAAATCAGAGAACTCGGAAAGGCCGCTTTTGTTTTCTCCCCTCTGCTAAGCTCTCCAGAATTACGCCGGCCATGCATGCTGGCGTGCAAAGAGCAGGACGTACGGAAGGACCACCCGGCTTGACACGGTCACACCATACACCCGTACTCGCGGTAAGGAGCAAGGATGCAACGGCATGTGCATGCACTGCAGCGATAATGTAGTATGTGCATGCATGCATCTACTGCATGCGTCCGTACCTTGGAGCAGGTTAGACCTTGCACGGGAGGCGCTGAAATGAGTAAATGAAAGCTCGCGGCCATTAATAATAGGCCGTCGCTGTACCAGTTACTCCAGTTACCTGCCCTTGCGCAGACTGAACAAACTGGAGTAACGTACATGCAAATGCAACTATTTACCTACCGTCCAGTTCCTCTCGTTTTTTCGGGACTAGTAACATGGTGAGCACCTTGAAGAAGACGACGATATGGTGCGACGGCGACGTCGCCGTCGCGCGCGGCAAGACGATGGTCTAGAGAGAGATTGGCCGGATCGATCGATCGATCTCCCGAACTGTGCCGTGTTTTCGTCCAGTCTGGATGCATGGGAAGCGCCTGGAGGCGACTGTCTTCACGTATCGTCCTGATTGGCTTTCAGGTGTGCATGCGTGGTGCGTAATTAGTATCGAGTTATCAACAGACACGATTCATTCATGACGTCCGTAAATACGATCATGTGTGTAATGTCTGCACTTACTGGCGACTCGTGTTTTACTTATTACAGTGCTGTAGTTAATCGCTCTACCGTGTACTGTCAATTTCCCAGAGGAGCTAGCTAGCATTAAAATCTTGTGCTCTGTTGTGCTCCAGCTTGTACGTACCTACCGAATGTGCCGGGAAAAGGATTCAATTGGCAATTGCTATTGACCACGATGGAGTCGGCTCACCAGATATGAAATGAGGTTGAATGATATTCAATTAGGGCAGTCCCAACCCTCCAACTAGGATAGTTTCCATAGCATTAAATACCCTGCCATGTAGGCAAAAAATCTGATGTGGCATCTTATTTAATGAGGAAAGAGAAGAAAAACACAAGAAACCGTTTCTCATATGAGAAACGAAGTCGGCTCAACGTCCGATGCGGAAGGAAATCGCTCATTTCGCGTTGGGGACTCCAGCATCGTTTCCATCCGATCTCGTGTGGCGCCACCGCCTCCCCCTCCGATCCCGCGCGCCTCCCTCCGATCCCGCGCGCGCGCGCCTCCTCCGTTCCCGCGAGTGGTGCTGCGACCGACGAGTTGAGGCGGCGGGGGAGGAGAGGAAGCGCGAGGGCGGAGTACCTGGGCCGGTGGATCTGCGGGCTCTGCGCGGAGGCCATCGGCGACGAGATCCGCCGCGCGGAAGCCGGGGAGATCACCACAGCTGAGGCGCTCGACCGGCACGTCGCGTTCGCTCGCGCGGCGCCGCGGGGCCGGGGGGGCCGTCCGACCATGAGAGGCAGCAGCAGCGGAAGCTGCTGAGGCTGTCGATGCAGCAGCAGGACGACGACGTGGCCGCGGGCGTGGTGCCGCCGGTGACCGTTGTCCTGGACGGGCGCTGCATCTGCCACCGCATCCTCCTCACCAGGCACACCGGATACCGCAGCCTCGCGGGCGCCCTCCGCCGCATGTTCGTCGACGCGGACGCCGGCGGCGATGAGGGCAGCAGGAGCGTCGACGCGGACCACGGCCTGGACCTCTCCAATGCCGTCCCGGGGCACGTCGTGGCCTACGAGGACATGGAGGACGACCTCCTCCTCGCCGGTGACCTCAACTGGAAGTAATAATAATCAATCACCCACCAGTGAATTTCCGATCTTGATTTCTTAATGCATTTTGTGTTGAGACGCCGTTTGATTTTCCGTGTCAGGGATTTCGTCCGTGTTGCAAAGAGGATCCGGATAATCCCAGCGAAATCATCAAACCGAAGGAAGCAACAATGCGGTGGGGTGGGCGGCACGCGCGGCCGCGAGGCTGGGCTTCTCCGCGCTCACGGCCGCGCTGGCGGCCGCGTACCTCGACCGGTGCTTCCTCAGCGGCGCGCTGCGGCTGGGGGGCCGGCCCTGGATGGCGCGGCTGGCCGCAGTGGCCTGCGTCGCGCTCGCCGCCAAGGTGGAGGAACTCTATAGGAGAGAAGATCCCAATCCATGGTTTAGTTTCCTAATCATGCTCTGCTTTTTGGTTGCAAATTGTTGTCACAGTGAAGCTGCAAACAGGGAGATGTCTCAAAGAAACCAAGAAGCTATCGGTATTCATGCTGAACTTAAACATGTTTGTCTTTGCAATTAGCACATTTGTTTCAGTGACATATACTACTAGTGAACCTAGCTGCTTTGCTGGTGTCAACTTTAATCTAGAATAGAAACTAGATGCTTTGCTGGTGTCAACCTTAATCTAGTATAGACCATTCTTATTGCATAGAAGTTTCTGGTGTTTGATACATTAGGTGAGAAAAATAACATATGCAGAACAAGTTTGAAAAAAATTACAAACTTCCATGTTAGATGTCTAGAAGATTTATATCTCCTCGCTATCAGGTCTGAACTGTCTAAATTCGAGCTAACATGAAATATGTTTGTAGTTGTCTTGATATTTAAACATCTTGTTATCGGCTGCTTTGTATCAGAAACATTCAATAGAAGATTGCAAATGAGCATGAAACTGTAGATTGATCCTTGAATTCTCTCTCTTTTTTTTTGTATGCGTTGCAGAGATGTCCAGGCAACAACGGAATAAACGTAAGAAGAGACAGAAGTGGTTCTGGGGTTCAGTTGGGCTTGCAGTCACCTTTGGCGCAGCAGCTATTGCCTGGTCCTACCTACCTGCAGCGCAGCCTCAGGCCAGTCCAGACTCGAATAGCACCAACAGCGACTAGAGCTAGATGAAGATGCATCTTCTCCACCTTTGGCTTGCCACAATCAATCAAGGTCTCTCTTGTACTGTCATTAAATTTTTCTCTGTATGGAAATTACTATGGAAACTGTGGGTTGGAAGAGGTAGTTTCTACTGAACATTGATTGCACTCTCTCTCCTCTAGAAACTACCCATGGAAACTATGGGTTGGGAGTGCCCTTAGTGAGACAATTTTGGTCAGCTATATAGCTCTCATGTGGAGTTTAAAACCTAAAAGCTAACAACCATAAATAGTGCCTTTTGTGGGTAAATACAAATGGCCCATAAAGAGCCATCAAGCAGTTAGTAGTGCTCACTCAATGCACTACATCTTCATCAAGCAGTCATAAAAGAGTCTTACGGAAGCCAAACATCCGAATTCCCAGCTCTATTAATAGCATATTAACTCATGTGCTACACTATTTTGACCCCTCTTTTTCTTTGACGTGTGATACAATAAAGCTTATTGTCCCACACTTCTACTTCTAAGATAGAAGTGAGCATCGAGCTTGAATGTGTGTCTATCATTGCACCTTAAAGAGAGCTCTCGTTTTAACCTCTTTTATTTTTGTTGTTTCCGTTATCGCCTCGCGATTTGACAATACATGTAATTAAACTACATTTGGTTGCGTGTGGACCGAAGGTGTGACATAACCTAGATACTTAGCGCAGCACGATGAGCTGAACATATTTGACTATTATTATGGCCAAATAATTAGGCTTGCCAAAGTTGCTCATTACGTAACAGCTAACACCTGATAAGTATCGTACGCCGACTCACACTACCTCAACATTCCAATTTTTGACCAGAGCCTCGTCAGTCTACGACACGCGCGCCCCATACAGCATCTGTAACTGAATGACAGGTAGGCCCGACGACACACCCTTCCCCACATGTCATCGTGTGACCCAAAAATCTCCGACACGTCGTCTCTATCCGAGCGAATTACGCCGCCGACTTTTGCAGACTTACCGCCTACTTTAATCCTTCCTTCCCCCACCACCCCATGCAGCCCACGACAGTCTATGCCCACTGACAACCGGGTCACTCATCGATTGGGTCCGCGTGTAATAAGCTCGCGTGACGGGTAGGCCCCAGTTTTTACTGCCCCGCGATTCGAAAAAGCAAACGAAAGAAAAAAAAAGAGGAAAAAAATAGCAGCGGGGGCATCTGAGTCAAATCTCTTCGTGCTTCCCTCTCCCATCTCAGTCGCCTCCTCCTCCCCCTCCTCGCACGCAGCCTGCACAGCTCATCGCCGCAAGCAAAGGCCAAGGCGACACGTGAGGAAGAGCTCCCAGCTTCTCGAAGCGTCGCGTCGGCGTGCGTGGGAGGGGGAGGAGGGCGAGGCCAGAGACCTCCTCCACCGATCCGGACCCCATCCCACACGGCCGAGCGATCCCCGGCCGCCTCGCCGGATCCGCGCGCGCTCCATCGCCGGAGGTAGTGTAACCGAAGCTATTGAATTCGGTAGCATGTGTTTTGAGTTTATGAGTTATTCTTCCCCTTCTTCGTTTGCAGTTGCGGTGTCGATCTGGTAGGGGCGCGTTTTGGAGTCTGAGGCGGGATTGAGATGGACTTGCTGGACACGGAGATCGGGAAGCACGACTACGACTGGTGATTGACTAACTATTTCTCCCGTTTGGTGGTGATCTGGTTTGCTGAATTTGGGTGTGATGTCATGTTTTTTTGTAATCGGTGAACACTTAATCTAAGCTTGGTGAAGCGGGTGGCAATGCGGTGTTTTGGAACGGTTTGGGGGCGTTCTGTTGGTCGTTCTAGCACGACTTTATACCGATCGTGCTTGTGGTTAGGTGAATCGTGCTTGTTTTTGCGGGGAATCTGTGGTGCTGCCCAAATCATGGCTGGGTCGTTTCGGTTGTGACGGATGTGATTGTTTCTGGACAAGGTTGGCCTGGTAGGGAAGTTGTTTGGTTTAGTTAGAGGATTAGTTGCGTTGAGAGCAAAGAGAAGTATGTAACTGGATGGTTGGTCTGTGGGCTCCTTCCTAGAAGAGCAAAGCCCAAAGCTTAGGACATCACGTACTCTTTATCTCTACTTTTTTCTTGAAAAGGGGAAAAAAATCAAACGCATCTGGAAAAAAATGGCATACCGATAGCATTGCCAACTTTAGGATGTCTTAAATTAGCTCATGGTAGAATGATATCGCAGCAGTTTGTTTGAAGTTCTGTAACATTTGGAGAAAAGTGTTACATTGTGAAAGCCATTTTGGGGAATCGGAAGATACACTGGTAGCAATTGGGAACCTATAATTGACCAAATGTTTCAATGCAAGTTCAGTTGAAATATTTATCATCTGTAAATAACTACTGCAACATTCCATTTGCACTTGTTGGGGATTTGGAACACTCAAAAGAAGTAAAGAATGGGAAAGGAGGAATGAACAGGAGCTTTACTTAGCACACATACACACATACATCTTCATATGAAGCTATCAGGCTTGCATGGGGGTATTACAACTCAACTACTAGCCTACATTAGCAGACGCGCATACAACTCTTGTTATATGTTACATAGACCATCTATTTATAGCCAAATCAAACCGACTCAATACACAACCGACTTGGCATTGTTTACCAATTTTTACAGCTTATATGGCAATATACTTGAAGAAGCTAGCTAGTAGCACATGCCACTGAGCACTAGATCTTTACCAAAGCCATATCTCCGTAAGCATCCAAAGTTGCTAGCTAAAACTGAGTTTCTAGCTAACTCTTGCACACGGCTAGCTAAGTTTCTAGTTATCTTTGCTTGTGTTCATACCTGTAACTAGATAATTCTACTACATTCTCTTGCCGATATATAACATGATAGTAGCAGTTCAAACTCCTGAAGTATCCAGATTATTACTTGTGTTTGACCTATGCGGCTGCAGGTCCTTGCTTTTGCGGTTGGAAAGACAGCTTGTATTCATACTTTTAGCTAGATGATTCTACTACTTTCTAACCAATATTCTACATCAGGTTGATGAGATTTTAAATAGATGGGCTTGCTGAGATGAAGTTACTAGGAACACTTATTTAGATATTTTGCATGTCGGCAACTTTCCTCAAGGAAATAAATTAACCATCAATAAAAGATATTATGTTTGCCGCCAGTTTGTTATCAAGGTACATGAGTAGCCTAAGTCAATTAATTTTTTTCCGCTGCGAAAAGAGTTTTACGATACATCAAAGGAACATCAGATTATGGCATTTAGTATAAGCCAGTAGAAGATTCAAAACTAATTGGATACACAGATAGTGATTGGGCAGGATGTCTTGATGACATGAAAAGCATCAGGATATGCTTTCTCGCTTGGTTCAGGTATGTGCTCTTGGTCAACAAAGAAGCAGAATATAGTAGCTTTGTCTTCGGCCGAAGCAAAGTATGTGGCAGCAACCCGAACTGTCTCACAAGCAGTTTGGTTGAGAAGAATATTTGAAGATATCGGCGAAAGACAACATGAGCCAACTACAGTTTATTGCGATAGTAAATCAGCAATTGCGATAAGTGAAAATCCAGTCAGTCATGATAGAACCAAGTATATTGCAATCAAATATCACTACGTTCAAGAAGCAATTGAGCATCAAGAAGTTAAACTGGAATTTTGTTGTACAAACCAACAAATGGCAGACATGTTTACAAAGGCTTTGTCCAGAAATTTTTTCCCATAATAGAGAATTAATTGGTGTCTCAAAAAAATAAATTAAAGGGGGAGTTTGTTGATGGTTAAGTTATTTCTTTGAGGAAAGTTACCGACATGCAAAATATCTAAGTAAGTGTTCCTTGTCACTTCATGCTGGCAAACCTATCTGCTTGAAATCTCATCAGCCTGACGTATAATATTGGTTAGAGAGTAGTAGAATCATCTAGCTAAAAGTATAAATACAAGCTATCTTTTTAACTGCAAAAGCAAGGACCTGCAAGTCAAACACAAGTAATTCTCTGGATACTTTAGGAGTTTGAACTACTATCATGTTGCATATCGGCAAGAGAATGTAGTAGAATTATCTAGCTACATGTATGAACACAAGCAAAGATAACACTGGACATGCTAGCCGTATACGCCAAGCAAGCAAACTCAAGTCTGGATGTTTCAAGTGATATCAAGCACATGCATGAAGTAAAAGAGCTAGTTGTGTTTGTGGCGTGTCCAAGCTGTTTTTTGCTAGCTAAAGTCGGTTCCTTAGCTTATATATAGACCATGTAATAGGGAGGTCAGGGTGTGCAGAAAGGGTGTATGCGTGTTCAAATGGAAGCTAGAGTTGTAATACTAGTGTAGCTAGATAGCTACATGTGTATGTGTGTGAGCAAATCAATAGAAGAAGTGCTGCTGATTTTCTGAGTTACATGCTCATCTGTTAAGGTATTCTCTGTTCCTTGCTTCTTTTTAGTATCTCATTCCCAACAGCACTTACATAGTGACATATAAAACCCTTATCACATCTTAATTGTATCACACTACTGTGGTGAGATAAATAGTTAACCATCTAGGTGTATGATAAGGTTGATTTGGATGCCATTTCCATGAGCCTGCCACGAAAATTGAGCATTGTGTTGTTGGTCGAAGTGTATGCCTTTCATTTGTTTTTGTGCTTCATCTGATTTATGGTTCAACGCTTATGATATTTGATGTGTGCGCACGTGCGTTCATGTCATTGCTTATCTTCTTTTGTTCTTACATAGTTACATAACATTTGGAATGCATTCGTCAGGCTTTTGACTCCCCCAGGAACACCCCGTGTTCCTGCATTGGAGGTTGCTGAGAAAGCTCCATCCTCAAATGTGCCTAAACGCACTGCCACTAGATCATCCTCGACCACCAGAACATCAAGGGTTTGTACTATTCTCCTCAGATATTTTTACATGCTGGTGATTCAAATTTCAAGTTTCTTTTAGTACAAGCAGTATCAAGATATCTTGTGCAAACTATATGTTTTAGCCTTTAGGGATTATTTTCAGTGGCATTTGAATTCACTCAGGCTATGTTGGTTGGTTTGCTTGCATAAGGGATAACAAAGTATCACTGTATCCTAGTTGTATCAGATCAACACGTAGTTTCAAAAGCAGTACTCTTGGTTTATATGTTTGTTAAGTGCCTGTCTATGTCACTGTATGCATGTGTGTGAGGATGTTTTGACCAACACACCATACTTAACTGTCCTAAATAAACTAGTTGCAAGAAAGCACTGGAGTCATTTGAACCCAGCCCACTGAATGCACTATTTCATCTCATAATTATAGTGACTGTTTCGGTGGTGCATATCGTTGCTAAGCTATCAATTTTGTTTTGTAGGTTTTTTTTTATCAGTAGGCATAGTTTAAAAGGGGTTTGCAGGAGGTTAACACAAACCAAAGTGATTTCATTGAAGTTTTTTTATTTAGTAATTATTCTCATCTTGTGTCAATTATGAAATGAGGGTTTTTTTGTGATTAAATTGCAAATATAATATTGTTGAAATGTTGACAACAATGTAGAAATCGTAACTGGAAGGATTCTATCATAACTTGAATAGTTGCTGAGGGCTGTTACATCTGATCTAGTCTCACAATAGTAGAAACGCATGGCGGTCCTATGGCTTAATGGGTATTGCATATTTTTATTTACTAGACGCATCTTAATTTCGGGCATCATATGTATAGTTTTCACTTGTCAACCATCCTATCTTGACAATATTGTCAGCAGAACACCATTTAAGAAATAATTTTAATTCATGTAATAGGCAGAACCCTTTGTTCTTCTCCTTGGACTGTGCTTGGAAGACAAAACAATACATAGCATTCAGGCCTCTTGTTGACTTGCTGTATGATTGGGTTATTATTAAGTAAATTTGGAATAATTTACAATATTACACATTTGTTCATATTCATAAATCACACCTTAGATTTTTTCCCCATATAATCTGCGGTGGTACATTTCATCTATAACACACTGGAATTTATTTTTGCTAAGCAATCAAGTTTCATGTAGTTAGGCATTGGCAAACTTGATATATTCATATCGCATCATCTCTCATCTAATTATGGGGACATACTTAGCTGTACAACTTCTTATTGCAACCTACTATTTGCTCAGTTAGCCATATGGTGATGATCATAATTAACAGAACTGTATCACATGTTTATTGCAGCTTTCCATTTCTGAAACAGAGAATGGGCATTTCACAGTTCCCACTAGGCCAGCGCGAAGTAACTCTGTTTCTCGCCCTTCAATCCAATCTACTGTTATGTCTAGCAACAGCGGGTCATCAGTTCTCAATGCAAGCATTTCCCCTGTCAGTTCGAGACCTACAACCCCGAGCAAAAGGACTAGCACTCTTCCTTTATCAAAGCCATCAGTTCCAGCTTCACGTCCAGTGCCAACACGGTCCTCCACTCCAGTCAAAACCCGTCCGTCTACTCCAGTCAAAACTCGTCCTTCTGTGCCCAACGCTATGGGCAACTCGACTGCTGCGAAGACCACATCTGCACAAAACTCTAGGCGATCAACTCCACCCTCTCGGCCTCGAATCATGTCCAGCTCATCTTCAAGCACAGCTCCTGCAGTGAGTCATCCCGGCTCATCCTCTGGTACACTTCCTACAATCAGTCGTACTACCTCTTCCTCAAGTACAGTTACTTCAGTGAGCCGTTCTAGCTCTCGGTCATCTACACCTACGCGCCAGCCTGTCATGCGTTCATCAGCTCCGTCCGTTGGTCGCTCACCTTCTGTTGGGCGGATTTCTGGCAGAAATAACATAACATCTAATGGCCGACTAGTTGCCAGTAGTGGTCGAAGTTCAGCACCTTCGTCAGCACCATCATCCCGTCCAAGTTCCCCAAATCCACGGCCACGAGCTCCAGTGAGGCCACTAGATATTCCAGATTTCCCAAGTGAAGCTCCGCCTAACCTAAGGACAAAGCTACCAGAAAGGCCACTCTCCGCTGGTAGGGTACGGCCAGGAATAGTGGGTTTGGGGGCCAGGTCAACCCCGAATGCTGAACCAGTTCCCTCAGCTCCTGTGAAAAAGATGTCTGTGCCTGCTATTACTCGAAGTAAATTTTCTGATGCACCATCCAAGGCACCTTCTCTTACTAATGGACCCCAGAAGACTGAGAGATCTGTTATGGGAGGTCAACCTGCTAGACCCTCTCGGTCTGTCACAAGCGCAGATAATGGATTCGGTAGGACAATATCGAGGAAGTCACTTGACATGGCAATCAAGCACATGGTATGTTCACCCCTCATGTTTACATTAAAATAAATAAGGTCTTGCCTGTTTTTACTTCTCTGCGATAGTGTCATTACAAACTGTTAATTTTCATTTGGATGTGGGCAAGCTTTCAACCAATTGTTATCTTCACTGCATGGGTAATTTCTAGACTGACGCCCAAAATGGAAAACATGGATGTTTTTAGGAGAAATCTAGTATGGCTTGTGAATTGTAATATTGTAGGTCTAGAACCTAGTGCACTATTTATCTGATGTTTTTTAGTTATTATAATATTCTTTAGAAGAAACTGAATCGGTCTTATTTATGATAGGACATCCGACAAAACCTGGGTGGCATTCGTGGTGCATCTCTAGTTCCTCATAGCATCCGGTCTACTGCTCCGAAGGGCCGGCCTGCTCGAATGTCGGACCCTGGCCATCCCATCTCAAATGGTGACCGACACTATTCCGACAATGGCAGCATCAATGGACACTTCTCTGGTGATTATAACGGGGCTCTTTCACACAATGGCGGGAGCTCAACTGGTTCCCCAGATAGGGAAAGCATTGGAACTAAAGAGAGATTGAGTGAACTGGATATAAATGGTAGTTCACGGTACGAGGCGATGTTACTGAGGGAGGACACAAGGCACACGAACTGGTTGCACAGCGTCGACGACAAGTCCGACCAGAGCCCTGTGTTCGATCACCGGTTCGAGCCACTCCCGGAGCCATTTGGTCCGCTATGATGGTTACCATCTGTAAAGATCTCGTTCCTTGTTCCTAAATTCAAAAAAAAAAAATCTCGTTCCTTGTTCTTGTTCCTTGCATTTGCAAGGTGGTGCTCTTATCAGTTTCTGTTTGGTTTTCCATTTCCCCCATCTTTTCATATATCTGCTAAAAGATAAGATTGCGGGGTTTGTACTCTGTACTCCTCTTGTATCTGGAGGCTCGGTTTTGAGTTAATATTGTACTGAAAATCCAACTGCTGGAACACTACATATTTATATCCTTTTTATAATTATTGTTGCATTGACATTTTCAAGTTTCAACTGTTCACTGTACGAAATTATAAATTTCTTGCTAACCTGTTGGAATTTTTATCTGGCTTTCAACATTTATTGTGATTATTGTCTGTTTAACTCTATATGGAATTATTCATATTATTAATACAAGCGATAGAGAATAATTTGATGTGGAATTTAGCTCAAGAAATTAATACTCGAGGTGCCGATGACAAGTGTGTTGGAATATGGTAGGCATATTTGTTGAGATCGAGTCTAGTGGAATTTAATATGCATGTATATGTTTAATCTGGGTACAACACAAGGAGGAATAGTTGGGTTTGTTTTGCAAGATCGGTTCTACAGGCTGTTGACCTATATGATTAGATAGGAATTGATCTCATAAATAATCTGATCATGGCGCATGGCTCACACATGTGTGCTATGGACTTATATATTTTAGACTCATAAAACTGGCCTATGATCGTAGTTGATGACATAGTTTATGAGTCTCACAGTGTACCGAAAACACAGATGGGTCACTTTGTAACACCTAAAAGTAGAGTATATAAATATGTCCCCACCCTTTAGCCTCAAAATGCAATAGTAAGCGACACCATGAAAAAGATAGAGAAATAAAGGGTAAACTTAAAAGCCTCCACAAAATCAGGTGGTGATCGGTTCGGCTGAAAAACTCATGGCTTATGGCTGAAAACATTGTAGCTGGCTGAAAAAAGCACTGTAGCTGACAGAGGCTTATTTAGCATAATTAAATTTAAAAAAATTTAAAAATATAAAAAATATGTTAGCCCATTACGTATAATACAAACAAATACGGGAAAAAAAAGAACCAGCAAAAAAGCTCAACAAAAAGCCAAAAGTTCAGAAAAAGACGAAACTTATGAATAGTGAAAAATAAGCCAGAAGCCGAAGCCGAGTTGATCAGGGCCTCAATCTAAGGTTTAGAGAAAACCCAACATTAGTATCAAAGCAAACGTGGTCTTGACATGTGGTGTCCTCTCGCCTGCTGTCATGGTTCGTCGTCGCCATGCACGTGCCCACACTTTCGCTACAGGTCATATGATGTCCTTGGTCGGTGTGTGATTCGTGTTCGTCTCGAAGCCAAGTCTTCGTCCTCGGTGCACGGATTGAGGAAACACAATTGAGAGCAAGTCTTATAATACAGCCTTCAGCTGGCTGTATGGGTACTTACAGCCCACTTATCAGCCTACTCATATAATAGTTACAGCCAGCTAAAGGCTGTATGATCTACCCCTTCCTCTCACAAAGTTTCTTGGTTCTTGTGCTTCAGCTGGCTGTAAGCTTACAGCCCACCTCTCTTCTCTCTCTCCTCCTCTCTCTCCTCCACCTCAGCATACAGCCAGCTTAGGGCATCTCCAATGGTCTGAGTCAACTAGCTATATGCATGTACACATCAGCATATATCCTATGTGGAGGAAAGAGAGTATGCAAAAAAAATCGAGCCAGCTCTTCCTTAAGCACTAGTCTATAACGCAAAACGAGGCAGCCTCTATAAATTCTGTGTGTGCATGTAAGCATCAAATAGCTATCCTTATAGATAGTTCTTTAGAATGCTAGCTTTAGTGTGTACTATATAAATGATGTGGAAGTCTTAGAGCAAGTTTAATAGTACAGATAGCTGCTACCTCCAATACATTTCTATGTCATCAAAAGATAATGATGCAGTCAACTCATACAATAAGGCCCTGTTTGTTTCCACTTAAGATTATTATAATCCAGCTTATAGGTGGGGGATTATATAAGCTAGATTATAATAAGCTGGTGGGAAATAAGCTGTCAGGTGTTTGGCAGCTGGATTATCAGAGTTATGGATTATCAGAGTTATGGAGAGAAGCTGGGAGGGGAGGGGATGCGTTGGGGATATATATGAATGGCAAAGGTGGGTAATATTTCTAAAGTTTTATGGTCATTAAGATAAAAGGTGGATCTATAAGCTAAAATAAGCTCCTTTTTTCAGCTTATTAGATTACAATAATCTGGGCTAGTAGATTATAATAAGTTACCTTATAATCTAGGCTGTTTGTTTCCACTTATGATTATAAGCTGGATTATAATAATCTTAAGTAGAAACAAACAGGGCCTAAGCTGGCTATAAGTTGTCTCCACAAGAGCTCTCAATCATTTAATACATACATGGGTATTGATAATTTAATACATGCATAGGTATAGCAATTAGTTCTATGGGTACATGCATGGATAATGCTTCTTTTCCTGTGCTATAGCCTGACTCTTGCATGGGAGTCGGCTTGGCTCTCTCTCTCCTTTTCTCTCCCCTCCACATAGGACTATGCTGACATGGATTCCCTTGTAGCTAGCACAGTCAGCCTTATTAAACTTGCTCTTAGAATGCTAGCTTTAGTGTGTACTATATAAATGATGTGGAAGTTTTATAGTTAGTTGCTAGCTATAACCATTGGAGATGACCTTACAGCCTCTTATAATACTTGCTCTGAGATGTTTTCATTATTACTTTTCACAATGCACGGATCGAGGAAACACACCCCTCGCCTCGGTCCCACCATCGCACGGTCTCACGCGCGTCCAGCAAAGGAGCAAGCGGCAAGGCGTCTGTCCGTTAAGATGCAGCAGTCGCGCAGTGCCTCTTCAGCGGCGTCTCTTTGTCCTCGGTCCGAGTGCATCTACTTGTGTTGGCGTGATACTTTTTTTTATTCTCCAACCGCATGCATTGAGCCGATTAAGGGAGTATTAATTGTTGAGTCTACATATTCAGATAACACTTATTCTCGTAATGGCAACCAACAAGTTTTTTTCTGAACTGCTTAGATCTTACAAATTGAATGGCTCAAATTTGCACGGTTTGGAAAAGACAAATCATGTTCTTTTTGCTTTCTGCTGAAAATATAGATTATGTAATAGATAAAAACGAATCGAAAGAGCCGGAAAAAATGCCACTATTGCGAAAAAGGAAAAATATGAAGAAGAATATGAAAATTGGGCTAGGGATAATAAAAAGGGCATGGATTTTTATGTTGGAACCAATGACTGGTTCTTTAGTTGTTGAGTATGAGGTGAACGGAATGCGCGAAAAATAATATGCAGTCTGGAATAAAATTTTGGTGAACTATCTCTTATTAAAGCGCTTACTCTTGTTAATCGTTTTCTCTCTACTAAGATGTATGATAGCACTTCAATTAATGAGCATCTATATAAACTCTGTATTTTAGTAGAGAAATTAAAAATGCTGGATATCCTTTTTTCTAAAGAAGTGCAGGCCAAAGTTGTTATAAACTCTTTGCCAAATTCATGAGAACATTTTAAGATATATTTCTGTCATTCTGAGAGGGTATTCAATATGTGCATTCTGAGATATCATTTCCTTATGAAAAAAGATAGAAAACTCTTAAGGAAAGGAAAAAATACTCACAATTCTGAGTTACACCTTGGAAAGAAAAAAGGTAATATTAAAAGAAATTGGCAAAAGAGGAAGCCTAATTGTGCTTTGAGAGAAAAGGTTAATAAGAAATGCGATCAAAATATCGTAGAAATTACAACTCAGTTCGGAGGAATAATAAGTACAAGAATTTCAAGTATCACAATTATGATCAGTATAAGCATTTCAGAGTTGATTGCAAGAAAAATAAGAAGTGGAATGAGCAAAAGAATCAAAATAATCAACCAGTTGAGCGTAAAGGCAATTCTTCGCTTGACGGTATGTCTGTTATTTTTTATATGCACCGAATCTTTGCTTATTACTATTTTTCCAAATAGTTGGATTGTCGATTCTGGTGCGACATCTCATATTACTAAAGATTATAAAGTTTTTACTTCTATGCGGATAATTTCAAAAGGAAATAGATATGTCTTTTTGGGCACTATCGGTAAAGCTGATGTACTTGGCATTAGAAATTATGTCCTAAAACTCCGCAATGGCGCAAAATTACTATTATAGGACACTTTATATTCTCCTAAAATGAGAAGAAATTTAATCTCTATTGCTTAGTTAGAATCTATTGGTTATGATATACTGTTTGTAATGAGAAGAGTTAAAATATTTTTTTTTGAATGGCAGAAGAGTTAAAATATTGCTCAATAGGAAAATAGTGCATACTGGAACTTGTCATGTAGGTCTTTATTTTTTTTTTGATAAACTATCAAATAATGGTAATATTGATTGCGTAGTTGGTAAAAATAACTTCATAGGGAGAAATACTAACGATAGGAACACATGCTCAGCATATTATATATGACATTTATGACTTGGTCACATATCAAAAACAAAATTAAGAAGTTTATTAATTCTGAAATTCTGCACTTTAAGTGAGAGAATTTTGATATTTTTGAGGCATGTATAATGGATAAGATGACTGGTGCTCCTTTTTTAAAGGCAAAAAGATCTAATGAGCCTCTTGTTATTATTCATTCTGATATTTGTGATGATATGTCTACTCTCACTAGAGGTTAGAAGATTTATTTTATCACATTTATTGATGATTATTGTAGATTTGGTTATATGTGTTTTCCTTAAACATAAGTTAGAAGGATTCGATATGTTCGAGACATTTAAAACTGAAGTAGAAAATCAATTGAACAGAAAGATCAAAGTTTTGAGAACTGATCGTGGAGGAGAGCACACTTCAGGAATATTAAATGATTTTTTTATAAAGAGTATGAAATCATTCATCATTATACCATACCTTACACTCTGCAACAAAATGGTGCTTAGCGGGGGAATAGAATACTTATGAATATGATTAGGTCTATGATGACTTATTCAGATCTTTCTTTGTTTTTTGGAGATGAAGCTTTACATACTACTGTTTATTTATAAAATAATTCACCATCTAAGGCTCTAACAATTACTCTTTATGAGTTGTGGACTGGAAGGAAATTATCACTCTGCTACTTAGAAGTTTAGGGATGTAATACAAAAATTTGAGTGCTAAATCAAAATTGTACAAAATTGCAGCATAAAAGCACCCTAAGAATTTTTATTGGTTATTCTTTGGAATCAAAAGGGTACATGTTTTATGATCCAGAAAAGGATAAACCAGTGGAAGCAGAGATGCAATATTTTTATATCAAAACACACCTCACCGTGTTAAGTGGATGAGGGTGGAATTATTGGCAACTCCACTGGAAACACAGATGGATATATCTGGTATTAATTTTCACACTGAAGGAGGTTCTGCTATAGAAGAAAATACAAATCAATCTCTTAACACTAACATGCTTAGAAAAATAGGAGGAATTTAAGTACACCTTATATCTAGATGATTATTATTTGTTCTTGGAGAAACTTCACTATAAAATTTTAGATTTATAGAAAGAAACAAAGACTTATAAAGAAGCAATAAACTACTCACAATCAAAATTATGAGTGAAAACAATGCGGGAAGAATTAAACTCGATGAAAAGGAATAAAGTTTAGGAACTTGTTAATCAACCAAACAACCATAAGTCCATAGGTTGTGAATGTATTTTTAAAAGGGAATTTCTTGCATCACTTAAGGTTGTGGAAAGTGTATTACAATCTACCACTATTTTCTGTGATAATCAGGCAGCTATCAAGGTCTTGGAGGATTCTAAATTTTATAGTAAAAGTAAACACATTGAAAAAAAAATTCACTGACTAGCTAGTTAGTCATGAATTTATTTTTTAAGCAAGTTAAAGATATGGGACTTAGTTTATTGATTGAAATGTTTCAGCCAAGTGGGAGATATTGAAATTTTTATATGGTTTTGAATATTTATTGTGGCTGTTGTCTGTTTAACTCGATGTAGAACTATTCATATTATTGATGTAAGTGATAGAGAATAATTTGATACGAAATTTTACTTGAGAAATTAATACTCGAAGTGATGAGAACGACTGCGCTGGAATATGGTAGACATATTTATTGAGATCGGGTCTATTGAAATTTAATATACATGTATATGTTTAACCCAGGTAGAGCAAGGGGCAGAATAGCTGGTTTTGTTTTGCAAGATTGGCTCTGCAGACTGTTGACTCACATATCATATTGGAATTGATCACACAAACAATCTAATTATGGCGCATGACTCACACATATGTGCTAGGAACTAATATATTTTAGACTCATGAAACTGGCCTGTCTAATTGTGATTGCTGATATGGTTCAGGAGTCTCACGGTGTACCGAAAACAGGTGAGTTACTTTGTAACACCTGGAAGTGGAGCATATAAATAGATTCTTACCCTCTAACCTCATAATGCAATAATGAGTAGCATCACGAAAAAGACGGAGAATTAGAGAATAGATTAAAAGCTTTCACAAAACCAATTTAGGGTTTAGAAAAAACCCAGCATAACCTTAGTCCGTCCCAGCTCCCACACGTTGGTTTCTAATTTAAAGGAATGCAGTTGTGTTGCACACATATTTTAAGGCCCCGCTCGGTTGGGCTGAAAAATAGTGGCTTATGGCTAAAATTGCACTGTTCTTGGCTGAAATTATACTGTAGCTGAAGGTGGCTTATTTAACGTAATTAACTTTTTGAAAAATTAAAAATAGAAAAAAAAATATGATAGCTCATCACAGACAACACAAACGAATACGGACAAAAAAGAATCGGCAAAAAAACTCAAAAAACCAAAAGTACAGAAAAAGATGAAATTTATAAATAGTAAAAATAAGTTAGAAGTTAGAAACTCAAACTGGGGGGGGGGGGGGGGGGCGTAAGTTTGAAAAGCATACTGGCATATGCCCGTCTACTGCAATTTTTTGCTCAGTCAGGATCCAGTTCGTTGAGGTCAACTAGTGGTCCCATTAGGAGTGCAGGGCGGGGTCACAGGGGCATCTGAGCATCTGGTTATAGTGAACTACCCGTCGCTGTTAAAATAGTAGCAACAGTGCTATTTTGTTGACCGTTCTATGACGCCCAATCATTCTATATGTGTATAATAACTTTTGAGTCAGAACAGTTCCCTAAATTTACGATTCTTTTGTTTGCCCAAAGAGAAAATGTGCATGGAGTTTACTTGCCTGTCCTTTGCTTATGTTGCTTCTTTTCTTTCTTTTTTTTTGTATAGGTCTTCTCTTCTCCAAACGTGTTGTCAGTTTCGAGCCTCTGGAATCAGATTTGAAAAGTCCCCAAAAATTCAAACCAGAAATTTCCTTTATTTTTGCTGGGTTTTTGAGTGAGTTTTGGAAACTTTCCCTTTCGGGAAAGTTCTCCCGGTTCCCGCTTTCCTCTTCTGGCCGGGACGCCACCCCTTCTCCGTTGGCGCCCCGCCGCCCCGCCCGTTTTCTTCTCTCTCGCGCGCCTCGCACCCGCGCCTCCTGCTGGCGCCACCTCCCCTTACGCCTCTCCCCTCGCCCCGGCGTCCTCCCCGTTCCCTCCTCCCGCTGGCACCGCGCTCCCTCACCGCCTTCGCCTCGCGCACGCGCGTGCGCTGCGCGTTGCGTGCCGCGCCGCCCCGCCCCGGCGCCCGCGGCCGCGCTGTCTCCGCGCCGTCCCGGGATCCCCTCGCGCCAGCACCGCCCCAACAGCCTCGGATGGAAGGAGCGGCCGCCCTCGCGCCACGTCGCCGCTCTCCTGTGCCCGACCCCACCTGTCAGCCACCGTTTGCCCCTCCGCCGCGCGGGAGCACGCTCTCGCCCGCAGCCCACCCGTCGCGTCGCCACTCCTCTACACAGCGCCCGTGCGTCACCCCGCCCCTTCCACTATGCGGAGGAGACGCCGATCAACCCCCCTGTCTTCCTGTCGGCCCCGGAGCCCGAGCCATGCCTTCTCCCCGAAGCCTCCCTCCTCTCCGCTCGGGTATAAAACCCCGCCCCGGGTCCCTCTTCTCCCTTTGCTTTCCAAGTTCTCCCACCGCCTTCAATCACCTCCCGACACTCCCAGCCACCTCCCAGAGCGCCCGATTGGAGCCCCGTCGCCCGAGACTCCGCTATTGCCGTCCCCTGCGCCGGCAAGCCCCGCAAGCGGATCTCCCTCTCCCTCCCTCCATTTCTCAATTATTTCCTCCCAGAGCTCCTCCTCGGTATGCTGATCATTTTGGTGAACTCCCTCTGGCAGGTGCTCGCTCGAGGAAGCCCAGCGTCGAAGCACCCCGCCGGCCGAACCACCCTCTCCGTGGCTAGCGCTCCTCGAAGCTTCCCGGCCGAATCCACCACCGCCATTGTGAGCCCCTTGGACCCCTCCCCGTGTAATCGCCACTGATTGACCCCTCTCGCCATCGGCGATCTCCCTCGCCGTCAAATACCCGAACCGCTCCCTTCTCCCTCCCGCTCTCCCCGTTGATTCCCTCGCCCTCCTAAGCCCCAAAATGGAATCCCCATGTCAAGCCGCGCCCGCCGGTGTCCTTGGTCGCCGCCGACGAGCCCGCTGGCGCCCAGGCCGCCGCCGTCGCCGCTGCCCTGCCTCGGGTGCACTGTAGCGCCCGGAGGTTGAAGACGACTCCTCCCTGCGACGTGGCTTCGCCCCGGCCGTCCATTCCGTCTGTAATATCTAACGTCGGCCGTCGGATCTTCCGTACCGTTTCGCCCGCTCCGTTCCATCGTAACCGTCCGATCTTCGTCCACTCCATCCGGGCCTTCGGTCCGCCCCGCATCCCCGCCGCTCGCTCCGCCCACGCGTCGGTCATCCGGACCGCGCGGGCGCGCGCTGGCTGGGCCGCCTCCCCTCGGCCCGCTCTCTCCCGCGCGTGAGCTCGCGCGCTGGGCCGCGCTGGCCTCCCGGCCGCACGGGCCGTTTCCCCGGGCCGGGCCGCACTGTTCATCCGATTTTCCAGAGACTTTTCCAATTTCTAAAATCCCAGAAAATCCAAATAAATCCTAGAAAATCACAGAAAATCCCAAAAATTCCCAAATTTCACCACTTTGCTCCAAATATTATTCTGGACCCATTTGTGACCTCCCTTCCATCAAAATCATCCCAGATAAATTCCTAAAATTCCCCATTTGAGGATTTATGCATTTTACTCCTTTTTAATAGATTATTTTGCCTCGCTTGATTAGGCTCAAGCTGGATTTATGTTATTTTCAGTGTTTGCGCTAGTGTCGGAGATTTCGGAAGCTCAAGTGCAGTCGCAGGATCCAGAAGCTTCTACGTTCGAGCTAGCCGAGTTCGTCCCGACTAACGGCAAGTCGCAAGTCCTTGACCATGTTGAAATCCCATGCCATTTAAATTATGTTATTATGCTATTTGCATTAAGCTAATTCTGAAATGTTAGTTCAAAGTAAAAATAAAATGATTAGAATGACAGGTTATGTAGTTAAACCTACCACCGTTAAATGCCCTGTTAAATTTGTTGCCATGCCTTTGTAACCCTAGAAATAATTATCTGATAATCTAAATAACTGTAGGTTATTACTATCATGCAAAATGTTACACTAATAAGGTTGTGGCTGTGGGCCAATAGAATTTGGAAAACCCGACTCTAAGGTAGGGTGGTATGAGACACCGTATCTTAGAGCGGAGAGTGCCGGCGTGCACAAGGTAGGGTAAGGGTGAGTGGGAAACCGCGAGGCGGTCTACTACGCCCACCGCTTACCTTAGGTTTGGAGTAGGGTAAGGGTGAGTGGGAAACCGCGAGACGGTCTACGCCCACCGCTTACCTGAGGTTGGGTCGCGGGCCTGGTGAGGTTGCGGGCCATGTGAAAATATAAGGACTAAAACCCTTACGCTGAGCAAATGTCACAGTGATCGCTCAACCACAGGAGTTGACTTGTCAACACTGGTCTAGTAGCTGCTCAACTCGATTGAAGCTCTACAGGAGGATGAGCAGTGAGGTTAGGCAGGCCGGGCTACGGGTGCCTAACAACGGTAGAGTTCACTCGAAGCGGACACCGTCTTCTTTTGTGTGTGTGTGTGTGCGTGAAGTCCAGACCCGAGTGAATTCTACCGGGTAGAGCCTATATAAAGAATTGAGCAGTGAAACGACCTGGCTTTCTTAACTCTGTCGCGGGAGTTAAGGGATCGTGTGGGTAAAGCTGAGCAAACTCTGCAGAGTCAATTAAATGGTATTCGAAAACGCCGTGCTCCCGGTTATTGGAGCTGTGCCACTTGGGTGATTCCAGCCGCGAAGTTTAAGTAGTTTTGTACATGATTTAACTTGATTAGTTGGTTAATCAACTCTTCGTGAAAAACCCCTGAGTTCTTAAGAAGTAGTTTTTGGTCCATTTTGTAAAATGATTGCTAAATAAAACTGCGTCCACTCGAAATTAATAAACCAAGTATACCCCCTTCCTTTGTTGACCCGTGCAAGTAGTAAGTTAGGATTTCCCTTGTGATTTGCTGAGTACGGGGTCGGAGTACTCAGGCTTGCATAATGCCACAGATAACAGAAGGAAAAGAAGGTAATTCAAGATTTCGTGATGGAAAGGTCTCCCCGTCGAAGACCCGAGGCTTTAGGTCTTGGCCGCGCTCAAGCGGATCTTGGAGCTTTTGTAATGTAAGTATACTTTGGGCTTGCACGCCCCGCTGTCGAAAATGGATGTTAATCCTTATGTAAAATATATGCTGGTCTTTTGTTGTAAGCATGCAATGGTATACTCTTGCGCGACGCTTCATAACTGTTCATGCATGAATAGTTGCGGAGTGCCGTGTCCGTACGCGCCCCTGGAAACGGGGGCGTTACAAGATTTTAGGTATGTGACTGCGCTGGCCAAATGATCATTTAAGCCAGTTTTGAAAAGACAAAAGCGGCAAAGTTCGATGAACGCATAAATTTCATTCATTGCCACCAGGTGGTGGACTAAGAAATTTGGAATTTGTTCACATTAGCTTGTACTAAAAAAACTAGAAAACAATATAAACACTCTACTTCCCTACTCCACTCGCTCCGTAGATAAGATAAAAGGTCATAGACGCATCATGTATCCTAGGTGGTGATCAGTTGGGTTTTTTTTTGTGGCTTATGACTGAAAGCACTGTAACTGGCTGAAAAAAGCACTATAACTGACAGAGGCTTATTTAGCATAATTAAATTTAAAAAATTTAAAAATTTAAAAAATATGTTAGCCTATTACGTATAATATAAACAAATACGGGAAAAAAAGAACGGGCAAAAAAGCACAAAAAAAGCTTAAAATTCAAAAAAAGACGAAATTTATGAATAGTGAAAAATAAGCTGGAAGCCAGAAGCTTAAGCCGAATTGATCAGGGCTAATCCATTCGCTCCTGTTCCACGCACATATCTTTCTATTATTTTTCACACCGCTTACCCTCTTTTTCTAAAGTACTTTTTTTTATATACTACTATTTATTTTTAATCAAAAGTTATCAATAGTAACCAATACGAATATACTCTGTATAATCAAAAGTACGAAGTTGCGTGTGAAAATGGCTAAACCGTAAAACAGTGCAATTTTACTTATATCCGTGCTGAAAAACTTGAAGTACTCCAGTTGTCAAGTTCAATTACATCGTCAAGCACTGCCGTAACATCAAGGATTATCCTATTTTTTTACGCTGATGTTCTCAAGAAGACCTTTTCCGATAATATGATATTATTTATGAATCCGTACATCCTATTGTCAAATCGATGTTTGCAAGTTGCAACCGACCAATGTAGTAGGCAGGGAAGGTCTATGATTACTTGTAGGCTGGCTATTACCACCGATCTATGGGCGTGTTTTTAGGTTCAAAGTCGAAGGCTTTTGATTTTTACTAGACTTTTAAACGAAGTATTCTTTAAACTAGAGTCTACAAGTTAAACAATCTATATGTTAAAAACTTAATATCTGTACCAGTCAAAATCGCAAGTGAATATCTGTCTCTCCGTAATCTATACCGTAAATAGCCAAAATTCAAAAATTTCAGCCAAAAGCCATAAACCGCAGCCGAAAAGAACTGACCCTATGGACCACGAGATGCAACTGACCAATATAAAAAGATTACATGCATGGTAGTTCTTTTCTATTTATACCTTATAATTTATGTTTTTTAAAATAAATAAATTAAACAGTTTTTATATCATTGTTTTAAAGTAATTTATCAAAACATCTTTTTCAAAGCAACTTAACAGATTATCAAGATTCGATTCGTTTATATAAACATCCGCACTAAACGAAAAACCATCGATCATAACTGAAAAGAACATAGCCGCAACATTTTCATTGTCTTGTTGTGTTTAAGCGGCCTAGGCATGATATGAATAACACCAACAGATTCTTACACAAAATACTCAAGTTAATCGATAGAAGCTATACGCAAAACATATCAGTAGCTAGCTAGCTGCGGTTTGGAAGCCTTTGGTGTCAAACTGTCACACCTATACAAACAAACAATTTCACTTCCATCCTGGTACAATTTTACCGGTCTATAAATATCCGTTCCAACAGAACTTTAGCTTTGCCTTTCGGTTTTTAGAAATTAGAAGCCATTTAAAACATATCAGTTTCTTAATTTTGGCTCTCTTTTTTTTTTTTGCTTTTTTCTCTTTATTCTTTTGCACTATTTGTGAAGATATAAATACATTTTTCTTTTTTCTTTTTAATTAAATAACTAAAAAAATTAATACTACTATAGTATAATTTTAACTGGATAATAGCCGTAGTCAGTACCTGGAATTTAAAGCCGATCGGAGAGGAAGCAAATTCTATAGGAGGACCTCTCCACGTGGCAGGTCAGTCTATCGCTAGCCCTTTGCGTTTTTGCGAGTAGTCCTTTGGAGTTACTTCTGAAGGTAAGTCCTCCTTCGGAGTCTTGGAGGTGGGTTGTTGATCTGAGACGTTAGCCATAAATATTTTGTTGCGTCGCTCTCACGGATTCACCAACCACCGAAGCAGTACTACCCGTAGCCATAAGATACATTAATTAAAATCAATACCACATGCTACAACACCCACCAAACATGTTCAAAAAACGAATTGGAAGAAAAAAAACTCACCATCCCATACTGGACCTGTTTGGCAACGGCCGCGGCTTATGACTTTTGACTGAAATTTTTGAATTTTAGCTGTTTACGGTACAGATTACGGAGAGATAGATACTAACTTGCGATTTTGGATGGTACAAATGTTGGGCTTTTAACGTGTACATCGTTTAACCTATAGACCCCGTCTTGAGAAAATACTCCGTTTAAAAGTTAGGTACTGTAGCAAAAGCCAAAAGCCGCTAGCTTCGGAGGAAAAGAACGGGCCCACTCCTGCCAGTTCAGCACCAGAAGGCATGGAATCTTTTAGCACAAATCTGCAACTGGTGCGCACAATATTCAAAGATTGGACCCTTCCTTTTAGCTTCGGAAAGCTGGTTTTCGATTTTTCTAGCTTTCAAACGAGATGTGTTTTTAAGGTGGGATCTGTAAATTAATTGCAGTATACTGTAGCAACATTATTTATATCAGTCAAAACCACACGTGAGTTTCTCTTACTCCGCACTTCGCACCCACAAACAGCTATAAGCCGTAGCCGTAAACCATAAATTGAAGCCAAAAAAAAGGTCCATGTCCTCGCCTCCTGACGAATCAATGGCCCTCTTTCTTTCCTACCTATGACTTATAATTTTTCTCGAACAAATAGGCGAGATGATTTTTTTATCATCTTTTTGAAGCGATTTATCGCGACAATCTTTTTGAAGCGACCTATCGATATTTAATTTATTCACATAAACGTTTATAATAAAATTAAAAATTATCGATTATAGCTATAAACCATCAGTCACGATGGAAAAGAACCACCCTAAATCAATGTGATACCCTAAATCAATGTGATGGACGCGGCAACCACCCGAGAACGGCGTAGTATTATACACGCAACTGTCTACCGGGCGGGTGCGTTTCTGTACTGCTCCATCAGTGGGAATTGAACTTGATCAAACCTAATTTGTTCACATGAATTGCGTACTACTGGCTTGAATTGTAGCTGGCATAGCATAGTTGCAGGCCTTCAAGAACAGAAGCGACTGATTAAACGTGTAACTATTAGTCAACTGTAGTTGCAGGCATTCATGGCCGAGCGGCAGAAACCAGTCACCCTCGACATTTGCCCGGCTGCTAATTGCGGAGGATGATGATGCATTTTGCAACGGGGACTTGGGCGGTGCAGGGGCGGATCTACAGTAATTCATAGGTATTCAGCTAAATACCCAAAAAATTTTGCAAAAAATCTGCTATATATTAAGTATGGTATATATATGTATTAGTAATTGGTCTTAGGGAAGCATTTGTACACAGGTTGAGGCCACCGAACGTCCGGCCGAGCGCCGAACCGCCAAACGGTCCACTGGCCCAGTGCGGTGCGCTGTGCGCAGTCCGCCCAAACGGCCCACGGCCCAAACGCGCCTTGCGCTGGTTGCCTGGGCACGCCGACTGCCCGACTCGGTCTTCGTCCGCGACAGAGCGAGCGAGGGAGCGGCTCTCAACCCTAACCCTTAGATCCGGATTCCGGCGGCCGGCGCCCGGGCGGCGGCGGCTCGGCGCTCCTTCCTCAGGCTCAATCGCTCAGTCCACACTCCGCAGTCCCTCTCCGGCTCTCCCTCGTCTCTCTCAAATCCGGCAGCGGAGAGGCGGAGGAGCGGGCGTCGGCGGCTGGCGCGCTCCTTCCTCAGGCTCGCCTGCTCGGCCCTCTCTGGCTAGATTGGCTCTCCTTCGTCTCGTCAGGCGTCAGCTCATATCCGTGACTCCGCCCGCCGCCCGGAGGTTAGTTTAATTTTTTTGTTGGGGATGTTTGCCCAGAGGTGATGTCTGATGGAGTGATGGTGCTTTGTTTCATAGCTCTGTGCAGTGTGCAATTGCGGATCTGCTCTGCTCCGTGACCTCCGTCTCCGTGCTTACAGCTTACTGAATCTGCACGCAGGGAGCCAGGGACTGTCTGCACGACAGCACGAGGTAATGGACTAATGCCTAATGGAGTAATGCTGCAATATGGCAATACGCCAATACTTGGAAGTTGGAATCAAGTAATGCTGTAATGGAGTAATGCTGTTGTGCAATTATGAATTGGCCAATGTGTATATGTTTCTCAGTTTCTGCAGTAGCTAAGAGAATTGGCCAATATGTATAATATGTATATGTTTCTCAGTTTGTCATTGTGAATTGTAGTAGATAAGTCGTAACTCATGAGTGACATGTAAGAATTGTTAGGCTGTTATGACCAAATTTACAATTGCCTTGAGAGACAGTTCTAAAGGGACATAGAAATTTACAATATCTATATGTTTGATTTTGTAGATCTTTGAGGAGTACCTGCAGCATGTGAACACTTAATATATCTTGGTTAGTGCATTGCCCCCTGAATTTCATTAAGTGTATCATGAATTATGTGTTTTCAGCTTCATGAAATGGCAATTGTCTGATCCATGATCCATCCAAGAAGCACGAAAGGACAGCTTAAGGAGTTTTAACAATTATATGATGCAAGTTCTTGACGTTGGTTGCTTTTTCCTGCTTGGTGGTGCATGTTTTGGATGATTTTACCATTTAATTCTAAACTCGTATAATATTTTTATTGTAGCCTTGTAGAATGACTGGCAGAAGGAGAAGCGGGACTTCATGCTGATGGGAAAAGAGTTAAAAAGGGCAAAATTAGCAAGGTATGCAATTGTCGTTAATCTCTATAATTTGTTGTTTAATTCGTGCTATTATGCATTTTGTATTATTATTATATCTATATATGCATATATTTGTATCGGTGTTTTGGGAGAAATGGTGTGTCATAATATCGTGTATCGGTATTGACGTATCCAAACAACCTAGCTCTGAAATTCGAATACCCATTCTAAAAATCCTGGATCCGCCACTAGGGCGGTGTATGGGGTAAAAAGTAGATACGAATTATCTATATTATTCGGTTATCGTATTTGATAGAATGTAAGTATAATATAGATTTTTTTTCATCTGATCAATAATTTTTTATCATATTTGTACCTGTATTCGAATTCGCATAAAAAATATGGATACAAATATGATATGAATTTTTACTATATGAAATGTTATTTTATTACAATACGACTAATTAGTTGGATAAGTTTTTAATTGAACATGAATTCGTGTTTCTTTAGGTGAAGTAAATGAATTAGAATGATTAAATGTGATTGTATAAGGATAAAATATCATTAATGTCTTCATACTACATAAGTTATGAGGATATCCAGATACGACCGAATTGAGTAGATAGATGTTCGATTCGAATTTATATTTGTTATAATATTTGATTTATATTTGTATTCAAGATTATTCAGATTTATATTTATATTCGTTTACAAATACGGATACAAATGCAGTTTGAATACTGAAAAGATCTGTATCCGATCCGTTCTATCCCCTAGTTAGTGTAGACCAAGAAGGCCTTGTCCGGCTCTCCCGTTTTGCCAACTCTATACGTGTAAAAAGGAAGCCAAATGCTTGCATATTGGCTGAAAATTCACTAGCTTAGTGCTCTCTGAACTACAGCGTGGAATTGAACGGAAATCCTATACATTATCCTAGAATGCTGTTGTAGAACAAACATGATTGGTCAGCTCCCGTGCAGTGTGCAATTGATACGGCGTCCCTATCTCTTTGCTGTTGTGTTCCCTCTTCGAACCGGAGGCCGCCCATAATAAAGAAAGTCCGTTTGTCTACACCGTGCAGAAGCAAGGGCATAATTAGCCTTCGTGCCCCAATTATCTCTACTATTATATAAAAAGGAGTTGGTGGTTATCGGTATGTTCTTCTCTCCCCTCTCTACAGTCATCCGATTTGATCTGGACCATTCGTCTCTCTCTTCCTCCTCTCTCTCTTAGGATACAACCGCCCACCCCCTCCACTTTCCTTATCTTCTCGCGCATTCTGGTCACCCTTCTCTCTCTATCACTTGCTCTCCAATGTTTGATGTGTAAAGTTGGTCAAGTAGTAAATTTTATCTCACCATTTTTATGACTCCGCTGCAACGTACAGATCTCTAACTAGTAACTCTAAACGGAGCACTATTTACTACGAGTAGTCTAGCAGAAAATATTACCGTCAGCACAACAATATTGATGCACCCATAACTACGACAATGTAGTTTGGTTGAATCCAAACGTAAACAATAAATTTTCAGGATGACAAACCGGCTGGACGTCATAGACGTTGAACTAGTTTAGCAAAGCAATCCCGTTATTTAGGGCCTGTTTGGCTGGCCACAAGCCGGTCGGCTTTTCGCAGCCGCTACAGTACCTAACTTTTAAACGGTGTATTTTCTCAAGACGGGGTCTACAAGTTAAACGTAGTACACGTTAAAAGCCCAACATCTGTACCAGCCAAAATCGCGAGTATTGATCTCTCCGTAATCTGTACCGTAAACAGCCAAAATTCAAAAATTTCAGCCAAAAGTCAAAAGCCACAGCCAAAAAGAACAGTCCCTTAATTATCTAAGAAATATATACACCTTTAGTGACATGTTTGAAACACATGAATTCTTTAGTACTTCTACATAAAACAATTTAATCTCCGCAAGAGTCAGGGGGAAAAAATTCCGTATTCAAACGGGCCTAAAATGAAACTTAAGTACCCCCTCGACACACCCCGTACACCCACTGATCCCGTATTTAGCGTCTACTAGTTACTGCCCGCACCTTGACGTTATTGCTCCCTTCCACCAGCTGTCGCCTGCCTACCCAAGTTCTAGAATTGAGGGCCGGATGAACTCCATATGCTAAAATGCACGAATCTTCTGGCATATAAGTTATTTAGAAATGAATCAAGTAACCAATAAAAATCTTTCACAGAAGAAGCCCCTTTTTTGGTTGGGTTCGGAATCAGTTCATTTAGGCTTTGACTTATATTTGCTACAGTAAATAATTTTTAAACAGTATATTTTTAAGACGGAGTTTACAGATAAATTATGTATAAACTATACCAAGTTCGGCTATATCAGCTAAAATCACATACAATTATTTTTTCTACATACTATCTCTTATAAATAATATAAAATTTAAAAATCTTAGCTATAAACTATAAATCATAAAAAAACACTTTCTCATCTCGCGGTAGATGTTCATCCCTGCAGCTCTGGTCGACGTCGGTCGGGTCACCCTCAGGGGCAAATCCGTCACCCTCACAAATCCCCGGAAACAAATGCCCCCACACGCTTCTCTTATTAAATACACACCAAATTTGCACACAGCGGCGCACACACCCGCATCCACGCTTCACACCAACTCCGCCGCATCCCCACCTCACACCGCGCACCCCGACACTCCGCACAGAGACGCACGAGAAGACAGCTCGGTCGCAGACTCGCAAGTGAGATCGCTGGTCGCCCGCGAGGAGGAGGAGGAAGGGAGCGGCGGCCGGCGCGGGCTTCGGTCGGAGCTATCCGCGGCGCCACGCCGCAATGCCGGCCGCTTCCGGGGCAGATCGGGCTGCTTCCTCGGGCTAACTCTTGGTTCCGGTCCTCCATCGGCGCGCTCCTCACGTGATTCTGGCGGGAGGTTGGATCTTGAGGCGGACGGTGCGGGAGGGTGGTGGCCGTTTCTCGATGTCTGCTTGCCGAAGGTTGGGACCCTTCTCTGTTGTTGAGGCGCCTTGCGTTTCTTCAGTTGCTTTCTTGGATGCAACAGGGGGGCTCGGGGTTCAAATTTGGTGGCGAGATTGCAACTTTGGCTTGATTTCCACCCCTGGTTTAGGATCGGAATTGAGGGAGGGGAGGGTATATGGGTAGTGCAATGTAGTTTGCTGCGCTCGTTTCGTTTGCTACAGATTGGGCTTTGGTAAACTGTTTCGTTGGTTTCTGCTCAATTTTTTTCGAAATAAAGAGATAAAGTGTTCCTAAAAAATGGCCTTTCTTTAATGCCCGAAGAGTTTGGTAGGAAGTAGTACTAATTAAAGGACCACTTGGTCGGGAGTACTCTCTAGAGTTTAGCGATTAATTCTTATTACGTTACGGCAAAGCTTTCTACTGTTGCAGTAATTTTGTTTCACAGAGTTTCAGGTAGTGATATCTTCACTTTACTCGGTTCACAATCTGTTATATGGTGTGGAATGGATTTGTGTAGGCCGTGCGAGGGTAGCCCATGCAGCCCACGAACACCCGCATTAACTTATCCCAGCCCCCACCTTCCCAGCTCTCGTCTTTTCTCCCCTTTCCCTTTGGTTTCTTGCATTGCATCAGAGAGCTTTCGCTTTATATGTCCTGGCCTTTAGTATGATGCTATTGCTTTTGGTAAGCGTTTGGTTCTTTAGAGTTTAGAACACAACCGTATCAGGTATAGATGAAAGGTCAGGTGAGCTATAATGTGGTGCTATGCGCTGCCTGAGATCGCCTCCATTCAAGGGAATCTAGCAATTTTCCCTTTGGGAGTCTTGTTGAAACAGTTCTTGGCATTATCTGTCCACTGTTTTCTTTATCATGGTTTGTTAGTCCGAAGTGCAGTGCTTACGCACAGTAGCTGAGGGTATTTGTTACGATAATGGGGTGCGTGCTTTATAAAAATGGGGCTGATGGGTGATGGCTACTTTGTGATGTGAGATGGGCGGTTTCCTTTTGTCATATGCGAATGATCCCAACTGCCCCGTTTAAAAAGATTAAGATAAACTAGAGCAGATCAGCTTGATGGTGGGTCTTAAGGTTGGGAGTTGGGACTAGAGTAAGAGACAAAAGGAACCATGTGTGTTTCCTTTGAGAGGGGAGCTTACTATGTAGCAGTTGAAAAAGATGAGGTGCCCTGCATAGAATGCCTCATTGTGGAAGCACTTCTCTCCTTTTTTTAATTACGAGAATGGTACTGCGCCAGCCTTTTGTGCTGATCATGAGAGCTCCAGTTGCACTTGCACTGCAAAGGGAATTATTCCCGGTTATGCGGAGTGAAAGCTTAGCTAGGTACTAGTTGGGGGCACTATTTGTTGTTTATTAGACCTAATACAGTATCTTAATGTAATTTTGATAAGTCAAACCCCTGTTAGCTCATAAGAGTTGTATTTGTAATAAAATATTTACTATTTGTTAGCCGGCCTAGGAGTCTGTCTTTGAAATGATCTAAGATGGGGCCTTGATTTGAAAACTATGAATATGAATATGCTACTAGTAGACTGTTAATAGAAGAAATCGTCTCACTCATTCAGCTCACGGTTCTCTTTTGTAACACCGTCGAGATAGAATGGAAGCGCCACTCCTCTCATCTTGTTCTGAGCATATATTTTTTGATTAGGTAGTTAGTGTTGAAATTTTATCTTCGGGCAAAGTTTTATGCTTCATGTTTCCTATCCTGAATTCCTTCCTTTTACCTGTACTAAGTAATATGGCCTCAATGTTATGCTTCACTTTCACTTACTTTTGATTTTTTTCCCGTTATGCTAGAGGAGTGAAGAGCTGATGGGAAAGCTTGGATTACAGTGTTGGATATGATTCACTTCCAGCAAGTCTCAACCATGCAACATCTTACACTTGTAGCTTTTGTGGCTGCTCTTCTCTTTGCATTCGTTCCTCATGTCAAAAGTGCTGATCTGAACTCTGACAAGCAGGCGCTTCTTGCATTTGCTGCATCACTGCCCCATGGCAGGAAGCTCAACTGGAGCTCCACGGCCCCTCTCTGCACTTCTTGGGTGGGGGTGACATGCACACCGGACAAGAGTCGTGTGCACACACTACGCCTACCTGCAGTAGGACTCTTTGGCCCAATACCCTCGGACACGCTTGGCAAGCTTGATGCCCTGGAGGTATTGAGCCTTAGGTCCAATCGCCTTACTGTTGACCTCCCTCCTGATGTAGGATCTATTCCTTCTCTCCATTCACTCTATCTTCAGCATAACAATCTGTCTGGAATCATACCAACATCCCTTTCTTCCAGTTTAACATTCCTAGATCTGTCCTACAATACTTTCGATGGAGAAATCCCATTGAGAGTGCAAAATCTCACTCAACTTACTGCACTGCTTCTCCAGAACAACTCTCTTTCTGGACCCATCCCTGACCTCCAACTCCCCAAATTGAGGCATTTGAATTTGAGCTACAATAACCTCAGTGGGCCAATACCACCTTCCCTGCAGAAATTCTCAGCCAGTTCCTTCTTGGGGAATGCTTTTCTATGTGGATTTCCTTTGGAACCATGTCCTGGAGCCGCACCTTCTCCGACACCATCAACGCCCAGCAAGACCAAGAAGAGCTTCTGGAAAAGGATCAGGACTGGTGTTATAATTGCAATTGCTGCTGGAGGAGGGCTATTGTTGCTTATCTTGATTATCGTACTCTTGCTATGTATTTTCAAGAGAAAGAAACACAGAGAACCTACCACAGCTGCGTCATCCAAGAGAAAAGCTATTGCAGGTGGAAGGGTAGAAAACCCTAAGGAAGACTACAGCAGTGGTGTTCAGGAAGCAGAGAGGAATAAATTGGTTTTCTTCGAGGGCTGTTCATATAATTTTGACTTGGAGGATTTGCTGAGAGCTTCAGCTGAAGTCCTTGGAAAAGGAAGTTATGGAACTACCTACAAAGCTGTTCTTGAGGATGGCACCACCGTTGTGGTCAAGAGATTGAAAGAGGTGGTGGTGGGGAAGAAGGATTTCGAACAGCAGATGGAGATAATTGGCAGGGTTGGTCAGCACCAAAATGTTGTTCCATTGCGTGCTTACTATTACTCCAAAGATGAGAAGCTGCTGGTGTATGACTATGTCCCATCTGGTAGCCTTGCTGCTGTTTTGCATGGTATGTTCTTTGTTTTATCTCTTATATATTTGAGCTATTGACCCGTAAGTACGTATTTTCTGAAGTCTGAACTTCTAGCCTATTCGACGTGTCCGTAAGCTAGGAAAGTGGCTAATTCAGATTTTTAGGGTCAACTAGCATGCACTATTTCCAGTTTACAACTTACAAGCATATCCAACATTTAGCTGGAAATCAAGATATCCAAACTATAGATTCAATTTGACAGTTACGTGGCAAATCAAATTGCTAGCAGTGGGAGTGGCACAACACTAATTATTGTGGTGAATCCTTGTGTTACCTATATGATTTTCTTAAAAGTTAAATTAAAATTCTGTGGTCACTGAGATGACTCCTCCAATTTTTATCACTGAACCATTTGCAATTAACCTGTAAAATACATGGATTTATTTGGCCTTTACCATTTGCCGAACTTCTGCAATCAGAATGTTTTTCTTGAGTAAGATAACATAAATACACTTTCATGTGATTTGTGCTTTTGAACCTTGTCATCAGGAGAAATAGGTGTAAGTGGTATATAACCTGATGTCAACTTCCACCTTTGTTGATTGACACAAAACTCATTGTAGTCTGACATTCTAGTGTTTCGTCTGTGCTGGAGTTCCTACGTCTGGGAGACAGCATTTTCCATTTCTGTGTGCATATCCATGTCAAATTATTGCTCTTTTTTCCTTTGTAAAGCTGTATGGAGAGCTACTGCTTTTCTTCTCTGATTTACTAATACATTTTAAAATCATGCCAGAAAGAAGGAATTAAAGAAAGTTGTCTCTATTTCTCCTAGTTATCCTCTTTTTTTTTTCTAAATCATAGGTTAGAAAATGCATATATAATTAGTCTTCACTGTAATCATCGTACTGAAATATAACAGTCTACTTTAACCGCACTAGCTTACTTCAGAAGCATCAACTGTGGTTGATGAGAGTGTCTGCGGTGCCTGTTGACTGTTGAAATGAAATGACATGGTTGCGGTTGATTATAAATACCTTCAGGGAATAAAGCTGCTGGAAGAGCCCCATTGGACTGGGAGACCAGAGTAAAGATATCCCTTGGTGTAGCTCGTGGAATTGCTCATCTTCATGCTGAGGGAGGCGGGAAGTTTATCCATGGCAACCTCAAATCATCGAACATACTTCTGTCACAGAACCTCGACGGTTGTGTCTCTGAGTTTGGACTGGCACAGCTCATGACCATTCCGCCCGCTCCCATACGGCTTGTCGGATATCGCGCACCAGAAGTCCTCGAGACTAAGAAGCCAACTCAGAAGTCTGATGTCTACGGTTTCGGTGTTCTGCTTCTTGAAATGCTAACCGGAAAAGCCCCTCTCAGGTCTCCTGGGCGCGAGGATTCCATCGAGCACCTGCCAAGATGGGTGCAGTCTGTGGTTCGAGAAGAATGGACCGCAGAGGTTTTCGATGTGGACTTGTTAAGGCATCCCAACATTGAGGACGAGATGGTTCGGATGCTGCAGGTTGCAATGGCATGTGTCGCCATTCCCCCCGAGCAGCGGCCTAAAATGGACGAGGTGATCAGGAGGATTATCGAAATCCGGAACTCCTACTCGGGGACAAGGACGCCACCGGAGGACAAGCCGAAGGACGAGACTGCCCAAGCTCCATGAGGGCACGAGACAGCGTCCCTGATGATGTTTAGCAAAGGTAGCTAACTGGGTTGGATAGTTACTTGCTTATAGAGAGCTTCAGCAAAGTTGATAGCCGCTTGCTTAGTGAGGTTTCTGTTGATTTCTGATCATTCTTTTTTATTTAGTAATTTTGCTGTGCAATTTCCACAGTAGTGATCTGATGGCCCTTGCCATTGTTCCATTTCGGCTAGATCAGTAGCTCTTCTGATTTTTATCGGGTGATGTCGTTCTGTAATTTGACATGCTTTTCTAGAGTGTGATTAATGAATTGAATTTTCCTTGTGTTTGTCACTTGTCAGAGATCTTAGTTGCATCGGTCAATGTGAAATCGTGGAAGTTTAGCCCGTGTAGACGTGGTAGCTGTCAGGTGGTAATCACGTCCGCTTACTGGCTGCGGTTATGCAACCTTTGGGCTTGTCCTGCGTAGATTCGATGAGCGTCGGCGCCGATTCTGCTCGATTCGTTGATCGGTTGGTCGATTTGATGCGTGTTTGTTCGACTCCTTGGATCGTTGGTATCGATCGGTCGTGTGAGGTGATTTGTCCGTCTGGCGCGCGTCCTAGTTGTTACAACTATTAGACTGTCAAGGCGAGGTATTTTGTCATTTCTTTTGTTGTGTTTGCATTTATATTTATTTAGTATGTGTATTTAGTAGCAGTGGAGGACACGCAACTTTATCCACGGGATTTTAAAATAAAAGCATCATAATTTCTTTTAAATATAGGTTAATGTTCTTTTCGTTGCAAGTGATGTTTTAGAATATGTACAATAAAAAATTCTAAATTTTGATAATTAGTATATTTACAATAATCTAGATTGACATTTTTGTTAAAAGATTTTCATAATATCATTATTATTTATTTATACTAATGTAAAGTTACAATATTTTACCATGAAAACATTCATATGGACCATAAGCCTCACGCGATAAGCTCCTTTGATGGCGTAAGTATCAAAAATCATCTTCCACAAATTTATTTATGTGGTGGTGGAATTTAGGCCCTATTCAAAAATGATGTTGTTTTTGACTTTTAGTGAGAAACCATTCTATTCAAAAACGGTTTCTACAGTGACTTCTACAAACAATTTATAGAAACCACCTAAAGATGTCACTCCGTTCCAAAGCTAGCTTCTAAGAGCTAGAAACTGTTTGAAACAAGACCTTATTAAACGAGAAATGGTGGGGAACAAAATACAACCCAAAATAAAAAGAAAATGTTCGTTTTGTCCCAAGCCTCAACTTACAAGTGCGTGAGGTGACAACAGTTGTGATTGCCGAAGCCATCCTCGCCTGTTGTCCTATGACCAGCACAACCTATCGACCCCCTACTACCTATTCCCTCATAATCAGCACTGCCACTAGTGTGCCTCGACAATCGACCACTCGTCCCTCCTCCCCTCCTCTTCACCCCACCAAGATAAAAAATATATATTAATTCTAGGTTTTTGAGCAACATTTTCGATACCTTTAGGGCACTCCCAATGCTACACCTCAGCTTATGTCCATGGCCATAAATGAGGTGCCACATAGACAAAAAGATGACATGGCATAGGAATAAATGAGGTGAGAGGTGGAAATCATGTCTTGCATGAGACACTAGCTGGACACATAAACCAAAACACAAGACATTAGCAAAAATAGCATTGGGAGTATAGTGGTGTCTATGTCACAATTTCAAATAAAAAAGCAGCCAATAAGATAGAGAGAGAGGTGGAGAGAGATTTATTGTTGGATCCCACTTATAGAAACAATGCATTGGGGAGGTGGTTTCTTAAGTTGTGTCTATCCTAGGTGGCATCACATTAATTAGTATAGACATGGCATGTGGTGTCTAGCATTGGGAGTGCTCACTTAGGGGTTGTTCATATTAGCCACGGCTTATAGTTTTTTTTTAACTATAACTAATGGATTTTGACTAAAAATAAAATAGTAGAGACTAAAAGAGGTGGCCTTTAGAAGGAGGAGAGGAGCGGTGAAGAAAATAAGGGAGAGGTGCATGCACGGGACGGGAGCTAGAGAGTAGAGTATGTCACATACGTTTGTGACCCCTTGTCTTATTTCCGAAGCGAAACGAGAGCAAGAGAAATGAGAAAACCGTTTTGAGAAATCGGATATTCGTATTACTTTCTACCTTCTGTAAGTAGTAGAAGCAAATATAAATGGAGCCTTAATCATGGATCAACACGCAAAAGGGTCCCCATAGTCCTAAAATATCGTCATTTTTAAATCCAACTGTTGCCTGTCTTTTTAAAGCACTCGGCCAAGAAGTAAGAAATCCGAAGCAAATATGAAACACACCTTTACTCATGAATCAACACGCGGAAAGGTCCTGCCGTCCTAAAATATATGGCCGTCCCCACCCAAAATCCGACCGTTGCCTGCCTCCCTGAAGCACTCGACCGTTGGGGCACAACCCCTTCCCTTGGCCTCCGCACAAATCCAACCACACCGCTTCCGCTCTCTCCCTTCCATTTCTGCTTCCCAAACTCCCGACTCCAATCTCACATCAACTCAAAGCTCCCAAAAAAGACCGTCTCTTCTCTTTCCTCCCACAAAGATCCGTTCTTGCACATTCGCACCAAGAACCCACCCAAGAAGAGGCATTCCAATGGCGGAGACCGCCAAGAACGATGCCCACATCGTGGAGATCCCGGTCACCGGCGACGAAGCCGACCACGCCGGCGGCAGTGTGGTGGCGGCCGCGTTCCTTGACAAGGCGGCGGCGGAGTCTGGGCACCACCCGCTCGGCGAGATCGCCGGCAGCTCGGGGCACCTGCTGCTGCTCAAGCTGTGGCAACGGGAGGAGTCCCGCCTTGGCCGCCGAGCCTGCGCGCTCGAGGCGCTCATGGACGCGGCCCGCCGGGACGCGTTCTACCTCTGCGCGGCCTTCCTCGCCTTCCACGCCCTCTCCCTCGCGCTCCTCTTCGCAGCCTCTGTGGCCGCAGCCGCCTCCGCCTCGCCGCACACTCGCGCCTGCAGGAGGTGGTGGGTGCCGTCGTCCCTGTCGCTGGCCGCCTCCCTCGCGCTCGCCGCGGCCGTACAGCTCCAGGTGTGCGCCTACTGGCGTGCGGCGCGGCGGCTGCGGCAGGAGCGCGGTGACGCCCGCGCGCTCGCGCGGTGCGTGCAGGAGCTGCGCATGAAGGGCGCGGCGTTCGACCTGTCCAAGGAGCCGCAGTACGGGGTGACGAGGGTCAAGTGCGCCAGCGTCGAGGGCGCCGGGGCGTGGCGCCCGCTCCGATGGTGCTACCAGAACGTCGTCACCGCCTGCCTGCTCGCCGTCGCCGCGGCCGCCTTGCCCTCCGGCAAGTTCATCTTGTGCGCGTAGGACGGAGGTTGATAAGTTCTGAGTGAGTTGTGAATCCCTTTCGATCATTTACAAAAATTTCATGACTAGTTCCCATTCAGCGACTAGTAATTTTGTAAATATTCAAAAGAAAAGCAAAATTGTAGACACGTGATTAGTATAGGAATTTGCTAAATAGTACTCGAGTGTTTTTTGTGTTTGTGAGTATTTAATTTTTTAGATGTTGCTTTGTCTATGCTTTGTGATTTTTTTTTTGTGAACAATATGATCAGTAAGTAATCAATTTATTTAGAGTTGTTGAAAACGCAACATATTTTACGTCTTATGTCAATCAATGCGTTGGATTTTTTTATGTTTTTTTGTGTTCCTTATTGTTTACTGTGTTCCTCCTTTTTACAAACTATCACATCATATTATACATAATTTATGTGTTAGGTCATTTCTCAATATATTGATGTAAAAAGATTATGCAGAAAAGAATATCATGTGTTAGGTCATTTCTCAATATATTATATTACATGCTAATAACTAATGAACAAAGCTGATCAATGCAGACGTGCAGCAAACTAGAGCATCAAACGTCAAAACAAACCTAAGTACTCCTTAATAAATAGTACTCAAATAAAAGTGAAGGTGGTAAAGTGATTTCATCTATTATATCTAAATCAAATCTAATGGCTTAAAATTGAAGTACTAGACATGATCATTAATATAAACTTTGTAAGTTTTTGATGATTGAAATTTCGATGCCTGAAATATTGCTGTTGATTACTTGATATTTGCAGGGCCACCGGATTCTTGGGTTGATTCGGAGGAAACGGGAGGAGGGGAATGCAAGTGTTTGTCATTGCAAGGCTGCATAGGACAGATCACTGCTTGTGCTCCAATGCTAGAGAGAATTAACAACATTCTTTTTGTATGATTTATATCAACTGCAACTCAAATGCTATATGATTTATATCAACTGCAACTCAAATGCTATGCCATCATGGTTTCCAAGCAATTCCTGTTAAATAGAGTCTAGGATCTCCTAGGGTTAAGATCTAGCGGGGTTTATATTCGGGTTCGTGAGAGAAACAGAGAGGGAGAGAGTTAGGGGTACCAACCGCCCGATGTAGAGGAGGAGGGGTTGGCCATCGCGGTTCGTCGGTGACGTCTGCGCACGGGCAGCGGCGGTCGGGGAAGAAGGAGCGGCGGCGGCGGCGCAGATTCGGTGAAGGAGACGGCGGTGGTTCTTCCCGTCGCTGGAGCGCCCCCTTCTCAGATCAAGGGGGTGGCACGGCCAAATGCCTGAGATCACCCTAACATTCTCCCCCTTGATCTCAATCTATGCTTTATCTTTAATTACTTTTGCCTTTACACATTCCATCACAGATTAGTGCATAGAACATGTCTCATCGTCACGGTCAATCACCGATAGATTCAACAGCTACAATACACCTCTCTGTTCTGAAATAGTTATTTTAATCTTTTGGGCCATCTTTTAGTCCAGGAATCATAGGCTTTCCCTTAAACCCATGCCGGCTACATGTTCTCTGAACACGTTGGGTGGTAAGCCTTTAGTAAGCGGATCTGCTAGCATCTTTGCGGTACTTATATGCTCAAGACTTATAATTTGATCCCGAACTTTATCTTTCACAACATAGTACTTTATGTCAATGTGTTTGGCAGCACCACTTGACTTATTGTTGTGGGCATACGTTACTGCGGGTTCATTATCGCAGTACAACTTAAGTGGTCTATTGATGTCGTCAACCACTTTCAAACCGGGTATGAACTTCTTTAACCAGTTCACCTGCCCCGTAGCCTCATAACATGCTACAAACTCGGCATACATTGTGGACGATGTAGTGACGGTTTGCTTTGAGCTTTTCCACGATATAGCTCCTCCAGCGAGAGTGAACACATATCCGGATGTAGACTTTCTATCATCTCCCGCAAAATCAGAATCTGTATACCCCACTATATGGAGTGAATCTGATCTTCTGTATGTCATCATGAGGCCTTTTGTTCCTTGCAAATAACGCAAGACTTTCTTTATCAATTTCTAATGTTCTATTCCAGGATTGCTCTGGAATCTGCCAAGTAACCCGGTAACAAATGCTAAGTCAGGGCGTGTGCATACTTGAGCATACTGTAAGCTTCCGACAGCTGAAGCATATGGAACCGCTTTCATTTGATCGATCTCATACTGGTTCCTGGGGCATTGAAAATCTCCATATCTGTCGCCCTTGACTATAGGTGCAGGTGAAGGACTACATTTATGCATACCAAATTTCTTTAAGATTTTCTCTATGTATGTCTTTTGCGATAGTCCCAATGTCTCTTTGTTTCTATCCCGGTGAATTTCGATCCCTAGAACAAACGAAGCTTCACCAAAATCTTTCATATCAAAGTTTGAGGACAAAAACTTCTTTGTCTCCAGTAGCTGACTAACATCACTACTAGCTAGTAGGATATCATCCACATACAGGATTAGGAAGATAAACTTCCCATCTTTAAACTTTGCATAAACACAGTTGTCCTCTACATTTTCTTTAAACCCAAATTTTCTTATTGTACTGTCAAACTTCAAGTACCACTGTCTTGAAGCTTGTTTTAATCCATAAATCGATTTCTTTAGGCGGCATCCCATTCTTTCATTTCCTTCCACGACAAAACCTTTCGGTTGTGCCATGTAAACATTTTTCTCCAAATCCCCATTAAGAAATGCCGTCTTTACATCCATCTGATGTAACTCTAAATCATAATGTGCTACTAATGCCATTATGATTCTGAAGGAATCTTTACATGAGACTGAATAAAAAGTCTCATTGTAATCAATCTCTTCTCTTTGCGTAAAGCCTTTTGTCACAAGTCGCGCTTTGTATCTTTCTACATTCCCTTGGGAGTCAAGCTTTGTCTTGTAGACCCATTTACAGCCTACTGTTTTGGCTCCTTTAGGAATAATTTCCAAGTCCCAGACTTTATTAGCCTTCATGGACCTCATTTCCTCTTTCATGGCCTCAAGCCATTTTGAAGAATTTTCGCTTCTCATGGCTTCTTCAAATGAGATGGGATCATCCTCCATTTGAAATTCCTCTGTATGATAAATCTGATAATCATCAGAAATAGCTGATCTTCTTACTCTTTGAGACCTCCTCGGGGCCTCCTCATTTGGTACATCTTCTGTTTGAGGCTGTTGTTGCTCCCCCTCATCTGTGGCAATAGGTTCTATAGGATCCTGAAGAACAGGTTCCTCATAATCATTCATTGTTGCCACAGGAGGAACAATAACAGGTGCTGGCACCACAGTGTCTTGCACCGTCGGTGCAGCGACAACAGGTAGTGTGAAGAATGGCTCTTGAATCATCGGAGTGGGCGCATACACCCGCTTCTTTTTAAGGTCAATCTCTCGAGCTACCATGCTTCCTCTCATCATTTCATCCTCTAAGAAGACAGCGTGTCTCGTTTCTAGAAACTTTGTATATCTGTCTGGACAGTAGAAACGAAAACATTTTGACTTTTCAGGGTAGCCAATGAAATGGCAACTTACTGTTTTGGGATCAAGCTTCCCAAGGTTTGGGTTAAATACTTTAGCCTCAGCAGGACTCCCCCACACACGCAAGTGGTTTAGTGAGGGAACTCTTCCTGTCCACAACTCGTACGGTGTTTTAGGCACCGACTTACTAGGCACTCTGTTGAGAATATGAATGGCGGTTTTTAACGCCTCCATCCATAAACTCAATGGGAGTGTGGAGTAGCTCATCATGCTTCGCACCATATCCATCAGGGTACGGTTGTGTCTTTCAGCTACTCCATTTTGCTGAGGTTCGCCCGGTGTAGAATACTGGGCCACTATGCCATTTTCCTGTAAAAACCTTGCAAAAAGTCCAGGAACTTGTCCATATGGGGTATGTCGACCGCAGTACTCCCCCCCACGATCAGATCGGACTATCTTAATCTTTAAATCGTGTTGGTTTTCAATTTCAGCCTTAAATATTTTGAATTTATCCAAGCTTCATTTCTTTTTTTGATTGGATAAATATATCCATAACGGGAGTAATCATCCGTGAATGTTATGAACGAGTCATATCCATCCACACTTTTCACAGAAAAAGGACCACAAATATCTGTGTGAATAATTTGTAGAACTCCTGTGCTTCTTTTGGCGTCTTTCTTAATTTTCTTTACATATTTTCCTTTAATGCATTCTCTGCAGTGTTCTAGGTCTGAGAACTCTAATAGAGGAAGAATTTCATTCTTAACTAGTCTTTCTATTCTCCCCCTCGAAATATGGTCTAAACGACAGTGCCATAATTTCGACGACGCATCTAGAGTTCTCTTTCGTTTTCTATTCTCATTAACAGGCGAGGATATACGCTCATTCACATCACATACGGAATTCACATTTTCACGAAGTGACAATAAATAAAGCTTGTCTTGTTTGATGGCAAGACCAATGCATTTATTATTAAACATTATTTCACATTTGCCATTTCCAAAATGACAATCATAACCATCATTGTCCAAATTTGAAACACTAATCAAATTTCTCTGTAAAGAGGGTACATAAAGAACATCTCTAAGTAAAAGAGTGAAGCCATCAGTTAGCTCTAAAGAAAGATCGCCAACGGCTTCAACTTCAGCTTGGACTCCATTTGTGACTTTAACGCATCTTTCTTTTCTTTGCGTAGTCCTCGTCGAACGGAATCTCTGCAAATTATTGGCAACATGGACAGTTGCACCTGAATCAATCCACCAAGTAGATTTTGAATATTGCACATACAGGGATTCATTTATAAAGGTAATAATGTTCTCACCTTTCTTTGCCATTATCATCTTTAAGTAATCGGGACAGTTCTTCTTGTAGTGTCCCGTCTTCTTGCAGTGAAGACACTGATCTTTGTCTACTGCAAAATTGTTCTGTTGAGGCTGATGGACAGGGGCTTTTCCCTTGTTCTTTGAGGAGAAGTTACTGTTGAAGTTCTTTTTCTTGTTGTCCTTCACATAGTTGATAGAACCACCATGTGAGGATTTGATTCTTTCCTCCTCTTGCACACACATAGCAATGCACTTTTCTAAGTCCTATTTCTCGGGCTGCATGTTGTAGTTGACAACAAAAGTGTCAAACTCTTTCGGCAAGGAAGCAAAAACCAAATGAATAAGGAACTCATCCTTGAGAGCCAAATCCATTGGTTTAAGCTTGGATGCCAAGTTGCTCATCATCAGTATGTGCTCTCTTATGCCACTGCCACCACCAGAGTACCTTTCTGTCACAAGCTGTTTAATCAGCTGTGTAGCATAAGTCTTTGAAGAGCCAGTAAACTGACTCTTTATTCTCTCAAGGTACTCTGTGACAGTGTCACACTCTGCGATTGAGCCCACAATTGCAGGCTCAATCGTGTTCTTTATCACAGCCAAACATTTCTTGTTGGCAGTGACCCACTTTTTATGATCAAGATCATATGACATTTTTATGGGAGCATAGTCCCTCTGTCTGGTCTGCCAAGCAGCATCAGCCTCATTTTCATCTCTCACCGGTGCCACAGGCTCTGTGGGACACGGTGTGGTGACTACCCAGTCCACCTCAGCCAAGATGAATGCCAGGTCAATCTTTTTCTTCCATTCACCGTAGTTGTCTCCTTTGAGAACCGGGATATCCCTGATGTAGCCCATCAAAGAGTATCCTCCTGAAACCACAATCCATATACAGTGAGAACATTTTAAATATTAATAACAGCAAAATTATATGCCTTATTTCCAACGTTGGTCAAAATACGACATACAATTTTATCTATACATTAAATCTACATCACCGTTGGACAGAAATAGACATAATGCATAAAATCATCAATTAAAAATTATAATACTGTTATTATCAATGTTGGTCAGAAAATAACAATATCATAAATCTCTGGAAATTATATCTATTTTTTCCAAAATTAAATTCTCCCGTTGGTTCAAATTTAACAATGAAAATTAATCAACATTAACTTTTGCAGCGGAAACTGTAATTATTCTAAAAATAATTCATTATACAGAAGCATTATACTGTACACATTTAATCTCTGAAAAAAAATTAACACGTTGGTGCAAAAATTTACAGAGATTTAAATCAAATTTCATTGAAATTCACTAAAAAATACTTCTGAAAATCAATAAAAAAACATTTTCGGGATTTTACTGTTCATACGGCCAAATCGGCCTGTTCAGCCCGGCCACGGCCCACGGTGGCCCGCTCAGCCGCGGCCTCGGTGGCCTGCTCACGCGGCCGAACGCGCGGCCCGCTCAGCCGGCCTCACGCGCGCACGCTCGCGGCCTCACGCGCTGCCGCTCGCTCCCCCGCGCCGCAGGCCACTACCTGGGCCTGGGCCAGGAGAACGCTCGCCCGCCTGGGCCGAAAGGCAGCCCGACGCGCTCGGCGCCATCTGAACCGTCTGTCGCCATCCGACGGCTGCGAGCGAAAGTCGCCCGAACAAAACCGCCGCGACGGACGCCCCCGAAAACCCTAGGTCATTCTCTCCTCTCCCTCTCCCCTCTTCAGCCTCGCGCCCGAGCGAACGCGGCGGCGACTTCGTCCACGCCGCCAGAGAAGGAGAAGCCGGCGCCGCCGCGGGCCCTCTCGCCGGCGTGCGCGCTCCCCTGAGAGGGAGCGCACCGCCGTCGAGCGGCTCCGTGTCGGCGCCCTTTCGAGCGCGCCCGCTCGGATCTGTCCCGCGCGTCGACGGTGGCCCGTACGTGGAGCGCCGGCGAGCCCACGGCCCGATCGGTCTCCCGCACGCCAGCAACGACGACGGCCAGGTAAGTCCCGATCTTTTCTTTTCTAGGGTTAGGGTTCGGGTTAGGGTTAGATCGAGTCTTCCCCTCTTTTCTTTCTTTCCCCCATCTAGATCTACACCTAGATCGGCTCTGGCCCAATTAGCCGTTGGGCTAATCGGTTAATCGGCTGAGATCAATCTAACAATTCCGACCTCATGCTTAGCATGGCAAATTTATGCATTTTAACAAAAAAAAAAGTTTTGTTAGTTCTTGAGGCGTGGTTTCAATTTAGTTAGATTGAACCTTCTTGCAACATCGACCTGTTCGCCAAAATAATCAGCTCTTCTATAGGTAAACTACACTTGAAAGTTGAAAACCTAGACCAAATGGACATGGTTCAGCCTCCAGATCAACCGTTCCACTATCTGAACATGTCAATACTATGTCATGTTCACAAGAGCTATTTGGACGAAGCATTTACGGGAGAAACGATGAGCAGATGACAATGACAAGCCACCAGCCATTGCCAATGCCCTGACCCCAGTTAGAACACACATGTTCTTTTTAGAGGAAGAACTTCGATGACATCCAGTGGCGGAGCTTAAGAACAAATACATAAGGGGCCAGTTCTTAATGGAGAATGAAATGCGTAAGAAAGAGGTGACTGTTAATGGACCAAACAGTAAATAAGTGAAACTATGGGGAAGCCACAAAGAGGCTATCCGGAGCCTTAGAAACCGTAGGATGGGGTATAGAAGGTGTATCCATTACATAGACTTGTCTCTAGAAAAAATAAATCTCTCTCCTCACATGGCGTCCTGAGACACATATTTATAATCATGAGGATGTTGCTTATATAAACGCCATTATCTGAGTCTATAATTGTTGGAACAATCACGTCCTTTTCCTCGTAACATCTGTCTTAGACTAGCCACATTATCACATGGTTACTGGGTCACTTGGCGCAGTGGCCCAACTAGGTCAAGGTAGAGGCCACTCCCCCAATAGTGATCATTTTCTAGCATTTTTTAAAACACTCTACTAGCTCAATGACATTGTAAGATCGATAAGACCGACTAGAGAGGGTGAATAGATGGTCTAAAAAACTTCCTTTAATTATCAAATGTTTATATTTGTCTAAACCAAATATATAACATAGAAGTTTAACTCAAAAAAGGTGTAGCACAAATAACATCTAAAATCAATTAAGTTCACCTAAATGCATTAACACCCTAAGGTTAAGTTCACTCAAGGTTTGCAATTCTAAGATGACAAGCAATCAATTTAATTCTGTGAATATAAATTGCTTAAATGTAAATTGAGTACAAGGAAACACATCATAAATGATACAATTTTTTTACCATAGTGTTCGGAGACTTACCGATCGCCCCTAGTGTACATTGAGGTAAACCCAAATGAATTGGACTGGCTCCACAAATTAAACTTTTTACCTCAAATCCACTAGTGGTAGCTCTTTCCTGCTCCGGATAGGTGAGCTCCAACCTTCACAATCCGCCGGGCTTTCTCACGATCTTCTTTGAGAAGATCACCACACACAACGCCTCCAATACTGTCTAGGAGTCAGCAAACTCCAAGAGTAATAAGTCAAGCCTTTCGCTTGACTCTCACTATGTGCAACGAATGCACAAGCTCGAGTGGATACTCAATTTCTTCCTTACTCACAAGGTGTAACACATGCACAATTTAGAGGAGAACCTCACACTATCTAAATGATATGTTAAAGGATGCAGCAAGCTCTCTTTCAACCGACCACAAGAGGGTATTTATACCCCACACTTCAAAACTAGCCGTTGGGGACAAACAACAGGATTTCCAAAAGTACCACTAACTTACGATCGGTATTTCCGCTCCCCTTAGCAATGGTCAAAAAACTAGTCATTATCAACAAAAACTGTTAGTTCTGACGACTAAAATCCGCTACTACCGACCATTGGGAGTACCACCGCACTCGTGCGGAACTACCATTTCACCGAGGAGGAGAAGACTACCACAAAGGTGTCTCTCTGGAAAAAACAAGCCGCTACACAGGCTGATCATTTTGCAAATCGGAAGTACCGCTTACATAGAGCCGGTAGTTCCGCTCACTGTTCGGACCCTCACACAAAGCCAGAACTTCCGATCATTGACTACATGTCGGATGGTTCAACCACTTAGGTCTCTGACCATGTTGTTCGGTTCGACCACACAGGTCTCCGAACACGCTGGTGTTCGAGCTTGCTGGTCTCCGATCACGTTGTCCGATTTGACCACACAGGTCTCTGACTATGTTGTCAGTTCGACCATGCTAATTTTGATCACATAGATCTCGACCACGTCAGTTCAACCATGCTGGTTTCGATAACACAGATCTCGACCACGTCAATTTTGACCACTTTGGTTCGACCACTCTGGTCCTCAACCAAGCAGGTCTTCGACTACCTTGGCTCGACCACTCTGGTCTTCAACCACAAATATTTCGACCACTCTGGTCTTGATCACTTTGGCTCGACCACTTTGGTCTTCGACCACCTTGGTTTGGCCACACTGGTCTTGATTACGTTGGTTCTCGACCACTCAGGTTTTCTGATCACCAACGAGCGCGGTAGTTCCATGATTACAATGCCGGTAGTTCCTAATATCGGTAGTACCGCACATAACACTGCGGTAGCTCCAATTATCTTGAAAATTGCAGATATTTCAACAGATTTTGTAAACCATATTTGCAAACTTTAGTATCATGCACACAAAGATCAAATATAATTTCCAACAAGTTGCAAAACATATTTGCACACTTTTGAAATTATGACACAAGGATTAAATATGAGCTTCAACTATTTGCAAAAACACATTTGTAAATATAAGCCTCATATCACAAAGATTAGGAAACATGGCCATCAAAAGCTTGCAAAACACATTCGCAATGTATAATCCCATGTTACAAGAATTCAACATATGAACTTCAACTATTTATAAAAACACGTTAACAAATATAAGCATCATGCTAAAAAGAGTTAGATGAGATGAGGTTGAGCTATCAAACATGATGAGACTCAAGCTACTAGACATGACACTTCTTAATAGTACGGCAACCTATACTAGCCATCCAGTCTTCCAACCAAACACCAAGACGGTAAAAGACTAGTAACGTATCCTTAGCCTTAACTAATTATATCTTTACCTTAGCATCTTCTTGAAGGTTGATGACACACATCTTCACTTTAAATCCAGGTCCTTGTCACTTGACTTCTATCAACATATGATAGTTCTTCTCTTGACTTAATGATCAACACACGATTATCTTCTCTTGGACATGCATCAACTCGTGATGCATCCACCACTTGACTTGATGATTTTCAACACATGAAATCATTCCAAGTCATCCTCATTTGTGAAACCTAACCTATTCATCCAACTCATAGAAAATGTTAGTTCACAAACCAATTTGTCATCAATTACCAAAACTTCACTATTAACTCATAATGGAGGGACTAAATTCTATAATCTTCATTTTTTTGGTAATTCATGACAATCTCAATAGGTAATGAGATAAAGATTGATTTACGAATATACAACCATTAACATATAATGGAGGAACTAGATGATAACCCGATTATGAGTATATATAAACTACACAAGCTATATATACTCAAAGGATATGTTTCAAAGTAAAAATCCTAAATATGTGAAAAGGGAACATGGATGAATACTAATAAAACCTTAAAATATAGAGTGAATTCCCCCTAAATATGTGTATACAAGAATGTATTGTGAAAGTATATGCACATATTCAAGTTAGACTATTTGGTGAAGTTCAATCTATATTTTGGATCTGAGGAATGCAATAAGATATAAGAATATGATGTCGAATGCATACCTCTTATGATTTTCACCTTTTCATTGAAATGAGACTAATCAACACCATAATCAATAAACAAGTTAGTCTCACAATTAGATTTGTCATTATCAGCAAAACCAAATTAATGGAGTTTGAACTTACATACATCCAGTGGCGGAGCTCAATATTTTTAAAAACAGCTATCTAGCCCTCACACTCTTCTCTTTTCTTATGTTCTATATTAGCATATCAACATACGAGAAATGAGATTTTTTGCTCATATATATAAACTATTATAACTATTAAATTCATGACAACAGACATAATCATTCGTTCAAAGAAAATATCTGAAGCGCTTATATATTTCTAAGGATTTCTTAATTTTTAAATTGGATAATCTAGAACCTTCTCATGAAACTCTCTCTCTCTCTTTCGATCTTTGAGAAACTACATGGGCGTATACACGTTGCACGGAATATCATTAACATGGTATAGTACATGTTATCATTTTCTATAACAAAAAAATTAAAAAACAATACAATAATTTCATTGTTTAAAAGAAGTTGTGTAATGGAACTAATTAAACACAAATAGAGCTAAGAAGAGAAATTAGCAGACACTATGTACAGAACAATTTGAGAAATATCGTTTATCTTAATCAATGGCCAAAACCTCATATTTGCAATTTTGGAAAGAAGACATAGAAAAGATGTATAAGATGTGTATTCCTTTCTCAAGCTCTTCACGCGGTGGTACAAAGATTTTCATATTGATGTATCCAAAATTTGTGCATATATGTCTTTCCATAAACTTACGTGCTAGACCCTAATATATAGTAAAACAAGACTAAAACCTAATTATCAAACTAAATTAACTACAGTATGTTTGTTTATCTATGTAGAGTAGTGAGGAGAAATATTTTATCTACGTAGTTTTAAGAATTGTTGTGCAAAGAAGTGTATAGGTGGAATTGTAGGGTTTAGAGTAGTGCAGAAGTATGCACTAACCAGATGCACTAACCAGATATTGCGTCCTGTGCCCTGTCTAATAATGTGATAAGTACAAAATACAAATTTCTCAAGGCAACTGGCCTATTAGCTCAGTTGGTTAGAGCGTCGTGCTAATAACGCGAAGGTCGCAGGTTCGAGACCTGCATGGGCCAATCCGATTGTTTTGTTTTTTTTTTTTTTGCCCCATAAAACCTCTTCTAGCTTGTGCCAAATTCAACTCTAGTAAATCCTGCATATCCGGAGTATCTTTATCTGTAACACTGTAATGAACAAACTTGCCATGCATTGATCCCAGCCCTCTATATTTGCTCAGTTGTAATGAACAGAAACACATTAGGCCAAAAAAAAAAAAAACGAACCTGAGTAACATACATGCAAAAACAATCGAGAACAATCACGAATTGACCTCGAGACAGCTCGGGATGAGCCATGGCGTTTGGTTCCGTACTACGACTAAACTTTTCCCTCTCTTGCTTCTAATAGTAAGCTCGACTAAATCCAATGATTTGTTTGGACCACGTTTGAACGGTTCCCATGGATGTTCGGTTACCACAAAGAGAACAGAGAAAACGTCCAGCCCTTGGGAGCGCGTAGAGCATGACACGGTCTCAGGTCTCGACTCTCACGAAGGCCGGTTAACTCGGATGGATAGGAATTGTATGCAGGAGGGCCTCATGTGAGTCCCCTCACCATCCCAGGAATGCGTGTGAATGTCCTCGATTTTCTTCCAACTCAGATAGCGACCTGATCCCGGTCCTCCCAATGGCGTCGGTGGTGAGAGAGCACAAGTGGACAGACAGAAAATACTCGCAGATTCCTGAGTTGTTTTTATCAAATGGTCACGTCTCAGTATCTCACATGTCTTCGTGGTTCAAGGATTCATGCTCCTTTGTCGATGTATAGCGCATAGACGAGCAGTACAGGCATGTAATTTTTTTTCTCTCGATATATAGCGCACAGAATTCTCGCCGTAAGCAAAGAACACTTCAAATTCATTGGTTATCTGGGACTGGGAGCATTCGAGGAGAAACAGCTGAGAGAGATGATAAGATGCGAGGGGAAACATTCTGCACAAAGGACTGGGTCTCCTGTTCGCTTTCAGTACCTGTCCACCAACCATATATGCCGCGTCAATGGCGGTTTGGATGCAGCAATCTGCGATCCAACTCCTAATAGTATCCTTTTTATAACCATCAAAAACACGTCTTGTACCTAGATCATTTCTTTGGTTGTTGCCTCCTTGCTGTCAAGAGAGAGGGAGACTTTTCTAGTTCTTCCTTGAATTGATCCTGCTGCTTGCTTTGGCTTCACGTTTCGGAAGGAAGCACCGCGTAATCTTACCTGTGGGAGATCAGCTCATGATTTGGGCATTCCTGCAATCCTGCTCTTCTTGCGATGAGTAGATGAATAGGCGAAGCATTTAGGAGGATTCTAAGACTTTGGCATCAAGGTAAGCCTACCAGTTCGTTGCTATGGCTTGCTATAGCGCAATTCTTCTTCTTCTTCTTCTTCTTCTTCTTCTTCTTCTTGTTGTTGTTGTTGTTGTTGCTCAGGAATCCTTGATTTCTTGCCCTGTTCTTTGAGGTTGGGTAGGTAGGATAGCAAGGAGATTAGGAGATGATCATCTAGAATTATAGATGCATATGAGACGATGTGTCCAATACTAGCTGCCATGTTGTTCTCCAATCAAACACGGAAGAGAGCATCGTTGCAGGGCATGAAGGAAAGAAGGGCAAGTTCATCGCTAAAAAACTTCAACTCTCTTTCTTGCAGGTAAGCATCAACTGGTGACGAGACGACCGCCGGCCATGCAGAGCGAGCAGGTGAAGATGCGCTTCGGGCGGTGCCCCTACTGCCGCGCCATGATCTACCAGGACCCCAAGGCCGTCATCTACTACTGCAGCAAGTGCCGCACGCCCATCAGAGGTACACGACACCTGAAAAGAGTGTTCCGGTGCGCAATGCCGTTGTTTCCATGTTGCGAAGTCGTAGTATCTGACGCGATCTGCTTCTGCCCTGTCGCAGGCAAGAACCCGGAACCAACAGACGACACCGAGTACGCGCTCTCGCAGCTCGAGATCCTCTCCGCCGACACTGTCTCGGTGTTCTCCGACGAGCTGGAGCCGTCAAGTGCGAAGCCTTCGGTCGTCGAGGGCGACGGCGAACAGCCTCTACGGTTGAGCGGTCCAACTCCCTCCTCTTCACCATACAGAGCTTTCAATTCTGTCAGAACCGGTCCAAAAAGCAGAGGTCTGAATGGTCAGGATCGGAACGAGAAAACGGGAGCAGAAAGAAGCGGCTCGCCACTGCACAACCGCGTGAGTGAACTCCGGCCGTCGTCGCGGAGAACCAGGCGGCCGATGAGTGGTGAGTTGGACGTGCAGAGGGACGAAGGGTCGAGCGACGGCTCAGAGTTCGACGTGCCGAGGTCAGCTTCGTGTTACCAGCGCCGGGCGTCGCCGCTGAGCTCGCAAGAACTCGATGCGTCCATGGACTTGACGGGACATGAACCGGCCCGTGTCGCGAGGTCGCCACTGACAGACCCAGCGTTCCAGCAGGACATCCTGCAGGCGCTGGACAACCTCCGGAAGGTCATCGCCGCCGTCGAGCAGCCCTACGGCGTCGAGGGGCACCGGCACGCCCGCATGCCTCCACGGTCAAGCGCTTCTTGCAACGACAGCAGCACGCACACAGCCACACGACGGAATTCCCGCCTCATGCGCCGTCTCGAGTCGCAGCTCGTGCAGGCATTGCCCGCCGACGGCCAGCGCCGGGACGCGAGCACTTCCTCCTCGTCGTCGTCATCGAGCAGCCGGCGCGACGGCGAGCGGCGCAGGGCGTGGAGGCACCACTGCCGCCCGATACTGGGCGGCATGCCGTTCGTCGTCTGCGACAAGTGCTCGGAGATACTGCAGCTCCCGTTCGCCCTGTCCGTGGACAGAACAGCCAGGCTGCAGTGCGGCGGCTGCGGGGAAATGCTCGCGCTGACGTTGCCGGCGAGTGGCGCGACGGACCGACCGAAGAAGATATTCTCCGCGCCGCAGCCTGCCGTTTCCGGTGCAGACGACGCGGAGGAGCATGCGTTCGCAAGAAGCAGCTTGAGCGGCGAGCAGCGACGGCCGGGCGAGGGGCCGCTTCACCGCGTGCTCGGGTACAGCTCGGTGAGCTCGGTTCTGCGGAGCCGGCGGTACGGAAACTGAGCACAGCTCAACATTCTTTCGTCTTCCCCTTCTGATGGCGCGGAAAGATGCAATTGCACTTCGAAAATTCATGAAGGATTCTTCGTTCTTTACTGTTTGTTCGTTTGATTCATAAAATTGGGTATGACATGCGAAAAATTTTGGGTTTCGTGGAAGATGTACAGTTGTTTACATGTGAAAATTCATTCTTTACGTGTGAATATGTGATCATAATGTGATTGTACCAAATTTTCAGTGTACTTGTTGGGAGTGGCCACACCTTACCAAATTAAAGTACTAGTCTTGACAGAAGAAATCCATTGAGTATAATAAATCGTTAGGGTTTTTAGAAATGTAACCACTCTCTATCATATATAGATCATGTAACTGTATATCATTACGTTTCTTCTATTAGTGCTCTTTTCTAAAATATATGCATGCACATACATCTTTATTTAATCTCAAGCAATACATTAATTATATGTGTAATAAATTATTTTATTAGTTTATATGGTATTATAGTATATTGTTCATGCATATACCAATGAACTATAGACGACTTATCTTGAACTAATCTTTCCTCATACATCGGCTGCCCCACTGAACCGTGTGTTTTTTCTCTTCTCGCCGCCACAACTTTTTTGCTTCAACCTCCAGTAGCAAGCCAAATGCTTGATCGGTCACTCTCAGTTGCTAACCATTCCAATGCAATACTCTACCACATAATTATCTTCTATTTCTCTCTAATTATTTATTAATGTTGACTATTGTGACATTAACATACATACACACCCATCATATTTTCTCCGGTGGCCCTGAGTTTATTCCATATAGTTTCACTATCTCTACTTCAAGCTCTTTGTCCTGATGCTTCTGTACGCCGACGCTTCTATTTGATGCATGCATGTGTATACACATACATGATGTTATACATGTTCAATTCTCTTCTCACATGTCATTCGCTCCTTTCCTTCAACGTTGGTCATTTCAATATTGTGGCTTCTCACCAACCACGGTGTCCTCTCATTTTCACTGATGCTAATAAGTTTGCTTTAGTCGTTGTCTAACGATATGGACAATCTTATCGCCGTCGTCGGTTACAATGTGCCCCACCAACGATGGCACGCTCCTGACTACCCATGACCTCATATCGTCCATAGCTCATCTTTATGGCAAAGCTTCATCTTCTCTCTATCAGAGCTTCCTCATCATCAAGTTTCTTTGACCACTGATTTCTTCAACGATGTCAGGCGCTCTTCACTCGTCGTCGCAGCCCTTGGTTCCTTTGACTCTGGCCTTTCTCCGACGAGCAACATGACATTGTTCTCATCGAACGGCTAATGCAAGCATCATGATATGGTCTTACTCTCCATCACCACTGTCTTAGCTTTTCACTTCCTTGTAGATCAATATGTTCTTCTAGGATAGATAGATGACATTGCACTCTTTGATTGTTTCCTCCTACATCATTTTATGTTATCCATGTTATAGCTTTTAATTTTATTCAAAATTTTAGTTATTTTTTGTTGGAGTTCATATACAAATAGAATTGCTAATTTTATTTAATTTATTTTAAATTTATGTTATTCAGAGATTTTACTTTGGAATTTATATAGAAATCAAATTACAAAGTTTCCTTTTATTTTTATCCTGAATTTTAGTTATTTTTGGAATTCTTATACATATCCAATTGCTAATTTTTCTTTGATTTTTATTCCAAATTATAGTTATTTAGGGATTTTTCCTTGGAATTCGTATTGAAATCAAATTGTTAATTTTATTTCTTTGTTTATTCCGAATTTCAGTTATTTTTTGTTGGAATTCGTTTACAAATCCAATTGATGATTTTTGTTTAATGTTCATTCTAAATTATATTTATTTTGAGATTTTACTTAGAAATTTGTATGAAAATTAAATTGCTAATATATTTTTTATTCTAAATTTTAGTTATTATTTTGTTGGAATTCATATATAAATCTAATTGTTAATTTTTATTTAATTTTATTCTCAATTATAATTATTTAGAGATTTTACTTAAGAATTTGTATGAAAATCAAATTGCTATATCTTGTTCTAAAATTCAGTTATTTTGTTAAAACTCGTTTACAAATCCAATCGCTAAATTTTTATTTAATTTTTATTTGAATTATATTTATTTAGTGATTTTACTTCAAAATTCGTATGAAAATCAAATTGCTAATTTTATTTTGCTTTTTATTTCGAATTTCTGTTATTTTTGGATTGTGTTTAACATAGGCTCTTTTTTTAATCAGACGCCGTTATAATCTAGCCCTTAAGAGCGCACGTGGATGGGTAGATATGTACAAACTGCATTGTCTGTTCCGTGACAACACACAGCGGAAAGAAAGAAAACCAACCCAAGCCCAGAAAAATAAAGGCAAGACCAATATATTAATATAAAAATTCAATGTCACTGTACCTGTGGTGTACATAAATCTTCTGAAGCTATCGTAACACACAATTGTGAAATAATACAGTGGGCAAAATCATGTCCATATAAATGGTCGGGCTAGATTACAAAAAAGAGGGATCTTCTGGACAAAGCAAAGGAAAAAAACAGAGGCAAATTTGCATCCTTGTACAACAATTAATATCACGGCATTCTACATCCCAGTTGAGGATGCCCTTGCTATTCTTTGAGCACCAAGTTTTGATTGTGCTGGCTTTGTTCCCCGACCCCTACCTGATGACGCTAGAGGCCTTGCTTTGGTTGCTGGTGGGGGTGCTGCGATGGCACCCCATAGGTCGTCATTGTTTGCTGCTGCTGGCTTCGAAGGCTTCCCAGATGATTTTGGCGGAGGTGCAGCTATTGAACCCCAGAGGTCATCCTCGTCATTGTTTGATGTCGAGGGTTTGATGTCTGTAGACTTTGATGCACTTTTGGGTGCTGGAGCAGCTACAGCACCCCACAGAGCATCATCTTCTGATTTTGGTGCCTTTCGTGGATTTGATCTTGATGAGTTTGAAACTACAGTTGATAAGATTGAATAGAAAACAAAGAAATTAAATTATTAAGTTTTTTTAGCAGAGCTGTGCATGTGCTTACTTGCGATAAAAAAAATGCACTGAAGACAAAAGAATAAAACTTACCTGGTTGCTTTGGCTGCACCACCGGACGTTTCTGAGCAGTATGTATGTTAGAGAGAAGAGATGGTTCGGGCTTCTCCTCAAACGAATCTACATCATCCCATCCTTCTTTATCACTACCATTCTCTTCATGACGATTATCATCCTCAAGCTCATCCCATCCATCTACCGAGGACCCTGCTGATGCTGGTGCAGTTTGATCAAAAGAGCTGGATGTGGATGTTGCATATGCTACTGTGGCAGACTGAGTATCTGGGGCAATAGAATTGACAGTTTGACACAAGATGAGGATTCACATGCAATATAACACATTACACATCTATTACTTTGTTAATCCTCTTTTCAAACATTAATATCATGTCATCTTTGTAGCCCCTCAATTTTATGCAAGTGGTGAGAACCAAGCTTAACACTCTTGAGGATTAAAGAAATTTAGTAAATGACTAATACCTGATGTGGCACTGGACGATGCTGAAACTTGAGTGTTACTGGCATTTGCAGTAGATACTGGACCATGGTCAGCAGTTTTTCCCTTCTGAGTAAGAGAACTCATGGCCCACCTGTATATGAATGTGTTTCTAATAAATAATTCAATTGCATACAAAACCAGAATATTTAAAGAAAAACTGCACAAGTATAAAGATAGATTCCATACAAGTAAACAGCATCAAGGCTTCCTTTGGCAGTGCGGCAGCTAACTAAAAATGAAATCACATCTATTTTTCTTTTTTTTGTACATACTAACTGATTAACAACCTCTATTTTAGAGCAAAAAAATATTTTACTAGAGTTTGTAAAGATCCATGTAATTTACCGGTGGAGACAGGTAACCCAAAAAACTGGCCGGTATCAATTTTTGATTTTCGAATTTTAGCCGGTTTTTTCCGGTTTTTCCAGTTACCGGTTTCAACACATCTCAAAATTCAAATTTTGATTTTCAAATTATGACCGATTTTTTCGGTAACCGGCCGGTTACCGTTGTCGGCCGCTGGCCGGGATTTCTTGCGGTTCCGGTTTTTGGAACCTTGCTGGTGAGTGAACAACCACACACATTGGCATAAGACATTCAATATTATCTGCTATATCAGTTGCCCAGTTGGTATGCAGCAAGGTTGTCACAGCGCTCCGGCAAGTCGCGACGAGACCGGGGAATCTGGATGCCTAGTTGACTAGGCGCCCGCCATGACGACAGTTAGACGATAGTAATAAATACAAGTAATACATTATATGATTGGAAATTAAATAACCATGCAACATAATAGCACAAATTATCCAAATAACTATGCAATCGAGCTCAGAAGGTCTAAATCAGAAAAAACCCATTGAGAGGTGTCTATTCATAATTTCAGAAACTCCAAGGGCTAAATCACAAAGAGACAAAAAAATTTGCCCAACCCTATAACCCTAGCCGCCGGCAATTTCTCCCCTTGCCCCCTATCGTGCTCTCCCGGTCTCCCCCAACCCCAAATCCTCCCACCACTGGCCGCTGGCGTGCCACCTCATCACCACCGCCTCTCCGCGCTACTCTTGCTCTACCTCTTCCGCCACCTCCGATACCGCGGCCTCCTCTCCTGCCGCCTTGGGCTCGACCCGACGCCGCCGCCTCCTCGACCCGCTGCTGCCGTCGGCCGCCCCGGCCACTGCCTCTGGCCTGCTCCGCCTCTCCTCCGGCGGCCGCTCCCGTTGGCCGCCCCAGCTACCACCTCTGCCTGCAGATCGCCCCCCTAGGCGGCCACCACAACGAGCTAGGTGACACCCTGGACGCCTAGGCGTCGCCCAGCACCGCCTAACTCGTCACACACTGGGCGATCATCCACGGTGTCCTCCTCTGACCATCAGAGCTACTTGGCGACGCCTTAACAACCATGGTAAGCAGTCAACAAATATATAATGGTTTCTATTCTTGCCTGTCACTAAAGCAAAGTAGGACAAAAAAAATGATGACAGACGGTAGAAAATCCCCTAGAGAAGTTTAAAATAATGATGCACTGTAACCTACAACACATAAACCCATGATGCAGGGGAAGGCTTATGCATAGACAACAATTGCTAATTTCTCCATATTATTATACGAAAAAGAGGAACAAAGGATGTCGCATGTCATTTATGCAAAGCCAACCACACATATGCACTTGCGATATGAGGCAACTAAAGTTATTAAGACACTTCAGTATGTGTTGTCCCGGCTTTCAAAAACTAGCATAATTGATTTGATTAACAATCAAGACAACCCAATTTAAATCAATATTATTTTCTTTTGGCAGCCAGGATTGAGAATAACTTACAGTACCTATAGGGCTCCAGTTTCAAGACATAATGAAACAAGCATTCATGCGATGATTGGAACATATGACAACTTACCCAAGTAAACTAGCATTTCCAGGCTTTAACTGAATACCAGTACCTTCGGCTGCCCTGTTGTCTCCCATATTAAGCTACAATACACAACAAAGGAGAAGTTTTCACAACATTAGAACAGCAATATCAACAAAACATAAGGGTGTAGATGCAATTCTATTAGCAACAATGCAGCAGAGAAGAGAGAACTTTTATCTCAGCAATTATGTAGAGATAAATGACGCTATGTTTAGAATATTTTAGCCTGGGATGCAATAAAATGTACAGTATGAAAGCAATCAAAACTGAATGAACACAGATAGGGGTGATTAGCATAGTGTCGCAAATACAGTATGGGTTTGTGAATGCCTGGCACTTCCATTTTCTGGTAAGATAAAGAACAAATTGAGGCTACGATTTCATAGCATTGGTACTCATTTTTTGAGGTATCTCGAGAAAACTATTAATATTTTATAGTGACACTAAGTTACCTGCCAGCATATTGTGCCACAACCCACAAATAGGTGTTGTGGTAGTACATCTTTTAGAGCAAGCTATTAGAGGAGTAAAATGATCAAGCATAGTGGATATTTAGTAAGCAGATAAACTAGATATGCATACCTTTTCATGATGTTGCTTTGCTATTTGCAAGAATTGATCAGTAGCCTGGAAAGCCTTGGTCCTCACGTCACTATAAAACCATTAAATGGCTTAGTTGAAAGACCAAAATAAGATGTAGAGTACAGTTAAAACTAAAAAAACGAAGGGTTGTAAATGTGATGCTCATTTTGCCACTTGAACATAACTAATGATTAGTGATTAGAACCACACATAACAATTCCAGCAAATTTACAAAGATTTAAGCCTGCAATTGCCATGTACAACTGGTAACAATGAGAAACTAGAGACATATAGAGCTAAAGGTTGTATATTACCTATCTGGATCAAATGTGAGGACAACAATGTTAGGAAGGATACGAGTTGCAATCTCTGTCATTTCGTAGTACGAACTAGTGACACTCAATGCCATGATTCCTGCCACGGTAAAACAATGGATTCATAACCTTGCTCAATAGTAAATTAATGGAAGATGGCTATATGAGTGGTATAACAGCACATCTGCACATGTTAATATACCAGCTGCACGAGCAGGAGGGAAGGTATCACGTAATGCACGGACTGTGAATGCATTGATCAATACTCGCTTCCTAGTCTGTCGAAACAACAAGCCCTTGTTAGCAAAGACTACAGGTAGAACTAGCAAATGAACTCCGTATCCAGGCTACGCAAGGAAATGCAAAATTAAGTTGCAGCATCAATCAAGAAAAGATTGTGAGATTGTTCCTGGACACATTTCTGTTCCCCGTTTTGGGGCAAATCCTGGACCCAGATAGTTTTCTGGTAGTTTCCAGCTAATTTTGATCTTTCTTTCTTTTTAATCATGTTTTTGCATTTCCTCAGTCTTATACTGATACTGGTCAGGACTAATATGGCTGGTAGCCTCCATAACCAGCCAGTTTTCAACAGAAAATTGAACCCGCTCATGGAGACAAAAGGCTACACAAAAACATCTGGATTTCAAGACTTAAAAAAATGCTGGCAAAAATTTCCCTAAATATGCCACTGCTGCATCTTGAAGACAGCTTGTTTCAGTGAAATTTCACAACATCACAGGTGCAGCATGTCTAAGTAACACTTAAAAGGAAAATTAGTAAGAAAAACAACTAAAAAGGTAGGAGCATGCTTCAGACAAACCCCGTCATTCATGTAATTTGCAATATTTCCAAGAAGAATTGTAGTGTTTGTTCGGATTGCAGATTCTTCATCGACCTGAAGGCACACAACAATGCCTTTACTACAACTGCAGTATAAACCTTATCCAACTAGGTAATAGGTATAACAAAGTCATCACCTGGAGCTTAGAGAGATACTTCAAGAGAGATCCTGAAATTGTACGCTGAGATAACTATAGTAAAAGATCAGCCAATTAGTCATAAAGAAGTAATATTTTTCATGAAAAGAAAAGGACCATATGTATACAAAAGTCAAAATGTCAAGACAAGAAATGGGTATCATCAGTACCAAACTCTTCAATGAAATAAGCCTGCATTTATTAAAAGCTTATTTGTCGTTGATTAGCTTCAAACATGACTTAATATTGATTTGCAACTAATTAGTGTAAATAAACATGGTTCCCAAACCAGCTGGATGCTGCTGCTCAGAAATCAAACAATGCCAGAACAGAATTAGATAAACAGTGGTAGAGTACATTTGCATGTAGACTAAGTGTGCAGTGCACCAATTTGAGTCAAGTCCAGGGTAGCGATTAAACAATGTTTCTAAACCTTGTACTGAGTACTGACTTCAGGATTGACCAGAAACATGCTATGTTTGATGAATAATTTCAAAAATAAAAGGCAGAACTAGAGGGAGCAAAAGCCAGCCAAAACCAGCACAGATCTACTAAGTTTGACCACAATTTTAACCAGGGTCATCTTCAAAAAAAAACAGTGCCCACCTAAGAGACACAACATGCAAGTGGATCGGTAATGAGAGTTGAACCTTGAGTGTCAAATTAAATTTAGAAGAACAATTTTTCAAAAGAAACTGTTCACATACCAAAATTGGTAAACAATGTAATACAGGCAAAGAAAATTCTTTGGGGTACGAATGTTGATCATGCAACTAGCAAATTCAATATTTTTTTACAAAACAGCAAAACTTCTTCGCCTTAATTTGTATTCAATGGAACTCTCAGTTTACCAAGTACATGTCAGATGATAGACCTAGTCACCTAGACATGATCAAACCAAACTTAAGCCCAATGTGAAGGTTCATGCAACTCACTTTTGGTGCCAATACAAGCATCGACTTCAAAGTCAGTTCACGAAGAAAAGCAGAAGTATCAGAGAACCCAGTGGCAACATGAGGAAATACCTGCAAATACATTAGAGATATTTATCCTGTCAAGTGTCAACATTCCAGAAACACATATGCAGATGTCCATACAGAAACAGATCACATACTTGTTCATCAACTGTTTGAGCTGCCAATGACTCCCCAAACTGATCTATGTGCTGCAAAAGACTAACTCGGATAGCTCGGTCGTTAGAGGCAAAAAGCTTCACAATAGTTGGCAAAACCTGAAAAAGGCCAGCGTGCTCAACTTGCATGACAATGCCAGAAACAGTGTTTACTGGGATGGCCAAAACTAACATATATTGAGTGAAAACAAAAGAAATGAAGACAAACCTTGGTACTAAATTGGTCAGCCGGAAGCCAGGAACCCATCTTTAACAACACAGTCAAGGCTGGTGCAGCAGCTGAACCAAATTCAAGAGCAGACGCCAAAACAGGGAGCAACTATTGACAAAGTAGCCAAGATATAAGCATATAAACAAGGCGTTCCAGTTGGTTGAACAAAAAAATCAACCAACATTCAAAGCATAATCATAAACAGGAAATTATGAGTACTACTGGAGACTTCCACAGTACCTTTTTCAGGACTATCTCACGAGGAAGTTGTTCAGCTATATTTGGGAGTTTCCGGAAAAAGCTATCTTTCTCAACACTGTCCTTTAAATTAAGAACTTCCATGAACTGGATGGTCTCTACCAACTTATTCTGGAAAAATTCTGAAAAAGAAGAGCCAAAATCGTCATTGAAGCTTCTTCAAAGTAGTGCAAGACATGAAACTCAGAATTACAGCATTAAGAGTAAACACTGAAGAAGATTGGCATTAATACAAGAAATGTCACAACAAATAAAGCAATAGTGCCTGAAATGACAAGGAAAAAATATTGAACTTACCACTGTTGTCAATAAGTTTTGAAGGATTCAGTCTACGAGAAGGTGTAGAACTCAAGAGCCTCTGGTAATCTGGAAGTAGCGACTGCGACACAAGAAAAGGAAAGCGATGACTTTAAATTTGCCAGGGTAATGTTCTTGTTCTACAGTCCAGATAACGGAGAATACGGTGGGAAAATTCCAAAAACCAACCCCCCCCCCCCCCCAAAAAAAAATCGGTAGTCCAATACAAACATCAGGAGTGCAACCATGCGAGCTAACCTTTGGGATTGAAGAAGTGTTGCGAAGGTCCTCTGTCCTGGTCAGCTTTGCACCAGAAAAGAGTTCATAGATTAAACACCCTACAATGAGTGCCATATGTTTTCCTTGTTTCATCATTCAGGAAAAAAAAAGACCAATGTTGAAGAAAAAGAGGGACTGTGTACCAAACCAAATATCACCAAGGGCAAACAGAAGAGTTAAAAGATCATCTCAGTTTATTGATTTACACTTTTTTTTCTTTGGTCACTCTCACTCTTGGCTTGGTCTAGAATGCAAAATCTCAGCACTATTTATCATAAAATATTTCAAACTATGAATATAGGCAGAAAGAGAGATAGCCATCAGGAAATAATTAAACAACTTTTCACAGTTAAAGAAATGAATATCAAGTGCACATCTGGTGAGGAACTGTTGAACATATTTTTTACCCATTTTGTAACCAAGGAAAAGAAACAGAATAACCAGACAAGCATGCCATGAAGAAAAAGGAACCACAATATTAGTTATAGAATGCAGTGAGTTAGATCTGCTCACCCAATCCCCAGGAATCAATTGCCCACGGAGGTGATTTTCTAATTGAAGCCCAATCTGACTTTGTCAGCTCCATTGGTTTGTACTGTGTTCCAACTAACCATTCAAATTGCTGCGAAGGAACATAAATATGAGAAGACTTTTCCATACAAATTTAAACATGTATATTGTAATCAAGGAATATAATACATATCTCCCTGCATTTCGTTACATTTTCATGGTATTAAAGAGCATCGAATCCTTCTTTCTAGAAGCAACTTTAACACAACATGTGTAAAAAATAACAAAACCTCCAAGCTTGACATAAAAGCATAGTTTGAACATTCACCAAAACATATCAGAGAGAGAGAATTGTGTCATTTGTGTGTCGTTCTATATCTAACTAATATAAATATAGGTGTGGACTAAGAATCCATACCAACATGGGGCTACCAGAGGCTTCTTTGTTGGCATCAAATTCTGACAGAACATCAAAAGCATGAAGCTTCCAATCCAGAGTTTGAGTAACAACTACACTGGCCAAGCACACATTCCCATGAACCTGGAATTGATGAACTGATGGTAATCAGCTCATTTATGACCAAAGTATTTCTAGTATTTGTTATTTTCAATAATGCAGTAATGCAATATCACAATATCAGTTCAAATATGACTAAAGCACCTTCAACATGCTCTTGTTACCAACAGTACATAAAATCTAAATGTGTCATTGCAGTAAAGCAAAAACATGTATTGATCTTTAATTATATCTCAACAAGTAATGTCAACTAAGAGTAAAGCACTAAATCATTAAAGTAACACAATATAAGTTGGCTGATTGTATCCCAACAACAAATCTCACCTCCAACATGTTATATTCTTGACAACATTTCATAGACAATAAATGCATCATTGCAGTAAAGCAAAAAAAAACACGATTTGTATTGATCTCTTCAAACCTCTCAAAAAAGTAATGTCAACTGAGAGTAAGGTAAAGCGGAAATCAGATGATCAATGAAGTAACACAGTATAAGCTGGCTGACTGTAGAATAATGCCAATGTAGAAAAAACTTGGGTTTGTCTGCATCGACAAGGATTTGTTACGTAAGCCTTACAAATGACCCCAGTGTTAAGTTGACTGCATGATCTAATGTCGATGGTAACTTGTAAGTCCCGTATTAAAACTTAAAAAAAAGTGATCCACATAAAATCATTTTGTTGTGATGAAAAGGTTTGTATGATAAAGTGGCAGCCACATCAAAAACTAGAAACATTCTAGGTCAAGAACCATAGAACAAAAAAAACTAAAACTTTTTGAATGACTTGTGCTGCAAGCATGATGCAACAAATTCATTGGCACATGTACAGAAGAAATTTGCTTCAGCCTAGAACGAAGCAAGCCAGCAGCCATTAGAGGTAATCAAATCTACAAGTAAATATCACATGGCAACAAACAATATCACATAGCAACAAACAATATCACATAGCAACAAACATTATAAAGTTTTAATAAACAGTTTGCATGAAACAAATAGCATATAGCATCTCATTCTTCAACTCTTAAGACAGGAACTTACGAGCTTGCAATCATTGTTGAGAAAGCTCACAGCTTTTGATATCTGATGTAGACCCCAAGCAAAATACTCATCCCTGAAACACAAATTACTAGCCATAATAAGAATAAATTTCACTGATAAAAAAATGCAGAACTGAATAGAAATCTTGATAAGAAAAAAAGCTAGCCAACTGCAAAAAAATTCTCGCGAAATGGCTAGCAACATGGCATGGTAAACCACATGGTGCCAACTCTGACCAGAATTTGTGTAGTAGCATGGCCTGGCTGCAACTACCATGGCCAGTTCCTCCAGTTCTGGAAATCATATTTGTTGCTAATGGCAACATTATGGTGAACACAGGTAAGCCAGTAAGAACTCATTGGTCCAAACTTTTCAGACATAGTGCAACTGGTTTGTCTACCACCAGATCCCAACATTGATAATTTGATAATTTTGCACAGGAAATAATTATTAAAATCCTCAGCGTTATGGAATCACAGTAAAGCTTGGCATGCAAATAAATTTCCTTGAGGGTCAATATGAATTAAACAGCTCTAATCTATTTAGCACAAATCATATCACTCAGCTTTAATTAGCAGTAAGGTACTGCATCTCAGCACATATATGTCATTTTGTTAAACACAAAAAGACAAGAGAAGCAAATGGTATGATGGTACCTTTGTGTACCTCCCAGGTTCAGTTCCTTGATCTTTTCTGAAAGTGGTGTAACAGGCTCTGTCACTATATAAATCGTGTGCTTCACGGCAGGTCCATCGGGAACTTCTGCTTCGGTACTGTGAAGAAAGGATAAGATATTTGGATGGCGCACCTGCAATAAGCACAACAACATTGAACTGACATAGCAGATGTCTAAAAGAGGAGAGAGAAAAAGTCCAGTACAACCGACAAGATATCCTCCAATACAATACAAAGTGCTAATTCTGTAAGAAGTCCATGGAAAGCAAGTCATAAAAAAATAATGAAAATTGGTGAAAATTGAACAGAGTATAGAAAGTACATCATTTGTAATGCTGAGATATAACACCATTATTATTAAATCTGCTTTATGCAGAGTTTTTCCCCTTTTTATTTTATCTAGACTGTTTTTTTAAGACTTGATAGTTTACCACCACAGACTTTGTTTTGATCTGTTGAAGTTGAGTACTACTGGTCATCAAGGATATTAAAGATCAAAATTAGTAACTTACCGTCCGTAATCTCTTAACACCATTCCGACCAGCAACCAAGTGCCTGTCCTGAGGATTGCTCCCTGATAGAGAAAAAATCGACACAGGCGATCCATCATCCTGGAGAAGACAATGGCATACTATGTTACAAAATTAAGGCAATCAGTAATCCTCTGGGAAAAAAGAACAAGCTGCTTAAATAATCAAAACTGCTCAACATAAAAATTCAACACTGATGCTTACAACCAGGCTAACAAACCTCCTAGAATTGTGCTCAGCATCACGGTGACAATCACCTGGGTGATAACACGATGCACAAACGTTTTGCACTTCTACATATTGGATGATAACTGAAGGACCACTGTAAGTTATGCAATAGTTCAACCATAACATTCTGAAAGGTTTTAACATAACTGAACAAAAGCAATGAATTATTGATTTTTCAGCTCATTGAGAGATCTCGAACCATGCATCCACATTAGCATTAGCAACCTGATGCCTCCATAGTTGAATGGAGTGCCAGGATCCACATTAGCACAGCATGAGACCTCCCATGCCGCATCTATCATCAGCAATGTAAAAGCCAACTGCACATAACCACCACATAGAACGTACGAGCTCACATCGAAATGGCGCGATCCGAACCAAAATGCAACCGCAAAACTTCCCATTCGCCTAACCAGATTAGCCACAAACCAACTCAAGCACTGAATCCACAAATTCTACTTCCTGAGGCGTTACTACAGCTCGTACCAGCCTACACATGCTCCCAAACTGTACCACGAAACTGCTACAGAACACAGACTCACACGATCCAACGCGTACGCGGCCACAAAGCACCGGAAGCGCAGGCCAAAATCCTCATCAGAAAAGCGCGTACGATTAGCCCAAACTCAAAATTGCTCACCCGAGTCGCTAGTTCAGTTCAGAACCGAACCAGCGACACATCGAGAACCTCGCGTACGCTACGGGGATCTAATCGATCCGCCTCCGATCAGGAACCGAGAGGGGGAGGAAGGGTGCGGGCGCGTACCTTGGAGGCGCCGCGGTGGTGCGTCCAGGAGCCCCAGGCGGAGGCGTAGGGCTCGTCGATGGTGTAGGGGAAGTCCTTGAGCCCCGATCCGGATCCCGCGACCACCTCCTTCAGGAACTTGAACATTTTGCTACACTCTCCCACTGTGTTTTCCCTCGATTTTTCGCGTGCAGTTCGCTCGGCCTCGGTCGGCTCCTCGCGGCGGTCGGTGGTTTGTCCAGGAGGAGGAGGCGTCGAGGTAGATCCGGGGAGGAGGGGGAGACGGGCGTCGAGGGAGGTAAGAGGGGAAGGGGAAACCCAGCACGAGGGGACCTACCTGCAAGAGGCGAAACTTTTTTGCGTTACACCCCCTTGCCTCTTGAGAATCTCGAGTCGGATTACGGGACAGACCGGCTGACAGCTAATGCTTACGAAACGTGATGGGTATTTTGGCTGGCCAGGTTGCATAATTTGCACTTACCGTGCACGTGTGAGTAGAGATGGCAACGGGTAAATACCCATCGGGTATTGCCATTCCATACCCGTACCCGCTAGGTGTAAATTTACCCGTCGGGTTACCCGTATCCGCACGCGGGTAGGAAAATTTACCCATACCCGTACCCGCGCGGGTATTACTACCCGACGGGTAACCCGTACCCGCAAGCATACCCGGTTCAACACATAAGAATATCATCAATTTAGACATTCATTAATCATACATGCCAAGCACAAAAGCATCTAATGATCAAAATTAGTACATCACATAAACATACTTGACATGACCATATCAACATATGACAAACAAATAAACAATCAACAACAAGTAGATAATAAAATTAACATTTGAGTGGGATGTCTAGTTGTCTAATGCGGGTATTCATTACCCGCGGGTAGGCGGGTATGGGTAGTATATACCCACACCCGCACCCGCCTACCCGGCGGGTAGAGGATTTCGCCCAATAACGTACCCATGGGTACATAAAATTTTCCATACCTGTCTCTTTATCGGGTAAAACCCGTCGGGTATTCGAGTATCGGGTACCCATTGCCATCTCTACGTGTGAGTTGTATGTATATACCGAGGCACATGGTGTGAAAAAGTGAGAGAGAAGCTTCCTCTGGAGAGAATGAAAGGTTTCGAGAATCATTGGATCATGAACAATAGTTGGCTCGGATATGGTTGTGATCAACATGGCTGAAAAGTCCGTGGCTTATGGCTGAAAATACTGTAGCTGGCTGAAAAAAGAACTGTAGCTGACAGATGCTTATTTTGCATAATTAAATTTAAAAAAATTTAAAAATAAAAAAATATGTTAGCCCATTACGTATAATACAAACGAATACGGGAAAAAAAGAACCGGCAAAAAAGCTCAACAAAAAACCAAAATTTCAGAAAAAGACGAAACTTGTGAATAGTACTAAATAAGCCTCCACCACTGTAGCATAAGCCACAATGATCGCAGCCATATATCTTACTAGCATCAAATTGGTCGAGGCTACTAGTAACTAATTGTTGGAACCTTTCTAACCACATCATGTATGAAGATGCAACTTTGTTGGATTAATCCTACGGTTTAGGTCTATTAATTGTTCTTTGTAGCGTAGTGTTTTTTTTTTTGGCTTGAGCACCTTATATGAGACTAGTTGAATGGCGAAACAAGTTTATGAGTATACATAATGCAGATATATCTGTTTCTAAAATAAGTCCTAATTGTTTCTTATTATGTGCATGTAGTAGAAGTATAGATAGCCACATGTAGACAATGTAGTCACGGAAAATAGTACAGATGGCCACACACAGACATACCCCCTTAGGAAATGCATATGTAGGCTGACACGCGCACAACAAGATCCGTACTGTTGTCTTACATTGAACACATCATGTAAAAAAGTCACACGAAGTTTTACACTTAATTTCACAAAACTGTAACTTTTATGTCAGGATTATCAAATAACTATGCATTTTTGTTTGAGTTCCTCAGGAAACTACAACTCGTCACATAGCCACATACTTGACAATCCAGTCCCACTCGTTAGAGCACAAACGGCACTGAAACGTACGGCACGTCATGCGTTTGGGCTTGACACACAATGAAACTAGCACCACCCACTCATTCCACGTCGGGCATCCCCAACCTGTGCGATGTGGTGGCCTAGGTGGCACCCCTTAACGGGTGGGAGTAAGGAATTTTTTTGTACGGATAATCCATTTTTTATTCGAAATTACATAAATATACCCGCGGGAAAATTTTTTACAAAAATAGGCTCCAGTCGCCGAATGGTTGGGCGACTGGAGCCTATCGCCCAACCAGACCGCGACACAATTTGTCTCGCTGCACAGTAGAGCGACTACATCCAGTCGCTCTTCCGTTAAGCGACTAGCATGCAGTCGCCATACGGGATGGCGACTGCATGTAGCCCCCGTGTTTTGTTTAGATTTTGTGAATTTTGTAACGTTGAACGGGTAAAAAATACGGTGAAATTGTAATAAAAGTTTATGTTCATTGTATATTGTAGGTGTGCAAAAAGTTTTAAAAATTTTTTTTCATGAAAGATTGAGTACAGAACGATCGATACATACACTGTTAAGTGAGATAGTTTATGTGCGGAGAGAGATAATAGACTTATGTAAATTTAAATAAACTTCATATTATAACTGTGAGTAACATGCCGCATGTTTTTTCAGTACATGCATAAATACATCTGCAGCGTCGCCTCACTAGTCACCCTGGTGTGCCCCGTCACCGCGCCCGCGTCCTCCCATAAGGCCTCGCTTGGCCCTCCTCCGGTGCAACGGGTTAGGACGATCCGAAAAAGTAAAACGAGGAGGAGGGTGTCTATCCCGCGGGGGCGGGGGCGGAGTAAGCTGCACCTCTGGCTGTGTGCTCTCCGGTGCACCGGGCGCAGAGATAACCTCCGGTGCTACGTCGGAGTAGTGTTCATGCCACTCCGGTGTAGACGCGAAAAACTGGTCCACTTCCTCCTGGCCTGGGGAGATGCCGGAGACGCCGTGCTGCTGGTAAGCACCTGCAATATTAATAACGTTAGTTCGTTGCATATCGTCTTCGGATAAACACGATATAAGAACCTCTGCGTACCCGTGCCTGGTGCCATCCACGCAGGAGGAGGGGCGTACACCCCCTGCGTAGAAGGCGTGAAGTGAACCGGTGTAGGAGGCCTTGCCCAGGCTGAACCCCCTGGCTGCTCCGGGTGAGGTGGTGGAGGACGTATCCACGTAGGTGCACCAGAGTGGTGCCACGCTGGTCGGGGTGGACGAGCAGTCGAAGCGGTGGGCGTGGAGACCGCGGGTAGCCTCGTGCAGGAGAGTAGGCTAACGATACGTCTACACCCGTCGTGCACCCGACGCGCAAAGCTGATGCCCTCCTCATGGGTCAGGTGCGCACCACTGGAGAGCCTCTCCAGTAGTGTCCCGGAGTCGAGGCATAGGGCAGAACCGACGTCAGCCTGGACACAAAGACATGAAATGGTTGATTATCGAAACGACATTACCATTTGGGAATCTTTGAAATGACATGAAACGTACTGCGATGTGAGCGTCGCGCGCGAAGTGTGAGGGGTACGTGTCCGTCGGAGCGGCGACGTGTGTGGCAGGCGGGTCTACCACATATACGAGCCTGGTACGGGTCCGCGGCTGGTACCAGCGCAGGTACTCGGCGTACTCCCTGCTGTCGTACGGGCTGTCCTCCTCCACGCGGTCGTCGAGCGCACCCTGCCACTGCTCGACCCATCGCTGCATCCTCAACGACCAGTCGGTGCCTCTTTTCACTCCCTTCGCGCTTTGCCTGCGTATAGAACCATTACTGGATGTGAGATACTTGCGAACGCAGTAGTAAGTATGTAAATATTTACCAGAAACGATCACTCACCCGTGCACGTGGCGCGGAATCGATGGTCCGAATGGTGCAGGAACCGGCTGCCGTAGCCCGAACTGCCGCATCACCCGCTGGGGTGCGTAGTCCTCCACGTAGATGAGGTACACGAGCTTCCGGCGGGTGAGCCAGAAAGCCCGGTCACGCCAGCAAAGTGAGGACAGCCCGCCAGGAGCACGGGCCTGAACTGCCGTATCTGCGTACGGCTCCCAGCGCACGTCGTCCGCTGTGATGCGGTCGAGCTGCTCCACAAAGGCCCGGTACGCCCGCGTGACCTGCACGTGCGCGAACTGTACCTGCAAGAAATATAAGCTGTTTAGAATGACGATCGTCAATAAGACAGAAATAGTTGACTGTGATAATACTTACTCGATGACGGCACCAGATAGAACCCATCGTCGGCCGGTCGACGTCTCCCGCTGGATACATCTCGGGCCCGTACGGGCCCATGTCGTCCAGCACAGGTCGCCCGAGGCTTAAGCGCTCGAACGACCACAACTGCAGTAGCAGCGGACAGCCCGTGAGGATCGAGTTCGCCTTGACCCTCGTGCACGCATCGCATAGGGCGCGGTACGTCGCGGCAAGCACGGCCGATCCCCAGCTGACCTGGTGGGGCTCGCCGTCAGCGATCGCCCTCGCATAAGCGATAAGGCGCGCATCCACCGTGTTGCCGTGGCTGGTGGTGAAAAGCACCCAACCAAACAGCCACAGCACGTACGCCTCCAGGTGGCGCGCCACCTGGTGATCGTCTGCCTGTGGAACCATGCGCTCCAGCTGAATTCAAACAAGTTGTTATTAGTACGTGATACCACAAATAAACGGTTGGACGACACGATCGAATGTAAAAAACCACGTACCCGGTACTGTGTGAGCCACCTCAGCGTCGGCCCATGGGTCTGCGCCTCTGTGAACACGTGGTGCTGAGGGCCCGGTGGAACGACACCCTCGAATCTGCCAAGCAGGTTAGCGCGCCAGTCGTGTGGGGCCTCCGGTAGGAAGGCAGCGTCTCCCGCGATCGGAAGGCCAAGGAGCAGGGACACGTCCTCCAGGGTCGGCGTCATCTCCCCGAATGGGAGGTGGAAAGTGTGCATCTCGGGCCGCCAACGGTCCACCAAAGCCGTCAGCAGGGAACGGTCGAACGGGAAGCGTCGTGATCGCTCCCCGCCCGCCTCGTCCCCGCCCTCGTCCCCGCCAGCGCCTGCATCCTCGTCCGTGGCCTGCACCATCCGGGCAAGAGGGAGTAGCCCGGCATCCCGAAGCCTGCAAACAAAGTGAAGGTCAGCACGGAATGAACTTACGGTCACACTAAACGCTGGAGTAGTGCAAACCTGGCAGTCCAACGAGGGTCGAGTCTCCAGGCCACGCGAGGTGTGCGTGTCCGGATCACTCCCAGCTGAGGCGGCTCGTCCGTGCTCCCCGGTGTCGGCACTAGACGGGAAGCGCGATGAGAGCGGTCCACGTGCTCGTCCAACAGCTCGTACTGCCACTCGGAGGCACGTCCAGCACGAGTCATACCTGCAAAATTTGTACAATAATTTCTACATTAAATTTTCTACATCTAAATTTATACAATAATTTCAATATTAAATTATGTACACTAATTATCTAAACTAACTATCTTTCTACACTAAATTATCGACACTAATTATCTACACTAACTATATTTCTAAACTAATTATCTACACTAACTATATTTCTACACTAATTTTCTAAACTAATTATCTACACTAATTATGTACACTAACTATCTTTCTACACTAAATTATCGACACTAATTATCTACACTAATTATCTTTCTACACTAAATTATCGACACTAATTATCTACACTAACTATATTTCTAAACTAATTATCTACACTAACTATATTTCTACACTAATTTTCTAAACTAATTATCTACACTAATTATGTACACTAACTATCTTTCTACACTAAATTATCGACACTAATTATCTACACTAACTATCTTTCTACACTAAATTATCGACACTAATTATCTACACTAACTATATTTCTAAACTAATTATCTACACTAATTATCTACGCTAACTATATTTCCACACTAATTTTCTAAACTAATTATCTACACTAATTATGTACACTAACTATCTTTCTACACTAAATTATCTACACTAACTATCTTTCTACACTAAATTATCTAAACTAAATTATCTAAACTAATTATCTACACTAACTATTTTTCTAAACTAATTATCTACACTAATTATCTTTCTAAACTAATTTATCTACACTAACTATATGTCTAAACTAAATTATCCACACTAATTATCTACACTAACTATCTAAACTAACTAATTTTCTAAACTAATTATCTACACTAACTATGTTTCTAAACTAAATTATCTACACTAACTATATTTCTAAACTAACAAAAAATATAACACAAAAACTTACCTGAAAATCGCGTACGCCCTCTCCTCTTCTCCTCCTCTCCCTCTCTTTCTCTCCCCTCCCTCTTCTCCTCCTCTCCCTCTCTTTCTCTCCCCTCCCTCTTCTCCTCCTCTCCCTCTCTTTCTCCTTCTCTGCGCGCCGAAGAAGTGGACGTCGGGGGCGGCCGAGCGCGGCCTTATATCCACCCTCAGTCGCCCAACGGTTGGGCGACTGATATGAAGTCGCCCAACGGTTGAGCGACTGCTTTGCAATCGCCGAACCGTTGGGCGACTGGAGTTAATCGCCCAACGGTTCGCAGACTCTTCAGCTGCCGCGGTCTGGTTGGGCGATAGGCTCCAGTCGCCCAACCATTCGGCGACTGGAGCCTATTTTTGTAAAAAAATTTCCCGCGGGTATATTTATGTAATTTCGAATAAAAAATGGATTATCCGTACAAAAAATTCTGGGAGTAAGCCCGTGTGACCAACAACGAGCTGACTTGTTAGATCTACGGTAATATGATAGAGTTGTAGTTTTGTGAGATTGGTTTTGTAAAATTCAAACTCAATTATGCAGTTCTTTGATAGCTTTTGCTATAGAATTGTAGTTTTACGAAATTTACTCTTGCACTTATTGATCTTTAGAAGGTTTTATACATATGTTCCATGTGTTTTGTTGAGACGTATGTGATTGAACTTGATATTTTATCTTTACCAAATCCAACTCTTAAACATGTAAAGGACCATATATATATATATATATATATATAAAGTCTCTTTTCTACTCCCGGGTGTAATTACACCCTATGTCGTGTCTCACAACATAGGTAGTATCTCGCGTAACGGAGTGTATGTACGTGTAGTATACGAGTATTTAAGACCATATAGGTGGTATGAACATTTTTTCAGAGGTGGTATGCATATTTTTTTGACATACTCCTTTTTATGTACGTATATAAAGGTATTTATAAAATACGCTAAAAACTATGGACTTCCTTACAATTTTTTTGTGTGGTTAACATTGGAGTATCTTATAATTAGTATATGAGTATACCTAAAGTGATAAAGGAGTATTTCAAGTTTGTTTAGGTGGTATATTAGAGGTGGGTGTAATTACACCCGGGAGTAAAAGGTATTTTTTCCTCTCTCTCTCTCTCTCTCTCTCTCTCTCTATATATATATATATATATATATATATATATATATATATATATATATATATAACCTGATGTTGGCAAATATCCCTAATCTCTTTTTATCCAATAATTTTATCGCGAGTACCTAACAAAAAAGTTGTCTTCATTTTTCCTTAAACCAAAAGTTGCCTTAAAAGTTGAGATCTAAGTAGAGCCACGACCTAGACCGACTTTATATCGTATCCATCTTTAGCCAAAATTGGCCAACAAAATAGGTAAAGCGCCAAACAGCCCCAAGGGGCAACTGATTCAGCAACCAGAAGAAAAGGTTAAGTTAGGAGAAACTGAAATATCACAACCAATTGCAACCTGTGCCCACAGTAGCTTTGCTTGAATCGGAAGAAAATTGCAATACTGCAATAGTCACTATGGATTTTAATGAAAAGAGAAATGAAATAGACTGCATTACTGCCGCTAGAGCTCTACCACCAGGGGGGGGGGGGATTTCTGTAGACGTAGTTCTCGTGAAGCCCTCACAAGCGATCGTTACAAATTTACAATGATCATTCTGGGATTTGTTTTTTGAAAGATCATCATTTTGAGAATTTAATTTAACGCTGCATTGCACACTTTCAGATTTCTACATCTGATGAAAGTCCAGTCTTTTCATCCCCTCTTTTGATGTTTCCTCTGTAGCTTGAAAATAACATTAACGAAACATGTATCTACTCTGTAGAGATAGATACCTATAATTAAGTAATTAAGACAAACAAACATGAAGGTACATGGAGCCAAAAGTTGGAACAGAAGACTCCAGTCCAGAGCATGGCACTGCTCAGAGTTGGAACATCCTCGGCTTGGCCACTATGGTGGAATGCTTCAAGATGTGGAGGCTGAACTGCCCACCCTTCTCGGTGGTGTCGAGCTTGTCCTGCCCGGGCGGCGGCAGCAGCTCGAAGTTCTGCACGAGGCTTCCGATGGTGATGCCGAGGATGGGCAGCGCAAGGATGATGCCCGGGCAGCTCCTGCGGCCGACGCCGAAGGGCAGGTACCGGAAGTCGTTGCCGTTGGCCTCGACGTGCTTCTCCTCCTCCAGGAACCGCTCCGGCCGGAACTCCTCGGGCCGGTTCCACTGGTCGGCGTTGTTGGCGAGGTACCAGGCGTTGACGAGGATCTTGCTCTCGGCGGGGATGTCGTAGCCGCCGAGCTTGGCGTCGTGGAGGTTCATGTGGGGCACCAGCAGCGGGATGGCCATGCGCAGCCGCAGCGTCTCCTTGATGACGGCCTGCAGGTAGGGGAGCCTGTGCGTGTCCGGCTCCGTGATCTGGTGGCCCAGCCCCAGCACCGTGTCCAGCTCGCGCCGCAGCTTCTGCTGGATCTCCGGGTGGTTCACCAGCTCCGCGATCGCCCACTCGATCGACCACAGCGTCGTCTCGATCGCTGCGCGCAACGGCCGACAGGTTACAGATTAGAAAAGGCAATCACCGGCTACCGACAATTTGCAACTGCTCGTACTACTGGCGTGGCATGAGGGAGATGCTGCCGACGAGGCGGCTAGAACTATTTACTATTTAGGCTGGCCCGTATGTTTGGAAACACCGAATTTATGTTAGGTACGTCTTTGACCAGTGGGGTGACAAGTGCTCCTAGTACAGACAGATACTTCAACAACCTCCCAGACTTATAATAATACTCCAAGACCACATGTGACGCCATGGAAGAGTGTTGTTGTTACGTGACAGACAAAATTGCAGACGCAATCTTTGCCAAAACTAAAACTGAAGAGAAGTTAAGCGTACCGGCGACGTTGATGTTCTCGACGATGTAGAGCACGTTGTCCTCGTTGATCTCCCCCTTCAGCTGCGCCTCCAGGATGTGATCAATGGCGCACTTGAGACCGTTGTTGTCCATGGGCTTGGTGCTCGCCAGCTTCCTGCACACACGCGCACCAGGCAACCACCATGTGAGCACGTCATGCCGTCCCCATGGTTTCTCATGGACTCAGCGGTACTTTTCGATAAAAGATAAGCAAAAGGAATCCAACAAGATAGACGGGTACGGTGATGGACTCATCCTGCCTCTTGTTGGCCTCTCACTTTCACCTACTGTACCAACTAATCAATGGAATGGAAGAAGAGCTGAAGACAAAAGTCGAGAAAGAACTCACTTCCTCTCCTCCAGGAAGAAATCCTTGAAGAGCTTGAGGCGGGTCTCCTTGACCTCCTTGCAGATCTTGAGGTAGCTGCGGAGGAACGGGCGGAGGATGGGGATGAAGTCGCCGTAGTTGTACTCGAAGCTCTGCGCGAGTCGGCTGCGCTCGCCGTTTAGCGCCCTGAGGCGGAGGAACAGGGGGTCGTCCATGCTGTCGAACCGCCGGTCGAACATGATGCGGTACATGTTGTTGTACATCAGGAGCTGCAGGCGGCGGCGGAGCACGACGCCCTCGATGGCGGCCTTGGGGTCGGCGCGGACGTCGTCCACGACGGCGGCGGCCTCGGCCTCCCACCCGGTGTGGTACTGCTGCACCACCTTGTTGGTGAAGAAGGGCACCGTCATGATGCGCCGCATCTTGCGCTAGTGGTCGCCGTACACGGTGAACACCATGTCCTGGCCCTTGCCCGTGAAGATGTCGAACACCACGTTGCGGGTGCGGGAGCCGAACTCCACGCCCTGCGTGTGGAGCACCTCGCGCGCCAGCGGCGGGGAGGACACCACCACCAGGTTGCGCTGGCCCATGCGGAGGAGGAAGATCTTGCCGAACTTGCGGGCCAGCGCCGCCAGGTTCCAGTGGTTGAGGTCGTCGCCGACCTGCAGCCAGTTGCCAAAGATGGGCACGGGGAGGGGTCCGGGCGGGAGCCGGAGCTTGCGGCCGCGGATCTTGGACACCGCGATCGCGACCACCACGGACGCGAAGAGGCCGACGAGGAGCTTCTCCAGGAAGAGAAGGTCCATGGCGGCGGCCGGGGGGTGGGAACGCGCCTCTTCGCTCTTGTGCATTCGCGCTCTGCAACGGTGGGCTGGTTGTTTCCTGGAGAAGCGAACGGAGATGTCCGCGTGCATATATAGGGGAGGAGGTCGAATTGCCGAAACGGGAGTTGCCGTCAGAGTTGACGGCGGTGGGTAGGTAGGGAGGCGACGGAGGGAGTTTGGTGAGTAGGGGTCCTTCACTCCTAACTCCTAAGCGCGCGCGTAGAATGGGACACCGTTTACATTGCGTAGGATGTTTGGTGATATAAAAAAGATATTATCTACTATTTAGGAGACGGTTTTATAGATAGTTTTTATTATGTATATATAGTTTATTAATGGTATGAGGTTATTGCAAATAACTATATAAATAATCCATTGTATAATTTATCTTTAATCATATTTATAGATGACATGCATATGTATTAGGATATGTACAATGATATAGATAACTGTTACATATAATATCCTCCATATCATCTATAGATAGTACTAAAGACATTTCATAAATAGGTTGTCTTTTTTTATGTCTTTATAGACAGCTTCTTTATGACACAATATATCTTGTGTATCATATTACAATCGACTACTGTATGAGAAACGGCTCAAATATCTATGCTCCATCTCTCTCATTTATGTTATTTCATATCATACGTGATAAAATTTACAGATAGCTGACACACACTATTGCATAGCCTTACAAGCAACATCCTCTGTACCATTCTATATGCCCTAGGTCCTTAAACGTTTCGGTATTTTTGTCTCTACCCCGCAGTCTTTATTTTGCCCCAGAGAGAGATGGTTTGGTGGTGGCATAAATGCGTGATTCACTCTTTTTTTTTAGAATCAAGCGTGTGTATTCTCTACTTTGTTCTATTGGATAATGATGGAAAAGGTCTTCCATATTCCATACAAAAACAAGTGAAACGGTTGAGGAACATGAATGGAAACATTGAATTAGTTTCTTCAAATAAACATCGGATTAGGTGTTATGTGTGACATGTGGATTGTTTGAATGGTGGATGTGCAAAGGCACCACGGTAGTGACTAGTGACGGCGTTAGATGAGCCGACATCTGGGGTCCACTGGCAGTGGGTGTTGTCGTGCTGGTGCTCTTGGGCAAGGAGTGGTTTGAAGGGTGGGTGTACGTTGACGTATGCAGAGACTTGTGGCCTCCATGTTTTTGGGGTTGAAGCTGAGAAGGAAAAGGCGTACAAAAGTGTGTTGGTGGGTTGGTGAGAGAGAGTTGGATTTTGGGTGGGTTTTTTTTGCGTTGATGGTTTATAATTTATAATTTAAATATTTAAATTCTAACTGTTTGTGAGAGAAAGTATATATAGAAAAATAGTCGTATATGATTTTGGCCGATACAACTAAATTTAGTATATTTTTTACTACAATTTTTCTATTGACTCCATTTTGAAAAGACGTACTGTTTAAAATCTAGTTATTGTAGATAGTACAAATATAAATCGGCTAGAAGTTATTAATTAGCCTTTGACTCTCTTCCAAGTTCTTGGTGGATCTTTATTTCTCGTTTTTTCTGTAGATGTCATGTATAGTACAGATGTACTATGAATTACCAGACAAAACTCGTGCTTTTTTACAGTCTTTAAACCAGTTACAACGAAGCTTGGCAGTTTCAGTGCCAAGATAAGCATGGCTGTAATGATGTTTTTTTTTATTCCGAGAGGTTGTAATGGTGTTGGCAAGAGATGGAATAATTGAGACTTCAGATAATGTCCATCTCTTTTGAAGATATGCAAAACGTACATTATTTCTTTAGAGTTATCTCGTGAGTTAATTCATCTCTTAAATGATGAAAAACCAACCCAATTTAGTGAGGACTTAGTACTCGATATGTGACCACTTTACAATTACAAGCCATCTAGACATGCTATGATGCAAATGACAAAATGAGAAAATCTTAGTGGAGAAATTTTTCTTTTTCAACATTGATAGGTCGTTGGATGCCAATTTATACGGTGGTTCTTTAGTATGACATATCCAAATCTTGGCAACGCGAATTTCACAAGGAGCTACCAAGTAATTATCCAAAAATGTGTTTTCGCTAGATATTTGTAGTAGCTCTTTGTATGCCTTGAGCTCCTTTCTAGGCTGCTAATAGGTTTAGATCTGTCTAGACTTTTGTACTAGGCTGACCCAAAATTGTAAATGGATTAGATCAAATTTGGACCCTTCTTTATTGGGCAAGACTTGGCCTGGATTGGACTAGACCTTTTGGACCAGATATTTGGCCTTATATTTTTGTACTAATTACTAAATGTATATAAGAGCTGATCCTAATTAGACAACTAAGAAGGTAGAGGTGTTTGGTCTGAGCTAAGGTCTATATCTATTTTTGGGTCTAGATAAGGCCTAGGTTTACATAATTTAGGTCAGGTTTGAACCAGATCCTTCTTAATTTTAATTGGATTTAGATTAGATTTGGACCAGATTACAGACCATTAACAGCCCTACTCCTTCTCCATCTTGTCCCCATCTCCACAAAATCTAGCGCTGGAGGTCAACGGCTACCACTGGACGGCAACAGCAAGCACTGACAACGGCTACTAGGGGCGATTCTTCTCCATTCCAACCTGCCAGCGCAAGAAATGCCCTCCAACCCTAGCTATCGTTCTGCTCCCATCCACCAGACAACACAAGAAGAGGACCGAGGCCGACTAATTAAGGTATTCATCATAGTGATTTTTTTGGATCTTTGTGTAGCTATGTTGGTGGTCTTCATTTGAATCTAGCGAAAATAGATCCAACTGTGAATCTTGATCATTCCAAGGATTTGGATCAGGGTATGAAAATTCAAATGCACAATTAGTTCGTTCATATCTACACCAGCCGGGACAAGGCCATTGGACAGAGAATGGAAGGGAGGAGGAGGAGTGAAGGGCAAATGAGTCATTTTATATTGTTTCTATCTCTAATCGGCCAAATATATTATTTTAATAGGTAAAGTGTGCCACAACAAAAGCCACAAAATTGTCTTGGAGCAAAGCCACAAAATTTTCAATCCTAGAGTGAACACCACAAATTTTGGGATTGAGTTTCAAGCGATGCTTTCTGAGGTTGTCGAAAGTCTCCTACAAGTTTGAAATATAATTAAGTCATTTGGTGCTTTTGACAACTGCATCATCAATATAGGCTTCCAGATTTTGGCCCATTTGATGTATAAAGGTTAATTGCATCAAACGTTAAAAAGTCAGGCCATCATTTTTAAGGCCAAAAGGCATTTTGACAAAGCAAAACACTCCATTGCCAAATGGTGTGATAAATGCAGTCTTCTCTTCATCTTCTGAAGACATATTGATTTGGTAATAACCAGAGTATGCATCTAGAAAACTTAATATTTCACAACTAGCAGTTGAGTCAACCAATTGATAAATATGAAGAAGTGGAAAATGATCTTTTGGACAAACTTCATTCAAATCGGTATAATCTATACGCATGCACCACTTACCATTAGGTTTCCTAACCATTAGAGGATTAGCCAACCACTTTGAGTGATTGACTTCTCTTATGAAGCCTACTTTGATTAACTTGTCCAGTTTTGATCTTGTAGCCTCTCGTCGATATGGTGCAAATCTCTGTAACTTTTGTTTTACAGGCTTGTTATCAGGCAGTAGAGCTAGCCTGTGCTCAATCATCTCCCTAGGGACCCCAGACATGTCAGATGGCTGCCACACGAACACATTTGTGTTTGCCTAGAGGAAAGTGATGAGGGCGTCTTCCTATGCGAGGTCAGAAGTAACCCTGATGCAAATAGTCATTAAAGGCTCCGCTGGGTCTAGAGGAACCTCCTTGTCCTCTTTGTTTGGCTTCGGCGCAGCTTTTGTCTTCGAGTGCTTGCTCGAAGATGACACCTCGGTAGCGTCTCGAGTAGGTAGTTGGCTAATCATCTCAAGGGACTTGTGGTCACACGTCGGTGCCATTTTCTTATCACAGCGGACGTGATGACTCTCTTGGACCTGGCAACTTAAGACATTGATATGCATAGTGAGAGACTATTAGAAAACATGTTAGAGTTGGTAGTCTGAGTATGGTGTTACACGCCATGTCGAAGTTGCCCGGAGATCCGAACGTAACAGGGAGAGAAATCTGGCCAACGGGCTTGGCCGAAAATCCTAGTATGATTCCATGAAATGATATCATACTGGTTTTATTATGGTACGAGGAACTTGCATCTCTTCCAGAGCACTAACAAATAAAATATTCAAAGAACTACCACCATCAATCAACATGCAATTTACTTGACAATTGTTGATGGTGGGCTCGACCACAATCGAAAACCGATCAGGTCGAGTCAAAGGGATCGGACAGTCACTCTTCTCGAAAGAGATGGTGACTTCTGACCACTTAGGAAGATTATTGATAAGAGATAGGCCGATAGAGTTTACCTCTCGTTCGCTAGCCTTATACTATCGCTTTGACTCGTACACAGATAAACCTCCATAGATATGCTCGATCGTGCGCTTCGGATCCTGAAAAAGCATGTCCTCACCCTCGTTCGAGTGTTTTTGACCACTCGACTGCCCTACCTCATTGAGTGTGGGAAGCGGTCTCTTGCCAGAATAGTAATTCTCAAGTTTTCATTGGAAAACTTGGCAATTGCGAAGGTCGTGTCCCTCCTTCTTATGAAGTGGACACCACTTAAGCTTACTGTCCTTCCGAGCGAGGTGCTTTGCCTTTGCTCCGATCGGAGTATTGCTTGGAGTTCTATGGCTCCTTATCACCTATAGTCAAGACTTCCTTCGAGGTCTCAGCCCAAGGCTTGTGAACTTTGGCCTTGTTCTTGGACTTCTTAGCCTTCTTCTTCCTCTTACTGCCTTCATCTTTCTCTTTGGAACTTTGGTTGACCTGATCGATGGTTTCTGTCCATTCGACAGCCTCAGCAGCAGTCGTGTAACGGTTAGCCATCTCAAAGAGCTCGGCAACGGTGGTTGGTGGATGCAAGGCAATGTCTTCTATGAACCTCCTATTGCGGACGCTTGAATGCCCTGATGATAGAAGCATCAGAGACCTCCAGAATTGAATTATGAACCTGGCTATAGCATCTAATGAACTGCCAAAAAGTCTCATTGTTGCTCTGCCGCATCTAATGCAAGTTGTCTTCTTTTCCAAGACGATTGTATGTATCGTGAAAGTTGGCCAATAAAAGATTACAGGGGTGTTTCCACAAGTAGATCAGCTCGAACGTTTGGTTGAGCAACCAAGAGTGAGCAGATCCTTCAAGCACCGTTGGAGATATACTCGTCTCCTCCTGCCGCCCAAATTGCGGTCTTGTAAATTTGAAGGAACTCGATAGGATTTTGAGACCCATCAAATTTCTCCGTGTTTACTGCCGAAACCGTGGTAGCCAACGTACAGCTTGGAGTTTGCGGATAAATGCTTGACATCCAGTAACTAGTTCCTAATGTCTCCTTTGCGAGAAAGGGTAATTGGCTTCACCGAGTGACCGTACTTGACGATGCCCGATAGTGGATGGACCGGACCTGTAATAGGCTTCGTCCATACGAGGATAGTACTTCTCGTACTCCATCTGCTGCTATAGATTCCTTGCCCGAAGTGGTGATCAATCTCCTTCTTAGTTAACTCGTCAATCTGGAGTCGTTCGAGGAACTCTCCTTCGGCTAGAGTTGTGATTTGGAGACCGTCATGACTTGTCATCGTGTCGAACCCCACAAGGTGAGTTCTATGAACGACTAGACGAGGTCGTACCTATCTGACTTCTAGAGTTATGTCAACGAGGCTGCTTGAATTTGTTTATCATGTTGCGAAGTCTCCACAGATCCCCTCGACGGAGTGATCGTAACTTGGCACTCGAGTGAGCTCTAGAGTCAGATTCTCAAGGGGGTCATTGATGCGTTAAAGCTCTCGAGCCTCTTCATACTGATATTGGGCACACCCAGGAAAATACCTCTGGGCAGCCAATCACCTCCTGCGGGCGGTCTCGGGATCCTCAATCTCTGAGGTTGGTTGTAGCCACCTTAATGGAGAGCAATTAGTTCTAGAATTTCTTCCACGCTCATCAAAGAACTAATTCATCATTGGAGGTCTCCTCGCCATCCTGACGAGGAGTGGCAGGGTGTGACCGATGGGGAGGATCCTCATGTCTTCTTCCAAGAGAGTGATCAGGATCTACGGGGAAGGTAAAGACCTTCTATCTAGAATCTCCACTTCCGACGGAGGTCCCCTCACTTGAAGAATGCTCCAACGAGAGTGCATCACGGCTTGGAGTAAACCTCTCTATGTAGGGGAATTCCGAGTTATAATCGTCTCTCGTTGGAGCTGAACCGTACAAGAGTGCGTATGGACTTGTAGGGAGCCCACCCATCCTCTGTGCATGGACAACAGTAGAGTTACGACCACCAGTTGGTGATGAATCCCTAGAATGACTAACTCCAGTGCCTGCTTAAATTGTTGGAGTGGTCGATGGGGGACTCAAACACATGGAGGTGGGCCTCTTGTCATGTTGCGAGTTCTGCTCATGGTCAGATTGACCCTTGCCATCCGGGGGAATTTGTTCCTCTGTCTAGCATACTGCTGTGGGGATATGGATTCCTCCTCAGTCTTTCCTGTGGCACAGTCTCTGAGATCCCGGGATGGATCTCTAGGGACAACTTCACCGTCAGAAGCAAGTATGACCTGCTCGTAGTTGTAGCAGACCTCCATGTCAATATCCGCGTAGTCGGCCAAGTCGAACCAGTTCTCCTCATTTCACTCCCCTGCTATGAGGACATCAAAAGAAAGAGAATTTGTTGATAAGGAAATTACCGGAGTCTTGGAAGAAAGTCTCCTACAGACGGCGCTAACTATTGATGTTCTAATATCAATCTTACGTATGATTTCTTAGATTCGGAGAAAACTCTTAAGACTAAACTATGATCATGCAGAATAAGGACACAGAAATATCTATACAGGTTCGGGCCTTCTCCGAAGAGAATAATAACCCTACGTCCTGTGTAGCTATTACTCAGAAAGATGTTACAACTGAGAGTAATGCGAAAAGCCTAGCATAATCTCCTGATCCAATGTGTTCTGATCCCTTCCTCTCTAACGTCAACCTTTATATAGTTGATGAAGTGATGGTCGTTGTCCCGTGCCAAAAGACGCATCAATACTTCGAATGTTAACCGTCTAACGAAAGTTACTGTTAGAGAAACGTAGTGGCCCATTCGCCATGCGATGGTTGTTGTCCAAGAGATCGTGTGGGGGTATTAAGAATAAACAAGTTCTAACCGTCTTGTCAGACGACCCTACAATATAGCAAGGCGTCATTAGAGTAGTCATAGGAAGATCTACGACCGCAATGTGGTTACAGGGTAAGCTACAACTGTATGGTTGCAGGAGGACTTACGATTAGGCGGTCGTAGGAGGACTTACGATCATGCGGCCAGGAGGACTTACGACCATGTGGCTGTAGGAGGACTTATGAAAATGCAGATGTAGGAGGACTTACGACCATACGACCGTAGGAGGACTTACGACCGTCCAAAGAAATTTCTCTCTTATTGATAAGGAGTATACTCGGAGGATGATGTAATAACCAGAGGATTATTATATCCTCATGCAGTCAATTTATTAAAACCTTGACCACATGGATCCAAAGAGATTTAGGTCTGGTTCAATCCGTTTTTTAGCTACTACTGACTTTTAGTTGAAATTGCATTGCAGCGGCTGTTAGCTTTTTCTGTGTTATTTAATTAAATATAAAAAGAAAGAAAGAAAACACAATTATATCTCCATAAAAAATACAAAGAAAAAGGGAAAAACTGAAAAAAAAAATTAAAATTTAAAAGTTAATATATTTATTTTGGCTTCTGAGTCAGGAGATAGAAGCCAAAGCCGTAAAGAACGGGGAGTGCCACGCACTGTCGTAAATTTTTAATATTCGGAACACATCACACATGCGCAGCAGACGTATCCAGTAATTCCTCTTCTTTTTTGGTGAAGATTCCAGTATTTCCCTTGGTATTGTACAGTGTGTGCCACTTGGCAGAGGCAAGCAGGCCGTGGTGAGGCAAACATGACACGGTACATACCATGCGCACCAGCACAGTGGATGATTGGACAGCAGCACACGACACGTACCGTGTCATGCCTCCCTGCCGCCGCACCGAAGCTAACGAATCGCACGCGTGCGCCTGAATTCTGGTGGGTTACGTCGTCGTGGCGCAGGAACGGACACATTTTTGTGGCACGCGGTAAATTGTGCATGGGCACGAGCACGGCCAAGTGGCGCCGTGGCCAGCTACAAAGGTCCCCTCTTGCCGTTTAATTTTGCGCGCCGTTTTCTTTTTCCAGCCATGCAATTCTGCAGCCACGTTCTTGTATGCGTACGTGTGGGTGGTTGTTGGTTTCGTTGCCTGGGCTAGGCGAGGGCTTCTTCTTTTTAACTGTATGCCTTCTAGCGTGCGTTTTTTTTCTGAATAAATAAATAGAATAATATTTGTATTATTATTTCGAAACAATTTATTAGGATAGTTTTTTAAGTGACTTATTGACATTTAGTTTATTTATATAAGTTCTTATATTAGGACTAAAAGCTATAAACTGTAGCTGAAAAGAAACCATAATTCGAGTTGAGTGTGATCGCTTGTTGCTATGATGACTATGTAGATGGTGATTGATCTCTCTCAGACTTTGGCCCTGTTCCAACTGGCTTAAAGCCTTTGGCTTATGGCTTCGAACTTTCAGAAGCCAAAAGCCACTTGAAATGTGTCGATTTCTTAATTTTGGTTTTTTGCTTTTCGACGTTGTCTTTCTCCCTTATTATTTTGCATTGTCCGTGTGATATAACCGTGTTTTACATTTTTTTTCTTATTATCATTATTTTTAATTAAGTGAATTAGAAAAAACTAATCATCACTATAATAGAATTTTAGCTAGAAACTGACAGCCCCATTGGAGCGGCACGTCAAGCAACTAGATTTATTTTATACTAGTAGTATACACTTAGAGGGTTCTCGGCGAACTTGGGTTATCTAGATCAGGCTGGGACGCACTTTGCTCGTCCTTTTGTTGCTTGTGTGCGTGTATCATGCATTTTTGTGTTTGTGTATGCTGGTCCGGATTCAAACTTTTCTGTTTCCTTTTCTGCATTTTTTTATACGTGACAGCAGTTTAGAAGAGATGAGTACTGTTGTAAACTTCATAAAAAATAAAGTAGAACGAATAAGCTACTGATACGTATGAGAGAATAGGGATTGAAACAGGAAAACTGCATTCCCGTGCCGGAGAGCGATGCATTTGGACTGTACATTGTACTCCAAAAAAATGCAACATGCCGCGTGCACCTATCGATCGGTGAAAACGACTAGGATTGGAATCTTCCAAGTTTCCATCGATATGTTTACCCACAAAACGGAGCAAGAGCTCGCCTTAAATTTATGGGGAAAATCCATAAATTTTCCCATAAGTTACCTGCCTTTTCAATTTGTTCCTTGATTATCCGGGTATTCTTTTGAAGTGTAGTTAATGGCTTTTAGCTATAACTGATAGATTTTGTCTACGTTTTTTGACACGGTAAGGAACGATGGAGACGCTGATATGGATGACGCACATGGTTTTAGACCAAGAATCCGTTTAAAGAATCTGCTTCAAAATACCACCCCGTTTCTATATTTGGTCTTTTAACTTCCAAAAACCAAAAAGAACATACCTATCGTTTACTTTAATCCTCATAAGTTAATTTGACATGTAAATAACCCTCCAGGTTACATGTTAGCGTTATTTTTTGTGGTTTTCATTATCTTTGGCATTTGTTTTAGTGGTGCCAATACTTATTTCGATGATACTAATATTTATTTTAATTATTTGGGTGATTTTTGTACCAATAACATCTTATTTTAATTACTAATGTTTCAATGCTAAACCGTGTATTATAAATACCAAAATCACTCAAATAATTAGTACAAATATTGATATCACTTGCATAATTATTAAAAATCATTAAAACAAGTGACAAAGATAACTAAATCACTAGAAAATAATGCGAACATACGACCTAGAAAGGTATTTGCAGGCCAACTTAATTTATGGGGAGCAAAATAAACGAAAATGAGATATAGAGGGCAAATTGAAAATGTACTGACTTATAGGGTGTTTATGGGTTTTCCCCTAAATTTATTTAAGAATGCTACTCCTACAGATATAGGTTACTTAATTTTCCATTGATCATGTCTAGAGCTCATCATATGAGTGTTTAGGGCTGATTAGCTAAGTTCTGCACTTGGTTTATTAATTTGTAGTAGCCGAGGACATGGTCCAATTTTGTTGGGAAGCGTCCGTCAAAGCGGCATATATGGCCCCATTTTTTGACGCTGCATTTCATGAATAGACAGATTGAACCGTTGCGTGAGAAACAGAAAACTTATGTGTACCGATACATGGGAGCAGCTATGAAATATTTGGCAAAAGCTACCAATGTACTTCTCTCTCTTGGAAGGAAAATTTGCATATATACCAAATGATACTAAGCGAATCCAGTTCAGTAACTTTGCTTACGAATCGTCGTTGTAATCATCCATGACGTCTGGTAGATAAGACCTGTGTGGCAACTGCGGCCTGGTTCTTTTCAGCTTTTAAAATCTGTTTTTTTGCTTTTCTACAATAACTAGCTTTTAAATAGAGTATTTTTTAAGATAAAATCTACTAAGTTAATTGTAGTACATACTTTATTGACTTCATCTGTATTGATAAAAACCTTACGTGAGTTTCTGTTACTCTATAATCTTTTATACAAACAGTTCAAAAGTTACAAGCTACAGCTAAAAAGAACAGACCCTGCGCCTTGCAAAGTATACCAACGTACATCTTTATGTTCATATTCTTCGGCCCTGATCAATATGGCTTCAGCTTCTGGCTTCAGCTTATTTTTGCATTATTCATAAATTTCGTCTTTTTCTGAACTTTTGGCTTTTTTTGAGTTTTTTTACCGGTTCTTTTTTTCCTCGTATTTGTTTACATTATACGTGATGGGCTAGTATGTTGTTTCTATTTTTAAATTTTTTAAAATTTAATTATGGTAAATAAGCCTCTGTCAGCTACAGTGCTTTTTTCAGCCAGCTACAGTGTTTTCAGCCATAAGCCGTGAGGCTTTCAGCCGAACCGATCACCACCTTCGTCTTCCCTACGCAATTATATGGCCGGCCGGTCCATCCGTGTCTTTGGTAGGTGACACCTAGGGCTGTAAAAAAAGCTCGAGACTCGTGAGCTACTCGGGTTCGGTTCGTCTTAGACTTGACTCGAGTTCGGCTCGAATTATAAACGAGCCAAGCTCAAGCTTGAGCTAAAGCTCGCAAGCTTATCGAGCTCGAGCTCGAAAAGCTCGAGTAGGCTCGTTCATTATTGCTAAGCATGACTCTTTAAAGTGTATACACATGTATTTCAATTTTTTTATCAATTGTATTGTCCAAATCACACCGGGCTTATAAATAAGACAATGGTTTAAGCCTAAGAACAAGATAGACTGCAGTTGGCTAAGCTTATGGTAGATAAAAAGCTAAAGACTCGTGAATTACTCGTGTTTCGCTCGTCTCAAGTTCGACTCGAGATCGGCTCGAAAGATAAATGAGCCAAGCTTGAGCCTAACTCTGAGCCTAACTCTAGGCTCGGGTGATTCTGAGGCTCGGTTCGAGTTCGATTCGATTCTCTAACAAACTCAAACTTAAGGCAGTGAGCTCGCTCGAGTTCGGCTCATTTACAGCCCTAGTGACACCAACCGACGTCCGACCTTGGTAGGTTTCCCAATCGTCCAAACAAGAGGCCAGTGGTTGGGCTGCGCTGCAACATCACCAGCATGTAACGTAAATGCACAGTATCTAGAGTTATAGACAAGGGCTAGTTCAACGCCGGTAAACAGGAACAACTCATATTGGCTTCTTTGACGCCGGTACACAGGGATAGCTTATGTTTCTGATTTCTATTTAAAGAATACAGAAATCAATATAAACATCTAGTTTTTTAAAACTGGTTTTTCACTCCTCTTACTCTCCGGAGACAAAGCAGAGGATTATGGATATGGACGCATTATGCATACTCTTCTCACTCCCATTTCGCACACGCATCTTTCTCTTATTTTCTCCATAACTCCCATCCATCTTCTAAATTAAAGCCACTTTTTTCAGCCAAAAGCTATTTGCCATAACCAAAGGTCACTGGAGTCGTTCTTTTGGGCTGTGGCTTATGACTGAAAATTTTGAATTCTGGCAGTTTGAGAGAGAGAGAGAGAGTATGGAGAAAGTGGTACTCACGTGCGATTTTGGCCAATATAGCTGAAGTCGGTATATTATGTATTTTAATCAACTTGTAGATCACGCGTTGAAAAGACACTTCATTTGAAAGTTAGTTACTGCAGCATAAACTATAAATTGAAAAGAACAACCCTATTAACAGCTGCAAAGATGAATAGGCCCATACACTGACCACTATTATCATCAATAGGTTTCCCGCCCCAAATAGAACATTCCACGTTGAGTTTTAGCAGCATGCGTGCGTGGGCTTTTCCTACCTAGTTTGTGTTGACAAAATTATTCGCGCACTACAAAACAGCGGTCAGTGCAAACACCTACCACCACGACTCGGACGTCGATCGGGGAACGGACGCCGCAACCACAACACCAAAGTAGTTAGGCTAACCAGGACTACCAAACGCACGCGTTGTTCTTTCCGTTTTCCCTCCTGGGCGGCCACTACTCATGCTCTGCTCATACGAAGATTTTCTCGCTGTGAGTCCGCGACGATGCTACTGGCCAGTGCTTTTGTTGTTGAAGTAAATTGCCAGTGTTACACACTTACTTAGACACGATGTTTTGGAAGGACTAGTCACCTTGTCTTGTCGTGTGTTGCAATAAAATTTATTGGATATATAGAGAATTATGTTATGAAAGAGAACTGCTATGATCAATTAGAAAATAGAGAGCGGTGAGAAGTTGAAGGAACGTGATGGTTAGAGGAGAAGGAACGTATGACCACCAACTCGTTCCTTTATAATAGTGGAAGGATTATGGGTAGGCTACGCTAACCTAAATTAATATTTTTATCACATAAATCAATAAATCATGCGAGTAAGATATCATAAATTATTATTACTAGACGCGTAGCGCAACGAAAGAAGTGTTGAAGCAACCTGGTTCAACGTAGCGCTTGTTGGTATAGTACAAGTAGTCGATCCTCCAACATCTTTAGAAGGCAATCTTCAAAAGTTGATTGTCCTCTAGTAGTAGACAATTTCCACGAGCTAACTGTCTTGTCCTTGCGATCATCCCAATCAGTGCCATAGTTATAACAACGTCTTTACCGAAGTCCACACGTCTAGGGATGGAATGCCGTGTGTGCACGTTAGGGCCTTCAGAAGGAGATGACTTGGGTTTCGGTGGGTGGTGCAATATATATATCTCTCTCTCCATAACACAATGCATCCCTTTATATAGAGCTTCCGATCGGATGTTTATCCAACATGAATAGAGATGTATCCCACTCAGAAACTATCATCTAAACGCTTATTGTTTCAACCCGTTAAATGTGTAGCCCTGAAGGTTCATGTATACTTAGTTGTAACCTGAAAACACCTTTCTAATCATCGATCAGCAATAGTCCTTAGTAGGACACATCGACTCCAAAATATATAAAAAGATCAAACTGGACAAACCTTATACAATATGACATGCAACCAGTTCTTAGTTACTTACGATCAGTTCATAACTCCTTATGACTAGTTCGTATTTAGTTACGATTTGTCTGTATCTCCATACGACTAGTTCGCATATCAGTTTATGATATGTCCGATCAGCTCACGATCAGTCAGTATACTCATACAATCAGTTCGTATTTGGTCGAACTAAATGACATGTTTACGTATTCTCTTTTTGTCTCATGATACCTGATTGAACTCTAGGTGGGAAATGTATTATCCAAAAACTATTCAATCTTTCCTGATGTAGTGATGGATAACTTCATGTGGTGGTCGACTTTTCGATTACTCATGGCATGACCATATACTTTCTTTATCCGACCAAATTGAAGGCCCGGACATATCTTTCTTGTTATGTAGTAAGGTAAATCTCATATCCGACCAATCACATTCCTCTGTATATTGCATAGCATACCAAAAACCTACCTTTATAACTATCCAGTTACAGAGTAGCGTTTATCAACCTATAAGTGAACTATTATATATATAGGACGCTGAAATGGGGCACCATAGTGTCTGGTCACCAAACCTCTCTGTCTTTGGATTGCTTTTAGATGCGTGCAAGTGCAATGATATATAATATATCAGACAAGACCGTTAACATTCATTAATTTGAAAAGACATCGATTTGAAAAGGAAGTCATTGAGTTAGCATGCTAAATCAATCATGAATGACAAGTCTTAATCATGGAGTTTGGGCACCATGATGCCCTTTATTTATACTCTCTCTCTCTCTCTCCATATATATATGAAGCTATACTGATCTTAGCTAGAAGAATTATAATCATCATTATTTGAAACCAACTGATGATATATAAAAATATATCAATATTAACAGTGTCTTAAGATGGGTCAATTCAACAACATATTCTATGACATGTGTCCACATTATTGATTGATATCTCTATATTCATGATCCGTGAAATATGATCATCAACCAATACACATGCTGATCTATAAATCACAATTATCCTATATAATGATATAAGATCAGCGATAATTTAGAATAACATTAAAACATAAATAAAGAATTTTACGAACAAATCACATACTTATTGATCAATATAAAAGATATCTATTCAAAGAATAAAATAATATGTTATTTAAAAACTATAAATATAGAAGTAATATAATCATTTCTATATCACAACGGTCTTTGTTGTTATTCATAAACACGAGCGTAAACATACACCGATACACACGCGAATACTCCCGCCTTTCCGAAAAAGAACACTATAGTACTAGTAGGAGTACTACACAAGTCAGGCTTCATAGCCGACCAAAGATGGACTTACGGCATAACGGCCCAGCGCAAGGAGGAAGCCCACTAAGCTTCCGAAACCCCGCCCGCAGCGCGCAGTCGTGGGAAGCAAGCGGCCCAACAAACCTCCTGCTCCATAGCGCAGCGAGGCCTAGGCGGGCGGAGGGGTCGTCCACCACCAAATTCCTCCTCGAAACGGCACGGCCGCGCGGCACAACGCGGGGAGGCGGCGAGCGACGCCGCGCGACTGGCGAGGCCGACCGGGCGCGTTCGCCGACGGACCGCGCGAGGCGGCCACGGGGGCGGCCGGGGCTTCCGACGGATATGGGTCCACGAGCGGGATCCGGCGCGGCGTAAACCCCGCCAAGGCAGCCGTCGGAGGCGCGGGGGTTTCAGGTTTGCTTCCTTGCCCCTCTCTATCCGGTCTCTGTTAGCCCACTGGCCTGCCCGTTCCACGGTAGTGCTATTACTCTGGCCCAAGATGTTCGTCTTAACAACTTCGCGGTCCAAAATTACAGCTCGGATAATCAGATCATCTTACTTAGTCCGCCTTGACGCTGAAATCCTGGATGAAATAATATTCACGTCATCGCAGGCAACCGGCATATTTTGCGTCGAATGAGGTAACCATAAGCATATATGCCGTGACAATTTGGTAATTAGTCGTATAGGTTTGACATGATATTCTCAAAGGATGTTAATTAACGTTCAAATGTTGGGATGCTACTTCATACTGATAGATTAGTAATTAACGATGTGTAGTTCTTAACTCTTCTAAATAAATAAAAACAAATACAGGCACTTGCGATCGCTGAAGTACTGGTAATCTCTATTCCGAATCAGCTTACTTTGGGCATGGTATAGCTTTGTGTAGCTTTCTTTTTAGAAAAAAAAAGCGTTGAATCACTTTCATCTAAAAAATATTGTCATGAACAATACTATATGACAGGATGACCTCGTGGGATGATGTCAATGGTACTGGTTTCGTAAATTAACCTTTACCAATGTTGGACCGGATGGTAACAGAGGAAGGATGGATGGTGTCAGCTCAAAATTTTCCTCCAATTATTCAAGATTCTATTCTCAGACACCTACAGAGATGAATATAGAATCCTCAGCTAAAAATCAAATCAACTAGCTCAAGTCAACAAAACTTGGAACTTAACCCTTCTTGGTGGTTTGACCGGCCCGAGACGTCTGACCGCTAGTATAAGGGCGGCCGCTGCTACAGTAAAAATCAAGGAATGAATAGTGTTTTCAGCATGATTTCAAAAACCAAAATCGAGAGAAATTTTGATCCGTAGATCCAAATGACATGAAATTTTGCATGGATCTTCTCTAGATTATTGTGAACATATTCCAATAAATGATCATGAAAATCATGGTCAAAATTGAGATACTTTTCAGTTTATTGGAAGGTTACACAAAAACCGAGCCAAAAACTCAAACGACGAATACAACTTGTTCATGGGTAGATGATGACCAAGAAGGTTTAGATATATTTCCACACATCACAACAAGTTAAATCACCATGGAAACCAAGCTAAAAACCATCAGATCAAAAGATGGATTAAAGAGGCCAAAATCAAGCAAAAATCGAGTTTCTTCAAGAAATTCCGCTAGATCGTGATTAGATGGATAGAATCCTGTCTCTAAGAGATATCTCCACCTCTTACACGTTCTTGGCACTAGAAAAACTAAAAAGAAGAGAAATCCAAACAAGAAAGGCAAGAAAATCTTCATGGTACAACTCACTTGGGCAAAGTGTGGATGTCTATTTCACTTGGAAAGGAATGTTTTTAAAGACAATCCCTTAGAATAATAGAGTTCTAAGGCTAGAGCACATACACACAAGACTCCAACCCAAAGAACCCTATCTCACATAGGAGGGAGGAAGAGCTAACCACTACAAAGACTTAGCCAAAATCATCAAACCCTAACTCTTACCTCTCCTCCCCTTATATAGGGTTACAACCTGAACCAAAACCTAATGGATTCACCCATTAGGTCAAACCGGGATAACCCATTAACCCCACATAACATCGGGTTTTACTCTCTTACACACACTTCTCAAAGCGGCTTACAACCATTAACCCATTAGTAAATTAACATCTGATCCACTTCACATTTTCAGCACATATAAGACCTAAACCACTTAGGCCAACATCACGGTTTCACACACTGCCACTTTTCTGGTATTGGGCAATTTTAGCAAATGCCTCTCTACCGCTTTCGACGAAACTTCCCGCTTCCTTTTCCACGAAGCATTGCTCATGCTTCGCCATCTTACACGTGGCCTCAATGACTTGCCGCCAAGCCTCTCACGCGTTTGGATCCCACCGAACTATCCTTACTTGCAAACGACCCAAGTCACTTGATGCACCACATGCTTCTCCTTTCGCATGAGGCACCCGACTTCCTTGACCTCACAGGACCTCGGCTCCTCCCTAAGGCTAGTCCTGGTCCATCTTGACGTTGCCCGTCATGTCCACCACCGGTAACTCTCACTCCGGTTCTCCGTCATCCTGGTTTGCAATCACCCCGCAAGTCTTGGTCATCTTCAGCGTCTTTCTGACCTTTTAGACCTCAGCACCACCTGTGCCTAGTCTCGATCCTCCTACACCTCATCATGACCTAGCTCCGAAGTCATGCAACCAACACTAATAAGCAAACTATCATGTAGCACCGCACCATACACAAAGTCAACAATTGACGCAATTCATCCATACAATACACCCTACAAAAAGTATGCAACAAAGTCACTGATCATAAACTTAGGACCAAACATTAAATCCTTGTGCATACAAGCAACGACCCAGGTCAAACCATATGCATGGACATACACACTATGACTCACACATGTATAGACTCCCCCATGACTAACCCTTGTACGGACACACGCCGTGACTAATATCCAAACTCACATAACCAACAGACCAACTCAACAAGGCCGGTCTGATCGTGGCTCACACGCTGGTCAGACCGCCCACAAGGCAATCAATCAGACTGCCTCCCTAGATCGGTCTGACCGCACGGTCCCAGCGGTCAGACCGCCTGGCTAGGCTGGTTTGATCAGGAATTTCAGAAGTGCACAAGCTGAAATTTAACTTTACAAAAATCAAACTCAAGCAATGACATCAATTTACAATCAATGTCAAATACTTATCACTGACATAGGGTTACTACCACATGATCCTTAAACCAATATGGTGTGGCTTGTGGCTTCCATGATAATTCTAACCGTCGGTTTGTCACTTGTGCTAGATAATTAATGCGCACAAGTCTTTGATACTGTTGTTGTGGAGTCGCAATCTGAAGATACAGTGATATGCATCAACGAAAATGGCACCGCAACAAATCCAAATCCCACTTGCCGCTGCCCAATTTTCAGAAAAGCTATCTGAAGGCATGATCAGGAAGAGGACTTTCGACTGTCGAAGGGGCCTGTCCCGCAGTAGCTTCATCACCGCGCTTACATCACCTGAAACATTAAGAATGCCGTCAGGGGGGGGGGGGGGGGGGGGGGCGGTCGCGCTGGGAAAGCATCTTGCAGTATTCAGATTGATTAAGCTCACAATGGGCCTACTTCACTGTCTCCAAAGAACAGATCACCTGAAAACTTGTGAGAAGCATTTTTGAACTACTATGGACCCGGAATTCAAAGGTAGATAAAATAGTGGGAACCGTATATATATGTGATTGAGATAAGTGAAAGACTTGTTTATTGAATTATTGTCTAGTGTTTGTTTAGTCATGGATGGTACAAGTTAGTAAACATACAATTAATGACAATACAAACGAGTAGTCCTTTATCCAAGGCTTCACACTAATCGTAGATTTGTACAATCAAAAGGTGGTCAAATAGAGCATAGATGACTTGGACTGATATACTGAGAAGACAGCGACTCTGGATGTTTCATGAGAGGTACCTTTGCGTACTGTTTTCAAAAGGTGTAGATCTCGTATCGAGAAAGTCCCACACCAACCACACAGCATGAATCACATTTCACTTGATATATATAATCAGTAAATGAACAACAATATGGATGGGCGTACTGTTTTTGTTACATTATCAGCATGTATCCCTTGGTGTGCTCATTTGAATACAGAAATACTACACATTGCTACTTGCACTTTTGAGGTTTTTGCAAATTTTCACCTATACTTTGGATATTCGTAATTTTTCACCGTACGTATAATCTAAAATACATAAGATTGCTAATGTCGCATATGATTAATATGAATCTGGGTGGAAAAAGTTAAACCAGGAGGGGAAAATCTAGACTTTAAGCCAACCCTATTTTATATAGTAAAATGGAATAAGGGTATTGTGCTATTGGTCGTGTTTAGAATGATTAAGTTTATTACTTGGTGTATAACATAGCCATCATTGTCATCGACAACAACATTACATTATCATTCTGCCAATTAATCTAGATTATGCTAGCTAACGTTAAGATTGGTCTAATGCATGAACTAATGAGACTAGCCATTCGGCCTTGGTTGACATAGAAGACAAGACCAATTGATTGGTAGTTGTGTAGAAACCCAATATTTTTCTTTGCTTGAAGCTAGCTCCATGTATTTCAATTAACTGCTAAGGTAACTGCTTAAAATGTTGGTTTTAGTTTTACTTTCTTTGATCATAATTACTTGCAACGTTTCCTGTAAAATTTCTGCTCTCTCTTCTATTTTGTCTAATATGTTGAAATCCTGCTAAAACCTCCAAATTAAGAGAAATGAGGGAAAATATAATATTTTTATAAAACTTCTATTTAATTTTCTTATTATAAACATTCTCATCATTTGGGGTCCATGACAGACAATTATCCCATGTGTTCGCGTGGTTTGTATATCTATGCGTAGATATTATTTGTGCACCTACAAGGAAAGCAAACACCTAACTATATTCAAAAGCAAACACGGAAGCATAACTTCTCCCACAATGATGAGAACTGATAAACTGAAAAGCTAAGCTTAGACCCTGTGTAGTATGCATAGAAGTTTAAGATAAAGCCAGAATTAGATCCTGTACACATGTCCCCATATGCGTCCCTTGAAAGGCTCTCTAGTGCTGTTTGTTCTGAAACATGAAATTGAAAATTTTGGATCAATGTTAATCTGGACGTATTCAGATTTCAGACTCCAACAGATAGTCTTCACAATTTTTTTGGTGCGAATATTTTCACATAAGCAGGCAGCAGGTGGTATCGATAAATTACTCTTTGGATCTAAATTCGATACAGCAATGTTTTCTCCTGCGCCTGCACATCTGGATACATTATATATATTGTGATTTACGATGAATTGTTACTACTATAATTTAATTGGGTAAGTAAGAGGTTGTTTGTATCAGCTTGTAAGTTGTGACAGCAGAAGAGCCTGTAGTACATCAGCTCTAGTCTTTCAAATGATAACTCTGTTTATACTACGATGAAGCGTACATATGGAGCAACTACATGTGGTTACACAAGCGGAACCACGTCTCTTTTTAGGGCGCTTTCCTATCTAAAGAACAAGTCTATAACATGGTACTGAATACTGATGTCACTGACAAGTAAGCCTATCGTTTCTTTGACTGGATTTTACCGAGATGTGTCACCTCCGGAGACTTGAACAGTGCAACCGCGCATGTCACGTTGCATATGTCGGTGAAGTTTGGAAGTCCAAAATGCCGCGTTGTGGTTAAGCCCGAGATTTAATATTCTGGAAGCAAGCAGGCACCTACTCCATGCGTCCAGGTTCTGCATAGCATATATATGAGTGTAATAGTCATGCGCTTCTCTGCAGCACTAGACAAGGAGAATAAGACTCATTGTCTCCTCCACTTCAGGCCAGCGAAGGGCTCAGCACCGACTGCCGGGAATTCGCCGGACGCTCCGCAATTTCAAGGTATTTTGCCGGCACCAACGACGCGCGTCATCTTCGATCGGCTTCAGGACGTTTCTAAGAGGCCCTCATGGCTAGGAGGGGTGACAACATGATCAGCTCAAGTGACCGCTCTAATGGAACCCATAAAAGGCTGCTGCAGGATAGTGGTGGCTATGCCCAGGAGCACGCGAAGAAGTAAGTTAAATTCATGTCATATATATGAATTGCTATTCATTTCATGGACATTCATGCCTAAACTAAGTTAGCTACATATGTGAATGAAAGTGCGATCGAATTGCAATCAAGGGATGGAGTAATGAGTTGCTCTGATTGGTTCTTGTTCCATAATCCAGAAGATGTTCATCGTTCTCGCTACATGTGACATTCCTCTTGTTGTATTTTATATTGGCTCAAGTATTTAATGGTAGTTTCCTCAAATAGGAAGGTTCGCATATGCACGAGAACTGAGTACACATATGCACCGTACCATGATGGCTACCAGTGGAGAAAATATGGGCAAAAGATGATCCGGGGCAATACCTTTCCAAGGTGCGTGTGCAAACTATTCAATTATCTGTATATTTGCTTAAATTAATGGATGTATATTATAGGGCAGATATAGATAATTTGTAGGCCAAAGTCTGGATAGTAATATTAATAGAGAAAATGGGTATAGGACAGTGGTGTTATTTCCGTGCAGTATCAGAAACGTTTCAGAAAAATTTCACTCAACTATCTCGCCAAATTGGCTCCACTTCTCATCTATGCTCACGGCTCACCAAGCACACTTGAAAAACCAAAGGTGAAGTGTCGTCTAAAAAAAATTCATGTGCATGCTCCCAACTGAGACACACTCTTTGGGTTGGGATCTCACATAAGCATCTAGTAATTAATCAGGATACGGTTTTACAAAAGTTTCTAAAAAGATATTGAACTCTTACCTGAATTAAATATATTAATACAAAATATCACTGACACATACTAGCTGTAAATAGCGGATGCTTCCCGTATTGGTTGAGTGCATGTGATTGATCCCGTCTCGAGGCTTTCCCATATTAGTTAAGTACATGTGATTGATCACATTTCAGGGCTTTAAGTTCTGCTCAACTAATCGTCTCAGGCCAGAAAGCTGTGCTTCTGGTCGCATATATAGTTTAGTTGCAAGTGTGCATGGAAGCAAAAAGAAATGTGGTGCATGTATGGTTTTTATATTGCACTGCCTTCCCCAGTAGCTACCTGTAGCTCGCATCAGGTTGTAACGTTGACCTTTATGTTGTCGTGTATCTAAAAATCACATGCCTAAATGGGAATTTTTAAAAAGCAATGAAGCAATGAACCAATAGGAAAAGAAAAAGGAAACTAAGCACCATCATACATTTAGGGAATCATCACGCTCAGCTTTTGTGCACTCCACTGGGGGTTGTTTATTAGTCTAAAAGATGCTAATTAGTCTCCTAATTAACATGCATGAACTGGGGATTACCTATTTAATTGCTCTCCAGCTCAACTTGCCGTTGATTAAACCAAGCTTTTGATATTTTTTTTTGCTATGATTGGTGGTGTATTGTATCATAGTTACGATTTCGAATAATGAAGTGGTGCAACTTGCATGATTCACTGCCAATTTTTTTGGGTGTTGATAAATATCATCCAGATGTTTTCTTCTAACTATCATCCAGATCCATGAATTCTCCTCCCCCCTCACCTCCGTCCAAAAAAAATCTCCCCCTCTAAAAAAATGGGCCGTTGGATCTCTAATCCAACGGTCTCAAATTTGAATGATTGTTAGAAAGAAAACATCTGGATGATACCTAAACACACCCATTGTTTTAGATGAGCATGAGCTAGTGTAATTAACAATGTGCGTCATAGATTTGTTCCGGGATTGTTAAATGTTTATTTAACAAATAGCTAGTGTGACTTATAAAACTCCTATTGACTATGATACGAGCGTGTGAATCATAAATAAGCTTGTAATGAGGCGTAAGTAATTGTTTGCCAAGAATCACGCCTTGATCTTAATTTGGAACCGACCATCATTTTGTAAAGAATCTCACTCAAAAATAGCTTTAAGTTGTTCTTTGGATATAGATCTCGTAGTGATAGGAGTAGTTTAATTGTTTCCTCTAGAAGAAAATCCCTCACCCAACATGTACGCAAGCATTTTGTTTAGATCCGGTTGCAACTTCTGCAAGGGGAAAAGTTGCAAATGTAGATTGAACGTCATCACATCTCGGAAAGATTTAGTTTTGTCATGTGAATATGTGATGACTTCAGCATATGTGCGTGAGATTTCTAGTCTCATATTTGTTGTAGCTGACTACATTCAGTATGAATTAAAACCTCTAAGGACGAAATAAAAACAAAACCCTCAAGATATAATGATATCAAGCTGCAGGTTAACAAATTGGGGCTAATATATGTTAGTAAATATCATTGTTGCTATATTAATTTGTTTGGTGTTAGAGCATTATAAATGAAAGGCACTACCAAAAGTTTTGTGCCTCACAAGTGTCAAAAATAGTTGGAAATAAAACTGATACAAAGCACCCAATATGCGGACGAGAAAGACTACACAGGTACTCCATTACTAATATCTGGGAAAGATATACGTCAAAAATACCTGAAAAATCAGATTGCCGAAAATTCTGATAGAGAGCTTTCCATCTCTCTGCACAGTGGGTAACTAAGGACTAGATTGGGCGCGCGTATGTATAGCCTATGTATGTGCCAACCTTGTATATATGTATATGTATGTGTGTGTATATATATGTATATGTATATGTGTGTGTATATGTATATGTATGTGTGTGTGTGCACGCGCGTGTGCGTGTGTACAGTAGTGCTATTCAGTGCCTGTGCACACGCCACGTGTAGGTCCTGCTGCCTGTTTCCTGGTGCATGAGTGTTGATTCGGCAGTACTTATTACACGTGAGTTACCATCAGGCAAACATGAATTTATTGTCAACAGTTAGGCCAAACATCAGCTACTATCCTAACTAAATATGGTCTATTACACGTGAAGTTATTGTCACCATTTAGGCCAAAAGTTATACTCATGTAATAGAAAGTTATGACCTATTACACGTGAAGTTATCACCAGTTACTTGTGACTGGTATAAAAAGCATGAATTTCGCAGCGTTGAATCATATTCAACATAGATCTTGTTTTATTAAGCTCGTAAATTTGAACACAATAGCGCAAACGGATCACAGATTGGACTTTCCATGTAAGAGTTATTGTATTTTTTAACTTGTAAATAAGAAAAAACCCCATGTCTGCATGCATGTTTCTCTCTCCTGCTACGCGAGACATTTGGTAATAACTTCATAGGTTACAAATGATAATTTGATGTACATACGATAGTAACTTTACCATAAGAATGATAACTTCACATGGGGATGGTAACTTTATTCTATATGAATGATAACTTTATGTGCAACTGAAAGTAACTTTTTCGGAATACGGTGGATTGGTGGGGCTTCACTATGGGGATGATAACTTCATTTTATATGGATGATAACTTTATGCGTAAACCGAAAGTGATTTTATGTATTACAGATAATAACTTGATGAACATTCGATAGTAACTTTATCGTAATTAACAAACGCTATTTACTGAGCATGGGGTGTAATGGTAGAGCGATTGGCTGGTTGAGTCAGTTAGAGACGCACGTTTATTTTACACCTACGCGTCGTTAGTGTGTGTGTATATAATAGTTTGTCTTCTATACATTTTGAGAAAGAAAAGACACAACATTCTATTCGTGCTGTGCATTTGTTCCCCGTGAGTAACTATTAGCTATTCTGTTACATGCATATAAAGATTTTGAACATGAAACTAAAATTCCAGGATAACAGTTTTCTACTCAAACTTGTAAAAATTAGGACTTAAATTTATAAATTACTGCCCATAAAATGATTTAAGAATGCAGTCCGTGTAGATGCACGAGTTGATGACTAGTTTATCAAATAGGTAGGACGCTAGATCCTTCGGTGCTGGGTGCATGTGAACGTGACGTCCCATGCTTGGGATGCTCCCCGCATTGTGATGTCCCAAGCATGCGTGCATGGGAATACTCCTTAGGCCAGTCTCAGTGGGAGTTTTATCTGTATTTAATAGGCTGCACATAGGTATTTTGGATGATATGGCAACATTTTTAAGAAGAGAGAGAAGAAATGAAACTCTCTTGGCACTATTACCAACTCTATATGAGTCATGAAATTAAATGTCTATGAAACAATAGAATGAAAATATGGATTGAGGATGGATGTTTCATTTCATTTTACATGATGTGGCAGTCTTGGAAACAACACCATAAAACTCTCCACTGAGAATGGCCTTAGGAGCTAATGATGCATGTCGGCAAGATTAACAATTCTGATCCAAGTGGACAGTGCCAAGTGTCCTCATGTGCCAAGTTTTTGGCTGCCACATGCATTGTCGATGGCCTATTTTCTGATCATTTGTTTGCCCTCAAGGCATGGAAAAGCGAGCACTAAACAAGTGTAAGCATCGTTTTATGCAGGTGCTACTATAGGTGCACGTACCATCAGGATCATGGCTGTCCGGCAAGCAAGCATGTGGAGCAGCACAACTCTGAGGACCCGCCATTGTTTCGAGTAATCTACACAAATAAGCACACATGCAGCAGTGCTGCTGCCTCAGACTACATGGCTTCATCTATGCATATCCAGCAGATTGCAGACGCCTCCTTGAGAAAGCTGGAGATGGAAAGACCACCTCGTCTGCAGGCTCAATGCAGTGGTGGCTACACCACGGTGATAAAAGAAGAGAAAGATGCCATCGTCTCCTCCTTGCTCACTGTCATCGCAGGCTGTGATGTTGCAAAGTCTGACGCTGTGCATGAGAATACCGCTACCTTGTTGGCAAGAAATTGTTATAACTTGTCACCGACGGTGGCCAGAAGCAGCCATGAGGGTAGTAGCTCTACGATTTCGCCCGTTGTGCTGCCGGCATCCGATGACCTGAAAATGGACTTCTTGATGGAGTCACATTGGTTTGAGCCTTTGGATTTGGATTGGTTCAAAGAATCCACGCACACCAGTTGAGTTGAGTATGCATTCACCTAAAGATTTAGAAGTAATTAAGACGTCATACATCCATCCTTTTTTCTCTTTAGAGAAAAGTATGTATATTCCCTTTTGCAGAATATATGTATGTTGATATAGTGTGTATAGAGCTGTTTCGTGGAGTTAAATGTAATTAGACAACATGCTATTAAAAATGTCCAACTAATATATGGTTAATGTATGGGTCCCACTAATTACAAGCTATGTGGATTTATTTGTGATTTATTTAGGATTTTATCCCATCCCGTGATCTGTTGGTTGCTCCAGGAAGGAATTTTGTATGCGTTGTTTCTCCAATATTAAAGAAATTTGCAAAAGTTTCCTTATGATCATTGCATCAACTACATATAATGTTGATCAATAGATGCTGTAAGACCATAGGTGGCAGCTCCATGAGAGTAATGAGTACTTAACATTGCTTATGCCTTACTTTTGTTGTTTGGATTTGATTTTGAGAAATTGCATTTTGAGTTGTTGCTGTGTGAAGTTGCAGGTCATACCAGCAAGGGTGCCGCGGTATGACCGGCTAAAGCAGTAGTACCGGCTTGTTATCGGTAGCTATTTTTCAGAGAGATCCTTGTTAAGTTGTGAGATGTTTTCAGGTGCAGCAGTACCGGCTTTTGGTACAACCGAAGTATAGAGGTTTGACCGGCCTTGGCAAGGCGGCCTGATCGGTCTGGAGTTGGTGATCTGACTGGCATGGGTGCCATGGTCAGACTAGCCCCTATGTTGAGTTGATTTTGAGTGTTGATTTTAGTGATGTTAGTTACGATGGCAGTTCGTGCAAGTGTTAGTCATGGGGAGTTCATGCATATGTGAGTCATAGTGTGTTTATGCATATGTTTTGTTAATTGAGAGTTAAGTGCATATTATTTATACTTGTATTGATTGTTTTGTTCTTTGGTACACATATGCATTGATGATTGTTGCGACCAGCGGTAAGATCGAGGCTACAGAAGGGGTTCGAGGCTATGGCATGTTGTGTAAGTCTAGGTGGAGCAATATCTCAAGTTGAGAAGCACGGGAGAAAGACAAGGGTCTGAAGAGACAATGTGTGTATGTGGTTTGCCAATTGGTCTTGTGCGTTTCAAGTGGTGATGTTTCTCGGAGTAGGTGTACGATATTGGTGGCAAGGCGTTGGGTATTACAGACTGTGGTGTGATATTGGTTGCCATGGGACTTGGGCATTTAGTGGTGACAGCCTCGACGCAGGCATACAATCTTGATAACAAGTCATGGGCATCGCATCGTTCATGAAGACCATTAGGTGGCAATTTGGAAAGTTGTCTAATACCATGTAGAGTGGAAGTTTGCAAAACACAACGCATAAATGATTTAGGTTATGTCTTTGTGGTTGGAATGTCTTATTGGGCTTATAGAGCATTTAGGAAGTCACGCTTTGAAAAAGCATGCAAACGTGTGAGAGTATAAAATCCATTTTCCATATGTAAGTGGTGTGTTCCACTAAGAAGTGGCTGGTTGTTAGGGTTAATTGAGAGGTTAGGAGCTTCAACTAGCCATTGTGTTGAGAGAAATAGGATTTTGGAGAGATTAGTGTTAGGGTTTTCTTATGTTGGAGCCTTGTGTGCGCGCGCTCTAGTCTTAGAGTTCCGTTATCCTAAGAGATTAGCTGCAAAATATTCCTCTCAATTGAAATGAACATTCAAAGTTTGCCTAAATGAGTTGTGCTATAGATTCCCTCTTGTGCTTCTAATTTACTTGACTTTCTTGTTTGGATTTATTTCTTCTTGATCTTTTCTAGTGCCAAGGATGTATAAGAGGTAAAGATATCTTCTAGAGATAAGATCCCATTCATCTAGGCATGATCTAGACGAAGTTCTTGAGTTTATTCGATTTTCCTTAAGAGAAAGGTGATTTGAGGTTTTGCTCTTGTGAGTGTGTTGGGTTGAATTCGTGCTGTGATTTAGCTTGCTATGATATGTGAGAACTCATCTAAGGTCACCTATATCATCTAGGACTCACGAGTAAGAGTAAATCAAGATTTTCTCTTTTTGCCCAGTTTTAGTGTCTCCTTCACTCAAATGGAAAAATATCAGAACTTTGGTAATGATTCTCTTGATCATTGATTAGAATATGTTTCTGACATCCTAATGAAGGTGCATATCAAGTTTCAAGTCATTTGGACCAACGGATCAAAAATTCTATCAATTTTTATTTAGAAATCTTATTGATTTTAATGTAGTGACACAACTGATTTACCATAGCGGTACTACCGATTCTACTATAGCGGTCCTACCAATTTTGCTTAGTTTTGCTTGGATCTTTTTGTGTGGTATTGATCTTTGAACTTTATAACTTTTCCTAGTTATTAGAGTAAATAATTTGAAGTTGTGCTTTCACTTTGAGAAAAGATTTAAAAAAAATCTTATAATCCTGTTGCCTCCTATTTATCCCCCTCTAGTCGCTATCTTTGGTGCTACAGATGCAGAAAAAGATGGCATAATCTCTTTATATGCAAACAACCACTTCAAAAGCATGTTGATGCCTCAGATGCTGGTGAGGCATATGGCCATCGGGTGGGTGGGTAGCACCTACCGGTGCATGCATGGTCGGGGTTGAGACGATACATCCGATTTGGTGATTTTCTAGGCAAAAGGCAAGCCACGCGCAGTGGTTAGTGCACACATCAACACAGTTGTGTTCTTGGATCGGCAGCGTTCATAGTGGGTGCAGGCCGGTCCTAGGATTTTAGGGGCCCGAGGTGAAACTAGAAATAGAGGCCCTAGCATAAATATCTAAATATAAATCTACATACATACACGCGCGTGCGCGCGCGCGCGCACACACACACACACATATATATATATATATATATATATATGTGTGTGTGTGTGTATAATTTTACCAACAAACACTGAAAATGCGTTATGTATTAAAAAAATTCATATCAAAGAGTTTATAGATATTACCTTAAAATTTTCTTTTAACATTTCTAGATGCGAAGTCATTGATGATGGTATTGATATCAATTTCATCCAATAATTTCTTCTCAATACATAAAGTTGCCAAACCGTTTAATCTCTCTTGAGACATTGTTGACCTTAAATAATTCTTCAACAATTTCAACTTTGAAAAGCTTCTCTCAGCTGATGCCACAGTCACAGGCATAGTAAATAAAATCCAATAAGCAATAGAAATATTAGGATAACAATCCGCTTCTCTGACAATCTCAAAGATCTCCATAGCAGACATTGGTTTATCTGATAAAGTCAAATGCATAACACTTAACTCAGAAATTAGATCATTTAACTCAACATCAGACGAACCATCTAGAGAGAAAGTTTCTGCAAATTTTATACAACATTCTTTTAATTCAGTTCGATCCAATGACTTTAATGTTGTTGAACTCATTAAAAATTCAAATATACTTCCAAATGTTTGGAGTTCTTGAAATCTACTTTTCAATCAATTGATTGCCATATCAACCATAACAAAAATAATAATTCGTATGTGGACCAACTACGGTGGCTAAAAGGTCCAAGATAAATCTTCAAAGCATGTATATACTTTACATAGTATATGGGGGGCCCCTGGATTTTGGGGGCCCGGGGCGGCCGCCCCTCTCGCCCCCCTCCAGGGCCGGCCCTGAGTGGGTGAAGCTACATTGCATAGGCGTGCTGCTGGCTGCCGCACCTAGCAGGCTGCACGAGAGCGCGCGTAGTGGCGGGGCCAGGATTTTTTGGGAGCCTAGGTGCAGCGCAAGGCCATGTATAGCTAATAAGCGCGAACAAATCCATATACATATGACCTTCAACTTGTGGTTTTGGAGTTTGCAGTTGTGCTAAACGTGTGCTTTCATGAGTTCCATCATTTCTAAGACTTTTCGTATTAATCAAAAACCTCCTATTTTTGAAAATTGACAATTCATAGTTCACAATTTAAATCCACATAAATTCATAGTTTACTAACTTTAACTCATATAAATTTGTTGGTCATTAAAAAATCCTTTCAACTGAAGTACTGAACCTAGATTTGAATTCTTAAGCAGTTAAGCTTAATTCTTAAGTAGGCATAGACATAATAAAACATCACAAAAGGCACAGTCGCATAGACACAATAGCTGAACATCATAGATGCAACTCATCTCTCATCTAACAATTCAGAGGTAATTCCACACGGCACAGGCATCAGTACATCATAAACATGAAACATCTAAATTCTTAAGCAGTTAAGCTAAACTTGTCAAGTACTCAAGTTCAACAAGCAGAGAAATGACCTGGCTTGAGCAGAGTAGCCGCAGCACATTGTGACCCTTGCCCCCCTTATCGCCCCTCACCGGCTTGCTGAAGTGCCAACACTGGCCCCTTGCCACCATGCCGAGATGAGGTCTGAGAGGGGGAATGTCGCACTGATACGGTGATCTGACCGAGAGGGGGAGCCAGGAGCCCAGCCGTCACGCTGAGGGAAGCAGCAAACAAGCAGCAGGGAGAATGGCTGAGCCACTAAGGTCTTCATCGCCTGTCGAATTGGGGAGGGTTTGGGGCTTAGGGTAGGGGAGTGACCGACTGGGTGGTTGCTCTTAGTGCTCTGCTTGAGTGCTTATCTTCTCGAGAGGTCGGGATGGAAATGGATCATGGACTAATCACTGATGGAGTCATGCAGACGGCGCCGGCTTAGGCCAAGCCTGCAAGTCATGATGTATGATTGTATGGGTTGCCTCCCCCGCCTATCGGCCCAGCGCCCCAGCCTGGCTTGGCACCTTGGTGCCCTGCCTACCGTCGGCTTCTCCCAGTCGCCCCCGCGGCTATACCAATGCTGGCTGGAAGACTGGACCCCCCATTGCTCGTCGCCGCTGAGTCCAAGTAGCCGCCCAGGATCATTGGATGGTGCCTCCGCCCCTGCGCGCGCGGTGATGGAGGCATGCCAACTAACACGCTTTACCATCCGGTCACATGCCAGATCCCTGTCAGCATCTTTTGTGAGATGGATTTGGATTAACTGCAAACCATTTTTGTGAGTTGGATTTGGATTAACTATATCGACTTTTGAGCCATGGATACAACTTTTTTTGGGGTATCTATTATTTGTCGTCTAACAATTAGTACTTCAAGATTTACCACCACTTGTATCATTAACTTATCAGTCCTAAGTGATGTATCAGTCCTAAGTGATGTGTTAGTGATACAATGGCCACTAGATCAGTGCCTCAACGCGGGTTGGGGTGGTCGATCCGGCCTGGATCCCCACGTAACCACAATATCTTTAATTATGGGTAACAAAATTTGTTTACGGTTGCTGCCACTTGATATTAAGTACGCTATTTTGGTTGCGATTTATGATTTATATCTATAATTTTTGATTTTAACATGAGTATTTATATGAATAAATTGAATGCTGATAAATAAATATCTTTAAAAAGTATTTTAATAAATCGTTTTAAAATAACGACGAAAAAATATTTTATTTATTTATCTAAAAGATAGATTGTAAGTTAAAAAGAATAGGCTATTTTCTTCACGGGGCCTGGCTCTGCTCCCAAAACCACTTGCGAATTCGTCAGGGTAGTAAATGCCCTGTCATACTCAGCGGACGAGCTTTAGGTGCTGATCGGTTCGGCTGAAAAGCTTATGGCTGAAAACACTGTAGCTGGCTGAAAAACGTACTGTAGCTGACAGATGCTTATTTAGCATAATTAAATTTAAAAAAATTTAAAAATATAAAAAATATGTTAGCCCATTACGTATAATACAAACAAATACGGGAAAAAAGATCCGGCAAAAAAGCTCAACAAAAAACCAAAAGTTCAGAAAAAGACGAAATTTATGAATAGTGCAAAATAAGCCAGAAGCCAGAAGCCGAAGCCGAATTGATCACCACCTTAACGAAACCTCGCCGGCGTCGACACCTCGCGTTGTTTAGTTCGCCAGCTGCATTAGTTTGTTCCTGTGTCAATCCCGAGTCGATAAGCCAAGATAGCAACGAAATTAGACTCATTATATTAGTAACCATTTGGATCTAATTAAAGTAGATGATTGTCCTCGTCACTATGTCCCCAACCTCTTGGCCACATCTCATGTTCTCTGCTCCCTACCAAGTGGTGTCAGCCTGTCAGTTCAGATTGTCAAGCGATGGAGATTTAGCATGCAATCAGGGAAAACAGCTGGGGATTATAGACAAAATAATTAGCACTACGCATTTAATAGCATTCTAACTTAATTTTAGACCAAGCAAGTGTGGGTGTAACGGCAACGATCGATACTATATAATGGCGACAGCACTAATGGTACATTGTATCTAGTAATATGTTGGCAATGTTGTCATGCTTACATAAGAAAAGTGAGTGCACACACCGTATATACTCTCATAGTACTAGTCCCGCTCATTTCAGCTTTAACTTCTGATTTCTGGTTTATTTTTCACTATTCATAAATTTCATCTTTTTCTGATTTTTTTCGCTTTTTTAGTTTTTTTGCCGGTTCTTTTTTCCTGTATTCATGGGCATTGTCCGAGATGAGCTAACATATTTTTTCTATTTTTAATTTTTTTAAATTTAATTACGCTAAATAAGCCACTTTCAGTTACAATAAAATTTTAGCCAGCTACAGTGCATTTTCAACCGTAAGTCACAGCTTTTCAGCACAACCGAGCAGGGCCTAAGCAGTGCTTTTATGCTCTCCCTAAAAGTGGAAATCATAATTTCCAAAGCACATTACTATATTAAGTCATTACTCCCCTATATTACTACACTATTTCTAAAGCACGTTACTATCTTAAGAGTCATTACTCCCCTATATCATTACATGTGTAGGTATAATTTTACCACCCCTTTCCTTTGTAAAAAAAGGAAAAAACAGTAGGTTATACCTTGATATAAAAACAACATTTAGCCATCATACATGTCATTTACAACAGCCATAACCATTGGGGAATCTAAAGGGGTGCCGTGGATGCAGGAGCACCTCCACAATCTTGAGATTTTGATACATACCCTAGCTTCTTAGCCATTTGGTCTTGTTGAAATTATGCGGATGTTGAGGTTGCGTGACCTCTCCCCTCCTCTCTACTGAACACAAAAAATCTCTCCAACTCTACCGATGGCATACATAGTGCATCTCAACTTGTGGGAGTTTTTGGCATACATAGCACTGTTTACATTCGTATTTATGAAAATAGTAGTATGCGTATCGTATTTGTAAAAGTGACGTTTTTGCCATCTAGTGGCTGGGCGGCCACGTCGTAAAGCTGACGCGTGGGCATGCCACCGGCGACAGACAGCCTACTGCCCCACCACCAGACGGCTGTGGCTTGCCGCCCTATGGGTAGACGATAGTTAATTACGCCATGCTACAAGCTTTACGAGATTGAACATAACCACGAACTACAGGGAAGAGTACCATGCTACAAGCTTCTCTGTGCGTGCCTATTGGTAGAAGGTGTCTCGTGGTACACACATGAAGCGTTGCAGTGGGGGGCGCATCGGACGTGGCTAGCCGTCGTTGTAGTGGTATACACATATGCAGTTAGGGTTTACATAGCAACATATGGGATCATACAAACTTTCTATGTTGACGACCTCCTCGTTAGGCCGTCGTTGTAGTGGCATACACATATGCATTTAGGGTTTACACAGCAATATGTGGGATCATACAAACTTTCTATGTTGACGACCTCCTCGTTGCCCCTCTCGCACTGCATCTGTTGCCGGAGGTCATCATTCTCCTCATTGAGACTATCAACCCACGCTTCCATCTCTAAGATTCGTTCCCATAGTATATCCATGTACCTCACAAACATAGTGTTCATGGGGAGGATGATCCAACGGACGAAGTCACATTTCGCCATCTGCTGAAAAAGAGGGTTAACATGTAAGCTGTATTAGAAGTAAGAGAAAATAAACTATTGGCTAATTGTACCCCAGAGTGTGAGTATCGAAAGAAACATTGCCCGTCACCGAAATAGCCTTCAACGACCTGCATGCCTGTGTCCTTCCAGTGTTTATATTTCGGCCATACCGGTTGAGCCCGTCCATTTGACATCAAGCGGTAGTTAGGGCTGAAGTCCTCTATTCTTTCCAAGGAAAGGTATTCCTTTGGCAGCCCTACTTCGACTGGCCCCTCGGTATTTGCCATGCTATGTTACTGTATGATGGAGAATATTCTTCTTTCTACAAAAAGCGAAACACAGTTAGATGAGCGATGAGCGATTGCGAGAGCTCCATATTTGAAGCCGAGTGAAAAGAGAACCTGGTGCGTTGCCACCAGAAATTATGGATGCATTGTCGAAACATAGCAACACGGGCGATAGGGGATAGTATAGTAAGAGTGACATATGTGCGCACGACGGAGCGGGTAAGACAGGACGACATGGACAGACTAACATTTGTGCGGGCGAGGGGGCCAGTATGGTCAAGCCAACACATGTTTGAAGGAGAGAGCAGGCAAGGGGGAATAGTATGGGCAGGTTGACATTTCTGCAGGCAAGGGGGCAGCACCAAGGGGGGACATCCCTCCTCGCATATCGCTAATTATGATTAAATTATCATAAATTAATATGACAAATTTAGATCACATAAAATTCTTAAAAAATTATTCAATTAGGTTGACTGTGTTGGAAGAATTCACAAAAATTTTGTAATTTTTAGAGCTCGTTTACTATTGTAACAACTCCTACAAATATCAAAATCGTATAAATTTTTGAGTAATATTTAGAGTGAATAAAATTGTCAAAAAAATTACACAATAAAGTATGTTGTATCAAGAGATTGTGCATAAAATTTTGTAATTTTTAAGCTCATTTGTTGTATTTAAAAATTTTAAAAAAATATGATATAAAATTACAAATTTAGATAGGTAATTAAGCCGGCTAATTCACCTACCGTTTTATGGGTGGACGACAGTTGGCCTGCCGTCTGGTGGCCGGGCAGTAGGCCACCTGCTGTTTGGTGGCAGGCACCTGCCGAATGGCAGGCGCCATGTGTCACCTTCGGAGCGCTGCAGCCGAGTGACTGGACGGCAGAAGTACTATTTTTGTCAATACCATGCATATACGGCTATTTTTGTACATACGAGTTCAAAAGGCACTATATATGGCAAAAATTCAAGGAATTGATACTGTACATATGTACGAAGGGAAGATTTTTATCGGATGGCACGACACCCTAACCCCATTCTCTCCTCATTCGCTCCGTTCGCTCACTCTCTTCATTCTCTCCGTTCGCTCACTCTCTTCCTCTTTTTGTGCGACATCCAACTCCACGCGAGCCATAGCCACCCCGTCCCTAGCGTCAGCACCGCTGGATTGGGCCATCACTGCCATCGACTTTCTCTTGGGTCGTCCTCGGGTGCGGCTCCACCAAATTCGGTTGTCGCTATTGACTTCCTTTTCGGGCGCGGCGCTGCTAGATCTGGCTATCCTCGAGTGTAACACCACTAGACCCAGTTGTCCTTGAGTGCGGCATCACCATATCTGGCTGTCCTCGAGCGTGGCGCCGCTAGATCCGGCCGTCCTCAAGTGTGATGCCGCTTGATCCAGCCACTGCCGTCGGCTTCCTCTTCGGTCGTCCTCGGCCACGGCGGGGAGCCTCCAACGAAGCACAACCACGAAGTGTGTGGTGATGAACCCCTGAGTTCTTCGCGCCTGGTGTCGATGCTCTCTTAGTGACCATGAATCAAGTCAGTGCCTTGCCGAGCCAGCATCCCAAGCACACAGCTAGTATGCAACATTTTTTGATTTTCATGTGTGCAACATTTTGATTTATGTATGCAACAATTAGCAACAACTAGTGCAATATTGAGATTTTCATCAAACATCTTTGTTGCAAACATAGCTGAGGAATGTTGCATCCACGGGCATGAAATGTTGCAAGTGACCGTATGATGCTAGCGCCCGGATCAGACATCCGGGCACTAGCAACACCCTTGGGTAAAAGAAAAACTAAGTCAATTGGGAAAACTATTCCAAAAACTAAGATGGGGTTAATTATGTTCAATCTCTCCACTTTGCACTATCTCCAAAATTACCGGAAAAACTATGTGTATAGTAACTACACTTCAAAAGTTGTACAGAAAGTCATTTGCAGTGATTAAAATAGAAAAAAATGAAAAGTTGTGAATAATACATTAACTATTTATATCTACAACTTGTCCTTTTTGTTCTAATTACTGTAAATGATTTGGTACCCAAATTTATGCAGTGCACATACAGATATATGTATTGTACCCAAGGTTTTTTTTGATGATATTAGAAACATTGCAAAGTGTTTATCATTAAAGGCGAGAACACAATCCTGCTCAATGAAACATTTTTCTATATAAAAAAGAAAATACTACGTATTATTGAAAGATCGAATATGGCAACAGAGGGGGAGAGGGGTGGGTGAATGGTGCCAACTCGAATTTTCCTATAAGTATTTAAGATTCTATTCTCACACAACTACAAAGTTGCAGAAAATAGAGTTTTCATCCAAAATCTCAAGATAAATGGCTCAAGAATATAAAACCTTAAAATAACCACTTTCATGTGGTTTAACCGATATAGAAATGGCGGTCTGACTGGTCTGGGTGGTCTGACCGCTCCTTCAATGGCGGTCTGACTACTACTACAGTAAAATCAGCGTAATGAATAGTGTTTTCAGCACGATTTTAAAAATGAAAATCAAGAGAACTTTTGATATGTAGATTTAAATGATATGAAACTTTATAGGGATCTACTCTAGGATATCAAGAACCTATTCTAACAAACGATTGTGAAAATTATATCCTAAGTTGAGACCTTTTTTGGTTTGAAGGAGAGGTGCACCGAAACCGAGCCAAAACCAAAATCGGTGAATACAACTTGCTCGTGGGTGAATGAAGGCCAAGATGGATTTAGATATGTTTCCACATGTCCTAGCATGCAAGAACATGAAACAAAATGCATAAAAAACACTCGGATAAAGAAATCATACTTTGAGGCCAAATCAAGCAAAATCGGATTTTCTTCATAAACTTGCTATCAAAGTGCCTGGGTGGAGATAGATTTCCAGAGGTTATCTCCATCTTTTACACGTCATTAGCACAACAAGATCAAGAAAGGAAAGAGGAGAGATAAAAAAACACCCAAATCAAAAGCAAATCAATCAAAAAACGAGGGATCCATGGAGCTGATTAATGATTGATGTTTTTCTTGAGAAGGTAGGTTTTACAGTCATTCCACCTTGGAGGACAAAGTGCACTCAAGGCACTCACTCTTAAGTCCTAACCCTAGAGAAGAGAGCATAAGAGATGGGTTAGATGGTTAACCTTACATGTCTCCATCCCAACTCCTTTTGTAGGTGGACAACCAGCCACCCAACATTCAAGAAGGCGGTCTGGGCGGCCGCCTAGGCGTCGTGTAGGCGCTGGGCAGCAGGGTGCTGCCGCCCGGCCTTGGCACCTAGTCGGGTGGCTGGGCAGCAAGGCGGGACCAGACGGCATAGGCATGGCGGATGGCCGGGCAGGTGCAACGACCACGTGACGCTAAGGTGGAGAACAAAGGAGGGAGTATATAAACTGAGGGAGGGGAAAAGAGTTACCACACACGAGGCCGCCGCCACTGACTCACCGGATTTTGCATCACCAGTAAACGTCGTCTCGTCAGATTCCACCTCGCCTAGGTGTGTTCCTCCTCTGCCTCCCCTCCCCTTCACTATCGTTCCTCTGGCCGTTCGCCGTCTTCTCTGCCTCACCTCCCCTCCAGCAGAGGGGACAACTTTCCCCCGCCCGTCTACCTCACCCGTGGCCGCCACCGCCGAATCTGGACTCCCCGCACCAGATCCTGCCGTCGCTGCTTCGTGGCCGCCGTTGAGGGAGACGTCAGGTGGCGGGGGAGGCATGTGGAGGGGGTGGTGCGGAGGGGGCGGCGGGGAGGGAGCAACGTGGATGGTGTGGTGAAGAGGGAGGTGTGGAGAGGGCAGTGCGGAGGGGGCGGTGCTGAGGAAGGCACACGCGGAGGGGGCGGCTCAGGGTGGGAGACGATGTGGGGTGGGGGCATGGTAAGCGGCGGGGTCGGGGTGGGATGGGAAGGGGTTAGGGTTAGATAGGCGGCAAGGTCGGGGTGGGTGGGAAGGGGTTAGGTTTGGTTAATTTTTGTGATATAGTCCTCAGGGTTTTTTTTAAAAAAATTATGAATAGACCTTTTCTCAATGGATTTCTTTCTATTTAGACCTCTCTCTATATATATATTAGGTGAATTCTAGAATCTTAATTTCTAAAGTTTGCTGAATCCGACACCCGAATCCGAGTCAGACTCCGACACCCATGTCCGAGTGCTGCTAACACTGATCATTGTTGCTCAAGGTAAAAATATTCTTCATCTAACAATCAAATATATATACATGATTGTTTATTTTCGTCTGCTGTCCTCATTTTTAATTCGGCCACCTAAGCCCCGCCTAAACCCCCTAGGCGCTAGGCCCTACCTCGCCGCCTGCTTAGCGCCTAACGCCTTCTTGAACATTGCAGCCACCTATTCACCTTAGTGGATGCTATCCACTATTACATTGGGGGATATCCATTAACTCTACACACAGCTTTTATTCACACAAGTTCACTTATGCACGCTTTTTAAAGCGTATAAGTATGCATCCGCTAAATCCTTAGTCTTGATCCGCCTTGATCAAACCAGCTCCACCTTGACCTAAACCTTTTTCCAACGCATCACCTATGCACCGTGGTTTTGATCCAAGATGGTTTTTGGTATTTTGGTCAAACTACCAAAATACCATTTCTTTGCTCGATCATTACCAACCACTGCAAGCAATCGTCATACTTGCCATATGTAGGTGCATCACTAACTTACCACATGTTGCCAAGTCTCTCATGTCCCGGTTTTATTGAACCATGGCTCACTTAGCCAGTGCAAGCCACATTGCGCCATCCTGCTGGTTGAACTCGCCTTCAACATTTCCACCCTTTCTTGTGCCATGCTTGAGCTCACCGTCTTAGCCGACATCTTCAATTGTTCTGGTCCTCAACTCCTCCATGAGTCTAGTCCCGATCATCGCCATCGACCATTATTGACTCCAAGCAATCTTGCATATGCAAAGACAAAGAAATCGTTTCCAGGCATAAATTCTTTACAACTTGACCTACATTAGCCAAGACATGCATCACGTAACCTTAATCCAATGACTTAGATCATCCCAACTTAATCCATGACTCAAATCTCAAAACCCTATTTTTCTGGGAAGATCGGTAGTACCGCTCCTACAATGCAGGTACTATCGCACTGCGGTACTACCGTTCCCAACACGGAACTACCGCACCTTGTAAACCAACCTCTCTGGAAAAAACGTACCACCACATAGTCAGAACTATCGTCTTGTGGTACTACCGCACAAACCCTTCCGGTACTAACGCGTAAACACCTGCGGTACTTCTGATTTTGCTGACACTTTCAGAAAACAACTCAAATCAAATGCAATCTTTGCAAAACTACTTTACTACTCCAAAAAAACTTATAATGGTTCATCGTAACAGTATCTTGAACCTTCTCACATGGCCCTTCAATTATTACATTGATATAAAACAACATTTAGCCACTTTATATGCCATTTACAACCAGGGATGTAGCCAACATTGGTGCTAGTGGCATGGGCGCCCGATCTCGTCGCCAATGAACAGTGGACTATACGAAATGCTTATGACAGTTGTTGTACGTGTTCACCCATATTTCTCTCTAATTCAAAGGTATGTACAGGTGCTAGCTGCAACTTCGTTCTATCTCTCACAAATCTCTCGCTCCGCCACTATTAATTTACAGCAAGCAACCGTAAACATGGTCTGATCTATCAATTAGAGTAGATATTAAATGAGACCGTGATTTTCTTGGGACCATTCTCAAAATGATACTCTGCTGATGGTCGTCCAAATTGATCCAGACTAGGGCTGGATATCGAGCTGGCTCGGCTCGGCTCGGTCTGGCTCGGTAGGATAACGAGCTGGCTCGAGCTGGCTCGTTATAACTAACGAGCTAAAAAGCCAGCTCGGCTCGGCTCGACAAAAAGCTCGAGTTAGCTCGTTTGGCTCGTGAGCCAGGGCCAAAAAATATCTCCATCATATATTCATCCATGGAAGTTTGGCTCGTTTGGCTCGTTTGGCTCGTTAGGCTCGTTTGGCTCGTTTGGGTACAATAGAGTACAAATTAACACATGCATGGCTCGTTTGGGTACAATAGAGTACAAATTTACACATTAACACATGCAATAGAGTACAAATTAGGTCCATGGAAGCAGCATATGCATATCTAAATTCCTGGAAGCATGGCTCGTTTGGCTCGTGAGCGGCTCGCGAGCTGGCTCGAGTTGGCTCGTTATAGCTAACGAGCTAAAATCTTGGCTCGGCTCGGCTCGTTATACTAACGAGCCGAGCCGAGCCAGCCACGAGCCGAGCGAGCTAACGAGCTTCGAGTTTTTCGTCCAGCCCTAATCCAGACCGTGTCGATTAGATGACGAGGAACTGGGTCTTGCATACTCCGTCCATTATGACAGGGGAAACGCCGCACGGAGAGCCCCGCCACGTCGCCCCTGCGCGCGCTCGCGCCGGCACGTGGCGGGGGAATCTCGGTACGGTCGGGCGAGTCCTTTTGCGAAAAAGCCTCCGCATTTTTCCGAAATTACGTAAAGGTCCTTGGTTCTCGCGAAAAGGTCCCTACCAATTTTTTTCAAGCCCCTCCACTTTGCAAGATAGCGCCTCGCGGTTTCTAAATTACGTACGGGTCCTCGTTTATTACGTACAGGCCCTCGATTTTTTACGAAAAAGACCTTCGACTTTTTTGAAAATACACATGTGCCCTTGATTTTTTAATTTTTTTTTAAAAAAAACTCTTCACGAATTATCGCATCTTTCACTTCGGTACACATAGTGGCTGGCGCGGCGTGGCGCCGCGCCTACGAGGCTAGTTGGCATAACGTTAGGACAGAATGACAGGATGCCGCATACGTTACATTCAACTCTTAATATGGCAGGTCCTAGGTCGCCTTTCTCAACTGATCGAAGAGCGCACATATTAGAACTCTACCTCTCAGCACTGATATATTTATGACTCTACGTCACTAAGCACTAACTACTCTTATAAGCAAATCACATTCTACAAATGATTTTCTAGGACAGCTAGCACTACGATATCAGTTAATACATCGCGTAATCAACATGCACAATTTAAAATTCGTAGCAGCCGTACTTTTTTTAAAAATCAAGTCCACTCTACAGACAAATGCACATGCACACCATAAACATAGTTTTAGGCATCTTCTTTTTAGCTTCTAACTTCTGCTTTTGATTTTTATACAGTAACTAGCTTTTAAACGAAGTGTTTTTTAAGATAGGGTCTACTAGTTAATTGTAGTATATACTGTACCGAGTTCATTTATATCGGCAAAAACCGCACGTGAGTTTCTATTACTCTGTAATCTTTCACACGAACATCCCAAAAGCCAAAAGCCGCAGTCAAAAGTCATAAGTTTCAACCAAAAAATACATACCCTTATTCTATTTTTTAATCAAGTTAGACACGCATACAAACCACACACTAGCTATGTGCACCATGTATCACCGTATCTACTGAAGCAACTAATTAAGATTGCGATGCATTCACTCGAGAGAGTTACTCATGTGCTGTTTGGCATTGTAGTGGCTTTGCAAAAACACTTATTCACTTTTGATATAAAAGTGAGTTGAAAACATCTTTTGTGAACTATAACAACAAAATTTTACTAGAATCAATAAAGATACTTGTAACTAACTAGATTCACAACGCAGCACATAGCCTTAACCAATAATTGGCCCTTAGTCCTTGTTCTTCGCCCAAACCTGAGAATGATCCTCAAATGAGATTCTGAACCTCTTTTTTCATGAAAAAAAAGCAAGGTCGTTAGCTTGGATACACGCATCCTTAGGTCTTAAAAATAGTGATGCTTCACAGATCAGATCATAAGTTGCCGATGCTAGCTCACGGATGCACACTTGACTTAAGGGTTCAATTTTTTTAATTGTTGAATAACTAGTCTGGTCGAGTGATCCAATAGCCAATCAACGCAACTAACAAATAAGTGTTATCAATTAGCAATAGCAAAAGTAGATAAACAATAGACAAAGATATCAAGAGAGCAATCCGATGATCTTCTTTATTCATATAACTTGATGTACAAAATAGATATCATCTCTCCCATATTTATAGTCAGCTAACCTAAAGAATCTTTTAGTATACGCTCACATCTCTTTTTGGAGATGAAGTTGAAACCACGGGGCCCACCAGGGCCGATGCGCACCCCAAGGGGTGCTGGTTATACAACACCCCCCTTGGGCGGATACTATGACATGCACATGTCTCATCGAGAGTTACTTCCAAAAACCTAGTGGAAAAAAAAGTAATAGAGAAAAGAGTATATTGCACACGCAAGATGTACTGAACTAGCTGCCTCGTTAAAAACTTTTATGAGAAAACTTTTAGTAAAAACTCACTAAGAGAAAAAAGTACAACCTTTTGATCTCCATGATCACATTTGATCTTCAAGATTAAAGAATAGGTATCGATCTTCAAGACGTAATACATATGGGTTACTTATTCAAGGAAGTGCTCCCCTAAATTCTGCATATCTTTAAGTCACCTCATTTTAATGCCACAAACACATCTTTCAAAGCTAGATGTTACCATAGACTTAGTAAATAAATCTGTAAAATTTTCGCAAGACTTAGTGTGTAGTATCTTTACTTCATCTTTCTTCTGGCATTCATGAGGAAAGAATAATTTAGGAGCAATATGCTTCATGAGATTACTCTTAACATAACACATTTGTATTTGTGCAACACATGTAGCATTGTCTTTGTAGATAATTATGGGGGTCTAAACGATGCTCATGCCACATGAATGATGGATATGGCTGATCATCCATATAAGCCAAACACATTCATGTAAAGCTTCATACAAAGCAATAATCCCTGAGTGGTTTGTTGATATAGCTACAATTCTTTGTTTTGTTGATTGCCAAGAGACAAATGTTCCACCACATAGAAACACAAACACAGTCTGGGATATGCTTTATGGGGATCAAAAAGATATCTATCATCTATATATCCTGCTATGGCCAAGTCTTGACTCTTTTTGTAAAACAATCCAAAATCTTGAGTTCCATGAAGATATTAGAGTATTGTTTTAAGGGCACTCCAATGTCTTCTAGTTGGAGCAGCACTGAACCTTACTAATAGGTTAACTGTAAATGCGATATTAGGCTGGTGCAATTTGTAAGATATATCAATACTCCTATGGTGCTTAAGTACGAAATCTTAGGTTCTAACAATTCCTCCTATTTCCTCCCTTGGTTTAAATGGGTCTTTCTCTACTTGGAGAGATCCAGTTACCATGGGTGTTCTCAATGTATATGATTTATCCATGTTGAATTTCTCTAATACCTTCTTGGTATAAGCAGATTGGTATATTTATATTCCTCCAGAGAAATATTCTAACTACAAGCCTAAGTAAAACTTAGTCTTACATAAATCTTTTATCTTAAACTCCATCTTAAGGTAAGAGCTAGCTAGCTTACTTAATGTATTCTATAATCTAATGATATTCACATCATCAACATATACAAAAATAATATAAAATCAATTCTGGGACTTCTTGATGAACACATAGGAATAATATTCATTTTTAGAGTAATCTTTCTTCAGGAGAAAGTCACTCACCAGTTATACCACATTCACTCACCAGTTATACCACATTCTACCAGACTGCTTTAACCTGTACAACGACCTTTGCAATTTGATGCTATATATGTCATGATTTGATTTATTAGGATCTAGAAGTTTAATTCCTTAAGGAACTTTCATGTAAAATATGCATCCAAAGACCCATACAAATGTACGGTTACTACATCCATCAACTGCATTTTTAGATTCATATTCACTACCATAGATATGAAGTATTGGAAAATGATTCCACTCATAACAGGAGAGTAAGTCTCATTGTAATCGATGTCAGGTCTCTGCTTGAACCCTTGTGCTACTACCCTCGCTTTATACCTCACCTCCTGGTTCATATTTCTCTTATGGACAAATACCAACTTATATCCCATCGGGAATACTTTGGGAGTGCAAGCTACTAGTCCAAACTCTTCTCTCTTATTTAGCTAGCTCAATTCTGTCTCAATTGCTTCTTTCCGTTTGACCCAATCTAAGTGCTTCTTGCACTCTACTATAGACTTTGGTTCTAGATCTAGATCAATAATATCATCACTTTTTGGCAATAGTTGTCTTTCTATTAAATGATTCTCTTGATCCACACAGTTAGTGCAAATGTCTTCAATTATTTCTTCTTCCTACTCCTCATGATCTCCTATAATGATAGAGTCAGGTATATCCGGTATCCTAGCACCTATATGTACGCACAATGTCTCGTTGGGTTGTTCATCTACATGATTATTCAAATTATGTATTTTTCTCAACTTTTGGATGAGATTCTTCAACTATCATTTGGAGCAAAGTATTCTGCTCAGTCTTTTGCTTCTTCGGACATCTTTGAGAATCTTGGATTGAAGCTGCCAGGGTTCACCCCCCCCTTTCCTAGGATTAGGGGCAAGAGTGGTATTAATAGCCCCTTCTCATGGTACTTCTACTCTCTTCGGTGTATTAAATGCAGGTACGTGCAACTTCGTCACACCTTTGTGGTCAGTGAGTGCATCTGTCACATTAATTGCTAAAAGTTATAAATTAATTATCCTCTAAACCTCTTGTTTAGCTTCCTTAGTATGTGGATCTAATGCATTGATCCCCCGTGGTTTCCCACATTTTTTTCGGTGTTCATTTGAATCTAGGTACTTTCCTCCCCTAATGTTGGGAAATAATCATCATTAAAAAAATACTATTATCGGACCAAGTCGTATGAAGATCTCGAGTCATAGGATCTAAATACTTAATTATTGACGGAGTTTGAAATCCTGCATAGATCCCTAATTTCTTGTGAGGACCCATGGATGTACATTGTGGTGATGGAATCGGCATGTATACAACACAATCGAATTTACGTAGATAGGAAATACTTGGTTCTTACCATGTACTAAGTGAATAGGGGAAAACTGTGATATGCAGTTGGTCTAAGTTGAATTAAAGCTGTAGCATGCAATACTGTGTGACCCTAACAACTAGTTGGTAATTTACAATTATGCAAAACTAGCATAGCAATAATCTTTATTCTTTTAATTAATGACTATGAAAGGCATTTTTGAGTGTGGACATGTGGTACTGAATACTCTAATTTTATTCTCAGTGCTATACAATAATCATTATATGCTTTTGAGGTGAACTCTCTAGTATTATCCATTCTCAAGAATTTAATATGATTATGTGGGAAGTTGTCTTCCAATTGAATTATTTGGGATATAAGCTTTGCAAAAGCGTGGTTCATAGTAGACAACAGGCATACATGGCACCACTTAGTAGAAGCATCTATTAGTACCATAAAATATTTACATGACCCTGACAGAGGCTCAATTGAGCAACAATTATCTCCTTGAATTATTTCTAAGAAAGCAGGAGATTCATCTTTAACCTTAAGGGAAGAAGGTCTAATTTTTTTATTTTCCCTTTGCGCATACAGTGCATACAAAGTCTTCTTGATTAGGGAAATCCTTAGTTTTTAGTTTATGGCAGCATAATTATTTATGATTTTTCTCATCATTATCAACCCAAGATGACCCAGTTTATCATGCCAAAGTTTAAATGATTTTGTGTTTCTAAAAATTGTTTTCATTGCAACATATTTCTTTAGTGTGTTTTATATGTGTAGTATAATTCTGATGAGAAGGAAGGAATCTTTTCAACCACTTTTCTTCCATATCCAACAACCTTAGTCATGGATAGATATTCAATATCATGTTCTACATTAGTTTCTACATGAAAACCATTTGCACGAATATCCTTAAAACTCAAGAGAGTGTGTTTAGATTTAGGGTATAATAGAGCATCTTCTATGATTCGTCTGGCACCTATTGGTAGAATAATAGTGGCTTTTCCTGTGCCTATTGTATGAGCATCACTCCCAGTGATTGTAAGGATATTTCTAGTCTTTTTCTGCACTGTCTAAAAATACTTAGTTTCTCCAAGAATAGTGTTAGTGGTACAACTATCTACAATATATATTTTCTCTCCCTCCGCCATTGGGTCTCATTCGGGTTCTATAATAAAGCATTAATAACAATTAATTATCAGCAAAGATAAGACTTTAAAATAAAGCTAATTCATTAATAATCTAGGGAATAAATTCATAAGTTGCAGGCACCCCATAACTATGCTCTCATAGAGCTTACAATAACCAAAGTTCATCATGAATGAAATCTAAACTAAGTGAACAAACTATTAATGGATAAATGTTTGATAATAGCTAAGTCCCTATAGATAAATTAGAAGACTACACTAAGTCCCTATAGAGATCATCATAGTCATCACTAAAGAGATCATAACTGTCATCATTTTCTATCTGGACATATTCATTAGTGTCCTTGATGGCTAGTTCTTCAATCTTCTCATCAAGAGCCATAGCAAACTACATATCATTTGCTTGTCTAGGAGCAAACTGTGTCTCATGATCTCCATGTGTCTTCTTCTTGCCATTCTTCTCTTGATAGAGCTCAACGAGAAGTTTCGGGGTGCGGTACATGTGAGACCAATGTCAACAGTTCCACATCTAAAGTAGGCTTGATGTTGTTCCCCATACTTACCACCTTAAGGTTCTTTCTTGTATTTCCCCTTTCCTTGAGCCATAGTCTTTCTCTTGAAAAACACTTCCTTTCTGCCCTTTCTACCCTTTTGAGCAAAACCTTTCCCATGGTTCTGCTTGTTCCCTTTCTTGTAAGCATTGTCATGAGTTTCAGGTGTAGTAATTCTTCCAGTAGGACCAAGTGAGTAGTTCTTCAAGACCAGCTGATCCTCACTTTCTGCAAAACACACCAACTAGCTCCAAGTACTTCTCATACTTTGAGTGACGGTACTGTCTTTGCATGTTCATGTTGTTAGCGTGAAAAGTTAAAGCCGTCTTGTCAATGATATCTTCATCTATGATATCCTTACCACAAGTTTTAGTTGAGTGACAATACGGTATAGAGCAGAGTGTAATCAACCACAATCTTGTAGTCTTGGAAACACAAGTTTACCCAGTCACGCCTCGCCCTAGGGAGCATGGTTGTCTTACTTTACTTCTAAGTTCCTTCAGAGGATCTCACAAGACTTTTAGATCTCTCTTAGTCATGTAGTCATTCTTTAGAGTGGATTAAGGTGATGTCTCAGAATGTGCAAAGCCTTACTCCTTTCAGAAGAAGTAGGCGCAACAACAACAATTGTGCTGCTACTAGTAGCATCCTTAGTGGTTGAGAGGAGACCCTACGCATCAAGTGTGATTTCAACATCCATAGGACAAGTAAGGTAGTTGCTGCCATCCAGGGCAAGCTCAATAAACTTTGTTTTGGCAATGTTAGACATATCCTACATAAATCATGTAATATTCATAAATTTACTACGAGTAAACAATATTCAAAGAATATGGTACTGTGTACAATAGCAAAGACATGGTTACCTAAGTATAGTATTTTTGTTTTTATAAATTTTCCAGATTTTTCTAGCATCATCCTTATACTTGGAATCTCATGCCAAGAATGTTGGGACTACACACCCGAGAATGTCCGGAACCATACGTCTAGGAGCAATTAATTATGCATTCTAGCAATTTCCTAAATTACTAAAAACCTCACAACTAATTCCCCAAACATACCTATCCGGTAAAATTTTCGATTGCGTTTAACTTCCTATCTGGTCTGATTTCCAAATGGGCCAGATCCGATCCAACCCATCATCGTTTTGGGCCAAAAATCCGGCATGTCTCCTTATGCAGCCCATCCAGTGTGCCTAGGTGCAAAAAATCTGACAAGTCTCCTCATGCAAACCCTACGCTGACAGCAGTGGCGGTAGCACAAAGCGCTACAGCTGCGGGAGTGCATGCGGGCGCTGTGGCACATGCGGGCACGACGATGGCGAAGATCGGTGATGCAACGATGACGGTGCTTGTGGGCATCGAGACTGGAGCAGAGTAGCAGCTTGCGTTTCACGCAGGAGGCTCGAGGAATGCAGCGGCATGCGAGAGAGCAACGACGGAAGGCGACGGCGGTGGTGGATGGATGCGGCACGATTTGGGCATGGAAACGGTGCATGCGGGCATCGAAGGAGGTGGAGCAGAGGCAGCGGTGTGCTTCTCCTGAGGAACCGAAACAACATGGATGGGATCAACATCACACAAGGGGCACAGGGGATGCCGATGTTGGTGGTGCTTGTGCGTGTGGGCAATGACATGCTCAAGATGATGACATACGCATGTGGAAGCGGGTGAGGTCAAAATGGGGACACAACAGAGGCAGTGCCTTCGCGATCAGGAGCAGCGCCGATCCAACGCCGCCGAGGTCAGGAGCCATGTGCAACGTGCAGGCCAGTGATAGTTTGCAAGGGTGCGCGTACAGGCGTGCTGGCTAGGCGACAGTGATAGTTTCCAAAGCCAATAGATTGAAATGAAAACGATGGACACATCTATGGTTTGCATAGCTGATGACCAAACTATGAACCATCTCCATGCCCATGTCGTGCATGGAGAAATGTGCCGCTAACTCACTGGTCGCGTCAACTAGGGTTATACCCTAGGACATGACCGATCATGATAGTGACATCAATTCGTGCAAACAAAAGTAAAGCGAGCTAGATTTTTGAACCGAGTCCTGTTGGCTGTCCCGAACCAAATCTGAATTGGATTCAAATCTTCTTGTCTTAAATTTTTTTGTTTGGGACGAACTAAATTCATGAGAAACAGGAAAAATAAAGTCCTCCAAACCTTTGAAAAGTCTTGGAATAAATAGATATCACCTAAGGATGCCATACAAGCCACAAACTCCTCAAGTTGTCAACTCTCGCACGTGTATGTATATATGTGTATATATGTGTGTGTATATGTATGTATATGTGTGCTGGATATCCTCATCATGAACGATCTACAAAATTAAATTCGCTACTAGAAGTAGGGATGTCGGTCGAATTCGACCATATACCATGGCTTGTAGAGTAGTCGATGTTGATGATGTATAATTAGTGTCGTTGATCAATTCAATAGTCAGTCAACACAACAAGCAAGCGAGAATAACAGAAGCAATTAGCAATAGCAAAAGTAGTTGAACAATGAACAGAAATATGGGAGAGAGCAATCCGACAATTTTCTTTATTGATATGATTTGATGTATATTTATAGTTAATTAGCCTAAAAAAATCCTTTTAATATACGCCCACATCTCTTCCTAAGAGACGAAGTCAGAATCACACGCTTGGATCGGCTTTACTTATGACTAGGCAAGGAACTGACTTCCGCATCGGGCTGTTCCGAAGGCGTCGAGTGGAAGTGGAACGCCGCCCGTGCGCGCGTGAGGTTCGTTGCAACGACAGTACAGGACGCTATGCCATTCCAACCCCCGAATTCCCCAACCGCACGCGCGGCGCGGGCACGGGCGCACGGCCTAGCTAGCCGGGTGCCCCGGCTTTTCATTCTGCCGCCCCCGTCAGTTGTGGCCGCGGCGCGGGCGGGCGGGCGCCCTTCGATCCCACCAACGCACGGGACGGCACGGCACGGCACTGCTCCTGCTCGACGTTACACTCTGGATCAGGGTGCTAGCTAGCACTAGTTTAACTGAAGATCAGATTTGTTTTTACGCTTGTTCGTTTGCTCAAACGAAAGCATTCTACTGTTGTACGTCTTGTTTGTTGCACCAACATTACTTCCTCCCGAGTCTTGACGCATGTCCAATTGGTTTTTTTCAGCTGTAGAACCTAGCTAATTCTTGCACGCCCTGATGTAGGATTTTCACTTCTGTTTACTGTTCTGTTCGGCTAATAAAAAAAATGGATCGAGCTAGCTCAGGTCAAAGCCTAATTATGCCGATTCCATATTGATTCTTGAATGTTACCTTAATCAATTACGAATCATACAGCCACAGGTACGTTTATAGCGATCATGATTCGAGAACAATGGTGCAAACTCCTAAAGAAAACCTATATATGAAAATGAAACAAGGGCTAGATCAGAAAACAAGCAGTAACAAAGACTGAATTCCAATTTACTCACTGTCAAAATTCATCGGCAAGAATTATTGTCGTTCGCTTAATTCCCTTCTTTTTGTCGCTCCTAGTCGATTCCCCCCTTAACACTGTAGGTCCTCTGACTGGACTGTGAATAGTGACTGCTTGTTCACCTTTTCCTCTTAATGAATAAACGCAAATCTCCTGCGTTTTCCAGAAAAAATTAAATTCATCGGCAATGGGCTGGATAGGCTAAGAGGTTCACTGAAAACTATAAATCTACCGCTACCCCTGACAAACCGTCAGACAAGACCGAAGATATATGCATGGCATGAGTATATATCAGATCAGATCAAATTTTGCAGCAAAATGTTGCAAACTGCACCGAAACGTGGGAGTGGCTCGGGATTGGTAGCCTCCACTGTCCTGATTAGCAATGGCCTCAGTATTGTAATCCCAATTGGCAATATATCTAATCCGCTGGCACCCATTGTTTGTGTCCCCTTGCTGCAATTTGCCTATAAACAAACACGCACGCATCGCACCCCGGGCGCTTACGTAAGATCGAGGCTCGCCAAGAAAGCAAACAAGAGGAATATCATAGTAGTAGAGAAAACCATCTTCAGAAATAAGAAATGAAATGACATTGAACATCGAGCAAATACTTGTATCCATTCTGGTGGCCAAATTAAGGACCAAAAGAAAACGAGAATTCCCATCTCGAGGCCATATAATAAGCACATGATTAATTGGCGGCAGATTCGTCCGCTCGAATATATTACCTGTAAACATTAAACATATCAAAAGACCCAGCCACGCTTCTTGACTTGACAACAAAACGAAACCATAAAGTATTGCCCGTGTTTGTACTGCACGCCGTTGAGCTAGCTTGCTCCTCGAAACTAAAAGTCTTCCTCCGGTGAGCGGCTCGAAAGCGACAAAGGTGGCCGCCCCATCTCCTCCTCCGTTTCCCACACAACTGCTGCTTCTTGTTACTTCTGCTATCTCGTTCTAGCTGTAGTTCAAAGATCTGGCTAGCTAGATAGCTGGGGAGATCGACCGAATGGCGTCGCCGCGCCTAAAGAGGGAGCAGTCCTTCGACTTCGAGGACCCTGGCGCACAAGAAGCCATGGGGTCTGCCTCCGCGTCTTACAGCCCTGTCGGAGGCGCCTTTGGCCTCTCCCCGCCGGAGTCGTGGCCGCGCGACGGCCGGAAGAGAAGGTATGTAACTACACTGTCTTCTGTCTTGATTATATGACAGGTCCTAATTATATACGTGTGCCGAGCTGTTTGTTACCTTGACGCCTCCTTGCTTGCTTGATTTCGTTGTTTGAGTCTCTAGCTACTAGTACTCTTGTTTGCCCTGGGATGGGTTGATTCTGAAGCAGATCCTGAAACTGCCTGTTGGATTTGCGTTCTGTGTCTTGCACAGTTTTAGCTTTCTCTTGCTCGTGTACTAAATCTGTCAAAATGTGTAGAGCCATTTGTGCCTTTCTCGGTTGTATACTTGTATGCCAATAAGGGAAAATTACAAGACCAATTAATAAAGAGGAAATGCAACTCCTCTAGAAATTTTGAGTCTTCCTGCATGCCCAAAACACTGATGTTTGAAAGTGATAGCTAGCGCGTCTGCAGAACTTAAATCAACAGAATGAAAAGGTCAATTAAATGGATGCATAATTGCATACAATGCCAATTAGTTTTTCCTTCGTTTCATCTTTCCTCCTGTGAGTAGTCCTATTTCTGAGTCGAGCTATATTTCATGGGCTGAGGTAAAAGCCGAAATGCACATGACATGATTTTGCTCAAAGTTTGTATGGAGATTCCGCACTACAACAGTAAAAAGACAACCACGGATTGTTGAGAAAACTTGTTGCTGTCATGCATGGAGTATATGCTAACCAGCCATTTCTGGAAATTCTTCATAATTTCCCAAGAAGATGCATATTCTCCTCCTTTCAATGAAGGCCATTTCTTTGCGAGGCTTTGGAACCCGGATTCATATTTTTCTCCCCTTATCTTTACCTATACTTCTATCTTTTGCCATAGTGGAGGGCTCCATTGCTCGAGAACCCTCTATTACTAGTACTAAATGGAAGTGCTTACTGCACATTTTAAGCATGATAGCTTATAAGAAACAAAGCAAAGATTCAATATACCCATTTGTGATATGAGAGTGTCTAGGTATCACCTAGATGTTTTCTTCCTAATTATCATCCAAATTTGTGACCTTTGGATTAGAGATCAAGGGGCCCTTATTTTTTAAGGGAAGAGGTTTTTTTAAAGGGGGAGGCGGTAGAATTCAGGAGGGGAGAGAATTTATGGCCATTAGATCTCTAATCCAATAGCCCTAAATCTCGATAATAGTTAGAAAGAAAATATCCGGATGATGTTTAACAAAACCATTGTGATATTGTCATATTGCATCACTATACTGTATCCACTTGTGATTATTTTTCTTCCAAGTAAAAGTCCATAATTAGTATTTTATGACTCAAGCATATGCTTTAATTCCTTTTCAAAATGGTAAATAAGGACAGAAGCCTAAAGCTTATGCGTGGTCGGCAGCGATGTTTTCGTGCAGCCTAAACATGTTGTGAACCATTTCTCCTTTCTAGTTTAAGATGTTTCCAAGCACATGTATACGTCCTATCATTTGTATCTCCTTAAGTAGTAGTGCCGGTGTCATTTCCTATTGATCCATCGATACCTTGATTGTAGTTTTGTGATTCTCCATATCTCCTTCTCTTGTGTTAATTGATTTCTTAGTTTGTCGCTATGAGTATTTTGAAGCACCATTTCCTTCATTGCCCAACCAAATTTACATGAGTTAACTGCATCTTTCTAGGAAGAGTTAGTAGATCTGAACTAGATCATGTGTATCGGTGTATATATATAGCCGACAGTAGTTAAATGATACGCTTGATTACCATCCTGTGTTGAGGACTTGTTGAGCGCCTCTGCGAAGTCCAAAGAGTAAAGCAAGAGAGTAAGCAAGTAGAGCTAGCGGCATAAAACTCCTATAAATCTCTCTATTTATCTGTTTACGTAACCTATCTATTAGTAATATATATATCGTTAGCTCCATAATAATCCAACTCATTTTATACTTAGCCAAGATTCACAGTTAGTGCAATAATCATCAATTCAAGTTTCATCACGTAATGCTCTGATATTGTTGAACATTGTCTAGTATGGTTATCATGTAGCTTAGTATAGGCTCATGCACTCGTAAATACACAGGCCCGCATGAATACAACCCGGGGCCTGGTTTCTTTGATTGGAAAAGGATGAGTGATGCATGCATGTAGACAAATTTAGACGTGGAAAAACATTTTCAAAGCTATACATCTCATTACACGTTAGTGTCCTTATTCTACCTTAACAATCTTTAATCCATACGATCGACAAATATGCTTCATATGTGTTAATCACTCCTCTAATCACTGGCTAATTCATGCACTCATTTTGAGCATCCCACCCAATTAACCTAGCCCACAGGGCTATTTTTGTATCCCATACATTGAGATTCTAAAAAAAAAGAATCCCATACATGTATAGCCTGGCTCACTCATGTTGGTAAGGAAACCCATCACCATCTCCATAAAAGATGTTGCATGGATAAGCCTGTCAGAAGTTGTGACTCACGCAGGTAAACCGATCATGGCCATCATATATGACAGTAGAATGTAGCCAATAACCATGCATTTTAGTTGGAGAAAGATCTTGTCGATTCATGCATAAATATGCTTGTATGCGCTTTAATGCCTCCATGTGGTCGATCGCGTGAAAAGAAGCATTTCTGAATCTATCTGATCAAAGAATCTTTAGTAGTTATGCTAGATTCTTCATGTCTCAAGAACGCGTTTGTGGGAACCCGGCCAATTAGGTGGACCTGTACCTGCTAATTAATATATGACATAGATCTCTCTTTTTTTTACCCTAAAAAATAAGTTAGATCTGACAGATGGAGAAATATGACATATATAGCCTCATGCTCGAAATAACTCTCTCTCTCTCTCTCTCTCTCTCTCTCTCTCTCTCTCTCGCTCGCTCGCTCGCCGCTTGAATATATAATCTTTTGGGCCATTTGTGTATATTTCCGTGTCTATATAAACATATATATACATGTATCTCCTTGTTTCGTTTCTTAAGTTTACATGTACTGTTCATGTATGATTGACCATGAGTCCTTGTGCCATGCACGTGGTCTCGTTCTTTTCTTAAGTTTAGCCAATACTCCAGCAATCGTACAGACAACAGACAACCGAACGCGCAACTTCAGATGCACTTCAAAGCTCAAGTGTTCCCAATGCAGATGCATGTGGTTAATTCGGATGTATATAAACCACTAATGAGAAGAATTTTGGAGAAAATAATAGTCATATTGAAATTTGCCTATCCGGGTGCCTGGAAGAAAAATGACTGACCTTTTAGAACTCCTACGAAATTTACGTCGTATATATGGCTCTTTTAAAGAAATTGAAGTATATCTTCAAAAAAAAAAGAATCGGAGGAAAATTAACACGTACGACTTATAATTTCACATATATAATTTTTCCTTTTAGGCTTGTACGACGTATCTGTCTGTTCAAATTGAAGTATATTTCCTATCAACCACCTAAATACTGATTGCTATATTTTTCCCCTGTGTTGTTTCAGTCTTTATTTTACATTACTATACTATTTAAATATTGTCCTATACTGTTCTTATTGCATCCTACACAAGCCCTACAATTTAAGGAACACCTGCAAATCCTAATTCATTCTATTTGACCTATATAGTTCTGGATAATATTGCTGCAGGAAGGATAGACCTTCATGGGTCAAACATACGTTCACACCTCATTTTGACGGTCACCTGTGGCGAAAGTACGGCCAGAAGAACATCAAGGACTCTGCCTTCCCTAGGTAATTAATTTACCTGTTGACTGTTAGCAGTGAGGTGAAGTCATAGGAAATTCCATTCATTGGGAGAAATTACGTACTTTACAGTTGTTGTGTTGTGTTGCGCTTTGAAAAAATTGGTCACGATTATCTTTTACCGATTCCAGAAATATTTTGACAAAAAAACGCTTCCAATTAGTCATTTTAATTATCCAAAAAATAGAAGACAAAAATCTATCTATCCTAAATTCAAATTTAGATTGCAAAATATAACTTTTAAATTTAGAATTACATAAAATTATCATCCAAATTTATAACATTTGGATTAGAGATCAAGTGGCCCTTATTTTCAAAGGGAGAGATTTTTTCAAGAAGGAGGGAATAGAATTCAAGAGGAGGGGAGAATTTATGGCTATTGGATCTCTAATCTAATGGTGCTAAATCTGGATGATAGTTAGGAAGAAAACATCCGGATGACGTTTAATAAAACCCTAAAAATTATACTATACTACATCAAACCGTACAATTGCATGGGCCAATTGGCTATTTACTTTAAAAAACCATCGAAGTGCAAAACGGAGCTTTAGTAGACTTGTTCAAACTAATTTTGTTGATTCCCTTATTCATATATGAATATTTCTACTGAACTATCGTGTACGGTTAGGCCACATTGCACAATGGTACTAAACAAGTTTAGAGATCAAAGCCAAATAAAACTCATGCATGCTTGTGGCACAATGGCACTGCAGGCTATATTACAGATGCTCTTACCGTGAAGACAAACAATGCCTTGCCTCGAAGCTGGTGCAACAGGAGAACAACGACGACCCGCCGCTGTTCAAGGTCACCTACACGTACGATCACACGTGCAACACCGCGCCCGTCCCGACTCCCGATGTCGTGGCCGAGCCGCCGGCCCCCGCGAGCGACGCGTTCTTGCTCAGGTTCGACTCCACCAGCGGCCACGGCGATGCGCAACAGCTGGAGCAAGAACGGCACTACCAACCTACGCCCGGGAGGCCGTTCTTGATGCTGAGCTTTGGTTCCAACAGCCAGCTGCACGAGCAGCCTGCCTTCCCTTCCGAGCTGCCGCCGGCAGCATCGTCGTCGTTCCCAGCCGAACCGTTGCCAGCGCCGCCGCCGTCGACAACCGATGGAGGTGACATGCTCTCGACGTGGGACTCGTTCAGATATGGTTTGGATGACCATGTACACTTCGGCGACCATGTGTATCTCCATGATGATGGTAATGGTGGTGACGATAATTGCTGATCGAGTTGCTCATTCGAGCAGGGGAAGAAGGTTTTCTAATTGGAACCAACTAAGGGCTTTTCGGAGCTGAAGTGGGGTTGACTGTTATGTGTATCCCGTTGTTTCCCTGATTGAAAATGAAATAAAATGCGCTCTGTTGCTCTATCGCTGGCTATTTTAGGAGCCAAGAGTGTTTGGTTGGAGCCAAATTTTACTACAAATGAGCGTGACCAAATGAGGCCGCCGTTCAGTTCGTATCTATAATTGTTTGTTTACAAAACATTATCACAGTTGTGATGAACAAATCATCCACCACAAAAATATGTGGCAGGCCACACTTTGTGGATAGCAACCAAACAGACCCTAACCTTTGGAGTGTATTGGAGTTTCGAGAGTATAAGCCGGTATTCAAAAAGTTGTGGCTCGATTGAACTGAACCCCACATCCTGGGCGTCCTACTCAGTAGTCACGTCACTACTTATTTGTCAAGGTTGCCGCTCAGTTTGACTAAAATAAGCTAAATTATGATTTACTTTTTACTATAACTTCTGGTCATTTTTTGATGTAATTAAATTTAAAATTTTTAAAAATAAAATAAAAATTGGTTAATTCATCATGAACAATGCAAAAGAAAAAAAAGAAAAACCTCCAAAAAAGCTAAAATGCTAGAAAAAACAAAATTAAGGAATAGTGAACTAGAAACCAGAAACTGAAGCTGAAACAAGCGGGTCACATGTCCTCATTTAATCTATTTTTGAAAGCTAAGGACCAATTTGACACTTTTCATAGTTAAAGGACTAAATTTAGTCTCAATTGAAACTTGAGGGACCAAAAAGTGCAATTAACCCCTCATACTTTGGTTGCAGGGTCTACTCTCATAAAAAAAATATTGTTCAAGGTATATTTATTAAATTATACTATATCTCGAGCTTTTTCGCAACCCCATATATAGCTTTCCATGTGGCTCTACCACTGCGGCCACAATCAACAGTGCATATCGAGGTATTGTATACAAAAAATAGGGATTTAATCTACTATAATTCTATACAGAATTAGGCTTGGACTCTTGATAGGTGAGATTAAAAACATCTCACATGATTTTAGAATTTAGAACAGTCGAGATTGAGTCGCTGCCGTTTCTAATTGCTGGTGAGATAGGACTCCTATTTCTAATCAGAGGCACGCTAGCTGATTGGTGGGCTGAGGCATAAATTCTCACAGATTTGTCGAACAAGACCTCGATGCTTCGTCAGAATAGAAATGCAATCAAGGACAGAGATCACTCTCCTTGACTGTCAGACGATCAGCAAAGTTAGTGGCAGTTAAACTTCTGATTGGGCATAAGCGTTTGACCTGTACCATATCCCTGCAGGATCAAAGGTTTCATACCATATTCCTGCAGGCCCAGTCTCTTGACCTGCGCTGCACGTGTTTCATACTACGCCGAATTTTCTATCCAGTTTTACCACACAGGAGTCCACTGTCCGACGTCTCTTCTGGGAGTGAAAGTTATAAAATCAACGCACAAGAGTTTGAAAATGCAGGTCACGCGCTATATTGAAAGATTGTAACGACTCGTACAGCTGTCGTACTACGACATCTCACATATATGTCAAACGAAGGGGTTGACGGCCTGAGGCAGAGATCGAAATTTCTGCTACATGTACCATGAGAGAGCATGCACCAGCCAATTTATCAATAATAGGCCTGTTCTTTTAAGCTGTGATTGATAATTTTTGTCTATACTTTTTAAAATAACGGTAGACGACGGAGACGTCGAGGGGACGGCACACACAATTTTAAATCTAGAAAGCTATTTGGAGAAAATGATTTCGAGAAGCAGCTTAGAGAAGCCTCCCGTTTGTTTTAGCTTCTAGAAAAACCAAAGCCAAAAGCGTGGGACTGGTATGGCGGCGGAGGGGGTGAATGATGTCTTCAATTTTACAGTACATTCTACTGGTAGTAAAAGCGTGGTAGTAGAAATTAAATTAGATCATTGATATGCGAGGGTATAATAGACTTTTCTTATAAATCTAATTTTTTCATGAGGGTATTATAAACTTTTCCTCTGAATCTATTATTAATCTTTTCTGTCACCACCGCCCTGCCTCTCACCTATTCCGTTGCGCCGCCGCCACCATCTCTCATGCGCGCACTGCCGTGGCGTTTATAGAAATTACTTTTATACCATGGGTTCCCTTTACAATTTTACTCATATAGGAATTCTACTACTAATACTGTCGGCGGTAGTATAACTAAATCCTAACTAATCCGGTCCATTTGATAAAAAAAATAGATGACTCATATTCATTTTTAGGTGCCGTAAAAGAGCTCTCAAATTTTTCCCAAAGTATTCACCGATCCTTCACTCTAGTAGCTACTGAACTACGAAAATCAGGATTAGAAACCAAGACCAAATCAAGTGACTCAAGAAACCGAAAGCCGAAATACCAAGGCACTGGCGGTCAAACCGGCTACTAGGGGATGGTCTGATTGGTGCAACTCCAAAACCCTAAATTCAAATGAGATGAGATTTTGCACATATCTTGCTTGAGGTCTCATAAACCTATTTCATCTAAGGATCTTATGAATCCTCGACAAAGTTCAAACCTTCCTCAATAATAAGTAAGGTTGCACCAAAATCAGGCAAAAACTAAAAACGAGAAATATGACATGCTCGTGGGTAAAGAATGGCTAAAATAGCTCTAGATGCATCCCCACATATCATAGCAAGTAAGAATTCTCGAGGATAAGGCAAAATCCCTTGGAATAAGAAATCTAACGATGAAGTTAAATTCAAGCAAAACTGGACAACTTCAAGAACTTGCAAGACCTGATGTCTAGATGGATAGAGATTGATCTTCATGAGTCATCTTCATCTCTTATACATTTGTTGATGTTTTAATATCGATCTTACGTATGATTTATTTTGGATTCGAGGAAACTTTAAAAGACTCGGTGTATGAACATGCAGAGTAGAGATATAGGAATTTTTATACATATTCGAGCCTTCTCCTGGGAGAATTGATTACAACTAAGTGTAATGCGAAATACCTAACACTATCTCCTGATCCAATGTGGTCCACCCTATTTCTTCCTGACATTAACCTTTATATAGTTGATGAAAAATGTCTCAATGTTTCGGGAGATAACTGTCTGGCAGAAGCTATTGTCAAAGAGACGTGGTGGCCTGTTCATCGTGCAGCGGTTGTTGTCAGAGAGAAATCGTATATGGTTATTAAGAATAAGTGCACGTTCTAACCACCTCATTAGATAGACCAACCATGCAGTAGGCAATCGTAGATAGGCCCGTTGAAGATTGAGTAGTCGTAGGAAGGCTCACGACCATGATTTGGTTGTAGAAAGACTTACAACTACGTGGTCGTAAAAGAACTTGCGACTATGTGATGGTTGTAGAAGAGCTTACTACTAAGTGATCATAGAAAGGCTTACGACTATGTAATTATAGAAATACTTATGACTACATGGTCGTAGAAGAACTTACGACTACGTGGTCGTATAAGAACTTACGACTATGTGGTGGTCGTAGAAGGCTTATGACTAAGTGGTGATCGTAGTAGGGCTTACGATTACTCTATGAAATCTGTCCCTTATCTATAAGGGGTATACTCAGATAACATAATGACGTAATAATTAGAGGATTATTATATCCTCGTCATCTAGCCCCCCACTTCAATTAAAAATAACTTACTTGAGAAAGTGAGGTCGTGGACGAATAATAGCTGAAAGCAAGGCCTTTTTGACCCTCATCAACTAGAAAATGAGCTTGGACAATAAGGTAATTTAGCTTGAGTTGTAAAAGACAGACGAACTTCAAACAGGTGAATTCCAATCAATTCTACCGTCTTGCCCGTCGGTTCCCAAGATAACCATTCAGTTCCTGAGACTAGTAATCGACCTGCACAATTATAAAAACTTACCTCAGGGTAACTTTTAGTCTTCTTACTTTCCCTTCCATTCTGATCTGCTTCAAGCTTTCTACTGCTAACCAAGTCATCTTCCTTCAATCTCTTCAAAATCCAAACCAAACACTCGGGAAAATAGCTAAGTCATCATCAAATTGGCTGGTGTCGGAGATGGATAGTGTGAATTGAGGGCATTGGAGGATGCTAAGAAGATTTATGACCGTCATGAGAATCTCTCCCTTATTGATAAAGGGCATACTCGGAGGATGACATAATAACTAGAGGATTATTATATCCTCATCATCTAGCCTCCAACTTCAAGTGAAAATAACTTACTTGAGAAAGTGAGGTCATAGACAAATAGTAGTCGAAAGCAAAGCCTTTTCGACCCTCATCGACTAGAAATGAACTTGGACAATAAGGTAATTTCGCTTGAGTTGTAAGGACAAATGGACTTCAAATAGAGGAATTAATGAATTCCAATCGATTTCCTCCGATCTGTCCACCAGATCAGTTCCCGAGATAATCATTTGGTTCCCAAGGCGGATAACTCATATGGTTATAAAAGCTTGCTCTAGGGTAACTTTTGATTTCCTTACTTTCCCCTTCTATTCCAATCTACTTCGAGTCTTCCGCCACCGACCAAGTCATCTTCTTCCCTCAATCTCTTCCAAATCCACACTAATCAGTCAAGAAAATGACTAAGCCATCATCTAATTAGGCGGTGTGGAGATGAACAATGCGAAGTTGAGGGAGTTGGAGAGTGCTAAGAAAATTTGCCAGATGGATTGAAGCTGCCAGGCAAAACTAGCCATTGGGGGAGATTGGACAGATCCTTGTGTTCCAGGTATACTATGAGTGAGGCCTTCATCTTCCAGCTCATCCTTTTCTTACAGTTATACTCGAACACTTTGGGATCGAATTAGTGAACTTGGTTCCTAATTTGATTACCATGTTGAGTGTGTTTGTGTACCTGTGTGAGGCTTATCTAGGGATTCTTGTGGATCTTAAGCTCTTTCAGTATTACTACAAAGTGGGTCGGTAGACTGGAATTGTCAGGAGTTGCGGTTTGAATCTCCATGAAGACAAGACAGAGCAGTACATTCAAATGTTCACTCGGTCTTCATGGTTGTACTGGAAGAAGTGGTTCTACTTGGAGACGACCAGTGAAGACAGCCTTTCTTTCGTGGAGAAAGCTGTGGAGAAGAACACTTCCTGGAATTTGGTCCCCAAGGACCTTACTCGGATAGGCCCTTACATCTTAGCCATCAAAGAGCTAAGGGACAAGGGACTCACCGGCTGGCATGTGGTGAATGACTTCATCACACGTAGTATCAGCCCCCTGAAGTGATGAGCACATCCTATGTGAATATACTCAGGAGCTAAGGATACGAGCAGAGATATGAGAACGATAAGTAACAATCATACTCGTAATTAGATTTAAGTTTTGAGCATTGTGTATTGACCACTTTATCTGTATGAACAGGTCTTACTTTGGGGGAAATTGACACCCAGGTCAAGCTCATTTGCGAGAAGGCTCCATCACTCGAAGTGGAGGCTCCTCATATCCTGGTGGACGTATCCGTCAAAGAGAGAGAAGAACGCCTAAAGGTAATCAGAAAACTGACATTGTCTTTAGGACTACATTGTTGTAGAGAACGACTAAATAGTATCCTTCCTTCTCGTAAAATGTAGGCATGAATAACCGTTAGGATGACCGAGGGGTTAAACTGGTTGTCATCAAACAAAGTGACGGAGAAAGCCAAGGCTCCTCTGGCCAAGAGGTGTCGGCTGACAAAAGCCACTGACAAGAAGAAGGGAAGCATAAGTGTTGTCGTTCCTCTTGCATCCTTTCTCCTGCTGCTCTGACTAGCTCCATCAAGAAATTCTTTGCAGACGTGAGTGCTGCAAATGAGATAGGGGCAGCCATACTAGAGAAACTGACTCCTAAGATCAAAGTACCCTTCTACAACAATACTGAAACTCACTCAGTAGGCGCTTCTCGAGGCCTTATCAAGCAACTCGAAATGGAAAATAGGAAAATTTTGTATTTTTTGTGATGGGGACTACTGCAACAGTAGAACCTATGATAAAAAAGGAGACTACCCTCTAGATAGTCGAAACTGGATTCGACTACCAGGAGAAACAAGAAGGATAAGGAGCAGTAACTCTTGCTCCAGACCTTCGACCAGACATGGTCGAAGATGTTCTCATACAACTAGACGTGGTCGATGAGAAGAAGTCAAAGAAACTAATCTTTAGAAAAGTTTCTTCTGAATTCAAGATAAAGGCTAGAAAGCAAGGTATGAAAATACAACATGAACATTGCACTTTACCTCTATGTCTTCTTAAAAGCCAACTTACTTTTCATGATTGTGGTTTGGCTTCTCCACTACTTGAGGATACTTCTCTTGAGAAGCCCCTTGCAGCTCTACCTATGGTCGAAGAAACAACTACCGCAGCAACAGAGGCTGCTACCGAAGCTGCAAAGACTAGGACCACCGAAGTGGTCGTAGCGACTAAAATTGAAGCTGCAAAGACTAGGACCACCGACGCCTCCTTTGCGGGAAGGGGTAATTGGTGTCACCAGGCAATCACACTCAGCGATGCCAGATAGTGGACGGACTTGACCTGTAGTAGGCCTTATCCATACGAGGGTAGTACTCCCCGTACTACATCTGCTGCTGCATATTCCTCGTTCGAAGTGGTGATCGATCGCCTCCTTGGTCAACTCACCGATCTGGAGTCATTCAAAGAACTCTCCTATTAGGAGACCGTCACGACTTGTCATCATATAAACGACGGTTTTAATCTAAAATAGTTTTTGGTATTTTAGTCAACTTAGCAAAATACCCTTCTTTGACCTGATCTTCATCTTTATTGAAAGCAATCACCATGTTTGCCATGTATAGATGCACTACTAGCTTACTACGTGTCAACAAGTCTCTCCTGTTCTGGTTCCACCGGACCACGTCACACTTAGACTGACCAAGCCACATGGTACAACATGTCGTTCGAATTTTCCTTCAATGTTTTCCGCCTTTCTTATGCCATTCTTGAGCTCAGCTATCTCACTCCCGCATCCTTTATCGTTTTGGGCCTTAGTTCCTCTATGAGAATAGCCCGATTATCGCCATTATCTATGGTTAACTCCAAGCGTTCTTGCACATTTAAAGATCAAAAAATTATTTTTGGGCATAAATTTTTCATAACTTGACCCACGTTAATCAAAACTTACTTCATACAACACATATACACCGACCTAGGTCAAAACAAAACCCACAACGACTCAAATTCTAAAAAAACCAATTTTCAGTCGAAGCAAAAACCCTGGCCGGTCAGACCACTGCCTTCAGCCGGTCTGACCACTGGTGGCAACCAGTCCAACCGCTGGAGCCAGCCGGTCTGATCGGTGGCCGGTTTGGCCACCACATCTGACCGGTTAGACCGCTAGGTCTGTAAGATGTCAAGAAAAACTGCAAATTTGTATAATCCAAATTCCAGCTCCAAATTAACAATAGTTTATCACAACAAGTACCTGGATATTCTGACATGGTCCTTTTAAAAAGCCAAAATAAATAAATAAATACTAGCATCAAGATAAATACTAGCACCATGACCATCTCACATGGTCATAATCTATCGACGCATCCGTCGGTCAGAAGACCAGAATCAAATGCCCCAACCGTTGACATCAATGATCAACATAAATAAATGAGGAGTTTGAGCAGGTCAGACCCAAAGGTGAACAGAGTTCAAGTAGTTTCAAGGACGTTGATCGCTGCAGTCTGTTTATATAAATACTAGCTTCACCAAGACCCATAGCTACACAAACTCAACTCCTACAATACTTTGATTGCTAGCTATAGTCAGCAACTCAGAATTCAATATGGCATTTGATCAAAAGGCTGCAAAGCAGCTGTTCCAGGAGCTCGTCGGCGGCTACAATCTCAACGCCAAGCTCCTTGCATTGCTCGGCCATCCCCTGGATAGCCTTGGCCAGGAGGAGGCTATGGCGATGAGTCAAGAGCTTTCTCGAGTGTTCATGGTGTCTTTGTTCATGCTGAAGCCTGACGACAATAGAGTGGATGAAGTGAGGACGACGCCGGAGATGAGGACTGACGATAGCATTGCTCTGCGCACTCCGACGAAAGATAAACGCATTAGGTATACTAATTTAGTAATACTGCACCATCTTAATTAGTACTTTCCTGGCTAGTGGCCGGTGTGTGGTTTCTTCACTTGGGTGCTTATATTTAGTGTGCGCTCTGCTCAATTACTCTGTTGTTTATGTGCAACAATATAGTGGAGAAGAGGTTACTCCCCTCAGAATGGGTAGAGAAGAGGAGGTTACGAGGAAGGAGATTACACCCTCGCCACACCAGGATGGTTACCAATGGAGAAAATACGGGCAAAAGAACATCCGGAACAGCAATTTCGCAAGGTGAAGCTATAGTTTCTGATGCCGACTTCTCCCATTTCTCTGGAATATGCATGGTCATGCCCCCAACTTTAGATAATGACAAAACCAATTAATTTATAGAAATATCACTAGCAAGAACCAAAATAGTAAGTGGTGTGCATGGTTGAATCAAGAAAACTAGGATTTATCATATATTAAAGATCGATGACATGTCTTTTACAACTGCTAAGAAAAAAGAGAAATGTATTAAAAATTCTCAAAAAAAAAGAGAGAAAACATCTAACTTTTAAATTGGTGGAACCTAATTTTAATTGTTTAGATTTGATAATTGTTTTAGAGATATATTAATTTGAAGAGGATGTAAAAATATCTAACCATTTATTTGGTGTACCATAATTTTAAAGTCTTAGATTCAATAGTTGTCTTAGGGATATATTAATTTGAAAAGGATCTAAAAACATCTAATTCTTTATTTGGTAGACCCTAATTTTAAAGACTTATATTAATAGTTGGTTTGGAGATATATTAACTTTTAAAAAAATAGGTAACGTTTAAATTTAATTTAAAGGTTGAGAATGTAAATTTCCTCTATAGAGCTCCCTCTCAATCCTCTCCTTCGCATGTAAAGAGAGATTTCAAAATAAAATTTGATAATTAAATATGAAATCAAATATCTCAAATTCAAATTTAGATAGCAAGATATAAATTTTGAAATTTAGAATTGTGTAAAGTTATACCATAGCATATCAAACGCACAATTGCGTGGGCCAATCGACTAGTTAATCAAATTAGAGGTAGTACCATCTTCGCTCTAGTATTTTTTTTCGAAACAGGATCATTTCTTTAGTGCACTTGAGTTAAAGTATGTAGATTAATCAGGAAATACTATAACTTCTGTACGGAACATGTGTTTTTTAGTGTCACCCTCTAGGTCTCTGGTCACCTACGACATAAAGTCCAAGCCATTTCAGAGTAATTAACTTAGTTAACTGAGTTCACTGGACTCCAAACTGAGTCAATTTAGCTACCATGATTTGCTTTCTGGAACACACGACGACACGCATGCACGCACCAATGACTTGACTTGCGTCGTCAACATGGTCAAGCTAGCTTAATCTTCAATCATTCATATACACACTCGATCTGAAGCAGATAATAATTTCGATGGCTCCCTTTTCCTCGCACACGCCAAAACAACGTATACGCCGTTCCTAACTCCACCCAGACACCTCTCTACCTATGCAGGTTCTACTACAAATGCACGTTTAGCCGCGATCGCCGTTGCATGGCGAAGAAGCAAGTGCAACAGCAGGGTAACAGCAGCGATCCTCCGATGTTTCAGGTCACCTACGTGAACAAGCACACATGCCAGGAAGCTGTTACCAACGACAATAATATTACCACAAGTTTGGCCACGACGACCACGAGCCAGTACGCCCCCAAAGTCTTGGACTCGACAAGAAACGGCGCCTTTGGTCTTTTACCCCACTACCACATCGGCGGCAGCGTCGAAGAAAACGAGGCCATCGTCTCGTGCCTCGCGACGGTCATCAACGGAGCTGCTCCGCCGTCGTCCTGGCCGCCGGGCGCGGAAGCGAGCCTGACTGATCTGCCGGCGTACGTGGCGCTGGCCGGACATTCGCCGAGCCTGGACGGGAGCATGGCGGGTGAGATGACGATGGCGGAGATGGATTTCTCGTACGATCTGTCGTTTTCTCACGTTGAGGCGGCTGAGTTGATCGGCCACCGCGATTAGTGCGAAGTGCCCATGGATGTCCTCCGGTTCATGGAAACGGTGTGGCACAATACACGTATGTGCAGCCGTGCAGGGCGATTAGGGCGTCAGTAGTTTGGTGCTTGCGTTTTTGCTCGTCTGGGAGTTGACTCGTGAGTTGCGAGCAGTGTGGTGGCTTTGTGAGTCTTGTGACCACCATGGTCGTCTCGGCCTGTCCTCCCGGGCTTCCGAGGAATATTCACTATAGTATGCTGTGGCTAATCGTTGGTGACATATTTGTGCCCCGTAGTGTTCAGTCTCAACCGAAGTTCAAATAAAAAAAGCTTTCAGTCTCAACCTGTTTGTTAACAGGAGCCTTCTGACCGTCGCGTTCGTATTAGCTGATGCTAATAGATTTTAGCTAAAAATAAATAAGTAATAGCATAAAAGTAACTTTAAGAAAAAGACGCGAGTGATGAAGAAAGTGGAAAAGAGAAGTGTACTCAAGACCACAGCGAGTGGAGTAAGGTATGTGATGTATCGGTAATCTCTACCTTATATTTGGAGCGAAACAATAGCAAAATAAGTAAAGGGAGTGTCTAGGCATCATTTGGATGTTTTCTTCCTAATTATCATCTAAATTTATGATATTTGGATTAGAGATCAAGGGGCTCCTTGTTTTTGAAGAGGGAGATTTTTTCAAGGGGGTAGAATTCAAGGGAAAGGAGAAAGAATTTATGGCCATTGCATGATTAGCCGTTTCGAAAAAAATAGGTATTACCGTGCCGATCAGCTGGAAGCTATCAAAGTAGCAGGTACAAATCGGAAAAAACAATGTAGCATCTGATGGGCCAAAGCCTAATATGTATGGCCTTTCGAATAGGAGACGCCTGGTAGTGATAGATTATGTCGGCAGCCCAGCGTCAGCTTGTTTAGCGAGCCGTTATTTTCTTGTTCCTTTGTGGTAGTCCTCAAAAACGACTTGGACTAGTTCAGGGCTGATTGATAGTAGTTTGGGCCCGTTCCAAAGAGCTGGTCTCTTTCTTTTTGACTTCTAATAACTATTTTTTAGTTTTTCTATAGTAACAAAATATTTTTTAAGATGAGTTAAGTTTATTATAGTACACACTATAACGACTTCATTTATATCCGCTAAAACCGCATGTGAGTTTCTAATACTCCATACTCTCTTACGAACAGCCCAAAAGTCATAAGCCGAAGTCCAAAATAACATACCAAGTTTCTGGCTTATAACTTTGGCTATTAATTTTTGGTTAAAATTGCAATATAGCGGCTGTTAGCTTTTTCTGAGTCATTCAATTAAAAAAATTTAAAAAGCAAGGAAAAATAAAAAAATATTATATTGTCATGGATAATATAAAGAAATAAAGAAAAAATAAAAACCAACAAAACTAAAATAAGTTAAAAATGAGAAGCCAGTCGTCATGCATTAGACAAGTTCTATCAGTCCATACACGTTTTCACTGCTGTTTCTTAGCGTCCTCCGTAGGTAGCGTGTTTCATTCTTTTGAGACAACCGAACCAGACCGAAGCCGCACAAAAGAAATGCCTCAGCGGGTGTTGAAACATTGGTCCTCTTCTTTATGGCTTCTAAAAACGGTTTTTAATTTTTATTACAGTACTTAACTTTTAAATGAAGTATTTTTTCAAGACGAGATTTACAAGTTAATTGTAGTACACGTTAAAAGCCCAATATCTGTATCAACCAAAATCGCAAGCGAGTATCTTTCTTTCTGTAATCTCTGTCGTAAACAGCTAAAATTTAAAACTTTTAGCTAAAAATCATAAGCCGTAACTATATTAAACAGGGCCGTTGGTAGGCGCATGTACTGTTCGGCGACGATGATGGGGGACATCACTCGTGTACTTACGTCCTGTTCGACGATGACCCGCTCGGACTGGCGACCAGCGCGATGGTTGACTACCCCTAGCTTCCTTGGTATGCACGGGAGGTATCAGGTCATAACTCACGATAGAATGAGCACTATTGTTGATTTGTTGTGATATAACGCCAACTTATGGAGGCCGCTGAAAAGAACTTGGTAGAGAAAGGGTAAAAGAACAGAAAAGGTTTTGGGCAATAGCAGCACACATGGCTTTGCGCAGAGAGGTCAATTATACATCCTAGTCGGTGAACAGTACAAGAAAATACAAAAGAAAACAGAAAACAAACTAATCTAACTAATTTGTTCAGCTAATGAAAACATATTTGTACGCATCTAAGCAAACAGGAATACAATCCCAACAGACCAGAGGGAAGATACCTTCGGTTGACAAGGAAAAAGATATCTTCAGCTGCTTAACAGCCGCCACCAATTGATCAGTCTTGAGAAGCAATCATGTTTCTCACGCGTGGATCCTCTACATCCATTATCTATATATTATCTATTTTGTTATTGAAACGTGGTTAAAGGAGCTTCTATGTTTGCGGCTATAAATTCTCACGTTCATAAGAGAGAAAAATTTACATCGCTCGACTTAACAGGCCCATATCATAACTGTACAATTAATCCGATATAATATAGAAATATATGTCAGCATTCCATGACGAATATAACCCCTGATCGGTTCGGCTTGAGCTTCTGGCTTATTTTTCACTATTCATAAATTTCGTCTTTTTCTGAACTTTTGGCTTTTTGTTGAGCTTTTTTGCCGGTTCTTTTTTCCCGTATTCGTTTGTATTATACATATTGGGCTAACATATTTTTTTATATTTTTAAATTTTGTTAAATTTAATTATGTTAAATAAGCCTCTATCAGCTACAGTGTTTTTTCCAACCAGCTACAGTGTTTTCAGCCATAAACCATGAGCTTTTAAGACCAACTAATCACCACCAACTCTATTTTGCGGGACTCGTCGCCAGTTGCTTTAAATAATGCGTAGCTATTCCTCCAAATGATTCGGACCGGAAGTTTTACATCTATTTTTTATATATTATTAAAATAATGTTAAAATAAGCTTTGTAGTTCACTTCAAGAGAGTAAAATCTCTACATCTATTTATTACTAAAAGTCGATGATAAACGTTTTAGAGTTGCTTAGAAAAAAAGAAATAACTAAAAATTTTCATAAAAAAGCAAAACATCTGAACATTAATCCTGTAGAACTTATTTTAGTTAACAAACTTGAACCATTGGATCTGCCAAGAGACTATTTAGCTCGCACGTAGAAAAGGATGTTTGTCTTGCGCACGCAAAAAAGGACGTCTGCCTTCCGCACGGCTCTTAACTATGTTTAAGAGTTGTATTTATTTTTGGTTCATGGATGTGGATGTTTTAACTATTCGGAGATTGTCGCATATACGTATCAAAATCCTATTCGGTCCAGGTGTCAATGGAGCTTCTCCTCTAAATTAAGAAATATATCTTTAATTAAGCACAATCCTATTTAGAGAGGCTGTTGCATATATACATAAGAAAGTCCAAGTCCGTTTAGTTTCTATCCTAGAAGATATGTATAGAAAATAAACTCGTAGCGTGTACGCAAGTGCGTGAGTCACTTTGCTAGTTAATAAAAAAGAGAAAAAACTACACCATTTATTCTGGTAGTTCTGAATTAATTAAACATATATTAAAATGGATACAGTTGTATAAATAAGATAACTATATTTTAATAATAAGCATTAGAGTTGTATATTTTATTGTAGCGCGAAAATTTTGGTTAGTTATCCTGCTTTTAAGGGCAGTAAATCTCCCTGAGTAAGATCCATGTCTGTAACCGTTGCACAAACTGATGGTGAAAAGGCAGGACTAGGAGGTACACATAAAGGTGTGTTGCTTTAGCGGCTCAACGTTTTGCACGCGCGGGAAGAGCTCGCGCCGCACGATCCGCAGCACAGCCAACGCACGTACACACGCATGACGTCGACGCAGCGGCGCAGCGTGACGTGCGCGGCAGCTAGCCAGCGCGGCGGATGGACGGAACCACCCAATGGCCAACGACAGATGCGGCTCATTATTGCAGTATGTACAACTTTTTACTAACTTGGCGAATCGCCAAGTAGAAAAGCAGGGAAAGCTAATACATGCGCGCGTGATCGAGAATTCGAGATAATTAACTCAAACAAGGACGGGCTCCAGTGCTCGATCGAGCGTGGGTACACACACCTCACGTCTGTCCATGCGCTATTCATATCAGGCTTCCTTCTTTTTCAGTTATAACTTAGGGGCTATTTGGTTGCTAGTCACACTTTACTAACAAAAATTGTCACACTTACCTAAGTTGAGGTGTTCAAATTCTTTGCAACACCTTAGCAAGCTTAGGAGAATCTTACCACACTTTTTTGAGTCATTGACGCGTGGGACCTGGTTTGCTGGAAGGGAATCTTGCCACAACTGTGGCTGCAACCAAACAGCTCCCAAAGTTGGTCAAACTTGCCTAATCTTAGGCGTGGTAAACTGTGGCTGGCAACCAAACAGCCCCTTATACCTTATGATTTTTAGTATAGAATTAGCATTTAAATGATATATTTTTAAGATAGAATTAACAAGAAGATTGCAGTAAAAAATATATTGAATTCTGTTGTACCGGTTAAAATCGTATGCGACTATTTTCCTTTGTGTACTGCCTCACACGAACAGTTAGAATTCAAAATTTTAAACTATAAACCACTATCCAAAAGAACTCACCTATTTCTGTTTTCGACTACTATTTGAAGAAGTAGAAAGTCAATTTAAACATCTTGGTTTTCAAAACCAGTTTTTCCAAGCCGTTTTTAAAAGCCACCGACCAGTCTACGTCGTCTTCTCCACGTCTGCATATTTCAAAAATCGTTTCCAAAATTTATTCCAAAAGCTACTTCTTCCAATATTACTATTCTATTTTATCCAAAAACCATCATATTTAGCCTATTAAAACACCCACGTGTTACATCTTCTCCTTTTTTTGTCCTTGTTTTGGTCTGTGCAGAGCAATACTGCTGGTAGCAAAGCAAACCCTTCGGTCAAACCATAAGGTCACTATAGATGGTCGCAGCATCGGAGAGTGCAAATTTTGTCACCTTGCTATGTACATAAATATCTGGTTTAAATCCAACACTATAGGACTTTATATGGTCTATTTGGCAATGCTTTGATTTGATATACTACTACTCTTGATAAAGCAGCTGTTTACGAGAACATAACAAAATTCACAGGGCCGGTCTTTGGAGGCTGCCTATTTATGGTCTGTTTATTTTTATTTTTCAGTGACCTTTTGACTTCTTTCAATAATTATTATCTATTAAACTAATAAATTATAATTAAAAGTCATAAGCTATAGTAAAAAATGTTATTAGTAACCACTGAATTGATATAAGAATTGTTAAAACTTTAATTCAGGAGAAAACATACATATCGCAAATAAACGGAGAGAACACAGGAGAATTTTTGAATTTCTTTATTCTCTTACTTGCTCCCCCTTTTCCTTTGCTTTTTCTTACAAAATTGGCTACAAAGCTCCTCAATATATAGACTAATAATCTCTTACTAACATACGTATTCGGATTTCAAACTGGACACAACTTCAACTTGAGTTACATACGGAGATGGACTCTACTACGTCTTGAACTCTAAGTCAAGATTATTTCTAACAATCTCCCCCTTAATCTTGACTTGACATATTCTAGTTTTAGTCTCAATACATTATGAACTACCAGCCACGCCTCCACATGAAGTGTTCTACATGAAAGCTACATGTAGGAACTCAAATCAACTGGCACAGATTCATCCGGATGCAAAGATTCTAAAACATTGAGACAGTCGATCTCAACTACGACTTACTAAACTCATACTGGTGACACATCTCCTCAACGTTCCGATTTTTCCACCTTACTCGAGTTTGTTGTTGGACGATGGCTTCGGACGAAGCCGCGCAACGGTTGCTCTGCTGCCTGTCTTTGACTTTCTTGATGAACCGAGCGCCCTGCGCCGGGAGCGTCGCGTGAGACGAGTGCGAAACAGAATCGCCAAGACGATTTTTTCAACGACTCGGTTCTCGCCTAGGTTCTGATACCACTTGTTAACTTTATTCAGGAGAAAACACACACATCGCAAATAAACTGAGAGAACACAGGAGAATTTTTTAATTTCTTTATTCTCTTACTTGCTCCTCCTTTTCCTTTGCTTTTTCTTACAGAATTGACTACAAGCTTCCTCAATATATAAGCTAATTATTTTCTACTAGCATACGTATTTGAACTTTAAGTTGGATATATCTTCAACTTGAGTTACACACGGAGACGGACTCTACTATGTCTTGAACTCTAAATCAAGATTATTTCCAACAAGAATCATCTCAAAGCTAACGGCTAGAAAAATCGACTTGTACTTGACATAAAATCAGGTAATTACTTACCAATTGCAAAACTGCCTCTCTTTTTATATTGGTACGTGTAACTTGATTTGCATACATCTAATAGGCTAATAGCAAAACAAGTGTTACAAGTCCACGTGGCATCACGCCAACAACTTTTTTGAAAAAGAAAATCTGTAGGTATAGTTAAAACAGACGTACATACGTGATTTTTTTTTGCGAGAAGTACAGACGTGATAAATTACGCCAGCCTGATCACAATAAACTGCTAAAACGCACACAGTAAGCTAGTGCGAGTAATTAGTTGCACAAATAGGAACGGTTTTACAACAGGGTATACATGGATTATGGAGTACTTATGTAGTTGTATATCCAACCTAGCTGGCAGTGTAGTCGTCGTCGTCGTAGACACACCGCACGATGACCGCCGCACGCGCCTGATTTGAACTCTCGAATGTGGCAACTCGGTCTATGTATAGCATGGACGACGCCACACCCTCAAAACAGCATGCCATCATCGTCACGAAGCCCATACGAAGTACCGAAAAACATCGCGTCCGTCACGCCGTAGTCCATGACATCCAACCCCTCGTCAACGTCGAGCCTCGGCAGCTCAGACGCATCAGCCGAAGTGGCAGACGCGCCGCCTGTGCGGCCCTGCGATGATTCCGGCGCGCCGCCGCAAGACAGCACGCGGGCGAGGCACGAGACGAGCGCGCGCTCGTGCTCCTCCTGGTCCAGGACGCCCTGCCGCGATAGCCCGGAAAAGTCGAGCGGATTCGTCGCGCTATCTGCCGCCTCGGGCTCGGACGCCGACGTGTGGCACGTGTGCTCGTGCACGTAGATGACGACGTACAGCGGCGGGTCGCCGGTGCTGTGCTGCTGCACCTGCTTCGTGGCCGGGCAGTTGCGCTCCCGGTGGTAACTGCATCTGTAATAGCACCTGCGTATATGCAGAACACGAGCAGGTAAGAATTGAGATTATTAATTCGGTTAGTATACACAAGTAGGTGGTAATCTAATCTTAGCACATGGCGGCTAAGCTAGGAAGGAAGTACTATTGCGCCGTCTAAAGAAATGCAACTAGCTGGTGACGTCGCTTCAAACGAATTGATTAGTGGCTAGTGATATACTAAGAAGATGCCTATAATAAAGTACCGTTGCTACAAGTCAGCAACCCGACCCTACCCAGGGCGCAGAGTTCACAGTGATACACACGCAAACGAGGATTCCGCGCGCCACAAAACGTTACTTTCGGGGACAAAAAGCTGGTCAAGAAAAAAAAACGTACAAAAACAATTAGTTTTTACTTGAAAGAAGAAGAAAAAAAACACAGGCGTCAGCATCAAAACTGGCTTTAGCTTTGTTTTCCCCTACTGATAAAGGCTTTTACTTTGCCGATGATTTCAACCGTGTGGGATTTAGCGGCTGTTCAAGAATCTGTAAAGGTGTACGCGGTCGTGCGTGTCAAGCAACATTTAGTGTGTTTGTCCCTTTGCGTTCCCGGTGCCACGCATTCGCTATCCAAATCCTACATCTGGGAGGAGCATCTCTCTCTGTACGCTGTCCCTAGAAGCGTCACGGTCTAAATCTTACCATCAGTTTTTTCTCTTACAGCGACATGGTACCTTACTGGTTTCGCTATAGCCGCCGTGCATAGTTATTGGATCGAGTAGCGGGTTAATTTGGTATGAGCTGTGTGGTTAAAGATAAACTAAGAACCGATCGAGAGAGAAATTAATTAACCTGGGGAAGTTGGTCTTCATTATCCTCTTCTGCCCGTACTTCCTCCACTGGTACCCGTCGAAGTGCGGCGTGGATGTCACTGTTTCCCTGATAAACAGACAATGCGCTCGACGAATCAGATCTACACGTACCTACTTACTGGCTAATTTTAATTGTTTGAAGAGTTGTTTCTTTTACTAGTTATGCAGGCATATTAATATATCGAGTACTACCAGTAGACAACTCACTTTCTTGGGACGCTGTCATCCCTAGCACGGCGCGCGCCCATGGAGACGCTCGATTCGGGCGTTTCCGGGCGTGGCGTGCCAGCCGGGGCGGAGCCGGCCAAGATGGAGAGGCAGACGGTGAAGGCGCGGGACACCTCCTGCAGGATGAATGCGGCGGTGGCCTCGGCCTGGCCCTGCCCCCGCAGCGCGCGCAGCGCCTCCGCCTGCAGCCGCGTCGTCAGCTCGTGCCCGCGCGTCAGCTCCCTCACCACCGCCTCGTGCTCGTCCGCGGAGTCGAAGCTACCAGTGCTACCGCCGCTCACGCTGAGACGGGACTGCGCCTGCATGGTGTCTCTGCCTCTTTGCCCCTGTGCCGCTGTTACTTGGAGCTCGTGCGCGCGCGGAGGCGGCGGAGGTGTTGAGCTAGCTGGTGGTAGCACGGACGAATCGAAGTCTTGACTAGGTGGCCAGGCAGTTCCGGTGGCGGGCATGGGCAGAAGACCAGAAGTAGGGGAAGCGGTGCGGTGGCGCCCTTATATAGCGCAGCGGCGGGCATGGGTGGGATGGGAGAAACGTCGTGGCAGCTGCACAGCTCAGCTCGTGCCCAAGTTGGAAGCGCCTTGGCAGGCGACACTTTACGCGGAGTTGCGGACTTGGCGAGCGCCGTACAGGAAGTCGTTTCTTAATACAACTGTGGACCCCGCAATTTGCAAATAGGTTCCGAACGCTCAAATAGTGGTGGCTTCTGTACCAGCGTGCGTCTCTTTCGAACTTGGAAGCAGACTGAACTTTCATCCTCCTCATCCCGTTGAGAGCGGCAAGTAACAGGGTTGGGGTTATCTGCGATATTTTTTTCTAAACTTAAGACCAAGGGGAACTACTGCTTCTTAAGCACGGATAAAAACAACTCGGGTAAGGTGATTCTTCTCCGTTTTAATATCAAATCGATTGCAAAATATAACTCTATGCGGTCGTGCTTAGCTTTGTATTTACTGCAATTCCTGTATCCCAAGCTAACCGGGTCTGTTCTTTTTGGCTGCGGCTTGTGGCTTTCGGCCGTGGCTTATGACTTTTGGGCTGTTTGTGCGAGAGATTACAGAGTAACAGAAACTCATGTATGGTTTTTGACGATATAAATAAAGTCAGTAAAGTATGTACTACAATTAACTAGTATATCCTATCTTAAAAAAATACTCTATTTAAAAGTTAGTTACTATAGAAAAATCGAAAAACTGTTTTTAGAAGCTGAGAAGAGCAGGGTCAGTACCTCCCCTAACAGTGGCTAATTACCACACAACATGTGTGACGTATTGATAGGACCAGCCACAGTAGGGCGAACCTATTGCAGTTAGTTACAAATAACTCTTAATCATTACTTTATTCAGTGGTGGAGCTAGAGCAAAACGGAGTGGGTGCAACGGGCCGCGCGTGGGAGCATAGGACGGTGGGAGAATGGGCTGGACAGGGCGAGTAAGGGTGTTTGTTGGGCTAGGGGTACACTATATTGGACCAAGGGAGTGCACAAAGGGTGAATATTTACTAGTAATAATTAAAAAAAAATTTGGACCCGAGTTCCTGAGAACCCCTCTGGCCCATTGGGCTCCGCCCCTGACTTTATTCCTTCGTGCAAGTATAGTCTTTCTCGTGAATATATAGTAAAGTCCTCGATGCTCATCCTAGAAACAGTTCGAATTTGGAGTCAGTGTCGTACTCCTACGTCCGGTTTTTTTTTATAATTTATAGTTTATGATCTGATAAAAAAATAAATAAATAGGACAATTTCTTTGTCACCATTTTAAAGCAGCTTATCAGACAAAACCTATTTAAAGCGTTTTATCGATATTCGGTTTATTCGCATAAGAATTCGTGTTAGGATCAAAAGTCATAAATCACAGTCATAAATTATAAAGCACAATTTCTGTTGTCATTTGATAATAGACTATTTTTTTCTTTATGCGACGTTGACATATTCAATGTAGTAACAATATGCTACGCAGCTCCAAGCTACTTGTCCTGTTGTATAATTTGTTAGTCATTGTCGTTCTCTTCCAGCATTTTAAACCTGATCAATGCTTCTGGCTGATCCCTTGTTACACTTGTCTTTTTTTTTTTTGCGATATGACTTTTTTAAAAAAAATTGTTTTTTCTTTTATTCTTTTTCATTATCCGTGATGATATAATTTTTTTATTTTTTATTTTTTTAAAATTTAATTATATTTAAAAATCTACCAACAATTACAGTACATTTTCAGTCGTTATAATACAAAATAAATCATGAGTCAAAGATTTTTAAAACTTAAATGAGCACCACCAAGTACGGAGTTTCATTAGCCACGAGAGCAACTATGCATCACTCGGCCGATCGTGCTACACGTGCGGCTATATACTCATAAATGCACCATCTCACGATCTACAGGGCGGCAGAGTTGATGTAGTTCATGCAACACGCTTTCGTGCAACATATATTACTACCACATAATTTGACCATCAATTACTGCGGACCACCGGCCAGCCAGTCACGCAAGAGAAGTCTATGGATGAAATTAAAAGTTTTCCAAGTCTCTGATGGAGATATCTGGCGACTGTAGATGGCAACATGCACCCGACGCAATCATTCACAAACTGGTCCCCAATTTCATTTCTTCAGAAAATCTCGCGTTGCCAAAATCAGGTCCTGTTTGTTTCCACTTAAGATTATTATAATCTAACTTATAAGTAGGGATTATATAAGCTGGCTTATAATAAGCTGGTAGGAAATAAGCTGTCAGGTGTTTGGCAGCCTGGATTATCAGAGTTATGGATTGTTGTATTCGAATGTTTAAAGACTACAATGCCCTGGGAGAGAGAGGCACGGGAGTTGAGAGTTGGATGAATGGCAAAGGTGGGTAATATTTCTAAAGTTTTATGATCATTAAGATAAAAGGTGGATCTATAAGCTGAAATAAGCTCCTTTTTTGAGCTTATTAGATTACAATAATCTGGGCTATTAGATTATAATAAGTTACCTTATAATCTGAGATGTTTATTTCCACTTATGATTTATAAGTTAGATTATAATAATCTTAAGTGGAAACAAATAGGGCCTCAGTTACTCCACAATACTATTGTCCGCACTACTTACGCATGCATTGATCTGCCAGCTGCCTGTGCCTCCATTAGAACGTACTACTTCATTTATTTACAGCAATTTACCAAATCAGTTAGAAGTGATACAGAAACTACAGATAGCAATTTCTTGCATAATTAGCTTTGACATCCATTCGGACCATTTCAAACGGTAGAGTCCAGCTTGCAAACGACATACAACTAGTTCGTTTCCCTTGAGTAGTGTCATTTTCTTGGCCGGTAATTACCCGTTGGAAGCATTTAGCCGGTTTGAAGCGTGTGTGCATGGACCATTAACCTTACCTAGCTAAGGCCAATCAATTGGAAGTCGCTTTAGGCCAGTACAAATTGGCTTTTACTGATAGCTTTTGGTTACGACTGTTAACTTTCAAAGAAAGGAAAGCTTTGTTAGCACTTTATTAGAGAACCAGTGGAAACTGTAAATAAATGTTTGAAATATAGGATCGGTCCACTTCTAACTAATAAAAAGTAATAAGATAAAATAAATAGTGGCAAGTCATAGTGCTGAAAACTCGAGTGCTCCCACCCATGCATGTTGTAATCACTCTACTGGCCTTTTACCTAAGAATGAAAAGAGCAGCATGTGATTTGAGAATTTCAACAAGTACCCAACAACGGTAGCAAGCAAAGTGAGTAAAAGACAAGTAATTCTTTCAAGTAATTGACACAGATTAAGTGAATATAACTAGGTTACTAGAAACACTAATAAGGGTTAGAGATAGAGGTAACAGGAACAGTGAAATAAAAGATAATTCTTGTTTAGCAAATTATGGTAACGACACCGGCGATTGTTTCCCCACATACCCGATTATACGAGAATAGTCAGGCACGCCCTTGTCCTCAACTGCATAACCGCATACAGGTTGTAATATCCTACATAACGAAAGTGTACGCCCCTCCATACGTTACCAGGTGGGTAAAAATCTCGGCTTGAAAACTGCTATGTTGTCAACAAGTTATAGGTATGGAGTAAGGAACCTACGGAAAAGGCTAAGATCAGGAAGGATTCGCCAAAGGGTTGGAATGGAGAAGCACTAGATCCCGATAAGAGGTGATGTGAAATGATAACATCACGATAGTGATCTAGGAATTATTCTACAAGAGGTATTATAACATATCTCACACAAAGGTTGACAACCAACTAAGTTTTATTACGTGATAAGTGATTATTAGTCAAATTAACAATTATTAATACATATTGGTCATAACTCACATAAGAAATCATACAAGCAATACACCATGATATCAGGAAGATAAAACATAGAAGCTTTGATATTAAAGGTTGCTAGTGGTTTAAAACCTACATCACAACCTGATCATCCACTACCCTAAGCATGAATTCTAAACACTAATAACTAAGTATACTAATAAACATACAAGCATGCAAGCCCAAGTAACCCAGAAATATCATGGCATGGTAACAAGATTAGAAGTCTTTATCTAGGCAAGCATTAGCAATATGGTAGATGTACTCAGTGGCAATAGTGATAATTAATCATGGAAGATGAAATATGCGTCACGGACAGACTAACGACCGTGAGGTACTTGTCTTTAGTGCATTCGGCAGACTCGCTATATGAAGGATCTGAAATGCTCAACTGCCCGAACGTTCCTTCAAAAGCTACATGCGAATCTACTCGATGGAACGGAATTGAATCAGATACGGTCCAGTTAGAATTGATGAGACACGACAAGAGATTCACTTGCTCAAAAAAAATAGGTTCGCTAGCCACTTTGCCGTGCTAATTGCTATTCAGCTGAGTGAACCATTCAATCGTCCAAGCGAACTATGTTCCGCAGCACACATTAACAGAGCCATGCGCGAAACATGATTCGGCTATGCCCCCGGACGGTCGAACCATGATAGCATGTGTGACGGCCGCCTGACACCACCGGCCACCGTCATCGGCACTGGCCTCTACCGTCACCGCCGTGCTGCCATCCGGCTACACTATGCCTGGCCGTCGCTCGGCCATGGCTGTAGCCCGGTGCTCAACCCACAACAGCCGTCCTGGCCACGTCGTCGCCCAGCCGCACTGTGCCTGGCCTCACCGCCGCCCGATGCTCGGCTCGCACCAGGCCATCCCGACCACGCCGCCATGCGCTCGGCGCCACGCGCCACCATCAGCCAGCCGTGCCTCCGGCCTGCGCTGCGTCGCGTGATGAATAATAAAGAGAGAGACACGGGAGAGAGAGAGAGAGAGAGGAGGGAATAGACCTCTGTTGATGGGGATGGAGGCATGCGCAAGAAGAAAAGGATACCCTCTTGTAAGATCGAGGAGGCCGACTAGAGGGGATGAATAGGCGGTCTAAAAAATTTCTTCCAATTATTATCAAAATTTATTTGGGTAAAATTAAGTATATAATGCGGAAGCTTAACTCAAATTGGTTTAACTCAAATAAAATTTAAATCAATTATATTCATCTAAGTGCACCAACAAATTAAGGCTATGTCAAGGCTTGCAATCCTAGGATGATAATCAATCAATTTAATTCTATGAATGCAAATTGCTTAGAGGTAAATTGAGCACAAGAAAATAAACCACAACAGACATGGTTGATTTTAACCATGTTGATCAGAGATTTGCTGGCCTCCCCTTATCCACGTTGAGGTTAGCCCAAATAAATTGGACTGGCTCCACGAATTAAGCTAAAACACCTCAATCCACTAAGGTTGCTATTCCTCCACTCCAGGGATGACTAGCACCACACCACTCACAATTCGCCGGGCCTTCTCACAAGCTTCTTAAGAAGATCACTACGCACAACGCCTCCAACACCGTCTAGGAGTCAGCAAATTCCAAGAGTAATAAGTCAAGCCCCTCGCTTTACTCTCACCACATGCTATGAATGCACAAGATCGAGTGAATACTCAATCCACCTCTAGATGCAACACATGCAATCTAGAGTTTTTCTCTTTGCTCACAAGGTACAAGACATGTATAATTGAGAGGAGGATCTCACACTAGCTCAAAGGAATATCAAGAAATGCAGCAAGCATTACTCCAACCGGTCACAAGGGGGTATATATACCAACACCATAAAAACTAGTCATTCGAAGCAAAACCCCTGAAAAACATAATTTCCACAAGTATTGCCGGCTTACTACCAGTACTTCCGCTCCTCTCTACAATGACCAGAAAACTAGCCACTGCAGGTAAATCCGATACTTCCGACATGCGAAGTCTGGTACTACCAACAATCAGAAGTACCGTAGCACTCGTGCGGAAATACCGATTTCCTTAGGGACAAGAAGACTCTACGAAGGTGTCTCTCTGGAAAAAATGTGTTGCTACATGAGCCGATCGTTCCGCAAATCGGAAGTACCGCTCACACAGAGCCGGTAGTACCGCTCACTGGTCGTATGCTCACACAAAGCCAGAACTTTCAATCGTTGACTACCCTGATCCTAGACCACGTCGAATGATTCGACCACTCAGGTCTCCGACCACGTTGTTCGGTTTGACCACACAGGTCTTCGACCACGTTGTCCGGATCGACCATACATGTCTCTGATAACGCAGATCTCAGACCATGCTAGTCTCCGACTACATTGGTTTTGACCACACATTTGCAAACTTTAGTATCATACACAAGAAGATCAAACATAATTTCCAACAAGTTGCAAAATACATTTGCACACTTTTGGAATCATGACACAAAGATTAAATGCGAGCTTCAACCATTTGCAAAACACATTTGCAAATGTAAGCCTCATAATAAAAGAAATAGGAAATATGGACTTCAAACACATGCAAAACACATCCGCAATGTATAGTCCCATGTTACAAGGAGAAATAGAAGAGGTGAGGTTGAGCTATTAACACACAATGAGACTCAAACTACTAGACATGACCCACCTTAATATTACGAAGACCTATACTAGCAAGATTGGTAAAAGACTAAGAACACATCCTTATCCCTAACTAGTCATATCTTTCCCTTAAGTCATTGTCTTGATATCCATCAACTTATGATGTATCCTTTACTTCAACTCCATCAATACATGATGGGTCTTCACTTAACTTGATGACTAACACATGATCATTTCCTCTTAAACATGCATCAACTCATGATGCATCTTCTTTATGACCTACAACTCATGAAGTTATCTTCTTCTCACATCTTCACTTGATAATTTTTAACACACGAAGTCATCCTAAGTCACCCTCATTTGTGGAATCTAACCTATTCATGCAACTCATGAAAAATATTAGTCCACAAATCAATTGTTATCAATTACCAAAACTTCACCATTAACTCATAATGGAGAGATTATATTCTACAATCTTTCTTTTTCTAATAATTCATAACAATCTCAACAAATAATGAGATAGAAATTGAATTTCGAGTATACAACATTTACACAATACTTGTATACTCTAGGATAAGCTTTTTAAGAAAAGCTTATTTATCTGGTTGTCTTTAATTATTCAACCATTAATATATAATGGAGGAACTAGATGACAACCCGATTATGAGTATATATGAACTACATAAGTTATATATACTCAAGAAATATGTTTCAAAGTAAAGATCTTTAATATGTGAAAAGATGAATGTGGATCCATACTAATGAAACCCCAAAACATAGAGTGAACTCTCTCTAAATGTGTGCATACTAGAGTTTATAATAAAGACATATGCACATATTCATGTTTAACTATTTGTGGAGTTCAATCTATATTTTGAATTCAAATAATGCACTAAGATGTAAAAATATGATATCGAATGCATACCTTTTATGATTTTCACCTTTTATCTAAATGAGACTAAGCAATATCATAATTAATAAATAAATTAGTCTCACAATTAGATTTGTCATTATCATTAAAACCAACTTAATAGAGCTTGAACTTACACCCCTTTAATTAGCTCCTTAAGCCCAAACAAAGGAAGGTAATCAATTGGCTTAATTGCTAATTAAGAGGATTGCCAGGCTTTTGAACTGATGGATACTTTCCTATTTTCGAATGATATAGCTCTTCCCCTTTAGAAAAGATTCGGCCTTGAATCAATTACCTCAAAGAAATAAGATAAATGGAATTTGGGTAAATTATTTAGGTGGAGGAAGTCATATGTACTAAACCTGAATTAAAAGAGATCAGGGTATTTCTCACGCATTTGGGACTCCAATCCCAGGTGGCTTCACGTTCCGTTTGATAAGACCACAGAACTCTAACATATTGGATAGTCCAACATCACAGTTGACGCACTGAATGCTCTAAGATATGAACTGGTCGTGCAACGACGGTTAGGTCTTCCAAGACTTCCAAAGCACGTAGCTCCAAAATTTGATCAGGGTCATTTAGATACTTCCTCAACATCGAGACATGGAAGACATTACGGACACTAGACAATGAAGAGGTAACTCCAAACGGTAAGCAAGCTTTTCGATCCACTCAATGATGGGGAATAGTCCAACATAATGAGGGTTCAGCTTTTCTTTTGCCTCGAATCGAACCACACCCTTGGTCAGGGAGTCTCTCAAAAGAACCTGATCACCCACTTTGAATTTCAGTGGACGATGGGAACGGTTAGTGTAACTCTTCTCGCAACTTTGGGCTGAAAGCAAATTATTCTGGATGAGTTCGATCTGCTCCTTCCAATCACTGATTTGTTGAGGACCAAGTAAACCTCTCTCCAACCTCATCCTAATGGAGGGGGGAGCGGCAAGGCCTACCATAAAGTGCCTCAAAGAGAGCCATGCCAATACTAGAGTGAAAATTGTTATTATAAGAGAACTGGTATGTGGTTTTCCCAACTGCCCTTCTATGCAAGTATGCAAGAACGCAATATGTCATCCAATATACGAATGGTCCTCTCAGACTAGCCATCAGTTTGGGGGGAAAGACAATGCTAAAGTTAAGTTTAATGCCCAGATTCTGATGCAAGCTCTTCCAGAAATGTGAAACAAATTTGGTACATCATGATCCGAGATAATGCTTTTAGGAACACCATGAAGATGGATAATTTCTTTGACATAAATATTAGCAAGATCATTGACCGAATAAGTGGTTTTAACTAGAATAAAGTGATCCATCTTAGTAAGACAGTCAACAATAGCCTAAATAGAGTCCATACGCTGAGGTGACTTAGGAAGACCAACAATGAAGTCCATAGCAATGTCCTCCCATTTCCACTGCAGAATTTCCAATGGCTGCAAAAGGTCGATGGGACTACGATGTTTTGCTTTCACTGTGTGCCACACTGCACACTATGACACAAACTTAGCTATGTCCTTCTTCATTCTCGACCACCAAAATTGCCACTAGAGGTTTTTAAACATCTTAATCTCGTTAGGATGAATAGAATAAGGAGTTTTATGAGCTTCACGAAGAATATATCTCTTCAATTGTGAATCAGATGGCACCCAATACAATCACAGAAGTGTAACAGCCCTTTGCCATCGACAAAAATATCTGGTCCATGAGGTTTAGCCCAAATGACTCTCCACGAGAGTACCGGGTCTTAAAACCTAAGGCTTGAGATTCTAGCAAAGCGTCAAATAAAGGGGATGGAGCCTCCGATTTCTCCAAAGGTAGTGATGAGAAAATGAAACAAAGTATAGTTTGGAGATCCTCAAGCTCCTCCTAGATTGATGTAGGAATAGAAACACCATCACTTCGCTTTCTGCTAAGGGCATCAACCACCACATTGGCCTTGCCTAGATGTTAATGGATAGTGAGGTCATAATCCTTGATTAACTCTAACTAATGGTGCTGCTTCAAATTCAATTCCTTCTGGGTGAGGAAGTATTTCAAGCTCTCATTGTCAATGCAGATGTCGCACTTCTCTCTATAGAGTTAGTGGCTCCAAATCTTAAGAGCGAAAACCACTGCTCCCAACTCCAGATCATAGGTAGGATTGTTGATTTTGTGCCTCTTAAGTTGATGAGAAGCATAAACTATCACCTTATCCTCCTGCATCAAGACACAGCCCAAACTTAATCGGGATGCATCATAGTAGACAGTAAACTTCTTTCCTCCCTTGGGCAAAGCAAGGATGGGAGCGGTAATAAGGCGCTCCTTCAAGGTCTGGAAGGTGGAATCACATTCCTCCGCCCAAAGAAACCGCTAGCTCTTCTGAGTCAACTTGGTCAATGACTTGGAAATGGAAGAGAAATGCTAGACAAAGCAGCGATAATACCCGGCTTAACCAAGGAAACTACAGATCTCCAGGGCATTGCTAGGTCTCGGCTAGTCCACCACTGCAACAATCTTAGAAGGATCCATGGAAAGTCCTTTGCCACTTATGATATGGCAAAGGAAACTGATTGATGAAAGCCAAAAGCGTATTTCTTCAGTTTATAAAAGAGTTGATATTTTCGAAAAAGATCAAGTACAATACGAAGGTTTTGCTCATGCTCCTCTGCTGTATTGGAATAAATCAATATGTCATTAATGAAGATGATGACAAACTGATCCAAGTACTCATGAAATACCCGATGCATCAGATCCATAAATACCGCAAATGCATTGGTTAGCCCAAATAGTATATCTAGGAACTCAAAGAGGCCACAACGAGTATGAAAGACTGTCTTTGGAATATTAGGAGCCTTGATCCGGACCTGGTGATAGCTAGACTACAGATCTAGCTACGTTGCACGCCGACACTACTCGGCTCCGTGCAACCCACCGCCACCTAGCCCGCAAGTGCCGCCGGCCCCGGCCGCCTGCATAGCCGCCGGCCTCCCGGTCGCTCGTTGCGTGACACCTCGACCACCTGCCCTCCACCCGAGAATGCACGCACGCACCGTCAACCCCGATTGCCCATAGCGCCGCCTGCCTTGGCCGCCAGCCCCTGCCGCTCACCGCGCCTCCGACCCCACTCGCCACACCGCGCCACACCCGAATGCGTTGCCACTGCAGTGAAAAGGGGCAGAGGAAACCCTACCCCTTGCTCTTTTGACTCGGATGGAGTAGGCCATAGGCTAATGACTGGGTCGGGAAAGGCCCTATTGGGGGTGTAGGGATCTCGATTTTTGCAAAAGGACCCTCAGAAATCAATAAATTACATAAAAAATTTCTCAGAACTGAAAATTAGCGGGTAAGCCCTCAAAAATTATAGAATTAACTGAAAATTCATATCCTAGCATAAAAGAGCCTTGGGAGTTCAAATTTTGAATCGTTTTTAGCATTTGAATCATGTTTAGCGTTGTTATTATTACTTTCCATTTTTTGTATTTATTTACTATTTTGATTAATTATAATTACTTAAGTTGCCTTTAATCATGAAAATTAGCAGAAAAATTATAGAAAATGCATACAAAGTTTTCTGGAACATTACGAAAACCTTTTTGTACCATTTTCCAATTTATTCATGCATATTTACCTATAGTAAATTTATATATACCTTTCATGAACATGTAGATGACAGACATCATGAACCGGGAGTACATGAGTATATGTCAAAGAAGAGCGCGCTAACCTTATGAACTACACTAAAAAAAGCGGTTCGATAAGCTAAAATACACCATTACTCCTTACGCGGAGTAGGAATGGATCTGACTCAGATTTGCTGACTTCAAGACTATTGGGGAGTATAACTCTGCTTTGCTCAAAATTTATACCAATCTTCAACTCTGTGGTAAGCAGGTCACAGATGAGTAGAAGATTCCCTCTCCACCTACCCCAATGCAGTGCAGTCTACACGTAACTATCATCAAGACAGCTAGAAAGAGTATGCTGAATTGATTGATATTGTGCAGGTTGTAGAGGCTCACGATGAAGTTCTCCGCAAGAACTTTATCGTACAGCCACCTGGGAGCTCCGCTAGCCGTGAGGCCAACGCTGGGAGCTACAAGGTGTGAAAGCCTATAATGAAGAAAGGGGAAGGAAGGGTAAAACCGCAGCCTAGAAAGGCAAGTCAAATGCTCCACAGGAGAGTAAGGCTAGCAAACCAAAACGGGATGACAAGCCCTATGGTCAGTAAGACCAAACCTGTTACAAGTGTGGCAAGTAAGGGCACTAGTCGTGGATCTGTAAAGAACCGCAACACATCGTCAATGCCTTCCAGGCCAAAAAGAAGAAGGGCGGCAAAAGGCATCATGAAATCCACATGTCAGCTGCCTACACCAATGGAGATTGACTCCACTCCTACAGCAGCACCCCCTCTTGACATTGCAGCTGTCGTCGCCTTGATTTCTCAGAAAGAGTATCTCACCCCAGAGAAGATAGCAGCCAAAGTCTCTAATTTCTTATCAGATTCAGTCTAATGCACAGAATGCATTTAGACTTTAATTATCATTTATTTCAAGTGTGGAAGGAATAAGTTAAATTTTGCATTGATGGTACTCAAACATTTTTCCCGTGATGGTTGGATGATATTAAATAATTCATTCATTTATTCAATTAATAACGGCATGATATGTTCTGATATTTGAAGTATTTTATTTATATGTTGATTGTCTTCTACTATATATTAATAAAGTATTTTGTATTAGAACACGTGTCGCACCCTATGGAGGAAGTGTGCTTAGCTGATAGTGGCGCAACGAATACCATCTTGAGAAAGACAAAATTCTTTGAATCAATTAGTAAAAATGATGGCAGTCTTACAACAATCGCCGGTAGCGATGCTTACATAATATGCTCAAGAAGAGCCACAATTATACTCTCAATGGGCACAACTTGGTCATTCGACAAGTCTTATTATATCCAGAATTGACTAGAACTCTCCTCAATTTCAAGGATATTTGTGCTAACGGTTTCCATATTGAAACTGAAGAAGAATATAGTAAGTAATGCGTACTCATTACAAAGCGTGAAGCAAATAAAAAAGGGTGTTAGAAAGACTTTCTTGTTTGAGACTGAGCTATACTACACAAATATTAAGGCACCCATAGCCTGTACTACCCTGAAAACTATATTTAGAAGCTTTGAACTCTTTTATCTCTGGCACGATAGATAAGGCCACTCAGGTCTTAGGATAATGAGAAACATAATTAACAATTCATGGGGGACATAATATCAATATAGAGAATTTTCCAAATCAAGAATATTTTATGCGCCCCGCATATGCCGCCGGGAAATTAATTACTAGACCTTCTGCTCTGAAAGTGAAGGATAAAGTTGTTGCATTCCTAGAACGTATCCAAGGAGATATTTGCAGTCCTATACAACCACTGTTAGGGCCATTTAAATATTTTATAGTGCTTATCGATGCTTCCTCGAAATGATCGCACGTATGTTTATTATCTATGAGAAATCGTACTTTTGCAAAGCTGATTTCTTAGATAATTCAAATTAAAAATAATTTTTCTGATCATCATATAAAGTAAATCAGAATGGACAACACTAAATAATTTACTTCAAAAGCATCTGATGATTATTGCATGGCAATAGGAATAAAATTGAGCATTCTGTACCGTATGTACACATCCATAATGGACAAGTAGAAGCATTAATTACGAGAATTAAATTTAAATTATGAACTACATATTGAGAACATGCAATCTGCATGTAGTAACTCTCATTAACTTTAGATCATCGGCATATAACATGTATTCTCCTATGCAAAAAGCGCAAGAGTCAGCACAAAAAATTTCTCATCTCCGTAGATTTGGTTGCAAAGTTTTTGTACATATACCTCCACAATGTACTGTAATGGGCCCTCTCCAAAAGTCTAGGATATACATTTGTTTTGAAACATCATCCATAATCAGGTATTTGGACCTAATGACAGGCGATTTGCATACCGCCTATTTTGCTGATAGTATATTTGATAAGGATAGTTTTCCAACATTAGGGGGAGGAAATCAATCTCTTGATGAAAGTATCAGCAAATTATGTGGCAAGCCACGGGAATTCATGCATATGACCCGCGCACTAGTTAAGTAAATAGAGAAGTCTAGAAGATCAATGATTTGCAAGTATTAGCAAACCAACTGCCGAACCACTTTGGTGATTTAAAGAGCATGACCAAGTCACATGTGCCTGCATGCAATGCAATGGAGAGGGTTGAAATACCGAAGAAAATTGAAGGTATCCCTAATCCCGTCCAGAGGCCTCAGAATAAAAGGACGATAACCCTGGCTCCTCAAATCCCAAGTAACCGGAGACGCCTGGTAAAAAGGATAAAAATGACTGGACACAGCCAATTACTAAAGTTCCATAGAAATAGAAAGGGGAGCCAGTTGAGACCTGGCACTGGTATGACACCTTCAAGGAAAAGCATACCAGATTTGAACATTCCCATAGATGGAAAAACCAAGATGGATGTGTGCGCAAGTAGAAGGAGCAGTGAGCAAGTAGAAGTACCAGAAGGATCAACCTATGATGAAATAGCTATAAACTATGTGTACACGGGAGAATCCATGAATATGACAATAGCCAATGTTGATATTTATGTTGTAAAGAAAATTATCACAATCATCAATCTTGATCTAGAGCCTGCATCACTCGCTGAATGTAAGAAAAGATCAGATTGGGGGAATTGGAAGAAGGCAATAGAAACTGAATTATTATCTCTGAATAAAAGAGAGATGTTGGACCCGTAAACCGCACGCCTCCCTATGTGCACCCCGTAGGGCATAAGTGGGTATTTGTTCGAAAGAGAAATGAGAAAAATAAAATTGTAAGATATAAAGCAAGGTTTGTTGCACAAGATTTCACTTAACATCCAGGAGTTGATTATGAAGAAACTTATTCCCTGGTCATGGGTGGTATTACTTTTAGATACTTAATCTCAATGGCAGTAAACCTGAATTTAGAAATAAAATTGATGGATGTGGCTACGGCATATCTTTATGGAAATTTGAATTTAGATATTTATATAAATGTACCTTAAGGTATCTCTATTCGAAACCAAAATAGAGCAAATAGAAACCTGTACAGTGTGAAATTTAGAAAATCACTGTATGGACTTAAGCAATTAAGTAGGACGTGGTATAATTGCTTAAGCGATTTTCTATGCAAGAAAGGCTACACAAATAATGAGGATTGTCCCTATGTATTCATATGACGATCCTAGAATGAATTTTGTATAATCTTAGTATATGTAAATGATCTGAATATCATCGAAATCTTGGAAGATATAAAGGAGGCGAGTTTTTACCTGAAGTCAGAACTTTAAATGAAATATTTGGGTAAAACCAATTATTGCCTAAGCTTGCAGTTTGAGCATGTCCCTGAAGTAATATCAGTACATCAGTCCGCATACACCTAGAAGGTGTTAGAAATGTTTGGTTTTGAAAAGGTGTACCTATCGAAAGTACCAATGATCAGTAGATCTTTACAGCAAGACAAAGATCCGTGCAGACCTAGAGGAGAGGGAGATAAAGTTCTGGGACTAGAATCCCCGTACTTAAGTGCAATAGGAACACTTATGTATTTAGCAAACTGAACTAGACATGATATTGCATTTGCCATAAACCTATTGCAAGATATTGTGCAGAACTTATCAAAAGGTATTGACAGGGAATAAAAGATATCTTCCAATACCTGCAAGGAAGCAAAGTCTTGGACTATTCTATAGAAATAACCAAAACCTAAATATTACTGGCTATGCAGATGCCAGATACCTGTCAGACCTGTATACAGTTAGGTCACAAACACGCTATATATTTCTTTGTAGTGGAACTGTAATTTTATGGAAATAGTCTAAGCAAAGTCTTGTATCAACTTCAACGAACCACTCAAAAATCATAACGTTGTACGATGCCACACGAGAATGTGCTTGGCTTCGACGAATAATTCACCACATCCAGCAGTCATATGGCTTGAATATCATGCAAATTCGCACAATTATCTATGAAGATGATGCAGCTTGTGTTGCACAAATGCAGATGGGTTACTTGAAGAGCCATATTAGAAAACATATCAATCACAAGTTCTTATATGCTCATGAATTGCAAAAGATGGACGAAATTAAGATACTACATATTAAGTCATGTGAAAATTTTACAGATTTGTTTACTAAGTCACTTCCAGCATCTAACTTTGAAAGATATATACGTGGAATTAGAATGATGAGACTTAGAGAAATGCAGAACTCAAAGGGAGATTCTTCTCAAGCTTACTATTAAAACTTGATCACGAAGATCGAGACATAAAGAATAAATCATGTAGATTAAATGAAATTAGGTGGATTGTACTCTTTTCCCTTGACGAGTTTTCCGGAAGTTTTTCGACCAAGGTTTTTAATGAGCCAATTCGTGCAACACAATATAACATGTATCATGTACCTTTTCTCTAAATTTTTTCCACTGGGTTTTTATGGAGTTTTGATGAGGCATCAACGTGTCGGATGAGTGCCTAATGGGGAGTGTTGGAAAATCTGGGCCTAGACTTGCAAGCGTGGCTCATTAGTGGGCACCCTCCACTTAGTCTATAAATAAAGGGTCCCAATCATTGTAAAGTGTCTTTGGAGTAGAAAGTAATAAATAAAGGAAGAAGGAATTCCCTTATCTCTTGTGTTCAATTTATTATTTCTTGCATTGCCTATGTTTGATCCATCTTTTTGTTTAGGAGGAGTTGATCAGACTAGACTCGCAGTGACGGTTCCTCAACACATACATACTGGTCCGCTCCAAATGACTTCGGCTTCTAACTTTTTGGCTTTCGGTTTTTTAAGTCAGAAGCCATTTGGAGCACATCGATTTCTAATTTTGACTTTTTTTGACTTTTTTCCCCTTTTTCTGCTTTTTCTTTTCCCTTATTCCTTTGTATTATCCATGACGATATAACGGTTTTTTATTTTTCTTATTTTTTCGAAAAAATAGTTTCAGCAAAAAAATAAAACCCACAGTTAGTCAAAAGATAGTTCAAGACCTCGGTAAACTCGCTCGCTAACTAATGTTTTCCGGACATCAAAACGAGTAATTCCTGGATGAGTAGGCCCTACCGAGGTATTGCAGATCCTTCAATTATCGACGCACTGGCACTTCGTGGCGGCGTTGGTTTCGCTCGTCGAAGGGGTTACAGTGAAGTTATTGTTGAGACGGACTGCCAACAATTAGTGAATCTACGCGAGAGCCGGCAGAGGAGTCCATCTGCTATTGGTGCGATTCTAGTTCTGGTTTTTCTGATTGTAACCGGAACGTTTCTTATGAACGAAAGCTCATAGCTTCCCCTGAAAAAACGAGTAATTCCTGGACTACAGAATAGTAGAAGAGCATGGCATGACGTAATCCTAGCTACAAAAAGTACTTACTCGTACTATATATAGTCAGCTACTAGATGAACAAGGTATCAATTCTCACTCAAAAGGAACACATGTATAGGTAGGTCATAGGTGCCAATAGCTGAAGCTGAGGCATGTCTGGTTGGTCTGATTTTGGCTCGAAGGAGGGATGTGAACTGTGAAGAAAAAAAAAATCATTGATGATGCTACCGTACGTATAGACTTGGCTGAACCACCTGTGGTGTTATGTACGCTGGCAGCTGGCTTGCTGGGTCTCGTGGACGAGTTTTTTTTTTGGATGTAACAGCCTCTAATAAAGGGCAGGCAATCAACACATGCAGCTGTCAACTGAGCCTTTGATATGGATTTTTTTTATCTGTCTTATAACTTTTGAATTTTTACTGTCACAAAAAAAGAGACTGTCGAATGTGATTTTAGCTAGTATAGCTGAAGTCGATACAGAGTCTACTACAATTAACTTATAAACCCTGTCTTAAAAAGATGCACTATTTAAAAGCTCGTTGCTATATGAAAGATTAAAAATCATAAACATAAAGTCTACAATTATCGTTTGGTACTGACCCTAATAAAACAAAACAAAAGGATAAAGTGTGAGTGTGCAAACCCTCGCAACACCTTCCGGCTTCCGTTGGTACGTCTTACTCAGCGCTCACTGAACGAACCAGGAGCATCCCAAACACTTGTCCAGGGTCTCTGAAAATGTTTTATGTTTTCGTGTCAACTTGGAGACAGAACATTTAGTACTGATCACTTATGAGAGAGTCCACTAACGAGCAGTGACTAGACCAGTTCTTTCAAGAGAAGAAGAGCATATTGGGATTTTCAAATCCGGACAAGCATTATTGCAGGCTTGCAGCACATGTTGGTAGTTCTAGTGAGAAAGCGTGGCCTCACCAGTCACCACCAAACCACACCTGCCACCCAATCACGCTACTTAAGCACCACTATCCCTATTATATTAGACTAATGGAAGACTGTTTACTCTCGGTGTTCTCACGTCCCGGTCGATCAGCTTCAGCTACATTTCTCGTGGTGCACATTGTGCGTGCGTTCTGAATGAACTGAAGTAAAGATCAATTATTGACGTTCGTTTCGTCTCAGAAATGGGGATGCAATGTACGTGGCCCCAAGAATAGTACACGGCTCCTAGCAACAAAGAAGAAGAAGAAGAAGAAGAAGAAGAAGAAGAAGAAGAAGAAGAAGAAGAAGAAGAAGAAGAAGAAGAAGAAGAAGAAGAAGAAGAAGTATCTAGGGCTACTTTGAATCTGTTTGTTCAGGACTCGAACGGTGGGTTTTCGCGCACCTGCTGGTACATTGAATTTGAATCCGAGTCTTCAGGGTAACACGTTGACACCACAAGCGAATCTCGGACACTTGCATTTCTTCTGATCCATCCGTCTCTCCGTGCGCGCGTACGCATGCCAGCATGTGTGATCGTTAGCCTTCAGCGTTGATTAGGACTTGGCTTGCCACGACGACCGCGGAATCGGTCGCTAGCATCGATCCCATGCGTCACATGAACAAGTGTTATTGTTAACTCGCCGACATACAGGGGACTCGACATGTATAAACACAACTGGACTGAACTGAACCCACGTGACGATTCACGTACGTACGGTATAAACAAGTGCGCTACACGTCTTCGTCGATCGTACTCGGACCCCGGGTCGCCCTGCGTATGAACGTATCTCTACTAGCTCCTCACAGATTATTTATTATTATTATCGCATCTTGCCATATATAGTTCATCAGCTTCTCTTCGTTCAGCTGCAAGGGAAGGGCTGGGCTGGGCTGGGGAAAGCAGCGTTGAAGCACGTACGATCCGAGAAAAGACGGCACGTGGCTAGTGAGATAACGCCAAACCGCCAACAGTTCTACTGGTACTAGGGCCGTGTGCGGGCAAAATTAAAGGACATCAACGGATGCAAGCACCCGAGCTGCGCGCGGCTTCACAGCCCCTTTTTCTATTTCGGTTTATAATTTTTTTACTATAATTTATGACTTTTAAGTTATTTATAAAAGAAAGTAGAAAGTAATAAAACTTGTATATAATTTTAATTGATATAAATAAAATTATTACAATGTATATTACAATTAACGTGTAAATCTTATCTTAGAAAGATATTAAGTTTAACAGATAATATCTATAGAAAAAAATTAAAAAGCAGCTTTTAAAAGATAAAAATAATAGATTTGTTCGACTCCAGTGTGCTAATTAGTCGAGAGAAATGTGTTGCATACGTGTGTGGCTGATCAGACCTGATGCTGCGTTTCTCGCAGGCTCCGTTACCGCTGCGCATACAGAGACCAGACGGCGGGTGCAGCAGGAGCCCACGGCGTAGGTGATCGCCGACAACGGGGACCAAACGTGCAGAGATGGCGCCGCGTGTGAGAGAGGGACACTACTGCCTCCGACCGTTGTCGATTTCGGCTCAAACGCTTGGGGAGGCGTCGGTGCCGATCCGAACAGGGACTCGTCCCTGCCGTTGCTCTCCGCCGAGCAGAAGTGCTGCGACGGCGAGGCTCCCAGCGAGACGTCACAGTGATGGTCGTCCATCTCCTCCTCGTCGGAGGTGGAACTGGAGGTACAGGAGTTTGGCGTGGCCGGAGTTGAGGAGCCTTGCTACGCTTATCCGGTGTTGGGGTTTCTGGATGGCTGCTTCGACTGGAATCCGTCATCAACTCCCTTGATTTCGGTGGTCTCCATCACATTGCTATGCTTCAGTAGCAGCTGCCCGAGTGTGCAGTAGATCTTATCTTGTGCACTGTTTAGAACCTAATTTCGCAGGAAACAAAATAATTCAGCGAAAATCCTAAGAAATTCCCATCTAATTGCGGTCGCATTAGACTGGCCAGGCAGTGGTCGCAATGTACTCCGGTCAGAGGCTCTGTCGCCAAAGATGTTGGGATATAGAGTTAGCCAATTAGTTGCTACTAATATTTTGTTTCAGCAAAGGGATTAGATTGATAAAGCATCACGTGAGACAGTGAGTGGGAAATGCAGCTTGCACAAGAAAAAATGGAGTGGAGGGGAGAAACTAATGACGTAGCTGAGCAGGTGGGCATCACACAGATAAATGCAACTTTGCACCCAATTCAATTCCCAGAAGAGGGGCACAAGAAAACGAAAACGTGAAGACGTCGATTGGACGCGTATCTCACGCATATATGAAAAACAAAAAATGACGACCGTGTCCCGTGTTGACCAACCTCCGTTCATTCCTCGTAGTCCCGAGTGTCTACGAATTAAATAGCCTACATATAAATATCAAATAAAATAGATAATAAAGATATAAGCTAACACTTTTTAAATATTAATGTATCGAATACGAATCGAATAATCTAGATATATATACCAAATAAAATAAATAATTCAGATCTGATTGACACCCTTCTCGTAGCTAATGGTAGCAACAGTAGTAGCTCACGAGCAAAAGCATGCCTGGTAAAAGGTAAATGGTTACTTTTGACTGCCAAAGGATGACCATTTGCAGTGGAAATTTTGCAATGAGCAAAACTTTTTTATTGATGCACCGAGCAGATTACAAATGCTGCAAAAAATACAGTCTACCAATTGTTATCCACCAGATTTAATTGAGGCCAAACATCTACCCACTGAAACGAATACTGTTGACAGTTTTGCTAGATTTCACTAAATTTTAAATGTTTTACCGCACAAATATTAAGCATGCAATAAACAACAGAAATAATAAACAGCTAGGTACATCTTATGACCTTCGATGGTAATTTCTTATTGTGTTCCAGGGCAGCGTCTATATTACATGAGGAGAAGAACAAATGAGCGTAACTGTAAGGGGAAAGTATGCAGGAGTCTTCTGAATCCAAGGCTCAGCGTCACCGTCCAGAGCCACTTAAGGCTACAGACAAGCTAAGGGTTGCTTGAGTTGAACGCTGAAGGAAACGGAAAAGCAAAGGGCCACAATCAACCTTTCAAACCCAAGTTTCAGTGATCATCTGATCCATCGCAGTATTATATAACCTAGAGAAGTGTTATGCCGTGAGATGAAAGGTAATTGACTTCAAGCATTTAAGGATACCCATCATATAACTAGTTCAGCTATCAAAGTGCATAGACTGTAATACTCCTATTTGTACAATGTACTTGGGAAATGGCATAGAACTGAAAGATCTTCACGTAAATCAATGTCGAGTGTTACCATTAATTCTGTGAACCACCCTCGCTGCTTGGACCTTTGTGGCCACCAGTCACAATGCGATTAATGTAAAAGGCTGACACCATTCCACTGCAGCACAATTCAAAATTACTTAGTGATATGATGTTTCTCATATATCTATAACAAATTTTTTTTGTTTCATTTTAAAATGGACTGTAACATGGCCCCTAACAAAAGAAAACACAGAGAGATAGTCAGCTTAATTATTGAAAGAAAAACTCCATGAAATCTAGTATTTAAGCTACCAGACGTTTATGGGGAATAGTACATGGCCAACTATGATTAATGCTATCATACAGATGATGCATTTAAAGAAACATTCGTCACATTTTGAGTCGATAATAGTATAAAACTTGTACAATAAGACACATGCAATGCATAGTAGGAAAACTTGAGGAACATAAAAATCAAAATAATCTATCTACCAGTCCAGCCTAAGTAATCGTCAGCTTATAATTCAGTTTTCAGATATAACGCTAGCAGTAATGTGTGAAATCAAGAAAAGCACTCTTAAGGTGATATTCAACAAAAAAAAGGATTTCTAACAGATTAATGAAGAAGTGCTGCACTGTCATGTTGGTTTGAAGCACAGGTGATCAATATGGTTTGGGGAAGAACTGTGGACTGTGGAGTGCAGTAAATGAGAGGTGATCTATCACAAAATCACGGCTTGACAGAAAAGGTCAAATGCATATGGGTCGGAAAATCATTACATCCACCAAGGAAAATTCTGTTTACCAAATCGACCCCTTAATCCTTATAGCCACAGAAACAAGCCATTTTGTGCAGTCTTGCTGCTAAATACACCATAACATGTAAGAAGCACCATAATTCACAACAACTGTTTATATATCTCAATATGTTTCTGGGAGTCTGAATGAAAATACTCCAAGCAAGAACAAAGGTTAAATGTGTACTGACCTGAGTAGAACCACGAAAATATTTGGAAACCACCCATTCTACACAAAGAAAATAGTCAAATTAAACTCTGACAGTGCTAACAAGGGAGAATACCATAGTTTGGCAATACAATTACAAACAAAGCTAGAAACTTTACCCGGAAGAAAATTGATAATTCCCTGAGGAAGATGACACTTGCAATTGCTGCATGCCACCAGTCAAACATGTCAAGCAATTTGCAAGTTAAAAGGATCAAAATCCAATGATTTATCAGAGTTCCAATAAAAAAATTGAGAACTAAATCTTGAGTTCATTATTCAATCCAATGATCCATACTGTTTGGCAGTCAATACAAGTTAATGTAAACAATCATAAAATATGAAATCATACTAGAAGTACATTGCATGTTCAATTTGAAGCAGTTGGAAGCTTGGATGCAATGTGCCTAAGACCAATATTTTTTATGACATTCAAAAATATCATTATAGAAGTCCGGTCTAATAAACTTAAGCTACACCAGATAGAAAAAAGCTTTTTTAAAAAAATAAAAATGGAAATCATAATAAATTAGCGATGGACACGATTAACTGTTGTAGCATAAACTTTAATCTAGTTCAAAACCACAATACTAAAGTTGGGTACTAAATGGTAGGTCAAGTTTGGACAAAGCACAAAAGCAATCCTTAAAAAGTTAAATTCCAGTTGGATAAAAAACCAGAAGTCAGACATGTTAATACTTGTCAACAATATCATGCAGCATCCCTGTTTAGAGTTAGTTTGAACTAATCTGATTCTGATCACATTCATCAGAAGCTACCAAATTTAGATGCAGCACATCAAAAGTCTGATGAAAATGCTCTTCTACTACTTTATCTGTGGGATACATGAAAGTTCAATCCTTATTGCAATGACCTTATGAAACAATTCATATCTAGAAGCAGTCGCTGATGTTACTTTTGGTGGAGTTATGCCAGATCCGATTAGTATGCATAATGGAACAATGGATTCATATCACTTCACTAAACAATAAAAGCTATTAAAACATTAGATTTGGAACTTTCACTGCAGTACAAGATTTTATATGTAAAAAGGAGTTCACCCCGCTGGTTCAGCTTCAGCTTCTAGCTTTTAATTCACTATTCCTTTATTTCATCTTTTTGGCTTTTCTGTGGCTTTTTTGCCTTTTTCTTTTTTTCCCGTATTCCTACGTATTATCCGTGATAGGCTAATCTGTTTTTTTCTATTTTTAATTTTTTAAATTTTAATTACGCCAAATAAGCCACCATCAGCTACAGTGAAAAATAAGCCAGCTACAGTAAAAGCCATAAACCATCGCCAAACTGAGCGGGGTGTAAAAATTGTGGTAGGTTAGTGGTCATCAGACAGCATAAAACTCAATATAAATAAGCGTATGAAACCATATAACTCCTAAATAAACAAAACAAATAGGTTTTTGGAAGAGTGATCTTCTGAGCTCTCAATACATCACAAACCATTTCCTTCTATTTTACTTTTTTTTCTTCACTCTGTTTTGGTTGAGGTTGCAAACGTTAAACATATCACATAAGAATACACAGCATCCGTATCAACGCAAGTTATAGACCATGGGTATGCTACTCCTATGCCACTTCAGTAATGGAAAAGCAGAAACAAACTCAAGCAAGAAAAGGATGGTGAGAACTGAGAAGAAATGGACTAACCAGCTTGCCCTTTCAGCACAAGACGAGGCCGACGACCACCTGCTCTTTGTGATCTCAAACTTGAGATACCCAGAGCCAACAGTGCAAAGCCAAGAACGAAACCAAAGCGAATTGCAGATATACTTCCAGTAAGCATGAAGTTCAGAAAACCCCCTACGGTAAGAAAGGTACCTACAAGAAATAAAGCAGGCTCGTGAACTACTGTTCACCCTTTACATAACAAGGCAACACCAAATTGCCTATAGAATGGATGATTTACCAAAGCCATTTTCTCGATGTGTTCAATGTTTGTCAACTCCCAGCATGGGAATTAATTATAGTTGGAAATTCTACCAATATATTGCTACATACCAAAGGGAATGCCCACATGATAATCCTGGTACTCTGATAGCCCATTCAACTTGCCAAGAGACCTGAACGTCTCCGTGATATCCTTGATCGAGTCTGGGGAGTTCTGAGCTGCCAACTTTAGATATTCCTGTCCCTCCTCACCAACCTCTGCAGCGATCACGCTTAGGTCCTTCTGCGCTTTGTCTGCCTGGATCCTCAGCTTCTGTGAGGCCTCCAACAGCACCTCCCTCGTCCTCTTGGAGTAGACATCGTATATCTGCATTGTCCGGGCCTGCATTCGCAGGGCCTCCTCCTTGAACTGTTTGAGCATTTCACTCCACACTTCCTGAGCCTCCTCAGGCTTTATCTCGTCCTTTGCCTTTTCCTTGTCATCGCCCAATTCTGAACCCCTCTGAATTCAGCAGAAAAACTCGATCACATAAGTTGTGTACTCTAGATAGATAATTTGAGCACCACAGTTCAGCCACGAAAATATGGAATTTGGCACAAAGAATTAATCAAAACACCCCAAGCAACTCATTAACAGAAATCAACATCACCATACGACAAGGATCCCATTTGGCAAGATACTCCACGCATTACATTCAGAATAGTCAAACAAAGCACTTGACGCAGAAAAAAAATCGAAATAGCGCACAAATCTCAGCCGCGCATCACGCGAGATAAAACAGGTGAGGCGGCCAAGTGAAACCACGCAGATCAGATAGACAGGAACAGAAGAAACACGCCCCAGAAGTCAGAACAATATACCACCACCGAAAACAGCAACAAGCTCAAGGATCTCGGAGAGGGCGATTACTCACGGGTTCCTCCCCCGCGAAGGCGGCGACGACGCGGCGAGCCCAAGGTGCGCCCCCTCCGGCGGTGAGTTGGGGACCGGCCGAGAGCGCCCGGAGCGGGGCGTCGAGGCGGCGGGTGGATGAGGAGCGCGCGAGGCGGAGGAATGGGGAGGAGGCGAGGGGGTGGAAGGCCGCGCGGGCATGCGGGCCGGGGATCGGGAGTGGGGAGGAGATGGCGTGGACGAGAGAGGCGGCCATGGGGCGAGGCACTCTGTGGCTGCGTCCCTCGGGAAGGGGAGGTGGGGTGGCGAGGGAGAGGAGGGAGGGTGGCGAGGGTGGAGCGGAGAGCCGTGGACGGGACGGCGGAGGCGGACGGCACGACGGAGACAAGAGGAAAATGGAGGAGAGTTTGGTGGGGTTTCTTCGGGTCTTTTGGTTTGGTTGAGTCGGAGTCTCGGACGGAGGCTGGGGCTGGCTGTTGTTTGCTGGCTCAGCTGCAGCGGGGTCTTTCTTTTTCTACTTTCTTCGGGGAGGGTTTTGAATCGGACGTTTTTGGTGGGTTCATTTTGTCTCTAATTTATAATTTTTTGTTTTAAAATTTTGAATTCTGATTACTTATGAGTGATATTGCGAAGAGAGAGATAATTACATGCGATTTTGATCGGTATAGCCGAAGTTGGTACGATATGTATTACAATCGACTAGTAGACCCCGTCTTGAAAAAACAAATCGTTTGAAATGTAGTTACTGTAGCAAAAAGTGAAGAAAAGCAACAGCCAAAGCCGTGCTGAACCCAGTCTTTGTCTACTCACGTTCGGGTGGTTTTTTTTTTCTATAACTTATAACTTTTGGTTTGTCTTTTGAATTCCAACTATTTCCGAAAGAGACTACGAAGAGAGACAGTCCCATGTGATTTTGGTCATTATAGCTAAAGTCGGTATAATGTCTACTACAATCGACTTGTTACTATAGCAAAAATCAAAAAGCCATAAACATAAAGCCCAAAATAACACAGCCAAAGTCTTGTGCAACAAAAGAGCTTGAGCTTCCCACTGCCGTTCATTGCCCTCCTATGCATGTCCAGAAGAATTTGCACCATCAAATGACAAATATATGTACGACATCTATATATCCATATATAACTAGTGATGGAGCCAACATTCTATGGCTCCGCTATAAACAACTTTTATGTCTATCTTTTGAAATATGTCAATTTTTTAATTTTTTTTCTTTTTTTGTTTCCTCTTATTTCTTTATATTATCCATAATGGTATAACTTTATTATTATTATTATATTTTTATTAAATTTAATTATTTAAAAAATTAATAATCGTTATAGAACAATTTTAACCGCTAAATAACAAAAACGATAGAAATCTACAACTATTTAGACCACTACCTATAAATGGTTAGGCGAGCTTCTAGCATTATATGAGTATGACTGTATGAGGTTAGCTTTCGAGGTTGGAAAAGCAACACTTACCAAGCTGCTACCGTCCATCTAATCGGCGCAAACAACAGCCTAGGTTCCTGGTTCACCGCCACTAAGATGGGGGCATGGGGCCACCGCCCAAGCTGCCTCTACAGGTGCCTCCGCCTCTGTCAAGGACCAGGTTTTCTTCATTTTAGTGGTTTCGGTTTCTAATTTTTAGTTTTCATAAGTTATTTAGAACATGTTGATTTCTTAATTTTTTGAGTTTTTTTCTTATTCATTTACATTGCCTATGAGATATAACGTATTTTTCTTTGTTTTAATTGAATGATTCAGAAAAGGCTAATATTCGCTATATTGCAATATCAACTAGAAGCTACAACCACTTGGAGCAGGGTCTTAGGAATAAAACCGAGTAGGAAAAACTCAATCTAGAAATATTTGTATTACATGCAATTAAAGCTTTTTTTTACACAACTATTGGTATAAAAATAACTAGATTTGCCAAATAAGAACGGTATTGGTAGAAAATGCCATCAGTTCTTCTAGAATGATATATTTGCTAATAAGTTTTATTTACATCTTACTTAAAAGTTACTAAATGTATACATTGAAGATAAATGTCAATATTAAAAAATTACAACTATTTAGTAGCAACAGATGAAGTACCATCCACTCAAAACACACAGGTAAGCATCGTCTGTGAAGTATCTTCCCAAACGTCGGTGCAAATGGTTGGTTGCTTGAAAACACCAAAAGAACACAAGTACAGACGTTAGCACCCTCTTTGCTTAAAGGATGCATACCACAGGTGATCGTGCCGACTGCTGGCTGCTTCACCATGGCAAAAGATCACAGCTGTACATTATATATCTAAAATATAAGCTACTGCAAGTTTCAATTCATTCGCAAGCCATTGATAGCATCGCGGATGTAGTTACTGCAATAAAAAAGAGAGAGCACAAATTAAGCCAAAGCTTTCATCCCTTTGCCGGATCTCAAATATCAAGTCTTGTTGCTGAATCTCAGAACTACCAAACTGGAGGAATCAAAATGGCCATTTTTTAGACGCATCCAGCTTCCGGGCTAAACCTGCGATGAAGGTTGGAGGTCAAAAGCTAAGAATCAGGTTGATTTATTCCTTATGGTGCGAGCAAGGCAAAATTATGTCCAGTTTTCGGCTCATGAAGTCCTTTTGGCGCGAGCAAGGCAAAAGGTCGGAGGAAGGCACGGCAAAAAGCATAATGTCAACTTCCCAAGAGATGGGCATTCATTCGCCCTCCTCTGGAGGCAATGTCAATGTGGCCTCCGTCGTGCCGCAAGAAACATATTCCAAACAGCCTGTTATTTTAAGATGTGGGTTATGGCCTTTTGCTGTTCATAAAAAAAAAGTACGAAGATATAGACATTCACACGTGATTTATGTCAATATATATATAATCGCTACAGTATTTATTATGATTAATTTATATATCTCCTCTTGAAAAAATACTTCATTTAAAAACTAGTTTCTGTAAAAATAACAAAAACCAAAACCAAAAAAGAGCCCAAACGTTGCTTCTGGCGAACTTTTGCAGGTGAGAAACAATAAGATGCAGGACAGACAAAAAGGGCTCCACAAGAAACAAATCGATGCCCGTCGCCTCGTGCTAACTCTCTCATGCTAACTCTCCAAAGAAGCAAGGTATTACTTCTAACAGCGTCATGTTCCAAATAGTTTCCGGTTTTTAAATAAAGTAGCTTTTAAAGATGATTTTTATAAATGAAAATCATTTATAAAAATCACTGCAAAAACCACTTTAAACAGATTGGCTTCTCGACACGAGTATCGTTTACTCCCTCAATCTCTCTCACAGTCAACTAAAAACAAAAAAACCACAGTACTTCTGAACAGGGTCTAAAGATAATGATCTAGTAGTGAGATAAGTGATCCTGATTCCTGAAAATAGCTACCTGTAATTTGCCTTCAATATGCCAATTAGAGTAACACTGGCTAACTGAGAAAGGGTAAAACAATTGAGCCATCACAGCTCTCATGGCTAACATAGAACTGTGTGCACGAAGGATCTTTGCTTTTTGCGCAGAAGTCTACATAGTAACAGAAATTCTTCGCAAAAAAATTAGTCAAAATTTGCTTTAAGATATTAAACTCGATCAACTCACAACTCTGTTGACATTTAGCAACACTTGATATGGGCATAACAAGATGTAAGACAATGTTACAGCCACCTAGCATGTGTTTTCGCACATCAATGTTTGAAATCCGCATGTCTAATGAGTTGCTCACTTGATGTCTGCATTGGGAATTGAAGATCTACATTGACCAGCTGATGTGGTGAAGGGTATCCCTCGGAACGTCGCAATTCCATTCTCGTCAGTACGAAGATACTTGATGCATAGTAAAGCAAAGTTATTGGTTGATTCATGCTATGTATACAAATAAATACGCAACAACATTCAGCAAGGCATAACAAACATGGTATGTGAATTATCTGTATTTGATAATTGAATATGTTAAAGGTAATTTGTCCAACTAACGACAAAACTGATTGAATTTACCCAAATCACGCTGAAAGGCCAGGACAACATTTGATCAGCAAAAGTAAAAAAGAGAGGGCATCACACGAAATAGGCCATTATAAATGCATACCGGTGTGATCTTGTCCAGCTGTTTTTTCTTCGGATTTAGAACATCTTCTGGCTTCCCGTCAAACCTACATGTGAAGGATAATTTAGTTGAAACCAATTGAAAGATGGAAAATTGGTGGACAAAAAATCTTTGCAAATGATGCAGACCGAATACAAATCAAATAACTCCAGAGGAACCCAGCAAAATTTGACAAATTATTAAATTATGTTCTTTCATTTCAGTAGTGGCCCACCAGCACACGAATTATCTATACTATAAGACACCACTCGTTACAACCAATTTGCTAACCATGCTAAATTACAGATTTTTTTTTCTAAAATGACAACATAAAGCTTGTCACATGAATTCATACAAATTGCACTTGCAAATATTTTTCTTATGACCAACACATTGTGCAACAAGCCAACAGCTTACATAACAATCTCAAAAGTATATCAAATGGCATATCAGCTGGCACAACTTGACTTTATAGCCATGAATACAAATAGGAATAATTGGACAGAACACATGCTCTATAGAACTGCACAAACATGACTTACCCAGCAAATGAAATGCATTCTCCAAGCTTGGCTCCTTCTGGAGGAATCAAAGGCTCCACAACTGTATGATCTTTATTTGAAGCACACAGGACCTGGCAATTTTTTTTAATGTAAAAACAACATTTCAAAACGAAACTTCCTATTATTATTAAAGAAAGAAAACTTCTTAGAAACAAATGGGTGGTTACAGTTTGGACTGGGGGTTGAGAAATTTCACAAAGTTCAATGGTAATACATGGTGAGATGTAAATGACTAAATCAGTGTTTCACTTCAGATGCTTTAGGGGCATGGTGAGGACTTCACGTTAAAAGTTCATTACTAAAGTAGTTCATTATTTCCTTCAGTGAGAAGTGTTACATTGCCGATTTTAGATGATTCTATTAGTATCAAGTTCAGTAACATACACATGGCCTAATGACTTGGCAGTGTACAGCAAGGCTCACTTGAAGCTTGTATTCTGCCACAGTAGTATTTTGCAAAATAGTTGATGAACCAGCTAATAGCTACATTTTAAGATGCTTTGTTGAGGTACACTAACACAATTACAATAAATGGAAGTGAAACAGAACATACCAATCCAGCAGACATTACATCCCGCAGCTTCCCAGGCTTCACATTCGTGATCAAGACAACATGCCTATTCTGAAAGGAAAGGGCAATGTTTACAACACAACACAGCATCATGGATGAAACAACTTCAGAGAAATCAAAATGAAAGAGAATATTTCAAGTTCCTAGTTGCTGTCAACTACTCACAACAAGCTCATCTGGGCTGCAGTATTTAGCAAGACCACTAACAACTTGACGCACATTGCCATCTCCCAAATCTATCTCCTCCACCAGGAGACTGCAAAAACAATCAGTTAGAATATTAGATGGAAGAGTGCAATACAACTAGTGGGACCTTTCAGAAGTGTTGTAAATGTAGAAAAATACGGTTACCTGTCAGCAGATGGGTGCTTCCATACTTTCCGAATAAGGCCAACCTGTACATTCAGGATACTGACATTGCACTCTGAATCCTTTTCTGTGGTTTTCTCTGGAGCTTTCTCTGCAGCCCCCTCTTTTGTTTTTCCTGCAGACTTCTGTTGGACATTCTTTTTATCCCCAGAAGGTTTATTGTTTTTCACTGAAGTAGGATTTGCCTTGTACTCAGGAGGCTTATTCTGATAAGTATCAACCAACAAAAGAACTCACCAACCAATCGAAAAGAAGACATCTTGTACAATAAAGAAATGTAAATCAATGCTGCTCAAACATGAAAATCAACATTGTTATGTGAAACCTGTACATGAATAAACATTTTAATATTTTATATGGCATTATATGTCAGTTGAAGAGAGTAATAATAGATCTACAGTCCACCTAATTTTACGATGCATTGCACATGTGGCTACATGAATCACAAGTAAAATATACCATGAATTTGAGTATGCAATACTGAAGCCAGACAATGCAGCAAGAGAAGATATGAAAATGCAGTAAAATGATCAAATTCCAGCCAAATCTTCACAGCAGCAAGAACCACCAATTCCTCTCATAAATAATGGTCCAGAAGTGCCTATAACTAAATGAGAATTAGTACAGTTACATCATAAACTACCTCTGCAGCTTTTTTGGAGTCAGCACTTCCATCTGACTTGTCCGCAATCTTCTGTCCTGAAACAGCTTTCTTTGAACTTGGATCAGCGTCTCCTTTATCAGCTTTCTTCGGGTGCTGTCATATATAATTAGGAAATGGTGTGATTACTGTCGTGATCTCAACATAATCGTTTTTAAAATAATTGAAGATAATTGAAAAAGAAATGGTGTACCATCATCTTATTATTTCTCTGTGGATAAATTTTTCCAGCACTTTAGTAGCACTAACAATAATTTTGTATCAGTCAGATCCTAAAGTTAAGCAATACTAACACATACAAGGTTTATCAGACCAAACACAACGTGATTTTGTAAACACGGTAAATAGCAACAGCATGTCGACAGAGTTAATTTTCCATAATTCCTATTGTATCTGGAAGTACATGTAATAAAGAAATGAAACAAAATGCGTACCCCCAAATTATCAAATATTTCCAGCTCACAAAAAAAAATACTTACAGAAGGTGGATCAAAGACAGACTTGGTTATGTTTATCTTCTGCACTGTTGTACCAAAATCGATGATGTTCTGCATAAAATAGTAGAGATTCACATAAGATGGTATAAATGAACTAGCAATATAGTATCCAGTTAATTACCATGTAGTATTTATTTTTGAAAAGAGACTTCCACCAGCACAAAGCTATGGTTAAAAATCAGATATGAAGGCAACAAGCATTAACTTTTGTAAGAAATTGTAATGACAGTAAAATGACAGCCTGACTCAGCACTTGTACAAATTACAATGTAAAACACTAGTTGATTTGAAAAGGTGTAAAAGCTAGCTCTATCAGAGTGGAGCTGAATGCCTGAATCAGCTTTGGATATCAGATAAAGTTAACACTTCACAAACATGGCTAATTCCAAAAGTTGGTGGAAGGAAGTCCAGAAACAAGCGGAAAATGACATCTTTGAAATGACGAATAATATTGTAAATCAACAATCTACAGATACCACCATAGAGCCAGATAAGAAACAAGAAGAAAAGTAGAAAACCATGTATAGAGCCAGATAAGAAACAAGAAGAAAAGTTGAAAACCATGTGTCTTTGACTCTGTGTTGTCAATAACACATAGGGAACCATTAAGAGAAAAATAATATGCATTCGATTCTTTTATTCAGAAAAAGGAGCATATATAGTTCATGATGGCAACATATAGGAACAAATCAAGAAAACAGGTAGGAATAGTTTAGTAAAATAAATAGAAATATTCATTTTAAACCTGAATGTAGTCCATCCACCGCAATATATGTGGGTATTTCTTCAATTCGCTGTCACTAACATGACTCTAAAACAAGCAATAAACAGTTAAAATCACAGAAAGAGAGTTTATAGATTTATAGTATTTCTTAATAACAACAGATATAAGAATAAAGAAGCAAATAGTAGCCCTAGCCCATAAAACAAGCATTTTACAATTTGATCATCCTAAATTCCACTTCAGCAAAAAAAAACTAATAGTCCCTCAGTTACAAAATGGATGCTGTTTGAGATTTTAGAATGCGTGCAGTCAAACTTTCAACTTAATATGCACAAAAGTTCTTAGATTAACCACATTAATAATATTAGTAGAATTGTCACTGAAATTGCTTCCAAAATATTAACCAACTAGGTAACTAAATCATGTGGCTTTACAACCGGAATCTGTTGTGGATGCTGATTCAGTTTGCTTATTGCGGCGTGTATAGTATTTGCCGACAAAAGCGTCCACAACACTTCCGCCCTCCTGGAGAAACAGCTCGTCCTCGAGCTGGAATGTCGGATGCTCCTCTTTGAAGGTTGCAAGGCGTTCCCATGTAGCGGTGTAGCCTCCGAATCGGGCCGCCCCACCCATCGCACAAGCAGCTCCCATGTGCCCCGGTTGAGCCGGGCGCGTGCGATTGAAGCTGGCGTGGGAATCACACGGCCGCGCACCATGGGTGGGAGGGTTGCCATAGTAGATGGTGGCGTGCCATGGTGCGGTTTGAGGAAAACGACGTGGAAGACGTCGTGGATTTTGGCCTTGGGCGGAAGATGAAGACGATAGGCCACCGAGCCGAGACGTTCCACCACCTGATACGGACCGTAGTAGCGAGGAGCAAGCTTGCCCCCGAACTTGTCAGTGATGCCAGCAGCTGAGCGGTGATGAAGACGCAACCATACCCAGTCACCCTCCTTGTACTGCACATCTCGGTGCTTGGAGTCGTAGTACTGCTTCATGTGATCTTGCGCATGGAGGAGGCGGTCTCGTATGTCTGCCAAGAAGCCGTCGCGATCGACTAGCTGTTTGTCGAGGGCGGCAACACGCGCCAAACCAGGCTGATAACTGGCCATCGTTGGAGGCGGACGACCGTAGAGTACCTGAAAGGGGGTAGTGTGGAGAGCTGTCTGGTAGGACGTGTTGTAGCAGTACTCCGCCCATGGAAGCCATCGCAGCCAGCTGCGTGGACGGTCGCCAGCAAGGCATCTCAGGTAGACTCCCAGAATGCGGTTCGTCACTTCGGATTGGCCATCCGTTTGTGGATGGAAGGCGGAGCTCAGACGAAGTTCGACCCCCGAGAGAGCGAATAACTCTGTCCAGAAGGCGCTGGTGAAGACCGGGTCGCGATCGCTGACGATGGAGCACGGAATGCCATGAAGCCGGACGATGTTGTCGAAAAAAACACGGGCTACGGAAGTTGCCGTGTATGGGTGGCTGAGGGCTAGGAAGTGGGCATATTTTGAAAAGCGATCAACCACCGTGAGCACCACTAATTTTCCAGCCACCTTGGGAAAACCCTCGACAAAGTCAAGAGCAATGTCTGCCCAAACCGAGCTCGGTACAGTCAGAGGTTGAAGAAGACCGGCCGGATGAAGATGATCTGTCTTGTGTTGCTGGCATACGGAACAGCCTTGCACGAATTCCCGCACCAGGCGATTGGCATGAGGATTGTAGAATGAGGCACGGAGGCGATGCAGCGTCTTCTGTACTCCCTCATGACCGGTGCCATGAGCCGTGGCGAGAATGTGTGGCCAGTGCGTCGACGAGTCCGGCACATAAATGCGGCCGCGGTGGAGGACAAACCCATCGACCATGGTCCAGGAAGCTCCGGCGCTGCCCTGCGCAATCTCCGATTGTTTGGCCACCAGCTCAGGGAGACGCGCCGCCTCGCGTCGAAGGTCATCAAACAGCTCCAAGTCAGGACGGGAGATAGCACAAGCGGTCATCGCGGTAGTGTCCTCATCCCGGCGAGATAGAGCATCAGCAGCTGTGTTCAAACGGCCGGGGCGGAATTCCACCTGGAAGTCATACCCAAAGAGACGGCTTACCCATGTATGCTGCGGAATTGTGGATAGTCGCTGGTCCAGAAGGTACTTGAGGGCGAAGTGGTCTGTGCGCACAGTGAAGGAGCGCCCCCAGAGATAGGGACGCCAATGGCGCACTGCTTTGACCAATCCGATGAGCTCGCGCTCATAGGCTGCCAGTTTGGCATGTTGTGGCGCGATTGCTCTGCTGAAGAAAGCAATGGGACTTGTGCCCTGATGGAGGACGGCACCGAAGCCTGAACCCGAGGCGTCGCAGTCGACGGTGAACCGGCCTTCAGTGACCTGAAGGCGTCCGAGGCCGCCGATGACCAGCCGAACGCATCCTTCTTCAAGAGCGCGGTCAAGGGGGAGGCGATTGCGCCGTAGTTGTTGATGAAGCGGCGATAATAGCCGGTGAGGCCGAGAAATCCGCGAAGCGCCTTGAGAGTCCGGGGTTGAGGCCATTGCTGGACTGCTTCAATTTTGGACGGATCCATGGACACCCCGTCCCTGGAGATCACATGGCCCAAATAAGCCACGCTGCGCTCGGCGAAGGTGCACTTGGTCCGCTTGAGAAAGAGCTTGTGAGAGCGGAGGGTGGTGAGGACGGCGCGCACATGGCGCAAGTGTTCCGACCAGGAGGAGCTGTAAATCAAGATGTCGTCGAAGAAAACGAGTACCGAGCGTCGGAGAAAGGGCCGAAGAACCTCGTTCATCAACGCCTGGAATGTTGAGGGTGCGTTGGAGAGGCCGAAGGACATCACGATGAATTCGAAGTGCCCATGGTGTGTGCGGAAGGCTGTTTTGTCGATGTCCGCCGGGTTCATACAGACTGATACCCACTACGGAGGTCCAGCTTGGTGAAGAACGTAGCCCCCTTGAGTTCGTCGAGGAGCTCGTCGACGACCGGAATTGGGAAGACGTCGCGCACGGTTTTGGCATTCAGGGCGCGATAGTCAACACAGAAACGCCAGCTCGCATCCTTCTTGCGTACCAAGAGAACGGGCGAGGAGAATGCCGACGTGCTGGTCCGGATGATGCCTTGGCGGAGCATATCGGCGCACTGCTTTTCAATCTCGTCCTTGAGAAGCTGTGGGTAGCGGTAGGGACGCACCGCAATTGGTGGAGTCCCGGGGAACAGTGTGATGCGGTGATCTCGTTGGCGTTGTGGAGGCAGGCCGGTTGGTTCTTTAAAGAGGTCGGAGAATTCCGCCAGTAGGAGCGACATCAAGTCCCTCCCATCCATGGAGTTGAGCAGGGGTGCAGACGGCGCATCCCGGCCATGCCACTTGACGTGGTGATCGCCGCGCCAGAACGCCATAGAATGGCGCTCGAAGTCCCAGAGTATGGGTCCGAGCGTCTTGAGCCAGCGGCAGCCAAGGACCAGGTCGTAGTCGTCGAGAGGTAGAACATACAGGTCGATGTAGAAAAGCTCTTCGCCAATGGTAACGGGCACCTTCTTGCAGACCCCGTCGGAGGGCACGCGGTCGCCGTTAGCGACGCCTACGGTGAGGCCTGGGCGTGGTGCGGGCACAAGACCGAGGCGGCGAGCTGTAGCGGACGCCACAAAAGAGTGGGTGGAGCCAGAATCCACCAAGGCGTGCAGCTGCTCGGGTCCGATGGTGACGGCCAGCTGCATGGTGTCCGCCGTGGTGATGCCGGTAAGGGCGTGGAGAGAGATTTCGACATCGGCGTCTGAAATTGGATCATCTTCTTCCGTGCCTTCGTCCGGAGCTTCGTCATCCAACACCATCAGGTACAGGCCTTTCATCGAACAGGATTTGTAGTGGTCCTTGGTGAATTTTTCCGGGCAATTGAAGCAGAGGCCGTCCGCCCGGCGTTGTGCCATCTCCTGCGGGGAAAGCCGCTTGAAGCGAGTACCCGCTGGCGGCGCGACCTTCGACGGAGCCGGCGGGGTCTGGATCGGCGCCTTGGCGGGCGGAGCCGGTGTGCGCAGCGCGGGTGTCGCCGCCATGTGCATCGGCCGATGTGTGGGTGTGGACCGCGGGGGCACCCGGTTATTGCCGTGGCCATCACCGTCTTCCAGGTCCAGGCGACGCTCAAAGGCCCGCGCAAGGCTCATGGCGTCGTCTAGGGATTCTGGGTTCTGGAGTTCGACATCGGTCTGCAGAGGATTGCGGAGGCCAGCAGTGAAGATGTCAATCTGCTGCTGCTCCGTGACGTTTCTGCAGCGATCCAGCAAGGGAAGGAACAACGCCTGGTACTCCTCCACGGAGCCGGTACGGCGCAGTTGCATTAGGGCGCCAAGGGCATTGCTGCGCATTGGGGGACCGAACCGGCGTTGAACCCGCTGGACGAACTCTGGCCAGGTGGGAGCGCCGCGATTCTGCTCCAGGCGGTAATACCAGTCCTGGGCGGCGTCTTCCATATAGAAGGAAGCGAGCCATACCTTCTCCTCCGGCGGCGTGCGCTGCTGGCGGAAGAACTGCTCTGCTTTGTGGAGCCAGACCACCGGATCCGCCGAGCCATCGTAGCGTGGAAAGCGAAGCTTGTGAAATGGTTGATGATGGGAAGACAAAGGCGGCTGCTCGGGCGCAGATTTCTCCGCCACGGAGCCGCTGTGGGAGCCGCCGGAGTCGAGTTTCTCGGACTGCAGTCGATTGACGGCAACGGCGAGGCGGCTTTGGTCTCCCTTCATCGTCGCCATCTCGTTCTTGATGGAGGAGAGATTGGCGAGGATGGCTTCCATGGTACCCTTGAGATCGTCGGGTGGGGTGGAGGCGCCCATGAGTAGGCCAGAGGATCACGAATCTGATACCAAAGATGTTGTGGTAGATTGGATGCCAAGGGATCAGGGAACTCGCCCTCCGCTAGAGGCTCTGAGTAATCTCTGATACTTTATTAATTTCCTTGTTGCCCCTTGAATCAGGGCTTACAGATATCTATATAGGCCTTGAGGCCATAACTTCCTAAAGGATAACTCTACTCCTTATTGGATTAGGACTCTAATCTTAACCAACTAGGTAACTAAATCATGTGGCTTTACAACCGGAACCTGTTGTGGATGCTGATTCAGTTTGCTTATTGCGGCGTGTATAGTATTTGCCGACAAAAGCGTCCACAACACTTGTTTTGTAGATTTTTACTAATATATGCATTTGAAACCATGTAAAGTGAAAAGACATCTAGTTGGTAACAGAGGGTGTACAAAATAACTGGCAAATGAAATGGTGGTCATACAAATGGGTAAAGTTGCATCATACATACCATGAAGTATTGTACAGTTGCAAACACAACAATGTCAGCATCCGATGGTTTAAAACCACTAGCCAATAGTACAGACCTCTGGGACAAATCTTGATTCAGATTGCCAAGCAAGACAAGCTGTTCTCCATCATTTCCAAAAAAATTGCTGGAAAATTCAACCCACTTCATTACCTATCAATGAAGAAAAGGAAGTCATGTGTCAGTAGATAAGCATTAGCAAGTGGAATTAGTGGAGACATGGGAAAACAGTTACCTCACCCTGAGATGAGTTCACAATATGTGAGAACAGGCTGGCAATATCACTCTCTTCAATAATTGTATTGGATATGGTATTCTGTAATATTCAGCACAGACATTAGTAACAGTTTCCAGCTATAACAACTCACCTACGCAAATACAGCTTGATAAGAGTGTGTTGGGCGAAATTTGCTCAAATAAAGTAGCAAAGTACAAGAAATAATGCAGTACATACTAATCATCAAAGGTTGTGCATGGAATACTGGACAAGTCAAAGTCCAGAAGTATCTAAAATACACATCATCACAAGGTTACCTAGTTGGCGCTGTACCAAACCATGATCAGACACCATTCGAAGAGATGGGCAACGCATTATGCAAACTTTTTGAAGATAAAACACAAGTAGCAACCAAGAAGTAATAGAGACTCTACCGAGGGCGTATGCTGCATTTGGTCAAAGCCACTGTAAATCTAATCTACTGGAGCAGTAATGTTGCAAGCTACGTCTCCATGTGACTAAACCATACCAAAGTCCTAGCTATGTAGCAGACAGTAGCTCATCTCAAATACACTCTTGGCAAGCAAAAGAGCCCCTTTGCGGTGCTTAGCCTAATTTAAAAAACTCCGTAATTGATCAACCGCACACACGATCTCGTTTATTCCTGATCTGCGTAATTGTCACCATTTGATGCATACACTCCACATTTCGCAACCCCAAAGAAATCGAACAGTTGTACCGTAGGTAAGTACATATCTTCCTACTTCCCAACCACACAGCATGCATGAAATCACCATACCCTAAATCCCACATCACAGTATAATTGTAATACATGACATTTAATCGGCGAAACTATTCAAACTTGATTATTGGTGAACCAACCATGCCCAGAGCCCAACAAATCTGCCTGCGTAACATAACCCATACAGAGCAAAAATCGAACGCTATCGCTTCGAATCAACAAAAATCGGAAACCTAGGGCTTAGGAGTGAACGGCCGGGGGCTTACCGGATCGAGGTTGAGGTGCTTGCAGAGCGCGTAGGCCATGGCCCGCTTGCTCTGCGCGAAGTCCCCCGCCGCCGCCATTAGCACGTCGAGGTCTTGCGGCGAGCTCGGTGAGTCAGGGAAAGTGGAGCAGAGGGCAAATGGTTTAGGGACTAGTGGGAGCGGCCAATGGGCTATTGGTTTCCTGCGACGAAAGCTCCAGTCCAGTTGGGCTTGGGCTTTGTTGAGGTTGTATCTGTTTGGGCTTGGCTTCTTGGGCTTAGCCGAGCTGGGCGTACAACTTCTTTCGGGCTGCTTGGGGTCGGAGTGAGATGCCAAATCTTCCGTGTGTCTACTGTTGTAGTATAGGAGGACAAACTTGGTGTTTTTTCTTTTGCGAGGAGTACAAACGTTGTGTTATGTACAATTTAATCTGTGAAGCTTGTGCAACTGGCATTGTAACGGCTTTGTGTACGTCCATGTTTTCCTACGAAACTGGAGACGCGAGGCAAAAATCAGGTCAAATGCAGGAAACCACGCACGCAACGTCACGGTCGTGATCAATTCTAAAGCGCATCTAAGCAACAAGGTGCTGTGGTGCTGTTGCTGATGGTTGACAACCTCGTGCTGCGAGGATCTGACGCGCTGGTGAGCAAAAGTACAAGAGGGAGGGGGACTTGTTTTCGCGGCGAGGACGCTCTTCGGCTCTTCGCACATGGGCTCCCGCTTCCCTCGGGAGTCTGAAACGTCGACGAGAGATGCCATGCCATTTGAGCTCCACTGCTCCAGCATCGATACGACACGACGCCACCGCCGTTTCACGACTTGTATCCAAAAGCGCTCGACTGTCCTCTGTGTATCGACTGCTTCATGGTGCTACACGGCGATGGAAGCTGCGAAGTGACGAATCAAAACAAGCAAGAAAAGGCTCGAAAGCATGGAGACGAGACGACGACGGCGCATGAGATTCCATCTCGCCACCGGTGAGGCCTGGGACGCGACGGCGACACGGGGGCATGTGGTAGGTCAGCAGCGCCCCAGGCGCCATAAATGCGCCCCACCAGCGCGTGTCCTCGTCCCTCAGAGCCGCCATAAATAAGCCTCCCCAAGCCACAAAGGCTGGTGCCTCGCCACCGACGGGCAGTAACGAGCAATGTGCGCCAGCTAGGAGTAAATGAAGCCCAACTAGCAGCTACTACTACGATGGGTACATACAGTCACCAGCGTTGCGTCCGCCTGCGATCCAGGGGCCGAAAGCACGGGCGCGATGCCGTGCCGTGCGTTGCCCGCGCCTAGGCCTAGCCGGCTGCCATCCGCCCGTCGCGCGGGATCGACGCATCGTTCGGATGGATGCAATCGCACGCGCCGCCGGCCGGTCCAGGCGGAACGGACGCGGTGATCTGGGTGCCGTTGCCCTATTCCGCTCGGCCTACCACTCTCGAGTCCTAATAACACGACGCTCTACGGCCTACTGGCTACGACCAGGTAGGCAGGGCCTTCTTTTCCGTTGCACACCACAAATGGAAAAGGTAGTGCTGTGGTTACAAATCAAACAGTAAATAATAGGGGTTATGGAAAAACCATAAAAGAGATATTCGAAGCTTCGTGAGGATTAGATGTAGAAGATATATGCATAATATATAGTCTATTACCTAGTCCTTTCTCTGAAAGATATGAATCATATATGGCGCCGTAAAACACATACTTATAGCTGGGAGAAGGTAGTTTACACAAATACCCCTATTAGGGTATACAATAGTGAGAGCTAACATGTTCTTTCCCCTGTAATAGCCCTTTTAGATCTGTTACACGATTACATACTTAATGGGCTTTTTAGTGTAATGGGCCGATTGGACCTAGGTGGAAGCCACTCCCTCAACAGTAGTCTCTCATGATAAAGGGCTTCCGATTCCGGTAGGCCAAAACCATGTTGCTTGCTCCTTAGGCCACTTCCGTCCCTTCGGCTCACTAGGCAGTTGCCTTTTTGGTTTCCTGCCTTCTTTACTGCTGACATGGGTGTGATGCCAGCGGGTGACACGTTGCAACAGTATCATTGTTGGCCGTGCAACATGGGTCAATGTGCCAGTTACGGGGGGCGCATGTCCCCTGGAATCCTATGCCTGCCGTACCAGCATTAAATGGGTGTGTCACACTCGGTACTTAAGCATTGTACCGATTAACTTTTGAATTATTTGCTTCTTCTCTGTTGCGCCTGCCGATCACCGCCTATAGTTGCTTTCATCGCCACCGTCTGTTCCCCATTGTGCTCTTGTTGTTCGTCTTTTCCCCATCGCGCGTTCGATGTGTAAGATGGGCCGTGGAAGCGATCGGAGTGGTCACGACGGCGCGCCAGTCGCATGGAGTAGCCAAGGCGGTGAAGATGAGCGGTCAGAGGCCGCCACCGACAAATGATGGAAGGTGTCAGAGAAGGTCATCGGCGTGTTCATGAACACCCTCGGTCCATTGGTTGCGATGGATGAGCTACTGGATTCTCTCATGCGCGACGGCAAGATTTCCTCCCGTGAGCTCATTCGCCTTCCCGCCAATGATGAGGTCGCCCTACAACCATGGGAGGGCACGACACTAGTTTTTGCAACCTACTTCGACGTCGGGCTCTACATCCTCGCCTCATGCTTTGTGGGTGATCTCCTCCGTCTATATGAACTAGAGCTACAATAGCTAACGCCGAATGCCATCGCACGCCTTGCTATGTACTCCTGGGCAGCCTGTTCAGAGGGATCCATGGCAGCGCGGTGGTCTTGCGTCCCTGCACGACACGTGGTGCCAGTAGAAGCACCTAGGTGCGGGGTAGTACTCGAATTTGTGTAGCTTCAGCTTGCAACTGTATGGTGCTACTTTGAAGGGCTTCCCTTCAAATGCCACGCGGACGAAGCGGGAGTCTCCTTGGCTACAAAGGTGGTTCTACCACAAGATTGAGCATGACAGTAGCCTTCACTTCACCAAACGCATCATGGGATTTGTCCAGTCATCTGGCGTGAAACTTGATTGGGATGATGAGGCTGCATATGCGGGGCTGCGTCGAGGAGTTCTGCATGCTTCGCCTTTCCCCACTAGCTCGCCGCTGGGAAGTGAAGATAAGGCCACATGGGGCAATGCGCGTGCGGCCATCATTGAAGCCTACGCAGAGCATGGTGCGGATGCTGACGAAGGGTGACCCACAGACGAACCAGAGGCACACAAGAGGGGCCCACCAAGGACGCTACTGTGGACACCTCTCCGCTTTCTTTGATGGCTTTGCTCCCACCTACATAGCCTGCTTCATCGACGTCATAGGGCCATCCTACGAAGCGCGCCTAGTAGAGCACTCCCTAGCGGCCCGGTGGGTATGGTGAACGAGGATTCCAGTTCTAAGGCCAGGACCCCTCCATGCATAGTGAAGACGATGTTCCATACCTACCTCCAACAGGCATGCTCTAGGTTTGAGCTTCTCGTTCTATTCCCAGTACTTCGCACGGCTATCACCGCTATTCTCCCTAACGCTATCGCCATCATCAACAGCACCACCTTCCTCTGCAGTGGATCCACAACCATCTAGTGATGAGCTCAGTCTGGGACTCGAAGGCACCCCTGGCATGAAGCCTCTATCACTTAATTGCTCATTATGACCAGATGTTATGACTGCTCGTCCCGAACGCTCGTTACGACCACTCTTTATGATCGCTCATCCCAAACGTTTGCTTACAATCGCTTGCTTACGATCGCTCACTTTTGACCGCTCGGATCGATCGTCCGCTCGTTCTGATCACTCGGCACGACAACAGATCGACAGCTTGCTCGTTCTGATCACTCGGTACAAACAACGCTTCATGAAGTTGTGGCCTCCTCCTGCCTGAAATCCCCAGCCATTTGACCACCGCCTGGACGAGATGCGCTGAAGACAAAAACAGAGGAAAAGCAGCGATGCTTTGGAAGTTGTCGGAGATGAAAGAAACTGATCTATTATTTCATCATCAAGATCTTGGTTACAAAGTGCCTCACAGCACCCCTAAAAACCTTTTCCACGATATCCCTAAAACCCTTTGTCCGTTACCCTATAACTTCCTCTGCTTTTATAGGCCAGCGCACAAGGCGTATTTAACTTGAACACCTGAAAACCGTGTCCTATCCACCTAGACATGAACTCTATCTCTTTCTTAAATCAAGGGACCCGAAACCCTTCCTAACACATGTTTTAACCAACTCGTACAGATCATGGACTTCATCCACAACTCCATACGACACACACAACAAAGCCTCCAGGATATCCCCTCCTGTATCTTCATTGTGCACCATCACTGCGTGCTCTCGTGTGAGCCCGATCACCTCGCGTGACCACCTGACCGCCTGGACCTCAGATTACCCCTTCCTAGTCCTGGTCCTCCTCATCACTGACCGTGATCGTATCCACGCCTCCACGCAGCATCCACTTTCGACCTCCATGTGCTCCAGCATGAGCTCGACCACCTCGCGTGACATCCCAACTGCCTGGACCTCAGATTACCTCCTCCTAGTCCTAGTCATCCTCATCACTGACCATGGTCGCCTCCATGCCCACCTGCACATGTAAAGACCAAAGAAACCATCTCCCTGTACAACACATTAGCAAAACACACACTTGTCTACCCCCAGGCAAGAATCAGCTCAACTACGACTATCCCCAGATCGTTTACGACCATGTCTCAGAATGCTTACGACCATTGCTAACTGAACCAGACCCTACGATCACTCAATATGACCGCTAACACAGAGTACTCGTAACCCACAAGTACTCGAAAACCACTCGCACTGCTACTGACGACTATCGACTATCGAGTATTGACCAGCCGCAACACGTACTCGAAGCCTATGAGTACATACAACATTCCAAACACCCGACCACTTATCGTGATCGTGAAACCTCTTCTACTGAGTACCGAGTCCTCCGACTACAAGTACCTCAAGCAATGACCATCCATCATCGACCACTACACATCGACCAGTCAACCACTGGCCCAACACGAGTACTTCATGTACTTGAAAGTCACAAGAGTGAAGCACTTGTATCGACCATGAAGGTCTATGAGTACCGACCGAAAAGCCTACAACAACCGATCACTAAGTCTCCGACTACCGAAGATAGAATAACAGACTGTAAAGTCTACGAGTATCGACAAGACTGCCAAATCTATGACCATGAAAGCAGTCTGCAAAACCTACAACCATGAACGCAGCCTGTAAAACCTACGACCATGAAAACAGTCTGTAAGACCTACGACCATGAAAGTAATATGCAGGACCTACGACCATGAAAGTAACCTGCAAAATCTATGATCATGAACGCAGTCTACAAGACCTACGACCATGAACGTAGTCTGCAAAACCTACGACCATCGAGTACTGTAGCTACGACCATGAAGGTAGTCTGCAAAACCTACAACCACTGATCACAAAGCCCTCGACTATCGAGTATGACCAGTAAAGTCTACGACTATCGAGTACTGTAGCTATAATTACCTACCGTGATCGTAAACCGAAGTCGTATTGCCATGGTCAAAAGGTTGAAGTTGTACTGCCGTGGTTGAAAGGTCAAAATCACACTGCCGTGGTCAAAGCCAGACATGATCGTAAACTATCGTGGTCGTAAGGTCTTAGTCGTACTACCATGGTCAAAGACAAACATGGTCGACAACTGCTGTGGTCGAAGACTATAGTGTGTAGTCTGAAGACTGTGGTCATAGTATGAAGTTTGATGTCTGAAGGCCATGCCGTGGTCGTAGACTAGCGTCTGTTACCGTGGTCGTAGACTAGCGTCTGTGATCTAAACTCACTCGTAACTATGCAAGACCACTCAAGGGCGACAACTTCAATTGCAAACGACCAAGTCTTTCACAAACGCAAAACCCAAAGCAAACCAAATATCAATTATTAATCATCTCTTTATTTACGACCATCCACATGGTCTAACACTTTGTAATCGGTAATCATAGGCTTTGCGATCGGTAGTCATAGACTATGCGGCCGATAGTCGTAGACTTTGCGATCTGTAGTCATAAACTATGTGATTGATAGTCGTAAGCTTTGAGACTGATGGTCGATGGTTGAAAGCTACAGTGCTTGACCGACCACGGATGGTCGATGGTCGGTAGTCATAGTCGTAGGTATTGTGATCGGCTATCACAGACCTTGAGTACTCGTGTCAGACCAGCCTGTGCATTGTGGTCATACTGGTCTCTTAGTGGTTTGAGGTTGTTTTCTGGAGTACATGGAATTTGGGTCATGGTTTGACCTAGGTGTTGTTGCTTTGTGCACGTGGGTTTATTGTCTAGTCCTAAGCTTAGGATCAGTATTTTGGTTGAATAATTTTTGCATGGTGCATTGTATGGATTAATTGCATAAATTCATGTATTTGTGTATCGTGCGGTAGTACATGACGATTTGCTTGTTGGTGTTGGTTGTAAGACTTTGGAGCTAGGTCATGGTGAGGCGTAGGAGGATCGGGACTAAGCATAGGGTGGTGCTGAGATACAGAATGGTCAGAGAGATGCTGAAGATAACCGAGCCTTGCGAGTTGATTGCAAGCTGGGACGACAAGGAACCAGAGCGAGAGCTACCAGTGATGGACATGACGGGTAATAACAAGATGAACCAAGACTAGGCTTAGGGAGGAGTTGATGTCCAGATGGTCAAGAAAGTCGGGTGCTATCATGTGCGAAAAGAGGCATGTGGTGCACCAAGTGACTTGGGTCGTTTGCAAGCGAGGACGGTTCGATAGGATCCAGACGCGTGAGAGATTTGGTGGCAAGTCATTGAGCTTCGTTTTGATCAGATCTTCCCTTGAGATTATTTGTCTTTGATCTTCATAGTTTCTATAGCTACTGGAGTGAAGAGTGTTGCTTCCGTTCAAAGGAAAAAAGATTTTGAAAAGTCTCAAATTGAATTTAGACTCCTATTCATCCCCTCTAGTCGCCATACTCAATCCTTTGCTTGAAAAAACCTATTGAATTAGCAAAGATTTGTGGTGATCATTTGGGCTTTTTTTTGGCTTATGACTGAAAAGCACTGTAGCTGGCTGAAAAAACACTGTAGCTGACAAAGACTTATTTAGCATAATTAAATTTAAAAAAATTTAAAAATATAAAAAATATGTTAGCCCATTACGTATAATACAAACACATACGGGAAAAAAGAACCGGCAAAAAAGCTCAACAAAAAGCCAAAAGTTCAGAAAAAGACGAAATTTATGAATAGTAAAAAATAAGTCGGAAGTTAGAAGTTGAAGCCATTTTGATCACACCCTTTGGGGCGTAGGGGGGTTGTAAATTAGCAGTAAAAAGTAATTTGCGTAAACCTATGCTTTAGTATTCCAATCAATGTCCCGTGGAAGTTCCTTTTGAGTGAATCAAAAGCAAGACTCACTCTAGAGCAAATAAAAAGTGTATAACCTTTCTATAGGTTGCAATAGGATAATGAACTCCATATACAATGGACATGCTCTACTCGATTTGCCGTGATTGAAGGTAGGTAATGTGAGTGCCTATTTAGTCGATGCCTACGTGTTTAACTTATGCTGATTTGAACCTTCATCATCACACCCTCAACCTCGACAATGTGTAAAGTATATTTCATTCTGTCGGTCTTTTTCCAGCTGTCAATCAAACAAAGTAGGCAAGTTGCAATTAAATTATTGCAGTGACTAGCCAAAGTTGTACAAGCATGAAAACGAGCATTCTCGAAATCGTTCCTCGTATAGAGTTGGGCATTCTGGAGCACCAATTCTAACCACAATTCACAAGCGTAGAGGCCCAAAATTTTACAGTACGGAGGGTCTGTTTAGAACACACAAATTTTACACGGTTTTTGCAAATAGTTTTATAGAAAATACTAGTTCAATTCCTCTAGTTCCAAACTAAACAAGTACTTGTTTCATTTGAAATAGACATGTTACATTGGTCCATGGTACCAATATGCAGATTTACACCATTTGGGTTGCTTGATTGGATCGATGCATCAATACCTCTATTAGCAACTTGTTGGTTTCCCTCTGGGGAAAACACTCGTCACTCCATTGATTTTAGAAGTTTGGATATTTGTAGCACTGTTTGTCTTAAAAATACCAAATATAGTCTGATAAGCGAAAAAAATTCTATTTTTGGCCCCCTATGCGATCGCGGAACTACGGGATGACGGCACGTGTTAGTTGTGCGGTACGGGACCACACGACTAGCACTGTAGCTTAATCATGCGGTCCAGGACCGCATGATTAAACTGTAGCATGCAGCGGTGCGGTCCACAAGGGCATGAATTCGGGGAGAAATGCGGTGCCCGAGCGCATGACTTGACCGAGATTCCCACCCCCGCGCAGAGCTCCCAACCGCACTTAAGAAAAACACACAGAGCAGAAAAAATACACAGCTTAATCGTGCAGTCGTGGACCGCACGATCACTATAGCTGGCTTAATCGTGCGGTCCCCGATCACACGACTAAGCAAATCATGCGGTCCCCGACCGTACGACCACTGTAGTGCTTAGTTGGACCGCATGACTGCCACGTGTCATGCTCGGGTAATCGTGCGGTTAAGGAGGGGGCTATATATGGCATTACGGTGAGCACAGAGCTATATTTAAAATTAACGTGAGGAACAGTGGTAAATATGTCCAGATTTCTTGATTTTAGATGAATGGCGTTCTTTTTTAAGAGGAAAGGGGAGAGAGAGGATGCATCAGTAGTATACCTGGCTATTGGAAAAGTGGCCGGCTCGGTGGAAAGTGTGTGGCAGCGCAAAAAGGCATCGGTTTCGGCAGATTCGCAGCTCCCTATCGAGCCGGCAGCCTCACCCACACCACACTCATGCTGCTCTGAGTGCTGTCTTGAAGCCTTTGCTCGCCGCTATGTTTATGTGTTACTCCTATCAGCAACAAATCAGGGGGCAGCAGCAGAAGAGCGAGTAAATGCTGCCTGCTACTCCTGCAGTATTATTGCACGAGGTGGAGGAGGAGGAGGAGGAGCAAAAGGGTTGGTGCTGCCATTAAAGGCCTCTATTCAATTCCTGCGGTGGTGGCGGTGACCGGTGTGGTGTGGGGAGCGGTCACCGCCTGCCCTTTTGGAAGCTTAACAGGACAGGTGACATTTGTGTACTCTTGCTAAGGGTATCTCTGATAGGATATCTTAACTTTCCTTTAGTTATATTAAATAAATAAAATTCTATATAAAAAAGATAATATGTTATCTTTTATATAAGAGATGATGTGAGGCAGAAAGTTATAGTAAAAATAGTATAAAATAGTTAGAGGAAAAATTTACTGTTAGAGAGGTTATCTCTAGTGATGTCTTTCGGTGAAGTGAAAATCTTAGAGACAATTTTAAGAGACAAACTATTATATATGCCATCAAACTAGCCCCTCCAATGAGCACTTTGGGAGGGAAAACTGAAGGCCGACTGTTCCTAATTTTCCCAAAGTCAACGGCTCCAAATGCTTACTAGACCAGAAGGCTACTCTGATGAATGCATGTACATCATCTCAGAGACCATGTGAAGGTTTAGAATATGTCTGTGATAAATAATTGATACTTTAGTTTAATTGAATTTAAATTTTGCAAAAGTTTCATAAAATTCCGATTTCATATTGTGTTGTCAAGATTCAGATAGTCTGACTGGCTAATGGATAGCGGTCACATCGGTTTGACCAGCTGATGGATGGCAATCTGATTGCTATGGGGCGAGTGATCAGACTGGCCATGGATTTTTAGGAAATTGAAAAACAAACACTCGTGTAAGCTTGTTTAGGGATGCGTTTACATTAGGTGCCACTAGAATTGAAAACTAGAGCTGAAACTAAATAGGGTTTAACTAAAATTTCAGAGATGATTTGTTTGGTGGTCTTAAGTGGTCAGATTGCCATGGGGAATGCAGTCAGACCGATGGCTATGTCTAGAACATAATGAAAATTGTTTTTGAGTTGGATGAGTGTGTGCACGACATGGGTGCCGTTAGTTGGTTATATGGTGTTGCATGATGCATGATTTTGATTTAATGTGAGTCAAGTGTATAGAACTTATGCTCAAAATATTTGCTTGTCTTTGGATGTGCAAGTGGTTTGGAGAACGTTATCGGTCGACAGCAATAGATCGGGACTAAGTGAGGGAGCTAAGGTCCGAGCGGTTATATAAGTTTGGGTGAGGCTATTTGGCTCAAGGGAAAATATAGAGAAAGACAAGGATTATAAAGAGACGAGTTGGTGCATATGGTATGTCAAGTGACGAGGTCGATGCACATAGAGACAATTCAGGGGAGATCGAATGCATGAAGACGTGACAAGTAGTCATTGGGCACTACGGGGTACGTGTCCAAGCACACGGATGATGTTTTGAGGTGAAGAACAAAATAGAGTCAAGGGAAGATGACTGGAAGTTTCATCAGGGGTATTTTGGTAGTTGGCTAAATACTGATTTGATGTCTTGATCAAAATAGCGGTGCACGGGAGCACAAAGGAGAAGTGGTTTAGGTCAAGGAAAGTTAGAATTGCTAAGTGGATCAATCGCTAAGTTGTTAGCGGGCTGAGTCTTGTAAATGTTTTAAGAAATATGTGTAAGTGTGCAAAACTTGTGTTAGTGGGATTCACAGGTTTCCTCAACATCTTAATGAGTTGAACCCATTAGGATTCTTACTGGTTATTAAAGGGAATGAGAGAATACGTTAGATCTAAGGATTCTAGGTTTTTTATTTTTGTTCTACCACATTTTCTCCTTCCATGATTGCATGAGAGAGAACTTGAGAGAGAAAAGGGTGGTACTTTGGTTACACCTTGTAATCATGTATGCATATGAAAACTTTATCATCTATTGGAAATAGATAAGGCTTTATCTCAATTATGTTTTTTTTGCGTTATTGTTTAGTTTTGTTTGTTCTTGAGTAAGATTTGTAATTTCGTATTCGTGGGGTTTCTAGCCCGAACTCTTAAATTATCTTGCTAGGACACGTGAGAATATATCTAGAAGATCGCATGCCTTAGATCCTCACAAGCAAGATGTAATTTGAGTAAAGACCCCATGCCTTGGATCCTTACGGGCAAGATGTAATTTGAGTATTAGGGTTTTTAGTGTTCTTGTGACCTAAATTAGATTATCTTTAATTTAGTAAACCCAAGTACAAGAATCTTGTGATTCTTGATTGGTTTAAGTTACTAATGCCTTGAAGAAGTCTCATGCAGTGTTTGGATAAGAATTGAGCAAGTTTTTGATATGAGTTTTGTTTCTAAAAACTTTCAAGTCTAGAAATAGAGGACTGGTTAGACCGGCCATAGACTTGCAGTCCAACCGGCCCCAACGATTATAGCGTCGTTAGCCTTGCGGTCAGACCGACTGTAGTGGTCAGACTGGCTTTTCTATAATGGTCGATTGGCCTTGTGCTAAAGATGGCTGATTTTGTTGGCTTAGATCTTTAGCCTTGTTTTATAAAATAAAGTTGGTGCAATATGAACTTAGTGACTCTTATAGTCACTTGAATAAAGATTTTAAATATCATTAGAGAAAATTTTAAATAATTATTCACCCCTCTGATTGCCGACATCAGTCCTACATCATGAACAGATCAGAACTTGAAGTAACGGAATCATAACAGTTGTTGCTGTTAACATCTTTCGATTAGTTCTTTTGCATTGGTGATAGGATATTCACCGGAGCAGTAAAAAAGATTAGTATTACTAGCTCTCTGCTGTGGTGCCATCGGGCCTTTCGGCATTAACACAACCAGCAAAACCAAAATGACCACACATTTTAAAGCGAACGATGTTGAGCAATATAGTAGTAATCTGTAAAGCAAAGTCATATTATCAGCAGAACTAGCTAAGAACAGCATCAGTCATTCAGTTGTGCATAATCTGGGTTGCTATGTTGCATTGAGGCAATACCCACATGAGCAGACGCGCTACAATTTCTTCCAAGAAATGGACCAAAGAATTGCAGAGAAGCGACAAACAGCCTTGCACCCCTAAAATTTCAAACAAACTACAAGCATTCCACCACAATCCATACCACTCTTTGCTTCCTCTCACTCCAACCCCCCCCCCCCCCCCCCCCGGCATCATATATGCATCTCAGAAAACAAAACCAAAAAAAGCTCAGGAACATTAAGAACAGAGTTCGAAAATAGGCCTTAAACCAGCTCATCCCCTGGACTGTCCTGAGGACTCCTCACCAGCTCAAGTATGCTCACCACCTCGCCCATGTCTGGCCGGTTCGATGGCACCTGCGAGGTGCAAACAAGGCCCAACTTGATGATCGGCAGGACCTCTTCCATCGGAAATTCACCGCATAGATGTGGATCCATGCAATCCTCCAGCCTTCCTTCCTCCAGCGCGCTTCTGACCAAGTCGCATAGCACGACAACATCATCTTCCAAGTACTCGACGGGCCTCCTGCCCGTCAAGACCTCCAGCGCAAGCACCCCAAATCCATAGACGTCGCACTTCTCAGTGATCTTCACTGTCTTGCATGCGAATTCTGGTGCCATGTACCCAAGTGCACTCTGGATCTTACTGCTCAGCACATACCGGTCCAGCATTGGCAGCAGATTGGCGAGACCATAGTCACCGACCCTAGGCTCACCATTGCTGTCCAGCAGCACATTGCTTGACTTGAGATTGTAATGGATGATCCCATGCTGGTGCAGGTGTGTCAGGCCCCTGGCAACACCGATGATGATGTCAAACCTCTCCATCCAGGAAAGTGAGTTCTCTTCCGTGCACTCGTGCAGGTACTTGTGCAAATTCCCTCCTGGCAGGTAATCATAGATGAGGAGCTGCAGTGATGAAGTCCAGTAGAAGCCTCTGAGCGTGACAACATTGTGATGCCGAACCTTGCTAAGCAACTTCACCTGTCGCTCAAAGTCACCCTTTGACTTGACCAAGCTAGACACAGTGAGCTTCTTGATGGCTACCGGCTGGCCGTCTCTGAGCACTGTCTTGTAGACTGCACCAAAGCCTCCTCGCCCAAGCTCACAATCCTTATTCAACAAGGCATGCCCACCCGCGCTGAACTCTGGGCTGCCTTTACCAAACATGACCAGTTTCCCGGAGCTGGCATCATTCTCCGGGGATTGGCTAAGGTAATCATCAGAAAATGCAGTAGCAGGCGCTGAGCGGGAGGCGGCTGCACGGGCACGACGGTTGAGCACAGATACGATGATCACTCCGATAGTAATGGCAGCGCCACCCGCAATGGCAATGAGGGTGGAGACGCTCAGTATGATTTTCTTGTGGTGCATGTTGCTAGGGGCACTTGGTGTGGCTTGCGACAAGGGATTTGATGACGAGTTGGGGTTGAGCACAATCGGCTTTGGCATGACCGCATTGCAGGAATTGTTCTTCCGCGAGCTGCAAAGACCAGAATTGTCGGATAGGAAGGAATCAGGAATGTTGTCGAAGAAACGGCTGCTCGGGAGATCTCCTGATAGTAAGTTGTGGGAGACGTCAAAGATGTGCAAGCTGGGCAGATTAGATAGCTCCACTGGTAGGGCCCCATCCAGCTTGTTCTGGGAGAGAACGACAACCTGGAGACTGGTGAGGTTGCCCATGGTGCGAGGAATTGACCCCGTGAGGTTGTTGTGTGACAAATCCCTGCATTGAGAAAGCACAGCACTGTATCAATTAAAAGGATTTCTAATGGTCAGTCAGAACCAACTAATCTTGATTTTGGGTCGAACTGATCAGTGTGCTAAGTTCAGAACAAGCGATCCTAATACAAATCATGTGCATTTGACTTCAGTTTTGAGTGTACCAAAAAAAAAAAAAGAGGACCCAGGCGCTGGGATACGAGCAAAACAACATGACAGAGTCCCATATTTTGCGGTTTTTTGGGTTCCAAACAGAAAATAAGACATCACTGCACTATCACTTTCTACGACGCCTCTGCAACCTAGGAAACTGAAAGCAATCAAGGCATGCAAAGAATACCAAAAAAAAAAACAACAATTAGACCTAGCCAACTTCGCTAACAAGCAATCCAATCTCAATGACGTCAAATTTAATTCGACCAAAAAATAATAAAAAAGAATTCACTTACAGTGCAACGAGGGAACTGCAGTTCCCAATCTGTGCCGGGATGCGGCCGGTGAGCGAATTCCCCCCCATCCGCAGCTCCCGGAGAGCCACCGCACCGCCAATCTCCGGCGGCACGCTTCCATTGAGCCGGTTGGCGCTCACGTCGAGCACCTCGAGCAGCCTCATCCCGCCAATGCCGGCCGGCAGCTGCCCCGATATGGAATTCGAGGACAGGTTCAGAGACTGCAAGCCCGCAAAGGCGGTGATCTCCGGCGGGATCCCGCCGGAGAATGCGTTGCTAGACAGGTCCAGCGCACGCAACGCCAACGCGGCATCGCCTGGGACTTTGACCCACCCGTAGAGCTTGTTGCCGGCGACCGAGACGCGCTGCAGCGGAAGGCCAAACACCCACCAAGGGAGCTCGCCGGTGAGCGAGTTCCGGCTGAAGTCGATCTCCACCAGGTTCTTGCATTTCGCGATGGCGTCGGGGATGGCGCCGGCGAAGCGGTTGCCCGACAAGTCAAGCCGCTCCAGCGCCCACATCTCCCCGATCCACGCCGGCACCTCCCCGAGGAGCGCATTGCCGCCGGCGCCAAGAAACCGCAGCCCGGACAGCCTCCGGAGCGAGTCCGGCAACCCGCCGGTGAACAAGTTGTGCCCGAAATCAAGCGACTTGAGCAGCCCTGCCTCGCCGACGTCAGCCGGTATCTCCCCGGCGAGAAGGTTACCGCTCAAATCCACAGCCCGCAACGAGCTGCCCCGGGGGAAGCCGCCACGAACACTCCCGGACAGCGCATTGCCGGATAGGTCCAGAGACCGGAGCGAAGGCAACGACCAGAGTCCATCAGGGATGGGGCCGGCAAGGCGGTTGGAGGAGAGGTTGAGGGACACGAGCGACGAGCACGAAGCGACGGCGGGGGGGATGTAGCCGGAGAGCTCGTTGTGGGCGAGCGAGAGGGTGCGTATGCCACGGCATTGGGCGAAGAGCTCGGCGGGGACGGGGGCGGCGAGGCGGTTGGAGGAGAGGTCGAGGGAGCGGAGGCGGGGGAGGGCGGTGAGGAGGGAGGGGAGCACGGGTCCGGACAGGTTGTTGCCGGGGAGGGAGAGGGAGAGGAGCGCGTCGAGGCGGAGGAGCGCGCGGGGGAGGCGGCCCGAGAGCGACGCAGCCGGGAGCGAGAGCGAGGTGACGCGGCCGGTGCGCGAGTCGCAGCCGACGCCCGGCCAGGAGCAGGGGCGGTCGTCGTCCTCCGTCCACGCGGCGAGGCGGCCCAGCGGGTCGGAGACGCCGGTCTTGAAGACCACCAGCGCGAGCACGTCGTCGGTGAGCGCGGTCGTCGTCGTGGGAGCCGCCACGAGCAGGAGGGCGGCGAGGAGCAGCGCGAGAGGGGAGGTGGCGGTGGCGGCCATTGCAGCGGCGGGAGGGATCACAGCGCCGCCTTGTCCATTTGCGCGGAGCAGTTATTGGAGACGTGCGGGCCGGGAGGGGAGAGGTGGTGCAGTGGGGAAGCTTAGCGAGGAGTGCTATTAAATGTGCTACGAGTAGAACAAATACGAATCGACAAAATGCTTTGTTTTCACTTTCTAATTTCTATACTCTTCTTGTAAAAAAGAATTATGTTTCCTAGGGAAAAATGGTAATTTGATTTGTTTTTAGGTGAAGAATATCTTAAAAAATATGCTGCACATTAGGAGCATTTTTGGTCCATTGTTTGGGGGGGAAAATCCACCCCAGTGACAGCTGCTATTCATAGCATGGATTAGGATCTGTTGCAATCCAATTCCGCCGGTGCTAGTACACACTTCACAGTATAGCAGGGATCATAAAACGGTCGTATAATAATCAATGGGAGTGTTTGTAGAATATTTGACTATTTTTGAGCCAAAACTAATCGGTTGTTTTGTCATGTACAAAACATTTTTTGTCTATATTTATAATATTTTTCATCCATATGTACAATATTTTAACATATATGCAACATTTCTCAATAAAAAAATATTACAGTCATAGGGAAAATATTGCATACATAGCAATAAAATCGACTTATTTTAGCTTCAAATACAGTCAAATGGTTTATAGCACTTCCGTAGATCAATGCTCCGGATTAATCACCGCAGAATTTCTAGTGCTTCTATCCTAAGCATGGACCGTGTGTCTCAACAAGATAAACAGCGTGTAATACCGTCAATACCATTGTAGCTACGGCGGATCGCCGGATCCTCCATACATCAAAGATACTAGCAGCAGAAGCACGGTGTCACGCCATGCTAGCTATCACGTGGACCGAAGCAAAAGAGACGACAATTTGTAAGATTTTTTCTGAAAAACCAAGGGCCGAAACGTAATTTTAGAAAAGCCAGAGGGTTTCTTCGCAAAAAAACAAGAACCCAGACATAATAATGAGAAAATCACAGGACTTTATCCAGCAAAATGGAGAGCCTCCATAGAAAAACTAAGGGCCCATATGCATTTTTTAAAATCAGAGGGGGTTTTTTTAAAAAATAACATGACAGGGACCTTTCTGCAAAAACCAAGGACCCACATGATTTTACAAAATCCAGAGGGCCTATTCATAAAATTGCTGACATGGAGGGCCTCTCCGAGGGCGCATCCCTGGGTGTGATAAAAGGATTATTCCAATACATATCTTCTCCTTTAATAGCTTGAATTTATAGCTTTGATACAACTTGAGTACATTTATAAAGATATTTTTACCTGTACCAAGATCGAAGACTTTTTTGTGACCAATGTGCGAATGCACAAAAAAAAAAGGGTCAGATGTTTTTAAAGTCCCTGATTCCTGGCCTACGCTTGTCTGCAGCGTCTGAAGGATGCTTGTATTCAACGCGTCGCAACAACCTTCATTTACAGCGGGCCATTTTCGATCCGAATGGGAGCATTTATGGCGAGCTTAATGCGATCTGGGGCAGCAGCAATGGAAAGAGTGGGCATGAGTGGCACCGCACCGCAGCACGGCAAACAGGTACACCCACACGGCCCGGTTGGTGAGCAATGTGCAGTGCAACCATTTGAAGTTCTAGAATTTACCGCCATACTTGCACAGCGACACTGCTGGTGAACAAGATGAAGCATAGTAATTCGCTAACCAATTTGACTCTTTTTAATCGAGGTTTAAAACTATGCGAGCGAGATCAGATTCCTTGTCACCTCATTCGTGTCGTTGTCATTGTAAATTTCCAGTAGTAAACATTGTAAATGAAGGGTTCAAGCCAATGACAGTTAATTAACAGCCAGCTAGTATAGTATACAACAATGCTGTTTTACTGGCATGTGGATCCCAGATGCAACGTCCTTGTTGTAACTGCGATACAACAATAATTTAAGGGGTTAAGGTACAGAGAAAAGGAGAAAGACGAGATGTAAAATATGAGCAGCAGGAGTGCAAACCGCAATGCTTTGTGGTGGGGGAAGGAAGAATCATGCAGGCTTGCTGTCTTGCTGATGGTGTCCCCCACAGGCAGCTTATGTTACTGCTGTCTTTCATTATGCAATCTCAATTAGTCTTTCTGCAGAAGTTACCTTCTGAGATCCACACCCACATGCAGATGCCTGTAGCTTTCCCCAAAGAATCATATTTTCCATTAGTATAATCTGCATCCTTGCTTTAAACAATGCATGCAATTGTTAATGCTACCAGCAGATTTTCTATCGCTTGAGGCCACTCACTGTAGCTGCTTGCTAAGGATGTGGCATGTACAAAATTTTTCGGCACTTTGTTAACTAAGCTGATAGTGTTTGTTCAAATTTGGTGGACCCAGTCAACGATTCTTTCAGAAAATGTGTTTCTAAAGGAAACTGCTATCAATTTTTGCTTTCTTTTCACAAAGATTTCCACCACAGGTATGCAGGAAGCTCTGAAAAGGTTGCACTGTATTTTAAAGAGCATTACATTGCAGATATCAACTAGTAGGACTCTCTATTTGTTTCTATAAGAGAGAGTAGGCAGGAGATAAAAGAAGCACGAGCAACAACAATTAATTATGGATAATTGCAACAATCTGAACAACTCTGGAAGATAAAGAATCTGGAGGAAATAAAAAGAATCTAATATCTGGTTCTTTCTTTAAGATTGTTTTACTCTCAGAGCAGTATTGGTGTATCACTGCATTCTTACCACTTGGAAGTGTTGAATTCCTTTTCCAGGCACATGGTTTACCTGCCCCAAAGTTCCTCTACACAACATACAAAAGTAGAACACAATGATTTCTGCTAGCTTAGATAGCAAAAAGCCTATCCATTCCTGCCATTCTTACCATGATTATACCAGTGATAAAAGCAAATCACAATACAAGCTCACCTGGCAATGCTTTGGTCATCGTGACAGATTGCACCTTTGGCATCTTCTTTCTTCAGCAAAGCAAGATTATCAATGAAGGGATTTTTTTTTTAACAAATGGCAGGAGAGCTGCCTTTCAGTGAAGGAATTTTAACCAGAAGCCTCTCCCAAGAGAGGTCTCGCACCTTGTCATGCAGAAGACAGGAAAAATAAACGTCTAAAATGTTAGATACGAGCATCAGCCTAGCACCTTTCCAAGTCACACTGTGAAGAATTAATGTTAGGGAGTATATTTGACTATTATGAACCGACTTTAAGCAGGCTAATGGCCAGTGAACTATAAGCCAAATGACAAGTTGAGCATCTAGAGTAATATCATTAATAACAGTACATCCCATTCTTTAACTGAAGAAAGAACATGCTAGTCACAAGAAGACTACCTACTATATATAATACAGACAGGGCCTTGCCCTTCACCAAATCTTATCTAAGATTCTCTAAATGTTCCACAGTTACATTGATAAAATGCTGTAACACTAAGCATGTGAAAATGTCAAAAATAAAATAGAAATATTCAGCAACAACAAGATGCATATAGATCGTCTTAGAGCAATCGATACTAAAGAATTATTGTTGCAAACAGACCATGGCAAGTGAAGTCTACGGACAGGCAGGTATCATGAAAGGAGAGCATACTTGTTACTTACACCCAGCAGACACCATGACTTACACAGCGTTATAAAGGACGTGATGGAGGAAGACCAATGAAGATCAAAATGTTCAACAAGACAAGCCCTACAAAACAGAACTCAATGACAATTTCTTAATTCTTAAATATTCAATAGAACACAGAAAAGTTGACAAATGATGTGACAGAACTGATGAAATATCACATCTGAGTTGAATGTCAAGTTTATTACGAGTGAAAAATGCAATTGCAAAATTCATCTAAACAAACACTAATTTTAGAGTGAATTGCACAATAAATCCCTAAACTTCAGAATGACACAATGACCAAGAATGTGCATGAGGATTGTGACGTGTAAAAACCAAGGACATAAGGTGGAGAAGAGTATCCGGGTAACATTGGCATTACATAAATCTAGTTCATGCTAACAATCTTAACTAACATTACATGAACGAAAAGCCCAAAAGCAAGACGATAGGGGCACGAATCATGCAAAAGAGAAACAGACATAAAGGGAAAAGGGAAAAGGAATGTGTGGACCTGTGGTGACCTACAGAGTGCAAGGGCCAGCATTGCTTCCCCTCACCTCTCAAGTGACAGCATCATGTAGACTCTCACAAGCTTTATCGAGCACATCTACAACAGAGAATTATAAAAGTAGGACCCATTAGCATACCAATCCAGTAACTTGAAATAGTGAGTTCGTAATGTCTGGCTTAATACAGTCAAAGTCCAAGCTCACCTAAGAGATCTGCTTGTACTTAAAAGTATAGAACTTCAGAGTAATTTCTTTGGCTGGCCATCTCAGTAACGAACAGCCAAGTCATGATCGATCAAGAACTAATACAAGACATAGAAAGTGTACTTAAAATGGCACTGCAATAGGGCCTGATTTGGTAAAGCCTCAAAGACAGCATGAAGAACCTTGCTGGTATCTCCTCGACTGCGCAGGAAGTAATGATGATTCGCCAGTCCTCGCAGCCGAGCTCCTTGTCACCCAGGACGTGAATATATATTTTATTTATTATATAAATATATATAGCCGTGTCGCTGTATCGGTATTTTTGGGAAAATGGCGAATTCCCGTGTCGGTGTCGTGTCGTGTCGACGTATCCGTGTCCGTGCATCATAGCGTTTGGGCAGTTGCACATTCCAGATCCTTCATGCAGCGAGTCCGCTGAGCGTGCTTAAAGCAAGTACCTTGCGGCCATAACACTTGCGGTTTGGAGCTCAGGAGCCCATCAAAGATGAAAATTGTCGTACAAAACTCTGGACACACTTCCAAAAAATGTGCTACATTTTTACATGTCATCGAGCAACTGCGCTGGAGTATTTAACTATTTGTAACCAAATAGCACCACCAAATTTGTGCCACTAGCAGTTCATGTAACAGTTCTGGGGCAAAATGAATAGTGGAACATGCTATTGTACAAACCGCATGATAACGACAGCATATATAGACTCCTTCAGGATATCAGCTCTCAATATCAAGCAATTTTGTCCTTGATGTCAGGCTTAATCCAAGGCTCACTGTGCAAGGTATTATTCAACTGGACTGGCTTGCGTCTCTCACATTCCACAACAACCAACAACAAGATTTCCATATTTTGCAGAAACCTAATCATCCCAATCTACATCCGAACCATCTATATTTTGAGATTTTGCAGAAAGACCATTTGCTTTAAAACTCTGAGCAATTTTTTGTCTGATGATCTCGACACTACTTCAGCATCCCAATCGTCATCCCAGCTGTCCTCCCAGACAGCTACTGTGCATGTAGTCTGGTCTGCCACCGTTGAGCTGGGATCCTTAGTTCCCATCTCAAGCTGCTGATATTGGACTCCAGCATCAACCCTTCTCATTGTAAATTTGCAACAGGCCCACACAGTCCCCACCAAAACAACAGTGAAAACAACTCGGCAGCATATATTGGATTCAGTCGTGCAGCATAAGGCTGTAATCTGCTGGAATTGTTGTTTTCAATTAGGAACCAGTTGCACGACACGCAGGACAGTCTCCGTTCCTAGCACTTGAAATCACTTCCCCAGCGTTTTTATTGCTCAATTGTAGCTTCACCTGATAATAGATGTTACAGAGCAATAACAAAAAAAAAGCAGGATGACTATGTAAATAAAAATGATAGCACAAAATTTAAAAACACATACAGATGTCCCAGAGTAAGAATCTAGCAAATGATCACTGTAGCAAACAAAGAACCAACTTAAGCACAAAATCATGGTAATCATGCATTTGTAAGGAATGACTATAGGGGGCACGGCAAATCTCTACTTCTGCTCCAGGACAAAAAGTATCATGGTAAGTCGCAAGATTATATGGTAACACCCAGCTCCATCATCCGCATGCTGAAGTTATTAGCTTTTCTCCAGTAACCCATATTTATGACTTCCTATTCTCACCATTCACCATTTCGTTAGATAATACTTCAAGTTCAAACCACTGGCAACCAAAGTTTTTTGTTATTAGGGAAAAATTGAAATAGAACACTAAATCCTCCTTGCAGGGGCTTCAATGAGAAAGAGAGTTACAGAAAGTGAACAGGCCACAATGTAATTTAAAATGATAGATATGATCCACATAAATTCATAAGCCTACATAAATGAATATCAAGTCCTGTGAGTGCAAAAAAACTAGAGGAATATGTCCCATCCAAGATGCAAAATTGCAAATCAAATCAGCAGTTTGGGGTGTCAATTTAGAATCCTATTGCCCGTATGGTACTTCAGATAGTGATGCTCTATGTTTAAAAGTAGCATAGTTGTTGTTTACACCTGAACTAGTTCTTTGCTTGAAACTGGATACTATAAACAGCAATAGTGATTGGTCGATAGCCAAATACCATGAGACCTCATCATCTTTAGACCCCTGTTGGACCCTTTCAATCTCATGACACATGGCAGAATAAATTAACAATAAATTAACCACCTCTTTATATCTAATGCTATTTGCCTCGTGTCATGATTTGAAAGAGACCCAACCAAGGGTACAAGGTGAGGAGGTCTCATACTCTTGTAGGATTTTTTCCGCCAACAAGTGCTTCAGGGTCTCACCATATTAATTGCACCATGTGTTAAAGAGCAGTTCACTGTAGAAAAAAATCTAGAAGAACCTGTAATGCCCTATGTTGAAGTGTGAGTAGATTATGCACCTTTCTCAACAGCTTAACATTTTAGGTTTACTGGTTTGTTCATGAAACTCAAACGTGGCATCAAAGCCGTTGAGGATACTCATATTTTTAACACCATGAAGCCCACCCACAAACGAAGGTCGATGAATTGGGCAGACTGGTGAAGTTTTCTTATGAGTGTCGTTTGGAAGTCACTATAAGTCTATAACCCGCTAGTTCCAATATATAATCAAGTCCCATTATACCTGGGGTTATCATGTTAATCAATCTTTATGGACTTGGCATCATCTTAGTCACTCTTTGAAGACCCGATACCACAAAGAATCTGGCCTGTGACTTCAGTACATGCCCATAATTCTAGTGCTGACATGTGTGATCATTTCTCTGCACTCTGCAAAACTCAACCCAAAGACGTGCTTCTACATACTCACTGCACACAAGCTCAGGTGAGAGCCATGCTTGGGGATAATCAATAATGACTAATTTCCTAAAGGCAAACTCGTATTGAAACTCTTGCACTCAACAAAGAAACTCAAGAAAAAGCTGTGATGGTCGTGAGTTGGGCTTATGGCTGTATTGTATAATGTGCGCCAACAACTTCCAACATGGGGCTACACTAGTCACATGGTAAAAAATTATTAGATCAATCTACTAATTTGCATTTCTAGAGCCACCCTGAGGAACTTCTAGCTTCTTCTTGTCAACATTTATATTAGATGATGGTTCGACATCGACAGATATGTAGTCCTGCCCCTTATTCTGGACTATAAGAAACAATCCAATTGAAGCTGCAACGACAAAACAAACCTTTTCAGGTTCATAGAATTGAGCAGTATATGCATGCGAGATAATGCAATCTATAGTTTGACGTCATCTTTCATATAACCAGCACGGCAGCACAACTGCACAAGTGCTACAGCAGTTAGAAAACACATGTACTATAGCAGCAGAAGCCAAGATTATAAGTTAGCTTTTTTTTTTGTTCTTTAGAAAGTATCAACCTCTACACCAATGTTCCCTTTCACAAAACCCAGTAATTTAAGTATTAGTACTACATAATGCAGCCGGCATTACATAATATATGGAACAATTTGCAGACGTGTGCACTAACTTTTACCCAAAACAACTCAAAACATTGTAATGTCGATTTCGGTTAGGACATATTCGAACACCTAATATTGCGATTGCAAACGCGACCTCCAACAACTCTAAACAACACTAAACAATTGCAAAGACATTTAGCAACATTTACCATTCTGAGAATCAAAGAGGTAGGCAAACAACACTTCCCCAACATGGCATGTCTCGGACCCGTCGCCGCAGTTCTCCGCCTCTTCCCGAATTTTATCAGTCGGATTCTGTTCCCCCTTTCCACTGGTTTGCAACGTTCGTTGCGCACCCTCGCTTCCCCTCTACCGCTGGGTCCGGGTTGGGGAGAGGCATGCTCCTTGTGGCCTCCGCCGTATTCGGCGGCGGCGAATCCTTCGTCTCTTGAGCCGCGGAGTTGGCTGGCGTATCGATCGCCGTGCACCTAAGGCCCAAGGGTAACTAGCGAAACCTAACAGAATCCATGTGATGAAAAAACTGTACCAAAACCTTGTGGGAGCTGGGCTTCTCATCTAGCAGATGCCTAGGCGAAGCAGGGCTGGGGAGTTGGAACAGGGCAAGCAACAGCAAGATGAGCCCGAGAGACTCGCAGTGAGCCATCGATTTCAGCCAAATTTGCACAGGAAAATCCGGGGAATCCTGTGCCAATTGGTCGATTCGGGTGGCCGGGAGACAATGAGACCGTACCACTGCACCACCGGTGGCAGGTTCCGGCGCGTGAGGTGGAAAGCTGTGCTGAACTTCGATTCGGGTGTTAGCGATGGAGAGCGAGGCGGCGTGAAGGACCGAAGGAAAAGGCGCACCCGCGCCCGCGCCTGCGCCTGCGCCTGCGAAGTGCCTGGAGCAGTTGGATTCTGAAAAGACTTCTGAAAACTAGATATAAGAGCATCTCCAGCAGGGCCCTACTTGAGCCCCTAAAACCAAATTTGAGAGCTTGAGACAAAAACAGAGGTCCAGCAGAGCCCCTACTAGAGCCCTCAAATTTGAGGGGCCCCTCAAATCCCCCCTCCAGCCCTCATTCCTGGAGCTCTGGACCAAGCCCCCAAATCACGGTTTCTGCGCGCGCTGGTGCCGATTCCGCTCCCGCCCGACTCTTTCCCCTCTCGCGGCCGCTGCTTCCCCCGCCCGCCTCTTTCCCCTACCGCAGCCCGCGAGCGGCGCCCGCCTCTTCCCCTCCCGCCGCCCGCCTCTTTCCCCCGCCCCCGAGCACCGCCCGCCTCTTCCCCCGCCCGCCTCTTCCCCTCCCGCCACCCGCCTCTTTCCCCCGCCCCTGAGCGCCGCCCGCCTCCCCGCTCTCCTCCGCGACCTCGCTCTCCTCCGCATCGCCGGTCTCCTCCGGCCTCGACCGCATCGCCGGCCTCGACCGCATCGCCGGCCTCGACCGCGACCACCACCAGCGGTTCCAACTTCGCCGGCCGCCAACCTGGACATCCTTCACGCCAGGTTCGCCTGCTGCCATCTCCTCCTGCGCCACCTCCACCTCCGTTGCGTCACCTGTATCCCCTCCCCTCCCCTCTCATCCTCCCGCAGATCTGCTACGCCGCCGCCAGGTCAATGCAATGTCAATGTATGATATATGTATGTATATATGCCGATGTGCTTTGTGGGTTCATAGCTTGAGATGCTGAAATGTGCCTTGTGGGTTTATCAGCTTGAGATTGGGATTAGGATATGTATATGTGATTCAATTTGATATGTACATGTGATTCAATTTGATATGTATATATGCAAACTGGTAATGAGTTCCCTTTTATTACATATTCATTTTATTTCAGCATATTTGGTGCATGATCTATTTTTACTTATGCCCAGTTTCAGTTAATTCCTATTCCAGTTTTAATGTAAATTCTTATTCTAGCCTCAGATGGCTGTAATATGTTCATTGGTTTTACTTCTCTATGTTCATTGGTTCAGAGCCTCACACTTTTTGGTTTTGATGAAGGTGCCGGCCATAATGTTTGTTGTAATGGACATAATGATTGCAATCAAGTAATGTTGATTTTGCTATATATTAGGCCATAATTATTGCATAGACCTAAGGAGAATTGTCAGTATGAGTATTGGAAGTGGAAATTGGAATAGCAATAGCTAATAGCAATTGTCAGTATGAGAAAAACCTGGTTGAAATGACATAGCAATAGCCAATAGCAATAGCCAGTATGAGTTTTGAGTACTCTGTGATCTATCCCACATTCCCACTGCCTATATCCTTGGTTGTATTGAGTTATGCGGCTTGTTGATCGGTTGTCATATTGATCATTGAATGTTTAATCTTGTTAATCTTATGAGTTATGACTGCCCATAACTTATTAGTGGCAGGAGTCTCTAAAGCAGCACGCTGCAGGCCGTATCTAAATAACCTTTGATGTTTGCCTGCCTGTTTGTCTGTCGGAGAGGATGCAATACTGATGGTAGCTGTGGTTTGCTAGTTGCATGTTTGCCGTTGCCTTAATTTGACCATTTGTGGAAGATCCTAGGAAAAGGCGGTTGCTGCTTGCTCCCTCTGGGTAGTACTAACTACTTTTAATACTGGTTACATGGCGCACGTTAGTTGTTTAATTGTTTTGTCGGACTATATGTTTGATGATTATGTCATTTGATTTGCAGAGATGTTATGAACTATGTTGTGATCGACTATCCTTAAATTCGGACCAAATTTGTCTTTGAATTTAAATTTGAATATTTGTATTTTCATTCATAATTTTAAGTATAGTGCTTTAGAGTTATAGTTCAAATAAATTATTATATAATGTGATGTTCTCAAATACATATGCATATAGTGTGTGAGGAAATAGAGGGAATTAAGAAGTAGGGGCCCTGTTTTGAGGGCTCCTGCTGGAGTGCAGCCCAGAAAACAGGGCCCTCAAAAGTAGGGGGAGCCCTCAAATTAAAAGTAGGGGCCCTGTTTTGAGGGCTCCTGCTGGAGATGCTCTAATGCCCCGTTTGACAGAGCTCTAGAGCTGGTCATCTGTAGCTTTAGGAAATCCTGGATCTAGAGTTGCAGACATATTAAGTGCATTTACATGACTCATTTCATTTATATTATATATTAAATAAAATATTTAAATCACTTTAATTTAGTCAACAAACTACAGATCCAGCATAGATCTCGGAGTTAGAGCTGTGCAAAACAGGGCCAAAAATGCCGGCGTTCTCTTTTGCGATTCTGTTTGGGGAAGTTTCCCTCGAATCGTTATGTGTTGTAGGGCCTGTTCTTTTAAGTCATAAGTTGATGGTTTTTTATTTTTGTTATAATACCTAACTTTCAAATGGAGTATTTTTTCAAGACGGGGTCTACAAGTTAAACGATCTACACGTTAAAAGTCCAACATCTGTACCAGCCAAAATCGCAAGTGAGTATCTGTCTCTCCGTAATCTATACCATAAACAACCAAAATTCAAAAATTTCAGCCAAAAGCCATAAGCCGCAGCCGAAAAGAACAGGCCCGTAGGCTTGAATTGGAGCGACGCTGGGGCTTCACTGTTGCGGGTGAATTTGTCCTCCTTTTTGTCTTTTTTTTGGTTTCTTGCTTCGGTTTATACAAAGACCGAAATAAATGGAGCGGTTTCTCTAAACAACTTCTCAAAATCGTTTTTTCAAACAGTTTGATGAGATCAAAACTATATATGTCGTCTGTGTTAGCGGCTCCACTATCTCGAAAAGTACAGACAAAAGTCATCGGCTACAGTAAAAACAGGGCCACTACATTGTCGTGGATTGCACTTTGTTGAGAAAAAAATACTGAGTAGCAGAACAATACAAATCTTTGGCTTAGCAGCAGTGTGTTGAGCGATTTGGAAGCTTAGGAACAGAGCTTGTTTTGGAAATAAACTCACATCTGCTGAGATCATATGCATATTTGCCCTTGCTTCATTTACTGGGCAGGACTGCATAAAGGAGACACGAGAGAACCTGCGATGAAAGGAGCTCAAATTGTCCAAGAAGAAGCGCTGAGGCACCAACGGTAACCAGGAGTCAACAAGCTTGGAAATTCTCTAGGGGAGGGCCGTCAACCACTCCCCTAAATCCTACCACATGACATAGCATGTATCTTGAAGCACCATATTCCTCTTTCCTTCCCCCACTCCTCCCGCGCTGGGATCCACAGTGTGCCCGAAGACGATGGAGTTGGGTAAGGAGAGGTAGATGTGCTCTAAGCTAAAGAACCAAGTATTCAAGTACCAAGCATTCAATTAGTTTCTTTTCAGCTCAGAACCGAGCAAACTTTTTTTTAGGCCCTGATCAACTCGGCTTCGGCTTCTGGCTTCTGGCTTATTTTCCACTATTCATAAGTTTCGTCTTTTTCTGAACTTTTGGCTTTTTGTTGAGCTTTTTTGCCGGTTCTTTTTTTTCCCGTATTTGTTTGTATTATATGTAATGGGCTAACATATTTTTTATTTTTAATTTTTTTAAATTTAATTATGCTAAATAAGCCTCTGTCAGCTACAGTGTTTTTTTTTCAGCCAGCTACAGTGTTTTCAGCCATAAGCCACGAGCTATTCAGCCGAACCGATCACCACCTTAACCTCAATCACTTGGGGCTAGTGACGTCTTCTGTAGAGCAGGTTCCTTCCTCAAATGGAAAAGAAAATTCTCTAGAAGAGGGCCTTGAACCAATCCCTTGAGGCCCTTCCCTAGATTCTGTCACATGGCGTAGAATGAATGGAAGCAAAATCTCTTGGGGAGGGCTTTGAACCCCTCCCCTAGATCCTACCATGTGGCATAGCACAAATCTTAAAGAATCATATTCCTCTTCCCTTCCCCCTCAATCCTTCCTTTGTCGCCTCCTTCCCCCACTCCTCCCACACCGGGGATCTACAGCGTGCCCAAAGATGATAGAGTTGGGCAAGGATACGCAGAGTTGGGCAGGAAGAAGTAGATGTGCTCGAAGATGCAAGATTTGTGTGGATGGTGCAGGACGATGCAGGTAGAGGACACAGACATGTTGCGGAGGTCAACAATGACCACCTTCCCGGGGTCCACCTCGTGCTCGTAGGAGGCGTCAACAGCGGTGGACCCAAATCAAAAATTTTGGGGGGCTAACAATGAGGCAGAGCCCTTGCTGATCATCAGGGGATCCCTGCTGCCGGTGGCCTGGACGACGCACACGGTGCATCAGGTCATGTTAGGGGAGCCCTCCATGTGGACAGAGAAGCCACTTAACCAATTGGTGTTGCACTAGCGCAATAGCATTAGCAATTAGCATCTCTGGGAATAGGGGAGGCTTAGGGAAATGGCAACTCGGATCGGGATTCACCGGGTTGGGCTATCCACGGTGGTGGGATGTGGCCAAGCGGCTGACAAGGCCGGGGGTGAAGAAGGAGCAAGCGGGCTTAAGGCGAGGCTTCGGTAGGGTTCCTATAAGCATAGTGAAGCTACGAGCAAAAGCAATCGAATTGAAATGGACTGAATAGAAGTAATTGCGATTTGAGCTTACTTCAGTTGTCTCCGGCGTCGACGGTGATGCGGCAGTCGTCGGAGTGATTGGGGTGGTTGTGGCTTACCTTAGGCACCGACGCACCTTAATGGAGGGGCTCAAGGCTTTAAATAGGGAGAGGAGAGCAGTTGGCACAGGGACTGGGCTAAGGCGGCAGCGGTGCATGGCTAGGTCTAGAAAGGGCAACTGGTTGTGTAGTTGCGGTGGTCAAAAGGGTACAGTGCATGTCAGGTCGGCCATGCGGGTGTGAGAGCAGAGAGGACAGTGGCAGTGAAATACCCATGGCAGTTTGATCAAGTGGAGACTGCGGCCATAAATAAGGGCGTCAGGTGTTAGGGATGCCGTACTCTAGCATGGCAGCGGTGTGGCGGCGGTGGGCAAAGTCGTGGAAGTGGCGTATGAGCGACAGCCAGGTGGTAGGTGATTTTTCAGACTGTGAGAAATGCCGGCTCGCCGCGCTGGACACAGGTGGCTAGGGTGGATGCTGCGGCAAGAGAGATGGGGTTTGAATGGTAGAGATGTTAGGTGAATTGAGAGAAGAACCAAATGAAATCAAAACTCAAAGAAATTCAAAAGCATTTTGAATTTTTGGGGTTGTTTCAACTCGGCCACAGCAGCATTGCCACGGAGTTAACCGAGGGAGGCGCCAACGTTGCACTTGGGCAACTCAGCCTCAACCTGAGCAGTGGTGGCGTGATCCGCCCCAGCATGCTGCTTGACAAGTACGAGCGTACGTCTGGCCATCGAGGCCCAGTTCAGCCGGGCCGTGCTGCACTGGAGCTACTTCGAGCTGAGCCCGTCCTGACTCATTGAGCTACCGAATGAAGCGCGGCCGGCTGCTCGTTGTGCTGAGAGTGAGAAGGCAGGAATGGGGCGGGCACCGCGTGAGCTGTGGGCCTGTTGGTTTTGGTTGCTCGAGGCATTGAAGAGGATCTTATGCTAGCTCGGCAACGGGTGAGAGCAAGTACAATAGTATAGCCAACTAGTAGCTATAACACTTGTCTATTTCATCTATAGCTTTTAAAAAAATAGTTCATACAATAAGGTAGCTATTACAATAACTATTTGGCCCCACGTGTAAGAGAGTGAAATGCATATTTTTACGTGCTATAGCTAGCTGTAATTTAGTAGCCAGCTTCCTTCTCTCTCTTCCTTTCTCTCTCTGCCACGTAAGATTTGGTTGATATTATATTTGTTATAGCCTGCTGACTAAGCCTTATTGTACCTGCTCTGAGGCGAGAGTACGTGCGGTCGGAAGGAGGAGGCAATGCCATGCCTGCCGCCTGCGACCACGGCGACAAGGGTGCTGCTGCTTGACTACCTTCACTAGTTGATGCACTCTAATTAACTTCTGTGATATGTAAATAGCCAAAATTGTCGTAACTAGGAGGATGCCCGTGTACATGTGTGGCTAAATTTGTTCCAAAGTCTATAGTATTAAATGGTACTATAACTTAAATATTTAATACTATATACATATCTTGTAGACTATTTAGATTTTTAGAACATCATAAATATTAGAAATGATAATGAAGGCTTAAAGGAAAATACAACTCAAGAAACGTAATTGAAGTATCAGTTTTTATGAAAGAAAATTATTAAAAATAATATGTTATTAGAGTTCTTAGAAACGTAACGACCATGCATAGATCATATAGCTTTTGCACACCGTGCTCTTCCTCCATTGGGTACCCTTTTCCAAAATATATGCATGCACATGTATCTCTATTTAATTTTAAGCAATACATTGATTATGTGTGTGGCAAATCATCTTATTAGTTTTCATGGTATTTGAGCATCTTGCTCACGTATACACCGAAAAACCATGGGTGACCTATCTTGAACTAATCTTCCCTCACACACCAGCTATCCCTACCGAACTGTGTGTCTTTTATCTCTTTCTACCGCCATAGCTTTTCTGCTTCAATCTCCAACAACAAGCCCAATTCTTGATCGACTCCTCTTAGCTTGCCGGCGAACTCATCCACCGACTGGGTCTCTTCCATCTTCAGATTCTTGAACTCGCTCCGTAAATTCTGGAGTCAGACCTCCTTGACACGATCAACTCCTTCGTGCATCGTCTGAAGCACCTCCCACGCTTCCCATGTCGTCTCCTTGCCGATGAGTTGATGCATCATCGCGTCTGGCACCGCCTGGTAGATGAGGGCCAAAGCCGCCTGATCTACCTTGTCGTCCACCTCCTTGTCCTTCCCCTTCGGATCAGCTGCGCCCCAGACTCCCTGGGTATGCATATTCGCCTTCATCTTCATTGCCCACACCGGGTAGTTGTCGATCATCAGGAGAGGGTACTGGAGGGAGATTAACCCACCCTGAGCCTTCGCCTTGTCACCCATGATCTGATACCACTTAGTACAGGCTTTATGACTGTGCCCAAGATCTTACGACCAGGTTTTGGCCACTACGACCACCTCTTGTAGATGTACGACCACGTTGTAGTGGCTACGACCACCTCCTGTATCGCTACAACTGCTCTGTTGGTCCTCCAACCACACAGATAATTGTTACGACTACACTGTGATCTCTCCGATCACGCCTCACTGCTCCGACCACGTAGTCGTAACCTTCAGTAGAAGTTACGACCACGTTCACCGCCTCTCGCTGTACCTCCTTCGACCACGGCCGATCACCGTAGTCATAGCTCCTTACGACCACGCAGTGATTCTATCGACCACGCTGAAGGCTATGTCACTGTTGTAGTCGTAATGCCTTACGATCACAGCTTCAGCTTCATGACCATGGTCGTAACTCCTTACGACCACGTCTACCTACGGACATCTCCGCTCGTCACCGTGGTCATAACTCCTTACGACCACGTATGCTGCTCCTGCGCACATCGTTGCTTGATCATCGTGGTCGTAACTCCTTTACGACCACACCTGCGATCCCCTGCTCACCGTGGTCGTAAGTCGTTTATGACCACGTTTGAGAACACAATGAACTCGATAGATTTCCAAAGCCAAACCGCTCTTCTCCTCTTTATTTCTTTCTCTCGAGCACACAAATCTCTACAATCACCCTGATCGTCCCCTCTCTCTCTCTTGCCTCTTGATCACACCGATCGCCTTGGCCTCTCTCGCCCTTCTCGCCTTGCTCTCTCGGTTACATGGCTCCACCTTTTATACCCTAATCTACGACTCTGACTCGGCTACTACTATGAAATAGACTTGAACTCGACTACGACTGTGGAGCGGACTCGTATACGACCACGACCTGAACTCGTATATGACCACGACCTGGACTCGTATACGACCACGGCCAAACTCGTACACGACTCTGACCACTCGTACACGGCTAGGACTACGACCACAGCTAGAAAAATAAGATTACAACTCTAACATCCCTGGATTATATTTACCCTATTACTATTGCTTGCCTGGTTAGAATCTCCTAATATTATAGTCATACCATGGTATCATGAGGTTACCTTGTTTTGCATGTTTTTATGTTTATCAGAATACTCAGTTATTAGTGTTTTAATATACATGCTTAAATTATTAATGGTGGTAGCGTATATATGTTTTGTAACAATTGGTCGTCTCCAATAACAGGTTTTACATTGCTAAATAAGTTACTTATCTATGTGCTATAGTTCTGTATCTGCCGTAAAAGAAAGATGAGATTGTTCTGCATGGTTCAAATTTGGATCTGACATGTTATACGCATTTGATACTGATGGAGTTCCACTGTCCAAACATACTCTATGTACACTAGCATCTAACTATTCCCAATTAACTTAGATATTGAAACAACGTATGTCACAAGCTACCACAAATGGAACACAGAAATGTGCTTAAAGTGGCAGGCCATTAATATAGCCTATCAGTGAACTTGATGAAAAGACATTGAGCCCGCTCAATTGGGCTGAATTTTGGTGGTTTATAGCTGAATTTTTATTATACCTGACTGAAATTATATTATAGCTAATGATGCCTTATTTGGCATAATTAAATTTAAAAAAAATAAAAATGAAAAAAGTGTTATCACGTATAATGCAAATGAATATGGGAAAAAAGAACCGGCAAAAAAAGCTCAAAAAGAAGCCGAAAAGTTAGAAAAAAGATGAAATTTAGAAATAGTGAAAAATAAGTTAGAAGCTAGAAGCACAAGCCTAAATGAACGGAACTATCAGGCCATCTTTAGCAGTAAATATCACCTAAATACCAAGCATGTTTGTCTGTTACCATCCTTGTTTCCCTATACTGCTGTCAATCTGTCATGGTAAAAAAAAACCTCACCCTTGCTTAAATCATTAATGAGATGGCGTAAGTACATGTTTTAGACTTAGGTTTAAACCATCACTAATCTTATAACATTAAGGATACCATGTTCTATCTTTTTGATATCATGATCCATTACTTATATGATTCCCAATGTTAGTCATGATTGATACAATCAGTAACTATTAATTTGACTAATAATCACAAATTATGTAGTAAAACTTGGTTGGTTGTTAACCCTTGTGTGAGCTATACTAAATACCTCTATTATAATAATTCCTAGACCTCTATCGCCACGTTCCCATTTCATATCATCACTTATCAGGATCTAATGCTTCCCTATTTCAAACCTTAGGCGAAGCCTTCTATTTATCATATGCTTATCTTAGCCCTCTCCGTAGTTCCCTTATTTCATACCATATAACTGGTTAACAACATAATAGTTACCTAGCCCAGAGTTATCCACATATAGAGGAAATTTTCACCCACCTGGTAACGTACAGGGGGTTGTACGCTTTCGTTACTCAGGATATTATACAGTCGAGGACAATGACGTGCCTGACTATTCTCGTATAATCGTGTATGTAGGAAGTAATCGCCGGTGCCATTACCATAATTTGCTCAATAACAATTATCTTTAATTTATCGTTTCTGTTTTCTCTATCTTTGACCTTTATCAGTATCCCTTGTAACATGATTATATTGCACTTACTTTGTGTCAATTACTTATTAGAATTGCTTAACCTTTACTGACTTTCTTGCAACTATTGTTGGGTACTTACTGAGATTTTTAAATCTCATACTTGCTCTTTCCTTTCACAGGTAAAAGGCTAGTAGAGTGATTGCAGCATGCATGGGTGAGAGCACTCAAGTTTTCAACACCGAGCCTTGCCACCATTTATTTTATCTTATTAGTCTTTTTTTGGTTAGAAGTGGACCGGTTCCATATTTCAAACATTTACTTACAGCTTCCGCTGGCTCCTTAATAAAGTTTTAGTTCCTTTGCAATTTCAATTGTTACTTTTACGTATCCTTTACTTTGACGATGGCGTTCTATAGTAGTCTATATTCTTGAGTTCCATGAGAGCCTCAGTGTCATCGTGTCTCCTACAACCTCTCCCCGTTCAGACTGCAAGGGAGTGTTAGAAGATGGATCTTCTCGTCAACTTGAATTGCACACAGTTTGGGATATGTGGCAAAACCCCAGGCGGACTCAAGGAACTCACGCTGATAGGGCATGATCATCCGTTTCTTATTCCTCATCCGACAATGGGTTTCTGTCCCATCTCGGCAATAGGCTGTGTATAATACGCGTACGAGTCGGTTTTCCTTTTCTTGTTGTATACGACTCAAACACTGTACTTGTGATTATATAACCTGATCAATGAAACGACCGAGGGCATGCGATTGCAGCCTTCTTACAGTAGTTTACCACGAGCATGCATGCGGAAGGCCCACGACGCGATGAGCGGGCGCCCGACCCCGAGTAAGCAGTAGCTGTTGCAATGCGCATGACGGCAGGCAGGTGGTGCGCCGCGAAGCGCAGGCGCGACACAAGCAGCCGCCGGTCGGTGCACGCACGGCACGGGCATGGAGCGGCAGCTGGCCGGCAGGTGGTCTGAGTACGTTGGAAACTGAAGAAGTAAGATGCACAGCCTTGACGAATGAGGACGGCATGCGATACTAGCTGATAAGATAGCAAGATACCTTTTATCTACACTGTAATGCGGTGGTATCAGGTTTAATTCTCTTCTTTGCGGATCTAGTAAATCCGTCTGACCTGATCGACCCGATCAATTATATCTGATCTGGTTAGGCTGGATCCAATCATGGCATTAAGTCTGGGGACCTTCTCATGCAGTCATGTCCTTTACAACCTTGGTGCGAGAGAGAGAGAGAGAGAGAATGGGTGAGGCCAAGCAAACTGTGGAGGATTTCGGTTGAAAAATCAAGTCATCATTTAACAACCGGTACACTGGATTAGGCCATTTGCGCTCACCGCAGTCAGAGGTTAGATTCACAGAATGACAGTTCTGCTCATTCACGTCCCAATCCAAAACAGAACCAGTCAAAAAGAGCAGTTTACCGACCGGCTCAATGGTGACGACGGGCGAACAAGAAATAGAAGAGGAGAAGGCGTTGGATGGACCGATTTTTCTGACGCTAGGAGAAAACAAAACAATAGCTGGAACTGTAACTAATGTTCCGAAGTATTCCAGTCGCAAAATTTTTTTAAAAAAAATGTTCCAAAGCATTCTTGTTCATACATAAACAGCAGACTGCGGATGTGAAGCTGAAGTGGGAACTAGCAAACCAACGTTTTGGCAAATTATAATACAACAATTTTTTTTGCCATTATTGTAGCATTTGATTATACCTACCGTTACATAATCAGACATCACTAAAACGTTCCGATTAAAGGCAGACATTTCTAAAACGTTCTTAAGAAATTAAGAATGCAACGCAACTATAAGCAGGAGATAAGTTTGACTGGCAATTGAGAAACTTTAGATAAACAAGCAAGCAGGGCTGGTCATAGTCAACAATTGCAACGATGAAATGAACATTCCACAGAAAGGAATTCAACAGCTCTAACTACAGCTCTAACTATTGCAACAAATGTTAACGGCTGCGACATGGTATCTGCATGTGGATAGAACATTCAACAAACCAGTTCCATCTGACGTTGGAAATAGGCAAACAGCTGAAATGTTTGACGGTAACAAAAACCGAGTAACTCACGTTTATTGCATAATGAGGTTACAAGGCCCACTCAACACGTAGCTTCCATCTAATTAGAGAACGAAACTTATCTACAACCTGGTTCTATCTACAGTTCACTCTGCCCTTCTTAGTTATTACTGAAGGGTAGTACAGAAGGCCTTTTGTCTTGCAATATATCATATAACACTAAAATCACTAGGCTAACAAAAAACAAATAAATCAAAATGAAGAAAAGAAAACAGCAATATGGACAATCAAAAACCTTCAACACCAGACCTCCGCAGAATAGGGGGAGGTGATTTCTTCATAGAGCTTACCCTGGGGCCATCCAGAGTGATAGTGGAAGCACAGGTCCTTGGAGGAAGCAGTGCAGATGTGGATGATCTTGGTGAGAGCAAGTGTTGGTTTTGCAAAGGGGGCGATGGAGAGAAGGTTGTGACGGGATGCTGAGGAATGATGCCATTGAGACTCGTAGATTTTAACATCACTTTTCTTGGGGCAGCAGATGGCTCTTGCAAAGGATATCGGCACAGAACCTTTATGTCCTGGACGCTTGCTAGGGACTCCACGACGGCCCTCATGGTAGGCCTCTCTGATGGATCTTTATGAAGGCATTTTAGTATGATATCTGCTACAATCCGAGCAGCTTTGGTAGGAAAGCGTCCTTTTATACGGGGATCCATGATGAGGGATAGACGACTATCATCGGTGAGGAAAGGCCTACTCCACTTGACAATATTACGTTCTTCTTTTGAGGAACGGACATCAAGGTTCTTCCTTCCTGTTATTAGCTCCAGTAGGACAACTCCAAAGCTCCATACGTTGCTCTTGGGAGTCAGTACACCTTTCTCCAATGTCTCTACTGAGAGGTTTGCAGCAACCTGACCAAGAATAACATGTCCAGTAAACAATATGACATATTGATCACTGAATGAATATGACGCGAAGTAGTAATATCTCATATTATTATGTAGATGAGAACTGAATATCATGTTCTATATTAATTGAAGTTAAAAGCACGCAAGGCAGAATCCATGTAAACTGAGTACAGTATAAAATGTAGTGGAACATTCTACATGAACTTATAGAAAGGAATGAGGCAATGAGTTGTGCTCCCACTCTTAAGGATAACTAGAACTTGTATAATGTTTTCAAAAAGGAACATACCACAGATTCATTAGGTATCTCCTCCTCAGAATTGAAGCCAACACATCCATATCCTGATAGCTTTGCAGTGAAATCTTTGTCTATTTGGATGTTTGAAGTTGAGAACTCATTATACATTGCCTGTGAAAAAATAGAAATATGGATAAAAATTTAAACCATAAGTATCAATCAAGGTGCAAGAAAACATGGTAAAATGAAAACCATGACTTTTTTGGTCATGTCAAAAGAGTTTAAGCAGCAGTCACCTGAAAGGGTCCTTCATCATGTAAGAAAGCTAGACCTCTAGCAGCACCCAGGGCAACCTTCAAACGTGTATACCAGTCCATGAAACGGCCATCCGGTCTTCCAAAGAGTAGTTTGTCTAAGCTTCCATGGTGAAGCCGCTCATAGACCAACATCCTTTCATTAGAATCTTCTCTTGCATGAAAGCCAATTAGTTTACATAAATTGGGATGCTGAAGTGATGTCAATGTATTCACTTGTGTTTTAAACTCTTTCAAACCCTGCAGAGTAACAAAACAACATGTTGCATCAGTACCCTAACCAGTTAAATTGTCAACATTACATCAGGATGATCCAAAAGATAGAGTGGCCCATCAGGTAACCACTATGCTAAAAAGGTAAAATACCCCATTCACAGACACACTAGAAGTTCTAAACAATATTGCAGGCTCAGAGCTACATATTAGCACCAGACTGTTTTTGGAGGTTCCTTACATATCGACTTTTACCAAAGGTGAACAGGACATTGCCAAGGATCATTAGACAAAACTTGTCTACATCAGAGAAAGTCACACTCTTTAAACCGCATGCAATATAAAGCATGAGATATCGCATACCAAATAAACATCAATGGGAGAAAAGAACAGCTCACAAGAGATAAAGCCAAGATTAGAGTACGGAGGAGCACAGAAAGCATCTTATAGTAAAGAGAAGAAAGAAAATCAAACACATGGTCTACCTTCAAAGCATGTTACCTCACCCCACCTATGCTGTGGTCCTAATTGGAATTCTCAAAAATAGAAAGCTAGTTATTTCTGCTGGGGACAGCATAGCATAATATTACCGTATACAAGTAAGAATAGATCACATGCCTAGAGAACAGTCTGCAAAGTTCAGCTTCTTAACATAATAAATGCTGCAAAGTTGTCCAGTGGATAAGCAGAATTCTACCACCCAGAAAGAATTAGAAGTGCGCTATAAAATGCCAACCATCTGTGTTGGCAAGCTGACCAGCCTAGCAAATTGTGGAGGCAATCTCATGGCTAAAATTGCTCTAGCAAACAATTTGCAAACCTATCGCGTTACATCCAAAACAACAAAAAAAACTAGGGAATTATACGACTAAACTGTACAGAGAACAGTACCTGAGTGGAGGGGAGTAATCGAGCTACTATTGCTTCTGTGGTCTTTGGGTCGGCAAAATCATCCCTGAAGGATGCCTTGTATGATGTTGAAGTTAGAGTTTCTGAGACGCACTGATCACCAGAAAACCACTGGCAAGCAGATGAAACCTCCTCATAAGAGAAGTTCTTAAGTCCATCACACCTCTTTGGAGGCAGTGGGAGAGGGCCTGAAGTCTCAAGTGGTCCACTTGCATTGATGGCTTTGAAGCTACCAAAGTTCCTCAGAGAACTTCCTTCTGGTGAGGGCAGAGGAAGGGGCAGTGGATTTGAAAAACGGTGCCCCTTTATCGACCCTCCCTTACCCCTACAGTCGGCTTGATCATCGAATTCAGCATATGAAAGGCCATCCTGATCAACCACAATTAGGCTTGAAGGGGCAGACAGCACGCGCGCTCTGCTGTAAGAAGCTTTATTTACCGACTGGCAGATTTTAGCCCTGTTCCTAAAACTAGGAGGAGCTGATTGCAAGGATGGCACATGAGCTTCTGGCTCCGGAAGCCTAGAAGACGTACTTTCCCTTGCATCAGCCTGTTTCTTGCCTGCAACAAGAGGACTTTTCTTCTTCTTGGATCTCAGAACAGTGAAGCAACCCATCATCTGTACACTGCGGAAAAGTTGCTGCAGAATTTCAAAAAGAATGCTGAATTAGCTCATATCACAAAAGTAACTGGCCCTGCATTGCATTACATCAGTTAGTCGTTGGCAACACAAATAAGCTGCGATGTATTGCATCTGTTAAAGCCAAATCCAGTACAACAGACGGTGCAAAAGGCGCCAAAGCCTTGCATGAGCAACCAACTTAACTATAATTTGTCTGGCTCAGTACAACACCTCTCAATTGAACAATTCCATATTTCCAAACCATTACTGGAAAAGTGGAGATACCTAAAGTACGAAAATTACTCCCTTTCCTCAATGAATTCATCGATCCATAAAAATTCAAAGTGAGACCAAAGCTACAGGAGCTGGCTGGTTTGATGCATTGGTCCACAGACGCAACATTCGATTTTAAAACACGTTATTAGCTCGTTTCCGATGCAACTTAACAGCAATTGCTCATGCCTGCAACAACTTCCACATTAAGACGGGCGGGGAGTTGACCAGTCGGATTCTCACCTAATCTAACCAAATTAAAAATCTGGGTCAAGAGACCAACTAAAATAAGCAAACTTGCTCAACTATGTAATTGACCCAACCAACCAAGAACCCCCCCCCCCCACCCCCCACCAAAGTACTGGCAAACTTCAGTAAGATGACATCATATGAACTGCAGTTGCATTTTCATGGCCAGCAAACAAAGAATTGCCAAGGGTGCACCGCTAAAATGTTCAAAGAATCATTTTCCCCTCATTTCTTCCAACATTTTGGGCCTAAGCGGCTCCAATTTACTTGCCGCTACCAAGATGGGAGGGAAATGTAAAGCTTAAACCCAAGATTATATGCCCAATCCTAACCTTCATTCCATTCCGCGAAATCTATAATGCAAGGGGGTTAGGCACAAAAAGGGTTCCAAAAAAACACTTCTGAACCGAGCAGCATGCGATTAGCCAAATGAGAGAAAGATCCAAGCAGCGACGGAACTCGCATCAGAACCAACCAAGAAGAAGCTCAAAACCCCACCTAAAAACAGCAAATAATTCACGAGAAGAAAGAGGAAAAAGGAAGAACCAAGAGCGCAAGATCGCACCTGGACCAAACACTTCGCCGCGGAACCGCGCCGGCACCTGCGAATGGGTGGGAGATTTGCTCGCTGCTCAGGAAGCGATTGGCATCTAGGACAGGAGGACGGGGGTAGAGGAAAGCAGATGGTAGGGCGAGGATATAAGAGTAAGAGCCAAGGGGGTGGGGGGCGGGGGCACTGGTCAAAGCCAAGAGAAATTGCGATAGCAACTCCGACGTATGTTCCACCCTGTTAACGCGGCATTTTCTAAACTGCCCTCTTAAACATCGGAATTTACGACTGATAAACACATCATTTTTGTCTTTTACAATTTGGAGATAGTAAAACTAGAACAGCCCTTTCTAGATTACAGGTCTCTTCTTTTCAGTTTCTAAAAGCCCTTTTTTATAGTAAAGTGCTTTTTTATCGTAACTAGCTTTCAAACAAAGTACTTTTTTAATATATGGTCTACAAGTCGATTGTAATACACACTGTAGCGACTTCATTTATATCGGCCAAAATTGCTTTCAAGTCTCTATCTCTCCGTACTCTCTCAAGCGCAGTCAAAAACCATAAGGCACAACCAAAAACTATAAACTGCAGCCCAAAAGAACGAACCCTACTACTAGTCTCGTAGCCATTTTTCCCCGGAATGAGAGGTAATGGGGCTCTTTTGATGAGATCAATATTTTGCAACAGTTTTTAAAAAAGGTTTTATGTAGCTACAACTTAATATATAATTATGTCGATGACAAATGGATCAGTGTGATTTTAGAGTGTTGCCACCTGAAACGCCCCAAAACTCAAATGCAAATGAAGTTTTCTTGAAATTTAGTTTGAATTTGAAAACCTTCACAACTCATAAATTTTCAACCATTTGCGCTTTCCTTATTTGGCCTTATGCCACTCCTGGGCACTAGCACCCTCTCGGGAGTCGCCATCTCCCTTGTTCCCCTACGCTACCCAGCTCCTCCCCGTTCGCCGTCGCCACAACTCCAGTCACCGCTACCACCCAGCCCAGGGCCGTACCCTCGACTGTTGAGCTCTAGTATTCCCCTTGATTGAGTTTTAACTACGGGCTGAAGCAACCACGACCGAGTTTGCCGTCGTTGCCCAACCTCTCTTACGCCCGACACCCCGCGCCGCATTTCTTTGACCACCGCAACTTGTCGTTCGAGGAGACACTGGGACCAATGCGCACGTCACTTGCCGACCTCTCCACTGCCACAGTCAAACCCCGCTAAAGGCTCCCATGCCATCTCCCGCCGGTCACGTGCCACCACCCGAGAAAGGCAGTCCCTACTCCCCACAGCCTTACCGTGGCTATAAAGCCTTGCCATCACCTCCATTCTTCAGCACTAGCGCCCAATACACCCTTAGCCTTCCTCTCTTCCCTTGCCAGTCGTTAGCTCGTCGTCGTCACCACCACATCTCGGTAAACCCCTAACTGCCAATCTCAGTTTACATCCCCATCACTACTCAATTGCTTCTCTCTGTAGCTCCACCATGACCTCACGAACACCACTGAAGCCTCACCTTAGCTCCTTTAGCCCCTACCTCACCGGCACCTAGCTTCTCCTCTCGGCCGAACCACCTCGGCATAGGCAGCTCTCCACGAACCTCCGTAGCCCAAGCCGTCACCGTCGAGACCTTCCTCACGCCTCAAAGATGCTTAAACCCCTATCACCTTCGCCGATTAGCCACTCAATCGCCTCTGTGCCATGATCCACCATTATGAAGTTCACCTCATCGTCAGCCATCCACAGTAGCCCTCGAGGCTTACCAAGCCCCAAGATGGATTCCCCTCATGACCTAGAACCTATTTATACCCTCACTTTCCCTCAGGGACCATCATCAACATCAAAATTTGCTCGCCGTCATAAATCATCACTTGTGAACACTGTAGCACTGAGTCGGGGAAGACGATGACTGTTCATTTGGGCTGAATAGTAGCAGCCCATAACTCAAAAACCAAACAAGCCGAGCCCAACACTGTAGAAGTATTGTTCATACGATTCAACCCATCACTGTTAGAGACCTGTTACTATTCTAAACCTGATCCACATTGAACAGTGGAAACCCGTTACTATTTAACCAAACTTGCCCGTTACTATATAAACCCATTACTATTCATCAAAACCCATTAAACATATGTAAACCCATTTTGATCGTTTTGAGCATTTAAACTATTCCCAGGTTTGTTTCACCAACCCAGACTCTGACAAAAGCTAAACCCATCTTTATTTGGTTTTTATGAATTTTATTTCTTTTTATTTTATTTTCTGAGCTCATATTCTTTTGAGCGTGGAATTAATTTCTTGCTTTTTATTTGCACTAGCACATAATTTCACTGAGTAGACAGTCCCGGAAGCACATCAAGACCCTAAAACTTTAGAGCAAGTTGAAGACTTTGAACAACAAGGCAAGTCATATGTTCTTGATCATGTTAGACCTACATCCTTTAATTATTTAATTATCAATATTTTTATTATTCTTATTTACACATAGTTATTTTATTTAAAATAGCTGTTTTTGGAATGACATGGTAATTTAGCTATGTTCTAACACTGGAAAAGCCATATCTTACTTAATGGTCATATTCACCTTGACAAGCCTTAGTGATAATAAATTACTATAAAATGTACCATGGTAGACCAAGAACACAAATGCTTTACACTACTGAGAGATTCAGTGCCTTGCCAATAAAATTACAAAATGATATTAGGGTTGAGGATGCATGTGGAAAGCCACAAGATGATTGGAGCCCACAATCTTACCCTAGAGAGGAGGCTTTTGTTGGATTGGAGGCAGTGCCATGGTGCACTAGGTTATTGGCTTGTGGATAGTTGCTTGATGAGAGAAAAAAAGTAAAGACTAGAACCTTATGCTGAGTAAAGAACATAGTGAACGCTCAACCATAAGTTTTGACTTGTCAAATCTGATATAGTAGATATTCAAATCAATTGAATATCTATAGCAAGGTATGTTGTTCCATGAAGGGAATGGCCTGCAGATAATAGGGTGGTTTGGAAGGGAAATTTTCCATAACAACGGTAGGTCCAATCGAATTGGGCCGCTAATTCTATTTTAGAGATCCTAACACCGTAAGGTCCATAACCTACTGGGTAGAGGTTATATAAAAAGAAGAGCAATGAAAGACCTTGTTCTCTCAAGTCTGTCACGAGGATTCGACAAATCTTATGTGTAAAGCGATGCAACACTGCAGACTCAAAATTTTAAATAGTATTTGAATATGTCGTGCTTCTGGTAAATGAAGCTATGTTTAATGGGTGAATCTAACAACAAGTCATAAGTAGCTTTCATAATATTTCAATCAAGTAATCAGCTTGTTGAACCCATTTCCCTTAAAGAAGTTAATGCTTTGTTATTTTATGTTCAAAAAAATTTACAAATAAAATTGCATCCACAAATACCATAATAAAACCATTACATCCCCATCTCCTGAGAATCCTGGCAAGTAGTTAAATATCATTTCCTATGTGACTTGTTGAGTATGGTTGTTCTCATGCTTGCTAAAATATCATAAGATGAAGCTTAGGAAGAAAATGAGGAACCCTTGAAAGAATACTTGAAGGATTTCTACATAGTAGACGATGTATGGTTTTAGGACTTATCCTCGTTCAGACACGTCTATGGTGTTTCTTTTGTATTATACTATAACTTTAGGTTGTACTCCTTGCTATATAAAACTTGGCTGCTAAGCCATAATTAGGGATGGCAATCAGGCACGGCAGGTACGGGTAGTGCTCGCCTATACCCATACCTGCGACCCCGATTTACATCCACGGGCATACCCACGAAGGACGACGTGTGAAAAACCTCGCCCATACCCATTGCCCGTGGGTACCCGTCGCCCGTGGGCATGCCCGTTTACCCACGAACTAAGAGTCACCATCTAAGAATTGAACTAATGACAGGTACATATAAGCAACAACTATTGCTAGGAAATATAATATCTATAAAAAAGTTTATAACAATCAATAGCAATTAGAGATATTGCTATGGCTGCGCCACCTATCAATCTATATCATGGGTAAACGGGCGGGGGGGGGGGGGGTACGGGTGGAGCTTACCCATACCCGTGCTCATTTACCCGACGGGTAAAATGTTCCCCCTATTTTCATACCCGTGGGTAAAGAAAATATCTCATACCCGACTCCATTACGGTATTTACCCACGGGTATACGGGTAAACGGGCACAATTGCCATCCCTAGCAATAGTTCCTGTAATAAAGTTTGGATTTTATGGAATAAGCATATGTTGTCATGATATATACTTGACTACAATACCTCACAGTTGAACATCCTGAGCGATTGCTAGGAAATCTAAAAACTCCAGAAATGGGGGTGTTACATCACCTATCATAAGTAGTATCCGAAGTAGTAAATGAGAAGAAAAGGTTCCACTCTGCTTTGCTCACGAACTTGCAATTGGAATATTTCTCATTGGGTTTCAATCTTCTTGGCATGGTTCAGCTGTTCTAACAAACCTAAAGTGTTTTATAAAATGGTTTCTAGCTTAACTTTTGGTGCATTGATTGTGTGGGAGCATATCTGGTGCAAACCATCGTGCTAATATAACATTGCTATGAGATGTCCAATTAGTCTATTTGAGGTTACTATGAGAAGCAACTGTAACAGAACAATAACAATGATTTTTGTGTATGAAAAATGTAATTGAATGATTTTAGTCCTCCATTGATTGGATGGCCAGGTTATGCTCACACCCCTACCCAAAAACTGATGGGAAAATAGCTGATTTGGTCATCCAAATTTCCCTCGAGGCTTACTTTCATCACCTAACTTTGAAATAGGCCAAACTTTTCTTTTCAAGCCAAAGAGGATCCCAGTGCACGTGGTGTGCCACATGTGTTGGATAAGTGACATTCGAATCCATATTGATGACTCAGCTAACAAAAAAAGACATTTTAGCCTCTCCATCCATTCCACTGTTATACTCCCCTTCTTTCTATGCCTGTTAATGGGTTTAAACCCAACCCAAAACCAACCCAACCCATATGAGACAAAGCTAACTTCCCACCCCAACCCAACCCACAAAAAAAATTTCACAACCCCATCCAACCGAAACCACTTTCTACTTAAACCCAACCCAACCCAAACCACCTTCCACTTAAACCCAACCCAACCCAAACCCATGGGTTCAACCCACTTTCCAACCCATTTACCAACCCACTTATTTGTAAAACTTTAGTATTTATAATTTTAATCTCATGTTTACATTATAATTTTTTGTGAAATTGATTGAAATTTATTACAAATAATTCCGCGTGTAGGGGGAGCTACTATGTGCACATTGGCAGGGCTAGACGCACACGTGGCCTCACATGTTTTTATAGGAAGTTTTCGTAAAACTTCGGTATTTGGAATTTCAACCTCGCATTCACACTACAAAAGTTTCTTGAAATTAATTAAGATTTATTGGAGATTTCTGCATATAAAGGAGCTACATTATGCAAATTGGTAGGGCTAGGTGCACGTGTGGGCCACACATACTTTTATAGAAACTTTCATAAAACTTCTATATTTGAAATTCTAACCTCGCGTTCACACTACAAAAGTTTTATAAAATCGATTAAAATTTATTGCAAATGATTCTGCATAAAGGAAAACTACTCTATGTAAATTGGCAGGTTCTACATGCTTTTTATAGGAAGTTTTCGTAAAACTTCGGTATTTAGAATTTCAACTTTGCTTTCAGACCACAAGAGTTTCTCGAAATCAATTAAAATTTATTAGAGATGATTCTGCGTGTAGGGGGGTTACTCTATCTAGATTGGCAGAGATAGGCGTACACGTGGCCCCACATGCTTTTATAGGAAATTTTCGTAAAACTTCGGTATTTGAAATTTCAACATCATGTTCACATTACAAAAGTTTTACGTAATAAATTAAAGTTTGTTGCAAATGATTATGTGTGTATGGAGTTACTCTGTGCAAATTAGGAGACACATGTGGCTCTTACATGCTTTTTATAGAAAGTTATAACTGAATATGGTATTCCAAGCCTATGGACAATCCAAGTGCCACACCCTTATGCCACGCCATGGGTTGAACCCGTTCACAACCCGATCTCAACCTGTAATTTCTAAACCCACTCCACCCCAACCCAACCTTTTTTTATGAGGTAACCCAACCCATTCACTCTTTCAACCCGTTTTCACCTATCCAAAGCCAACCTAATTAAGAACCCACCCCGTTTAACCCATTTGAACCCAAGCATTAGCACCCCTACTTCTTTTGGTTCTACCCTATCATTTCCTCTCCTTTATTTCGTTCAAAGGAGGCTTGAACCTAGCAGCGGCTGCTGTGGGCGACAAGCAGGCGGCACGTCATGAGCAGAGTGGCCGCAGCACGTAGTGAGCAGAGGGGGTTAGGGGCATTCGTATTAGCTTTTGCTAATGGCATTTGGCTTTTGGCTGAAAATAAATAGTAGTGGCTGAAAGAAGTGGTTTTTAGAAGAAGGGCGCGAGTAGTGGAAAAAGTAAGGGAGAGATATGTACGCATGACGGAAGCGAGAGAAGTTAGGTGTATGATGCACCCGTGATCTCTTTCTTTATCCTTAGAGCGAGGCGGCAACAAGAGGAGTGGAAAATCCGCTTTGAAAAGCCAGGTGTTTGTGTTGACTTTCGTAAGTAAAAGTCAATACGAACATGGCCTTAGTTGAAAACATGTTCAATTTTGTAATTCACCTGATCATTTGGGTGCATGTGCAACTGATGACATAATTCAGTTGGGTCAGTTAATTGTTGATTGTCATTCATTACGGCTATATACAATGCAAGATGATTTATACATGAGTATGTAAAGAGAGAGAATATTATCATGTCATCAAGCATCCATATAAAAGTTATTTTTTTCCAATGTAAGCATCACTTTTATAGATGCTTAGATGTTATATTATCTATTAATTAGATATAGTTATACACATAAGCACCAATGCCTACTTAAGTATCGATGCTACAAAATAAACACCATATCTATTCTATGTGGCAAGAAAAATCATTTTTTTATTACTAAGCATCTCTCTAAGTCTCTGTATCGTAGATGATCAAGGCTGCATTCGGTTGGGTTATTGACTGGTTGCAAACTTGCTCATGTTGTTCTTGCTCACGCGCACGCGCTAGAAGAACTGGCCTGGGTTTTTTTTTCTTTTTTCTTTTTAAAAAAACGTAGAACTAGACTAGTTAGCACAGCAACCAATTAGCCAAAACTTCATGGATCAGGGGCGTTATTACCTTTACATTCACCGCCATATATTAGAATACCACTCATTCTACATATGTGGCATACCATGTGGACTAAGGTCCTTCTTTAGTTTGAAAAGAAAAATTTGGAAACATGATTGCCATTTTTTTAAGGTTAAAAGACAAAATAAACCTAGAGAAAAAAAAATTCGAGGATGAAATTAGCTATTCTCCCAAAAACGGTTTGGGAGGAAAGGAATACCTCGAGTGAGGATGTTGCAAATTTCGAACTTTAGAAGGCTACATATGCAGTTCTCCCGTTTCTCTCTCTAGCTGCCTCCTGCTTTCGAGGGGAAAAAAACCGATAGATGCAGCCGGGATGGCTTTGAAAGTTCGACAAGTCGCTGCTTATTCGCCTGTCCTCCCGTCTAATCCGCTGCTTATTCGCCAGTCCTCTCCGTCTAATTTTTCTCAGGGTATAATGAAGACGAAAACAACTCATGCACACTGTACTCACATCCCACACATATAAATACGTGCACAACTCTAATATACTAGAAAAGTAATATAAGACGGTAAGATCTTCAGAGCAACAATAACTCTACTTGACACATATGTATATGTATAACCACAAAAATTATTAACAAGCACGTGGATCGATGGATTCAATCCTGGGCTAGGAGCCTAGACGCACCTGGTCATCCAGCCAAACTCAGTTCTCTCCTCCCGTCTAAACTCTTAAAGAGACCGAATAAAAGAGAACAGCCCAAAGGATATTGATTTCTTCTGCTTCGTATATGCGGTTCATTGTTTATACTTCTTTACGTAAAGGAAAACAAAAAAAACTTCGTACTATTGACGATGGAACACATGAGATTACTTCGCCATCTACGAAAAGGATCGGCATCTCTCGTTGAAGTTATCGATTTGGCTTTGCCTCCTTGTTGAATTGAACAAAAGAAACACACTATTATTCTTCTAGAAATTCTTAAGAATGGCCTGGGCCTTAGTACACTAAAACACTCTTAAAATACAACTCCTGTACGCGAACAGCTAGCATGAAGTGCCGTTCAAAGATCGGCGATTCCTGCCGTTCAATGTTCATAGTTTTTGAACAATGGTAAGTCCGACATTGACGCCGGATTATGATCTAGTGAGCTTTAGCAGCAATTATTAAGGTTGACCTGCTAACTAGTGTGGCTAGTTTTGAGGTGCATTCTACACTGCTAGATGATGGCAACAAACCGTACGACGAAAGCAAGAGAAAACCATCGAGTGCTTCAGACAAGTACAAGAGGATGATTCTACAATCTACAGCCATTGGTTCTTTGGCTTCCGAATTCTAAAGCGTGTCTTGCCGGTCAGGTAACATAATTCGAAGCAATTCCATTCAATCACAAAAGTGCGACGATATTAGACATGGACTCGGTCTTCAAAATTACAGGTTAACCATAAATTTCTATTATACTGTATTTTATAAAATCAAATAATATTATTGTATTATAAAGGTATTTTTGAGATAAATATACACATATGAGTTTCAAATATCCAATCTAAATATTCATAAAGATATTAATACCTTAAGTTTATAAAGTTTAACTGTACCAAAAACGTCACTGCCATAACTAGAGGGAGCAGTATACGCGTGTGATTTCTTTTCTCATAGGGTGTATGTACAAAATTTTAATAAAGTGCAAGTCATAGTTAGATGGAAAGCAATCAAAGGAAAATTTGGCTGGAACAAGTTGTGAAGAGTGGAATATCTTCTGTAGAAAATTACGCAAGGAAATTTCAGCTCGTGGAGAAGAATTTTCCAATAAGCAGTCCTTGATAAAAAAAAAAGAAAGAAAGAAACGCTACGCACTATAGATCGGTCTAATTTGTCGGTGTTTTAATACTGATCTTTTGTATAATTTATTTGGATTTAGAGATTTTCTTAGAATACTAAGCTATGGTTTTGTAGAATAGGGACACAAAAAAATTTTATCCAGATTCAGATCTTCTCCTAGGAGAACAATAACCTTACGTTCTGTGTGATTACTAATAAAAAAATGATTACAAGAGTGTAATGCAGTCTGAACTATCTCTAATATAGCTTGGCTTTCCCCTCTCCCCTCCGACGTTAACCTTTAAATAGGTGGTGAAGCGATAGCCGTTGTGCCGTGCTAGAAGACGCCTTAACACTTCGGGTGATAACTGTCTGACGGAAATTATTGTCAGATAGACGTAGTAGCCTACTCATCATGCAGCGGTTGTTGTCATAGAGAGATTGTGTGTAGTTATTAGATAAACACGCATTCTAACCACCTTATTAAACGCCCCCCGATGTAGTAGGATGTCGTTTGACAAGTCAATTAGGGATATAGAAATCACAGAATAGTCTACGATCACAAGGTGATCGTAAAACTGCTTACGACTATGTGGTCGTAAAAGAGCTTACGACTTGATGGTCGTAGAAGAGATCACGACCACGAAGTAATCGTAGAAGAGTTTGCGACTATAGAGTAGTCATAGAGGTACTTGCGATCATGGAGTAGTCGTAGAAGGATTTACGACTTTATGGTCATAGAAGAGCTTGCGACCATGGAGTAAACAAAGGAGGACTAACGACTACTTCGTGAATCTTCTCCCTTATCAATAAAGGGTATATCCGGTGGATATAGTGATGTGATAATTTGAGGTTATTCTATCCTCATCAGGGTTCTTTTGAGTTTAAAGTTGGCTTATGCTTGTACTGTCTACAGTAACTAGTTTTAAACAGTGTGTTTTTTCAAGGCATAGTCAATAGAAAAATTGTAGTAAAAAGTGTACTGAGTTCAGCTGTACCGGCTAAAATTGTATGTGACTATTTTCCTCTGCATATTACCTCTTACGAATAGTTAGAATATAAATATTTAAGCCATACAACATCAACCATCAGTCTAAAAGAACCCACCTGACCAATGATGACCGGTGTAAAGAAAATAATTATTCAGGGGTCGGGATGCAAACGTGCGGACGTAGAAGGCTCTCGTCTTAAATTAGTCAAAGAGAATGGCCAGGGAAGGGAATATCCAATTGGGGTGGAAGGGGGGCCCACCCCGACTCTGACAGCCTGGTCAAAGACGGGAAAAAAATCGGGGAGGCGCCCAGTTTTCCAAGGGGGGCGGAAGTCAAAAGAGGTAATGGGAGGACAGGGTTCGACCTTTGACCGCATCGCGACCGTCCGGGCGTCGGCAGAAACGGCGCGGACGACCGGGATCAGCCCAGCGCCGCATGGCGCCACGGTCCCACCGGTCGGTCAGATTAAAGCTCGGGGAGGACCACCCACAAGCATTGATGAGCTGCCTGGGGGCCACGATTGGCCAGTGTCTTCCCTGACGCACGAATCTTGAGGCGTCTCGTGGTAACCAGGGAATACGAAACAAATCTATCCGTCCATCCAGTAAGGGTAGGATCGCCATTGTAGTTAGTAAATTTGTAGTATACTCCCGTCCAAGTTTATAAGACGTATTTTTTCTTAGCATATAGATCAAGTAGATAGTAAAATGACTAGATTACTCTTAATTATTATCTCTAAACACTATATTCAATATATATAGAGAGAGAATAGTAAATAAAGTTATATATATATATATTAATGATATAAAGGAAATAACTTACTAATTTTGTATTGGAATATGAAATATATTTTATATTTATAAAAAGAGTATCTCCTAGCAGGCTTCCGTATGCTGCCTCCCCACTTCTCCGCCCCAACGCATCCGTTGCGCCTCCATGCATGCCCGCTGTCGTCGACCTCTGAATCCACACACCAACACATCAAACAATATATGTAGAACGCACAATTCTCTTTGTTCGTTGCTCTTTCCCTGGTTGTATGAATAAGATTTCCAATAGCTTGTTGTGGATTCAACCATTATAAAAATAAAGCATCTATCAAGAGAATTTGCAAAAACTCTGTATTAATTCTGATTAATTATAATGTTGTTTGTTCAAACAATGGATCGGCTAGCGGCCGTCAGCCGGATTGATTGTAACTCAGCGACAGGTTTTGAGAAGGCAAAACAAGGAGAGTGATTGGGGTTGTAGATCTATTTTGAAGAATCGGAGCAGAATCAATGGAAGATACATTCAAGTTTTACCAATGTACCCCTTGGCGCCCAGCACCTTCACTTCTAGGCTGGTGTGAAGAAAACAACACCAATAGATACCGTGTCAGCTGAGCCACTGGATCTTTCTAGAATCGACGGCCAACAGAATCTCCAAAGATAATAAAAACTCTCCCGTTATAGACAGCCCCAGCGCTGGACCTCTCGTTCGCTCGGTGCCACAAGCTTGTGTGGCGCACGCCCACGCTCGGTTCCACACCTCTTCTTCCGCCGCTTGGCGGTACTCGGCTCGATCGCGGCCATGCACCTGCTGCCACCTGGGAAAAGCCACCTTTTTCACATGATTTTCCCTTCTCTTAGGTTTTGCTTATTTCGACTTAAGATTTTGGCTTCTTACTTATTTTACACTGTTTATAAATTTTATTTTTTTTCTGATTTTTTAGTTTTTTACTAGTTTTTTCTGTATTCGTTCGTATTGTCCATAATAGGCTAATATGTATTTTATTTCTAAATTTAGTTACGTCAAATAAGTCACTATTAGTTACAATATAATTTCAATCAACTATAGTATAATTTTAATTATAAGGTAGTTTATTTCAACTCAATTGATCGATACCTCAGTCTCATCGGTGACTTCCATTTCAACGCATCGGTTTCTCAGAGCTCAGAAGGTTGCGGTGTAGTACGAAACAAACAAGGGAGATTCGCATAATATCGTTACACAACAAGAGTGGTGTTTGCTGACACGTCCGGACGTGAGACGTGTTTTGCGGCAGCAGGAGGATGAGTGCGCAATGAATGATTCGTCGATCCGTTTGTCGCCACTCGCCAGTGGTTTCCGGTAGCTTCTCTTGATCGCTGTCCGGGCACCGACCCTTGGATTCGTCGCCGATGGCTGATGAGGCCGGCAAGGCGCTGGAAACGACATGAGAAGGAACGAGAAGCGTTTTCGCATGCGGTGGAGCTACCTATCGGGTTCCTTGGCTGTATCCGCGGCATCGTTCTCCGCCTAGGGCACACTAACAGCTTTGATACTATAGCTGGCAGCAGATGAGAGAGATTAGTTAAATGATATTTTAGAAAAAAACACTTCAATAGCTCGATGTTATAGTTTGTTACTGAAGTTTGGTTTGAAGGGAGATAGTCCCACTAAGTTTTTAGTTTTTAAAAAATAATTTATACTTGTGCAGTATTAAGCTTCTTCTCTCTTCTATTTGACCGAAGGGGTGACATGTCATATGCTAGCTAAGTATTAAGCAAATTTGCTTATTGAGAGTTCCGTACATACCCTTGTTGCCGAAAAAATCTATTATATCTTCGTCGCACAAGCCGGTTAATATAACGAACAAATGAGGTGATAATATGTGGCAAAAATACTATAGCAATACATTGTAGCCCGTACAAAAATAATATTCCTTTTTGCTACAGTACCAGACTGTACGAAAAATGTTTTAAAATACTTGCTACAGTAACTTTGCCGCGTGTCGCCGCCCTATTTGCTCGTTATACAAACCGGCTTGTGCAACGGGGATACAATAGAATTTTTCCTTGTTGCCATCGTTTTCATACGACCAAGTGTTCTTCACACATTCCAGGATCAAAACGACAATTGCTACTATATGGAGTGATGTTGACCGGTGACACCTAAGTTTTTTCTAAGGGAAAATTGTATTATAGCTGGAATTGAACTCGCTCTTTTCAGGAGTCATTACCCTGACTCACAGTGGTGAAATATTGAAATTTTAACCTCCTGTGTGCTATGTAAAGATGAACGGTTTCAAGTGTTGTGTAATTGTGTGGTCTACATGTTTGACGTCGGCACCTGGTCGGATGCATACAAGGAGATTTAATTACTTGACAGTAATGCTTGCTGAATCATTCTTCCTACGTGTTGGATGTTGTAACGTTGCAAACTTAATTGCTCTGTCTGCGTTCTAGTGCTTCTCCAAGATGGTCCATGCCTTTGGTCTACGCAGCGCTACGTCTTGCTGTATGGCGTTGTTTGGTGTGCGAGGACCACTCGTACAGTATTTTACGTCTATCTCGCATTCTACTGTTTCACAGTCGTGGCTTTCCAGTAACCAGGAAAATAAAGAAAGAAAGAATCCATGACGGCTACGTGTTCACGTTAGTACACAATCTACATCCCAAATTCCCAACCGCCCAAGCTCAGACACCCCTGTAAATTAAAATTAAAGAATGCAGAACCCCAAGTTCAGAATCCTTGCAGCAGTACGCAACTCTTGACGGTCTGACGTGCGTGCAGGTAACTGGTGGCCCGTTTAGGGTGGTGCTCTGTTGGACTAGATTTTAGTGGATTATGATTAAATTTTTATTGTAATTAGTTAAGATTATACTATAATTAATAGTGATTTATTTAGTATAATTAAATTTAAAAAATAAAAAATAAAAAATAGGTTAGCTCATTACTATAATGTAAATAAATACGAGGAAAACTTAAGCTCAAAATAAGCCGAAAAATAAAAAAAAGACGACATTTAAGAACAATGAAAAATAAGATGGAAGCCAGAAACCCAAGTCCAAATGAGCAGGGCCTAGGCCCACTTCAAATGACTTCTGTTTCTCGTATATGGCTTCTAAAACACATTGGCTTTTTAATTTCATATTTTTTTTTGTTTTTTAGACTTTCTGTCTTTTCTCTTATTCATTTGTATTGTCCGTGATAATATAATTTTTAATTTTAATTTTCTAAATTTAATTACTCAAAAAACTAAAAATTATTATAGTGTAATATTAGTTGTTACCGTGCCAAAAAACATAAGCCCATAGCTGTTTGGAGTACCACGTTAACCAAAGTCTCTAACCTCTCTGTAAATTAGTAGTACAAATCTTGAAACGAAACAGCGGGCCACAGCCACGAACAATATTGTGGCGCTAAGATGAAGATAAGCACGCACAAAACCAAGGTCCAAACCCTGGTCCTTGGGGTCAGCAGGTAGCAAACCTAACTGCCCAAAATACATTTAATCCGACGCAAACTTTGAAACGAAACCCCAATCCCCTCACTTGGACTGCAACATGAACATGCAGTTTCTTTGGTCCGAGAGGAAAGGTAGATCGTACTACCTTCCCTATTCATCTCTCCTTAGTCCTCAGTTTCGTTCACTCCTACTTGTAACCATTTAATTAAGTTCACCAACGATGCATGGCAAGGCAAGGCAATTAGCAAATGTTTTGCATGTACCATACGGTGTGAAGTGAAAGTGTGTGTGGTGGCTAGAGAGAGGCGGCTTGGTGTAAAACAAACGTGGTAGTAGCAGTATATGTTTCGTTTCAGTATCATGAGCGGTAGATCGAGTTCAGATAGGTACACTTGGAATTCATGCTTCGGGATGCATGTGTCTCGATCAAGAGAGGAGACTAGGACTGATCCAGAAGGATATATCATATATGCCCGAAGAATGGTAGTACAGGCGATAAGTCCCAGTGGAAGACTGGTATTTTTCTTCCATAGAACCACAGGATTGACTGACTGACCTGCTGGCCAGAGATTCCATTTCGCAAATGGCGCATCTCAAGTGGGGGATGGAATGGAACCTCTCCATGAGAAAATAACGATCAATTCAAAAGTTTTTGGGTCGATTAGGACTTTTGTTTTCTACATCACCAACAAAACGCACTGGTTACTAGCAAGCAAGACCTAGTGTAATTCTAACCCTTTTTTAAAAAAAAATAAAATGGAATGTGCAATTCTAACCTAGGTTCGGAAAGAGGCTCTCAGTCACATGTGCATGTAACCCCAGGCACCGGTGGATTGTGCTGCGAGATTCGGACCCTTCTCTCTCCACTCTCCCTCCCGGCTAGCTCCGGCAAGTCGCACCGCCACTGTCACCGGAAACTCCGCCACTGCTCATTGGAAACCTTCTGCCGCACGCTGGAGACGCCGCTCCGATGGAAACCTCACGCTGCCATGCGCCCGAAACCTGAGGTTTCCGGCACGTGGCGGCGTCAGGTTTCCAGCACGGCGGCGCATCCGATCTGCGGCGGCTTCGGTCTCCGGCAATCTCTTCTTAGGAGAGAGAGGTGGGAGGGCGTAGCACGAGACTTGATGCACATGGACGGATGGATTGGTGTATGTAACTGAACATTCCGCTAGGTTCGACCAGTTTTTGCGTGGCTGGAAACAGTTACAAGTTTGCGTGGGCCGTCAATCAGTGTCCGACCCATGGTCTCAATGTTTTGTTACTGGCCCGATGTGGAAAACGAGAAACTCCCCACAAATAAAAACGAGAAACTAGAGATCGCTGAGCCCAAAGTGTAATCCGTTCCGAATTTTGTACGAGAACAACCTTATTTTTGGACCGGGCCATAGGCATATCCATGTAAAATACTTCGCTGCACGTTCTTGGATTCTGCAAGCCTGATGATATCGGTTGTGTGTATATATATATTTTATGAAATGGTTCTTCTTGTCCGGTTGTCCCATTTGCCTCTCAATACATTCTTATGTACGTCCTTCCCAGTTCCCAGAATTAAAGGTCTAATTGCCATCAGGAATAAGGTCAGATTGCAATGCAAGGTCTTTTGCAAGTGTTACTTGCTGGTTACAAAGAGAAGAATGGACCAATCGCACTTAGAAACACTTAGAAACCGCCCTCTGCGTCAGAGCGCCATTTATGCGAAAACTTCATTTTACAATAGAATTTTTTGAACAAAAAGTTAATACTCCATTCGATCACAAAAAAGTGGCACTTTACCTTTCAAAGTTAAAAAGATATCTCTCTAACTACTAAATTCTCTTATAATATATATTTGACTTTGATTAAAAGTTATAAAGGTACAATATTATAAACATATTTTTATGATAAATTCACTTGCAGTCATTTTCATATATCCAAGACATATGTTTTACAGAATATATTTGATCAAAGTTAATAGAATTTAACAGCACGTATTTTAGGGGAATTTTTTGAACGAATAATCCATTTTTTATTCGAAATTACAGAAATATACCCGTGGGAAATTTTTTTTACAAAAATAGGCTCCAGTCGCCCAACCATTGGGCGACTGGAGCCTTTCGCCCAACCCAGCAGCGAAAACTAGAAAATCTCCCAACCGTTGGGCGATTAATTGCAGTCGCCCCACCGTTGGGTGACTGCATGAAAGTCGCCCAATGGTTGGGCGACTGCACTCAGGTCCCCGAGAGAAAAGAGAGAGGAAAGAGTCTATTTTGCCGAAATTTGGAAAGTGCATCAAACATTCGCCAAAAATAGTGAAAATTGGTGGAGCTGTTCTTCATACATCCAAAAGCCTCCAGAAAAAAATTTGAGCAATTTTGGCCATAGGATCAAAAGTTATAGCAGTTTCAATTGAGACCGAAACGAATTCGAGTCCGTTTCCGACACACCTTTAGTAAAACGGGCATAACTTTTGCATACGGTGTCCGTTTTCGACGTTTTTGTACTCGTTGGAAAGCTAACGACGAGCCTGATCCAAAAATAATGACCCACTTGCACTAGTCACCCTCCAAGACCCCGAAAATTGGCTATCTTTGGACCTAAACCTGCGTCGTAAGTTTTTTCTTTCTGTTTTTGGCCTTTTTCTTGTTCTTCCCTTTGGAATTTGGATTTTTCTTCAACTGAAAAGTTGTAGATCTCGTCGAAACCTTTCAAATGAGTATATATAAGCCATATATAACTTTGCCATTTTATCTTTTCAGACTAGTTGTTTATATTGCATCGGTATATAAAACGATCGGTACATACGGTTTTGTCGGCCCCTGAGTGTAGTCGCCCAACCATTGGGCGACTGCATGAAAGTCGCCCAATGGGAGGGCGATTAGATGCAGTCGCCCAATGGTTGGGCGACAGCTATTGTGTCGTCCGCTAGTTGGGCGAAAGGCTCCAGTCGCTCAACCATTGGGCGACTGGAGCCTATTTTTGTAAAAAAAATTCTTGCGGGTATATTTCTGTAATTTCGAATAAAAAATAGATTATTTGTACCAAAAATTCTATTTTAGGGCGTCACAGGAGGTGAGTACTAGTCACTTGCACTTTCAACACTTCAATTCGCTGCTTTTACGGTCTCTATTCGCAGGCGGTAACTGAAGCCTGAAGTAGAGGCCACACATTCAGTACTCCCAGTCATTCCGGAAAATTAACCGGTAAAGATAAAGAGAACAAGAACCCTAACGGAACTACGGAAGTAAGCGTCAATTTATTTTATTAGGGATTTTGTATGTATTAGTTGACTAATAATTTTGCGATTCCAATCGAATTTCTGAAGAATCGTGCGTCTCCACCTCGTCTTGTAGCAAGCTCACAAGCGCCGCCGCATCCAGCGAGCACATGCGCCGGCATGCGCGAGCTCCGCCGTTTCCATGCATCACCTATGTCGTCAGTCGTCAACGCCTCACCTCCAGTGAAGCCGGCTCACCTGCACCTAACACGTAGTGCACACGGGCAGCCTTGCGTGCAATAGCGGAAGACCAGCTCGACGGTTAGCTAGGGCTGTGTGGGTGGGGCGCAGATTCTCTGACGTAACGTCAGGTGACCAGTGGCGGAGGATGAGAAAAAATGAGGTGGGGCGGATCGAAGCTGCGGCCTGCGCGCAGCGCGCCGGTGGCTGCCACCTGTCCCCCGCCCGCCTCCCGCTGGCCGACGGCCGCCCGCCTCCCACCGAACTTTGGCAGCAATGTTAGCTGGGAGTACCGAAGTTCAGTTTTTCAATTTGATTATATCATGTTTAGTGAGTCAGATTGTGGTCCGAGTTATTGGGATCATGATTCAGTTTAGAAGGAGAAAGTTGCTAGTTTTTAGGGTTGACTGTTAAAGACTGAATCGAGTTAGTTTTTGTATCGCTGAAAGCGTTTTTCCCGGACTGCACTGTAGCACGTCCAGTATTCAGAAACAGAGAAGAGTTCTGAAGAAAACTCTGCTGTTTTTCGTTGCCGATACTCTGCATTTCTTCCTGCGTGCGTCCAGATAAAGTGTTGATTGGCAGGTTGGGTGTTCTGATCGATCATCTTCGAGGCGCACTACGCCAAGAAGCGCACGAGCGAGGTCGACGAGGATGACGAGGACGCCCGGCGCGATCTCGGTCTCGGTGCGACGGACGGCGCTGCGCCTCGTCGGCGGACTCTTCTTCGCCTGGTGCAAAAATTCAAGGTCTGGCTTGGGCCAGAGCTTGCCCTAGCGGGTCCTCCGCCACTGCAGGTGACGTTGGGTCACTGACGTGTGGGCCCACGGCTCGTGGGGTCCACACGTCAGTGACCAAACGTCACCTGACTTACGTCAGAGAATCCGGGCGGGTGTGGGTGAGGAGGAGCCGGTCCAAAAAAGATTTGTTGATTGAAACATACACTCCATTCGATTTATGAAGGATCGTTATCAGTTATTGGGTCTGTTTTTTTTTTGCTAAAGCTTATGGTTTTTAACTGTGGCTTGTGGTTTTTGGGCTGTTCGTACGAGAGATTACAGGGTAATAGAAACTCACGTACGGTTTTTGCCAATATAAATGAAGTTAGTACAGTATATGCTACAATTAACTAGTAGACTCTATCTTAAAAAAATATTCCATTTAAAAGTTAGTTACCGTAGAAAAACTAAAAAGCAACTTTTAGAAACTAAAAAGAACATGCCCATTAATTTCAGTCCAGAGCATTAACCCGAATGTGTTTTGAGCCTTTGAGGACCATTTTAGGACGCATGATTGATGATCCTATACAGGGAAAACAATTTCGATGCATAAAAAATATCGGAACTCACTGAGAAAATCAAATTTCAAATATTTTGATTTTTTTTCAAAAAAAAATCAGTTGAAATATTAAAAAATACAATTCAAATTCAAAAAATCAAATATATTCAAAAATTATTTGCTGGTGCCACTTCCCATCCCCCAGGGGCGGCCGCATCTCCCCTGCCCTGCCAGCGCCGCCTTCCCCTTCCATGTGCCGCCCTCACCTCGCGTCCAGCGTCGCTCCATCTGGATTGGCTTTCCATTTTGGTTGCTTTATGGGACAAGGAAATGAGATAGAAAGATGGAGATAGGCAATGGCCAGAAACGTGGTGTGTGGGTCGGTGATGGGCCGGCAAAATTAAAATGGGCCAGCTTTTTAGCTGAGTTGGGCTTTTTTGGGATAGGCCGAGGTAACCGAATTTCGCTGAATTTTACAAAAATGTAGCTGAAAATATTTTCCTTGCTCCCAGATTATATGGATATTCACAGATAAATGATCTCAAATAGAGGGCAAATGCGTCTTCAAACTAATGAACCCGTAAAGGGTCATCGTACCATAGAATCTATGTGTGCTTACCGGGTGCTCCAAAACTCTGTGGCAAATCCAGCATGTACAAATATGAGGATATACGGTCTTAATAAGAAGTCTAGGAAGCGTCCTATTATATACCACCACCGCCAGTATATACACAACAACTAGCAGCAAAAATGAGCAAAAGCCAGTACATGCCGGCGGGAGGAATGGAAGGCCCTGCAAGCTTGACTGCGAGCTAAGCACTGAACAGACAAGCGGGCCATCCGTCCTTCTCTCACGGCTCATCGTCGGAAAATATCTCACGGTCACGGCGAGGATTTTTTTACATCAAACAAGCTTACCTACGGGCTACGGGCTACGGCCCCATCAAACCAATGGCCCATGGGCGCGCGGCCCTCACCTGTCCGCCTCACGCGATGACCACCGTGACGGCGGTAGCCTCGCTCCCTGGCCGCCGGCCACCTACGGGGGCGGGGGCGGCTGAGGTGGCGGCTTTGGCGCCGTTGAGCACGGAGCCCCGGCACGTGGGGCAGGAGTCGTGCGAGACGAGCCAGGTGTCGACGCACCGGACGTGGAACCCGTGGCCGCAGCGCGGCAGCACGCGCACCTTCTCGCCGTCCGCGAACTCGCCGAGGCAAATGGCGCAGACGTCCACGGCGGCCCCGGCAGCGCCGCACGCGCCGTACACCTCGATGGGGATACTCCGGAGCGCGCACTTCTTGAGCCCGCCGGCCGCTCCCCCGGCCTCGGCCTCCCCGCCGGCCGCCGCCGACGCGCGCCGCGCCCACCGGATGAGGCACTGCACCAGCGAGTTGAGCCCGAGCGCGAACAGCAGCGCGAACAGCAGCGCCGCCAGGATGATCACCATGTTGGTGTCGAAGGTGGCATCGCTGCCCCCCGCTCTGCTGCTGCTGAGCGCGCGCTGTGCCTCGCCGACGCTCCCCGGCGCCGGCGAGCTCGGCTGACCCATGTACCAGCTCATGGACTTGGTGTGCGCACCCATGACGGCTCGCTCCCTCTTCCTCCTAACCTTAACCAGTATAACCACGCTCCCCGGCACCGGAGGCACAGGTCTGTGCAATCCTACTTGTAAAAGGACGTGAACGCAGTAGCGGCTACTGCTACTAACGTGGTGTGGGGCGCGCGCACTTCACACTGACCCGTATCCACTTCGGTCTGAAAAGGTTGGAGCTTATGGGTGTGTGCGCTGCCAGTGTGATGGAGCTTTTCTGGTCTCGCGCACGAGCTGGAGGATTTCGATAGCGCAGCGGAAAATCAAGCGCGAGCAGTAGTGATCCGCCGTGAAGTGGCCAAGGGGCTTTATATAAGAATCTCGAGGAGGAGGGGGGCTGCTCGCGGCGGATGGACCAGAGGGGGCCGTTCGGTTCCGGGTCACTTTTACGGTGGGCCCTGCGAAAGTTCACGCCTCACGTGAGAAATGTCTCGACCGCTCCCCTTTGCCCGTGGCACGCCCACGCGCTTGTTGGTACAAATGAGATAGCCACGCGCCTGTGCCGACGCGAACTCGCCGTGTTTTGATTTGGTCTAGCTTAGCCAGCGGGGACCGGCCCGGGCGGACTCCACATTGTCGGACTCGGACCTCAGCTCCTCAACCGAGACAGGGCCAAAGAGGCTTTATATATATATATATATATATATATATATATATATATATATATATATATATATATATATATATATATATATATATATATATATATATATATATATATATATATATGAGCATATATATATATATATATATATGAGCATATCTAGTGCTAATGCCCTATTCAGTGATAAGGTGCTAACGCCCCTGTGGGCCATCCGATCTCCCGCGTGTGGCTAAGATTGAGACAGGCGGGAGCATCCATCCACCGGTGTGTTTTTGCAGAAAACTCCCCGCGTGGCATCAATTTTTTCTGCTTTTGCCCTCGCCTGCACCTCCCGCTCAGACGCGCCGTCCCCTTCCCGACTCCAGTTCCAGGGTTCGGCGCGTCGCCTCCCTCCATCCCCAGCGTCGCCGCCCTTCTCCCCCTCAGCAACACCGCCCTTCTCCCCAGCCTCAGCCGCCGCCCTTCTCCCCGAGCACCGCCGACCTCCGAGCCAACCTCCTCCTCAAGCGCCTCCGCCCTCCGACTTGGTCTGCTCCCTGAGCGCCGCCAACCTCCCTGGGCTCCTCCCGCGCGGCTCTAGGGTTTGGCCAACCTGCCCCCTTGAAGCTCCTCCCTGAGCGCCGTCGACCTCCCTGGCGTTGCCACCCTTCTCCCCAGGCTTTGCGGCGCCCTCCGACCCGGGCTCCTCCCCCGCACGGCTCTAGGTTAGGTGAACCCGCCCCCTTGGAGCGCCGCCGCCTACCTCCTGGGCTCCTCCCCGAGCGAACCCGCCGACTTCCCAGGCTGCTCCCCGAGTGCCGCCGCCCACCCCATCTCTATGCAACATAAAGCAAGCACAATGTAGAAATGTTCTTCTAGATTTCTACATTGTTCTTCTATCATCATTGTTCTTCTATGAATAGAATCAAAATGTATCTTTCAAATTGTAATGAATATGTCAATGTGAAAACTTGAATTGTATATGTGAGTTGAACTGAAATGTGTGTGGAATTGAGTTGAAATCTATCTGTGCAAACCTGAATTGTATATGTGAGTTGAAGTGAAATGTATATGTAGAATTGAGTTGAACTGAAATGAATTTTCTGTGCAACTCATGTTTTCTGTCGCCTCAACATCAGCATGCCATGTTTAGATTTGTTCTTCTGTCCAATCACATCGCCATCCACCAAGAAGTTCTACCCTATTAGCTTTCATTAGAGGAACTAGTTTTTTTACCGTAAATGTTCAGAGAAGCAAAAGTTCTGAAAATCTGAATGCCAAAATGAATAATATGAGACAAGTCTATCTGTGTTTTGTCAAAAGAAATGCATAGATTCTAAGACAATTCAGTGTTAAGTCTACAAGAAAAGGTCTAAGGTACTACTGACTGTAAATCTAATTTCCAGATATATGGATAATTCCTTTAGCCAAAAGTTGCTGCTTGGATGGAACCTGTATGGCCATCAGCTCCAACTCCCAACTGGAATCACTTTCAGCATATATAGGATGTGATTTGCACAGATAGATTTCAGCTCAATATCATATAGAAAACATGAGAATATGGTTTCAGTTTAAATTGAATTTAATTTGTTGCTTCTATACTAGAATATGGTTTCAGTTTATACTAACATTTGTTCTACTAGCCATTGATTACCTAAGGAAGCTAGATTGCAATTGCATGACAATACATGTGCTGATTGTTGTTTTTGGTTGTTTTCAGAGCGTTTATACTTCTTTATTTTCTTTATTGAACCTAGAGCCCAACAATTATGAAAATATATATCTCCATTTGACTGTTTCATTGACAATATGCTCCTGCTTGTGAGAAATGAATAACTCCATATTACATTATAGTTTTTCTAGAAAATTACATGATGCTGCTGATTTCTGGTTGTCAACACTGCCATTCTCAGAGAACCTAACAATATACTCAGAACTTGCTGGCAGCTCTGGAAGATTAAATGTAGGAAATGCCCTAGAAGTTGCATAGAACATTCTCAGAACTTGCTGGCAGCTCACAGAGAACATGATCCACATTTACACCATCACAACCAATTCAGGTACCCTTGCAAGCCTAGAAGTGCAGCATCTGGGTGATTTTGAGTACCTCATCAAGAATAACTGAACATTCCTCAACAAGATAATGTGCCCAAACAAAAAAAACATATCTCAATTCAATTCACAAACCATATTTACACATTTCACTTGTCATAACAATTCCTCAACTGCCAATCTGAGAATGCAAAAAAAATTAATGATAAACAACCTTACAATTCATCGATCTGACAATTCCTCAAATCTTCCAATTCAAGCGGAAATAAACCTCATAATTCCTCAATCCCTTAAAAGACTCAGACACTCCATCACCAAATTTGAAAAAACGACAGGTCTCTGGCGTCGATGGAGTCAGCTGTGGACGAGAGGGTGAGACGACGGTGTCGGGGAGGCGGAGGCGGAGGTGTGGCGACGGGAGGGTTGATGGTGGCGCGGACTGGCAAGGCGACGGGTCGGAGGGCGGCGCGATGGTCCGCCGCAAAGCCTGGGGAGAAGGGTGGCAACACCGGGGAGGTCAGCGGCGCTCATTGAGGAGCTCCAAGGGGGCAGGTTCGCCAAACCCTAGAGCCGCGCGGGAGGAGCCCAGGGAGGTTGGCGGCGCTCAGGGAGCAGACCAAGTCGGAGGGCGGAGGTGCTTGAGGAGGAGGTTGGCTCGGAGGTCGGCGGTGCTCGGGGAGAAGGGCGGCGGCCGAGGCTGGGGAGAAGGGCGGTGTTGCTGAGGGGGAGAAGGGCGGCGACGCTGGGGATGGAGGGAGGCGACGCGCCGAACCCTAGAACTGGAGTCGGGAAGGGGACGGCGCGTCTGAGCGGGAGGCGCAGGCGAGGGCAAAAGCAGAAAAAAATGATGCCACGCGGGGAGTTTTCTGCAAAAACACACCGGTGGATGGATGCTCCCGCCTGTCTCAATCTTAGCCACACGCGGGAGATCGGATGGCCCACAGGGGCGTTAGCACCTTATCACTGAATAGGGCATTAGCACTATATATATATATATATATATATATATATATATATATAGGACGCTGAAATGGAACACCAGGGTGCCCGGGCACCAAGCCTCCCTGCCTTTGGATTGCTTTTAGATGCGTGCAAGTGCAATGATATATAATATCAGGATGGAAAGTCTTAATTATGAATGGAAAGTCTCAATCATGGATGGAAAGTCTTAATCATGGAGTCTGGGCACCATGATACCCCTGTTATATATATATATATATATATATATATAACGCTCAAATGGAGTCCAGAGGGGGGTGCCGAGGAGGCCAGGGGCGATATTGGGGAGGTGAGCCACCAGATTGAGCTTGGAGACTGAGGTGACTGAGGAAAAGAGAGGGGTTGAGAGAAAAGTGAGAACAACAGGCAGGGGTTTTGCGAAAATTGGCATAAGTGTAAGGGGCATCCCGCCCATCTGCATCCAGGCCATTCACGTGAGATCTGACGGCTCACGGATGTGTTTGCATGTTAGCACTGAATAGTCTATTTGCACTAAATTTGCTCTCTCTATATATAATTACTAATCAGTGTGCAGGTGTAACATGCGCGTTGAAAAGTTACTATCATTTCTGAATGAAGTTACTATTGATAACGAGTGAAGTTACTGCCAAATATTCACAGTACATGCCATGTAGTAACTTTACATGTATTTGATAATAATTTTATTCACAACAGATAGAAACTTTCCAGCACAAAACTTGCGATCATGGAACACAGCACTCCCCTGTGGTGCTTTGCGAGTTCTATACGGAGTTTTTGGGTGAGTTTTTTTTGGATTTATAGCTTATAATTTAAATATTTGAATTCTTACCGTTCACAACCTCGCCTTAAAAAATACATTATTTAAAAGCTAGTTACTGTAGATAGTATAAGTATAAACTAATTTTAAGCCTAAAAGAACATAACCTTTATGTGCAGGGATGCACACAAGCTTACGCAAGCGTTTGCTTGAACTTGAGAGCCTCATACACGTATGATTCAGTTGTCGCCCAACTGTGGAAGCCACTAGAAATGTATTCTTTCGCTAAAAGGGTTCATCCAAAGAACCGCCACTGTCAGTATACTTCATTTGAAAGTGCTACTCGAGCAACTTTTACAAGTGCACATACTGTACCTTCTATTCATGTTTGATGTGAAAGAAATACAAAAAGGAACAGATATGTCCTAGAGTAGCCCGGTCAGCCAGCCATCAGCTTATCAGAAACAGAGCAGGCCGGCTGCCCTGCACTGCAAGCTAACCGGGGGTCCGCCCGCCGCTGTTAGTCTCTTTTGTATTTATATCATCGTGCAGTTTTCGTCGAAGGTTAGTACGCTTAGATAGTGCGCAGCATTGCATCATTGTATCGGCTCCTGACATGCACCACGCAGATTTACAGCAAAGTTAGTCTAATCTAACTTTTGTCCCCCTAGGATGCACCAAGAAAAGCCCCCCTTTATAATCACCTACCAATATGCCGGTGACAGATCGTGTGTACAGGTACAGGTAGGATACTTTTTCTGAAGGTAGAGCACAGACCAGCGCAACCTTCTCTTAATTAACTCCGGCTATCACACTCCTTACGTAAAGCACCAATACAAAATGGAACGCCTGACTATGCAGCTGTGATTGTACTCATCTAAACCCCAACTAAAACCACTTTCGTAAGGCCTTCATGCAGAAACGCATGTCCCAGGTTACAAAACGTGTGTACATGCAATGATGCAAAGTCGTAAAAGCCAGTGACAAGATCAGCAACCTTGTCATATGCAGATTTACAAATCCGTCTTCCATATGTACGTACGTCTCCACTTGTTCGAGCTTGAAAGTTAAACGCCATGCATGCATGGATGCATATGGACGGTTGTACAAGCACCACCTGTTGTTGCTACTGTCGTGGTGATATTGTTAACTCTATTATCTTTGATATATGGGATCGATTCGTCCATTAGTCTGCCTCCTCTGGCCCCGGCCCCCGGCACAGCTTAACCAAAACGAGACCTGAAGATGGCAGGTACATTGTATAAGATGGCATCAAAGATTTTTATCAATTATTTCCCCGCTTAAGACCACGGGAGTTCCTCGTCGTCATCCAGACATGTAAATCAATCCCAATGAGCTAGGTACTTGAATTATCCAAATTTTGAACTTGAGATTCAACTCGCTACGCATCGGCAATATCTCCAGCGCAACCTCCAATACAACTCGACGGGGAAAGTGTAAAGAGCTTCAGGCCATCAGCCAGCCATTCTTATCTCAAGGGGATTCATCAAACTCAAACCTTATCCTCTACGCTTTCAACCATTTTATTAGTTATGACTTTGCAAAAGAAGAAATATATATGCATGGCAAGTCAAGTTCTCATCAATAGTAAACCTAGATCGAGTGCTTCACATGACTTATATTTGCTTTTCCACTTTTTTACACGTTGTCTTAAGAGGACAATCGGTTGGCATGCAGATGTCTCATAGGGGTTTTAATAGGCTTTGCAGTACATTGGGCGGTACGTGACAAGTGGCAAGAACTATTTTGCCAGTGCAAATTATGTGCCTTTGGTGTCATAAACCATATACGTACTGCATGTATGGTACATCCGCTCACGGCTCACCCAATTTGTCACATCACTCATGGGCTCATTAGCAAAGGGATAAGCAAAGGGAATTATCTCATAGTACAAACTTTGCGATATCTCAAGTCTAACCCAGAACACCTGACTTTGCTCTCATTTCCTAGAGGGCGATAATTAGATGCACATGCGACGGCAAAACCTTACATAGTTTGAAAAATGCCATTGAATATCTTAGTTGTCTTTTTTTTCAGTTTATGGTTTCTCTCGAAGAAACAAATAAGACGACTTTTTATTTCGAAACGGCTTATTAGCTTTTCAGCATTTAATTCATTTTGAAAACGCTCATATTAAGATCAAAAAGTATAAATCATAATTTAAAAGAACCCATCCTTGTTGATAGATGGTCTAGGGATTTAATTCATATGTTAACCTGCTGAGGTTAACATAGAATGCGATATTTCGAGGAATCCATGCTTACAATAATATAGAAACTTCATGCTTATAGAAACTGCCGTGCGATCAAATTCTCGCACCTCAGCAGGTGAAGTTCGCATAAAGTAGAGCAATTTCGCTCAACTTTTGATGCACAACTTGGGTGTCGGAACTGCCAATGGAGATCTTGCTTGGCTCCAAGCCTCCAACAGTACCTAAACCATTGATGCATGAAAGAGTTCTGCGTCTCTACTAAGAACAAATACAACCACATGCGTAGGAAAATAAGGATGCCATCTGCTTTGACCTTTCAGATGTACTCCATTTTCTACGTATAGTATTTTACTCGTCCATTCGCGAAGCACTTTTAAGAAGCAATTCTAAAAAATTGGAGATCCAAATCTAAGACGATGCTATGTTTGTATAAAAGTGATGATTCGGATACTCAACTAAAGAGGACATTTCAATCGGGTTCCAGATTTAACTGGAACATTGTCCAATATAATGTAGATAGCGAGAGATAGATGTCGATAGGTTGTCTAGTTCGTGACAGACACGTTGGCATCACCGACTAACAAAGGTGCAAAAGGGAACGAGTCTTTGGTGGATGAATCCATTCATTCGCGATCCGAAACGAGTGTGTTTTAGGATCACGCTCAGGCCATCTTCTTCCCAGAATATTCTGCACATACGAGAGTGGAATTCAGACCAATACCTTGCGCCCGTACTTGGGGACAAGGAGGCTCAACTGGCCAACTTGCAGTAATCCACTAATCCATTTGGATTAGACATAAATCCACCAGATTAATTTGTGGTCTAGCTTGAAGATTGCGCCCAGTGGATCGATGATAAATCCACCAGATTAATTTGTGGCGCAGCTTGAAGATTGCGCCCAGTGGATCGATGGCTATCTCATTATTAGCTGAGCTCAGAGACTTCACCTCGATCCCAAGTCTCATCCCAATCATCGTTCTCCTCTCACTCATCTATCCATGTCAAAACTTATCCTCCCAAAAGCTCACAATCTCCTCGAAAACCTCTCGGAGGAAAGACTGCCTTGCACTAGCACGGTTTGACAGAGGAAGGCAAGCTCCTCTCCTCCGTTCGTTTGTTGTCGGCCATTCTTTTTTTGGTACGGGTCGAAGGTAAATTCGCACTCAGCTCCCGCTGTAGAAAAAACTTCAGACTAGGGTGGACCCGTCGGCTTGTTGGCACGGAATATGAACATTGCTGGTTCCTGGTTAGAGGGCTTGTTCTTTTTGGTTAAGACTTATAGCTTTTAATTGTGGTTTATGACTTTTAGGCTGTTTGTACAAGAGATTACAGAGTAATAGAAACTCACGTGCGGTTTTTGCCGATATAAATGAAGTCGGTATAATATATATTATAATTAACTAGTAGATCTCATATAAAAAGACACTCTATTTAAAAACTAGTTACTGTAAAAAAAAAGTTAAAAAAGAACAGAGCCGGCATACAGGTGTGCGTGTGTGTCGTCCGATCAACAACCAACGGTCCAGAACACGTAAGTACGTGATGATCTCTTTGTGCCGGACGGCGTCAATGCTCGTCGTGAGGCTCTGGTTGAAATTTACCGCCCCGGGGGGGGGGGGGGGTTCACTCTTGGTGGATTACTGAGCAAACTGACACACTTGGTGGATTACTGAGCAAACTGACGAATCTCTGGACGTCGGCAGGCATTGAGCAAGAAGGTAGCTACGCTCGGGCCTCATCCCGTCCCTACATATGCTAGTATGCATGCTGCCTGCCACCAGATCGAGTCGGCCGGGCCGGGCATAGGCACTAACTAGGCGCAGCTCGGTTAGACGTGAGCAAAGCGCAGCTAGCTAGGAAGCATCCAGTTCCTTCGATCGACGTCCGCACCGCACACCCACCGAACAGATCGTCAAGATTTGCACCTCTCGCGGACTCGTTTTTCGCCACCTACGCACATGAATTGAACACTGCGACGACTGCGTCCTGCGGCAGGCGGACGCGGCAACCGGCAAGGGCTAGGTAGCTAGGCACCGTGGTGGAGTATCTCGGAAACAAGGCTGCATGCGCTCGCCGCGCCCACGGTTTTCTGGACGTCAATCGATGGCTTATGGAGGAGTACATCAATCCAGACATGATGATCGAGGCGTCGGTGCCAACGGTGATTCCAACAACATCACGCGTGCGAACTTGTACACGACACGTAATATATCGGATGTACGTGCATGTAACAAGAAGACGTCACGCTCGATGCGACCTCATTCTGTTCTTCAAAGCACGCATCATTGTTCGTTGCCCCAGGCGCCAAACCGGCCGCGCTCGCAACCGCGAATTCACCAAGGTCGTGGGGCCTCCGAGTACACAGCTAGCCCGAAAAGAACAGGCCGACCAATTTTCTCCCCCTTAATTGCGAGCGATCCTTTGTTCATGGTGCAGAAGGGCATTGCCAATGGTCAAGCACCACCTTCATTAGCCTGTAGGTTTTTTGCGTGTGTTTTTTTTTGTCTTGCCACTTGTCCGCTTCTCCATGATTCATCCACCAGGACAAATCAATTCAATAGAGCTCGGTGCTCACCTGTGCCCACCTCAGCAGTCACAGTGGAGCTAACCAGCCCGTGTTGGCGGCGACTGGCGCACTGGCGGTGGTGGGGACGCGGTGCACGTGGAAGGAGGGTGACGACCCCAGGAGGCAAGCAGCGCAGCGCCAGCCGAAGCTGCCCCTTACGTGAGCAGAGCAGGAGAGAAAACTCCGGGTTTTGAGCCGTACTTGCGCGTAATCGGGCTATTATGTTCTAATCGAGTTCGGCCAGGCCACACTATATAGGTAGATTCTTTGAAACTATGCCTTTAGCTTTTTAATTTTGATTTTTTAATTCTAAATGTTTACGAGAGACAGTATAAATAGAAAAAAGCATGTAATTTTAACCGATGCAGTTAAACTCGGTACAGTATGTGCTATGATCTATCTATAGATCTTATCTTTAAAAAATACATCATTAAAGTCACTGCAGCATACATTAAAAAAAGCCGAAGCCTGAGCGAAACGTTTTTGAGCCGTGCGGATGGATTCGGGCCGGGGCGTCGGAGTCTTCTGTTGAGACTTTATTTTGGTGGCTCTGGTCGGCCTATCTGGACCATAAACAACATCGGATGATGCCTGTTTCTGTCGGTAGATCGGGCTTTACCGCCCGAGGAGAACTTCTCGGCCCATCAATGTCCCTGGTTTTCGTAGGAACATGTACACGCGCTTTTTCACTTCCGGAATTTCGAAGGTTTGCCAACAATTTGCAGCGTGAGAAAGCAATTTTTGCCTGGCCATCACATTCACTGGAAGTGCGCTAACCGGACGTGGTCAAGATTCATCCGTGTTCAGAAGGTCAGGCTGATGAAATCACACCGCAAACTGAAAGGAATAGACGGTTTCACGAGGAAATCGTGCATTTGGATCAAAGCACGCATATTACATTGTCTTTTTTTTGCTTTTTGGTCTTTTTGTTTTTTTGGGTATTTCTTTCCCCTTGTTATTTTACATTGTCTCAAAGATATAACGGTGTTTTTCAAATTTTTCTTATTATTTTTTTTCTCATTTTTTACTTTTAAAAAAGCTAACCATCGCTTACAATGCATTTATTGCAGCCAAAATACACATCAAAAAGCCAAAAAGCCATGGCTTTGAGCCGTTTGAAGCAAAGCCCTAAGTAGACCTTTTCCTTTTTAATATGATGCGTGATGTAGGAGGGAGCAGCCATTTCCATAAATCGGAGGAAAAAAATGCTGATATATATCTATTCTCAGGTGTCATATTTTTGAACCTAGGTTGACTCCATGTATTCGCCGTTATAGATGACTGAAAACATCAAATCCACTACGAGAACATCAACAAACTTATGTTCTTTCTCTCACTGGACAGTTGAATTGAAGCCAGAATGGGAGTGGATGGGAGAATTCTTTGTTTCTCTCTCTCTTATGAGAGGAAGACGGGAGAATTCTAGGAGGCTCTCTCACTCCGAAAAAAGCCCACTACCCAGTTTGGATAGAGTTCATTGGACCCGTTACAATAGTAAAATCCAGGCCTACGTTAGGCCCAATATATTCTGAGAATGAGCTGTGTTTTGGGCGCAGGATTGGTCTGTCTAAGACAGATTACTTTACTTTCTCAAAAACAAAAATCCAAGTCAGATTAGTTTGTTTTTTTCCGTGGCATTCGTTACCGCTATAGTTGTGATTTACCATACTTAATCCTACTCATTTTCATTCCACCTAACTTGCAGCAGATACTTATTTTCGCCACAAGTGTGGCAATCTTGTAGCAGAGGTGGCTAAGGTGAGATCGCGAACCAAATAAAGCCTCGGTCTAGAACGCCGTTTGTTTTGTTTTTGAGAGAAATGTCTGGCTAGTTTTAGTGACGTAGTTATTTTTTATTTTCAAATTTAGCCTCTAAATACCTATTTTTACAAATCTAGCTTTTTGAATCTATCGAGCTCTAGTAGCTTGGTAACAGGAGCCGTTGAGCGTCCCACATCGACAGCAAAACTAATGCATATGATTAACACTAAGTAAGGCTTATGTTTAACGTTGATTAAATATAATTAGTACTAATTAAATACAATTAATACTAATTAAATATGATTAGTATTATTTAAGCATATACACTAATCCGACTTGCTGAGTTACTGTAGCTCGGTAGATAGCTGACGAGCTCCTATAGCTTGATAGATACTTATCGACCTCATAAGTCTAAGAAGAGACTAAATTTATAAAAATGAATGCCCAAAAGCTAAATTAGAAAAAAAATGACTGTAGTGTAATTTGGGTGAACAGTTCAGTTTTAGCCGAGGCTTGAGACGCGACAAGCCGAAGGATGCTGCACGCGCTGGTGATACTGGCACTAAAGCATGTTCCCCGCTGCGCCCGCTCGTACATCAGACGTGACTCGTGGGAGCACACGTTCGTGTAGCCACCCGACGGGTAGCGTCGGTGCTCGTGTGGCTCGCGGCAGCAGTACCCTGGCGGAGACGCCGCGGCGTGTTTCCCTGGCGGTTTCGCCGGCATCTGTCTCCCCCGTCCACCGGCCGGCCTTCTATCTCCAGCTTCTTGTCCGCTGTATCCTGTGGTATGCACTACGTAGCAGTAGACCTGTAGTGCGCGGTTTGGTTCCGTCCAACACGTGCTGGGCTGAACATTACAACCTGCTCATTTGGTACGTGTTGGACTGTTTGGGCCTGATCTTTTGACAGTACGCTGGGCCAACATCATCTGTAAAGAATGTAACTCATGGTATGTTTTTGACTTAGAGCTAACATTTTTTTTGAAAATACCCAAGTATCATTTTTAATATAAAAATTGTATTTTTCCCAAGCTACGCAACAAAAATGCTAGAAGGCATGTTAAGACGGTTATTTTGACGAGGGCGAGGCTTTAGCACTGAATCCTTTTCAAATAATATTCTTAATTTGGCAGAATTTGTAGCACTTTGATTTTATCTCTGCACGTAGTAGTTAAATTATTTTTTAAAAAGAAAATACTATTGTAAAACATGCTATGGAAATACTATTACTGTTTATTAGTACAATATATCACCTATTACTACAAGGATCACTATGGCAAGTGTTGTCACTGGAAGCCTAATTGGCAATGCTTTATTTGTCTGGTTGTACAATTTACCGGCTAGCACTTGAACAAAACTCAGCACATGTAGTACTTGCCGTTGTCTGATAAGATGAAGCCGTCAGCAAATTAATTCAACACACATGTAGTACTTGCCGTTGTCTGTTATCTTGGCCAAGCCTTCCTGCGCTGGTAGGTACAGCGGGAGGTTTTCAGCACCCAAGCGTTGCCAATGGTCTTCCGTTCCTTGAACAAAGCCGTGCGGGACAAAAGCGTCCTTGCGATATCTTGCCGTCGGCTCAACCGGCCGAAAGCGTACCACTCTCTTTGCCGGTCAGGTCCGTCCACAGTTGTGCGCAGTACACAGCATCATCCTGTCAAAGATGCTGGTACAACGAGGAGGCCTGTTTCTTCAGCGCTGCAACAGCAAACGATCGAAACACCTCGCTGCCCGTACGGCCGGCGCCCAAGGGCGGGCCACGCCTCCCCAGTCCCCTCTCGGCGCTAGCGACACCTGACCCGACGGTGGCGTCGCTTTGGCACGCCCAGCGGGCACATGGCAGCAACAGGGCGGGCAACCGCGACGTCTCCCGCTCATGTGCGCGGCGCGGCGATCGATCGACCGAGAGGGAGAGGCCGGAAGCGCGCGCGCGGGCGCGGGTGCAGCGTAACGTGCGTGCTCCGATGAACCACCGGCACAGGCACTGGCGCGCGACGGGACACCACACGCCGGCCGGGAGAGCGACGCGGGAGCAGCGTCCATCGCTTCGGTTGGGCCTCGCGCCATCGGACCATTAATGAACGGAAGCCCCGGTCGTTAGCCGCGCGGCCCACCACCCACATGCATGGCCGCGCCATCGATATCCCTTCCGTTTGCTGTTACCTTCCTCGCGATCGATCCTTGCCTTTGGACGTTACACAACCACTTAACTACTTGCTGGCTCCTTTTCCTTTTTGTTTAGAAAATTGGGCGAGACGCCTACGGTTTGTTTTCTCACATGATTGAACCCTGGCGTTTCATGACTTGTTTAAGCGAACATGATTCTCCCAGGCAATCATGAACAGCCACCGAATGCGCATGAAACGATTCGAGCATTAGCTAGCGTAACAACCATGATGGTGTCGAGGCGGTTGGAGAAGGAGATATGCATGGTACTACTACCAGATTTCTTTGGAGTAGGCATGATGTTTCGTTCTTTCAGGATTTTCAGAAATCTCTTTTCGTTTGGGGGGAGGCGACGTGCAGATGAGTTCCCTGAGCTTAAGTCACCATCACGGCAAGATTTTGTGATCCGTTTTGGTGTGCTCCCCACATGGCTTCTCTCTCCCTCCTTCGAGCAGTTATCACTTCTTGGGCGCATGGCATGAATAGCTCCAAACTGTTCTGTTCTCATCCGCAGACGAAGAGAAACTATTCAAGGCACAAAAGAAGGTTGGGAAAGTACAAAGTTTTTAATCTGGAACATATTATGTCACAGTAAATCGAATAGCCAGTACAATATTTACGAAAAGAAACATTGTATTGGCTTAGAATTCAAGATCGACATACATTTAACGCACCCTGTATTACTTCCTACATAGCTAGCACGTGTGACAATATATAGTTGAATCATAATTTTGCGATAGTTGATGACGGTTTCAGACATTTTGAGTTCATCAAAACTGCACACTGTATACTGTGAAAGTCCAAGCCCAACTGTTTGTTTTGTAAAATGACAGAGCTTGCTCTAGCTAAACACAAATCCACCACTACCCATCATCACAACAGAACATTTGAGCATGGGATTACTCGATCAACAGAAGAAGAAAAAAAATCAATTTTTAGCATGAAGCTGTTTATGATGCTGGGAATCAGAATCCTGCCAAGACAAGGTGAATCAACTAATGACAGGAGATTGGCCGTAATGCCCGGGGCGGCCATGTGCAACTAACACGGCGTGGGGCCACGAATTGGATGGTTAAATTAGTCACCGAGAGACTGTTGCTTTTTCGAAAGCGTGAAGCTTGGCATGCATGTTATCTTTGAAAGGTACAGATTACGACAGGAAAGCTAACCGCAATCTTGTTATTTGTACAACTGCACTCATACGTTCTTTCTGCCTAGAAGCTATCAACAATTGCTTGGCTGTCCAGCGTATGCAGGAAGTGTAAAAGTTTCTCCAGGATATCTCTGTACCTGCCACCTTAATGTAGAGGCGTAGAACTATTAGGCACGACTACTGTGATGACTTGAGGTATGTTCTGTATTAAGAAGGGAAGCATGAAACACAGCACAGCGTGATTGTCGTCGATCCAAAGAAAAGATGCTAAGACTAAAAGCAGCTAAACAAATGCATTACAACGTGCAGACCATGAATAGCATGTAAACCGGTGCAAGGCACCGAAAGTCTCTTTCCCATTTGGTGAGCCACTAAGCAACATTTCCTGCAGACCGATCTTTACAGGAAGGTGGTTACATCGGCATATCAGAATCAGGGTAGGTTTGGAGCAAGAGATGCGTTATTGCAGCCACCTGTCGCTTTACCACATGGCGCATATCGATGAAAGAACAGCCATGCGTATGAACTATGAAGGAAGGCAGAACAAAAAGATGCCCCTCAGGTTTGTCAAAGCAAACGAAATCTTCCACATATATATATGTGAGACCATGTAGAGGCTATTTCATAGTTGTGATGAGTAATTGACATTTAGACTAGAGTTTTTGTGGAGTTTGAGTTTACTTTTTGAGGGTTTTGTAAAATACTGCATTCTGATTGGGCTGTCTGCTAGAATCTTCAGGTTAAGTGGTCTGACCGCTTTGTTTTGGCAGTTTGAGCGGCAGACTCGATTGTTAACAGTAGTCGGAGGTGTGGTCCTCGACTTTATAGTTGGACGATCCAAACGACTGTGTGTTGGATGGTCCGATCGGCGTTCAACCATGGATGATCAATGGTCGAAAGCTACAATGTCTGAATGACCAGGATGGTCGATGGTCGTTAGTCATAGGATTTTTGATCGGTAGTCGTAGACTTCACGATTGATAGTCGTGGGCGTTGCGATCGACTGTCGTAGATCTCGAGTACTCGTGTCAAACCAGCCAGCGATCTGACCGGCCTGTGCTTGGTGGTTAGTCTGGCTTCTCTCGGTGGTCTGAGATTGTTCTCTGGAATTCTTGGGGTTTTGGTTATGGTTTGACCTAGGTGTTGTTGTTAGTATACACATGGGTTTATTATTTGGTTCTAAGCTTAGGATCAATGTTTCGGTTGCATACTTTTTGCATGGTGCATTGTATGGATTAATTGCGCAAATTGAAGACTTTGTGTATTGTGCGGTGTTATGTGATGGTTTGCTTATTGGTGTTAGTTGCAGGACTTTAGAGCTAGGTTATGGTGAGACGTAGGAGGACCAGGACTAGGCATATGGTGGTGCTAAGGTCCGAACTATCAGGGAGACACTGAATATTACTAAAGCTTGCGAGGTGGTTGCAAGCTGGGACGATGAGGAATCGAAGCAGAAGCTACCAGTGATGGATATGATAGGCAACAGCAAGGTGAATCGGGACTAGGCTCAGGAAACCGGGTGCCGTCATGTGCGAGAAAAGGCATGTGGTGCACCAAGTGCCTTGAGCTGGTTGCAAGCGAGAACGGTTCGGTGGGACTCGGACGCGTGAGAGGCTTGGCTGCAAGTCATTGGGGCCAAGTGAAAGATGATGAAGTATGGGTGATGCTTCATGGAAAAGGAAGCGGGAAGATTCGGTGAAAGCGGTAGAGGGACATTTTAGTAAAATTGCTTAATAACAGAGAAACGTGTGTTAGTAAAACCCGGTGTTAGGTGGAGTTAACAGGTTATCCCTGATTTGACCTAATGAGTGGATCCATTAGGTTTTGGTTTAGGCTATGAGCCTATATAAGGGGAGGGGATGCAAGAGCTAGGGTTCGAGAAGGTTGACTAAGCCTTTTGGTGGTTAACTTCTCCTCCCTCCCATAGAAGATAGGTTAAAGAGTATGTGTACTTTAGGCTTAGAGCTCTGTCCTCCTGAGTGGAGTGGCTGTAAAACCGATCATCAAGCAATACATCAATCTTTTGCATCTTCTTGAATTCATCTTGTTGATTGAGTTGCTCTTGTTTCGGTTAGTTTAACCTCTTTTCTGCTTTTCTCTTGATCTTGCCGTGCCAAGGATATGAATGAAATAGAGATAATCTCTTGAGATCGATCTTCAATCATCTAGGCATTTCAATAGCAAGTTTATTAAAAAAGCCTATTTTACTTGAGTTTGGCCCCGCCGAGCGATTTCTTGATCCAATGTGTTTTGATTTGATTCCTTTGGTGATCTTGTTTGCTGTGATATGTGGGAACGTGCTCAAAATCATCTTGGCTATCTTTTATCCACGAGCAAATTTTAATCAACGATTTCAGTTTTAGATCTTAGTCTCAAATCGCAAAAATGTCTCATCTTTGTCATGGATTTTTCGATCCAAAAATGGAATAGCTTCCTAAGACCTTAAGAAATATGCGTACAAAGTTTCACGGTTTTTGGTTTAGTCGATCGTAAGTTTTGTCGATTTTGGTTCTTGCGATTAGCTTAAAACCTTATTCTTCTATTGAAAATGGTAGTACCTCAAGTCTTGTAGCGGTAGTACCGCAGTCCCTGGTTTTCGACTACTCTGGTTTTTGACTATTCACTGGTTGTCGACGTCTCTAATCGTGTTTTGACTTGGTTCAACCATTTTGGTTTCGACCGCTTACATGTCAACATCTTACTGGTAGTTGTTCACACTGGTTAGATCTCAACCTGCTTCAATCACTCGGGTTTGCTCTCAGGTCTTCGACCACGTAGGTTACGATCATATTGGTCTTTGACCGCATAGATTTTTGACCACTCATTGGTCCTCGACCACGCTGGTCTTTCGACCGCTCACTGGTGATCGACCACGTAGGCTTCAGCTACTCAATGTCCTCAACTACGCTAGTCTTTTGATTGCTCTCTTGTCATCGACTGCGTTGATTTTTAACCTCTCTGGTCATTGATCACTCAAGTCGAATTCAGACCACGTTGACTTTTGACCACATTGGTTTCGACCACGTTGGTTTCAACTATGTTAGTTATGACCACGTTGGTTCTGGACTATTGTCTGGTCGTCGACCACCATAGTTAAAATCCGACCACGTTGATTTCCGATCAGGTTGCGCTTAGCTTTGTGGGACTTCCGACCACGTGATCGAAGTTCAACCACGTTGTTTTCTATCTGGTTTTACTCAGCTCTGAGAGTATCTAGCTTTTCACAGTGGTAATGCTCTGTGTTTCTCTAGATTTTAAGTAGAGTTCCTATCGGAATCTTCGTAACTTTGTAGCTATCGGAGTAAAGAATAAGTGAATACTTGACGAAAACTTTTAAGATATCATTCACTCTTTTCTGTTGCCATCTTCGGTCCTACAGTATACCTGCGTGCGCATGCAGTATGCCTGAAGTTTTGTCTGAAGAGTTCGATTTTTATACTACTTTTGTTATATCGATCGCCTCCCTACGTGGCCATGTTGATGCGTGTGAAGTTCCGAAGCTGTGAACCCTTGCAAGCGCCCATGAATACGCTCTACCTTATCTGCGTACCTTATAGAAAAATCTGAACTAATCATCGGGAGTTGGACTCGTAATGTTGGCATGTAGTACTATAGTAGTAGTGCCTTGAAGATTCCCTGGTTTGTGTCTAATCGGATGTTTCTTCCATAGTTTTCATACCCGACACACAGATCTCTGGGTTACTTTATCTCGTTGGAACCCAGCCGCACACAATAGTAGGAACGGTTAAGCCTTTTTAATTTACATGAAATCGACGGCCGGCTCCGAGTATTCGGAGATTATCCGACAAAAAGTGCTTAACTGAAGAATGCAAGTTTCGAATCTTAGAACGGCCGGCTCCGTTGGCAGGGGAAGGCATCCATGAACATGGCGAACACTTTAGGACGGATGGTTGTGATCTGCTCTCTTTTCGCTTCTCCCATTAATCCACATGCAACTTGATCAACCATCACTAAATTAGTGGTTTGCTTCAGAGCCATTGCATTAAATCAACTGCAAGACCTGTTAGACCTGCCTGTCATGGCACGTAAGGTCTTGCATGTGTACACGTACATGAATCCACCGGACAGCCCATGCCGCAGTCGCAGCGTATGGCGGCCATCCGCGAGAACACGCGCGCGTGCCCGCGAAATTCATGGCCTATAGCCTGTGAGAGCCATGTGGGCATGCAGATGGAAGCCGCGCGACTAACCGGGCCCCGTCCTGCACACACACGACGAGCAGTTGGTGTCTCCTTGTGCTGTGTGTGTGGCGCGTCCGACGAGCACTTGCATGTGCGCCTGATTCCAGTAATTTGTATGTCTGAACTGCCGTCGTGGCTCGTGGTCGGCGGTGGCTCAGGACCAGGCGAGGATAGGCACCACGTCCCCACCTCCCTCTCTCTTTTTCTCTGCCGTTCCGCAAAGTTATTAACGATTCCAACTGCCAGGAGCACTGACGCTTCGCCTATATATACCTGCGCCGGGCGCACCACTCTCTTCACAGCCAAGCAACCATCGATTCCTAAGCTGGTCGCTTTAGCTAGCTAGCTAGACAGGTAGTGTACGACGCATCAGCCAGCTTCCTCTTTGCAATGGCCTCCGCCAATGTCCTGCTCCTCCTCTTCTCAGCCTTCTGCTTCCTTGCCCGGCGAGCCGCCGGCGACTACGGCTCGTGGCAGAGCGCCCACGCGACGTTCTACGGCGGCGGCGATGCGTCCGGCACGATGGGTGAGTTCATAACACTTGGTGATCAAAACAAAAGAAACAAATAGAAGGCTAGCTGACATGTGGTGTAGGCCACCTCACCGTCACGGTCTGCATTAACTGATAAACGCGCGTGTATCGTGATGTGCTGCGTTTTGGCAGGCGGCGCGTGCGGCTACGGGAACATGTACAGCAGTGGGTACGGTACCAACACGGCGGCGCTGAGCACAGCGCTGTTCAACGACGGCGCGGCGTGTGGGTCGTGCTACGAGCTGCGGTGCGACAACGACGGGCAGTCGTGCCTGCCGGGCACCATCACCGTCACCGCCACCAACTTCTGCCCGCCCAACTACGCGCTGCCCAACGACGACGGCGGCTGGTGCAACCCGCCGCGCCCGCACTTCGACATGGCCGAGCCAGCCTTCCTCCAGATTGCCCAGTACCGCGCCGGCATCGTGCCCGTCGCGTACAGAAGGTGAGCCAGTTAACTTGTCGCGAGTCGCAACTGTTTTCAAGTTGAAACTTTGGAGCCCGTGTCGGTCCGGACTAACCCGGACTCCATGTTCGATCGATCGGGTCAGGCCATGTTCGGTGGGCCAGCCCGCAGATTTGGTTCGTTGGGGTTCCGTTTGTTTCCGCTGTAGGCTTATAGCCATGGACGCATGATTACGATTGACGGCAACTTGACTTGCTGTTTGGGAATAGTACTCTACTAGGCGTCACATTGACTTCCATGTTACTCCAGGGCGATCTTGCAAGTTGCATGATCGAATCACTACTGGGAAACTTTGGCTGTCATATGCCTGAACTTTTACAGTTTCACTGAGCTTTGAATTTTTACCGATGGCGTTGCAGGGTTCCCTGCGTGAAGAAGGGCGGGATCAGGTTCACCATCAACGGCCACTCCTACTTCAACCTGGTGCTTGTGACCAACGTGGCCGGCGCCGGCGACGTGCAGTCCGTCTCGATCAAGGGCTCCAGCACCGGCTGGCAGCCCATGTCGCGCAACTGGGGCCAGAACTGGCAGAGCAACTCGTACCTCGACGGCCAGAGCCTCTCCTTCCAGGTCACCGCCAGCGACGGCCGCACCGTAACCAGCAACAACGTCGTGCCGGCGGGCTGGCAGTTCGGCCAGTCCTTCGAAGGGGGGCAGTTCTAGCTTGATTCTGCAGTGTGGTGATGAGTTTTTCTCCCACCCACCGGGAGAAATGTCCGTGAATCGCGTTTGGAGCTTGAACAAGAGAAGGAAACCTCTTCGTTATAGTAAAGAAGAGGCTTTGGCTATTCTGAGGCTGCATATTAGCACCCGCTTAGGCCTTTCCTTTCTCTCATAGGACAGTAGAGATAAATAAGTGATGGAGTTGAACATTTTCTGCATTATTGCGGCCTTGCTTTAAGAATTGCAAAGGCAGTTTTAAGGATATTGTAGAACTAGAGGGAGTGATGTCTTGAAAATCTTGTAACTTTTATTGTTATATTGTAGCCCCCGAACCCGTCCACATGGGTGTGGGAGATGTTTGAGGGGTACTCTTGTGCTATTGGGGCCATGAACTATATGCTTGGTTATGGTGTATGTATATGATAAGTTTGTGATTTGATAATCAGTTGTCCTTTGGTCCTCTGTCGCCTTAACAACTCGTGACAACTATAGCCTGTAGGCCTGTAGCTGAGTGGGCAATACGTTTTATAAGTAGACCTTCTGTAGAAGGCGAAGTTTTCACAGCTGGTTAACTCAAACTTTTGTCAATTGCTCTAGAAAAAACTCAAAACTTTTGTCAATTCCTTTATGTTGGAGATTTTTTTTCTGAATTTTTTGGGTGGAGATTTGGAGAACTTGCAGGCAAAAATCGGAGAGGCACCCTATGGGCCATATGGATGTAACTTGGGACGAGACGTTATTAACTTCAGCTGTCCGCTTCTTTGCAAAGCTTGAGGCAGGCCAGTTCTGGACGAGTCATATAAGTGGAGCACATCTATCCCGGAGCAAAGTTTCGGCTTGGATTTTCAGCCCATTAGCAATCCCACCCATTGGAGCATGTGTCCACAAATGCAATTCTGATGCCGTCTGGTGGTCTGGACTCTGGAGCGAAGGGAATTACTAATTTCTTCGTCAAATGCGGTGGACGTGGTGAACTTGTTTCTGCGTGCAGGGGACTTCGCACTGATCATTTCTCAGAGGCATCTCCGAGATGCTGGCATTGTTGGGAGCAGCCCCCTCCTTGGCCCATCGCGCCAATAGGCCACCCGGCCAGCATAGCAGGAGCTACAAGCTAAGGGCATCCTATATTCATCTCGGATAGAATTATTTATATAATTCTAAGTTGAAAAAATGACATGTTCATCTCTATAAATATATGACTAGATAAGATCACTTGTGCAATTTAACTTCTCATGGATATAAATGTATACCTTTAGATGCCATGAGAGGACGACAACTCATATTTCTGGCAGAACACTTATATCCTAGCCAAGTATCTTTTTACACCTTTCCCATGGCATCTAAGGTTCCGGATAGTCCTCTTGCAGTCTTCCGTAGCCCCATTACTTACTGTTTGGTCCGTAACCACAATATGCATTATTCTACTAACTTCCTGTTTCCAAGTTTGGGATTGTGAAGTGTGATCATAGAAGGCAGTTTGACTTTCTAGTAGATTTCTTCTATCTGTGCTATGCTAAATATATAAGCTCTGTTCGCTTTAGCTTCTATAAGCCGCTTTTTATACATAGCTTTTAAACAAATTCAATGGTGGATCTAGAATAGAAATAGCGCGGGGGCCTTATGTTTTCTGTATATACTTATCAACACATCTATTTAGGGGTATAATCAGAGTGGATACAAATGGATATCGCTCATCATATATCCTATTCCGTATTTTTTCTCAGAGTTGGAGTCGGACACAGATAATACCAGATACCCATTTATCCGTTTCGTATTCGTTCCATAAGAGTTTGGACGGTCGGTCGGATGAAAATTATCCTTTTCTTTTGCACATCTACACAGGACATTGGATAGTAGGGTGCAATCAAAGCGAGCACAGAGAGCCTAATCGCTGAGATGTCAAAGGAAGAGCACTCAGCATTCCCTATATATTTATATGTAGTAATCCATCTATATGTTATCTTGTTTCTAAGTGAAGTTACAACAGACTTCTTCATATCACTTGACATACGGATATATATAGGTGGATATCACTCATCTTATATTATATTTGATATTTTTTGCACGAAGTCGGATACGAATAGTTCTGGATGCCCATTTACCCCTTCCATATTCGTTCTGCGAGTCTTTGGTCGGTCGGTCGGATGGAAATTATCCGCTCCGTTTGCACTTCTACATCTATTAATAATGTAATAGATAGTAATGCATTTTAAATTTTGTAACATCAACTAACTTCATGATAAAGTTCAATAGTAAATAACTATTTGTCAGGCAACATACCAAAATAAAAAAACCTATAATTAGTGAATGATCTAGGATGAATCCAAGAATCTACTATTACACTTATTTTTTGGAGTGTATTGTTTTGTCAACATCCTACGTGTTTTTCTTTTCTCTCTCTGTTTGTCAACGTGTTTAAGCCTTCTTTTTTAGATAGATTTAGTTCTTGGTATGTGGGGGTACTAATTTTTGACATGTGGGGCCACACTGTGTAAGCTTAGACTATAAGTAACAAAAAGTAAAATCTGTGTGGGGGCTTGTCCCCCACATTTGTGAACTTCCATCCGCCCTTGAACGGAGTGTTTTTTAAAAACGAAGTCTACTAGTTAATTGTAGTATCACTGCAGCGACTTTATTTATATCAACCAAAATCGTATGTGAATGTCTCTCTCTACAAACTATTACTATTTATAAACTAAAGAAAAAATCATTACCAAAAACTAATATAAACGCCTCTATAAACACACAGTCGACTGTCGCCCAGACCTAACGAGAGAACTTTACAGAGTCTAGCAGCACCGAAGTCATCTAGTAGCCTAAATGGATTCTAAACTTCCAACCGAAATTGATGGCGATTCCTGACTAATGCACTGCAGGATAGCTGAGGTTTAACTGTGTTATTAGCACCTTCTCATTTCGAGGATGTACTAATCCGTTAGTCAGCTCACGCAGATAGGGGAGTCCATTGGTCCGTTAGTATTGAATGGTTCAGAGTTGGCTGAAGCGCTGCTAAATTGGCAAACTGTCGTTGCAGTCAGGCCGTTTGTGCGGATAACGATGGGGAAGTATGCTAATTTTGGCCTTTCAAAAGTGCGGGAGTCCGCATGTTTGGTAGGTCGTCACCGTCGTCTGAATATGTTAGTTTATCTGTCGTTTTGCCGGTGCAAATTTCAAGATAGGTAAGATAGGTATTTGAAGATTGGACGGTGAAATTGACTTCTAGCCACGGTTGTTAAAATAGGATCACGACTCTAGCCATTAAATCGTATAGAGTTATAGTAAAATCATGATAGAATCATATAAGAATCACAAATTATCCTAATTATGAAAGACTTATGTTTTGTTGTGTCATATATCTTACTTCAAGTTGTATGTTAAACACTAAATAGTTAATAGTTTAGACATTACGATTCATAGGTTTAAAACTTTTTTTATGTAAAATGGTCAGATAATTGTAATATTGATAACATCACTCTTTTATTCGTAGCTCTCAATATAGAATTAAAACCGCGATTCTAGTCGTGAATAAGATAGACATTTATTAATCAAATTAGATGTCAAATGACCAAATAAACACTCGTATCACTTTGGAAACACACGGTAAATTAAAAAAAAATATTTTTTTGGGGGTAAAATCAGATATGATCTTAGATTCTATAATTAGATCCTAGAATCTAATCTTACTATAGTATCCCAATCATATCATGATTCTTACGATCTTGCTTCTAGCTATATGGTTCGAGAGTAGAGCATTCAGTTAGGTTACATAGACTTTTGATTGATCAACTAGCGAGCTCAAAGTCTGACACGCAACTATGTTCCAGTCCAACCACTCCACCAAACCTTCCTCTTCCTCCGAGCAGTATCTATCTAGCATTCTAGCCATCGCTAACTTGTACAATCCTAATGCTGATGAAGAAAGGGCGGCTCGGGCAGCCAGAGTCTGGCTTCACGTGTGTTCAACTAAAGTGCAATTCAAATGTGAAAAAAGAAATCAAACAATAGCACAGCAGGTTCCTAGGCAGTTACCAGATATGGCTAGATTATGGCGTAAGGACTGTACATTAAGGTTGTTAAAATTATGATTCTAGTTATAGAATTGTATGATTCAACAATCACAGGAAACTAATCTGACTCAAATTATATATTGAGTCGTACCTGATAGAATCATGATCCTAGCTATATAATCATGTCGAATCACAATAAAATCATGGTTGAATCATATAGAATCACGTATCATTCAAGATTATGAAAGAGTTAGGTGTTTGGTTGTGCCATATCCCTCAATTCAAGCTGTATGTTAACTACTAAGTAGTTAATAGTTTAGACATTAAGATTCAGAGGTTTGAAATAATAAAAATTAATTTAATTATCTCTTTATTTTACCTTTTTAGTGTAAAATGATCAGATTATGGCAATATTGATAACATCACTTTTATAGTTGTAACTCTCAATGACATAGAGTTTAAACCATGATCTTAATCATGAATAAGATATATTTATTAATCAAATCAGATGCCAAATGGCTAAAAAAAAAATACTCATACCACTCTTGGAATATACAGTAAATTAGGAAAAATATTTTTTGGTAGAATCGGGTAGGACCTTAGATTCTATAATTCGATTTTAGAATATGATCATACCAAAGTATCTCTTAGTATTCCCCATTTAGTAAGTCACCAAGATCCCATGCATCTCCATTGCAGATTTGGCAGGACGCACACCCTAAGGAAGTACTTAATCTGTTCTTTCTTATTTGACGTATTTTATTTTGTATAGTCTTGAAGATGCGACTTTATCTGATACTTTTTATAGCTTTACACTAAGATATATTAATAAAATTATAAAATTATATTATTAAATAATAAATTTAATAATATAATTTTTTATATAGATAATCTAGATAATTTCAAACCTATCGATAGTCAAATTTGAGTGAGTATAAGCTCAGCAATTTGTGTTTGCCTTTTACACCTGGACTGGACTGGACGACGCGCCGGCCCGGCGGCGTGCTCCTCCCCGTGCAGAAAATGATGAGCCCTGGCGACTGCTTGCGCGGCCACCCACGCCGCTGCGCCTGCCTGACGGCCCCCACCTGTGAGACACTTGCCGTTTGCGCCGGGCCAGGCCACAGTTGGTTGGACCCGAACAAATCCATTAAATTTTACGCGAAACAAACAACAGACGTGCAACCACCACGCGCGCAGAGGCAGTGCTCTCACGTTACAGATTTTTGCCTCCCGTCCAGGCGTCCACCCTCCCCCGCCGCCCGCCTCTCTCACAAGCGTCACCGACTTCGTCTTTTTTTCCTTCTCTTGCGGTGGTGGTGCGTGGGGATGGGCGAGGGCGGGACGGTGGGGGCGCTGGCCCTGTCGGTGGTGTCCTCCGTGTCGATCGTCATCTGCAACAAGGCGCTCATGAGCACCCTCGGCTTCACGTTCGGTGAGCGCCGCCTTGCTTCTCCCGCTCTAGTTTCTTCGCGTCTAGTTTGTTCACGGAATCATGGTAGGAACTAGGGAGTGCTTGACGCCACGAGCTTCCTGTGTCTCCAATGCCTGCGATGTACTAGCAGCGACCGTGATCCTTTTGTTATTAACGGAGACGTTGATACGAGTTTGGCGGAATAGAAGTGAGTCTGCACACCAGGTGTTCCTGGAATTGCTTGAGCGAAGTGCAGACTAGTTTGTATGAAAGATGAGCATTGGGCGCCCAAGTGAATTTGAACTTTCACTACATTTTTTTAATGGAAAGCTTTCACTAGATATGACGATGCAAAATTGACAAAACTGTTCTGATTTCTTCAGCTACTACGCTGACAAGCTGGCATCTCCTGGTGACATTTTGTTCGCTCCATGTGGCTCTTCAGATGAAACGTTTCGAGAGCAAGGATTTTGATCCCAAGGCAGTCATCGGATTTGGAATACTAAATGGCATATCTATCGGTTTGCTTAATCTGAGCCTTGGATTCAACTCTGTTGGCTTTTACCAGGTTGGTTTACCTTTTGAAGTTCAGACCAATCTTGCATCTTTCTGTTTTTTTTTTCTATTTCGGATGAACATATTCATCTTCTGCAAATGTTACCTGTTAGGAGTTTTCAAAATTAATTTTCTGGTGGAAATTTAGAAGTTAACTTTAATGTATGTTTCATCTGAATATCAACACAGTAGAGTTGATTACAAAACAATACTACTCCAATTTCCAAACAATAAAATGATGGTGAATTTAATATACTCCTTATTTGATTAGGGGATGACATGACACCACTTTAATTGGAACTTGTTTTGATCAAATCATATTTGCTTTAAAGTTTATTCTCTTCTGGGAATGCATGCAACCAAGCTTTTTTAAAATGTTCTTCATCTACAGATTTTAAGTTTTTGTGTTGTCAGTAGTTCTCTGCTTTGTATTAGCGTCTCACTCTATAAAATGTATTAGATGACCAAGCTGGCAATAATTCCTTGTACTGTGTCATTGGAGACTCTATTCTTCAAGAAGACATTCAGGTCCGATCCAAGTCTTGCTTTATCATATCACATATAACAAAATCATCAACTAGTAAATATCTAATCCTTGTTGGCACTCATAAGAAATATGACAAAATCATCAACTAGTACATGATTTTTGAATATTTGAAGTGCTGAACACCTACAGGCCGCAGGTCTGCAGCCCTAGCCATTATTCTTGCCATTCAATAATTTAGATCACAAATTATAATGATGTTTGTCCTTGATGCAGCCGGAACATCCAAATGGCACTGCAATTCTTCTGTTTGGTGTGGGTATTGCAACAGTGACAGACCTTCAACTAAATCGTTTGGGATCTGTGTTGTCTCTGCTTGCTGTTCTTACTACATGCATTTCACAGATTGTATCCTTTGAACAATGATCATGAAGTTTAATTTAGTGTTCTTTCTACTAGAAAATAAAATGACACTTGATTTATTTTCTTTATGGATAAAAAAAAGCAGACTCATGGTACTAGCTCGTAACATCTATGAGGTGATATTTGATTGATGAGATGGATAGTTGTCATTCTCTGTTTCTATTTTGATATCCATATGCCTACACCTATATCAGTAAGTGTCAGGCATAAATTAGGTAAAGATGTTTAGCCATTACCATGACAAGGTTTTTTTTGGAACTTTCTTCTTAATATCAACAATGACATCACAGAGGATATTACTTTAGTGTTAAACCCCATTTTGTTTGTTAGATAACCTACTCTTCCTGCAGTTCGGTACTGTAGTTGCCAATCTGTCATATTACCACTGGATTAATTTGCATTAGCTTGGTTCATCCGAAATCCACAAACATTATTCATTACTCAAATTGAAGTAACAAACTTTATATGATAATCTACTCTCCATTTTATTAATCAACTGTAATTTGTTTGGATTCATTATTGTCTATTGAATTAAGGTTTGTATCCATCTTTTCTTCTACTATTCTATTTTTCTTCCCTGTAAGAACTTTTTTTTTCTCGAACCGCAGGAGAACTGCGCATCATTGAATTAAGAAGAAGAAAAGGTTGATACAAACGAGTCTAGACGACTCGACAAACCCCCTAGGGGAAAAACAAAAAACAAAGAGGCATCAATGCCATAATCTACGGAGCCCCTTTGCTCCGGCCATACACCACACACTGGCCTCCTCTCTAATGTCCCGCATGATAACATTATGGTTAGGAGAAGCGCCCTCAAAAACACAACTATTCCTATGCTTCCAAATCCACCAAGCCATCAACACGACCAAGGAGTTGAAACCCTCACGAAGAACCTTGGGAACCCCTTGTAAAGCTTGACGTCACCAATCTGTAAAAATGCAGTCATCCAACTCCGGAGCTAAATGCTGTAGACCAATCCGAGATAACACTGAAGACCACACACTTCTTGTAAACACACAAGAAGTGAGCAAATGTTGCACAGTCTCTTCCTCTTGATCACACAAAGGGCAATGCTCTGGGTGATCTAGTCCGCGACGGGCTAAACGATCCGCTGTCCAGCAACGGTTTAAGGAAGCCAACCAAACAAAGAATTTGCAACGAGGAGGGGCCCAGGTTTTCCATATTGCCTTCCACGGCTCAAATTCCACAGATCCCTCTAGAAAACGACGGTAGGCTGATCTTGTTGAGAATTCACCAGAGGGAGACGGCGTCCAAACATGCTGATTCTCCGTGCCTGGAGAGAGCACAAACCCGGATAAGAGGTCCCAAATGTGGAGATACTCTAAAAGTGCCTCACTAGGCAGGCTACCTCTAATATCTCGAATCCAAGTGCCATCACTTAGTGCCTCCTGAACTGTTCTGCGATTAGCAATTCTTTTTGGCACATATAAACAAAGAGCAGGTGCAAGGGCAAGCAAGGAATTTCCATGTAGCCATTTGTCCTTCCAAAAAAGTGTTCTGCTGCCATCCCCCACAATAGCAGAGATTGAGACGGAGAACAAGGCCAGTGAATGGGGATGCACTTGAATATCAAGACCAGCCCAAGGCCGGTCGGGTTGAGTTTTTTTTAAGCCACAACCACCTCATTCGAAGAGCCCATCCAAGCACTTCTAAATCAAGAATTCCCAAGCCTCCTAGCTGAATTGCCCTCTTGACCCGATCCCAAGCAACAAGGCAATGGCCTCCAATCACTCCCTGTAAGAACTTAACCAATTCTGCCAGATGACAAACACAATTCAGAAGAAATTAAAAGTTTCTTCAACTCAACTTCTATACCAGTCTTGCCCATACCAAGCGCTGACTCTTTTTCTCATCGGTCCATTTCTCGATGGTCTACTTACTAACCAGAATGTATTCACTTTCAAGTACACACGCCAAATCCTTGTGAGCATTTCTTTACCCAACAGGCCGACACTCCTTTTTCTGAATTACCAATGTGTTTTTATCCAATAATTTGTCTATTTATTATCTTTTTGACAGGCATTCATCATTCTTTCATGCCTAATATCTGTTTCTGTGAACTTCAGCACATTTCTTGTGATCGGGAAAACTTCTCCTGTGACGTACCAAGTACTGGGTCATCTGAAAACTTGCCTTGTCCTTGGTTTTGGATATGTTTTACTTCACGATCCATTTAGCTGGAGGAACATAGTAGGGATTCTTGTTGCCTTGATAGGGATGATCTTGTATTCTTACTTTGGCTTGATGGATAGCCAACAGAAGGCCCTTGAATTGTCAGCTCGGCTCTTTCATACCCAGGTTATTATACTTTTCTTCTGATGCTATCCATCTGGCCATCAAAATGATAAATTGCAGACTTGCAGTCATGTTTACCACTCCTTTTGTTTCCAATCAAGGCACACTAACCTTTTTCTTAGTGTAGCTCCTCAATCCTTACGCGTTGCCTAAATCACTTTTGGCTCATCAACCATGTCCGTGGCAGGTGAAAGAAGGTGAAGCAGACGCTCTTCTCCTGGTACAGAACGGGTTGGCTGAAGTTGCCGATGGTGGTGTGACTAAAGGACCGGTTTGGAGCTCGAAAAGAGATTTGGATGCATGACCATCCTCTGCATTCACGGTACACCGTACTGTTCTGACGGCATTAGCATGGGCTTCGATCTGAAGCCACCGTCTCCTACAGAAGAAGCAGAGCAGTTGACAGTAGCATTTTTACCAGTCACTGAAAAAGATTAGATACTCAACGTGCTCATTCACTTCAGCTCTGAACTCTTGAGTGTCCCTTGAAGTGCATCTTGTATACTGTCATTAGTGACTATATCATGACAAAAGAATTACAAAAACATTTGCATGCTATTATACTATAGAGAATATATGTTTCTGAAATAAGATGCTCTATTTGATGCCTGAAATCTGTATGTTGCAACGTCTGTTCCTCGGTAGGATCTTCCTCGCTCAATACATTTCGTCGGCTCTTCGTGCCTTTCCCGGATGGACAGCGTGTACCGTGTTGCAAAGCGGAAAATGATTTATGCGCCTTGGCTTATGAAGCCCGTGACTCCAGGATCCTTTGTGTTCCTCGGTAGGATGCGCTACCGCTTCTTGGCACCAGATATACGAGGGCCGCGCCTGGCGCAAACCCTAGAGGAAGAGGAGTACACGGAGGCTTCGGAGCTCGCACCAGCCGCCGCCGCCTCCCATCCATCGGCATGGTAAGAACCGATCTCCTGTACTCACACCTCGCATGACGCGATTGAACGTTGGTCTGACCCGTCGCTGCGTGCGCAGACCTTCAAGCGCAGGAATGGTTGCCGCGGCCACGTCAAGTACATCCGCTGCTCCAACTGTGCCAAGTGTTGCCCCAAGGTAAGGCGGAGCACTTTGCCGTAGTCCTCTTCCCTTTCCTTTCGCGCGAATCGCCGGATCTGTGTGTTAATTTGGGTGGGTTTCTTGGGTGTTTCAGGACAAGGCGATCAACAGGTTTCTGGTGAGGAACATCGTGGTGCAGGCGGCCGTCATAGAGTTTAGATATGATTCGAGATAGTAGTACGCAGTACGCACGGTGGTTTTGCATACGAGTGTAAAATTTTATTTTTGTCTCCGTCTATTTCGATCCTCTTGCGAGCTCAGATGTGTTGATCTCTTGATGCGGTGATGGCATAATTGACATCTGTTTCGTTGCAGGATACGTTCTCCCCAAGCTGTATGCTAAGGTGCATCACTGCGTGTCCTGCGCCATCCATGCTCACATCGTCCGTGCCCGCTCCCTTGAGGTCCGGAGGGACCACAGGCCGCCGGAACGCTTCTTCCGCCGCAGGGCACATGCTCCTTCCCTTGCTTCATACCAATCAGCTTCCTTTCGTTTTGTAGTTAGTTTGTAGTGTTTAGTTGGTAGCACATACTAATTAGTTTATTTGTCCACACTGCTTGATGAGCTGCCTTAATCCTCATTTGCATATCAGAATGATGCCCTGTATCTGTCATAGAAATTTTCATCTTTGTCGCTAAAAGTACGCACATAGGGGTATCTGCTTATGGTCTAACCTTTTCTGAACCATGACCCATGTAATTTTTTATTAAATGTAAAATGTTGAATATTCTTTTAGCTGATTGTTCGAATAGTACAAATTTATCAAAAGTAACTGACATGCCTCGTGTAGCATATACATTCTGCTGACCTAGTTAGTATTTTTGGGACTGCACGTCTGCCCCGATGGCAATACATAGTGCTTGTGGGATGAACCGGTCCCTAACATTCATGCCGTCCATTTCACAATTGGCTGACAACCTGCATGTTTAGCTGATCATTCAGGATGTGAAATGTTCGATGTGAAGATATTTTGTGCTGTTTTACTCGATTATTTTGCATATAATGATTATGAAATGCTGAAATCTTGCTGAGATTTAGTATATCGATAGCTCCCTTGACTATGGCTTATCTGTACTGTAGCTGAGTGCTACAGTACAGATTGTTTTCAGTGCTTACTATCTAGTATTCTAGTTATTCCTGTTAGTGGCATTACTACCCTCCATGTTGCATTCAAATGAACCAGTGGCGTGCTCAGATGAGCCCCTGGATATTTGGTCAAGGTAATTGAGATATATATGTGATCGAAATCACTCTAGGAATGCCCAAAATCGCCCACCCACATTGTCAGTTTTCGTAGGCACACGCATGCTTGTGCTGTTAGGAAGGCTGATTTTAATTCATTGTTAGTTCAATCCACTTCTTACTGTACTTCTATGTTTGTTGGAACATCTTTTTTAAGTGATCTTGATCATGCTATGTGATGTTAGTTGCCTCATTTTGCAGGAGGAAAGACCTGGGGGCCAAGGTCCTCGTCCTGCTGCTGCTGGTGGTGGTGCTCCGGCTCCCAACGTTGCCCGCACCTGATTTTGCTTCCTAGAGTGCTCTTCTTTTGATCGGTCTATTACCTTAAACAATCTACCGTGATCTTAGACTAGTATAGAATACACAGGAGAGTCCAAATTTGCTGATTCGAGTCTCTACAACGGGCGCTAGCAAGGGCTTTGGTGTGAGGTACATGGCCACGGAGGCCACTTCACTCGCAACTGCTCCTCCATCACAGCCCTCCACGAATACACAGCTAGGGAGCGCACGTAAGACACAAGCGCACCAGTAATAGCGCATGGACATTAGCGCTGGAGGCACCCCAAGTTCATTCCCCTCCAACCATACTGCGGATCCAAGGCTCAGAGGCCACTCTGCGCTGAGTGATTAACACCATCTCGGGCGGATCGCCCCTTGAGTTCCCCTATGAAAGACAGAGAAGGGAATATGCCCATTGGTTCCGTCATGTTGCAGCGTACCAACATAGATGCCTCTGGAATTGGCTTGCGCAGACATCACATTCAGAGCGAAGGATGCCATGGGGGTAGACTTCCCCCACCAGGACCCTTTGGCAATCACAGCCAACATTGTTGGCCACGAGGTGTGGCAAGTTCTGGTTGATTGTGGCAACTCTGCGGACCTCCTGTTCATGGACACCTTCGACTGGATGGGACTCTCTTGAAGTAGACTAGAGCCAGCCCACATACCCCTACAAGGTTTTGGCGAATGGACGGTAAACGCCATAGGGCAAATAGCGCTTGAAGTAGTCATCGCGCAAGGAGGGCGGAGCAGGCATGAAGTCATCACATTCGTCATGGTCAACTTGCAGTACCCCTACAATGCTATTCTAGGAAGGGCCACCCTCAACATGTTCGATGCAATCTTGCATCACAACAACCACATTTGGTGCAAACCTGCATCACAACTACCTCTGCACGAAGCTCCCCAGTCCCGAAGGAATCACACAGTCTTGGGCGATCAAGACCTTGTGCAACAAATTGAAGTCGACGCTTGAAGCCTGCACCGGAAGGTCCACGCTGTGAGTGACGGATCCACTCTGGCCTTTGCCTCTAGATGGATGCCCAAGCCAAAGCCGGGGGCGACGTGAAGACGATGCCGCTCCAACCAGAAGACCCGATGAAGCAGGTATGGATCAGAGAGGGCCTCAGCCCTGAGGTAGAGAAAAATCTCATGGCCATGCTTAGCAAGAACATGTATATCTTTGCGTGGTTGACAAACGACATGGGAGGGGGTAGAGAATTTTGTCATCGAGCATAAGTTGGCGGCGTGCCCAGATACAAAGCCAGTCAAGCAGAGAATGAGGCGGATGTCCCTTGATTGCCAAGAGGCTGCCAAAGCGGAGGTGACCAAGTTAAAGGCCTCTGGCATAATCTGGGAAGTAGTCCACCCCGAGTGGCTTGCCAACCCCGTGCTGGTGAAAAAGTCCAACAGGGCTTAGCGTATGTGTGTTGAGTTCACCAACCTCAACAAAGCATACCCTAAGGACAACTATCCGTTGCTGCGTATCGATCAACTGGTCGATATGACGGCCAGATGTGAAATGATGAACTTCCAAGATGCCTACTTTGGATACCATCAGGTATGGATGGTGAAGGAGGACGGGTCGAAAACAAGCTTCATAGTTGTCAAATCCTAGAGCAACAACTTCGAAATTCTCTGTGTAAATTGCACTAGTTAAAGATCAGCTAATGCACACAGTGATAACAGGGATACATATCAAGCACAATACAAAGTTTATTTATCTAGATATGGGACTGAAGGCCAAAATTTACATCTACAGCCCATAGGCCAAAAATTAAATATAAGCAGCGAAAGATAAAATCGAAGAGGAAGAAGCCCAACAAGCTTGCCCACAGGCAAACGACAATATGACGAGGCCTATACGTCCTAATCTCACCGAAGTCGAAGCATTCCTCCTCTGAGCAACATAATTTAAGCAAGGTGAGCACATAAAATGTACTCCGCAAGTTACACGGAAAATTGCACAATAATACAAGGCTGACAAGTGAAGGCATATAAGGTTATTTGAGTGTAAAATAGCATTTAAAGAAATACAATAAATAGATTAGAAATTGCTAAAATTAATACAGTAAATGAAAATAGCATTGTAATCAAAATAGATACCATCAGTGCAGGTTCATCCCCCACACTAACCTATCTACGGGCATCCCACTCGGACCATCTTTCTTCAAAAGATCTCATATGGATTTCATCCATCCATAAGCATTTTATAAAACAATTTTTGAAAACAAAGTCTAATCCATGAAAAACTTTACTCAACTTGCTCAAGACCGTGGGCACATCTATTCAGAATAGTTTATACACTCTGCAGAGGTTGTACAACTTTACCCACAATATATAATTATCTCATAATATCGGCCATTACATGTTTTCGTAGGTATATGACTAAGAAAATCATAACAATGCCTTCACAATACAAAGCTTTCAACCTGGCTAACCCAACACTAAGATTTCACCCCAGTAAGAAATCTACTAGACTGGGACCCTTTCTTGAGTTGAGTGAGACTTCACATGGCCTATGTCACGCTTATTTTCAACCTACAATGAGACTCAGGTTGGGACCTACAAATTAGTCAGTCAGAACTCTCCCATACTAGTCTTGTGGTAGTATATTAGGGCTTTATAGCAGTAGCTTGCAGACCAATCCTTAACTTGACTTAGGCTCAAACCACATACCCTTTGTGTCTGACAGTCAACATTGTATCATCGAACAATAATGCATGCTACCACCCACCACCTAACCATTAGTCTAAGTCTAAACCAGATTTTATATTTTGTTTTGAAATAATTCATAGTCTTTCTTGACTCACCGAAGTCAAGAGTACATTTAAAAAGCTTATCATTTTATGTGAAAAAGTTATCCCAAAATAAAAATTATGTATAAATAGGTCTAAGCATTTGATATAAAATTCTCTAGTCCATACTAGTATATTAACCAGAGTTTTATTTTAGGATGACTACGTATCCGGGAATCAATACCAATGAAGGAGTTAACAAGTAGGCAATAACTAAGTTTAAAACTGGATTGAAATACGTTGAATAAAAATATGCATCTAGAATAATTGAAATTAACATAATTTTATTTACAAATTGGGATCAACATGATCAAGATGTATAACTTACCTTGCTCCACGAATTGGTGAGAATTGTCATCAAAGAATTCCTCGGAATGTCACAATGTACACGTGAAAAAAATAACCCACCAAACTCAAATAAACTTCAAATAAATTCAAATGAACTCCAAAAATTTGAAACTAAGGAAGATTTGGATAGATCTTGATTTTAGGTGAGTTTATAAATTTGAATGTGTTCAATCGGAGTTAGGATAAAGAAATACATGCTTATGAAAGTTTGAAAAGAGAGAAAAAGAATAAATCGGATTTTCTAGAATTATTTTTTGTGAAAAAAAGTGGTCGGAAGCTACAATATTTTTGTGAGTAATTGGTGGTCGAAGTTGGGAGTGAGTGGTCGGTGGTCGAGGTTAGGGAGAGCGGCAGCGGTCAAAATAACGTGGTTGGTGGTCGAAGCAGCAGCGGTCGGCATAACGTGGTTGGTGGTTGAAGTCTATAGTGTGGTCGATGGTCGAAATCTATAAAGTGGTCAATGGTTGAAGAGTGGTTAGAGCAGTTGAAAGCTATAAAGTGGTCGGACAGGTGAAAGTTATAAAGTGGTCAGATGGTTGAAAGTTATAAAGTGGTTGGTAGTCGAATGGCTGAAGTGGTCAAACAACCATGGTCGGATGGCTAAAGTGGTCGATCAGCTGCGGTCGTGAGTGACAGTGGTCAAAAACGGCTGCAGACGAAGGATGCTGTGGTCGTGGGACATGCCGTGGTAGTGCTATTGGCGGCAAGTGGCGCACGGGCATGGCGCTCGCCGGCGTTAGGGGTCACAACCAAAGGTGGCATGGGGTGGAAAAGAGGGAGGGGGCATGGGAGTTCGGTTTTACCTCGCCTTGGTGCTCGAAGACACACAGGGGTTGCCAACGGTGAGTAGGTGACAGTGGTGCGGCTTGGCTTCGATGGTCATGGGGTTCTGACGGCGCTCCTTGGCAGTGGAGGGGTGGATGGTGCTTGCGGAGACACGGAAGGTGGCGGCTACGAGGCTCGAGGTAGCTCGCAACGGCACCGATTCCTCACTATAGATGCTCGTTGACGGTAGAGAGGGGGCACGATGCATAGGAGCCTCCAGCATGGGAGTGGAAAGAGGAGGTGGATCACCATGGGGTGAAGAGAGGGGGTGCTGGGGAGGGGCTTTATATAGGAGGCGAAGGAGGGCACGAAGCTCGGGAGCTCACCGGAGTCAAGGTTGATGCAATCGCGAGTAAAGGCAGATGGGGTTTAAAGAGGGAAAAACAGACAAGGGTGAATGCGGGGAGGAAATAAGGTTTCAATGCGCACTGGCATGAGACGAAACGGAAGAAAATTGATGCATTGAAGAACTTCGATGCGCAGGCATGGCGGCGACTGGAGGAAGAAGGAAACAAGGACGAAGGGGAGCCTAACAGGCGGGGTTCAGCTGGAGGTGAGAGAGGAGAGGAGAGGAGAGCGCTGGCACGAGGGGTGATCTGGACCGTCCAAGTGTTGGCTCGGGGAGAGGGTTGAGTTTTTTATTTTTCTTTTTAATTTTTAGAAAATCTAGAAAACTCCAAAAATATCAAATAAGTCTAAAAATTCCAATAAAAATCACAGAAATTCTTGGAGTTATTTTAGATTTAGAAAAATATTTCCAACTTAAAGTTGGTCTTTAAATTTTTACAAACATACCTTTTAGCTTTGAAATCGATTTTTTAAATTCCAAAAAATCTAGATAAAAGCCAAATGCTTTAAAATAATTAATTCAAAATAGGATTTTTTATAGAAATTCAAATTACCTTACTATTTGATAATATTCTTATTTTTACTTAAATTCCTTTTAAGAAAAAGCTTTTTAAAAAATTGAAAACTGGCAAATAAATTCTCCCAAAAATAAGGCAATCAAAGAACACTTGTTTTTATTTTAAATTAAATTAAATTTATTTTTTTCTCTAAAAATTTTGAAATAAATAGCTGGGTTGTGACAAGAGTCCCCGACAGCATGTACTACTTTGTTCAGATGCCCTTCAGGCTCAAAAATGCCTGGGCTATGTTCACCAGACTCATCGCACTCATCCTCGTGTCACAGTTGAGACGGAATGTCGAGGCCTACATTGATGACATTGTCGTAAAAAGTCTCCAAGCGGCAATCAACCAGGTGAACCTTCAAGAAATGTTTGACAACCTCCAGCGAGCAGGCATAAAGCTGAACCCATGGAAATGCATCTTTGGAGTTCAAACAGGAAAACTCCTCAGTTTCTTAGTCTCCGAGCGAGGAATTATGGCCAACTCGATAAGATAGATGCCATACTAACCATGGAGGCCCCGGAGACCACTCGAGAGGTCCAGCGGTTCATGGGTTGCCTAGCCGCCCTTAGTCGCTTTCTCTCCAGGGGGTGGAGTGTGCGTTACGCTATTTCAAAATGCTACGCATCTTGGGCAATTTTTAGTGGATAGATGAGTGTGCACAGGCCTTTCAAGACTTAAAGGAATACGGCACCAAGCTCCCCCGCCTTGTTGTATCTTGCGATGACCCCCTTGGCTATTAGTGCGGTGCTTGAGCTAGAAGAGGGCCCCGTGCGGTAGCCTGTATACTACATATTGGAGGCACTTCAAGGAGCAAAGGCACGGTACATTGAGCTAGAGAAGCTGGCATATGCTCTACTCATGTCTTCGCATAAGTTGTAGAACTACTTTATGGCGCATAACATTACCGTAGCCTCATCCTTCCCCTTGGGGGAGATGCTGCAAAACAAGGAATCGACTGACAACATCTATAAATGGGCAACTGAGCTCACCCTCTTCTCCATCACATATGTCATGCGAACCACCATCAAGTTGCAAGTATTAGTAGATGTCGTCACCGAATGGACCCCCGGGGGCCAACATGCTTGTGAAGAACCGCACTGCCAGGGTCGGTTTGGGGGCCATCGTCACAATGCCCGAAGGCCGGAGTTTGGGGGCCATTGTCACAATGCCCGAAGGCCGGAGCCTTGCCTACGCCATGCGCCTCGGCTTCCCCGCAACCAACAACGTAGCAGGGTATGAGGCCCTCCTATTTGGTTGCGCAAGGCGAAGGCGCTTAGGGCGCAAAGGGTGCTCGTACACACAGATCCCCATCTCCTCGTGTCACATATCGATAAATCTTATTAGGTTAAGGACCCTGAGTTAACCAGGTACCTTGTGGTAGTCCGGACGAGGGAATACCATTTATTGGAATTTCTGTCAAGTCGATACCAAGGGCCGCCAATGGCGAGGCGGGCACGCTAGAGAAGCTCGCCAGCCAGGGAAGGAAGCCACCCACGGGAGTCTTTTTTGAAGTATTAACATGCGCGGTGGTCCCTCTCAACCAGTCGTAAACTGCCAGTGTGGTGCATATCGCATAGGATGACAACTGGAAACAACCCATCGTCGCCTTCCTCCATAGGGTAGGGGGTGGGGGCGACGAACCAAACAACCCATGCCAAGGGTAGAGGATGATGCACCGAGCAAGTACCTTCGAGCTAGTCGATGACATCCTATACAAGCGCAGCATCTGCGCATCGCTCCTTCACTGCCTCTTGAGGCATGAAGGCCAAGAGCTGCTCGTGAAGATACATGGAGGCATGTGTGGGTCCCACTTAACCCCAAGAGTCCTCATCGGGAAGACCTTTCGGTAGGGTTTCTACTGGCCAATGGCAGCGTCAGATGTGAAGGAGCTAGTCCAACGGTGCCAAGGTTACCAGTGGATGGGGTGGTTCTCTCATGCCCCGCCTACTCCCCTTAACCAATCCTGCCAGTATGGCCGTTGGGTTGATGGGGGATTGACATCATCGTCCCACTACCGTGTGCTCTCGGAGATCGTCGGTTCATCGTTGTCGCCTATGATTACTTCTCTAAGTGGGTCGAGGTTGTACCCCCTCGCTAAAATCACCCCTGCGGCAACAAAGAAGTTCTTGTGACAATATTATGTCGCTTCGGAGTTCCCAAGGTGATCACCATCGACAACGGCCTACAGTTTGATGCGGACGTGTTCCACGAGTACTACGAGTGCATGGGTATGAAGGTGAGCTACGCCTTCGTTGGACACCCACAGTCCAATGGGGCTGTCAAACGTGCTAACGGCACCATCTCCGATGGCATCAAGAAATGACTGGTCGGCCTTCCCAAGGAGAAGTGGTTGGAGGAATTGCCGAAGGTCCTTTGGTCTATGCGAACCACGGTCTCTTGCCCAACAGGCTTCACCCCATTCTGATTGCTCTTCGGGGAGGAGGCCATGACCCAGAAGAACTAAAGGCAAAGTCCCATAGAGTGGTAGCCCCTGGTGCTAGAAGAATGCAATGTGTCGCTCGACCTTGTCAATGGAGATTGGATGCAGGCGATGCTCAACATCGCGAAGTTCATTCGTATGTCAATGACGTCGTACAACAGGAAAGTCTACTATGCATGACCACCAACGGAGGGGTTGTCTTGTCGGACGCACATGTACACACCTTGTAAACAAAAGCATACCTGTGCAAACGGGGTGCAATAAAGTGTCTTCTTAACCCCTACATATGGTTTGCCCTAGGTGGTTAAATATAGCACCAGGACCCCCTGCCCTAGGAATACGCACATGGCGCGCTCCGCCTCCGCCAGTGACAATACTACAAGCACATGGGAGTAGCCAGCGCAAGGACAAGATCAACCACAAGACACCGCTCGGGGTCATGAAAAGTTACTAGGACCCACATACTTCACCAGCACCATCAGCGAGGGACGAACACCATTTGACTGGGCTAAGCCTGTCCGCACCTCCCATTAGCAAGCCAAAGGGGACATGCAGAGCATGCAGAACTCTTCAGTGCAGTCCCGCCTATTTAGCCGAAGGGCAACTGCACGGAGCCTCTAAAGCCGCATCTTGTCGTCTCAGTCCAATACCACAGGAGGTGCCTGGACGAAATCCATGAGACAGCCGGTGAAGCGAAGACTGCTGTCATGTTTGATTTTGTGATAGAGCAAGTGCTCCATCTAGCGGGACTCCCACTTTATCCGTGTCGAGTTAGAGGGGAAATCCTTGGAGGAGGAACCACAGAGCTGTAGGTTACTCAGATTGGAATTTGGATAGGACCGATGCACTTCGGTTGGCATCAAGCATCATGGAGGGATGCAAAGACCACTGCGTGTGGCTGGGTGCCCTCTGAGCGGGCCATCCAGGAGTATACGGCCAGCCCGACGATGGCGTTCGGTGTTAGCTACTGGAGCTCTAGTTCATACAGCCACAACATTTTTAATCGGCTGCTACATTATCACTACAGTACTTTACTGCAGTACCCAAAAAAATATTTTTCCCTTTTGCTGCCTTTTTGTTTTTTGTGATCTTGCTATGATTGGCAAGTTGAAAGAGCAGAAGATACTAGATTTAAAAAAGAGTTTCCGCTGCGGATTACAATCATTCACTCCCCTCTGATTGCCATCGACAATCCTACACTTAGTGACTGAGGTAGATGGGTGTCAAGATAACAATCGGTTTACAATCCCTGACAATCAGCCTGACCAGATAACATGCAGACGATTGTGTGGAGATTATGTTCCTACTATTGTCATACCGTCAATAGTAACAGATAATATGTATTCAGTTAGAATCGTATCCTTGTATTTGCGGTTCTGTTAGAACCTTCCTTTTTGTAATCAATCTGTGTATATAAATACATGGTACAGCCATCTGGTTTGGTGCGCTGCATAATCATCTGTTCTATAGCTTCTTTTAACTTGGTATCAGAGCCAAGGATCTATCGAAGCAGGCCATGGCGACTTCGGCTGCTGCCAACAGCGGCGCAACCTGCGACGCTCTCGTCCCGGCGACAGGCGACAGCGTCTCAGTTTCAACTCTCGGCCACCCCGTCAGTATTAAGCTTTCTCGGGAGAATTTTCTTCTGTGGAAAGCTCAGGTTGAACCCTATCTTTGTGGCCAAAAACTGTATGGATATGTTGATGGCAGCGTTGTAGCTCCTTCCATGATGCTGACGGAGGGATCTGGTGCCGATGCAAGACAAGTTCCCAACCCTGCCTTCCTTCACTGGTTCAGGCAAGACAAAATTGTGCTAAGTGCTCTGCTGTCATCCATGACAGAAGAAGTTCTCGCACAAGTTGCTCAGTATTCCACCTCGGCAGAAGTCTGGGCAGCACTTTCAGGGATGTTTTCATCTCAAAGTCGTGCAAGGATCATGCAGATTCGTTATCAATTGTCCAATCTGAAGAAGGACATGAGTGCGGCCGAATTCTTCCGCAAGATGAAAGGGCATGCCGACACAATGGCGTCAGTTGGCAAAGCACTATCAGATGATGAGATAATTGGGTATATTTTGGCCGGACTAGGGTCAGAGTATGATCCTCTGGTCACGGCTGTTACCACTCGCAATGACACTGTAAGTCTCAATGATCTTTATGCATATCTCTTGAGTTATGAATTGCGGCTCGAGCAGAATAACACCTTCCAGGAAGTTCATTCTTCGGCAAATTTCATGTCTCGGCGTCCTGATGGACATCACGGGGCAAATACTAGCTCTTATGGCAATGATCACGCTGGAGGTCGCGATGGTCAGAACCGGGACCGTGGACGAGGCCAGGGACAAGGTCACGGCCGATTTGGTGGCAGAGGAAAATCCACATGTCAAATATGTGGGAAATACGGTCATGATGCCTTGAGGTGTCGCCAACGCTTCAACCATGTCTACCAACCTGAAGATCGCTCGGGAAACGCTGTCACCTACGGCAGAAACACCAATGATCCAAACTGGTATGTTGACACGGGAGCTACAGATCATCTTACCAGCGATCTGGACAGACTTACAGTTCATGAACGCTATGGAGGCAAAGATCAAGTTCAAGTTGCAAATGGGCAAGGTTTGAACATCTCACACATTGGTCATTCTGTTTTGCCTGGATCAAATAAACCTTTGATTCTAAATAATGTCCTTCATGTTCCTCAAATCAACAAACATCTTCTCTCTGTTCACAAGTTAGTCTCTGACAATAATGTGTTCATTGAGTTTCATTCTGATTTTTTCGTTGTGAAGGACAAGGACTCGAAGAGGGTTCTTCTTCACGGTAAAAGCAAAGGAGGCTTGTATCCAGTTCCGATCAACCGTGCTTCTGTGTCTTCCAGTCATCACAAGTTTTCTGGAGCCGTGGTGTCTTCAACACAATGGCATCGGCGTCTTGGCCACCCTTCATCATCAGTCACTAGGACTGCTCTTAGATCGAATAATTTGTTGAGTTCAACCTCTTTTCGAGATGTCTCCATATGTGATGCATGTCAACAATCAAAAATTCATACTTTGCCTAATAATAAATCGAACCGTGTTACTTCTTCCCCTCTTGAGCTTGTACACACGGATGTTTGGGGACCGGCCCTCACTTCATCCGGTGGTTTTAAGTATTACGTAAGCTTTATAGATGATTACAGCCGATTTACATGGTTATATCTCCTCAAGCATAAATCTGAGGTTGAACATGTCTTTTATAACTTCCAAACCCTTGTTGAGCGTCAGCTGAACACCAAAATTCATGCCATTCAATCTCATTGGGCGGTGAATATCATCGCGTTCACAGGTACTTTGCACAAACTGGGATATCCCACAGAATCTCTTGTCCTCACACCTCTGCACAAAACGGAATTGCCGAGAGGAAACACCGTCATGTTGTCGAAACCGGGTTGGCCCTGCTTGCCCAAGCTTCTCTTCCCATTCGGTTCTGGGATGAGGCTTTCCTGACGGCTTGTTATCTTATCAACAGACTGCCGAGCCCAGTTCTCCACAATTCCACTCCTCTTACTCGGCTTCTCAAAGTCAGTCCTGACTACACTTTTCTCCGCACTTTCAGATGTGCTTGCTGGCCAAACCTCCGGCCTTACAACAATCGGAAGCTTGAGTTCCGCTCCAAACAATGTGTTTTCTTGGGGTATAGTTCCTCTCATAAGGGATACAAATGTCTTGATCGTTCTAGTGGACTCATTTACATCTCTCGGGACGTTCGATTTGATGAAACTGTTTTTCCTTTGTCTACTCGTCCTGTGTCATCCTCCTCCTCCCCTTCCCCATCACCTTCTGTTTTCGTTGAGCCAGTATTACAGAATGATTCCATGTGTGATTTTGTCTTACCCTCTGTGCAGTCTCCTACTAATGTTTCAGGAACCAGTGCAGATTGCTCTTCTCCAGATTTTTGTCAGGATGAGCTACAGGATTCTCCACTAGAGCCTCCTTCCGCATTGTTAGAGCCTGGTTCTCCCTCTTCTGGCAGTCCTACTTCACCAACTTCGGTTTCCAATGATGAGGTACCTGTCTCCAGCCCAGCTCCTGTTAACAATTATCATCCAATGCAGACCAGGCTTAAGCACAACATCAGCAAGCCTAAATTGTTTACTGACGGCACGGTCAAATATTCTGTGTCTCGCCGAGCGTTCTTTACTGCGCCTAAGTCTCATCGGGCTGCTTTGTCTGATCCTCAGTGGCACTCAGCAATGCAAGATGAACTCCAGGCCCTTCGCAAAAACAACACATGGCGTCTTGTACCCAAACCACCTGGTCAGAATATCATTGGATGCAAATGGGTTTTCAAAGTCAAACAGCGGTCTGATGGCTCTGTGGATCGTCTCAAGGCCCGGCTTGTCGCCAAAGGTTTCACCCAACGGTTTGGCATTGATTATCTTGATACTTTTAGCCCAGTCGTTAAACCTGCTACAGTACGTCTGGTGCTATCAATTGCCATTTCCATGGGCTGGTCTCTACGTCAAATTGATATCAACAATGCCTTCCTGCATGGTGAATTGGTTGAAGATGTTTATATGCAGCAACCACCCGGTTTCGAGGATACTCAAGTTCCATCCTATGTCTGCAAACTCCAGAAATCTATATATGGCTTGAAGCAATCTCCCCGAGCGTGGTATTCTCAACTCAGTGGCAAATTGCAGCAACTTGGATTCACTCCTTCTACAGCTGATACTTCCCTTTTCGTTTTCAGTCAAGATGGGATCACTATTTACATGCTTGTCTACGTTGATGACATTGTGATTGCTAGTTCTTCTCCAGCCGCCACTGACAAGCTGCTCTCTGAACTCGGATCTGCTTTCCCTCTCAAAGATTTGGGTCCTCTTCATTTCTTTCTTGGTATCGAGGCGGCTGCTGTTTCAGGGGGAATGTCACTCACACAGAGGAAGTATGCCCTTGATTTACTGTCTCGAGCTCATATGGAGACTTGCAAGGCAGCATCCACTCCCATGTCATCTGAAAAACTGTCTTGTACTCATGGGACACCGCTTGGGGACAGTGATGTATCAAATTATCGCAGTATAGTTGGAGGCTTGCAATACCTCACACTCACTCGTCCTGATATCTCCTTTGCGGTAAACAAGGTGTGTCAATATTTGTCACAGCCCACAAATGCTCACTGGGAGGCAGTCAAGCGGATCTTGCGTTATGTCAAAGGGACAGTCTCTACTGGGTTGTTATTGCGTCGCTCATCCTCACAATTGCTCAGTGTGTTTACTGACGCCGATTGGGCTGGCTGTGTCGACGACTGCCGTTCCACCGGAGGATTTGTTGTCTTCTTTGGTCCAAATCTGATTTCCTGGAGCGCTCGCAAACAACCAACGGTCTCCCGGTCCAGCACAGAAGCTGAATACAAAGCCATCACGAATGGTGCTGCTGAAGTCACCTGGATGCAGTCGCTTCTCAAAGAACTTGGCGTATCACAACCGAGAGCTCCAGTCTTGTGGTGTGATAATTTGGGAGCCACGTACTTGACGGCCAATCCGGTGTTTCATGCTCGCACGAAGCACATTGAAGTCGATTTTCATTTCGTCCGAGAAAAGGTTGCGCGAGGTGATCTAGAAGTTCGCTTTGTCTCTTCCAAAGATCAGTTAGCAGATGCTTTCACGAAGCCTGCAGATAAACAATCGCTTCAGCGTCTCAAGACCAATCTTAATCTCTGTTCCACCGGTTAAGATTGAGGGGGAATGCCAAGATAACAATCGGTTTACAATCCCTGACAATCAGCCTGACCAGATAACATGCAGACGATTGTGTGGAGATTATGTTCCTACTATTGTCATACCGTCAATAGTAACAGATAATATGTATTCAGTTAGAATCGTATCCCTGTATTTGCGGTTTTGTTAGAACCTTCCTTTTTGTAATCAATCTGTGTATATAAATGCATGGTACAGCCATCTGGTTTGGTGCGCTGCATAATCATCTGTTCTATAGCTTCTTTTAACTATGGGTAATGAGTTTAGTGGCCTGATGGTTAGTGGGTTTGGCCAGTTAGCCCATCACGGTAACATGGAAACAACTAAGATGTCTAGCACGACCCACACAAGGAAACTTCGGTCCAAATCACTTCCATAGTCGTCTTCTACCTCCAGATTCACTGAAGCTTGCTGCCATGACATCCCAAGCATGGATGGGAAGGCTAGGGGGTCACCTACAGTTTGGCCAGAGGTAGTAGGGGTTCCATGCCACACTAACCCCCTGTTGGGTCTGCCTCTACTTGGAGGAGGTCTTCTTCTACTTTCAAACCAAATGGCTCACTCTCTCTATGGATGATGGATGAATGCTGGTGTTGGAGGAAGGTATCCACGTTCCGGCCGGCGGTAGGGTGAGCTCTAGCCCCGGCTGAAAGAGATGATCACAACGATCAAACATTCATATCCTTGATCGAAATAGTTGGTCAAAATGAATTCTGATTCCACAGTGATGGAAGAAAGTTTTGCCCGTAACTAGAATTGGCACTAGAAAGAAGAGCTTGTGTAGACTGCCCCAGCCATATGCAAGGAGTGGAAGGCCCATAAAGATACAAAGAAAAGTGACACTACCGGCATCAAGATGAAACTCAAGATAGCTTCCCCTGCTGATCGCTGAGCTATGCGTGGCAATTGGCACATAAAAGAGTGTCTCGTTCGCCCAAAACCAATTTGTTCAAGAAACCTGCTAAACATAGCTAATAATCTCCAAATTCAGGCGACTGCCATGTTTTCTTTGTTGAAACAAGTGCGTACTTTTGGGCTGCGGCTTATAACTTTTAATTGTGACTTATTAGTTTAATGAATAGTGATTGCTGAAAGAGACTGAAAATAAAAACTGGCTAAAAAGCTAAAAAGAACAAGTCCCATGAACTGTCATGTTTTCATAATGTATAAACCATCAGAACCTATCTCTAAGAAGTATATGTTTCTCCACCACTCACTCATGACAAGAACATCAAATGAATACCCTGATAAGCGTATTAGGATATGATTTCAAAATGGATTTCCTATGTCCTGACATGACATCTCCCACTCTTGCTAGGGAGAAGATGGAGATTGTTGCATCGAAAATGGAGGATCTTCCAAAATGTGTCATCAGAGTTCTCTCCGATAACGTCAAGAATCCTAAAGATTCCGCTCTGCCTAGAGAAGCCCCGTCAATTCTGTGTCTGACACTATATTACTGTAACAAGTTGAAAGCACGCTGGAGCGAGTTTGGCAGCTCTGATCCTCCAAGCTCGTACGCTTTGAGCATCCACCTCTCTGGACGCGATCAGGAAATTTGTCTCCGGAATCAGGGCGGGTCAACCTTTCTCTGTTTGCCGGCTGGCTCTATGCTTGTCACAATTGGCAAGCAGATCCAGGTATCATGCTAAGTTATCACTATATACTTTCATTACGCCTTGCTGTCTAAACTAAACTTGTTAAGAGGCTCAAAATTTTGCCAAATTAAATACCTGACCTAATGCTTAGTTTGGCCCATCTATGCCTTGATCTGTTCCCAGTGTGAACTATGGGCAGTACTTGCTCTGAACTGAAACCAGTCTTCTCCAGTAATTGATCATGGAGAAACACTGCGAGGATGGTGATGATGACAGGTGGTTTGAATATTTGGTTTGTTTCAGATTGTTTTGTTTGTTGATAAAGAATACAGGAAAAAGTGAGTACATACTACTGCGATTAGCTCATCCCGGTTGAGGAAAATGGGATGTAGTGGTTTTTGTTTGATTGGTTTGTAGATTGAGGCTTGAGGGTGCCTCTTTTGAGATTGAGTGGTTGGTTTTGAAGCTGAGAATTTTTTTTGAGCTCTTTTACGGTATCTTAAAATGAATATGAGTCATTCAATCATTGTAATCCAATAGTTCAGATTTAATTATGCTACTATCCACACTACTAGTAATAGAATCTTCAAACAGGTAAAATTGTAAATGAAATAAGTGGTATAAGATTAATTTCTGCGATTTCGTGTGCCCAATCTCACTGGAAATCATGCGGGACCTGGTGACACTCTCATCGGGATCACCTACGGCAGCGTGTGGCAGTGCGAGCGGCTGGCGAGCGCCATGGCTAGTAGCGTGCCTCCCGGCAACGTTGGGGTGATCACGAATGCAGAGGGAGCAGAGGAGCATGCTGAATAGCTGAAGCTGGTGGAGCGGATGGTGGCGAGCTTCTATGGCGGGGTGACGGCGTCGACAACGCACTTATGGACGACGCTCTCCGGCAGCGGTGTCGAGGACATGTGCGTGATGACGCGCAAGAGCATCGATGACCTCGGCCAGCCCCGTGCTATCCGCCAGCGTCTTCCACTTCCTCCATGACAACTCCACCCGTAGCAAGTGGGGCATCCTCTCCAACGGTGGCATCATCCAGGAGATGGCTCACATCACCAATGACAAGGACCACAACAACGTTGTCACCCTCCTCCACCTCAACATCAGTATATATACTCCATTACTCCACTAATCAATTGCTTCGTCAAGCAATCTCTCATGGCCGGCCATGGCTGACACGCACGCACGTACATCTGCATTGCATGGTGCAGAACGCCAACTCGAACCAGAGCAACATGATGGTCTTGTAGGAGTGTTGCACGAACGCCACGGGATCCTATATCATCTACACACCTGTCGACGTCGTCGCCATGAACGTTGTGCTCAACAGTAGGGACTCGGACTATGTCGCGTTGCTGCTGTCAGTGTTCTCCATCCTGCCCGATGGGTCGGTCGCTGCCATCGCCGCTACCACAGAGGCCGGCGGATCGCTCCTCACTGTGGTGTTCCATGAAAAGCCCTGAAAAAAATTCAAAAATGAATTTTTGTGATTTTTGCTGTATTTTGAGTGAAATTCTGAAACTTTCCTTTTCGGGAAAGTTTCGTCGGATTGCGCTTTCCTTTCTCGGCCTTTCCGCTTTCTCCCTCCGTTGGCGCCCCGCCTTCCCTTTCCGCCTCCCTTTCTCTCGCGCGCCCCGCGCCCGCGTCTCCGCTGGCGCCACCTCTCCTTCCGCCTTCCCCGTCGCCCAGCGCCTCCCTCCGCTCCCCTCAGCCGCAAGCGCCCAGCTCCCTCCCCGCCTTCACCTCGCGCACGCGCGTGCGCTGCGCGCTGCGCCCGTGGGCACGCCTGCGCCCGCGCTCGTCCCCGCGCCGCCCGCGGCCTCGCGTGTCTCCGCGCCGCCCCGACAACCTCGGTCCGGAGGAGAGGCCATCCTTGAGCCACGTCGCCGCTCCCCTGTGCCCGACCCCGCCTGTCAGCCGCCGCTTGTCCCCTCCACCGCGCGGGAGCACGCCTCCGCCACGCCCGCAGCTCAACTGCCCCCGTCGCGTCGCCCGCTCTGTGCAGAGCCTCGCGTCACCCTCGCCCACTCCCACTGTGCGGGATTAAACGCCCTTGACAGCCCCGTCACCTCCCTGTCGGCCGGAGCCCCGCCGCTGGCTTCTCCCCGAAGGAACCCCCTCTCCTCCGCGCGGGTATAAAGCCCCCTCCCCCTGCCATTTCTCTTCCTTTGCTTTCCGAGCTCCCCAAACACCACCATTCCCCTCCCCACCCTCCAGAGCCTCTCCCGGAGCCTCCGATTGGAGCCCCGCCGCCTACAGCTCCGCCTCCGCCGTCCCCTGCGCCGGTGGCCCCCGGGAACCAATCTCCCCCTCCCCTTCCCCATTTCTAAATTGCATTCGTCTGGAGCACCTTCAACCACCCCTATTTACTTTGCCGTTCTCCTCTGGCTAGGTGAAGCCCTGTGGAGCGCCGCCGTCGAAGTCCACCGCCGGCCGCAACCACCTCTCCGTGGCCAGCTCACCCCGAAGGCTCTGAGCTTCAGCCACCGCCACCAATGTGAGCTCCCAACTCCCCAGATGGTGTAACCGGCCCCGATTGAGCTTCCTCGCCGCCGGTGACCCTCTCCACCGTGAAATCCCCGAACCACCCCCTTCTCCCTCCCTCTCTCCCCGTTGGTCCCCGCAGATGCTAACCACCCGAAATGGGTTCCCCGCAGTCCCCTCTACCCGCCGGTACTCTCGGTGACCGCCGGCGAGCCCCCTAGCGCCCGGACCGCCGTCGCCACCGTTGCTCTGCCGCGGCTGCACTGTCGCGGCCGGAGGAGGAAGACGATGGACGTGGCCCCTCCTTCGCCGTCGGATCTTACCCCACCTTCTAACCTCAGCTGTTGGATCTCCCCGTACCGTTTCACCCGCCCCTTGAATCTCAACCGTCCGATCTTCTTAACCGTACCGCTCCGCCTCCGTTGGATCACGCCCCGTACCGCTTCGCCCGCTCGCCATCTCCCCCGTCCGCCAGCTCCACGCGTCGCGCATCCAGACTGCGTGGGCGCGCGCGAGCGTGGGCCGAAGCCTCGGCCTGCCTCGCCTCTCCGCGCACGCGCGCGTTCCCCGTGGGCCGCGCGGGCCGTCCGCCGGGCCGGGCTGCACTGTTGCGCCAGGCCGGGCCTTTTACTGTTCATCGAATTTCCAGAGGTTTATTAATTTCTAAAATCCCAGAAAATCCAAATAAATCCTAGAAAATCCCAAAAATTCCCAAATTTCACCACATTGCCCCAAATATTATTCCAGACCCTCTGGTGAACTCCATTTCCACAGATTCATCCTAGAAAAATTCCTAAAATTCCATTTGGAGTGTTTATGCTTTTTATTTCTTTTTAATTAGATTATTTTTCCTCGCTTGATTAGTTGCAAGCTGGATTTAATTTATTTTACGTGTTTACGCTAGTGTCGGAGATTCCGGAGATTCAAGAGCAGGCTCAGGATCCAGGTGCTTCGACGTTCGAGCTCGCAGAGATCATCCGGATAGACGGCAAGTCCCAAATCCTTTGATCATATTGTATCCCATAATGTTTAAATATGTTAATATGTTATTTGCATTGAGCTAGTTCTGAAATGTTAGTTCAAAAATAAAAATAAAATGTTTAGAATGACATGTGATATAGTTAGTCCTACCACCGCTAAATGCCATGATTAAATTGCAGCCATGCCTTTGAAACCCTAGAAATAATTATCTGATAATCTAGAGAATTGTAGGCTATTATTATCATGCAAAATGTTACACTAATAAGGTTGTGGCTGTGGGCCAATAGAATCTGGAAAACCCGACTCTAAGGTAGGGTGGTATGGGACACCGTATCTTAGAGCGGAGAGTGCCGGCGTGCACAAGGTAGGGTAAGGGTTGGGGGAGAGCCGCGAGACGGTCTTTGCCCACCTCTTATCCTAGGGCTGGAGTAGGGTAAGGGTGAGTGGGAAACCGCGGGACGGTCTACGCCCACCGCTTACCTTAGTTTGGGTCGCGGACCTGGCGAGGTTGCGGGCCATGTGAAAAAATAAGGACTGAAACCCTTACGCTGAGCAAATGTCACAGTGATCGCTCAACCACAGGAGTTGACTTGTCAACACTTGTCTTTTAGCTGCTCAACTCGATTGAAACTCTACAGGAGGGTAGCAGTGAGGTTAGGTAGGCCGTGCGACGGATACCTAACAACGGTGGAATTCACTCGAAGCGGACGTTGTCCTCTCTTGTGTGTGTGTGTGTGTGGGTGTGAGCCAGACCCGAGTGAATTCTACTGGGTAGAGCCTATATAAAGAGTCGAGCAGTGAAAAGACCTGACTTTCTTAACTCTTTAGCGGGAGTTGAGGGATCGTGTGGGTAAAGCTGAGCAAACTCTGCAGAGTCAAATAAATGGTATTCGAATACGCCGTGCTCCCGGTTATTGGAGCTGTGTCACTTGGGTGATTCCAGCAGCAAAGCTTAAGTAGATTTGTACGTGCTTTAACTTGGTTAGTTGGTTAATGAACTCTTGTTGAAAAACCCTGAGTTCTTAAGGAGTAAGTTTTGGATCCGTCTTATTAAAAATGTTTGCAAATAAAATTGCATCCACCAAATGTAATAAACCAAGTATACTCCCTTCCTTCGACTTTCCGTGCATATAGTAAATTAAGATCCCTTTGGGATTTGCTGAGCCGGTTGTTTGGCTCACGGCTTGCTTAATCCAACCTTTAGAGGATCAAGACGAAGGAGAAGGGCTCCCCGTTGAAGAAGTCCCAGAGGATCTTTTCTTCGACGAGGATCCTTGGCTGTAGGTCTCCGCCGCGCTCGAAGCAGTTTCTGGAGCCTTTTTGTAATGTAATATACTTTGGGCTTGCACGCCCCGCTGTAAAAAACTGGATGTTAATCCGTATGTCAAATATATGCTGGTCTTTTGTTGTTAGCATGCAATGGTATACTCTTGCGCGACAGTCCATAACTGTTCATGCGTGAATAGTTACGGGTGCCGTGTCCGTACGCGCCCCTGGAAACGGGGGCGTTACATTCCAGATACTCATCCGACTCGGTGCCAATCGCCAAGCTCTCACTGGGCCCATCGCCACCATCAATAGCCTCATCACTTGCACCATCGAGCGTGTCAAGGGTGCTGTCGCTAGGGAGAACGGCTTGGCTCCCGTCGCCTGCACCCGGTGACCGCCAGTTTGCATAAGATAGTCTAAAATATCCTTCTAAAAAATTAAGTTGAAAAGTTAAAGTCTATAATACCCTCACAAATTAACAATTAGATTTTATTTATACTGCCATCTTTCTACTACTAGTATAATGTACCGTAAAAATCCTTTTTTATCGTCCATGACTAAACTATGTATGTAACGTTGTAGTATACGAGCTTGTTCATGTGGCATGAGTTGAGGAACCGTTGACACGGCCTTGCAAAATTGTTGATTCATACCTGAAAGGAAGCTTGTATTTAAACTACAATTTTCCTGTACTGGTTTCTTCTCGTTGTCCTCGTACTTACTATCACCTGAAATGATCTTGCTATAGACTGTAGCCTATTCGGTTGCTTAGGCTACAGTTTCTCTGTGTCTATCCAGCATGTGATGATTCTCCTCCTCCTCCTCCTCCTCCTACTACTTATCAGATGGCGCAATTCTACCTGACACTATTATTACCGTGAACACATGGCAATAGATTTCCAAAGTACATGCCTGTCTCGTCATGTCTTGCGCCGTTGGTGTCAGCCAAAGAACAAAGAAGCATGGTTACAGTGTGCTACTCTCGTGCAGTGTGCTTCAGTTACAGTAGTCGCTGACACGGAGCCACATCTCCAAAGTGCTTGAAGGAATCTGCACCCTTTCGTTTCAGTAACAACAACACTTAGATAAGAGACCAGTCATCCGTCCAGTAAGACGGTACCGGGCTGCCGGTATCGTCGAAAGATACGAAAAGATGATGGCGTCCGGTGCGGTGCCGATCGTACTGTAACCACCACCCTCTCACCCTGTAACGGGATCGCCGGGTGGCCTGGTGACAAAACGGAGGTTCAAATGAATTGAACGGCCACCTGCAATGCTGCTGCTCGAACTGCAGACAAATAGTCTTCACCAGTTGCTACTTGTACAACTTGGCCCGCGCCACTGCCACGAGCCCAAGAGGATACAAAACGGCAGGTCCTTTTCTTGTCAAAAGCATCAATGTATCTCCCGGGGCCAACCATCCACGCAGCACCAACTACAGGTGTACTCTGCCCAAGCCTAAGTTACTCTGTAACTGTTCCTGTAGGAACCAAGAAAAGCATGTATTTTTCTTCAGATTTCGTGCGCATTGTCGCAGCATATCCGTCGCGCTTTGCGGGTTTTTTCACGGGTAAATTCTAGCCGGTTCTTTCGATCTTTCTAGCGTATATAGCACCAGGCCTGGCCGGCGCTCACCTGAAAGAACGACATGCGACCAAACACCGTCCTTTGTCTTCGTGTCCGGTAATATCTGGGGCCTTCTCTCATACATGTCGCATTCCTCGGGCTATCCTATAGGACCAAGGGCCTTCCCCACGAGCCCCACAGGGCTACAGCAACATGACCTGATTCAAAATACTGTTCATGCATGCTGTGTAGTAGTGTCTTGCTAATCATTGCAATCATTAGCACCATCTTTGCTTCTTCCAATCCCTATTTTCTTTGTCTGCTCTACTTACCTTTTCTTTTTCTTTTCTATTCTTTTGGTTTCTTTTGTCATGCCCTTCCGATCCTTGATTTTTTTTAACACCATGTCAAAGCAAGGAGCAACGAGGTAATGCACATTTTGTTGGGGATCTTCCTCATATACCCTTCTTTGAATTGGGGATTTTAGGATTTACCCTCCCACCTCAATGACATATGGGGTCATCATAAGTCACTGACACGTGGGTCAGGAGGGTAAATCCTGAATTTCCATCTATGAGAAAGGTATATGATGAATAAATCCCATTTTGTTCAGTTCACACCATGCCGTCATGGTAACTGGACCAGTGATGTAGTACACTACTGTCTTTGTCAATCTGGTACCGTGGGCTGCTTCGTGATGCCGTCCTCACTTTTGCGGCGAGAGCACGGCTTCTCACTTCTGCCTGGCAAAAGAGTGATTCACGTCAAGGACACCGTCATGTCGTTGTGGTGCTCGCCCTGGAACGTAGGTGGTGGCATGTTTTATTTGGCTTTTGAAATCGGGTTTTGATTTTTGTTATAGTATTTAGCTTTCAAACAGAGTATTTTCTTAAGACAAGATCTATAAGTTAATTATAGTACACAAAGCTCATCATCTGTACCATTAAAATCACATGTGAGCATTTCTCTTTCTATAATCTCTGTCACGAATAGCCAAAATTCAAAATTTACAGCGAAAAGCCAAAAAAGAGACACCATTGAATTGCTTCTGCAAAAGGGCCGTAGTAGCTTCACACTTACACTACACTTTCAGTTGAGACATGAGCAATTCATTCTGAAGGAGTAGACATGTCTTTCAGCTGTCTCCAGTCTTTTATCTGCTGTAAACGCCACTAACTTGTTCCGGTTAATTGAGCTCCGGTTTTGCTTGTTCTGTTACTGCCTTTCCTGCTCTCGGATGTGACGTCTCAAAAGTTGAAGCGCCTCACTGACTAATCACTGGGCGCCATTAAGACCTCCGAGAGCGTAGTAAATTCCTATAGCTGCGGGCCTGCTCTTTACCTCACATGCCGGCGGCTTTTGACTTTTACTACAATATCTAACTTTCAAACGGAGTATTTTCTCAAGACGGAGTCTACAAGTTAAACGATCTACACGTTAAAAGCCCAACATCTGTACCGGTCAAAATCGCAAGTGAGTATCTGTCTTTTCGTAATCTGTACCGTAAACAGTTAAAATTCAAAAATTTCAACCAAAAGTCATAATCCACAGCCGAAAAGAACATGCCCGCAGCTTGCAGCTGCAGGACCTTTTGTCAGGCTTGCATGTACGCATGTAGGAAGCTGCTTCGGATCGCGGCTTCTTGAATAATATTTGACACTGGATGGCAGAGCATGCACCGTTGAATCTCGAACCTGTGAAGTGATACTTCTGGTAGTTCGGCTTGAGCTCAAACCACCCACACGACCTTTGCAAGAACTGTAACAATCACAGCGATCGCAGCACACACCATCATGCATACTTGTTCATGGAACAGAGACGGCCATATGCTGGTAAGTTCAGTATTTCTATCTGCAGTATTGAAGCTGTAAATCGGGAGACAGATTGCGGTGTGCCAATCACTGTTGATTGGCTTCGAATTCTGTCACTTCTGACGGACCCTAGCCGAAGCTTCTTCGAACAGTAACCCTGGATTTCTTATGCACAATGGAGGCAGAAGGATCGATACAGGAAGCTTCTACTGTTCACCCACCATGTGCATCTACACACATGTTGACTCGAGAACCACACTGAAGAATGGGACGCAAGCTAGACATGCCTGTTGAAACCGGCGGCAGCCCTAACACAAGAGGAGAACCACAACAAACACAATAGCGTAGAAGAGGCACGAAAATTTGTTTACGAGGTTCGACAATGTCTATGTTTCCAGAAACCGTATCGCAGCAGCTTCGTCCATACGAGAAGTTTTTTTTATCATGATTAGCATTACATAGGTCGGCGGTATATATTTATACTCTGATTACATGTTCGTTTCAAACATCTAGTCCGTACCGCCGAGGCTTCGCCCCTTGCACTTCCGGCCCATAATATTTCGTAACCCGATACAAACCGCGTTTCATTCCTTTGTAGGGCTGTGTCCGTGTTTTTCAGACACAACCCATTCCTCTGTATATATGAGCCGTACACAACAATGTCGTATGCATTGCGGGCATACTCAGGTGGTGCAATAGGACCGAGGCCTAACAAGATGGATAGACACACTGTTCACAAGTATTCACTTACAAAGAACCTATGCAAAATTGTAGGAACTCTGCGGAAAATTTTTCATTAGCCTATCCCTTAATCGAACTTTCTGTATGACTGACATCGGCAATCAAAGAGGGGTAAATAATTCTCAAAACTTTTTTTTTATCTTTAAGGTATTTAAAATTTTCACTCGAGCGACTATGATAATCAACAAGTTTAGACCACACCAGCATGGCTAAACAAAATAAAACTATAAACAAGAGCCAGCAAAATCAACGCCCTTCTGCACAGGACCGGTCAGACTGCCATTGAAAGGCCGATCTGATTGGTAGCCATTCTGATCATCGACCGAGGACCGGTCACATTAGTAGGTCGGTCCGACTGTAGGTCTAGGGCCGATCCAACTGGTCATCTGTTCCCAAATTTAAAAACCTCTCAGATCAAAAGCTCACATCTCAAGAACTACTCAATTCTCATCCAAACACTTTAAAATTTTGCATTAGATTTATTCAAGCCAATAAAAACCTAAACCATGAATCAAAGATTTTGGGCTCGAGTTCACTAATTTGAAGAGAATCGAATCTAGATCATAAGAACACCACAAACTCTAAATATCAAATTACTTCTTTCATGTAAGGATATAAGACATAAAGTTTTTAGATCTATTCTCACATGTCCTAACAAGGTAATTTAAGCAAGAGATTAGGCTAGAATTTTCACAAGCATAAAATCACAAATCTAGCTACAGAAAAAGCAAAACCATACAAGGATACAAATAACAACATGATTAAGATAAATGTTTGATATATTTCAGTGAAAGATGATGTTTATATACTTACAGATAATTATAAGGTACATCCAAAACATCACCATTTCCTCTCTCAAGTTCTCTTTCTCATAACCATAAAAGGAGACAAGGCAGTAGAGCAAAAACTAAACCCTAGAATCTTTGGGTCTACCACCTCCTCTTCTCCCCTCTAAATAACCTGCACAACTCTAATGGATCTAACCCATTAAGCTTACCGGAGAAACTCATCAACCCCACTAACACGCGTTTTATACACTTACGCACGCTTCTCCAAGTGTTTATAAGATTCAACCTGCTAACTCTTTAGTGATTGATCTACTTATCAATTCCAGCTATTCTTGACCTAAAACCACTTCTCCTTTGGGCCTCTCCGTGCCGTGGTTTTAATCGAGGCACCAACCTGGTATTTAGTCAACTACCAAAATACCCTCGATGAAACTTCTGAGCACTGTCCCTCGACTCCGTCTTCATCTCCACATCAAAGTATCTCTACATGATGTTATACATAACCCGTGGTGCCCAATGGCTAACCGTCACGTTTTCACATATTCGGTCTCCCCGGCACCATCTCTATGTGCATTGATCGCGTCACTTAGTGCACAACGTTCACCAACTTGTCTCTTCACGATTATTCTCATCTCTGTGCTCCCGCTTGAGCCACGTAGTCTTACCTAAACTTACATGATCGCTCAGACCTCAGCTTTCTCGCCTAGTCCTGGTTTATTGTCGTTGACCGCTACGTCTTTCAAACCACCTGCACATCCAAAGACTAAGCAATCATATCGAGCACAAGTTCTATATACTTTACTTACGTTAGTCAAAATCATGCATGATATAATACAACACAAATCCTCAAAGCTTCTAAACTATGAACCCACCTCAAACCAACTTAACTCAACTAACCTTGATCTCTAGCCACAACCATTGGTCTATCTGCTCTTCCCACGTCGGCCGGACCGCCCTGGTCAGACCGTCAACCATTGGCTGGTTTCTCCGACTAGCCAACTCACCCCAATTGGACCATCACCAAAAATCACTCTCTGAAAAAATGTAGCTGCTAACTGGAAATTGATCATACCATCCCAACAGTCCGACCGCCACCCAATTTCCAGTCACACCGGAGCACCGGTCAGACCGCCGTTCATAGGCTGGTCCAATCGCTTCATCCCAATGGTCCGACCAGACCCACCGACTGGTCCAACCAAGAGCACTAACAGCAAATCTTAATTTTTTTGAAACTATTGCAAAAATCAAATTTAACTTAACCAAAGTGTTAATTGTTCATCACAAACATATATTAGATCGTGTACATATGGTCTCACAATCTCCTCCTTGATGAACATATTAGTAATTCTCCAAAAATTGCAAAGTTGAGTTGGTTTTAGAATTTAGAAGAGAATTTTGCAAAAAAAAAAAGAACTCAACTTTGGCTAAGAAGTGAATAGAAGTAGAGCATAATCAAGTGAGCAAGAAAAAGATGTGAAAAAACTAGAAATAGTAACTTTTCAACATAAGTACTCCAAACCCATTTACACTTGGGAAATCTTCACTCTAGGTCCATATAAAAGAACAATTATTCATTTTGACCTTGATTATGGTGAGAAGAAGTTAAGCGAATCAAGAATTTGCAATAAAGCTAAAAAAAATCCAAAACTTCCTCTTTTTCTCCCCCTTAGCCCAATTCATGCATTTTTGCCACACTTTCTCATCCTTTGACAATAATTCATCAAGTAAAGAAAGGAATGAGTTAATGAGAACTAAGAGACAAACATAAATATTTTTCGTAATTTCCAGATTTTGATTGGATTAGAAGCTTTAAAAACTATCCAAGTCAAATAAAAGGTATTTCAGCAAAACATGTTAATTAGTTTGCAGAATTATGTAAGAACATATATAGCAAAGCAAGCCAAGACTAGCTAGAAGTGATTAATAATATGGATTAATAACGTGTGAGGCTGTCTCAAAATCATAAGCATAGCTAGATAGATCACATTCTGAGTTATGACAAGGCAAAGTGCAAAAATGAGCTATGACTCTAAGTCAGATAAGAAATATGCTAAGGAGCTCCAAAATAACTCACTTAAGCTAAAAGTCTATTTGAATATTGCAATTGACTAGATTAATAACTTATCTTGGTAGAGCAATTCTTAAACTATGAATCATCTGCAACTACCCATAAGTTTCAGTCCAAATTGTAACTCACATTTGAATGGTCTATCTCAGTAAAATAGGTCATAGACTAAGAATCATCTACAATTGCCTCTGAGTTTCAACCAAATTATGACACACATTTGTATGGTCTATACCGGCGTACCATTCCAGGATAAATAATATATATATATATATATTAAGGGAATTTGAAAATAAATTAACACACAGTGGTAGCAGCCGTCGGATGTTGAGCGAAGCACTGCATTTGCTTGAGTGGAGACAAGTCAAGATATCTTTCATTCACCGTGGGCCCCACTCTTGCTCTTATCCTCAATTGCCAAGACCCAGCCGAGCCCTCACAAGCCACGAGGCCAAAAAATTAGCAGCGCCAATCCGCCGACGGCGAGGCCATCAGGCCACTGCCGCCGGATCCAACTCCAGCTGCTCCGCCCCTGCAGGTTTATTGCACCTTGGAGCCTGCAGTGCCGCAATATCTACTCTGCCCTCACAGGCCACAGTCCATTCATGTATTTGATGCAAGTTTTCTTACCCAAAATCGTTCTCCTCGCCCGAGTTCGCGTCAATCTCCTCGCCGTCGCCAATCCTCCACCACCGGTTGTGCCTACCTCCATGATATGAAGCGTCGCTGGCTCGTCGCTTCATCGTTTTCCATCGACCGGTACCGGAATTGACGGAAAGCTTGATTTCACCCGGAACGGTCGGAATAGACTGGAATGGCGGTATTAAAGCCGGAACGGTATAAAGCCGCTCTGTGCTGTTTTAGATGATGGAATAACATATACCTGCTGATTTCGGAATGGTTGAAATGGTATTGATAAATTTGCTAGCAAGTTCAAAGCAAGTACTACTGCTATTTTAAACTTTATTCTAAACAATTTTAGCTTTCGAATTTTTTAGTTTTTAATTTATTTAAATAAGAAGTTAGTTGAAATACGTTGGTTTTTTAATTCCAATCTTTTTTTTTGTTTTTATAGATTTTTCTCCTTGTTCTTTTGTATTGTCTTTAAGGATATAATATTTTTTTATTTTTTAATATTTTAAAATAAATAATTTAGAAAAAAAATTAACAATCGTTACGATGTAATTTTAGTTAGAAGTTAAAATCAAAAGTCTAAACTCTTTGGACGGAACCCTAGTGAGTTCTAGCATGAACTACTGCTTTCTAGCATACACTAATGCTATTTTATAGAAATAAGTTCTTTCCGAGATCTGCACACGCGTGCTTGGGGAATGTTCATATTGTTTTTTAGTTTTTGTTGCTGCTTGAAAAAATTAAAAGTTAATATGAATATCTGACTTTTTGATATGGCTTCTTCATACTCTTGTTTTATTTTGTTCCGAGGATAAGATAAAAGATCATATGTACATTACGTATATAACTTCTCTCGCTTTCCGTCTCAAGTATGCATTTTTCTTTTACTTTTACTATCACTCATTTTCTTATTTAAAAACACTTTTTTTATAACTACTATTTATTATTAATAAAAAAATATTAACTACAATTAAAAACTATCAACTATAACCAATACAAGCAGACCTACAATATTATACACAGTTCCTCGTCAATGAATAGAAACGTACGAGCAGAAGGATTGCTCGGTGTTTCAATTGCTAGGCTTTTTATCTACAAATGTTATTGCTGCTGTCCCCTAGCTAGTTATGAAAGGGAATTTATGTGACACCTTAATCCATGTAGAATTAGGTCTATAATAGTTTATATATGTGTGCACATAAGAGTGTGGGTTAATCTCATCTTACTAGTTTAGCTTGAGAGCACTAACATATAAGTTTAGGGCCTTCAATGGTAGCAACATCCGGTTAACAATTTTGCGCAAAGCGAGAATGAAAATATAAGCGGGTTGCTATGTGTGTGTGGCCTATCCAGAATAGGGTTAGGCCTAAGCCGATTTGGACCCTAGGATGTTACAAATGGTATCAGAGCTGACCCTCGCTGTTATATGAGTGTGTGAGGGTCAGGGGCGCGGGCATATGGCGCCTGGCATGTGTGGGCCCAGAATGGGCACACGGCATGGCATATTTGCTAGCACTGAATGCACAAATATGTGCCAAGAGGGGAGATCATGATCATTTGCCCTAATGTGGGTATGTTGGGCCGACGAGGACGTCAGATCCTTTGAGGGGGTGTATGTGACACCTTGGTGCCTGTAGAATTAGACTCATGATGGTTCATATGTGTGTGTGCACATGAGGGTGTGGGTTAGTCCCACATTGCTAGTTTAGTTTGAGAAGTACTAACATATAAGTCTAAAGCTTTCAATAGTAGCAACCTTGCGCGAAGCGAGGACGAAAGTGCAAGCAAATTGCTACATGTACATAATCTATTCAAAATAGAGTTAGATTTAAGCCGATTTGAACCCTAAAATGTTACAATTTGCTAGGGGAGGGCTTCACAATGGGGTTTTTTCTATCCATGATCGTTGATCTGGTAGCTCTCACATAAGATCTAATAACTGAATGGAGAGGGCCTCGTGTTCTCCGCTAGTTACACTGTCCACAGCCGCGAGGTTCGACAAGATCCCAAGGTGTAAAAAGCATTCAGGAACAAGAAAAAAAATAGTCTGCACCAAAAGGCTCTTATCGAAGGAGGAACTGTGCCGTACCAAAGAGATAAGTATCAGGAATTCACAACTGTGTCAGTACTGAACTACTAGATCGATACTACAATTTCAAGGAAAAAAAAGGAAAGAAAGAGTTGTAAAACGTTTACTTCATACATGTTGACTTGTGTTTTCCCATTGCGCTTGCGCTTAAGAATTTGAAAAAAAAATAGCAAGATAAAATCGCACAGTATCAAGTGGCTTAGCTAAGGTCACATTTTTACCAATGCTTAAAGTATGACCATAGGATTGAGCCAGCAATACAGAATACTGCACAATATACAGTAAATACATGCCATTTATTGTATCAGTACAACTGTTGCATACATTTCCCTGACGATGTGAAGTTATGGAGAGGAAGGTACTACGCATTCAAGAAACAACAAGCAAGGACTCGATTAGTTGCTCGTCAATTCATTTAGCACATCGGTCTCGGATACTCAATTAACTTGGCACATCATCTACAAGTCTTCAACTAAACTAATAAAACGGGTCTACGACGTACAAGTAAACAGTAGTCACTGGTCACTGCTACCTCCTGCATGTCATAGGATGCAACCCGGTACCAACATAATCTAACAGCCCGGAGAATTTTTACTGTTCAAGCTTTAGACTAGTCATTAATATTCTCAACAACAGTCTACCACGGTTGATTTCCAATTTATTACTTCTACACCCATGACTTATCGGTTATACTGTTTGCTTTAACCCATACCTTCTCACAGGTGTTAAGGCTAGAGCAGGTACTACACAACCAGCAAGATAAAAGAACATGATGTCTTCACAGGCTTGGAGCATATTTATCATATTCATACCCAATTTAGGATCATTAACAAAAACTAATTAAGATTTTCAAGAAGACGACTCTTGGCACGATGATGGGACTCCTTGGATTCACCGCCATGCATGAGTGCATTGCATTTGCATGAGCTCTGCTACAGCTTGATGTCCGCGAGGCTGGCCCAGATATGCTCGAACACCTCGACGATGAGGTCGTGGTACTCGGCGGCGTTGAGGGACAGGTAGCACGCGAGGAGGTCCTCGAGGTCGGCGGCGGTGCTGATGCTGTTCTCGGCGATCATCTCCTCCATCGACTCCCGGAAGTCCCTCCTCGGGTCCCGCGACGACTTCACCACCGCGAAGCTCTCTGCCAGAGGCGGCTTCGTCAGCGCCGGCGAGCCGGCGGTCGCCGGTGGCTTGGATTTCTTGGAAGATACTACACGGGGCGTGTTCGCGCGTGTCTTGAGCCGGCGCGCCGATGACACGAACCGCCTCGGTTTGACCTTGCTCTGTTCGGAGACAGGAGCGGCTGTTTGGGTCGCGCGCCTGAGGACGTCCATGTGCTTGTCCTCCAGCTCGCAGCCGTCGTGTTCTCTCCTCGCCGGCTTGGTCACAATCGGCGGGAGCAGCACCTTGTCAGGTTTCTTCTTGGTCCGCAGGTCGATGATGATGTCCGTGGCGGAGGTGATCACCTTGCCGTCGAGCTCGTCGTCCGCGGGGATGGTAACCGTAGGTTTCTTGAGCACTTCACCTGAGTCGTCGTCGTCAATGTAACTGACGAACTTGTCGCGGCGGCACGGCGGAGTGTCGGGCGCCTTGACCACCATGAGCTCGGGCTTGCGCCCGCAGCGGCAGCCGGTGGACACCGGCGAGGACACCACGCTGCTACCGCTGACCGACGGCGCCAGCCTGACGGACCGCCTCCTGTGCCGCCTCTTTGACCTCCTCGGCGGCGACAACGGCAGCGGCGGGAAGTGCGTGTCCGAGGCCTTGCGGTGGAGCGGTGACCCCACGAGGTCGCCCGCCCGCGGCGTGTAGTAGTAGGACGCCCTGTGCGGGAGCAAGGCGCCGTGCCTCGGCGTGCTCGGCATCCGGCAGACCCTGCCCGCCCGCGACACGGCCATGGACGCCTGCGTGACCACCCCACCGGGGCTTGCAGCGCCCACCCCGCCCCGGGCGGCGCTTATGCCCCGGAGCTTGAAGAACCACGCGTTCGGGATCATGTCGGACAGCCGGAACTTGTGCCTCCCCATGGCCGGCCTCCCTCTGCTGCTCAGTGGCCCCGCTAGCTACAGAACAATGTATAAATGTGTGCGCGCGCAATTAGAGGAAGAAGAAGAGCGAGAATGCTGTGCTGCGTTTTGGTGGCTTGCTGCTGTTTTTCGCGTAGCTTGCTCTGTACGAAGAGGAGCAGGGCCAGAGGTGCAGCCGTGCAGGCATGGGAAGGAGATGGCGATGAGATGAGGAGAGCAGAGGAGGGCAGAAAGGGCGGGCAATAGAGTGGGGGAGGAGGAGGCTGGAGGAGGAGGAGGAGGAGAGGGGGATCTCTATGCGGCGTGGGCCCCCACCTCGCATGGCCGATACGGGAAGGCACGGCTCAGGGGATCACAGAGAATCCATTTCATTTCTTGGTGTTGCCTGAATTATGGACGCCACTGCGTTGCAGATTGCGTTTTTATCTGAAGAAATGGGCTATTTTTCTCTTGTGACTTTGTCGATGTGACAGTAGTCTTTGAAGTTGCAGGGGATAGGAGGATCCGAGGATGGGGATGCAGGGAGTGCTGGTGGGTGGCTTGTTTTTACTTTATAAAATTTCGTTTTAAACAGTTTTAGTTTTTAGATTTTTTATTTAGGTTAAAAGCTATTTCAAACACATTGATTTTTAATTATTTTATTTTTTTATTTTACTCCTTTGTATTGTCCTATAACAGCTTTTTAATTTGTTTCTATCTTTTTTATAGAAAAAACTAATAACTATTATAATATAATTTTAACCAAAATCTAAAAGACATAGCTAGACGTTTAATAAGCCAATAAGGAAGCTGCTGGAGCACCACCTAAAGTCACAGCCTTCTTTCTCACCAGCCTCTCATTATCCGTTGCAAAAGCGTTTTTGTCCGGGAGCTGTTGTTTAATCGTTTTATTTCCATCACCTGCAAGGCACCGAGCAGTAGTAGTTCAGCACTCGTGCGGCACAGCGCCTTTCGCAATGATCGGTCAGCTAGTCTGTGCAGAACAGAACGAAGGCAATATTTAAAGTTGTGTGCCTAAAGACGATTCACGCTGGTCATGTAAAATCTAAGCTAGTCATGCGCGGCTTTTGGGGCAATGTTCGTTAACTCCTGAGGTGAATGCAATCCAATCCCTGTCCGAAGCTAACCCGGCTGGATGGCTGGCATGGAGAGCTTGGCTTCCGCAACAGCGTTGCAGTTCAGAGTTCAGACATGCTGCTTGCCTGCCTGGATCAGTAGGTCAACTGACCTTGTTGTACCAACTGCAGTCCGCGTGTGTGATAGTGCGATACAGATGTAAGTATGATACCGTCTTGCTTGCAACAACTTCAATTATTTGGGCAAACAAAAGACCCAAGGGTCGGTGCCTGTGTCTCTCTATGGCTGAGAGCTCGTTTGGAAAGTAGGATTTTTGTAGGAAATAGTTGAATTTTCACAGGATTTTAAGAAATTTTTTGCATTTTTAAACAGGACCTGAATGCTGCAATACCTAGGGCACGAGAGTAGGTTGGATATTAGAAATCGTAGAACCGAGCTTCGGAGTATGACTTCATGTCTTTTAAGAGCAACTGTCAGGTGTGTACGTTATTCAGGGGGGTTGAACTAGTATCTGATCGTAAAAACCGAGTCCTGGATCCTGTGTTTAAACGGTGTAAGAGGATTGATGGCTGCTTAGTGCTTAGCGATGAGAGGGTAAAGGCGGTCCTGAGGTAGATACGTACGCGTGCAGTCCTTTGCGCCGTGGACAAACACAAAGCTGCAAAAACGTTGATCAAAACCATATCTGATATGCTTAATAGGCCAAAAAAAACACGAGGGCTGCATAGACGAGTTTCTAGCTTTCTATGCTAACCACCATGCATTTTGACCGTCTTCGGCAAATACTACATATACTAAGGCGTCCGTAATGTAATATTATAGATAAGCCGAGTTTTCCCCTGCATTGTATGTAGAGAAAATTAGTTATATACCATTGAAATGTATCGAATTTTGATATATAACATAATATAATTCTGGTTCACTTTAATACCATTGAAATCTCAAATCTTTGGCAACGTACCACTCCGTCACCCCTCCTGTTACGATCAGCTACGAAATTACCGACTTGCCCGTAATGTGGCTCAACCAGGCAACATTTGCCTCGATTAGTACAACTTTGACCCCATCTTCTTCTCCCAATCCCTTCTACCACTTCCTCATCTACCTGACCCCATCCGTCGTTGCCGCATGTAGCAGCCATCACCATGGCTCCTGAAGCAACCCAGACCCTTTCGTTAGCTCAACCAAACCGTTTGCACCTCTTCTTCGGCGGCTACTCGAGGATAACTCCTAGAAGGTCACGAGCTCAATACGGCATGGTCATCGGCCACCTCTGGTGGGGTGGACAGCGGATTCAAGGGCACGCTTGACGTCTGGCGGCACAACCATTCCGTGGCGAGCTAAGTTCCTATCCCGTCCTTGAATCGTGTACACATGTGCCGCAACTCATCGGCCTCAACTGCCATGGATGGGGTTGGAAGGTTCCCAGCAGCTGCTGTGATGAGCATCTATAGATTTGGTGCGATTTTGCATTGATTTGCTGGTGCGATTATATTTGTGTTTTTATCCTTCTTTTTTGCTCTATAAAACAATTGATTTTGTGTTCTGCATTTGATCCAAAATTTTACTCTGAATGTGCAATTCATCTGTCATTGTAAGATTTGATGTGAGTTCATGAATTAAATCGAGAAGTTTTAGTCTCGTCTTCCCATCTAGAATCGTGAGATCCAATGAGAATTGGTGTCATTGTATGTGTCACTCATTTGGGCTTTTTGTGGCTCGTGACTTATTTTTCACTGTTGGCCTTATAGCTTGGTGATTTTTTTAGCATAATTAAATTTAAAAATAGAAAAAATATGTTAGCCCATCACGAACAATGAAAAAGAATACGAAAAAAAGGAAAGATAAAAAAGCCCCAAAAAACAAAAAGCTAGAAAAGAACAAAATTAAGAAACTAGAAGCTGAAAGCCCAATGGAGAACTCAAAATGAGTAGGGCCACTATTTAGATTGTTTTATTATGAGATGGGCACTTCAAATTATCTGTTGATAGGGGAATTTGCTCCCATGCCACACAGTTTAATGGCGTTTGTTAAAATGCCCCATGATGTCTCACTGACATGTGGGCCCTGGACCCGCATGTCAGTGAGACATGATGGGACATTTTAACAAACGCCATTAAACTGTGTGGCATGGGAGCAATTTTTCCCTGTTGATATGCATGCTGCAGCTAGGGTAGCCACCACTTTGATGAGTGCAAGTAACTCGCACCTCTCCTCTCCCTTTTTGTTTCATCTGTGTGGTTGTTCGATTTGTGTATGGGAAGTGGAGCAGAGCCCTTGTGAGAGAAGCAGAGCAAGGTGGCGCATAGTAGAGCGAGTGACGGCGCGTGCAAGAGGCTGAGCTCCACCCGCTTGAAGGAAGCAAAGCAGGGGCGGTTCGACAAGAGAAGCAAAGCATTGGCCACACAACAGAGGAGCAGACTCAAGGGAAGAAATAATCAACTAACAGAAGAAATAAGGGAGGGTGACGGAGTTTTATCATAGTTCATCGAGATTCATCCTAGTCTCATATCAGTTTCATCCGATTTCAGGCGAGTAGCATTAGTGCCATTCAAGTTTCATTGGTGTTTCATGGAGTTTTATTCTAGTTTCACCAAGTTTCATCTAGTTTGAGGCGAATGGCATTAGTGCTATTACGTATCATTAAGACAAGTTTTAGGCAAATTCTATTAAGTTTCATCGAGTTTCACTATATTTTTAGTGGTGTTTTCATAAAGTTTTACCATTGTTTCATTCTAATTTCATCAAGTTTCAGTGCTATTTTATGGGAGTTTCATCTTAGTTTCATCAAGTTTTAGATGAATAGCATTAGTGTCATTAAGTTTCATTAAGATAAATTTTAGACAAGTTCTAATAAGTTTTATCACGTTTCATCAAGTTTTCACCAAGTTTTAGTGGTGTTTTCATGGAGTTTCATCCTAGTTTCACCAAGTTTTATCTTAGTCTCATATCAGTTTCATCAAGTGTTAGGCGAGTAGCATTAGTTCCATTCAAGTTTCCGTGGTGTTTCATCATAGTTTCATCAAGTTTCGTGAAATTTCATTAAGTTTTAGGCAAATGGCATTACTGCTATTAAGTTTCATTCAAACAAGTTTTAGATAAGTTTCAGTAAGTTTCATCACGTTTCAGCGAGTTTAACAATATTTTCTTTAGTGTTTTCATGGAGATTTATCATAGTTTTATCCTAGTTTCATATTAGTTTCATCAAATTTCAATAGTGTTTCATGGGGTTTCATCCTAATTTCGTCAAGTTTTATTAAGTTTTCATCAAGTTTCAAGTACATAGCATTAATACCATTAGGTTTCATCCTAATTTCATCAAGTTTCATCAAAGTTTCTTATCAGTTTCATCATAGTTTCAAATTCATTTCATCAAGTTTTAGGCGAGCGGCATTAGTGCCATTCAAATTCCATTAAGCCAAGTTCCATTAAGTTTTCAAAATTTTCACAATTCCAAAGAGTTTTTCATAGGTGTTTCATGTAGTTTTCATTCTAGGTCCAGTGGCGTTTTATAAAGTTTCATATCAGTACAACTAATATCACAAATATCATATTTACAGGCAAATTCATATCATGTTTCTTATATCATAGAGCTTCTTCTAGTTGCCCATCACAAGTTTTAGTCTAATAATATTAGATATTCATTTAATATCAACATACATTTTAAGGACATTATGAATACATAAGGTTCACTCACAACACACAATATTCAGAAATCTAACAAAGGTTCCAAATAAGGAGTCCCAATCAATAGTATCACCATCTATACCAAAGAGCATTACAGATAACTAAGTTTTGCAATATTGGAAGAAATATCAATAAAAAACAATCATCACAGGTTTCATTAAGCATAATGCAAGGTGGTGGCCTTTTGGGAGTCTTGATTTCGTTGCTTCGTCTTCTTTCTTGCCTTGTAGTCAAACTAGCACAGCTTGGTGCTCTTCCATGAGTCGCTACTAGCTCCTGCCTTGCAGTCAGCTTGGTGCAGTTTGCTGCAATTCGGTGAGGCGTTAGCACTTGCTCTCAGTCCATCCTTTTTTGTGCCACATTCAGAGTTGCAGCTGAGCTCATACCTATCGTGCTCTTATGTAATCTGGCTCCTGGTATTACTTAAAACTTTTGTACCGAAGCCACCACTACTTGCATAATATTTCTAATACTTCTACACTTCTTTCCTGGTGAAAAACTCCATACCAACGTATGGTTTTGCAGTTTGCATCTTCATCTTGTGCATCACCTGCATTTCCATCCCTTTGCCCATTACTTGTGGCAAAAAAAAAAAAAAGCTTCAACAAAGGTCTAGTCAGGCTCTTCGTGTATTGACAAAATTGCCTGCACAAACACCAAGTGACGAAAATTACCATTAGTTTTATGCTGGAGGGCATCTAAGTGAGCACCTAAGTGAAAATTTTCACAATGAAACATCACATTGAGCAACTAAGTGAAAAAATTTGTCAAACATGTTGTTGAACATCGCTTTAACAAGCCAAGCAATAGGCAACCAAGCAAACATTTTGCTAAACATATTGCATGCAACAACCAAGCAGAAGACATGAGGAAACAAAATTTTTGTGAAACTTGCCGAAGACATGCCGGAGTAGCAGACAAGGGGGGACGGCATGCACAAAACCGAAGGAGGACAATGACCGAGGAGAATGTAGAGTCGGCGACGAGATGTGCTGGCCAGACGGTGAGGTTTCAGCAACACAAAACTTTGGAAGACAGAGTCACTCACACTCTGAAGCGTGTTTGGCATGAGGAATTGGCCGGACGGCGAGGTTTTGTGCACGCCTATGCACACGATATCGAGGAGGACGGTGCTCTACCCGTGCAATGAAGGAGAATGCTAGGGAGTTAGTGAGCGTGCTACTGCATACGGTGGGGAGCTGATGAGAGCGCTCCCACGCGCATGGTGGAGGATGACGATGGGAGGCCATGGGAAGCAGCACTCAAAGTTAGATAGGGGAAGAAGACAAGGGGAAGCAGCTGCTTGTTGTTCAATTAAGGGGACGTCATTCGATGGCCAGATACTATACCATCGAAAACACTATCCGATGATATAGCATGTTGTAGTAGCGTCTATCATGAAAAGTGGGATTAGTAGCTTGTAGCTCCCACCATCCGTATCGGGTTCTGAGCACCAACCGTGTTGAATATATATGGTTGGTACTATACTGCATTACTACTACTCTCGATCTTTGGGTGGGTTATTTTGGGTTGTAGTTTATAGCTTTTGACTTTTGAATTCTGATTGTTCGCGAGAGAGATTATGAAGAGGAAGACAGTTGTATGCGATTTTAGCAGGTACAGCTGAAGTCGGTACAGTGTCTACTACAATCGACTTATAGACTCATCTTAAAAAGACACCATTTGAAAGCGAGTTACTGTAGCATCGTACATAATATGTAAGCCATAAGTGGATTCAAACCCACCCTTTATTGTGCAAACGGTGGGTGCTTTCTTGTTGCATTTGCGCCTTTCTGGTACCAAAATGGATATAATTTCTCTTTGTAAAATGCAAAATATGAATAGTTTGAGTGTAAATGATGATGTATAGTAGCACATTGCATAGATGTATACTTGTGTACCAAAATGTACTAGTACTAGTAGTTTTTGCCATTCACTTAGGCAAGGATAAATCTTGTTTGAGAAAAAAAATTCTATTGTGTAACGGTTGTATAGTTGCGGCAATGTAACAAGCCAATCAGATAGTGACATGTGGCACAGAGCACTGTAGCTACAGTGTTTTCCAGTATTGCTGCAGCGGTCTACAGTTCTCAACAGTATTTGCTATAGTTTTTTCTTGCCACGTGTCGTTATCTGATTGGCTCGTTACACAAACCAAATTATACAACTATTACACCATAAAATTTTTCCTGTTTGAGACCTTGACCTGATGTGACAATACACATGTGAGGCTCATAAAGCTCATGTCCTTTTTGGTTTTTCATGGTTTTTGATTTTAGCTTCTCTAGAAGCAGAAAAGGGTGTCTTTTCGAAGCCGTTTCTCCAAATAGCTTCCTGAGTCTAAAATCGTGTGCGTGACGTCTCCACTATCTGTCGACGTCTTGAAAAGTACAGACAAAAATCATTAGCCGTAACTCAAAAGAACATGACCAAAAGCAAGTAGAAGACTGGGAAGCTGCCAAGAGTTGTTCACACAAATGACACCGTAGCTATTTTTTTTCAAATTTAACCTCCAAACATTCATTTTTGCAAATCTAGCCCCCTCCTTAAACTCGGTAGGTACCTTCCGAGCTAGGAGCTAGGGGAGCTTGAAAGGTACATGCTAAGCTTGAAGGACACGGGCTACTGTTGGTGCTATGCTTAATTAGTACTAAATATATTTAATTAGTGCTAATCATGAAACTAATTACCTACCAATTTGTAGGGCCTCGTCAGTAGCCTACTGCTAAGCAATTGTGGCTCAGCAGCACCTGCTGAGCTCATATAGCATGGCAGGCGACATGTCTCGTCTACCACGGCCGCCAAACTTACAGAGAGAACTAAATTTTAAAAATCAGGTGTTCAGAGGTTAAATTTGAAAGAAAAATGACTGCCTGTCATTTACGTGACAAGTTCAGTTGCCAAGGCCGGAGAGAGAGAGCGCGCGCGCGAGACTCGGGATCAGGCTATTCAATGACAAGGACGCCGCAGCGAAGCCCCTAAGCTCCCGTTAATTTTTTTCTCTCCTCCTCTTGGAGTCCAGCTCATGATGCCAGTGGTCCATTCTATATTGGACTGCATTCTTCTTGGTCGCGACCATTGATGTATAGTGTAGGTAGGTTAGTCCATGAAAAGATTCTCGACCTCTTGTCAATTGTCATTAATATCTACGTTAGCTTTACTGGCTTACTGCTCCATTTTTGCGTGCTGCTGCATTGTCACTGAGCTAGTGCTAGTACTTTAATTTACCCTGAACCCTGGTGATGATAGAAAAGGATTGGACATGTTGCATCTTATAGCTTTGGTTTGGTAGCACAAGAGCCCTACAAAAGGTGCATGTCATGGCGCCATGACTATTTCAGCATTGATGCTACAATTTGATGGGGAATAAAGCTACATGGGGACAGTATTGCTATGAGGCCATTATCATGGAGATTGCGGCCACTGAGGTCCACAATGGTTGCTGCCTTGTTGGATCAATCCATTTAGTTCAGCTTGTATTTATGCTGGCAATATGAGGACATATTCAGTGGTCGGCCCAATTTTCCTCTGCCATATGTTCTTTCTTTTCAAGGAGTACCTTCAAGGTTCGATCTGAAGTCATCAAGTCACTTAACCAATGTCAATTGCACACTCGCAGAGTCCAATTTAAACAAAAAATACTGAGAGCAACTGAATCCAGTGAGTATTTATTGCGAGGGGAGATGTTAACATATTGTGCACAGCATTGTACTACTAGCAGTGCCCAGCATCCGAAAAAGACGGTATTGTGCACAGATAATTGGTTATTCTAGCATTAGAATAAGCCATAGACCATGACAGATTTTGCTTCCTAAAGCATAATTCACCCCAGTCCGAGTTAAATTCAGGTCTGCTCGGGGGCTCTATGTGTTGTACTTAGCGGAAGTCAGGTCAGGCAAGAAGATTAAACAACCATGTCTATAATTACTGTTGTGACACGACTGGGCCTTTACAAGCGAGGGTGAGACCGTGGGCAAAGCTCAACCTGGAATTCAGCTACTTCTTCAAATTGGATCATCCAAGTAGGACAGCAGGAAAGCATAATAGAACTCATGAGGAATAGCCTATATTAAAAATCAGAGTCGGCAGAAAGACTAATGCTTCCAATCTTACAGTGTTGAAATGAACAATTTAGAAGCAAGAATTTCAAGCTATATATAAACAACATAAGTTATCTTTTGAAAATCTTCAAAGCTGGAGAGACAGCGCGGGAGGCGCCAGGCAACGCTCAACACCGTCCTCTCATCTGAAAACTTTCGTCCCCTCTCGTTTCAGCAGGCTTGCCTTGCAACACGTAGCCTTGTGACCGCTACAAAACTGCATTGCATGACGTTGTTCATGTGCACCAAATGTCCCAACATATATAAGGGATGGATCACTTGACAAGTTTCTTACTTTTGGAGAACAACTACCTACCTGCAACCCTGGCCATGAGGGCTCTTCCACTGCCCCCCCTCTCAAAGCTCCTCATTTGGACTTCACCAAAGCATACCATCCTTTAAGCCTAGCAGTGGCAGCCCCAGATCAGTTAAGGCCTATGCAAAAGCAAATGAGGAGAAAGGCAACAAGCAATCCTTGTTTGGAAGCATCACAGCAGATCAGTTAAGGCCTATGCAAAAGCAAATGAGGAGAAAGGCAACAAGCAATCCTTGTTTGGAAGCATCAGAGGCGCTAGACTTCTCGCGGGTCCGGACTGAGAAGGATGCAGAGCTGCTATATGAAGCCAGGGAGTCCATCAAAGCTGAAGGAAAGATGACAAGAGAACAGGTATTTATTTAGACACTGATGCACAACAAGTGTGGATCAATAATGTTAATACCAGTAATCTGATATTTTCTTAATGTTGATAAACGTTTGGTTGGATTTGCAATGAAGTATGGAGCGCTTCGGAGGAAGATTGGTGGCACCTAGAAGGATTTCTTCAAGTCATATGTTGATGGTACCTGAACCTGATCTGCACCTTCCCCCATTACAATAACTAAATGTAAAAAATGGATAGCTAGCTGCATGTTTTATACACTTCTCAGATAGTGCAAAATACTGCAAGACTGAATAAGTTGTTACACTGCTATACATATATACTGCTTAAAAGATTCTCTCTAACAAAGTTTTCCTAATCATTCTTTTTTGAGCAAAAGTATGTAAATCATGTTAATGACCAGCCAAAATGGTTCCGAATGCAGTCGAAGGGCAATACGTGGAGGAAGGTTGGGTGGACAAGACCTGCGAAATTTGCAAGGACACAAAGGGGGCGCCCAGGCAGGTTGACAAACTAGGAAGATATGTGCATGTGGCATGCTTGGAGAACTCGAAATCGACCAACTTCTTTTCTAAACTATTCGCCAGATGAACTTTTATTGTACCATCAAAAAACATTGTTTCACTCATGGAAACATAGATAGATAGATAGATAGATAGATAGATAGATAGATACATACATAAACGGTGGTGCAGCCTAAAAGGATTATTGATGGACCATGTGGAGGTGACCACGTGTTAATGATGAGTAATTGACATTGGTTTAGATAAGTCGAGTTTGGTTTGGGTGGTTCGGAGTCGAGTCGTTGCGTGGTGCAACGGGCTCGGTCAGACTGTGGTCAAACATGGTCATATGGGGTTAGGACGCTGATTCTTTGATTTGACAGGTTTGGACTTCATCTGTGGTAAGTATGATGGTATTTATGCTTTCATGTATCGAGCGGTGCTATTTGACGTGTTTCTTGTCTGTGTGACTGCAGGACGTCGAGACGGAGTCGTGGCGAGACACGGAGGACTGGACTAGGCGCAGGTGGCGTTGAGGTCAGAACAGTCAGGAGGTGTCGAAGACGACGTGGACTCGAGGTGGTTGCGAGGCGTGCGAGACAAGGAGCGCAGAAGCTTCCCGGAAGGTGCAGGAGGGGCGAAACGAGAATTTCGCAAGGCTGCACAAGTGGGAGCGGGCTCCGTTGGAAATAGCGGGCGTAACGGGACGGAGACCCGTTAGCCATGGGCTATAAAAGGAGTGGAGGGGCTGCATGTCCACTTGAGCACTCCAAGGGTTTTAGGGTTTCCTTTAGTCAAAATAGGCTTTAGTGGTTGTTTTGGCTTTAGGCTTTAGTTGGTGAGGCTCTTTAGTGGTTGAGGGCACCATGTTCTTGTTCCCTGTGTGTGTTCCCTTCGTAGCTCTCCCTCTCTGTGTGTTTCTCCAGGAAAGGATGTAGTGTGTTCTTGAGATTGGAGGGTGAGGAGAGGGATTGAGTAGAGAATCCATGTAATCATTCATCCTGTTCTAATGTCCATGCGTATGGGGACGTAGATCTTTGTAAACCTTGTTTGGATTGAATGAAATTCTGGAGTTTGTTTTCTCTGTTCGTAGCTTCTGTTCTTCGTTTCTCCATTTCAGTGATTTCGTGATTTTCTGAGTTTTGAGTTCTTGCTTGCTGGGATTACTCAAAATGGGTTGTTTCATGTTGGGAGGTGGCCTTAAGATCAATTGATCAGTAAAAATCCCAAGAACCCATCTTTAATCTCAGTTTTAATTCTTGGACCTTCCCTGTTCATATGTTGCCTTCTAGGGTTTTGGTCCAGATCTTGATTCCCTTGAGGAAATGACTTGATTTTTGGGCTAAGAGGTCCTTTGGTTATTGCTTCCATGTCTGCAAAATTTCATTAGCAAAGGATCAAGGGTTTAGGAGAAATTTAGCCTTTTTGGTTCAGCTCGTGCAAATTTTCAGAATTGTGTCTTTTCTAGGATTTTGAGTTAAATCTTGATTCCCTTTGCAAGATGACTTGAAACTTGGTTTCCAGAGTCTTAAGGCTATCTATTAGATATCTGGAAAGTCTCATTAGCAAAGGATTTGAGTCCGTGGAGAAATTTGGGTTTTTGAGTGCTCCTCTCTGAAGATTTTCAGATTTCAGTCCTTTCTAGGATTTGGGGCTGTTCTTAATTCCCTTCATGAAAAATGACGAAACTTGGCATGCAGATTCCTATGGCTATTAAGTAGCTATCCTCAAAGTTTCGTGGCCAAAGATTCAAGGATTGAGTGGGAATTTAAGTTTTTGTAGCTGCTGCCAGTAATTTTCAGGTATTGCCACATTTCTGAAATTCTTGTTCATGGGTTGGATTTCCTTGGTCTCTAGGTCTCTCTAGCTATTGTAGTTACTTTCTTGCTTCCCTTGTCCAAAAAGAATAGAAGTGTCTCATTGATTCTCTTAGTTTTGGCAAGAAAAAGGGGAAGTTCAATCTCCTGTCTGAAAATTCAGGGTGTCTCTTTAGTTGGCAATTGATTTTCTGGACATAGCTTCTCATAGCTAGTGGAAAGGAAATCAATTTGGGGGCAAGGTTTAATTTCGACATTCAACCCCCCTTCTGTCGCCATTTCGGTCCAACAATTATAACAATATTGTCTTCTAAATACAGTCAATTTCTGTAGTTACGAGTATCGAGTACTGTGACTACGACTATGAAAGTAGTCTACAAAACATACGACCATCGACCGCAAAACCCTCGACTATCGATGACTATCAATAAAGTTTATGACTATCGAGTACTATAGCTACGACCATGAAAGAATATTGTAGCTACAACCATGAAATCAGTCTGCAAAACCTACGACTATCGACCACGAAGCCCTTGACTATCGAGTACGACCAGTAAAGTCTACGACTATCGATTACTGTAGCTACGACCATGAAAGAGTATTGTAGCTACAATTACCTACCGTGGTCGTAAGATCGAAGTCGTACTGCCGTGGTCGAAAGGTCGAAGTCGTACTGCCGTGGTCGAAGCCAGATGTAGTCGAAAGTTGACGTGGTCGTAAGGTCGACGTCGTATTGCCGTGGTCGAAGTCTGCCATTGTAGCACCCTCAAAAAAAATACCCAACCGATCTCTCTCTCCCCCATTATCTATCTTTACATCCCTCTCTCTTATCTCTATTTTTTGTCAACAGATCTTTCTCTCTCTCTCTCTCTTCCGTTTCCATCTCTTCTTCTCTCTCTCAATACCTCTCTCAATCTCTCTCTACTGCGTGTGCATACGGCTGCATGGGAGGCTCCAGCGGTGGCGACGGCCAGCGGTCATCCAGCAAAGCGGTGGCAGCACCGCAACGCGCGCACGCGCCGCCATGGCGCAGCGGCGGCAGCAGTAGCGACACGGCAAGGGGAGCGGCGACGGCAGCGGCGGCTGGTGGCAACGGCTCACACGGCAACGCCCGCACGTGCACGCCCGTCTGCACATGCACACGTCCACACACATGGCTCTGCCAGCGGCGACGGCAGCGTCCGCACACGGCACGCCCGCACGCACGCCTGTCTACGCATGCACACGTCCGCGCGCATGGCTCCACCGGCGACGGCAGCGGTGGGCGGCGACAGCCAGTGGCAGACGCGGCCGAACGTTCGTTCGCGCGGCCGACGGCGATTCGCTCGGCCGAACACACGTTCGCGCAACCGAACGACAGTTTGTGCTGCCGAATATCGCTTTTCCCGGACGAACGACCGTTCGCGCGGCCGAACACGTTTTCGTGTGGCCGAATGGTCGTTCGCTCGGCCGAACGGCTATTTTCCTCTCCAGTCAAATTCATCCTCTGTTGTTTCTTTATCAAATTCATCTGTATTTGATCGGTTGCCTTCCATTCCAACCTGTAGGTTTGCACGCAGCTATTGAGGGAGCAGTTGCACATTTCGGATCCATCGTGCAGCGTGTCTGTCGAGCGTGCTCAAGGCAAGTACCTCGCTGCCGTGACCTTTCTGTTTTGCAAATTACATGTTTCCAGTTTACTTGTCACCTTGTCATTGAGTATAATTATCATGTCATTCATGATTGCTTGACTAATATCATATTGCAAAAATCATATCGTTAAGGTCACCTGGCTCACATCATACCACTTAGGTAACATCACAGCACTACCATCACTTGGCTCACATTATATTGCTTGGCTAATATCTTATCACTAAAACCACTTCACTAAAGTTACCTGGCCAATTTTATATTGCTAAAGTGACCTGACTATTAGTGTATCACTAAAGCCTATCTAGTCTATATCATATCACTAAGGTTGTCTGATTATTATCATATCGTTCTTGTTTGTCTGTTTATAGACGTTTAATATTGTATGCCATGATGTTCTAGGTTATTTTAGTTCACCTGCTACTATGTAATTAGGTTGTTCAGTTAAATGTTCTAGAGTTCATGTTTTTAATTAGTATGTTAGAATCTGTGCTTAAATTGTTAATGGGGGTAGCATATGAACATGCTTTAACTTAGGATTAAATTATTGACACTCTTTTGATATTAGGGCTGCTATGTTTTAGTTTCGAATATTATATTCCAATAATTGTTTGATGTTGTATTTGAGCCAAGAATGATGTATGTATTAAATCTGTTAATCTGATTAATAATCACTTATCACATAATAAAACTTGATTGGTTGATAACCTTGTGTGAGCTATATTATAATACCTCTTTAGGTTAATCCCTATATCACTATCATCTTATCATTATTCTACATCGCCCTTATATCAGAAATTATATCTTTCCATTTTCAACTCTAGCGTATCTTTTTACTTCTCATAACTTTGTTATAGCCTTATCCTTGCCATCTCTTAGTTTCCTTAAGTTCATACTATTTAATCTGTCCATGATGTATCAGTTACCTTATCACCAATTCCATCTTTCCGATCTCATTGTATTAAATCGTTACCCTCATAACTTTACCTTAATTCAATCACAACCCTCTAATTATATCATGGATAATTCGCTAAATAACGAAATAAGGGTTATCACGCCGGGACTACCCACATATAGGGGTCATTTCCACCCAACCTGGTAACGTACGAGGGGCCGTACATTCTCGTTACACAGGATATTACACCCCGTCTGCGGTTATACAGTCGAGGGCAAGGTTGTGCCTAGCTATTCTCGTATAACCGGGTATGTGGGATGAGGTCGCCAGCACCCTTGCTATAACTTGTCACATAACAACTATCTTTAATACACAGTCTCCATGATATCCATCTCCTATTTATGACAGTATCTCCGATATCAGTTGTTCGTTGCTTTCATCTTGTATCCATTGTTTACTTGTGATGCTTATCCTTTATTTCACGTGATTGTATTACTTGTCTTTACTCTTGTGTTGCGATTGTTGTTGGGTACTTGCTGAGATTTTCAAATCTCACGATTGCTCTTTTTAGTCTCAGATAAAAGGCCAGTGGAGTGATAGCATCATGCATGGGTGGGAGCACTCGAGTTTTCAGCACCGTGGTTTGGCACTGTTTTGTTGCTTCATTCGTTCTTTATTTGGTTAGCAGTGGATCGGTCCTATGTTTTAAATATTTATCCCAGCTTCCGTTGGTTCTCTATTAAAGTGTTAATAAAGTTTTAAACTCTTTGTAATTTCTTTTGTTGTTCTTATTTATTTTTCACTTTGCCGATGACGTTTTATGGTAGTATCCCATATGGTTATGTGGGGTGCTACAGCCATAGTCGAAAGCTCCGTGGTCGAATGCTGGACGTGGTCGAAAACTACCGTGGTCAAAGCCAGACATGGTCGTAAGCGTGTTCGAAGTGTTGTGGTCGAAAGCTGCTGTGGTCGAAGCCAGCCGTGATCGTAGTCGTATCCGTGCTGTGGTCGTAAGAGTGTTTGAAGTGTTGTGATCTGAAATCACTCGTAACTGAGCAAAACCACTCAAAGGCAAAATTTTCCACTGCAAACGACAAAGTCTTTCACAAATGCAAAATTCAAAACAAACCAAATATTAATTATTCATCATCTCTTTATTTACGACCATCCATATGGTCTAACAGCAAGAAACCTAATTTAAAAGTGAGATAGTCTCTCATCTCACAAGCTAGCTTTTGAGGATGAGAAAGTTCCTACCTTCAAACATATGTGTTTAAAAGTCCCATTGAGTTAACCATGGACAGATAGACCTTGCTTCTGATGACAGTGCATCCAATCTTAAACCCCGGCATCACTGTAAACCCAACACTGATCTTCTCTTCTTCTGTGGTCATCTTGGCTGGTATACTTTCCATGTGTTTCTTTCGAAATTCAACACCACTCTTGACATAGAACATTTCAGCTCTGGGATTTGAAGAACGAGCAACAGTGAGCAATGCCCATACATATATTGACATTCTCACAAATGCCTCGTAAAATGGTGTCCTTGGATGACCACCACTCTTGACAAATGCTCTATGATACAAATTTCCAAAGAACGAATCCTCCATACTCTGGGGCACAGCGACTAGATACTTTGCTCGACAAAATCTCCCAAAATTAGAATCTGGGGCTTCCATAAGAGCATCAAATGGGCCTCTGAAACCCATAATATAATCAAAACAATCCACAGAAAAATAGTCCCCTTTGCCCCCCATAAACATTATGCAAGCAAAATACGCCTCAACAGCATACTTCTTGTGAGCCCTTTTCTCATATACAACAGAATTATCGATTGGACATGTCAAGAGGTCGAGGTTCCATTCAGAAACTTTCATCCAACCGATGATGAGTTTAGCAAAATCATGGATAGACTTTGATGAAAGCTCAAACAGTTCCATGAACATATCCATTGATACCTCCCCCCTGATTGTGAAACACCCTTCTCTGCGCAACGCCTTCGTGCCAATCTTCTCCTTCAGTTCCATGTTTTTCGTTTCCAGCTCGTCCAACTCTGCTCGCAACCAAACAATTTCAGAGTCTTTCTTGCAAATGGCAGCCTGCGACTCCACTGCCAACTTCTGATGCTCCTGGATTCTAGAGCTCACATAACACTGGTACATTGAGTGGTTACATTTGTTCACATTAACATACACATCCTTTAACTCAGCAGTCTGTTCAAGCTCCGACGCAAAACGCTCATCGGCGATCATAATCTCTTCAGGATCATATGGCACGTGCGCTTGCTGAACCTTGACATAAGCTAATTTAAGATCAGAAATCGCGTCGAGAAGCTTCTCGACAACTGCTTCCCCACAACGGACAGAGGAACTTTCGGAGAGGCTCTCATGGTCAGATACTTGATGCGGGTGGACCTTCAGGTGTGCACCGTCTTCACTGCTCTCCGCGGTGACGTTGCTGTCGGCCTTCGGCTTCTCGCGGACGGCCGGCGCGACGCCGACGGAATGCACCTTGCAGATATCCGAGATGCGCGAAAGCAGACCGGAAGGCGTCCTCTTCACCTTCCCCGTCGCCGGCTCCATTCCAAGATTCCGTCGTGTAAGACGAGACAGGGCAGCTTCCGGACCCCCCGAGAGTTCTTCAAGCTGATTGAGACAAAAATTCAAACACGCATGGATTCCAAGAAGAAAGGTTGCGACTTTCTAAGAGACTGAATTCGATCAGATCAGTGCAAAGAATACGATAAGGTTTTGGGTTTAACCAGTAGCCAACCAGGAGGGAAAAAAAAAACAAAACAAGACTACAATCATAAACTCGTTACAGTACCTTTCAGTGGCCGGCTCCGGAAGCTCCAAGAACGGCGGCCATTTGGAACCGGATTCTCTACAGTCGCGTACGGCGACTGCAGAGTACAGTCGCATCTGAGCCGTTGGATCGGAAAAGAACGGCCCAGATCGGTTCTGCTACAGTAAAATTTTACTGTAGCAACCGATCTGGGCCGTTCGTTTTCCGATCCAACGGCTCAGATTCGTGACTGTTCTTTGAAGTCGCCGTATGCGACTTCAGAGGATCTCATTTCCGGCCATTCTTGCACCTCTGCACGGATCCAAGAAGCGAAAAGCCTGCAAGAAAAGCCTGCAACGAGAGTGCGGTGGTGCAGAATCTTCGAGAATCCAAGTGATGGGGGTCACTGGGTCAGTCGGAGGAGAGAGGTAGATAGGGGGTTTTGGGAGGCAAAGACCTCGTGGGCTCCAATGGATTCGAACAAGAAAAGGGGTGGATCGAGAAGGGGAGTGGGAACCACTTGGGTGGATTTCTTTTGTACTACTCCCCAGACGGCAAGGATTTGAGAGATGCGGCCGACCAAAGGAAGCGGGCCTTCAAACTCAGAAGCCTAGCGTTGGCCTCGCTGGAAAGAACCATTGTCAGGCAGGGCTTCCATATTGATTGGTTTAAAGAAGAGGATGTGAGCATAAAGTTCTACTTCTTCCATGTTGCTCATCGTCAGAAAAAACTTACATCGGACCCATCCGTACTTAAGACCAAGTGATAATTAACGACGACGATATAGCTTTGCACTTCCAACAATTCTTTGAGAATATCATCGATACCTACGTGGATTGTGAGCTTACAATCGATCTAGGCTTCCTTCGTTCGCTTCGAAGAACCTAATCCACCAGCACCATGACTTCTCTGAGGACGAGATCTGGGAGGCAATCCAAAACCTTCCTTCAGCAAAATCGCTAGGTCCAAACCGGTTCACAGGAACCTTCTACAAACACGCATGGCCGGTGATTAAACAAAGCGTCATGGATGAGTTTCATGCCCTTTTTCACGTACAAGGGCGTTGCTTAAGCCAGCTAAACAACGCATTGATCATTTTAATCCCAAAGAAGAATGCAGCCAACGAGATCACAGATTTTTGCCCGATCAGCCTATTGCATAGTTTTGCCAAACTCTTCTCTAAGGTCCTAGCCAATCGATTGAAAAAAGAGCTACCGGCCTTGGTGTGCCCCAACCAATCCGCTTTCATTTTAGGAAGATCAATTCATGACAATTTCCGCTTCTTTCATCTCGCAGCTAAGAACCTCAAAGCTAAGAAGACTCCTCTCCTTTTGAAGCTCGACATCTCCAAAGCTTTCGACTCGGTCTCATAGCCCTTCTCCAAATTCTCAAACACATGGGCTTTGGGTCGAGATGGCAAGAATGGATTTCGTTGTTGCTCGCCAATGCCTCCACCAAGATATTGTTGAATGGAAGGCCAGGAAATGCTGATCCACCTATGACGCGGTCTGAGAAAAGGTGACCCCCTATCCCCAATGCTTTTTCTGTTGGTCATGGAGGTCCTTAATGCCTACTTCCAAAAGGCAATCTCACTCTCAGTGTTGTCAGACCTAGGGGTCCGAGGTCTACAGGAACGCATCTCCCTGTATGTATGCCGATGATGTTGTCTACTTTGTTGCCCCTAAACGTCAGGACTTGCAGGTTGTCAAACAACTTCCCATAACCTTCGGTCAGGCCTTAGGCCTATGCACCAACATCCAGAAGAGCTGCGTTGCACCCATCTACTGTTTCAATGAGGAAATAGACCTGGCTTTGCAAGAACTTCCATGCCAACTTGCCTCTTTCCCAGTCACCTATCTAGGCCTATCACTATCCTTATCTAGACTGACAAAACCTCAAATTCAACCTTTGATAGACCGCTTCATCCAGAAACTCCCATCTTGGAAAGGCTATCTCTTATCTTCGGGTGGATGGCTCGTCGTGGTCAAACAAGTCCTCTCCATGACACCCATCTACCATCTCCTCTTGCTCAACTTACCATCGTGGGGCCATCAAAGCAATCAACAAAAGATGCCGTGCTTTCCCCTAGAAGGGGTCAGAAGCCATTATGGGGGGGGCACTGTTTAGTGGCATGGAAAGCAGTTTGTAGGCTGTTAGCCCTTAGTGGTCTAGGAATTCTAGACTTTATGACAATGGGCTATGCATTACGTTGTGTTAGCTATGGTGGCAAAAAATAGACCATGCACAGGCACGGGCAAGCCTCTAAGCTTCACACGAGCTCGTCATCAATGCGATGCTCAAGGTGGCCATAGAGATTTGCCTAGGCAATGGCAACCACACGTTATTTTGGCTGGACAGCTGGATCGGGGGGCAATCAGATGAGAACATAACCCCGGCCTTATGCAAACTAGTTCATCCGAAAGTCAAGCGAAGTCACTCAACTCTTGGGTCCATGACTTCCGGGGAGCTATGACGGTCCAAACAATTAGCGAATTCCTACACCTTTGGCACAAGATCATCTCCGTCTCTCTACAATCCCAGATCGAAGACCAGGTCATTTGGGAATTGAATTCGTCTGAGGGATACTCCACCAAATCAGCTTACAACGCTTTTTTCCTCAGAGGGATCTGCTTCGCAGCCCATAAGTTGATTTGGAAATGCAAAGCGCTACTGAAATGCAAATTATTTGTGTGGCTGGCTATCCTTGATCGTTGTTGGATAGCCGATCGTCTAGCATGTCGTGGCATAGTGTCGCACGCACTCTGCCCCCTTTGCGAACAGAACCCGGAAACAATCGACCACCTCTTCATCCATTGTCTATGGGTTCAACAGACCTGGGCACGTTTCATTCACCCTTTCGGCATTTTGCGGTCAATGACAACGACTCACACAACACTGTGAAAGATCAAGCTCTATTTAAATTGGTTTTGGTGATCATGACAAATAATGTTATGAGGTTTTGATGATAATGATAAATGCATTTATGAGACTAACATTATTTATTGATTATGATATTACTTAGTCTCAAATGGATGAAAAAGGTGAAATCATTGATATATGCATTCGATATCTTTCTTATAATTTTATTGCATTCCTCACGTCCAAATATGTGATTAAATAACAAAACTATATATGAGACTAATATATTTGTTTAAGTATATTATTACTTAGTTTCATTTGGATGAAAAGGCAAAATCAAAGAGGTATACATTCAAAATCACATTCTTATATATTAGTGCATTCCTTAGATCCAAAATATAGATTAAACTCCACAAATAGTTCAAAATAAATACATACATATGTCTTCATTACACATACTAGTATGCACACATTTAGGGAGAGTTCACTCTATGTTTTGAGGTTTCCTAAGTATTGATCCATATTTCCTATAATACACATATTTACGATATTTACTTTGAAATACATCCTTTGAGTATATATAGCTTGTGTAGTTCATATATACTCATTTGCGATCGGGTTGTCATCTAACTTTTTCATTATATGTTAATGGTTGGATGATTAATGACAACCGGATAAGTAAACTTTGCTTTGAAAGCTTATCTTAGAGTATACAAGTATTGTGTACATGTTGTATATTTGTAACTCAATATCTTTATCTCATTATGTGTTGAGATTGTCATGAATTACCAAAAAAAGAAAGATTGTAGAATCTAGTCCCTCCATTATGTGTTAATAGTGAAGTTTGGTAACTCAATATCTTTATCTCATTATGTGTTGAGATTGTCATGAATTACCAAAAAAAGAAAGATTGTAGAATCTAGTCCCTCCATTATGTGTTAATAGTGAAGTTTGGTAACTCAATATCTTTGGTTTGTGGACTAATATTTTTCATGAGTTGGATGAATATGTTAGGTTTCACAAATAAAAAAGAGTTGGGATGACTTCATGTGTTGAAAATCATCAAGTCAAGTGGAAGATGCATCATGAGTTGATGTATGTACAAGAGAAGATGATCATATATTGATCATCAAGTCAAGTAAAGACCTATCATGTGTTGATGGAGTTTAAGAAGTGGATGTATCATGTGTTGATACATATCAAGATGATGACCCGGACTTGAAGTGATGATGTGCGTCATCAAGCTTTAAGAAGATGCTCAAGGCAAAGGTATGACTAGTTAGAACTAAGTATGTGTTCCTAATTTTTTACCAGTCTTGGTGTTTGGTTAGAAGTCTAGATTGCTAGTGTATATTATTGTACTATTAAGAGGGGTTATGTCTAATAGCTTGAGTCTCATCATGTGTTGATAGCTAAACTAGCTTTCTTTGACATGATGCTTATATTTGCGAATGTGTTTTACAAATAATTGAAGCTCATGTATTTGAATCCATGTAACATAGAACTATATATTGCAAATATGGTTTCTAAGTGTTTGAAGTCCATGTTTCCTACTCTTTGTAGTATGAAACTTATATTTGCAAATTTATTTTGTAAATGGTTGAAACTCATATATAATCCTTGTAGCATGTGACTTAGATTTGCAAATATGTTTTGCAAATGTAAGGAGTCCATGTACATATTTTTTGTGTCATGATGTCAAATGTGTGCAAATATATTTTATAACTTGTTAGGAATCATCTTTGATCCCTGTGTGTATGATACTATAGTTTGCAAATATGTTTTGCAAAATTAGTTGAAGTGTCTGCACTTATCAGGAAAATCAGAATTACTGCTGTGTATGTAGCGGTACTATTGGAGATCGAAAGTACCGGCTCTGTGTGAGCGGCACTACCGAACATCAGAAGTATCGGCATGTGTTGCACGGTACTACCGGATGAGCGGTCTGAACGGCTCTGTGTGAGTGGTCTGTCCGGCCAGCGGAAGTACCAGCTCTGTGTGATAGTACTACCAGAAGGTGAAAGTACCAACGTGTGTTGCGTAGTGCTACCAGACTTTAGAAGTTCCAGAATTTCATACGGTACTTTTTTCTAGAGAGACACCTGTGTGGTGGTCTTCTCCTCCCCGCGAAAGCGGTAGTTCCGCATGTGTGGAGCGGTATTTCCGATGATCGGAACTACCGGAGAATGAACGACGGAACTTCTGATTTTGACTGTAACGGCTAGTTTTTTACCGTTGTGAGGGGTACAGAAGTACCGACCTTATAACGGTAGTACTTTCGATTTCCCTAATTTTTCAGATATTTGGTTCCAATGGCTAGTTTTCTTGTGTGAGGTATAAATACCCCCTTGTGGCCGGTTGGAGTAGCAGTTGCTCAACCTATTTCTATTTCCTTGAGCTAGTGTGAGGTCATCCTCTTAATTGTGCATGTGTTACATTTTGTGAGTAAGGAGAGTGATCCAGAGTACATATGTTGCATTTAGAGTTGGACTTAGTGTCCATTTGAGCCTGTGCATTCGTTGCACGTGGTGAGAGTCAAGTAAGGGGTTTGACTTATTACTCTTAGAGTTTGCCGACTCCTGGATGATGTTAGAGGCACCATGCGCAATGAACTTCTCAAAGAAGATTGTGAGAACTCTCGGTAAATTGTGAGTAGTGTGGTGCTCGCCATCTCTAGAGTGGAGGAAGAGCAACCTTAGTGGATTGAGATGTTTCGGTTTAATTCGTGGAGCCAGTCCAATTCATTTAAACTAACCTTAATGTGGACTATGGGAGACTGATAAGTCTCCAAACACCACAGTAAAAAAATACCGTGCCTTTGTGGTTTGTTTTCTTATGCTCAATTTACTTTCAAGCAATTTACATTTATGAAATTAAATTGATTGCTTATCATCCTAAAATTACAAACTTTTGACATAGACTTAGTTTGTTGGTGTACTTAGGTGAATCTAGTCGATTTAGTCTTTGTTGTGCTAAAACTAATTTGATTTAAGCTTCAGTGTTATATTCTTGGTTTTAACCAAATGGCTTAAATAGAATTAATTTAATTGAAATTTTTAGAAATGATTTTCCCCCTCTAATCGGCCACCTCGATCTTACGCACTACTGGATTGGTGGTGCTCAGTGCGCATTCAGGGGCCCAAGGCCCTCAGAAAACATCCAGATTCTGCTGTCATCTCTTCCTTTGGACCATTTGGCGTGAGCGAAATAGTCGGATCTTTGAAGAAACAAAAAAGGATATCGTAGCGCTCTTGGACAGCCTAAGGCAAAGAGCTCTCCAGCTGGCGCTGGGCGGGCTTGGTCACACTCTCGGCACCCAAGACAGCTACCTCCTAGTTCGCTCCCCTTATCCCGGGGCGTCGTCCAGTTCTTTTGTCTATACCATGGTTGCTCTGTTTCTTCTTCTTTTCCTTCTTTTTCTAGGCCCCTCTCTCCCATCAGTTTGTTTCTTAAACCTCAGCTTCTAATGGTTGTACTTTTTTCCATCTTAATACAATGACATACAACGCGTGTGTCTAGCGGGCTTGGGAAACCCCTAATCTCGCTCGCTGCTTGGGGCTGGACTCTATAACTGCAAATCTGACTTCTGGCCTTCTGTTCCGGATCTTACCATAGGGATAGAAGGAAAATATTCGGAGGGGGTGTCACGTTGCAATAAAGAAAAGTTTTTCGGTTGGTGAAAATTGATTTTTGGAGAGGTACAACGCTTGAATAGGTGTCCAGTCTACAATGCTTGAATAGGTGTTCAGTCTTCAGTGCCCTCTGAAAAAAGAATAGGTGTTCAGTGCCTTATCTTTTGTAGACTATGAAATCTAAATCTTGAATGATAAATTAATATTTCTTGAACGACTCAATTTGTTGCGCTCACCCCATACTTAAAACTTTAAAGTATACACAAGATCATGAATGAATTACACAATCAAACAGCTTTGCATGGTTGTGCAATAAACAACCCAAAGGTGCTTAAACTCTAAAGTATACAAAAGTTCTTGCTAAACACCTCACGATTTGATATAAAGTAATGCCATCTATGCATGGTCTATGTGTAAATCTAACAATGCAAATACTCGTGATTAACCACTCAAATTAATTATGTCGCGAGTTAGCGCATGCTTGCATGTGATGCCACTCCTAAATGCTCATGTTGAGACTGGGGGGCTGTTTGGATTGAAGCCCTCACCAATCATACCAAATTTTGGTATCGATTTCACTAATTTCAAGTCGCAAGCCCATTAAGAGCAAGTTCAATAATAGAGTCAAGTGTTTGGCTATAAGTCAAGCTATAAGAGCCAAGTTATACAATGATTTGTCTTCTATTTGTCTACAAAAGATTTTTTATTATTATGTGGTACCATGTCTCACATTCTCTTTTCTATTCCTCCTCACATACATTTATTATCTTGGCCCACCACTGCATAGGCTCCCGTGCCCAGCTTGTTGCTTGCATGAGAGCCAAACTCTCATCTCTCTCCTCTCTTCTCTCCTCCACATCAGCAAAAATGCTGACTAGCTTGGCTATAAGATCCTTATTGTACTTGCTCTAACCGTCTCACGGACACCTCTCAGAGCGCGACACGTGTGACTCTATTTGCTGCTCGCACGAAGCAGCCCGCCGATGAACTACCGCCCGTCACGCGGAGCTTGGCTAGCTATTGATCCTCTTCTCAGTTTATAACATATCACTTTCTTCTAACAAATAACCTTATGGTTTCTTCGTCATCATTTCAAAGTATTTTATCAAAATAGCTTTTTCAAAACAGCTTATCGACATTCAGTTCATTCACATAAGAGCCCACACTAAAACTAAAAGTCGTCAGTCATAACCATAAGCCATCAACCACAGCCAAAAAAAATCCACCTATTCCCTACCTCATCTCCTCCCAAGCCTTATCTCCTCGCTGCACCTACATGGCTACATCCATGTGGTCATCCTCCTCCTCTCACCTCTTTTTCTCTATGAGTAGGTTCTTTTCAACTGCAGATGATGGCTGTGACTGATGGTTTTTGACCTTAGTGTGAGCGCCTATACAAACAAACCAAATGCCGATAACTTTGGCATTACTTGGATCATTACCAAACTGTGGCGTTGCCTAGAGTGTTTTGGTAACACAAATAGAAACAACATGACTATATTCTTGAAGCGGACTCTCCAAACGGCTTTTCAAGTTCAAAACCATGTGCGCTGACTGCATCGTCGTCTCCGTCGTCCGCTGATGTCTTGAAAAGTATAGACAAAAACCACTAGTCGCAGCCAAAAACCATTAGCCACAATTCAAAATAACATGACCCAAAACCTTAGCTGTTTTGTTGGCCAGCAAAACGTCCGCCAAAATTTTGGAAGTGTTGCTGCCCCTCCTTTGCCAACGAGTCGTACGGTGAGTTCAGTAGAGCTTATGATTAAGCTTTGGCTTCTGTTACTACAGTAATTATGTTTTAAACGATGTGTTTTTCACATCAAAGTCTACAGATATATTTTAGTAGACACTGTACCGAGTTCAACTATACTAGCCAAAATCGCATGCGACTATTTCCCTCTGCGTATTATTTCTTGTGAACAGCCAAAATTCAAAAACTATAAACTAAAAAACAAAGCCACATCCCAAAAGAACTCACCCTATGTACTCATAACTAGGAGAGCTTCGGCTCTTGTTTTTGCTTCCCACCAAATTTTGGCAAGGTTCTAATCCAAGCACTTGTATGTTACCAAAATTTTGGTAATGTCCTCGATTTAGGCCCCAAGTCAAACAATTTTAGTATCTGGTTGTTTTTGGCTTTTAGCTTATTTAAACCAAAAGCTTCATGGAACACGTCAACTTCTAATTTTGGCTTATTTTAACTTTTTGACTTTTGCCATAAATTTTTTCACCTTATTCCTTTGCATTGTCCGTGACGATATAATAGTTTTTATTTTTTTCTTTTATTTTAGTTTTTTAATTAAATAGTTTATGAAAGCTAACAATTGTTACAGTATAATTTTAATTAAAAACCAACAATTAAAACCAAAAACTTAAGCTCTTTGGAGTAAAGCCTTGTTCTTTTCAGCTTCTGAAAGCTGTTTTTCGGCTTTTCTACAGTAACTAGTTTTTAAACAGAGTATTTTTTCAAGATAGGGTCTACTAGTTAATTGTAGTACATACTAAACTGACTTCATTTATATCGGCAAAAACCGCACGTAAGTTTCTGTTACTCGGTAATCTCTCATACAAACAGTCTAAAAATTACAAACCGCAGCCAAAAGCCAAAAACCGCAGCAAAAAAGAACAGGCCCTGAGCCCGCGGCGACCAATATTTGGTAAGGCTAGCACGGGCACAAAACCAAGCAGACACCCGAGTCACAATCATCGACAGGCAAAAGCAAGTGAGCAACGTGAGCTATAACGATTTCTTTCCAGTTTTTGGGTCGTGCCAGGGAATTCCCCATGAGATACGCTCTGATTTTCTCTTGTGGTTATCTCGGCAATAAAATCAAGAATCAGTTTGCTTTCTTTGTCGAAACGCGATCTGGAACTGAAATCAAATCGCAATGCACTTCTTGGAGGCTAATTGCTTTCCAAATTAAACTTATTCGAAGGTAAGTAGTATCGGAAACCAACTAACTAACAAACTCGGAGCACCCCAACTCTGGCTGGTATCTTCAAGCGTGACCCCTGCTCGCATGCAGCGATCTAATACGCGCAGCAACGCGAGCCCGTCCAAGCCCCACCGATGGTTGAGCTCACCAGCCTCGAGATATTCCTCGGTGCGGTCGCGCTCCTTGCGATAATATCTGCGATCGTCTGGGCTGTGCGCTGCGCCATCGGCCGGCGGCGCACTGAGGCAAAGGAGGTCACCGACGGCGGCGGGAAGCGCGACGGGTTGCTGAACAAAGAGGTGGCGGTCGACGTCCCCGGCGGCCAGACCGCGGAGCCGGAGCGCGATGAGCCGCTTTGCGCGATCTGCAAGGCGCGGCTCGCGGACGGGGGCCAGTGCCGGCGCCTGCGGGCTTGCGGCCACGTCTACCACGCGGAGTGCATCGCCCTGTGGCTCGAGAGGAAGCCTACATGCCCGCTGTGCCGGGCCGGCGTTTTGAGGTGATCGGGTGGGTGCGGTGCGGTGCGGTGCACGGGCATGTGCGTGCGCCGCCGTCCGTGTGCACACGCGGCTGTATTATCATCTGCGTGCGTGCGTGCGGTCAATTTGGCTACTTACATAGGCCCGTAGGTATGTATGAGAGCAAATTATGTTCTGTTTCGCTATTGAAAAATCGTTTCGCGTGCGTGCACAATCTTGGAATAGAGATTATGCTCGATTTTTCCCTTAATTTTTCTCCCCTCTTTCGATCAACGAAGTGATTGTACATGGCCGGGCGTTAGGCTGGTCTGTATGTGCAGCAGTCCACAACGGAATCTTTTTTGCGAAGTGTGTGGCTAGGTTCTTTACGACCTACTGTTTACAGCCTTTAGTTTTTCGGCTTACTGTTTATGCCTTTCGGCTTTTGAGTTAGAAAATAATGGCAGCCGATCTGCAAGTTAAATGGGAAAAACATAACCGAAGTTCGGCCCTGACAAGTACTCGAGATGGACAGATCATGGGCCGACCTAACCATCTTATAGGTGTTGTGGACAAAATGCCCACTGGTTTTCCCCCTTGTCATTGGAGAAAACTAGGCCGTTTCGCTTTCAGTCCAGATCACAAAATAACCGCCCGGCCCATGCTACAAACGAGAAAAGTACGCAATGCGTGTCCCCTGCGTTCCACCTTACGGGCCCTTCCCACACCAGCACTGCTCTAGGCCCCTAGCCGTGCCGAACTGCTGCACTGGGCTCGTCGTATAGGCCCAGCACTGTATCAAGGCTGCGCTTCGTGCTTGTATAGGCCTGCTCTAGGAAGTCAACCGATCGACCATTTTGTCAGCGACGGGCAGTCATGATTCATGCAATAGGAGATAACCATTGGTTGATTGCCTCAAGCCAGCCCTCAAAATTGTTATTACTAGAATCCTTAGGCTGATTACAACATCTAAGCTTCATTTTGTCTTACCCTGGCCATTGATCAACTGTTCCTTTGCTGTCACTTTTGTTTCAAATTTCCTTAATTTGCTGTCAATCAAGTGACGCATGTGGATGGCTGACATTTTAGTTTTAACAAATACAATCATGTGTAGTATATAGGTCAAACCTGCATGTTCTAAGTAACTGAGAAGCCCAAAATGTCTTTAAAATAAAAAGGTCAGACAACCAGATTTTTTTTTAGAACCAGAGAGCATATGCTCCGATTCCATTTTCATTAAGAAAAACCAGACAACCAGATGGCACCGCACAAATCAACCTCCCCACTGATGCATCATCCTGAATAACATGATGCATGTATTTGAAGTCAGACCTAACTCATTAGTAGCAGTTACACTAGCATTTCTCAAGTTACAAATAATCACTCATCTGCAGCTGTAGAAGTGCAGGGACTGGAGCTCCCTTTTTACCGAGAGGGGGGCAGAGGCTCGTATTTATCCCTTGGGAGATAAGATGGTGACATTCATTTCAGTTTTCGTCGACAGAGACGCAAGTTGACAAGTTCAATTTTACTCACAATTAACAATCAACATGAAGACCCAGGGAGCTCTTTAAATTGCCATTTTGGATAACGACAAAATCGGGCAAGATGATGAATAGATAAGGATTGGGCGGGACCAAGCAAAGGTGGTAAATCAATTACTACTAGAAAGGTTTGGCTCAGCCCGCTCGATCTATCCTAGCCAAATTATATATATTATTTTTGGCCTATGTTTTATAGTTATTTTTAATAAATAAATAGAATAACTTCCTTATTGCTGTTTTAAAATGGTTTATCATAGTAGTCCTTTTAAAATGATTAATCATCTTATCGATGTTCAATTTATACATGTAAACTTCTGAAAAGATCAAAAACCATCTGCAGTAGGAAAGAGCTATATTCACACTCACACATGACCCGACGAGCCTTACACTTATTTAATGATATCTGACTGTGGACCCTTGCAAGTGATGAAACTGATGGAGAATCCAGGTCGCTGTTGCTAATAGTACTTACATTTTTTGCTTCGCCATGAACAGCCTTTTATTACATCAAAGTCCAGTGAAAAAATTCCACTTTATTCTACTCCGTTGCCTCTTTTGCAAAATTGAGACGATCAGATTAAGAACTGAAGCCCTGTTGTGTTCCGACTTGTCTGATGTAGCTATTCACCGATGTGCCAGCTCTAAGCCTTCCAACTCGTTCTTTCTGACTATGTTTCGTGATTTATGGCTTTTAAATTCTACCGATTATAAGAGAGGTTATAGAGAGAGATAGCTGTGTAATTTTGGTCGGTATAACTAAAGTTGGTATAGTATCTACTACAATCGACTTATCGATATCATCTCGAAAAAATATTTTATTTAAAAGTTAGTTACTATAACATGAGACAAACCATAAGCCAGAAACCGAAAACAAAGGGACTGTCATCGTTGGGGCAAGCTGGCGCAATAACCATCGAGGAACATATGAAAGTGACAAGTGAGGGAGACAACCAAGAAATTTCAATTGGCATTGAATTGAATCGTAGCAAAGTTTCTACTGGTTAATGCGTTCCACCCTATTGATGACAGCTAATATTACTAAAAGCTTAGATGAAGAAAGATGGATCGGGTGCAACAAGTCAGGGGTGGGTTCAGTCGGGCTCAGACTTTAGCTTATTACTTCTTACGACAGTAGTTAGCTTTTAAATGGTGCATCTTTTTAAGACAGGGTCTACAGGTAGATTATAGTAGATATTGTACCAATTTTAGTTATATCAGTCCAAATCGTATGTGACTGTTTTCCTATACGTGATGTCTCTCATGAACAGCCAAAAGCCAAAACCACAACCTAAAAAAACCTACCTCAGGAGTGAACAATTTTTTTAAGATTTTTCTTCATGTATTAGCAACACAATGCAACAGAAAATACAAACTCATAAGCTATACCAAAGCCAAGAGAAAAATATCACAAAGTCACTTGAGACAACAGTCTCACCAGTCTGACCACCTGCCAGGGCGGTTGGACCGCTCGGCCGGTCTAATCGCAAGTGTGTCACTGGTCAGACCGGTCTACATGCTTTGAGCTCTCGGGTCATAGCGGTCTGACCACTCGCCGAAAAGAAGGAGAAATCAACACGACACATAAACAAGAAAATAGCGAACTCTTAAACCACTGATCCAAACAGGATGAAACTTGATACAAATTTTTCTTAAGATATCAGGAACTCATTCTAATCATGGATCATGAAGATCAATACCAAAGTTCCTACCTTTATCCAAAACAAGAAAGGTTGCATCAAAACCAGGTAAAAAAGAGAAATCTTGATCCGTTCTTACTTGTGAGTCCTTGATGATCTAGACAACCTTGGATGAGTTCTCACATGTCATAGCAAACTACATCACAACATGAACTTAAGCCAAAACACGCTCAAGATCAAAATCCCAAAATCACCCCTTTTGAGCAAAATTGGACAATCACAAGAACTTTTCATAGAAAATACTTAGATGGATAGGATTTAATCTTCAAGAGATATTTTCACCTCTTACACGTCCTTGACACCAAAACAGATCAAAAGGAAGTGAAATTCAAATAAGAAAACCAAGCAAATCAAAAACACAATGAGTAATCCATGGCACAACTCACTTAAACAAAATTTGGATATTTATTTCACCTTGAGAGGAATATTTTATAGCTACTCCCTCATAAAGGATAAAGCTCTAAGCCTATAAACACGCACAAAGTATTCAACCCAAGGAAACCCTAACCTCTCTATCTCTTTCCCCTCAAGAGACATCTCATCTCTTAACACACACAAGGGTTTATATAGTGGATGCTCCTCACCTCACACCAAACATTAACAACTAGCAACTCTTAGTGTATACAACCGCTTATAAGTGGGGAACCCGGTAACCTACACACAAATGGGTTCTACTCACATACACTTGCACGCTTTTCAAAACGCAACATCCACATGGTTCCATTAACTCGATGAGGCATGACATCCTCCAATACATGACCTAAATCATTGTGGTTTCGTATACTGCATCGCCACCTAGTATCAGATAATTTACTCAATTGCCATCTACCGACCTTCACGTTGCTTTTCCTCGAAGCAACCACCACAATGAAATCTGTGATGCCTAATGACCTGCCACTAAGATTATACGCTTACTCTCTAGGACTGTCACCACTTAAAACACCTTAGATCAATGGCACACTACAAGCATGCACTAACCTTATCACAATCCTTGTCTTTCCTCCCGTGCTTCTTCGTTTGAGCTAATGCTCCACTAGGACTTACGAGACCCTCTATGGCATCAAGGCACCTTCCCTAGTCTCGGTCTTGTTATTGACCGCAACAATCACCAAACGCTTTACACATCAAAGCATAAGCAACCATCCTAAGCATAAGTAACATGCACTTGACTCTCATCAACAAAATCGATATAAACACGCATCACTTGACACCTACGTCAAGATTCCCACAATACATGGACTCTTGCTATGATTAACACTTTCATAGTCTCACGTCATGACTAACATAACCAAAACCCAACTCAACTTACTCAATTTCACTGGAGCCCGGGTTGACCATCAATCAACGGCTGGTCAGACTGCCACGAGTCGATTTAAAAACTCACAGCTCAATGACCTCCGATTGGACCGTCGTTACATGGCCGGTCACATCGTTCTCAGAAAATTCTCGCAACTCAATGAGCACCTCTTTAGAATAAACGTGTCGCCAACTAGAAATTGGTCACACCATATTTTCGGTTAGACTGCTTTTCACAACCGGTCACACCGTATCCCAGTTAGACCGTCGTGACACGGCCAGCCAAACCACACACATATAGTGGTCAGACTGCTTCTGTAAGCCAGTCAAACCGCTGCCAACCTGACAGCAAAGTTATAGAGCAAATGATATAAAATTAAACTCAAAATTCGACTACGAAGTACAAATAAAGTCAAATACTTGTCGCACAATATAGGATGACCTTCGCACGCAGGTTTGGGTGGCCAGTACCCACGCCGCGGAGTGCTCGCCCACCCATTCATGCTTTGCGGTGCAAAATCTATAGATTTATATAGGCCCATTCAAATAGCATTTGGTTTACGGCTTTTAGAAACTAAAAGTTGTTTGGAACATATTTCATTTGCGTTGTTTGGGGATATAAACTATGCTTTTCATTTTTATCTCATTTTTCCTTTTTTTAGTTAAATATTTCATAAAAAAAAGCTAAGCACCGTTGTACCGTCATTTCACCGAAAACCAAAAGCCGAAAAAAAAAACGAATTGAACAGTCCTTCGCGGCACGGTGCAGTGTGTTTCCAGTCAACAAAATATCCGATATTCATCAGCGCTAGGATTGATGGTGGTACTGACCAAACTGTCCCAGTAAAATATCAAGCATGTGCACTGCCTACAAGTTTCACATCGTTCTTTCTACCTTTTCTCTTTATTCGATATTTGACTCGACGCCTCGACGGGATAGATATCTATTGCGGCTAGGAACAGCGGTTCCGTGCGTGATTCCACTAATCTTCTGCCCTTTTCAGTTTCTGTTCCTTTCCTACTGCGACTTGTTTTTGTTCCGTTCTGCAGACTTGTTTTCGTTCCGTTCTGCATATCTTTGTCAGCTATTAATCTCTCGGTGAGCACAACCTTAATGCCAAATAGCAGCCGATTCAATAGGGAACTCATGTTGCATGCACAGGGCAACGAGATATTACTGTGTGAATTGGATTGTTTAGAAATGTTCCAACAGGGAAACTTGTTCTAGAATCCAAGTTACAGTTCGTTTTAAAATCGACTGACTCGTGTCCTTGTTGCTGTCAGGGATGCAATTTGAGCTGGACTGGGAGACCAGATGCAAAGCACGGCCAGAAGTAGTGTGTTAATTAGATCTAGATTATCCGTTTTATCTAATATTCATATCTAAATTTTAATCTGATATATCAAATCAATTATTTATTATTTATTTTATCTAACATTTTTATCCGTACTGTTTAATCTATATTCGATCCACTCCTACCCAGACTTTTTAGCCGCACCGGTTAGAAAAAAGTAGCGAAGCATCGAACGCAGCATGACATGGAACACCATCCTCTCCGTCTCCGCCTTTCACGGGGGATGCAAAGGGTGCACGCTTCCTTCTTGAGTAAGATATTCTGAAACCATCTTTTATTATATCAAAAGCGTCCAAACTTGATGACACTAGGGAGGCTAAGGTGTAATCGAGTTGAATTGGAAAAATATTGTTTAAATTATATCTTAATCTATTTTTTTAGATTTAAAGTCAGATACTAATACGAATTTAGAGTATTAAAAGTTTCGAATACGGTATAGTAGGGATGGATATATAATGGTTTTGAATCGAAAACGGATAATATTGACGGATAGCACGGATGTACAAAAGGGAATATTTTGTGAGAAACTGAGAATATATGACAACAGCATTGCAGAACCACCAAGCTCTTCCTCGAAATTATGGCACTTGCGTAACTAGACTAGGAAGCAATTATTGTTAACAAAATGTGAATCTGTGATAACTGCTACATCATCAATTCATTATGTATCAAATTTAGGTGCGAAAGAGTAAATATTCCAATTAATTTCCTCGCAATTGAACAATGTAGGCAATAACAATCATCAACAGATGCATCATACCGAACATAATTTTTGGAGAAACACACTAGGATTATGCTCCATTGGTCACATCACTATCAAAAACAATGACTTCAAATAATTTTTATTGTCACGGGAGAACAATATTTCCCTCTTCTGAAGTTCAAGGAAACACATGCCATATTATAGGGAAAATTGCTCCTTTGCCCCAAAGTTTAATGGCGTTTGCTCATTTGCCCCATGATGTCTCACTGACATGCGGGTCCAGGGCCCATATGTCAGTGAGACATCATGGGGCAAATGAGCAAACGCCATTAAACTTTGGGGCACATGAGCAAATTCCCCCATATTATATACCATCAATAAGCCCTTAAAGATACAATGCATGCTTTCTTATGAGATTATTGACACGCTGAAGAATTCAAGATATGTAGATCATCCTCCATCTTGGCTCATGGAAGTGATGGCAGAATCTTCCCAGTGCAGGTTCTGAATCCAACGTTGTAGTCTTTGCCTTGCAACCAGTAGATGGCGTCAACATACAGCATAGCATCTTCAACGAGAGCTAGAGTTGATGAAAAGATGAGTTTACTGTACCTTGCAACAAGCTGTCAAGATGACTTCATCCCTATCTTCAAGGAACCCGCCGGTCAAATTTCCAATTGATATCTCCTTCAGGTCGTTCCATGTTAGCTCCAGCAAACATCCCAAAGAGTCTCGTAAAAGAAGGCCATATATTAAAAATATCAATATGCACTAGAATTTCTAAATTGGCATGTTTACAATGATATTCGCAATTGTTACTCCATATAGGTCCACTAAGTGTGCCAGTTGCAAACATATCCCCAAGTCTCATATTACATCCATTAACAGTGTGGTGTGCTAGTTGTTGTGTCAAAGCCCAATACCTGTAAAAATTGTTTGCATGAATGTGCACAGGTTACACGGTGAGGTAAAAAAAAGGAATTTCATAACTTAAAGAACAGGTGGTAGTGCATTACAGCAAAACTCTACCAAATGCAATGAGAATCAGTATCAAAACCAAGGGAAACCATATGAATATATTTCCACGACTACTCAAGAACAACATAGTAAATATATGCAAGCCATAAATGAAATGATGCATTCAATTAAAAAGTACAAATACAACTGCTACTGAAAAGGCGTATAATCAGGGTTCTTACACATGCTTGAAATTACTCTTTGCAACAATTGATGGATCACTTTGCTCTTTGGGCTTAATCCAAACCTTGCAGAAAAAAGAAAATGCAATGATCATATTGATTTTAATACAAAAAAATACTAAGAGAAAATAAATCAAAGCAACAACGGTGACAAAATCCTACTTTAAGAGGAATGTTGTAGTTTATGTGATTCTTTTCAACTAAGTAAGGCAAAGGCTCATGTTCCTGTAACATAAAGCAAATTGGTTCTCTGCAGAACAATAAAATGCTGATTAGCAAAAGAAACAATACTGATAAGTTATCTGTTTAGGAGCCTCACAAGCAAAAGGCTTTAGGGCATCAAGAGTCACAATCCAAGGTGATATTGTTGTACCTAGACAAATTAAAATTGACAAAATAGAAAGAAAACCTGTTATATAGGAAAAAAAGTATAGTTCTTCACAATGCACTGCAAAAATTATAGAAGATTTCACTTCAGCATCATTAATATCAATAGGTTGGCACAATTTGTTCCTTGGTCCAACAATGGCTGCCTGAAAGATCCCAGTGGCAACAGCCTGCGATGCTGGAACATGGAGGCTCACGCGGTGCAGCCGAACCAGAGGCTCCAAGCGGCAGTGGCCGAATCAGAGGCTTCAGGTGGCGGTGGCAGAACCGGAGGCTCCAGGTGGCAGCGGCCGAACCGGAGGCTTCGGGTGGCGGCGGCGCCCTGCAGTGTCAGAACCCTAGCTCACGCGACGTGATCATTAGTTAGGTTAGGTGGTCCCTATCTCTCTGATTCTCTCTTTGTAGTCTATTGTCTGAAGTTGAACTGGGCCGATGGGTTAGGACTTAGGGTTACATCTTAGATACTACATAGAGTCACATAGTACCAGATATCCGAGCGGATATTACCGGATTTACCAATTACTGAAGAAATTCGATCGGTTTTTATCAATCCTGAATTCGCTACTGAATCCGGCTATAACTATCTAAATCTGGACAGATACCAAACTATCTTACCGAATCCAGTACTAACCGGATTCGGTACCAGATCGGTCGGAAAAAATCTGGGCTGTTTGCACCCCTAAGGGAGGTCAAAGGCTCTGTTTTTAGCTTTTGCCTATGTCGGATAAATTTTATCTATATTTTTTGGGTTCGAGAAGCCATTTAAAGCACCTGTTTCATTTATTTTGGGTTCTCTGAAAATCGAAGCCAACACAAAAAAAAAACAAAAGGAACAGAGCCAAATTCGGCAAGCTCTGAACAATTAAAATCTTTACTTTCTCCAAAAGGAACACAAGCGCGCATGCACACAAAATACACCGCGTGATCCAAGAAGCTGCCATTCTGCCGAAACCAAATACCTCGAGCTGGTCGGCAAGCGGCGGCACAACGCCTTCCTGCTCAAAGGCAGCGCCGCCCGGGGCTGCTCCTGCGCATCGGTTGAATCGAACAGACATTTGGCATCTACTCCGCTGGGCCGCTAGGCGTTACGGATCCAGGAAAAAAATCATCGCGGTCATTATGAAGTCGTAATACTAACTTGTAATAAGGGGTTATGTTTATAACACAAAGAGATTATATATTTTTTTTGACTAAAAGCGTCGGTATAGCCCGCTCATTTCAGCTTCAGCTTCTGGCTTATTTTTCACTATTCATAAATAAGCCACCTTCAGCTACAGTAAAATTTTAGCCGCTAAAGTAAATTTTCAATTATAAGCCACAATTTTTCAGCTCAACCGAGTGAGTCCAGGCCAATACAGATAGATCCGCCACTGCCGTGCAGTGCACCTCCGTCTCTCCTGTCGCAAATCATGTTTTTGGCCAGCAGAAGGCAGAGGAAATGCTGGCAGCTGGTCCTAATCATCGCAATCACTCGCGTAGGGCTGCTTTGCTTGGACGGACCCACTAACCACCCAATGATAACAAAACTGAAAAACGCCAATGCATCCCAGTTGCTTGTTTCTATTACGTTGGATCATTGAGGAGACGCAGACCCGGGGCCTATCAGTTAATCAGAACAAACGCGCTGCTTTCCATCCGAAACCAAACAGTAGCTCAGACGTGTCAGAAAGATAAGGTATTCTGTTTATCCCGTGGCGAAGGTTGCAATCCAGAAATGAACAAATGCAGGCGCAAACGAATCTGTTGGGAGAATGGTCCTCACCTTAATCGGTCCAGGCTTCAAGGGTCTCCATAATCATGTGATCACATGGTAGATCTGAGAGGGCTGTTGTCGTGGAAAGGGCGTGATTACCTGTACAATTGTAGATTTAGATATAGACATTTATGTAAGTAATCTCTTCATAGCTATAAATATGTGACTCAGGACGCCGTGAGAAGACATTGACTTGTTTGTCAGAGATAAGGCTATGTAATGCATACACCTTCTATACACCATCTTCACGATTTCTAAGGCTTCGGACAACCTCTGTGGTCTCCACATAGCCCCATTATTCACTGCTTGGTCCGTAACCACAACAGTTAGCGCCGTTCGGACGCAGTGGCACCAAATAAGACGATGATGTTGACCTTCAAGCGAAAGGGGAGCACCGCTACTGAGACCAACGTGATGAGAGTGAGGGAGCCTGTCTATGAAGGCCATGGAGGATCCAACCACAGCTGCCAACCGAAACATTGGGGAACGTACCGCTCAAGCGGTGGTCTTCGTTGGCATCAACATCGTCGCCATCACCACACAAGGAGTAGAGGGCGCCCTCCCCTCTATGTTAAATGTGGAGAAGGCGCCCTTGAGGTGATCTGCGAGATGCTACAGCGAGAATTGGTGGACCTACGAAGAGCCATGCATGAGATGCAGGAGAGTCAGAGTCAGCCAACGCCCGCTATGGCAATAGCGGAGGCGGCCACAAAAAGGACAGAGAGTCACGAGGCCAATGCTGCAGCTTGTAGTGCCTCTTGGCGGGTAGACCCTGAGTCCCCCCTCTGCATAGGCCTACAGTGAAGCGGTTGATCGGAAGACTTCAAGATGTCCACTGTGGAGCCATACAAGGGTGACACGGACCCTCATGAGTTTCTATGTGTCTACGAGACAGCCATCGAAGCAGCGGGGGAGATCACTTGATGAAGGCAGAGGGATTGCCACTCGCTCTTCAGGGAGTTGCGCTCTCCTAATTTTTTACTATTGCCCTAGGCTTGGTGTATGCATGGGAGCATACTCGGTATCTTATGCACAATAACTTCCAAGGCAACTACGTGGAGCAGGTCGACGTTTATCAACTCTTCGCAGTGAGATAAGCACCAGGGGAAAGCTATGGACCTACTCCAGATGCTTCGTGAAGGTCCATTACCAAGTGAAAGACGTCAACGGCGTCACCATTATCAATGCAGCTATCCACGGCACCCAAAAGTGCCCACTCACAGAATATAATGAGCAAAAGTCCATAAAAACGGTGGTCAAACTCTTCGACAAGATGGAGGAGTACACTAGCGTAGAAGAAGATGCGACGCGGAGGTTGCGCCGCTCACCCCCGAAGCCAAGCCCGCTCCCACGGCACCAAAGAAGGGCTCTAACCGCAAGCAGTAAAGGGGCCCTGGCCCATATATGTGGCCACGAGTGCAAGGGTCGCGGCTGCAGAAGGGGGCGGGGTCGAGAGGACTGGTGCCGGTATGGACTACGGCGCGAAGTGCACAGTTGAGGAGATCACCTCACCCACAATTGACCCACTATTGCGGCACTCCGCAAGAGTGTAGCTAGGAAACAGGCTCAAGACACGAGGGTGTCGGTAGTGGTAGACGTACGGTAGCCCCCGGAGGCCCCGCTCGTCGAACCCCACTGGTTGTGTTGCGAATCCAGGGCCCCGAGGCCGGCCCCCACAAGGTAATCAACATTATCACGGGTGGGTCATCCCTCGAATTCCCCTCTGAGAGACAGCGGACTGGGAGATTCTCCCACACACCTCTAACCCCCTCCATCCAATCCCACCGATATAGCCATTGGCCCGTTGGGGGATCGACATCATTAGCCCACTACCCCCATGCCCCTAGAGATCACCGGTTTGTTATTGTCACCTATGACTATTTCTGCAAGTGAGTCGAGGCAGTACCTCTCGCCAAGATCACCTCCATAGTGTCAGAAATTCCTATGGCAGAATATCATATGTCATTTTAGAGTCCCTAGAGAGATCACAGTTGACAATGGTTTGCAGTTTGATGCAACAACATTCCAGGCATTCTATGAACACATGGGTATCAATGTGTGTTATGCCTTCGTAGGCCACCCGCGGTCCAACAGGGCATTTGAATGAGCAAATGGCACAAATCTCGACGGCATCAAAAAGCGCTTAGTCGGCCTTCCTAAAGGAAAATGGACGAAGGAGTTGCCAAAAATGCTCTGGTCCATACGTACCACGACCTCGCGTCCCACACACTTCACTCCAATTAAGTTACTCTTCGGGGGATGAAGCCATGATGCCTAAGGAGCTCAAGGCGAAGTCCCATCAAGTATTAGCCTCCGCTCTACTAATTAAGCGTAGCATTGCGCTTGACCTCATCGATGGAGACAGAGTTCAGGCAATGCACAACACCACCGAATACCTCCGGATGACTACAACCTCCTACAACAAAAGGTCAAGCTGTTGTGCCTAGCGGTAGGGGACCTCGTTCTGAAGAAGACCCTCTATGCCACTACGGTAGGCAAGCTAGAGTCTAAGTGGGAGGGGCCCTACATAATCATAACCTCCTTCAAGGCAGGTTTGAGCCACCTCTTCACCCTAGACAGGAGTGGACCTCAAGCACAGGTGGAACGACGATCGCCTTTGTTGCTACTATGCATAACCGCTGTGAAGCTAGTGAGCTTGTGCATGGCACCTGTACAAATTTTGTAAAAGCATACATATGCAAATGGGTCCAATAAAGCGTCTTTTTGACCCGGACTCAATGAGTGTGCCTTAGCCCAAAACAAAGCACGCCTCCGTAAAATAAGAGTTAGGAGCCTCATGCTTGACGGCTCACTCTACAGAGTATAAATAAGAATGCGAAGCCTTCGGGCTTTGCACCACTCTGAAGAGTATAAATAAGAGCTGGGACCCTCGTGCATCTCGGCCCACTCTACGGAGTATAAATAGGAGCACAGAGCCTCCAGACTCCATGCCACTCTACGAAGTATAGATAAGGGTTGGGACCTTCGCACGTCCCAGCCCACTCTAGGGAGTATAAATAAGAGCGTGGAGCTCTGGGGCTCCACTCCACTCTATGGAGTACAAATAAGAGTGCAGAGCCTCCGAGCTCCGCATCACTCTGCAGAGTATAAATAAGTGTCAGGACCCTCGTGCATCCTGGCCCACTTTATGAAGTATAAATAAGAGTATGGAGTCGATAGGCTCTGTGCTACTCTAGGGAGTATAAATAAGATCATAAAGTTGATAGGCTCTGCATCACTCTGCGTCACTCTGCGAATTATAAATAAGTGTCAGGACCCTCGCGCGTCCTGACCCACTCTGCATAGTATAAATAGAGCGTGGAGCCCCACGGCTCAATGAAACTCTACAGAATATAAATAGAGCACTAAGCCTCCGGAACCCCGCGCCACTCTACAGAGTATAAATAGAATGCGAAGCCCAATCTACATAGTATAAATTGAGCGCAGAGCCCTCGATCCCCACATTACTTTATAGAGTATATATACAGAGTGGAGCCCACGGCTCCATGCCACTCTACAGAGTATAAATAGAGCTTGGAGCCCCTGGGCCCCATGCCACTCTGCAAAGTATAAATAAGTGTTGAGATCCTCATGCGTCCCAGCCTACTCTATGGAATAAAAATGCAAGCGTAGAGCCATGTGCTCTGCGCCACTCAACAAAGTCTAAATAAATGGCGGGACCCTTACATTTCTCGGTCCACTACCATGCCTCTACCGGAGTTGACAGAAGTGTGCCCCTCAGCGGTGTCCCCCTAGGGTATGAGGCCCTCTAACCTACACCCGTATCTTCTTCAACTGCTCAATCGCTAGTAGCACTAATCCACTACGTCCCACTACCAATTTCATCGATGCTCATCCAAAGGGTGGAGGATGGAGTGCACGCGAAGCTGAACTCGTCCTATCGCCAACTTTGTTGACCCTCGTCCAAAAGGTAGGACAAGAAATGCACGTGGGACTAACTTGTCCTACCTCTGATTTCGTTGACGCTCATTTGAATGGTGGGAGACGAAGCACGTGAGGCTAACTCATCCTACCATCGACTTTGTCAACGTTTGTTCAAAGGATGGGGAACGAAGCATGCGCGAAGTTGAACTCGTCCTACCGCTGACTTTGTCGACACTCGTCCTGAGGACAGGGCATGGAGCGCGCATGAGACTAACTACTCCTATCGTCAACTTTGTTGACCCTCGTCCGAAGGGTGTGGGATGGAGCGCACGCGAAGCTGACTTCATCCTACCACTAACTTCGTTGACGCTCGTCCGAAGGGTGGGGGATGGAGCACAAGCAAAACTCCAACTTCAATGATTCTGCACATGCACACACACAAGCAGCACAGAATACATATATATTTCATTAGTGCACACAAACGTCGCTACATAATAGGGATGTGGGGAGCCAACCACCCTCGTCGAAGCCCAGCGTCGAAGTAGGCAGCAAACACCGGCGTCTCACCCTCCCACGGTCGTGGGACGATCTCTTTCTACTGGGAGGCAAATGGCTTTGCAAGATGAAATCTTCCCGTCGTGCATGAGAGACTCCATCAGCTCATCCACCGCGAGCGACGGGTCGAGTGTGTTCTGAAATACACCACTGACCTTTTCTGACACCTTCCAGCGCTTACTAGTGGTAGCCTTGGAACGCTCGTCTCCACCGGTGTGGCTACTTGATGGCATCGACGCACCACTACGACCGCTACGATCACTTCCACAACCCATCTCAACAAGCGAACACAGAGTGGGCGAGAAGGTGAACGATGAATCTCTAGTGAAGAACAAGCAATGCCGACCAGAGAGATTGCAAGCAATGATAGGCAGGTGAGAGAGAGAAGGAGCAAATAGCTTGAAATGGAGTTGCCATGATGCTTAAGTACAGAATGCGACAACACCATTTAATACTAGCACAGTGAGCATGAGAATCGAGGGGACATGTGCGATGCCGTAACTAGCACAATGGCCCATGTCACACACCGAAAGAGAAACCATCGCCACGTGTCACTTGGTCTCGAATGTCACACGCGTGTAAATTCAAGCTCTATTAAATTAGTTTTTGTGATTAATGACAAATTTAAATATGAGCCCAACTCGTTAATAATAAATCTAAATATGATACTAACTCGTTTGTTGAGTATGCATTCGACATCATATTCTTTTATCTTGTTGCATTTCTCATATCAAAAATATAAGTTGAACTCTACCAAAAGTCTAACTTGATTATGTGCATATATATTTTTTTACATATTCTTGTATGCACACATTTAGGAGGAGCTCACTATATATTTTATAGTTTTATTAGTATTAATTCATGTTTCTTTTTTCACATATATTGGGGATCTCTACTTTGAAATATATCATTTGAGTACATAAAACTTGTATTGTTCATATATAAACTCATATTGCTTTACATTTAATTATTTGCAATTGTGGTGGTTGTCATCAATTACCCAAAAAAAGATTGAAGAATCTAGACCTACCATTATGAGTTAATGGCATATTTTGGTAATTAACGACAATGACATTGTGGGACTAATATTTTTCATGAGTTGAATGAATAGGTTATAGCTTCATATGTTAAAGATCATCAAATCAAGTTTTAGGATGGAAGATGGCTTGATGAGTTGAAGGCCATCAAGAAAAGAATGCATCATGTGGTGATGCATGTCAAAGAATAGATGCATTATGTATTGGTACACATCAAGATCCTGAAAAGGAGATGATCATGAGTTAATCATTATGTCATGAGAAGACACATCATGTGTTGATGGATGTCTCTTGAAGGATACATCATGGGTTTATGCATATGTAGACAATGACCCGAACTTAAAGTGAAGACATGCATCATCAAAATTTAAGAGGATGTTCAAGATAAAGATATAATTAGTTAGGATTAAAGTTGTATTCCTAATCTTTTACTGATTTTGGTATTTGGTTGGAAGACCGAATTGCTAGTATAGGTTTACCGTACTATTAAGAGGGGGTCTTGTCTAGTAGCCTAAGTCTCATCTTATGGTAATTGTTCAATCCTTCTTACTGTAGCTCTCCGTGGCATGGTGCTATCATTTGCGGATATGTTTTGTAAATAGTTGAGACTCATGCATCTAATCCTTCCAATATGTGACTATACTTTATAAATGTGTTTTACAAATAGTTGAGATCCATATACGTACTCTTCATGGTATGATCTAAGTTTGCAAATTATTAGAGGTCATGTAATTTCCCTTGGTATGGTCTGAGATTATTTGTCACTATTTCCTTGGACTTAGACAATGGCAGTGACTCCTTAGATTTCTTATGCTTTCTGTATTGATCTGATGTGTTTGAGATTATGCAAATAGGTGTGTTATGTGGTCCTCTGAATAAACTTTCCATAGAGTTTAAGATCACTTAATCCGATATCGAAGTTAAAAGTTATGACCGTTTTTCAAGTATCATCTATGCTGAAATCTAAAAAGGTGCTACCCTTTATCTGAGTGGTGCTACCGCCATGCGGTAGTATTGATTTTACTTGGCAATAGTACCACACTTTGACTCCAATAGCTACTTTTTTGAATCCCAAATAGTTGTTGAACAGTATGTGCGGTAGTACCGGCCATACATAGGGTAGTACCATAAATACCGAATTTTTGGGGTTTTGCTCCAAACATCTAGTTTTTGTGGTGGGGCTATAAATACCGTCTTGACCGGTTGGGATACAATCTTTGCCACTCTATTTTACTCTCTTGAGACAGTGTGAGGTTCTTCTCTTAGTTGTGCATGTGTTGCATTTTATGAGCAAGCAGAGAGGTCTCTAGTTACATATGTTACATCCAAAAGTGGATTTCGTATCCACCTACGATTGTGCATTCGTTGCACGTGGTGAGAGTCAAGCAAGGGATTGACTTATTATTCTTGAAGGTTGTCAACTCCTAGACGGTATTAGAGATGTCATGCCTGGTGATCTCCTCAAAGAAACTTGTGAGAATGTCCGACATGTTGTGAAGGTTGGAGCTCACCTACCCGGAGCGGGAAAGAGCTACCACTAGTGGAATTGAGATATTTGGTTTAATTCATGGAGCTAGTCTAATTTATTTAGGTTTACCTCAACATGGATTAGGGGAGACCGGCAAATCTTGAAACACTATAGTAAAAAGAAGCCGTGTCATTGTAGTTAGTTTTCTTGTGCTCAATCTACATTGAAGCAATTTATATTCATAGAGTTAAATTGATTGCTTGGCACCCTAATACTGTAAACTTTTGACATAGACTTAGGTTGTTAGTGCACTTAGTGAGATCAGTTGATTTAGGTTTTAATTGAGAAAAATCATTTTGATTTACGCTTTGCATATAAACAACAGTTTGGGCTAAAGGATTTTTAAAATTGCATATTCACCCCCATTTAGTCGGACTCCTTGATGCTACAACACGCCAACGCTGTCGGCAACAATTAGGCGGGAATATGAAGTGGTGACGATTCAATGGGCCGAAGGGACGGAGGGGATCAAGTAAGAACTGACATGGTCTCAACCCACAGGAATTGAAGCCTTTTAAACATAAGAGTTTACTGTTGAGGAGTGGCCTCCATCTTGACTCAATTGGCCCATTGCACTAAGGACCCAATAATCATGTGGTCATGTGGTAGGCTAGAGAGGACTGTCGTAGAGGAAAGGGTGTGATTGCCTTTATAATTACAGACCCAGATAAAGACGTTTATGTAAACAACATTCTCATGGTAAGAGGGCAAAACTTATTTTTCAGATAAGGCTATATAATACATACACCTTCTATATACCATCTCTATAGCTCCTAAGGGTCCAGACAACCTCTCTGTGGCCTTCCGTATTTCTATTATTCACTGTTTAGTACAAAACCACAGCTGAATCATTTTTTGTTTGTATTTTTTGAGCCAACAAAGTGTAAAATTTGGTTGAAATGGACGGAATTACATTGGACCAGAGCTCGCTATACACAGTAGATCAACCGGTCACCATTATCTCTCAATCAAAGAATCGTGACAGCCTAAACAAACTTTCTACAAGACGAGGGAAAAAATTCCTTTCTGAGCGTAGCCTATGATGCCATCATGGCCGGAGGCGCCACACTGGCGGCGGGGCACCCAGCGCCTCGCTCCCCGTCGGTGGCAGAAGCGGCCGCCCACCGCCGGCATATCCTGCCGAGCGACGCGGCCTTGCGCCGGGCGCGCTCTGTGCCGGTGCCCATCAGCTCCCATATCGCCCACTCAACGCCGGGCACGGCCATGACCTTGGTCACGGCCTGCGCGCCCAGGCGCCGGCACAGCAGCACAAGCGCGGCAGTGGCGTTTTCCCTGGCCCACGCCGTGCCGCGCCTCATTTCGGCCACGAGACGTGCCACGGCGCCGTCGATGTTAACGATCGCCTCCGCACCTCCGCGCTTGGCCAATGCTGCTAGTACCGCCGCGGCTGTCTCCTCCTCGCTGATCGCAGACAACGCCACCTCAGCGACGCCTGCATCCACAAGCTTCCCGACGTTCTCCCTCTCGCCGGCCAGTGACAGCAGCGCGGCCAATGCCTCCCTCTTTGTGCTCGTCCGGTCGCTGCGCACCAGATGCACTAATTTTTGCACGACAGATGGGTTCCTGCCGAGCCTGCAGCGGTAAAAATGCACGGACGCCAAGCTGAGCACGGCGGCAGCGGCGTTCTCCTTCGCGCGCCACGTCGCGCCGGAGTTCATGATGTGGGCGACTGCCTCGACGGCGCCCTCGGCGTGCATGATGCGCTTTTTGTTGGCCTCGAGAATAGAGAGGTTGAGCAGCGCCGTGACGGCGTTGAGCTGCAGCCCGGCGTCCGCGGAGTAGAGCAGAGGCACAAGCAAAGGCACGGCTCCGGCCTCTCCGACGAAGGCGCGGTAGTCTGAGCCGGACTTGGAGAGCAGCCGGATCTCGTGCACGACGCGGTTGGCCGCGTCAGGGGAGAAGGAGACAGAGAGCTTCTTCACGAGAAACGACGCTGTCATGCGCGCCGCCTCGAGCGCGGCCCTGTTCGCGGCCACCGCCTGGGCCGGCTCGCTCTTGCTGGCCTCGCAGCTTTCCATGGACACACCGTTCTCCCGGCACCACTTGGAGATGAGGTTCTTGAGAGCCTTGTTCGGCACGAGTTCCAAATTGGCCAAGTGCCCTGTCTTGGGGCACGTTGACTTGCCCAAGCCGAACCACTGGTCGATGGACTCGCGGTCGTAGGTCTGGCCGCTAGCGACCACAACGGGGTCGCGCATTAGATCGAGAGAGATGGGGCACCGAAAGTCCGGAGGCGGCGCCGGCTGCTCACCGTCTTCGACCTCGATGTCCGTCTTGGAATCTGATGGCCGGGGTGTGGCGCTGAACAGGACGCACTTGGCGTAGCGGAGGAGCCCGACGAGGGCGATCATGGCAGGCGTCCATCTCTCCGAGGCGCGGTGGCCGATCTCCCGCTCCAGGCTCTCGATCTCGTCGCTGCAGCTCGCCGGGTCGTTGATGCCCACCTCCTCGAGGATCTCCTCGAGCCTCTCCCGCTCCGGCACGATCTCCCGCTCTATTTCTTGTATCAGCGACAGGACGCTCGCCTTGAGCGCCTGCTCCGCCTCCGCGGCCGGGGAGCAGCGCCGGCACTGGCGCGACGCGAGGGCGAGGAGGTCCATCACGTCCTCGGCGAGCCCCAGCTCGACGACGGGCAAGAGGTCCAGCAGCGTGGCCAGGTCGTGGTGCAGCTCCCGCAGCTCCTCGTCCATCTCGTCCGACTGCAGCAGCAGCCGCATCCGGCTCCGCGCGGAACAGTCGGCCACGACCGCCTTGAACCGCTGCAGCACCAGGAGCACCTCCCGCAGGCACAGCGACGCCGACCGCGGTAGGCCCTCCGCCGAGGCAGCGCACAGCAGCAGGTCGTCAACCGCGGTGGCGAGGAGCTTCGACCTACTGGAGATGGACGCGAACGCGGCGCGCAGGAATGGCACGGGCGTCTCGACGACGGACAGATCGCGCGCCAGGCGGTGCAGCGACCGGAGTAGCTCCCCGTCGGACGGCGAGGGGGGCGGCAGGAACGCCGAGGAAGAAGAGCCGGAGGACGACGGCGCGGAGGCAACCACCGCTCTCGGATTAGCCATTGGCGCAGCAACCTAATCTAAAGAAGAAGAAGAAGGCTGGTTTAGTGGAACGACTCAACGGAAATGATGGTATACGCAAGCCGGCGGAGCGGGGAAGAGAGAGAGAGAGGTTTATAAACGATGGAGGAGGAGAAGCGGTGGGCGGCTGGGCGCGGCGAGTTGGTTGGAGCTGGAAGGAATCCCCCTCCCGGAGTTTGCTTTTCGGTTGGTTTATCAATTGGAATTCTGGACACATGTGGACTCCTAAACACCCTAAATTCCGTTTTTGGCCTCCAAATAAAAAAAATTCCATTTCTGGACCCCTCCCGACCGCGCGTTTTCGGCCGACCGCGCGACCGCCCGCCCTCAGCGCCGGCCGCGCGACCGCGCCTCCCGACCGCGCGACTGCCCGCCGGACCGCGCGACCGCGCCGCCCGACCGCGCGACCGCCCGCCCGTCCGCCGCCCGACCGCGCGTCCGGGACACGTGGCACCAGCTCGCGAACGCGCGGTCGGGAGGGGTCCAGAAACGGAATTTTTTTGATTGGGGGGCCAAAAGTGGAATTTAGGGTGTTTAGGGGTCCAAATGTGTCCAGAAATCTATCAATTGTGCTTGTTATGCACCATGTGCTTAGTTACTTACGATGATGGTACTCTCGTTTATGTGCTGGGGGAAGATGGCTGGAAGCGCAGAGTCGTGATCTGCTGGCCGTTGGATGAGGCGGTGGACGGCAGGGATGGGAACACCGGGTTGGATGGATTTATTACTTGGACGATTGATGATGACTCAGCTCTGGCTTTCGGTCGGATCGGATCGCGTCGCGGCCCTCGGGTGCGGGCGGCGGCTGGGTTTTGACGGCCGACAGCAAGGGGTGAGCTCACGAGATTGAGATTGGCTTCGACGGGAGCACAGGGCGTGGAGCTCGCGAGAATCCAAGGATGGCTGCAGGCCCACGATGCTACCATTTTTGTTTTCTTTTTACACCCCTGAAAAGGATTTCTTTCGAGAATAGGCCTTTGAAATTGTGGAATAGTGTACAAAACGACGTAGTTTCTTCAAAAGTCTTATGGTTTTCATTTTAAAAGGGCAGAAAACGATATCTTAAGTATAGCCATACCCTTTCTTCGCAATTTTTTCGGCTTCGGCTTCTGGCTTCTGGCTTATTTTTCACTATTCATAAGTTTCGTCTTTTTCTGAACTTTTGGCTTTTTATTGAGCTTTTTTGCCGGTTCTTTTTTCCCGTATTTGTTTGTATTATACGTAATGGGTTAACATATTTTTTTTTATATTTTTAAATTTTTTTAAATTTAATTATGCTAGATAAGCCTCTGTCAGCTACAGTGTTTTTTTCAGCCAGCTACAGTGTTTTCAGCCATAAGCCCTGAGCTTTTCAGCCGAACCGATCACCACCAAAATCAAGAGGTGCTTCTGCGCTCTCCGCCGGTTGAATCCACGTGGGAATATTGTACGTAGAGGAAATCTCTGTTTAATTAATAAAGTTCTCTTTCACGCAAGAAAGAAATCTGTACAGAGAAAAACATCCAGCAGCATATAAGGAAAACACGGATAATCGTCTAAAGACCAGGTTGGTTTAAAAAAATTAAAAACAAAAAAATGATTAAGGTAAATGTCTGAAATGATTGGGTTTCTGAGAGAGCCCGAATGAAATTTTCCAAGTCTTTTCGGCTTTTTTATATTAACCAGCTTTTAAATAGAGTATGTTTTTAAAGTGAAATCTATAAATTTATTGTAGTATATACTGTAGCGACTGTATTTATATTAATTAAAATTTATAAATAATTTAAAAATTATAAACTATAACTAAAAGCTATAAATCAAAGTAAAAGAAAACAACGGACCTTCTGTGAGAGCACGAATGGAATTTCTCAGTTATCACGTACTTGATAAGGGCAACTTGGGGGGATGGACCTCCTCGTGAATTCCAACACACACGTGAACAGTAGTACTACTTGCTGGATCCAATAAAACCAAACTTTTACCAGATTTGACTACTGCTATCGTAGTATCAGGTCAACCGTTAGCAACTCGAATTTGTCCTACCTACACACATGTAAGCCAATCGCAGATTATCTAGACATTTTCTAAACTGGTGATAGTTACCAATTTGCTCGTTTTGTGCTCGTCGATCACGCTAACAATAAGATGGCACGCGGTCAAGATTTTACAGAGCAACCTTCGAAAGTTGCAAGCTGGTTTGACAAGGTCTACAGGGTCTGTAAAACAGGAAAGTAATTTCCAAGTAACAACGATCTACAGAGGACAATGCCATATGGAGCAAGTAATTGCCATTTGACTCCCATCAGATTCCAAGTATTCCAAGTGCTCGATGCCATATGGAACAGGCCACGGCCGACGTCCTGCCGGCCGGACGAAGGCTTTTGACCCTTGATCCGGCAGTTCGGCAAACTGCAACTAGCGAAAAGGCAACGTGTTCATGTAGACGACGATGGCCTGCGCGCAAAGCGCAAATCCCTGGAGACGCGAGCCACACTGATCATCCACGTAAAAAAAAAAAAGAGAAGTCGATGCGAGAATTAACAAGGTTTCGCGCAAGTGCAACGAATAGGGTTGGGTCAATCCCGCAACTCGCTTCACGTGCGCGTTCTTTTCATTAAGTTTAGTTATTATAACATTTTTACTGTATATCTTGCTTTAATACAGAAAAAAATTAATTAGTTGTAGTGTGCCATTTAATAAGGGTGCATATGTTCTAGTAATGTTATTTTTTGGATTTAGCACTTCCTTAATTTAAACATACGATGAATTTAGACTTATTTTGCGGGACAGTACTACTTTGCATTAGCCTACTTTCCATTAGCCTAAACCATGCTCCATTTGACCTGGCATTCCTAGTCAGTTTAAACAGGCTAAAAGTACGAGCTAAGAATGGCACGGCCGGTCTCGTTCTACAGCTGTAGGCAGCAGTCCTTGATGATGAACTTTACAAGGCTAACTAATTCATAACAGTGATACTTATCTGACTATGGACCCACACTCATTAGTGACATGCATATAGCAAGTTTAGTGGGTAGTTGCTCTGCTAGGCGCTTGCTGCTGAGATTTTATTTTTTTATTTACTTATGCAAAATAAGCTAATAACAATTATAGTGTAAAATAAGCTATAAGCTCTAGCTTATAAGCCACTGGCAGCATCAAAACACGCTCATTGCTTATCTTAATGGTTTCTTTAGAAATGATGTTACTTATTTTTACATAGAGTGTTGATGAACATCATCAAAGTTTGTAAGGAAAAATAAAGCGAACAAAAAGACCTAGGCATCGCAAAATTTGGGTCCATACAATGTTGCACCTAATCTATCATTAAGACTAGTTAATCAAAGCAAATTGAATACCTAATCATGACAAATGTGCGCGTGCAGTTCTTCATTTTTGAGATTCCAACAATACTTAAATCAGTAGAAAGATCCCTGAGGGGGACCTCGACGCATTTTGCACGGAGACGCACGACGCGTACAAAGGCGGTTTGCCTCGGCGAGCTCACCGATCTGCCCAAATTCGTGCCATAGAGAAGAAGAAGAGTCATTTTGGAGGAGGCGGCCGCGGCGATCTGCCTGGGCAACATGCTCAGGAGGCGGCGGAGAGCACGATCTGGCCAAGGTAGTTTGGGACAGGGGCCAAAAAAAAAAAGACAATTTACAAGTTATTTTGGGCCAAAATAAAATTAAGAAATACCGGAATATAGCAGGAGTGGCAAAGGTGCAGCTATTTCAATCTTTGGAGTGGTATTTCATCACGAAAAATGTTTTGGGTAGCAAATCCTCAATCTCACATCTTTATGGTTGCATTTCATCGATTTTCCCTATTTTATCAAGTATAGCTCCTTTGTCATTGATGGAAATTTTCTCAGAGCTTTAATGCAGTCAGTTAAAATACACACGTACTGCCACTGATTAATCTTTAGAAGAAGACTATATGTTCAATGCTTAATTCATGGATATTTCCCTCAAAAAATCAATTCACTGATGCATTTATGCATGGATAATCTAATCACTGGTTGGGAGGTCCTTCCATCCATTTTCCTCTGCCTATTATAGGAGAACAAGTTGGAAAAGAAAGGCAGCAATTCCATGTCGTCGTGTTCTCCTATAGTCCTATGTCTATATTAATTCTTGGAGACATGCCAATTAAATTAAGGACAGAGCATTGGGGGAAAACAATGATTAAGAGTGCAATTAAATAAAACTATTTTCTTTTCTCTATTTATTTGTTCTGCAGAATTCCTGCAACAAAACACGTACATTACTTAACAGCTGCACAGTTTTCGTTTTTTTAGAAATGATGGTACTTATTTTTGCATAGAGTTATGAAAGACATCATTAAAGTTTGTAAGGAGAAATAAAGCGAACGAAAAGACCTAGGCATCGCAAAACTTGGGTCCATACAATGTTGCACCTAATCTATCATTGATACTAGTTAATCGCAGTCAATTGAACACCTAATCATGACAAATGTGCGCATGCATTTCTTCATTTTTGAGATGCCAACAATACTTAAATCAGTAGAACTCGTACCTAATGCGAGCCATCGATTAGACAATATCAGAGAAAAAGATGGTTTGTAACATCCATGCATATAAAAACAGCGTGCCAGACAGCCATGACATATATGTAGCAGCAGTCAGTAGAACCATTCCGAAGTTCCAACAAAATGATGATTGATGAATGATCATACCCTCAATCTGTTTACGCTTCGGCCCGTAACAGCCATCCAATGAGATTCATGCTAATCCATGAAACCCTCCCTGAAAAATACGCACAAAAATGACTAGGTAACGACAGTACCAACTACTCTCTAAAAAAATGACATTACCAACTATGCTTATTCTCTCTCGTTTTATTCCTCGCGTTCTTTGCATCTCTGTTCAGTGAACAGAAATAAGGCATGAAAGCTTGCACTAAGGGCCCGTTTGGCACGGCTCCACTTCACAAGTGGAGCTGTTTTTTTTAACTTCACAAGTGGAGCTGGATGAAGCTACTTTTTTCAGCTCCACCCAAGGAGCTACTTTTGTCTCAGTAGGTTTTAAGGGACTCCTTGGGTGGAGCTATTTTGTTGTACCCCGTTTGGCACAAAACGGCTCCAAATAGCTCTAGGAGCCGGTGGTGAAGCTGTGCCAAACAGGGTCTAAAACAGCTAAGGAACAACTTCTTACGCTTCTGACAGATGTATGAACGGGAGAAGAAGCCGGGCAAGGACCGACGTCGGTGCATGCACAAGCCAGTGACGGGTCCTTAATAGCAGAAAGCTTTTGTAGCCATCACCGTATCGATCGCCGGGTGTCACTGACACTGCTGTTAGGCACATCAATTGGAGGCGGAGAGGAGATCACGCATGTACCCTACTAAAAAAAGAGAAAAGAACCTGAGCACTTTTCTTTAGAGCACGTACAATAAATCTTAGTCAGCAGGCTATAGCAAATATAATATCAACCAAATCTTACGTGACGGAGAGAGAAAGGAAGAGAGAGAAGGAAGCTGGCTACTAAATTATAGCTAGCTATAGCACGTAAAAATATGCATTTCACTCTCTTACACGTGGGGCCAAATAGTTATTGTAATAGCTACCTTATTGTATGAACTATTTTTTTGAAAGCTATAGATGAAATAGACAAGTGTTATATCCACTAGTTAGCTATACTATTGTACTTGCTCTTATAGCAGCAGCCGCTATAGCCCTATACATACGAGAAAGACGTGTACCAGAGGACTAGTGGGTAATGATCACAAGGTTACGTTTTGGGGCGGAATTCAGAGACTCCAATACTCACGACGTGAAACCATTTAGGAGTATCTTACTACCGTCAGCAGCAACAGTTCTGATTACTAGTTGAGTGCCGCAGCTGCTGCATTAGCTTCACGTGTTAGAGTCTTTCTCGAGAGAAAAAAAAGGTTTCATGTTTGGATAGGGGACAGTCTGTTACCCTAAATCCAAATGGCCTACTCACTAACAAGTGGGTTTAGCAGGACCAACCAATCTACCTTCGTATTTTTTTTCCAGGGCAGTTAGCACGTAACTGCAACAGATAGCAGAAGAGGAATTAAGTTTGATCAGTGATCACATCACACATATATAATGCTTTTAGGAGGAGTACTTACAAATCACATCAGTGCTTCTAGAAGGCATGCGTTAATATCGCATCAGTGCTTCTAGAAGGCATGCGTTAATATCACATAAGTGCTTCTAGAAGGCACACGCGTTAATTGATTTAGCGCCCTCTTGCATTGCATGTCCCTTGTAATGACATGGTTAGCTTGCGACAGGGACGTCGGAGAACAAATTATCATCAGGGAATTAGGTCTCATGTCCCTGGTAGGCCTATAGAAGGCGCTCAAATTGAGAGACAGGATCACTTGGCTCCGGTCCAAATGAGCCGATTGCGAAAGATCAGCAGTCCGTTCGATTGCTTTCGCAGCGCACTTGAACTTTAGTTGGGTCCGGAGCTGGGAGGAGGGAACACTTTCGATCGTTCCATCGGCGACGTGCCACCAACCTCGCATGCACGTCGCAGGTCCGTCTCTCCCTAAAGCGACCAGCGCAGGGGACTCACATTGAAAAACCCCAAAAATTCAAAACTAAAAATTTCTGTGCTTTTTACTGGATTTTTGAGTGAATTTTGGGAACTTTCCCTTTTTGGAAAGTCCCCGGTCTCCCCGCTTTCCCTTTCGGGCGTGACCGCCTTCCCCTTGCGTTGGCGCCCCGCCCCTTTCCGCCTTCTCCCGCGCCTGGCGCCCTCCCCGTCCCCTTGTCCCGCTGGCGCCCCGTCCCCTCCCCGCTTTCCCTCGCGCGTGCGTGCGCGCTGGCGCCCGCTCCCCGCACCGCCTCCGCGCCCTCGCCGCCCACCGTTTTGGACCGCCTCCGTCGCGCTGGCGCCACCCGGTCTGAAGCCAGCAGAAACCCCGCGCCACGCGTCGCCATTCTCCTGCGCCCAACCCCACCTGGTAGCGGCAGCTCCTCCCTCTCCCGCGCGCGGACGCACCCACGCTCCCTGCCGCAGCTCACCTGCTCCCTCTCCCGTCGCGTCGCCATTATCATTGTGCAGCGCCCGGTCACACCCCACTGCGCGGAGGAGACGCCCTCAACTGCCCGTCATTCCTGTTGACCCCGGAGGCCGCCCGTTGCCTTCTCCCCGAAGGAGCCCCTCCCCTCCGCTCGGGTATAAAAACCCCCCTTCTGGCTCCCTCTTCCTCCTTTGCCTCCCGAACGCCTCCATCACTCCCATTAGCCTCCCACTGCTCCCCCGCCTCTCCCTGAGCTGCCAATCGACGCCACATCGCCCGTAGCTTCGCCTTCGCCGTCCTGTGAGCCGGCGACACCCCGGAGCCAATCTCCTTCTCCCTCCCTCCATTTCTCAATTGCATTCGTCCGGTTTATCCCCTCGGTATGCTGATCATGTTGGCAACCTCCTTTTGGTAGGTGATCGCTCGAGGAGTCCCAGCACCGAAGCTCCCCGCCGGCCGAATCACCCTCCCCGTGGCCAGCTCCCCTCGAAGCTCCTCGGCCAACTCCACCGTAGCCAATGTGAGCTCCCAGCCCCACTGATCGTGTAACCGCCGCCATTTGGACTCCCTCGCCGCCGATGACCTCCCTCGCCACCAAATACCCGAAACACCCCCTTCTGCCTCCTGTCCCCTCCGTTGGTTCCCTCGCCTCCCAACTGCCCAAAATGGGTTCCCCGTTGCCTTCTCCACACACTGGTGCCCTCAGTGGTCGCCGACGAGCCCCCCTGGCGCCTGGGTCGCCGTCGCCACCGTGGCCTCACCGCGGGGTTACTGTAGCGGCAGGAGGAGGAAGACGACTCCTCCCCCGCGACGTGGTCTCCTCTCCGCCGTCCATCCTCCCGTTGCCATATAACCTCGCCCGTCGGATCTTCCTTACCGCTTCGCCCGCGTCCCCACTTCGTTGCCGTCCGATCTTCCCCGCTCTGCATCTCGCCCGTTCGCTCCGCCCCATCCTGACCAGTCGCTCGGGCCACGTGTCGCGCATCCGAGTCGCGCGGGCGCGCGATGGCGTGGGCCGAGTCGGCCTGCCCCGTCGCCCGAGTGCGCACGCCTGTGGGCCGCGCGAGGCGCGCCGCTGTGGGCCGTGCTGGCCTGCGGCCGCGCGGGCCGTTTCACCGGCCGAGCTGCACTGTAGCTCGGGCCGGCCCGACACTGTTTAAACTGATTTTCCAGTGATTTTCTCAATTTCTAAAATCCCAGAAAATCCAAATAAATCCTAGAAAATCACAGAAAGTCCCAAAAATTCCCAAATTTCACCACTTTGCTCCAAATAATATCCTGGACTCATTTTTGGCCTCCACTTCCTCATATTCATCCTAGATAAATTCCTAAAATTCCCATTTGGAGATTTATGCATTTTATTCCTTTTTAATTAGTTTATTTTGCCTCGCTTGATTAGTCTCAAGCTGGATTTAATTATTTTATGTGTTTTGCGCTAGTGTCGGAGATTCAGGAGGTTCAAGAGCAGGCTCAGGATCCAGGCGTTTCATCGTTCGAGCTAGCTGAGATCGTCTGGATTGACGGCAAGTTCCAAATCCTTTGATCATGTTGCAACCCATGTTATTTAATATTGTTATTATACTATTTGCATTATGCTAGTTGTGAAATGTTAGTTTAAAGTAAAATAAAATGTTTAGAATGACATGTGATATAGTTAGACCTACCACCGATAAATGACATGTTTAATTCGTAGCTATGCCTTTGAAACCCTAGAATTAATTATCTGTTAATCTAGATAACTGTAGGTTACTATTATCATGCAAAGTCTTTATACTGATAAGGTTGTGGCTGCGGACCAATAGAATTTGCAAACCCGACTCTAGGGTAGGGTGGTATGGGACACCGTGCCCTAGAGCGGAGAGTGCCGGCGTGCACAAGGTAGGGTAAGGGTTGGGGAAGAGCTGGCAAGTTAGTCTTCGCCCATCTCTTACCCTAGGAACGAAGTTAGGGTAAGGATGTTGTGGGGCGCCGCGAGACGGCTTTCGCCCACCGCTTACCCTAGGTTGGGTCACGGGCCTGGCAAGGTTGCGGACCAGGGGAGAATATAGAACTAGACCCTTACGCTGAACAAATGACATGGTGATCACTCAACCACAGGAGTTGACTTGTCAACACTGGTCTAGTAGCTCCTCAACTCGATTGAAACTCTACAGGTGTTGAAAAGGCTTGGTGTTGAGAAAGCGAGGTTAGGTAGGCCGTGCTGCGGGTGCCTAACAACGGTAGAGTTCACTCGAAGCGGACGGGAGTTTATTGTGCCAGACCCGAGTGAATTCTACCGGGTAGAGCCCATACAAAGAATTGAGCAGTGAAACGACCTGACTTTCTTAACCCTTTAGCGGGAGTTAAGGGATCGTGTGGGTAAAGCTGAGCAAACTCTGCAGAGTCAAATAAATGGTATTCGAATACGCCGTGCTCCCGGTTAATGGAGCTGTGTCACTTGGGTGATTCCAGCAGCGAAGCTTAAGTAGTTTTGTAAATGTTTAACTTGTTTAGGATTGGTTAATTAACTCTTCATGAAAATCCCTGAGATCGTAAGAAGTAGTTTTGAGTCCGTCTTATTAAAATGTTTGCAAATAAAACTGCATCCACTCAAAGTTAATAAACCAAGTATACTCCCTTCCTTTGATGTTCCGTGCATGTAGTAAGATAGAGTCCCTTTGGGACTTGCTGAGCCGGTTGTTTGGCTCACGGCTTGCTTAATCCCCTCTTTAGAGGATCAAGACGCTGGTGAAGGTCTCCCCGTCGAGGACGTCCCTGAGGATTTCTTCGTTGACGAGGACCCGTGGCTTTAGATCTTCGCCGCGCTCGAAGCAGTTCCTGGAAGTCTTTTGTGATGTAATATGCTTTGGGCTTGCACGCTCCGCTGTTAAAAACTGGATGTTATTCCATACTTGAAATATATGCTGGACTTTTGTTGTAAGCATGCAATGGTATACTCTTGCGCGACACTCCATAACTGTTTATGCGTGAATAGTTACAGAATACCGTGTCCGTACGCGCCCCTGGAAACGGGGGCGTTACACACATGATCTCTCCGTTTTATGTCAGACGGGGACATCCAAGTGATAAGCGAAATCAAGTCTTAGTTGGATTCATTTATTAGCGGCATGATCTCGCTTAATTAGGTGTTTTAAAACTTCTTATTTGATCCCGAGAAGAAAAACATCTCATCTGTGAGTCCGTACTCAAAAGGTAATAGTAAAATTTGCAGAAGAAAGTGAAGACAGTACCTGCAACCTAAGTTATGCACCCAAAACTGGACAGAACGAGATAGTAGCATGATTATATCCCTGTTGCTCGTTACTCGAGTGCGTGCGATAGCTATAACTAGCGTGCCAGCTAAAAACAGCCCGACGGCGCCGTGAGGGACATGTGCCGGTGAGGTAAAACATGACGTGCCACGGCCGCTCTTTTATTGGTGGAACAAAATCCAAAATCCTATGCACAGCGGCACGGCACAAAAAATGGGTCGCGTCGTAGTGCAATTTTATCAGGGCCGGGGCCTCACATGCACTCTGAAGAAGTACCAGCTCGTGCGCGCGGGCAGGCACGTACGCATTGTTACAAACAAAAAGCAGCAGGTGCCCAATGTACAGATGCTTCTTCATGTACAGATGTCTTTCCAGACAGACATCTATTCAAGCCACCCCATGATCATCTATATATATGTATCATCATGTACAGATTCTAGACTAATAAATGAAAGACATCATTTTCTCTCAATCACTTGTCTCAATCTTCTACAACACGTTATCAGCACACAGTGAAAAAAAAGACAAGGTAATGGCACTCGTCCCATGCGAACTGCAATCTCTCTCGCTTCCTGGGCAAATGCTCGCACACCTTACCGGCGACGCTCGCGGCGGCAGGCGAGGCCCGGCGGCGTGGCGCGTCCTCACGGCGCGGCCCGAGCCCGTGGCCGACGCAGCGCAGCCCGCGAGCCATGGCACGAAGCCCGACGCGGCGCGGTGCGGCGCGCAGCTGGCACGACCGGCCCGTCGGCGTGGCGCGTCCTCACGGTGCGACAACGCCCGAGGCGGCGACGGTGCCCGAGGCAGCGGCACCCGGCCCGAGGAAGCGGCGCACGGCCTGAGGCGGCGGCGCTCCACACGACGGCCGGCGGCATGCGGAACCGAGGCCGGCCAGCGCGGCAGTGGCGGCTCACCGCGCGCCCAAGACCGGCCCGGCGCGGCCGGCGCACGGCCGACGAAGCCCGGTGAGGAGGAGGCCCGTGGCGGCGCCGCGGCCGGCGGCACCCGCGGCGGCGCCCGAGCCAGAGGCGGCGCGCCCGAGCCCGAGCCGGCGGCGGCGAGGCGGCTCCCGAGGCGGCGCGGCGCGCACGGCGCAAGGCCCGACGGCGCGTGGCGGCCAGCGCTCGGCAAAGCCGGCGCGAGGTGAAGCCCGGCGGCGAGGCCCGGCCGGCGGCGGCGGCGGCGCCCAGCCGGCCGGCAGTGGCGGCTAGATGTTTGGGGTTAGGGAACCCTAACCCCCTTACATCTCATCTTTTATATGGCTGCCTCTGGAATAGGCTTTTGGCCCAAAAGGTCCCCACCTCCCCACATGGGCCACAAGGCCGAATAGGCTTCAGCCCAAGTTTTCGGAAACTTTGCATTTCCCCCCTTAAATTTCATAGAAAATGCAGACTTTTTCTTCATAGAAAATGCAGACTTTTTCTTTTAAATCAATTTGTATTGTAATTTTTGCAGTATAGTCCTTGTGCTTCTTTATAATTGTACCTGTCTGTTTATACATTTACACATTAGCATTTCAGTCCCTACAGGATCTGAAAATTATGTAATTGTTCAAATAAATGTGCATGCACATTTCTATAACTTTTACATATTTAGGATTCTTATATTGCAATTTATTTACAATATGAATTGCGACCATATTTAAATTTGTTATCTTTCGCAAATTTAAAATTTCAAATTCCCATTTAGTGAGTACCATTGTACTTAATAAATTGGAATTTATGCATTCTATCTTATGCAATTTAAATATTACGTTTACTAGCTTACCATACAAGCACTTAATATTTTTTTTATGCAAATACTTTAGGTTGATTTTCTCTCATTTTGGAATAACACAAAGTTTCTTACATTTGATATTGGTCATACACAAGGTAGTACCATAGTACTACTGCGGGATTTATTCCTCAACGTGCGTACCCAATATCAAGTTTTGAAACATTTTGGTCTACACTTTTGGGTGACTACCTTTATTTATTTTCAAATTGGCCATACACAAGGTAGTACCATGGTACTACTGTAGGATTTCATCCTCAACGTGCGTACCCAATTTAATTATAAATTATACAAGGTCTACACCTAAGTGATTACCATGGTTCTTTTTCACATTGGCCATACACAAGGTAGTATCAAAGTACTACTGTGGGTTTATCATCCTCAAAGTGCGCACTCAATGTTGAAACATGAATTAAATAATGTTAATACCATTGGTGATTAACTATGTTGTTCCACAATAGGAGAATGTCCTTTTATGTATTTCAAGTTTACCTTGATTACTTGCATTTCGCATTGCTTATTTAACATTGCCAACGATTTTAACAAATCTGTGGCCCTACATATGTAGGCACAATGGCTACTAAAGAGTTTGAGGCCCTCGCTCTTGACGGCCACAACTTCTCCACATGGGCGATGGATCTCAAAATGAGTCTATCGTTGCGCGGAATGTACCAGGCAATTGCAGCTCCCCAAGAGGGTGTAGCTCCTTTGGCTGAGACTCTCAAGTACAATACCTTATTTATTATACGGAACCACATCCGTCCTGATCTCAAGGCTGAGTATCTGATGGAAGAAGACCCACGCGCTCTGTGGCTTGCTCTTCAAACACGGTTTTAAATGGCTACCAAAGATTTTGAGCCCCTCGCTCTCGATGGTTCCAATTACCCTACATGGACTATGGACTTAAAAATCAACCTCACCACACGTGGGTTGCAAAGGGTGATATTTGATCCTCCAAATGATCAAATTTCGCCGGAGATTGTGACATATTCCGTTTTAAGCATAATACGGAATCACATATATCCAGATTTAAAGTCGGAATATCTGTATGAGGAAAATCCACTTACACTATGGTTAGCCCTCAAAAATAGATATACATACATCAAATCCGTTCAACATATTGCGTACAAAGTAATTTTCCAAAACATTAACACATTCCAAACATGGCATGATCGCCTTGGCCACCCAGGCATTGGAATGATGAGGAAAATTATTAGCAATTCAATTGGTCATACATATGTCAAGACAAAATTTCCGGAATCCTCAGATTTTGTGTGCACTTCCTGTGCCACCGGAAAATTGATTTTAAGACCCTCTTATCTTAAAATCAGAGCTGAACCACTTAAATTCCTTGAACGCATTCAAGGAGATATATGTGGTCCTATACAACCATTGTGTGGACCGTTCAGGTACTTCATGGTTCTAATTGACGCATCTACTAGATGGTCACACGCGTGTCTTTTATCCACACGAAACCATGCATTTGCTAAGTTAATTGGTCAAATTATCCAATTACGAGCACATTACCCTGAATATCGAATTCAATCAATTTGAATGGATATTGCTGCTGAATTTTCATACCATGCCTTCAATGACGATTGTATGGCTCTTGGGATACAAGTTCAACGCTCTGATCCATATGTCCATACACAAAATGGTTTAGCAAAATCTCTTATCAAGAGAATCAAGCTCATTGCAAGAACATTACTACAGAATTGCAACTTACCAACATCATGTTGGGGTCATGCAGTTTTACACGCTGCTGACTTAATCCAATTGCGTCCAACTGCTTATCATAGCACTTCCCCGCTACAATTACTACGTGGAAATCCATCAGATATTTCCCATCTGCGAAAGTTCGGTTGCGCTACATACGTACCGATCTCACCACCGCAGCGTACCTCAATGGGACCTCACAGGAAACTTGAGATCTATGTTGGGTATAAATCTCCGTCAATCATAAAATACCTCGAGCCCCTAACAGGGGACCTGTTTACGGCCCGGTACGCTGATTGCATATGCAATGAGGAACATTTCCCGGCATTAGGGGGAGACAACAAGTACCAAACTGAATGCCAGGAAATTAATTGGAATGTTCAAGGCATTTCTACCTCAGACCCACGTACCAGAGAGACTGAACTTCAAGTTCAGAAACTCATTCATTTGCAAAACATTGCAAATAACCTGCCAGATGCATTTACTGATTATAAGGGTGTCACAAAATCCTATAATCCTGCCAGAAATGTACCTGAAAGAGTGGAGGTACCGCAAAATACCACTCAACTCCCAGTTCAAAATAAGAGGGGGAGAAGTACGGTACAAACGGCGGATACAGCTTCTAACAAGCGACAAAGGAAACAAAAGAATGTAAATGCAGATCAACCTCAAGTTGATAGACACCAAAGGATCCTTGTACCCAGATCAACATTGCACTCAATATCTGATCCTGGGACATCGGAATACCCCGACTCAAATTTTTTGGGAAATAACATTGAGTCATCAGGGGTCCAAGAAATTTCCACAAACTATACTGATTCTGGAGAATCATACGATCGTAAGACTACAATTATCGACATTTATTTCTCCACAACAATTGCAAACAACCTTCAAAATGATCCAGATCCCAAGACCATGGCAGAGTGCAAACAGCGCTCGGACTGGACTCAATGGAAGGATGCAATTCAAGAGGAGTTAGCCTCGCTCAAGAAAAGAAATGTATTCACCAATGTGATACATACACCTCCCAATGTATTCCCTGTCGGTTTCAAATGGGATTTCGTTCGCAAACGGAATGAAAACAATGAGGTGGTGAGACACAAAGCAAGGCTTGTAACACAAGGGTTCACGCAGAGACCCGACATTGATTTCAATGAAACTTATTCTCCAGTAATGAGTGGAATAACATTCCGATACTTAATCTCATTGGCAGTACAAAATCATCTATCTTTTCAGTTGATGGATGTAGTGACCGCATATCTTTATGGGTCACTTGATTCGGACATATACATGAAAGTTCCCGATGGAATTTCAATTCCGAATCCAAACGCAAATCGCAATATGTATTGTGTAAAATTAAACAAGTCTTTATATGGCTTGAAACAGCCGGGAAGAATTTGGTACAACCGACTAAGGGAGTTCCTAACCAAAAAGGGATACTCCAACAATGATGATTGCCCATGCGTGTTCGTTAAAAGATCCTCAATAGGATTTTGCATTATATCTGTGTATGTTGATGATCTTAATATCATTGGTAACACACAAGATATAGATGAAGCACGTAATCATCTTATGACGGAATTTGAAATAAAGGATTTGGGTAAAACCAAATTTAGCTTAGGTATACAACTTGAGCACCTTCATACATGCATCATAGTGCATCAATCAGCCTATGTCCAAAAATATTGGAGAAATTCAATATGGACAAAGCATATCCATCGAAAACCCCCATGGTTGTTCGATCTCTCGACAGGGACAAAGATCCATTTAGACCCCGAGATGATAATGAAGAGTTATTGGGACCCGAGGTTCCATATCTCAGTGCCATCGGAGCGCTTATGTACCTTGCAAACTGCACCCGGCCGGATATTGCATTTGCGGTAAATCTACTTGCTAGACATAGCGCTGCTCCAACCAAAAGACATTGGGTAGGAATGAAGCATATTCTTAGATATCTTCAAGGCACTAAAGATCTCGGTCTATTCTTCCAGAAGAATAAAAATATGGATTTAATAGGATATACAGATGCTGGCTATCAGATCCCCATAATGTCAGATCTCAAACAGGCTTTGTATTTTTACATGGTGGAACAGCCATCTCTTGGAAGTCTTCAAAACAGACTCTAGTGGCTACATCCACTAATCATTCTGAAATAATTTCATTATATGAAGCATCACGTGAATGTGTATGGCTTCGCAGAATGATTAACCACATACAACAATCATGTGGTATAGGTGCTATCGCATCACCTACCATTATCTACGAAGATAATGCTGCTTGCGTTGTTCAAATGCAAACGGGTTACATAAAGAGAAATATCACAAAACATATTGCACCTAAACTATTTTACCCACATGAATTGCAAGAGAGTGGGGAAATAAATATTCTGCAAACTAAGTCTTGTGATAATCTCGCAGACTTATTCACCAAGTCATTACCAACCTCCACATTCCAAAAATGTGTTCATGGAATTGGTATGCGAAGACTACGTGATTTGCATATGTCAGGGGGAGAAATCTCCTAAGACTTAACCCGTTCAATACAAATATTGTACTCTTTTTTCCTTTATGAGTTTTCTCTCTAAGGTTTCTCATCAAGGTTTTTAATGAGGCAATATGACAACGTAATCATAAATATCTCTCTCTTTTCCCCACAGGGGTTTTTAGGAGATATAATCAAATATATGTCATATCATTTTTCTCCTTAAAATTTTCTCATTGGGTTTTAAAGGAGTTTTTCATGGCATATCTACTCTATCAATTCTCCTCATATTTTTCCTACAGGGTTTTGGAGGAGTTTTTTCCAAGATGATGAATCAAGATGATCATATAAAGATACATTGGTCAAGGGGGAGTGTTACAAACAAAAAGCAGCAGGTGCCCAATGTACAGATGCTTCTTCATGTACAGATGTCTTTCCAGACAGACATCTATTCAAGCCACCCCATGATCATCTATATATATGTATCATCATGTACAGATTCTAGACTAATAAATGAAAGACATCATTTTCTCTCAATCACTTGTCTCAATCTTCTACAACACGCATGTTGCAGCTTGCAACCATGTTTAGGAAAAGGGAAACGGAAGGGAAGGGAAAGCATTCGTGTGCGTGATTCGTGGATTGGCCGATGGAAGATTGGCAGCCAGCCAGCTACAGGCACAACTGGAGCCCAAGGCTGCTGCTGCTGCTGCTCAGCCGGATTTCGCCTGGACCCAGAGGACACCCTGGTGAGTGGTGGTGACGTAACAGTAACAACCCTCCCAAAAGATGGTATCCAAAATTGCAAACGTTGCAACTTGCATCATCTTGTCCCTGTGGCTGGCAGGCGTTCAGATCGACTGACCGAGCAAACACATGCAGTTCGTGCTCGATCCAGTCTTTGGGCGCTCGCAAAGGCCGTCAATGGAAAGCAAAAAGGTTTCTTATGCTGATTTCTACTCGTACCACATTGACTTGCTGTAGATAATTAATACTCCTGCAAGTCTGCAACTTGCGCGCGTCTCGACTCTTTGGGAGGCCGGCAACTCGCAGCAAACCGCCGGCGCGCGTAGTAGCGCTGATTAATATGCTCGCACGCCGGCACTGTATCGTTGATGTTGCGTCGCTCAGAGTTCAGTGCTGTCGGTGTTGCCTGTTATGAAGGCTGAAGCGTCAAAAGGTTGAGACCTATGCCGTTTTCAATTCAAAGGTTGCTCAACTGCTGGATTTTGCAAAAGTTCGTGGAACCTCATAGGCCGATGCATAAGTTAGTGCGCTGGTCTAATGCTATTCCCCAGCTCTCCGCGTGCGGCCATCAGAGCGTGACGAGAGGATGTGAAGGCATACCCGCCGGGGCCTCCAGTGGAGACGGAAACAGCCCATCAAAACATTACGGACTATGGATGGAAACCGGCATCTCCAGTAAAGAACATTCGGGCCTGCAAAAAGCGGTCTAACGCTTTCCGTAACTTTAAGGTAAAAAAGACGTCCTTGTAGGCTTTCCAGGGAGGCCTAAATAGTGTAGCAAGGCCCACACTATACTCCCCTTCTTTCTGGCCGCTGCTGACGCACACGCGTGCACCGTTGAGCCTTCTCGCGCGCACGCGGCCGCACGCCCTCCCCGGTCTGAAGTCATGAACCATGGTAAACCTCAAGGGTGGCCAATTTGGGTTGGTTACCACGCGGACGGACGTGTAGCTTTTGAGCCCTCTAATCGTCATCGTGTGCCGTACACTGAATCTGTCCTGCTATCAATCTCTCGCACAGCCCTTAAGCTCCGGCGGTACTACCGTACCATGCAGTTTGAGTGCCGCTCCAAATAGCTTTATTATTTAAGTTTTTTCTTAAACATTTAATTAAAAATAAAAAAAATCATTATATCGTTACAAACAATACAAATAAATAAGAAAAAAAGAAATGCAAAAAAAACTAAAATAAAGCCAAAATTAGACGTTAACGCGTTCTTTTGGGCTTTTGTCTTATGTTGCAGTAACTAGCTTTCAAACGGTTTGACTTTTTAAGGTGGGGTCTAAAAATCGATTGTAGTAAATACCGTACCGAATTTATCTATATCAACCAAAATCACGTGCGAGTATCTTTCTCCGTACTCTCTCTTAAGAACAGACAGAATTCAAAAATTTAAACTAAAAGCCACAACTCAAAAGAACTACCCTTAGTTTAAATAAATCGAAAGAAAAAAACCAAGTGCGGCCTGTAAGCCTGTTTCTGCTAGCAATTCAAGTCCGTGCGTACGATCCCGGATAGGCTGCAATAATACAGATAGTCGTTAGTAAAGAAAAAAAAATACTGCTTTGCAAATCTTACACCAGTAACGGCAGCAGTTCCCAACATTCTATCGCAACCACCGAGAATACGATTGTGAGCCTGGGATATACGTGACTTGACTTCCGCAACCACAGAGAATACGATTCCGCAACCACAGAGAATACGATCACGTTTTGTACGACAGGAATCTTTCATGGCTTAGGCCTCTTTCTTTGGGAAGATCTGCCCCTTTGAACTTCAACAATGTCGTGAAGCTTCTACACCGACCAGCTATCTGTCTGAACCCTTGCTCTTGACCTTTCCGAGGTCCGGTGCACGTGCACCGTGTCCACACACTGCTGTACATGACGACGACGACGACTGACCGAAATTTTACCTTCGGTAGTAGATCTCAGGAGCGCTACATTCTAATTGCTTTGACGAACTCACAATCGCCTTAACCCGTGATATGAAGTGATCCATTGGCCTTGTGCCCTACTCATTTAGGTTTTTTTTTTGTGTTTTATAGTTTTTTTACTGTTTATCACTGTACTTAGATTATTTTGTAATTGTTGATGGCTTTTTTATGTAATTAAATAAAAATAAAAAATAAAAAAGAAATTAACCCATCACGAACGATGCAAAGAAATATGAGAAAAAAGAAAAGAAAAAAATACAAGAAAAAGCCAAAAAAGACGAAATTAATAAACTAAAAGCTAGAAGAAAACTGGAAAAGCCGAAATGAGCAAAGCCATGTCGGAACGGACATGGTACATGGCTACATGCTCCGCATACATTTGAACATGTGCAAACAGTCTGTTTTCCTCTGTGACTCCGCATTCCATGCGACCTACGTCAGCTGGTACGGTTTATTCGAGTCGTTACTGATGGAGACGATGTGCCCGATCTTTCGATGAGAGGGATAACTCTCGATTTTGGGTGGAGGTGACCCTGACGATCCGACTACAAACGCACGACGTCGCTTACGCCTTAGCAATCGCTTAACCAACTCCGAGATGTTATTAACCTCGCTGGAGGCGCGATCAACCTGAACACGAAGTTCAATTCCTGCGAGCAATCGAAGAACTAGCAAGAATAAGATGTAGGCAATCTGATATTGCGAATATGAATGAAGCATAAATTGTATTGCGAATCACAAAGTTGGGATTCCGAAGATGTCTTGACAGGTGGTCGTCCGACACAACTGAAAAACAAAGTTTGCACAAAGGCTAAACCTAAATCCAACAAAATTCAAGTCTTAGCAATGGAGGTGGCAGCTCCTTTATAGGGAAAACGACCAGGGGGACGTCCAAGTGCACGCCCTAGGGTTACAAGGCCCATGGGCCCAAGTGGTGGTGGCGCAGCACCCTTTTTGACTCGGACTCAGAAACTAACGTGGACTCTTTTGATGATTGCGGCTGGCTCAGATGGAATTTGAAGATGAGGTTGGATCCGTTGGAAAATAGACTTCATAAGCTTTCCATGAAGTATAAGAACGTCCCAAACAGAGTCCGTATGACGAAGTTATGCCTGTTTGAACTTGATACCATCGCAGCAGTCCGAATCTGATTCCAGAACGTGTCCAACTCGAATTCTTGTTTGTCCCAAAGTGACGTGGTGACCTCCATTATTTCTTCCATGCATGTCCATGACCCCATGTCCCTTTCCTTCGTCCTTTCCCAGGTTCCTAATCACAATTAAATCACTTGCATTAGGTAGCGGACTATTCTCAGTATTATATGAACCTAGGAATGAATTCACCTGGTAATTAAGTTGATGAGCACGAGCTCGAGTAAGTGGTCCTTGTTGTGGATAAGTTGTATCCATGGAAGGAATGTCCTCATCAGTTACATCTAGGGAAGGAAACAGGTCGAATATAGATTGAATAGTCTCAAATATGAATGTGAATCCATAATTTTAAAATGAATACAGATATAAATACGAATTCATATTTTTTTTAAAATGAATACAAATACGGATTTAAACATTCTTGAATATGAATTCGAATCGCATATGTACTTAATTCGGTCAAATGCGAATATCCTAAAACTTTTTTAACAAATCTAGGTAGAACAAATTATGTAATATGACTAAACGTCTATATGAGTTAGCAGTATAGCACATAGAGTTAAAAATTATGCAAAGTAATTTTTCACTTCTTGCTTGTGAACCTTGGTCAATCAAAAAAGTTACTTCCTACAATCATTCCTAGGGAATTCGCCAGGGATGGAAACCGATCGAATACGAATACGAACATTCTTGAATACCAATATGAACAATCTCGAATACAAATATGAATATTCTCGAATACAGACTTTGCTTACCACATTCGTATTTTCTCAGATATGAATATCGGATAAAATAGATTATCCTTTAGTAGCCTCCATCTTGGCGGCTTAGTTGGGACAAATTAGGTATATTCATACCCCTATCAGCCCAAATATCGACCCATCAAAGTCATCCACTCATCTGGCCCATTCGCCTCCAATTTCTGGCTAGCTGGCTTGGTGATCTAGCCTATTTGTGGGTGGCTAACCCTAACAGAGTCAGTACTCCCTACTCGTCTACTCACCAGATGCCAATCACCACCCAGTGTTGGTCTCACAACTTCACCAACCACCAACACAACAACAGTCGGCAGGAAAGGGGACCAGCAGCAGGCTGGCATTCACCTCCGAGCTCCGGCGACCCACGCTCTCTCTACTGCAATGCTACTCCACGCCTACCAGGCGCCAGGTGGTCGCGCCTCAGCCTCCTCCATTTTGCAATTTCTGCCTCCACCATTTTGCTGCCAGTTCCTCACTTCCTCTCCCTCTCTCTCTCTCTCAGTTAGTTGGTTCGCAAATCGCAATTTTGCATGTGCAGATCCAGATAAATTAAGGATTCCGGGCAGCCGCCTAGATCCACCAGCAATTTGGACGATTGATAAATGATAATCCATGTTTGATGTTTTGATTATGCATTCACTGATCACAACATACTCTGGCAGGCATATTCTTTGCACAACCTACAGCTCTGTATGCTTTTTTTGGCTATCTACATAATCCAAGTTAAATGTTTGATGTTTTGTTTATGCATTCACATGACGAAATGAATGAGCGAATACACATACAGTACACTAGTACAATGCTTTTGGATTTTCATCAGGAACAAGCATTTGTTGTGATGGTTGACTTTGAATGAAGCTGTTGTAGTATGTCAATATGTGTTAAGAGCAATACTTTGCACAGCAGCATAGGTAGTTGAGATGGTTAAATTTGAATGGATTTGGTGTATGTGAATGTGTTAAGAGCTTGCCGTACCTTCAACGATTGATAATCTATGTTTCGTTTATGCATTCACATGAAATGAATGATTTGTACAAGTCATTACTGGCCTTTTGGGGAAATACTGATATTGTAGAATGTTCAATTGATCTAGTGATCAACTTATTCTTTTAGGTATCAGCAATTTGAAAATTGGAATGCACATTTGCAAGCTAGAGATTAGAATTTCAAGAATCAAGAGTAACTGTGTAGTGTGTAAGCGAACTTTTTTAAAAATTTTCAATTGGCCTTCTGAATTACCTGTAAAAGGATGAGTTAATGAAGATGAAGTATAGAGATTAGAGTTTTAGAACAATCATATAAATATAAAATATAGCATGTAGTAAACTCATGAATCTTGTATTTTATGATTTTGTAGATCTTTGAGTTTAAAAAATGAAGAACTCTGGATATGATTCTTGGCAGGTATTTTCTTCAATTTTATATTTTTTTCGTATCCACTTTGTCTAGGTTAAAATTCTCACTATTTTAGATATGCTTCTTCTCCGTAGATATGAAATGTTGTTGCATCAAATGGATCTCGTCCTGATAAGCTGTGGTTGAGTTGCAAGGCTGACATCCAAAACTGCAATTCCACACAAATTGAAGTTCTCCATGGTTGGCTTAGCATGTCGACCTGTTTCTCTCTGTCTCTTAATTAGTGCTTGTTGTGTTCTCTAAAACACTACATATTTTTCTCGTCTATTGATAGGATTCAGGAAGGCATTAGTTAATGAGTTGGAGGCTGTTCAAGATAAGGAGGACTAGGGTTGTTCATTGATTCATGCTTCACCCACTGTCAAACAATATATAGCATATCATGGAATTCACAAATTTCTCCGAGGCTTGGGAATAAGACGGAGTTTAATCACTAAACTATACTTGGTTTACTTAATGCATCGGGTTTTGCTTGGATTGATATGTTTTGATTTTCAATTTATATGCTAATTTTTGTTATATTTTGCTCTATGGAAGGTTACAACTTCCTTTTAGATGGGAGTTTCTTACTGATGGGGAAAAGAGTAAAAAAGAACTGAATTAGCAAGGTATGTAATTGCCATTAATCTTGATAATTTGCTACTTAATGGATGCTTGCCTCATGTCATTCATTCCCTCATAAGAAATCATCGATTTCTATATTTTCTATATTTTTATTATATATATATATATGTATGAATGTATGTATGTATCATTGTATCGGTGTTTTAGGGAAAATGTTATGTCGTGGTACCGGTATATTGGTATCAACATATCTGAGCAATATATCTCCGAAGTCTGAACACCCATCCTAAAAATCCTAGGTCCACCTCTGATCTATCTGATCAGTTCTCTTTCTTTCTCTAGATTGCTGTTACATGCGAATCAGCAGGAGAGTTGACATTACCATTTGTAAGGAATAAAGTAAAAAGTTAGCAAAAATCTGAGGCCAAAACACAAATATTTTACCGAAAATAACCATGCTTCTTTATTGTTACAGAGAACCTGTGTGAATTTTGAATAAGCCAAATTACACCATCTTTTGAAGTAATTTAACATCTCATAAATTGGTTACACTATTTGCAATTGCAATTTTCTATGTAGCCAAGGAACTGCCCTTACCTCTTCTCCTTGGAGAAATACAAACAATGGCCAAATTTTCAAATACATAATACCGCTATCAAGCAACTAGACATCCATGTGAAGCAGGTCAATAGAAAATTCCAATTTCCACTGGTTGGTTAATGAAGACACGAATCTTTTCTGGTTTCAGAGAAGACTTCAAAGTCTCCGCACAATAGGGCAATATTATGGTCAAAATGGATTCATATCTTATAGCTCCACAGCTCAGTTCCTAAAAGCGGTTATGTCCAGTTCACCCCCACCTTCTCCTCGCCGGCAGCGACGGGTGAGGGCGAGCTGCGTCGATCTCTACCTGCGACATGAGCAGCGTTGTCGAAATTGAACAGCCGCTGCGGGTAATGACCTTGATCTCTCTTAAGTCCCATTCTCGTCGTTCCACTCGGGGATGTCAGTCTAGGCTATGCTCATGGAGTTCTAAATTTCTTTAAAGGATACTGACATGCTGTTAATCTCTGTGTGTAAATGTTTTGTCTTTGTTATGCACTTAGGGTTTCATGGGTTATTTTATCTAGTACACAGCAAAATTTCAGTATTGCTAGCTCTGCGATTGCACAGGTTATGCTAGTTTTTACAATTTCCGCTGGTGTGCATAATTTGGTGGGGAACATGATTTCGCTGTTGCATCTAAGGATGATGAATATCCTAATTTCTGGATCAGCCTGTCGATTTGTTGCACTGCATATCGTCTCAATTCTTTCTTTTTTCTGAGACCCATCGTCTCAATTCTCTAGTCCCCTTAAGATGGTCTTGAGGGATTCTCCCCCTTGGTCCAAGTACTGACCTCCCGTGCGATCCCGTCCCGCGCTTTTGCAGCAATCACCAGGCCAAGGAGAGGGGTCGTCACACCATGGAAATGGCTCACCACGAGAGAACGCAGCACTGAACCTGGCGAAATCCGAGTCAGACCGGATAAAAACCTTCTACCAGACGGTCCTTTCGGTCATCGTCGTGTTCATCGTGGCGGCTCTGTCAGGCTACAAGGATATGAAGCCGCTCTACTCGACCACAAACCACAAGAAAGTTCACCTCAGCAACCTCCTAGTCGCCTTGGTGCTCTGTATGATCGTCACCTTCATATGCGCCGTTGTCTTGATGATGTACGAATTCTATGCCTACCACCATGGGCAGCGACGCTGTGGCAGGTACAGGGTTCTCACTGTCCTCGTCGCAATCACCGGCACGATGCTAATTGCTACCGACACGGTCCTGGTCATCATCACGAACAGGGGAAACGCGGTGCTCTCTGTTCTTCTCGTGCCAGTGCTGCTGCTAGTTGGCGTGGCCGTGCGCGGCGGAGCATGGATGGAGCAGCACCCCACTCCGACGCAGGGCAGCGAGTACGATACGGCGACGAAGGGCACCTTTGATCTGGCCACCGTTGGTACAATTGCTGCCTTTACTCTGCAGGGGACCATCGCCTTCGGCTACCTGAAAACGCCCGACAAGAAGGGCAAACGTGACCCGCCGCTGGACCTCGCCGCGTGCTACGCCACCTCCACCGTCTGCCTGGTCGTGATGATGCTTTGCGCCATGCCGCTGGCGTGTCTCCCCGGCGACAAGCTGAGGGTTCTGGTCGGAATCATCGAGAGGCTCAGACACGTCCTGCTTGCCCCTCTGGCGCTGATGGCGCTGGTCGTCTCCGTCGAGTTCTTGGACGGTTTCGTCGTGCTCTCTTTCTTCCCGGAGGCCATTGCGTTGGTCCTGTACTTCGGCGTGGAGTTCTGCTCGGCACGCCAGCCCCGAGAAGGCAGGAGCTGGCCATTGCTCGACTTTGTCTTCCGTATGGTCGCCACCGTTGGATTCACACTCATGACCGGGCTGTACGCGGCGTTCCTCGGTACTGACCACTACAGCTTGTACCTGAAGGCCGCCATGTTCGTGCTCCTGCTAGCAGTTGTGTCAAGCCTGAGCCGTCTGGCGATCCCGTTTCACTTGCCTGACAATGACATTGGAGGAGCTCTCGAGGTCGGCGTTGCAACCGTGGCCCTCGCCTACCCCGCCGTCGCACTTTTGCTTGCTTGTCCATTGGTGCTCAAGGTCTTCCTCGACCTCTACCTCAATCGCTAGTTTTTGACAGTGTTTGGGGAGCTAGCATTAGCATTCTTTCTGTCCTTGGTCTTCCCATGGCCATGTATGTTGTATACTACGGGTATCCATAATGTTTAGATACTATATAGCCTTTTAAGTTAGAATTTATAGGTAATATCTAAACTTAGCACAATTTTGTGTAATATATAAAAATTACTACTGTCTCTACATTGAACCCATAACTATAATAAAAAATATCCTTTCCCATTAGTCTTTCTCATGGCACAATGGCCTTGCATTTTATTTTTTACTTTGAGGCAGCCTCCTAGAGTGATGCCAGTCGTTTTTGCTTGAAGACAGCCTCCCGTAGCGTATAGCGTCTTCTCTCCCTTCTTAAAGGTAGTTTTTTAAATACTGTGTACCTAAGATTTTTTTTGATACGTAGTCTAGATAACATGGGATGTAGGAAATGAGCACACGCGTTCTGTAGCTCGAATATTATTTGTTCCACATCTTGAAACCTCACTTTTGAAGGCCTCCCAGAAAGAGTAAAGCTTATGATATGAATACTGTTTTTTTTTTGTTAAATTTGGTTTTCCAACATAGGAGCTATTTTAAAGCTGTTAATTTGGAAGAAAATTATTCTTCATTTGGCCTCTTTTTATTACTCCTCGTAAAGTTATGGCTTCTCCTTCTCATCATTTACCAGTGTCTTCATGGGAACTAGTGACAACTGACAGCAGGCAAACACCATATCATGTACAGCCCTTTTTTTGACGAATTGTTCAGGACAGCTTTTAGAAGCTGGGATTTGGCAACTGAAGGATCGCTCCCTATCTGTTGTTGAATAGTAGGGGCATTTTTATTCTAAAAGCTATTTAATGAGGTGAGTGACTTCTCTCATTTTAAGATAGTTTTTTTTGTTCTTCCATAATCAATTTAAGACTATTCCAACAATTTTTCCCTTCATACATTGGTGTCTCTCAGCCTTTCACTGTCCATCAACGGTCTCTTAGGGTTCTTTCACCGTACACCGACGATTCTTCAGGGTCACAGTCCATCAGACATTCACACACTAGCGTCTATTGGGTCAGAGATGTTAGAACCGAACTTTGATAACACTTGTTGGATCGTAAGAATCATCTCACCCCCAAAGCTATCAAATAAGGTGAGAAATTTCCCCACTTTTAAATTAGATCTCTTGCATTTCTACAGTCAATATGAGACCATTTCAACACAATCTCCATCATTGTGTTGATGTCTGCAAACCAAAAGACGCACCTTAAGTAGATGCAACATGAACTGAGACAAGAACAACAGTGATCTGAAAATAATGATAACCCTCTCAAACAGGTCGGCTCCATGCTTCGTATTCTTGTCAAACAACACCAAGCATCAACAGTACCTCTATCTACATTCAGAGATGGTCACAGATTGATGGAGCAACTGAGTTCCCAAACAGCTCAAATTTTGTCACATATGGTTATTTAACGCTTCAGATCCCCACGAATTCCAAGCATAGCTAGACTTGTCCATTGGCCGCTTTGATTTTTTTTTGACTGCGAGATGGAAAAACCAGCAAGCACCAAGCTTTTTCGTTGTCAATCAGAGGAAAAGCTAAAAAAAGGGGCCCACGCAAGCAAAAAAGCGCAAGAAGCTTACAATGCAAAACTATTTTTTTAGGGTTCGTCTTAGAAGGCAAAACGGACCTGTCTGCTCACCAGTTTCCAAGTCTAGAGCGTCGGTCGCCTCTTCTTGTCTCTATCGCATAGCCACAAATGATGTGTGGGATTCTTTCTGATTGCCAGCTTCAACTCCAATTATTGTGTTATATGAGGAACGAGGACCACTTGACCAAGGTGTCGGCACTAATTGAGTGCTGTAAGATCATATAGAGGTTATTTTATAATTGTGATAAGTAATTGATTTTTATATTAGAGTTTTTGTGGTATCTGAGCTTGGTTTTTGAGAGTTTTACAAAAGACTGCACTCTGATTGGGCTGTCTACTGAAATCTTCAGGTTAAACGGATTGACCGCTTTGTTTTGGCGGTCTGAAGCAGTCTGACCGGCATATTTCAACCGCTGATAGTAGTCAGAGGTGTGGTCTTCGATTTTACAGTCGGGCGGTCCGAACGGCCATGTGTTGGGCGGTCCGATCAACAGATCGACCACGGATGGTCAATGGTCGAAAGCTTTAGTGCCTGAACGACTACGGATGATTGATGGTCAAAAGCTACAGTGTCTGAATGACCACAGATGGTCGATAGTTATAGGCTTTGCGATCGGTAGTCATAGACTTCACGATTGGTTGTGATCGATAGTCATGGGCTGTCGGACCTCGGGTTAGCAAACCCAGATCCTCTGTGATTCCACCGCACTATTCCCTGGATCAGTAGATAGTGCTCACAGATACATTACTGTATATCAAAAACCTACCATGCGAAAGCTTAAATAATACAGTAATACTTACTCATGGGCCGGTTAGGCCGAAAACGATAAAGCGCAGCAGCGGAAACTTCACACGAGTGGGACCCGCAGGACTTGCCCACAGGCAGCCAACTGGGGGTTCGCGACCTAGTCCATGGCCTCATCATCTTCCAGCTCTGTCGACCCTTTTTAGGCATTGCAGGGCTTGACTTTATTTCCTTTCTGACTGAATGATGGCAGTTAAGCCAGATTGAGTACGATGATACTCAGCAAGCCACCACACAGGATGCAATAATAATAGATGCAAGGTTGTCAAAGGAGGCTTGAGGTTCTTTTATTTGCTTAGTGCGACATTTGCAATACTCATAATTAAAATTCCTATGACTTGGCATTTTATAAACATGCTTTAAAGAGTTCGAAATTGTGCAATAAATACAGCGGTGTCGGTTCCATCCACCAATTACATGGTTCCAACCACCTATGCTAGCTTTTGATCCTTATGCCACTTCCATATTATCAACCACGCTGGAGTACGTCCCTCCAGGAAAAAGTCCAAAATCAGAGTACCTCCCTCTGATAGGTTTTTGTCCCACCCACAAAGGTTTTTTGAAATAGAACTAACTCGAGGAAGATTTCCGTGTCTGCCCTTGACCGTGGGCACGGCTATTCGAATAGTTGTATACTCTGCAGAGTTTGTACATCTTTACCCACAAGAGGTAATCGTCCCGATGGTTCTACATGATTCCTTAGTCATGCAGATCGAGAGACTACCACGAGGCCTTTACAATACCTCGCTCTCTAGCATCTCACTCCTATGGGGTTGCTTCCATAGGTTGTGCGGGATGTCCGCCACAGGTTAGCGCACTCGGACTCCGCTCTCCACCATACGCTAGCCTCAGCGACGTCACCTATATCCGATGTCCCATTCCACGGGGGCTTTTATTACCCGCCTACACCGTTCTCCGTGAAATGGCTAGAGAGTTTAGTAAATTATTCAGCCAAGCCTACAATTTGCCAGCTTGTGGTTGTACTGTTGTACACGGAGGGGTCATTACAGGATTAAGTCCTTAATTTGTCCGGGCGGTTCATTCCACAGACCACAATCCTTGTGCTACATCCGCACCCACCACTCTTACCATCCGCCCAGACTGGTATAGCATGTTTTAAGGGTTTTGAGAAACATAAAATAAGTTATCACAAATAATCAACCACGTACATCCCGTGACTGTCCCAAAACCAGTTTTCATACTTAAAGATTGATGATCAGGGCCACTAGTGCCCTGGACTTGTCAAGACTAGCACGGCATTAATATGACTTATAGCTAGTAAAGTGATTATTAATATCTAGGGTGACAATGGTCAGGTAATTCAAGTATCAAGGGATGGCATAATAAATCTAATACAACATCAAGTGGGCATGTAGCTACCTTAAGCTTTGACATATATTTGCATAATAAATTAAGCATGCAAGTTGATAGTTTAAAAGAACGTAATTTTTTGCATAAAGTGTAGGATCAATATGATCAAAGTGATGACTTGCCTTGCTTGGGGTACCATGACCTTGATTGATCTAAATCAAAGCCTGCTCAGTCAGCGATCTTAACTTCCTATCCGTCGCTTTTACCCGAGTCTTGATCTTGTTCGAATCCGTCGCCTCATCGAGTCTTCAGATGCTAATACGCGACAAAGTAAAGAAAGACCAAATAAATCCAAACACTTTAAATGCCCAAGTTAATTTAAATTATACATTTATTACGATTTGAGAATAGAAGGATGATTCAAGTTAGTGTGCTGAAAGCACAGCGGTAGATGAATTGGGCGAAGGAATGAGGTGGCAGAATAGCTTTACCGTGAGGGAAAATTTAGAATAAGGAGGGACCAAAATGAAGAAGTATCTACAGGAATATACCCCCTTTTGAAAAGGTAGAGGTCAAAACATAGCTGATCGGGGCAAAGCGAGGTTCGACCATTTATTTAATAACTTTCTCATTATTAATTTTATATTTATCAAGGAAGCTCCATGAGTCAGGCAGGACTTATGGACAGATAAAAGAGGGTATCGATGGTAGTGAAGAGGAACATGATTTCAGGATGCGAAAGCTTTATAGGAGAAGAGTATTATTTTATGTACCCGATGAAATCTTAATATATCATGAGGCCATTCCTATTTGAGATTGCAACTGGCAGTTCTAAAGTTAATTATTCTACTTGATTAATAACTTTATTCGATAGGATCAACGGTTGTGATTTGTCAAAAAGGAGAGTTAGGATTCTTACAAGGATCTTCTTAGTAAAGCTATTTCTTTTATTGTTATTTATTTTCGATCATTAAAGTTAAATCCCGAGATAATGATTGAGGATTTGGGTGCGAGACAAAGACCAATGATTGCTCTTTCTTGTTTAGGACTTTATTAATCGTATTTTATTTATCATCTCAATTTCAGTATTTTAAGATAATGTTAAAGCCTTTCTACAAATATTTTAAGCACTAATAAGAGAGATGACATGATTTTAGAGATGGGCAATTTTATGGTCAATATTTTATGTGGCAAAATCTTGCTAAGTTGATTTATTTAGTTTGCACTAATGGATTTCAATTTGGATCAAGAGATGGAAGATATCACTTAGATCACTTGAGATTTTAGGAGGGTTAAAATTATTATCCGAGTTTCCAGAGTAAAGTTTGAAAAGATTGAAATTATCTTTATAAGGCTTCAAACATGCGTCTTTAATCATGTTGGATTAACTACTAGTATCTTTGATTTATAAGAGATAATGTCTTACTTAGTTTCACCTATTTGATTTTTAACATCAATACCCATTAAATCCATGTAAATTTTCTTGTCATATGGAAATAGATCATACACAATCTTGTTTTAGCCAATGTTAAGTTTTTAGCTTATTTACATAAATATTCTCATTATGAATTTATAAGTAGTTTTCTTATTCTTATTATCATCCATAATATATTTTAATATATGCATGAATATTTGCACAAGGATTCATCACTTAGCCAGATTCATCACTTTAGCCAAAGGGGAGAGGAGTTATGCAATTAGTTAGCTTGGGCCCACATGTCATACCAAGGGAGACAGAGAGTAAACTGTCTTCGGCTCAGCTGACAAAGGGAGCAGAAGCAGAGGAACCAGGGGAGGGAGGGCGGCGCCAGGCATGGGTGGCGGTGTCGCCGGTGGGGAGGGGTCGGGGAGGTGACGCCGACGGGTGAAATGGGTTGCCCCGGTGATGATGGAGCCCAGGGAGGCAGCAACTCCAGCCGGGATGGCACCAAGACGAGCGGGCGGTGAAGCTAGGCGGCCGGCGGTGAGGAGGGAATGGGGCGCCGGTGGCCGGGAAGGAGAGGGGAGAAGATGACGCGCGCACGAGCTTGAGTACCATACCAGTAACTCACCTGGGTAGTCGAGCTAGCCGGAGGGTGGCGGGGGCGGGCCGGCGACGTGCACGGGCGGCGGCGCGGGGAGGCGACCGTGGCGGGAGGGCTCGAGCGGCGGAGGGAGTCGGCCGACGGTGGGGAATGCCTCGGGGCACCAGGGAGATGCTCCCACCGCGACGAATTGGCCGGGGACCAATCGACGAGGAGGCGGCGGCGGAAATGGTGACTGCCGGCCGGAGACGGAGGAGGAGCGGGCGTGGCGCTCTCGGGCGTTGATTCTTCGATTAAGTGGAAGGAGAGGCAGAGGATGTTCGGGCGCACGCCGTGACGTGGTCCAATCGTGGAGGGGATGGCCGGAGCGGCGGAACGGCACGAACGACAGTGGCCGGCGCGAGCGCAGAGCGGCTGCTCGGCTTAGAGGTGGAAGAAGAGGAAATGGGGAATGGGGAGAAGGCGAGCTCGGGTTCTTTTATAGCCCAGGGAAGTTCCGCCAGCATGGGCGAAGGCATGGCAGGGGTACCCTGGGCATGGCGCTGCTCGTCCGGCGGCATGGCGCAGCTGCGTACTTCGGCATGGCGCGGTGCGTGCGTAGGGGAATGGCGCGGGGAGTAGGCCGGTGGTAGGGCGTACGGAGGCAGCTAGGCACGGGCTGGGCCAGCGGGAGGAAGCGGCGCGGGTTGGGCCGACGGGCGTCAATGACGGCGGGCGGAGGAGGAAGAAACGGGGGAGGAGGAGGAAGAAGAAACGGGGGAGGAAGGAGGCGCCTGGGCCAGCGGCCGAAAAAGAAACGGGAGGCAGGCCGGTCGAACCGGGAGAAGGAAAAGCAGGTCGGGGAAAAAAAAATAGGCCGGCTGGGCCGAGAGGGAAAATGGGCTGGGCCCAAAAGAGACTTCCATTAACTTTAAAATTTTCTGAGTTTTTGTATTTCAGCACTTGAATTTGTAAGTAGATTTTAAATTTAAAAACTGGGTTCAAATTTTAGGTGCAACAATTTGCTTTTAAGCTTGGCGAGTTTCGGAGAAATGATTCTTTTAAATTCTTAGAATTTTGAAATTCCAAATATGCAAGTTGGAGGGAAGGATTTCATCTTGGGTTCAAATTTCTATCCTTGGTTTCGAAGATCCGAATTTCAATTTAAAATTGAAATTAAGACTCCCGGGTAAATTAGGATCTTCTAAATTTTTAAATTTTGATATCTTGATTCCAAGGTTTTGATTTTTATCAATTGGGCTTTTGGCAAGAAAAACCAACTTGAGCAATTCGAATAACATCGAAGATTTTTGAGATACACTAGAGAAACAATTAAAAGATTTTGAAATTTTTGAAATTACACTAGCTCCCTAATTGGGATGTTACAGATCCTACCCCCCCTTAACAGGAATCTCGTCCCCGAGATTCGAGTGGAGTAGAAGGAACAAGGTGGGAAAAAGCTGGCTAGCAATAGGTTCTAGAGTACTACTTGGCATTGCGCCCTTTCCTTGGAGCCATTCGAAGAGAGGACATCCAAACAAAAGCGGATCAACACTTTGGAGAAAACACCGCACAGGAGACCTTGTTCTTCTGGATAGCTTGCAGCTGGCTTCACTCCATTGCTTGACCTTTCAGGGGTTTGCTGTTTCTTTAGTGTTGATTGCTAACTTCCCTTTATGCTGGAGTGGTAGTAGGGCCTAACCTCAGGGTGCTTTGACACTTCTTATTTATTTAGGCTACCCCCCCTTAACATGACGGGTGGCCGGTACTAATTCTTCTTGTCATCTTTCGGCATGATGAGTCTGATGGCAGCTTGAAGGCTCAGTCTTTGTATTTCAGCCGCCTTGGTCAGTAACAGGCTCATAGAGCAATCCTTGGGGCAATGGTCTTGTCCCTCACAGAGAAAACAAGTAACCTTGCTCATGGAGGATTCTCCAGGTTGATGATCTTCTTCACGATTGGGGCAGTTTGCAGTGCATTGATTCACTTGATGTCCTTTTTCTATACAGCGTGTACATGCCACTAGGTTCTTGAGATAGCTTTCTGGTATATGGTGTTTCTTGCAGCAAGGACAGTACGGAGCTGGGCAATTGTAGCTGTAGTGTCCTGTTTGTCCACAAGCAAAACATGTAACCTGTCGCAGTGGAGGGCATGATTGGGCGTCATGTCCTGTCTTGCCACATTCAATGCATGCAATAGCCAACGGAGTTTCTGGACCTGGTGGTCGAGCTTTGCCACAGGCAAGTTGCTCCTTGGTGGGGTACTTGAAGCCGACGAGTCCTTCTGCGCTGTGGCTGAGGTTGATGGTGACGACATTCTTTTCTTGATTGTTCAATCTCCGTTGAGGGCAGTATCTCACATGGTGTCCTGGTTCACCACATTTGAAGCAGTTGTCCCCTTTGTCTTGCTTTCTTTGAGGGCATTGGTTGGCGTAGTGTCCGATATCTTGGCAACAGAAACAAGCAATATGCTTTCGAGGTTTGCTTGGGGCCATGCCACTGTTATTCCCGTTGTGATGACCGCTTCTCAGCAATCTCTGCGGAGTGGGTCTGAGCGAATATTTGGTTGAGTGGTAGGGACCGAAGCATGTAGGAGCTACTGGTTCTTTCTTCTTGCTTCTAGTCGTGTTCTTGACCATTGCTTGTTCGATGATGACTGGATCAATGAGTTCTCGGTGAGTTGGGGACTTGAGTCTTGATCCTTTTGCAGGCTAGGGCCTCTTAGTTGTTGTCCTTTTTTGAAGGTGTTGCCTCTTTAATTTCAAAGCTTTGAGTGTCTCGACTTGGCTATCTGCTACCTCTTGCCTGCAGACCTGACGAGGTTTTCAGCAATAAGGTGAGGGGGAATTAGCATGAGATGCGCAAAGAATAACAGAGATGAGATATTCTAACCCATTCTAAGGAGTGCACACCCAGAAACTGGGGCAGTACACAAGCCACACAGAATAACCAAGCTTTTTGAAAACAAACTCTTCCTGTGACTACGAAATACAACGCCCAAGGGCAAGAAGGCAGTGCACAGGGCCAAATAAAATCTCCTTTGACCAAGCAACGTCTATGCACGAAGGCACACACAAGAGAGCATAGGGTTCTGAACACTAGGTTTGTTGAAGCGAGGCCACCAAATTTTCACGAGCATCCCTGACATCTTCGAGCTTAAGCCTTTGAAGCAAGGGAGAGAGAATAGGAAAAATCAACTTCCTTTTTCAGACAGAGGTAGAGAAAGGAGAGTACCGAGAGGGCTTTGGCAGCGAAGCTCATGCTTCTTATTATTATTTTTAAAGCAGAGCTCTTTAGAAAACAGTTTTCAAAAATGCTGAAGCTGAAAACATTTGTTTTTTTTTGCAAAGGTATCTTAGCATCCTCCAATATCACAAATCCAATGGACTAATTCTATCCCCATAATATTTCTATTTGTAGGCCATTAATTCAAGGCCTTGTTAATCGTGATTGAATCTAAAAGTAACTCCCTTTATCAATTAGTCTCAGCACGATTGTTGTCTAATACTCCAAACAGTGAGTGCTATCATTTATACAATCCATAGATCATATAACTCCCAAGGTATCATCTATAGTTCCTTCCACCAAATCAGTGTTACCTATTCTTTAACTGGATCTCACTTTCCTACACAAAATCATAAATCCAGTCTTGGGTTCATCATTCCACAATCCCATCCAATTATTTACCTGAACATTACTCCAAATTCTCTACCTTTAAATCCACCCGTATTTGTTTGTATCATGGTTTCAATATCCCCATGTTTTAAATCCACCAATACCACTTACATCTTTTACATTTTAACTCCACCAGTACCACTTGTATTATGGTTTGAATATTTCAATCCACCAGTAGCATTTGTATTATAATCCAACCTTGTCCTCCATTGATGTATACTCATAATCTGTTTATTCAAGTGATCAGTCCTACTATCCGCAAATTTCCTTCAAAGCGACTTCATTGTCATAAACGTCCACCGAGAATAAGATTATTACTCGAATCTATAAATCAAGGATTATTATTACTTCTCTTGATTTTCTTAGAATTCCCAATAATCCCTCCAGTAGTCAGCTATATCCTATTATCCCACCAGTGCAAACATTCACCGGGAGCCATATTGTTTATTAAAGCTGCAAACCAGCAATTGTTATTAGACTCCCCATTTTTCTAAAATTCCACCGATCCACTTATTTTAGCCAATCCAATCTTTTCGAGTTGATCCACTCATTTAATCAATTCAATCATCTATATCGCTCCAATTATTTAACCAATCCGATTATTTTAGCCAATCTAATCCTTTTACATTGGTCCACTTACTTAACCAATCTAATAATGTAAACTAGTCTATCCACTCAGTCAATCCGATCATCAAGTTGGTTTACACATGTAACAAATCCAGTCATTCAAATTGATCTTCCTATTTTTCATCCAGACATTCACACCATTGATTATCCCTTACGATTGACATGAATCCACCAAGATTTACACATATATCTGGGAAATCAAAGCGAATTTTTAAAATAAAATGGCAGGGAGTTTAATTTTGGAAAGATTTTCCTTGGAAGCTTAGGTTTGTTGAGATGAGCTTGGAGATAACTTTGCAAAAAATTTTTTTGATAATTTAACCTTCCAAGGATAAACAACTTTTGTAAATAAAACTCAATATAGGTTTTATGATTTTGGCCCAAGGTAATTTTCAGAAGAGAACTCAGGCACGCGTTAGTTTGAATTCGGGATAAGAGAGCCTTGGGGCTAAAAGTGGCCAGGGCAGCAAATAGACGAGAGGGAGTCATCTAAGAGGGATAAGAGTAGTAATACTACTTATATTTTGCAGTTAGATTTTGAAGAAATAATTCTAGTCATAAAGCTAACGGCCATGCTAACTAAGGTTACGACCTACAGTCGATATGCTCTGATACCAGCTCTGTCGGACCTCGGGTTAGCAAACCCAGATCCTCTGTGATTCCACCGCACTATTCCCTGGATCAGTAGATAGTGCTCACAGATACATTACTGTATATCAAAAACCTACCATGCGAAAGCTTAAATAATACAGTAATACTTACTCATGGGCCGGTTAGGCCGAAAACGATAAAGCGCAGCAGCGGAAACTTCACACGAGTGGGACCCGCAGGACTTGCCCACAGGCAGCCAACTGGGGGTTCGCGACCTAGTCCATGGCCTCATCATCTTCCAGCTCTGTCGACCCTTTTTAGGCATTGCAGGGCTTGACTTTATTTCCTTTCTGACTGAATGATGGCAGTTAAGCCAGATTGAGTACGATGATACTCAGCAAGCCACCACACAGGATGCAATAATAATAGATGCAAGGTTGTCAAAGGAGGCTTGAGGTTCTTTTATTTGCTTAGTGCGACATTTGCAATACTCATAATTAAAATTCCTATGACTTGGCATTTTATAAACATGCTTTAAAGAGTTCGAAATTGTGCAATAAATACAGCGGTGTCGGTTCCATCCACCAATTACATGGTTCCAACCACCTATGCTAGCTTTTGATCCTTATGCCACTTCCATATTATCAACCACGCTGGAGTACGTCCCTCCAGGAAAAAGTCCAAAATCAGAGTACCTCCCTCTGATAGGTTTTTGTCCCACCCACAAAGGTTTTTTGAAATAGAACTAACTCGAGGAAGATTTCCGTGTCTGCCCTTGACCGTGGGCACGGCTATTCGAATAGTTGTATACTCTGCAGAGTTTGTACATCTTTACCCACAAGAGGTAATCGTCCCGATGGTTCTACATGATTCCTTAGTCATGCAGATCGAGAGACTACCACGAGGCCTTTACAATACCTCGCTCTCTAGCATCTCACTCCTATGGGGTTGCTTCCATAGGTTGTGCGGGATGTCCGCCACAGGTTAGCGCACTCGGACTCCGCTCTCCACCATACGCTAGCCTCAGCGACGTCACCTATATCCGATGTCCCATTCCACGGGGGCTTTTATTACCCGCCTACACCGTTCTCCGTGAAATGGCTAGAGAGTTTAGTAAATTATTCAGCCAAGCCTACAATTTGCCAGCTTGTGGTTGTACTGTTGTACACGGAGGGGTCATTACAGGATTAAGTCCTTAATTTGTCCGGGCGGTTCATTCCACAGACCACAATCCTTGTGCTACATCCGCACCCACCACTCTTACCATCCGCCCAGACTGGTATAGCATGTTTTAAGGGTTTTGAGAAACATAAAATAAGTTATCACAAATAATCAACCACGTACATCCCGTGACTGTCCCAAAACCAGTTTTCATACTTAAAGATTGATGATCAGGGCCACTAGTGCCCTGGACTTGTCAAGACTAGCACGGCATTAATATGACTTATAGCTAGTAAAGTGATTATTAATATCTAGGGTGACAATGGTCAGGTAATTCAAGTATCAAGGGATGACATAATAAATCTAATACAACATCAAGTGGGCATGTAGCTACCTTAAGCTTTGACATATATTTGCATAATAAATTAAGCATGCAAGTTGATAGTTTAAAAGAACGTAATTTTTTGCATAAAGTGTAGGATCAATATGATCAAAGTGATGACTTGCCTTGCTTGGGGTACCATGGCCTTGATTGATCTAAATCAAAGCCTGCTCAGTCAGCGATCTTAACTTCCTATCCGTCGCTTTTACCCGAGTCTTGATCTTGTTCGAATCCGTCGCCTCATCGAGTCTTCAGATGCTAATACGCGACAAAGTAAAGAAAGACCAAATAAATCCAAACACTTTAAATGCCCAAGTTAATTTAAATTATACATTTATTATGATTTGAGAATAGAAGGATGATTCAAGTTAGTGTGCTGAAAGCACAGCGGTAGATGAATTGGGCGAAGGAATGAGGTGGCAGAATAGCTTTACCGTGAGGGAAAATTTAGAATAAGGAGGGACCAAAATGAAGAAGTATCTACAGGAATATACCCCCTTTTGAAAAGGTAGAGGTCAAAACATAGCTGATCGGGGCAAAGCGAGGTTCGACCATTTATTTAATAACTTTCTCATTATTAATTTTATATTTATCAAGGAAGCTCCATGAGTCAGGCAGGACTTATGGACAGATAAAAGAGGGTATCGATGGTAGTGAAGAGGAACATGATTTCAGGATGCGAAAGCTTTATAGGAGAAGAGTATTATTTTATGTACCCGATGAAATCTTAATATATCATGAGGCCATTCCTATTTGAGATTGCAACTGGCAGTTCTAAAGTTAATTATTCTACTTGATTAATAACTTTATTCGATAGGATCAACGGTTGTGATTTGTCAAAAAGGAGAGTTAGGATTCTTACAAGGATCTTCTTAGTAAAGCTATTTCTTTTATTGTTATTTATTTTCGATCATTAAAGTTAAATCCCGAGATAATGATTGAGGATTTGGGTGCGAGACAAAGACCAATGATTGCTCTTTCTTGTTTAGGACTTTATTAATCGTATTTTATTTATCATCTCAATTTCAGTATTTTAAGATAATGTTAAAGCCTTTCTACAAATATTTTAAGCACTAATAAGAGAGATGACATGATTTTAGAGATGGGCAATTTTATGGTCAATATTTTATGTGGCAAAATCTTGCTAAGTTGATTTATTTAGTTTGCACTAATGGATTTCAATTTGGATCAAGAGATGGAAGATATCACTTAGATCACTTGAGATTTTAGGAGGGTTAAAATTATTATCCGAGTTTCCAGAGTAAAGTTTGAAAAGATTGAAATTATCTTTATAAGGCTTCAAACATGCGTCTTTAATCATGTTGGATTAACTACTAGTATCTTTGATTTATAAGAGATAATGTCTTACTTAGTTTCACCTATTTGATTTTTAACATCAATACCCATTAAATCCATGTAAATTTTCTTGTCATATGGAAATAGATCATACACAATCTTGTTTTAGCCAATGTTAAGTTTTTAGCTTATTTACATAAATATTCTCATTATGAATTTATAAGTAGTTTTCTTATTCTTATTATCATCCATAATATATTTTAATATATGCATGAATATTTGCACAAGGATTCATCACTTAGCCAGATTCATCACTTTAGCCAAAGGGGAGAGGAGTTATGCAATTAGTTAGCTTGGGCCCACATGTCATACCAAGGGAGACAGAGAGTAAACTGTCTTCGGCTCAGCTGACAAAGGGAGCAGAAGCAGAGGAACCAGGGGAGGGAGGGCGGCGCCAGGCATGGGTGGCGGTGTCGCCGGTGGGGAGGGGCCGGGGAGGTGACGCCGACGGGTGAAATGGGTTGCCCCGGTGATGATGGAGCCCAGGGAGGCAGCAACTCCAGCCGGGATGGCACCAAGACGAGCGGGCGGTGAAGCTAGGCGGCCGGCGGTGAGGAGGGAATGGGGCGCCGGTGGCCGGGAAGGAGAGGGGAGAAGATGACGCGCGCACGAGCTTGAGTACCATACCAGTAACTCACCTGGGTAGTCGAGCTAGCCGAAGGGTGGCGGGGGCGGGCCGGCGACGTGCACGGGCGGCGGCGCGGGGAGGCGACCGTGGCGGGAGGGCTCGAGCGGCGGAGGGAGTCGGCCGACGGTGGGGAATGCCTCGGGGCACCAGGGAGATGCTCCCACCGCGACGAATTGGCCGGGGACCAATCGACGAGGAGGCGGCGGCGGAAATGGTGACTGCCGGCCGGAGACGGAGGAGGAGCGGGCGTGGCGCTCTCGGGCGTTGATTCTTCGATTAAGTGGAAGGAGAGGCAGAGGATGTTCGGGCGCACGCCGTGACGTGGTCCAATCGTGGAGGGGATGGCCGGAGCGGCGGAACGGCACGAACGACAGTGGCCGGCGCGAGCGCAGAGCGGCTGCTCGGCTTAGAGGTGGAAGAAGAGGAAATGGGGAATGGGGAGAAGGCGAGCTCGGGTTCTTTTATAGCCCAGGGAAGTTCCACCAGCATGGGCGAAGGCATGGCAGGGGTACCCTGGGCATGGCGCTGCTCGTCCGGCGGCATGGCGCAGCTGCGTACTTCGGCATGGCGCGGTGCGTGCGTAGGGGAATGGCGCGGGGAGTAGGCCGGTGGTAGGGCGTACGGAGGCAGCTAGGCACGGGCTGGGCCAGCGGGAGGAAGCGGCGCGGGTTGGGCCGACGGGCGTCAAGGACGGCGGGCGGAGGAGGAAGAAACGGGGGAGGAGGAGGAAGAAGAAACGGGGGAGGAAGGAGGCGCCTGGGCCAGCGGCCGAAAAAGAAACGGGAGGCAGGCCGGTCGAACCGGGAGAAGGAAAAGCAGGTCGGGGAAAAAAAATAGGCCGGCTGGGCCGAGAGGGAAAATGGGCTGGGCCCAAAAGAGACTTCCATTAACTTTAAAATTTTCTGAGTTTTTGTATTTCAGCACTTGAATTTGTAAGTAGATTTTAAATTTAAAAACTGGGTTCAAATTTTAGGTGCAACAATTTGCTTTTAAGCTTGGCGAGTTTCGGAGAAATGATTCTTTTAAATTCTTAGAATTTTGAAATTCCAAATATGCAAGTTGGAGGGAAGGATTTCATCTTGGGTTCAAATTTCTATCCTTGGTTTCGAAGATCCGAATTTCAATTTAAAATTGAAATTAAGACTCCCGGGTAAATTAGGATCTTCTAAATTTTTAAATTTTGATATCTTGATTCCAAGGTTTTGATTTTTATCAATTGGGCTTTTGGCAAGAAAAACCAACTTGAGCAATTCGAATAACATCGAAGATTTTTGAGATACACTAGAGAAACAATTAAAAGATTTTGAAATTTTTGAAATTACACTAGCTCCCTAATTGGGATGTTACATTGGCATTACAATCGGCTATTGTAGACCTCGAGTACTTGTGTCAGACTAGCCAGTGATTTGACCGTCCTGTGCTTGGCGGTTAGACTGGCTTCTCTCGATGGTTTGAAGTTGTTCTCTGGAATTATTGGAATTTGGGTCATGGTTTGACCTGAGTGTTGTTGCTTATGTGCACATGGGTTTATTGTCCGGTCCTAAGTTTAGGATCAGTATTTTGGTTGCATAATTTTTGCAAGGTACATTGTATGGATTAATTGCACAAATTGAAGACATTGTGTATTGTGCGGTGCTACGTGACAGTTTGCTTGTTAGTGTTGGTTGCAGGACATCGGAGCTAGGTCATGGTGAGGCATATGAGGACCGAGACTAGACACAGGGTGGTGCTGAGGTCCAAAATGGTTGGGGAGACGCCAAAGATGACTGAGCCTTGCGGGGTGGTTGCAAGCCGGGATGACGAGGAACCAAAGTGGGGAGCTACTAGTGATGGACATGATGGGCAACGACAAGGTGGAACGGGACTAGGCTCAGGGAGGGTCGAGGTCCAGACGGTCAAGGATGTCAGGTACTGTCATGCATGAGGAGAGGCATGTGTTGCGCCAAGTGTTTTAGGTCGTTTGCAAGTGAGGATGGTTCAGTGGGATCCAGACGCGTGAGAGGCTTGACGGCAAATCATTGGAATCACGTGGAAGATGGCAGGCATGGGCGATGCTTCATGGAAAAGGAAGTGGAAAGCTTCGTCAAAAGCGGTAAAGGAGCATTTTGCTAAATTGCCCAATACCGAAAAAGTAACGGTCTTGTATATGCTGAAAATGTGAAGTGGATCAAGTGGTGATTCACTAATGGGTTAATGGTTATAAGCCACTTTGAGAAGCGTGCGTGAGAGGGTAAAACCCGGCGTTAGGTGGGGTTAACGGGTTATCCCCCAGTTTGGCCTGATGAGTGGATCCATTATGTTTTGATTCAGATTGTGAGCGTATATAAGGGGAGGGGAGGCAAGAGCTAGATTAGAAGGTTGGCTAAGCTTTTTGTTGGCTAGCTTCTCCCCTCCCATGGGAGATAGGTTAGAGAGAGTGTGTGTGCTCTGCTATCATAAGGGATTGTTTATAAAAACATTCCTCTCCAAGTGAAATAGATATCTAAACTTTGCCCAAGTGAGTTGTGCCATGAATTCCCTCATGTGCTTTTGATTTTCTTGGCTGTTTTGTTGGGATTTCTCTTCTCTTGAGTTTTTCTGGTGCCAAGGATGTGTAAGAGTAGAGATGTCTTTTAGATATAAGAACCCATCCATCTAGATACGATCTAGAGGAAACCCGGTCTTTTGCTTGTCTTTGGTCTCTTTGGTCCATTTCTTGATCCGAGGTTTTTTATTTGATTTCGTTGATGTTTTGACTCGTGATGTGTGGGAATGTAATCAAAGCCATCTTCGCTATCTTTTACCCACGAGCAAGTTTTGATCAATGATTTTGGTTTTAGATCTTAGTTCATGTACGCTTACTCTGATCGCAAAAAGTCTCATCATTGTCATGGATTTTTTGATCCAAGAATAGAATAGTCCCATGAGAACTTAAGCTCTATGCATATAAAGTTTCGCAGCTTTTGGTTTAATTGATCGAAAGTCCTGTTAATTTTGGTTCTTGCGGTCGACTGAAAACTCTGTTCATCTAGGAGAAACGGTAGTTCCGCATGCTGTGTAAAGGTAATACCGCAACTCCTATTATCCGACAACTTTGGTTTGCAACCATTTATTGATTGTTGACCTCACTAGTCGTGTTTCAACTGGGTTTGATCACTTTGGTTTCGACCGCTCACAGGTCGACCTCTTAGGTCAGATTTCAACCTACTTTAAATAATCAGGTTTGCTATCAGGTCTTCGACCACGTAGGTTACGATCATATCGGTCTTCGATCGCATAGGTTTTCAACTACTCATTGGTCCTCAACCACGCTGGACTTTCGACCGCTCATTGGTAATCGACCACGTAGGTTTTGACCACTCAATGTCCTCGACTACGCTGGTCTTTCGACCGCTCTCTTGTCATCGTCTGCGTTGATTTTCGACCACTCTCTAGTCGTTGACCACTCATGTCGAATTCTGGCCACGCCGACTTTCAACCACGCTGGTTTCGACCACGCTGGTTTCGATCATGTTAGTTTTCGACCACACTTTGGTCGTTGACCATTCGAGTCGAATTTTGACCATGTTGGTTACGAACACGTTGGTTCTTGACCGCTGTCTGGTCGTCAACCACCATAGTCGAAGTTCAACCATGTTGTTTTTTTATTGGTTTTGCTTAGCTCTGAGAGTCTCTGGTTTTCTACAGTGGTACAGCTCCGTGTTTCTCTAGATTTTGAGTAGGGTTCCTATCTGAATCTTCATAGATTTGTAGCTATCGGAGCAAAGGATAAATGAATACTTGGTGAAAACTTTTAAGACAATATTTACCCTCTCTGTTGCCATCTTTGGTCCTACAAGTACCGATTGTTCCTCAATGTTGTGCTTGTGATGGTCACAACGAGTAAGAACGGAAGCACTTAAGGATTGTTAGCCTTGCCTTTAATATCTATCTATCTATTATTATTAAAGTAGAGATAAAAAAACCACTATGTTCACTTTTAAAGACTAGAAATTTTTATATTATCTAGAGAAAAAAGGTAAAAATTTATACCATTAATCATAGCGAATTCAGATTATAATGATCTACCTTAAGTTCCTAAGTGTTTCATTGATACGGAATCCAGGATCCAATTATCTAACCATACTGAGATCGAACTCCCGGAGCCAACTTGTTTGGTAAGACCTCTTTCCAAAGCTTTCTTGCCTGCTACAATAGCCCGCCACGTAGCTGATGCAGTGCGTGGGATCGATGCATCCATAAACTCTGGGAAATATCTGCCTTTCAAAACACTTGCACATAGGGAAGTTAGGTTGGAGATTAGGCGACAGCCTTGTTTCCCCAATAGTGTCAAACTAAACAAGTGTAGATCACAAAAACCCATCCCTGCCCTGCATTTAGGAGTAGCCAATCTATCCCAAGAAATCCAATGGATAGATCATTTATCAAGAGAGCTACTCCACCAATATCTTGCCATATACGACTTAATTTTCTTACTTGTGGAAGCATGTCTACTTTTACTGTATTACCCTGAAAATAGAGGAGCGTTTCAAAAACCCATCTTATATCCCACCTTTACCTCTCTCTCTCTATCTCTTTCCATCTATTTATCTCTCTCCTCTCCAATATCTCTCTCCTTTCCCGTTACATATCTCTCTCTTCTCCCGGCGGCGGCGCCGTTGGCGTCGACGGCTGGCGCAGGGGAGGCACGGCATGTAGCGGTGCAGCGCGAGGGCGCGTCCGGGAGGTGCAGCGTAGGCGGCCGGCGTGGGGCGCTTCCGGGAATCATAGGTGGCGGATGGTAGCATTGGGCGGCATAGCCAGGGCGGCATCACGTTTGCCGGCCAACGGCGGCGCGGCTAGCGGGCAACACTTGGGTGGCGGTGCAGTGGCCGCAGGCAGCGCTCGGGCGGCGTAGCATCGATGGCGGTGTGACGTGTGATGCATGGCGCAGGTGGTCATGAGGCACTGCGGTGGCGGCATTGGTCAATGGCACAAGGGACGGTGCGGGTGGTGCAACGCAGTGGTGGCGACGGCCGGTGGCGGTGCGGCTGGTAGTGGCCGCCGACAGCCGGTGGTGGCCGGCGGCGGTGGCGCCAGTGACCGGTAGCATATGGACTGGTGGCGCAAGGGCCGGTAGCATATATTTCGGTGGTGCAAGGGCTAGTGCGGGTGGCATGGTGCTGTGGGTGGTGCGGCACACGGTGAGTGGCGGTGGCGGCTGGCGGCGTCGGTGACCGGTTTCCACGGCCACTTGATTCGGCTGACTGGGATGCAGCTGAATCACATATTCGCACGGGGTTTTGGCCAGCCTTGTAGCGGGACGCCGTTCGTGTGGCCGAATGAGTGTTCGGTTAGCCGAATGGCGATTCGCACGGCAAAGGCTTAGCGAACACAAAATTCTTTTGGCCGAACGCACTTCCGCCCGTCTTTCCACAAGATTACCTTAGCCCTGATCTGATTCATCTATATTCTACCTTGTAGGTTCGCACGCGGCCTCCGAGGGGGCGTTCGGGTAGTTGTGCATCTTTGATCATTCGAGAAGCAAGTCCACCGAGCGTGCCCAAGGTAAGTACCCCGCGGCCGTGACCTTTACGTTTTCGCATACCATGTGTTTCCATATCACTTGTCACCTTGCCATTGAGTACAATTATCATAACACTCATACTTGCCTGACTATTATCATATCACTAAAGATTACCTGGTCAATTATCTTGACACTAAAGATTACCTAGTTAATTATCATATCACTAAAGATTACATGGTTAATTATCCTATCACTAAAGATTACCTAGTTAATTATCCTATCACTAAAGATTACATGGCTATTATCATATCACGAAAATTACCTGGCTAATATCATATCCCTAAAGGTTACCTGGTTATTATTCTATCACTAAAGATTACATGGCTACTATCACATCACCAAGGATTACCTGGCTACTATCATATCACCAAAGTTACCTGGCTGTTATCATATCACTTAAGTCACCTGGCTAATCTCGTATCACTAAAACTTACCTGGTTGTAATCGTAATACTAATACTTGCTTAGTTATTATCATATTATTAATGCATGCTTGGTTGTTATCTACCTTAGAGCAAACTAATATGCACCACTATAATTTAGGTCCACCAAAATAAATGATGCATATCTTTTTTCTTTAATTGATGTGAGAAATTTTAGCTTTCAAAATAAACATGGAAATTCATTTTAAACAATGTTTTAATAGTGCGATAGATACCTATGTGAAGCTAGTGCCGACATACATACATACATACATACATACATACATACATACATACATACATACATACATACATACATACATACATACATACATACATATACTGTTCTTTTTGGCTGTGGCTTTTGGCTACGGCTTGTAGCTTTTGGGTTGTTCATGTGAGAGATTACAGAGTAACAGAAACTCATGTGCAGTTTTTGCCAATATAAATGAAGTCAGTACAGTATGTACTACAATTAACTAGTAGACCCTATCTTGAAAAAACGATTCGTTTAAAAGTTAGTTACTGTAGAAAAACCAAAAGTTGAAGCCAAAAGCTGAAAAAGAACAGGGCCATGGTGCCCAGGCTCTATAATTGAGTCTTTCCATCCATGATTAAGACTTTTATCTGATATATTATATATCATTACACTTGCACGCATCTAAAAGCAATCCAAAGATAGTAAGACTTGGTGCCCAGACACCAAGGAGTCCCATTTCAACGGTGTGTGTGTGTGTGTCTATATATATATATATATATATATATAGGAAAATTACATAAGGCACCATGGTGCCTAGGCACCAACATCCGATACACGTGTATGATTGATAATTTTTTTGAGTTTGGGTATGAAAATGTTTTATACCCTTGATATATTTATGGTAAGTAAGTTTTGAACTCAGTTCAAACTAGTTTGAATTAGTTTTGAGTTCAATGCAACTACAGTGAGTATATACCATAAAAATAGTTCAAACTAATTAAACTGAAGTTGAATTTAAATTTTTTCGGAGTTTGACATCTCAAATATACTTTTTTATGGGTATATGAAGATACCCACATCAAACGTTGCGAATCTCGAAGCAAATCAACGGGTATTGATATTGGTGCCTAGGCACCTTGGTGCATGAAACACTCGTCCTATATATATATATATATATATATATATATATATATATATATATAGTAAAAATAACAAGTGCTCATATAGGTATGTATCGTTTGCGATTTAAAATTTCTTAGATGTCAAGTTCAACTAGTTTACTAACTAGTTCAAACAAGTTTGAACTAAATTTTGAATTGTAGTTGCCTTTTTTTATGATAGTTTGATTGTAGGTATGTGATCTAAATTCGTTCAAAACTTTGAATTTGAATATATTTTTTCGAATTTATACATTTCATTTGAATTGTTATAGATGAGTATATACCGTAAAACTGATATCTTCAAAAAAAAACCCCCAAAGTTAGATGGAATTAATGCATTTGAAATCATAGTGCTCAGGTTCCATGAGTGAGATTTTCCATCCTTGAGTGAGACTTTCCATCCATAATTAAGATTTTCCATCTATGTCAATGACTTCCTTTCCATACCATTGCACTAGCACGCATCTAAAAGCAATCCAAAGATAAGGAAACTTGGTGCCCATACACCATGGCGCTCTATTCCAGCGTCATACACACACACACACACACACACACACACACACACACACACACATATATATATATATATATATATATATATATATATATATATATATATATATATATATATATATATATATATATATATATATATATATATGAAAAATACTTTTTACTCTCGGGTGTAATTACACCCACCTCTAATACACCACCTAAACAAACTTAAAATACTCTTTTATCACTTTAGGTATACTCGTATACTAATTATAAGATATTCTAATGTGAACCACATAAAAAAAATTGCAAGAGAGTCCATAGTTTTTAGCGTATTTTGTAAATACATTTATATACGTACATAAAAAGGAGTATGTTGAAAAAAAATGTATATACCACATTTGAAAAATTGTTCATACCACCTATATGATCTTAAATACTCGTATACTACATGTACATACTCCTCGCTACGCGAGATATTCCCTACGTTGTGAGATACGACATAGGGTGTAATTACACCCGGGAGTAGAAAAGAGGCTTCCTACACACACACACACACACACATATATATAGGAAAAATACTTTTTACACCCGGGTGTAATTACACCCACCTCTAATATACCACTTAAACAACCTTGAAATACTCCTTTATCATTTTAGATATACTCGTATACTAATTATAAGATATTCTAATGTAAACCACACAAAAAAAAATTGCAAAGGAGTTCATAGTTTTTAGCGTATTTTGTAAATACCTTTATATACGTACATAAAAATGAGTATGTTGAAAAAAATGTACATACCACCTCTGAAAAATTGTCCATACCACATATATGGTCTTAAATACCCGTATACTACATGTACATACCCCTCGTTACGCGAGATACTCCCTACGTTGTGAGATACGACATAGGGTGTAATTACACCCGGGAGTAGAATATATATATATATATATATATATATATATATATATATATATATATATATATATCGCGATGAGAAAAATGTGATTTATGGGTAAGAAAAATCCCGCAACTTACAAAGCAGCAGTCCCAATAAAAGTACAGAAGTGGTCGTCTGCAAATTATTTCACTTGTATTGTCTTAACACCTAGAACTGATTCATCCGTGCATGAAAAATACTTTTTTACAGGAGGCTTGGGAAGCAAGCTGAGAACAATGTATTCCTATATTACTAGTATTACTGTTTAACGAGCAGCGACGGCCACTGAGAACTTACAACGAAAATACAGCAATAATGCACTTTTAACAACAGATGATATTCATTGACTAGACTACAGAGTCTCAAGTCTTCGTCCTCTCCATTTCCCCGTCCCCTCTTGAGAGAAACCCTATCGATTTGAGCTTCTCGTGGATCATCCGGAAGATCACTCCAATGGAAACAAGCTCCTCTCCTTTTGAGGTGCAGAAGCAAATCCTTTCGTATATCTTGCTTTGAATTCTTTGTTAGGATCAACCTTTTGCTGGAACTTTGTTTCTTTTCATGTGCTCGCCAGGGGTTCTATTCCATTTCTTTGGCTCTTCCTTTTTTTTTCTTCTGCGGGGGATCTCTTAGCTCTTCTTTGATAGATCCTTTACGAAGGTCGTCAAACGATAATAGATTATCTTGCAACTTGGTTTAGTTCCGTGAGATCTGCAACAAAATTTAGTTGAACAAGCCGTTTCAATGTCCTCTTGCATCTTGGTAAATAAAATCTTATGAGCTAGGGATGTACTCCCCATATAAAAACTCCATGTTTTATTTCATGAAATAATTCCATGGTTTCATGACAGTTGTTTCCTGAGGCAAATCCAGCCGTCATGTTTATGCTTATAGTAGTCAGATTTCTTTTTGTAATCACCCGTGCTTTTGAAGTTAACAGCAGAAGCCAAGTTGTTTTACCCGTATATTAGCACTTCAGTTCAGCCAATTTTATAATCATATCAACAGATCTGTCAAAGTAGTTCCAGTTTTTTTTTTTTTTTGAGTTCTTGCTTTTGTTAGTGAGATTTGTCAATAAATGAATCAATTGATGTTATGACTTATGAACCCTTCCCAGGAAAAAATTGATGAAGAAGTTGATTTGTTAATTCAACAATAGGAAAGGGACTATGTGACAATCTAGATCCCAATTTTGTTAGTTGGATATGCCAGTACTCACTAATACAGATGGATCATGAAGTTGGTACAAGATCTTGTAACAGGGAAAAGAAAAGTAACCAATAAAAACTTAATTCTTGTCAAATGTCAATATAATCTTTGTGTTAGGTATTCCTCACCTGGATAGTTCTGATTTCCAATAGTTAATTAAGCTGGTTAATTAGCATTCTGTCTAATAGTATAACTGATTTCTGTTTGATACATCTCTAGCATGTATTTTGCTAGTGTGTTAAGAGCATAGCCAAAAGTTTAGGAACCAACTTTCTTGCAGAGTATTCCCTAATCGACGTCAGTGCTGAAATAGCTTTAAATTTGACGTCACATTACATGGAATCCTGTTGAAGAGAAATAGTATATGGGATTAACTGGTGAATGAATGTTTTCTCCCCAGAGTGACCAAGAGGAAAAGCAAAGGCTGGCAACAAAGAAGACGTTGAAGCGTGTCATATCACTAGCTCAAGTCTTCATTGCAATTGCGACTAGCATCCTCACGGCAGCTTTCTCAGCAGGCAAAGATGTCACTCTGCACCGGCACGTCCTGGCTGCCGGCGGTTGCTTCCTGATCATCACATATCTATCTGCTCTCCTGCTGGTCTACTTGAAATTGTTCTTGTCAGGGTACAAGCAGCTTCACAGATGGCACATCCGGTTCCTCCAGCTCCTCTGTGTGATCAGCGGCGCAGCGCTGATCGCAATGAACTCCCTGCTTTTGGTACTCATCAGCGAAGGGAATGGCTTGCTGTCGCTTAACCTGCTGCCCATTCAAGGCATCGTCGGCATGCTCGCGTACCACGCGACGCCGACGGAGGACAGCATGCGCGACAAGGCGTTCGAGGCGCAGATCATGAGCGGCCGCAAAGTCGCCCTCTTCGCCGCTGCAACGGCCTTCGCCGTCCAGACCACGCTTGTCTTTGGCTACCTAAACAACTCCAGCTTACAGGCGCTGAGCTATCGATTCGACCTCTCGGTGTCCTTCCTAGCGTCGGCTCTCAGTGTGTTCTTGGTCGTGGCTACCTGCATGCCGCTTGGGTTCAGGACTGAGGCTGCAAGGGACAAGGTGCTGTCCATTGTGAAGTACCTGAAGGACGCCGTCATGTCCGTGCTCGCGGTCACCGCAGTGACTCTTGGCCAGGAGTTTCTTGGTGGCGCTACCGTGCTCGCTCTCTTCCCGGAGATCACCGTAGCTGCGATGTATTATGCTGTGAACCTGTCCGCCGACGAGAAGGCCGCGCAGGACCAGCACGACGGTGCGGACCGCAAGATGGAGACGCTGCCGACCGTCGTCGTGGCGACGTTCGGCTTCGGGATGCTGGGGGCGGCTTACGCGGAGCTGCGCGGCACGCCGGAGTACGACATGTACACGAAGGCCCTCGTGTTCACCTTGCTCACTGCCGTCATGTCCAGCTTGGGTCGAGTGGCCGGGCCGCTCTGCAACTCCCGTCGTGACAAGAGCTCGGCGACGTGGGTTGGGTTCTTGAGCAACATCCTCCCCATTGTGGAGATGCTGGTCGCCGTCCCGCTCGCCGCAAAGGTCGTGCTTAATTTCGTCGCCATGTCCTAGCACTTGTGGCTTGTCCAATAATGTACACACGCATGTTGTTGTTGCCACTTACAGAATTGTACCTGGAGAGGTTTATATGTAGTAGTGTGTGGTGACCTTCTCATTTCTCACTTTCAGAACTCCTGTGTCTGTATATTTTTGGCACATCCGAGATTGTACTAAATAGCATCAGCTTTATGTTTTGACTTACTGCTGCTTGCCCGCTTTTATAGGTCCATTTCTTCGCTTATACAAAGAGTAATCTCTATTCAATCTTGCTTCTGTATCTGAACAACCGAACTGTGCCTTGTTATGCACCCAACCAGCATCAATAAAAAAACTCGCAACAAGCCAACAACAACATTCTTGCAGAAATAATGACTGCCAGAATGAACTTAGCAACAAAAGAAATACTGAAATGGAAAAGTGTTTGCCCTAAACAAGGAATGAAGAGATTCAGATAAGCTGGGTTATTTTTACAAACTGGATCACGACAAACAAGCACAGCCAATCAACCTGTCCGGTAACAAAGCTTGTGTTGGAACCGACAGCCCTTAGCACGCAAGCACACACAAAAATTTGTTATGAGATTCGACAAAGCTATGTCTTAGGAGCCGAATGAGGAGTTTCTTTCTTTTTCACGATTAAAGTTATAAGAAATCTCCTTATATATTTATATCCCGGTTGAATGTTTGACTCAGGCTCCTTTCGAAGCACTTTATGGTAGGCCTTGCCGCTCTCTCCTTTATTGGGATGAGGTTGAGGAGAAAGAGTTACTTGGGTCTCAGCAAGTCAATGATTGAAAGGAGCATATTGATCACATTAGAAACAATTTGCTTTTAGCCCAGATTCGCCAGAAGAGTTACACTTACCGTTCCCATCGATCGCTGGAATTCGAAGTGAGTGATTAGGTTCTTTTGCAAGTCTCCCCAACCAAGGGCGTGATTCGTTTCGAGGCAAAAGGAAAGCTGAACCCCCGTTATGTTGGACCTTTTCTCATCATCGAGTGGATTGGGAAGCTTGCTTACCGTTTGGAGTTACCTCCTTTCTTGCCCGGTGTCCATAACGTCTTCTATGTCTCTATGTTGAGGAAGTATCTAAACGATCCTGATCAAATTCTGGAGTTACCCACTTTGGAAGTCTCAAAAGGTCTGACTGTCGTTGCATAGCTAGTTCGTATCTTGGAGCGTTCAGAGCGTCAACTGCGACGCCGGACCATTTCTTATGTCAAGGTCTTGTGGTCTCATTAGACGGAATGTGAAGCCACATGGGAATTGGAGTCTCAAATGCGTGAGAAATAGCCTGATCTCTATTGATTTAGGTTTAGTTCTCATGTTTTCCTCCACTTAAATAAATTACTCAAATTCCGCTTATCTTATTTTCTTGAGGTAATTGATTCGAGGCCAAATCTTTTCTAAGGGGGAGAGCTATAGCACCCAGAAAATAGGAAGTCTCTCAACATTTCAAAAGCTAGCAATTATCTTAATTAGTTTCAATCTAATTGATTGCTTTCCTTAACCCAATCTTGAGGGGATAAGTTAGCCTCCTTTTTTCCCTATCCTCCCGTGCGCATACTCCCTCCATCTCATCTCTGTCTCTCTTCCCCATCTCTTTTTTTCAATCTACCTACCTCTCTCTCTCTTCTCTTGGGCACGGACCTGGTGGCCAGCGATGGCACCAGTGTGGTCGACAACGTCAGCGGTGGCAGGCCGACGGTGGCGGCATGGCTAGCAGCACACGGTGGGCCAAGTGGCATGGCTAGCAACACATGGGCAACGTGCACCGAGGTGGCGGTAGGCAAGGCGGCACGGCTGATAGGCGCACAAGCTAGAGGTGGCATGACCGGTAGAGGGCGACGTTGGTCATGGGCGCGGCTGGCGGCGCAGGGCGTGCGAGCGGTGGTGCTAGCAACGTTAGGGGCAGTGTGTTGGGCCAAGCGGCATCAGGCCGCATGGCCAAGGGGCAGCGTGGTGGCCGGTGGTAGCGTGGTGCAGTCGACGGCTGGCGGTCGGCTGTGGTGGGTGGCTGGCCGGTGACCATTTTCCCCCCACGGTCACGATTCAGTTGGCCAGAGGCTCGACCGAACTGGGTTTCACACGAGGATTTTGATAACTTCTACAGCATGACGTCCTTCGCTATTATCATATCACTAAAATTACATGGCTATTAGCATATCACTAAAGTTAGCTGGCTAATATCATATCACTAAAGTTACCTGGTTATTATCATATCACTAAATCTTACCTGGTTGTTATCATATTAGTAATGCTTGCATGGTTCTAGATTTGTAATACTATATTCATTCCATGATGTTTTAGGTTATCTTGTTTCACATGCTTTTAGGTTTATTAGAATACTCAGTTAATAATGTTCTGGAATTCATGCTGTTAATTAGTATTTTAGAATTCATGCTTAAATCATTAATGGGGGTAACATATGAACATGTTCTAAATTAGGTTTGAACCACTAGCAATCTTTTTACATTAGGGTTGATATGTTTATTTTTCCTGATATCATGATCCATTACTCTTATGATTTTATATGTGAGTCAAGACTGATGAATATAATACCGTTAATCTAACTAATAATCACTCATCACGTAATAACACTTGGTTGATTGTGAACCATTGTGTGAGTTATATTATAATACCTCTTTAGAGTAATTACTAAATCACTATCACCCTATTATCATTCTACATCGCCCTCATATCGGGAATTATGTTTCTCTAATTTCAACCTTAGAAAATCCTTTCACTTCCCATAACATTATCTTCGCATTCTCTTAATTCCCTTAAATTCACACCATATAACATATTAACAATATAACAGGTACCTGACTTGGGGTTACCCACATGTAGGAGAGATTCCACCCACCTAGTAACGTATGGGGGGCCGTACACTTTCGTTACTCAGGATATTACACCTCGTCTACGGTTATACAGTCGAGGACAGTGTTGTGCCTGACTATTCTCGTATAACCGGGTATGTGAGAGTAATCGTTAGTGCTATTGCCATAACTTGTGAAATAACAATTATGTTTAATTCCATCGTTCCTATTGCCTCATTACTCAGGATATTACACCCCATCTGCAGTTATACAGTTGAGGACAGTGTTGTGTCTGACTACTCTCGTATAATCAGGTATGTGACAAATAATTGCTAGTGCCATTGACATAACTTGCTATATAACAAATATCTTTATTTCCACATTTCCTGTTATCTCTATCTCCGATCGGTATCAGTGTTTTCAATAACCTTATTTTATTGCAATTAACATGTATCAATTACTTGCTTGTATTACTTGTCATTTACTCACCGTATTGCGACCATTGTTGGTACTTACTGAGATTTCCAAATTTCAGCTTGCTCTTCTCATTCTCAGGTAAAAAGCCAGTGGAATGATAGCATCATACATGGATGGGAGCACTCAAGTTTTTAGCATCGTGGCTTGCCACTATTTTGTTATTTCACTTGTTCTTCATTTGGTTAGAAGTAGACTGGTCACATGTTTTAAACATTATTTCAACTTTCATTCGTTCTCTATTATAGTACTATTAAAGTTTTAATTCCTTGCGATTTCTATTGTTACTTTTATTATTTACTTTGACGATGACGTTCTACAATAATATCTTTTATTGGTATGTGAGGTGCTGTATGCCTGTATGATAGTAGCAGGAAGGTGAGGCTTTACTGTTCCAATCCGTGGTAGGTTGACAGCTATATATGGTCCTGTGACAGACTTCAAATACTAATCTACTTACGCAAGGGGAGTTCTAGCTAGTCTGATTATTACAGTTCAACTTAATTTGTAACGCATGGAAATCAAACAGTGATATCCCCAGCTGCACTTTCAACAACTATTTTATGAACCGAACCGACCACAACCTTCGTCAATGTAATTAGCCTCGTCAAAAATTAACCAATGCTGTTGCTTCTATCGCTGTACTAACTTTGGGTGTTTTTTAAGCAGACCCTACTGTAGTTCAGTTGGGTTGTCGGTTTCATCTATTTCTAGGAAAGATGGTAAGTAAACGGCAACAACCATGACTAAAGTTGCCGTACGTACGTGCTTTGGCCATATCCTCAGCAGCTTCTCTTCCAGGGTGCTATTCCATTCAGAAAAGTAACAGACATGTGCTATTGACAAAACTTGTTTTTTTTTTCCGACAACACGCAGGTGACGTGCACGTCTTTTGAACACAAACTAACGACATATTACAGCCAAAGTACACGGCAGCGCTGCAGCAGCACCACACAATCCACCCAAACAACCCGAAGAGCTAACTTACAGCATAAATATCTACCACTACCACCACTCAACTTATGATATCAGGCTAGCGATGCCCGTCGCCCTTGCTTCCTGCCACAGAGCGGACTCTTGCTTGATCTCCTTGTAACGACTCTATTTTTAGAAACAGAGCTGTCGTACTTCTCGCAATAGCACATGAGTTCAATTACGGACAAAAAATATCATACCTGCTTACGAGCATTTAAAAAGAACTAACTTGATTAAAACATGACATAACAGCCAAACTTTAGCAACTTTATGGCGTCCAAATCCAAAACCTAACTTACATTCAGAAGAATCGAAGAAATCTCCACAGGAACGCTTGAGTGCGGTAGTAACCTTAGCACGAAAGCTGAAGCATCCTTTCTTCTTCTGGTATCTGTTTTGACAAAATAAAGTAAGATAGAGTACACTAGGTATTCAGCAAATCGCTATATGGCAGAATGCATTTGCAGGAACTAATATCTATATGCAAGGCTTGACCAAAGGATGATATTGTGTTCCTTTAGCATGAAGCCAATTTGCTAAATATCATATCATAACTAGTTTTGAAACCTATGACTTAGTCATTTTAAATTAAAATTAAAATGTTCAGTTTCAATTAAATTTGTGGAAACAACTTTCCTCACATTTACTTACCATATCCAGTCCATAGACACCATTTCATATCTATTTTCATACCACCATACTATGTCTATAAGCACCGCTAATCATTAAACATTTTATGAAAACTATACACTGTGGTATCTCTACACTTTGCCTGTGGCTAGGGTACGGCTATTCGAATACATTATAACACTCTGCAAAGGTTATATAACTTTACCCACAAGATATGATTAACTCATAATATCAGTCATTACACGCTTTGTTAGGCGTGTGTCTGAGAAATCATAACAAGACTTTTACAATGCTTAGTTCCAATACTTTCTCCCACCCTGGAGATACATGGCCTGTTCTTTTTGGCTGAGATTTATAGCTTTTGGCTGCGCTTGTGGCTTTTGGGCTGTTCGTGCTAGAGATTACAAAGTAACAAAAACTCACGTGCGGTTTTTACTGATATAAATGAAGTTGGTACATTATGTACTATAATTAACTAGTAGACCTTATCTTGAAAAGACACTCCGTTTAAAAGTTAATTACTATAGAAAAGACAAAAGCTGAAAAAGAACAGGGCCATATTTAACTCCTCAGTGCTGAAGAACCCCGTTGTTAGGGAGTCTCTCCCTCATCATTAGTGTACTCTACAAGGGTAGTAACCCTTCATGTTCACTCTCATCACATTCCATCCGGGCAATGACCCCGCAGGCCATTCCCAACTTAGCCATGATTGCACAGGAGTCCACACCAAAACTAAGCAAATTAGTTAGTTAGGTCTATCCCATACTAGACTTGTAGTTACATGATTGGGTATAAAAATGAGCGCAGACGGATTTGATCCTTAATCAACTCAGGTGAGACAAACCAACAAACTCAAACCTATCATTGTCCCTGCACTGATCTCATACCAACCACTCACTGGAGTCTCCACTATTTTATAAAATATTCTATGTTTCTAGTGCATATCTAAGTACAATCATAATTTGGTGTTATTAATATTATAAGTATCCTATGATGATAAGAGAAAGGTATTATCAAGGAAGGAAAATAAGAGGTATCAACTGTATGGTGTAGCTAGACAATCTACATAAACAACAATGGTAAGCAAGCACTTGTATTTGAAAGTGAAAATTTTGAATTTGAAAACTAGGTCCAATATGATCAATTATAAGGACTTGTCTCCTTTTCCAAGGTCATTGATCACTTCTCTGTAGGCTTCAGGTTTGACACCAACTACTTTAATTGCTCTTGTAGTTCCTCCATTGGCCAACTTGTTGAATCCGGATACTAGCATAGAAGAAAAAAATATAAATAAGTTTATGTTTTGCAAAATGCAAGTTGGAAACAAAAATACAATAAAATAACCAGAAAAGAAATAAAGAAAATGGGTTTGGGCAAATAGGGTTTAAGGGGGGCTTGGTTTGGCTGGACGATGTTGAAAATGGGTTAGATGGGCTCCAGACAATCGAAATAGGTATAAATATGTTTAATGGTTTTTTTGTAAATATTAACGGGTTTATACTATTTACAACGGGTCGGGCTAGGAATAGTACCGTCCCTAGAACAGTGTTTGGGTTTGGGTTTGAATAATTTCGGGCTAGGTTGTGAACAGTGTGGCTACAGCGTTGGCTCTGGCTTTGGGCTTGGCCCATGGCTTTCCCTGGTTTTTGGGCCGATCAGCCTAGAATGTTTTATGCTTATACAGCCCACCGAACAGCTCAACCTACTTTCAGTCGTCTTCTTCGTCGGTCAGGCGCCTACACGCAAAAACAGAGCGAGCGGCCATGGCATGATTAGAAGTGGTGGTGCACAAAGGACATAGGGGTGCCTAGGGTTCCATTTTTGGGGTTTGTGGCTGCCGAGGTTGTCTAGAAGTGGTCAATAGCGAGAAGTGCTCGTCGGGCTCTTCCATGGCACAGAGGGATTATAATGGCTAATTGGCAAGGGCAAAGGTGTTTTGAGCATCTCGAGTGCTCAGGAAAGGCTTTAACAGTAGCAGTTTAGGCTTTGGGGTTTCGAGGGAGGCTGCCCACGGTGAAGTGGCTTACGTTGGCGCCAATGCTCGTCGCCGGTGAGCTAAGGGTTAAGAGGGGCTAAGGCGAGGTCATGGTCAGACTTGTAGGGTCTTAGTGGTGCTAGGGGTGGAAGCTATTGAAGTTTAATGGATGTGTTAATGAAATTGAGATTTAGGGCTTACCGATGATGTTGAGGTGGCAATGGTGGACATGTTGCCGGAGGTGGAGGGGAAGGGTGTGGGGAGTGCAATGGGGGTGGTTGTAGAGGCCAATGGCGAAGTTGGGCTAGCTTTATAGCACTTAGGAGTTAGGAGGCGGTGGGAGCAGTGATGGTTTGGCTATGCAATGGCATGTGGCCGACGAGGTGGTGCGCTGGAGTCTTCGGCGTTGCGGTGGCACATTGGGCATGGCACATCCCTGGGCATTAACGAGCTCACAGTGGCGGTGGTCAAATAGTGGGCGTGGGCGTCAGATGGGGAAGGCTCTGTGTGGCGGCTGCGGTGAAGTGGCTTAGGCAACCGTGGCCAAGGTGAGGCAACGGGCGATTAATAGGGTTGTCATAGCATGGCAGAGAATAGTATGGTCTTTGACAGGAGTAGCAGCGGCGAATGCTTCGTTGTGGCCATGGCGAGCAAGAACGGGCCGGGTGGCGCATGGGAACAGGGGCGGTGGCGTAAAGTGAGATAGCACCAGTAGTGGGGAGAGGTGGAAACCAAGATGGGAAAGCGGTTTTTGGTAGAGCAATTTCAAATTGGGCAAGTTTTAAAATTTGGCTAAAATTCAAGCAAATTCAAATTTTTACAAATTTTGAATTTGTTTCACTCCTCCACAATCCTTGCTATTGGTTTAGTCTCACTCCGGAACACTCTAGAGTTCCTTCCTATCCAGGCCGCTCGCATTGTTAGAATCACTACCAAAAACTTGTTTGATTAAGCGTGCATCTTTGCATTGGCTAACTCGTAGTAAGTACGGTAAGTGATCGAGGATATGGTACTCGAGAACCGGACCATTATTGGTCCATGCATGTTCGTTAGCGTTCCCCCGCTCGTGTCATCCTGCAGCGCGTAACGTAGCGCGCGCTCGGCTCGATCGTTACCGAGCGCACGTAAGTACGAAAAGTGACAGCCAACTACCAGGCAAGATCCGTTATATAAGACGTTGCGTCGTTTCCAACTACATATACACTGCAAGTCTGCAACACAGGAGTACTTTCCACAGACCTATCCCGCTCGTCATCAGAGAGAGAGAGAGAGAGAGAGATGCCCCCCAACGGCGCCGCGGAGATGGCGCGGCCACAAAGCCCTCTCCGGAGTATCTTGCCGCAGAGCCCCCTCCGGATCAAGCAGGACGGCAAGTTCTACGAGCGGCTCCTCACCAAGGAGAGCTCCGCGGCCAACCCCTCCTTCCGGTACTACTGGGCGGAGCCCGGCTCGGTGCCGTTCGTCTGGGAGTCCCAGCCCGGCACGCCCAAGGTGGACCTCTCCCGGATGGCCGCCGGCGCCCTCCCGGCCATCACCCCACCCCCGTCGTACCTGCTCCAGCACGGCAGCGGCAAGGTGGCCACCGCCTCACGTCCTCCGAAGAGCAAGGCAAAGAGCAAGAAGCGGTACAGATTCAAGCGGATCAAGATCGGCTTCATCTCCGGCATCTTCTGGCGGCTCACTCTCGGGAAGGCGTGGCGGCGGTCGGCGCCGTCGTCGGTCCAGGTCTCGTCGTCCAGCCGGTGGCTGTTCTCTTCGGTGGCCACGGAGAGGGGCGAGCACCACCGCGACGATCAGGAGCCCTCGGCCCAGAAGAGTACCGTGATGTGCTCCGGGGGGCGCCCGAGCCCGTGGATGCTGCTATTTCGCGGCCTATGGAGCCGCAGCCGCGACGATGGTTGGTCGTAGATCGCACTCAGATGTGGTACCATCGAGGGGATTATAGCATGATAAGTGTGGTTTTTCATGGTTGCGAAAGATGTCGACAAATTGTGTGTGCGCAGATCACTTGTTTAGCGTTGTCTCTTCTCAGCAGGCCAGCCGTTCGTTGTTGCCTAGTGTTGTATGCAACTGTGTTGATTGTGCTTACAGATGGGATCGAGTTCCACGTGTTTGGAACCTTTCGTTAATGTTTTGTTGTTTGGTTTTTTATTATTTAGAGGGGAAAAAGGATGCGTAATATCATTAAATATTTTGCTTTTCCGGTTTTGCTAATCACCAGACGCATGTTTTTTTTTTGTGCTTAGAGATGCGTGTGCTTCAGCGTTGGATGTCCATTCGATGGACAAAATTTTGAATTATATATATATATATATATTGCTGGGATTTTTAGTCGCTTCCCTTCGGTGCGTTACTGTTTATCGTACCATTAGCATAGTTGCATTCATTAAGAGAATGCCTTGATGAAATAGTAGTATGGGCTTTAATGAAAGTGATTAACTAATGATTTGCATTAAATCGTATACTAATGTAACATCAGTCGTACTAAACTAGTGTGGTTGCATACACCCCCGTATGGGCAATTGCAGAAACGAAGGGAAAAACCGTATTACAGAGCATGAACAGTCCATTTCCCCCCTTCGAGTACGTTTGAACTGCATGGAAGAAATCCACCCGGCACTGGCAACAGAAGGAAATGCTAGGTGATGATCATCGTCGAATCAAATGAAGATGCAGCACATATACCAAGTTCGATCGAGTATGAAAATCCAGGGATTACAATTTCGGGGCGCGAAATTCGTCAAAATTTGGTTTTCTCAGTCCATCCTCAAAAGTACCCAATCTAGTTAAAAAATTTCGGCCCGTTTTGTATTTTTTCAGCCAGCCCATATGATTGATTATCCCTCTCTCCTAAAGACTCCCCCCCAATCCCCATCTCTCCCGATTCCCCACCGTGATTCGCAACTCCCATCTCTCATTTGGTGTTCCTGATTTCCCATCGCGATTTCACAGGAGAAGGGGCGAGGGAGGCAGTGCCGGCATGGGAGAAAGCGCGGGATCGAGATGGTGTCGGCAATGGAGATGGCTATGGTGCCGATGTGGCCACCAACATCAGCACGGATGCGACCGTCACCGAGATTTTGCCAGTTTTGGTAATTTTCGAATATATTTAAATTTCTTAACTCCAAGTTATATTTTGAATATTTTGATTGAATTTTTCTAACAGATTCTAAAATTTTTTATATTTTCGGATTTCGGATTTCTCAAAGAGGCCCAAAAATTCTATTCAACCGAAATTGTTTTTCCTGTGCAGATCAATTGTTCTTCTTATGCTGGGGAGCATGCGGGTTGTTCATCTATGCATCTCGTTTAATATACAAGAACCAAGAATATTCTCAACATGGTTCTTCAAATGTACCAAACAAAAAAACATTTTCACTTAATATTATAACTGTAATACATTTTTTCTTGCGACACAAAGGATCACGTTTTGCTAAAAACAAATCGCCAAACTAGTAAAAACTGACTTTCTACTCATCATACGTCCAGTATTCCTCGGATTTTTTTTTCATTTGCCTTTGTAATTAATCTTCCCTCAAGTAAACATCACTATCAAGTGTTACAGGGAGTTTTCCCAATCCATTAAATTTTCAGGAGCCATTGTATAACCCAAGTAGGACTTCAATAAATTCAATTTATAAAAAAAAATCCCTTTTGCAGACGCAACAACCATGTGAATACTCAACAAAATTGGATATGCAACAACTGAATTAGGAAAATAATATAGTTGTTTTCATAATATTTAAAATATTAATTGGGCCCATATTTTTCTTAGGGATGATTTTTTACCGTAAAAGTTTAGCGCAAGAAAATGAAGAGAGAGAAGCGGAGAAAGTGGATGTGAATAGGTGGAAGTTTTCAGGAAGAAGTGAATGCAAAGGCCGCTTAATTACTTGTTAATTATTACTAGTTTAATACTAATATCAAGATTAAGCTTTACTAATTGAAGGAGGTTGAACTAGAAAATAGGGCCCTTAATTATTGGGGTCTCCGTGCGGTCGCTCATGCCGCACATGCCCTGGATACGGGCCTGGCCGAGCCCATACCGTCGGAAACACAACCAATCTTGACAGCGCTCTTGCAACAAACTTAATGTTTAGGGCAGTTGACAACAGGATCTCCTCGGTATCCGTGGTACAGTTTGCTCCCGATGCACACATACATCAACATACTAGTAACTTGTACTTGCAATTTTACTTGGTTTATATATGTTGCAGTGTTCCTATCCTGGACCCGGCAGTGAATTAGCACATCATCAGAAGTTAATTAACATCGCACGTAGCCAGGTTTGACGCTTAATTAACCAGTTCGCGACAGTGTATATATATATATACAAAAGTTCTATCTGATGGCCTAGTAACTAGTACTGCACTGCACAGTCGTTCTCCAGACTTCTGTTCACTGGGACCCAATCAAGACTTGGCGCGACGTGGAATCTTGAAACATAAATGGAAGACCAACGGCCGAATCATTCCTGCTCGCAACACAGAGTAAATTTGGGGCATGCTAACGTGTCTGCTCCAGTCGATCTCCTGGTGGGTAAGCTAAGCCGTGAGAGATCGTCGCGACGTCGCCATGGGCAATTCAAGGTGCGCCGATAGGCGTTGAATTTTAGGATCGAAAGAACGCCCGTACGTACGTACGTACGTGCTGCCGACGGATATGCCATTCTCAGCTACCACCACCAGCAGGTAGGGTAGCACTCGCTGATTGCTCAATGCAAGTTTAAAGTTTTTCAAATATGAAATCTATATATGCATCTCCTGACTAGACAAATTTGCTAGCTGGAGTTATGTAGTAGTAGTATAATTGATCCATTCATGGCAGTACATTTGCCTGTCACCTAAGGGTCAATTAGCTTCAAGGTTCGTTTAACTAGCCTTGGCTAAGTTGAGTAGTTGACTAGTGACAAGAGTTAAGATACATATATAAATCTAATAGTCACAGATCATGCATGATGGCCTGGTAAGGAGTAGGGTTACTAGCTAGCTAGCTAGGGTAAGTCTGAGTGATGGGGCGTCTTTTTTTTCATCTTCTAAAAGCTATTTTTTTAGTTTTTTTTTGTATTAATTAGTTTTCAAACGAAATGTCTTTTTAATACGGGATTTACAAATTGATTGTAGTATATACTGTACCGACTTCATTTATATCAGCTAAAACCGCACGCAAGTTTCTATTACTCCATACTCTTTATCTAACGAACAACCCAAATACCATGAGCCGCAACAAAAAATGAGCCTCTTCTTTTCAATTTCTAAAAACTGTTTTTCGACTTTTCTACAATTACTAATTTTCAAACGAAATGTCTTTTTAAGGTGAGGCCTACAAGTTAATTGTAGTACACACCACAACGATTTCATTTATATCGACCAAAACCATATGTAAGTTTCTGTTATTCCGTACTCTCTCACACAAACAGCCTAAAAGATATAAGCCGCATTCAAAAGTTATAAGAGATATAAACCACATTTAAAAGTTATAAGCGGGAGAAAAAAAAAGAACGTGTCATAACAGGCCCATGGTTTGCCGCATTTGGCTGATGAGCTTAATTTGTAGGAGTACGTCCCTTGAGATGTGTAGAGTGTTAGGAAACCTGGACTCTATCCAGAGTCCTGATCTAATTGGGCACCCCACCGTAGACTATAAATAGGGACCTAGACCCCCCTCTGCAATCTGAAGCAATAAAGAAAGATCAGGAGTTCTCTCTACCTCTCTGTGTTCAATCTATTATTCTGTGATTCTGTGATTGATTCGTTCTTGTTCTAAGCAGAGGAATCGCTCGGACTGGTCTCCAGCGTCGGTTCCTCAACACGTTATCAGCACGACTTCGCTCCGGTGAACGAGGTAATCATCGAAGCACAGATTGAATTTTCTAGATCACTTTTGAATCTGTATTTTCTTTTCGCGTTCTAGATTGAAATTCTACGGTGCAAATCCGCCCTAATCTACCGCGAGCAGACTTGAAGTCGCCGGCACAATGCCGATCGGTAGATTGTGAAACGGGGTAGATGTTGATTGCACTGTAGAACGATGCAAATCCGCCCTAAATCTACCGCGAGCAGATCTGAAATCGCCGGCACAATGTCGATCGGTGGATTGCGAAACGGGGTAGATGTTGATTGCATCGTAGATTGGAAACGAAATTTTTGCATGAATTTGTTTGATCCTGTATGATCGTTATATGGAGACTATGCATTATTTTTCTGTTCTTTTCTGCACAGCAATTGCATGAAAAAAAAGAGAAGGAAATTTTGCATGAATCTCTGTTTGGTTTTGCACGAGCACTGCATGAAAAAAAACCCTCCAAGCACTGGCCTGAAGCCGCCTCGGGTCGCCGGCCCTGTCGCCGGTCACCACTCGCCGCCCGCATGCGGCCGGACCTGCATGTGCCGACCTAAACCCCGCTCGAGGTGCGTGCCCCGTACGGCGTCGACCACCTGCCGCATGACGCCGGCCAGCCCGCAGCTTGCCGGTCCGGCCCCCGGCCAGAAGCCATGGCCGGCTCACGATGCTTTTGGTCACCGGCCCGAAGAACTGCCACCGTCGCCCGAGGTAGCCGCCACCGGCCTGCAGCCGTGTCGACCCAATCCGCGCCCGTATGCGCGCCGCGCCTTCAGCTCCCGTGCACACCACCGCACGAAGCATCGGCCACCGCCTTAGGGAGATGCGCCCGAACGCGTGCCGGCTCGCCGGTGGCCTGAAGTCGCGCCGGCCATCGCCGTCCGGCCGAGCTGCTTCGCGTCGCCGCGCCGGCCTCCCGGCCACTTCGCCGCGCCCCGCATGGTGCTCCGCACGCCCGCACGCGCCGCCGGCCGCCTGCCCCGAACGGCACCGCCCGTGCACCGCCTTCCCGCTGGCCGCCGCACCGGCCTCTCCTCGCCTCGCCGCCGGTTGTCGCCCCGAGCCTTGGCATGCAGCCGCTCGGTACGGCTCTACGCCGTCGCACCCGGCCGCCGGCCGGCAGCCTCCCGCGCCCGCTCGGCTGGCTCCTCAGCCCCGCCGCTTCGGCTTCCCCGCCGCCCCGCATGGCGCACCGGCCCCGCCGCCTCGTTTTCCCCGCCGCCCCGCATGGCGCGCCGTCCCCTGTCCCGTAGAGCCGGCCCCCGCAGCGCCGGCCACCGCCGCTCCCGTCTCCGGCCCCGCAGAGCCGGACCCGCCGTCGCCGGACCCTCCGGCCGGCTGCACACCGGCCCCGCCGCCCGCTCAGCCGACCCGGCCGAGCCTCCTCCCGGCCTGCAGCCGCCCCCCTGGCCCGTACGCTCGCTCGCCTCCCGCCCTTTTGCGCCGCCGCCGCCCGGGTAGAAACCCTAACGCCTCCTCTCCTGTTGTATGGACCGGGGCAGGCCAATGGGCCTGGGGGGGCAAAGAGAAGGAAGATGGGCCGCGGGGGGGGGGAGGAGATGGGCCGCGGGTGGAGAAAAGAAAGAGATGGACCGGGAGAAAACGGCCCGGCCGGTGGGGGGGGGGGTCATGGCGAAATTGCAGAAAAGGCCCCGACTTCTTGTATATTACCAATTGGTCCTAAAATTCGCATAAAAGTCCTGAATTTTGCATAAAAGGTCTTGCAGTTCCGAAAATTGCAAATAAACCCTCAAATTTACGAGTGGGTCCAGAATTTTGCAGAAAACCCCTCGGTAAATCAGAAAATTGCGCGAATTTTCCTCTGGACTGGAAATTTGCGTAAAAACCCTCTGGAATTGCAGAATTTGCTGAAATTTTATATTTTAGCATAAAAGGACCTCGGGAATCTGAATCTTGAATTATTTTTAGCATTTGAAGCTTATTTATTTATGCCATTACTGTTTTATGTATTTTCTGTATTTATTTACTGTTTTTGGTTAATTGTAATTGTTTAAATTGCTTTTAATCACCGAAATTAGCAGTAAAATTATAGAAAATGCATAGAAAATTCTGGAACATTACGAGAACCTTTTGTACCATTTATTTACCTGCAGTGAATTATCCCGTGCATGTCTACCAACAGTAGACTTATACACATTTAAATGACTAGCATCACGAACTAAAAGTTCGAGGAGCTGGCCCAGCATGGCCAAAAACTATCTGTTTGTAGGCATCCGATGTCGAGATTGTGCTTGGAGCCAGGAAGCTCCGCGCGACTATTGGGATTGGCGGACTGAATGACGCCTAACCCACGCCTAAAGAGAATGATCAGGCACTTCATTTTCTCAGGCACCACTTCTGCCTCACTCTCAAGAATGAGTACATGGTAGAGAATAGTGCGCTAGCACTCTGGACCGCACCCAAGAAGCAGGTTTGAGAGGCTAAAGTACACCATTCTTCCTCAAGCAGAGTAGGAGTGAATCAGACTAAGATTTGCCGACTTTAAGACGGTCAGGGAATACAATTCTGCCTTGCACAGGATTTGTACCCCAATACAGAAAATTGAGAAAATCCTTCCACCCAAATGAAGTACAATCCGCACGCAATTATCGTCAAGATGGTTATGAGGAATACGCCGAATTGACCGATATGATGCAAGTTGCGGAGGCTCGGGACAAAGTTCTCTGTAAGAACTACGTCACTTGGCCACCTGGGAGCTCCGTTGGTCGTGAAGCCAACACCGGGAGCAACAAGGTGCGAAAACCCTTGATAGAGAAAAGGGGAAAGAAGGGTAAGACCGTAGCCCAGAAAGGCAAATTAGATGCTCCACGTAAGAATAAGGCTAGCAAGCCAAAACGGATGGCAAAGGGCACGTGAAGTCCACTCTGCATCGGTTGAGGGGGAGCGTTCTGAGCAGCTGGCTGCGCTGATGGTGTTTGAGACCATTACGACAGCAGCACCCCTCTCGACCTAGAAGCAGCCACCGTCCTGATTTCTGTTGAAGAGAATGTCAACCCCGAGAAAATAGCAGAAGTCTTGTGCACTGAATGCATTTAGACTTTAACTGTCATTTATTTTGTGTGGAAGAATATGTTAGAATTTGCATGGATGGTACTTAAGAATTGTTATCTTTCTTGTGATGGTTGGATGATTTTTGGAAGAATTCATTCATTTATTCAGTTTATAATGGCATGATATGTTCTGATATTGGAGTATCCTATTTATGTGTTGATTGCCTTCTCATACATGTTAATAAATACCCTATATTAGAACATGTGTAGCGCCCTATGAAGGAAGTGTGCTTAGCCAGCAGCGGCACAACACATATCATCTTAAGAGAGATTGAGTATTTTCAGTCGATTCGTAAGAGCACTGGCAGCCTTACGACAATCGCCAGAAGCGATGCATGTATAATTGGTTCGGGAAGAGCCATAATGGGCACAATTTTGGTCATTGAAGAAGCCTTATTGTACCCAAAATCGACTAGAACTCTCCTAAGTTTTAAGAATTTTTGCGCCAACGGTTTCCACGTTGAGACTGAAGAAGAGTACGGTAAGAAATACCTGCTCATTATGAAGCGCAAAGAGAATGGTAAAAGAATATTAGAAAAACTTCCTTCACTGGGCTATATTATACCAAAGCGCCTACAGCGTACACTGTTCTGAAAACAGTGTTTAGAAGCTCTTAACTCTTCTGTCTCTGGCATGACAGATTAGGCCACCCAGGTCTTAGGATGATGAGAAACATAACAAATAACTCGCATGGGCATAATATTAATGTGAAGAATTTCCCGAATCATGAAGATTTTGTGTGCCCTGCATGTGCCACCGGGAAACTAATAACTAGACCCTCCACTCTGAAAGTGAAGGATGAAGTCCCTGCATTCCTGGAACGTATCCAGGGAGACATTTGCGGTCCTATTCAGCCTGTCTCAGGGCCATTCAAGTATTTCATGGTGCTCATTGACGCTTCTTCGAAGTGGTCATTTGTGGGTTTGTTGTCCACAAGAAACCACGCCTTTGCAAAATTGATCTCGCAGATCATTCGCATCAGAAATGTGTTTCCAGATCATCATATCAAGTCCATTCGAATGGACAACGCCGGAGAATTTTCTTCGAAGGCATTTGATGATTATTGCTGGCGATGGGAATTGCAGTTGAGCATTCAGTACCGCATGTCCATACCCAGAATGGTTTGGCAGAGGCTTTAATTAAAAGAATTAAATTTATTGCCCGACCCCTTTTGTATAATTGAAATCTAGCAGCTACATGTTGGGGACACGCAGTCCTGCATGCAGCGAATCTCATCAACCTTAGACCTTCGGCCTACAACATCCATTCACCTATGCAACTAGCGCAATGGTCAGCACCGAAGATTTCCCAACATTAGGGGGGGAAATCAACCCCTTGATGAAGAATGTCGGGAAATTACGTGGCAAGCCTGGGGAATCCATGCAGATGACCCGCGCACTAAAGAAGTCTAGAAGACAATAGAAGTCCAGAAGACAAAATAGATTTGCAAGCATTAGCAAATCAGCTGCCTGATCACTTTAGTGATTTGAAGAGCGTGACTAAGTCGCATGTGCCTGCACGCACTGCACCGGAGAGGGTTGAAATACCAAAGAAAGCAGAAGGTATCCCTAATCTCGTCCAGAGGCCTCAGAAAAAAAATGAGGACGAGAACTCCGGTTCCTCGAATCCTTAGTAACCGGGGACGCCTGGCGAAAAAGGATAAGCGGGATTTATCACAGCCGATCATTGAAGTCCCCAAGAATGAGAAGGGGAGCCAGTTGAGACCTGGCAAAAGTATGACACCTTCAGAAAAAGGCATATCGGATCTGAATATCCCCATCGGCATGGATGTGTGCGCACACATCGGAGCCGAAAAAAAACTAAAGGGACTTGCCACCGTAATTGAAAGAAGCGATGTGCAAGGTAAAGTTCTAGCAGAAGCAATCGCTCCAGAAGAAGCAACTCATGAAGAAATAGCTATAAATCATGTGCACACGGGAGAGTCCCTGAATAGGACAACAGCTAATATCGATATCTACTTCGCAAAGAAAATTGCCACTATCATCGATCTTGATCCTGAGCCTGCATCGCTCGCTGAATGTAAGAAAAGATCAGATTGGGAAGATTGGAAGAAGGCAATATCAACTGAATTGCTATCTTTGAATAAACGAGATGTGTTTGGGCCCGTATGCCGCACACCTCCCCACATACACCCCGTTGGGCACAAGTGGGTATCTGTTCGAAAGAGAAATGAAAGAAATGAAGTAGTGAGATACAAAGCAAGGCTGGTAGTCCAAGGTTTCACTCAACGCCCTGAAGTTGATTATGAAGAAACCTACTCCCAAGTCATGAGTGGAATCACCTTTAGGTACTTGATCTCAATGGCAGTGAACTTGAACTTGGAAATGAAATTGATGGATGTTGTGACTGCATACCTTTATGGTAACTTGGATTCGGAGATTTACATGAGAGTCCCTGAAGGAATTCCTCTCCCGAACCAAGACAGAGCAAACAGAAATCTGTACAGTGTGAAACTCAGAAAGTCACTGTATGGACTGAAGCAATCTGGAAGAATGTGGTATAATCGCTTAAGCGACTTTCTCTGCAAGAAAGGCTACACGAACAATGAAGACTATCCTTGTGTATTTATACGGCGATCCCAGAATGGATTCTGTATAATCTCTATGTATGTGGATGATCTGAATATCATCGGGACAGCCGAAGACATAAAAGAAGCAAGCTCCTACTTGGAGTCAGAATTTGAAATGAAAGATTTGAGCAAGACCGAGTTTTGCTTAGGCCTGCAGCTTGAGCATGTCCCTGAAGGAGTCTTGGTACATCAGTCGACCTACACCCAGAAGGTGCTTGAAAGGTTTGGCTTCGAGAAGGTATTTCCTCGAAAGTACCGATGATCGGTAGGTCTTTACAGCAAGAAAAAGATCTTTTCCAACCAAGGGAAGAGGGGGAGGAAGTCCTGGGACCGGAATTCCCATACTTGAGTGCAGTAGAAGCACTCATGTATTTAGCAAACTGCACTAGACCGGACATTGCATTTGCCGTGAACCTGTTAGCAAGGTACAGTGCAAAGCCCACCAAAAGGCATTGGCAGGGCAAAAAGGACATTTTCCGATACCTCCAAGGTAGCAAGGACCTCGGATTGTTTTACAGAAATAATCAAGATCTGAACTTGATTGGCTATGCAGATGCTAGGTATCTGTCAGACCCGCATACCGCTAAGTCACAAACAGGCTATGTATTCCTGTGTGGTGGAACTGCAATTTCATGGAAATCGTCTAAGCAAAGCCTGGTAGCTACTTCGACGAACCACTCAGAAATTATAGCACTGTATGAAGCCGCACGAGAGTGCGCTTGGCTCCGCCGAATGATTCACCACATCCAGCAGTCATGTGGGATGAACATTGTGCAAACCCCCACAATTATCTATGAAGATAATACAGCTTGCGTTGCACAAGTGCAAACGGGCTATGTGAAGAGTCATCTCACAAAGCATATCAACCCCAAGTTCTTCTATGCACATGAAGTGCAAAAGATGGACGAGATTAAAGTACTGCATACTAAGTCATGTGAAAATCTCGCAGATTTATTCACTAAGTCACTCCCCGCATCTAGCTTTGAAAGGTGCGTGCGTGGAATTGGAATGATGAGACTTAGAGAAGTGCAGAATTCAGGGGGAGAATTCTCACAAGCCCGCTAATAAATCTTGATCATGAAGATTAAGTACCCAAAAATAAAGTCTTGCAGACCAAATGAATTTGGGTGAATTGTACTCTTTTTCCCTTGACGAGTTTTCCATGAAGTTTCTCGACCAAGGTTTTTAACGAGGCAATTCGTGCATCGCAACATCACATGTATCATGTACTCTTTCTCCAAATTTTTCCCACTGGGTTTTTATGGAGTTTTGACAGGCATGAGCATGTTGGGTGAGTGCCCAAGGGGGAGTGTTAGGAAACCTGGACTCTATCCAGAGTTCTGATCTAATTGGGCACCCCACCGTAGACTATAAATAGGGACCTAGACCCCCCTCATTATGTACCCCCGATGCAATCTGAAGCAATAAAGAAAGACCAGGAGTTCTCTCTACCTCTCTGTGTTCAATCTATTATTCTGTGATTCTGTGATTGATTCGTTCTTGTTTTAAGCAGAGGAATCGCTCGGACTGACCTCCAGCGTCGTCGGTTTCTCAACATAGAGGACTAACCAACAAGAGCAAGCAAGGGCCGCAAGGCCCCCCTGGAGTGGGACTTCTGTGCATAAGGGAGCAAGGGAAACATAGATATAGGCATGCATGCATGCATGGTACTGCGTAGTACTGCAGACGCCCACATTTGTTTCGGCGGATTGGAACAACTTCGGATTTACGTTTCGCGTCCTACTTTAGGATCCATCTTACGCTAGTACGCAGGTAGGTGGACATTAAGAATTTGTCCTCTATGTCACATGCAGTGAGTACTTATATATTATGCACCTAAACTAGATAGCTGGCTAGGAAGTATAGCAGTATTAACACCACAAGACAGATCACTATGGTATACTCTGGCCTGCCAAATCTTCAGTAACCTAGCTAAATTAGCTATATATATATGAGTATAGCAGTATTAACACCACAAAGACTTCTCAGGTTTAGCACTTTTTAAATGCTCAATTCTGGTAGAAAACGTACGCATCCATAAGCAAATGAATGCAACCAATTAGCCCAATCCAGTAAAAATGCACTAGTCCATTACACCAATCTGTGCAAGTTGTCATCATCTAAAAAATAGTACACAGCTGTTAGATCATGTAACTAGATCTAGAATATTTATAATGATGAATAATTGATAATGTTACTTATTGATGTTATTCGAGACGTGTGAGGTGTGTGGGCTCATGTCGGTCAAGTTGGAAAGAATTTATGCTGGAAAAAGATGTTGCTTTGGTCTTTACATGTGTAAGATAACTCGAAGATGATTATGGTCTACGACAAGGACTGAGGGATGGTTTGGTGCAAATTCATGGTCCAGAGGATTAGGGATGTTGGAGGAGACGATCGAGCTCAAGTTGAGGTGTGTGAAGATCAAAAATGGATAATGCGTGTTAGAGCTACGGACATGCGGTCTGAAAGCTACGATACGTGACAATTTTGGACTGTCCAAAATAGAGTAGTATTACAAAAGTTGAAAAACTCGTGTTATGAAAGGGTTTTGAGTCCCTTATTTGTTGGAATTAGATAAAAACTCATTTGAACCCTAGACTATAAATAGAGATGGGTTAGGACTAACTCCAAGGCTGGATAAATGCAATTTTTGTGCTAGGGTTTGAGAGGTGCCAGTAGGACACTTTGTAGCTACAAACATGATAATCCAGTAATTAAAAATAGATCTGATAAAAAAAGAAGACAGTGTGCTTCGTCTCTCTTCATCCTCGGAATTGGTGCATCATGGGTAGCCGCGTGATTGTTCATCGCGTCAAAGCAACGAGGTAAGGAGTTGATTCATGCATGGCCCTCACGGGATGAGCAGACAGTGCATCTCACGACAACCAAGCAAGGTCCCGTCAACGGGTCACGTCACAAGTCCCACAGACGGATTCACGTCAGAAGCAAGTACCAGGCACACGTTCCCGAACAAAATCCAAAGGCACATCTATTCTTGTAACAGAAGGCGCTCGCTCTCAACGATATGCAAAGCAACACCTCACTATGTAGCAGCAGTAGTACACAGTAGTTTGAAAGCTACGGCTTAAATTTTATTTTTGCTAAAGTATTGCGCAGCAGCCAGTGAAAGTGGTAGACCAGATTTTTGCAGTCTGCTACAGTACAAAACTATAGCTACGTTGCTTTGCTATAGTACCCGCACTGCTTGCTACAGTATCCACACTACTTGCTACAGTGAAAGTGATCGAGATCGTTTTTCAAGTAAACCATTGTTTTTTAATGGATCAAAGTATATCTACTGGAAAACACAAATGGAGGTTTTTTTACAAGCACAAGGTAATGTTGTTTGGTAAAAAGTTAAAATACATATTAATGCCTCCTGTTGTTATTACTGAAAATACTGTTGATGTTGAAACAAATGCTAAGGCTGAAAATATTTTGTTGCAAGGTGTAAGTAGAAATGAGTTTGTCAAAATTACCCATATTAAGCATGCTAATAAAATTTGGACTACTCTAATTGATTATCAAGAAAGTTCTAAGTCTATTAAAGGTGTTTGTTAGAATCAATTCAAAAAAGGGTATTCTAAATTTAAGATGAAACCAGGAGAATCAGTAGATGCACTTTTTGACTGTTTCAATAAAATTGTTAATGATTTGCAATATGTTGATGTCACATATTCTGATTATGACAATGCTCATTAATTTTTTAAATACTTTGGATATGTCTATTTGGAATGTATTAGTCACTATTATTAATCATTTTGTTAACATGAAAACACTCACTTTGAATTATCTTTATTCCAATATGAAACTTATAAGATTGATATTTTGGCCAGGATAAACAAGATTAATTGTTTAGGTTTAGTGACTAACTAACATGACAGTTCGTCTAGTTCCTCTATTATTTCTTTGTCTGCACTATGTTCTATTTTAGATAAATAGTTAGAGGAGATTTTAGAAGAGCAGCTTGTACTCTTCTACAACAGGGTGACAAAGGCAATTAATAACATCATATCAAGGCGAGGAGGAGGTCCAATCTTATACTATGATAAGGCAGGAACTGAGGAGCAAGGAAGTCAAAGATGATAAGTCACTAACTTATCACTCTTAATTCAAGATTGACCCAAGTAAAAAAGCGCAATTATCATATGGTAGTCAACAAAGTACTTTCATCACTTGATAAGATTGATTTGAGTGATGGTGATTCTAAAAGTGACGATAAAGACAATGGCAAGAAGGCAAAGAAGTGGACTTCATAGGAATGTGTTTTATGGCAAACAGTGAGGAGCTCAATAATGATGATCTCTACAACGATCTTGATAAGGTAAAACCTTCTTATACAGATTTATCTCGTGTTGTGCTTAGATTGACAGAGGAGCTCAAAAGGTATAAAAAGAAACTTAAAAATCATAATCTTATTATTGAGAGCTTAAATTATGAAATTAATAGACTTAGAGTTTCTATTGCTGATGATGAATCTTGTCAAATTTTACATTCTGAGTTAAGAATATGCTAGAACAATTAATACATCAAAATTAATTCAACTTAGTGATGTAACTGCTAAACTTGATGAGTTAAGATTGTTACATGACTCTTGTGATGAAAAATTTAAACTTGTAATTAATAAAATTGAAAAGCTCAAATTTAGTTCTTCTACATGTTTAGAGCTAAGTATTTTAAATACCCAATCTAAAACTTGTTCTAATTGTGAATTGCTAAAAGATAGACTTAATTCTTTTCAAGAATCAATTCAACGAATACTTTATCACAAGATATCTTCTTGCTCGAATTGTCCTAAACTTATCACAGAAATGAAAGCATTGACTAGACAACTTAATGATTTTACTGAAAAAGAAATATTGGCTCAGTCTAATGTTTCTAAGAATCTTGTGAATACTTTAAGGACACTTTAGAGATTTTCTTTGGCAAGTAAAATCTGAATGTGATTCTAGACAAGTCAAAAACAAATGTCAAAAACACTAATCTAGGGTTTAATGCTGCAAATTATGTCAATAATAATCCACCTAAGGTTGTTAAGATCATTGAAAGTGGGTTAATTGAAACAAAAATTGAGCCCAATAAAACTATATTTAAATTTACTAGTTGTGTACAAAGTTCATTCAATAATGTTGTAGGTGCTAACTCATCATCTCAAAAGAATTTTAATTTTGATTATATTAAATATCGTTACACTTAATGTGGAAGAGATAGGCACATGCAAAAATTTTGTTTAGGTGTGCTAAGAATGATAAGAAGAAAATATTGAATATTTTAAGACAAGAATGTGCAACCTCTTTTGTTCATAGAACTAATGTGAAAGCTAGATTTTTAAATAACTTTTATGATGACTGTAAACCTACTTCACATGCTAGATTGGGACACAATTTGAATAATCCATGTTCTTTTTGGCGTTCTGATCGCTCATATACTCATGATTTTAGTTCGAGCTTTGTTGTTGTTCTTCCACATTGTGTGTCTCAGTACTAGATTTTTATATGTTATTTTCACTCACCCTAATACTATCATATCGATGTTTTCTATGATATAGGTACAACTGATAAGGAAGGGGAACATGTAGCTAGTGGATTCAAATTGTTTCAACACATGACCGGTAATTCAAGATGGTACTCTTCCCTCACTAACTTATCCAATGATGAGTTGATCACTTTTGATGATGCCTCAGTAGGTATTGCGATGTCTAAAGGTACCATGCATGTTAATGATAAATTCATTCTCAAGGATGTTGTTTTGATCGCTGATATTCTCACTAAGCTGCTTGATACTTCTCGGTTTGTTCATTTGCAGAGTGAGTTAGGGGTATGTCATTCAATGGGATTGTTCTGAGGGGAGTTATTTTTGTATATCATTGTAAAAACTTGCTTTTGTTTTTGTTTTTAAGAACTTGAATTATTATTTGAGCCAATAATCACAAAATAAATCATGATGTGTATTTTGAGCTTTCTTGATCATGATTTTATATGTGTAGCTTAACAAAGCCATAATTAGCTACTTATTAAATTTTGTCAACTTGAACAAACAACATGGCAAGACTGAATTTTTTAGCTAAGTTTTGATTAGAGTAATTACTTCTTAAGATGTGTCATATTTAAATAACTAATTAAATCACAATTCTAAGCCAAATATAACTTTGAGCCATTCTAGCATCATCTTGAATCACTTTTAGCTATTCTAGAAATACATGTGGCAAATTATGGTGAAATTGCTAATTATGTATACATCTCAATAATTCTTTCCCATAAGGTGGCTTGTCATTGTATTAGGCATGAACTTGGGGGAGTTTTATATGACCGAGATCATGAAATCTTAAGCTTTTTACCTTAGCATGATCAAAAAATAAGGCTTGAAATGCTATAATTAATGAAATGTGATTCGAGTTGACTCAAAAAGGTTATTATAAATATGCTAAAATTAATTTGGATTGAAGCTCAGGAAGCCGTTTTAGATGGCTCCTAGTCCTTTATTGAGATAAGTCATACTCAAATGTCAATAATAAAGTGCTATGTATTGAGTTATATAAATCTATGTTAAATTTTATACTTCAGTTTGGCACTTGTGACTCACTTAGTTTTTGATTCTAGTATCTAGATTTAAATCTGTATTTTTAGATGACTATCTTCTTTACTGAGATCTTTAGCTTAACTGATCATTTTTGTGAAGGTTCATCATGTACATTAATTTGCTTAATCACATTATAAGCTTATTTAGATTTGTTTTGTTATATATGCATGCTTATGATCAGGCAAACTTTATAAGAGTATGACTTTGTACACATCAATTCAATTGATTTAAATAATCTTTTAAGTTTTCATAGTGTGTTTTCCTAAAAAAAATTGGATCAATGATACTTGGATGTAAGTTCTCTCTTTGTTGTCTCTTCTTTTTGTGCCTTGATGCTTACATTGCTCATGGGAAGAGATTTGTGTGATTTGTGGCGCAAAATGCTAAATGCTTTTCGGTATGCTTTGTGAGATATTTGGGATAGATTAATGGCTTGTGGTTTAAAATGACTTTTCAGCTTCAGTTCTTCACTTAGACCTATTTGAAGTTATATTATCTTGAGGTGTTGCCAATATATTCATTAAGAAGGAGATTGTTAGACCATGTGGCTAGATATAGAATATTTGTGATGATGAATAATTGACAATATTGCTTATTGATATTATTTGAGGCGTGTAACGTGTGTGGACTCATTTCAATCAAGTTAGGAAGTACTTGTGATGGGAAAAATGTTATTTTGGTCTTTGCATGTGTAGGGTAATTCAGAGGCGATTATAGTCTACAGCGAGGACCGAGAGAAGGTTTGGTATAAAGTCATGGTCCAGAGGGTTAAGAATGCTGGAGTAGGCGGTCGTGCTCGAGTTGAGATATGTGGAGATCAAAGATAGATGATACGTGTTGAAACTACGGAGGTACAATCGAGAGGCTATGACATGTGATAATTTTGAAGTGTCAAAAATTTGGTAATGTGACAAAAGTTGAAATAGCGTGTTACCAAAGTGTTTCAAGTCACTTATTTGTTGAAATTGGATAAGAACTCATTTGGGTCCTAGACTATAAATAGAGATTGAGTTAGAGACTAACCCCAAAGCTGGACAAATGCAATTTTCATGTTAGGGTTTGAGGGGTGCTAGGAGGGTACCTTATAGCTACAAACATAATGATCCTGTAATTAAAAATATAGATCTAATAGAAAAAGAAGACGACGCGCTTTGTCTCTCTTTGTCCTCGGAATTGGTGCGTCATGACCGGCCGTGCGATTGTTCATCGCGTTAGAGCAAAGAGGTAAGGAGCTGATTCGTGCATGGCCCTCACATGAAGAATAGACGATGCATCACACGGTGACCAGGCAAGGTCCCATCGGCGAGTCACGCCGCAGGTCCCACGAACAAATTCACATCAGGAGCAAGTAGCAGGCAGGTGCTCCCAAACAGAATCCAAGGGCATATCTATTCTCGTAATAGAAAGCGCTCACTCCTAACAATATGCAATGCAACGTCTCACCATGTAGTAGTAGTAGTACACAGTAGTTTGAAAGCTACGACTTAAATTTTTATTTTTGCTAAAGTATCGCACAACAGCCAGTGAAAGTGATAGACCTTATTTTCGCGATCTGCTACAGTACAAAACTGTAGCTACGGTAATCTACTACACGCACTGTTTGCTACAATATCCACACTATTTGCTACAGTATCGTACAGTACTAGAGAGGGAAAAAATAATATTTTTCCCTTCTTTTGTTATCCTTTTGTTTTTGTGTTCTTGCTATGTTGACAAGTTGGATAATCAGAAAATAGTATATTTAAATGAAAATTTTCGCTACGAATTATAATCATCCACCCCTTTAATTAGCATCCACGATCCTACGATCACAAGTTTGTTGGACGGGAAACTGTACTGAAGCTAGCTCGACGTTTGTTAATGCGCACCTTCTCTGTGCGTGTCACCACCAGAGAACCAATTAATGTATGGATTGGAATAGCTCATGAATTGATCGTATCATGTAGACGTTGACGTGAACATGCTCCCCATGCACGCGCGCTCTAACTCTGATCAGTACCATCGTCTCCTGGGAATTTTTTTTTTGCCTATGTTGTTCTTTGTTTTTTTTTTTGGCAAGTATGATTTCGGGTGGGCGTTTTTTGTGATTCTAGCGCTCTCGTGAGCACGGACGGATCGGTGAGCCACGCTTAGGGCAACTTACGGCCCCAGAACGCCGATTGTAGGCCCCACCAGACAGACAGGGACCGATGGGGTATCGGCAAATCAGTGAAGGGTAGATTTCAACCTGATGAAGCCTACCTTATGAATTCGGGTCTGCCCCACCTCACGGCGGCGCGGTGCATGCGGGCTCACCGCCCCCGACCGCGGGAGTACCAGAAAGCCGCGCACGGCGAGCGCGGGCTACCCGCGCCTCCCGAACGTCTCTGGCGAAGTAGCAGTGGCCTTTATGTACGTACACTTAACGTGTGCATGCAAGTGCACAGTTCAACTTGGAACAGGAATTAACGCTGCAAGGAATAAAACGTTTGTGCAGACGCCGGTGGTGATTCAAACGCGTACATTACAGGGGATCGATGTGGACGTATGTACTGCGTACGTGCTATACGGATCTCAAAATTGTATAGGTAGGAGTACGTTAGAAAGGCCGGTGTAAATAGAAGCAGCGTGCGCAATCAGATGCACCGTACAGTTAATTAGTGAGGAGGGAGTGCGGCCAGAAGAACGACCGCCAAATTCATCCGCAGCTATCGTCGGGCAGATGTTCCGACGCGACGTATGTTCCATTTGACATTACGTTTGATGGGCCGACCCAGAATAGCAACCAGTCGGATGCTTTTTCAGCAGGCCAGCCGGATGCTTCTTTTAGCAGGACAGTCGATGTCTTAGCTACCAACAAAAGGTTGCATTTTTATCAAAAAAAAAAAACAAAAGGTTGCATTGGGCCTTGGCCCTTTAAGTCCCACGATATGGAATAGTTTGCCCAAAAGTAATGGAAGGCCCATGACTTGCATCGAACAAAGAAAATTACGGTGATATATATTTAAAAAAGCCACCAGTACCCTTCTCTCCAAAGAAATACAGCCCAATACCTCTCCTAAGCCATTCGGCCCAGTCTTTCTTCCCTTTTTCTTTTTTTCTGTTGAGAAATTGTCCCCTCCTTTTCTCTTGCAAGCTAAAACCGGATTTCAAATCTTGGGAAATCATATCGAACTAACGGACGAAACTGCCAATGTGAAACGAATTTTTAGAAACTGAATGAGTAATTTTGGAAACTACGTGGACATATGTAAAGTCATAAACACATTCAAATTTAGCCTAAAATTTCGGTTTTCGGTTTTGTGCTTCTATTGTTGGATATTGATACGAAGGAAGAAAACCTGACTAATCTCTAAAAAAATCAAACGCCTATATTGTATGGACATCCACACCTCAAAAAATCAATGGGAAAAGAACAGAAGGCCCCAGTTGGCTTCCCGAATGGCACTGAAACCTTGGAAACTGAATATGTTGTAGTAACTGATACGGGTGGTCACACGATAGGGGGGGGGGGGGGGGGGGGGAGAACGGTGAGGTGGTTGCGCCAGATGCATGCCCAGGTAGCTTCGTCTTTTCAACAGCGTTTCATTCCCTTGACATGAGCAGAAACACCAGCAGGGACACACGAGGGAGGGAGAGAGCCAGGCCAACCAATCGAGTCAACCTTCACCTGCCAACATTTCTTCCTCACCTCTCCTGCCCATTTACTTAGGGGACTACCAGTTGTACATGCTTTAGGCGCACCCCCCCTTACCTTGCCTTTTTATGCACTATTTCCTTCCTTGCAATTTCAAACTTTACACTTCTATACCTCTCGATCCCTGCCTGCATCTCCCCTTCCCCTCGTTCTCTTCTGCTTGCCCATCTCCTCCTCGCAAGCACAGGAGAGCATGCCTCAATGTCCACGGAAAGGTAAGAGGCCGCCACAAGTAGATGCTGCTTTCAGTTAATTTCCTCCTCTTTTCGGTCTTTTGTTCCCTGCTTGTGTCTTCTTTCTTTTTTTCTTTCAAAGTTCTCGATGTCTTATCTCCAAAAGAATCTAGGAAGTGCTTTTGATCTATTCCTTTTGTTTGTAAGGTTAATCAAGAGATAAACAATAGTAGTGCATTTTCTTGTTCTCATGGTTAGAATTTTACCATTGTGGTTTTCATCGCACCCCTTAAGATTCCCCCTAATTAGTTCCATGCAACAAAACCTAAATAGCAACTCCGCCTTTTGGACTTCCGCCAGGGAGAGACTCGATGAGATCGGCAAGAAGATCAAGCGAGAGCCGGAAGCCGCCGCCGGCGTCGTAGTCGCCGCCTCACCGACTGAGCACCACGCCCCCCGCCGCCTCGACCTCGGCGGCGCCCTGAACACCGTAACCCCGTGCGCCGCATGCAAGCTCCTCCGCCGGCGCTGCTTGCATGAGTGCCCCTTCGCCCCCTACTTCCCCCCGCACGAACCCCACAAGTTCGCCGCTGTCCACAAGGTCTTCGGCGCTAGCAACGTCTCCAAGATGCTCCTGGTACGACCCAACAATTTTAAAAGAGAATTTTTTTTAAAAAAAACTGTACTGTGCGTGTGAATGGCTTCGGTCGGTGCAACGTGTTTTAGGAGGTGGCCGAGTCGGAGAGAGCCGACGCGGCCAGCAGCCTGGTCTACGAGGCGAACCTGCGGCTGCGCGACCCGGTGTACGGCTGCATAGGTGCGATCTCGATGCTGCAGCAGCAGTTGAACGCGCTGGAGGCCGAGCTGGAGGCCGTCAGGGCCGAGATCTTCAAGCACAGGTACCGGCAGGCCACCGCCGGCGCGGCGGGCCTCATGGACGACGTCCATGCCGCGGCCATCTTCGCTGCTCCTGCACCGCCGCCGGTGCATGCAGGGGACGTGGTGTCGGTGGCCGAGGCTGGCCAAGAAGTCGCAGCTGGCGCCGGGGCGCCCGGGATGTCGGCGCCGTCCCCCGTGTATGCTGCCGGACAGCCATCAAGTACTGACGACTACAGCTCCCTCAACACAAGTGAGCATGATGCATACTTTGGTTGAGATTTATTTGACATTTTTGTGAGATCACAATTAAGCGGGGGAATAAACCTTGTGCAAGTTTCTCAGCTACTTAAAAAACGAGTTAGTGAATACTGAGTAATATGTTCTCCATCTTCTCCCACTTCTCTCACATCTTTTTTCCACCCTTAAAAAATATATGTAACAAAAAAATCATGTCATAATAAAAATTTTGAGAACTAAGCATTGGCTCAATGGCCAAGGTTGCCATTGAGCTGTCCATCGGGTTTCAATCCTCCATATTGGTTCGATGCATCTCATCTCACAGATGTGTGTGTTCAGTGGGGAAGTATATATTCACGCTTTGTAATGTACTGAATAAATTCAGAATTTATCCAATAATCTTTGCTCTAGGCCTAGTGCATATTTTAGTAGAGCGCACATGCGCACGTGTGTAGTGTGTGCGTGAGTGTACGCCCTCCATTGTTATCTTAAAAAGACTACTAAATGTTTTTTAATATTTATCTCAACAACGTTGTTCTCTCTCTCCTACAAATTTCTTTTCATGTGTTTTTGTCATCTCCTCATATCTCTCAGTTTTTCAGTCGCTAACAGCAGGTAAGATTGTAATAGACGTATATGTCACTAGATAAGCCTATTCATCACCGTTAAGTGAGACGTCAATATAGTCTAAACTTGGTCGTAGGCGACATGAGAATGCCAATACATGGCCGAGAGCGTGGTGTAAGCCAATCTTAGCAGTGGAGCCCATAACGGAGCTCAACCAGGCGCTGCAGCAAAGCCGAGAGTGTAGTGCAAGTTAGACCCATCAATATTAGCTTGATATGTTGGCTTATATGATTTTTATCCGTATTAACGCACAGCTATTAAACTAGTAATTATATATATATCTTTTCTAGAAATATTTATAGCTGTGGATACCTTGGTGAAAATAATTTGTCTATCGATCCTTAACATTCTTGTAAGTGTTCATTGTAATTGATTGGTTAATTTATTTGACTGAGTGCATGCTTAATCTTAAGCTTAAGGATTAATTTTTGGTTCTAGATTTAGCAGTCAGCAAAATTAAAGAAACTAACTGACACTGCATCTGCAATTGTATATTTAATTTCAACCTCGTTAACTTTATTAAGCAATATACACTGATGTTTTTTATGCGTGTACTGAATGTGATCCGTCGTTTTCTTCCTCTTTGATTTCATGATTTTTTTTTCAATGAATGATATGAGTTTTGGTATAGGCTAGCATGCCCATAGCAGAACAGCACTACAAAGCTTCACCACTTTCTGCTCTGTGCAGTAGTTCTATTAGCTTAGAATTGGCCCTGCTCGGTTGGGCTGAAAAGCTGTGGCTTATGGTTAAAATTACACTGTAGTGGTTGAAAATTTATTGTAGCTGAAGGTGACTTATTTAGCGTAATTAAATTTGAAAAAATTTTAAAATAGAAAAAATATGTTAGCTCATTACGGACAACACGAACGAATACGAGAAAAAAGAACCGACAAAAAAAGCTAAAAAACCAAAAATTTTAAAAAGACGAAATTTATAAATAGTAAAAAATACATCAGAAGCTAAAAGCTGAAATGAGCAATGAGCGAGGCCGACTCTAAGAATTGGTCATCTGCACCGAAAGGGTGTGTACTGTTTGACTGACACTAGTGTGATTGATGTGCAGTGCATGGATGCATATCAAATTTGATACTACTTATTAGTCACGTGTTATCATTGTTCATTTTGCAGTTCATGTCTCCTTGACATATTTCAGTAATTGCTCATTTTGCTCGAACTGTACTTGGATAGGACAAATCACAGTCTACGGAACTTATGAAGGAAGCAACACAACGAAGCTACTATAGCACATACATTTCTACACTCCATATACTTTTATATTTGATTTCGTGCGATGCATATAGTATTAGATGTTATATAAAATATGATCGACGTCCCTTCGTTTTTAACGAGCAGATCATCAAAAGATTTCCTTTTCCTGTAGCGCTGAAATGACCGAGGATTTTTTTTTCCATGCAACCTTTTCGATCTAGTGCTGGAAACGTTTATTTTCATTGCTAAGCTGAGCTTCTTTCGCACATTGTGCCATCTTATACAGCCTTCAATTCACCTGTCATTTGCATAGAGGACGCATGCATTCTTTGGTAAAAGGAAATATAGTGGATTTTAGCATATTTTATCCTCTACTAGTTATCATCAGCAAAGTTCTTTTTAGATCTGTGTTGGCCGACGTATTCTTTCTTCACATGGTCATATTTTTTGTATTGTCTTCAATAATATGTACCTGTGCTGAAGTCTGAAGACCAAGTACTAGTAGTGCAGGGAAGAAATGACTTATATATAGGTGCACGTGTTTTTTCTTTCTCAATTATACAGCCTTATTGCATGACCAAGTAGTACTTTTTTTTCGCGAGGAAGTGGTGGTAGCTGTTGTAACTTTGCGATTGAGATATACGCATTCTTTTAACCATTTCCTTTGCCTAATATACATGTGTTGTCCCAGTAGCTAGCAAGGTTTTGGCCCTTTGCATGTAGATACTGCACTGAGTTGGCTGAGTTGGCTCTTTCATCGTGGATTGGCTATCAAATGTCAATGAGACAATGACCAAGGCCAGCTGCTAGCTAATTGCATTACTAAAAACTGTAGGACGACGGGGACTTTCCTTGCCGTGCAGAGTTTGCAGTTCGTACTTGTTGAGTTCGTCTAGCCAGAGTCACTCTTCTTGAATTGTTGCACATCAAGGCCTAGTTTGGCCGGACTTCGACTTTAGTTGTTTAGGCTTTTAAATCACTTTTTTGGTCAAATGTGCAGACTTTGAAGACTAAAATTAAACTATAAATTTGAAGTCGAGTCCAAAATATACTACATGATTGAAAGCTAGGTTTTCCTAGCTTCCCTTAAAGCCAAGCTTCGAAGCCAAAAATGAAGAAGTCCAACTTGACCAAACAGGACCTAAAATAGCAACACAAGCACGGCTTCTAGGTCCGGGACCATGTGTATGAGCAAGAGACAGCCCTTTCCGAGGGAGAGAGAGGGCCATGATTTTTTAGGGCGGCTTATGTTTTTGGGGTATGACTTATAATTTTTTTTTTGTGTTTTTTCAGATGATAGTGAATGGTGAAGATGTTACCGTAGATAGTGCATACGATTTTATACTTAAAAAGCCATTAGGAGAATTCACTTCAAAAGACCATCCCGCTTGTTTCGACTTTCAGATAAGCCAAAAGGCAAAAACCAAATGCAATTTTTTTTGCTACGACTGCTTTTGTTTGCACTTTTTTGAGATAGTAACAGACGGCAGAGACATCGATACGGACGGAACATATGATTTTAGATTTTGAAAGTTGTTTAGAGAATTCATTTAAAAAACTACCTTATTTATTTTAGTTTTTGAAGAAGTCAAAAATCAAAAATAAAAAAAGGCCAAAACCAAATGCTCAAAACAATGGGGCCGTCTCGTTTGCTGTACGTTAGTTTATTTCCGACGAGAGAGAGACAGAGAGTTGGGTTGGGTTGGGAGTCGCGTGTGTGGCCTGTGTGGGATGTGATGGGATTTGGTCCACCGTCGTGCCTGCTTGACACGGCGGGCATCCCTGCTTGTCGGCACTCGACTCCAATGCCGATGTTTAAAAGTCTGCACTAACCTCGAAACCCAGCATGGAATGCCAGCCAGCTTCCTACTCGTACATCTCTACTTGCACTAGGCCACTAGGGCATAGGACTAATTACATTTCCACGGACATGATATGCATGCGTTTCATATAGGTACAGAGAGGATGGCAGGAAAAAGAAATGCTGAAGCTAACTGACATGAATCAAGGATTTGTCTCCAGAATATGGGGCGGAAATCTCAGCTGCGACTGCGTGAGCTGCATTTGGGCACGTTAGGCTTTGATATCTCAGTTCACGTGCTTTTACTGGTCGGCGGCGCAACGGTGCAAGAACCTAATTAAAATCGTCTTGTGTAGCGACGAAGCAGCTCCGTTGACTAGGACCTGCCGACGCTGCGTGCACAAATCGTGAGAAGCTGCACGTGGTGGTGGCTAGGGGTGGGCATTCGGGTTACCCGATTTTTTCGGGTCGGGTAGTTCGGGTAATTTGAAATTCGGGTAATGAAAACTGCTACCCGATATTAGCCCCAAAAAAACACTACCCGCAATTTCGGGTACCCGATAATTCGGGTTCGGGTTCGGGTATACCCGATATACCCGAATTAACAAAAAACTAGCAAACTGCACAGAATTTGCATAGAATTTCAGCAGCAATTTCGGGGTTCGGGTTCGGGTAATTCGGGTACGGGTAATAAAATGATAAGTTCAAGTGTATTTCGGGGTAGTTCGGGTAATTCGGGTAGTTCAGGTACCGGGGGATATTACCCGAACTACCCAAACTAATTTCGGGTAATCAGAATCGCTATCCGAATTTGGGATCGGGTACCTTGGGTTCGGGTATTTCGGGTTCGGGTCCGGGTAATTCGGGTACGGGTAACGGGTATTTTGCCCACCCCTAGTGGTGGCTGCTATACGCGACCTTCGATCGCACCACTGCTGCATGTCTGGTGGGTGACGGGTGAGTTGAGCACACAGTTACACATGGCATGCATTGCTACCTTTCATCGCCCTTATTCACCGGCAGTAAATTTTTGCTCCCAAAACGCGTGAGATCGCGAGTCTTGCTAACGGAAGCCAAGAGAAAATGTGGACGTTACCAACGCTCCGCCGGCTAAGCAATGGTCACTGAAATGCCAGCGTCTTATTAACAAGAGGTAATTTTTTTATATGATACTAAATAACGTTCACTTCTATAAAATACCATTAAAAAATATTCTCACTATTATATACCACTAAATAGCACCGAAATTCTATTATATGTCATCGTCATCAGTTAGGGTACGTTTGCCCTGAAAAGAGACAATTTTGCCCTCAATTAAAATCTATCCCTATGATAAAAATTAAATATAGGGCGAACTGGCATAGCCAAAAATACTAAATTTTTTTGGGTGGATCATTGGAGCAGTGTACAACTCAAATATAAAATTCCATGAGCTGACTCTTCCATTTGTTCCATTTTTGAAATTCAAATCCAAAATCAGTCTATTTGAGCTATTTTTAAACTGGGACAAATTTACTGTACAAAAATAAAAATTCATCTTTTGTAGGAGCTATGTGATATCTTTGGAGTATGTGAGAATTTTTTTTCAGAATTTGTAGGCCTTATTTAGTCTCTGTTTGTAAATAGTAGCCTTTATTAGCATTTAAATTGAAAAACTAAAAACATTTCTTTGAACAATACCTTGAAATTCTTTTCTAGCTCACTGGCATATTCAATAACACTCATGTGAATTTTTATAATTTTTTAAGGTTATTTAATATTTTAAATAAATTAGATTTTTGGTCTTTACTAGGGGTATTTTGGTCTTTTTTTTTAGAGTATAACGGTCAACTAACAGTAGTGACATATAATAAAATTCTGTGTTATTAAGTGGCATATAATAGAGAGAATATTTTTCAATGGCATTTTATAGAAGTGGACGTTATTCAGTGGCATATAATGAATTATCTCTATTGACAACGTCATTCCCAGTGCTAGACTTGTCAGTAGAGATGCAATCGAAGCGGATACGAACGGATATCACTCATTCTATATCATATTCCGTATTTTTTCCTCAGAGTCGAAGTTGGACACAGATAATACCGAATACTCATTCCGTATTCATTCTATAAGTCTTCGGACGGTTGATCGGATGGAAATTATCCATTTCTTTACATAATACATTGGATAGTAAGGTGCAATCATAGCGAATACGGAGATATTAATCGTTGAGATATCGAAGGAAGATCACTCAATATTTCTCACCTATTTAAATGTAACAATCCGCCTATATATTATCTTGTTTATAAGTGAAGTCATAATAGATTTTCTCATATCACTTGACATACAGATATATACGGACAGATATTATTCATTCTATATATTATACTATATTTTTCCTTAGAGTCAGAGTCGAACCTGATCAATTCGGCTTAAGCTTCTGGCTTTCGGCTTATTTTTCACTATTCACAAATTTCGTCTTTTTCTGAATTTTTGACTTTTTTTGTGCTTTTTTCCGGTTCTTTTTTCCCATATTTGTTTGTATTATACGTAATAGGCTAACATATTTTTTTAATTTTTTAAAATTTAATTATGCTAAATAAGACTCTGTCAGCTACAATACTTTTTTCAGCCAGCTACAGTGCTTTCAGCCATAAACCACCAAAAAAAAGCCCAACTGATCACCACCTCAGTTACTCATTTACCTTTTTCATATTCATTTCGCGAATCTTCTATGGATGTCGAACGAAAAATATCCGCACGCACCTCTACTCGTCAGCTGGCGGGGTGGCCTTCAGTACTACCGAGGCGCGCGGCGGTAATACACTGGGCCTTTTAACTGAAATGCTAGCTGGAACCAGTGTCATGAAAAAAAGGCCGACTCGGCCGACCAATTGGTGACTGTCTAAACCGCTATTAACATCGGCGAATGATTAATTGACCCCATTTCCCATTTAATCATGGAAATAGCTTATTGTTACCCACCCATTACAATAAATTAATTTACAATGTTGTTCGTAGTATGTACCATATGTTTGAAGTACAAACAAATGAGATGTAAAACATAGCAAATGATGTTTTGTGGAGTGATAATTTATAACATTTTGGGTGAATAAAGTGTTTGTAATTAATTGTTAATATAAATAAATATATTAATAAGAACGCATAACCGTCTATTAAATTCCAATTAATCAGCCGTATAGCGATTAATCGCTTAACGTTACCCTATCCATCCATCCAGCGCATGCCATTTTCTACAACACTGGCTGGAGCGCGTTAAATTCTGATTAGTCGCCATGTTGCAATTAATGGTTTAGCGGTACCCCATCCGTCGCATACCGTTTTCTACAATACAAGCTAGAGTCCGTTCCGATTAATCGCCCTGTTCTTTTCAGCTTCTAAAAACTGTTTTTCTTCAGTAACTAGTTTTTAAATGAAATATTTTTTTAAAATAAGGTCTACTAGTTAATTGTAGTACATACTTTACTGACTTCGTTTATATCGGTAAAAATCACATGTGAGTTTTTATTACTATGTAATCTCTCATATAAACAACCCAAAAGCTACAAACCGCAATAAAAAAGAACATACCCCATATTGCAATTAGTCGCTTAGCGGTACCCATCTAACTGTGCAGCGCATACCGTTTCGCATTAGCCCAGTCACAGTTAACACGTCCGTCGAGCGCGTACCGCTTTCTATGGCACTGCCGTTTTCTATGAGACTGGCTGGAGTACGTTAAATTTTGATTAATCGGCTATATTGGAATTGATCACAAAACCGTCCATCGAGCGCGTACCGTTTCGCATTAGTCCGGTTCAGTTGACATTAGACACAAAACTGTTGTGTACAAAAAAAATTCGAAGAAAGAATCAAATATGTATTGAGAGTGGGGTTTGAACCCACGTCCTTTCGTACCAGAACCTTATTCTGGCGCCTTAGACCAAATAGTATGTTGATGATTTTTCAAATTAAATATATTAGTACTGTTTGTTAGACATCAAACCAAATAAGTATATCTAGGCAAGAAACAATCTCGGACCAAACGTGACGATGGATAATAATCGATAGCCCGACTGGACGCTATTTAGAGTCTGCCCAAAAAGACGATAACACAGCGCATGATTCACTCTCCAACTCCGTTTTCACTCCAGTAATATGTAAGTATAGGCAATATACGCTTATCCCTGCCTAATTATCCTCTTACCATTGTTTGAGCAATCCTTTTGCACCGTATGAATCCTACATGTTTTCGGTTTTATCTTCAAAATGAAAAAAAAAGATATGCGCGACGAAGGATCTTGTTTCATATTGGGCCCTTCTAACTTTGTAGTTGGGTTGCCTCACGGCCTGTGTAAACGTTTATGGGCCAGATTTTTATCTGTGGTGACAGATGTCTACTTCACATTTGGTCCAACGCTCCTCTCTCTCTCAAAGAAGAAGAAGAAGAAGATAAAAGTCCAACGCAACCTTCACACGCATGTTCTTCGGAGGAAAGAAAAATCTTTTGTCACCTCATCTGGAGATCCTAAGGACCAGCCCGTAATAAAACGATGTAATTAGCCTTCCAGACTTGGGAATTAAACTACTATCTCTTCGGTAAGTGGGACAGAGAGGATAGCCCTGACCACAAGCCTGCTCGAGCCATGTGTGTCATTCTTGAATGAAAACTGATGATTTTTGGAGATATATAGTGGAACGGATAAGGCTAATGTAGTGCATTCTCTTTTCTGCCACAAGTGAATCCCTTTTCTCCAGATATCTGGACCATCTCATCACTAATTCACTATCAATGTGAATACCTAGCCTTTGTGCTCTACATTCTTTTGTAGTATATTGATTATGCATACACCTCACTTTCATCTCTTGTTTTATATAAGTGTAGAACCGGATAGACAACAGAGTGAGAGGTGAATGGTGCCTTAAAATTTTCCTACAAGCATTCACTTATCCTTTACTCCAATAGCTACAAAGCTATGAAGATAAGGATATGAATGATATTTGAAAATGAGAGAATCACCGAGCTGAGCGCAACCTGATAAGAAATCAACATGGACGAATTTCGGCTACCAGTCGGAAATCAACGTGGTCGAAACTTGACTACCAGTCGGAAATCAATCGTGATCGGAATTCGACTACCAGTCAGAAATCAACATGGTCGAAATTCGACTCTAGTGGCCGACGACCAGAGAGCGGTCAAAAACTAACATAGTCGAAAACCAGCGTAGTTGAAATTCGACTCGAGTGGTCGACAACCAGAGAGTGGTCGAAAATCAACGTGGTCGACACCAACGTGGCCGAAAGCCAACAAGTGGTCTAAGACCGACGTAGTCGAATCAGGTCGAAATACAACTAGTGAGTAGTCGAAAACCCAACGTGGTCGAAAAGAACCAATGTGGTCGAAAACTCAGGGGAACAGAAAAGAGTAGTCTACTTTCAGCATAGTTTCAAAACGAAAAATGATGAAACTTTTGATCCATAGATTCAAATGATATGAAACTTTGCAGGGACCTTCTCTAGGGTATTGTGAATCTATTCCAACAAAGGATCATGAAAATCATGACCAAAATTGAGACCTTTTTCAGTTTGTTGAAATGTTCTACCAAAATCGAGTCAAAATCAAAATCGGTGAATACAACTTACTCGTGGGTGGATGATAACTAAGATGGATCTAGATGTATTCCTACATATCACAGTAAGTTAGAACACCAAAGAAATCAACTCAAATACCCTCGGGTCAAGAAATCGCACTTTAACCCAAAGTAAGCAAAACCGAGTTTTCCCCCCGATAAACTTGCTATCAAAGTGCCTAGATGGGTGAAGATAAATTCCCAGAGGTAGTCTCCATTTCTTGCATGTCCTTGGCACAGCAAAATCAAGAAAATGAAAGAGGAGAGAACAAACCAACCAAATTAAGAGCAAATCAATTAAAACTGGATGGATATATGGAGATACATAAAGATTGATGTATTACTTAGTTGAGATAGAAAGTTTTACAGCCATTCCACTTTAGAGGACAAAGAGCACATCAAGTGCTCTACTCTCAAACATTAAACCTAAACAAGAGAGCACATGAGAGTGGGGTTGGATGGTTAACCACACATGTCTCCTTCCCAACCCCATTTTATAGGTGGGCAACCAGCCACCTACATCCCTTAATAAATTTTATCCACTATTACAATAGAGAAACCTGTTAACCCTCCACACATAGGTTTTATTCTCACAAGTTCACTTATACACGATTTTCAAAGCGCATAAATGTGCATACACTAAATCCTTAGCCTTGTTTCACCTTGATCAAATCAGCTCCATCTTAACCTAAACCACTCTCCAATGCATCACCCATGTGCTACAGTTTTGATCCAAAATAGTTTCCGGTATTTTGGTCAAACTACCGAAATACTCTTTCTTGACCTAGTCATATGCACCACTGCAACCAATCGCCATGATTGCCACGTGTAGGTGCACCACTAGCTCACTATGTATCGCCATATCTCTCTCGTCCTAGTTCCACTGAACTATGGCTCACTTGGCCCATGCAAGCTACGTGGTGCCTTCTTGCCGTTCGAACTCACCTTCAACATTTCTCGCCGTTCTCGTGCCATGCTTGAGCTCACTGTCTCACTCGGTGTCCTCGACCATTCTGGACCTCAACTCCTCTATGAGTCTAGCCCCGATCCTCGCCGTTAACCACGGTTGACTCCAAGCGACCATGCACATCCAAAGACAAAGAAATTATTTTTAGATATAAGTTCATCATAATTTGACTTACATTAGTCAAGATATGCATCATGCAACCTTAATACATTGACCCAGGTCATCCCAACTCGATCCATGACTCAATTCCCAAAACCCCTGTTTTCTGGCAAAATCGGAAGTACCGTGCCTAACACGCCGGTACTTCCGCAATGCGGAACTACTGCCTCTAAAAATGGTACTTCCACACGTTGAAAATCTCACCTGGAGCTGTCTGAAAAAACATACCGCAACTCAACCCGATACTTCCGCCAAGCGGAACTATCGCACTTATACATGCGGTACTTTCGATTTTCCTGACACTTTCAGAAGATAGCCCAAATCAAATGCAATCTTTGCAAAACTATTTCACCACTTCATAAAACTTGCAATGGTTCATAATAATGGTATTTTAGACATTCTCACATGGTCCTTCAATAAGAAATTTTGTTGAGGGGAATGCAAAGCAACATTGTTATACACACATATAGCTAATGTCATTATAGAGTACTGGCTAGCTAGCTACTAGGTGAGCATATTAACTGGAGTAGGAGACTCGAAATAGAGAAAAAGTATCGATCCAAGTGGTACATCTGTACTGCAACACCTCGGCCCATGTCGAATTAGGCCCATGATGACCTATGTGTGTGTGCGCACATAGGGGTATGGGTTAGTCCAACCTTGCTAGTTTAGCTTAACAATCACTAACATATAAACCTAGTGCTTCCAATGGTAGCAACCTCCGGTTAGTCGTTTTGCGTGAAGCGAGGACGAAAGTTCAAACGGGTTGCTATGTGTGCGTGGCCTATCTAGAATGGGGTTAGACCTAAACCGGTTTGGACTCTAAAGCGTTACAAATGATATCAGAGCCGATCCTCGTGGTTACATAAGCGCGTGTGGGTCAGGGGTGCAGGCATATGACGTATAGCGCGTGTGGGCCCAGAGTGGACACACGGCATGGTATATGTGCTAGCACTGAATGCACGAACATGTGCCAAGAGGGGAGATTATGATCATTTGCCCCAATGTAGGTATTTGGCTGACGAGGACGTCAGATTCTTTGAGGGGGTGTATGTAACATTTCGGTCCATGTTGACCTATATGTGTGTGCGCATATGAGAGTATGTGTTAGTCCCACCTTACTAGTTTAGCTTGAGAATCGCTAACATATAAACCTAGTGCTTCCAATGATAGCGACCTCCGGTTAACTGTTTTACGCGAAGTGAGGACGAAAATATAAGTAGATTGCTACATGTGTATAACCTATTTAAAATAGGGTTAGATCTAAGTTGGTTTAGATATTAGGACGTTACTCGTACGTACGGCTAGCTAGCAGGGATCGATGTGGTTATGATCTTCGGTCTCTTTCGATAAGAGCGCTACGCTAGCTTTGAGCATTGGCCGTATATATGGCCGCATGCGGCTGGAATAATTGCTAGTACTAGTTATTAGGCTTACAGGTAGACACAAAGCCGCACATACAAAATTTGCATCGTCGCGGTGAGGTCATGTACGTTGGCACGACATAGCAAAGGCCAAAGGCTCAAGCTCGAGAGTTGTTGACGTTCTGCTGCATGCGTTACAAGTGGTGTCGCTAACACTACGGATGCGCGCGACGTAATGACGTAGATTGTGCACGTATTATACTGAAGAGCAGGAATTAGAAGATCTTGCCTTTTTCGTCTTCTAGAAGAGTATCTAATCATCAGCACTCCACTCCGCCTCGTCGATCCACTTAGGGCACGTACAACGGTCATTAAGAGGTCGTCTATTTGATGCCACCTCAGCTAAGTTAGTCGATGTGGACGCGATTAATTGAGGAGAGAGGGAGAGGTCGTCGTCTCACGAGACGACGGTACAAGCTCGTGCTACCATGCCAAATTGACACCCTGACACCCGTTGTATGCATCACATCGCTATAGCAATGGCTCGGACAGATCCTGTGTGCCGTCAGCCGTTTTGGTGGGAGAAGAAGGCACCCGACGCGGGAGAAGAAGGCAGCCGACGCGGGAGAAGAAGGACGTGCGCCGGCATGGGAGCAGATGGATGCATCTGCCGAAGTTAGGAAACAGATGGGTGTTGCAGTGGAGGAGCCCTGTGCTGTGGAGCTCCTCACCGCGCCAAGCTGAAAGAAGCAGTAGAGAGAGCGAGAGAGCAAGTACATACGAGAGGTAGAGAGTACAGACGAGAGAGAATACGCTGCCAATAGAGATGAATCGATGCTAGCCACACGGAAGAGACCAGATTGACCAGTGTTACAAGATAGAATTTATATGTTGTATATCAATCTTAGAGATAGAGATAGAATCTAACTCTTGTAATCCCTCTCTGTAACCAATCGAATCAGGTCCCTGTTTCTAACCGATTCGGTTCAGGATTTCCAACCCGTTCTTGTAGCCAATACGGCAATGATCTGAGTATATAAACTGAGACCGGAGCAGATCTTTGCTCACGGGTTCTTCCTCCAATTCCAATCTACTACATCTTGCTATTCTTTACATGGTATCAGAGCTTTGATCTGTTGCCATCAACTCTACAATGTCAGGCACCGGCTCCGGTACTGGATCTGCTGCTTCTCCTCCCGTCATGGCTGAGGCAATCCCGGCGTCGACTGATCTCCTGCCGACTCCCGCAGCTCCCTCCTTCGGTCACCTGATCAATGTGAGGTTGAGCAGGGAGAATTATCTCCTGTGGAAAGCACAATTTCTACCGTACCTTCGTAGCCACCAGCTTTTGGGCTATGTAGATGGATCGGTAACAGCGCCGGAGAAGATGATCACGCGCTCGACTGAAAGTGGCGCAATTGTGGAGATCAATCCTGCATATGAGCGATGGCTTCAACAAGATCAGATGGTCCTCAGCGCAATTCTTTCATCTCTTTCTGAGAATGTGCTGGCACAAGTTATCCTGTTGAACACATCTCGAGAAGTTTGGCAGGCGCTAGACCGGATGTTCTCATCTGGCAGTTCAAGAGTTTGGTTGATGCAAATTCGTCGTCAGCTTGCCTCTTTGCAGAAGAAAGATACAAGTGCTGCAGAATACTTCAACAAGGTGAAAAGTCTAGCAGATACCTTAGCTACCCTTGGGCATCCTTTAAGTGATGATGAAATTATCACATATTTGTTCACTGGCCTTGACAATGATTATGATCCTCTAGTTACTTCCCTAACCACTAGAGTTGAGCCAGTTTCCCTTAATGAAGTTTATGCTCACCTTATGGCCTTTGAGATGCGACTGGAACAGAATAGTCCTCTAATCCAAGGACAAAATCAAAATCAGTTTTCAGCAAATCTGATGTCCCGTGGTGGCCGTGGTGGACACAGCAAATATCGTGGTGGTCGCAACTCAAATTTCAACAGCAGCACAGGAGGTAACAATACTGGAGGGCTGTCAAGCAATGCACACCGTGGACAACAGCAACAGTTTCATCAGTTTTAGCAACACAATTCAGGGGGAGGACAGTACCAGCACAACTCCAAAGGGGGAAATCGCCCCACATGCCAAGTATGCGGCAAGGTCGGGCATGTTGCTCTAAAATGCTATCATCGATTTGATCATTCCTATCAATCCGAGGATACTCGAGTAGCTGCTGCTGCTGCCACTCATTCTTATGCCATTGATGGAAATTGGTATATTGATTCTGGAGCTACAGATCACATTACTAGTGATCTCAATCAATTGACCATGAAAGAAAGATACACTGGAAAGGATCAGGTACAGGCAGCAAACGGTATAGGTATGTCCATTGCTCATGTTGGCCATTCAAAATTTCATACCCCTCAACTCGATCTGCACTTAAGCAATATTCTTCATGTTCCTAAGGCATCTAGAAATCTTCTGTCAGTTCATAAGTTTTCAAAAGATAACAATGCCTATTTTGAGTTTCATCCTAATTATTTTCTTGTCAAGGATCGAGTCACGAAGACAACTCTTCTTCACGAGAGATGTGAGGGTGGCTTATACCCTTTGTTTCCAAGTCAAGTTCCGACTTTCAAGTCTGCCTTCTCCAGCATCAAACCAACTCGAGACCAATGGCATTGTCGTCTAGGACATCCATCTTCTTCCATCGTTCAGCATGTCTTGCTACAGAATAAATTGCCTTGTTCTGGCAATACTAGTCAAACACTAGTATGTGATGCATGTCAAAGAGGCAAAAGTCATCAATTGCCTTATCACTCTTCACATACTATATTTTCTTCTCCATTAGAGCTTATTTACTCTGATGTCTGGGGTCCTGCCCCCATCTCTGTCAGTGGTTTTCAATATTATGTCAGCTTTGTTGATGCTTTTAGCAAATTTACTTGGATTTACCTCTTGAAAAACAGGAGTGAGGTGTTTTCAGTTTTTATACAGTTTCAGTCCCATGTTGAGCGCCTTTTGAATAAAAAGATAGTTTGTGTGCAAACTGATTGGGGTGGTGAATACAGAAAATTACACACCTTTTTTAATCGTGTTGGCATTTCCCATCGCGTCTCTTGCCCTCACGCTCATCAACAAAATGGCGCTGCAGAACGAAAACATCGACATATTGTTGACATTGGGCTGTCCTTGCTAGCTCAAGCGTCCATGCCAATAAAGTTCTGGGACGAAGCCTTCATTACCTCCTGCTTTCTTATCAATCGCACTCCTAGCAAGATCATAGAGTTTGACACTCCCCTCCATCGCTTGCTAGGCTTACAACCAGACTACCTCTCGCTTAGAGTTTTCGGTTGCGCCTGCTGGCCAAACCTTCGGCCTTACAACAAACACAAGCTTGAGTTTCGATCCTCTCAATGTGTATTCTTGGGATATAGTCCTATCCACAAGGGCTACAAGTGTCTACATGTGCCAACCAATAGAATTTACATATCTCGAGATGTCGTTTTTGATGAGAAAGTCTTTCCATTCTCTCAGACCATGTCCTCTCCACCTTCTGAACCTTGTGAGTCTCCAACTTTGCTGCCTTTGTCGACTGTGCAGCATCAGGTTGTCGGGGGTGATTTTCAGGCCGCAAATGAAAATGGGCATATTACTCTACCTTCTAATTCTTTTTTGCAGCCACCATCTTCACAACATACTGATAGTTCGGCACCAACATCAGTACTACCGGAACCGATGCCACTTGCTGTTCCACAGGCTGTTCCATCTTCTGCCCAAACTCTTGCTGAAGCAGACCGAACACATCAAATGATCACGCGTCTGCGCAACAACATTCGCCAGCCCAAGAAGAGAACAGATGGCACAGTACCATATGGCTGGGGTGCATTCTCAGCTGCAGCAGGAGAACCGATCACAATTCAGCAAGCCCTTGCAGATGAAAAATGGAAACAGGCTATGGATGCTGAATATGGGGCCTTGATTAAAAATGTAACATGGCAGCTGGTTCCTCCTGATCATCAACAAAACATTATTGATTGTCGATGGGTATTCAAAATCAAAACAAAAGCAGATGGATTTGTCGATCGATACAAGGCGAGGTTGGTAGCAAAAGGATTCAAACAACGTCAAGGCATCGACTATGACGACACCTTTAGCCCCGTGGTAAAACCAACTACTATACGACTTGTGTTGTCATTGGCAGTATCAAAAGGATGGCACCTTCGTCAACTTGATGTGCAAAACGCCTTCTTACATGGTGTACTTGAAGAAGAGGTATATATGCGACAACCTCCTGGATATACACATGCTGACTATCCTCATCATTTGTGTAAACTGAAGAAAGCATTATACGGTTTAAAACAAGCACCCCGAGCTTGGTTCTCTCGTCTGAATTCAAAGCTTCAGGAGATGGGTTTTATTCCATCTAGGGCGGATGCTTCACTCTTCGTTTATAATCAGCATGGAGACACCATATACATGCTAGTGTATGTGGATGATATAATAGTGGTCAGTTCTTCAACGCAAGTCATAAGGAGAATACTGGAGCAGCTACAAGAAGCTTTTGCAATTAAAGACCTTGGTGAAGTTCATTACTTTCTGGGTATCGAGGTTCAGAAGAAACCGGATGGATTAGTCTTGACACAAAGGAAGTATATCAATGACCTGCTAAAGAAGGCTCAGATGGAAAATTGCAAACCAGTCAACATACCAATGGCTGCAACGGAGAAACTGTCCAAAACCGAAGGAGTAGTGCTATCGGCTCAAGATGCTACAAATTACAGAAGCATTGTCGGAGCGCTTCAATATCTGACAATGACACGGCCGGATATTGCATACTCTGTAAACAAAGTATGCCAGTTCCTTGGTGCTCCTACAACCCAACATTGGGCAGCTGTAAAGCGTATTCTCAGGTTTCTTAAATATTCTTCATCCATTGGACTGCACATCAACAAGTCAAACTACACAATGTTGAGTGCGTTTTCAGACGCTGATTGGGCGAACTGTCCGGATGATCGTCGCTCAACTGGAGGCTATGCAGTGTTCTTTGGATCAAACTTGGTCTCGTGGAGTTCACGCAAGCAAGCCACAGTTTCGCGATCTAGCACGAAGTCAGAATACAAGGCTTTAGCTAACGCAACTGCAGAAGTAATATGGCTTCAGTCGCTTCTTGGAGAACTCGGGGTTGTTCAATCAAAACCGCCGTGTCTATGGTGCGACAACTTGGGCGCAACATACCTCTCCGTCAATCCTGTCTTTCATGCAAGAACAAAGCATATCGAGGTGGATTATCACTTTGTCAGAGAGAGAGTTGCACTTAAAGCTCTGGAGATACGATTTATATCGTCTCAAGATCAGGTTGCTGACATATTTACTAAACCACTCGCCATTCGACAGTTCGCAAACTTCAGTCACAATCTCAATCTTCTCAGTTGTGACTGAGGGAGGATGTTACAAGATAGAATTTATATGTTGTATATCAATCTTAGAGATGGAGATAGAATCTAACTCTTGTAATCCCTCTCTGTAACCAACTGAATCAGGTCCCTGTTTCTAACCGATTCGGTTCAGGATTTCCAACCTGTTCCTGTAGCCAATACGGCAATGATCTGAGTATATAAACTGAGACCGGAGCAGATCTTTGCTCACGGGTTCTTCCTCCAATTCCAATCTACTACATCTTGCTATTCTTTACAACCAGGAGTGGATAAGGGGCGGTCTGGTGTTTTCATCTATTTTCTATTAAAAATATTATATTCATGTTTATCATATTTATAAATGATCTCTTTTGTATCAAGAAGCAACAAAACGATATAGAAAGATCGTGTTCATACGTGATCAAGGTTTCATACATGCATTAATCAATTTGCAGACAATCGAATAGACGACCCATTGTATAAACTGTCTGTTTAGCTGTCTCTATGTAAATTTCCAAGAACTTGCAGACAGCACCCTGTCTGTGGGTTGTACATGCCCTTGGGTCTACTAATACGAGAGAGATCGTGGTGGGGCCTACTCCTCCTCTCTTGCAAAGCTGCAACAGAGAAGCCTAGCTACGGCCGGGAAAGAACAGTCAAAAGGCGTCCCTGCCGATAATTTTGTGGGGACAGCACTTGGATCTGCAAAAAGGCCACTTCGATCCATCCATATTTCCTTCTCCCAAAGGAAGAACACGGATATGCAGATACAGCATCACACCTGCATCAGCGTGATGCACACGATCGCATAGAATCACCTGTTCAGGAACAGTCTCCCAACCAGGCAAATATATACTTACTGAATCCAAATATGTATATCTATTAAATTGTACGTTGGTTCATGGCTGCAACAAGAATGCATGTATGGTTCCAGAATCGTTGCGATCAAGGCCTTCTTGTTTAGTGCGATCTGTTGGACTGTTCAGTTCGTCGATGTGCTCAGAACTGGGCCAACGCGCGCGCTGGCTGGCTGCCAGATCAGTTAAGACTGAACTGACTGAAACACGTCCACATGAACACGCCCGATGCTGTGCGGCAGTGTTGTGCTGTTCTACTGGTTGCTTGCTGCCTTGCTAGCTAGCTCTCCCATTTTTTTTCTTTTTACCAGACGATCATGTTGTCGACGCGATCGTGGCGTCACGGTGGCGTCACCGGCCCCGGCCGCCCCCACGGCCGCTGTCGGGGCACGTCGGCATCCGAATTATTCGACACTCGATGCTTCGCCTAAATGCTTGACCCAGTGCCAGCCAGAGAGCGAGCGAGCGGCAGGAGTACCAGCAGATGCACTGCGGACGGGCTTGTTTGCCCGTCGCCGTCGCATCCCTCGTCGCCTTTGCGAACTAAATTAAATGATCCACGGTCTAATATACTCTCCGTGCGTTTGCGGTTCGTAGCAGAGTCCGCACGCGACCGTTTTCAAACAAAAAAGGAGAAAAAACGCAGAGCATAGTCAGCTACCTCGTAACAGATTCACCAACTTAAGTCGTTCTAACCTCCCAAACTACACCAACCAGGCCACCGCGCCCGCCATGACTGCCGCGCCGTCCAGAACGACGACGTGCGGTTCACATTTGGCCGGCGCGCGCCCAAACGAGTCGTCGTGAGCCGTGGCTCGCGAGACGCTTTGCCATGGACGGCACGGGCGGTCGCGCGGCAAATTACGGCGCGCTTCCGCGTACTGATTGGCTCGAGACCGACCGCGCGCGCGGCGGCCGTCCAGCACTATAGCCGGCCGTGCCGTCTCGGACGAGCAACGCACGCAACGTTGCCCGTGCCGGGTCGGCGCGCGGGCGCCTGCCCTTGGGTCGATGGGCAGAAGCACCATAATTACGGTGCGTTTTTCTCCTGTCGGGTCGGGTCGGCCGGTGCCTTCACGCCGCGGCCGTTGCTTTCCTTGCTTCCCGTCCTCTCTCCTCGCGCATTATGGCCTGTGCTGCGAGAGTGAGTGCGCGCTAGCTCCATGCTATTTTTCTGCTCGTATCGTTTCTTCACTCCTTTCCCTTTCCCTTTATGCCTCGTGAGTAACCAGGGTTCATACCGCCTTTCCTTGGCTTGTACTCATGCACGTCCCTCTCTCCCTCCCTCTTCACGCGCACACGCGCTAGGAAAGGGTCCGGCATTTCCATTGATTGATCCGGCCACTACACAATGTTCCCCCCTCTTATCAAACTCTCGTAGCTCTTCTAATCTTTTCGGCCTAGGACTTCTTTCACCGGCCGGTAACATAAAGCGCATGCACGCACCAGTTTCATCCACACGAAACAGTCGCGCGATTCGTCACACTGCATGTGAAAGTGTAGGCTACGTGCGGACTAAAGGCAGATGCAAACAGATCAACGACTGATATCACCAACTCAGTCGGTACCACACTGTAAAAGATTGAGGCGTTCACTCATCAGCTAAAGCTAAAGCGAATCGTGTGATGACGTACGTAACTGCCATTTTCCTGGATCGTTATGAACCAACGCGCCACCCGTGCCGTGCCGTCTCTTTCCCTCGTACTACTACTGATGTAGTGATGGATGCTGGACTGGTTTCGGGGCGTGCCTTCGGCGTTTTTTTCTTCGGAATTGGACCACCCCGACCGGCCACATGCGATCGAGCCATAGCGGGAGAAAAGGATCGAGATCTCCACAGTCGCAGGATCGATCGAGAGGAGAGGTGATCATCAACCGCGCGCATCATATCATACGCCGGGGCCCGGCCGGATCCAGCCGTTCATGTGCGATTGGCAGAGTCGCAGACGACAGACGTGCTGATCCCAGCCGACGCATGCGCAGAGATGTTGCCGCTCAGCGCACAGACTCCCTGTCCGTGCGCAGGTTTTCAGCCCCTGCTCCGTGCAATGCAGACATGCTGTTGGCCGCAGTGGCGGAGCCAGGAATTTTACACAGGAGGGCCAGCCAAGTACAATTAATAGATTGCTATAATCGAACTGCCAGGAAAGATGAAGATTGGATATACTTTACCAAATGTATCACATATAAAGTCATGGTTTCATATTTTCATTACATAAAAGTTGCTGCAGGCAAAAGTATTCATAGGAACTAACCTTTTTCATTTTAGTCTTACTCTGCGTGTCTTCATATCATAGAAATTATCAATAAGTGTATCAGTTGTGAACTCAATTGCAATCTCCTTCTCAATGTAGATTATCAAGCAATCTCTTAGAAATTCATCTCCCATTTTATTCCGGAGTCTTATCTTCACAAGTTTCATTGCAGAGAATGCACGTTCTGACGTAGCTGTCGAACCTGGTAGAGTTAGAACAAGCCGAATCAATCTGTCAAAGAAAAAATGCTTAGTATTTGCCATCTATAAAAATGATTTGGGACAACAGATAAAAAAATGAGGGACGTTATATAACCTGTCAATCAAATAATAGTCATTTGATTTTCTAGTTTCAGCTAGTCGACGGCATAGATCAGCAATGGTTGATAAATTCTGGAACTGTGGATTTGTGAGGATATCAAGCTCATAATGTTATAATTGATGTCTCAAATTATTTCTTTCTTGTTCATAATGTTCGGAAGCCCATGTAAGTAAATTAGTAAAAGCAAACAATATCAAATTAATTAGACCCAATTACAATATAGGGGTTAAAAATTTTCAGCAGCGTTGGGGGGGGGGGGGCGGTGGCCCCTACTGGCCCCCTCTAGCTCCGCCATTGGTTGGCCGGCCGGTTTCGTCCAAGGACTGGCGTTGCACGGCCTTCATTTATCACTACCTCTCGTCCAGTTCAACATGGATCTATTCATTGTTCAAGGATAAAGCTAGCTGCTAGTTTGGTCCGTACGAAGTTGAACATGGATCAGTGATCGCTCAGACTCAGCTAACTACTTCATATCTGTGCATTTGTTAGTGCTAATAGGAGGCGATCATTCTCCTCTTCTGCGCCAAGTACATTTCAGGACTCTGTTTCCTGTCACGACAGGGGCGAGCCAAGCCATAACCGGCACTGCCGCTAGTTACAGAAAAGAAGCATCACCGCAGGCAATCAATCCAAGAATGCCCAGTATCAAAACCTGAATCAAATTCCACCTAGTGACGTCTCCAAGGGGGCGAAAGGGACCGATGGTCCCGCCGAGTGAAAACGAGCGAAATTCTCGTCAGGTGATGTGATCGTGTGAGGCTCCGGTCGAGAACAACGCACCCTGCTGTGTGACAAAAATTGATGATTTATGTGGCTAGGCAAGGGGAATGGTGAGGTGAGATTCGTTCGTCTCCAATTGTCTTATTCTTGTGTAAGGCCATAATTGGCACACCAAGATTATTTCGTCACGAATCGGAAATTAGTCTCCATGTCATGTGATGCTAATGGGTACACATTTCAGAATCAACTAATTATTCGAAATATTATCATTGCATGATTAAGATTGGTTATCCAATATTTTTGTTAAGTGTTCAAAAACCATGGGTCTTGCTAAACTCAGAGCAATCATGGTACGTGCAATACAATTAGCTAACAGCGGCTAAGTTCCTAACAGTAGTACAGCAGCCCCTTTAAAAAAAGGGAGTGACTATTGCACATGCGACTAAATTTTTTTTATCTTTTAGTCACCTAAAATTGCACTCTAAATCACCTGAAGTTGCAGGTGTTTGTTTTGGATGGGGCTACAACTTTAGTTGATTGAGAGTGCAATTTGAGGTGACTGAAAGATAAAAAAATTTTCAGTCGCCTGTGCAATAGCAAAACTGTTAAAAAAATAGTAGTACAGCAGCGTTGCAGCAGTTCCAATAATTATTAAACTAGTCGCCAAAAGAAACAAAAAATATCAGTACAGGTACTATTAAATTATCTATTTATGTATGTTTTTGTTGTTTCGTTGTTAGAATTAGCGAAAATTCTCGCGCAATTACACGACTAGATATTACAATATATTATATTTGTTATATAATTTTATTGTCTTTAAAAAATATAGTTATATCTGTTATACAATTGTAATAGTTGTAATATCTGTACATAATAAATTTACACAGTTATATATGGCATTACCAAAATAAATGATATAGCTCCTCTTTTTCTCTCAATTGTTGAGAAAATTTCTTATTTATATACAACTAACCTGCACCGTTACAATTTGGCCTCACTGAATAAGTGATGTAGATCTTCTTTTTTTCCTCGATTGAGGAGAGAATTTTCAGGAATATTGCCTTTTCTGATTTAAGGATTACTGTAGGATTTTCTAGACCTTCAAAGTGAATGTGTACCTTGAATATCACAAGATGTTTGTAGGTATGTATATGATTTATTGTTTGATTTAATTCTGCCTAAGTACCTAAAACATTTCACTTGATTTAAACTTCCTTAAGATTATCTAGATGTAAATCATTAGACGATCCATAATTTTTTTTTACAAAATGTGTTTTTTGTTGAAATTTCTATATACTGCATTGGATAATGCAGCTAATAAAGTTGAAATAGTGGACAATACTAATTGTGCATGATAAAAGGAAAACAGAATGTTAGCTCCAGTACATTGCTCCAGCTGAACATATTGCCATGAAATTCGAAGACTAGCGTAGTACTCGATTGGTACTCAGGTAATGGCTATCAAGCAGGCGAAAAGAATGTGCATGCGAGCAATTTTTAAAAATCAGTGATAAGCGGCTCGTCTGGATTCCTTTTTACTGTGTTATACACGCTTCCCTCGCCAGAGATGACAGTGGGCCAGTGGTATATTTTTTTTCAGTTTATGGTTTCACTCAAATAAACAGATAAGACAGTTTCTTCGCCGTCATTTTAAAGTAGCTTATCGGAACAGATTTTTTCAAATAGCTTATCAGTATTCAGTTCATTTATATAAACACTCATGTTAAGATCAGAAACCATAAACCAAAAATAAGTCATCCGGTGATGCTAGCATTTCGCGATCGAATGGATGCTAATCCTTTCTCACACGGCTGGTCATTTTGGATGACAAATTTGCATTTTCTCACACAAAAGTTTCCATTTGACATGTCCCCGTGTGCTGTGTTGTTGACGGCATGCTTTCAGCAAGAGCATTGCCGAATCTAAGGGCCTGTTTGGCAGAGCTCCACCAACTCCAGATCCACCAAAAACAGCTCCACTCCACGAATTTTTACCCAAACGCTCCAGCTCCACAAAATCTGGATCCACCAAAATACTGAATCTAGCTCCAGATTCATGAAATCCATGGAGCACCTCAAGGGGTGCTCCACGAAACCTTGTTTCGTACCTACTCGTGGAGTTGGGTGGTAATTACCCACCTTTTGCCACTGGTTACACACCCCATCCCATACCACCATACAACCCATGGGCAAAACAGGCTATTCCCACCAAAAACTCAGTTTCGTGGATCTGGAAACAGTTTTGTCTAGCTCTATGGTGGGATCCCAGATTCACGGTGGAGCTATTTTTGGTGGATCTGCTGCTCCAGATTCATTTTTTCAGTGGTGGAGCTCTGCCAAACAGGCCCTAACCAGACCATTAGGAAGCAACAGGGAGAGACGAGTATAATCGTTACATCCACAAACAAAGTTGTCCTACTAACTACAGGCGATCGATGGCAATCTGTATTTACAAATGTACAGTGAAGAGCGCACACTTTCACTTCGTCCCCAAACCTTTTTCACGGGCTCTTGCCTTCTCTGCGGATTCTCTTCGTGGCAGGCATGTGCATGCACAGGACACGTCATTAAAAGACCAAAAGATGCAACACAGAAGGAGTAAATAGTGTCTTAATAATTTTTTTTAAAAAAAAATCACTAATCCCTCGTTCCAATAATTACAGATCTATGAAGATCAGATTGAAAAGTCAACACAGAAACTAAAGAACAAGCACCTAAAATTCCGAAACATTTAGCAAAAGCGGTACTACCGTGGTGCGGTATGACCGCTATAGTACCATAGGTACTACCACTCCCTTAATGAACAGGAAAAATAGCCCGAGTTCAAAAGCTAAAAATAAGGAAACTTTTGATCCGTAGATCCAAATGTTATGAAAATTGGTAAGGATCTACTTCAAGGGTATTGTGAATATATTCCAACAAACGATCATGAAAATCATAATCAAAATTGAGATCTTATCAGTTTGAAGGAAAGGTGTATCGAAACCGAGCAAAATTCAAAATTGATGAATACAACTTGCTTGTAGGTGGATGATGACTAAGATGAGTCTGATATATTCCGATATGTCACAGCAAGTTAGATCATCAAAGAAGTCAAGCCAAAACACTCGGATCATGAGATGGATCATAGAGGCCACAGTCAAGCAAAAACCCGGTTTTCTTATGAATTTGCTATCAACGTGCCTAGATGGGTAGAGATATATTCTCAAAGATTATTTCCATCTCCTACAAGTCCTTAACACAACAAGATTAAGAGAAGAGACGAGGAGAGATTAAAACCAACCAAAACAAAAAGCACATCAATCAAAACATGAGAGACTCAAGAAGATGAACAATGATTGATGTATTGCTTATTTGGAAAGATAAGTTTTACAGCCGTTCCATCTTGAAGAACAAAAAGCACACAAAACACTCACTCTCAAACCTTCACCCTAGACATAGGAGCACAAGAAAGATGGGTTGGATGGTTAATCACATGTCTCCATCCTAACCCTTTTAAATAGGTGGGCAACCAATCACAACTAGCCCTTAGTGGATCCTATCCACTATCACAATAGGAAAAATTCGTTAACCCCGCACATACGAGTTTTACTCACACATGTTCACTTATGCACGTTTTTCAAAGTGCATAAGCTTGTATTCGCTAAATACTTAGCATTGATCCGTCTCGATCAAACCAACTCCATTTTGACCTAAACTGCTCTGCCAAGCGCCACTTATGCACTGCGGTTTTGATCCAATGTAGTTTTTGATATTTTGGCTAAACTATCAAAATACCCTTTGTTGACCCGGTCTTCACCATCCTTTACAAGTAATCGCCATACTTGGCACGTATAAGTGTACCACTAGCTTACCACACGTCGCCAAGTCTCTCCCGTCTCGGTTCCACCGAACCATGACTCACTTGGCCTGTCCAAGCCACATAGTGCAATCACACCGTTCGAACTCGCCTTCAACATGTCCCACATTTCTTCTACCATGCTTGAGCTTACTATCTCATCTGGTATTCTTGATCGTTTTGGGTCTTAGCACCTCCATGAGTCTAGCCTCGATTCCCGCCGTTGACTACAGTTGACTCAAAGTGACTCTGTACATCCAAAGATAAAGAAATCATTTTCGGACACAAAGTTCTTCACAGCTTGATCTACGTTAGCCAAAATATGCATCATGCAACCTTAATACAAAGACCTAGGTTACCTCAACTCAATCCATGACTCAATTTTCATAAACCATGTTTTTCTGTGAAGATTAGTAGTACCGCACGCAACATGTCGGTACTACTGCACCTGAACTGGGCTCTCTGGAAATAACGTACCACCGTGTAGAAACCAGTGCTACCGCATTGCAGTATGATTGCACACATACCTACGATACTACCGCCCTACGGTATGACCGTACAACCACTTGTGGTACTACTGATTTTCCCGATACTTTTAGAAAATAGGCTAAATAAAATACGATCTTTACAAGAATTACTTAACCACTCTATAAAACTTACAATAACTTATCACAATATTATCTTAGATTTTTTCACATAGTCCTTTAGTCATGGGCTTTGCCCATTTGCCTTCTCAACAACCACCGCCATTACCTCCACCAACACAGGCACACCATCCACCACAATAATTACGCTGCACAAGCATCCATCATTCCATGATCTCCCAGGCGAGGGGTGCTCATTTGGGCTGTAGCGAGCAGCCAAGAACTTGAAACTGGCACAGGAGATTGAGCCTAATTTGAGCGTGTACATTGGCTCCATCAGCTCGATCGTAGCAGGAAAAGACGTCTTATCAACTATGTAAGGTGCCGCTACAAATTAATATGGATTATGGAGCAATCATTTTGACAAGATTCGAGTCGATCTGTGGCAGTTTCTAAGTGAGTCCTAGCTCGAGTGATCGGACGGACATCACCGACGTGGGGGGATGTTGCAGTCTCACCGATCCGGCCAACCAACCACACAAACCATAAATGAATTAGCTCACCAGAAAGATTGGGGATAGCTAGCGCATCCGGCCGGGCTAGCAGAGTGATGGCTCTGCAAGCTTTCGGCGAATAAATAGCATCTGCCCATCCAAGTACACGAGGAAGATGGAACTGAACTTGGCATTGCATTGCAGTGTGCCGTCACACAACATGTGAGAGGACCACGAGGGCCCGATGATGGATCGACCTACCCTGCCCTTCCTTTAATGGTTACCTCTGCCTCACATGCATGTCAGATCTTCATGTTCATGCATGTAATGTGAAGGTAAAAAAGGAACTATACGTTGTTCTTGTTTAGTATGGATTGGACGCACCAGTGATGTTGTTGTCGGAAGGGATGGGTCAATGTAAACAGCTGGGGAGCGAGTGCTCGACGTAAATGAGCGGCCTTACCTTGTCAAGATCCTGAAAGACAGGTGGTGATGCATTTGGACATATCCAGAAAGGTCACTTGATTGCCACTAGATGGGCATAGAGTCTTGAACATTTCTTCACTAGATCATTCACGGGCCATAGTACTGTAGCTTCGGACAGTTGACATCTAATGATATCACCGTGCGCAAAAGAGGCCATGGGTGTCGAAGGTTAACCAAAGAAGAGCAGTTCATGTCTTCAGTGGTCCTCTCAGGGACCAAGCTCGGACACATACTTCACGGAATATGGAGACTTGTCTCCGACGCTTCAGTCACAGTATCTATTCATTGACAAAATAGATACAACAAATGACTCTCCATCGCATGTACATGAACGGATCTACCAAGCAACCACTAGGCCTTGTATCTAACAATTTCGTTTGTGCTGCCTACCAGTACTCCATACCACTAGCATGGTGGAATAACAGTCAGAATTTCTCACTGAAAAAATAAAGATCAAGAGATTGAAGATTGTCGCTAGCCTACTACTACATATTCCTGGCTTTGCATTGAATAACATGGAAGAACCACTGCAATGGACCCCTGAAAAATGCAGTGGTTGCATACTCTTTATAAGTCTATACGCAAATCCAAACAGATCATTCATTGTTGGGTTTTGTTAAACATTGTTACTTTCATGCACAAAGTGCGAAATCCATCTCCACGTACGTACTACTATACAGCAACCTCTCAATACTAGATATACTACTACGGAGAATAAACAAATGATCAGTAAGTATCAGTAGCAAAGCCAAGATGAAAACCTGATTTTCTGTTAACCACTCTTATATGCATAATATATGCAGTGAAAATGTCATCAACCTGCACAATATCTACTCAGAGTCCAGCTTTTTCGTGTATCCCCCGTGGGATCAGTCAAGAAACAAAAGAAGAAAAAAGAAAGATCAAAAGAAACAAAAGCTACATCGCCCAGAGCAGATGCTTGTATATGACCGCTAAATTAATCGACTTAATACGCACTCCGATCAGACACTTCTGAGGCCTTGTTACCACCTACAAAGTTAGCTAAGCGGGCAAGGCATGGTATCCTTACTGGTAGCGGTCTCCCGGCAAAATTGCGAGACCGCGCGTAGAGGACGGTGCAGAGCAGCGTGCCGACGGCGCACGTGGAGCCCCAGATGACGAACGTCTCCTGGTAGCAGCTGGCGCCGGTGCAGGTGTGGCTCCCCCGCGCCCCGGCCTCCCGCTGGTAGAGGAATGCGGCGAAGTAGCCGAAGCACATGGAGCCCACGGGGATGTTGGTCACCAGGATGTTGTGGTTCACGCCGAAGTTCTTGGTGCCGAACAGCTCGCTCGTCGCGGACACCGACACCGACGTGATAGCGCCCGTGCACGTGCCGATGATGGCCGTGCTCATGTACAGGAAGAAGTCGCTCGGGTTGAGCAGCAGGAAGAACGCGCCGGCCATGGGCGCCATCAGCGATGCCATGGACGCCGTCCTTGATATGGAGTAGCCACTTCTGCGCGGATGAACAACAAATTTAGTTAGCAGCTGGGAAAACACATAACTTAATCGGACAAATAGACAAGATTCATTCAACTTTACATAGAAAGTAGTAGTTAACACGTCATTAAAAAAGACCGTATGGATCTTTGAGAGTAACTACAGTCTTTGAGGCCTCCAAGATATCAGGATACTAATCAAACAAAAATAAGGACGCTAGTTTCAGTATTGATAAACATACGAAAGTGTTTGAAAAGAATGATCGCTTACTTCGTGGAGTAGTAGTCCAAGAAGGACGGAAGTAGGCGGCCGAAGAAACCAAACGAAGACGACAGGGAGACCAGAGTGGAAATCTGCCCGAGCCCTCGCGACTCGGCAATCTGTCCCAGGTTGTTGAGGAAGACCAGACCCAGGGTGCCACTGAACATGTAGCTGAAGTAGTAGAGCCAGAAGTCCGGGTTCCTCAGCAGCCGGAGGCCGCCGACCTCCTCCTGGGGCTTCTCCGCGACTCTGTCTTCCCCCTTGGTCTCGACGTCGGCGACCTCGATGACGACGACCGTCTCGTCGGTGCCAAGATCGTGGATTCTGTTCTCTCGCTTCGCCTCCCATATCTTGTTCATGCTCTCCCGTATCTTGAGAGCCGCCGGGATGAGTATAGGGGTGGCCAGCAGCACGCTGAGGCTGATCATGTGCTTCGTGGATGGCAACCCATTGGACGTCGAGCCTATGCTGCCGACCACGGCGCATGCTCCGGTCGCGAGCGTGATGGCGAACATGACGAGGAATGCCGCGTCCGTGCTCGCCTCGCTCTCGAGGTCGACCACCCTGAGGGACGGCGCCACAACGACCGTGACGAGCATCGGCACGACGGCATTGAGGAGGAGGTACGTCTTCGCCTTGGAGTTGGTCAGGCCGGGCAGCGTCTCGGCCAGGCTCGTGTACACCTTGGCGCTCAGACCCAGGTAGCTCGTCGCGAGGCTCACCGCGATGCGGCTGCTGGACGCGAAGTTCTTGATGCAGAGGAGGTAGCAGACAGTGTTGATCCAGCAGATGCCATTCCCGGCCAGGGTGGTGAGCACGAACAGGTGCCAGTACCGGATCCCAGCGCTGTCCAAGAACAGGTACTGGATGCCGTAGCCGACGAGGCCGAAGGCTGCGCCGATTATTGCAACGAGCCACAGGGGCAGATACAGGGCGGCTACCCCGGAGAACCAGCCGAAGAGCTTGCCCGCGTCGGACGCGAAGGCGAGAAAGTTGAGCTGCACCTGCGTGATGTGCTTGAGCTCCTTAAGCTGCGTCGAGTACACCGGGAAGTCGGAGTTGGGGCCATTGATGGTTTGGAGCCAGATGCTTCCGACCAGGCTCAGCCAATGGGCCGAGGAAGCAGAAGACATGGTGAGCTTTCTTTGGTGGTGGTGGCACTTGAGCTGTAATGGCCTGTGCTTGCTAGGTATTTATGCAATTCTGACGGTTAAATTAACCGGCAATTAAATGGCCGATTGGGATGGCTGTGGCTGCAAGCTCGCTATTTGGTTTGCTGTTAGCCAGTCTGGGAATCAACCAATTAGGCCATTAGCTTAAGTGCACTAAGCCACACAATGGACGCAACACTGCCATGCATGGCCGAGATGTAACTTTCAGCCGGTGCGATTACAACGGAGTGAGTCACACTGCATTTAGTTGCTTGCAAGATTTTCACTCCTGCCGCAGCATTGACATCCGTTGCTGCTGTTTGCTAACTAGGGAGGAACTAGCCTGGTTGCCCGTGCGATTGCGCGGATAGCTATCTCTATATAAATTATTACTCAAAGTAAGAAAAAATTTATCGAAAATTTATGTATTTTGGCAACATATATTTGCTCAGACGCATCCATTTAATTTTGTCACGCTGAAAATAAAAAAAAATCACAAACCGATGTAGAAGGTTTTTGAAAACTGTGAGATCTTCCGTGCCTCCAATAAATTTCAAGTATAGGTAAGAGATGTACACGCGTGTATGTGGATGGTGTGGGTGATATATAGCACCCCACATAATCATATGGGATACTACTATGAAACGTCATCGCCAAAGTGAAGAATAAATAAAAACAACAAAAGAAATCACAAAGAGTTTAAAACTTTATTATCACTTTAATAGAGAACCAACGGAAGCTGGAATAAATGTTTAAAACATAGGACCGGTCCACTTCTAACCAAATAAAGAACGAATGAAACAACAAACAGTGGCAAACCACGGTGCTGAAAACTCTAGTGCTCCCACCCATGCATGATGCTATCACTCCACTGGCCTTTTACCTGAGACTGAAAAGAGCAAGTGCGAGATTTGGAAATCTCAATAAGTACCCAATAACGGTCGTAACACAGTGAGTAAAGACAAGAAAGGCAACCACGTGAAATAAAGGCAAGCATGATAAGTAAGCAATGGACATAAGGCAACTAATGACCAACTGATATCGGAAATACTGTCATAAATGGAAGAATGATATTATGAGAACTGTGTATTAAAGATATTTGTTATGTGACAAGTTATAGTAAGTTATAGCACAGGTGCCAGCGACCTCATCCCACATACCCGTTATACGAGAATAGCCAGGCACAACCTTGTCCTCGACTGTATAACTGCAGACGGGGTGTAATATCCTGTGTAACGAGAATGTACGGTCCCACGTACGTTACCAGGTTGGATGGAAATGACCCCTATACGTGGGTAGCCCCAGCGTGATAACCCTTAGTTTGTTATTTAGAGAATTATCCATGATATAATTAGAGAGTTGTAATTGAATTAAGGTAAAGTAATGAGGGTAACGATTTACTACAATGAGACTGAAGAGACGGATTGGTGATACTAGATGATAAACTAACCGATACATCATGGATAGATTATATAGAACAAAATTAAGGTAACTAAGAGATGGCGAGGATAAGGCTATAATAATGTTATGAGAAGTGAAAAGATGTGCGAGGGTTGAAAATGGAAAGACATATTTTCTGATAAGAGGGCGATGTGGAATAATGATAAGATGATAGTGATATAGTAATAAACCTAAAAAGGTATTATAATATAGCTCACACAAGTTTATCAACCAATCCAGTTTTATTATGTGATAAGTGATCATTAATCAAATTAACATTTATTAAGGTATAACGATCATGACCCACATAAGGAACTGTACCGGCAATACATCATGATATCGAGAGGATTAAACACAGAAGCGTGATACTTAAAGGACTGCTAGTGATTTTAACCTAAGTCTACAACATGATCATCCGCTACCCCCATTAACGGTTTAAGCATTAACTCTAAACATTACTTAAAAGCATGAATCTTATAACATTATTAACAGAGTATTATAATAAACTTAAAGGCATGTGAAATAAGATAATCTAGAACATCATGGTAGGAATACAATATTAAGGGTATATAACCAGCAAGCATTAACAATAACCAGACAAGCATTAACAATATGATAAGAACCAGGCAAGCACTAACAATATGATCATAACTAGGCAAGTATAATAATAACCAGGCAAGCATGAATATTATAACAACCAAGCAAGCACTAGAGAGATGATAATAACCGGGTAACTTTGGTGACAGGATATTAGCCAGGTAAATTCAGTGATATGATAATTATACTCAATGGCAATGGTAACGAGTAATCATGAAAGATATGAAATGTGAAATTAAAATAATTGGAGATAAGTTCATGCACGATTACAAGGGGTGAAAAAGGGTTGCTGAGGTTAAGAGCTGGGGATAAGATCAAATAGGAGATGAAGAAGGATATTATGATGGTGGTAGAGATCCACGAATGATTCTAATCCAGCATTACGACTTAACTCACACAAAGGTGTTGTTAAACAACTAGATTTTATTACGAGATAAGTTGTTATTAGTCAGGTTAACAATATCATACATAATTCCATCGGAACCAATCAAGCAATAACATACAAGTAATAAATCAGGGAACCGGTAATTAAATATATCATTCTAAAGCTAAAGATTACTAGTAGTTAACCTTATGTTGAAGTCACTCCTATACTACCCCAACCACAATTTAAACAACACTTATAATTAATAATTGAAACATGCAACTTAGGCATTAACCATAGCACTTTAATACATCTAAGAGTCTAAGGTATTAATTAACATAAAGCATGGAAGACAAGATAACCTAGAACCTCATGGTATGAATACAATATTAAAAGCACATAACTGGCAAGCATTAACATGTGACAACAATCGGGCAAGCGTTAGTAATATGATAACAAGCAGGTAACTTTCATGGTATGGTATTAATCAGGTAACATTAGTGATATGATAAAAGCCCGGTAAGTTTTGGTGATATGATCGTAAACAGGTACGCTTTAGTGACATGATAGCGAATAGGTGAGTGTTGGGTGATATGATAATAGACAGACCAGCTTCAGCGATATGGTAATGGTACTCAATAGCAACGGTAACAAGCAATCATGGGAGATGTAAAAATGTGAAATGCAGGGGTTACGGCCGCGAGGTACTTGCCTGCCAAGCGTTTGGCAGTTCGGTTGCATGAAGGATCAGAAGTATGAACCCGTCCAAAGTTCCCTTCTATTCCCACATGTGAACCTTTGATTGACTGAGCCATTCTCCATGCATGCAGCTACCCCTGCCATGCATGCACCGTGAGGACGCAAAGGCAACTGGCTAACAGCTAGGAAGACCAGCCGCAGCGCATGCGACAGGAGTGACGCCGCCACCACAGCCGCCGCACCCGCACGCCACCGCGCCTCCGCCAGCGCTGCGCTCGCCCGTGCCGCCGCGCCTTCGCCCGCGCCATGCCACACGCCGCCGCGCTCGCCCACGCGCCGCCGCGCCTCCTCCCATGCCGCACTCGCCCGTGCGCCGCCACAGCTGCTCGCTTGCCAGCCGCCGCTGCAGCCGCGCGCACAGACGCATACTCAAGCATGCGGCACGTGCGCCACCGCGCGTGCAGGCCGCCGCCGCTCGCCGACCAGCTGCCACCGCCGGGCCGGGTGCCTTCGTTTGTGCCACTGCTGCCGCCGGGAGTCGTCGACGCTGCAGCTGTTCAATGGCCGACCGCTGTCGCTACCGCGCCATGGCAATCTGCGTGCGCAGCCGCCTCCGCCGCCGCCTGGCTATCATCGCCGCCCCGCACCGCGCTACCGTCGCCCCACTGCGCCACGGCCACCACGCCATCTGCATGCACGCACATGCACTAGCGGCGGTTGGCTGCGTGCGCCGCCGGCCGCCTGCCGATGCCACTGCCATCGGCTGGCGCTCCTGCTAACGTGCGGGTAGACAGAAAGAGAGAGAGAGAGAGAGAAAGTTAGATGCAAATGGATGGAGAGAGGAAGGGATGTAAACGGCGCTCCTGCTAACATTGCCTATTGTGTATTGTTTGCAGCATTAGTAGATTTTAATATGATGAGTTAGTTAGTATTAAACGCTTGTAATTGGTATAACGTTTAACCATAGAAGTCCTGTGTGGTTAGGGATTTAAATAAATATCTAAATTATAGATAGGGTAGCGAGTAAGCATGTTCAAATTTAAGGGTAATCGCTAGTAACCTTTAACTCTGGGCGGCCATTTATATGTCTTGCTTCTGTGAATCTTTAACTGTTCATTATTAATTGTAAGCCTTAGTTGATTTAGTTACAATATATTAATCTGACTAATAATCACTTATCACATAATAAAATCGTATGATTGATAACCCTTGTATGACTCTGGTTAGTATCCTCTCTAGGACAGGTTGTATTTCCCTATCATCGGATCTTGTTCCCTATCGCTTTGTATCACCAATCCTGCCTCTCTAGTCTCAACTATGTCAAACCATTACTCTCATAACTTTACCTCAATTCACCCTCGACTTTCTAATTACATTTTAGATAATTCACTAAATAAAGAACTGATGGTTACCTGGCCTGGGACTACCCACATATAGAGGATATTTCCACCCAACTTGGTAACGTACGGGGAGCCGTACATTCTCGTTACACAGGATATTACACCCTATCGGCGGTTATACAGTCGAGGACAAGAATATGCCTAGCTATTCTCATATAACCGGGTATGTCGGATAAGGTCGCCGGCGCCTTTGCTATAACTTGTTATATCTTGTTAAAAACAATTATCTTTAATTACACAGTTCCTACGATATCTGTATCCAATCTATGCTAGTGTTTCCGGTATCCTGAGTCCGTTGCCTTTATGCTGTATCAATTGCTTGCTTATGATGCTTGTCCCTTATTTCACTTGGTTGCATTACCTGTCTTTACTCATTGTGTTGCGATCGTTGTCGGTGTTTGCTGAGATTTTCAAATCTCACGTTTGCTCTTTCCCTTCTCAGATAAAAGGCCAGTGGATTGATAGCAACATGCATAGGTGGGAGCACTCGAGTTTCAGCACTGTGGCTTGCCACTACTTTTGTCATTTATTTTATTATCATTTGATTAAAAGTAGACTGGTTCCATGTCCCAAACACTTATTTCAGATTCCGTTGATTATTTAAATAATATGCTTTAAAGGTTTTAATTTGGTTATGATTTTTACTGTTGTATTTTATTATTTCTTTTTACTTTGATGATGAAGTTTCATAGCAGTATTCTAGTTTGACTGTATATGGGGTGCTATACAACCAGTCCCAGCGTAGATTTACCGAGTTAAGTTGTTCTTGGTTCTGTGGTTTAAATACGTTGAACCAGATCACCCAGTGTGACTATTCTCTGGATCTGAACCCATGGTTAGTTATCTTCTGACGGTCACGCTCAGGCCACTTTCACCTCGAAACATCGCCACATCGCCACATATGACATCACGCCGTGTAAGGGATGGTTAACTCGCCCTTGCCCGTATGCCCATTCATGTCGGGCAACGCTCACAGCGGCGGCTACTATCAGATCACCCAGGCGCCATTAAAAACTGAGACCAGATTACCATGATCAGTAGGAATCGGTGATATCAGGCTGCATCAAAACGAGGCATGAACTCGTGTACTGATTTCTAACCATGTCCGCGAGAAGCCTGAATCTAGCACTCGCTGTCAGGCCTCAGACCGCTTCAACCTGAATCTGAATGACCGTTGCCATTACGTAATCGTGACATCATGTCATGTGGCGAAGAGCCGATATCCGGGACTCCTGCATGGAGTGCAGCCTGACCATACCTGAGACCTAATTCTCTGCGTCTCTACATTCAGACCACCTTCGAATTGAAACTGAATTGCCATTGTCGTTTGGTAAATGGTGGCGTCGTGTTGGGCTGGACTAACAAATGGAAACGTATACTCATGTCCAACATGCTTTCCAAGATTCCCAGAGGCTAGGGCTGGCATTCAGATCACCTTCAGGTTCAGAACAACCAAGTTCATGTTCTTGGGAAAAAAAGATAAACCAAGATCACTCTGAGCAAATGCTGATCTCATCTGATGAAAGATGAAATTTACTATTTTACTCCAGTACTGCCTTTTTTTCTTCTGCGAATGAAAAATAACATGGAGAGATCAAAACTACACCAGTAAGCTTGATCGGACTTTAGTCGACACCGTGAGAATATAAGAACATGAACCACATGATAACACTCCAAAAGCAACTACAAATTCGGATGCGCTGTCATTTAAAGCACTATTTCACAGTCTTATCGGTTGAATATCTAAGGAGGATCCATGTGCAATCTTAGCACAGTGATGTAGGCTATAGCTCACATGGTAGCCCCACATTCAGAATTCAGGCCTGACTAGTGGTAAATTGCTAAGATCTTCAGTAGTGCGACACTGGCTCAAAGAGGTAAATGTTTAACCAGTCTATCATCTACATGTTGCTAGCATGAAGAAACACACATTATTTTGACAAGCCAGTTAGGCGCATCAAACTTAACGTTCAAAGGTATTTCTTTATAAACAGAGCCAAACAATCTAGTTAACAAGCGAGTGGCAATTTCTACTGTGACATCTCAAAGGTGTGGTCAAGATTTAGAGCACTTACATGTTTGTGAGCAAGATTTAGGTCTTGTTGTAATATTTGCGGTATAAGCAAAGGTATAAATATAATTCCAATATTACTATAATTACACAAGAATGACATCAATTCAAATATAAATGGCATAGCATGTATGGAACAATATGAATTGAACATATCATTCAAAGTATACCACATATTCAATAATAGAAGCAATAACTTTCTAAACATGAATATGTATGTCAATGTAAAAAGCATTTACCAATTAAGACTAGCAACAAGCTCAAGTTTTAATTAATTAATTTGTGCTCTCAAATTTTATGGTTGCACAAGATTAATCTTGGCCGTCCCGCTACTAAATCATATACTCTTCCTTGATTGGTTATGTCAAATAATGAATTCAGTCTTTTGAGCTCTAGATACAAACTCTACAATCTCAAGATCAAAATATATCCAGCATGTATATTCAGATAGCAGAATTCAATAGAGCAAATCCATCTGAATACAAGTTAACTTTTGCTCAATGAATTAGTCTTTAACTTGTCAAAATTAATTCCTAACAGATCAGTATATGAATTTGCTATAATCTGAAAACAGCAAGAACCGAATGGCACAAGAACAATATATCAATGTCTAGAGACTGTCTTCCAAAGTTCAAAATCAATTGTGATAACAGAGTTGACAGTAATTAAAGCTCAAAAGACTAATTCAACCAATCTCAGTATATGATTTCTATCATCATCGAGCAACAACCGATCCCACAAGCAATCTATGTCTCCCAGTGCCAGATAATGTATGAAAGATCAACAAACTAGCACAGCCCACAGAGATTGCATATAAAAATGACAAATTCACTCACAAGACCGGTGATATTCGAAATCACCAGAAGAACATGGGCTAGGCACACTTGCGCGCTGTCCCAGAAAACCTATTGCCCTCACACCACCGTGAGAGAGAGCAGCAGGCACGAAGATACAGAGCCCACTCGCCGATGTACTGCTCACGCCGACGAGTCAAGGTAGAGGAATGCTGCACAAGCGCAGGGGAGGAGCCGGCCAAGCACCTCACCGAAGAGCACCAGAGAGCCGAGGTCGTCACACACAACAGGCAAAAACTCAAAGAGAGAGAGAGGAGGAGCTCACTGTCCTTCGGGTATATCAACCAAAAGGGGTCAGCCGCTATTTGTAGCCAAGAAAGGGGAGGGGTTGAGCACCCAGCGGCGCCACCAACGGCCGGGACAGGGTCTCACGCGCCACCACCGCAGCTCCTTCCCACCCCACATACCGTATCTGAGGACCGAGTCTCACGGAAGAAGGGGAGCGAAGAACTCACGGGAGAGAGAGAGATGCGAGCCGCACGGGAGGAAGGACCGCATGGGAGAACGGGCCACCAACCGACCCGCCAATCCCGCCTGCCTCCGCCGCTTGGCCTCCTGGATCGCCGCTGCCATCGCCCCCCAAAATGCCCGCTCGCTCTGGTCAAGGGGAGGAGCAGAGCTCCTCCTTTTGTTCCCATCCGGCCCACCGACAGGTGGGCCCCTCTTTCTCCTTTTTTCCTTTTTTTTATCAATTGGGAAATTACCCTTTTGCTCTTGGTATATACAACAGGTCCTTCATACGTGCGGTTATGATTCAGAGTTCATTAAATGCGGTTATGATTCAGAGTTCATTAATCATCTATTCTTTTGTTACCTATAATCCCAGGCATTTTGGGAAAGAAGGGAGGATAGGTTGCCCGCCTACAAATCCTTGCTCACACATGACCTTATTGAATATGACACTTCTCTTCTGAATACTGGAATTTCATGGAGAAACTACATTGGTAACACGCTGTAATGCGCTGCCCACTTGTTGTGAAGCATTTTCTACAAGCAGAGGAAAACTCTTGCATGCGTTTTAGTATTCGAACTAATTTTTTTATTCAGCAATAGAGAAGAGGCAATAGTTCAACACGGCATTGACATCAAATGAACTCTGACAAACCAAAATTTTCAAAAATTTTGAATTTATTTGAATTTTGCTTGAATTTGAAGTTTTTACCAAATCTGGACCGCCGCCAACCCCAAATCCAGTAAGCCTCAGCCATCCATAAAAATTCTTGTCTCCATCCTCTCTCATGTCAAATTGGTTGTGTCCTTAGCACCTCCTCACCACTACAAAGCTATTCCCTAGCTTCTTGCCTAGCCTAATCACGCCGCCGCCATGTGCCATCGCCCCACCACCCACGATCACCGTTGCTAGACCTTCTCAAGCCATCTCAAGCTGAGTCATCACCACCATCGAGCTCCCCTCACCTCCCAGATGCTCAAACCACCTCCAATGTTATCGAAGCATCGCCATAGCTCCATTGTTCTATACCCTTGTTCTGGCCAGGCTCCACCATCGCCAACCATCTCCAAGCTGCCACCGCCTGCATGTATGCCCAAAATGTGATGCTCGCATCCCATAGTTGCTCACCGCACCATCACTCATCACCATCTATCGCCATTGAATTCAATGTCGTCATTGTTCCCCCTGTCTTGATTGCCATGAGCTCGAACTCCAACCTGGTCACTCTTGAGCTGGGCCACGAGCTACTTGGGCCACCAAGGTGGGCTGGAAAAGTTAGCCCGAGCAGCCCAGTTGATCAAATTGGGCCAAGCCTAGTGGTGTGTAGCCCAATAACATGTAGCCCAACAATTCATCCAACCCGATCCGCTACACAGCAAATGGGTTTAACACTGTCCACGCAAACCTGACACACCAGAAATAGTTCCAATCCGGTACTATTCACCCAACCTATTACTATTTAGTTGGACTCTGTTAAGCCTATTTATACTCATTTCGACACTTTCAAGCTCGCCTAACCCCTTTTCAATCCCGTTCAATCTAACCAAGCTTAATTTAAACTCTATCCACTCAAACCCACCTTCTTTTATATCCTTTTCTGGATTTCTGATTTTATTTTGTTTCCAGCTTGTATTTTGCAAAATGGGGACTTATTTGTATTCATTCTTTTGTGGTAGCATCCAGATTTGACTAGTCAGCCAACAGAGAAGCCACTGAAGCAACTGAAGTAAATGGTATCAAACCTGAAGCCTATGAAGAAGTAATCGAAGACCCTGAATAAGAAGGCAAGCCACATGTCATTGATCATGTTGATATCATATTATTTAATTATTATTACCTTTGTTTATGTTATTTGAGTATTATTATCTACAATGAAATAATAATTTAGAATGACATAATAAATAGTTAAATCCAATCACTAAAAAGCTCAGTCATACTCTTGTAAGCCATAATCATCTTAACAACCATAAGTATCATTATAATATGAAATCACCTCATCGTTAATTAGTAGGTATATAAGAATAATATAAATGTTTATGAATACTGTTAGAGATTGTCCAATCTAGTGCCGGCATACATGGAAACAAAGTTGAATATTGAAGATTATCAGTGGGCAACCGCTAGATGCTAGATATTGTGGTGTAGTGCCGATGTGCATAAGGTATATGAATGATAGCCTCATAAGGACTAGACCGTTGTGCCAAGTAAATTACATAGAACGATAGCCTCATAAGGACTAGACCCTTGTGCCAAGTAAGTAACACAGAACTCATTCAACCATAAGCTTGACTTGTCAATCTGGTCTATTATACCGCTTGATTCGATCGAACATCTATAGGGTAATAGTTATCCTAGTTTCGTCTGGATAACCCGCGAGAAAGGGGTAAGATGGAAGTTGGTCCTATTGTGCCACTTACCAATCTTCACAACGGTAGGTCCACTCAATATTGGATCATAATTTCCGCACTGGGCAATGGATTCCCAAAGGTGATTGAATGATTTCGAGCCTACTAGGTAGAAACTAAAACAGAAAGAGCAATGAAATGACCTTGTTACCTCAGCTCAATCGCACGCTATTATGTTGCGTGTCTACAGCTTGACATTATGAGTCTAAGATATCTTGTGGGTAAAGTTAGACAACTCTGCAATGTGTAATAAATAGTATTCGAATACGCTGTGTGCTTCTGGTTAATGGAATTATGTTTCATAGGCGACTTTTATAACAAGGCATAAGTAAAATTTAGATAATTTTAACATGAAACTTACGGATGATAAAACCCCTTACTAATTAAATAATGTTTTACTATTTGAAGTACAAAGTGCTTTATCAGCAAATTGTATCTATTCTTATCATATTACACCATGTGACTCTATCTGGTTGCAAATCTTGCATGGTAGTTAAATAGCATTTTCATGTGGATTGCTGAGTACCTAGCATTCTCAAACTTGATTATTTTCATCAGAATGAACATCTAAAGAAGGAAGGATGTATTAGCTAACGTGTTAAGGTTACAACCGCACTTAAACGTTCTTGTGAGATTTCATTAGTTCTTCTGAATGTAAGTTGTTGTAGTTTGGCCATTAGATAATATTTTTATCAATCTAACTCTTTTTAAATGCTCGTGAGTATGTATAATATTTTTTTTATCTGTAACTAAACTCCTAAACCATTGTAAAAAATACGGTGTTCCTATTCTTAAAATGGATCGTTACCTAAACATATACAGATATGATGAGGAATTTAGTAGGTCCACTCTCTCAAACAAAAAGGGAATTCAGTAGGCGGGAAATGTGTACGAGAGCAATGCCATCTCGAAGGTGGCGAAGACAAACTGGCATCTCTTTTTTTTTTAAAAAAAAAAAGACAAACTGGCATCTCGATATTCAAATCTGAACCATCGTTTCTTTTCTATGGCACAGATTATGCCACGTCAAGCTCTAATTGTCTTGCTAGATGGATTTGGAGGGAAATTAATTTGTCTTTTGGGTCGTTCCCTCCAAAACGCTGAATTAGTTCCACTCAAAACGCTAAACGAAATAGAACTGACAATGCAATCGCTTTCTTCCCCAGAATCCATGCCTTCCCGTCCTACCCTACTAGCTAAGGTGGTGATCGGTTCGGCTGAAAAGCTCATGGCTTATGGCTGAAAACACTGTAACTGGCTGAAAAAAGCAATATAGCTGATAGAGGCTTATTTAGCATAATTAAATTTAAAAAAATTTAAAAATATGTTAGCCCATTACGTATAATACAAACAAATACGGGAAAAAAAGAACCGGCAAAAAAGCTCAACAAAAAGCCAAAGTTCAGAAAAAGACGAAACTTATGAATAGTGAAAAATAAGCCAGAAGCCAAAGCCGAGTTGATCAGAGCCATTCCCAGCATCAGGACCCCTCCAGATTTACGGGAAGGGTGGAGTTGTGATATACTGACATCAAGAAGATGAGATAAGGTACGTAGCTCGTACATGGGAATCCTCTTGTTCAAACTAAAAGGCTCCGTCGACTGATCCCCCGGATGGCCACCGTGTAATCTCGCACTCCATTCAACCATCTGGGACACCATCGCGGCATTACCCAGATCTCTCGCTTCCTCCACGTTAACCACGCTCAGGCCACATTCACCTTGAAACATCGCCACTATTGCCGTTAGGCAGCAGTTATGACATCACGCCGCGTAAGGTATGGTTAACTCGCCCTCGCCCGTTTGACCGTATGCCCATTCATGTCTGGCCACGCTCACAGCTGCGGTTACTATCAGATCACCCAGGCGCCATTAAAAACTGAGACCAGACCACCATGATCAGTATTCAGTAGGAATCGGTGATATCAGGCTGCATCAAAATGAGGCATAAACACGTGTACTGATTTCTGACCATGTCTGCGAGAAGCCTGAATCTAGCACTCGCTATCAGGCCTCAGACCGCATCAACCAGAATCTGATTCACCGTTGCCATTAGGTAGTGGTGACATCATGTCATGTGGCGAAGAGCCGATATCAAGGACTCCTGTACGGAGTGCAGCCTGACCACACCTGATACCTAATTCTCTGCGTCGCTACATTCAAACCAGATTGTCTAGTTGAAACTGAATTTCCATTGTCGTTTGGTAAATGGTGGCGTCGTGTTGGGCTGGACTAACAAATGGAAACGTATACTCATGTCCAACATGCTTTCCAAGATTCCCAGAGGCTAGGGTTGGCATTCAGATCACCTTCAGGTTCAGAACAACCAAGTTCATGTTCTTGGGAAGAAAGAAAAAGATAAACCAAGATCACTCTGAGCAAATGCTGATCTCATCTGATGAAAGATGAAATTTACTTTTTTACTCCAGCACTGCCTTTTTCTTCTGCGATGAAAAATAACATGGAGAGATCAAAACTAGACCAGTAAGCTCGATCGGACTTAGTCGACACCGTGAGAATATAGGAACATAAACCACATGATAACACTCCAAAAGCAACTACATATTCGGTTGCGCTGTCATTTAAAGCACTATTTCACAGTCTTATCGGTTGAATCTCTAAGGAGGATCCATGTGCAACCTTAGCACGGTGATGTAGGCTATAGCTCACAAGGTAGCCCCACATTCAGAATTCAGGCCTGACGAGCGGCAAATTGCTAAGATCTTCAGTAGTGAGACACTGGCTCAAAGAGGTAAATGTTTAACCAGTCTATCATCTACATGTTGCTAGCATGAAGAAACACACATTATTTTGACAAGCCAGTTAGGCGCATCAAACTTAACGTTCAAAGGTACTTCTTTATAAACAGAGCCAAACAATCTAGTTAACAAACGAGTGGCAATTTCTACTGTGACATCTCAAAGGTGTGGTCAAGATTTAGAGCACTTACATGTTTGTGAGCAAGATTTAGGTCCTTTATACGTGTGGTCATGATTCAGAGTTCATTAATCATCTATTCTTGCGTTGCCTATTATCCCAGGCAATTTGGGAAAGAAAAGAGGATAGGTTGCCCGCCTACAAATCCTTGTTCACACATGACCTTACTAAATATGACGCTTCTCTTATGAATACTGGAATTTCTTGGAGAAACTACATTGGTAACACACTGTAATGCGCTGCCCACTTGTTGTGAAGCATTTTCTACAAGCAGAGGAAAACTCTTGCATGCGGTTTAGTATTCGAACTAAACTTCAGAAATAGAGAAGAGGCAATAATAGTTCGACACGGCATTGCCATCAAATGAACTGTGACAAACCAAAAATTTCAAATGTTTTGAATTTTGCTTGAATTTGAAGTTTTTTTACCAAATCTGGAAAATCCAACCAACAATCTGCTTTCCTTTTTTAGAATTACGCCTTTCACATTAGGAAAACATATTCTTGTTGGCCTCCATCCTCCGCTGTTGACGTCGGCTAGCATCGCGCGCACGCTCGCTCGCCTTAATCCGCTGTCACCTTCGCTCGCGTCAAGCTACCCCAGGGATGAGCCACCTCACACCAGCATTAAACATAGCCCACGCAATCGCCAATACATCCTTGTTGATGATTTGCACCACCATCAAACCTTGCTGCCAACTGCTCGACACGCCGCACCCACCGCTATTCTTCACCGCCACCTCACGCGCCCGATCCAAGGAGGAACGACGACTCCTGTACTATTGTCCCGGCATAGAATCCGCGCGATCGCCCACACCGCTGTCCACATGCCAAGCTCGCCTCGCGCCGTTACTGGTGCCACCGCCTTGCGCCGGCTATAAGGCCAAGGCTAGCGAGTACTTTAGCCTCTTCTTCTCCAACCATCACACCAGAGCCACCATCTTCCCTGGGCACGTGAAGCTGCACCGCCGCCAACCCCAAATCCGATAAGCCTCAGCCATCCACAAAATTTCTTATCTCCATCCTATTGATTTATGTTGTATGGAGCTGGAGCTAGCTTCTGAAAGCGTCGTTAGATTTTTTATTAATAATTGCGTTGATATATCTTGATTTATGCCAAAGCATATCCACCACATTTTTTGTTTGTCCTGCTGGGTTTGCACTTACATTTTGACCTCAGCTGGTTGATCACTCAAATTTTATTATAAATCAATGCCATTCGAGCTGATATATGATTAGAGGGACTTGAAAGCTACTGCTTTATACAAACGCACACATACACACATGCTACTTAAAAGAAACAGTTGGTAATGGTTCATTCTCCCCTTCTCTCTCCTCATGCGTCAACATGTGGGTTTCCTATGATAGACGAGCATTTTTAGGAACTAATCTCTCAAAAGAATACAATTATCAGTTAGCAATTTTAAAGATTAAAGTTAAAGTCCATCACCTGCGTGTTACGAGCGTGGCAAAACTGTTTAGTAGACTCGTAAAAGACCGGGTCAAGGCCGAGGGTCAGCCAGACCTTATAATCAGCCATAGCACTAGAGGGCCATGCTATTTAGGAGCTCTCCCCATTGTAAGTCACATAATTCACTAATTGTTACATGTGCTTGACTCATGGCTGTATACACATGCATTTTTAAATACTTTAAAACTATGTTAATTAATGTGAGTGCATGCATGCACTAAGTGTATTCATTAACTTTCATATGCACACATAAAGGCTTGATTTTGTACATCTCTTATACAAAAGAATATATTTTCTTCTCTTTTGCTCAGATATATTGTGCTAGCAACAAATTTTGGGAACGACGTTGGAAGGTGCACTGTGAGTCGAGGTGTGGTTGCTGAACTAAGGATGTGGCGCAAGCGAGGCAGGTCACAGGCATATCAACATCGAAGTGAAGGGCACGATGCTGGTGCGGGTCAAGTAACGATAATATTGAGGTGTGTCATAATCCAAGCAAACGATGCTAGTTCAACATGTTGGGTTAGGTTGGGTTAGGTTGAGACTAGCTCTTGTGGTGGCATGAATCTAGCAGTTGCGGGGAATAGTTAGGCTCCGATCTAGGAGCGGAGGTGCGGACATGGTTTGCTATGGGTGAAGCTGGGAACGTTGAATGCCACAACGAAGGCGTGAACACATGCTAGGGCGAAGCTCAGTCAAGTGCCATAGTGCAGCCGGATGGGTGGTGTAGATAGAGCCTAATGTTAATGGCTCGATATGTTGATTTAGTACATTTTTTAGTCTGTAGCAAAGTGCGGCCATTAAACTAGCCATTTGTAAAAAAAAAAAGCATGGACAAGATCGAGCAAAGACTCAACTCACTCGGATTGAATTGGAGTGGCCTACATCATTGGTGACTTGCTTTTTGTTGGGCCCGGTCAGGCCCGAATCCATGTCTAGGGCCAGGCTAGGTTGGAGAACACGCCCAGTGCGGCCTAACACTCCAATAGACCCAGGCCTGGTTTCACGGTCCCAAGATGACCCACACCGAACCCCAGCCCGGCCTGTAGTTGCTTAGGTCGAGGGGATCTATCACTCCCCACGATCAGTATGCCTGTGGTAGTATACCAGTCAGGCAGGCCGGTTAGAACAATAGCAAAAGAGTTCAACTAAAAGAAGAGGTTTCCTGAGAACCATAAAAAAATTCTGGACATTAACAATGTGCAAACAGGATTTTCATCTGCTGGTGCAGGCAACATCAACTCATGACAGGGGAGAATCCAAACACCAACAGAATTATGTGTTGGTAGTTCATAACAACAATCCACTCTAGAGCAATGTAATTAATCATTTATGTACATCAACAACGTACTACCATCTCTACTTAACTGAACAGGCAGCACCCATGAAATTAACAAATGTAACCAAACAAGTAAATGAGGGAATGGAGATATACAGCAAATGTACATCAAACCAAGTAACCGACCAGAAAAGAATATGATGATCACCGCCAATCATTTCGAGGAACCTAGTTCTTTCCACCAATCATAGGTTGATTACCATTTGAGCTACCCAGACTAGTGGGTACGCCCATCTTATTTTCAAAACTCTTCAAGTCAATCAAATCACTAAATAAATTATCAGGTATGTAGTATGGCTTGCTTGTTGCCGCTGAAGAATCTTTTGGTTGTTGATTCCCACTCATTTGAGCTTGAGGCACAGTTAGTACGTTGGTAAGTGGAGAACCCACTGAACTGTACCATTGCATTGGCTGGGTGTAAGGTCAAATTCTATTAAGTTGGTTTTGGTGATAATGACAAATACAATTGTGAGACTAATATGTTTATTGATTATGATATTACTTAGTCTCATTTCGATGAAAAGATAAAAAAACATAAGAGGTATGTATTCAATATTACGTTCTTATCTTATTGCATTCCTCGGATCCGAAATACAGAATGAACTTCACCAAATAAGTCAAACTTAAATATGTGCATATGCTTTCACAATACATTCTTGTATGCACACATTTAGGAGAGTTCACTCTATGTTTTGTGATTTCGTTAGTATTGATTCATGCTCTATTTCCACATATTAAGAATCTTTACTTTGAAACATATCTCTTGAGTATATATAGCTTGTGTAATAAATATATACTCATAATTGGGTTATCATCTAATTTCTCTATTATGTGTTGATGGTTGGATAATTAATAACAATCGGATGAGTAAGCTTTACTTTGAAAGCTTATTCTACAGTATACAATTGTTGTGTACATGTTATATACTCGCAATTCAATTTCTATCTCATTATTTGTTGAGATTGTCATGAATTATCAAAAGAGAATATTGTAGAATTTAGTCACTCCATTATGTGTTAATAGTGAAGTTTGGTAATTGATAGCAATTGTTTTGTAGACTAATATTTTCCATGACTTGGATGAATAGGTTAGGTTCCACAAATGATGAAGACGTGGGTTGACTTCATATGTTGAAGATCATCAAGTCAAGTGAAGAATATATCATGAGTTGATACATGTGAGGAGATGATCATGTGTTGATCATAAAGTCAAGTGAAGACCCATCATGTGTTGATGGAGGTCAAGTAAAGGATGCATCATGAGTTGATGAATGTTAATACTATGACTCAAGGCAAGGATATGGCTAGCTAAGACTAAGAATGTGTTCCTAGTCTTTTACCAAACTTGGTGTTTAATTAGAAAACCGAATTGCTAGTACAGGTTATTGTATTATTAAGAGGAGTCATGTCTAGTAGCTTGAGTCTCATTATATGTTGATAGCTCAACCTCACTTACTCTAGCTCTCCTTAACATGAGACTTGTATTTGCGAATACGCTTTACAAATAGTTGAAGCTCATATGTTGAATCCTTGTAATATGGGACTATACGTTGCAAATGTGTTTTGCTAGTGTTTGAAGTCTATGTTTCCATTCTTTGTAGTATGAGGCTTATATTTGCAAATATGTTTTACAAATGGTTGAACCTCATATAGATAATCCTTGTGTGCATGATACTATAGTTTGCAAATGTGTTTTGCAAAATCTGTTGAAATATATACACTTCTTAGGGAAATCAGAACTATCATAGTATATTCTATGGTATTACCGCTAGTCGGAACTACCGGTGTTGTTATCATGGAACTACCACATCTATTGGTGATTGAAAGACCTGTGCACTCGAGAACCATTGTGGTCGAACCAATGTGGTCGAAGACCTGTTTGGTCAAAGATCAATGTGGTCGAGAATCAGCATGGTTGATACCGACATAGTCAAACCAACGAGGTCGAAGATCGACGTGGTCGATGTCCTGTGTGGTCGAGGATCAACGTGATCTAAGATCAAAGTGGTTGAAACCAACATGGTTGGAACTGACGTGGTCAAGATCTGTGTGATCCAAACCAGTTTGGTTGGAACCGACATAGTCAAGATCTGTGGAATCGAAACCAGTATGGTCGAAACCGATGTGGTCAAACCAGTGTAGTCGAAACCGACGTGGTCAAGATCTGTGTGATCAAAACTAGCATGGTCGAACTGACATGGTTGAGACATGTATGGTCGTAATCGACATGGTTGAACTGACGTGATTGATTGTAAGGACCCAGATTTTTCAATCCGGATTCCTCTGTGATTTTCTGCACTATTCCCTGGATCAGTAGATAGTGCTCACAGTTATAGTAATGAATATCAAAATACATATCATGCGGAAGCGTAAATACAATAGTAGACTTACTCATGGGCCGATTAGGCCGAAATCATTAAATTGCAGCAGCGGAAGAACGAAACACACAGGTGGGACCTTCAGGACATGCCCACAGGCAGCCAACTGGAGGTTCACGACCTAGCCCTTGACATCTTCATCTTCTCGGCCAGCTTGTCCAATCTTGTTGCTGAGGCGAGGTAATTTGATTCCTGAATCTGAATTTTTGTCGCAAAAGCGAGCGTGAGCACTCCGACCCCGTGCTCCGCGAGCCAATACACAGAATGCAAATAAATAGTATGCATGGCTTAACAAAGGAGAGGCTCAGGTTATTTTTATTTGCCAAAATCGCCTTTAGTAGCATTATTACCCTTGCTCAATCAAAGTGTTATAGTTGCTACCTAACTCCACACTACAATGGCCAAAATTGACCTAATCCACGGAAAAATGCACTTTCTTTAATGACTGCTGTCTACAACTCCAAACAGCAAGTGTCATCATTTATTTAATCCACCGATCATACTTTGTATTTTGAATTACTAATAACCCAATCCTGTCATTACTACTCATCAGCTCCTCACCTCTGAATTCTAATGATTCTCTAACATAATTACTTTCAAATCCACCGATATCATTCGTATTCAATCCTTTTCGTCATTGATTCAAAACCATAACCCAATAATCAATCTCATTTTCCATTATCTACCACTAGCTAATCCACAAATATACCTCCACCGAAAATTCAATTTACCAAGATTATAATCCACTAATTGTTATGAATCCTCCAATCTTCTCGGAAATTCAATTCATCCCTCTAGTAATTGATCATCTCCTATTAATTACCATTATCACCAGTATCTTCCAAGAATTTATATTAATCGTTAGTGTAGTAACCCAACAATTTACCTTTGCACTCCCTAATTCTTCAAAATCATTGAGTATACATCCACCAAGAATATCATTGACCAAATATATGATTCACTATTATATATATCCACCAAGAATATCACTAATCAAGAATTATACTCCAATACCTGTATTATTTTTCCAAATTCTTGAAAATTCAATTAGATCATTTATCTAACCTATCTATTCAACTGGACCCAACTAATTTATTTCTCCCAGAACCCACACTATCATTTCTTATTCATGATCGACCTGAATCCACCAATACCTTTAAGTACATGCTACAAACATCCATCTCCTTTACTCACGACCCTGTTTATTCCACCCATATTTTATTTTGTAAGAATAGAAATGCCACTACTTGAAATACAATACATAAAATTTCCTGAGACCTAGCAGCTTTGGAACAAATCATAATGTTCAAGAAATATTAACATGAATTTCCATACATATGGCATCACACCATATACCTAATATCACCATAATTTTTCCATATATACGGCATCACACCGTATAACATCTTTCAGCGTTATAGCCGCTTAACTTACCACTGGGACGACACCCAGGACAACTCAAATTAGGGCTTTCCGCTGCCCTCCACTTTTCCATTCCCATTTTTCAAACATTTTTAAATAGAACTAACTCGAGTAAGTTCCCATGTCCGCCCTTGACCGTGGGCACGGCTATTCGAATAGTTTTGACTCTGCAGAGTTTGTACACTTTCACCACAAGAGATGAATTATCTTTGTTGCCAACATGCTTCCTTAGGCATGAGACCCAGATAATTTATCACAAAGCCTTTACCTTACTCCGATCTAGCTAGACACCACCCACGCTGAGGTTTCACCGCTGAAGGGTTACACCACCACAGTCAGAAGCCCCCTCTTGCGCCGTGCGAGTGCAGTACACCCTGCGCCTCACTGTGAGTAAACCAGTACACCCTGGCACCCACTTTCCTCGGTGATATCTGAACTAAACCCTTGCAAGTTATTCAGCTAAGTCGTACCCATTATAGACTTGTGGTTGTACTGTTTTACATCAGGAGGTCATCACAAGATTCAGTCCTTAGTATTATCTGAGCGGATCTACCACACTCCATAATTTGTGCTCCCACCGCACCACATACCAGCCCCCAAACCATCCGCTCAGATATTTAAGCAAGTTGGGATTTTTGGGAGCATAAAATAATCATGTCAAAATATACCAGTCATTCCCACCATGACTGCCCAAACTAGTTTATCATGATTTCAAATGACAATGATGTTTGGGGCATTTCAGCGCCCCAGAGTATCTATGCAGTACTAAGCATAGCATATAATTAGGGACTTTTTTTAAATGTTACTATTATAATTTTGCTAGGGCGACAAGGTTCACACATTCAAATATTCCAAAGGAGGGGTAATATTATTCAAGGTAAACAATAGGCACATAACTAGAGTATTAAATTAAACATGTATTTGCATATAAAATAACAGCATGCAATTTGATAATTTAAAAAAAAAGTAATTTGCAGAAAATGTAGGTTCAACATGATCAAAGTATTGACTCGCCTGGCGCGGTTTACCGCGGTCTTGAGCTCACACGATGCTTTATCTTGAGTTTTGGTGTTTATCTTCACTTCGAGTTTGATCTCGCTGGATCCGCTGAATCTTCACGAATCCCAATCTCTAATTACGTGACAAACGACTGAATCCAAATGAAAGCAAATAACTCAAAGATCCGAATAAATCCGAATAAACTCAATTTAGTTTTATTATGAGTTAATGGGTGCTTTGTGTGATTTGAGACAAAGCCAGGGGTAGAATACGATGACTTGATCCCTTTATTAACAATCTCTTTTACTATTTCTGGTATTTATCAAGGAAGTTCCATGAGCTAAGTTAAACCTATGAATTGGTGTATTTTGTAGAGCGCTACGTTGCAGGACATTTTGGCTTACTAAACTAATTTTAGAGTCTAAGTGTATAGCCTTTTATGGAGTGACATTTTATGTAGACTCAGTTTTCGCTAAGCCTATTTCAACTCGAACTAGGATTCAATTGTATGAGCCATATCTTATTATCTCATGCTCATCATTATTATTTACTAAATCTAGTATTAAGATTTAGTTAATGGTACCATTATTATTTTATCTATGCTTTAGTTTAGGATTAGCCTTATTTCTTATTTAGCTATCCGGTTAAAACTTGGTACTTATCATTTTATGAGAGCATATCTTTAGACTCATTCCTATTAAGTCTTTTAGTTACTAAAGATTTGAAATAAATATTCCGGGCATATTATTTACTAACATGTGATGATTAATCCATGGTTAATGTTTAAGAAAAATCACTTATATACTAAATAGATTTTTGCAGTACTTATGGGTTAATTTCTGATTTTTCCAACTAATATCTCACTATACCTTAAGTTAGGAATTAAGATCTAATACAAAAGATTAGAGGATTACTATCTACTAACATGCAACTTTTAATTATTAGAATTAAATTTCTAGCACCTTTGATGTATAAAAGAGGATTCCTTTAATTAGTTTTCCCAAATTAGATTCTAACAGCAACCCCCTTTAATCCAAGTTGATTTCCTTGTCTTCTGAAAATAGACCATGCATGATCTCGTCTTAGTATTACATGGAAATTAATCTATTAACCCTAGTTGGCATATAGCCAGCCCATGTTAAATTTTTGTTCCATTGCATCAATCTTTTCCATCATAAATTTGTAAGTAATTCCTTATTCTCATTCCATGCACAATTTATATTAAGGTATACAGGAGCATTTGTGCATTGATTCATCACTTAGCAAGAGGGTGAAGAGCTTGGTAATCTATTCTTGTTGGACCCACATGACAACCACGGAGAGAAATACCTTTGGCTAGTTCAGAACAGAGGGGAGCGGGGTGGCAGTGGAGCCGTGCGGCGTCGCCGACGGGGAGCGACCTGAGGAGGTAACGGCGACCGCCAAAATGGGCTGTCCAGATGATGAGGAATCTCGGGGAGGCGCTGGCTTCGGCAGGGGAGGTGCCAAGGCAAGCTGATGGCGGTGTTTGACGGCCAGCGACAAGGGGAAAACGGGGCGTCGGCGGCCAAGTGAGAGAGGTAAGGGGGAACGGCGCAAATGAGCATGAGAAGGGTGGTAGAGGCCTACCTGAGCTGTTGATTCGACCGGAGCGCAACCGAGCCGAGCTAGCGACGAGCACCGGCGGCGGCGCTGAGAGGCTCCCGTGGAGGGGTCGCGTCGGCGAGGGAGAGCTCAGGCCGACGGTTGGAGGAGCACCAGCGCACCGAGAAGAAGCTCCCGCAGCGAGGAATTGGACGGGGATGCTCCGAGGAGGTGTGAGCGGCGGTAATGGCGGCGGCGGCGTTTTCTCGGGGAAGAAGGGGAAGGATGGGGGAAGAAAGAAGAAATGGCCGCGCAGGGCAAAAAGGGGGTGGCGGACGCTTCTTATAGCGACCGAGAGAGGGATGTCGTTGGCGGAGGACGAAGGACCGGGCGGGGCGGCGGACCACCGGGCAAGAACCGGGCGCGGAGCTCGGTGCGGAGCTCGGTGCGGAGCTCGACGCATGTCAGGAGCGGTGCAGAGTAGGGAGGCGTGATGATGGCGCCGCGCGCGTGATGAGGCCGGGAGCGGATCGGTGCAGAGGGAGACGTGGTGCGAGCTCAGCCGCGCAACGGGAAAAAGAAGGGGAAAAGAGAGACGCGGGCGGAGCCAGGAGAAGGGTGCGGCGGGGGAGAGAAGGAGGAGGGGCGTGCGGGCGGGCACGGGCCCGCGTGGCCAGTGGGAGGAGGCGGGATGGAGGGGGCCCGCTGGCCAGCGACTGCAAAGGGGAGGAGACGCGGGTGGAGATGGGGGTCTGGGCACTTTGGGAAGGAGGAAAAAGGAACGGAGGAGGAGCTGCGCGCGTGGGGGGGTCCGGCTCGGTCGACAGGGGAAAAGGAGAGAGGAGGAGCGGCCCCACTGGCAGTGAAAGAGAAGGAAGGGAGAGGAAAGAGAGAAAAAGGAAGGGGCCCACTTGGAAGTGAAAGAGAGAAATAAAAGGATGAGAAAATTAGGCTCATTTAATTGTTCTTATTTTACTTCCTACATTGCTAAACTCTTACTTGCACCATTTGTATACACACACACACACACACACACACACACACACACACACACACACACATATATATATATATATATATATATATATATATATATATATATATATATATATATATATATATATATGCATATGTGTTTGTATTTTTATTCATTCACTTTTTACTGCTAGTTATATCATGATTTCCAAAATGAGATTTTACATTTTAACTCAGGTTTCTCTCGCCTTATACTGGATCATCTTTTCAGATTCGTTTTTTTTATTTTAGTTTTCTATTATTTACATATTCTCGTTTTGGTATTATTCATAGTAGTTTTACTTTTCAAAGTCTTCTTGAATTTTTGGATCCTCCACCAAAATTCAGAAAGTCACCACAAAATCCAAATTTCAACAAAACATTGTGTATCCACTCGAACTTGTGCATTCGTTGCATGTGGTGAGTGTCAAGCGAGGAGGTTGACTTATAACTCTTAGAATTTACCGATTCCTAGACAATATTGGAGACGTCGCGCAGTGATCTTCTCAAAAAAAGTTATGAGAAGATCAGGCAAAGTTGTGAAGGTCGAAACTCACCTACCCGAAGCGGGAAAGAGCTACCACTAGTCGATTGAGGTATTTTGGCTTAATTCATGAAGCCAGTCCAATTCATTTGGACTAATCTCAACGTGGACTATGGGAGACTGACAAGTCTCCATCACCATGGTAAAAAAACAACAACATCAATTGTGGTTTATTTCTTGTGCTCAATTTACATTCAAACAATTTACATTTATAGAATTAAGTTAATCGCTTGTCACTCTAGAATTGCAAACCTTGACATAGACTTAGCTTGTTGGTGTACTTAGGTGAACCTAGTTTATTTAGATGATATTTATGCTAAACCTTTTTTAATTAAGCTTCCATATTATTTACTTGGTTTAGCCAAATAGAAATTGATAATTAATTAGAGAAGATTTTTTAACCGTCTATTTATCCCCCCTCTAGTGAGCCTCCTTGATCTACCACTAGGTGGCTAAAGGTGGCATGTATGCCATTGCAGGAGAGGTATATGAAGCTGAGGGAGATGCATAGGTGGTTGTGGGGCAACAGAAGCACCAGGAGGGAGTGATTATTGGTAAGCGACTGATCGAAAAGGATTAGAATTGATACCTGGAGGTGTAGCCCATGGTGGTGCTAGATAACCAGATGCATATACTGGAGGCTGCGCCAAATATGCTCCAGTTTGTGCCCAGGGTGCAACATAGTTGCTATACTATGGAGTATACCCCAGGTTTGTTGGATGCGGCTGGTAGTTTGAAGGATATTGTGGCATACCAGAAGGATTTTGTTGCCCATCTGTAACTGCAGGTTGCTAAGGTCCATTTTGACTCTAGGTTGAAGAGCCTGTAGTAGTTTCATCCGTAGGGCTGCACAAGGTGAGGCTTAAAAGGTTGATCATAACTTACTCCCTTGTTTGAGTACTGCTACTGACAGGGGCTAGATCAAGAGGAACCAATGCGTTGCTTGCAACAGAACATGACGATTCTGAACTTGCCGGATCAATGGGTACAAGGGCAAGGTCCCCAGTGCTTGATGTCTCATCACTTATCATGGATTTGTTTTTTCTTCAGATGCATAAAGCATGAAGCATTAATAATTGTGTAGGAAAGTGCAGCCGGCATACTACAGGCTACTCTAGAATACCTTTGTGCTAGCCGAGCGAACTCATCCTCCTCATCATCAAGAATGTCTTTATGTACAACAGGAGGTGCAAAGGGCTTTGCTGCTGGATTCACTCTTGGGGCCTCAACTGTCTCTCTTACGGGTGCTTCAACTGGCAAATGAGTACCAGAGACCATGGCATCATATATTGAAAGTACAGTTTGTAAGCGATCATTTATTTCCAGTCCTTGCTTTAGTAATTGCTTGTTCCTAAACAATGTAACAAAAGATCTCAAATGTCATATTGTGTGCTAACTGCAATGCTATGAAATATGATGTACACACAGGCTACATTGAATATGAAAGAACAAAAGGGAGTCATGCAATACCAACGCAGTACAAAGAACATGGGGCAGTAATAACTATAGAACCATATATTGATAATGTTACCCTATTGAACTGACAAACTGCATGAGCTTTTGTTGATTTGAGTGACATTGGCTCACAAGATCTGTGATAATTTCATCTTTAACTGCCTAGGTTCAAAAGAAATTTAAGAGGTCATTTATCAGCATAAACTAGAACAAATCTACAATCAATTAGTACAGATGGTCACAAGTTAATAATTTTAGAGTTAAGAATTTTTTTACTACCGTTAGATTAGATGGGTTCAAAGCATGCACCATATCGTTCAGTAGTTGTCACATTTTGGATATTATTTAAATCCCCTAAACTATAATAGCAAAAAGGGGAGAAATGTTAAAATCATGAAATGAGTAACTGGGTGATAACTCAGCAAGTGAAATGAGTCCAATAAAGAAAAAGGACATAACCTTAGAGTCTCACCATTGGAGCACATTCTCTCATTCAGACTTCCCGCAGCATATCTAGGTGAACCATAGGTTTGAGAATTATGTGTTGCAGGAGGAGTAAATATTGGTGGGGCATCTATGAGACATCTTGGGAATGCTACACCTGTCCTCTGTAACAATTTTTCACAATTCGCATAGAAGGTTACATCTAAAAGAATTTATTTCCCAAAAAAGAGAGCATAATCACATGATCGATGTATGTTGGACAGAGGACATGCATTTGGAATCATATTTTGTTAGAACATGACACAAAAGATATTTCTACTTCCTAGGGAACAAACAGGAATTAGTTGCATACCTTTACTTCAAGATATGCCTAGTGATATTACGAGTATTTACCTCTAGATCCACCAAATGCTTCTTGCCATGAGTCTAAAAGTAATAATGCATTGTCCCTTACTTGCATATCATTCTAAAAGCAAATTCCAAACAAGAAAAATGCTTAGAATCTTAGCACGGACATGTTCGGTATGTAGCATGTACTCAGATTTAGGAAAGGAGAAGGGCACGTAAAAGTAAGGAGGGGGAGTAAAGAAACCTTCTTCTGGATGGTTTTAATTATTTCTTGCAGAACATGCTGTTCAGAAACTTCAAATTGAACATATTCACCATAGTTCTTCATTATTGTCTCTAACAGCTGCACCAATTTTGTATCTAATATGAATAAGATAAATAACATATTTGAATCTTATTATGTACAAAAGTATTATTTCTCAAGCTAAGATCTTTGTAAGAAAAGTAATAACACGGAAATTGATGCAACCAAAAAAATATTTTAGAATGTCAGATCATGGCATAATGGAAGTACATACCGTCAAAGCATAGAATTGAACCTTCAGGTTCTTGTTTTGCAATTGCTTCTTCACTACCTTTACCACTTCCTTTCTTTGCCTGATTCAGATGTTTAGAAAGTAGCATGTTAAGAAAATAATTATTTGGACCAGGAAAAAATATTTTTAAAACTATGATAGCATAACTGGAAGCAATATCCACCTATCACGTAAGTGAAAGTAAAAGGAATGTAATCAAACATTTCCAGTCCAGATTTCTCCAGGAAGAAAAGGCTAAACTGCATGTTAGGTACAAGTCCAAAACCCATGCACCAACCAATCACCACACAGTTTCAAACAAATGTGATATTTCAAGCTGATTATGTGTCTGCCTCAATTCTCAACAGTCAACAGCATAGGACCGCCAGGACGTCGTTAACATGAATAACCATGTAAAGTTATACAAAGTAAGCATCATGGATTTTGGTAATTTATTTACCATAATCACAAATTTTTCTAGATTTTATTTTCATGATCAGTATGATTGACTGTAACAGGTTCACTGTAACCTCTAAATATTCCTACCCTATCTCTTGACCCCTATAATGTTCTCATTTTGTTTGTTTCTTCAGAGCAGAGTGACAGCCATCCACTGTATGCAAGTGCAGTTCACGATCAAAAGGGCTTTCAGCAACAGCTTGGGAGAGGGCAAAACCCGAGCTCATGCTAAAGGTTAAAAGTTGACCTGCATCTGGTTCACCACATAAAAAAGCATTCGATCCTACACCAAGGCTGGCCTAGAGACCATCCTGGTTCTAGTTCAAATATGCATTCTGTAACGGCATCCTCTTATCCTAATGCCAAAATCGAACAAAATTTCGGCCAAAATGAAAAGCAATTGAGCCAGCCAACAGCCCAACACCCACTAAAGCCTAAGGAAAGACCAAAAATTTCCAGACACCGCACCTAATTCCGCATGCAGAACCGAAACAAAGCGTGGGCAAAGAGGGATAAGGCGTGGGGCGTGGGGGAAGGGAGGGAGTCAGTGCGATCACTAGATGTCGACGTTGAGGATGTCACAGATTTCGAGGCTGACGGCCCAGTCGGGCCCCATGAGGAGGTGACTCGTCGCCTTCTCCACCCGCGATGCCGCCTGCTGCGTTGGTGCGGTCACCGCCGCCGCCATAGCCCTTGCCGGGTACATAGCCGGAGGCCGCGGGCGAGAGGGCAGTTAGGGTGTTGGCTTCCCCGAGGAGGCAAGCAATAATTACGCCATTGGTGCCGTCATTAGCGAAGGGGGTTTGTAAAAATCTGGTTGTTTGCACTCTCTTGATGGGGATGGGAAGGGAAGCTGAAGCAGGCGTGGATGTGGATTATGAATTGAAAGAAGCAAAAAGAAACGGAGGTGTTTATTTGTCAAGCCCTCGTGATTTGGCTGAGTCATGACGGACGGTCCCTGGCCCCACATGGGAAAGGATTTAGATAGTCGCAGAAATTGGGTTTAAGCGGCTTTGGTGGTGATTAGTTGGGCTTAAAAGCTCATAGCTTATGACTGAAAATACTGTAGTTGGCTGAAAAAAACACTGTATCTGACAGAGACTTATTTAGCATAATTAAATTTAAAAATTTTAAAAATATAAAAAATATGTTAGCCCATTACGTATAATGCAAACAAATACGGGAAAAAAGAACCGGCAAAATGCTCAACAAAAAACCAAAAGTTCAGAAAAAGACAAAATTTATGAATAGTGAAAAATAAGCTGGAAGCCAAAAGCTTAAGCCTAACCGATCACTAGTCAACGAGTTTAGGCTCTCTTTTTGAAAAATTGTACTCTCGCATAAATTTCCTAGAAAACCAAATGTTTAGCAAAACATAGGTGTTTTGTTTTGTTTCGTTTCGTTTCACCTAAATTTCCTATAGAATTTTCGTATTTCAAATGAGCTCAGACTTGTTTTTTTTTCAAGAGGAAGCCTTAAACATACATGTCAAGCCGAGCGCAGATATGATTTAGTTTTACGGTGCAAATTACATAACGGATTGTCTATAGACATCATGAACCGGTAGAACTATCTACACTGCAACGTAATTGGATTGGATGCTTTCGTTTGGAGCCACTCGTAATTGTCCACTAGCCTCATAGGCGCGGCGACACGCCGCGCCAGCCACCGTGTGTACCGAAGTAAAAGAGGCGATAATTCGTGAGGAGTTTTTTTAAAAAAAATCGAGGGCACGTACGCAATTTCGAGAAAGGTAAAGGGGTTTTTTGAAAAAAATCGAGGACTTGTAAGGACCTGTTCGTAAGTAAAGAAGGGCCTATACGTAATTTCGGGAACCTGCGGGGCGCAATCCAAAAAATTTTTTGGGGAAAAAAACTTGCAGGGACCTTTTCGCGAGAAAAAAGGACCTATACGTAATTTCCGCAAAACCGGAGGAAACTACCTCCTCCGGCCGTACGGGAAATGCCCCGCCACGCGCCGGCCGGGGCGCGCGCGGGGGCGGGGAAGCGGTGACGTGGCCTCGCGAGGAGGCCGGGACTCCGCGGGTCATTGGGGTTCGGGATTTGCTTGAAGTCGATGCACGCGTAAAACTACTGCCGTTGCGTGCTCCCTTCTTTATGTGATACAACAGCTAACCACTCCTTCGTAGTGGCAGCATCGAAAGATCGCTGATGCTAACGAACAAAATATCATTTAATAGCCGATTAGTACTGCGACTTAAGGCAATATAAAAGGCATTACAGGTCGGGTTTAGCAGCTGCTGCTTTGGATGACTCGAAGAGAACGTTGACCAAATAACACAGGAAAGCAGCCTTTTCGGCCTGGATTCCAGATGCTTCTCATGGAGCCCAAAGGGTGGTATCCTGTGGGCCCTTGCAATATTCTCTTTTGAAGATGGGCTTAGGCTTTAGTGTGACGGAACAGGCCCAGCCTACCTGCATGGGCTGCTCCACGCGCTTAAGGTCTGTTTGGCAAGTTAAAAACTGGTCGGCTTTTGATTTCTACTACAGTATCTAACTTTCAAACGGAGCATTTTCTCAAGACAAAGTCTACAAGTTAAACGATCTACACGTTAAAAGCTCAACATCTGTACCAGCCAAAATCACAAGTGAGTATCTGTCTCTCCGTAATCTGTATCGTAAATAGTCAAAATTCAAAAATTTCAGCCAAAGCCATAAGCCGCAGCCAAAAAGAATATGCCCTTAACCTCTTTCATGTCCTTTCTCCAATCTCCACGTGTGCCTCGTCGGCACGCAAGAAAATGTACTCGAAAATACGATATTCTTTTGCTAAGAAAAACGAGATTCTTAGCAAAACTTGATCGAATCTGCTTTTGATGAAAGTTCACTTTATTCAATATTATACACAGGTAACTAATGTATCACCAATAGTACACAACAATGGCCGGCGGCAACTTCCTTACACAACCATACAACATAGCGCCTGGCATCTCATGAGCCCAGCAATCTCTCTCTACGATCGGAACCTAAAGCAGCGGAACGTTACATGGGCAGCAATCTTGTTGTTGGTCTACAAACAATTACAACATTTTGATTGATCTAAAACCTTTACTTGCTAGCTACGACATGAGCCCCTTTGACTTTGCCGCTGATGGAGCTCATGACGTTGGAGGCAATGGCGATGCTGCTCGTGATGACGGCTAGAGTGATCATCGTCGCCGCCAATGCCTTGTCCTTCCCCTTTGATATTCCGTGAACATCCCTGCAAAAATGTCCAGGTGTTGGATTCAAGGAAACGTGATTTCTCAAAGTTTCTTGTACAAGCAAAAAAGCAATTAATGGCGCACCTGAGAACAATGGCGCCAGGGAAGATCAACGAGATGCAGACCGCGAACGTCGACCCGCAGTACTCGAAGAGCGTCCAGATGCTGGGGATGGCGATGGCGAGAGCGTAGAGCACCGCCATGAGCACGGCCGTGAGGGACACGAACCGGCGCGTGTCCGTGGCCAGAGGGCGCCGGCCCGGGAAGAGGAGCTCGTCGACGTTGACCCGGAGCGAGAAGTGGAGGAGCGGGAAGACGAGCACGAGGTGCAGCGCGTAGCTGAGGCGTGCTGCGTCGTTGAGCGCCTGCGGGACGCCGGCCCCGGAGCTGCGGTCGAAGTTGGCGAGCACGTCGGCCATGGTGGCGTCCCCGAAAAGGAGGAAACCGAAGAAGCCGACCGCCGCGTAGATGACGGCGCAGAGCACGAGGGAGATGCGCACGGCCGCCTTCATGCCCGACGTCTTGCTCAGCTCCGCGCGGATAGGATGCACTGCATCGAGCAAGCCACATGCCAGCACGCAGGATTGAGTGATCACACGCGCGGCGCATGCATATACGGACATGTTACTACTATTATGGCACGATATGATACCGTTGAAGTGGAAGGTGAAGGCGATGACGATCACGGGGACGGCGGTGAAGAGCTCGAACGGGGAGGAGAGGCGGGAGAAGTCGGGGAGCATCCGCGGCATCTTCGCCGTGCCGGTGAAGAGAGCGTAGACCGCGATGCCTAGGCTGATGAGCATGAACACCACCGCCAGTAGGATGGACACGGCCGATGTGAACCTCAGTGAATCTGCATGTTGTACCAAGTTTGTGAATGAATATGTAATTGATAGGCAACCACAAAACAATTTTTCTACTAGTTGCGCTTACGCGGTTATGCTATTGAAATGATGTCATTTTTAATTAGGATGGTAGGATAAACATACACCTTGTAAAATTAATTAACAAATTTAGGAACGCCTTTCAAAAGTTCTTTTTAGGGTGAGCTCGATCTTTATGAATCTGTTTTGAACAATGTTTGAGCATATTCTTTTAAACTGCGGCTTATAATTTTTAGACTGTTTATAAGATAGAGCATAAAATAAGATAAACTCGCATGTTGTTTCGGCCAATATAAATAAAGTCATTACAGTGTGTATTACAATCAACTTGTAGACTCCTTCTGAAAAGATATTTTATTTAAAAACTAATTACATTAGAAAATTCAAAAACAATTTTTAAAAGTCGAAAAGAAATGCCATTTGTCTTGTTTTGCGACTGGAACTCTACTGGCTGTACAATCCTTACACACTCTGGAAACTGGGAAGCAAATAAGCAATCGTCCCTCATTGAGCGAACCACCGTGACATAACCGAAGATGCAGCACAAGGCGCATGTCCTTCACTTATAAAAGCGTGTATAAAACGACATGACACCGGAGCTACTCGCCACGTACTCTGGCCCCGCTGGAATACTAACCTTTTAGGTTCGCATGCACCACTTCTCTACTGCTACCAAAATTTTTTAAAGGAGAGTGCTACGAGAAAAGCACCCGCTTTTTTTTTTGTGGCAAAACAGTAAGATAAGATTACAACTAGTTAGGGTCTCAGTTCATGCTCTAGGGTGTTCCTCTTATCTCCAAATCTTTTCGCCGATAGAAAATTGTTCTAGTTCGGGCACTGGATTTCTTCGGTTCGAGCATCAGGGCATACAGGCTTACGTACCGACACGCTTCCGAAGCACAAGAGGAAGGAGAATCACCGCGGCTGCCACCAGCACCACCTCCCGGCCGGTCCACCAGTGCTGCCCGAACCACTCCGGCAGCACCCCGGCGTGCGCCTTCCCGCCGTTCGTCGTGCCGGACATCACGTCCCCTGCAGCAACACTCTCCCAATCCTAGGATATCACTCGTTGCGCGCCAGCTCAGTTGTGGATGTGGGGAACTTTTTACCAATGATGATGAGGTAGATGGTGAGGGTCCCGATGGTATTGAAGGCGACGAAGACGTTGAGCAGCGCGGCCCCGGCGCGGCCGAACGCGTCGCCCATCAACGCCGCGTACGACGGCCGGGCGCGGGTGTACCGGAGCATGAAGTCCACGCCGGCGTTGGCCAGGAGCGCGACGCCCACGATGAGCGCCACCGCGGGGGCCACGCCGAGCACCCGCATGGCCGCCGGGATAGACATGATCCCGGCGCCCACCACGCTCGTCGACACGTTGAACACCGCGCCGAGCACTGACGCCGCGCCGCCGCCGCCGCCGCCGTGGCCCGGGGGCACCCCTGCGTCTCCGGCGACGTGCTCCGGCAGCAGGAGCGCTTCCGCTGCCCCGTCGTCGGCCATAGCGGGGGGCCGCGAGTTCTTGGACACCATGGTCGATATGATAAGCAGGAGAGGATGAAGAGAAGGGGATTTTAATTTGGTGCGCGTTAGCTTCGGAATCGGCGGCTCGAGAGCGTGTAAACGTGGTGAGAAAACGACAGGAGGTCGAGGACTGGCGAGATAAGAGCTGAGTCAGATAAGTGAACGGGGGTCGACAGCCTAATTATTGGTGCGTGGTTGTGGGAGGGAGAAGGGAAGAAAATTTACATAGGATCTAGGAAGGACCCTGCTTTGTGTTGAGCCCGTGGAATTACGAATCTCAAAACGAAAAAGCTAAAAAAAAGTATACCATCACTTCTCCAATCAATGGTATTGTAACGCCCTAGAGTGCAAACCGGCTCAGACCTAACTACATTTTGGATAGGTCACGCACACGTAGCAACCCGCTTGCACTTTCATCCTTGCTTCGCGCAAAACGGTTAACCGGGGGTGCTACCATTGGAACTTCTAGGCTTATATGTAAGTGCTTCTCAAGGCATATGTGCTGGCACTGAACGTACGGACATGTGACAAGAGAGGAGATCCTTATCATTTGCCCCGGTGTGGGTATGTTGGTCCGACGAGGACGTCGGGTCCTTTGAGGGGGTGTATGTGACACCTTGGCCCATGTTGTCCCATGTGTGTGTGCACATGAATTTCTAGATTAGTCCCACCTTGCATATGAGAAGCGCTTACATATAAGCCTAGGAGTTCCAATGGTAGCACCCCGGTTAACCGTTTTGCGCAAAGCGAGGACGAAAGTGCAAGCGGGTTGCTATGTGTGCGTGGCCTATCCAGAATGTGGTTAGGTCTGAGCCGGTTTGGACCCTAGGGCATTACAGGTATAGCTAGTAACCGTCCGATCATTTATACCCAATAGCTACGAAGCTTTTTCCCATCTAGTTTATATGTGGCTTTTATCTATCCAACTCATCTGCGTTCACATGTTCATTCATCTCTCTCTCACACACACACACTCCTCTTGATGCTTCCCTATCCGTGATGGCAGGCGAGAAGGAGTTGTAGTAGCGAGCGGCTTGCAGCGGTGAGGGGCTGGTGACGTAGCAGGCCGACAACGCAACAAGCAACAGGAGTTGGGATGCTCTCCTGCGCTGCTGGATTGACTCGCGCCTCCGCGAATCCTAAGCCTAGCTACTTCGAGCTTTGGTTTTTGTTTGACGTGTGAAATTGCTCTCGGATTTCTGACCTCGGAGTATAAGGCGCGGGTGTGCTAGTGTACTAAAGTACACAAAAATAAATAAACATAACAAAAGTAGGGAAACATGTATTGTATTCATTCATTTAAGAATAACAAAATTACAAGTTCCCTTTATATATATATGCGTTCTATAGCCTGTTTTGCATAGTAGATCTGACATAGGCGACGTTGTCTCCTGGTTTCCGGGGCCTCAGAAGGCTCCCGATTAATTACATCCATGGATGAACCCACATAATACTTCCGATTAAGCTGCGCATTGGTCGTTATCTTCAGTCTTCCCTTCACGTTCTACATGCATGCGATGAATGATTGATGTAAATGTGGGCGTTAGCATTATCCATAGCCTCGTCGGTCTATAGGGCCGTTAACAGCGTAGCCTTTGCATTACCCCCTTAACCTCATCGGTATCAAATGACACATAAAATTAAGGTGGGTAAAGGTGTATATGATTCACGTCAAGCATGATTGATCAGTCTAATCTGATGATACAGTAATAGAATCAGTGTAGTAGAAATACTTAATTCAGGTGGTGAGGCTGATAGAGCAAAACGTCTGGGTCAAATGTCAAAGTGATCAAAATCGACCAAACGGGAAGGACCCCTCTATTGTGCAGACGCACTTAGCCGAACTCAGATGTCGTAAGGGCAAACCATTCTTACTTTTAATAGAGCAAAACATTAGGGTTCAATATCGACGTGGTCAAAAGTGATCGCTGGGAAAGATTCCTCGGAAGCCGAAAACCATCGGCAATTGAGAGTGGTTTGTAGTCGAAAGCCGAAAACCATCAGCATTTGGATGTAGTCAGCAGTTGAAAGTCAAAAACCATCAGCAATCGAATGTAATCGGTAGTTGAAAGCCAGAAGCCATCAACAATCGAACGTAGTTGGTGGTCAAAAGTAGGAAGCCATCATAAGCAATCAGATGTAGTCGGTAGTTAAAAGCAGGAGGCCATCTGCAATCCAATGTAATTGGTTCGACCAGAAAATCATCAGCAATCGGATGTAGTCAGTAGTCGAAAGCCAAAAGCCATCAGCAATTGAACGTAATTCGTGGTTGCAAACAGGAAGCCATTTGCAATTAAACACAGTCGAAGATCGAAAGCCATCGATAATCGGAAGTAGTCGAGGGTCAAAAGTTGGAAGCCTTCAGCGATCGAAAGTAGTTGATGGTCGAGAACCATCGAAATTCATTCATGGTCGAAAGCCATCAGAAGTCATCCATTGTCGAAAGAACGTGGTCAAAATTCGTCGGAAGTTGTCCGTGGTTGAAAGCCATCGGAAGGTGTTCGTGGTACAAAGCCAACGTGGTCAAAAGTCATAGTGGTCGAAACCCATTAGAAGCCGTCCATGGTTGAAATTCATCGTGGTCGAAATCCATCGGAAGTCATCCGTGGTCGAAATCCATCGTGGTCGAAAGCCATTGTGGTCACAACCCATCGAAAGTCAGGAGCTATTGACCATCGGTCATAGTCATTAGTCGATAGCAACCGACCACTGCTCGTGGTTGTAGATCGAAAGCCATCGACCATCACTTGTGGTCGTCACTCAGAAGCGATCAACCATCGCTCGTGGTCGGTGGTTGGAAGCCATTGACGATCGGTCATACATCAGTAGTCGGAAATGATCGACCATCGGTCGTAAGCTGCTAGTCAGAAATGATCGTCCATCGGTCATGGCCTGTAGTTGAAAGCCATCGACCATCGGTCATGCACCGGTAGTCAGAAGCCATCAACTATTGGTTGTATGCTGGTAGTCGAAAACTATCGACCATTGGTTGTGACAAGCAGTCGGAAGCTATCGACCATCGGTCGTGGCTAGCAGTCAAAAGCCATCGACTATGGGTCGTATGTCGGCACTGTAACTGGTCCAGTTACTGTAGCACACCTCGTTCGAGTACCACGGGCGGTCGGAAGGCGTATGAGTGCCATGGGTGGTCGAAAGCATATGAGTATGAAAGAAGGTCGACGACGCTTGAGTACATCGAGTGGTCGTAAATGGTCGAGCATGGAAGGCGGACGGAAGCGTCCATGTTCAACAAGCGGTTGGAGGCACTCATGTACGACAAGCAATCGAAGGCGTTGGAGCTTAAGAAGCAGTCGGAGATGTCCGAGTGCCAAAGACGGTCAGAGACGCTCGAGCGGTCGTGGATGACCGAGTATCGAAGTCGTTTAGGGATGTTCAAGTACGACAAGCAGTTAGAGGCGTTGAAAGATCGAGTTCCATTTAAGTTGATTTTGGTGATAATGACAAATACTATTATGAGGTTTTGGTGATAATGACAAATACATTTGTGAGATTAACCTTGTTTATTGATTATGATATTACTTAGCCTCGTATGGATGAAAAAGTTGAAATCATCGAGGTATACATTTGATATCTTTCTTATAATCTTATTGCATTCCTCACATTTAAATGTATGATTAAATGATAAATCTATATGTGAGACTAATTTGTTTGTTTAAATATATTATTGCTTAGTTTTATTTGAATGAAAATGTGAAATCAAATAGGTATGCATTCAAAATCATATTATTATATATTAGTGCATTTCTTGGATCCAAAATATAGAATGAACTCCACAAATAGTCCAAATGAATATGTGCATATACCTTCATTACGCATACTTGTATACACACATTTAGAGAGAGTTTACTCTATATTTTTGATGTTTCATAAGTATTGATCCATATTTCTTTTAATACACATATTTAGAATCTTTACTTTGAAACACATTATTTGAGTATATAAAGTTTGTGTAGTTTATATATACTCATTTACAATTAGATTATCATCTAACTTCCATTATGTGTTAATAGTTGGATGATTAACGACAACCTGATAAGTAAGTTTTACTTTGAAAGCTTATCTTACAGTATACAAGTGTTGTGTACATATTGTATACTCACAAATACAATCTTTATCTTATTGTTTGTTGAGATTGTCATGAATTACCAAAAAAGAAAGATTGTAGAATCTAGTTCCTCCATTATGTGTTGATGGTAAAGTTTGGTAATTGATGGCAATTGATTTGTGGACTAATATTTTTCATGTGTTGGATGAATATGCTAGGTTTCACAAATCAAGATGACTTGGGATGACTTTATGTGTTGAAAATTATCAAGTCTAGATGGAAGATGGTTTTATATGTTGAAGGCCATCAGGAAGAAAATGCATCATGAATTGATGCATGTTCAAGAGAAGATGATCATATGTTGATTATCAAGTCAAGTGAAGATCCATCATGTGTTGATGGAGTTCAAGAAGTGGATGCATCATGTGTTGATACATGTCAAGACAATGATCCAGAATTAAAGTGATGATATACGTCATCAAGCTACAAGAGGATACTTAAGGCGAAGGTATGATTAGTTAGGGTTAAGAATGTGTTCCTAGTCTTTTACCGGTCTTGTTGTTTGGTAGAAAGACTGGATTGCTAGTATAGGTTGCCGTATTATTAAAAAGAGTCATGTTTAGTAGCTTGAGTCTCATCATGTGTTGACAGCTCAACTTTACTTGCTCTAACTCTCTTTAGCATGATGGTTGTATTTGTGAATGTGTTTTACAAATAGTTGAAGCTCATGTGTTGAGTCCTTGTAACATGGAACTATACGTTGCGAATGTGTTTTGCAAGTGTTTGAAGTCCATATTTCCTATTTCTTGTAGTATGAGGCTTATATTTTCAAATATGTTTTGAAATAGTTAAAGCTCATATACAATTCTTGTAACATGTGACTGTGGTTTGCGAATATGTTTTACAACTTGTTGGGAATCATGTTTAATCCTTGTGTGCATGATATTATAGCTCGCAAATATGTTTTGCAAAAGCTGTTAAAATATCTGCACTTGTCAAGAAACTCGGAACTACCGCTGTGTATGTAGCGGTACTACCGGAGGTTAGAGTACTAGCTCTGTGTGAGCGGTATTAACAGAAGGTGGATGTATCGGCATGTGTTGCGTGTTACTACCGAACGAGTGGTCTGAACGGCTCTATGTGAACGGTCCGATCGGCCGGGCGGAGTATCTGCTCTGTGTGAGCGGTACTACCGGAAGACAGAAGTACCAGTGTGTGTTGTGAAGTACTACCGTATGATTTGCATCGGATGAGACCCCTCCTTGTTAGCACGTAGGAATTTTGTAGACCATTACTAGGAATTAGCATTGCTGGCGTCGACAATATGCAATTGTGAAGGCAGTGGACATTTAGTTCCATGGCCTTTAATTGTCACCTATCGTGGGTTAACTTGTGCAGCCTATTGCTAAACCTTTTCCATTCCATGTTGGTTCTGCCGTTTGCCTAAATTGGGTTTTTACTCACAGTATTATCTAACGATATAGACGACCTCCTCCCAGAAGTTCAGAAAAAAAAATTGTCCCAGAACAAGCACAATACGAAACATCCAAGAGACGTTCGAGCAGTATTCATTATGATGCTAGACGCTAGTGCCGATAGGCGTCTAACACCTAATCATCGCTTAGTCAGGCTAGATAGCTGTCTAGAAGGAAAAAATCAGCTAGACGGCTAGCACCACTCCTCCATGTCCCCGATAGTTTAGAAGGCTTTACCGCTCTCAAGTCAAACTAATAAGTTGCATACAACTCACAGTTCATCAGTAGCTTACTCTCATTTTTAATTCTTAGGATCAGATCCCAGTCCCACGTCTTATATTCTTCTATAGATCAACGAAGATCATATCGGACTTAATGTCAAATCAAAATGGACCAGAGTCAGTTACCAGTTCGCTAATCTGGCCATCACATAATCTCAACTAAGCTACTAGCCTACTATTGCCCAAAAGAAGAACTTCAACAAAATCAACGAAATATCCTATAAGAGAATAATGAAGTAGTGCTACATTTATTTGCATGCGAACTCACCGACACGGCGGCGGAGCACGAGCGGCAGCAGAACGACGACGGCCGTGACCAGCATCACAAACTCCCTCCCCGTCCACCACCGCGCGCCGAACAACTCCTGCAGGACCCCGGCGTGCTCGGCTCCTCCCCCTGCGCTACCGGACATCACATCCCCTGCGACGACCAAGAACGCGTTTAATTAGGAGCGCGCCATGGATAAATGCGCGCGCACGGATATATCTCAAAGCAGCGCGTCCTCGCGTGAACTTACCAATGATGATGAGGAAAACGACGAGGGTGCCCGTGATGAGGAAGGAGATGCAGACGTTGAGCGCGGCGGCGCCGGGGCGGCCGAACGCGTCGCCCATGATCCCCGCGTACGTGGGCGGGACGCTGGCCCAGGCCGTGTACCGCAGCATGAACTCCACGGAGGCGTCGGAGAGCACGGCGACGGCGGCGATGAGGACGAGCGCGGGGGCCACCCCGAGCACCCGCATAGCCGCCGGGATCGACATGATGCCGGCGCCGATGATGCTCGTGGACACGTTGAACACCGCGCCGGAGACCGACGCCCCGCCGCCGTGCCCGCCCGAGAGCTCCGGCAGCAGCGGTTCGTTCACCCCGCTGGCGCAGGCGCGCTTTTCGGTGCTCGCCGGCGGCGTCATTTTCGGGGGGCTCTCAGGCGTGTGGACGGTGACGGTGTTCGTCGGGAGTACTTAAATTAGCATAAGCCCCGTGTGGTGAAGATGATTACGGGAGAAGTAGCAGATGGTAGGAGGTGTAGTATGGTACAACCGGGCAGGCAAAGGTGATATCATTGGATAGGGGGGATTAGGCGGGTGGTGTACTTGGACGGGAATGCGGCCCGGATTCGTGTTCTGCGATGACACGGTGGCACGGTTAAACTAGCAGCAGCCAATGCCATGCCCATGATCCTGATGTTTAGGGATGGCAATCGGGCGCGGCGGGTACGGGTAGTGCTCGCCCATACCCGTACCCGCGACCCTAATTTTCGCCCACGGGCATACCCATACCCGCCCGCGGGTAAAAAACCCCGCCCATACCCGTCGCCCGCGGGTATACCCGTTTACCCGCGAACTGAGTACATCACATATTCACATTTAAACATCACCAATGCATCACAAATTCACATAAAAAACAACCGAACTGATGTGCTATTCTAGATCTAACAATTAGCATTTCGTCATCAACTGCCCCATTAGCATTTCGTCATCAACTGCCCCATTTCGCTATTCACTAATTTGTTCACTCCAAACAAACAGTAAGCAACCCAAGATCTCATGTCCATCATTCCAAACAAACAGTAAGCAACCCAACATTCACCAAACACACAAACCTAAATGGCAAGCAAGCTTTGGTTCACTCCAAACAGCATATGAAGACATTGATTTATCGATGATACATTAAGGAACAAACAGTAAGAAACCCAAGATCTCATGTCCATCACACGCAGACAAAAACACTTTGGTGGGGCGGCAGACGGCTGGAGGGGCTCGTCGGCGCGGGCGAGGATGGCGGCGTGGTCGGGCGGGCGAGGATGGCGGCGTGGTCGGGCGGCAGGAAGCAGTCCCAGACGGCGTCGGAGTTGGCGGCGGCCTTGAAGGCCGGTGATACGGCAGACGAGTGGCAGGCGTTTGCGACGAATACGATGGAGAGAAGCTTAAGGGCTAAGGCTCACCTGCCTCCAAGAAGGAGCTCTTCTCACGCCTCAGCAGATCGGAGGACGGCGGCTCGGCGGGTGGGGGCGGCGGCTCGGCAGGTGGGGGCGGCGGCAAATCGGAGGACGGCGGCGAGTGGGGGAGGCGGCAGATCAGGGGGCGGCGGCTCGGCGGGTGGGGGCGGCGGCAGATCGGACGACGGCGGCTCGGCGGGTGGGGGCGGCGGCAAATCGGACGACGGCAGCGAGTGGGGGAGGCGGCAGATCGGGGGCGGCGGCTCGGCGGGTGGGGGCGGCGGCAGATCAGACGACGGCGGCTCGGCGGGTGGGGGCGGCGGCAAATCGGAGGACGACGGCGAGTGGGGGAGGCGGTAGATCGGGGGGGACGGCTCGGCGGATGGGGGCGGCGGCAGATCGGACGACGGCGGCTCGGCGGGTGGGGGCGGCGGCTCGGCGGGTGGGGGCGGCGGAGAGTAGGAGACGGGTGCGGCCGTGCGGGACTGCGGGGTGGGAAGTGGGAACTGGGGAACGGCTCGGCGGGTGGGGGTGCGGGCGGAGAGTGAACGGGTGGCGGCGGATGGGGATTGGGGAGTAAATCGGCTGGGGAGACCGGGAGACTGAGTTAGGGTTAGCCGGTTAGGGTTTGTTAGTTGGCGGGTAAACGGGTAAGACGGGTACGGGTAGAGCTTACCCATACCCGTACCCGTTTACCCGATGGGCAGATAATTCTCCCCATTTTCATACCCGTGGGTAGAAAATGTATCCCATACCCGGCTCCATTAGGGTATTTACCCACGGGTACACGGGTAAACGGGCACAATTGCCATCCCTACTGATGTTCCAGCGAATAATTCGCATTTTTGGCACGTGGCAGGCAGCAAATGCCACTTTGGCCACCAGTAGCATCGAATTTGTCCCGCGGGGATTTTTGGCAACACGACGGGTGCCGGCGGCGCAAGCTCCTTTGGAATTGAAATTCATTGGATCGACGTATACGGTTTAGGCAATCTAGCTTACCCATGTGTATTATTAAGTAGTATTTCTATACTTTCCTCTCTATCAAGAGCATCATTAATCTCAAAGCAAACGAAGAATTAAATAATATCTATCCACTATTCATTAGGCTTTAAAAATTATACAAATTGTTATTAAGAAAAGCACAGAATCACCTCTCGTATTATTATTAGTCACCTGCTCATGCGTTACAATAAAATTTATTATATATATAGAGAATCATGCTATAGAAGAAGGCTATTCTAATCAGTTGAAAAGTAGAGATTGATGAGAAGTTGAGAATGAGACGGTTAGAGAAGAAATGATGTACACCCACCAACTTGTTATTTTATAATAGTAATGATTATTATTACGTCTCTCTTTGATCACGGCTTGCGTTGAGATAGCTAGTTTCCTCTTGGTGCTTTTCGGAGAGAAGTCCTAACCCAGCCAGAATAACGGAGCCGAAGCAGACCTGTAAGGCCGGACTTGGGCTTTTAACTTTGCTGGCCTTCAGACAAGGCTCCGGAGTCCGGATGTCGGCCTCGTCGATGGGCTTTCTTGCTGTTCTCATGCTTGTCAGTCTCCTAGTCGAGTGGCTCATTACGCTCGACCAAGCAACTTGGAGATGGGCTCGGCAACAGCCAGTAGGCGTTCCTTTAGCTGCTGCTTTTTGTCCAATTTATTAATCTAATAAATAACAATAATTAACAAAATTAAAAAATCGAAAAAAAATAGTCACTGTCACAGCCCATAGCTAAGCCGCTAATCGAGGTGAAGTTTTCCAGCTTTCTCCGGTTCTCTCCTCCCCTTCGCCGTTGTGTTGGCTGCCCACTGGGGAACCCGCGACCAAGTCGATTCGCCCGTCATTGAGGAGCGCAGGAGAACAAGAGATTCGGGGGCCGCCGAGTGTTGGAAGCCTGGAGCAGCGCCAGCGCGTGCGTGTAGCGTTGTAGGGCCAAACCCTCCCTTCTTTTTCCGGTCGTCTCCACGATTCCTACGCAGTAAGAGCCACCTCCATCTCCCATTCTCCCTACTGGTTTGGTACCTCTGACCATTTTTTTTTGGTACCTCTGACTTGTTTCCTTTCTCCTGGGATGGAAATGAATGTCCGAAAATCCGAATTATCCGAATTCGTATCCGCTAAAAACGTAAATATGGATATTCGTATTCGTATCCGTAACTAATATAGATACTAAAATGGATGTATTCGTATTCGTTTGGCAATTTCGAATTCGGATCCGGATATCCGAATTGTAGTCGAATCCGGATGTGAAAACGGATATTATCCGTATCCGCAGTGAAGTTGACGAGCTTTTTCAGTCGCTGGCTCGCCGCTGCCGGCCGCTCCGCCTCGCGCCAAAATCAGCAGCCCCTGCGCGCGCGCCAAAATCAGCCCCCCGCACGTGCCCAATTTCAGCTCTCGTGCGCCAAAATCGTCGCGGTTGCCCCCGCTCTCTCCTTTCATTGTCTTTTCTCCCCAATCCTCATCTAAAAGACTAAAATCCCCAAAGGCCACAGCACAGATAGCACCCTAACCCTACCTGCTCGCCGACGAGATTCCCTCGCTGCCTCTGCTCCCACGGCGACGGCTCGACTTCTCTCTAACGACGGCAGCTCCACTTCCACGATGTGACGCATTCCCCTCCAAATCTGTACCTCTTGGGTCTTGGCCTCTTGAGCAATTTCACGTACGGCTGCCCCTTTGAAGGTGATTTGCTTTCATGATTTATTTTCCTCACTACATGTACTCTGCATATTCAGTAGTATTCTTAGTATTCTTTAACGTCTAATGCAAAGAAGTGCTGCGTGAATGTGTGCATTTGGATTGCAAGAATAAGTTATGTTGCTGTTAGTAGGGATGTGGCCTGATTGGGCAGTGTTTCATGAATATCTCTTTAGTTTATCATAGGTCAACTATCTGTTGTTATTGAGGCTAACATAGTAACATGACATGGCTCTCATCTCTATAGTAGACTGAGAAAGATAATCAGCAAAGCGCGGCCATGTACAAAGCAACGTAATTCAATTCTATGTCGGGCAGCAGACTGTTATTTAATTGTGCACATGGTGTGCAGTGTGCCTCAATGGTCCTCATGAGCTGCTGAACATTATATTGATTGCTTGGTTTAGGTCAATTAAATTAGTAAATGTTTTGTTCAGGTCAATTATTGGAATATTAATAGCTGCAGCTAGTTCATATATTTAGATTTCTCAAACAATATGCTATCTGACAAAGAACATGGTGTTGTTCTGTGCAGAATTAGAAGCAAAAGGACAAGTGAAGCAGATCAGTAGCCATGGTTTCAAAAAACACTAGATCATCGAGAAATAAGCAGGTCGATCCATATATGTTCGATGATTATTACCTACTCATGTACAATAGCACAATATGCAGCCTTTTAATTATCAAATTTGTTTCTTGCAGAGGACAGCGCTATCTGTAATTGGAAGAGAGCTAACTGACGATGCCAATATGAACGCAAGTGAGAGGAATACAGAGGCTGATGATATAGAAGGTACTGCAGCTGCTACTGAGTCTCCAACGGCAAGAAATTCAACCACCAAAGTCAGACCACCAAAGAAGAAAACTTCGCCAATTTGGAAGCATTACGATGAAATTTTTGTTGAAGAAATGGTGGATGACATGGTTATCAAGAAGCCGATGGCATCATGCAAATACTGTGACGATGTTCTTAATGCCCCAAGCAAGCAAGGTACAACACGTCTATGGAATCATTACTATTCCTTTCACGATGAGAAGAAAGCAAAACCTGGTGTGAGAAAAGTTAGTTCAGATCTTGGGAAATATGATGAAGAAACTAGTCTCAGAAAATACTATCTAGCAATCATCATGCATGAGTATCCATTCAATTATTGCGAGCATGAGTATACAAATGACTTCATTAGATCTTTGCGCTCAAATTTCCCAATAATGGGCCGTAAAACTGCTAGGACTAGGATAATGGATATTTTTCATGATGAGAAGAAGAATCTTTTTGACTATTTTAGCTCTCTTGATTGCCGATTTAGCTGCACAATGGATGAATGGACTTCTAATCAGAATAAGAGTTACCTATGTGTCACTTGTCACTTCATTGATGATGAATGGAAGATACACAAACGAATCATAAACTTCATGCATCTTAAAGGGTCGCATAGTGGAGCAAATTTGAGTGTTGCATTTATGCAAAATATGGCCTCATGGAACCTTGATCATAAGTTATTTGCATTGACCTTAGATAATGCATCTTCAAATAAGACTTGTGTGGACACAATCATTTCCACCCTTCAGAATCTTGGTTCTGTACACTGCAGCGGCAAGTTCTTTCATGTGCGGTGTGCTGCACATATTATTAACCTCATTGCTAGGGATGGCCTGAGCAAAATTTCAGCTGTTATTGATAACATCCGTGCAATAGTCCTTATTGTCAAGAGCTCACCTTTGCAAGAGGAGGAGTTTCGTAAGGAAGCTGATAGACTGGGATTAACAGAAAGAGGTCTTTCTCTAGATGTGGCAACTAGATGGAATTCGACCTACTTAATGCTAGCAGATGCTCTTCACTTTAGATATGTTATTCAGAAGCTTATTCTACTCAATTCCGCCAAATATGGTCGGCATGCTCCTAGTAGAGATGATTGGGAAAATGCTGCTACCCTGTGCAACTGCTTGGAAATCTTTTATGAGGCCACTAAACTTCTCTCAGGAACTCATTATCCAACAGCAAACTTGTTTTTTTCAGAATTTTGTGAAATTAACCTCAAGATTGTGGAGTGGAACAAAAGCAATAATAGTTTCATTGTTTCTATGGCAAAGTCTATGAAGGAGAAATTTGACAAGTATTGGGAGAAGAGTAATATTGCTCTAGCAGTTGCATGTTTCTTAGATCCTCGGTACAAGATGAAAGTGGTTGAATTTTATTATAGTGAAATGTCGGATGATTACGGATTTGATGATATGTATGAATTCAAAAAAGTTTTGCAAAAGCTTTATGATTCATATGCCTCCATTTATACTCCTGATGCAAGCAACCCTATGCAACAAAGTGCAGCTAGAAATAGAAGAAATGTTAGAACTTCTCAGTGCTATGCGGACTTGAATGAGGAGCCGAGGAGAAAAAGATTGAATTCATTTCTAAGGGAGAACACTGAATCTGGCCAACAGCAGTCTGATATAGATACATATTGCAATGAACCATTGTTGAGTTCGAAAGAGGGTGACTACTTCGACATTTTGAGCTGGTGGAAGGCCCATGGTGCAAGATATCCTATCCTTGCTCGACTTGCAAGGGATGTTTTAGCTATTCCTACGACAACAGTGGCATCTGAATCTGCATTCAGTTCTGGAGGAAGAATTGTTCACAAGTATCGTAACCGTTTGGACCCTCAAATTATTGAGGCACTTATTTGCACCAAGGATTGGATAAGAGCATCAAGGAAAGGTAATTCTCACTGCTACATTCCTGTGTATTGTATATTTGTCATTGCTGCCATATATTTATTTGTTTATTTATTTTAGATAAAAGTGGTGTATCTTCAATTGCCGATGATTTAGCTGATCTTGGTCTACATAATGAACTCCAGCAAGATGAAGGTATGTGAACAAATTAGCTAGACCTCAAGCTATTAGTTTTAGATGCTCATTTTTTTTTATATCATCATCACCATGTATTGTAGGTGATCCTGCCGATGCTGTTGAGAATATTATAGAATTGGATGTGGCTGATGATTAAGCTTGGTCTTCCTTTAGGTGACCCGATTTCTTTATCCTTTTTGATCTTTCTGATTTGCACTATCTGATCTATCTGAACTAGAATGATTTTTCTATTTGTCAACTCTTCTCTTGTGGGATATTAGTTTAATATATAGTATTTGTGACTAGGACTGTTCAAGCTGAAATGAAACAGTACCTACATGTTGACCTGTACATAATTTAGGCATATTCTTTTTATTTGGATGTGATACATGCTCTGATCATTAATTTCATCATTCTGTTGTAGGCAAGCAGAGGTGCTTGACTGGCTATCGTTGCTTGTTGGACCTAGGTTGAATTGCCAACTAATAGAACAAATTTATTTAATATTTGTTCAATGCCATGTAATTTAATCTTGGACTTCTCATCAATGGTCGCACCATTGTTTGACTTCGTCACTTTGATTTGGCACTGTATTATTGGGAGTGTACTTCGAGTTCACTTTGATTATCTGTGAACTTGCACTGAGTTATGTTGATCATGGTTGAATTTTAGAATATTCGCTTCGTGTTGAATCTGAGTAAATATCCGAATGTAAATCCGAATTCGGACCATCCGTTTTGTATTCGCATTCGAGAATATTCGTATCCGAATTCGAATCTGGACTATAATATGGTAAAAGAGTGACATCCGTATTCGATTCCATGCGTATTCGATCCATTTCCATCCCTACTCCTGTACACTACTAGTTTGTTGAGATCACTCATGGAAACCGTCATCTTGGAGACGCGTGCTCTCTGCTCTCCCCTGGGTCCTGGTAGTCGTCAATCTTGTCGTGCTGGTGCTGCACAGCTGCTTGCTTGTCTCTAAGGGTCCGTCTATTTTAGTTTGAATTTCTGTTTTTTAATTTGTTTTTTATTATTTGTAAATTTCATTTTTTTCTGATTTTTTAGTTTTTTTTACTTTTTGTCGGTTCTTCTTTCTCATATTTGTTTGCATTGTCCGTAATAGATTAATATTTTTTTAAATATTTTAAATTTAGTTGTGCCAAATAAGCTACTCTGTCCTGGGAATTCAGACGCCTCCCTGTATTCAACGCTCGCTGGTTTCGTCTGACCGGGGAGCATTGCTTTATGTCTCGCCTTAGGCATATGAGTACGTACAATGCACACCGGCGATATTGCCATGCCTCCAAGTTTGACTGGTTCTCCGGTGGTGTATCTATCTCTCGGGCGCAGCAAGCGCTTCTTCAAGTTGTGTTGGAGTGATGTACTGATGTGTAAAGCCAATGCCAGTTACGGTGTGGTGCACGTCCCCTTGGTTGTCACTTGCATTGTGTGGGCATTGAATGGCGCAGTCGCATCTTGTACTTAAGCACCAGGGTGACACATTTTTGACACTATTTGCTTCTCTCTCTCTTGCCTTCTTTTTGCTTCATGCAATCTCTTTAGTTGCCGTCATCCATTCGCCGTCGAGCCCCTTTCCAGTCATCCTCATGCCGCTGATCTCGTGCCACTTGCGATGGTGTGTGGAAGTGACCATCACAGCCACAGCAGTGCATTCGCTCCATTGAGTAGCGGCGCCGGTAAAGACGATCGCTGCGATGTCGCCGCCAGCAAGCGATGGAAGGTGTCGGGAAGTATAGCGGTGTGTTCGTGAACACTCTTGGCCCATCCATCGCTATGGAGGAGTTGGTAGAGTCGCTCGTGTGTGATGGCAAGATCTCGTCTAGTGAGGTCGTCTGCCTCCCCACTAGTGACGAGGTCATGCCACAACCATGGGAGGGCGAGACACTATTATTGACATCCTATTTCGACGCCAGGCTCTGAATTCCCGCTGCTCGTTTCATGGGTGACCTTCTCTGGCTGTATGAGCTAGAGCTTCAGCAGCTGACACCGAACACCATTGCCCGTCTCGTCGTGTTTTCCTACGCGACGTCTTCGGAGGGCACCATCCCTAACGCCACCGCCTTTGCATCCCTACAAGTCGTGGGATGCCATCCGAAGTGGCTAGGGGATGGTCAGTATTCTAACCTGTGTAGCGTCAGCCTGCAGCTTCGCGTCGCTACTTCGAAGGGCTTCCCTGCAAACTCGACGGGAATGAAGTGGGAGTCTCATTAGCTATAGCGGTGGTTGTGCCATAAAATTGAGCACGACAGCATCCTTCGCTTCACCGGGTGCATCATGGACTTCGTTCAGTTGCCATAGGTGAAGCTCAACCAGGACAACAAGACATGCGTTTGGAGACTCCTGGCAGTCGCACTTCAGCTCAACATGCGAGATTATGCCGAGGAGTTTTGTATGCCGTGAGGATCGGCTCCGTTCGGAATGATGGGGTCCAACCTTCACTGATGATGCTCGTGAAACTGGCAGGTCTTGGTAAGCTTTTTTCCCTTCGATATGGGTGCTGATGTTGGTGGTCATATTCTCGCCGGCTAACTGCCATCTCTTGCAATTCTTTCCTTGGCGGAGGCGGAGCGCGCTGCGGCTATGTTCCTAGGGCCCTATATCCTAAAGAAGCATAGCCTTCGGGCGTCGGCCACGTTTGATAGTCCACACATCAACCAAGTCTGCGAAGCCTTGGGCCTCGTCGTGTCTGAGCATGCCATCCCTACTGCAAGCTGAGGCCGTTCCCACGGTGTGAGCGGACAGGACGATGAAGACAATGGAGGCCATGATAACCCCAATGCTCACGAGGGTTCGACTTCGGCCATCGTGGTCGTGCCCCTTTGCACGGCCCCTCCACCCCCTACAGAGCCTGAGCCCAGTTCAGAGGAATGCAGCGGGCTTGGTGACTCTAGCGCAGAGGAGGATGCAGGCGACCTTGGTGACTCTAGCGCAGAGGAGGATGCAGGCGACGAGTGTGATGACAATGTTGGTAGCAACACGACGATGACAGCAGCGGCAATGATGACAATGGCGGCAATCTTCGTGTCATTGATGTGCACGATTCAGACGTGGAGGGAGACGAAGTGCCCTGCGATGCGGGCCATGATGTTGACCTGGATGAGGGGCGGGCCATTGACGGCCTGGGGGCACATGAGTAGAGGGCGGATGTAGGCTATGGTGTGGACCCTTCACTGTCTGCGCTGATGGCTTCGTTGCCTCCGGTGCAACCCGCCCCCTTTGCTGCGGCCTCGTCAGGGTGTCCTGCGAAGCACACCGGTTGGAGACCTCCGCTGTCGGATCCTGGAACAACTTCATAACACTCTGTGTAAATCACACTAGTCTAAGAAAAGCTAGTGCCATAGTATTAATAGAGATACATATGATGCATAACGACCAACTTTATTATAAACAAAGAGTACGACCTATGGCCAAGGTTTACCATAACATGGCTCAAAGCCAACATGAAGTAAATCAGCAGAAGATAAATAAAGTAGTAGCCCATCCTGCCTGCCCACAGGCGAATGACCGTAAGAAATGACCTACTCATCACATCTCTCATCGTAGTTGATGAAGTTGTCCTCTGGCAACAGATTTAAGTAAGGTGAGCACATAAAATACTCCACAAGTTACACCAGGAGAGTTAACAGAATTAATGAATGCATGGATATTGTTAAAGGAAGGTATAATACGGTTATTTGTGCAAAAAGCATTATTGAAGTAAATATTGTAAAGTAAGTGCAAAACTGAGTGTAATAGTACATACTAAAACAACATTTAATTGAAATAATATCGTTAATGTAGGTACCAACCTAACACTAACCTAACCACGGGTATCCCACCCGGTCCATCTTTCCAAAAGATTTCACATTTTTCATAAACCAGATTTTGTAAAACCAAAGTCTAATATGTGAAAAACCATACTCGACATGTCCTTGATCATAGACACAGCTATCCAGAATAGTTTGTTACTCTGCAGAAGTGTACAACTTTACCCACAAGGCATGTCTTGGTAGGTAGTTCTGGCCCCCGAGAGCCGTGATGGCCTTCTGGTCACTCGGTGGGATTCCTAAGGGAAGGGGAAGATAGAGAGGAAGAGGGGGAAGACTAGAGATTAATTCTTAGCTTATATCTATTCATCCGGAAGACAGCTCCTATATAGAGCATCGTCTTTCCAAAACCACTTATATCCAAAATAGGAATCCTATTTAAATATATCTCTTTCCTAACAAACTCTGATTATAACTTAAACAGGCCAAAGGCCTTATCGTAATCTATCTGGAGTCCGAATCGAAGAAGGCATCATCCTCCTATGGCGCGGCTGGATTGCTGGTCCTTGCCTGGTGCTTATGTTGCCTTTGGCTCTGAATTCCCCACATAACAGTTCTTTAGATCCTATTGATAGAAATGCCAATTTAATTAAAGATATGGAACATGCTAGGTTAATCTGTTCATGAAAGGACAGAAAAAGAAACCCTTAAATACTGGTGAAATTATATCAGGTCAAGCAGAGCTTGACCCTGATCTGTCTGGTGGAGATGACTCTCTAATGGATTTAGAAGAAGCTAGTGTAACCCAATTTAAGCTAGCATCTTCTGGCAAGGCAAATAGGAAGAAAGGTTCACCAGAGATTTTCTGTGAGAAACCTCCTGTTAAATATAGAAAATGGACTAAGAAAAAGAAAAATCATGAAGGGATTAGTTTGGAATGTTAGGGGTGTAGGGGTGCCTGAAAAGAGAAGATACCTTAGGAACTTATCGTTGATAATGGTTTGGAGTTTCCTGGATTGGAAGAAACTATGAAATCTGATTTTTGCAATGTTTTTCTGCTCTCCATTTGTAGAGGGCAATATTTCTCTTGGGTCTGGTCCTCTGCAAAACGAAAATCTGGGGGTATTTTGGTAGGATTTAAAAATAGTAGCTTTAAAATGCTGGAACAACAAGGTGGAGATTATTGTGTTAAGGTGTCTTCAGAAAATAAGAGTGATGGGCTCATTTGGGACCTTATAATTGTTTATGGTGCTGCTTAGGTCTCTGGTAAAGCTGATTTTCTGACTGAACTTTCTCATTTTTGTCATTCCTGCAAATTTTCAATAGCAATTGCTGGGGATTTTAATATTATTAGGAAAGAAAGTGAGAAAAATAAAACAGGAGGTTACGATAAATGGAGTTTTTTGTTCAATGCTATTATAGAGCAATATGGACTGAGAGAATTGGCTCTTTGTGGAAGGGCCTTTACTTGGGGGAATAATCTTCATGATCCAACCTATTAAAAGCTTGATAGAGTCATGGTTAGTACTGAGTGGGAGGAGCATTATCCCCTTTCTCTTGTAAATGCTTTAGTAAGAACCTATTCAGATTAGACACTGTTACTTTTAGACACTGGAAGTCCTAGAATATTTGTGAACAAGCCTTTTAAATTTGAACCAAGTTGGCCACTTAGGGAAGATCTCTTTAAAGTAGTTGACAAAGGATGGAACATACCCACTAGTCAGTTATCTAATATTGATAAAAGGCAGTTGAAAATGAGAAGCTCGAGGAGAAAGCTTGGGCTGGAATTTAAATGTGGGGGGCTGGTATATGCGTTTTAAAGCTAATATTCTTGAAAAAATAGATATATTAGATAAAAAGTGAACTTTTTGGGCTTAATGTGAGAAAAAACAACTTGAAGCTCAATTACATAGACTCATAAGACAAGAAGAACTAAAATGGCTTCAAAGATCTAAAGAGAAGGAGCTTTTGATGGGGATAATAATACTAAATATTATCATGCTAAGGCTAATGGGAGGAGGAGGAAGAACACAACAGTGTCACTTTCTCAAGAAGAGGGGATAATTGAAGGGGAAGCAAATTTAATGAAGTATATAACCGACTTGTATAAAAAATTGTTTGGACAACCAGATTACTCTGATATTACTTTGCATCTACATGGTGTTCAACAAATTAGTGAAGTGGATGGTGCTGAACTAACTAGAGAATTCACCTTGGAGGAACTGAAAGAGGTTTTTTCAATGGAACACAATAAAGCCCCTGGCTCAGATGGTGTGCCTGTGGTGTTTTATAAAAAAATTGGGATTTGGTTAAATTTGACCTTAAGAGTATGCTAGGTGACTTTCATAGAGGGAATATTGAGATAGCAAGGCTTAATTATGGAGTGGTAACCCTGTTTCCTAAATGTCAAGATGCTAAACAAATTCAGAAATTTAGACCTATTTGTTTGTTAAATGTGAGCTTTAAGATCTTCACCAAGGTCCTGATGGATAGACTGGCTCAGGTAGCTGATAAGGTGATTGCTAAAACCCAAACTGCTTTTATGAAAAACAGATATATTATGGAAGGTGCTCTGATGCTTCATGAAACGTTGAACTCACTTAGTAGCAATAAAAAATCTGGCTTACTTTTTAAATTGACTTTGAAAAAGCTTATGACAAAATAAAATGGCCTTTTCTCTACCAGGTAATGAAATTAAAAGGTTTTTCCTGATGTGTGGTGTGATTGGGTTATGAAATTGATCAGAGGAGGATCTGTAGGGATAAAAGTTAATGATAAGTTGGGAAACTCACAAGGGAATGAGACAGGGGATCCCCCCTTTGATATAGCTGCTGATGCTTTATCAATTCTGGTTGATAAAGCTCAGAAACATGGTTTGATTAAAGGTTTGGTTCCTGAGCTATGTAGGGATGGTTTAGTCATGCTGCAATCTGAAAATGATACTATTGTTCTTTTGCAAGATGATTTAGCTGGTTAAAATTTATTTTATGTTTATTTGAGCAAATGTCTGGCTTGAAGATTAATTTCCACAAGAGTGAGCTTTATTGCTTGCGTAAAGCAACTGAAAGGTAGATTGCTTACTATTGTAGCCTTGCTACAACACGGAGTATAGGGTACCCTTTTCTCCATAAGAGGAGGTAGAGCTAGAGATAGGAGAGAGAACATGTGTAAAATGAGTGAATCCCTCCTTCTCATGCCCCTCTTGGGAGTTTATATATATGAATGGGTACCCCTTTGATAATTATAAAAGATGAGGGTACATTGATACATTTCTCTATATTATTGAGTCTATTACATATTAAGCTAGTTGCAAGGCCTAGTCACGGGGTTAGGCCACCCCTCGATAGCAAACGCGGAGGTTTCGATGGACGAGCTGACATGACCAACTATTCCAGCCACCTATCCCCCGTCAGCAAGCACGAAGGTCCCGATGGGCGAGTTGATCCAATTGGTACCTCTAGCCCCACGGGTGTGGATGCTGCAAATCTACTGGCGCCGGGCTCTTTTGCTCGGCCCAGACTTGAGCAACGCATAGGCACGTGCAAGGAAGTCGCACGCCAAGGGTACAGTCATGTCATCGATGTCTTATTTCCGACATGGGCGGCACATGAAGGCGGAGTTGTGGGGCAGGCCGCCCTTTCGAGGCAATGCCTACGAGGAGGGCGGAGAAGTCCTGTGACGCAGCCAAAGGCACACCATGGAGGTGGAGCTATGCCTATGAGGAAGGCGGCGAAGATGGTTGTCGATGAAGACACGAGGACAAGGTGGTTGGTTGGGCGGCGACGAAGTTGGCAGACTCTCGACCACGGAGTGGACTGCGAAGCGGTCGGACAAAGTCAGGACCACAAGGCGGTCGGAAGAAGAGTCTCGGACTACGAGGTGGTTGGACGAAGTCACAACGATGAGGTATCAGATGAAAGTCAATGAAGTCACGACGACGATGCAGTCGAACGAAGTGTTAGCAACTACGAGGTGGTCGGACGAAGTCGATGGTGTGACGAAGACTTGAAACACGCGTGCTCCATCCCCCACCCTTCAGACAGGCATCGACAAAGTCCGTGGAGTCTCGACTGCAAGGCGATCGAACAAAGCATCTACGATCGCGATGCAGTCGGATGAATTGTTAGCGACCATGACACGGTTGGACGAAGTCTCAACCACATGCGGTCGGACGAAGTCAACAAAGTTGGCAGTGGGATGGATACTTGAAGCGCGCACTGCGTCGACGAAGCGTCTTCGACCACGGGGTGGTCGGACGGTAAGACAGTCGAACAAAGTGTCTACGACTGCGAGGCGGTCGGATGAGGTGTCTATGACCACAAGTTGGTCGAACAAAGTCAATGAAGTCGACAAAATCAGCGGCGAGACCAAGACTTGAAGTGCGCATGCTTCGTCCCCCACCCTTCGGACTGGCGTCGACGGAGTCAATGGAGCCGCGACCACGAGGTAGTCAGATGAAGCGTCTATGACCACAGCATTGTCGGACGAGGTCTCGACTACGAGGCGATCGGACGAAGTCTACGACCACGAGGTGGTCGAACGTGGTCTCAACCGTGAGGTGGTGAGACAAAGCGTCTACGACCACGACATGGTCGGACGAAGTCATGACCACGATACGGTCAGACGAAGTCACAACCGCCAGGCAGTCGACGAAACGTCTTTGACCACAGGGTGGTCGAACGAAGTCTTGACCGTGAGGCGGTGTGACCAAGCATCTATGACCATGAAGCAGTCGGATGAAGTCTCGATCGCGATGCAGTCGGACGAGGCACTAGCGACCACGAGGTAGTCAGACGCGAAGTCCCGGGACACAACCGAGGGCGGTCGGTCGAGGCCGATTGTTTGAGGCATAGTCGTGGGCGGGGTCATCTCTCCGAGGCAATGCCTATGAGGACGGTCAGTCTTGACTGCGAGTTGGTCAGACGTATCGATGACCACAAGGTGGTCGAACGAAGTTTGTGCAACCAAGAGGCGGTTAGACGAGGTGTCGACTGCGAGGCAGTTGGACAAAGTCATGACAGTGATGCAATAAAACAGTCCCGACCATGAGATGATCGAACGAAGTGTCTATGACTACAAGGTGGTCGAACGAAGTCTCGACCGTGATGCGGTCAGACAAAGTTTGGACCACGAGGCTGTCAGACGAAGCGTCTACAACCATGAGGTGGTCAGATGAAGTCCCGGCCACAATGTAGTCGAACAAAGTCTGGACCATAAGACGGTTGAACAAAGTCACGGCCGTGAGGCATTAGACGAAGTCATGATCGTGAGGTGGTCGGACAACACGTACACAACCACGAAGCAGTCTGACGAAAGTGGACGAAATCGGTGGTGAGATGAATCCTTGTGTACGCGACCTGTCCCCCACCCTTCGAACTCGAGGTTGATGAAGGCGACAACGACATAAAGCTGTGGCGCGCACGTTCTGTCCCCACCCTTCGGACTTGGCGTCGACGAAGTCGGCGTTGAGATGAATCTCTACCGTGCATGGTCCATCCCGCACGGGCCGAAGACATACACACGCACTCCGTCGACATAGTCAGCGGTGGGGCGAAGCCTTACACATGTGGCTCGTCACCCGCCCTTCGGACTTGGCATCGACGAAGTCGGCGGTAGATCGAAGCCTTGCATGCATAGTCAGTCCTCCACCCTTCGGACTTGGTGTCGACGAAGTCGGCAGTGAGACAAATCTCTACCATGCTCGGTCGGCATGCACGGTGCATCCCCACCCTTCAAACTTGGTGTCGATGAAGTCGGTGGCGAGACAGATCCTTGCGCGTGCGCAGCACGTCCCCCACCCTTTAGACTCAGCGTCGACGAAGGCGACGGCGAGATGAAGATGCGGTGCACGCTCCGTCCCCACCCTTTGGACTTGGTGTCGATAAAGTCGGTGGCACGACGAAGCCTTGATGTGCGCGGTCCATCCTGTACACTTTCAAAGTTGGACGAAGCATCTATGACCACGAGTTGGTCGGCCGAAGTCTCGACCGTGAGGTGGTCGGACGAAGCGTCTATGACCACGAGGTGGTCAGATGAAAAGTCTATGACCATGAGGTGGCCCGTCCCCCACCCTTCAGACTCAGGGTCGACGAAGGTGATGGTGAGACAATGCTGTGGCGCACACAGTCCGTCCCCACCCTTTGGACTTGGCATCGGCGAAGTTGGCGGTGGGTCAAAGCCTTACGCGCGGTCTGTCCTCTACCCTTTGGACTTGGCGTCGACGAAGTCAGGGGCGAGACGAATCTCTACCGTGCGCGGTTGGCACGCACAGTGTGTCCCCACCCTTTGGACTTGGAATCGATGAAGTTAGTGTCGAGACAAATCCTTGCGCGTGTGGCCATTCCACTATCCTTCGGACTCGGGGTCGATGAAGATGGCGGCGAGATGAAGCTACGATGGAGACCAGACCATGAGGGGGTCGGACGAGTCGTGCGAAGTCACGATCACGAAGTGGTCATCCAACAGTCGAAGCCAGTGTACATCGCGCATAGAGGCCGACTCCCTGGTGCCGTCATGTCGACAACGAGAAGCGCCGCCCCACCTGTGCTGGTGCGATGGGGCAGCCGTCGATAGCATCTAGCATGGTAGATCGCCACCTGCGGCATCACTCTTTTTTTAAAAACCAGCAGAAGGTAGGTGATCTGGGGTGCTCGTGACACGGGCTCTCCAATGGTAGCCCTCCCTAGCGCCTTCCCTTGCGCAACTTCTTGCACGAGTCCCCACGGATGGCGTCAACTGTTGTAGCCTTGCTACAACAGAGAGTACAAGGTACCCCTTTCTCCATGGGAGGAGGTAGAGTTATAGAGAGTTAAAGACATGAGAGAGAGGGCTCGTGTGTAAAATGAATGGATCCCCCTTGAAATACCTATCTTAGGGGTTTATATACATAATGGGGTAGGATAAGAAATCATCATCCTACCACTTTGATAATTATAAATGGTGAGGGTATATTGGTACATTTCTCTATACTATTGGGCCAGTTGCAAGACTCAATCACAGGTGTTGGACCACCCCTACAACACTTACAATGAGATTTTTACCTGTGATGTAGGTTCTTTTCCATTGAAATATCTAGGCATCCCTCTGGAAAGGAAAAAAAGCTTAGGGCCTGTTTGGAACAGAGGAATTTCACAGGAATTTTGCAGGAATTTTACAGGAAACAGTTCAATTCCCGCAGGAATCGGGAAAAATTCCCGCATTCTAAACAGGGCCTTAGTAACAAGGAGTGGAAAGGAACTGAGAACAAAATGGAAGGAAAAACTAGTTGCTGGCAGGGTAAGCTGCTATCTGCTTCAGGGGTGCAGCCAATTTGAGAAGTAAACACCATCCGTTTCGTTCTGAAGTTTCTTTTTTCGTGGGAAGGAAGAACATACATACGTGAATGCAGACAGCTTGGCTGAATGGCTGGCAATGGCATGCTTGCTGATTGTTGCCGTCTCTACTTGGGAGGCATCTTCCCAGAAAGTTTTCTCCGCCCCATCGCAAAGAAAAATCAGCACCGATACAAACGTTTAGCACCGTGTAGAACTGAATTTTCAGTCGGTGTCCATCTCGCCATATCGCGTTAAGCTGCGCTTTTAGATCTCGATCGTTGCTGCTCTGCATGTCAGCAGTTACGTCACAGTTTTTTTCTTAGGAAACACGTACTAGCATAAAAAGAACAACACGCCATGGATTTGTACGGTGAACAGTTTGTGAAGACTTCGTCGTGTGCGTGTATGGTCCGTTCAGAACAGGGACACAGCTGCCACGGCATTGCATGATGCACGCATGCACTTGCATCGGCGTATACACTGGACTGAAAGCAACTAGCGACACGCTAAGTATCACTGTTGTGCCAATACCTTCAGGTTTCCGACGAGTGGAGAATACATAAGTAATTAAGAACATGCATGCGTGTATGATCTTCCTAGGAACAAGAATGTTAAGACTGAAGTAGTAACACCTTACAAGAAAGATGGGGAAACAGAAACGGTCTTGCTTTTCTAGGAAAGAGACGGAGGAGAAGACGTTCCGAACGAGTATGGAGTTTCATGGCTCACGGAAGAGCTAGACAGGACCGCACAAAGGAGGAGGAGCTCACCAAACACCGTATAAACGTCAGCCCGTGGACCCATCAGTCCATGGCCACAAAATGGAGTAAAGATCGATTAAAGAAAAAAAACGATGGATCCTTCTTACATCTTGGTGGCAACAACTTATGAATAATCATGCAAAGGACCATGCATCAACTTCAGGTCAGTTTAGTTAAACCACAGTAGGTGAGGATATTTGGTGTTCCTAGTTACGTCCTGTAAGCTTTTCTTAAGTACGTAATTATCTCCGGAAACGGAATTTATTCATTGAAGAAAGGTTTTATATTCATGGTGTTGTGACTATTGATCAAATAACATATGAAGAGACTAGGTAGAGAGAGCCAATGATAAGAGAGAGAGTGCTTGTGTATAAAATAAGTAGATCTGGTCCCTCATACCCCTCTTGAGGGTTTATATACATAAGTGTGATTGAATAAAAAAATTTCTATCCTATCCGTTTAATAATTATAAAAGTTAAAGATATATTGATACATTCTTTTATACACATGTCCCTATACAATGGTGCCTATTATATATTAGACCAGTTGCTAGGCTCCGCCACGGGGTTAAGCCACCCTACAATGGGTTTTCAGCTAGAACAAGATTCGTACGAGAATCCACGATTTGACTGGGTTATAACTGCTAAATTTATGCAAAGAACACCAACATTTTGTCCCGATGACTTGGTCGTGCTGAATGGTCTGTTTAGAAGTACTGCTTGGCAGTAATAATCACGGGAACAATTGCGCTCCAAAGGCCAAAAAATGGGGGAAAAAGATAAATTCTAATCTTGACTGTAAGAAACATTAACTGATCAAGAACAAAATCATATCAGGAGCGCTAAATTTCGAGCCAGGCGGTAATAGTACTAGTCAGGTGGAATCTGAGGAACTCCGTGGATCTGGATCCCAGGAACACGTCCTGTTAGAAATAGATCTATGTGAGTGAAACATATTTTCTATAATTTTAAAGTATATATGGTTTAGTATCATATTATTAAGGCAAAATAGAGAAAACCGATTTGTAAGGTGCAGTCGTTGCTATTTTTTAAAATATGTAGACTTTAGCTAAACACATAGACATACGATATTTTTCTCCTAGTAAAATCTAGAATTAAAATATTACCCGTATTTTCAACATCCCCAATTAAGCCCATGCTCAAACTAAGAAAGATTTAGTCCAAACAAAATGCCTGCTCTTGCGTCCTACCTCTTGACTACTTATCTTAAAATCACCTGGCCTCATCTCATTAGTTCCGTTTGAGGTTTGAGCAACAAACATGGAGATGATAGTATAGATTTCTACATATGAATAAATTGTTTCCCGTGACCCCTTGAATAAAGTTATAAAGAAGAGGTTGCACCACACCCGTATACTCCGTATAGTTTTCTATAGATTGCAGCGTCTTATTTCAAAAACCGAAATTTCTCATGACTTCTCGTTAAACCAGTGGCAGATCTAGAAAAAAAAATTGGAGGGGCTGGAGTACTTTCAGCTCGATCTCAGCCCCTTCTACATTATACATCCATGGCTAAAAATTTAGGGGGGCTCCAAGGGTCCGGTAGCGGTAGGAGGGACTCGAGCCCCCCCCCCCCCCCGCCCCACCGCTAGATCCGCCCCTGCGTTAAACAGTGCAGGTGATGAGCCCAGTGCAGTTCGTTTGAACTACATTTTAATTTGCAGCTTTAAAAGGAGCACGTAGATATTTATTTAACATAAATAAGCTTTATAACGCAAATTTTATATAAGATTATCCTACTTTATAAATATGAGTAGTGCATGGGACTTCAAAAGTTTCCAGATCAAGGGTCAGATTATGCTTCTCTGGAATGTATATATGTTATGACTCTATAATTTATGAACTACAAAACCTGGTCATGCACTTATTATACACGATTAGATATAATCCTATGTGTCAGACCAAGTGAACAATCATCTGTGTACTTACATTAGTACAGGTTTTCCAGTAAGTAAATACCACTAGTGATCAACGGAGAAGTGGTCAAATCCACTTCCACTCCACTTTACCAGCAAGTAGAATTAACCCATGCATCCAGAAAGATCAACTGGCCCGGTGCAACTTTACAGTCCGGTGATCCATCGCAACGAATACTAGGACCAGAGTAGAAATGAAAATGCGCAACTCTGCGAAGCAATTGACAGGGATAATATAGTTCCGAAATGAAGAACAAACCATAAAAAGCAGAGAAAGCATCCGTCATGGTCAAACCAGTGCCATGTATAAGAACATAGCTCCAATTAATTAATTAAATCCAAAATATAGTTCAGCAAATCTTGTGCTCTGTACTGCAGCTTCGATCTTTTTTTTACCTCAGTAGTAGTTTATAACTAAATTAGGTTTATTTAACTAAATCCATCTGATTTAGGTCTCGCTCCAAATGACTTGAACAGTTCAGCTTTTGGCTTTTTTGACTTTAGACTTATTTAAGTAAGAAATCATTTGGAACGTGTTAGCTTCTAATTTTAGTTTTTTTAACTTTTTTTTTCTTATTTCTTTATATTATCTATATTTTTTTAATTTTTAAATTAAATTTTAGCCAAAAACAAGGCTAGCCTTGGAGCAAGCCCTTAGAGCAACTCTATCCCATTAGTCATTTCTCCCTCTCTATTTCCTAGGATGAAGAGGCTAGCTATTATTTTCAGCTCTCTATTTGAGTTAGCATTCCAATGGCCTAGCTATTTGAGAAGCGAGTGAGGAGGCGCTCGCCAAATCTAGCTAGCGGCCGGGAGAAAATAGCGACTCGATAAAAATGAAGAGGAGGATAAAGAACCGGTTGGAGTCCATTTCTTGAGTCATATTAGGTAAATATACAATGAAGAGCAGGATAAAGAACCGGTTGGAGTTGCTCTTAGTACCCTATAATTCCCATTGGAAGTTTTGAGCAGGTCAAAGAAACGATCCATGACCACCAACCCCACCGCTCACCCAAAAATATACCCGCATCCGCACCCGCGTGTCACGACGCCGGCCACGCCATCACCACGCGGCGGCAAAGCTTGTCCCCAAGTGGTGGGTATCTAACGTCAGCACGTCGCGCAGGCGCTCTCCCATGAGCCGCCAGTCAAACCCCACGAGCTTTGACCGGTCAACGGTCAAAGTTTCAAACCTCTATATAGCCTTCCTCCAGTCCGTCCAAGCAATCCAAACGATCTCCTCTTCCTCCATCCACCGCCTCCTCCCACCGTCTCCCTCCCTCCATCGTGCTGACCCGAACGTACACGCCAGACACAAGCACACCGCAGGACTGGTCGTGACGCCGCGGTTTTGATTTTTCCCCCGATGACTACGTCGTCGTCCGGGAGCATCGAGACGTCGGCCAATTCGAGGCCAGGCTCGTTCTCGTTCGCGAGCACGAGCACGAGCATGAGCTTCACGGACCTCCTGGGTGGCTCCGCGGCCGGCGGCGGTGCGGCAGGCGGGGTGTCCAGGTACAAGGCCATGACCCCGCCTTCCCTGCCGCTCTCGCCTCCGCTGGTGTCGACGTCGTCCTACTTCAACATGCCGACCGGCCTGAATCCGGCCGACTTCCTCGACTCGCCGGTGCTCCTGACATCCAGTGTAAGCAAGCACACGAACGATCGAACTCCACTGACACCACGTCCTTGCCTTGTCTTTTTTTTTGGTACGGGCCTACGGGGCGTAGTCACGCAGCCTTGCGGCCTTGACTTATTAGGCGTGCAGCACGTTCGAGGGATCGGGTAGCACGTACGCATCACACGTGGTTTAAGTTCAAATGTTCAATGCTAATGCCGTAACGCGCGTGCACGTTTTGCCCGTTTCAGATCTTCCCGTCCCCCACGACGGGCGCATTCGGGTCGCAGCAGTTCAACTGGAGGCCGGAGGCGGCGGCGCCGAGTGCCGAGCAAGGCGGCAAGGACGAGCAGAGGGAGCCGTCGTACTCCGACTTCTCCTTCCAGACGGCGCCGGTGAACAGCGAGGAGGCCGCGCGGACGACGACCTTCCAGGCACCGATTCCACCGGCCCCACTGGTGAGATCAGCACCCATCTGTTGAACCCTTTTGAGGGGTTCTTTGCTGACTTTTTCCAAAAGAAACTAGGATACTATTTTCTTCTTCCTTCGGCTTACACAAATAGGGAACCTGTCGTGGTGTCATGTCACGATCTCGTAGCTAGCCTTTTCTGTTTGGACACACCCTTGTACTAATAGTCAAAACCCAACAATATACAAGATTCTCTAATATCCTTTGCGACACTTCAGGGCGAGGAGGCGTACAGAGGTCAGCAGCAGCCATGGGGATACCAGCAAGCGGCAGGCATGGACGCGGGTGCCGACCCGGCGGGCTTCGGCGCGGCGCCGTTCCAGGCGATCTCGTCGGAGATGGCGCCGCACGTGGCGGCGAGCGGCGGGTACAGCCAGCCGCACTCGCAGAGGCGGCCGTCGGACGACGGGTACAACTGGCGCAAGTATGGGCAGAAGCAGGTGAAGGGGAGCGAGAACCCGCGCAGCTACTACAAGTGCACCTTCCCCAACTGCCCCACCAAGAAGAAGGTGGAGACGTCGCTGGAGGGCCAGGTCACCGAGATCGTGTACAAGGGCACGCACAACCACGCCAAGCCGCAGAACACGCGCAGGGGCTCCGGCGCGGGCTCGGCGGCCGCGCAGGTGCTGCAGAGAGGCGACGACGCATCCGAGCATTCCTTTGGAGGGATCTCGGGCACGCCCATCGCGACGCCCGAGAACTCGTCGGCGTCGTTCGGCGACGACGAGATCGGCGTAAGCTCGCCGCTGGCTGGTAACGTCGGCGGCGACGAGTTCGACGACGATGAGCCGGATTCCAAGAGATGGTGAGTGCTGGATCACAAAATTTTCGCGCCAAATTGTACGAGTTGCATCCTTGGAGGAACAGGGGAAATTGAATTGCTATTGGCCTGATTTTCAGGAGAAAAGACGGTCACGGCGAGGGGATATCCATGGCTGGCAACCGGACGGTGCGGGAGCCGAGGGTCGTCGTCCAAACCATGAGCGACATCGACATCCTCGACGACGGCTACCGGTGGAGAAAGTACGGACAGAAGGTGGTGAAGGGCAACCCGAACCCAAGGCAAGAACCAAAGATCCAATTTTTCTCTCTCTGGAGTAAATTAAACTTCTTCCATCAGTGTGATCGCGCATGTGTGAACTTTATACTGATCGTGCATGGTGTCTTGTGGCTACAGGAGCTACTACAAGTGCACCACGGCCGGTTGTCCCGTGCGGAAGCACGTGGAGCGCGCGTCCCAGGACCTGCGCGCCGTGATCACCACGTACGAGGGCAAGCACAACCACGACGTGCCCGCCGCGCGGGGGAGCGCCGCGCTCTACCGCCCCGCGCCGCCAGCGGATAATGCCGGGAGCAGCAATCTCCACTACCAGCCAAACCAGCAGGCCATGACCTATCTGACCAGCGCCGCCGGGACACGGTACGCCCTGAGACCCGACGGGTTCGGCGGCCAGGGCTCGTCTTTCGGCCTGAGCGGCGCGCCGGTGCAGGCCGCGGGGAGCAGCTTCGGCTTCTCCGGCTTCGACAACACGATGGGGTCGTACATGAGCCAGAACCAGCAGCAGCAGAGGCAGAACGACGCGATGCACGCCTCGAGAACCAAGGAGGAGCCCAGAGAGGACCTGTTCTTCCAGAACTCGCAGTACTGACCGAAGAATGGCAGAATGGCGAAAGGCACGACATGATGGAATTGTTAATTGTAAGTTGTTTTGGAGAAATTTAGGGGTGTTGTTGTAACTAGGATAGGCTTAGACACATTTGTTTATTTGTTTGGAGGCCCCATGGTTGCAGATGGCTGCAGAAAAGGGCACCATTCCTTAACGCGTGGAGAGGAAAGGAAGGAGGTAGGATACACAGAAGTTAGGGGGTTTAAGCAGTTTTGGTCCGTCATTTTTTTCACATAGAAATATGTTGCATTCAAAATTGAATTACAAAGTTTCTTTTATAAGGATTACGACTCATTTACATTGTTCAAGATTCATATTGGCCATTGTGAAATGCTGGGCTGCAGATTAGTGGCTTGTTAAATCTTTACTCTTAGCAATACCGGATTGTCAATATCAGGTACAACCCGTGACCATCTCGTAGTTCTACAGACTGATCAATCGAATAAAACATACGGGATTATTGGTTAGCAATAGTCCTAGTGCAGGGCTCCTTACACGGCTACACCTTGTGTAGGACGGATGACGGAGATAGAGGGGTGAATTACACCTTGTGTAGAATGAATGGTGGAGATCAGATGGGTAAATGATATTTGTCTCTTTTTTACTTTCTACAAAATTAATCTCCTGTGTCTTCTTCTCTCAATTAACTATAAGAAACTAATTAGATCAGATGCACAATGAAAATTGTGACGACCCGCCTTATTACCACGGGGTAATAACGCTGGTCAACGGATTATTATTCGTTTTAGCCAATAAAACATTGCTTTAACGAATAATAAGCCATTCAGAGTATTGCACAGAACAATCATTAGAGGTAGAAATTTACATACATTCACAATGCCACGCAGGGCTAAATATTACCTAACAGTTGCAGTTCTAGATATTACAGATAGAAAGTAGCACAAACTTCTAATTATACAGAGGTGTTCTAATTATACAGGAGAGAGTACAAATACAATACACTAATAGCACAGATACCCTAAAGGTCGAGTCCAAGCCGCACGCAAGTCTCTACGACTCCCAATCGTCGTATGCGGCGTAATCCTCAAGCGGCTCATCCTCGTAATAATCTCCCTCTCCGGGAGAGTAATACTCCTCTGCGGAGGCATCCTCCGCGCCTGACTCTAGCTGGCTATCCTCTAAGCAAAGGAAGGAATAACAAGAGTGAGTACAGAGTACTCAGCAAGTTTATATAACAAAATGCAAGAAATGATTTTGATACCATTCCCAATTAACATCTTTCATATTCCACCACCTTGTTCCCAAATTACGTTTAGGGAAATAGGTTTTTAAGTTGTTGCAAAATATCAAGTTATTATTTATAAATCTACTGAACACCCGTATGAACAGCAAAAACCCCTATAAGTTTCCGTAGTTCTCCTTCCTCGGAGACAGGCATGAATTCATGATTTTAAATAGCATTGCGCAAGCTTGTATCACTTTACCCATCATCACTCTGTTCGTGTTGGCCCATAGGATTATCCGCAATTCCTTTGAAGCGGCGCCCAGAACAGAGTACAGTACAATTATCCCTAGCTTAGTAATTATATCTCCACCCGGTTATACACAATCAGCAGCCTGGATCACACAGACCCACTGAAAACGACATAACCGTTGGCTGGTAGGGTACTCCGACCCTTCCCCAGCCCCCACTCTGCGTAATATAACGCCAATGCGCAACCCGCCTGTGGGTTCTTACGCTCCGGTCTTATACCGGTTCCTTTGGGCCTATCCCATAAATAAAATCACTCCTGTGGAGAATATAACACCTCACTAGAGCACCGACTGCCCGTGAAAACGGAACGTTGGTTGATACGAGTTGGTACGGTCTGTTCATATGAATGAAGTTGGTAGGACCTTATATTTTATTCTTATGCAGAGGTTCCACGCCTCCCACTCACACCTGCCCTGGCAACCTCTGCCCACCTTTTTACTACTAATAGGGCCAACTGCTCCATCAGTTGCCCTCGCTTCCATTCTTTTGCAATCATCGTATTAATTTAAATCTTCTTTTATTTTTCCATGCAGGATACTATTAGCATACTGTAAAATACTGATTTGTACTGAATCTATTTTGAAGACTTGTTCAAAGGATACTTGCCTGATGTTATATTATCTTGCTGAATATCCTCACTACCCTGGTATGTTTCCTTTGGTAGATTCAGCCTCTTTCCTGCTATTTAGACTTGAATTAATCTACGGTTCAACTATTTATAAGATTCTGGTCAACATAATATTTCTATTAATTACATTCAGGATTCGCTCATTTTTCCTTTCATTCCTTTGTACAGAGTATAATAGTTCCCAGTTCATTTTAGTGGTGATCACAAATTACATGCAAGAAATGAGCAATTACAGATTATTACATTCTAACTAATCATTTTAATTAATGGCGAAGTTGGCAATATTAGCTAAATCATATGCATGGGCATGCTTATAATTATTCTATCTCATGGCAATTAATCATGAAATGTATTTATAATCTACATAATTTCTTATTAAGATTGCTATTGGTATCATCTTATTTGTGCCCTATTTGGCTCTATGGTTAACTGCCCCCTGGTTTTGGGTTTTTTTACTGGGCATTCGGCCTCCCCTGGCTGCCGACGCCTCTTCTCCCTCTCTTTTACTCCACCGACGCCCCCTCCTTTTTCCTCTGCCGACGCCTCTCCATCCCCCTCTCCTTTTCTTCCTTTCTCGCTCGGCCTCCCTGCTCTCCTTCTCACGCCGCCTCTCCCCCGCCTCCTTGCCTCAGCGCCGCCGCCCGGTTTGGCCTTCCTCACGCGCCGCCTCTCCCTCGCGCCCGCGCCTCGGCCCCGATGCTCGGCGCCTCTCCTCAGTACCGCTCCCCCCCTCGCACCGGCTCCCCGCCGACTCCTCCTCCGGCCAGCCGTTCCCGCCGGGTGACCCTCGCCGCTTGGGGATCTCCGGCCAGATCTGACCCACTCAGATGTTCCTCCTCTTTTTCCCCCTTCTTTTACTTCCAGTGATATGCTATGGTTGCTAGCCTAGGTTGGATGGATTGAGTAATGGCATTATATGGATGTTGGGATTTTTGGGGTTTACCTGTACTGGTGCTTGTGAGGGATGCTAGGGTTTGGGGTTGGGGTGGTGGCCGGTTGGCTGTGGTTGATGCTTGCTGCTGGCTTGCGGTGATGGATGATGGTTGCTGGCTTGCGGTACTCCCGTGGCCGTCAGGTCCCCATCTTCCTTCAGCTTGTCGCTTCTTCACTCCCTGGACCTTCGGCTCCACTCGGCGACGATCGCCTCTGCGGTCTGGGGATTGGCTGGTGGTGGGGAAGTCTACCTTACCTTTCCTTTGTCCCTCTGTGCTCTATTCTCTCGGTTTGACCACTGGTATGCGATGTGGGATATTTGTTGGATGGCTTGCCCGTGAGGCTTGTTGGCTGTGAATGCCCTCCGGGCGTGGCTGCTCTGGCCCGGTGCTATCTGGTTACTGTGATGGATATTTGCATGGTGAGGGCTTTGACAGGTGGTTTCTCTGTTGGGGTGGGCTGGAATAATTTGTGATAGCCTGGTCTTTGCCTTGTTTGGATTCCTATGTTCAGAACAGGTTTGTATATATATCTAACACCGTGTGATGAGTCTATGGTTGTGAGAGGTGCTGACTGGCCCCCGGACGGTCTGGTATCTTCGTGAACGGATTACCCCGCCCGAAGTTAATCCTTATGGCTCGGACGGCAACACTTACTTTATATTGCCTTATTTTCACTTACTCTTTTGTTCGGTCTTTTTCGGTCTTATAATCTGGTTATTAGTTCATAAATAATATACTGTTGTATCAGTAGTTGATAGCAATTCAATTCCTGTAAGAAATGGTCATGGATGTAAATTTGAAATTGTCTTGTAATATAAACATGCTTCTCCCCTTGTAACCTTTATGTATAAGTTTGAAATGAAATCCAAATGTATGCAATACTGAATAATTGTAATAAAGTTTCTGTTTACTTTCCTTCCAGTACAATTGTAATTAGCTGATGAATGGAGTCATTAGAATAGTTAAATCAAAATTTTAAATTAATTCCGATAATCACGATTATTAACGCTAATGACAACTCAACAATTAATTAATAAACGCGGGATGTCACAAAAATAAACACAAAACACAAACTAACAAGCCAAGAGAACAAAAGGAGTAACAAACTTGCCAAAACATTAACTGATTGGTCTGACCACAAATATCACACCGGTCTATCGGGCCTGAACGGTCTGATTGCTTGGGTCACAGTGGTTTGACTGGGCCTAGACGGTCTAACAGCTTGGGTCACAGCGGTTGACCGCTCGCCACTCCATAACAGAAAACACCTGCCGCCAAGAATTCAAAATGGCTTAACTTCTAATCTACTCAACCAAATAACTTGTAAGTTTAAACACAGCTTCCTCAAGGTTATATGAATCTATTCCACCAATGGATTGACAAGCTACTCAACAAAGTTTTGATCTCTGTCTAAAACAAGATATATCACATCAAAACCGGGTACACCGAGACAAAACACCAAGAACTTGGTATAGGGTTACTTAGATGGATGTGATCTAGCCTTTAGGAAGTTCTCCCATAACCATTATGATTAAGAAAGGAGAAAACCCAAACAAGAAAATCAAGTAAATCAAAAGCACAAGGAGGAATTTATGGCAAAACTCACTTAGACAAAATTTTGATCTTTATTTTACTTGAAAACGATTGTTTACATCCATTATCTAGCCACTCACAAAATCTAAGGATGACAAAAAGCTCAAACACAAAAGCCACAACTCATCTATCAAGTGTTCTCTTTAAGAACTCGAACATCCTTCAAATGCTTAGCCAAAACTCTCCAAAGCTTGGCACCTAAGCTAACACCTCTCTCCTTATATACGGAGGCTCACAAGAAACCCTAACTAGCACCTCTAGTTAGATTTCATCCACTTATATGGGCTAATTCATTAACCCAACACCATATTGGTTTTTTACACATACTCACACTTTTCAAAGCGACTCATCTAAAAGGCTCCGATAGTCCGAAACTCTAATCCAATTCATCAAAGCATCTTCACATGATTTGACACGCAACCCGTAGTGTCCAATAACTAGTCATCATATCTTCACGCATTTGGACTCCACCAAACTATCTCTACGTGCATCGGTCTCGTCACTTGGTGCACCATATATACCAACTTGCCTTATTACGATCTTCATTTCTTTCGTGCTTCCCGCTTGACCTGCGTAGCCTCACCTGGACTTACCCCACCGCATAGATCTCAGCTCCTCGCCTAGTCCTAGTCCATTGCTGTTGATAGCCACCGCTCTCCAAGCCACCCTGCACATCCAAAACAAAGTAATCCAATTCTGAGCATAAGTTTTATGCACTTGACTTACGTTAGCTAAATCATATATCAAGCAACATAACACGACCATCTGATGACTCTCATGTCGTGCACATACTCATACCAACTCAGCTCAACCCAAACTTCACTTTGAACCTACAGAGCTGGTCTAACTACCAACCACAGATCAGTCAGACTGCCTCCGTTAACAGGGGACCGGTCTGACCACTGGCCCAACGCCGATCAAACCGTTGATGGTCCAACCGCCGATTACAAACCGATCAGACTGCTTAAGAGCACCAGAAAACACCATATCTGAAATTCCGGTTAATCTTTATCTAGTTCCAGCTCAGAACTTCAATTTGAATGACACCTAGTGCAAAGACATCCTCAAATACACATACATAAGTGTTTGGTGTCCATTTTTCAAAAGGTCATATGGCCAGTCTGATTGCTTCATAGCCGCTGATCAAACCGCTATTGTCAGGTCGGTCAAATCGGTTAAAACTTGATAGCAACTTTGAAAACCCAAAAGTTTCAAAGCCAAACTCAAACTTCAACAAAACTTTTAAATTAAAGTCAAATACTCATCACATAATATGATGGTGATCTCCACATGGTCTCATACCTTGTCAGATACACGCATAACCCAAAGGCAATAGATCGATACATCTATGGCTATTTCTAACAAAGAGAAAGCAATTCGATTGCGATTTATGACTTATGGCTACGGTTGATAGCTTTTGTCCTTAGTACGACCAAACCAAATTGCAATAAAACCGATAAACCATTTCAAAAAGGTTGTCCCGATTAGCCACTTTTGAAACGACGGTGAAGAAGTTCTTTTATTTATTTGGGAAAAGCCATAAGCCATTAGTTAAAAATAACATAGCCTAAGTAGAACTAGTCAGCACGTTGTGCTTGAGTGAGTTTAACGGCCATACAAGGATTTGACCGTGGATTCTGACCATAGTTCCTCCTCCATACCTAACTAACCGTAATTTCATTTGACCGTGTGCCCAAAAACAAGAGAACGGGGCAGACTCTGAACAAGGCAGTGCAGGTCAGCTATGCGCCACGAGTATAATAAATCGATCATCAGGACTAGTTGCAACGCGGTATCAAATTTTGTTCAACATACTTTGAGTAGTAGACTACTACATACCATAGATCTCTGGGTGCCAGCAGTGCTTGTCTACTAGTCCTGGAGGCTGAATCACTTGAACGCTTGCCTGACTGCCTCCCTCCCTCCATGTTGGCTTTAGCTAGAAGCTCCGAATGTTGCTACGCTCATCCATCCCAACGTGGCAAACGAACCGGACGTATAGATGGCTAGCCGCGCGGCGCTGCCTCACTTTCGGATGGGCACGGCACGGCATGGCATTGGCTGGACCGGATCAAACAGCAAACGTCGCTGCTCCTTTCGCTGTCCGCGCGGCCACTGTTCTGCCTTTGCCCCGATGGACCCCTTCCGGCGACGTTGATACGGTCAGGTTCGATCGGTTCCGACCAACCCCGACACCGGAGCGTGCGATTTTGACGCGTTGCAACTTTGCTGCCAAGTCTACTTGCTACTTGATGGACGTGTTTAAAAATTTCCGTTCGCTCTAGACAAGTCCGGGCATGTAACTAAGCAGCTCGATGCGTTGGTCTGGCGGCAGCTGCGCACGCAACTCGATCGCGGATTTCGCACCTGTTGCGGTCGTATTTGAGACACGGCCGGGTCTATTTACTGACTGACAGTCGAGCGATGGATGGGTCCTCAAATGGACGGTAGATGCTAGAATTCCCTGGTACATGGTTGACGTTTTTGTCGTAGCTAGTTTACTGAGTGTTGTACTCTGTACTCTGTACCATGTACACTATGGGCCTGTTTGGCAGAGCTCCACCAGCTCCAGATCCACCTAAAAGGTGGATCTGGAGCTGGATTCACCGTGGAGCAGCTCCATCGTGGATCTGGAATTCGTCAAAGTGTTTGGTACAGCTCCACCTCCCTCTCTATCTCACTTACACCTGGGCCCCACGCGTCAGGGGGCAAAATGAAAAAAACCCCGGCCGGCGGGCGCGGCCCCGGGCGGCGCAGGCGAGGCGCACGGCGGACGCGGGGGAGGCGGCGCCGGCCCGGGAGGAGGCGGAGGCGGGGGAGGCGGCGCCGGAACGGGAGGAGGCGAAGGCGGACGCGGGGGAGGCGGAGGCCGGGAGGAGGCGGACGCGGTCGGAGGCGGGGGAGGCGGAGGCCCGGGAGCAGGCGGAGGAGGTGGTGCGGGCCCGGGGGCAGGCGGACGCGGGGGAGGCGGCGCCGGAACGGGAGGAGGCGGCGCCGGAACGGGAGGAGGCGGACGCGGTCGGAGGCGGGGAAAAGAAAAGAACGAACCATTTTTTGTGTAACCAGTGGCAATGGTGGGTAATTTTCCCCAACTCCACCAAACTTGAGTTGGTGGAGCACCCCTTGAGGTGCTCCACTAAATCCATGAATTTGGGGGTAGATCCACTGTTTTCGTGGAGCAGATCCAAGGTGGAGCTGCTGGAGCTAGAAGTGTTTGGCTGGTAAAATTGAATCTGGATCTGTTTTTTGTGAATCTGAAGATGGTGAAGCTCTGCCAAACAGACCCTATATACGGGCTTTCTGTCTTCCGCTTGCCTATTATGACTTTTGTACGAACTTACCATGAGCAAAGCTATTCGTGTTTCCTCTGAAAAGGGGAGAAATGGAGTAGGCAGTACTAGGGGTTTTTCTCCAGAGTGCCCCTATGAGATTGACTTGACCATTTCTAGGAGCTGACAGTTAAAGCACTGAAGAAACATGGGGTTGTAGGACGTACGAGTAAACACTGAGAGGACGATCGATGTTTTTTAATAGGTGGGACATCGCTTGTACGACTGACAGTCTAACACACATGTTAGTGCTGTACGAGCTTACCATGCCTATGCCTAATGTCGGAATGCCAGCTCCAATGGTTAGAGCATTTTGACTTAACTAACTCATAATACTAACAGCAGTAGATGGGCTGAAAAGTTATGGTTTATATCTGAAAATGTGTTGTAGCTGGTTGAAATTTCACTGTAGCTTAAGGTGATTTATTTGACGTAATTAAATTTAAAAAATTTAAAAATAAAAAAATATGTTAGCTCATCTCGGACAACGCAAACGAATACGAGAAAAAAGAACCGGCAAAAAAAAACAAAAAAAATCAGAAAAAGACAAAATTTATGAATAGTGAAAAATAAGCTAAAAGTCAGAAGCTAAAACTAAAACGAGCGAAGCCTTATGAGTTTATCATTTTCTTTCATGTGAGGTATGCTATTAACAATTTTACATGGGTCCTGTACGAGTCATATGTAAGTCGTACCAAGCTTTTCTTTAAAAAAAAGGGAACTTCCCCCCTTAAATGGAGTACAATTTTGTTTACTACATATTCAGCTCAAAATGATCTGCAAAAGCCATAAGATATCACATAGCTTTATTTTATGTGCATCTTAGTTTCGCCTTTTCTTTTGAAAGGTACAAGAAGGATGTACACCGCAATCACGCGATACACACGTGCATATTCATTGCACTTGATTAGAATTTTTGTGAAGGATTTATTTGAACCTACGTGGGTGAAAACGGATAACCTCGTTCTTACCGCTGGACCGCTGATCTGTCCTTCAGCCTCGCCTTGTTTGAGGGCACCCACTTCCTAAACACTTAATTAGATCCATATACATGGGGTCTAAGATAAAAGGTACTATTACTGCGCTCAGCCCAACAAGGCCCCCTAGGCAGAAGCACCCCCGGCCTTTTCTCCCCCTCCCAAGTTCCAGTCCTAGCCACCGCCCACCAGTAGTACATCCATAAGCTTTACAATAGCATGCACAATGGCAATATCAATCGGCAAAACAAGAAGTTTAATGATTCTAAGAGAAAAGAAGAAACATTACTTCAGTCCTTGTTATGCTATGACAATTTCTAGTGTTGATGGGATCGTTATGCATGCACTAGTCATAAATCATGACGAAGGTTATCAAAATCACGATTGTGAATTGCGATCCTAAATCGCATCAAAGGTTCCTCAGTATAATCATGAATTATAGGATTAATATAGAATCTAAGATCCTATCTGATTCTATCAAAGAAATATTTTTCAAAATATGCCATGTATTTCAACATTATTACATTTTAAAATTGCACTTTTAGAACTTTTGTTTACAAAAATGTAGTGGAAAAGAAAAATCATTTGTTATTTATGCAAATTATAATGGAACGAGGAGCTAAAAAGTAAAAAATTACAATTAAAAAGCCTGTTGAGGGAGGGACCCTGCGCTACCTTGGGCAACAGACCACTCCGACCTAGCGAGGCGTGTCGAAGTGCATCGTTACGACCTTAGCCTACGATGTCCGGGGATCAATCCCGGTGAAGTCCACAGGCCAACTCCGAACAAGGTCCGCGTACCAATCCTAGCAAAGTCCATGAGCCAACTCCGGACGAGATCCGGAGCCAACCCCAGAGGGGGTCCGGAGCCAACCCCAGAGGGACCCACGTGTTGCGAAGGATGAAAGTACCCTTAGGAGTAAGCTAGGCCTCGACGACAAACTTGTAACTTCACTTGCCTCCTCCTTTCACTCTATAAATAGGACTCCTTGTAAATGAAGAGAAGGGACCATTTGTAACCCTAGACATCCATATGCAAAACATTTGTCTATCCATTCGTGTGTGATTATTTTTGTGTCCCTTCACATCCTTGGTGGTCTTCGAACCCAACCAGGGGTGCTTATAAGTGTATTGTTGTGTATTGTTTCGGATGCTGGGAGTTGCGAAGTTCTCAGGGGGCTCTGACCTCGTGGAGTTCGTCTGTGTCTACGAGACCACCATAGCGACGGTGGGAGGGATGAAGCCATCATGGCAAAGAGCTTGCCTTGGCCCTTTTGGGAGTCGCTCAATCCTGGTACCTCGCCCTCTAGTTGTGCTCGGTGTACTTGTGGGAGTTGCTTTGAGAGAAATTAAGCAAGCATTTTCAAGAGAGCCGAAACAAGTCGGTGAGGTCCTCTGATCTGTATGCACTTAAAAAGCGATAGAATAGAGAAGGAAGCAGGTGACACACAGATGTCGATGCATAGCGAAGCTGGGGGGCGCGGATGCACGATGCATGGTGCGGGCAGACGGCAAGCTGAGCAAGCTGCACGGAGATGGGCTGGCATGTGGGAGAACTAGGCCGAGGCAACTGGGTTGGAAAGGGAAAATGGGCCGAAAGGAACTAGACCAACCAAGAGAGAGGGAATTTGGCCCAAAGAGAGAAATCCGGTTTTTAGGAATTTTTGAATTTCAGAAAAAGAGAAAAAAGAATTTGAGCTCTAAAAAATAGCAAATAAAATCAAAAAAATTCCTTGTGTCACAAGCAATCCAACAAAACTAGTTTTAATTTAATTAAAGTTTACTTTATTCAAATTAAATCTTTTTAATTTATGAAAATTCATATTAAGTTTTAGTTAATTCAAGAAAAATTCAAATAGTTATTTTTATTTTAAAATGTTCAAAAAGGCACTGAAAATCAAAATGTTATAATAAGCTAAACTTAGAGAGCAAATTTGTAACTTTACTTGTATCCTCCTTCCACTGTATAAATAGGACTCCTTGTAAGTGGAGAGTAGAGACCATTTGTAACCCTAGACACTTATGTGCAATATATTTGTCCATTCATTTATGTGTGATTTTCATTATGTCCCTTCGTATCTTTGGTGGTTTTTGAATCCAACCAGAGGTGCTTATAAGTATATTGTCCGATCTTGTATTCAACAATAAGGATACATACAACTAACTATTTATAATAATTCACTAGAATCGGTAGGATCATATAAAAGTTTTGGTTATGATCCACAAATTTCTTTTGTAGGATCATAATAATATTAAGACTATACTAAATTAAGACAATACCTAGACCTAGTATATGATCTGTCCAATCACTCTAGTGTCGTAGAATCGTATGACTAGAATCTCGATTACAATCTTTACGGTGACACCGAAATGGCTCACCAAAGCACATACGGACATCACGTTGTGTTGTATTCGCTTCGTCTGATCCAACCAACGCAACAGGCACACCATGACAACACTAGCTAGCGGCGAAACCACAAGTCACCTCCGCTTTCAAAAAAAAAAAAAATAAATAAAAGAAAGAAAGAAAGAAAGAAACCACAAGTCACCTTGTTGGCAGCCTGGCAGGAGGGACTTCTATATTTCTTAGAAAATCTAAAAGATTTTGAAACATATTTTGTATTTGAGAAAGACATATATACATAGCTTACGCTCTCCATTCCCTAAACTTGGATCTGCCTATGGTTGCAATTTTGATTTTATTTCCCCTGTAGTGTTTGCAGTTAAAAATAAATAAATTGCGTAAATCTCGAGCATTAGGATACTGCGGTAGCAGGATGTTGTAAAGCAAAATACTACACATTAATTAAGGACGTTTTTGTTTGAAATGTTTCAATGATCTCGACCAAATCTCTCTGTACAGGTTGGGACTCTTACAATTATTCTGTCTCAATTTTCCCCTCATCTCCCAAGCTAAAAACCGCTCAACCCTTGACATCACTAATTCACTATGCGTCTATGCATGCATTTGTCAGGAGATCGAAAGGTGAGAACCAGAAATGCGTTCTCTCGGAAGATCATGAAGAAAACCAAAAGAATGGTGTGTGTGTGTGGGGGGGGGGGGGGGGGGGGAGCGGGCGGGTAGCTCTTTGAGCTCCCTAATCTGAGGGCTCCTCAACTATGCTCTCGAGCTGCGGCCGCCACACGCCGACCCGGCAGCCGCTCCGCCGCCTCCGGTGGGCGCCCGACGCGGTCTTCTCAGACAGCAGCTCCCTCAGGTAGTTGTCCTGCTCCGCCGTGCTCGCGGCCGTTGCGCCGCTGATCTTGGGCTGGTGGCTCGGGTGCTTGCTCTTCTTTGAGCACTGCCGGCGGCTCTGCTTCCTCCTGTCGGCCGGCGCTGTCGCAGAGGGGATGAGGAAGTAGATGCGGCCGCGCTTGAGCTCGGAGTCGGGCGACACGATGACGAATTTCTTGGTGGGGCACCCGACGCCAGCGGAGGACCACGCGGTGGTGAGGGTGTGGTTGGGGTGCGCGGCGAGGACGGCCGCCGCGGTGATCGGGCAGCTGAACTCGTCGACGTGGCCGCTGAGGTGGACGATTCGGACGACGTCCAGCGCGCCGCAGGGGAGCACGCAGGCCAGGCAGCACCGCAGGCTGTTGCCCATGTCGTCGTCGTTGTTGGTGGCGGTGTTGTTCGATCGCTTTTAGGTGTAGCTTGGCTTGTTAATTGGTTGCTGTTTGTGTTTCTTCCTTGTGAGTTTGATGGGAGTGGCAGAGGCTAGCTGTGCGTATATATAGCGCGCCAAGTGGAGCTGGGGTGTGTCACAATTCACAAGTCATAGCTATCTTGGTGGCTATTAAAATTTGCAAAGCTAAAGTTACAGGTAAGCATACACAGTTTGGGCTAGATGGTGTGGTTCCTAAAAGTCTAGCACAACGCATAAAACTCTTATATTGTCGACCTTAAATAAAACTTAGGTTTGAACTTCTCCTTAAGGCCCTATTTAGTATGTGAGAACTTAGAAACTTTATAGGGAACAATTCAATTCTCGTAAGAATATGAAAAAAAATTCATACGTTCCAAACGAGGCCTAAAATGATTACTGTGAGCTGTATATATTTCAAAATCACTAGTTGGATAATGCACCATGTTGTAACCAAAAGAGTAATTGATCTTGACTCAATTTTCATATCTATTTACATATAGTACAAATTTTACAAGCAATGAGCTTAATACAACAACTAATCAAAATCTAAATAGCAATAGAGTTCACGGATGCGGACTTATTTGTTAAGTAGCACACGAGTGTTGTTTTCTCCTTGGCTATTCCTTTTTTTTTGTTTGAAAGAAGCCTTGGCTATTCCTGTGGAGATGTGGCCTTGTGGATCTAGCATTATTGATGGAATGAAATATAGGAACCTTTTTTCTCAACTATATATAGGTTGTAGGACAAAGAAAGGGAAAATTTTATTGTGTCACAGTGACATAAATAAATCTGTGTAACGAACCAACAGTATGCTGACACGTGGCAATAAACTCTGTAACATGTACTATAGTACAGAAAAAACACTATAGCAAAAAGTTATTTTAGGCAACTTTCTGCTGTACTTCTTTGTGCTACAGTATTCCACCGGCTTGTTACACAAATTCAATGGTGCCACCATTACACAACAAAATCTCTCCAAAGAAAGGCACCATGCATCATGTTCTCTGGGCCATGCAAGGTTTGTTCTATGGCTTAAAAGCCCTAGCTTATTGCTATTTTGCACTATAGCGGTTGAAAATCACTATAGCTGCTGATAACTTTTTTAGCATAATTAAATTAAAAAAATAAAAAAGTTACATTATCACGAACAATGAAAAGGAATAAGAAAAAATAGAAAAATGCTAAAAAGCCCAAAAAAACTATATTAACAGAAAAAAGACAAAAGTAAAAAAGTTAGAAGTCAAAAACAGAAACTGTAACGAGCAGGGCAGACTTTTAATTTTAGTGCTTGGCTTCAGTGGAAACGTGTTCTCTGCTTTCCCATAGATTCCTTTGGAGGTATCTCTACTAGTTTTCACCATCAATCCAAAAACCGAGATGGCAGTGTTAGATTATTAGACCTAATAATTTGAAACTGTTAGTACATTAGGATGTCCATGGCCCTCTGTTCTTAAGCAGGAAGTTGCCACGAAAGAGCCGTTTACAATGGTTCGGACTAATCTTCCTTGCATTACCTGTTATGATTATCATGGAGAACATTCCTAGATCCTAATGGCTAATAGCATAGGGAAAAGGATGGTCAAGGCTCAAGAGTAGATATTAATTAGCACTCTAAATTCACATGATGTCCTTATGATATGGTGATTTAACCCCCCCCCCTCTTGTGACACTTCCTATGGATTTTTAACTTATATATTACCTTTGTTTCATCCATCTGCCGTGTATCACATTCACATCTTTTAGTTGGAAAATACTTAGCTGCACCTTTATGACGACAAACATTCTTTGTGATAATGCCTTTTTCAAAAAAAAAATCGCCGCTAGAGATCTCAAAATCTCAAGCGGCAACCAAATCGTTGTATACACGTATGTCGATAGTACGGAATACGGATCATATTGGAAAAGTAGATTGACCTTGCAATTATCTAGACGGCATTGTCTTATATTAACTAGTGCTAAACAAACCACCATAGCATGACCTTCCTGGCCTTGATAAGAGAGCAACAGTTTTGAGTTCAACCATAAACGTGTTACATTTACATTTGTAGTACCAGATGGCATCGAAGCAGTACGCACACGGAGGAATAATTCCAGACATGTACTTGCCACGAATGGAGAAGGAATTACCTGATGAAAAGATGTCACCATGACATTCCCCCCAAGCTCCAGGAAGCCACCAAGATTCGAGGTTGAGGCACGTAAAAAACGTTCGGGGTCCGGAAGTTGCCTGGTGCTGGTGGCACCGCGCGCGCACGGCACGGTGACCAATTGGGTGCATCCTCTCGCTGAACCGGCCAAATCCGCGGCTGACCGAGAGTCGAGAGCGCTGTTCTCCGGTGCTCCAACGCAGCGCGACAAGTTGGCGGGCATGCTACCCTTGGCTCGGCATATGTGCCGGCCGATCTCGCCACCAGCGAGCAACCGGCTGCGAGGCTTTGTGCGAACCGCACGTTTGCCGCGCTGTCGCACGGCCGGGTCGCACCGGGCGTACGTCTCTAGTGGCTCGGTGCCGAGGATTTTGGGCGGGCGGGCGGGGGAGCAGGCGCAGCCGCGTGTTGGGCTGCACGTCTGCCGCCCCGTTCCCCCGGCCGTCGTTCGTGCCACGCACGGAACCCTGGTGCGTCCGTGCGTGTGTAGCTGCGGGGAAGGAACCGCGGTTCCGAGTTCCGACTCGTGGTCCGATACATTGGCTGGATTTTGTTCGGAGATCGGATATGGCCATATGCGTGGGTAATCGTCAGGCCGGACACGCAACCGAGCCGAGTACCAAACGAGCGTGATGTAGACATGTAGGCTCGTCTCAAAACAGGCTTGAGTTTCTGATTTCTTTTGGCCTTTTAGTTTATTTAAACTAGAAGATATTTGAAATATATCGATTTCTAATTTTAGTTTTTTTATCTTTTTCTCTTTTATTTATTTGTATTGTGTGTGACAATATAATGATTTTTTAATTTTTAATTGAATGATTTAGAAAAAACTAACAGCCGATACAGTATAATTTTAATCAGAAGCCAGTAGCCAAAGTCATACGCCAAAAACTTAAACTCTTTAGAGCGAGCTATTGTCGTGCCGGGTAGTTTATGTCATACTTGAATGGATGGACCCTGGACCTAACCCCATTAAAGATGGTACAAAGAAAGAAGGCAACTTTTTGGCCGATTTAGTGCTATTGTGATCGGTAATTACGGAAGTAAAGCAGTCTCCTAGTCGACACGCACCCTTGTCGCACAGCCGCCATGCGGTGGAGCCAAAACCGTGCGGTGCTGCCCACTCCTGCACAACCATTGTGCGGTGGCCTCCCCTCCCACACGGTCATCGTGCAGTGGTCACTGTTCATCGCAATTAGCCATGTTAATTTATATTAATTTATTCCTAATCAGCGAATTCATTTAGATGTACTGCTTATAAGAATTTTTAAATGTAGCAAATGAGATAAAAAAAACTTATGGAAGTTTTTATAGAGCCTCCTGACACAGAGTACTTAATTGTGTATTTTTTCATAATTTTATCCATTTCGAATTTTACTCAAAAATTCATATAATTATATTGTTTTGTAGAGATTTTTTAATATAGAAAATAAGCTCAAGAAATTATGAAATTTTTTAAGGATCCTTGCACAGTGGACTTGATTGTGTAATTTTTCCAAAATTTTATATTTTATAAAATTATCTCAAAAATTAAGAGTTTAGGTCTAAAAAATTAGGCTTACTCGTCTGAGTCTCTACTCTTTGCTTGTTGCGGCTGCGTTTGTGTGCGCCTGGAAGTTTTGCGTTGAGCATGTCCCATGGAATACGTCAGCCGGTCTAGAGAGGGTGTGTCAGATCGAAGGGAGTACGAAGATCGTTGAGTGTGTTGAGTGAACGGGGATGCACCAATCATTAAGTCTGGTAAGCGTCCATGGCGTCCTATTAAGGCATGCTGAATTAGGGCCACATCTAATTAATTCATGAATGACAGACCGTACAAATTCACTCTTGAATTGTTCACCCCTAAGGTACGATGCCTACAACTCTGGTTGTGTGGAGGAGCTCTGGCCTTGGATGCCTGGTGTGCCTGTGAACCTGGGGAAGCTCTGGCCTTGAACGTATGGTGTGGCATTGAACCCAGAGGAGCTCTACCCTATGTACGCTGCAAATCCTAGGTGCCATGCTCCAACTCTAGCGTGGTGTACTACTCTCTGGCAGGAGTTGGGAGGCCCGTATCCTCATCAGTGGACGTAAACTTGCCATCACCCCCACAGTCACCTTAAGGCTGTAAGACGGGACGATGTTAGTCAAAATAAATATTCTAGATGTAAACTAAAAGTTTGTACCTCCCAAATGTGCAGTGCAGATGATGGTAGAAGTGATGCATCCTAATGGGTCTACGACTAGAGAACAACATGATGTTAGTGGAACATAAGGTATAACCAAAAAAACATAATGTAGATTTATACATAACTTACCTCCCTGCCAATCTGGCTCGTGGATGACTAATGGTTAATGCGACCTAATTTTTGAGACATAAACCCTTAATTTTCGAGATAATTTTATAAAATATAAAATTCTAAAAAATTACTCAATCAAGTCCACTGTGTAAGGATCCTTTAAAAAAAATTCATAATTTTGGATCTCGTTTTCTATATTAAAAAATTTCTACAAACAATATAATTATAGGAAATTTTGAGTAAAATTTGGAACGAATAAAATTATGAAAAAATACGCAATTAAGTACACTATGTCGGAAGGCTCCACAGGAACTGAAAGTTTTTGAGCTCATTTGCTATATTTAAAAAAAAATCATATAAGCAATACACCTAAATGAATTCGCTAATTATAAATAAATTAATATAAATTAACATGGCTAATTGTGATGAACAGTGACCATTGCACAGTGGCCATGCGGGAGTAGGCAGTACCACACGGTGGCTGTGCGGTTTTGGCTCCACCACACGGCGGCCGTGCGGTAAGGGTGCGTATCGGCCAGGAGGCGTCTCCACGCAGTGGTCATGTGGACTTCGGTGTTAAATCTGTAAATTCTTTGCTACGGATACTATTTCTGTAATTACCGATCGCAATAGCGCTAAATCGGCCAAAAAGTCAAAGAAGGCCAAAACCGCATAGGGCATGACCACACGAGAGTACCTCTTACTCAGGAACTTTGTTGAGCTTTATGCACCAACTCGATAGAAAAAAGTCGATAAAAAAAGCTATAATAGAGTAGTTCGAAAAAATAATAAAGTATCATGGATTTCACTTTATATTTCGTCTGCTTTGCAGTGGGCGTCATCGTCGTTCTCCCTCTTTGGTGTCGATGTCTTCACCACCACCGCACCATCCAATCTAGCCTCCCATCACACCCAGATTGCTGCCCCTACCACCGCGACTTCTGCCTCATTGTGGGTGTCTTTGTCAAACGTCGTGCCTCATCGCACCCATTGCCCACAGGCTGCCCCAAAACCTAACTCAACCCGCTTCTACCGTGCCCCAAAATTACCTATATCGACGCACGACCTCGTTGCAAGCAATTTTCGCCATTGACCTGCCTCCCACCGATGTCATCAGCGGGCCATACCTAAGAGGAATGCACACCACCTGTATTGCTACTTGAGTCACTCTTGCTTTTGTGTACGAACAACGTATTTTCCCAATTTGATATCTAGTTTTATATACCATACTTTAAAAATATACCATATTTACAAAATATACCGTATGAACACCCTAGACCCGACGGTCCATGTGATAACCACACAGACACTCACAAATTAGGCAGGAATTTCGTTTCAACTCACAACAAATGCCATTTACGTGCAGCTGCCCCACGTCAAGAATCTAGATACACGAGTGTGAACTGTGAAACCTGTCAGGCTGGCGCAGGTGAGGCGTGACTGCGTGAGTGACAGATGGACTGATGGAGGTGCACGTGCAATGGTAGCTCCCGTGACTGCAGAGGAAGTAGCGAGGAAGCTTGTTAGCCTGGTGCACGGGCGCTCGGGGGTGCTCTATACAACCGCACCGTACCGGCACCGACCGCCTCGGCATCCGTCCATCCACCGTGTCTTCAGATCAAATCCATCGTTTCCTCTCCCCAAATAAGGCCGAATCCATCATTCGGGCCAGGCAGGCACGCACTATTTTATCCGCCTCGCCCGGAGTAAACAGCTCGATCCACGCTGCTGGGTTCTACATGTGGCAGCGGCGCTGGCAGGCGAGGCAAACCAACCTGGCAAATGTCAGAACTGGGAGTACACTGGCATTTGGCCCCATCTGGCACTTCTGGCTTCTCACTCGTACCGTACAGTCAGGGCCGGTCCTGGGATTTTAGGGGTCCGGGACGAAACTAGAAATAGGGGCCCTAGTATAAATATCTAACTACAAATCTACACACACATGCACACACATATATATAACTATAAACAAGTAGGATAAAGATTATAGTTGTACACCACTTTATCATCCAATAAAAAATAGGCGCCTGTACTAATTCATGGAATTTCAAGACGCACAGCATAATTTCATTAAATCCCTATAAATTGTTCTTTTTATTTGCCATGCAGAAACTAACAACCATGCTGGTGTCATATGATTGTGTTTGTCCAAGCAGCACTCACAAAATGTACTTATATTTGCAGAGGTTTGACACATTAAAACAAACAAACAAAAAAACTTGTTTTCTTCTTGACATATTAAAAAGATGTGCACTATAGGTGAGCTTCCAGCAATCCTTAGAATGACTTAACCAGATTAGGTGCAAGCCAGCCTAGAGAAGCCGATAGAGCTGTCATCACCTGAAATAATTAACTCCATCAGTTAACTAAGGAAAAAAATAGACAATATATTGTAGCACGTAAAATTCTGAAAATACTCACTGCTAATGCGGTCATATAGCCTGCCAGGACAAGCCTCCGGGGATGGCGCACACAGCAAACCAACCACCGGGCCGACGGCGGCATATCGTCGAACACCTCGCTCGCACGGGAGGGGAATGGCCCCATCTACGCATGTGCCGGCCTCCGGGCAGGCGAAGGCAAGAGCAGGAAGAGGAGAAAGCAGCCTGCGAGCCAGAGAGAAAGAGGGCGAACTGACCCCGAGCAGAGACGGCGCCATGGCGGACGCGGGCGGTGGGGGGCGGGGAGGCGCCGATTCCGATCTCGAGGGCGGCGGCCGTGCGTGAGAGGAAGGAGGGGATCATGAGGCGTGTTCGTTTCAATCTATTCAACATATGATGATTTTGGGATTCAACATATCCCCATATACATATACTCCTCATATGTTGAATCATATACTCCAAAAGACCAAAATCCTGGGGGCTGCACTGCACCTGCATGTGACGAACTGACGATCGTCGTTGGCCTCGGCGACTCCTCGTCTCTGGCGCTGGTGCCTAACTCGTTCTCGCTAGCGGCCGTCGACGCAAGGCCGTGGCTCCCGCCGCGGTCCACTCCGTGCTCGCCCTCGCGGCCTCCGGACCCTCGAGACACGAGTGCGCGAGCGCGACGCGGCGGCAGACCGTAGATGCTCCAGGCGCTGGGCTGCGGAGAAGACGAGAAGTCGGCGGATGAGAAGATGAGAAGTCGGCGGATAGTATATGTAATATGTATACTCTACATAGTATATCTGTATATGTATATGGGGCCCCTGAATTTTGGGGGCCCGGGGCGGCTGCCCCGCTCGCCCCCCCCCCTCGGGCCGGCCCTGTGTACAGTACGGGAATTGTTTTAGAGAAAAGACTGACGAGTATTGAACTGTTCCGATTATTCTCTTCTTTTTTGAAGTGATAAATTTGAGTTGATTCTTTTCGGCTACGGTTTATGGCTTTTAGTTTTAATGTGCGAAGCGTTTATACGAATGAACCTATACCATATATCACTTCAAAAAACTATTTTGATAAATCATTTTGAAAAGACCATGAAGAAATCATCCTATCTCTGGTTCTGTCATATTAAATCTGTCGTTGGACTTTGCATACGTTTTCCGGTGGTCCAGAGTCGGTTGGTGAGACAGCATATTTAGGTTCTTGGAAAAGAAAATGAATGTCTGCGTTGGATGGTTGGGACTCGAGAACTGGATTCGCGTGGCAACAACAGCAGGTTAATGCACGGTGGCTTTATTTGATTGTACGAGTAATTGAGTACGACAGATTGAGAGGACAGAGGCCTGTTGGATACCTGCACTGCACTTGGATGAACTCCAGAACAGGCACAACCTATGCGCGAGACATCCATTTCTCAGAAGTTACAACCGTGGCGTTACTTGAGCATAAAGCGATCCGACTCTCCGCGCACGCACGATCACTTTCGCACTTGCCATATTCTTCTTCATAAGGTCTCTCTTCCACAAAGGAAAGGGAGCGGTGCATTGTTCCATATAATGCAGCTAAGAGGAAGGAGCCGGGGACACGCTGCATGATACCACAAATTCACAACTTGTTCAATACTCTGCGAAGAAAATCTCTGTGGCACATCGTACGTGGTTACAAAAGTATATGCAAGAAAACATAGCTCGCCAGGAATGAATGAGAGATTAATTAATGATTGAACCTGACGAAATACCCTCTGAAACATAAGGCCCTGTCCTACAAACAAACATTGCATTCAGCCAACAGAACTTCATATGTGATCCGGACTCATAGACTGTTTTGTCACAAGTGACAAACCTGGCCCCAGCCAATCCACAAGGAAACTATAGTTTCACAATGAGTAAATACCATGTATTGAGCTTGAATTACAGTGTATAAATCGTGTACATGTTTCAAAATTCGATTGTTGCCTCTGTTGATGTACAAATAGTATGTTTACTCTGGAAGGGTATAAAAATGGTTTTTTTGGCCAAAACATTGTGAAACAAGAAACGATGAAATCAAAGGCTTTACTTTTCAAAATTTCCTGTTGTCCAACAAATGCAATACGGCAGAGCTTCAATCTTGCTGTACGTAGACTTTCTCGTCTATACGCCTGTACTGTATGGTGTATCATCAAAGCAAGCTATCCCTTGCTTAGAATGGCCACAATCAAATAGGCCATTCACTATGTCCGGTCCCACATTCTGTACTTCTATCCTATCACATTCTAACAGTGGCATTTCAGGTTTGTTGGAAATATCAGGAGAAGGTAGCTCTTTCTTACTAGTCTGCACGCATGTATGCCGTGCAAGATCAATCCATTGCTGCATCAAACATAGCTGTCAGTAAAGACTAAGGGTGTGTTTGGTTGGTGGAATGGGGATGAATAGGATGGGATGATTCCAGTTTTTTGGGTTGGGATGGAATGGGATGGTTCCGTCCATGCGTTTGGTTCATAGTATGGGATGATTCTATTTTTTGTTTGGTTAGTGGGATGAAGAAGAATGGGATGATCCCACGCAGGCCTCCCTGGCCGCCGCTCGCGCAGGCCTCAAGCGCCGCCGGCCGCGCCCGAGCTCCTGCGCCGCCGGCCGCGCCCGACCTCCCGCGCCAGACCTCCCGCCGCCCGACCTCCTGCGCCGCCGGCCTCAAGCGCCGCCGCCCGCGCCCGATCTCCTGCGCCGCCGCTCGCGCCCGACCTCCAGCGCCCGATGTCCTGCGCCGCCGCCCGCGCCCGACCTCCCGCGCCGGCCTCCCGCGCCCGACCTCCCATCGCCCGACCTCCTGCGCCGCCGATCGTCGCCCGACCTCCCGCGCAACCGCCCGTTGCCCGACCTCCCGCGCCGCCGCCCGCCGCCCGTCACCCGACCTCCTGCGCCGCCTGCCGCCGCTCGCGCGGGCCTCCGGGCCGCCGCTCGCGCGGGCCTCCGCCCGGATCTGGCGCGTGAGTTTTCTGTGGGATGAAGTCGTCCGGGATTTTTTGTGGAATGAGATGATACCAAATTTTTGAGGAATATTCCTTTGGGAGGGACCATTTGCTTCCATCCCATTCTCCCCCATTCCACCAACCAAACAGCTGGATGACCTCAAAATTGGAACGGGACCATTCCATCCCTGGGTCATCCTAGCAACCAAACACACCCTAAAGGAACGTGGAGTGCAAGTACTTCTATGGAGCTGACTAGTAGACTGTACGCCCTATTTATTTCTGTTTGAGCTTCTCGATTGTTTTTCACTATTCATAAATTTCATCTTTTTTGAACATTTTTGAACTTTTTTGCCGGTTCTTTTTTCCTGTATTTGTTTGCGTTGTCCGTGATGAGCTAATATATTTTTTCTATTTTTAAATTTAATTACGCCAAATAAACCACCTTCAGCTACAATGTAATTTCAGCCAGTTACAGTGCAATTTCAGCCATAAGCCACTATTTTTCAGCTCAACCGAGCAGGCCAGTTGTAAGGTTTTAATTTGTGTCCCTGAAGATATTCAGCAAATAATTATCAAACAGAGAAGTTGCTTGAGGAAGATTACTTAGTGGTAGTGAATAGTGACGATTTCTCTTTTGATCTCAGTTAAACAAGTATCAGCTGAACATCAGAAATGGCATAGTTGAACAGGCAGAAAAAATGCCATAGTTGAAAAATAAGTGAACCGACAAATTGACCATATAAACCTCATTTGATGGTTTCAATAGAAAGTTAGAAACTTGGGGCCATCTTTGGTCCTTTGCTCAAAAATAAGATAGAGACTGTACATTGAAGCTTGTTTGTTTAGTTCAAACAGATTGAGAATGCACCTTGAAAACATTATAAACAAAAACAAAGTGTAGGATTGATTACCGCAATCAGAGAAGGGGTGAATGATTACCTTCGCTTTTTGGAATATCGTAGTGCTCGATGAAGATTTCGACCTGCTCGTCGCTCAACTACTCAGGGTGGTCAACACCTCCGAGTTGTTGTGCTCTGATCAGCCCTGCCTATCGATGATGTTGGCAACGATCTAGTGATCGACTTCGCGCACGATCGAGGAAGATGAGGTTGACAGAGGGATGCTATCTTGCCACGACTGGTTTGGAACGAGAACGAGTCGAAGATGACGCCCAGAAAACAACGCCGCCAGTACCAACTAACTTTTAGGAATAAATATGATATTTTATTTCTAAAACATGATCTGTGGCTACAAAGTGCTCTCACGATACCCCTCAAACCCTAGCACAAAAGTTTTCTCTCCAAAGTCATCTCAAGTCCTTGGTTAACTCTTAACCTCTCCCTCCTATTTATATGCTAGAGCCTCAAACCGTGTCCTCATCAAACTGGACACGTAATCCTAACTGCCTTCAAAAATGAAAAAAACGAAACCCTTCCAAACACAGGTTTTTCGTTATCTCTAAACCTTCCAATAATGGACTCCTTCCATAACTCTTTCAACTCAGCACGTGTCAAAGCCTCCAAGACCATACCTCCCGTAGCTTCTGCATGCATTATCCTCACGTGTCGAAGCCTTCAAGACCGCACCTCCCGTAGATTCTCTATGTATTATCCACCTTTCATGTCCACGTGTTTTTGCGTGAGCCCGACCACCTCGTGACTTCCTCGACCGTCTGGACCTTAGATTTTTCCCTTCTAGTCCCGGTCCCCCTCGTCACCGACCATGACCGTCTTCACGCCTAACCTGCACATGCAAGACCAAGAAACTTTTTCCCCGGCACAAGTTCTCTCCAACTTGTCCGACATCAGTCCACACACATAAAACATACCCTTAACCATCAATAACCAAAAACCAAATCATCCATGAACTCAGTACCCACGCTTTTCAAAAACTAACCTCAGATCACCTAGTAAAATCGGTCAGGCCGCCATGCCTAGGCCTGTCAGACTATTGCCATAACAAGCATAAGTACTCGAGGTACTCAAAGATTATAAGAATTAAAGCACTCGAAGCCTACGAGTACCGACCATGAAGCCTACAGTAACCGATCACAAAGCCTACAACTACCGATCACAAAGTCTACGACAGCCGATCAATGGCAGTTTGACCAGCCTTGAGGTGACTCATCCCTCTTTTCTTGGTTTTCAGTGGGGTTCTAGATCTGTATCATGTGGTTCTTCAGTCTCTGCCCAGAGGACTTTTTCTGTGAGCCTTGCTGATGTTGTGTCCTTACGGGTCGTGTCTCCTAGTAGACCTTTACATCACTGCTTATTTTGCGAGAAGGATGGGCATAGAGTAGAATCTTGCTTATGGCATACCAAACACATGCATCGAGCCTATGCTTCTAAGTCTCCGGGTGGATATAGTCTTTCTCATGACATGACCACTTGTGAGCATAGCATGAGGGCTCGCTTGGCTTATGGGTTCTTTGTCTCTCTTACTGGTGATGTCATCCAATATCTTGGACATGGTTCTTACATCTTTGTTTTTTAGTCCACATGTCGTCCCAAGGTAGACTTTCCACTGTTTCTCAAGCGGTGGACCTCGTTCTCACCCATCGAGTTGCGCACCTATGACGAGGAGGAGTTGTGAGTTCTTCTGGTGCTTCTGTTGGTTCTCATCTTGGTGCTTTCAAGTAAGGCATTCACCGCTTTTCCAGATAAGGCACTCGTTTTACTCGTCGAGTTATCCACTTGTGGCATGCCTCTAGGATTGGATTCTCTTGCATGAACCATCTTTTGCATTATGCTAACTCACATACTTATATTGTGGGTGTGTCAAAGTTTTATGTTTCCAAATACCTATTTACTAACACTTCGTGATCCAAGACTCAGACATTTTATTCTTCTCATGTGTTAGTACCGGGACGCAGAATAGAGAATATGTGCTTGATTGGGTTCTAGTATTTTGCTTCATCATGAGAATAGGCATATGCTTTCACATTTAGCGTTTCTACCTACCTTGTAAGTTATCCTATATCTTAATGTCCTTATATTTATGTTTAATCATAATTGGTATGTTGTGCTTGTCCATGTGCTCATTTGTACCATATTGGCATGTATTACACTTATTACTTTCTTATCATGTCTTTATGTGTATTTTGATTGTGTACCCATGTGCTAGCTAATTATTCATCTTTGTGGATATATATGTTTTATCTTAATGAGCATGAGTTACTTGTTGATTGTGTGTTTAAGGAGCCAAGTATCATCATGATTTTGTGCCTTATTGTATCTATCCTATTTTATTGCTTATATATTACTCCTTATGTCCATTTACCATTATTTACATATGTCAACATACTTTTCCATGATTTTTATTTGTCATGATGCATGTTTGATTATGGACATTTTGAGCTTCATTATATCATAGATAGTTTTCTATGTCATGATGCTATATTTATTCATGCCATATTGTCTTTTTGGTTCATATGTACATGCTTATACTTGTATCCATGCTAGCATATGCTTTTATGACTTTTCCTTGTCACTTGCTATGTGTGTATAGTTGTGATTAATTAAGATGCATATATATATATATATATATTGAACTTATTTATTTCTGTTCTGGCATGAAAATAGTCTGTATGATATCTTGGTAGCTTTATATTGTTTTTATGCCTAGATATCATGAGAATTTTGGTTAGTCCACAAGTTTCTTCTAGATTATATATATATATTGAACTTATTTATTTCTGTTCTGGCATGAAAATAGTCTGTATGATATCTTGGTAGCTTTATATTGTTTTTATGCCTAGATATCATGAGAATTTTGGTTAGTCCACAAGTTTCTTCTAGATTTAGTTTGTACTAGACTTTGTTGTTCTAGATGCTCTGATGAGGGCTACATCAAGCTTGTGTAGGGGTGTGTTCTCATATGCTCTTTGTCATTAGTACTTGTGACGCTACTTTTGTTGTCATGTGTCTTAGCACTGGATCCATGCTTGTATATCATTTACCCCAGTACTAGGTCACCAGTTGTTCATGTGTTTGAGTTACAGGTTGTGGATGTGAGGGGGGAGACTATGTGGCTTATGTTGATGTTTTGGGTTTCTCACCTCCTTTGTGCTTTTGGTAGAGGTTTCTACTGATCTCACGATACAACTTCAGTCATCCTCTACCACATTAACTACACCATATCGCCAAGCGATGTGACAGAAGTTTGCTCTCTTGTGACTTTCATTTTCTTACTTCCCACCACTTGGTTTCGCTTAGCATTTTTATTCTAGTGGTAGGAAGGGTTTAATTGGATAGATAGAAACCAACTCTAGGTGATTTTGTCTCAGTTACACCTCTTATCCAAATGATTCTCTAGGATTATTTACTGTATAGTTTGAGTTTTCTTTTTGGCCACTAGTGTCTTGTGTTATGACAGCTAGTGTTGCCTTTTGCTTCGTGGTATGAGGTTATAGGCTAGAGACCATGAGGGAAGGGTGTGTTTGGGAATCATTTCGTTGAGTTTGAACCCTTATTTTTTGGATTTTACGTCTAATTTCTTGGTTCTTCTCAATTTCCTTCTTTAGAGGGGTTGGAGCTTCTTTCTTTTCATATTGTTTTTCAGGGGAGCTTACTTCTTATGAATTTATATGTATCATATTGCATTTTAATTTTGGCATGCATTGTATATACATGAATGCTTGTACAAATCATTGAGCTTTGACTATTATCCTTATGTGACATGATATTTTGCTTTACATCTTGTCATGTCTTGTGGTAGCTTGTTAGATTTACTATATCCTTCTATATGTATCTTAATATTTACCATACTAGCTTTATTAAATGTGAACAACTTGAATTAAATTATGTCTTGTTAGATCTTGTGACTAGTCTGGCTCTAGTGATCCTATTATGATTCATACTATGTCACATAAGCTAAGTTGAGTCTTGAATCTACATTGAACTTTAAATTGAGTTATGCTAGTTCTTTATTGAAACATGAGTTAGTATTAACTCTTTGTTCTTGAACTAAGTCAAGAAACTGCAAACAGATCTCTTTTATGTGAAAAAATTGATCTCACCAATCCTCTTTCATGAGATGGCTTGCTATTGCACTAGGCATGAACATAGGGGGAATTTTGGATGATCAAAATCACTTTCTTAAGCTTTGTGCTTGGAGTGGTCGCATAAGGCTTGAGATCCAGTACATGGCTAAGAAAACAAAATCTTGTAAAAAATATGGTTGAAGCCAACCATAAATTTATGAAAAAAAAAGAAGCCAAAAGTGCTAAATTTGCTCAATTATAAATGTTATCTAGTGCTTGAACATAATGTCTTAATCTTGAACTTGTAGCACTCTAAATTGACTCATTTATAATTTCTTGGTTCCACTTAGAATATTAACATGGCTTGACTCATTTTTGGATACCTTTAGCTAGACTATGATCTTGAGTGACTTGACATGTTAAACAATCCATTTAATTTTAGATTATGGCTTATTTGGCTTTAGTTTGGTAATAATAGTTTGTTATGATCTAGATAGCGCTTTCACCTTTTATGGCTTGGTGTAATATTTAGAAAGTCCCTTTGGATAATCTCCATGGCTCCTGATGCTTAAAATGAATAAAATGCAGCCACTCTATTTCATTTATGCTCTATCTTCTTCCATGCATGTTGATGACTCTATTGCTAAAAGGGGGAGAATGATTGAGAAAAATAAATTAAGGGGTGTAAAAAGGTATTAGAAGGGGAGAATGCTTGGTATGAATTGTAAAACTTGCTAACTAGAATCTAAAAATACCAAATGAAATATTTGAGTAAGGGGGAGCTTCATTGCATATTATTTGCTCGCTTTTGTATTTTTGGCTCGTTATCTTGCTATGAAAATGATCATGGTAAGCAATTGCTCTTTTCTTTGCACCATGAGCAAAATTGGGCTTTTGTGAGGTTTTAGGTGTGATTTGGAGCTTTTGTAGAAAACTTGCTCTTTCTTGTTGTTTGCTCCATTTCACACTTTGCCAACATGGCCATGAGTTATTTCTTCTTTTCTTTTGGACCATGTGTGGCTTTTGGCAACATCTTGCTTTTCTTTTCAAAAACAAAATCTGTTTCATGCCTTTTTGGTGTTTGTCAATATACTCATCAAGGGGGAGATTGTGAGACCATGTGGAGGTCACCCCATAGTTGTGATGAATAATTGACTTTTGGATTAGAGTATCTGTGGAGAGTGAGTTTGGTTTTTGAGGAGTTTGCAAAAGATCGCCTTTTGGTTTACGAGTTAGTCTGGCCTACGACAGACTACTGGATTATTCGCTGTTTACGACTTTGTATTAATCGGTCCGATTGGCAGGTCTATTCGGCAATTGTGCGAGATCGGCAGAACGACCACGAGGTGGTCGAAAGTGTCAGTGCCTGAACGACCAAGGATGGTCGATGGTCGTTGATCGAAAGTCATAAGCCTTTGTGATTGGTAGTCGTAAGCTTTTACGATCTGTTGTGGTGGTCGTAGCTCACTGCCTGGTTGGTGTTTGGTAGTCGTAAGCCATGGCGATCGATGGTCGTAGCCTTTGTGAATGGTGGTCGTAGCGATCTGTTGTGGTAGTCGTAGACTGTGTGATCGATGGTCATAGGCTTCTGGTAGGTACTCGTTGGCTTTGCCTTTGAGTGCCTCATTTCATGAGCATACGAGTACTTGTGTCAGACCAGTGGGTGGTTAGAGCTCTGTCCTCTTGAGTGAAGTGGCTGTAAAGCCAACTATTTTAAGTGAGCAATACATCAATCTTTCGTCTAGCTTTTGTGTATCTTTTGTCTGCTTAAGTTTGCTCTGTTTTGGTTTGGTTCTTCCTCTGTTCTTTTCGGTTCTGCTTCTCGGCTCTATTCATTTCCCTTGTTGATCTAAGAGGTTGTTCTTATTTGATCTTGTTGATGATCTAACTTGCTAAATTTTGTGGGATCGTACTGAAAGCCATCTTGGTTATTCTCTTCCCACAAGCATGGTCTATTCATCGTTTCGATCTCAGGTCTCTGTTTTGTGCGCCCTCAATCAAATTGCAAAAAAGTCTTAACTTTGTTATTGAGTTTTCAATCCAAAATTGGATTAGCTTCTTGAGACCTTAAGTATCTTACGTACAAATTTTTGACAGCCATTTGATCTCTTAATCAAAAGATTTGTGGATTTTAGATTTGGTAGTCATGCGTCTCCTCTGATACTTCTAGTCGTTTACGACAATCTAATTTCGATTGCTTAATGATTTTAGATCTTTTGGTCGTGCACCTCCACTACCATTCCAGTTGCATACGACCGCATCTGATTACGACTGCTCAATGGTCTTCGACCATACTGGTCATATGATTGCCTTTTGATTTTCGTTCATTCATCGATCGTTGACCTCACTGATTAAAGTTCGGTTTGGTTCGACCACCTTGGTTTTGATTACTCAATGGTCGTAGACCACTTTGGTCATATTCCGAACTGTTACGACCACACACTGGTCTTCGACTACATGTGTTTTTTTATCGCACTCTAGACATCGATTGCGGAGGTGTCGACCACTCATTGGTCCTCGACTACGAAGGTTATGATCACGTCGGTCTTATCTGCGTTGGTTTTCGTCCACTCATTGGTTCTTGACCATGCTGGGCTTTCGACCATATACTGGACATCGACTACGTGGAGTTCAACCACGCTGGTTTCAACTACGTCGGTTTCGACCATGCTGATTTCAACCATGTCGGTTTTAACCACATTAGTTTTGACCATGTTGATTTCCGACTACGTTGGTATTCGACTGGCAGTCGATCTCCGACCACGTTGATTTCCATCCGACAGTTGAGCTCCGACTATGTATGTTGGCTTCCATCTGATATGACCACGTTGTTTTTCCGATGAGTAGTCGTAACTCGATCACGTAGTGCTCTCATCTAATCGTATTGAGTTATGTATTCCTCTATTTTTCAAGTAGACTTCGTATCCTAATTTTCATAGTTTTATAGCTATTGGAGTAAAGGATTTATGAATATTTGATAGAAAAATTTTTAGACACCATTTACTCTCTCTGTTGTCTATCTGGTCCTACACTCTGTAATGTAACTAGCACACACAATTAACAATGCATGTGCGCCTTGGTCGGCAGAGACCACCGCTATCCCGGTGAAGCCCAGCGAGACGGCGCTGCTGCGGTTCATCAACTCTGCACTCAACCACGAGCTCTTCTCCATCGCGCACCACAGATGACCGTCGTCGCCGCCGACGCGTCCTACACCAAGCCCTTCACCACCTCGGTGCTCATGCTCGCGCCGGGCCAGACCACCGACGTCCTCGTCACCATGGACCAGGCGCCCACACGGTACTACATCGCCGCGCGCGCCCAGGGCCGGTCCTAGGATTTTAAGGGCCCGGGGCGAAACTAGAAATAGAGGCCTTAACATAAATATCTAAATATAAATCTACATACATACGCGCGCGCGCGCGCACACACACACACACATATATATATATATATGTGTGTGTGTGTGTGTGTGTGCGTGCGTGTGTAATTTTACCAATAAACACTTAAAATGCGTTATGTATTAAAAAAAATTCATATCAAAGAGTTTATAGATATTACCTTAAAATTTTCTTTTAACATTTCTAGATGCGAAGTCATTGATGATGGTATTGATATCAATTTCATCCAATAATTTCTTCTCAATACATAAAGTTGCCAAACCGTTTAACCTCTCTTGAGACATTGTTGACCTCAAATAATTCTTCAACAATTTCAACTTTGAAAAGCTTCTTTCAGCTGATGCCACAGTCACAGGCATAGTAAATAAAATCCGATAAGCAATAGAAATATTAGGATAACAATCCGCTTCTCTGACAATCTCAAAGATCTCCATAGCAGACATTGGTTTATCTGATAAAGTCAAATGCATAACACTTAACTCATAATTAGATCATTTAACTCAACATCAGACGAACCATCTAGAGAGAAAGTTTCTGCAAATTTTATACAACATTCTTTTAATTCAGTTCGATCCAATGACTTTAATGTTGTTGAACTCATTAAAAATTCAAATATACTTCCAAATGTTTGGAGTTCTTGAAATCTACTTTTCAATCAATTGATTGCCATATCAACCATAACAAAAATAATAATTCGTATGTGGACTAACTACGGTGGCTAAAAGGTCCAAGATAAATCTTCAAAGCATGTATATACTTTACATAGTATATGGGGGCCCCTGGATTTTGGGGGCCCGGGGCGGCCGCCCCTCTCGCCCCCCTCCAGGGCCGGCCCTGCGCGCGCCTACGTCAGCGGGCAGGGCGCGGCATTCGACAACACCACCACCACGGCCGTCATCGAGTGCGACTGCGGTTGCAGCAACGACTTTGGCCCCACGATCCCGCCGGCGTTCCAGGTCCCCCCAGCGTTCAACGACAGCCTTCGCCGCGGGCATCAAGAGCCCCCGGAAAGTCGAGGTCCCCGGGCCCATCGACGAGAACCTCTTCTTCACCGTCAGCCTCGGCCTGTTCAACTGCATGCTGGGGCAGCAATGCGCCGGGCCGAACAACACCCGCTTTTCGGCCAGCATGAACAACGTCTCCTTCGTCTTCCCGCAGACCTCCTCGCTTCTCTATGCGCATTACTACGGCATCTACGGCCTGTTCACCACCGTCTTCCCGGCCTACCCGCCGGTGCAGTTCGACTACACGGTGCAGAGCGTCAGGCGCGATCTGTGGCGGCCGGTCCCGGCGACGAAGCTGTACAAGCTCAGGTTCGGCTCCGTGGTGCAGCTCTTCCAGCAGGACACCAGCATCGTCACGCCGGAGAACCACCCCATTCACATCCACGGCTACGATTTCTACGTCCTCGCGGAGGGCTTCAGCAACTTCGACCCCAACAAGGATGCCGAGAAGTTCAACCTCGTCGACCCGCCCCAGCGCAACACCGTGGCGGTGCCGGTGAACGGCTGGGCGGTCATCCGGTTCGTCGCCGACAACCCGGGGGTGTGGCTCATGCATTGCCATCTCGACGTGCACATAACCTGGGGCCTGGCAATGGCGTTCCTGGTGGAGGATGGGTATGGCAAACTGGAGGCCCTGGAGGCGCCTCCAGTTGATCTTCCAATGTACTAATGATCAGCACAAGATACTGCGTTAACTAAGAATATGGAGGCCTGTACATGTTGTATTTTTCAGTTGCTGCCTTTTAGGGGGTATTTTGTGATCTTGAGTACTAGGGGGATTGATTTTTCAGCTTGGTTTTGAACTTGCCCCTGTAAACTTATGTAATTTTCAGTGATTTTCTGCGTATTATTTGGGAATAAATCTTTTTTTTCGTAGCAAGTGTTAGTCAAGGTACCACTGCAGAAGTGCGACGGCAAATTGAAATGCTGGTCCTGAAGAAAAAATGCGAGATCAACGACTTGCCGCCATTCATATGTTGAAGTTACGAACTAAGCAAAAGTTACTCAAGTACAGTAAGAAAGAAAACGTAAGTGAGACAAGATTGCAACTTGCAAAGGTTCTTCTGCCAGTAGAATCACAGTTCACAACCCGTCAATTCCTTTCCCATCATCTCCAACTCCATGAACGCCGAAAAAATTCTTAGAAAAGACCTAGGAAAGTTCAGTCCCAATCATTAGCCAATACCTAGAATAACTCTAAGGCCGATATGGCCCGCAAAATTTGATCGACTCTATCATCAACACAGGTCCAATAGAAGCAAAGTTCTACTCCATGTTCCAACTTCCAATATACAAAACTTATGAAATTTTGGCACACGGCGTTAAAGTTTGATGATCGTGATCAGCTAGTAAAATCTAGCTTCAGAATCAGACCCCTGCCTTCATCACCAGTGATAAAATCAGACACTACACATATGACTATTTGCAAACTACACATTCCTTTAAACTGCAAAAGCAAGACCATCATAATCCCACTGATTGATACGATTTTCTACAGGTAGGCAAACGAGATATATATTACTCCATGATTCAACATAATATATGGCAATGCTGTGCAAACATTAATTTCAATTCTCAACAGACATTTTCGATCACAGCTAGGTCGACCACCACAGAACTCCTACTACAGTCGATTTCAGCATCAACTGTGTTCAGCAATATATCTCAATCTACATGATCCAATAACTGTCAGACATATCAGGGTCATGGGTAGTTCAAACACGCAAGAACTATGAAACCACCATCATAGTTTAGGCCCTGTTCTTTTGAGCTGCAGCTGATAGCTTTTGACCGTGCTATTTGAGACGGCGAAGCTGCCGACTCGGACAGCACACACAGAAGCTGAAACCACAAGCCAAAAAGAAGAGGGCTAGACTTACAATACTGTGACTGCTTGTTGTGATATAAGAATATATTTATGCAAGACTCGAGTCAACATGAACTACACAGAAATTGACGATGGCAATCAGGGTTTCGTAGTTACTTGCCCAGAAGGATAACGGAAAACAATTTTAACATCATATCGTACGAAGCACTCTTTACATTATATATCCTGATGCATTTACAGCAAAATCTATTCCTGCAATGCTCTGGGCAAGTCATTAAGCTTCAAATTCATGCACCAAAGAGAAAACCTAACAAAGCAATGCCTATCCAATAAGCTTCAACCAACATATTGATCTGATGCAAGTAAACTGGAAAGTACTACACTCTACATAACCAATGTCAAAATTTTAGATTGAAACAATTTTACTTTTCAGAACATGTCATAACTGCAGCTAAGCACATTCGTTAATGGGGCGCACTCGCTACAATAAACTAGCATTTTAAGTTCTAGACAATTGGACATACATCTAACCCAAGGAACGAAACAGGCTGTAAATCTTTATTTGTTAATTTCGTTTGCTAATATAAAGCTTTGTTGTATTAGGATGTACTAGTTGTTGTATTAGATCAAATGTTCCAAAGAGCGCAGAAAGTGATCGAAGAACCATAAATCTGTCATATTGCCCAATTGTTTCAAAGAGCGCAGAGATAGTACATGCTAACAATTTGACAGTGGCCAGTCACCATATCTGATCAAATCTAAGAGAACTTAGTACGACTCTTGCAGATCTCTGCATAATTCGAGGCACGGATTAACCAAAATCAGATCTGCATATCCATAACTACTCGCAATTAAGTACCAGCGGAGTGAGAAGCAATTCGCTACAGTTAACAAACCAGATCTATACCAATTCTGACTCAAAATAAACTCGACGAGCCCAAGAACCCTAGCAGATCTTGTCCCGCCTTAAACCCCAGATCCGGGCGACGCGAGGAAGGGGAGCAGCCTGTTGGTAGGGTTGCCATTGGACCGAGCGCTCGGATCGTCAAGGAAGAGGTCCTCGGGCATGCGGAAGGCGCCGTGCACGGCGACGATCGCGCCGCCGACGAGCAGCCCGGAGATGATGAGCGAGGCGACGGAGGTCAGGAAGAAGGCGAGCACCGACGCGACGACGAGGCCAAGCAGCGTCTCGCGGGCGGTGAAGGTGCGGCCGAAGAGCACGACGGGCTGGTCGGAGGCGCGGAAGACGTAGAGGAAGCACCAGGCGCCGAGGATGCCGAAGAGGACGAGAAGGGAGAAGGGGTGCGCGAGGAGCGAGGCCGCGAGGGAGAAGGCGACCACGGAGGCGTAGTTGACGCGGAAGTAGCCGATGTTGCGGCGCAGGCGCGAGGTGGCCTCGGAGAGGGAGTCCGGCCGCGAGAAGGCCGTCCGGTCGAGCAGCTCCGTCCACGGGCGGCGGTCCGCGAGCGAGCGCCGCGCCGTATCGGAGACCCGGCCGAGGAAGAGCCGCAAGGCCGGCGTGGCGAGCGGCGCGTCGGAGAGGCCGGTGCCGGAGGACGGCGCGGAGCCGCCGCCGCCGCCGCCTGCGGCGGCGTTGGTAACGGGGAGCAAGGGCGGCGGCGTTGGTGCGGAGGCCATGGCGTTTGTCGTGGGGGAATCGAATTGAGTCGGGGTCGATTAGTCCGTTAGGACAGCTGTTTTATGCTTCCGCGGATTGGTGGTTCCGCGCCTGTCTCCACTTAACGACAGTGGGTGCGGGACTAACTTGGGAGCCACACGTCATTGCTTTATCGGTAGTGGGCCGAGACCTAACCGCAAATAGGCAGGCCGTGCTGTCAATGCATGCTATCGCACTGGGCCTCAATTTAGTATGGGCCCGGAACCACCGTGCGGGGCTGCCTAATGCCTAGTGCCCAACAGCCGGCACATGTGGCCCGACCTGTCAGTGAGAATTTAAACCCTCAGCGACTCCCCGGGCGGCGTTGCCGTCTGCACTTACGCTTTCCCCACCCACCAATCAATCTTCCACCCAGTCATCCCCTTCCTTCCATTCTCATCTCCCGAGTGCGGTCGGAGGAGATTTGTGCGGTGCGGTCGGAGTGGGTGATCGTTGATGAGCAGCTGTGTGCGGATGTTAGGGCACCAATAGCAGATTCCGTGATGCCTGCGTAGACGGGCTTAATTGCGAGGTTGTGATCATCTCCAAAAGCTGCGCGGGGCTTGTTTCATCAAGCATACCCCAGAGGATGTCGAGGCATGCATCCAACATTTGTTTGAAGGAGTGGCCAAGTGATTAGTTAATTATAGCGTGATGCTGCTATATCTGTGATTTTGGTGTCATTTCTATTATGGCGGATATCTGAACACTGGTAATGATGACATTCTGGGTTTGATGGTGTTATGCCTTAAGGTTGGGCTTTATATTAGATGAGAAAATCATGGGCTTCTCCAACTGTGTAAATTATTGTAGGTGTTTCTGTATAAATTGGTAATGGTAAATCTTGTTTGCCGTGTTATCAGTTCCTTTTTGGTTTACTTGCTCCTCAAATTTTCACAAATCAGGTGTGCTGATTGTGTGTATTTCAAATACTTGTTTAGCTACCTTCTTTCAAAATCACCGTATGTGCTCAAGTGATGAAGGAAAAGCATCTATTTCGATTTCAGATCCATCAGGCTTTAGCTATTGTGACATTGTGTATGAAGGAAAAGAACCCTATCAGTTCCTTTTTGGTTTAATTGCTCCTTTAGTTTTCACAAATCAAGTGTGCTGATTTTGTGTATTTCAAATTTAATTTTCACAAATCAAGGGTGCTGATTTTGTGTACTTCAAATTTAATTTTCACAAATCAAGTGTACTGGTTTTGTGTATTTCAAATACTTGTTTAGTTATCTTCTTTCAAAATCAGTGTATGTGCTCAAGTGATGAATGAGAAGCATCGATTTCAGATCCATCAGGCTTTAGCTATTCTGACATTGTGTATGACCTAACTTTTATGATGGTTAGAGTAGTAAGAGACTAGGAACCCTATCATAGAAGGGTGCGGCTCTGGTGCTGTGCCCCCTGCACGCGCTAAGTGCGGGGGTGCGCCCAGGAGCCGCCACGTGTCCCCAAAAACTCAAAAAACTTCCGAAAAATTCTAAAAAAATACTTCAAAAATCCGAAAAATTGTAAAAAGTATTTTCTTACAAATAAAAAGTATTTTTTTTGTAAGTACTTAAAATTTTTTCTTGATTTATACTTTTATTAAAAAGTATTTTTTAAGTACTTAAAAATACTTTTTAATAAAAGTATTTTTACAAAAAGTACTTTTACAATTTTTCGGATTTTTGAAGTATTTTTTTAGAATTTTTCGGAAGTTTTTTGAGTTTTTGGGGACGCGTGGCGGCTCCTGGGCGCACCCCCGCACTTAGCGCGTGCAGGGGGCACAGCACCAGAGCCGCACCCATCATAGAAAGCATGGCAAGCTAATCTGCTTACTCTCTCTTGTGTGTTGATGCCCCAAACAGATTTATTTTCTCCTGTATTATGTTTACATCGATATATAATCTTCAATATTATTATTATTCCATTTGTGAAATAACCTCTCGTCATAAAATTGTTAGAAAAAGGTGTTATGGATGAGGCTATAATTAAGAATTTTGTTACTTATTGCAACTTTTAAAAATTAAGTTTGTTAACACAGTTGAAAGAAGATAAGGAAAAACTGTGTGAATACATCAGGCATAATTGACTGAGTTTCCTTGTTCAAAATTCAAATATAGAATTTTAGGCTTTTCGTGGAAAAAATGTTTCTGGGTGAAGCAGTATGGAGCAGCCAAGCATGTAGCGAATGCTTCTTACTGTCTTCTGTATCTACATATTGGGCTTGTTTTATTACCTGTAAATTGACTATTTTATAAAAAAAAATAACTTGCTGCCCATATGGGTAGCTATCCCCAGTTACATGTGGTGCATTACGCATTGCATGTACTACATCCAAAATATGGAAAAACTGAAAAACAATAGATGCACAGCTACCAATATATAGTACATACCTGCAAATTTGAAGAGTTCAATAACTAATTGAGATAACTAAAAAGACAAGTAACAGTACACACAATTTGTGAATATATATGTGCACTAGTCTTTTGGTTACTGCAACTATGGATGGATTTGATCTTAAATTTTTGCAGGTATGTAGCACATCCTTGAATTTTATCACAATTTTGGAACAGTGCATCGTGTACTTATTGTAAAAGATGGTACCTACCCATATAGCAAATCTGTCTTATTTTTTAAACTTATCAGAGCTTGCCTTTTAGTTTTCAATAACTTGCTGCGTTGGTTTCAAGAAAAGTCAAAAGGGTGCAATTGCTGAGAAATAACGCGTTGTAATTATATTCTTCAAAGAAACTGTTGGATGTTGCTATCCTGATGTAAGCTCCTTTGACCCTGCAACAAACAGCTTTATTATTTGCTGAAATTCTGCTCTGGCTTTGTCCACATATGCACAACCCCTTGCCCCTCTTACATAATTGGTGGTCCGCTAAGATTGTATATTATTTTAGAACAGCAAGAGCTCATTTTCATGGGGATGAAGTTGTATGTATCTCAGTGCGACAGTTGGTAGACAATCTTTTGCATCCTCAATTTCGAATTTGCCTTCACTGAGGTATGTTTTGTAATCTCATTTCTCAGAACATTAAGCATGAATTATGAAATGTTTGAACTTGTCAATTTTGTCAGCTGCAGATGATTGGACTGGACTCCACCATCCTCTTCTGTTACTTGCACCGAAGACTCAGGAGGTTTATATATTCACGAAGTTCTAGATCTGAAGAGACTTAAGCTAAGACTGGCATTGATGACTGGCATGGAGGATACTCTGCAAGCATTCGATGATCTGATTTCCCAGTTCCTTAGCTTGGATCGGTCCCTCTGGACCAGCTCTGATGATGCTAATGCCATCCTAGAAGCTGTGGATGAACTAACTTCCACCATACACAGCCTCGACAACACCACAGCAGACCATGCCCTCCTTGAGAGCTTTGATCACCTCCTAGAGCGCTGTGCCTCGAGGCTTGGGGATGAGTTCCAGCACCTGATTGATACTTCTGGTTTTGATGCCAACAGTGGTTACCACAATATCAAGAAAAACCATAATGATGATGACAGCCACACCCTTGTAGCACTGCCAGTTAGAAACTTTGACATCATCGTTGATACCTTACCAGAGGGTGTGATCTTTGAGGCAAACCGGATTGCAAGAAGGATGGTTGCTGCTGGTTTTGGTAATGCATGTGCTGAGAACTATGCTGCTGCACGCCGCAACTTCATTGATGAGAGCATTGCCCGCCTTGGGGTTCATGCTTACTTGGCAGAGACATTCCAGTCAGCATCGTGGGAGGAACTTGAGACTCAGATCATGCGCTGGATCCCTGCAATCCGTGGTGTGTTCCACATCTTAATCCCAAGCGAACGCCACCTATGTGATTGTGTTTTCAAGGACCTCACATCCTACAATGGCCTTGCCTTTGCCATTGCGTGTGAGCCAATTTTTCAACTCCTGTCCTTCGCCAATTTTATTGCAGCTGCTGGACAGAATCCGGAGTGTCTCTTCCGCATAGTTGACATGTATGATGCTGTAAGTGATATACTTCCTGTCCTTGATGAAGCCTTCGATCATGAGGTAACTGTTCTTCGTGAGTGCCTTGGATTGTCAATTAAGGGCATCTTTATGGCTCTAGAAAATCTGATACGCCGTGATCCAAGTGAGTCTTCTCCACCAGATGGTGGAGTGCATCCGATAACAAGGTATGTAATGAATTACCTTATGGCAGCATGTGTATCTCGCCATACTTTGGAAGAAATGATGTTGTTGGAGTTTGGTTGTGCTGAAACATGTCCAATAGACCCTGACCGTCCAACATCATCACTGGCGGTCCGCCTTGCTTGGATCGTGGATGTGCTCATGGAGAATCTTGAGTCCAAATCCAAGGTTTATCGTCATGCCCCTCTCAGTTGCATGTTTCTAATTAACAACGGGATCTATATAATCAAGAAAGTCAATGGTTGTGAGCTTAAGGTCTTGCTGGGTGAGGATTGGACTAGGGTAATATCTGCAAAGGTTCGCCAATGGGGTTTGGAATATCGACGTGCTACCTGGGGGAAGGCTGTCATGATACTTGAGAAGGACAAAAGGTTTGACAGCAATGTTAATGTTATGATGGAGAAGCTGAGCCATTTCAATGACTTTGTGGAAGCAGTTTGCCAGGTGCAGTCACGGTGGGTATTGGTGGAGAAGCAGCAAGCAGTGGATTTGAGCATTTTGGTGGAGGATCTGGTCATTCCAGCCTACAGGGATGTAATTGAGATGTTGAAGGCAACAGGAGCTGGAAGGGAGTCATATAGGCGACCTGAGGATGTGCAGTCACAGATTCAGCAGTTGTTCAAAGCAATGGCCAGGTGATGGAGTGTGGCTCTTCTGGCTGCTAATTGCTTATTTGTGTTTAATGTTTCTTAGGGAGAATAGTGTAAGGTGTTCTCTGCAACTCTGCGACCTGTTTTATTTTCACAATATATGTGTTATAGTGGTTAATGCTTTCCTAATTAGGATCATGTGAAGTTCCGTAGCAACTGATGCTGATATACTATTGTACTGATTTAGTCTGTTTTTTATCTACTATAATTAAAGAGAAGTTATGTTCACCATTATACTTGCCCGATATATGAACAAGCATTTAAAAATAATGGCCAATATGTATGCCACAAGTTGTTCTTCAACGATTGGTTTATAATCTTTTTCATGCTGAATCCATATGAGGGTTCTGTTTATTTATGTATATTGAAGGAATTTGAGGGCCGTGTTAACCTTTTGTTTAGGAGGAATCCTTAGTTGGACCCACAACATTTCTGTTTAAATCTAAAAAATTATGCAAAACTTCCTTTCATCGTTCTTGACTAATACTATGAGCCATTGCGATTCCATTTCTTTCAGTTGGTACATTATATATATCTGTTAATCCCCCACTGTAATTTTCCATTGTGGATCGCATCTCTGCACTCTGCAGGAGACCCTGTAGTCATTTTCCTTGTGTAGCCATCTCAAGTTCCTCTAATCCAGTCACAGTTCTATGCCTTCGACCTCTATATTTCCATTCTTAAATCCATTGTTGAAAAGGCCAAGGAGTAAAGCATATTATGCATGACATAATAGATGAAACAGATTCCAGGACTCTTTCTTAAATAGTGGATTTCAAGTACAACTCCAAAAGAATGAGCCGAATGCATTGATACAAGGAGGAAAACCTTATTTAGTTTTTTTAAAATGAAACCCTTATTTTAGCATTTGATTCATTAAAACTGTGGAATAACGTTTTTCAGTATGTAATCAGTTGTTATCCTATAAACCCTCTCTGTTGGGTGCACAGCATCGTAAAATACATAGGATGACACATTCGTGCATTTAGGAGTCAATGCATTGCAAAACAGTCCGACCTCTCTGAGCCCAGTCCCACAGCATCCTCGTGTTGTCTCTGTAAATCCTGTTATCATGGCAAACCTTTGGTGAGAACAGCTATAATTACAAGAAAGCAATCTAGGTTGACATGAATAAATAACAAACTGGTACATCTGCCTTTTCCCATTGAGTTGTTAGCCGTTTGGTTTTCTGCCAGCTTCTAGTTGTTGGCGGACACGTTTAGCACTGTGGTGTTTACCAATTCTTCTTTAGCTAGGATTAAGAGTTAAGATGCTCTCTTGGTGTTTTGCTTCACAACTTTAAGTGATCTCTTACAAGTGAACACATTTACTAGATAATTTCTGAATCATGACAATAATGCAAAACCTTACCATATTTAGTAGGATCATCAAGGATCTCCATGAGAGCTTCGTATGCATCCAAGTACACAATTTTGCTTCCATAGAGTGAGCCTTGCAACGTTGGAAGTAACTTCTGCAGTTTAGAGTTGTAGACCTGGGCATCCTTGTTTTGCTCATCCACACATGCCCTCTCATATTCAGGGTCTCCACTCAATGTTATTTGAATAGGTGTGCAACCAAATGGCGGAAGACCTGCCAAGCAGAACTGCCGCCCCCCCATTTTAAACAATTCCTGCACTCCAGTTTAGGGAAATCAAAGAAGAGTTATGCTTAGTTTCTATGTTAGAGAATTGGAACAAAATAGTTGAGTAGAAACAACTCTGACAATGCCTATTTTTACCTTAACATAAGTCTGTGCCATCCGGAGCACAGTTTCTTGGTATTCACCAATGTCCGTTTTCCTCTTCTTTGATGAACGGTAGTAACGTGTAAAATCATTGGTTCCTGAGCTGATAAATATCAGAGAGTTGGCAATGATCCTGGAAGCCTCCTTTTCCCCAGCAATGTTCCTGAGTCGGAGGAGGTAGTCCTTGAAGAGGTCCACCTGCTTCGACATTGGCAGAGTATTGGACAGGTGTGATGTCTGGTCATCGAACCCTGAACCAGCCGACGCGAAGTTCACCCCTGTCATGACATCATTGTCGGGCAGCTTCTTGTCCAGGAACGGTGGTGAGAATTCTTTGAGCTGCAGCTTTTCATTGAGGAGGTCTGGAACAAGCCGGCCATTAGAGAACCTCCCTGTCGGCTTCTTTCCTGGGAAGTCCCTCCCGTAAGGAAAATGGTTTGCCACAGCCAAAGTTGGGATATGATTGTTGTTGCCGGTGTCAAGAACGGAGTCGCCAAAGTAGAAGATAGCCGAGAGCTTTGGCTGAATTCTCTTGGAGGTAGAAATGGCAGTGGAAGAGAGGAGCAGCACTAGGAGAAGAACAGGGTGTGCCATCAGAAGGAACTGCTTGCCTGGGTTTTAATGCTCTCCAATTGGTTCTCATTATATTTCTGGAGGGGCCATGCACGCCGAATAAATTTGGGAAATATTGAGGTGATTCGCTGTAACTAATGCGTATCTTCTGGATATCAGTTCTCTAAAATCTATTGCATGAATTTAATGTCCTTTGCATGTCTCATGATGTTGTTTTTTTGGCAGAATTGAAGATTTTGTATCCTACTCTAGATGGACCGAATGCAAGTATTTGTTGGTTACTGAACTGTGCAGTGTGCAGAGTTTGGCACAGAGCAAACATGCTGATGCATTGTATGGTAGTAGTATTATCGAGCTTGGCACTGACTTCTATATGGTATCTGCCTTTCAGATGTGTGCTGACAAGTTTCTATATGGTGTGAGCATCCCAATATGGTTTGCTCAAGTGACAGACAGGTAATTGTTTTCGTTCTTATGCCCGTGTGTTTGGATGAGAAGTTGTTCTGGTGATACGCATGATGCTCCAAAAGCTAGCCATGAACTCACGATTACCCTTCAAAGGCTGAAATAAATCATTTTTATTTTTTTGTTTGGAACAGGGAAAGTAGTATTGATATATGGTACAGGAGAACAATATAATATAGGTCAATATTTGCCGTGAGACGAACTGTGAAATTTGGATGCTTTTGGCACTGTTGATCCTTCAAATTCCAAAAATAACGCCGGTGGAAACAAAATTCCAAATCTAGCCCCCAGCCGACCGCACCATTTAACCCGGGGGGGGGGGGCGACACGTGTTAATGGTGCGGTCGGGGAGCGCACAATATGGAGGTGGTGCGGTCCCCGACCGCACCACTCGGTCATGTCAGGGCAAATGGTGCGGTCGGGGACCGCACCACCTCCATATTGTGCGCTCCCCGACCGCACCATTAACACGTGTCGCCTCCCCGTTAAATGGTGCGGTCGGTTGGGGGTTACGTTTGGAATTTTGTTTACACCAACGTTATTTTTGGAATTTACGGTAGCAACAGTGCCAAAATCGTCTAAATTTCACGAACTGTACGCCATATACACGACGATAGATATATGGACGATGCATTGGTGGCATCCCTGTTGCCTGTTGATGATTGGTAGAGATCATGATGGGTTGGTCAGGAATCGGGACAGATCGCAAATTCACGGGCTGTTGGAATGTAGAATCCTTCCAGAATTTCAGTTGGTGACACAGTATTAAGAAATACGACTGTCTAGCTAGCTCCATTGCACATGTAACCGCCAGGCAGGCAGATGCAGGTGCCTGCTACATGTACACTTGCGTCTGCGTGCTAGATCAATCAGTGGGCAACTGACCTGTGCAGAAAGATCAGGAGTTCTCTCTATCTCTCTGTGTGTTCAATCTATTATTCTGTGATTCTGTGATTGATTCGTTCTTGTTCTAAATAGAGGAATCGCTCGGATTAATCGCACGGTTCCTCAACAGGTGAGACGCGAGCATACCGCATACGTCCGGAGCTGAGCTGAGCTGGACTGAGTTTTGCGAGCCTGGGCGCGTGCGACTTGTGCCTTTCTGGTCGCGCCACGGCACGAGCCTATCGTGTCTCTGGGCTCATACTAATACTGGGTCGGTCCACGGAGAACTCGCAGGCCAGTATCGACTATCGATAGCCAGCCCATCGCCTAGCCCATGCTGGGCATCTGGCAAGGCTTCTCTGGAAGGGAAAAGGGTTATCTACTTATCTTGAAGACTTGAAGTTGTTTAACTTCTGAAAGGGAAAAGGTTATCTTGAAGACTTGAAGTTGTTTAACTTAGGTGACATCATGATTCATGAACTGTTCTGTACTTCCGTTTCTTTACTTGTGTGGTAACCCTGCGCCCATTATATTATTTCTCCCGAGTACGTTATGGCAGCTAGCTCCATGCATGCACTTCGTGCTATGAACGTTAGAATCCGGTTGATGATATATCCTTGCTGTGAATCTAGTCTGACTTTTCATGTATGCAACACGAGCAAAGTAAGTTCGAATTTTGAGCCAGGTTCATGTCAAATTTTTGGGTATGAAATAATGTAACCAACCAGTGCATGAATACGTAGACCATTCACGATTAAGGGGTTTCACCGTCATTGAATTTTATGCCGTCTAGCTAAACCTTCACCACATCTGGCTAGGGTAAAAACGGAGCGGATAATACTCGACAATTCATCCGAATAAACTTGGATCCTAAAACCGGATATCCAGGGTTTTTATCCGATAATGGATTCGGATCCGGATAGTTTTTGCTGAATATAGAAACGGATTCGAGAAGAATGTATCCGATGGATGAATAGTTTTTGGAAAAATATCCGGTAACTATCCAAAATTCCAAGCCCGTAAGCTACCCTAAGCGGCTAGGCCCGATAGGCAACTAAGGGCCTGTTCTTTTCCTCCGAAGCCGGCGGCTTTTGGCTTTTGCTACAGTACCTAACTTTCAAACGGAGTATTTTCTCAAGACGGGGTCTACAGGTTAAACGATCTACACATTAAAAGCCCAACATCTGTACTAACCAAAATCGCAAGTGAGTACCTGTCTCTCCGTAATCTGTACCGTAAACAGCCAAAATTTAAAAATTTCAGCCAAAAGCCATAAGCTGCAGCCGAAAAGAACAGGCCCTAAGGCAAGGCAAGCCCAATAGAAAATATCCTCAGACCTCAATCGCTCAGTCATTCGGTCATTCCCCACTCTGTCGTGCAACTCTAGTCCTCCCCCCAACTTCCCTGGCCATAACCCTAAACTCAGTGGCGTAGCTAATCTTTTTCTGTGGGGTCATCTGACCCCACAGGTTTTTACAAAAATATTCAATTAGTACTAATATTTACTCATAAGTTTATAAAACTCTAAGGATTTTATAATAGTTGATCTCACAAGTTTCAAGATCAGGCTACGCCACTGCCTAAACTCCATAACGCTGTTGTCACCCTCCCATGCCGACCTCCAAATCACCGCCGGCCGCCACCACTGGGTCTCCTCCTTGCTTCCGCCATCGGGTCTCCTCGCCACCGCCAAATCTTGTGAAGAGGGGGAGGCAATGGGAGCCGGTGACGTCCCTGTTGATAAGGGAAGGTGAAAGATTTCTTCTTAATGACCTTTCTGGTTACTGCTTTTCTTCTTCCTCTTCTTCTTTGTGGTGATAATCTTGGCAAATCTTGTTGGTCTCAACTCCAAAAATGTCGAGATAATAGCCATTCAATCGGGGTAGCATCGAGAGCAGTAAATTTGTTGGTCTTAGGAAGCCCTTCAAAAACTAATAGTAGTAGTCAAAACATACAAGCTACTTGATCAAACTTGCTTCCATTATGTGAGTCTACACAAAGAAAGACAAAAGAATGTATAAAAGCAGCAATTGGAGCCTATTTGGCATATTCATTGTAAAATCAAGCTCCAAATACTAGCTTTGTGTCTAAAGCATCAGTACACGTGTTCTGTTATTCATAGTCTTACGATCCATCATGCATCCATGTCAGCTAGTTACCTTAACAGATTCAACTTGAAGAGGGGGAGAGAGATAACTTGCAATTACAATGCTATAATTGTTATACCACCCATTAACATCACTATTAGTTGGCATACAAACTTGGAATACAAAGCTTCAGAGAGGTGCGAAGTAACAGAATTTAAATCCATACAAATCCACACCTAATGCATGTTATTGTGTGATGTTGTACAAACAAGAAACAAACACCTTACACCATATATAGCATACCATTACACTAACAGTCGAGAGCAGTAAATTTGTTGGTCTGATACTCTAGCTGCAGTAAATTAAGACAACTAATTTGTTAAGAAATGAATAAGCTCCAGAGTCTTTATGTTATCTCAGCAAATCACTAATGAGACACAATATGGAATACCTCATTTAGATGGACTACTATATCCAAAGAAGAGAAAAAAAATGCTTGTCTTTGTTATGTATTACTGTTATGCAAGATGTCTTCCTGTATATAATACCAAGCCACTGACTAGTTCATGCTACCAAGTCTACTACCTTGTTGACATGATCAAAGCCTTGAAATAACATAGCGTACATAATGAGCATATATCCCAGTACTTTGAATGGCTTAGTTTATGCAAAACCACAATATGAGTTTGTAGGCAGGCTAGGAGGCAAATAATGAAATGCTAGAGTCTAAAGCACAACACAAGAACTAATTAGTATATGTTAAGCGACATTTGATATGATATAGATGGAAGGCTAATATGTATATGAGCTATAGATAGAAGGATTCGGTTGTCTAGTTGGTATACGTAAACATCAACTAGATAGAGTTGGAAATAGACACGGTTGTTGTAACCGATGCAATTGGTATGTATCCATATTTTGGTATCGATCTTACGCATGATTTTTTAGATTCGGTGGATCTCTTGCTATGACTTGGCTACGATCATATAGAGAAAAGACACATGAATTTTTATATAGGTTCGAACCTTTTCCTGAGAGAATAACAACACTACTCTTGTGTGACTATTGTTCAATGAACTGATTACAATCGAGAGGGGAATAAAAATGTCTTGCTCTACTCCTATTCTCCCTTGTGTCTGTCGGATGTCCTCTTGTTGGATATGTTCAGGTCCTCCCTCTTCGTCTTGATGTTAACCTTTATATAGTCTGTGAAGCGGTGGCAGTTGTTCTATGCCAAGAGACGTCTTCATGTTTCAGATGATAACCGTTGACAGGAGTTATTGTCAGATAGACGTAGTATCTCATGCGTCATGCGGCAGTTATTGTCAAAGAGAGAGAGGTTATACGAAGTTATTCCAGAGAATAAATGCACATGCTAATTGCCTCGTCAAACAGACCCACGATGCAATGGGTTATCGTAGACAAGTCAGTCGAAATTTGGCTTAGTCATAGGAGGATCTATGACCACAAGGTGATCGTAGGATAACTTACGACCATGTCATGGTTGTATGAGAACTTACGACTATGAGGTTATCATAGGAGAACTTACGATAATAAGGTGGTTGTAGGAGAACTTACGACTATGAGGTGGTCGTAGAAGAGCTTATGATTACCCTATGAAATTTCTCCTTTATAGGTAAAGGGTATAGCCCCCCCAACTTCAAGTGAAAATAACTTACTTGAAAAAGAGAAGTCGTAGATGAATGAAGATCAAAAGCACAGTCTTTCGATCTATTTCCCCAGAAGTGAAATTTGTCAAAAAGTAATTTCACTTGAGTTGTAAAGACACGCCAGTTTCAAATAAAGGAATACAAATCGGTTCTCACCAATCTATTTGTTTTGAGCGGTTCCCGAAGAGGTAATAATCGTTCGAGTCCCTGAGATTGGTAACCGACTCGTGTGGTTATAAAAACTTACCCGGAGGTAACTTTCGAACTTCTTACTTTCCCTTCATGCCTCAATATTCTTCGAGCTTTCCACCGCCGATCAAGCCTTCTTGTTTCCCCAATTTCTTTCAAATCCAAACCAATCGCTCAAAGAAAATGACAAGGTCTTCTTCCAATTGGCTGGTGTCGGAGATGGATGAGGCGAAGATGAAAGCCTTGGTCATAGAGAAGAAGATTCCTTCAAGGGAATTTGTGAGGTGGATTGAAGCTACAGGACAATATTGGCCATCGGGGGAGATTGGACGAATTTCAGTTTTCCAAGCATACTGTGAGTGTAGTCTTCGAGTTTTGCTCACCCTTTTCTCATAGCTGTATTTGAATACTTTACGGTGGAATTGTTGAACTTGGTTCCCAATTCGATTACCATGATATGTGTGTTCGTGTATCTGTGTGAAACCTATCTAGGAATTCCTCCAGATCTGGAGCTCTTTTGGTATTACTATGAAATGAGCAGACAAACCAGGATTGCTGGAAGCTGTGGTCTAAAACTCCATGACGGCAAGACAAAGCGATACATCCAAATGTTTACTCGGTCGTCATGGCCAAGCTGGAAGAAGATATGGTTCTACTGGGAGATAACTAGTGAAGACAGCTGTTGCAAATAATGCATAGAAAATAGAGACAAGAGACAAAAAAATTTACGTGGAAAACCCTTGCGGGGAAAAACCACGGGCGCTCTGTAGTAGACAAAGCAACGGTAGCTTGCAAACTTGCTTTCCAGCTAACGGCACACCCTCCAACAGTGAATACATAATCAGTGAGAGATCTTCTTTTATCCAAATCTCCAGTAAAATCAGAATCCACATAACCAACGAGTACATCTCTAGTCTTCCTAAATTGTAAACAAGCATTAGATGTGCCCCGCAAATATCTGAAAATCCATTGAACTGCTTTCCAATGCTCTTTTCCAGGATTATCCATGTATCTACTAACCACACTTAATGATTGAGATAAATCGGGGCGAGAACATACCATAGCATACATAAGCGAACCAACTGCACTCGCATATGGAACTTTAGACATGTACTCAATTTCATCATTTGATTGTGGACATGATGCTAAAGAAAGTCTGAAATGTGCAGCTAAAGGAGTACTCACAGGTTTGGCCTTATGCATGTTGAAACGACGAAGAACTTTATCACTATATCCCTTTTGACTTAGATATAATTTGCCAAACTGTCTATCTCTAATGATTTTCATACCAAGAATCTTTTTTGCTGCACCGAGATCTTTTATATCAAATTCACTATTTAATTGTGCCTTCAACTTTGAAATTTCAGCCTTGTCTTTTGCAGCAATCGACATATCAACATACAGGAGCAAATAAATAACTGAACCATTAACAGTCTTCAAGTAAACACAGTTATCATAATTAGATTTTTTAAAATTCTGAGATATCATAAAGGAGTCAAATCTTTTGTACCATTGTCTAGATGATTGCTTCAAATCATAAAGAGATTTCTTCAATTTGCAAACAAAATTCTCCTTTCCCGAAATAATGAAACCTTCCGGTTGCTCCATATAAATGTTTTCTTCTAATTCCCCATGTAAGAATGCAGTTTTCACATCCAATTGTTCAAGCTCATAATTATGCATAGCCACAATACTGAGTAAAGTGCGAATAGAACTATGCTTCACAACAGGGGAAAAGACATCTGTAAAATCAATACCTAGAATTTGGTTGTATCCTTTTGCAACTAGCCTTGCTTTGTACCTAACCTCTTCGGTTGGTGAAACTCTTTCTTTCTTCTTGAAGATCTATTTGCAGTGAATAGGCTTCTTCTCAATTGGCAACTTGACCAGCTCCCAAGTGTCGTTCTTGTCAAGAGATTCCATCTCATCATTCATGGCAGTCATCCATCTTTCTAAATCACTAGAAGAGATAGCCTCTGAATAAGATGAAGGTTCTGCAGTACCTTCAATTTCTTCTGCCGCATTTAAACAATAAGCCACAAAATTTGCTTCTTCAATATATCTCTTAGGAGGCTGAATGTTCCTCCTCTGTCTATCAACTGCAATAGAACGATGTGTTGGTGGCTCAACAATAGGGGCTTCTAAAATATTTTCCTTGTTGACTTCTGGTGTAGATCTTGAATCAATAACATGCTCCACCTGCACGCTTGATTGCTTCTCAACGAGAACATCAATAGATGGCTTATCATGCAACATAGCAGACTCATCAAAAGTAACACTTCTGCTAATAACCACCTTTCTAGTTTCAGGATTCCACAATTTATATCCTTTCACACCAGTTTTATAACCAAGGAAAATGCACTTAACTGCTCTAGGTTCTAATTTACCATTGTTGACATGAGCATAAGTAGGACAGCCAAAGATTCTTAAATTTGAATAATCTGCTGGAGAGCCAGACCATACCTCAATTGGAGTCTTCTTATCAATAGCCAAATTTGGTGACCGATTAATCAAATAACAAGCAGTGGAAGCGGCTTCAGCCCAATAACAATTAGATAGTCCAGAATTTGATAATATGCAACGTACCTTCTCCATGATGGTTCTGTTCATGAGTTCGGTCACACCGTTTTGTTGAGGAGAGCCTGGGACGGTATAATGTCTCACAATACCTTCTGACTTGCATAAAGCTTCAAATTCTCCAGAACAGAACTCCAAGCCATTGTCGGTACGTAGCTTCTTGACATGCTTACCAGTTTGTCTTTCAATCATAATTTTTCACTCCTTGAATGTTTTGAATACATCTGATTTATACTTGACGAAATATGCCCAAACTTTTCTTGAGTAATCATCAATGATGATCAACATGTAGCTTGCACCTCCAAGTGACAGAACGCGGGATTCTCCCCACAAATCAGAGTGAACATAATCCAATATACCTTTTATAGAGTGAGTCGCAGTACTGAATTGCACCCTCTTTTGCTTGCCGAAGACACAATGTTCATAAAACTTCAACTTGTCGATGCTTTGACCATCAAGGAATCCTCTTTTGCATAATTCCATCATTCCAGCTTCACTTATATGCCTAGGCGCATATGCCAAAGATTAGTAGCATCAGAATCAGATAATTTATTTGAGGTAACTGTAGTATTACCTGAAATTGTAGTGCCTTGCAGATGATATAAGTTGGCAGCTTTCATATCACCCTTCATCACAACAAGAGAACCTTTGGTGACTTTCAGAACTCCACATTCACCTGAATACTTATACCCTTTAGCATCAAGAGTACTCAATGAGATAAGATTTATCTTCAAATTCGGAATGTGACGAATATCCGACAAAGTTCTGATGGTGCCATCAAACATCTTGATCCGAATAGAACCAATGCCTGCAACCTTGCATAGTGTATTATCACCCATCAACACTGATCCACTTGGCGTAGCTTCATAAGTAACGAACCACTCACGGTTCGGGCTCATGTGGAATGTACAGGCTGAATCAAGAATCCATTCAACGTCGGCTTTGCAATTACCGGCGAAGGCAATGAGAACATCTCCATCAGAAGTTTCTTTGGTGACAACGGTGGCTCTTGGTTCATTCTCTTGTTGATCCTTCTTGAAATTGTTATTTCTCTTTTCTTTGTTCTGCAACTTCCAGCACTCGGATATGTTATGATCATTTTTCTTGCAATACCTGCATGACTTCCTGTTCCTGGATTTAGATCTGCCTCTGTATTTGCTTTTGCTTCTGCCTTTTGAATTGTCGTTTGAATCCTTCTCATATTGCCTGCCACGAACAGACAAACCTTCTGCATGTGTACTTGAACTTTCATTGGGAACCATAAGCTTCATCTTTTCCTTAGCATACAGAGCTTCATAAACTTCACTGAGAGTGAGAGTATCTCGGCTATATAGAATAATATCTCTAAAAGTAGAGTACGAACTGGGCAGAGAGCATAGCAAAATAAGACTCAAATCTTCATCATCATATTTTACCTCCATAGCTTCGAGGTCTGCAACAACTTCTTTGAAAGCTGTCAGGTGGTTCAACAGCGAGGCACCCTCCGCCATCTTGTGGGAATAAAGCTTCTGCTTCAGATGCATCTTGCTGATCAGATCCTTGGTCATGCAAAACTGCTCCAGCTTTAGCCATAATGCGGCGGCGGATGTCTCCTTCATAACCTCCTGTAAAATATTATTTGATAGATGAAGATGGATTTAAGATAAAGCCTTACGATCTTTACGTTGCTTCTCATCAGCGGACAATGTGGCTGGCATCTTGTCGATCCCCAGAAGTGCATCATTCAAATCAAGCTGTGATAAAACAGCTCGCATCTTGACTTGCCATTTTAGAAAACCTCGTGTTGCGATCCAACAGTGGAAGATCATACTTCAGAGTCGTCATGCGGAAGAAAACTAAATTTTGCTGGTACGAATTTGGGTGTACCTAGCAAAATTCTCGAAATCTGAAAATCCTGGTACGCTTCCTTGGTGCACTTAGCAAATTCACACAAAAATCCAAATAGCACGTTTGCTGTCTTCTTTTTCTTTTTTTTTTCAACTGCCTTGAATTCAGTGCGTTTGGTGTCTTGATTCTAATGGCTTTGTGTTGCTTTTCCTGCGTCTCCTTTTCTTCTAATTACTTTGCTCTGATCGCTGGACAACGAGTAGACCGAGGATGTGACGCACGGGCCGAGCGGTTGCTGCGATTTTTAATGGCGCTGATGGAAATCTTGTGGCCCGGCTCGGAGACGAAGGTGATGCCGACTCGGAGACAGTACGTCTCGGATTCGGCGATTCGGTGACGATTTTTTTTCTTCGAACAAATTTATGTGCTCCGATACCACTTGTTACAAATAATACATAGAAAATAGAGACAAGAGACACAAAAAAATTTTACGTGGAAAACCCTTGCGGAAAAAAACCACGGGCGCTCGAAGGCAAATTGCTATAATGTGGAGAGTTTACAATGGAGCGTTTGCTCTTCCTATGAGCTACCGAGATACATATTTATAGCGTGAGGGAAAAAAGTCCCACACGGAGAGGAAACCGAATCAAAGTCGGTTGCTACAGATTGACACCACGTTTGATACAACCTGTGCATAAACCTGCCATGCCACGTTTGACATGAGGTGATGAAGTGTCCTACGCGAACACGATACGAATTTGGATCAACTTTAACAACTTTTTCTTTGTAGGGAAGGATGCTGAGAAGATCTCTTCCTAGAACTCGGTCCCCGAAGACTTAACTCAGATAGCTCCCTATATCCAAGCCATCAAATAACTAAGGAAAAAAGGGCTTACCAGCTGGCACATGATGAAAGACTTTATCACTCGTCGTATCAGCCCTCTGAAGAAATGAGCACATCCAATATGGATGTCAGAGATGTGGCACAGTCCCTGATAGTGCTTTATGAGAACCCATCAGCACAGGGACTCCACTTGTGCCTGGAGTCCATTGAATGTCTAGTTGATTTCATCGATAAACTTGCTAATCTTTACCCTGAATTCCCGGTCCACAGGTGATACATCTATAGGCAACACCACCTTTCCATCAGATGCAGTGTTCTACTCTCGCTGATTTCTTTTCACATCAGAATCCAGGAGGACAAACAAGGCTGGGTGGTGAGGGAAAAGGTTGCCTCCAAGAAATTGCTTGATTTGGGTGTTAGTTTCACCCCATTCGACAAAACCATCAGGGACAGCGTGGATTGCTTTTGGAGCAAAGGACCCGTCTAGCCTGTGAACATACACTTTTGTACGCCAAGTTCAGAAACTGTTGTATGACAGTTTTTCATCTCAATAAACTGCCGCAATGCAGACATGTCTTCCTGATCAATAATGTTTGTTTTCCATTGCTTCTTTGAATAGTTTTTTCTACTTGAACTGAAAAGTGAAAGAACAAGGAACCAAACATCATAAAGCAACAAGTCGAAAAGCTAGAAAAATGAAGCGGATAGAAAAGAAACAAAAGCATTCGCAAAACGGAGAGTAAAGAAAAGAAAGGAAGAAAGAAGTGCAGATCTGAAATCTCTCTCAGGTTCCACCCCTTTCATAGTTTGCCATGCATCTTCATTTATTTTTCTGAAAGAACAGAAAAATGCCTCCCTAGAGATAGATGCATTGGTCAAAAACTAATATTTAGATCTAGTGACCGAGCCCGTAGGAACAGCTCGATTGTGACATACAGCATAAAGCCATCCGATGTTCTTGATGAGAAGTCAAGAGTGTGGAGTTTTGGAAGTTGGAATCGTTGAGCCCCACAGCATCAAAAGAAAAGGCACACTTGCAAGTGGCAAAGCTTCAAAGTTGGTTCACTTGATTTGATACGCCGGCCTGAGTGACCTGACCTGAAGCAACACTTCTTGAAAACTTCTCTCCCGCGCAACCCGGGAAAGGGGTCATCTAACAAAAGCTGCCTTCCAACAGAGCAAGAGCATCTCCTCCTCCCTCTCCTTTCCCCTCCAAAGAAAAGCATATCTCGCGCATTGATGCACACATACCTAGCCTAGCCTGAAACTTAAAGGCGGCGGCTTTTCTCCATTGCCATGGCTTCCCAGCCTCTCCTTCCTCACACCCTTGTCTCGTTCCTCGTCCTGCTCTGCCTCTCCCCGGCGTGCGCTGCTAGGAGGGTCTCGGTGTCAGTCTACTACGAAACGTTATGCCCGTTCTGCTCCGGCTACGTCGTGAACGACCTTGGCAGGATCTTCCATGACGGCCTCTCCTCCATTGTTGACCTCCGCCTCGTCCCTTTCGGCAATGGCCGCGTCTCGCCCGACGGATCCATTACCTGCCAGGTCTGCCTTCCCTCGTAGCTTGCGTTCCTGAACCATTTCTTTTATGCATTCTCTTTCTTGAAATGGATGTCCTTTTGCAATAATCTTAAGCGCAATTTTGTGAGAATTGGGCAACTGGAGTTGTAATGGTAGGGGATACATTAAAAAGGCTTAAGATCATCCTTTTTGTAGAGGCTCTTATTTGAAGACTAATCGGTTTAGAACTTTACTACTTTATTGCTTGATTACAAATAGTATGGTTTCTCTCTTTATATAGATGAGGTTAGCCCTAACAATATAGAAATTAACACAATTTAATACAACCAATCAACTAAAGATAATATAATACCGATAGTATCTAAATATAAAAATATATATCTAACTATTTCTAATATAAAGACATGCGTCTAACTTTTCCTAATACCAAGATATGCCTAAGATCTTATCCTAGACAATCGTTACCGTACCGTACTATAGTATCAAACGGTACTGTTCATGCTACAATACACACGGCTACATTGCCAAGCCGTAACATTTCATCTCTGCGGCAAGATTGCTCGACCTCGAGCTGTCAGGTGGTGCCCACGGACTAAGACCTTCGCGACTCTATGTCGAGCAAAGACTAGACCATCGATGTTAGGTCAGATGTACGGTTAGTGGTATTGGCCGGGAGGTGGTGGCTCTGGCCGATGTGGATGAGGCCGACAACCTAGGTGACTAGCATAGGACAACAGCAATGCCCTTCTTGTCACAAGGTTGTTGGATTGAATCGCTCAATCATAATACCCGATGTTGAATTGAATCACTCAATCCTCTCTATTGGAAACCACTCACTGGTCTCTTTCGTTTCTCTGGATAAACACACGCAGAGGAAGACAAATACACCAAGTGTTGGGATTGAATCACACAATCTTTTCTATTGCCTCATCTCTAATTGCTTAACAAGATTACACGGCTTAAACAAACACAACTGGGTTGCATATGTAGGCCACTCACCCACTACAGCCATATGACTCCCTGTGATCCGATTTTGCCGGCCACGATTCCTTACAATTTGGCGCACACCACGTACTACCCGCAAGACTCGGTCCAGCTGAGACCAACTCAAATGCTTACAAACCACACGCAGGCCTGACCAAATCTATGACTTCGAGTCCTTCGACCGCGGTGTCTCGACCACTCACCAGTTACTGTAGCTTACGACTACCAACCGGTTTACTGTAGCTTACGACTACCGACCAGTTTGCTATAGCTACGACTGGTTCAATGTATCTACGACCAGTACACTGTAGCTATGACAGCTGCTTCGACCACGACGCATCGACTCAAAGCTTCGACTGTGGCTTCGTCTATGGCTTTGATACCGCTGCTTCGACCACGAAGTATTTTACCTTTGCTGCATATATGCTTCTGTTTGCTTACTCTAGTTGCTTGATTTTACAGCATGGGGAGGATGAATGCCAACTCAACGCTATAGAAGCTTGCGTGATCAGACTATGGCCTGATGCGGTAGTGCCTTGAACAAAACAAAGATGGTTCTGATAATTCAATATCCTATAATTTATGTTTCAGTATGTGATGATTCAGTTATGTGATGTACTGAGTACTGACATTTATCAATCCATATATGATAAATCTGCATTCAAGGCAGTTCAAGGCAGTGCATTAAGTGTTACTATGCTTTCTTCTGAATGTAGGAACAGCATTTCCCTTTCATTCATTGCATTGAGCATTTAGCTCTGACTCAAAAATGGGACGCGTGGCAGTCTTGCTTTCAGGAAACTGGTCTGGCCTCTCAACCTGTTATAGACTGCTATAACTCAGGATACGGCAGGCAGGTGAGCTGAGTTATTGGCCTTCCTATCGACAGTGTTTTTTTTTTCTATAATTTTTTTTACACCTATACTTTCTACTGATGTGTTGAACTATCAAAATTCAAAACTACTGATTCTTTTACTTCAAAAGGAAACGAAGTAGTTCTTAGTGGTAGCAAACACTGTTTTAACAGTTCCCACGAACTACATAATCATCAATCATGCCCTTAGTTTCTATTGGTGGCTGTTTAGATTCTCAAGTCTCAACACCATGTTAGATGATGACTCAATTACTTCTTTTTTGAAACATTGACTGCATTACTTTTGCAGTTGATTTCAGAAATTTTCAATCTGGGAACACTTTATGGTATGAAAAGTCACCCAAAAAAATTGGATTTGATTCTTCCAGTATGCTGAAGATTTCTGCAGAACAGTCATATAGAAATGTTCCTTGAGTTGTATAATCTGATAAGAATCAATTAAATGTGCAGCTTGAACTCCAGTATGCTGCAGAGACGAATGCTCTTCAGCCTCCTCATCAATTTGTACCTTGGGTGATCGTGAACGGGAGACCCCTTGGTGATGTAAGTTGCAGCTTTTCTAAAACTGAAGAAGTTCTATTGTGTATTCATATATGTAACTCTAATTTAGAATTTCATGACAATTTTCTGCAGGATTACATGAATTTCGAAGCCTACATCTGCGGCGCTTATGATGGCGAACTTCCAGAGGCATGCAAGGGGAAACACCTGGCAATTGCTCAACACACGAGAACAAGCCGAGGAGACAAGGTGTGCCCAGCTAGCAAAACTGTCAGCTAATTCAGGAACGAGAAATAAATCTTTCGATGAAGCGAAGAACTCTAAGTTAGAATTTTGTTTTAAGTGGTTCTGAATTTCTACCGTCCTACTAGGTCTAGATGTATTCTGCAGTTAGTTGAACTAGTAGTGTTGTGGACTTGCAATAGGAAACATCTAGCTTCACTGAAAGAATTGCAATGAAGGTTGATACGTTTTGCATTTGCAAGACAATAATTTGCTCTCAGTTCTAGGAGAGCCACTTTGTTGAGAATCTACGCGTGATTTGTAGTTTTGCTTTGCACATTTCATTTCGCATTCTTCTATTCACAGAGACATGCCTGAATCCTGATTGGTTTCCATGTTCTTATGATCCAGAGGAATCCACATGAGCTGGCCATTGCACTTGTCTTTTGTATCGCCCTGTGGTTCTGATTTCTGAAGCGCCATTTCGTCGAGATCAAGTGGAACTCTTCAAAAGCAGATCAAGCTAGCCCAGTAAACTAACAAATACTAGTAACACCATACCAAAACAGAAATTGTATATCCCTTAAAAGTTGCCTCTTTTTTTTTCTGCTCTTTCACTTCTTTGTTCCTTGTCAGAAAAAATTCTTCATTTTTTTTCCTCCAATGCGGAGGGAAGCAAGAGTATGTAGCTGTAAAGCTTAGTAAGTGCCATTCACTGAGCCAGATCAGATCAGGAGTCACTCACACCTGCTGTAGTATTGTTCTTTTAGGCCTTTTATACAGAACTTGTGATACCGTAAACAATAAACGGAGAGCTGGAGTCACTCACAAGCCGTGCACGACGCGGCGGGGAAGGCTGGCAGGCACGCGCGTGCGCCCACGGACGAGAGGCGCCGTTTTGGGGGGCTGGTCCGGGAATGCACAGTGGAGTGGCCACTGGCCAGGCCGTGGCTGTTACAATTACCTCAGCAGATGCAGTAAACAATCTTCTCGGCTCTTCTGTTCTTGTTCCTGATTCCGCATCTCTGATAGTAGAGAGCACTAGTCGCATGGGTAATACATTGTGCTGGGAATGCAGGATTCTAAAAGACAGTGGGATGGGACCCTTGGAGTGATGGTCTGCGCTAAAAGATGGTTGGGTCAGCAATGAGTATATGACTAATGACAATCCCATGCCAATCATCTGACACTCCAGAACATGCTCAAACAGACTTGACTGAACTAAACAAACTCCCTCCCTTTAACTGAAACCAACCACCCCCCACGCCTGCACTGCGCAGTGCCCACACGGCCACACCTCCTTGCCCGGCCAGGGCAGCCGTCGCCGTCGTCCGCCGAGCTCTCCCCCTTCTCTATTCCTCCCTCCCATTTCCCGTTCCCCAACCAGAGCAGAAATGGCTATCTCCTCGGCCCTCCACTTCCTCTCCGATCGCAAGCGCCCCATCGTCGTGTCCGTCTCCTTCCTCCTCTTCAACCCTGCCCCGTCCGCGCTCCCCTGCTTCTTCTTCTCCTCCTCCTCCTCCTCCCCCTCCCGCGTCGCCACTTTCCCGCCTCCCCAAACCCCAATTCCCGTATCCGCCGACGTATCTCCACCCGAAACCCCAGCCGCCGTCACGTCTGACCGGAGCAACAACAGCTCCGCCGATCCACCTCGACCAGACAACACCACCCCTGCCAGTGACGTACTGACGTTGCCGCCAGCGCTCCCGAACCAGATCACAGCACGCTGCCCCCTGCCGCTGCCGAAACAAGTGGATCGGTGGACACTAACGAGAAAACCGCCACCGTCTCGGGCGAACGAAATGGAGACGGGGAAGGCGGCGGCAGTGGTGGGGAGGAGCCAGTGGAGATGCCGTCATGGGAGGTGTGCGAGGTGGGGAAGGGGGTGGAGGCCGCGGACTACATACCGTGCCTGGACAACGTGAAGGCGGTCAAGGTGCTCAAGTCGCTGCGGCACATGGAGCACCGAGAGCGGCACTGCCCCACGGCGCCGCAGCCGAGGTGCCTCGTGCCCCTGCCCGCGGGGTACCGGCTTCCCGTGCCGTGGCGGCGCAGTGCCTGCTTGCCTTCTTTGGTAAGCGAGGAAGCCGTTTTCCTGCTTGTTTGTTTATTGAGTAAATTGTATTTTACACCAGGTTACTTATTTCATTTTGCACCAGATTTTACACATATTTTTACTTTACATTAGATTTTACACATATTTTCACTTTGCACCAAGCGGAGCAAATGTTGTTTTACTTTGTATCCGGACTTTGACTACGCCCCTTTGAATACGGCGCTAACTTCGACTACAGCCCCGACTTGACAACGGCCCTTCGACCATGGCGTCGACTTCGAGCACGGCCTCTCAACCATTGCTTCGACGTCGACAACAGCTTTGACTTTGACCATGCCTTTGACTTCGACCACGGCCATAGCTTCGACTTCCATTTTGGTGTAAAGTGAAAGTATGTGTAAATTCTGGCATAAAATGAAACAAGTGATAATTTACCTGGCTTAAAGTACAACTTACTGTTGTTTATTTCACAATGGTGTAGCAGTAGCAGTAGCAATAGTAGTAGCAATTTAATATTGCTACTCTGTGCTCTTATTCTTTGATTAAGAGGTAGTGTTGTGCTAATGTGGTTTGCCAGTGCCAGTGCCTTGATCGTAAGATACAAATGAGCATGTTCGAACACACTCCAAACAGAATAACAGTGCAAAAATGGGTTTCATCTTTCTTTGTTTTTTTGTTACTCCACTAAAAGGGCTTCTGTTATGAACTCATCTGTACAAACCAACCTGGTAAGCATAATAGAGAGCTCGTCTAAAAAAACATAGTAGGGAACTCTGTTAGCTAGGGATGTAGCCTTGATACTCTGCCAGGTTTTGAATTGTGTATATCCACGTGGTAATACCTACAAAAGCACATTTTTTTGTCAATTCTGGCAAAGGACCCTTTGGCACATGGCTATATGTGTATGTGCATGGATATTGTCCATTAGATGAGAGTTCATGCATGTATGCTGATGTCTTTTTTTCTGCAAATTCAGACTTTGCCACCGATGCTTCTGAAGCTCAAACTTGCAATCATCATGTGTTTTATCTATACCATTGCTGGCTACCTTGTGATATCATATTCCCTTTGCAAATTCCAGATTTGGTATAATAATGTTCCTCACCCAAAGCTAGTGGAATACAAGAAGGACCAGAACTGGGTTGGGAAGTCTGGTAATTATTTTGTTTTCCCTGGAGGTGGAACTCAATTTAAAGCAGGTGTGAGTTTACAACACGTGACTGTTATCATATATGACTTGTGATAGGTGGTGTTACTTTTAAAAAATTGACACCATTTTCCACTACGGTTAATGAAATAGGTTTGCATTACTACCTAGGTTACTTGTACTTTGGCCTATAACTCTGTTTATTTCGCAAATATATCCTATGATTTGTAGAGATGAACCTCTTCTTGCTAATTGGAATTTGTGTTCAACTTCTGGCAGCGATGGTTACTCTGGCCAAATCAATCTGCTGGAGGGCAGTGGTAAAATCTCAGGATTTTAATAAGATTGGTGTTGTTATTTATCAAAAGCCGACCTCAAATTCTTGCTTCCTTGAAAGGAAAAATATTGAACCACCTCTATGCTCTGGGAGGGAGGGATCACATACTCCTCAGTACATTTTCTTGACATGTCCTTTTGTTTCTTTTATTTCGCATACAGTTTGGACTTATAATATGTGCCAATCTTAATAGCCATCAGTGGCTAGGATCATTCTGTTTGGGCCGATTGCTGTATTGGTGGGGGCACCTATGATTTGTGCCATCTGGAAGTAGTCCTGGTTACTGAGACATAGGCCTCGGAGAATATTTAAGTATGATTTTTTTATGCCAGATATACTGATGTTCTAATGTTCCCCACGTCAGGTATACGCCTCTCGATAGTTGCCTCTTGTTGCCTGCTGTGTCAAGTTCAGGTGATGGAAACAGTTGGGCCATTTCCTGGCCTGAAAGGCTTAACATCAGAGACTCAACTACATATGACTATTCTTCTACTCAGTTTTCTCAAGAAAAAATTGATTCTGATACAAAGCACTGGAATATCCTTGTTTCAGAAGTATATTTCAGTGAATTTGCAGTTAATTGGTCTAGTGTTCGCAATGTTATGGACATGAATGCTGGTTTTGGAGGGTAAGAAAAAATTATTTTGAGTCTTTATGCAATAGACTCATTGATTATTCCATAAGCCATGACAATATCTTTCAATTTTCAGTCCTTCTGCTTGATCCCTGTGAAGTTTTTTGTCCTATGTTTCCTGAATGCTGTCAGACTATTAGTTGGTTCATGCCCTGATTGTTGATGTGTAGAGTTAAGGTACTGGACCCAGTGCCCATCATTCCTTCTGGAATAGCTTTGCTTGTTGAAGGGAGGAACATACTGTTCACTGTTGTTTAATTGTTTTCAACAATCAATTGTCACAAACATTGGCTTAGCTTCTTGGAATGCTTAAGTGACATCATAGCCGATTGTTCTTTACCAGCTAGCAATGCTTTCTAGGCCCAGATTGTAGGTTGGAGGCTAGTGATCCTTCCTTTCTTAAAAATAATGATCAACATAGCCAGATGTTTCGTTTCATGGTGAGATATATATCGATGTTGCTTTCTTAAACCAGATTTGCGGCATCACTCATTGATCGACCTTTATGGGTTATGAACGTTGTACCCTTCGATCAGCCAGATACTTTGCCTATCATTTTTAACAGAGGTTTGATTGGGGTATATCATGACTGGTGTGAATCTTTTAATACATATCCACGGACCTATGATCTTCTTCACATGAGTTACTTATCTCCTTCAGGGCCTCACAAATAGGTAAACAAGCATGTCTTGATTCTTGTAGAACTGTTATTATTTGCATTCTAAGAGCAACTCCAAGAGAAGAGCTAAATCATTTTCTAAAGGTAAATTTGGCTATTATTAGAGAAAAAACGTCTCCAATAGACTCTGTAAATGACTCTTCAAATTTAGTAGCTCTCCATCCCTCCTCATTCGCTCTCTATTTTTGGATAGCCTACCTTGCTCACCATCCAGCCTCTTGGCGCGGTCGGCGTTTCCTTCCCGCACGCTGCGCCCCATTCCTGCGCGTACGCGACCCACCGCGCGCCCTCTAGTTTAGATAGCCTGTTGGAGTAGTCTTGTTTTTTTGGGTGAGATTCATTTTAGAGAATAGCTAAATCACTAAATTTAGATACTTCTTTTGGCTAACCTCTTGGAGTTGCTCTAACATTCTCTTCTACACTAGAGCAAGCAAGCTTTATGTTTCTGCTTTTGTATTTTAGGTGTGATATCATTGAAGTAGCAGCGAAAATTGACAGGGTACTTAGACCCGGTAGATGGATTGTGTTGCAAGACACCATAGAAGTGATTAGAAAGATGGACCCAGTTCTTCGCTCTTTGCATTACAAGATTGCAATTGTGTTGCCACCAAGGGTCTCTGGCGCCCTGATAGTACAGGTTCTTAGTCGCCGTGATTCCTGCTTCTCCTTCAGATGGTGTCATTGGTAAACAAAAGTGACACCGATTCTTTAAATTATGATCGCATCGATTCTTCGTATAGCATAGTAGATGACACAGTGGCCCCATATCAAGGATTAGTTTGTTGACATTTTCTCGGTTTAATTGCATTTAGTGCAGTTTGTTCTTTGAGTTTGCTAGCTGAAGTTTTTTTTTGTCACGCAAATTTAATTCATGGCTATAGCAATAGCCAGTATAGGTTAGTGCTAGCAAGTTTGTAGGTGTATTCTGGAAGCATGTCTTGCAGGATTATGCTTCGGTGATTCTGTATACTTAGCAATAAAATTTTTATGTCGCCTTGCAAAGTAACAACTTTGAGCTCCGAACTGTTTACTTTGTTGCACCTTAGTATTTGCTGTCTTTGGATATTTGTAACTATCCCAGGTTAAATCATTTGTTTAGATTCGACACTCAAGATCCTGTACCGATCTGAGGCATGGAGCTAAATCTTTACTGAAATACTCTGCTTTCTGCCGAACAATGGTTTTTAGTATGGACATGCCGGATCTGAATCCACACGAGAAGACATAACATTACTTTGGCACCGAAACTCATTTCGTTTTTTTAAAAAAAAAACTTTCAAAAGGCACTTCGGCTTTGAATAAACCATGCTAACTAAAGATGAATTTCCTCTGTACTACATTTCAGGCAGTCAGCAGTCTACTCTAGTCTAGCCCATGGGATGAACCTGTACTATAGCTTACTGCTTACATCTGAATAGCAGCTGCACTAGCTCCATCGTTCGCTAAAAATAGTTTGACCGGTCAGATTAGAGGTAGGTATAAATCTAAAACGAGCGTACTACTCCGGTAAGTAGTGTTCGAAAAGGCTGTCCGTTCTAAATGACTTCCCTACATTTTTCAGGTCAGCATCGCTCGGACGGCCGCGCAGCAAGGGGGGTAATATGCAAGGACCTGGAGGGACCGTGACGTTACATTCGTACACGCATTGAAATCGGGTGGTGCAGTACGCGCACCATTTTCTTGTGAAATCGGGTAAAACTCCCCGAGACGCCGACAAATCGATCGCTCTGGCGGTGCGCGGGCACAGCTCGGGAGTCGCGGGCGGCTGTGCGTGCCACCCACGCGTACATACGTACGTGCCTGTCGATCGATCGGTGCCGGCCCGAGGTGGCGCTCGGTGAAATGGAAAACCACGCGACGGCGGGGGCCCTGGCCTCCTGGGCCATGATTGCCGCCCGCTGGCCAGGCGGATGGCTCACCTGCTGCAATGAAGCGATCGGACGCGCCGGGCCGTGTGCGCGCGGGCTTTCAAACGGGCGGTGGCTAGCGCGGAACTTCACGAAGACAAGGCCTGCGGCTGCATACATGCAAGGCTGTTTGGTTACTCCTGCACGTTGGACGTGCACTGTACATGCACGTCGATCGATCACATGCGATGTGACGTGCATCGGAGCTCTTTTCGGGCTTCTTCTTTGGAGATTCTAAAAATTGTTTTTAGACTTTTCTACATTAACTACCTTTTAAATGTGATATTTTTTCAAATAAGGTCTACAAATTGATTATAGTACACACCGTATAAACTTCATTTATATCGATCAAAACTACATACGAGTTTCTGTTACTCCATACTATCTTTCACAAATAGACCAAAAGTTATAAGCCGCAGTCAAAAGACATAAGTCGAAGCTAAAAAGAACATACCCTTTCTCTTATGACTTATAGCTTAAGGTTTCTCTCAAATAAACAAATGAAACGGAATATTTATCTAAACAACCTTTTTAAAGTAACTTATCAATATTCGATTCGTTCACATAAGCATGCACACCACAGCTAATAAGCAGAAGTTATAAACCACAGCCGAAAAGAAGCTACCTATGCATTCGCTATAATTTTAGGGTCGCTCCAACCGACTTAAAAGTCCTAGCTTATAACTTTGGCCATTGGCTTTTGGCTACAAATGCGTTGTAGTGGCTATTAGTTTATTCAAAGTCGAATAATAATAATAATAATAATAATAATAATAATAATAATAATAATAATAATAATAATCCGTTACATGGTCATGAACAATGCAAAAAATAAAGAAAAAAGTAAAAAGCAAAAAAAAACTTAAAAAAACCCGAAATCTAGAAACTGGCATGTTCCAAGTTTTGCTATTATCCGTTGTGTACATTTGAACGACTTACTGTTATGGGCTAAGCACTTATCACATGAAAGATATGTTTTGAGAAATCAAATTAATAATCTAATTTTTATTCAACTTAATTTTGACTGTACAAGATAAATTAATTGAAACAGTACGAGAACCAGATTTATTGCCTTTGGCAGATTATTTGATGTACGAGAGAACGTAGAGGATGGCACATGCTTCAACAAAAATTAAATTATTCCTGTGTATTTTTTATATCAAATTATTCCCATGCACTTGCTCATAGATAAATGCTAGGAAGTGTCCTTTTATAATGCTTATATTGAACTTTCGTATGAACCATTTGTCTGCTGACGTTGATATATTCGTCTAGTTCCCTAGGCTTAAAGTGGTCCGTACATGTTATCACACATTCACACCTCATGATTTGAGTAAAATAATAGGAAATCATCCCAATCTGCCCCCACTTTTATTCCTCAGTAAGTGCTCGGTGGCTAGGTCACTGAAGAAAGCGTCATTCTACCTTACGTAGCTTCATCAAAGCCTGGGCTAATGGTTATTTTATATATATTCAGTACTACAACAGACCAATATTACTACTAGCGGCCCATTCAACATAGCACTTTTAGTGGTTTCTGTCGTGGCTATTGGTTTTTTCAATTATTTAATTAAATATAAAAGGTTAGAAAACACCATTACATCCTCACAGATGATGCAAAAAAACTAAAACATCCGAAGAACCAAATTAAAAAGCCAATACATTTATTCCGGCTACTAGAAGCTAGGGACCGAAGCTTGAATGAAGGCCTAACTATCAGATAGAGGGGTACCAGCGTTTCCATCCGCATATTTTATATTGGATTACACATTCATATTAATATATAGGTTTGTGTTTTGACTGAGGTTTATGACTTTTAACTACGAATTATGACTTTTAGTTTATTTGTACGAGAGATTATATAGTAACAGAATCTCACGTGTGGTTTTTACCGATATAAATGAAGTTGTGGTTTTTACCGATATAAATGAAGTCGACACAGTATATACTACAATTAACTAGTAAACATCATCTCAAAAAAACACTCTACTTAAAAGCTAATTACTATAGAAAGATCAAAAGCAGAAGCAAAAGTTGAAACAGAACAAGGGCTATATCTACGAGGATTACAAAAGGAAAAACGAGCAACTTGAATTTTTTATTGTGCTGATTACAAAAGCTAATGAAAGCATTTTTGGAGAGAGGAGGGTCGGGCGTAATGGCATGCTCTCGTAATGGAACGGGCGAGACTGGGGACTCAACCCCCGATTCGTCCCCTCCTTCCTTCCGCTTGGATCTGATAGCGTCTTTTTTCCGACTGTGATGGATCCTTCCATTATTGCCATATGAGATTTTTCAGCAGGTCAGAAATTTTCTCGTGAAGTACATCAACGTTTCCATTCAACTGTTCACCGATCAAATTCTTCTGGTGCTTTCTTGCTAGTGGTTACCTTTAGCCGTTTTACTCTGTCTTACGGAAGAGGTAGTTGCTCATGCTTTCCAATCTTGTCCGGATGGGCACATTGTTGGATTTCATGTTAAAAAGTTTTATGATTACGGATTTCGATTCCCAGTTGCCTCCAAAAAAGTTGACGTTCATGTTCTTGACCTTGGACGATTCGAAGCAAAGGGTTTTACCCTTCATTTTCATTTGTATCGGGATGGAGGCGCGAATTTCAACAGTGGCAATTAGAGCATGAGAATGAATGGACTCTCATTTCCTACGAGAAGAAATCTTCTCGTCCAAGGCCCCGCCCTTTCAAAAAGGTGTCTTTTGCTACTAACATCTCTGTTAGCAAGCCGGTTGTTACCTCTAGTTCATGAACACTACAAGTTGGTTCTATTTTTGTGCGTCTTTTTGATGATTTGCATATCCAAAAGGCTGCTTCTTCGAGATTGGCTTCCAATTCCAGTAAATATGCAAGCAAGGATCAAGGTACGATTTCAAGAATACTACAACTGCTCAATTTCAGCATTCATCAGTGGAGTTTAATTCTCAATCAATTGATAATCCGAATGGTGGGGCCAATGCTTTATTCTGTATGCATTGTTTGGCGGATGGACATAAAAAAGATTATTGCACAAATAAGATTCAGTGCAAGACTTGTTATAATTATGGACACATTTCCAAAACTTGCTTGTCTAAATTTAGCAAGAAAATGGTTTGGCTCTCTAAACTTTGCACCAACAATAACAGGCTGTCCCAATTGCCTTGCCTCGAGGCTACCGATTCTTCGTCTTCCTCAGGAAACAAACCTCAATCACCGGTGAACTCGTCTAGTGCTCTCCCAATTCTCCTCTCTCCACCATTTATCATGGCGGACTACGATATTGTCAACCCCCAGCGGTTTGTGCCGCCTGGTCTGGACATCAATGATGGTGGGGATGCTCATCTCCATCCTTGTTTTCGTTGGAAACCCGCCCAAGGCTCATGAGGAGTACGCAATTGCCATTGTCCATCCAGAGGTAAACCCTGATCAGACTAGTCTAGCTTTGTGGGAAATCAGAGACTATGTTCAGGATGTTCTTCATATGCACACAGCCAGTTGTACCTTTCATCCTCTAGGGGTTGGGATTTACAAGTTTAATTATGAGCTTCCAAGGGACATTGCGATTTTTGGTAGCCCCTATCAGATAGACAGTCAGCATACTGTTTGTTTTATCAAGCATGATGAAGCAGTTAATTGGCGTTCTTTCGCTTTTACAAGAGAAGGATGGGTCATGTTGCTTGGTTACCCATTAGATTACCTACATTTCCGCTATATGTCCCATGTCAAGATTGCTTAGTTCCTGATTTCTTTGAGAATATGTCCATACAGGCTCTCTTTCATATCCCATTATCCACTCAAGCTTTTACTTTTGATGGTGGATCTCTAGGAAATTACAATACATTATTCCCGGACTGATACCTGGAGTTATATTTAGGGAAATGGTAGCTCTCTTCTAGACAATATTATAAATTCATGTTTCAAAGTATACAAGCTCCATTACCACTCAACTGGATTTGGAAAAGGCATATGTGTCATGAAACTCAAAGTGCTTGCCTGGTTACTTTTAATTGACTGGTTGAACACAAAAAAACCATGTGCAAAGAAGACATATTTACTTGAGTCCTGATATACATTGTGTTTTATGCCAAATGCATCAGGAAGAAACAATCAAACACCTATTTTTTGGATGTCCATTTAGTCAACCTGCTAGAATTATCTTGGAATACACTGGGACATGAACTTGAATATTTTCCAAAAGGATTCAACAAGCTAGACAACACTTTCCACAAGTTTTCTTCATGGAAGTATTCATCGTTGGGGCGTGGCACATCTGGAAGCAACGTAACGGCAAAGTTTTTGAACAAAAACTCCCTTCTTTCATAAATTGGGAAATCTTGTTCAAAAAAGAGATAGCTCTCTATGTGTGTAGAGTATCTTTAATTGGCTAGAGTCTTTACCATAGCTTTTACCCTCGATGAGGGTTTGTAAATTCCTCAGGTATGTACATATTCCTTTTATTTTAATTCACTTACACTGTAGGGGATGCCGCTACGGTCTTTCCGTAAAAAAGCTAACCAAATCACAATAAAATGCAGGAATTTTTGTCATACGAATTTGCATATGATGCATGCAAATGGAATAAAAATTTGCAAAAACATTTAAAATAGAGGTGCATGCTTCTTTGCCTTCTTTAAAAAAAAAAGCTTTTGCTAGACTCTTCTTAAAACAAAGCTTTGTCAATCATAAAACGACATATATTTTTTTAAGGAATAAAACGACAAATTGATGCATGTAGCATGGGCGGCCAACCTATAGAAGATAACTACTTGCAGAATAATTTGACATATTTTTGTACAATTGTTCTATTATGTTTTTGGTAGACAAGGCTCTTGAGTTACTATTGTTTTCTTCTTGACTGAACTACCGAAATACACACAAATGGATTGAAATTACAACCCATTGTCTTCGTGATGTCTAATTTGAGTAATACCTAATTAGTACCTTTATACCAACACTAAAACATAAATTGGAGAGTTAAGCACCAAAGCATAAAGCTACATAGCAACGATTATAAGCAGAGTCTCATCAGTTTTGCCTGATCTAGTCGTGACCTTCACGACCTCACCATGGTGGCACTTGTTTCTCAAGGTAGCCGAGTAGCGAGGTCTTAGGGTATGTGGGGTAGTTTAAACGTCGTGCTGTTTTAATTAATCAGTGGTTCAATTTCTGATTGGAAACAAAATCTGAAATTAATTACTTTACTTTACTATATGGGCCTTTTGGGCCTGATGGCTAGTAGAGGTGTGAACGAAAAAACTTAGGAGGTGGCCAACATCTAGAATTCATAGAGATTAACAGTATTATTAAGTAGGTATACTAAAAAAAGGATCTTGGATGGATGGGGTGTCAGGCCCCTCCCAGCCCCCCCGCCCCTGATCCTATGCTCTTATCTCCTAGAAGCATCTTTGACAAACAAAATGGAGGTGCTTGTTGACTAGTGGGAAACAAGAACATACATAAAATAGTCCTGCTTGCAAAATCAGCATATATAAAGTACCGAGAACTAGTGATCGTATAATTGTTCTAGACATGCATCTATTCGATTGTAGCAATACTATTAATTTCTGAGACGGCTGACACTGTCATTATAAATAAAAAAGTTAGTATTCTCCTTTTCCCCCAAGAAAGGAGAAAGGAGTAAACCTATATGTAGATCTGACTGAGATTCAAACAACTCGTAAATACTGTGATTGGTAGTGATCAATCTAGCAATAAAATAAGCAGGAAGAGCTTCCTCCCTATACCTAGGCTGGATATTCAGCCAACTGCATGCATCTGCAAACCACAATTGATTAGTTTAACAGAAAAGGGTTAACCAACTGAATATTCCTGTAACACTTCGTCCTAACCTCTGAGTCTAAAATGCTACCACTACTCTATGCCATTCTAATTTGCATTCATTGCTACTAGATTTCGGCAACATCTCCTCTGCTTATATCACTACGCCGCGGTAAACAACATACATTTAACAATAAGTATTAAAATAATTATGCTATAAATAAGAGTAGACACGTTACAACTGAAATCTTTCTGACCCAATCATCCACAAAGAACTATTTCATACTAAACATGACTCGATGACCAGAGTAAGAATAAATATTTCATAAAATAAAACTTAGGTCTCTCGAGCTCAAGAATGCTTGAGACCACACGCTTGAGAACACTCAGGACCTCTTGCCTGAAAACGCCTGGAACCATGCATCCAGGAGCATACTTAAACTTGCAAATAGAACATTACTAAGAAAATATACATTATCTAACATTCATCATCAGTTTATGAGGTTCTATTAACTAAGTACATATTAGTAAGCTACTTTACTAAGGCAATCTTAAGAAAAAAAAAACAAAGGTGATGCTTCAAATCATTATTATTGGATGTGGTATAAAGGTGCTACTCCCATTCTCGATGCATGATGTCTCTTCAGTCGCCTAAAAACAACAACTAAACAAGGGTGAGTTCGAGACTAAGCAAGTACATAATAAAACAATGGCACCAACACAATAATTCAGTAAATTCCATATTTATGAACTGTAAATCATAATCTATGTACTTGTCTCCTTTTTTCTTTCATGCAATACAATGCAATGCATTTGTAACTGTAGTTTATACCAATATAGCATAATATTCACCCATCGATGAATCACTCTTGACCTATCCTCTTTCATATGAGGTTTCAACCTCTACTCCCGTAGAGTGCCTACCGAAGTAGGTCTTTATCTTCCTACTCCCGTGGGATGTCTACCCGAGGTAGGTCCTGTGTATGAATGCAATGCAGGGATGCAACTTTCTTTCAATATTCGCTTTTATCTATTTAGGCATATTTCATCAACAATATCAACAACATGTAGACAATGATAACAAATCATAGCATTGTTGTAAATATTGTGTAAGAGGAACAACTAGTAACGCAGCCATCACAAACCACGATTCTACTATGCACTTGCATGTTTAACTTTGTGGGTAATGACCAACCCTGAACCTCCACCTGGATGACCAATACTTCATTTTAAAACATGCCACAACAATACAAACAACAATACAATACAAACAAGCTGTGGCTAACGACCGCACTCATGCATATGGAGATCTCGCATGGAGGACGTGCGAATGCCGGAGCCTTTCTTTTCCGTGCATGGAAGCCGACTCCCTAGTGTCAAGGCGACGGTGCGATGGCTCAACACGAAGGTGGCCGATCATGAAGGATGTGCTATAGATACCGCTGAGGTGCGAGCGGGCACAACAAAACACCATGGATGAGAAGGTAGCTGAGTATGATGCCACTCCACTCTTGCAACTTGGAGCCGGTCTACATCACGCACGGAGATCAACTCCCTGGTGTCCGGCGATGAGAAATGCCGCTCCACCTTTGTCGGTGCGATAGGGCAGTCGCCGGAAGTAGCCCCAGATATGGCATCATCTAGGGTGCTTGCGTATGGCGAGATGAGATTATCTGAGGTGCTTGTGGCACAAGCACTCTGGTTCTAGCCTTCTCTAGCACTCTGGTAGCCAACTGTTGTGACTATTAACCAAATAGTATATGAGGGGACTAGCTAGAGATAGCTGGTGAGTAAGAATGAGTGGATTTGGGTACCATGCCCCTTTTGGGGATTTATATACATAAGTGGTGTAGGATGGGAAATTCCCATCCTACCTCTTAATAATTACAAAATGTTATATTGATACATTCCTTTATACTATTGGGTCTATTACATATTGGGTCAGTTGTAAGGCCCAGTTACGGAGGGTTAGGGTGGGGCACCTTTTGCATGTACAGGCCTAACCAGAAACCAGTACTAAATTGATAGGTTGAGGAAGGAACATCGTGATAGGTGTAGGGTCAGATTGGTTGCCTCAACTTTAATAAAAACAGGAAAATTGCTTGTGCTTTCCTTCCCGATTGGGCACATCAGTATATTATTCTTGTGCAAAAGCTGCAAGCTTCTGTTTCTTCTCCATTCCGGCATCTCCAATGCTTACACAAGAAACTCCTATATAGTTACACCTTGCAGATTGATTAATGAGTATGCACCACTAAACTGCAAGATCTATGTGAAGAGTGAAGAGAACAAGACACTTAAACGCCAGTGGAATATGGAAGCATGCCGGCAAGAACTGCAGTTACCTATTTATGAGCAACCACAGTGACATATAGAGCAAATTATATATTATAAATGTATTGTAGGGAAGCACAAGAAGCATCCAACATATATTTATGGATGACTAGACACTGAATCGAAGCATCAGTATGATTCTTTGCTGTCATAGAGAGCAACATTATGAACAGGGACAGCAATACAGTGAAAAAGTTCGGATTAATTAATGCCCTTGACGTTAAACATCAACTGAGATCCAATTAGCAGTTTGCAGTTAGTTTTCTGTTACCCGCCGGATCGGCTGTATATATATGTGATGGATGGTGGCTTGTACGTCTGTGTATACACACAGTAGTACGTACAGTACACACGCTGATACCTAACCACAGGTTTTAAAATCACAACACAATCATCATCGATGAAGAATCCAACGATGCCTGTCCCTGAAAGTAATTCTCCCGTACCAAAGAAAATGGATTAATTAGTCGAACATCGCCTCGCTGGCTATATAACGAGCTAAACTCACTCAGCGCGCTTTTATTTATGGGGCCGGCTTTATATAGTCGTCTTTTTTAAAAGATCACATTCGATTTTTTCCACCTTTGGATCAAGATATTATGGCTCTGATTCTCTCTCACACCTATATAACTCCCCCACACTACCTCCCACCCAAGCCCCAGCCCTCAATCCAACTGCCGCTACCGCTCCTGCCCCTTTGCTGCCTCTCGTCACCTCGCTAGTGAGGCCTCTTGCGTTGATGAGCTCCTCTCGTTGCCTTGCCCCCTCGTCATCCGCCCTGTCTACCATTCCCGTCGTTGCCTTCACCTCCCTTCCTCTCTAGCGAGATCTCGCTGCCACTGCTTTCCTTCCTCATCTTGGTAGCTATCACCGCCGGATCCGCCACCACCTCCTCCTTACCACTCCGGTTGTCTCCAACCCCCTCCCAACCGCTCTTCTCGCTCGTGTCCATCGACACCATCGTCGCCTTGACGCACCATCGCCGCCCCGGCCTCCCTCTAAGCCTGGGGGGCATCAGTGAACTCGAATCCTAATGGGTGAGCCCTAACCCTAATCCACCGGTTGACGTCCCATCGTCGTCGGGCACTGAAGAGCAGGAAGACAACCTCATCTGAGCACGGATCTCCACACCAATCCGAAGGTGAGAAAATTGACTGTGATTTTATAAAATTTCAAACTCCTGTAAAATAGCAAATCCGTTTATCATAGAATACTACAAAAAGATTGACGCTAATTGGACATTGCCCCCATCGACGCGCTGGAGTGATGGGAGCGTGCTACTTAATCATAGATATACATGCTACTATTGTAGATAGATAGACACAGTTAATGCAAGAAATTAAGTTTCCAATAGTACTATAAGTAGTTTAAGCCTTTATCTTGCCCCAAATTGAGTTTGAAAATATCACTTCAGTCACTTTTTTAAAAAAATTTAACCTTCGAACATCTGTTTTTATAAATCTAGCCTCTTCTATAGACCTACCACGTACGGTAGCAGCCCCACCAAACCACAGTAGCACGACAGCACTATAACTACAATATCATGTCGAGCTACTATGACTCATGAGGCTGCTGCCGAGCACGGTAGGCCCGTAAAAAGAGGCTAAATTTATAACAATGAATGTTGGGAGATTAAACTTAGAAAAAATTGGATAGAGTGATATTTGTAGCAAGTCGGGCCTACGCACAATAATTTCAGACAAGACCTGACAATTTTGGGAGTCGAAAGCAAGCAGGCACATGACACGGGGCGCCTGCGATCCATCGATCGATCAGGAATCGGGAGGAGAGATCGCTCTGCCCGGCTGCAATTGTACGGTGGGGCCGGACGGGTGCGGCGGAGCAAAGGCGGAGCGCGCGGCAACGCCAAAAAAAAAGGAAAAAAAGACTTGGGTGATGGCACATTCGCACCATGGCAGGCAGGCGGTCGGGCACTCGGGCTGGCATGCATGAACAGCGCGCCACAGTAGCGCGCGAGCGAGAGCTGAGAGAAGACGACGGGCCGGGCCACGCAAAGGACAAAGGAAGCGATTCATTGGCTTTCCTTTTCGCTCCCATGCCCAGTGTGGACATGAGCAAGCCTCGCCTTGGTCCACCACCCCTTGTGGAGAAAGTGAGCGAGAAAGGCTAGCTAATGCTAAGACTGGCCACTGTTCATCTTCTTCCTCAATCGCTTGTATGTCAGAGAGGAAGCAAATCATTAGTCAGGTGATCATACATAGCAAATATATAAGAAAGGGCTCATCTGATATCAGGAAAGAATGCTATTACAAGGCAAAACAGTATGCGTATCTTCCAGCTAATGACAAGACAAACTGTGCTCACTTGCCATGTTTGGGGCATGGTATATATGAATATAAATGCAATTAAACAGGGGAGAAATAAAAAGGAATGAAAAATACGAGAGAGAGAGAGAGAGAGATCGCCCATGAATGTAAAGAGACAAGATCGGAGAGAGCAAGAGAGGACGCATGCAAGCAACACATTGACTCAGCAGTGACTAGGTACCCACGCCCACTGGCAGACCCAGCTGCACGCGTGCGTGTGAGCGAGAGGAGGCCGGCACGAATCAAAGCAATGAGAAAGAGAGGGCGGCAGTGTGACAGTGTGTGAGAGAAGAGTAGCGCACGTGTGGTCAGAGACTGAGCGCCTGCCATGCCATGGGCCTTACTCTCCATCGAGTCCATCCGTGGCCTACAGTCCCATCCAATCCGCCGGGGACCAGTGCAGAGATCTCCGCTCCTCCCCGCGCTCTCTTCTATTTAAGGCGCTCCGGACAAACCCCTCCCGTGTGCATGCCTAGCCCTATCAGCTACCTCTCCCCTTCTCTCTCTCTCTGTCCCTTCCGCTCTCGCCATTACAAACCGCAAGAACTGATGATTGACACATGCATCTCTCTCTCGCTCGCTCATGATCTTGGGCACAGATTTCTGCAGCTGTGCCTGTGCGTACGAGGAATAGGAAATGGTAATGGTGAAATGGACGAGGGTGTATTTGGAATTGGCGCTAGAGATGGGCCGGCTGGGGAAGAAGGCCGGCCGGGGATGTAGCGCGTGGCAGGGCCGTGCGCGCATGTGTGACAGGGAGAGCGCACCGCCATCAATGCACTCCTAGCTTCTGCCTGTATGACTGTATCCCTCTCCATCTGCACAGTCCATCCTAGGAGAAATACCATTTAACGAGTGCTGCAAAAGTGCAAATTAAGCAAGAAACGGAAACCACACTAGAAATATTATTGTGCGCAACAAGAGATTAGATTGCAATAGCCGTGTGAGTGCATCACAAATTCACAATATATATATATATATATAGCTAGCTAATTAAGTTAGAAAGAAGTAGTGTTGCGATGATGAGAGGAATTAACAGACTTGGGAGATTGATCAAGCTGAAATATATAGCTAGCTAGGAAGCCATTAATATGACCTCAAATCTTCATTTCTTTACCAAGGATATGTATGGGACCATGAACAAACAGCAGTACAGATCAATTCATTTTCCCCTACTACTCCAACTGATTCTTGCCATGTACTTACGAACCTAAGTGATCAGAAAAAAGGGGCTGAGAAAAAAAAAGAAAGAAAGGAGGCAATCAACAAAGAAAGAAGCAACAAAGCATACCAAAACCAGAAAGCTCAAATCTTTTGCGATGCGGAGACGATAAACAAATTAATGGACAAGGTTTGCAGGTCTACTATACTCAAGAGGTGCTCGGTGCAGTACTGCCACTCCCTCCAGCTTGAGCGGCGGACGCAGCTGCGGCGCCACCGCTGCCCCCGTCCCCGCCGCCCGCGGCGCTAGCAGCAACAGACGAACTCGACGGCCCGGCAGCGGCGGCCGTCTGCGCGCGCTTGCGCTTCTTCTTCTCGTAAGGGATGCCGCGCGCCTTGGCCTGCGAGTCGCGCACCTCGCGGAGGTAGATCCGGACGGCGCGCGCGGCGAAGGGGTTGGACTCAGGCGTGCCGCCGCTCTCCTCGTAGGCCGCGCGCAGGCGGCCGATGAGCGCGTCGAGGGACCCCCACGCCTGGCGCAGCGGGCACGGGCACGGCCCGGGCGGGTTGGGCTGGCCGTAGTACGCGCACCCCGCAGCGTGCACCTTGGTCTTGCCGAACTGGTCCAGGTACCTGAGGAACTCGATCACGTGCGCCCCGCTGCACCGCGCCAGCGTCAGCGGCGGCCGGTGATTCCGCAGGTACTGCAGGAACGTGTTCCAGTCCCTCCGCTTCTGCGACTCGTACCTGCTCAGCTGCGCCGGCGGCTGCTGCGGCGCCATGGCCGGCGCTCCGGTTCCGCCGCCGTCGCCCGCGCCGGAGGACGGACCGGGGCCGGAGGAATCCATGCAACAGCTAGCTAGCCGGGAGAGCTAGCGCGCGGGCGATCGCGGTGAGTGGACGCGCACCGAGCGGGGCTAAAGGAGGAGATCTGGGGGCTGGGGTTCGATGGGGTGGATCGAGATGGGACGTTGGAAAGGAATGGAGCGGGGCGGAGAGAGCGACGGGGAGCCGGGGGGAAGGAAGGGGAGCTGAATGTTACTGAAGTGGAGCGGAGGCGTCAGGCTGATGGGAGCCACCCGGGCCTTTCACGTGGTGGCCCCTCGTGCCGAAACAATCCGGGGTGTATATACGTGCGTAGTACGTATAAAACTACGCCAGCAAGCATGTGTATATATATGTATGTATACCTAGGGCATGTATATGTAGCTAGGGTGTTGTACTATTGTATGGTAGCATTGACAGTGTGTGTATTTACGCATACTCGCATACTGTATTCAGGCCAAGTTATATCAGAGGGAGGTGCTATACATACATTGGGTTTGTTAGTGAGTTATTTTGGGCTGATAGCTTATGACTTATAGTTTAAATATTTAAATTCTGACTGTTCGCGAGGTAGTACGCATAGGAAAATAATCACATGTGATTTTATCCGATACAGCTGAACTCAATATACTTTTTACTATAATTTTTCTGTTAACCGCGCATTGAAAAAACACACTGTTTAAAAGTTAATCACTATAGACAGTACAAATATAAACTAACTGAAAGTCAAAAAGAACTCAGCCATGGTTTTGGCTTGATCTCCGTTCATATTGATTTTTGCTTTTAATTTCTGCTTAAAAAAATCAAAAGACAATATGAATACCCGACTTCTCGAAACGACTTCTTCACTCATCTTGCTACCGTCTCGCTCTGGTATAAGGCAGAGAGTCATGGATGCATCACCCTCCCCACCCCTCTTATTTCCATCACGTATACATATCTCTTCCTCACTTTTTGTATCGCTCACCATCTTCTTCTAGAAGTTACTTTTTTCAGCTGCTACTATTTATTTTTAGCAAAAAGTCATAAGTTACAGTCAAAAACCATCAACAAAAACCAATACGAATGCAAAAAAAAAAATGCATGGTTCAATGTAGAGGTAACGGAGCCCTACGGCTGAGAAGGCTTGAGAGATCGCTAATTTTGGCGTAATGTTTTCACAAATCAACTTTGTTCAGTTGATTCGAATTTGTGGTAGCACTCATCCCGCCTAATGCAAAACCGTTGCTTTGTTCATGTTCGCGTTTAGTTGCCTCCCTAACCGGCGCGGCCAAGTGTGCTTAATTATTACCGTCGTTGTAGCTATGATGTACTCAGAATGATGGGCATCCTCACCTCTATATTTGGCGAGTCAAAACAGCAGTCATCCACTGCAAGAGCGACAACTCGTTCTTTTTCCATTTTCTTTCTTCTGACCAGGACGTGAGATGTTCCTGTTTACCACACAAGCTCAACTGTAGGGAGGAGGCCGATCAAGCATAATTAGACAAGTGTTAGTATCTTTGCTTTAACATCTCAAATTGCCAGAAAGAAATTAAATATAGTGTATCTTCTCACGTAGAATATCTACTAAAGAAGCCATTCTCAGCCACTTTGTAACGCCCCCGTTTCCAGGGGCGCGTACGGACACGGCACCCCGCAACTATTCACTCATGAACAGTTATGGAGTGTCGCGCAAGAGTATACCATTGCATGCTTACAACAAAAGACCAGCATATATTTTACATAAGGATTAACATCCATTTTTCTACAGCGGGGCGTGCAAACCCAAAGTATACTTACATTACAAAAACTCCAGAATCCGCTTGAGCGCGGCGAAGACCTAAAGCCACGGGTCCTCGACGGGAAGACCTTTCCAACACGAAATCTTGAATTGCCTTCTTTTCCTTCTGGTATCTGTGGCATTTAGCAAGCCTGAGTACTCCGACCCCGTACTCAGCAAATCACAAGGGAAAATCTTAACTTACTACTTGCACGGATCAACAAAGGAAGGGAGTAAATTTGGTTTATTAACTTTGAGTGGATGCAGTTTTATTTGCAAGCATTTTGTAAAATGGACCCAAAACTACTTCTCAAGATCTCAGGGGTTTTCACGAAGAGTTCATTAACCAACTAATCAAGTAAAGCATGTACAAAACTACTTAAGCGTCGCTGCTGGAATCACCCAAGTGACACAGCTCCAATAACCGGGAGCACGGCGTATTCGAATACCATTTATTTGACTCTACAGAGTTTGCTCATCTTTACCCACACGATTCCTTAACCCTCATGACTGAGTTAAGGAAGCCAGGTCGTTTCACTGCTCAACTCTTTATATAAGCTCTACCCGGTAGAATTCACTCGGGTCTGGATCCCACACACGCACACACACACACCCACACAAGAGAAAACAGTGTCCGCTTCGAGTGAACTCTACCGTTGTTAGGCACCCATAGCGCGGCTCACCTAACCTCACTGCTAAACCTCCTGTAGAGTTTCAATCGAGTTGAGCAGCTACTAGACAAGTGTTGACAAGTCAACTCCTGTGGTTGAGCGATCACTGTGACATTTGCTCAGCGTAAGGGTTTCAGTCCTTATATTTTCACATGGTCCGCAACCTCGCCAGGCCCGCGACCCAAACTAAGGTAAGCGGTGGGCGTAGACCGTCCCGCGGTTTCCCACTCACCCTTACCCTTCTCCAAACCTAGGGTAAAAGATTGGCGAGGACCGCCTTGCGGTTTCCACTCCCCCTTACCCTACCTTGTGCACGCCGGCACTCTCCGCTCTAAGATACGGTGTCCCATACCACCCTACCTTAGAGTCGGGTTTTCTAAATTCTATTGGCTCCACAGCCACAGCCTTATTAGTCTAAGCTTTTGCATGATAATAATATCCTACAATTATCTAGATTAACAGATAATTAATTCTAGGGTTACAATGGCATGGCTACAAATTAACATGGCAATCATCGGTGGTAGGTTTAACTACATAACATGTCATTCTAAACCTTTTATTTTATTTTTGAACTAACATTTCACAATTAGTATAATGCAAATAGCATAATAACATAATTAGACAACATGGGTTGCAATATGATCAAGGACTTGTGACTTGCCGTGAACCGGGACGAAATCGGCTAGCTCGAACGAAGAAGCTCCTGGATCCTGCGACTGCACTTGAACTTCCGGGGTCTTCGAAACTAGCGCAAACATACAAAATAAATAAATCCGGCTTGAGACTAATCAAGCGAGGGAAAATAAACTATTTAAAAAGGAGTAAAATGCATAAATCTCCAAATGGGGAATTTTAGGAATTTATTTGGGATGAATCTGTGGAAATGGAGGTTACCAATGGGTCTGGAATATTATTTGGAGCAAAGTGGTGAAATTTGGGAATTTTTGGGATTTTCTGTGATTTTCTAGAATTTATTTAGATTTTCTGGGATTTTGGAAAATAACAAATCTCTGGAAAATGGCTATGAACAGTGATGGGCTGGCCTGGCGCTACAGTGCAGCCCAGCCGGGAATTCAAACGCGCGGCCGGCGGCCCGCGCGTGCGCGCGTACGCGCGGAGAGGCGAGGCAGGCCGAGGCCTCGGCCCACGCTCGCGCGCGCCCACCTCGCTCAGATGGCTGACGCGTGGAGGACGCGGACGGCGGCGATGCGGAGGAGCGGGCGGACGGATGCGGGGCGGGATGGCGATCGAACGGCGGTGGAGAGGGGAAGGCGGGCGAAGCGGTACGGATCGAATCGGACGGAGGGGAGGTGAAGTCTTTACGAAGATCCAACGGCGGTGGAGAGACTTCATCTGACGGCCCACTTTAAAAGGCAACGGGAGGTACGGACGGGTGAGATGGGGCCACGTCCCCCGTCTTCTACCTCCAGCTGCTACAGTGGCCGCGCGGCGAGGTCACGGTGGCGACGGCGGTCCGGGCGCTAGGGGGCTCGCCGGCGGTAGCGGAGGACACCAGAGGGTGGAGCGGAGTACGGGGAACCCGTTTCGGGGATTTAGAGAGTGAGGGAAACAACGGGGAGAGCGGGAGGGAGAAGAGGGTGTCTCGGCTAATTGGCGGCGGAGGGGGTCGCCGACGGCGAGAGGGTTCAATCGGGGGCGGCTACACGGACAAGGGACCCAGAGGCTCACATTGGCGGCGGAGGTTCAAGCCGAGGAGCCCTGAGTTGCTCTAGCCACGGCGAGGTGCGACGGCCGAAGAGGGAGCTTCGTCGCCGGAGTTCCTCGGTGATCCTCCTGTGCAATCAAGGGTACCAACGGTATAAGCAAGTGGATGAGATGCTCTGGTGAGGGTTAATTGGAGAAAGAGGACGGGGAGCGGAAGATCCGCTCACGGGCGTCGCCGGCGCAGGGGAGAGCGGCGACGGAGCTCTGGGCAACGGAACTTCAATCGGCTGCTCTGGAAGGTGTGCGGGAGTGGTGGGAGGTGTTTGCGGGCGAGGGAGAAGCTCGGGGAGCAAAGAAGGCAAGGGAGCCGCGGGGGCGGGTTTTATACCCGGAGCGGCGAGGGGAATCCTTCGGGGAGAAGGAATGGGCGGGACCCTGGGGTCGACAGGAGAGCACGGGAGCAGTGAGGGCGTCTCCTCCGCGGGATGGGGCGGTGTCGGGGTGCTGTAGCGGCTTGATGGCGACAAGACGGGAGCAGGTGGTCGAGGCGGCATGGCGGAAGCGCGTCCGCGCGCGGGGAGAGGGGAGGGGCTGCCGCTGCCAGGTGGGGTCGAGGCGAGGGCGGGCGACGTGGCGCGAGGGCGGCCACGCGCTTCGGACGGGGCTGTCGGGGGCGCGGGCGCGGAGGAATCCAAGGCGCGGCGCAAAGGCGGTGCCGACGGGCGCAGGCGCGGCGCGTGCGCGAGGGGGGGGAGGCAGGGAGCGGGGTCGGGCGTCCGCGCGAGGAAGGGTGAAGGCGGGGAGGGCGCAGGCGCCAGCGGGAGAGGAGAGGGGGAAGGTGCCGGGCACGGGTGAAGGCGGAAAAAGAGAAGGCGCCGGAGAAGAGGGGCAACGCCCAGCCAAAAAGGGAAAGCGGGGAAGGGGAGAACTTTCCCGAAAAGGAAAGTTTCGAAATTTCACTCAAAATTTGCAGAAAATTCAAGAAAAATTCCTTTTGAATTTTGGGGACTTTTCAACCTACCCCCCTTAAAAGAATCTCGACCCCGAGATTAGCTTAGTCCAGGGAGTAAGTTGGGGAAATCCCGCTGTAAGTTTGATTCTCATTCCCAAGTGGGCTCATCCGCTGTATGATTTTTCCACTGCACTCTGCAAAATCTGACATCCTTGTTTCTGAGCTGCCTCTCTGAGGTTTCAAATATTTGTAGTGGTTCTTCAGCATATGTGCAGTCATCTGGCAATTCAATATCTGACAATGGTTTTTCATCTGTAGGCTGTCGCAGATACTTGCGAAGCTGGGACACGTGGTACACGTTGTGTATTCTTAACAAGTTGGGCGGCAGCTGTACTTGATGAGCTACCTCTCCAACTCTTCCGATTATTTGAAATGGTCCCCCATATCTTGGTGCTAATTTAACTTTACCTTGAAATCTCTTAACTCTCTTGAATGGGGTGACTTTGATAAACACGAAATCTTCAACCTTGAAGCTCAGATCCTTTCTGCGGTTATCTGCATAGCTTTTCTGTCGGTCTTGTGCCATCTTGAGTCTATTTCTGACAATTCTGATATGTGCTTCTGCATCTTGAGCAATCTGAGGTCCAATAAGTTGACGTTCTCCTATTTCTGACCAACTCAGAGGTGTCCTGCATTTTCTGCCATACAAAACTTCAAATGGAACCATTTGAATTCTGGCTGGACAACTATTACTATACGAGAATTGAGCGAATGATAAACAAGTACTCCATGCTGTTCTATACACCACTGCACAAGTTTTCATCATGTCTTCAAAAATCTGGTTTGTTCTTTCTGTCTGTCCATCTGTCTGTGGGTGATACGTTGAGCTGAAGTTTAAATCGGTGCCCATAGCTTCATGCAATTTCTCCCAGAACTTGGACGTAAACTGTGCTCCTCGATCTGACAAAATTTTTCTTTGGAACTCCATGTAATGTCGTTATTCTGGTCCAATACAGTTCAGCAAGCTTGTCCTTCCCTTAGGTCTGCTTGATTGGGAGGGAATGAGCCACCTTGGTCAATCTGTCAACAATGACCCAGATAGCGTCATAACCTTCACGGGTCTTAGGGAGTCCAGTAATGAAGTCCATGTCAATGCTATCCCATTTCCATTCGGGTACTGGCAAAGGCTGCAACAATTCCGATGGTTTCTGGTGATCTATCTAGATCTGTTGGCATACATCACATTTCGTTACATACACTGTCACTTCTTTCTTCATCAGATTCCACCAATACTTCTTCTTCAAATCTTGATACATCTTGGTACCTCCTGGGTGAATTGAAAATTGAGGCAAATGAACTTCGGATGGGATCAATTCTCTCTTAACTCCTTATCGGGTATGCAATAGCGACCACGGAAAATAAAGATTCCATGCTCATCTATCGCATACTCTAATGACTCTTCTTCTTGAACTTTCTTTTTCAGTTTTTGAATCTCTCCAACTTCATCTTGTGCTGCTTTAATCTGATCTGTCAGTAACGGTTGGAGTTCTGAGGCTGTCATACTACCTTGTTCAGTGATTACCGAATTCAGTCGTAGGATATCTCTTTGCAACTCCGGTGGGTACTCTGTCATGCTGACTTTGCTTGGGCGAGCCTTGCGGCTAAGGGCATCGGCAGCTACATTTGCCTTGTCCGGGTGATATTGAAGCTCAATATCATAATCTTTTATCAGTGCTAGCCATCTTCGTTGTCTCATGTCTAACTCTGGTTGTGTAAACAGATACCTCAAACTCTTGTGATCTGAGAATATCTCACAACGATTTCTTAGCAGGTAGTGCCGCCAAATTTTGAGTGCATGCACCACAGCTGCTAGCTCTAAATTGCGTGTTGGGTAGTTTTCTTCATGCGGTTTCAGTTGTCTTGAGACATAGGCAACAACTTTTCTATCTTGCATAAGTATACATTCCAAACCTTGCTTTGAAGCATCACCATAGATTTGGAATTCCTTTTCTGGGTTGGGCAGGATCAATACTGGCGTTGTTGTCAACTTAGGCTTCAACAGCTGAAAACTCTCTTTTCAAGCATCTGTCCATGTAAATGGCTTATCTTTCTTCAATAGCTGAGTGAGTGGACGAGAGATCTTAGAGAGACCTTCTATGAATCGGCGATAATGACCCGCCAATCCAAGGAACTTCTCACTTCCGTTACGGGCTTGGGCTGCTTCCGTTCCATGACTGCGGCTATCTTTTCTGGATCAACCTTGACTCTATCTTCTGATATAATGTGACCCAGAAAGCAACCTCTTTTAGTCAAAACTGCGTTTGTTGAACTCTGCATACAACTGATGTTCTCTCGGTCTTGTCAGTTTCATGTGCAAGTGCCATTTGTGTTCCTTTTCATTCTTGGATTAAATCAGAATATCATCAATGAAGACAATCACGAATCGATCCAATTTTTCCATATGCACCAGATTCATAAGGTTCATGAAATAAGCGGGCGCATTGGTTAAACCAAAGGGAATGACCGTGAACTCCAATAATCTACATCTGGTAATGTAAGTTGTTTTCTCTCGATCTTGCTCTCAGATCTTGAGCTGATGATAACCCGAGCGCAGATCGATCCTGGAAACTACTTTGGCACCCTTAAGCTGATCAAACAAGTCATCAATTCTGGGCAATGGATACTTGTTTTTGATTGTGACAACATTCAGTCCTCTGTAATCGACACACTTTCTCAGCTCTCCATTCTTCTTTTTCATAAATAAAACTGGTGCCGACCAAGGTGAAACATTTGGTCGAACGAATTCTTTTTCTTGTTATTCATCTAACTGTCTCTTGAGCTCTTTCAATTCGCTGGCGGACATTCTGTATTGATGCTTGGCAATTGGCTTTGTGCCTGAATTCAACTCTATTACAAGTTCTACTTGTCGGTCAGGGGTCTGTCTGGTAATTCTTCTGGAAATACATCAGGATATTCTTGCACTACTGGCACTTGATCTGGTGTAACTGCTAGCATGTTGATCATGCGCTTTCTTGCATCCTTCAATACTTCTCGGATTTTTTTTTTACCACTTTCTGATCTTTAAGGGTCACCAATGATATTATCTTGATTTCATAGTCTACCTTGTCTTTGTTCTGAACTAGCCAGTTCATTCCCAAAATGGCATCTAGCCCTTTGCATATCTGGTTGCAACAAATCTGCTTTAACCTTCTCTGGATTGACTTGTACCTGTACATCATCCTTGCATGTGTGGTGAAGGTTCCCACATGGATGAATTATGTCGTACCAAGGTTGGATATAATTGGGTCTGCTGAGATTTATTCTATTACAACATGACCATCACACCCATTTCACTTTACGCCAATGGTCTGCATACATCTTCATAATTTTGCCACAAGCCTTAGTTAAAGTAATTTACAGACAACTATTCAGTTCTTCAACTAGCTTACAAAAGGATAACCAAAAGTACATCATCTCATTTCTTATTCTGCATAGCTCATATTTTCTGGTCTATCTGCTGGTTTTGGGCCTGGAGTTTAGCTGCTTCTGATGACAAACTCCTCCTGGGACACCGATGCCTATAGTGTCCAATCTCTCCACAATGGAAACATGCATTTGTCTCTCGTATGCAGTTGCTAGTAAGATGCTTGGCACCGCAGGTGAGGCACTTGATGGCGAGTGGCGAGGGAGTGGCATACTGCTGAGACTGTTTGGACTGGGTCTTCGGTATCATCACAAACTGACGGAAGGGCTGGGATCGAAATGAGGATGATCCTGTGGTCTGGCTCCACTGAGCATTGTGTGACGACTGAAACTTGTGCTTTGCTTTACGCTTTCTGTCATCCTCCGTTCTGGTCCTCTTAGGACAAGGCTCATCTTCTTCCATCAGTGGCAGGCGGAATGATGATGTCTGCCTCTTTGCTTGCTCTTTAGCTTCTTCTTCGGGTAGGGACTTCAGTGGGCATTTGTCACGATAGTGCCCATCCTGTTGGCAGTGAAAACAAGCCGTTGGTGATGGAGGCGAAGGCTTCTTTCGTTTCATGACTTTCACGTAACCTGGTCTTTCTTCTATCTGTAGGGCTCGATCAACCAGGCTCAATAGGCTTGAAAACTTTATGGCCTGAAGGCGTTGCTTCATATTGGGACGTAGACCTTTCATAAAGTACTCCATCCTTTTAGCTTCGGTGTTAGTTTCTTCTTGAGCATACTGGGATAACTGATGAAATTGTTGTAGATATGCTATGATGGAGTTCTCTCCTTGTTGAAGGTTAAGGAAATCCTGATATCTTCTTGTGATGACCTCAGGAGGAATGCAGGCTTCACGGAATCTCTTCACAAAGTCTTCCCATGAAATATCTTCCTCCTTAGGGTGCATCCACTGAATAGCATTCCACCATGTAATTACGGGCTCGGACAACTGATAGGTGGCGAAAAGAACCTTCTCCTTAGTTGTACACTGAATAGTATTCATTCTTCTCTCAATATCTTGTAACCAGTTATCTGCATTCAGTGACCCTGTTGTTGAGGGGAATTTTGGTGGGTGAGTTTGCAGGAATGCTGTAAACTTCAATGCAGTTGCGCTTGACGCTGTCACTGACTCTTCGGGTGTCACTTTGACAATGAACTGTGGCAGTGATTCTCCTCGCTGTTCTTGCATCTGGGCTTGATCGGTGGCAGGTGCACCCTGCCCGTTGGTCTGACCACTCTGCTGTGTTGGATCCATCTGCCAATTGGGAACTGGAGATCAGCTTTGCAGCGGCTTTTGGAGAATAAGAGTAGATAAGTAGGACTTTGAATTTCAAGGTAAGTATAGGGTGAAAAAGGTAAGATCGAGAGTGAAAAGGGGACAGGAGAAAGCTTTGAACACAGGGGGATTACTGATAATTAAGCAAACAACATACAAGAATAATGGACATAAATTTGCTTCATGCAAGTGGCACACAAACCTCTTAGGGTTCGTGATTACACCTGCTTTACATTACAAAAGCACCACTACTACTCAGGGTCAGTCTAGACTTAGCGAACAACGGCTACTCCTCTAGCGGCCGAGAAGCGAAATTTTGAAGTTAGACAAGTAAAGCAGTAAACATTTTGCAAAAGTAAAACTTAAGCAGAAGTAAACTAAGATAGATAAGGTAGCAACAAGAGAGGAAAAGACAGCAATTATACTTATATTTTTCGTAAACCCTTTTTATGGCTTAAATTAAGTTTTGCAATAAAATCGCTTCCTAATCTGCCTTAGGTCTTAACCTACGGTCAAGAGCCTGCTCTGATACCACTTCTTGTAACGCCCCCGTTCCCAGGGGCGCGTACGGACACGGCACCCCGCAACTATTCACTCATGAACAGTTATGGAGTGTCGCGCAAGAGTATACCATTGCATGCTTACAACAAAAGACCAGCATATATTTTACATAAGGATTAACATCCATTTTTCTACAGCGGGGCGTGCAAACCCAAAATATACTTACATTACAAAAACTCCAGAATCCGCTTGAGCGCGGCGAAGACCTAAAGCCACGGGTCCTCGACGGGAAGACCTTTCCAACACGAAATCTTGAATTGCCTTCTTTTCCTTCTGGTATCTGTGGCATTTAGCAAGCCTGAGTACTCCGACCCCGTACTCAGCAAATCACAAGGGAAAATCTTAACTTACTACTTGCACGGATCAACAAAGGAAGGGAGTAAATTTGGTTTATTAACTTTGAGTGGATGCAGTTTTATTTGCAAGCATTTTGTAAAATGGACCCAAAACTACTTCTCAAGATCTCAGGGGTTTTCACGAAGAGTTCATTAACCAACTAATCAAGTAAAGCATGTACAAAACTACTTAAGCGTCGCTGCTGGAATCACCCAAGTGACACAGCTCCAATAACCGGGAGCACGGCGTATTCGAATACCATTTATTTGACTCTACAGAGTTTGCTCATCTTTACCCACACGATTCCTTAACCCTCATGACTGAGTTAAGGAAGCCAGGTCGTTTCACTGCTCAACTCTTTATATAAGCTCTACCCGGTAGAATTCACTCGGGTCTGGATCCCACACACGCACACACACACACACCCACACAAGAGAAAACAGTGTCCGCTTCGAGTGAACTCTACCGTTGTTAGGCACCCATAGCGCGGCTCACCTAACCTCACTGCTAAACCTCCTGTAGAGTTTCAATCGAGTTGAGCAGCTACTAGACAAGTGTTGACAAGTCAACTCCTGTGGTTGAGCGATCACTGTGACATTTGCTCAGCGTAAGGGTTTCAGTCCTTATATTTTCACATGGTCCGCAACCTCGCCAGGCCCGCGACCCAAACTAAGGTAAGCGGTGGGCGTAGACCGTCCCGCGGTTTCCCACTCACCCTTACCCTTCTCCAAACCTAGGGTAAAAGATTGGCGAGGACCGCCTTGCGGTTTCCACTCCCCCTTACCCTACCTTGTGCACGCCGGCACTCTCCGCTCTAAGATACGGTGTCCCATACCACCCTACCTTAGAGTCGGGTTTTCTAAATTCTATTGGCTCCACAGCCACAGCCTTATTAGTCTAAGCTTTTGCATGATAATAATATCCTACAATTATCTAGATTAACAGATAATTAATTCTAGGGTTACAATGGCATGGCTACAAATTAACATGGCAATCATCGGTGGTAGGTTTAACTACATAACATGTCATTCTAAACCTTTTATTTTATTTTTGAACTAACATTTCACAATTAGTATAATGCAAATAGCATAATAACATAATTAGACAACATGGGTTGCAATATGATCAAGGACTTGTGACTTGCCGTGAACCGGGACGAAATCGGCTAGCTCGAACGAAGAAGCTCCTGGATCCTGCGACTGCACTTGAACTTCCGGGGTCTTCGAAACTAGCGCAAACATACAAAATAAATAAATCCGGCTTGAGACTAATCAAGCGAGGGAAAATAAACTATTTAAAAAGGAGTAAAATGCATAAATCTCCAAATGGGGAATTTTAGGAATTTATTTGGGATGAATCTGTGGAAATGGAGGTTACCAATGGGTCTGGAATATTATTTGGAGCAAAGTGGTGAAATTTGGGAATTTTTGGGATTTTCTGTGATTTTCTAGAATTTATTTAGATTTTCTGGGATTTTGGAAAATAACAAATCTCTGGAAAATGGCTATGAACAGTGATGGGCTGGCCTGGCGCTACAGTGCAGCCCAGCCGGGAATTCAAACGCGCGGCCGGCGGCCCGCGCGTGCGCGCGTACGCGCGGAGAGGCGAGGCAGGCCGAGGCCTCGGCCCACGCTCGCGCGCGCCCACCTCGCTCAGATGGCTGACGCGTGGAGGACGCGGACGGCGGCGATGCGGAGGAGCGGGCGGACGGATGCGGGGCGGGATGGCGATCGAACGGCGGTGGAGAGGGGAAGGCGGGCGAAGCGGTACGGATCGAATCGGACGGAGGGGAGGTGAAGTCTTTACGAAGATCCAACGGCGGTGGAGAGACTTCATCTGACGGCCCACTTTAAAAGGCAACGGGAGGTACGGACGGGTGAGATGGGGCCACGTCCCCCGTCTTCTACCTCCAGCTGCTACAGTGGCCGCGCGGCGAGGTCACGGTGGCGATGGCGGTCCGGGCGCTAGGGGGCTCGCCGGCGGTAGCGGAGGACACCAGAGGGTGGAGCGGAGTACGGGGAACCCGTTTCGGGGATTTAGAGAGTGAGGGAAACAACGGGGAGAGCGGGAGGGAGAAGAGGGTGTCTCGGCTAATTGGCGGCGGAGGGGGTCGCCGACGGCGAGAGGGTTCAATCGGGGGCGGCTACACGGACAAGGGACCCAGAGGCTCACATTGGCGGCGGAGGTTCAAGCCGAGGAGCCCTGAGTTGCTCTAGCCACGGCGAGGTGCGACGGCCGAAGAGGGAGCTTCGTCGCCGGAGTTCCTCGGTGATCCTCCTGTGCAATCAAGGGTACCAACGGTATAAGCAAGTGGATGAGATGCTCTGGTGAGGGTTAATTGGAGAAAGAGGACGGGGAGCGGAAGATCCGCTCACGGGCGTCGCCGGCGCAGGGGAGAGCGGCGACGGAGCTCTGGGCAACGGAACTTCAATCGGCTGCTCTGGAAGGTGTGCGGGAGTGGTGGGAGGTGTTTGCGGGCGAGGGAGAAGCTCGGGGAGCAAAGAAGGCAAGGGAGCCGCGGGGGCGGGTTTTATACCCGGAGCGGCGAGGGGAATCCTTCGGGGAGAAGGAATGGGCGGGACCCTGGGGTCGACAGGAGAGCACGGGAGCAGTGAGGGCGTCTCCTCCGCGGGATGGGGCGGTGTCGGGGTGCTGTAGCGGCTTGATGGCGACAAGACGGGAGCAGGTGGTCGGGGCGGCATGGCGGAAGCGCGTCCGCGCGCGGGGAGAGGGGAGGGGCTGCCGCTGCCAGGTGGGGTCGAGGCGAGGGCGGGCGACGTGGCGCGAGGGCGGCCACGCGCTTCGGACGGGGCTGTCGGGGGCGCGGGCGCGGAGGAATCCAAGGCGCGGCGCAAAGGCGGTGCCGACGGGCGCAGGCGCGGCGCGTGCGCGAGGGGGGGGGAGGCAGGGAGCGGGGTCGGGCGTCCGCGCGAGGAAGGGTGAAGGCGGGGAGGGCGCAGGCGCCAGCGGGAGAGGAGAGGGGGAAGGTGCCGGGCACGGGTGAAGGCGGAAAAAGAGAAGGCGCCGGAGAAGAGGGGCAACGCCCAGCCAAAAAGGGAAAGCGGGGAAGGGGAGAACTTTCCCGAAAAGGAAAGTTTCGAAATTTCACTCAAAATTTGCAGAAAATTCAAGAAAAATTCCTTTTGAATTTTGGGGACTTTTCACACTTTCCATACTTTGAGTTGTTTAGGTTGATTTCAACGATTTGCACTAGCTTTACTTGATAGGAGCCCTTGCATTTTCTGCTTGGTGCTTTGTAGAGAAAGGTGCCAGAAATTTTTTGATATGAAACACATATGAGATAGTATTTGATGAGTCTTTCTATTACCGTATAAAATTTGGTATCAAGCTACACACTGTAGACTAGACAAGTATAGCTGTCGGTGATGCATATTTATTAGAATATCGTGTGAATAATAGATCAACTATCTTTTTAACTTAAATGCTAGAACACTTTAGTATTTCTGATTTGTGGCATCATTGTCATAAGTTGAATCCGTCTAAACCGATCTTTGTACATTCATGTGATACATTGTCAATCTCTTTCCCCATTCTTTTTATAGGTCTCATCTGTTCGATAGTTTTATAAATCTAATCCATTCCTTGTTGTTTCATGTTGCTGTGAGGTGGAGATATCTATTTTTCTATGGAGAGTTTTTATTGAGTTTCATGCACCAACCAGTTCACCCAAAAGCTTAAGCTGATGAGGAAAGGTGGGCAATTCACTTATACTTCAACACTCCCCCTCACGCGTAGGCTCCCTTAGACCTAAGGCGTGGAATAGAAGTGGACTGCAATTAATTTTTTTAATTGCGTCAGCCAGGTCTTGAACTCGGGACCTCTTGGCTCTGATACC